>CM073458.1:24589787-29589787 GCA_037074485.1 Delonix regia | reverse complement strand
GTCATACTAAAATTAATTATAGGCTCTAAACTTTGCACAGAGGAGCCTGGAATGGCAATAGACCTATTCATAGGGAGATAGTCTCCATCTATAATAGCTGTAACCTACCAATAAAATTTAGGGACTGTAATTCTTTACTTCAAGTCAACTACGTGCAGTGCAATTAACCAGTTTTTTTAGTAAGAAATAAAAAATAAACAAAAAGCAACTCTCCCTTGAAATGGAGACTACCCATTTCCCAAACTTTATCTGACTAATACTAAACATGTTTAAAGTTGAAGACATTTAGGTTTGAATTCTTGTCAGAACCATATTGAAAAGAAATTAAAAAAGAACAATTGGTGTGAAACCCGATTTGCTACTGCATATGCCTTCAAATGAACGTTCAGTAACTAAGCTAATTATTTTGGTTTGTGATTGTAAATTACACGTTCCTCTCCTCTTCTTTCTCTCCCGTGATAGTGTAATTGCATTCTTGTTCTTTGAAATTAAAAAAACATGTTATACTGATCAATATCGTAATATATATACATAATTATAGTTATTTTGTTCCAAATATCTTTTTATTTAATTTTAATTATATAATATAAGAAGCATTTAATATATATTGAATTTATAAAAAAAAATAGCCTTTTTTTATTTAAATTAAATTTATGATTCTTGACACAAAATATAAAATATTGAAATAAAAATTTTAAAGATTCAACATTGAGGGTACGGTAATTGTTTTATCTTAAAAAAATTTGTGTATATTTTTATAACAGAGAAAAGTAATGTGTAATTTAGAGTGGAGAAAAATAATTTACCCTAACTAATATATTAGTAGATATATACAGCCTGGCCAAATATATATCATATATATATATATATATATATATATATATATATATATATATGTAGTGCAAAATGGGAAAGGTACAACCCGTTCTCATTCTATTTTCGTCGAAGATTACAATGACAATATATGAGTGGACCAAGAAGTCTCTCCATTGTTACTAAAATCCATTTCATATAAAATATTAACAATTTTACTTCACACCTTTCACGAGCCTAACACGAACGAATATTCAGCAGCTAACTTTGCAGATTGACGTTTCGTCTTAGTGGCATGGGAATGTGTATGATGATTTGGCACTTTTCTAACTTTTTGGGTAACCTACCTAATTTCCTCCACTTCTTTCAGCTTCAATGTCTTAGGTATTCAGTATTTTAGTTTCCGGATAACTTCTGTTTCACTTTCTCTGATTATGGTGTTGCTTCTACTTACCTGTCCAGGTTAATTACTAGCTAATACATTGTTGGAAATAATTAGTTTAAAAAACTAAGTTATGTATGTATTGCATTAAAATAAATCCAATGGCTCAAGTTAATCTTTTAGTCTATTTAAAATTTAAATATGAAAAGATATTATTTTTCATACAAATACAACTCTTTAGAAAATATGACTTTTTTGGAAAGAGTTGTATCTGTTTAAAGTTTAAATTTGAAAATATATAATTGTTTTGTACAAATACAATCCTTCAGAAAATGTGTGGATTTTCATAAAAGAGTTGTATATGTACAAATATGACTTGATTACATATGAAAAAGATGATTGATAAATGAGAGTCTAAAAATTAATTTAATAAGATATTCCTACTCTTTCTCTAAAACTTCTTGAGAGTTCCTTATGAGAGCTTACAAAAGTTATTTTTTGTCAATCTTTAAGGTACTTGGGGTAAATCTTATAGATGATTAATTAGAATAGTTAACAATTATTATGTAAATCTTAGATATTATCTTGAATTCAAAAATAGAATACATAGTAGGGGTTTTTTCATGGAAGATGTTATAAGTTTAACAAGTTTTAATAACTTGGTTTTAAAATATAAGGACCCCTTACAGTGTTTCACACAAATAAATCAAATAATGGATGATTGATTATTTGATTAGAATTATTGATTTATTGGATTCTCATAGTGTGCACAATTCAAATTGTGCTGAAAGTAAATATGTTTTATAATTTACAAGCTACAAGACTAAAGTTGATATCCAAGTACTAATTATTGAGAGTTAAGGACTGTCCTAAGATATATTGAAAATAATGAGTCAAGGACTGAAATTCAAGAAACTCTCATAATAATACTAGTTGGATATATTTTTTAACTAATTGGATAACTAGTGCATATGTAAATAGTGGACAATTACAAAGAAGATTGATGAATAGAAAAGAGTTATGGCCACAATTAAAGCCAATCATTTCTTTGTATTGTGTTTGTAAAGTAGTATATGTCTAATGTATTGTGAATTTCAACTAACATTTTGTCATGATCTTAACCAATAGGACGTGACTAGCACAAGGAATGAGGTACCCCTCGCCCTCATAAGCCTAACTAACATATCAAGAAATCAGACATTCACTGAACATGTAGAGATTCCATCAAATAAAACTGAGATAGAAAACCCACAGATGCATATGCTTAGAAAATACTTCAGGACCCAAATGCTCCATTACTTAAAGTTGTAATCTCACCAATATCCAACATAGATAAATTGCAACAAAATATCACAAGGCATTTAATAATGCTCAAATGACCACATAATTTCCACCAATTTCATTTACCATTACTTACATTATTTCCAACATAAAACAATGATATTTCTTATTATGAAAATGGCATTAAACACACTTGTCAATCATCAACATCTAAATAAACAATTCAAAACTAATATTAGCCCTAAGTAGCTCATTCTCTGCTTCTTATCACCCTTGAGTTATCTAATCTTACCAATTTTGTCGAAATTTATACCAACAATAACCAAAGTAATTTATTCAATAATAATAATTACTTTCAATGCATTTTCATTTTTCAGGCTTCCTCTAATTAACAATTAAATTTAAGATAATTTGAGAAAATTTTCCAACAATAATTAGTTATCTTCATATATCATTACTCTACAAACTTCAACTCCCTACCAAGAAAGAGGGTTTTTAATTGACAATTGGATCATCAAATTGACATATAAGAATTGTTTGATACTTACTTAAGATCAAAACCCCTAAAGAAATTTCACAAAATCTCCTCAAATCAAGCTCTAATTTGAGTTCTAAGTTTACCATTTATGTTCTTCACCTAAAAGTGGGGATTTTCAAATTCAAGTGTTAATTCACCAAATTGGAAGCTCAAATGGGTAGAAAACTACTCAAAATTCATCAAGGAACTAAAGCCCCAACGAAATTTCAAGAAATTTTATCTAAAACAAGTCAAATTTTGAATTCTTCGTTATTGTTCATGCTACTCACCCAAAACAAAATTATCCTAAAGTCATAGGCTAAAACTAGAAATCAAGAGCAGTGATTAAGGGAGAAGTACAAAATACATAGTAGAAGTGAAGCCCTAATAGATTTCAGTTTAAACTCACCAATTTAAGTGAACTTTAGCCTACAACTATTGTTGATGCAATTTTTGGACAGCCAAGAAGGGGATTTCAAATTCTAAATATATAACTTAATATTGAGCAATGAAATTACAAGAGAGAGGGTCAAAATTCGTAGTAGAACATAATCCTCATCACAATTGGGAGGAAAACATCGAAATCGAGCTCAAATTTGATGGAATTTCATGTAACATTGTTGCAGACAAAGTTCTCAGATTTCTGGCCTCCCTTTCATCCAAACCTCATTGATGGCAACTCAAAGCACTTTAAAGATGGTGAACGATAATGCACAATAACCTGATGGAGCATGTCGGGTAAATTGATGGTGCAAGAAGGCTGAGTTGAATGAACGACATAAGGAAAGAAAGCACCATGTGCAGGGGACGAAAAATATTGGTGTATTTTTGTAAATTCATATATCAGAGGACACAAAAAGAAATACACTGATGCACACGGGTAAGGCTTAGCCACTTGAGTTAGCCTAAGTCTTATGAAAAGTGTTATTTGAATTAATATAAGAGCTCTCCTTAATGTCTCTTTTCTTAACTATTTAAATTTTCATATTTTGTCCTTAATTGTATTGTTTCTTCTATCTAATTAACGTAATTATTCACAAAATTATTCATAAGGATAGAATTATTAAATGAAAATTTTCATAACATTACACATTTCGACATAATGTCTTGATATATATATTTGTGTGTGATAATGTAATCACAATTCAATATCTCAAGTCAAATTGGTATATGTGATAACAAAAGGACTAACAAAAGAAAATGTGATAGATTTTGAATGGAATGAGATTAAAACCCTTCAAATAATGCCACTAGTAATGGGAACACAATTTTAACTAGACTAAATATAATTTAAAGATTCAATGGATAAGAACAAATTATAGAGTGACTGGGTACACTAGAAAATATTTAGCTATACCAGGTCGAATGCACATTATAAGAACTTGAGTTTTTAGAGTGAGTAAAACTATTAATGGATTTAGGAAAGCTAAAAAGATTAAAGATTAAAGGAATCCACCTTTATGAACATATGGAGTGGTGTCATTCCTAACAAGAATTTAGAGTTGATTGTTGGAAATGTTCATGAAAACTCTAGGGTAAAGCACAAAGCCATATAAATGCTACAAATTTTTGTGAACTTCTTTGAAGTTAATGTTAAGACTATATAAGTGGTATTTCCGGTTTTAATGTATAAATTGTGGCTCAATGTTTTAATACAACTATCAATTTGTTTTCCCCTAACTCTCATGTGCAATGAAATCAAATATGTTTCATATTTGTATCATACTTTACAAATTGGAGAAGGAAGAATATTTAAGTTTAATATTTTCCCCTAACTTTCCTATGCAATGAAATCAAAGGAAGAGAAGAGAATATTTGATCATAAGGAATTATAAAGGAAGATAAAGGCACATTCAATTTGCACATGATGGATAGAAGTGAGACATTCTTAACAGAGAAAGGGAACAGGGAAAATCCTAATATCCCAACTGACAAACATGACAATGGTAAAGGAGTGGCCTTGCATTCTGCTGTTGTAGCTAACATCAATGTAGAGAACAATGTAGTCGATGCCCAGGATCAAATAGGACAGTTTAATGAGACCTCTAGAGAGAAAAGAACAGGGCTTACAGTGAGAAGCTCTTTGCTCGTGTAGACTCTGAATCGATCAAGAGTTCTCAACATTGGGATTTCGTTTGCTTGCTTTGCCAACAATAATTCGATTGCCTATGATGTTTCTGAGTAGAGAATATCAAACTTCAGGGGCATTATAAAGGCATCGACAGATGCTGATGTTAATATTACAGGGGAAAGTGGATTAAATTGTGTTGAACAGCTTGCTATGCTAGAGAAAGTTTCAAAAAGAGCACGAAGAGACAATTTATTTGATGTGGTTGTGGCAAGTGTAATACAAAAGCCAGATATCAAAAGGATTCAAGGAGAACTTGCTCAAGCATTGGGTTTGAATTTGGCTAAGAAATCTATGGCTGAAAGAGCTAGATGCCTACGTGATAGAATAAAAGATGTGAAGAAAATCCTTGTAATACTAAAAGATCTCTTCAAGGGACTTGATTTGGACAGAGTTGGAATTCCATTTGGTGCAAACCACTTAGACTATAAGATAGTACAGACTTTCGCAAGTGCAAAGCTTTTATTCCGCCAAAAGCATGCTCAGAAAGTTTTCATGATCTGATTCTGTCCATTAGAATAACTATTTAGAAGTGACCCGGCAAAGAGGTTGATGCCCTCATCATTGCTATATTTGCATAAATATTTGTACTTTTTGTTATCAAATAATTTACAATTAGTTTTTAAATAAGAGACTATATATGATATTGGCTTTATGTTAAAGCAAATCATGACATGGAAAACGGCTAATCCTCTAGTATTTGATTTTTATTTAACAGAAATTTATTTGAAAATTTCCCACTTGTACTGAATTTCGAATGGATTTTTTTCTGTGGAATTCTGTTTATCTCTTTTGTTTTATTGATCCTTAAAATGCAATTTCCAAAAATATCTTTGTTTGTACAAGCATATAATCTTGAGATTATTTTGTTTTCATTATATTATATGTTTTATCTTTACACTTTGAAAACATGACTCAATAGTCACGTTACCACAACAAGCAAAGTGTTCTCATGGACAAGTCAAAAAAAATATGAACACAGTTTAGATGAAAATTTTAAATTAAATTCATGATCATTTTAATTGAAAATTTTAATAGAGTTTTCCGAAAAAAAGTAGATAGCTTCAAAAAGTTATCTTTGGATAAGAGAAGAAAAAGAAGAGACAAAAGAAATTCACCTCTCAAGCTAACATTAGAAACATAATTACTTCAAAATAAAATATCTACAAGGCACTCATTCTATGACTGCAATTAGCCCATCAATTACTAAACTTGCTTCCATTGAAAAATCACTTGAAGGCTTCATTCTAAATTTGGCATCTCAAACCCTTGATTTTGCTAATTAGTCTTCCTTGTTTTCCTACGTGTGCCATTTTTTATTAGCAACATGTTGCTCTATATCTCCTTCTCATTTGGTTCTTTTATTGTTATTTGACTTGAAGATAGTTGTTGATGTATTCTGTTACTTTCTGCCATTATGCATTGAGTTAACTTGCCTTGCCATGATAGGCAATATCTTAGCCAAATCTTCCATAAAGAGAATTACACTAAGATTTGAATTCAATCATGATATTAAACTCTAATTTAACTATTCAAAGTATGCTTATATTGGCAACGCTTTAAAGGATTTTATCTTAACACTTAGCACAATCACTTTGTATTAACCAAAGCTTTTGATTTTTGTTATATCTTGTACCTATATCTTAGTCCATATTCTTTCCCATAGTTTTTAGAATAAGCCAACAGTCAAATACACATTGTTGTATGCACTACACTTATATGTTTCTCTTTTTTTTCCTTACATTCTTATGCAGTACGATGCTAGCAATTATATAGCTAAATATGTTCATAATGGGAGATATAAAATGAACAGTCTTCTAACATGAATTAGTTGCAGCCATAATGTAGATCTACAAATAAAATAGTAGAGAAGAACAACCCATAATACCCAAAGTTCAAAGAGAGTTCCACATGTTAAGAGAGAGACACAAAATTAGGGCTTCTTAGAAAGCTGAAAAAGTCTGAGTTTTTGTTTGAATTATCATTGGACTAACATGATTTTGCACAACTGTAATTTATGTTGGAAGCTTTCATTTAAAATTCGATTTTTGCTATTTATACAATTCATTCAACACAAAAGTAAGCATATTTCACTTCTACGCAAACAAGAGTTTGGAAGGCAAAATTGATTTTGGAAAAAATTAAATGGCAAACTAAATGAAAATGTTTGCAAGGCAAACCCCCATTTAGGTGTATAAACTAGCTTTTAACAACCTTTTCGTGAATAAGAACTTAACATCAAAGTGTTCCTTGTGACTGGAGTTTTTATAGTTTTGAGAAAAGCTAATAGTAAATGAACTATCATAATTTATGATTAGAGTTCATGATATAGAATCAACTAGATGCATGTCAAATATCAATTTCCTCAACTATATGGCTTAGCAGGTGGCATCATAACAAGCAATGTACTCTGTCTTTATAGTTGAGGTAGCTGTTACTATTTGCTTGCAACTTTTCCACCAAAAGCTCTCCTAGACATCATAAAGATGTATCCAGAAGTATATTTATGATCATCAACACATTATGCATAGTTTGAATCAGAATATCCCATTACCTTAAGTGGCTTAGAATTTCTAAAAGTTAGCATTCAATGTTATATACTCTGAAGGTACCTTATAACTTTCATCGCAACCTTGCAATGATCATAGCCAAGATTACTCATATATTTGCCAAACACACTAATAGCAAAAGCAATATTAGTTGTGCATACCTAAGAGTACATGAGGCTACCAATAACAAATTCATATGGAACTTTATCCATTGTTGTCCTCTCATCATCATCGTTGGGACACAATGTTTTAGATAAACTTTCATCTTTCTGAATAGGTGCAACACTAGGAGTGAAATAATACATGTTAAATTTCTTTAATACTCGATTTATATAGGTTGCCTGAGACAAACGAAGAATACCACAAAATCTATCACGATGAATCTAAATTCCCAAAACAAAAGATGCTTCACCCAAATCTTTCATATCAAAGTGGAAAGACAAGATGTGTTTTATCTCAATCAATAAACTCATTAAGTTACTAGCCAATAGGATGTCATCAACTTATAGCACAAGGATTACAAAATTATTCCCTTCAAATTTTGGATAAATGCATTGATTAGAAACATTCTCTATGAATCCATGGGATGTGGTTATCTCATCCAATTTCAAATTATTGCATTAAGGCTTCATTAAGCCTATAAATGGATTTATTTTGCTTGCACACTAATTGTTCTTTCCCTATTTCAGCAAATCCATCAGGCTATCCTATATAAACATTCTCAAGCAAATCACCATTCAAGAATGCTATTTTAGCATCCATATGGTGAAGTTCAAGGTCTAACTATGTTATAAGAGTCATTACAACTCTAAAGGCATCATTAGTAGATACCAATGAAAAGGTCTCATTGTAATCAATCCATTCCTTCATATTGTAGCCTATAGCTATATGTTTTTCTTTGCACCTTTCTACTTCACCATCGACCCCTCTTTTGGTATTTAAGACCCATTTGCAACCAACGGGTATGCATCCATTTGGCAACTTAGTAAGTTCCCACACATGATTCTAATGCATAGAGGTCATCTTATCATATATAGACTCCAACCACTAAGATGAATAAGGAACTAACATAGCTTCTTCATAAGAAATAGGATATGTGTCATTAACAACATCTAACTTAAATTCTTGCAAGTATACTATATAATTATTTGGAATTATAGGTCTATGAATCTTTTGGGATTGTCTTAATTCAATAAATAGTTCCTTTATATCAATTACAAGAGGGTACAAAACAAGATCAACTAAATTCTTAACAAGAAATTCATCTCTATTACTTCAAACAACAGATAAAGGAGATGACAAAATTAGCAAGGGTAAAATGGCATCCTTATTATAGAGATTGCTAACCTAAGGACATCACTCCCATTATTCAAGTCATCCTCAAAATAGAATGCTCTATCAGTCCTAATGACCCTAGAAGTGTGAATAAAACAATAAAATTTGCATTCTCTAGATCCAAAATAATACCCAATGTTGAATCCATTGACTATCCTTAAATCAAGTTTCTTAAGTTGAGTATTCTACAATCTCACCTCCACTTTGTAACCTCATACATGAAAGTGCCTCAAACTAAGCCTTTTACTAATGACAAACTCATACAAGGTCCTTTCAACTGATTTACTAGGAACTTGATTCAAGACATAAGCTTATGCCTTAAAGGCTTCACCCTATAAAAACTCTGGTAAGGAAGAATGACTAATCATGTCCATCATGATGTGATTTCGCCTTTTAGCGACTCCATGTTTTTGTGAAATTCTAGGCATGATATATAAGGCTTTAATTTCATGCTTCTATAAAAATAGAGCAAATGGTCTAAGGTTTACTGTATACCTCCCATAACATTTGCCACCTCTATTTGATCTTACACATTTGATTATCTTCCTAGATTTCAACTCAACAGCAGCTTTGAATGCCTTAAAGCCATCTAAAGATTTAGATTTCTTATTTGATTGATCAATCCATCCATATCTGGAGTAATCATATATAAAGGTAATAAAATATCTATAACACCCATAGCAACAGGAGTAATAAGTTTACTAAAGTCCAAGTGGATCAAATCCAAAATACTCTCAGTTCTATTTACCCCTTTTTCCTAGCTCTAACAAGAAGTTTTCCCTCAATACAATCAATACATAATTCAAAATCAGAGAAATCTAAGTCCTGTAATATATTATGTTTGACCATCCTCTCTAATCTCACTCCGAAGATTTGACCTAAACACCAATGCCATAACATAGATGAATTCTCATCAATTCTTCAGTGTTTATACTATTGCAACATTAATAGGTGCTCCAAAAGAAGAATTTGAAGTAGCATTCCCTTTCTTTATTAACTCATCCTCTTGAGTCACTTTAGAGATCATCTAATTAATGGTTCATTCGGTTTCTTCAGAATTGTAAGTTGTTATAAGAACCCCATATTCAGCTGGAAGATATAACAAAACTTGGTATACTAGTTAACTCTTAGCTAACTCCACATTCAATGACTTCATCTTATTAAAGTAGTTAACTAGTTTCATCATGTGCTTAGGCACATCTGACACTCCATCACAATGAGTGTTGTCTAGTAAAGAGAGATAGAAGGCATTTTATGCCTTATCAAACTTCTTGAATTTTTCAGTAACTGCTTGGAGATATTCAATAATAGTATCAGTCTTAAGAATGCTCTATCTAATAGTTTTCCTTAATTGTGTACTTCATGACTATCAAACAAATTATGTTGTACTCATACCATTATATATGATAAGCCTTGTCAATAACACTAGACTTAGCAGTGAAATCCATTGGCTTTGGTTCTCTCATAGCCATATCTTCCATAGTGAAAGTTAGGTACATATCAAGGGATTCATTCCAATCATCAATATTAACCCCATTCAGAGTTTTCACCACAAACAATTGATGAAACATATAAGCTGAAGAAGAATAAACAAGAAACATTAATTATGCCTTAGAAACATAAGTATAAAACAACATTTCCTTCATAAAACTTAGCTTATTCAACTATACAACAAGATGTTTATCATAATCCCATATAAAGGTCCCAAACTATAATAAACTAAAATAATTCATGTGTACTAGAGGATTTAAGCACCAACAAAAACAACACAAAAGTGCATCCACAGTTTCTATATCGATAGGATACAAACAACTATAAGGGCATCAAATAAAGGAACGCTACAAACAAGTCACAAATAAGCCTAATCCATAAAATTATATTAACAATGTCACACTGAAAGAGCATGTCCATTGTCAATAGAATACACACTCTCTTGTAGACTTTTTCCTAACAATTAACTCCATCCCTAATAATTATAATAAATCATTTTAAGGAGAAAAGAATAAAATAACAACCACAACATAGGTGGTTCACAATGGTGACACAATTATGATTGGGCCCACAATAGATGAACATACAACCATTAGATGTAGATGACCCAAAGTGGTCTATAACAAATTCTATATAATTATTCCTTAAATATATGCTTAAATTAGGAATAAAATTCACTAATTACATAATCAAATTTATTTTAATTTCTCTAGGCATCATTAAGGAGACTGAGCAAAATATGTTGCTTCTTATTATGCATGGTTAGCATACAAAATTTTCTAGGTAGAAAAAACTTCAATCACATAGTGTTTCTTTAGGCCTTAAATCTCCAAAAAAAAATTTGGAACTCCTATTTCCAGGCTCAAACCATGCTAAAAAAATCACCAAAATTTAGGAAATGGCGTATGGAGTCAAACTACGCTGGTTTAGGAAGCCCTAACGTGTGAGCCACACGTACGTGGCCTATGAGGGGCTTTGCTTCCACGTGCTAGGCATCATCTTCTACCTCTAGCAGGTCAGCGAGTTAAGTCTTTTTGACCCACATATGACCTGTGTTGAGACTCGTCAATTTGCAAGGCTTTTGGGAGTGAAAGTTGTATTAAAATGATCATCTTCTCATTATTTATAAATGTAATAACTAAAAAAAAGTATATATATATATAGTATGTCTCATCCTAAAAATTTATATGGTTTGAGATTATAATTTTATAAACTAAAATTAAATGAGAAAATAATGTTTAGGTAGAAATTATAATTTTTGACATTTTTCATAAGGACTAAAATGAAAATAAAAAATTTTGTCACAAATAAAATTATAGTTTTGACTTTTTAGAAAATTGTCAACCAAATGCAAATTTAGTGTTGGCAAGGCATAAGGACTAGTCTGAACGTAGAAAATAATGTTTGGGGTAAAATTAGAATTTTAACATTTTTATTAGTGACTAAAATGGACAAAAAAATTATCTCAGACAAAATTGTAATTTTAACTTTTTGTAAAACATTTGTCGACAGAATTGTGTCAATAGGCATCTTGCACAGTAACTTGCATAGTACCAAATAATAACTTATATAGTAATTTGAAAACTTCTTTATAAAGCACGAACAATTCTTAGTTTTCTCATTCCAAATAAAGAGAAAAGAAGAGAAAGAGATGTTGTGGAAGAGGCATTTTGTAGGAAATTCATATTTGAATTTATGTGAGAGGTAGCTTTGTTGGTTAATCGGGGTTATACTATAGGAATAGAATATCTCTACTATCGATCTCTATCTGTGAGTGTATAATTAGCAAAGTAACACTTTTCATTTTCCATAATATCTTTATTTTCTTATTCAACTTTCAATTTCCTTTTTCCATGCTCTGCGTCTTATGGGGGAAACAAATCTGTGTTCATTTTGAATTTTTCAACTACGTATATGTAATATAATATGTACGGATATAAAATAACATGATGATAAATGATATTACTAAATTGTATGAATTATTGCTATTATGAAAGGCACTTGGTATATGAGAAGTGCAAAGTGAAGGTTATATTAAGGAAGAAGTATTATATGAAAGGAGAAATGTTATGGTAAAACTCTTAATTATAATTGCTTCCTTTACTTTATCTACATGTTTCATGTTGGTATTTATTTTGGTTTATTTTCTGTGATTGTTACATTATTGTATTTTTCATTTTAATCCTTTATATTATTGTCACTTCTCTCCTAGCCACTCTTTATTTTATATCTTCAAGATTTTTTTTATTTAAATTACTTTATAGTAATAAATATGTTTAAATAAAATTATTTATTTATGTATCCTATTTACACAATTTATTTATATTCAATAGATTTTATAATTTAAAGAATGGATGAGAATTCATGTAAGAACCTCGTAGTTTTTAGCGGGGGTAATGGCCTTAGTACATATTGTTGAAATGAATTATTAAAATGTATTCAATAAAGGGATATGTGTATGAATTATTGAGACGTATCCACTAAAGGGATATAAGTATGAATTATTGAGACGTATCTAGTGAAGGGATATAGGTATAAGATATTAAGACATATCAAGTAAAGGGATAGGGTATGAATTATTGAGATATATCTGGTAAAGGGATATGAGTGTGATGATCATGGTTCTTTCCTTGATACCAACTTTAGACAAAATTATAAGATTTAGAAATGGTGTTTTTATTTTATGAAAAATTTTTTTTTAAAATGTTTTTTAAAAATATTCTAAGGCATCTATTGTTTTACCTTCCGCTTACTTTGTAATTTATGCATTCACTAAGTCAATGGTAGACTTATGCATCTCTCTATGACATTTTACATATTAGTATGTAATAAAGTAAGTTGGGACTTTCTTGTCACTCAGACATTTTGATATGTCATTTTAGATTAATCACCATATACGTCTAACTCCAAGGTTGTGGCTACTAGATGTTGAGTTGTATTGGGTTTAAAAATATTGTAAAGTTTTGTAAGTCATGTGTAGGCTATTCCCATACTATACTAAATGTATAATTTGATATATTATTAAACTGGTTTATTGATATCATTGTGATATTATTGAAATATGACTGGTTGTTCAAGTTCAGAAAACATTGAATTTTAGAGAGGTATTGCCAAATTTTAGGCAACCTTCAAGAAATTTCTTTAAATTATATTTAAAAGTGTATATAATGTGTTTTATCAATAGATTATGGACTTTGTAATAATGTTATCTTAGGCTTGCTAGGCTAGGTTAGTTTAACTTATACATCGGCCACAACTGATAAATTTGGGTCGTGACCTCCTAAATCAATTTTTTCAATTGGTGCAAAATTTAAGAGAAATTTAGATTGAAAAATCTAAGGAATTGCTCGTTCAGGTTCAATGGAGGCCAAAAGTTTCTGTGTGTCTTTTAGAGCAAGAAAAGCGCATCACTTTGCTTGCAATACTCCAACAAGAGAAACCCTTCAATTTATTTCAAAATTTCCTTCATAATATTAAGTATTTCAATCCAAAAATTAATGGGGTTTTATAGCTTCAAGCATTCCCTTTTAAAGGTGCATTTAAAAAAAAAAAAAAAAGAATATGAACTAGTATACATTCATGAAATAACAACCCATATATAATGTAATCTGACCAGAAAAAGCAACAACCATAATGTAGATCTACAAATATAATAGTAGAGAAGAGCAACCTACAATACCCAAAGTTCAGAGAGAGTTCCACACACCGAGAGAGACACACACAAAATTAGGGCTTCCTAGAAAGCTAAAAAGTTTGAATCCTCAACAAGCCTTCAACCAATGTCTTTAAATAAAATATGAAATAGATTTTAATATTTAATAAAACAAGCCCACTAACAAAACTCATTTAAATTTCATTTAGATGAGCCTAATCTCTCTCTCCATATTAACTCTCAATTAGCAATTTGATGGAATAATTACTAATCAATATTGAGCTGTACGTTGAGATTTCTATCCAATGGGTTTGTAGATAATCCAATCCACTACTGATTATCCATAATTAACATGAACCGAATTCATTCTTGGTTTAAATTAATATATAAATTTCCTAATTAACAACCACAAATAATTGATCTAATAATAGGATTAATGTTAATTCATAAAATAATTAAAATTATTTTGACATTCGACAGAAGAAAAGAGTATAGGGGGACAAGTAAAACAAATGGACAGAAACCAAACATGTTCAATACATATAATGAAGGCTGAAAATTGCAATACTCGTGTTTAAGAATAGGGCATGGGCAAAATAGAGGCACTACGTCCTGTTGTAATATAGTGTAATTATTATATGTTTGAATGGTTTAATGTTATTCCAGTCATTTTAATTCGAATGCTTGTGAGGTTTATGCACAAAGAATGTCATATTGAATCAAATTCTATATAGAGATGTTGGTAGAAGGTGATACTAACATAATTAGGGTTCATGGATGAGACACTGTTGAAAGACAAGTCCGATGTGGTTGCTATGGCAAGTGTGACGCAGAAGCCAAATAATAAAATGATTTAAGAAGAACTGGCTCATGAATTGGCTTGAATTTGGATGTGAAATGTTCACCTGAAAGATTACGTGATAGAATCAAGACATTATTGAAGTCTACAAGCGAAGATATACTCGATTGAATGCATGCCTAGAAAGTTTTCATGATCTTTATCTATCCTTAAAAGAATGCTAGGGGCAAGAAGTGCCATGACAAAGTGATTATTGCTATATCTGCATGAAAATATTTTCTTATGAACTACGGAATAGTCAGTATTTTACAAATTTATTGATTACAGATATTTTAAACTTGTATTTCTATTCGAGTATTATGATAGAAAGCATTATGTGCTAATACTATAAATATTATTAAAATTGCGATTCTAGGTAGACTTGAAAAGAGGTAAACTCGTAATGTAAACTTGTAACGTAGAATCATAAGAGTTTACCTACACTAATATGTAAGCTATTGAACATAATCATATCACAAAAGCACATAAAATTTCATACATAGTTCATAATCTATAATCCGTAATATATAAAGTTCAATATACTATGTAATCCACAGTTCATAATCAATAATCCATAATATATAATCCAAATCAATATACAAATTTCAATAAACTCTATAATCCATAATCCATAATATATAACTATTAATTTCATATCATTTTTGGGTAAAATATCATATTATAAATCTTTTAAAAAATAATATAATAATATTTAAATAATTTAATTAAAACACAAAATAGAGATCCATTTAGGCCATGACTATAAATAAATTTAAAATAAAATTCCAAAAATAGGTACAACAAATTATATGATGATAGTTACATGCAAATAGACACTTTTCTTTGTGTGCATGCTCAAATTGTCCAAGTTCTACTCTTTTTGAAACTATAAAAAGATGAAAAGCATATATATATATATATGTATATAAAGAATGGTGTTGGATTAGTGGCAATACACATTGCAACTAATGGTGGAGCTTGAGTGGAGCCTGAGTTCAATTAGTGTTCGAGTTAAGTACCAAGTCAACTAGATTTTCTGAGTTTGAAATGCAAACTCGCCAAGTCAAGAGTTTGACAACATTGAATAGTATGATATTAGCATTGTTTCATACTAATTAGTTCAACTAGTATGAAAGCATGCTATACTTTCTTTTTATCATAAATGGTTTTTGAAATTGAATACCTTGATGCACCTTAAATATATGATTAGAGTTAAATTCAACTCTTGACAAGCGAAATAGCACAAGTTTTAAGACTAATAAAAGACCGAATGAGGAAGCAAGTATATGGTTGGTATGAATACCCCAAAAAAAAAAGCCAAAAAGTGAAAAGCAAAACAAAAGTCAAAACTAAAATTAAAAAAAAAAAAAAAAAGACCCCTCCCTTATCTTTTGTTGCAATACAAATAATTAACATTCAGAATCCGCATATCTAAAATTATTGTTTTCATATGTTGCATCGTACAATTATTTTTTATATTAATAGTTCTTCACAACACTGAAAACAAATTTTTTAAGGTGGGTATCGCGTGGAATAATTCCACATGACACCCAAAGTTTTGTTGTTGTTTTTTTTTTTTTTAAAGCAAGAGATGGGAGGTGATAAGGTTGGGGTGATGACTTGACTTAACCATGGTTACAGTCATCTAGAAAAGATCGAACTCGTTAAAAAAAGAATCGTATTTCGGTTAAAAAAAAAAAAGGAGCCTAATTTCTTTTAATTAGGCTTTATTTTTTGAGTTTATATTTGTTTTTTGGAATTAGTCCTGTCTGGTCACATAGGCTAAAAAAATCATGATCAGATTTATTTACTATTTAAGATATGAGATAAATAATGTGGTTAATGATTATTATTATTATTTGTACCATTGTATATATAAAAAAGCTATATATAAATGTAAATTTAACCAATAATTGTATTGACATGAATTTTTTAGATAAAAAATACTAGTTACAATTTTCTTACAAAGATATCATATCACATTAATTAATGGTTTTATATACAACCACCTTGAATTTTTTAACTACTCTTACAACTAAACTTATATTTCATGATTTTTAAATTATAATATTTTTAATTCTAATCTGTCATACTTATCAAGTTACATTCTTTTCTAATGATCAAATTAAATTTTTTTGGTTAAAGAACAAATTGTGTCTTTCAAAAAATATTGATTCAAGTTTTTAGCCAAAATTTTCTTTTGACAAAAAAAACAAAGTCCAAACTCGACCAACTCTTACAAAACAAATTTTTTTAATTAGGTTTATTCTTCGGTCTTATATCTATTTTTTTTTTACTAGATAAACTTTAATAGTTATGATCAAGTCTAGTAATAACCCCTCCCTCCATTATTTTAATTTCATATTTTTAAAAATTTTCATTTTAATAGCATGAAATGCATTATGATGTTAAGTTTGTTACTTAATTATGTGTGATTTAACTATATTTAGTCTTAAAATATTAATAAATTTTATATCAATAGAGAAATTGATGTTTCATTAACTCATTATCATAATCAAAATAACATTATAATTTCATGGTGTGCATAATTTTATTCATCAATTTCTGTTGACGTAGCGCATCTTAAGTTATTTTATTCATCGGGTTTGTTTATATTTTAAATTACACTTAATATTCTTCAATATATATCAAAATATTAAGGGAGCCAAGCATAAATTTTGATATATATTGTAGATTTTTGTAAATTTATTTTCTTTCAAATAAGTTAACTTTCAAAAAACTTATACCTAGCTTTCTTAATATTCTAACTTCCAAAAACAATTTATACGTAGCTCCCTTAATATTTTGATATTCTTCATATTTCAAAATTTATACCTGGCTCCCATGAGATTTTGACATATATTATAGAATTTTTTTTTCTTTAATTTATTTTCTTTTTAAAAAGTTAACGTGCAACAAATTTATACCTAATCCTCTTAAATAAGTTACCCTTTCTCCTCCTTTTCTTTGAGAGTGTAATTCCATTCTTCTTCTCTTAAATTAAAAACATGAATTATATTGATCTTTTGTGATTAAAAATAGCTACAATTATATTTTTTTAATCAAAATATCTGTATATTTATTATTTACTTATACAATATAAAAAGTATCTAATATGCATTTGACTAGTATAAAATAATCACTTTTTAAAAAATTTCAAACAAATCAAATTTATGATTCTTAACACAAAAGAGATAATATTGAAATAATAATACTTTAAAATTACATTTTTCTAATAATTTAATTTTTAATAACAATATCAATATTGTCTTTGAGGGTCTGGTAATCTTTTTAAGAAAAATTTGTATATAACTTTGTAACAAAGAGACGGAATATATAATTTAGAGTGGGGAAAAATAATAATTAATATATTAATATATACATATGCAGCAAGCATAGTATATTATGAGCAAATGAGAAATGTATAACCCATTCTCATTGCATTTTCAACAAAGATTACCAAAACAGTATGAGTAGACCAAGACCTCTCCAAGTCAAGTCATGAGACATGTTCCCTTGTTAGTTGTTACTATCAAGGTTGTTAAAGTCGTGAGTTTAGGTAAACTCATAAGAGAGAGGTAAGCTCGTAACGTAAACTCATAAGAGTTTACTTTGATTAATAAATAGTTATCAAAATATGTAATTTTATAATTTAAATACTATATATATTAAAAAATCATTCAAATGTAATTCAAATTATGCTTAATCAAACAAAAATTATTCATATTTCATAATTTGTAATACTCAATATGAATATTTTTAGATGGTCATATATAAATAATTATTCAATATAACTAATTAAATAATATTTATTTTATTTAATAAGTACATATTAAATGTAAGTTTATTATTTTTTATGCATATTCAAATTTTTAATAAAATAAATTATAAAGACTTTATGAAAAAGAAGCTTGTCTATATCTTATTTAATTTTGAGTTTAAATTATTATGTTGCTGACTTTACAAGCTAGTTGATACGTTAAAATCATAAACTCGATAGACTCGATAAATTAACCCACGAGTTTACCCGAGTTTGTACTAAGTCCTAGTTTACAACGAGTTGACTCATTTTCTTTATGTACAATTGTAAACTTGTAAACTCAGATAATAAACTCACGAGTTTGACAACTATGGTTACTATTTAAAATCCCTTTTATATAAATTATAAATTAGAAAATAACATATCATATTGATCATAATGATACGTACCATTTTAACAAAATTAATTAATGTGTACCCTTCCCTGAACTTGGTTAGAAAGGTGACAATATTCAACTTTTGGGTAGAAATGGATATTTGGACTGCAGATAACAATTATAGCAATTCAGTATATTGGATGTTATTTGTCTATTTTAATTTTTAACAAATAATTTAATTTTAAATACAAATTGTTGAGTTTATGCAGGTGTCTATAGACAATTAAATCTACCTCAACAGTAGAAAATTCAAATCCTTTTGACAGATTTTTGACCCAAGTCAAGGGGAATCCGATAAATTTTCAAAGATAATAAAACCGTGATAGATTCTAAGACTTGAAAGTTTAATTTCTCAAACACTTGAAAAACTAGCTATTTGCAAAATTTTAAATATGACTGATATGAAAATTTTAAAATGTAATTTATTGCATGTTGGATGACAGGGTCATGCATTTGTCATATCAAACTTTTTTATTAGAATATCAACAATATATTTTCCTTGACTAATTACAACACTCCAGTTTCATCTCTAAACACCTCAACTCTCAGAAAATGGTGCAATGATCTAAGATTTTTAAAGAGAAGAAGTTACTTAACTTCTAGATAAACTTTGTACATGGCGAAATTAACATTTCCAAAATGAGGTTGAATGTTTCATCCTTAAACCTCGATCGTCGTGCGAACGCCTCTTTTTTAAAAATAAAATTTAACGAAAATTATTTTTTTTTGGAACAAATTTTATTAGATTCCCAAAAATGAAAAATACAGCTGAGTATTTATATGATTCACTACTCTATTTTATAATACCTATGTTAAAAAAATGCTTTTCTCAAATATTTAAAAATCGTTATTAAAAAACCCCCAAAAGAAAAGGGACCCCATCGGGCAGACTGAAAAGATATTTGGTCTACACTCTACTCCACTTTGTAAGGGGTGAACAATGGGTCGGGTGATTGAGTTAATCTTATTTGGCTTGGTCATATCAAGTAGGATTGATCTGGGTTAAAATAAAAAAGAATTATAAATTTTACTAAATTGAGTCCTAGGTTCATACAAAGTCTCATTCGGTTATTATTTTTTTCTTAAATATTTTTAATTATATATATAATAACTTTATTTATAATAAATATTTATAATATTAAATCTTTTCAAATTTTAATCACTTTTTATTCTAAATCTTAATTTTTTTTATTTTTTATTAAAAATTTGTTTTTATTAGTAAAAAATTATTTTAATAAAATAAAAAATAAAAAATTAATTAATTAATTCAACCTAGCTATTTATCAAGTCAAAATTAAATTGAGCTAAGTCTCGAGTTTCAAACAAAGACTCAATAAAAATTAAACCAAGTTTCAAGTCAACAAAAATCCAACTCAGCTTAGTCCATGTATACTCCTACCACTGTGTTGGTTGCATATCACAATTAGATATTAATGCATGTCAAAATCAAAATATATATTCATATATACTGAATATTAAGATACGTATAAAAAATTAAAAGTAAATGTAATATGCATGGTAGTAGTTTTTTTTTTTTTTTTGGCATCTTGTTGTGGTGCATATTAAATAAATAGATTAGTGTTTTAAAAATCAAACACGTAGCATGAAACGTTTAATGATTAAATATATTATTTGATATTCAATAACATTTTTATAATAAAAATTATAATAAACTCAAATTCGTAATTATTATTAAGATGCAGAAAGATGTATCGGAAACTAGTGCATTAAAGGAGCTGTGGCCCCAACACATTGATCCTTTCCAGCAAGGCAGCTACCAATTTTCCAATGCTTTTTTTAAAAAAAAAAAAAAAATTGAATTTTTTATGACATAATACCCATATTTTATATTGAATTATATTACCAAGGACAAATTTAAAAATTACATTTAGAGAAGTTGCAGGTATCATGAGATGTCCTTAGATATCAAATTTACCTAAAATTTATAAGAACAAAAACTTAGATAATTTGTTAAAGATTCAACATGTAAACTTGAAAGACCTAAATTTTAGAAGAACGTCTAGTAGTCAAATATTTACCTGGCCTGATTTTTTTGCAATATATATGAGCTTGTAGTTGGATATTTTACTTTGTCAGAGAAAGTGTTCAAGACCGTACGCGTTCATAGAAAATATGGACCCAAAATAGATCTAAAGAGTCAGGTGCATGACTATTATTCATAAAGACCTTTCGGTATGCTGTGTATTAATAATATTTAACTAACTTCTTGCTAAGTAATTAATACTTTGAGTAGCCAATCACTATTAGCATTATTGGTTGGTTAATTACCACTAAATTACCAAAGTATCGAAAAATAATACAAACACAATGAAGGACCTCTAATAATTATACTGTACACTTAATTGTAGAGTCTTCTGTTTTTTTTTTTTGGGTCAATTAATGTAGAGTCTTCCTTAAATAATTATAATATTCATTGAAGCAAGGGAGGATGAAAAGAATAGTGCTCGTAGATGGTGCCCTATAAATAGACGAGGTTTCAGAGTCCTTTGTATAAAATTCCCCACAACTCCCGACTCTAAAGCCCCTTCGTCCGTATCAATGGCGAACATTCATGGCCTCCCCTTTGAGGTTACTGGTATATATAAGTTATAACCATTTCTTTTGCTTCTTCTTCTTCTTCTTATTAATTTCAATGTATACTTAGTTGAATTTCATTAAGTAGCTAGAAGTAACTCATCTTCTGTTTGTGACTCACGTCTCTGAAGTGGCACGAAGCAAGATATATTCGGCAGAGTGAGTTTCAAGAAACTATCCGTGGTATGTCTGTTTTGAATATGGTGGCAACAAGTTCATTAACACAAGTACAGGTGAATTCTTAATTAATTATCGAACAGGTTAATTTCACTTTGTTTATGAAATTTAAAAAAATGATAAACTGTAGTTTATTTTTATGTATAGGCTTTGAAGTGTGTCATTCAACATCTCTATAGCATGTTCAATTATAACTAATTAATCACCTTAATCAAAGCTAACTCATCTCACGTGCCTTTGATTGCTGCAGATGGAGGAAGAAACCCCACATTTCCATTTCCAGATAAGTTTGTCTTTCCACTAATTGAAGGCCTAAGGGGGCTTAATTTCGTAGTTTGGAAGAACATTAGTGATGACTTAAGTTACGATGATTTCATGGGTAGTAGAAAGTAATTATTTTTCTGACGTCAAGTTTAATTTCCCAAAACTCTAAGTACCCTTTTCCATTAATTTCTAAACTGGTTGGATATTTTGGCACTTCTAGGGTTCAATTGGATAACGTTATTTCACAAGATTATCAGTACTCCTCTTGATCCATTTGAAAGGGAAATAATAGGTAAACATAATTTTTGAAAATTCAAAACCCCTAAGTCAGCGGTTGATATATCTATATATATATACTACTACTACTACTAGAAAAATGATGAATAAAAACAGAATTTATACATATAATACAAATTGTATCAAATAGAGATCGAAATATAAATGGATTTAAATACAATGTTTTAAACTAAGTATTATTAATTACTGGTATAAAATCTGAAACGAATTTTGTTTATTTTTATTTTTAATGATATTTAATTCCGTGTTAAATTATTAATTTTATAAATTAATAATAATTTAAAAATTAGATACTAAATGTTTCCGTTTCTATTTATTGTGTTATTAATATTCGATTAGTTCCATGTCAAAATTTTAGCCTCTACCCGCGCAATTTTTCGCATTTTCTGAACCCCTATTTCCCCGCTTTCACCTTAAAGCACTCTTCCAATAATTATATAGCTGAAGCTCTCTCCCTCCCTCAACCCTACATTTTCCTCTTTATTCCTATTGTCCTTCCAAATCTCAATTTCTCTTATGTCGAACTCAGATTCTTCTCCACAAGAGTGATGGTCTCTAGCTCCAGGCTCTCCAAATTAAGCCAATGAAGTTGAGGTTTGCAACAAGGTTGCCCAGGCCGCTGATGAAGTTATTTCAAATGGTTTTGGAAAGAAATTCGACAATCTTGATGGGCAATTTCAGTTAGCTGTAACTGAAGGTTTGAGCTATTTTTCGTTTAATATCAATTTATATATGCTTCCTAGGTTTATTTGCTTACAAATTTGTATATTGTCTTTGTTTATTTTGTCGAATCCTAAAGCCCTTACCTTTGAAGTTTGGCTTCATCGAAGTACCTCAAATGATTTTTGTTGATCTATGAATATGGTACAGGATAGTATATAGCTAAAAAATCCTAACAAAGTAGCATTGACTGTGCTAACTACTATAACCGAGGGAAGTGTCAACTAATTAACATGGGTCTGTTGTAAATGCTATTGTTTGGGGGTGAATGCTTGGAGGTGAAAATTAAGAGACTTCACATTAAAGCCCTCATCATGTAAGCCCTGCCTATTTCTAACTGTTTTGAGTTTAAGGATGCTTTGTAAGAAGTTTCAAGAACTCCCTTTGTCTAGCCAAGAAGGAGCTTCGAGTTGCCACTAAGCAAGTTTTTCAATTTTGCAGGACAATTACCCTAAAATGGTGGCAAAAAATGTAAGTTTGCCTTATATTCAATAGCCAATTAATGTGCCCCTATTTCAGATAAATCATAATAACTGAGTAATGTGTTTGTGTTTGTAGATTTTCATCAATGTGCCTTTCTGGTATTATGCTCTCAATGCCCCTTTTTATCTCCTTTCTTGACCCAAAGATTAAAGACATTATTTTCTATTGTTAGGATGGATGGATTTCACCATGAAGGCAACCGCAACTAAGGCTGAGGCCAATTACGTGACCCAAGGCATTGCAAGTTGATGTCTTGGGGTGTGAAATTATTTTATAATAATCACAGATAGAAGGGATATAAGGAGAAGGATAGTGTTTGCTGGAAAAGAGTTCTTGATGATCGGCAAGGCAGAGCATATGTAATCACTTACTTTTCAAAACTAGTTGCCAAAGAAATATGAAGTTCTGTTGTTACTATAAGAAATGGTGAGAAACTATGCGAATTTATAGGAAAAGATAAATAAGTATTGATTAGATTATACACTAACCTTATCCCCGGATTTTCTAGCCCTTCAATCGCACGGATTATAACTAATGCCTGATGTGATGAACTTTTAGATGATTAGGCATAGTGCCAACCTTTTTCTCCCTTCAATTAGGATGTCTTCATAAGTTATGTTATTCCTTTGTATATCTATTTCTTTTTATTGACAGATATAAAACATGAATTAGGCGATGGACTTACTAGCATAGCAATTTCCTTTATCTAATTTTCACTTAATTCTTAACTTCAGTTCCTAAATTAGATTCCAATTCTTAAATTATTCCAAAAATTATTAAGACCTTCAGAATTAAGCATTTGTGTATCCTATTTTTGCAAGAGAAAGTTGGACTCAAAATTCATGAGTTTACTACCTAAACCAAGCTGAAATCCTAAACAGTGCAGATTGGTCCCAAGTTTTGATACCAATCAGTTTCCAGCTTACCTGAAGGAGTAAAATTATGCTAATTCACCTGAATTTTGGCATAAACATGCCTCAGGGTTCTGGAAACATACTGTAAAAATTTCACTCAGAAATTCGTTGATTTACTTTGCCAATTGTGCAACTTTTGAGCAGTACCTCATGCTGTCATTATGTTGCAGTACAGTTAATGTTTGTATGTAACAGCCCTATCTGAACTATTCAAAAAATCATAAAACTTTCCAGATCATAATTTTAGCATGTAATGATTTTGCATATCAAATTTCAGCTTGTTAGGAGATCGTTTACACATCCTTTTAATCTGATTTCAAAAACAGTGCAGGACATGCCAAAACATAGTTTTTGGTGTAAACTTGTAGGCAATCTGTGGTTAATTCTTGCTGATGCTACTCTTTCGACCCAATAATGTTACTTTTGAGTTTCTCTTTCCTTTCAATTCCTCATTCTGCTAAAACTCAAAATTAAGCTCCCCCATAACAGAAATAAAACAAACCAACACATGTTACATTACACTTTCAGCTGCATTATTAAAGTTCCAATTCCCTTCCTTATTTTCGCATAAGTACCAGCATATATATCTTTCTGTTATGAGTTTTCTTTTCTTCACCTTACTAACTATTTCATACATCTACCTCTGTCCTCAAGCAAAATGACCAGTACAGAATATATGACATTTAAAAACAGAAAAATCAAACCATCCTATCATAGCATGTTAAAACTCTCCATGTTTTCTTCCTACTTAAATAGGTGTAGCCACTTAAATCTTGATGAAAGCTTCTTCTTTCTCTCATTTTCCATTCTGAATCTCCTATGGTTTAATTTTAGCTTAGTACATGATATAGAGCATTCAATTTCAATCTATGCCAGCACATTATAAACTAAATTATTCCAATTCCGCCCTCATTTTTCTGATGCTTCACTGTGCTAATGGTCTGGAAACATAAGAGTGTTACTTTGTTCTTCCTAAATGTTCCTAAGGGTTGCATCACATGCCTCCTGAATACCTCTAAGTTTTGCCTAGTGTTCTCTCATAAGCATTCAAATTGAGCAAAATTTTCACAATGAAAAATAGCTGCTTCCTGCATTTCATGATTCATTTCATTTTTCTTTCCTAGTATTTGCATTTTTTTTTTAATTTTAATTTGACTAAACTAAGAATTTGCCTCATATATTGTTAGACTTATTACTCCCCTTAAGCCTATGCAGGACGTCATTTGCCAATTATGTTATATATATATATATATTTGTATGTATGTATGTATATATATATATGTATATATAATACAATCTCTAATCCGGGTCTATAAGTATTGACTCTTTTTTTTTTTTTATCTTATTGAAATTATAAGTATTTCCCAATATGAGATATTTCAGTGTTAAAGCTTTAATTACCAAAAAGTCATTGACGTAAGGATTGTGTGCACTTTACAGTCATTGTTGCACCTACCAGCTGCCATTGCTAATACAATAGCATCATGGTTCAATGATTGGTATTAATTGTATTGCTTTAGATTTGGATTTAGTTGATAGATCTGGTATACTATATTAACTATTTTTACCTTTTTTTTTAAATAAAAAATTTGGCACGGTTCCTTTAGTGAATGAGAGATTAGTTCATCTTGATTTTTGTGCATTTACAGGTATATCATTTTCTTTACTCTTATGCTATTACAAGTTACTTTTATCCCAGAGGTCAGAGCCAAGTGGCTATCCCTATGTTTCCAATTACTTGTGATGTGAAGCAAAGCAATCATCTCACAAGGCTTCAATTTTGAGAAGATTATTTAGAACTTAAGAAATTTCTGACACATATCACTGTCATTCCTACGTGACTAATCAATTCAAGGAAGCATTTTGGTTCCTTATTTCAATTAAATCGTTCTTTCACCTCTGATTATTTTATTCTCTGACCTAACAAAATTGAGCTACTATCTTATCTATTTATTGTTTTTTATTATCTTAATAAGAGAATATATTACTTTAATTAACACTAATATTGCAGTTAGGCCTAAATTTGATTTATTTTTCCTATTTCACCTACTTGACAATTCTGTTTTTTTTTTTTTAATATTGACAACTTATTTGCACTTTGCCGCGACTGTCATTCATGAAATTACTGTTGCCTTGGGAATATATTGCTTCAGGTAAATTATCTTCGAGAGATTGTTATAATTATCTCAACATTTGGCATTTGTTTCCTCCTTGAATTCCTTTCTACTTGATGCAACCGCATTTTCTTTGTTAATGGAATTAGAGAATCATTATTTTTTAGGTCATTATCATATGTGATGGTTTCAATATTACCTTTTGCTCGATTGTAGGATAACTAGGAACGAAGCTTCAATTTACTAATGTTGTACTTTGGGTAAGTCTTTCTCTTCTTCACGGCCCGAGTTCTTGTAGACTTTTTTGTATATTCTAAACTTCTGTTTGTTGACCAAACAGACACAACTAATCTTTTTCCATATAGAACTCTCTTGGATTTGCTGAAGAGACATTGACATAATATAAGCTAATCTTTTTAACATATCTTTTGCTTTTTGTGCTACTTTTGTTGTTTCATGTCATTTCTTCTTCCTAAGTTTTAAGTCCCACTACTCAGTTGTAGCATAAGAATGAATAATTTGTAAGTTGATGCAAATGATGGAACTATTAGAGCGGAGATTTAGGATCTTAGACCTAGTGATTACACATTTCTGTCACTTATAACACAATAAAAACCTAAAGGAGATGGACACTTTGAGGATGAGGAGGTTAATTATAAGATAATTCATTTCTTTTATTGTATTAGTATTGACACTAGTATTGTCCACCTAACAACACTTCAAAACTTTTGTATTGTTGCCCTATTGATAACACTTCAATAGGTTATTATTGACTTTGTGTTGCATTACATGACTATATGATATGGATATATATTTCAATATATGCTACTATTAATATTTGTTTATAGAATTGAAATATGAAGAAGATATAAGTGAAAAGGGCCTAGTAGGCTTAGGCATACAAATTACAATTTTAACTCAGAATTATATACCAAAAGGATAATATTTCAAATGTCCATTTGAGATGGAATGATTTCATATCAAATATTTAGATACATAGATAAGGAAAGACAAAAATTCAATTAACAATCTAAGACAGAATAATTTCATATCAATAATTTAGAGACAGAATCAGACACCATATGAAAATAATCCAATTACAAATTTGAGACAGATCAAATTTCATATCTATTATTTAGACACAAAATTTGATACGGAATAATTTTGTCTCTCTTTTAATTGTTAATAATATATACAATTTTTGTTTCTATATTGGTACAAAATTTTTTATAATCTAACATGGATTTTTCCATATCAATTTTCAGACGGATATCTTAATGTTGTATTTGATCATTTAAAAATCAAGGTTTATGATACATAACTTTGTCTGTGTCATATTCTGTCTAATATCTATTTAGACATGAAATTTATTAGATTTTGTCTCTATTTTACTATTTTCTAATAGTGATATATATGTATAATTAAAATTTCCCTTTGGCAGCCATGCAAGAAAAATGAAACTTAAATTACGGTATGCAAATGACGACGCGATTGACGTACGCGTAAGTAATAATATTATTAAGATATAATATAAATTGCAATGACCCCATGTTTTTGTAATTAGTGTTAAACTTTAATTTGAAGTGGTTTTGTATATGACTGGACATTTCAGAAAGACAGAATCCATTAATTAACTAGAGGTACAACCCCGTGTTGTATGTGTTCGCATGCAGAAATTGTCTGCATCATCATCAGCAAAAATGGCTTCACCGGGTTACCACCAGTAATATTCTCCATATTTTGCAGCACCTACTCCTCACCCTCCTCAACCTCCACCATTAATATCTCCTTATTTTCCATATGATATATCTGCATATCCACCACACCCACCCCATCCACCTCCCCATTCTCCACATCCACTGCCTCTGCCTTCCTATTCTCCATATCCACCGCCTTATTCTCCATATCTGCCGCCGCCGTATTCCTATTCTCTACCTTCGTATCCACCGCCACCTGCACAACAACCTCTTCCTCTGGCTCCACCCACAGCAACACCTCATCATCAAGCAACTCCTTTTCTACAGGGTGTAGTTATGGCTGCCGGCTTGTTGGAGCTTGCAACGAATCTGTTTGAGTTCTTTGGAACATGAATTCCCTTCATTCATGATTGAACACCTGCAGAGTGCAGCTCAAAAAGCAAATAATGGATGGCGTTAATTCCCATTTAAGTAAATTTGATATCTGATTGTGTCTAAAAATTTCATGTGTATTTTCTGGGTGTGCTAGTACAATTTGAGTTGATGTAAAATAACCCATCTGCGCTGCAGAGGGTGATTTAGGTCTACCGTTAAGAAAGTTCAGCTTATATAATATAACTTAGAAAGTTGAATTTTACCTTCTTTTTTTTTCACTCCATGTAATAAGTTTGGACATGTGTGTCGATATATAACATAAATATTAGATTTTTTTTTTCTTTCTAAACAAATTTATTCTCATATTTTTCTTTTTAACATCAGCATTTTTCATAAAACGACGGTCAGAAAATATCACTTTTGGATTCTTTTCCTGACCATTTTTATATTCAATGTAAACCAAATAATAAGCAATTATGACCTATTTTTATCAGTAGTAAAATTTGACATTTTAAATGTTTTCTGCAGTAATTTTTTTCTTGCTGCTTTAGTTTTTATAAGAAAAATAAAGTAAAATTTCCAAATTAAGAGATCATGACATGTTCAAATAATACTTCATGAGACCTGACCAAACTTTATCAAAATATATATAATAGATTATATTCCTCCTTTAATATAACGGGAGAAATTAATAAAACCTTCTTAGTTTTGCACATGAAAAGTTTAATTTCTCAAAGACTTAAAAAAAATTTGATTTGTAAATATTTGGACATGAAAAATGTAAAAATTTTAAAATTTAATGTTATGTATATATACGAGAATATATTGGGACAATAAATTTTTATATACATTAAGTATAATTAATTTTTAACATGGGTTTTCGTAATCTTGAAAAAAGTACTAAACTCCCCAAAAGAAAAGTCAGTTCAAAGATACCAGTGGGCAAGTGGTGGATTTTGACTGAGTTCAATGCAATTATCCAATGCAAAAAAGTAATATTTTTTTCTGCAAACAAGAATTTAAGAGACAAATAAAATTTAAACGAAAAAATTAAGACCAAACTAAAAACAGTCTATTCATCTAATTTTTAAATAGCAAATCAAACACATATGAATAATACAAAAGCTTCAGCATATGGCTTCGAATATATATCCAACAACTAACTTTGAATTATAAATTAATAACCAAATTAAAAAGAAAAACTGGCGTTGTAAACACCTCATCCCTATTTATATGATTATTTAATTAATTGATTCACCAATCAATTAATAATTAAGTAAATGGAGAAAATTAAAAATTACCAAAACTCAAATGACATCCTTAATTGAGGACAAGTTAAAATTAAAAATAAATAATGGGGAGACTTTAGAACAAGCGAAATAAAAAATCCAAAAATAAAAAAATTAATTAATAATAATAAATCAAAGTAAAAGTCATGAAAAATAAAAATAATAAAAAACACAACAATAGAAAATTAAAAAACCCAAAAATGAAAACTAAAGATGGTAATAATAAAATTAGAAATTAAAAAAAAAAAAGCTGCAACTATCATGAAATGGGAAAATAGAGTTGCAACCTACTTTTACCCGATGAAGTTGTAGAGGAAAGCTCCAAAAAAGAAAAAGCGGAGGAGATAGTAGAGTGACAGCCGAGAAAGGGAGAAGACCAAAGGGTAGCTGAGGAGTGGGAGGAACGAAGAAAGCTTCAAAAGGAGACTGAAGTTGGAGAGAAAGAGAGAAGCCAGAAGCACAATACACCATATCTATTATTCCAGCGAGATCATATATATATAGATAGAAGCCATGGCTCCCAAGGGGGAAGGTGGTGGTTTCAAATATGGGGTTTGAGAGATTACTTAGGAAAAGAGGCAAAGGTGAAGCCAGCCATGCCAACAATTCTCAAGCTCAGGCCATACATGCTTATTCCATGCTTCATCTTCTGAAGGAAACCCTAGATAGAGTTCAGCGAAACAGTGCTGGTGTGCCGTTGTGGTGGTGGACTTAGGCTATTCTTGCGGTAGCAACACCGTCTACGTGGTGGACGTCATCATCAACCACATCATCAAGCATTACAAGGCGTTAGGCCTCAACCTGCCGGAGTTTTTGGCTTTCTTCTCCGACCTCCTCAGCAATGACTTCAACACTCTTCCAGTTGCTCCCTCCTGTTCTCACCAACAACTATGAGCTCAGCATGAAGGGCTGCTCTCTCTCTCTCTCTCTCCTCCTTACTTTTCCACTGCAAGATCCAAAGTAAAACCCTAGGGAAGAGGGAGGTGAGAGGAAGTCGTAACGCCACACGAAGAAATTCCTTTTATGTTATTACGTCAAGCGATCTTTTCTCTAGCTTCTTGAAATCATTGGTGAGGGCATCTTCAGAGCAGCTAGCCCCAGCTAGAATGTCTCCTGCAGCTGATATTGTTAGTAATGCCTTTGTTGAACAGTGCTACCATATGTTGCATAGAAGCCCTCAACTTGTGCATAAGCTTTACCAAGATGTTAGTAAGCTTGGGCATCCAGAAAAAAAATGGTATAATGGATATTACCACCACAATGCAAGATATTAATGAGAAAATACTATCGCTGGGTGAGTTCATTGTAAAGATCATATTTGTGGATGAACAAGAATCTTATGGTGGAGGAGTTCTCGTCCTGGTCATTGGGTTTATGATTGGAAAGGACAACATGAGGCAAAAATTTACACAATGTTTCTTCCTTGCGCCTTAAGAAAATGGTTACTTTGTCGTGAATGATGTATTCAAATATGTTGAAGACAATGGAAACCAATGTTCTATTGATAAGGTTGAACCTCCTGCAACTCCTGATAACGATCCTTCTTTGTAGTAGATGCGTGTACCTGAATAGAAGGTTCTGATAGCTGAGGATATTAATGGAGACGAGGTATTCAATCTTGAAAATGGGCAAGGTTTGATTGAAGAAGAGGAGGCTCTTACACCTGAGGTGGTTGATGAAATTCCTGATGATTCACTGATGGTGCCTGGTTCTACTTCTATAATTGAAAAAGTGCCTAAGAAGTCATATGCCTCTATCATTAATGTCATAAAGGAAATGCTGCACCACATCTGATAACAGCTACTTCTGTGAGATCTGCCCCTAAAAGCCTGGAGCAACAGGTGACTCTTGCACCTTCGGCACCCAGCTTGTCAAAAACCAATGGTTCTCATGCAACTGCTACTGAATAGGGAAACAATCAAGAAAGCGAAGCTAAGGGTTATTCTATTTTCGTAAAAAGTTTGCCATCAAGTGCTACACCTGCCCTACTGGAGAATGAGTTCAAGAAGTTTGGTCCTATTAAAAGTGGTGGTGTCTAAGTTAGAAGCCAAAAGGGATTTTGCTATGGTTTTATGGAGTTTGAAGTGGCAAGTGTTGTGCAAAGTGCGCTTGAGGCTTCACCAGTTGTCATCAATGGGCGCAATGTTTTCCTAGAGACAAAGAGATCGACTAATCAAGGGAATAACAGGCCACGATTCACACCAGGAAAGGGTGCAAGATCAACAACAACGTCAAACTCAATGTCAAAGGAAGCAAGAAGAGGAATGACATCATGAGAAGCAGGACGAGGGAGGAACATGAACACAAAGAAGGAGTGAAGAACATAGATACGAACATGAGGCCAGAGCTGCATGTGAGGTACGTGAGTTTCAATGCTCCTCTCATTTTTATCTGTTCTTGTTTAATATATATATATATATATATATATATATATGTGTGTGTGTGTATTGTGCTCATTCTTAATGTGATTAAATTTTTTTTAAGTTGCCACATGGGATATAGGTCCACTTTAACTAATAGAAGCCATGAGACCATTAGGCTCCTTAATCTTTGAAAGTTAACACATGATTTTGAAGTCAAAAATCATAAAAATAAAAATCTCAAGGAATCCTTAAATAATATCTTCCATATTTCAGGTTATCGCGTGAGATTGTTAATCTCTTTAGGCACTCAAGAATTAACTAATAAAGGCTATGAGAGACCTTTAATATCTTCAAGTCTTGAAAGTTAATAGTTATTTTTAAAAATACAAAGATGAAATAATTCCAAAAAAGAAATTTATCTTACATGTTATTTGTAATTAAAAATATTTAAAATACTTTTTTCATTATAATCTCACTTTCAAGATTAAAGCAAAAATCCAAAAATCAAAAAAATCATAAATTCAAAAATCCTAAAAATATTTTTTCATTATAGTTTTACTTTAAGTTTAAAATAAATTCTAATTTCAAAAAATATAAAAATCATGAATTTAAAAAAAAATCCTAAAATCCTTTTAATTATAATCTCACTTTCAAAATTAAAACAAAATAAAAAATATAAAAAATATAAATTCAAAAAAAAAATCCCAAGATTTTTTTTTATTATCATTTCATATAAATTTCAAAATAAAAGTTAAAATTTCAAAAATAAACCAAAAAAATTAAAAGGAAAGAAAATGAAGAGGGAAAGAAAGTGAGATTACACTAATTTCATAAATTTAAACACACCAATCAAATTCTTGTTCGTTTTGTTTACAAAAATCTGTTTGATGTCCAATATCTTGTTATTCTCGTAACAAAAAATAAAAACCACTAACTAACAGATACAGTTTTTTGTTCGAACTACGTAAACTTTGATCTCTATTACAAGGTACGTAGCCCTTAGACTTTCATATTAGGTGAAGTCTGCATTTTGTAAATATCTATTTGTTTGTTTTCATTATTGTTGTTTTTGTATTATATGTTTAACGAGTATGCATGTCAATAAAAGGTAATTAAAATAAATTTAAGGTCATATTCTATCTCATTTGACTAGTTTAAGGTAATTATCCTTATGAATGAGTGTTATGGGTTGCCTAACACATTTCACATACTCAAATAGACTCTCAAACTCATCTATATTTTTGCAGACCGCTTTACTTTTTCTTTTTATTTCAAATTGGTTTCACAAAGTTTTGCGTTAAAAATTTTGATGGCGACTCCAATAAATTGATTTTCAATATTCATTTTGGAAATCAATTTAAACCCTCTTTTTTTCAAATCTCTGCCAAAAGGTCGGTTACGACAAGCATAGAACCCAATTTGCTTTAGCTTATGGCTTCGAATAAATATTCAGCAACTAACTTTAAGATTGACCTTTCTTGAGGCAAATCTATTAACCTGCAAGTTCTTGGCCAAGCTAATTATTGTGATCTTTCTTAGTTAGTAGAATAAATTACACTCTCCTCTATTATAATGCATATTTTAATTTCGAAGAAAATGGATAAAGAGTGTAATTCCGTCCTTTTTCTCTGAAATTAAAATATGTATTATAATAAAAGAATATCTATGTGATCTTTGAGCGTTTGGTAATTTTCTTAGATTCAAGAAAACTGTATAATTTTGTAATGCATCTAAGGGATCACAACAAAAAAATTGGTGTATAGTGTCAGTCAAATTTGGGGTTTTGCGTGGATCTAAAAGTTATAGCGTTGATTGTTAAAATCGTTGCTATATGCAGTATTAAAACATCTTTAGTAACGATTTTGACATTCATGGAACAACGACGCTAAAGATACATTTTCTACTGCATTAGTTACAGCCACTGTTAGATTTGCCTCTAACGTTAATTACAACTGACGCAAAGACCTGTACACATAGGCCCGTTGTTGCGATGGTTATAACCGCTACTAGAACAAATGTATTTTCCAACAACTCTATTTGCTTTTTTCTTTTTCTTGTTTTGTTGGACTCATTACAATATTATATAAAATTTAACTTGGACATAGCAAAATTTAAATTTAAACTGATTTACTATATAAAAAATTATTTAAATCAAATATGAATCAATTGACACAATATCTTCATGAATAAATAATAATTCACCAATTCATATATTTGGTAAACATAAATACAAAATATGAAGCATTTGGATATCCTCATCTAACAAATAGATGATAGTTTTGACTAACTGATTTTTTGTAGCATATCTCTTCTTATTCATTTGTAGCAATATTGAAGGATAGATCCGAAAAGCAAAGTGAGGTTCCACCGGCCATGCTTAGTATGGTTGCTAGATGGTCATGTGCATTGTGCATCATTTGGGAAATATTGTAACTTGTGGCGTCTCAGGAACTAATCCTTGGACACTATTGTTTGGCAATTCTGTATACATAAAGGGAAAAAGAAGAAAAATGTAAGATTAATTAATATTGCACTTTGTATCTACTATATGGATTTTGAGATAGAAGTAACCCTCTACTTTCTACTACAAAAAAACCTCAATTCAGTATGTCTGAGTGAAGGAAAAATCAACGTTGGTATAGTACCTCCTTAAAATTGACTGTCTAAACCAGATACAGCCTAAAGAAAAAGAAGAGTATAATATAATAATGAAGTTAAATCTGAGCAGACAAATAAGAATCACCTGTAAGGGTCATATGTGGTTGTTGAAAGCTTGAGGGAGCACTTGAGTTTGAGTGTATATAGGGGGAATAGCAGAATATAGAGACAAAATTGGCGATGAGACCTACAAAATTCTTTTTTAATGTGTGTATCAAATGGCAATTCTCAACTCTTGAAATCACATTGTCTCTTCTCTGATAATCAAATTGGAGAACAAGAAAGCAATGACCAAAAGTGATCAAGTGGAATCCACATGCAATTCAGTTAATACTCGAGGTGGTGTGATTAATTCATTACCAGAAGCTGAGCTGCAAAGGCAGCATCTTTAAAAGAGACATGGATTTGGATTTGTACAAATGACAAATGCTTTGTATAAGGAAATAGTAGCATTTCCATTATATATTCTTTAACTATAAAGACAAATAAAAAAAATCAATAATCAAACAAAATCATTGATGAAATCTACCCCGACCAATGAAAAATTGAAATCTTACCATTATAGAACTGATATTCACGTGTGTCTCTTCTTCCCACATCTTCCATTTCCGCAAGCTTAAGAAGATAAGATAAGACCTTTGAAGAGAAAGAGCAAGAAAAATTTAATCTCAATGCCAATCAATTGTGGCCAAAGCCAAGTTCCTTTATGACCATAAAAATCCACCAAAAACTAAGTATTAAAAAGTACTTAGATGTGAGTAAAGAAAGCGAGTAGTATTTTAGAAAAATGGAAATTACACCAGAAATTTCAAGTATATAGTAGTCACCAACATAAAGAGGGAACCTTAGAACCGCATTGAAAGCATAAATATAACATTTGGGTAAATAATTTTTTTTAGTGATAATATTATCTAGAGATAATCTGAGCTTTGAATTATCAGCAAGAGAATTACAAAATGACCCAATATTATAACTATGAAGGATTGAAGGTTCCAGTACATATCTATCAAGTGAGAAAACAAAAGCCAATTACAAATACATTTTATATTATTCAGGCAATAATGTCGTATAAATTTTCCTTGAAACTTAGAAGAAGTTTTTCTAAAATTGTGAATAGGATACTAATGATTAGTGCAAGAGAGAATAGAAGCATCAACGTCATCACACTCAATTTAGTTGGAAAAGCAAAGTTTATAATTGTTTGCCTAGGGAGACAAACAAGGCACATACACTCAAAGTTTTATTATGATAATTTAAGTTAAATTATCGTAATTTTTTTTCTTTAAAAAAAATTGAATTAATATGTATCCAAGCCTAAATGGTAGTCTACTAGTGGAATCATCCTACTAATTTCTTATAATTATGATAATTAAGTTTTTGCTATATACCTCTTGTTCTGCTTGAGTACTAGAATCATAGAACAACCAAGCTAAATTATTGTACATTCCATTAATTCATAAATAGGAAAAAAAAAAACAAAAACAAAAAAAAGCATGTGACTGACCTTGCTTTCTCACTATTAAAGCCCTATTTTTGCATAGAACCTCTGTTCTTCCATAAAATCATAGAATTTCTGTTCTTGCATCATTCCTCTTAATTTTCACTGTTAAACCGTTCATATTCCCTATTGAAGACAAAAAATAAACTCAGAAATTCTAAAATGAATCTGCATATTTATAAATCCAATAGCCCTACCTACCCATTACCAAACCCAAACTCTTAATTATTTGAAGTCAGATTCATTCACAAAAAATCTTAGGGTCCTCATAGTAGCTTTTGTCGCGTCGTCCCAATCTTGGATCTCTGCAAACTTGACAACGAATATGCAATTGACATATTAGGGTACTTACCTCATTGATACTCCAAGTGATCTCAATATATATCTGTTGCATTAATATATTACAATGAAGAAAATTAATTCAAGGTGGAAACAATATATTACAGGAAAAAATGATATGATATGAATATAAAACTACCATGACATTACCTACACCATATAGTCCCCATGTGTGGTATTAAATTTTTCAAATGCCACGTGCATCCATCTTCTTTTTAAAACATCTATTGAGTTCAGAAAATATATATTACATGTAATTCAAATATTAATTAGTAAAACCTTTTTCTTTCTTTTTATTCTTCGCTTTGGTCTTGATATTCTCAGTCTAATTACCGAAATGACCATCAATCTTAACTACCCAGACAGTTCTTAAAGATTCCAAGCAATTTTTGGAAAAAAAAAAAAGTGAATGATATTATTCTAATTAAAAAATAAATGTTTCATCAAAAGAAATATGCAGGCCAATGTTATATAATTTTTTATTATCATATACACACTCATATGTATACTAAGATGATGATTTAACAATAAATAAATGCGATATAAGATCAAACTCTGCTAAGCAAAATCTGAACTTAAATAATATATAAATTAAAAGTTAGCAGACAAATGGAAAAAGATTAAAAATTTATAAGCTGATAGGTAACTAGAATAGGCAATAAGCATGAGACTTAAACCCTCTTCATCCACATATATAATTGCCACTTGTTTGCTTATATATAGATATAGAATAACAAAGACTCAGCTTAAATTGCAGCATATAGTGGAAATGGACCACTGTCAGTAACAAATAGTTTTAATAATTCAGAGAACAGTTTTCATACATAGTTTCATATATAAAAAAAAAAAACCAAAAAAAAAAAAGTATGGATGGGTCGAAAAGTGTCACAACCTAGTCAGGGACATGCTACATCACACCATTGCTTGGAGCCCTTTTAGCTAATCCATACATGGGAAGATACTGGACAATTGCTAGTTTATCAATTATCTACGTCATTTTAAGTTTAGTTAAAGAGGCGATTTAGTCATTGGCCACACCTCACCTCCTAATACCAAAGATTCCACACCCACACCCGTCTGTCTCTTAATTGTTTGATGTGATCTTAATTAGATTAGTCTCTTACTCTCACACACACACTCAAATGACTTGCTGGACTATACATTCCGTAACCAATTAATTCATTATTTGTTTGTTTTGTCCTTATCGGTGGATTTGATGGAGCGGTGCTAGAAAATCAAAGAGGTCCCAACAAGAATAACCCTAAATTGACTTGCAGAAATACTATTTCTTTTGCTAACTGAGCTAATATATTTCAATAATAATAGTAAGGCATATAATCACCACTAATGAAACTGATTCAGTCAAAAGTATATATATAGATTCAGATTCAGAGATGCTATATTCCCAATCACAGATTTGAAATACAACCTCGCAGCAAAACAGAGCATACCTCGCAACAAGAGTTCTTCATTTGATGCAGCAATCTCTCAATCTTTCTCGAAATTCGATTTGAGATACGCAGAAAAACCTCTTCGTTCGATCCAGAAGGTAAATGCAAAGAAGATTAGCCACATACATGAAAAAATGTTAGAGAAAAGGTACGGCTTTTTGGATTTAGAATATTAGAAGAAAAAATTTTAAGAGTGAAGAAAAGAAAAACTAATGAAAAAAAAAAATTTCTATTAGACTTACCTTCTAGACTTGATACTGTCAATGGTAGGTGTCTAACTAGAAGAAAAAATGGAGGTTGGTGGCCAAACCATTAAAAAATAAAAGAAATAATTTTGTAATATTAATTTAGTCCTTTAAAAATTGCATAGAAGCCCTTCAATCTTTTTTATAAATAGAGAGAGATTTGTGAGATATATAGAGAGTTGTGAGATTAGTATTCTCCTATTAGCATATTATCCTTGTTATATAGAGAGAATTTGTAACTCCTATTTTTTCTCATAGTGAAGCTCTTTCTTCCTTGTTCGTGGTTTTTTACCCTATTAGAGTTTTTCCACGTTAAATTATATGTGTCATCTCAAATTATTTGTTACAATTTTGCTTTTATTCGGCGTCTATTTTCTTTATAATTGGTATCAGAGCCTATTTAGGTGTTTTATTATCTACTTATCATATGATATATGGCTACCACTATTATAGTGGATCCTCCTTAGAAAATAAGTAAGATTATTTTCACCCATTATAAGGCACTAGGTACTATTCATGTGTATATTGAATTATTCATATGTACAGTTACTATTCATGAAAAATAGTGAGAGCTATTTTTGCTCATAAATAGACTGTGATTGAAACAATTGTGACGAAATTTAAGATTGAAAAGTTCAACGGTAGTAATTTCTCACTGTGAAAGCTAAAGATAAAGGCTATTTTGGAAAAGATAATTGTTTTACGGCTATTAGTGAAAGACCGATAGAATTCACAAATAAAAATAAATGGAACGAGATGGAAGGGAATGAAGTTGCAAATCTTCCTCTAGCACTTGCAGATGAGATATTGTCTAGCATAAAAGAGAAGAAGATAACAAAAGAACATCTGACCAAATTGTACGAGGCCAAGTAACTTCATAACAAAATTTTCCTTAAAAGGAAATTATACACTCTGCACATGTCCAAAACTACTTTAGTGACGGAGCACATCAACACTTTGAATACTCTATTTTCTTAACTTACATTGTTGGGCCACAAAATAGAGGTGAATGAACGTGCTGAAATTTTGCTTCAAAGTATACCTAATTCCTATGACTAACTTATCATCAACTTGACCAATAATGTTCTTGTGGACTACCTAGTTTTCGATGACATTGTATCGGCCATCTTGGAAGAAGAAAATCAATGCAAAAACGAGAGAAGTTGATTTGTTCACAACAAGTAGAAGCATTAGCAGTGATGAGAGGAAGATCAATAAAATGTGGCTCAAATGGGAAGCAGACTTGAGGTAGCTTAAAATCGAAGAGTAAGATGAATATCAAATGTTTCATGTGTAACAAAAAGGAACACTACAAAAATGAGTGTTAGAATTTGAAGAAGAATGTAGAGGCCAAAGACAAAACTACTGAGTCATTAAGTGCCCAGAGATGCGTTGCAAGTACCTCAGATGACAGAAAAGTCTTATACAGTGAGGCAACAATAGTTTTTGAAGGTAGAAAAAGGTTTAGTAATATCTGGTTTGTAGATTCAACTGCAACATGGTACATGACCTCACGGAGAGAATGGTTCCGTCAATATAAACCTGTCTTTGGAGGATATGTGTTTATGGGAGATAATCGTTTCTTAAAGATTGCTGGAATAGGCACCATCAAACTAAAGATGTATGATGGTATGACTCGCACTATCCAAGAGGTCTGACATTTGTAGGGTCTCAACAAAAATCTATTCTATTTAGGAAAATTTAATAGCAATGGGTATAAAACCCATATACATGATGGCATTCTGAAAGTCATTAAAGGCGCACTTGTAGTAATGAAAGCAAAAAAGATAGCAACCAACCTATATATGTTTAATGGAGAAACACGATAACAAGGAGAAGTCTCAATTGATCAACTGATCCAGCAGCTAAGGAATCAATAATATCATGGCATCGTAAACTTAGTCACCTGTCAAAACGTGGTTAAAGGTTCTTACAGAATGGAATCTCCTTCCTAGACTCAAAAAGGTTTCTCTACCTTTTTGTAAGCATTGTATTACAAGTAAACAGTGTAGGTTGAAATTCAACAGCTCTAACGAGAGAAGTGAAGCTATCTTAGACCTAGTGCACTTTGATATTTGGTAAGCACCGGTCTTATCCCTGGGAGAAGCAAAGTATTTTGTATCATTCATTGATGATTACTTCAGGAGATGTTGGGTGTCTTCAATCAAGAGAAAAGGAAATGTGTTTGAAGTTTTCAAAACCTTCCAAGCATGTGTAGTACATGAATATGAGAAAAGGATTAAATGTCTGATATCAGACAATGGAAAAGAATACACTAGTGATGAATTATTACTTTTTGTCAACAAGAAGGTATCAAAAGGTAATTCATGGTAGGGCACACTCTACCATAAAATAGAGTGGCAGAGCGTATGAATAGGAATCTATTAGAAAGAACAAGGGCAACGTTAAGAATTATTGGACTAGTCAATTCATTTTGGGCAAAAACAATCAAGATAGCTTGCTACGTGATTAATTAGTCACCATTAACTGCAATTCATTTAAATACCCTAATGGAGATATGGTATGGGCAGCCAGCTGATTATACAAACCTCCATATGTTTGGAAGTTCAATATACGTGATGTACAATGCCTAAGATATTACAAAGCTAGATCCAAAATCTAGAAGGTGCTTATTCTTAGGATATGCTAACAGAGTAAAGGGGTATTACCTGTGGGATCCCACTAACTACGAGGTTATAGTCAACAGGGATGTCATCTTTCTTGAAGAGAAACAACATATACATGAAGTTAATAGCACTTCAAAGGAAATAGTAGAGACAACTACAGTGCAAATTGAATGAGGAGGAAATAAAACAAAAGTACTAGATTCTTCTGAAACAGCACCAGAGCACGATGAACATGAATAATATGATCTTATGACTCCACAAGTTTGACGGTCAACTTAGGAGAGGAAGGAACCAATTTGGCACTCAGCTTATATTATGGAAGAGAATGTTGCATACTGTCTACTCACGGGAGATAAAGAGCCTTCAATTTTTAGAGAGGCTATGGAATGCTTAGAACCTTCTCTGTGGTTAGTAGCAACGCAAGAAGAAATTAAAGCCAGAGCGTAAGTATAAGACATGGGATTTTGTTCCACTATTAAAAGGATGGAAAGCCATCAGGAACAAATGGGTGTACAAGATTAAGAGAACTAGTGATGATCAACTTGAACGATATCGTGCTAGACTGGTGGTAAAAAGATTTGCCCAAAAATAAGGCATGAATTACAATAAGATATTTTCTCTGGTTGTTTGACTCACGACGGTTTAAGTGGTCTTAGCAATGTGTGCTACACTTAACTTACATCTAGAGCAATTAGATGTAAAAACTGCATTTCTTCATGGAGATCTTGAAAAAGAAACTTATATGCTCTAGCCATAAGGGTTTGAAGAAAAAGGAAAAGAGAACTTGGTTTGCAGGTTAAAAAAATCACTATATGGTCTTAAACAAGTGCTTAGATGTTAGTATAAGAGATTTGATTCCTTCTTCAAGAGCCTTGGATACAACAAATTTAACGCAGACTCATGTGTATATATCAATAGGTTTGGAGAAATTGATTTCACTATTCTGCTGTTGTATGTAAATGACATGCTGGTAGCAGGCCCCAACAAAGATTACATCAATGAATTGAAGGCACAATTGGCTAAGGAATTTAATATGAAGGACTTGGGAATGGCAAACAAGATTTTAGGGATGCAAATTCACTGAAACAAAAATAACAGGAAGATCTATCTTTCTTAAAAGAATTATATGAAGAAGATCTTACAACACTTCAATATGCAAGATTGAAAGCCAATCTCTACCCCACTTCCTGTTAATTTCAAGTTATCCTCAAGCATGAGTCGTGGGTAGCCTAATGTTCGCTATGTTTTGCACAAGACTAGACATTGCACAAGTAGCTAGAGTGATTAGTCGATATATGGCGAATCCTAGCCAAAAGCATTGGAATGTTTTAAAAAGAGTCCTAAGATACATTAAAAGGACCACAGATGTTGCATTCCATTATGGAGGATCAAAGTTCACCATAAATGGCTATACAGATTCAGATTTTGTAGGTGATCTTGACAATAGCAAATCCACCAGTGGTTTTATGTTTACTCTTACAGGCAGAGCTATGAGTTGGGTTATAAAACTACAAGCTATTGTGGCTAATTCAACAACAGAGGCAGGATATATTGTAACTACCCAAGCTAGCAAATAAGCAATTTAGTTACAAATACTGTTGGAAGAGCTCGGGTATAATCTTAGGAAGATTACACTATTCTATGATATTCAAAGTGCTTTCCACTTAGCGAAGAATCCAACATTCCATTCCAAGACTAAATACATACAAGTTCAGTTCACTCTATCCGAGAAAAGATGGAAGAAGGAAGTGTGGATATTCAGAAAATCCATACTAAAAATAACCTAGCAGATGCACTAACAAAGCCAGTGAACATTGATAAGTTCATATGGTGTAGATCTTCCATTGGCCTAGCAGTGACGTGAGCAACAGGAGATGGCAAGGAAAGAAGAATAATGTGAAGATTGATTCTCATTCAAATCTTCAAGTAAGAGATTGTCAATGACAAGTGCCTAACTAGAGAAAAAATGGAGGTTGGTGGCCAAACCTTTGAAAAATAAAAGAAAGAATTTTGTAATTACAATTTAGTCCTTTAAAAATTATATGCAAGCCCTTCATCCTTCCTTATCAATAAAAAGCTTCAAAACCTCATTTCTCACAGCCAAAAAAAGAGCAATCCTATATAGAGAGAGAGAGAGAGATTTGTAAGATATATAGAGAGCTATAAGATTAGTATTCTCCTATTAACATATTATCCTTGCTATATAGAGAGAATGTGTAACTCCTATTTTTTCTCAAAGTGAAGATCTTTCTTTCTTGTCCATGGTTTTTTACCCTATTGGGATTTTTACACGTTAAATTCTGTGTGTTATCTCAAATTATTTGCTACAGTTTTACCTCTATTCAGTGTCTATTTTCTTTACATATACAACAATTAGAGGATCATCCCATATTTATAGGACTCAAAGGAAGATTACAACTAACATTCATTTAATGTAACTCCCAACTACCACTTACTTATACATTTATTTACTACATCTTCAAATCAACACCTACTTCATTAAATAAGATAATTCAAGATAAAAGGCTTAAGTGCTAATAGGTTTAACTTGGATTGGATTGCAGGATATGGATTATGGCTTACAATACATTGGCCAAAATCAAGTTTGTTTCTAACATTCCCCTTTAAATTTGATTTTTGTGACTCCAAGCATATTCCTTAATCTTCTAAAATCTCTTTGCTTGAATGGCTTGGTGAGAATATCAAAAACTTGTTCTTGTGACTTTACATACTTCACTTAAATCTCCTTCCATGTAATGCATTCTCTGATATAGTGGTATCATGTGTCAATGTGCTTACTTCGATCATGAAATATCATATTCTTTGCAAGTGCAAGAGCGGGCTTGTTATTGGCATAGATCTCTGTTGCTTCTTCTTGAGGCATACGAAACTCTTTCAATAAATTTTGATGCTAAATGGTGTGGCAAACACATGAATTTACAGACAAGTCTTGACTAGTTGGAGATAGAGATGGCGACAAAGGTGGGCTTGTAGGCTGCTTCTTTACTTGATTTTCATTCATTAACTTCAAAAGAAGGAATGAAATCATAATCTTCTCTCTGCCTTTCATTCCAGCTCCGCATATCTTCTTTATCGAACTCAACATCTCGACTGATGACAATCTTCTTTGTGACAGGATTGTAAAGCTTGTAACCTTTAGGCCTCTTGTCATACCCAATTAATATGTACTTCTTACTTTTTTCATCAAGCTTAGAATGCCTTTGATCAAGTACATGAGAATAAGTAATGCTTCTAAAAACTTGTAGATATGAGATATTTGGCTTTCTCCTGCTCTATGCTTCTTGTGGAGTTCTTCCTTCTAGACTTTTAGTTGGGCATTAATTGGAAATATAAAAAGCACAATCAACTGCTTCAGCCCAAAATTCTTTAGGTATCTTTTTGCATTTTAGCATGCTTCAAACCATTTCAAGTACAGTTATATTTTTCCTTTCAATTACACCATTTTGTTATGGTGATCAAGGTACTATTAAAGGACGGTGAATCCCATTTATATCATAAAATTCATTGAATTCTTTTTATGTGAATTCGCCTCCTCTATCAGTCCTCAAGGCCTTAATTTTATAGCACTTTCTTCCTCAACAAGAGCCTTAAACCATTTGAACACTTCAAATGCTTTTGATTTTTCTTTTAGAAAATATACCTATGTCTTTCTTGAAAAATCATCAATAAAGGGTAAGAAGTAATTATTCATACCATATGAGATTGGAGTTAAAGGGTTACACAAATCCGTATGCATGAGTTGTAAAGGCTTATTAGCTCTTGATGTCACCTTTTTTGGAAAAGCTTTTCTAGAATGCTTTCTAAGAAGACATCCTTCGCACAATTGATTAGGATGATATATTGGAGGCAATCCTTTGACCATGCTCTTAGTTGACATTAATTTAAGACTGTCAAAATGTAGATGGCTAAGCCTTAAGTACCAAAGCCAAGAGTTATCTTTCAAACATACCTTCAAGTATTTGGCATCATCATTTTGAATTTCAATTAGCAACAGTCTATTTTTTGCCATTGGCACTTTGGCTATTAGAGTTCCTTCTTGATCTCTTAAATAAGGATAATAATTTTTCATGTGTATATTAAAGTCTTTTTCAAGTAATTACCCTAAGCTTAAGATATTGTTCTTCAAACCTGGCATATAATAAGCATAAAAAATAAATTGGTGGCTTCCATCATTAAAAAGAACTAGGATTTTACTTTTTCCTTGAACAGATATCTTGGACTCATCGTCAAAGGTGACATATCCATTAATTTGCTTTAAGTTCATGAATAGACTTTTATCACCAGTCATATGGTTACTTGCCCCAATGTCAAGATACCATATGTTCTTCTTTGATTCATTATTCTCCTTAGTCATTAACAAAGTGAGCTCAACATATTCCTTCACTTCTACAAAATTAGCCTTCTCTTCCCCATGATTAGCGTTTCTGTACTCAGAAGAATAATGGCTAAATTTATGATAAGTCAAGCATTTAATTTGAGATTGTGAACACCCCATCCCTAATCACTTAATTATTTAATTAAAGGATACACCAATTAATTAATAATTAAGAAAATACGAAAATTAAAAATGTCAAAACTTCAAATGATATTTTCAATTGGGGAACAATTTAGAATTAAAAATAAAGAATGGGAGATAAACTCAAAATTCAAAAAATTAGCTAATTAAAATAATTATGATAAATCAAAGAAAGATAATAAAGAAATATAAAAATATAAAATATATTACAAAGAAAAAATCAAAAAATCAAGAAATAAAAATTAATTAACAATAATAGTAATAATAATAAAAATTAAAAAAGAAAAAAGAGAGAAAAGTATTATAAGGCTGCCACCACATGAAAACTGAAGAAAAAGCTGAAAAAGAAAGGCAAAAAGCAAAAGGAGGCTCGTGGTGCAGGGAACAAAAAAGAAAAGAGAAGTAGAAACAGTGAGAGAGGGGGCTCGTGGTGCAGGGAATAGAAAAGAAAAGAGAAGCAGCACCACATCTGGAGGCAAGGAGGCTCGTGGGACAGGGAACAGAAAAGAAAAAAAGAGAAACTCAGAACAGAGGAGGGGAGGTAGAGAAGATATGAGCTGAAGCCAAGGAGAGGGGGAGAAGGGAAGCAAACCGAGAAGGAGCTACAGCAAACGAACTGGAGCCACCGAGACCAGAAAACCGAGGGGAGAAGCAGAAGTAAACTGAGACCAGAAACTAAGGGAGAGAGCAGAAAACCAAGACCAGAAACTGAAAGGGGGAAGAGAGAATACAAGTGGCTAAGGTAAGGAAGAAACATAGGAGGAGCTTGAAAGAAAAACCGAAGAAGGGAACTGAAGGAGGGGGCATGAAGTCTCCATGCACAGTAACTCAGAAAAGAGAGAAAGAAGTAGAGAAGGAATGAAGGAAGAAGAAGAGTGGCTATGTGTGATGAAGCTGAGCAAAGCAGAGATAGAAAAAGTGTAACCTTTCTCATTCACGCTGCATCTTAAAGCACAGAGCCATCTTGTTCGTTGACTGCCTCGCCTGAGCTTTGGGAGCATCATCCACGGTGGCTTCTTCTTGCATCTTTGTTGCGCCAGCAAGAAGTGAATCAGCTTAGACCCTTTTCACCGTGTCACTCTGAGCGCCAGGTGAAGCCACCACACCCACAGTGAACCCAACACTTTTGAGCTGTAGAAAAAGCTAGAACAGGAAGAGGACAAAAGCTTGGAGATGCCACAGATCAACTCAGAAGGAAAAGGAAAAAGAGAAGAAATAGAGAGAGAGGGGGTCACAGAGAGAGCTATAACGATGGACTGAGAAACCGAGAAGGAGAAAGGTGAAAGGAGAATAAAACCAGAGAAGTAGAGAAGAGGAAGGGGACTGAAGGAAGGTGCTCTGTTCTACTCTGTTATAGCAGTAAGAAGCAGAGTGTTGCAAGAAGAAGAGAGTAAGGAGGAGCCCGAGACTAAGGGTCAACAGCCAACGAAAAAGAGGTACTGACCGTGGTGGAGAAAGGGACGACTTGAGCAAAGGAATCACAGACCGAAAAAGTTGACGGGGAAGCGTAGAAAACTATTGTAGCTTTCTTCATTCTGATGTTACCAGGGAAGGGAGAGGAACCGAGAATAAAGAGAGGGATGACAGACAGAGAGAAATGAGACTGAGCTAAAGAGAGGGAAAGCAGAGACCGAGGTACCAGGAAGAAAAGAATGAAGAGAAGGAGGACCCTCAACTGCCTATTCCCTACACAGCACTTAGACAGATCTCTAATGGCGCTGCAGAAATACATACTACAATCAAAATCAGACTGGTCAGGAGTGTGCTGTGTGAGGCCACACAATGTTTGCAATGGATATCATGCCGCTAAGGATTACGTGGGGAACCAATGGCTGGAGTTGTCTAGCCAATTACTGTATCTCTACTTTTTGAGGATCTCTTTAAACAATGATAAGTGAAGCTAAGATGTGGATAGACAAATTATTTAAGAAGAATAACAAGAAAAGCTGCTTTGACTTTTCTTGTTAAATTTCTAAAGACACTATCTCAACTGGCATGGAAAAGACTCCCTCCATTGGCAATTTTGATGTCAAATGGTTTACAATGCACAGATAAAGAATGACCCAGGAGCTAGCTAGGTTATCATTTATAAGGACTTTTGAGCATATAGAGAGAATCTCTCCACAGTTTGAGAAGTCCAGGAAAGTAAGTGGACCTCAAGCTTTGCAGCCTAGCTAGTGGGGCAGGCTTGGTACCTGTGATACTCCAGAAGACTTGGAACTGCTCTCTGGGGAAGAATGTCACACACCAGATTCCTTTCTTGTCATTTTTAATGGGATGATCCTTATCATGCATCAGAAGCCATAATGTTTTGCTACTACAATGAGAAGGTTGCGGAGAGTTAGAAAAATTGGCAAGTTTGTAGAAGTAGCAGGATCCTAGAATTGGCCCAATTTTGCTTCTGGGAGCATTAATTTTTCTGGGTTCTATTTGGCTGCAGAGGAGCCAACAAGCTCATTTGACAAAATCAAATGATTCCAATCAACCTAATCCTAAGGCACTGGCACTGGAGGAAAGAAGAAAGAGAGAAAGAGAGAGAGAGAGAGAGAGAGAGAGACCGTGGTGGAGAGCTTGGAGCGAGACAAACCATGGAAGAGGGAGAAGCATTCTATCATCTGAGCAAAAGTGAACCACGCTGAAGAGGAAAATACGTAAAGTGTGGCTGCATGGTGGGAGTTGCATGCATGGTGAACACTATTCATATGTTTTGCATCAAATCATGTTTTAGTTATTTGCCATTTTTTTAATTTTGTTACCTTTATTATTATTATTGCCATCTTTTTTTAAAATGTCAATGTGAAACTAATTTTGGCTTTAAAAGTAAAGTTATAAGAAAATCATTATCGTGTGAGAATATTGTTCTCCTCAATTGTATGGGATTATGTGAGATTTTACTCTCCTTAGATCCCTAAAATTAGTATACATTTGTTTTAAAAAAATAGTAATTAAATATTGATCTTAATTAAATATTTTTATTATCTGCGGAATTATCGTGTGAGAATATTGTTCTCCTCGATTGTAGGGGATTATGTGAGATTTTAGTCTCCTTAGATCCTTACAATTAGTACACATTTGTTTCAAATTAAATATTGACTTTAATTAAATATTTTCCATTATTTATGAAATTATCGCGTGAGAATTTTGTTCTCCTCGACTGTATGGGATTATGTGAGATTTTAATCTTTTTATATCCCTAAATTTGGTATACATTGTTTTTAAAAATAATAATAACTAAATATTTACTTTAATTAAATAATTTCTATTTACGAAATTATCGTGTGAGAATATTGTTCTCCCCGATTGCATGGAATCATGTGAGATTTTAATCTCCTTGGATCCCCAAAATCAGCACATATTTGTTATAAAATAATGATAACAATAATAACAATGTTACAAAAATAAATGTCTTAATTAAATAATTTCTTTTCTTTACGCGATCAAATTCTTTCTTTATAATCATTTAAATTTCAAAATAAAGATTTAAAATTCCAAAAATAAACAAAAAAATTAAAAAGAGAAAAAATGAAGAGATCAGGAGAGCGAGATTAATTAGATTGTCGTAAGTTCAAATACACAAGCCAAATTTCAATTCCGTTTTACTTATGAAAATCTGTTTAATTTTGAACCCTCTTGTTCTCATCACAAAATTTACAAATCATCAACCAACAGACACGCCTTTTGGGTCGAACTATGTGGACTTTGATCCCTATCACGGGGTATGTAGGCCCTAGGTTTTCATCCTAGGTCAAGTCTGCCTTTGTAAATACCTATCTGTTTGTTTCCACTATTGTCGTTTTTGTCTTCTCTGTTTAATGGGCATGCATGTTAATGAAGGGTAATTGAGATAAATTTAAGGCCATATTCTATTTCAATTGACTAGTTTAAGGTAACCGTCCTCATGGACGGGTGTTGTGGGGTGCCTAACACCTTCCCCACACTCAAATAGACTCCCGAACTCATCTTTGATTTCGCAGACCATGTTGCCTTTTTCTTTTTTATTTAAATTGGTTTTCCAAAGTTTTCCGTTAAAAATTTTGGCGGCGACTCCAAATAAATTGATTTTCAAGATTCGTTTTTGGGAATCAATTTAAAACACTTTTAATTTTATTCCGCCGAAAGGTCGGTTATGACAAATATTTTTCATACCTTTGACTTTTACATCCTCTCACACGTTCTCTTTGAGAACCATGACTACTTTCTTTATAATTATTATATTGTCTCTACCTCATATTCCTCATCCTCGACCATGTGCATGACCGTGATCATGACCATGTCCTTGCCATTTGCATTCCTCATCAAGGTCCTTACTCTCTTTGAGAGTGACCTTTAAGTAAAGAGTTGGTTCCAACGGCTTAATCATTTTCTTCCTCATCTTTTCTTCGTGAGCTTCTTGACTTTATCTATGCCTTGGCTTGCATTTTAAAGAATCTCCTAAGCCTTTTTGGAAGTGGATACATTAGCAACCTTCTTGAACATGACATCGTCCTGGCATTGGTGAATAAAAGTAAACGCTCGTTGATCCTTCCTTCTTGCCTTTTGCAAAGTCTCCCTTTAGGTAGGATTTAAGGAACCCTCATTTTGAGGTACCTCATAAAATTTCTCTACCATCTCCCATATGTCATGAGAGTTTAGTAGAGCCTTCACATGAATGCACTAATTTTCGTAGTTGTCTTTAGTTAAACAAGGGAATTAGAAGAGAAATATGTTATTTGCCATTTTTTTCTAAGATGGTTAGGCTTTGATACCACTTTGTTGGAGAAAAGGTAGGGTTAATTGGGTTTAGAATATTGGAAGAGAAATCTAAAAGTGGAGAGGAGAAAAGCTAATGGAAAGAAAGGAAAACTTCTATTAGACTTTCTAGACTTGATACAACAATTGGAGGATCATCTCCCTATTTATAGGACTCACTACAAAAAAAGTTACACATAATGATTAACACTTAACCATGGTTATTCTAAACATGGCTAAGCCAGGAATTTAGTCACGATTATATCTAGCCGTGGCTAAATCCAATGTCATAACCATGGTTATATATAAACATGGTTAAAACTACTTAAGGCTTAGCCATGATTATTCAATAACCATGGCTAAGCTTTGTCATAACCATAGTTATATTTATAACCGTGATTATAGCTTGGTTACCCATGGTTATTGAATAACTGTGGCTAAGCCACATATCATCTACCCTAAAAACCACTTCTTTTCCATCCCAACCGTGACAGCCTCTACCTCTCTTCTTCATCTTTGCAGGTTGCCTCTCTCTAGCCCAGTGGTTCATTGTTGTTGGCCAACCAGCTGTCTTCCTAGCTGCCAGTGAGTCTCTGCATCCTTCTCCCCTCTATCTAGGTATGCATGTCGATGATTCCCCTATTTTTTTTCTTATTCTTCAATCCATTTTGTTGTTAGTCCCCAGCCCATTACTGGCCAACCACCATCGCCCAACAACCCCCAATAGCTACGACGCCTGCCAGCCAACGCCACCAGCCATTCCATCACCGATAAGTTTTTTTTTTTAAGTTAGAAAATAAGAAATATATATTTTTTTTAATATATATATATATATATGATAATAATTATTGAAAAGGATTCACCATCAGAAGTTGAAGTAGGACATTCACATTGCAAGTAGTGTTATAAAGGCAAATAACAAATAGCATAACATTTGAAAATCAAATGTTTTATATGTGTATCTTTGATAAAACAAAAAATATCTCTTCCAACCGAATCTCTCCTACACTTGCCATATTTTTTAACTAATAGGAGAATAACAAATAGCATAACATCATAAATCAAATATTTTATATGTGTATCTTTAATGGATCGAAAAATACATTTCCTTTTAAACACATAAATGCATGTAACCTTAGGAATTCAAAGTAAATATATAAAAAGCAGAAAATTGGAGATCCGAGCATAACACATTATGTATCCTTAACTTTTTTTACTTTTCCACCATATGTCAACAACAAAATAGTCAAAAATGAGTTCATTTTAGTGGATCATAGGGAGAATAGATAAGCAGTAAAAGATGCAAATAAATCTGCCATAACACAGAAGAAAAATTAGAACTTGGGTATGAAAATTACTAGTGAAAGCCAAATTGTATTGCACTTGATTTCCCCTTTCAAGCAATTGTCCCATTTCTAGTGATCCTCATAAAAGACAAGTTTATTGAAAATATGTATTGGAAACTTTTCTTATATAAGCTATTGACTTTGGTATAAATTTTGGTTTAATACAGACACATGACATAAAATTTGCTAGACATTTGCAATTTAAAGATTGAGTGTGATTGAATATGTAAATGAATAATGTTAAACTAAACATTTGTTGGACTGTGATGTAAATTTGCTGGACATATGGGATTAAATTTCATAGATGTATGAAATTAAATTTGCTAGACATTTGTTAGACACTTATGATGTAAATCATTTTATATGATGTTGCATAATCCCAAAATTGAACCTTTATGAAGAAGATTATAAATGTCATTACGTAAACTATATTTCAATTGCAGTAATGTATGTTTAATGAATTAATGATAGTATTATTGATATGGACATGATTTTAATTTTTATTTCTAATTGATATGACAAAATGTGTTGTCAAATTACTTAGGAAATAGATAAGTTTTAGATTGTTAAGCCTCAAAATTCTCATGAATATTTAAAGGGATTGGATAGATTCTTAGAGTTTGCAATTTTTAATGGAAGTATGGAGGGAAGAATAATTTGCCCATATCCTAAGTGTAGGTTTAAGAAATGGCAAGTTAGGGAAGTTTTATGTGACCACCAAATAATTAAACCTTTCTCACTTGGTTACAATTTCTAGGTAAGGCATAGGGAAATAATTATATAAGAGCCTTATGAAGAACCTGAGACAAGGTCACAAGTGAGAGAACTACATATGTCTAGAGATAACCTTATAGAAGATATGGTTTGTGATACATTTGGCATTCATCAAGGAAATGATAATAGGGATGATATTGATTGTGCTATTCGACCATCAAACCCCACGATGAATGACAATGCAGAAGAATTTTTTGAATTAATTTCATATGGCTAACAAAGCGTGTATGAAGGGTGCAAGAAGTGCTCCAAATTGTCTTTTCTGGTAAAGTTATATCACATCAAGTGTTTATGTGGAATAAGTGATAAGGCTATGTCAATGATACTTGACTTGATGGTAGATGCATTTGAACATGTCAAACTTCCACTATCATTTTCTGAAGCTAAAAAAAAAATTAACAAATTAGGCCTAAAACTACTAAAAAATTCATACATGCCCAAATGATTGCATAGTATACTGGGGGGAGGATGAAAATAGATATGTGTGCAAAAATTGCAACACATCAAGATCAAAACCAAAGAGTAAAGATGAAAAGAAGAAGAAGAAGAGACCTACAAAAATATTAAGATACTTCCTACTAAAGTCACGATTACAAAGACTATTCTTGTCATCTAAAATAACTGAGTATATGAGATGGCATTATGTGGACAACACTAATGATAGCATGATGTGACATCCAAAGGACTTTGATGCATGGAAGAGGTTTGACATAATGAATCCATAATTTGCCATGGATCCTCGCAATGTATGTCTAGGTTTGGCCACCGATGGCTTCAACCCATTTGGAAATTTAGGCACAAGTAATAGCATTTGGCAAGTGGTTATTATAAATTACAACCTACCTCATTGGATGTACATGAAACAGAGTTCTTTTATACTCTCAATGATTATTCCTGGTAAAAAGGCACCAGGGAATGATATAGATGTGTATCTACAACCACTAGTTGCAGAGTTGAAAGATTTGTGGGTTGATGGTATTGAAACATTTAATTCATTCGCATGTGAGATGTTTAATATACAGGCAGCATTGATGTGGACAATTAGTGATTTTTCTGGTATTGGAACTTTGTCTAGGTGGAACGTTCATATTAGGTTAGCATGCCTTACTTGTAATTTTGACTCTACTCAAGTTTAGCTTCCTCATAGTCAAAAATGGCGTTTTATAGGTCATCGTCATTTTTTGAACCCAAGTCATAAATTTAGATTGGCTCAAAGTCAATTTGATGGAAAGGAAGAGAGAAGAAATCCCCTACTTCTGATAATCAATTTGGAAATCTTGAAACAACTCGAGAATATTAATGTTGTCTTTGGAAATAATGTGGAAGTTAAAGGTCAGGGCAAAAAAACTTGAGCAATTGGTGTTGTTGACGGTGAAACCTAGCAATGGAATAAGAAGAGTATATATTTTCAACTTTCATATTTGTCAAACCACTTGTTACGTCATAATTTAGATATCACGCATATTGAGAAAAATGTGTGTGGCAATGTGATATTTGCTTTACTAAATGAGTCTGGATGCTCAAAGGACCATGTCAATGCACGAAGAAACTTACAAGAAATAGGCATCTGAGCTGATCCTTGGCCTAATGAAAGTCATAGATATCCTTCAGCTTTATTCACTTTGACAAATGCAAACAAAGATATCTTCTTGAAGACTTTGAAAAATATTACTGTGCTAGATGGTTATTCGAGCAACATTTCCAAGTGCATTGATTTAAGACAATACAAGACTGGTGGATTGAAAAGTCATGACTTACACATTCCAATGCAACAACTTCTGCCCATATCCATGAGATAGACCCTTCTTAAGGAGGTATCTACAGTTTTATTAGACTTTTGTACTTTCTTTAAGTGCTATGCAGTAAAGTGTTAAGCATGATGACCTTTAAAATAGAGTAATCTTAACATTGTGCCATCTGGAGATGATATTCCCGCCCTTATTTTTTATGGTCATGGTTCATTTAATTGTACACTTAGTCGAAGAGGTTAAACTTGGAGGTCTCGTCCAATATTGATGGATGTACCCTATAGAAAGGTAAATACAAACATTGCATTAAGTATTTATTTTACGCTATTCAACTTGTTTGTACTAAATCAAATATATTTGATAGGTATCTAGGCGAATTAAAGTACTTTGTTTGAAATATGGCTTAGCCAGAGGGCTTGATTGCTGAATGTTACATGGCTTAAGAGGTATTAACCTTTTGCTTAAGATATTTGGAAGGAATGGAGACTATATTTAATTATCCTGAATGAGTAAATGATGAACCCAATGGTGCACCATCCAACATCAACACCATGTTTCCACCTATAGGAAAGCTAGTTGGTGGATTTGAGTACTTTACTCTATCTCTTATGGAGAAACTATAAGCACTTCGACATGCGTTGACCAATTGCAAAGAAGTTTACCCTTTTCTTCAGTAAGTATATTATACGTCATATCACTAATTATATGGAAAAGATTACCAATCATTGTTGCATACCTTAAAACCATTTGAAATTGTTGTATGGCATGTAAGGAATTTAAAGATCATGTGTGATGACAATTAGGAAACTGTACATGGTCATCTTTAGAGTTAGAGAAAAGGGTCCATTGAGAGGTTGTTGATTGGTTCTCATGTCATGTAAGTATATAATTGTCATTTACTTTTCAAAAGATGAACACCTTTAATTAACAAAGTTGTAACTCTTTTTCCTTCAGATTAAAAAAGATATAAATAGGACTCATTCCGTTGAAATGAGATATCTTACTATGGGTCCACTTGATAAAGCCAAACGATATACTACATACAATGTCAATGGTTACAAATTTTGAACTTTAGCATGGGACAAAGGATTGAAAACTCAAAATAGTGGTGTACTCAAACATTTGGTACAAAACGCTATGCAAGTAAATCTTATGGCCATAAGAGATTTAAAGGTGTGTCATAGTACAAAAAATTGTTAGATTTGATTGAATTAAATTACCATAGATAATTTACCATTACTATATTCAAATGTATTTGGGCTAACACGACCAATCCTAGAGGCATTATAACTGATCAATTGGGATTTAATTCCATTAATTTTTCATGGTTGATACATACTGGTGAGATTAAAGATGATGAACCGTACATACAAGTTTCAGAACCTCACCAAGTATATAATGTTGAAGATGAGTTAGATAAAAATTGGGGTATTGTTATGCATCTAAAGCCACGAGACTTGTATGACATTGGTGACGATGATGATGTATTGATTTATGAAAATGACCCGCTACAATCACAACCATTAGAGCAATTATTCCTGGACTAAGAAACAAATTTATAATTGTCTAGGTGTGTACATGTTATATATATTTATATGTGGTCTTATAGGTTTGTATGTATACAATACTTATTTATAATGTCACTTATTTATATGTGATCTTAATTGTTTGTCTCATTGAGTTGATCTATTTTTTGATAGTTTTAACAAGAATTTTGATGATGAAAAGATTCTTGAACAAGTCTAACTCAGTATTCATGAGAAAATGTGGTGAAGTTAGTGCTAGGAGCCCTCAGTCAACTCTACTAGCTAGTGATGATGGACATCTAACATACCAAGATCTCAATGTTCCATTCAAATCCTCTACATTGCTAGAGGAAGAGCAACATGCAGATCAATCTGCTCAACCTGCACAATGACAAAGGAGGCAAAATTGGATGGTTAACATTATTGGTAAGTTAAGTAATGAAAACTTTGGATCTTAGTTGTATGTTTTAAATACATGCACTAACATTGACTCTATAGATAAGGAAGGACATATAACTACTAGACAGTTAATGATGCATGATGTTTGGGCTCTACCTTAGGGACATAAGGTCATAATTAGCTTCAATGACATAAACTAACCGGTTGGAAACTCCGGCGGGTTGCTTGGTGTGTTTTTAGGAATTGTTGCTAGAAATTTCGATGCATTCCCTATCAGTTATCTAGATTAGAGGCTTATACTTGGAGAATACAAAGATAATGTGTTAAAGGAAATTATATAGGTATGAGTTAATTAGTCTTGCAATTCTCCTCAAATTTGACCTCACTGTTCATTAATGGCTACATTTATTCTTCTAGGCTAAGTTGGCAGTGGAGGATAGATATAGAAATTATATTTTAAGTTTGATAGGGGCAAAGTGGGAAGAGTGCACGGTGTGACATATATAGAAATAATGACACTAAAACCCAAGAGCAACTAATACAAGATGTTCCTAATGGAATTCAAAGAGATTAATAGGCTACGTTCATATATTGTCGTCTTTCAGAGAAGGCACAAGTGTTTAAACTTGTATTTTAGTATGTATGATTGTCTAACACTTTTACTAATATATATATATATATATATATATATAATAAATAGGATATAGCCACAAAAAATAGCAAAATCAGACCAAATCGACCATTCCACATACCGATAACTCGAAAGCCTTGTGTGAAAGAAGGCAGAGATGGTAAGTTCATTGTGATAACTGGAACAAAATTGTAATCTCTTTTATGTTACATGTGTCTATCACTCTGTCGGAAGTTAAGCATGGTGGCCCAGTCACACGTGATGTGTGGACTGTAGTCCATAAGCATGCTGATGGATCATTTGTTAATGACAAAGCTAAAGTGATAAGCGTAAGTGTTTGTAACACAAGTTGTTTGCATTTTATTAGATGGAAATGAATTATTATCAATTGCATTTCAGGAGAAGATTGTTACAATTGAGGCAGAGGATCCATCATCTCAGCCAATATCTACTTATGATTCATTGGCTAGAGCTTTGGGAACCCAACAACACTATAACAGAGTAAGAGGAATGGGTTTAGATGCCTGTCCAACCTAAGTATTTGGACGTCGTGCACGTGATAATTCATCATCCATGCCTTCTTACAATGAATTGCAAAATGAAGTGGCATAGCTGAGGGAGAAAATTGCGAAAAGAAAAGCACGTGAATTATAAATGGCTGTAAAACATGCACATATGACTACACGGCATGAGCAAATGGCTGCTGAACAATCAGAGTTGCTTGACAAGCAATGTCAAATGGAAGCCACAATGGCTTTTATCCTACGAACCAATCCTGGTCAAGTGCCACCTGAACTTTGGGTAATCATCACTTTATTTTTTATAATATATGAATAAAAGACTGTTTATATATTATGTTCTTTAACAAATTACTAACAACATGTTTTGTGATTTCAATTTTTGATTCTGAGTGACCAAGATAATGGAAACCCAGCTCGACAAGCAAGCCATTCCTAACATTCTAGTTATATGAATGATTAGCTAGGATAAACTTTGATTATATATCTATGTGTAACTTGTTTTTTTTTTGTTTATGTATTCATGTTTTCAATGATCAAGATATGTATTGATGGGTATATATGAATTAAACAATTGTTATTTTGAATGGAAGGTGTTAGCTTGTTTCATAAATCAAGTTGAAAAAAATTGGGTAGAAAAGAATATTTGTATATAATAATGATAAAAACTGACTGCTACTTTTTAAAAACTAGCATCATAAATATAATGACGATTTATATAACCAGAGTTAAACTAGGTTTAATGACATTTACATTTAACTGTCGTTAAACCATAAAATAATAACGGTTAATGGTAGTCATCGTCATATTTTGCCATAGCAATGGTTTTATCGACGTTTTCATATTATCGTGGTTAAACTAGTCCTGACAAATGATTCAACAATGGATGTGGTAGCCATCATTAAACCGTTTTACCACAGCTGTAACCGTCGTTAAGACTGTTTAATAACCATCGTTAGGTCATGGTTTTTTTGTTGTGACTCAAGGGAAGATTGAAACCAATATTCATTTAATATAACTCTCAACTACCACCTACTTCTATATTTGTTTACTATATCTTCCAACCAACACCTACTTCATTAAATAAAATAATTCTAGATAAAAGACTTCAATGCAAATGGGCCTAACTTGGATTGGATTGCAAGATGTAAATTATGACCTACAATACATTGAGTCAAAATCAAGTTTATTTCTAACAAAAACGTGGTTCACAAAATGAGGTAGAATGGGGCAACGGAAAGGTTAACCCAAGTAACATTTTAATATTTTTTAAAGGATTTAACATCAGTTGTAACTGAGATTAGATAACCGTTGTTATATTCTTATAATTATAACATTTAGTGTCAGTTGTTAAAACTTACGTGAGATAACCGACATTAGAGACTATATTTTTTTGTAGTGGATATATAATTTAGAATGGAGGAAATAATTTATCTAATTGATATAGTTGTAGATATATACAGTCCGGCCAACAGGAAAAGAAAATACTGGTAGAAGCAGTAGGAAGTGCAAATGGGAAAGGTACAACCCTTTCTCATTCTATTTTCGACGAAAATTACAATAATAATATATGAGTGGACCAAGACCTCTACAAGTCAAGTCATGCGATGTGTTTCCTTACTATTAAAATCCCTTCTATTATATAAATTATATACTTAATATACCATACTGATTATAGTGATCATGTTTACGTACCATACTTCGTTTACCAAAACTAATTAATGTGTGACAATAAGATGCTGCCAGCTGTTACCCTTCCCTGACCACACAAAAAATTATAAATTAAGAACTTGGTATATGGAAAGGAGATAATATTCAACTTTTGGCTCAATTCCTACATAAATGGACTCATAATGTATAATACACGAGATGCATATAATTTTAAAAAATTTAGAAAACGGTAAGTGTTAGCTGTATTATTCTCTTAAGAGTTAATACATGTATACCCAACTTGTTAGAAAAATTAATTTAAAAGTCATAAATAAAGCAATTCATTTCATGCAAGCCCTATTATTTACATACATACATATATATATATAAAATCTAACGAATCTACATATCAAGAACAGTAAAAATGTGAAACTTTTTTATTGGACTCTATGTATAATAATTTACGTAAAAATGTTAAACAAATGTAATTTCATATTTGAAACTTCGCTGACCCAGTATGGGTCATGTTCTATAAATACAATGCACACTTGAATAATTTTTTGAACGACAAGGAGAGAAGGGTTCGGATCGGAGTCAACATATCAGAGTTCAGCACAACTTTGATCCCTCACAGTACTCTCCATCCATGTCGTTTGCCACCATTCAAGGGCAAGGCTACCTTCCCGAGGTTCTTGTCACTGGTACACCTCACTATAACACTATAACCTTCTCCTCCTCCTCCTTCTTCTTCTTCTTCTTCTTCTTCTTCTTCTTCTTCTTATCTCTATGAAACTCATCTTTTGTTTGTGAATTTTGTCTCTGAAGTCGGAGGATGCAACATTTCTGCGGATGTAGATGTGGCTATGAGGCAACCTCCGTGGTATTTATGTATTGAATATGGCAGCAAGCTGATTATCCTAAAAAGCACAGGTAAATGAATATTCTTGGTTATATCTCAAACATCTTATTAATTTCTCTTTCTCTATGAGATTTAAAAGTGAGGCTTGCCCATCACATTTGCTATTTAATTAAGTTGCAGATGGAGGAATAAATCCTACTTTTCCAGATAAGATCGTCGTTCAACTAATTAAAGGCGTTCGGGAGCTTAATGTCGTGGTTGGGAAGAACATAACTTTTGCTGCCAACGATATTGTGGGCTCTGGAAAGTAATTAATTTTTCCCACCTCGATTATGATTAATTCTAATTTTTAGTATTATAGGGTACATTAAAAATACTGAGATTATTTTGGTCAATTTTATTTAATTAATTTATGTCACTTTCAGGGTTCCATTGTATAACGTTGTTTTACAGGGTACTGATGACCTCTCATGTACCCTCGAGAAGGGAAATAATAGGTAAATAAACATTTTGGAGAAAAATAATTTTCCCCGAATCGTTGATTAGTTAGCTATTGAATACTTTATAATATGAAAATTTCCCATGACAGCTGTGCAGGTGAATTAAAACTTCGATTGCAGTTGCAGAATGCAAATACCAACGTAAGCCAAGATTTAATTTTACTGTTATTATTATTAGGTGACATATTCTATAGAATCATAAAATTGACCATATCAATGTAATTATGTGTAATTATATGTGGTACATTGAGAAGATAATATATGATGATGACATACCCAAAATATATTAATTATATGTCAATTTAAAATATTTAGTTATATTTATATTTTGATTCTTAATATTTTTATATTTTATTTATGAATTTAATTTTTTTAAAAAAAATTTAATTTACCCCTTTATTTTTTTTTTAGTAGTTCCACACAAAGTTAGTTCATAAAATTGAAAAAAAAAAAATTAGAGAATTATTGAGTTATTGAAAAATTAAAGAAGGTACAAGAATATTTTAATAAAATTATAAATTAATATTTTTTTATGAGTTATTGAAAAATAAAAAGTAATAAGAGGAAATTAAAAAAATCCAAAAATAATTTTGGGTTCATAAATAAAATTAAAACTAATAAAGTCAAAATAAAAATACAACAAGTTATTTTATATTGTTATATAGTCAATATGATATCTTTATCTCAGTGTTCTATGTATCGATTATATTAATACAGCTAAATTTTATAGTTACACCCACAAATTTACCTTATTTATTATTACATCCTACAGTAGAAGCCAAATTTTACACACCAGTCTTATGATTTTTTTCCTTCAGATCGCTGATAGTATTTTAATATCACATTCAAATGTACAAATTAGAATACTGGAATAAGTCTTGCAGGTCACAGCACCAGTAATTATTAATTTTACTGATCGTTGATTAAAGTGAATGCAGATACTTGCAGCACCCACACAGACGTCGTCGTCGTCGACGCCATCATCGTCGTCATTATCAGGTTATCAGCAGCAGCAATATCCTCAATACACTGCAGGAAGTGGTCATTACCCTCAAGCTTCACCTGCTGCATCCTATTCTGGATATCCTCGATTCCCATACCCTCCTCTTTTTGCTGTGCCTCCCTATCATAATTATGGACCATACCAACCACTATATTCATCACCTTATCCTCCTCTCCGACCTCCACCTACTTACAATTCTCTTGCTTATCTTTCTCCTTCTCTGCATGGTATAGTCACTGGTGCTTCCTTGGCCGAGCTTTTATTAAATCTCTCTCAATTATTTGGAGGAGCATTCTTCAATTAATCCACGACGCACGCCAGCGTTGAGCAGAAAATGGATGGTGTTCGTGTGTTGTGAATTGTGAATTTCGATGGGTAATTTGATATTTGTTGTGTGCCTGATAAGTTCAACGAGTTTTCTATATGTGATGAGTTTGTGTAATAAGGGAAGTAGAAACTACTCATGATCTATTTTCTCCACAATAATAATGTTTCTCTAATTTACGGGAAAAAAGATTTTTTTTTTCATAATTACTGATCCATTAGTCCCATTGCAAAATGTTTAAATTGAAATTAAATCTATTTGAGCAGAGTATATATGCGTTGGATATATTTTCCCCTTTTATTTGAACCAATTTTTCTTTACTAGCTCATCTATCCATTTCTCTAATGTTGGACCAACTGGCCTGACACTGGATTAATTAAATAATATGAGAGCTATTATAATAAACTGATAGATTAAGACATTAATTACAATTTCTTTTATAAATTATGAATCGCTACAATTGGAAGCAAGAATTGTGATGTAACTTAGACGTACAAATATATGCGAGAATGTGTCATATTGGAAAACTAGTCCATTATATAGACGTCGCAATGTAGATTTTAAATATGCAAATTAAATTTGGTAGGTCAAAAACAACCATAGTTTGCAAGTGACATTTCCACTTGCAATTTATGTCTCTACGCCAACCTGGTTACATATAAATTAATGCATATTACACGACATTATATGAAGGTAACACCTAGGGAATTATAAACCCAATAATTTTAGCTGGAATTAATAAATTAAATTATAACATACTTAATTAAGCGAAGAAAGATTAGAATGTTTGGGGGTGAAAATAAATTCAAAATAATTGAGGGAAAGTGTTCGAAAGAGTTAGGTAGGGTCTAAGATTAAATGAGATGGAGATTAATACTAAAATTAAGGTTGGCTCAATGGCTAAGATGTAAAGTGGTAATTGGGGAAGATAGATAACCTCTCAAAATTTAAATTAAACTGTTAAGGTTGATGAAGAGTAAATTCTTTATATTATTAAGAGTTTATGAGTGTAAATTTGATGTTGGGGAAATGGTGTTGTAGATATTAAATAATTATTTAAAATAGAAATGTAATATATATATATATATATATATATAGTGTCATTTTTTGTACACTCATAATTTTGAATACTCTGATGCATTTAATTATAATGTAAGGATATAATTATAATTATATCAATCTAAAAAATAATAATATTATAATTATATTCTTACATTATAACATAATACATTGATACATTCAAAATTATGATTATATTAAAGATTTTATTTTTATGTATGTGTATATATATGTGCGCATGCCAAATAAAAAGTATAATATGATAAAATAAAATAAAAAGATTGAAGAAAGATAAATAATGATTGGTGCTATAAAATTCTATTGCTGTAGAAATAGTGTTAGTACAGTAAAAATTCTTTTAGTGATATATATAAAGTTTAGGGTTTAGAACAATATATATATATATATATATATATATATATAACCACCTACAACAACATAATGGACATAAATATCCAATATAATTTATCCAAAATTTAGTGCGAACCCTACAATATATTAATTTACATGTCAAATCTGACAGTGAGCTAGCAATACCAAGTAAATAATTAACGTCTAAATTAACAAAATGTTAAATTTAGCATTAAATTATATATGAGCAGAATTTAATCATTTGAAAGAGAATAATTATGTATTTTTTAAATTAGGAGACCAAAATTGTTTTTAAGAGGTACTGTACATTCCTCTCAAACTTCATATAAAATCAAAATGTGGAGAGAGAATCAAAAAACAAACTGGCCGAGATTTGTCAGTTTTACTCTTATTTATTTTATTACGCAAACTATTTTTGAGACTTTACAGTAATTAATGAGGAGGATTGTGGAAGGTCATTGCACCCTAGAACGTGAAGAAAGGATATCGGTAATGAGAAATTTGAATCCTCTTATGCACGGAGTGTGTAAAACATCTTTAAAGTTAAAAAGTAAATAACACATGAAGTGAAAATGTGTATGAGATGAAGTTTTTTTCTGTGTTTTTTAATCTTTTTTTAACTTTATATTCTATATATTTTACTTTTTAAATAGTCCAAATCTGGTAGTAAGACCTATTTAGAGGAAGACTTCCATGTACGAGATTGAGGCTTCAAATTAATGTTCAAAAGAATTGATTGATGTAAATAAAATGGGAGGAAAAAAAAAAAGAATTGGTAACAAAATATGAGTGGACTAAACATTTTTCCAAGTCATCATTTTAATTCGTAATATTTTCCCAAGCTATTGTTTAAATCCCACGAGTTTTTATAAAATAATTAACAAGTCACGCTCAAGTTATTAATTATATCCCATAGTTGTTTGACCAAAGCTAAGGAGTGGAAAGATTCGAGGTTATGATGCACGAGATGCAACCCGTTCATATAAATTAGCTATAAGGACCCTTAATTTCCTATTATAAAGTGATTAACTTTATTTGAAATTATTCTCACCACATGATGGCCCATTAGAGCCGCTAATGAAGACGGGGTTGGCATCCTTGTTACGATTATCTACATTTTAATCTCTGCATTTAATATTTGCATTTCAAAATTTAGATAATTAAATTTTAATAAATATTAAATAATTTTTAATCATTTTTTAATATCTAAATCCTTAAATTTTTATTTAACAATTCAAATTTATTGATATTTAAAATCCCAAATAAGAATAATCTTTTAAGTAATGGTTGGGCATCTTCTCTGTAAAATGTAATAAATTCATATTGTCAAGGGCATTATGGACACTTCAATTTTTTCCCTTCTATTTTTTATTTTACTTTGATATAGTCGCACACCTCCGTATTTTTGTAAATATTTAAGAAAGTCAAAACACAAACAGAATAAGTCAATATTTCCTAGTATATATTTCAAAATTTTAAATTTATTATTTACTTTAACATTTATTTCATTGGTTTTTTAAAAATAATGCAAAAGATTTTCTTCTTGGATTGGGACTATATACTGACTTCATTTGCCTATTCACTTTCCCTCACAATTTTCAATTAGTAATTACTCTAAAATATCATAAGCAAAACATTTTTTAAAAAGTTAAAATTAATATTAATTGTCTCTTAGAGCTCCTAATTTTAATATTCATTCACTTACTAATTATTTTTAATTTAATATTAACAAAAGTGCATCAAACAGCAGAAGCAGTGTATCAGCAAGGCAGGCCCATGATTCAAAACATTGGGCTACCAAAGTGCAGCTGCTTTTAATAACTTAGTTCGCCAACCAAAATGTTAATGCCCATCACTTGGTTTTTGCAATGAATAGTTTATTAGCAACTCATGTAAACTCTCTTTTTATATATATAATTATAAATCTACCTGAACTTATATATAATGATACTTTGACAAAACAATAGTCAACTTAGAACAGTTTCTTTAAGTGTTTTTTTTTTTGGTAACTAAATAATGTTTAAATTAGTTTTTACGCATCTCAATTAATTTTTTTAATCAAAGACAAGCATCAAATCCAAAATTGGAAATTTCTTCTAACGTAGACTATTCATAAAGGTAAGAAAAATGCATAAGATGTAGTGTGTATTTGATTGGAGTTAGACTTGATCGTTGGCCTGATTTGAGAAGTCTCAACACAAAAAAAAAAAAAACAAAATAATTTCACCAAAAAAGATTATTTTGTATAACAGATGGAGTTTGGACTTTTCTTATATTATGTATCAAGTTCAAAAAGTTTGAATTAATATTTTTTTATTAAAAAAATTATTATTGAAATAAAATTTTAATATAATGTGACATTTTAATAAAAAATAAAAATTAATACATTTTATTCGAATAATTGATATCAATATAATAACTTATTTGTATTTATAACTTTCATATATATAAAATTTTACAAATCATAATAATTATTATTTATATTATTTATCTCAAATCTTAATTAATAAATAAATTTGATCGTGATTTGAAAAAGTCTACTTTGTCCAATAAATTTAGCTAAAAAAATATAAATAAAAGGTTAAATAAAGAAATTTAATTAAAAAATAGGTTCAAAACTTTGTATAGACTAACTTTTAAACCAGTTTTGACGAGCTCGACCAATCCGGCTTAGTTGAAATTGTGCATGTAGTTTTGGACAATAAATATGCATAGCTGTAATATACATTGAAAGTGTAATTTATCCTCTCTATAATTTATTTAACATAAAACAATTTTTTAAATTTTTGTGCAAATAATAATTTGAAGGACAAAAATAAAATAAAAAAATATGCCAAACTATCAAAATTATTTGTTAAATAAATTTTATTTTACAAACAAACTTTTTAACCTTTAAAATTTGCTTGTTTTGTCGTGGCGAAACAAAGTATATATTAGATATTTTATTAAGCTAATTGATTCGACAAAACTGAGGCTTGCAAGATGAGGCTTTCGGTTTTGTTTGTTATCACGATTATGTTGGCCATTATTGAGATGAAATCCGTTTCCATCAAAAGGGTAATCATTAACCTTCAAAGATTTACTATGGTCAAAACTTTCGTTTAATTACATGTCTTCTCAATTATTCTTCACAAAAGAAAGGGTCAAAAGCCTATTTTGTCTGCACTCTTGACATTTCAAGGACAAACAGTAAATTCTAACATTGGAAATTAAACTAACCAATAGTAATATTACCTACGCCCCTGTACACCACAAATCCCATACTTGAAAAATCTCTCTTTCATCCCGTGGAAAGTACGAATCTCATTTGCTTCAAGATGTGAACTGTGACTGTAGTAAATTATAATTGTATTAGTAGTAGAAATTAAGGTTATTAAATTAATAAATTTAATCAAAATCATAAGAAATAAATAAATTCATAACATATAAATTTGTAATATAAACTCGTAAGAATTTATTTCAGTTAATAAATGATTATAAAAATATATAATTTTATAGTTTAAATACTATATATCTTAAAAAATTATTCAAATATAATTCAAATTATATTTAATCAAACAAAAATTATTTATATTTCATAATTTGTAATACTCAATATAAATATTTTAAGATAGTCATACATAAATAATTATTCAATATAACTAATTAAATAATATTTATTTTATTTTTAAATAAATACATATTAAATATAATTTTATTAGTTTTTTATACATATTTAAACTTGTAATAAAATAAATTATAAATATTTTATAAAAAAGAAGTATGTCTATATTTTGTTTAGTTTTGATTTAAAATTATTATGTTGTTAATTTTACAAGCTAATTAATATGTTAAAATTATAAATTCGATAAGTCAACTCACGAGTTTATCTGAATTTGTATTAATTTTAAATTTATATTAAGTTGAATAATTTTTGTTATGTACAATTATAAACTCATAAACTTAAATAATAAACTCATAAATTTAACAACTAATAAAAATCCAAATTACATAAAATAGCTATTTATGAGTAAGTTTCATCGTGACTTTGCATATGAATAAGTGTATATAATAATTAAATTATTATTTATTATAAGTTTCAAAACAGTCATTCATTGGAAACATGATTCTAGAGTTGATTTCTGGCGAAAAAAAAAAAAAGAAGAAGAATCTAGAGTTGATGTGACTATAAAAGACTCAAATTCTGAACAAGTGGAAGTATGTTAGAGAAGGAATCATAAAATTGGAAGGGAGAAGTGAAGCATAGGAACTAGGCGTAGGATTGAGGGTTGTGCATCGTCGTCGGGTAGTGTGAAGTGTTTGCCGAGCAATGTCAGTAGCTTTTTCTGCTCAATCTTCTTTTCTGAGAGAGAGAGAAAGAAAGTTGGGAGCAATGTGACCTGTAAGAGTGAGCTCTCCTTCCAGCTATATCACTTGTTATTCCCATCCCACTCTCTTCTCGCACGAGTCTCAACCAAACATGCAAATCGGATCGATGATGTGTATAAGCAATAGAAATTTAAAGGTTATGATTTTTTTTAAAACATGGCGTGCAGTTAAAATATTAAAGTTAATTACACGCGACGATAATCTTTATATAAATTACACTTGCATTTAACACTTTTGGGTTCTTTTATGGTTTTACAAAATAAAGAGATGTCTTCCACCTAAAGTGGACTGCCATGGCAAGGATTCAAAGTAAGAAAGAAGGCCAACATGGAAGAGTATGTGACTGGATATAATCTTATGTATTTCTTTTATATATTTTATAAATCTTGTAAAGATTTTGACTCAAAGTTTGAGAATTTAAATAATTCTATCCAGCACATTTGGATATTTGTTGGTGCAGCTTTTAGGAACGATTTGGTAATTCACTTTATATTTATTAAGGAATATATATATCCAACTGTTGATATTTAAATAAATTTATAATTTAATTGTTTAAATTAAATTCAAAGACTAAAAGTAGTAAAAACATTTTAAAATTTGACTATACACTATCTTAAATTTTTATTTAATAATTTAAATTAAAAAAACTGTACAATATAACAATTAACAATCTTTTTAAAGCAAAATCTTTTATACACTTATAATTTTAAGTATATTAATACACCTAATTATAATGTATAAATATAATTATAATATTATTATTTTTTAAATTAATATTATTATAATTTTGTTTTTATATTATAACTAAATACATTAATATAATTAAAATTATTATAACATAAAAAATGATACCTTCTTTTAAATATTCAAATAAGACAGTTGATTCGTTCCAACTCAATAATAGTGGTAGTTCAAAAGTACATTTACGTGAATGAATTCATTTCCTAAACACATTGGAGGATTTAAAATTCTTGACATTATCTGAATTTTCATGCCACTCTTACTGCTTGGTTTATTCTCAAGTGTGGCAATGAGCTATTTAAAAATAAAATAAAATTATAGTGTGAGATTGAGTTACCAAAATCTTTATGTTTTGTACAAACATTTAAAAATGATACTAACCTTTTTTTTTCTCAATCCACTGTACCCACACGAAGAAGTATACAAGAAGAAGAGCGACAACATGTCTCACTTTTTAGTGATTTGTCCCTCTCCACCTCCATTGCAGCAAGAAAAAAAAAACGAAGAAGAAGAAGAAGAAATTTTAAAGCAAATTTAGTGCACGTACACCAAATTAATTTAAAATGAATTTATTATTTTATATATATCCATATATTAACTTTATTAACATAGTGTGCTAGCCTGCCCTGCTGTGGAAGAACCATACATAAACCATAAATCCAGATTCATGGCCACACAAATCCATATTTATTTAAATGTGCTAATTTCCTCGATATATGGTCAGCAGAGCACGTTCTTTTAGATGCAGCATCTCCATTTCAAATATTATCTCACAAATTTTTTTTTTTTTTTTCAAATTACACTTGATTGGAAATATTTTGAAATTTTTCCTACACTAAGTTTTCTTTTTTGAAGATTTATGTTAGAGCTTTAAATCAATTTAACTGTCTTTATTATTATATTATCAAAATAAGTGCTTATTTATGCAAAAAGTTGACTTCATTAATACAAAATAAATAATAAACAAAATTTCTACAATATATGTATTGAATATTAAGATAGTAGATAATATTTTTCAAATAAAAATAGTGTCAAATATAAGATAATTAAAGTTAAGAAGAATAGTGAGTTTTTTTTCATGAAAAAAAAAATCAAGATATGACAATAAGGTAGGTGAATTTTTTCTGGGAACAAAATCCAAGTGAGTACGGGGCTGAATAAGTTGGGCCATTACTGCGAGCCCAATAAGCCCAGAAAACAGAGTAAAAAAAGAATGAAAAATGAAATAATTGAATAGCAAAGCAGGGCAGGGCAGAGAGCAGGGCAGGGTGTGTCTGCCTCTATTCCCTGCTTCCATGCGTCTTTATTTAGGTTTATAAGAGGTTGTTTTCATTCCAGCTTGGTGTGCGTGCCGTTAGATTTCTGCTCTCCAACGAAACACACACACACACATACACACACCGAAAGCACAAACAAAGAACTCCCATTCACCAATATACATATAAATATATAAAAAAGACAAGCGTGAAACCCACTCACCTCAGAATTCAATCTCTACTCCTACTACTCCTTACTTTTCTTTCTCTTCCTCTCACTACTTCTCTCATCTGCTTCCCATTACTCAGAGACACACACTGAAAGAGAAAGAGAGAGAGAGAATAGAGAGATGGGTGAGAGACTGTATCTTTACTTTTTAAGATGAGCACAACACTCTACTCACTCCCTCTCTTCTTCCCAGAGGAAGATGGCAATCCTCCACCATCACAATGACCACCTAGAACACCATGAAAACTCTTCATCCTTCCTTGATGCTCTGTACTGTGATGAAGAAAAATGGGAGGAGGAAGAAGTTCTAGATGTAGAAGGGAGTAATGACACCTGTCTTCTTCTTCCTCCTCGGATCTTGTTGGAGCAAGATTTGTTCTGGGAAGATGGAGAACTGAACTCTCTATTATCCAAGGAAGAGGAAGCTTGTTTTGTTCTGAATGTTGATCTTTCTTTGGCTCGTCGTGAGGCTGTGGAATGGATGCTTAAAGTGAATGCCCATTACGGGTTCTCTGCTCTCACGGCAACACTGGCCATTAACTATCTGGACAGATTCCTTTCGAGCTTCCATTTTCAAAGAGAGAAGCCTTGGATGATCCAGCTGGTGGCTGTCACCTGCCTCTCTTTGGCTGCAAAAGTTGAAGAGACTCAAGTCCCACTTCTTCTAGACCTCCAAGTACGTTAAGCAAAACACAAACAAGAAACAAACATGGGTTTGTTCTGACTTTAGACATCATAAACCTGATTTCTTTGTTCTGTTTCAGGTGGAAGATACTAAATATATGTTTGAGGCAAAGAATATACAGAGAATGGAGCTGCTTGTTCTATCGGCCCTTAAATGGAAGATGCACCCAGTAACCCCACTCTCTTTTCTAGATCACATCATAAGGAGGCTTGGATTGAAAACCCATCTTCACTGGGAATTCCTCAGGCGCTGCGAGTATCTCCTACTCTCAGTTCTTTCAGGTAAGAACTAAGATTCAATTGAAAATGAAAAATTTAACCTTTACCCTCCAGATTCCTCATCATTTCGTATGTGTGTGCGTTTTATTGAATGTAGATTCTAGATTTATGGGTTATCTTCCTTCCGTATTGGCTACTGCGACAATGCTGCATGTGGTAGAGCAGATTGAGCAGAGTGAAGGAGTGGAATATAAAAATCAGCTTCTGGAGGTTCTGAAAATGAACAAGGTTTGTGCTTCTGGGGGGTCATTAAAAGCTGATATTAATGTACAATACTATCATAAGCACATGATTTGATCTCTGGTAACTTTTGGTATTATGGTTCTGTATTTTAACAGGAGAAAGTAGATGAGTGTTATAATGCAATGCTGGAGGTCTCAAAGGCCAATAATTATTATAATAATGGGCATAACAAGTCTAAGAAGCGAAAGTGTGAGGAAATCAGTCCTGGCAGCCCAAGTGGCGTAATCGATGTGGTTTTTGGGTCTGATGGTTCCAACGATTCGTGGGCAGTGGGGTCATCATTATGTTCATCCCCAGAGCCTCTGTTCAAGAAGGCCAGACCCCAAGAACAACAACAGCAACAACAAATGACCTTGTCGCCGTTCAACCGGGTAATTGTCGGAATCGTTGGCACCTCTCCTTAAAAATCTTCACACCCGCTGTCCTTGGAAAACAGAAGCAACAGAAAAACCCAAAAGATGTTTTATTTACTGTGGTAATACTAATTACTGCTTTGATGTAAGCAAGAGTTCTTTCCACTCTGTGTCTTCATTTCCAACAATGCCCCAAGGATTGGTTTCTGAAGGTGAAGGAGGAGGAGGACAAAGTTGGCAATGAAGACTATATCCGATGCATCCTGCATCAGCATCTCGATATGTTTTCTTAGGCACTCTTTTTCCTTTTTATTTTTCTCTTTAAATGGATCTCTTCTAGACCATACCTTATTTGGACATATTTATATCTTTCATTCTATAATAAATTCAGAACAATTCTGTTCATTTTGCTTATGCCTCAAAGTTGAAAGCTTTGGCTGGCTGGAGCTAAATTTTCTACATGGAGATGGGCGCCCCAAATGGTCCACCCCAAGCTTTTTCTTTTATTTTTGGGTTAGTTTTGAAATTATATATTATCTCAATATAGGAATATCATGATATAGCAACAAAACTCTACTATGCTTAGGTGAAATAAATGGATCCAGCAGAGAAAGACTCTTGAGATTAGGACGTCGGAAGTTGCTTTCTAATGGTAACCTCATGTCCATTTCTTTTGAACAGAGAATTCAAACACGTATTAAACTAATTGAAAAGATTAAACAGAGATAATAGATATAGTAAAATGATTAGGAAAAGAGGTGGGGACAGAAGAGATAAAGAAGGAATAGGGTTTGTTTGCATGTGAAGGAAGAGGGAGATTGTCGGCCAGTGGTCGTAGGTGGGAAGGCTGAATGGCGAGGTTTTGACCTCGGGCATGTACTCTCTTTAATCAGCTTCCCCTACAAAACCTACTCCCTCACCCAAACCTAAAACACCTTCTGTTTCTCTTACACATTCTAGGTTTCTCATGTGTACACCTTCACTGCCTAAACGCGCCTTCACACGAGCGTGACACACATGTATTTTGCAATGGTGCGAAACCCTTTTTTAGTCTTGGGTCAATATAAGTAATCATAGTATAAATCATCTATACTCTTCAAAATTTAACCATAGATTTATTTCCGTAGTTTTAACTTCCTGCATTAACTCTTAATGGTAAATTTGTTGATTTACTAATGGAGATAGGATTATAGATCTCATGCTACAGGATTCATTGTATTATGTCAAATTAAATTATTTTCCCTAGACTTTATTTTTTTATGCAAATAATTTTTTTGAACTTAGTATTATGTGATCATATGCACATAATCACCTTATGTGTCATATTTTTATTTGTAAAATTATGGATCAACTAATAGCAGAGAGGTTACAAATTTGAATTTGTTGCAGTTGGTGGAGGTTAATCTGATAGGAATTTAATAACTCTGATTTATTTTCGATCGGTCATGATTTTTATATTAGGGACCTAAATCAAGAGATTACTTGCATACAATAACAAGTTTTGAGAGTAATATTGTCAAATTTTGAATGTTTAATTACACATCACCTAAACTTTTTGAGATTACATGTATTTCAATCTAAAAGATTCATGTATATATATTATTAAAACATACATTCTTTTCACTTTGAATTTTTCATAAATATTGTAATTTTTAAAGTTGAAAGTTAGGTCATGAAACACTCTTTTCAAAAATGCAAGCAATTCTTTCTATGGTTTTCTTTAATGATGTTAACTTAAACTTTGCAATTTTTTTTTTTTTATAATTGACATAGTAAAATCTTATTTGTCTCCATGCCTGCATGTTAATTATAAAAATTAAAAAAAGTCTAATATGACATTTGAGTTAATTTCATTCAATAAAAACCAAATATATTATTAAGATAACCTATTTTTCGAATTCAGAGTTCTTTACAGTATTGCACATTATATAATTACCGAAAATAAATAAATAAACAATTATTACCAATTGTATAAAAACCCACAACCCCATTACAAAGAATCAATAGATTAATTTCTTGGAGTTTGAAAATCCAAAAGTCTAATTTTCGATTTTGAAAATATAAGAATATTTCAAGTGATACAAAGTGAATGTGTGAGTCAATTTCACCATCTCCAATACACCCGGTAAGGACATTGATTTATAATATAGTCATATAATATTATATCACTGAGCGTATCGCTTAGGTACGTATGCATATATACAACGTTTACATAAATAATATTTTCAGTGTTTTCTTTTTAATTTTCTTCTTTTGTGCATGATAATAATCCATGGGAATAGGGTATGATGGAGACATAAATTAATGATATACCCCACATAGGAACCCTTTAGTTGGAAACTTCAAGAGACTTGCACTTTGTGCTTATTAATTGCAGACGCCCGCTTGCTGGCTTACACACTATCTCTCAAAGTTCACAGGGAAGGATGAATATATTGTACTATATGTCTATGTAGTTTTAATAAAGCTTCTGAGTTCTAACTTGCCATGGTCTTGCTTCATAAACTTTCTGATAACCCCTTGTACATCTCCTTTATATGGTAGTTGGGACATTGATTATCCTAATTCTATTCACTTTATAACAAGAAAACACTGTAATAATTAACTTAGTGTATTAGTTCTAATAAAATTATTTATTAAAAATAATAATAACTATTAAAAAATAATTTTAATAAAATTTATATACTGAATTAGTTATCACATAAATATGTTAAGATTAATATTTTTTTTATATGAAGGGCTTTGTTATGGATGTTATTGTTTCTCTCAAAATACTCAAAAAGTATTTAATTATATCTCATATTTTATGATATTCTTAAAAGAAATATTATGGTCATAATATCTAAAATATATAATCCATTGAGAAAAGCTTGTAAAAATGGAAATCAACGAATGGTGAATAGGTTTAGTATCACACCTAAAGGATATATGAGAATATTTGTTAAAAACAATACATATAATAATAAAAAAAATTGACATGAAATGAAGTGTAATGTAAGGCTTTATAATTTTTTTTAAAAAAAGTATGTGATATTATTCAATATAATTTTTCTTATGATACTTTAATATCTTAAATTACACTTGTCATATTATATATCAATACACCAAGCACATATATGACATTAAAAGCATTTGACATAGTATAGTCAATCTAGTAAGATGCAAAACACCTCATGAGTGGTTCTATTTTTAAAATTATTCCAAAGTTTTAATTTAAAAAGTATAATGGTAAAACCACCAGGTTCTGAAATTTTTTTGGCTTTGTCCACAGTTTCTCTGTTGAATTTTCGAGTCTAAAAGAAGAACGGCTACAAATTAAGGTATAATGATCTGGAAGCACTATAATGAGAAGAAAGAGAGATAGAGAAGAACATGGGTAACACTTTCAAGGCAATTCAAAGTAATGGTTTATGCAATGCATGGCATTAATGAAGACTTTTGAATATTACATATGCAATCTTTGCTTTGAAGGTCGTTAGTTGGATTAGACTAAGTATGATTAAGTGCACAATAACTTTTCAAAGAAAGAAGAAAAGGATGAGATACCCCATGTGGATAACATTCCTAGACCTTCCCTTTCTCTATATTGCGTGGGAGATTTTTCTTTTCTTTTTGTTTCCCCCTCGCCCCCTCTTTTCCTTTAAGAATATCATGGTCATTTTTGTGGATTCACCATAGTGCATGCTTCAACTTTTGGTTCTTTTCTTTGCTTTCTTCTTTTGTCTTTGTTCTAGTGTGAAAATAAAAAGAAAGAAAGAAAGAAAGAAAAAAACCAAAGTTCATTGTAGTTATGTACAAAGACAATGTATCTATATTTTAATGCTTCTTGGTTTAGTATTTTAGGTCATGTTTCTTGAAGGAGTTGGCAAGCAAAAGGTTGGCCTAAAATATAATTCTGAAATAAGAAAAAGCAGAGTCAAAGTGCTCTTGCTCATCATTTCTATCCTCATCATCCTTGTGTAAACCACACAAGTTTCTTCTAATCCTGCCGTAGGATTTGATGTTTAACCAGTTAATAATAAGAGAAAAACATCATGAGGTGATAGAGAGAGAAATTGCGAATTTTTTTTTTTTTGGGTAGTTTTGACAGAGCACCCACTAATACTAAATTATGATATAATGCCAAAAGGCACCTGATTTTAATCATGGGGAACAAAATCTTTGATTTTGTTGGAAGATTGTCTTTGCTTCTGTTAATATCTTGTTTTGTTGGGGTTTAGAAAAATATAAATAAACTAAAAATAAAACACAAATAGTTATAATTATATCTCATTAAAAAGTATGCTTTAACATATTTATAATTTTTATTATTTTAATAAATTAAATAATTTTGAGATCTGCGTATATAATAATAAAAAATCATTTTACATAAATGATAAAAATAAAAATAAAAAACTCAACTTCTTATAAAAATTAAATTTTTTATTATTCTAAATTGAAGAGTGACGATATCATAAACCTGTAAATATTTCACATCCTAATTGTGAGATTATAATTATTAACTAGAATAATATTTTATTAGATAATTATTTAAAATATTAATTAATTAATTAACCTTAAAAAGATATACTTAATTTTTGTATAATTAATAAATATAATTATAATAACGTATTTATAAATAGAGCTATTCTATATTTAATAAATAATATATCATACTAAACAATACAATATTTTTGAATTTATAGTGCTATATATTACTCAAAATAAAAAATGCTTATGTAAGTTTGATAGAATAATAGCATGAACATAGTTGTGATGATGAGTCCATGAGCCAGAAAGCTAAAACATCAAGAGTGAGAGAGCTGTTTTTTCAAAAGGAAACAGCTTGCTTCCATGGACCAAAGTTCATAAGATAATATGAGTTAGTAATGTAATATATATATTTGTATGCCCCCACACCAATAATTGGAGAATAATATGATCACGTTTTGGGGCTTAGCTTCCTTGATAATAATGATAATGAGCTTTCTCTTTCTTCTTTTCTCTTTGACCTAGTCTCTCTCATCCTCACTAATGCCTCATTAATTAATATAATCACAAGAACACAAATTTTGTTCTAAAGCCCTCTCATGTAATTTTCCTCTCCCTGGTCTTTTCTTGCTTACAGCTGTAAAGTTTTTTTTTTTAAAAAAAAAAAGAAACAACAACAAAAGAGGACCATATATGTTTGTGGGCCCCTCTTTTTCATGCCTTCAAAGACATAGAAGCAACTTCTTAGCTCCTAGGCATGGTGATGCTATGACATACTCTTTAATCTATACCTATCTATACCTCCTTTTCTTTAGAAGAAACAAGAAAGCATAAATAGCATTGCTGCTTTTCTCAGCTGCATCAATATCTAGTTAATGTAAAATTTAAAAGGTGGTCCTTCTCATTGTGATGTAAACCATCCCAAAATGTTCAAATCGTATGAGTCTAACATTTTTAAAAATATATATTTTTTAGAATTTTTTGAATATTTTAATAATGTGTTGTTATGAAAATAAAAATGAATGATTTTTTTTCGAATATATAGTATTTACTTGCTCAATTCCTGCTTTTATGTTCAATGATATCACTTCTTTGATTAAATGGCAAAATTAAAGACAGTATAAAACCAATTGATGGAGAATAATTTAGTCTAATTTGTCTTTTTTTTTTGGGCCAAGAATTTAGTCTCTTTTGTCAAATTATACATATAAAGGAATGAAAATGAATGCTAATTATTATTCGCTCTGCATGTTTAACATGATGTCATTTCACAAAGACATGAAATAGGATACGTATATCTTTTTGTCTCTAGGTGAAATATGTGATTTTACTAGCCCGCACAATATCATCAGAAAAGAGGTATACTCCACTTTAAAATAAGGTAATACGTCACATCATTTAGTGCATAATGTTTCCAACCATATGCTAAATCTACTTATAGAATTAAGTCAATGTTTAAATGTATATTAATCCTTCAATTTCACTCTCTAGGGGAATGTATCGAAAGAAATATTCGTAACTCTACCTACCTCGCCATTAAAACTAGTCACAAAATTTGTTTTTTTCACCTCTAATCTTCTGTGAGCTCTTACTTTCCTTTTTATTTATTTATTTATTATTATATTGTATTTCATAATATATGTTTTTATTATTATTCAGATTTATTTACTATTGAACCATTTCCGCTATGGTTGTTCTTACTTCTTATTAAATATGTTTCATAAATAATTTATCACAAATTACGTCATTTTAAGCCTTTTAACAAACATTGTGGGACATGGCTCAATTATGTTAATTAGGCCAATCTCCATTAATGACTAATAGCTATTTTTTCTTTCCCTATTAATTAGAGTTAAATAGTGTAATTTTTTATTTTTCCCAAATTAAATTTCTTCTTCAAACAATTTTGAAAGGTATAATTATTCACAAGAACTTAGTACATTTAAGATTTAAAGTATATGAAAAAATGAATTGTATTGAATGAGTTTTTTCTCTTTTTTTTTTTTTTTTTTTTGCCTCTCTTGTATATGGAAATGAGAAAAATTATGATTATTTTCATTGACAGTGTTGTGACCTTTTCAACATGATGGGATGTCACTGGTAGCACAAACATATTAATTTTCACCAAAACTAGGTTGTGAAATAAAAAACCTAAGGAGAGTTGGTGTGTGTCTGAAACTCTCAAGGGACTATATATCCTAACATTGCTATATATATGGTCCCAATTTAAAATTAAAACAAAAAAAAAAAAACCAATGGGGATTCCAGCATATCACTATTACTATTCACTCTTCTAAATGGCCCCAAGAGATCAGAATGGAGGCCCCAAAACCTTCTGTCTCCTTGCATTTTCCACATCCAATGCGTGACTCAAATTATTATGCCAATGTTGCTCCTATCTTTTTCTGTTACAGTTAATGTTGGACACTGGGAAATCGGTATCCTATGTGCATGCAATTGATCATAGTCCTAGTGGTCACCATCATCCCAACCACAGACAAATCAAAAACCACAAGATCCATAATTTAGCCTATCCCTATATGTATTTTCCTGTACTTGTACGATTCAAAGTTAAGGACCTGCTCTAGGGGAGCCTAGAATTCTGGGAAGATCTTCTTTCATACTCATATCATATATGAATAATACTAAGTTGTGATATGAAACTATAACACATTAAGTTTATAAGTCATTTCCATTTATTCATATAGTCTTCACTTAGTCCAATTCACTGTTAATATGGCGCTTCTTCCACACTCACTTGAATTCCCAACATCAAATTCATGTGTATGCATAAATAAACGTACACTATAAAATAGCTATATCTTTCATATATATATATATATATATATACTTGCACTCACATTGTGGTCCATGCATATTCTTATCGCTAGAATGCTCAAGGACCTTTCTATACAAGCTTTCTTCTACAGTATTTTGGGGTGGGGTGGGGGAGAATTCAGCTTTGCAAAGTTGTCAAGCACAAGCTTCCTGAACAATAGAAATATGTCGGAAGTTCAAATTTTTTTCTTTTGGGAAGATTTGGACTTAGATAGTAAATTAGCAATTGGGAAGCATGCCTTCTGGCAGCAAATAATGTCTAATAAATGAGGGACTTATTCAGCAGCAAACATATTGAATGAACTGAGTACAAGTTATTTAATAGTGTTTGGTTTATTACCTACTTAGAAGTTTGAATATAAGTTGTAACAACGATCCATAGAAGATCAATGATGTGAGGAGAGGCTTTAAAGTTTACTTCTTTGAATCTCTCAGTGGGACCTGAAATAAATCTTCTTGGCGCCCCAATGGGCTACCCTACCATATTTATGCAGTGTCATATGTGGAAAAGAAAATGTTTTTAAGGGATAAGTAGACAAGAAGCATTGAATACCTAAACTTAATGGCAAGAACAGTAATAGGTTTAGGTGGTCCAATCCAATTTCAAAAACTGTCCATCCCTAAGCTGTTTTTCATGACTTCTTTTTAAAACACACTCAGCCAATCACATCATTTTTTGACTCTACTTCTTATATTCATTTTCTGTACAGCAAACTAGTATAAGAAATCAATAGAAATTTACTAAAATTGATGTGTCAGTATATTTCATCACCTCCAACACTCATGTAAGTGAATATTAATTAACTCATTGTACAACTAGCTATATGATACATTATATGTAATTATGAGAATCAGCAATTAAAAATGAAAACTTTTATGAGGTTGAAAACCTAATTACGTATGACAAACAGACGGGTAAAGTTGCACGTCCTACCTACACAAAATACCTCATTTCCTTTCTGATTAAGAAGGTGAGACATTGTTAAGCAAGTATAGGATGCTTTTTAGGTCTCTTTAGTTGCTTTACAAAGTCAGAAGAAAAGGACAAGAGGAGTTAGTGATGCTTTTAGGGGCCAGCCATGGCATAGCATAGCATGTCCCATATCTGTGAAACTTGGCTGCCGTACTGCAAGCATGTCTGGCTTATCAGACAAAGATTTGGGCATCTTTATGCAGGCAAGAGTGACCCAACCTCTATCTCCAGCTAAGCTTTTATAGGTTTAAATTTGTTCTTAACGCACACACACACTCGCAGTAAAATGATCCTCATGTAAAGCCAATCCAAGTTCTTCGGTATAAGGACAAAAAACGAAGCACATACAAATACACCAAAACAAAATATGCATGCCTCAGATACACAGGAAAAGTAATGCTGTATACTAGTCAATGTTAAAGGAAGCAAAGTATGTCGTACAGAAGACTGTTTCTATTCGTACAATGGAAACAAAGTATAAATAGGGCAAATTTATGATCAAGCATGTAATCTCATTGTGTGTTTGTGCCCATAAGGCCTTTATCTACAACATATGCTAAAGGATAAGATGCCATTGGCAGTGAGTTTTTACTTTTTATTGTCAAAAATTCTTTTCAAGATTGTAAAATTTAATGCAGGCTGGAATTGCTCGAATCACATTCCTTCACAGAAAGATATAACCCGTGACTCTTTTTATGGTACATTAAGATCTGTTGTTATTCATCGCAGTGGGTCAGCAGAAATCTTAGTTTGGATAATTGGGCCATGAAATGTGGAAAGTAAAAAAGTAAATTGATTTTGATGCAATTCCCCCTCCCCCGCAAGCCCTTTTCCCTCCATCTTGAAATTTCAAGATTCAAGAATTTGACCCATAAAGTGATAGCATTCATATAGTACAGAGAAGCTAATCCTTAACCACAGGTGGACCGGTCCTGCCTGAAACAAATTACTTACTATTCAAAATTGACCATTATTCATTTTAATTAGACAATATGTTTTTCTAGTGTCCTTCCCATCCATCAATCTCTTCATTCTTTATAAGCCTGAATAACCTGTGACTTAATCATTACATTAAGAAAGTTGACCATATGTGTTCTTAAACACAACAGATATAGAACGTATACCATATATGCTATCATTAACTTTCAGTTTTTTTACATCCAGGGGCCAGTACGAAAGTTAGAAAAGATCAATGCCTTCTAGAGGTAAGAGCTATTCTAGCTTAATGAACTAATTGCACATTCTGCAGCTATTTACCTACAATGACATATTAACAAGTTCCTGAAAACCAATGGAAATTTATTAAGCCCTGTTCATCTAAAATATCATTCTCCTCGTGTATCAGCAGCTAATTGAGCAAACTGATCAGTTATTTCAATGCCCTTCCAATAGGCGCACTGCTTCAGCTTTTGTTTGAGGATTTCCATGGCATTCAGTATTATCTGAGTAGCTATGAGTGCGCCAGTTGATTCAACATTGAATATGAAAGTATCTTGTTGCTCGACGATATCAACAAGCCCTGCTTTCCAATAGCTGCTGCTTTCTTGATCACTTCTCCATCATATATGTAAGCCTCAGGGTCAAACACCACAACCTGAAAAACACTATCAGTTTAGTTATGGTCAATATCCTTAGAGCAATGCATTCCAAGGATAACTGTGCAAGCATAGCCATGTATAAAATATTAATTAAGGATTAAAAACAATTGAAATCGAAAACAAACAATGATCACTGAGGATTGGACATCAACCTTTCAAAAAAATAATGCAGGTATGTGGTTTACTCAGTCAGTCAACTGAAAAAAAATTCAGTGGCCAGGAAAAAAACTGAAAACAAATTCAGTCTTTTCAGTATCTTCGTAGTAAAACACATGAACTGGGCAAACTGTAAAGTTCAACTTATCGACACTCATTGTCCTGAATCTGTTATGCAAAATTTCCTTAGGATAGCCAGTAACACTTGCTGGAGATATAATGTGATAATCCAAAATATAATCAGAATTCGTAAAAGCTATGATAAGCCTCTGAGAGAGAGAGAGAGAGAAAGAGACCAATTATGTCACAGCTTGAAAGTTATTTGATGAAAAATTCTACCTTGTCTGACATTTAGTTGATGAATTAGAGAACCTACCCTCTACTACTTTATACTTAGCATGGAGAACTTATTGGATGCCCCGTAATTTGTCAACATAGAATTATAACCAGCTTGGGTAAACTCTGGCCAAGAAATTTATATTACAGAGTAAAAAAGAAAAACGTAGCTCATTAAGTCAAGCAAGTGTCCGGCAAATTAATATTCATAACCACAGGCTAACTTAATTAAATTACATATGAAAACAGATTTCCCCCTTATCAACCATTGTCATACCTTAATCTAGTAATGCCAAGGCTCGAACTTCCATAGAACTTATATAGTTGGCCATCTCTTACAACTTAATTTATGCCTCTCCGAGAAGTTTCTTAGGGTAGAACAGTATTACAGTGTGCTACATATTCTGGTTGTCTAAACCTATAATGACTTTACTGTAACAAGAGGCTTGGACAAAATATACAACATGAAGCATGGTGAGGAAGACAAAAATGTTGATAATAATATCCATATCTAGGCTATCTTTAATTTAAATCACATTCTGATGCTGCATGAGGCATTGATATAGAATTTTTTGACGGAAAAAACATATATGAATCTACTTTGCCTAAACTCTAAACCCTATCACGTGGAATGTCTTACAAAGGAATTCATGAAGTAGACTAATTGCTAAAATCTCAATCCAAAACGTGCATGCTGAATATTGATTCAAAAAGAATTTTAAGATTTTCCTAACTTAATAGAATTCTTGTTTAATTAACAGACTTTTTGTTATTAAATTAAGACACCTTTTCCTTGTTTGATTAGGAGAATCAATTGGGATAGGGTTTCTCATTTATGAATAAGCACCAGTTATTTTCTTCCTTAGCAATAAATGGAATAAATTTTCAGAATTTTCTTCTCAATTTGACTTTAGATTTCTATATTAAAAACTTGCTTAGTTGTTCACGCTTGACCCACTGTACCAGCCTTGTGTCAAAATAGTAAGAAAATATGAAAGAAAATATTTGAAACATCAATAACATACTTTGGTCATTGCTACTCAATCAAATTGAGATAGAGTTTTTCATATGCAATTTTCTTTTTTGTGGTTAACATTTTAAAATATTCCTACACATGTACTAGGCCGAGAGCGTGAAAGTCTAATTTGTTAATATTAGCACAATCTAGTTTTTTCCATGGAAGTTATTTTAGGAAAATATTTTTTAAAAAAGTCTTTTCTGAATATAATTTCTTTTTTTTCTTTTAATCATCTATTTAGGAACCTTTGCAAGTACACACACAAAAGCATCTGACTGAAAAAATTCATAAGAGACCCAATGAATAAATAATAATACAATGAGCAATTTCCCATCGGAGGCATTCAAGGCAGATGTTCACAAATTGCAATAAACCACGAGGAATGGAAGCAAATAATGCTATGAAAAGGAAACAACAAGAGAAATAGTGAAAAGCTAAGAAACACAAATACGTCTAAATAAGAAATATATTTATATGGGATATACGTATTTAATATGATATGTGTACAATACACCTATATGATATATATTCAAATCCATATTTAAAATTTTAAATTGTATTTCTATTTAGTATTGCATCGAATTCAATACACGTACTTTCAATACACATACCTGTGCTAATTAGGTGAAAAACAGGAACCAACCTGTGAGGTATCAGGATTGATTTTAAACACAAGAGTAGGACAACTTGCAACCCATTCTTCTTACTCCTCAAGTGTCAATGTTTCCATCAATTCTTCGTTTATATGAATATCTGGCACACTCATGAAAGTTGCAGTTGCTACTGGCAACCATTTTGCATGTTCCATTCCAATTCCCTTCCTAGCTATTGCCCTCAGCTTCAGTTCCTGTCCTTTCCCTAACTTCAAAATTACAATTCCCCTGAAACATTGACAGAAACGGTATTACTTATCCTATTTACTAAAGCAAGACAGAGCCATCCCTCTATTCAAGTTCAGCACTACTGTTGTCCTTTCCAGTGAATCAGATAACATCAAGACCGTTTAAATATCAACGCAAAGTAGTAAACCTTGGAGTGCTCGCAATACAACCCCAAATCACATCACAGAACAAAATATATATAGTGTTTAAATGCATTTTGACACAAAATTGGTACTCCATGCGTCACAACAGATGCGAAAATTAGATATCCAATCCCAGAAATCGGTTGATTGAAAAGTAAGGTTTCATGTCCGTATTCATCGATGTCTTAGCACAAAAGCACATGAATCACAAATGGTGAATACCTCGACACAGAATCAGGTGCATTGTTGTCGAAGGGAACGACGGTCGGGTCCGAACCGAGAAGATCCTTGCTGGTAACATTGAGGATTTCTTTGGTGATGCATTTAGCGCTGAGGTGGAACTCGAAGGAGCAGTACTCACAGTGGCCATCGCCGTCGCAAGCTCGACAATCTGTATTTCTGAGCATAGACATTGCGCGGCCGCTGGTAATCGGGATGAGGCCCAGACGGTGGGCGATGAACTCGTCGTTGAGGGGGGAGGAGTTTTGCTCAATTTCGACGAGGTCAATGGCGATGGTGGGCACCTCCGCTATCATATGCGCCTGAGGGCGTTGGCGAAGCTGTTGTCGGAGTGTCGAAGCTCAAATTTTAAGAATTCATCGTTCATCTCCAGAATCCTCCCTCTCGGCTGGCGTGCATACGAGACTCCCTCCATCTCTTTCTCTTTTGTCAATCCCGCTCGAATGGTAGTTACGGAAAATTGAGAAGGCCAGTAGGGGTTATATAGTAATTTCAAGTTTCCACGCTTGTGTTTTTTCACTTGAACATCATTTTTGTTTTACGCAGACCAAAAGTGCAACCCGTCAAGAAATAGGAAAACAATTATTAGAAGATAACCACAATTATTACATCAAAATTATTTTTTTTAACAATTTGTAGCGTATTTATAATTTCATAATTTTTATTGGTCAATTTTACATATACTTACTAGATACTAAACGTAAGTTAAATAAAATTTATTTTTAAATAAAATTAAACTTAATTATAATTTAAAAGGTTCGTTTGATTCAATAAATTTAATAAAAACTGAATAAAATCCTAACAAAAATGTTTGATAAAAAAAGTCTATTTTATAAAATAAGGCGAGTTTAGTTTTTTTAAAAAGTGTTTGAACAGTTTAAATTAATATTTTTTAAATTAAAAAATTTATTATTTAAAAAAAATAATATAACATAATATTTTAGTATAAATAAATAAAAATTAGTGTTCCTTATCTAAAAAATTTATCTTAATATTACAATTTATGTATATTTATAACTTCTCTAAATAATATCCTAAGAATATTTAAATTAACATCAACTTCTGGGCAAACTCCTCTGATCTTTGAACTTCAGTGATCTTTTTTCATTATTTTCTCTATTTCATTTTTTGCCATCTATAAAAAGATTTGCTTACGCTACAATAGATATACCGCAATTGCTTTTATCTCTGCTTAGGTAATCAAAACCTTCGACCCTCACAGCTACTGGTTTGTGACCAAACTTCATTTGAACAAAAGCTCGAGCTGATGAAGAGGAGGAGAAGAAGAAGAAGAGGAAAGATGGAGATGTGTGTGGAGACACTTGAAAGAAGCATAAATCTAAGAGATGGAGATTGGAAGCGTTCACAGATAAAGGGTGTTTTGGATTTTTGGTAAGTTCCTAGTTGTATTATATTTATATGTATTTTATTAGGAATTTATCATGTATTTTGGATATATTATTTAGAATGAGTGATTAATTGATGTTAGTTTAATACATTTTATAGATTGTATTATTTTGTTACTTCCTTGTAATAAGTTGATATGATTTTGTATCGCTTTGATAATAATTGCAGGAAAATTAATTTGATACAAGGGAATTGAGGGATTAAAAGCTTAAAACATATTGGAAGTTGAAAGAAGTCACAAAAAAGTTGATATGATTTTCAAGTTAAGATTGTGAATACTCAACTTCAACACCATTTTTGAAACCTTAAATATCAAAACTAAAAGATTTTTTATCTTTTGCAAAATTGTAAAATTTGTCAAGATCTTTTTAAGAAGTGGTAATTCATCCAATTCTTAAATTGGATTGCAAAGATATATCAAAACACTGAAGTTATGTCAATACACAAATTTTAGCCGCTTGGATGCCCAAAAATGAATCAACTCGAGCTCTTTAAGTTGTATTAATTTTCACTAACCTTAGAAACTTGCCCCTAAAAAATGGATCAACTCGAGCTCTATCATATACTATTTTCATCATCAACCCCTCTTCTCTCCCTTAAAAAATGAATTCAAATGAACAAAATAAATGATGTTGAGCCAAGAGCACCCTCATTTCTATATAATAGAAAAATGGTGAATGTCCACAACTAATCTAATCATGTCTTTCAAGTTGCACCACATAATTTCAAACGAAGTCAAATTTCTAGAAAACACAATTTTTTTAATTAATTTTTTAAGGGTATAAAATGGGATTTTACTATTTTGAGAGGAAGAACGTTAAAGAAGGAGGCAAGGTATGAAACTTCCCATTTTCTTTTCTTGGTCTTTCAAAGTGTTTTCTTGGAAGAAGAAACTAAGGGTTAGTCTCCTTAGATCTTCCTTGATCAGCCTTTATGAATTCTTTCATAAAAAGTCTCTTTCCATTTTTTTCCTTCTTTTGTTTTGTTTTTTTTTTCATTTTCATTTCTCTAATACAATATAGATTTAAGCTTGTGGTTAATTTTTTATGGATTTTTGTAAATATTAAGTAGGATTTTAATGGTCAGTATTCACATATGTCAAGTGAGATTATTACTTTCTTCATGTAATTATAGATGATTTATGAATGTATATTGCTTCTTATTTGAGGCTTTATATATTTTAATTAATTAATATGATTGCAAGTGAATTGAATGTGTTACTTTGTTGATTTCTTTCATAATCTTCATAATATCTTATCATGAAGTCAAGTGCCCACAAGGTGTTTGATAAATTAACTCATTAATAATTAAGTGAAATGTGCTTTAAATGATTGAGATTAACATTTATAGTATATTTATACTTGTATTCTCAATAATTTCTAAGAACTTAAAGTATGTTAAGATTAGTTTTTCTTAAATGATTTGAATTAACCTTTCAAGAACACTAATAATTAAGGTAGTGTAATTCTACCTAGATGATTGAGATCAACCTTTAGATAGATTGTATTTGATAGTTAGCTCTTAATGTTGATACATTCTAAAAAAGATTTTATTTAAATGATTGGGATTATCCTTTAAGTAGAATTGAAATTAGAATTAGGATAACTACTGGGATCATACTTATATTATTACTGAACTAAATTATTTAGAATAAAATTATTAATAAACTTAATAACTCAATTTAATCTCACTCTGAGTTAGATTATTCTAGTGTAATATCTTTAGTCTTTTATTTTTAGTTTGTACTTTTTTAAATATTGGTTTAACTTAATTATTTTGTTTATTATACTTGAATTATTTTTTATGATGAGATTTATTTAGACTACTAGTATAAATATGTATATAATCATGCTAGCCTATAATTTTGCACAAATTATATATTTAATTTATCCTAGTAGAAGCAATACTTGATCTTTTAAATTATTTTACTATACATTGACCCATACACTTACGATTCATCAATTCATTTTTAACTTGAACTAATGGAAGAGAAGGGGAAAGGTTGATTGGGAGGGTGACATGCAAGAAAATAATACATGTTGTTTATTTATCAAAGAACAGTATAACAAAAATATAATGAACTGGAAAATAACATATGTTGTTTATTTATCAAAGAACCGTGTAACAAAAATATAATGAACTGCATATAAGTTTTGTTATTTTGTTTTCTAGCAAATTTGTCTTCTAAAACTGCAAACTTCAACATGCACTTGACGTTTGGATTGGAATTGAAAACTTTCATCTAATAATAAATTTTTGCATTAATATAATTTATTTTATGCAAATACATATTTTTTCACTTATGTATAAATGAGGTTTGAAAAAAAAAAAAATCAAATACTACATTAGATGACACTATTTATAAAACAAACTCTCATGTTTTTATATGCAAATAAATTTTAAAATCTCCCAAATAATTAATAAAACATACTATAATAAAAAAGGAATAAGAGTTTTATTTATCTATACCATCGAAGTGTTAAGGAATGAAGTTAGTAGTTAGAGAGGTTAAGTCTGTTACCTATAGCAAAGTTAGTTATTGTCAGCTGCTACCCAAGAACGTGGTGTACAGTAATTTTTTAAAATTATTTATATATGAATAACTATTAATTTATTTTAAAATATTAAAATATTAAAAAAATAAATATTTTTATTTTTTTATATAAGAAATTATTTTTTTAAAAAAAAACTTAACAATTTTTATTGTTAAAAAGGTTTACAAGTATGCATGTTTTTCAAAAAAAAAAAAAAAAGGAATTATACAACAATGAAAAAAATATTTTGGATATAAGATGTTATTTCAAGATTGAACAATTTGACCCATAAAGTGATTGCATTAAGGACTCGTTTGATTATTAGAATTAATACAATGGAAATAGGAATGAGAGTGGGAGTGAAAATGGGAATATTAAAATGCTATTTGGTTGGGAAGAAATGGGAATGGGCATGTCTCTCTTTACTTCATTTGGTTAATAGATTACATATGAGAATCAATTAGGTAGTGTGTATATTTTACCATATTATCCCTTATCATAAAACTAAAAAAAAAGACAAACATCTATTTGAATTATTAGTTAATAATATAATTATATATTAATATATACTTAATTAATAATATCATAATTTTAATTAATAATAATTAAAAATAATAATTTAATAATTAATAATTAATAAATAATAAATTTAATAAATAATAAATAATAATAAAATAAAATTAATTAATAATTAATAACTAATAATAGATTAAATAAATAATAACAAATTAAAAATAATAATATAATAATAAATAATTAATAACTAATAATACATTAAATAAATAACAATAAATTAAATAAATAATAAATAAATAATAATAATTTAATAACTAATAACTAATAATTAATAATAAATCAAATAAATAATAATAAATTAGGGTTTTAATGTATCACAAGAGTATTTTTGTCTAAAAATTATTATAAATAAGAATATTTTTGTCTAGTATATTTCATTTCTAGAAGAGTAGTATAATTCTATCACTTTTACTAAGAAAATAGCTTTTCCTTACATGAGGGAGAGTAGGCTTCCTAGAAAATAAAAATGGTGTCTCAATCTGTCAACCAAACATGCATTCTCATTATCATTCCCATTCCTCCAGGTTGATTCCAACAACCAAACGGGACTTAAGATATGTACAGGGAAATTGATCCTTAACCACAAGCAAACTAGTTCAGCCTGAAACAAATTACTTACTATTCCAAATTGGTCATTACTCATTTTCACTAGAAATTATGTTTTACTAGTGTCCCATTCATCATTCTCTTCATTCTTTATAAGCCTAAATGACTCAGCTTGGTCGTCAAGAAAGTTAACCATATGTGTTCTTGAGCATATGACAAATATAAAAGTAGAACTGATAGCATATTTTGCAATTATCTTTTGATTAAAGTATAAATTTGGTCTCTATAAAAGATTAAATTAATCTTTAAAGGACCTTTCTTCTCTCAAATGTTTTAATTTTGGAAAATTATTTTGATACTTTTAATCCTTGAAATATCAAATTGATTTTAAGTTGATTATCAAAATTATATTTTTCTAATGCTCAAACTGTTATGTCATACCTTAATCTAGTAATGTCGTGATTTCATCTTCCTTAAAAATTATATAGATGGCCATCCCTTGCAACTTAATTTATGCCTCTCCACAATGTTTCTTATAATAGAACAGTATTCTGGCTAAAGAAAAGAAAAGAATAGAACAATATTATAGCGTGCCACATATACTAGTTGTCTCACCTATAAAGTCTTCACTGTAACTAGAGGCTTCGACAAAATCCAACATGAAACATAGCGAGGAAGACAAAAATGTTGATAATAAGATCCATATCTAGACCAAGCGTCTTTAATTAAATCACATTCTAATGCTGCATGATCCAGACGTAGAATTTTTCAACAAAAAGAAAAAAAAAATATGAATCTACGCTGCCTAAACCCTAAATCTTGTAATGTCTTACACAAGAGTTCATGGAGTAGACTAATTGTTAAAAGTTCAATCCCAAATGCGCATGCTGAATTTTGATTCAAATAGAATTTTAAGAATTTCCCAACTTAATCATATTTTTGTCTAATGAAGAGACTTTTTGTTATTTAATTAGAAGGCTTTTTTCTTGTTTGATTAGGAAAATCTAGGATTTATCATGCTATAAAAAAGTATCAATTATATTTTTTGTTAGCATAAAGGAATAAATTTCAGAATTTTTTTTCCCAATTTGACTTTAGATTTATATGTTAAAAACTTGCTTAATTCGTCATGTTTAACCCATTATACGAGAGTTTACATGAAAGATTAAGAAAATATGAAAGAATATATTTAAAACATCATTTGCATGAAATGGATCCTCTGGATTTGGATAAAAATTGTTGATTCAGATTTTAAAAAATTATTAAAATCCATTTAATATTTATTAAAATCTAAACTTTTAAATATAAATTTAATAGTCCATATTTCTTTAAATATATAGATTAAATGTAGAAAATTCAAATCCAATCATCTGCCCACTTTGCAAGTTTCTTTTTAGGGGTTATTATTTTATAACATTCCTGTACATGTTTTAGGGCGAGAGAGCGAGAGTCTAATTTGTTAATATAAGCGCAAAATAGTTTCTTCCACGGTAGTTATATTAGGAAATTACTTTTTAAAAAGGTCTTTCCGAATAGAATTTATTTATGTATATGGTTTTTTTTAATTTTCTGTTCAGGAACCTTTGCAAGTAGACACACGAAAGCATTTGATTGAAAAAAAACAGTAACCCAATGAATAATAAATAATGCAATATGCAAGTTTTTCGAGCCAGTCAAATCATACACACCTTATAAATTGAGATCAGGATTAATATATAAAATTTGATTTTGGGCTGGGCAGGGTTCCAGTCCAATGTATTGGCCTGCTTGAGCCTATATATATATATATATATATATATATATATATATATATATTATTTTTTAATTTTTTAATAAAATTAATAATATCTTAAAAGAAATAACTATGTTTTTATGTGTTAAATATAAATATTTTTAATTTATATAGGATATGTAATTTATTAAATCTAAACCAAACTTTACTTTTTTAAAAATATTTAAATTTAAATATGTAAAAAAATTAAAAATAAAATATGAATAATCTTAACTTGACCTATTTATATACGAATTTGGATCACCAGTCATATAGCAGATTTGTTGTACGATTAATGTAGACACAAATTTTTTTTTTTTAATTTTTGGTTATTATTTTTTTTTTTTTTGACCCACCATTGTATAATAGACTTGCTATACACCGATGAATCTGCTTTCTTTATATATCAAGACTAACCAAACCAATATTCTCCTAGTGTTTAAGGGATGAGGTTAGTTAGTAGTTAGAGTGGCTAAGTCTGTTACCTGGCAGCAAAGTTGGTTATTGTAAGCTGTTACCCAAATGTGTCTTTATATGTTTGAAGCAATGTACCTAAGGATTAGTCTATCAATAATACAGAATTTTCTTCATTAAATATACAACCGAGGTTTCATTGATAAATTTTATTTACCTGATTTTTAGTATGAAAATTTTAATAGGTATTCTTAGAATTTCAAATATAATTTGGATTTGGATGGTATAATATTCACCTTGCCTAATCCCTAGACTTAAAATATACTAATCAATTTAACATATTAAAAAATATACCATCTGCCTAATAATTTATGATTTTTTTAATTATATTAACAATCAATTGAAATGATTTATTATTATTATTATCTCATATCAAAATTTTATATAAATAAGTCTCAACTTGATAAATATATTTTCATTTTCAGATTTTTTTTTTTCAAAGTAAATAAACTTAGATCTTAGGACACTAGGTTTCTATGGAAAAGTGAGGACACATGAATTACCTACCTAAATAACGATCTAAAAATGGAAAGTACAATAACCCATTCATTGTTAATGATATATCTATAGGGGATAAAAAGATGTTTAGCGTAAAAATGACTTATATAAATTAAATATAATTAAAATTTAGCTACATTGAAATCATGAAGAAAAATAAAGAAATAATTGCCTGAAACTTCACAATCAAGACATAAAATAGCTTCTTCAGTAAAAAGAAGAAAAAATTCAATTAATAAAAATTTAGCAGAATGCCAATTTAAAAGTAATTATTAACGACTGAAACTAAAAAAATACTTTGTTGAGAAAAAATTTCAAGTAAATCAAAATTAATTTTAGTCCATTAAGAGGGAAAACAAAAAGTGTGAATTCAAATTCAGAAACAAAAAACAAAAGCCCATTGGACCAAGAATTATTTCCATTGGCATCCCCGATTGTCTTCATTCCCTTGCTTGCTTCTACACTACTTGATCAGTGAGCAACCAAATTAACAGCACGAATATGCGAGGTAAATAATTAATATAGGAAGGGATTATCAAAATGATACGTAGGATTTCTTCTGTATGTATTCCACATACTAAGCGAGGAAAGTTCTATATCAATCACGAAATATATAATTCTTAACTACGACGACAAAAGAGAAGTGAGAACAACTGTCTCAGAAGAGCACTAGTTATTACGCTCCAACCTATACACAATAAAGGACAGAGCCACATATAACGTAATGCCATTTAGATTGTTACATCCATCTTGGCTCTTGCTCCATGTGGACCTCATTGATGATTAGCATTTCTTATAGTATTTGGCGCTAAACTGCTTCCTGCAGCAATTTCACCTGTCCATATTAGCATTTTGACTTCAAATTATAAGTATCCAATAGTTCCACTGAGAACAAAAAGAAAAAGAAAAATATATTTGGATGTCCAAGTTTAACCTCCTCAAATTAACTTACATGTTCCATATCTATTTGATCAGAATGCATCTTATTGGTGATCCCTCAGCACCAATTAACCTAAGAGGTAAGCAATGGACTGAATATAATCCTGCTGGGACATCATCAAGCTTCAGGGCTTCCACGAGAATAATTTCCTGAAGCATTCAAAATTTTTAGTGCATGGCTTAATGTTTATTTTTATCAACTAAACAAATGAAGAATATTCAATTTTTTATGTGAAATCCAAGGCCAAAACTAGCAATCTCATCTCTAACTTTCATATAAGTTCCGATAATATATTCTCACCCAGAAGATATGATTTGTTTTTCATTCGGAAAGGTAGAAACAATTAACTAGTTAATAGTGAAACATAATGTATGCATTCTCAAATCTCAATCATAATGTTTTCTCACCCTGCCTTCAAGAAAAGCGAGATGAGATGGAATCAAGTCATCATAAGCAGCGACAGATAGGTAATCAAGACCTGCATTCCATCACAAAAAAGCATATGTGTAAACACAAGAAGCTTAAGCAGAAGTGAAGAACAGATTACAATTATGTGCAAAGAACATAGAGAGGGAGAGACAGTTATGCTAAATAGCTGCACACACAGTAAAATGCACAAGCTAGTGCAGAAAATAAAACCCAGATATGACATTTTAACTGGAGGAAGACATAGATTCAGAGTAATCTTCCGAGACTACTTTATTTGCCATCTCACTCCCGTTGAGAAGTGAAGATAATGTATTTAAGGCACCATCAAAATTTGGCCATATCAAGCCGATAGAGCTGTTTGGTCACACAACTACTCAAATTATGCGGCAACATCTCAAATAAGTAAAGAAAAGAAATTAATGGTAATTCAACTCATTTAAATGCAAATATGTGACCGATTTTTATCTGAACTCGCACGACATCTATGAAACACCTTGTTGATAGAGAGAAAATAGAATGTGGAAATGTCTCCATGTGCAAAACTAGACATTGAACCAGTCATTTGACAAGGGTAAAAGGACAGAGAAGATGCCCTTACATGTCAAAGATGATCTATATCTTACCTACAAGTTTGATGTCAGTGTTCTCCGCTAGCCACTTTGCCCCATCCACCATGAATCCCACGTAGCTTGCGTCAAATTCCTTTTTAAACATAAGCCGCCTAAGAATTTAACCAGGTTAAGTTCCACATATGGCTTCAATAAACTAGAATAACATACTATTGTCATCATGAGATTCTAGTTTGGAACATCAAGGTCAAAATAGCAAGATCTAATCGAGCATATATGTAGAATATTGAGGGTAACAATCAACACCTCAAGCCAAAATTAAGTATGACCTCGGCCTAACGTTCACCCCCTTTAGTAGCCTATCTATCACATATGGACAGCCACATATAGTGATTGTGAGTAGTGTGCAAGGACCTTTAATGTTGCTCAGACATCCCAAAACAAATTGCAGATATACACTCAGTAGTAGCTTCAGAATGCTACAATTCCTTTTCAAAAAGTACTGTTTAAACTCGTATAAATTGATGAAAAATTGTCAACGAGAGCAAGAATTTATAATGCAGAACATAATAGTCACACACAAAAAAAAAATCAGTTATTTTTCCGTTAAAGCTATGGAACTACAGCAAAGAAGCACTAATAAATAAACCATAGAGAAATTGACTAAATCTTCGTTTTATGCCAGACCACAAAGAAAATATTCCTTACATCAGTACCAGTACACTCAATTTGTACAAGTTACCTGTCAGTATTCAATGTTCTGAAGAGCACACGACGTACACCCCTTGGAATATTTAATGACTTCATAACTTCAGCTGAAACAAAGACAAATTTAAATTTAATAACGACCCTTGAGATTGTTTACTGGAAAACTTCCACCCTACTCCATGGCTGAGAGGGCCGCCACAAAATTAAATAATATTCTTTAACAATAAAGCGACATGTATCTGAATAATTGATAGGTCTATAAAGACATATATTGAATTCTATGTATATCCTAGACACTGTAGTTTCCGCCTAGCCAAGAATTGGCAAATTTCTCCAATGTTTCCAACAGTATTTGACCCCTGTATACCCACAAGTAATAAAGAAAATAAATAACACGTCTTGAATAGGTAAATCATGAGTTAGACATACCAGTTATGTTTGTATCCCTTGGAACATCTACCAATAGTGCAGGACCTACATACACAAACAAGCTTACTTATTACCATCTTATTGATTTAACATGAACAGTCATGTTACTCCAAAGATTAAATAAAAGTAGGAACAATACAGATTCGGAAAAATGAAAACAGCAAAAGCCTAACAAATGGTAGATAAAGCATCTGATTTGAAATCATAAGGAAGAACCATTCTTATCCACAGAGTAAGACAGTGGAAAGAGGGCCAGGCCTTCACAAAGTCAAAATAAAATTTGATGAAATAGGACAATTATACGGAAAGAGAACAGAATACAACAAAACAGAGAAGAAACAACATCGTTATACATCGAGACAATTAAGTGTTATAAGAGAAACACCTCTTTTTTGCTTACCTTACAGCTTATATACCCATCACATGGCAGACTCCACAGGTTCTCAAAGCAAGAACTAGAGCTTTAACATGGAGAAGTGAAATATATAGCTTAAAATTAGGTTGAGTCAAGTAGCATATTCTCTTTCAAAATCTTTACATCAAAGAGGATGTATTTTAAGGAGGAATAAAATACAATATTACATAAGGCACATGCCACAGAAACACCCCCATGTAAATGTACAATACAATTGTAGGCACGTTGCACGCCCAGCTATAAGCTTATACTTCGCCTTACAAAACTACTTCACAAATATCCATCAGTGAAAGTCAAAAGCCCCAAAAGAAAATATTTCGTACGATATATCAACACGACCAGCAGATATCAGAAACTAAAAAGTGGATTAAACGTTCGATTAAAGAATACAAAGGGATTAAATCAAATCATCCAGTATCCAACTATCAAACGCAAACACCATAACTATCACTTACCATTGAGGACCTCCAAATCAAGTGTGTCGACGTCAAACCCGCCATCGAAGTAGCGGTCGATGACGTGCCCCGGAGAGTCAACATGGGTGCCAGTGTGAGTGGGGATCTTCATCTCCGAGTTATTAGCGAGCGAACCGTTTTTCATGCTCTTTTGAAGCCAGAGGAAGTGGCCAAGGCCATCGTCAGACTCAAACACTGGCATGTCTGGGACGTACTTGTGACTGATATCGAAGATTCGGCCATTGCCGTGGACTTCTCGACGAGGAGGGACAAGAACATCATCGCCGCCGGCCAGAGAGCAGTCATCAGTGCCGGCGCCCGGGATGTTGGGGTAGGCCGCGGTAGTGGCAGTGGCGAAGTGAAACAAGATTGCGAGGCTCAACACGCAGAGAAACGGGAGCAGAGATGCTCGAGGCGAGGAATCCATGGCTAGTGAAGCTATCTATCGGCACAAGAAAACTGGAACAATGGCGAATGAGGGTAAAAGAGTTCCATAATATTTGTATGCTTTTAATTTTAAAATATATATGAATATTTTTTGAGATAAGAAAGCATCGTAAATCTTACTTTATTCTTTCATTTTTAACTAATATATATTTTTATTAATTTAAATAAAAAATTTTAAAATAAAAAATTCATAATTAAATTAAAATTTAGAGCTTTTTTCTTTGGGTTGTGAAAAGAATTTATGTATACTTTAAAAATAAAATAATTCATATAATTTGAACTAAACTAAAAATAGTTGGTATAATTTGCGTTCTAGGTGTAGAATTGATGCGTGATCAAAAACAAATCTATGACATTGACGCCCAAGTGGAATGGGCTATCTAATTGATGTTCGGAATAATAATATTCTTTTGATAAGTGATAACTTTCACCTTTCGTAGTACTGCGTGGCATACTCTTTTTGAGCTATTTGCATAAAACAAAATTTTTTTTAAAGCCATATTGTCCATAAATTATTTATCCTAATCCTATATATTTTTTGATATTCATATGAATTCAATGTTTAAAGTTTAAAATTTAGGTGTACCTTTTGAAATTCAAAATAAATCACTTTGAGTCGCTCATTTATATATATATATATATATATATATATATGAATGTATGTATGTATGCATGCATGCATGTAAGGCAAATTCAAAAAATTTCATCATGAGTTCCGTGACAAGTCTAAGGGTCAAATTCATTACAAAAATTTTTAGTATAATATAAATAAGTGAGCAAATATATATCTTTTTCTTTTTATTTTTGACACAATTTTACCTCACCTCTATCTTTTTTAAACTTGTATTTTTCACACTTCCTATTTTTCTTTTATAATTCTTACTTATTCAAATTTTAATTTGAAATACTTGGTCATATATCAAAATTTAAAACAAAGACTACATTATGTTAAATTTTTGAATAATTGATAATTATTTTTATTATTTTAAAGATATTTATTATTTATATTTTTATAAATATTTTATATCTTATAAAATTAATTTTAATAAATTTTAAATTTTTACATAGCAATGTGGTGCTGAAAATATGTCAAGAACTTTAAAGGTGAGGAGTGAAGGGAAGAAGACATTTACTCACACAAAGGAATCAATTGCTTTACAAAGAGGAAGGTAGCTCACTCTATGCTGCAAAAATTTTTTTTTTAATGAAGCTAAGAGGACTTTTTTTTAATTTTTTTTAGAAAATAAAAAATAATATTTAGAATATTTTTATTAATAATATTAATTTACACATTTATTTTAAACAATAATTATATTATTATCATTCTCATATTAAAATCAAAATCATTTTTACTATATGAAAATTTTATTTTTATTAAAATTATTTTTATAAGATATATAATATTTATAAAATATGAAGAATAAATATCTTTAAAATAATAAAAAAATAATTATCAATTATTCAAAATTTTAACATAATTTAATATATGTTTTAAATTTTGAAATATGACTAAGCACTTGAAATTAAGTAAAGTTTAAATAAATATTAAAAAAAAAAAGGAAGTGTGAACAAAAAAGGTTTAAGAAAGATAGCATACAGTAAAATTGTGTTAAGAGTGAAAAAAAAAATAGTAAGCATATTTACTTACTCATCTATACTATGCTGCAATTTTTCTTTAATTAAGCTAAGGGACTCAGACTACAATCGTGATAAAAAATTTTAAATTCAACTTTTATATTTTTCTATTTAAAAAAAAAAAGACTCAAATTGGTTAATTCTAAGCCTCAAAAAACGTATCATGAAACTTTAATTAAATCAATTTGAGTACCAAAAAGTGTTGGATTAGAATAAATACTACATGTACGATAGAATTTAAAATTTTTTTTTTATGCATATAGCTTAAAAAAGCCGCGTAGCATATCCTTCCATAATTTTTTTTTTCGTTTTTTACAATAATCAAGTTCGCGAATTTTATATTGAAGGATGTATGACGGTCTGCCAGGAAAAAAGTTAAGTGTATACAAAAGAATTCTACGGTTTGGATGGAAATTTTACAAAAGAATAAGATATATTTTTAGTCCTTATTTTTACAAAATTACTATTTTAATGCATCACTAATTAAAATATTAAAAATAATTTTTTATTTATTAAAAATTATTATATTTAATCTTTTACTTTTTAAAAAAATATTAAATTTAATCCTATAAATTGAGAATTTAAAATTTGACAAAATAATTAAATTTAATAAATTTTTAAAATATAAAAAACTCAATGTAATATTTTTTTAACGAGTAAAATATTAAAATAATAATTTTATAATAAGTGAGAGATAAAAAATATATATTTTTTATAATATGCAAATGAACAAAAATTAAAAAAAAAAAACACACACATATATATATATATATATATATATATATTAACTTTTATTTTTGCCACTTATATCACTTTTTCCTTATTTTTCTTTGCACCTACCATATGGTTCACTCTCTTTGGTCCATTGCTCAAAACACTCGTCTTGACCAATGTTCCTCGTCACTCTTCTACACCTTTGCTTTTATCGTTTGTATCTCTTTTATCTTTTGTTTGTGTATTTGCATTTAATGTTTGATCAAAAGATGAATGTTTATTAAAAAAAAAAAAAATTAAATACCATTAAATTTTATCCAATAATTTAAATCACCTACAATATAAAACTACAGAGTATCCTACTATAGGAGATCTTCGTCCTTGCTTCAATATCAATTTTTTTAAAAAAAAAAATCTTATTCTCTTTCTCAATTTTAGTTGTAAATTTTTTGTCGAGACATCTATATGGTTTATTAAATAAAGAAACAGTAGAGAACATAATAAATTGCCAGAAAGTATATAGTAGTATTTTAAGGATTTTTTTTATTCAGTGTCAGTATTAAATATTCCATATTTATCGTTGTCGTTTTTATTCTTTTCATAAACAGTATTGTACTTTTTTATTTTATCCGTCTAGTCCACTTGACTCTTAACAAATATTAGAGATGCATGGCATGTGACTCTAAGAAAAAAAGAAAAAAATGTTTGACACTATTTCAACCAGTTTTATTTAATATATATTTTAATTATTTAATTAAAAACATTATATAATATTGATTTAATTAAAACATATAATTTTAGAATGTAATATGATATAAATTTAAATTAAAATTTTATTAATTATTTTAGTTATATATTAAATTTAAAAATCATATTAAAGGTATATAAAAATAAAAATATTAAATAATAACTGAAATGTTAACCTAAAATATTTTTTACATCTTTTTTGTAAAAATTATTCTAGTTAAAAAAATTTAAGTTGATTTAAAATGTATATTTTAAATATCGAGATATTTAGCCATCATTATTTAAATCTTTAACAAAATGTAATCAGTATGAATATCGTACATATGATTACGATAATGAGGCATTTACTTTAGTTTCAATATAATTGAAATTGCAGTAAATTAATTTTAAAAAGTTCATTCTTAAGATTGTACAGAGTTAAAAATTAATCTTTCATTGCAATACAAAATCCAAGAAAAAATTGCTCACCAAGAGATTCAAAGGGTTTTTTTCTTTCAACCATCAATATTTGGTAAACATCTTTTAAAACTAATAAGAATAAAATTAGGAAGTTATAGAGTTATTGAAAAAATAAATAAAATATATGAACAAGTTAATATATTTATAAACTAATATTTGTGTGTGAGTTGTTGAAAATAAAAGGTAAAATGAATAAATCAAAATATTCAAAAAAAAATTTAATCCCATAAATAAAATCTAAAAATAATAATGTCAATTACAAAGGCTTTCCTTAAATTTTAGTGAATTATCTATATTTGTGTCTTTCAACCAAACTTTGTTATAAAATTAATCTTAATTATTTTATTTATAATAACTTTTATTTTAAAAAAATTTAAAATATAAATTCTTTTCAATTTTTAATCATATTTTATTTCAAATTTTATTTTTTATTTAATTTAAAAATAAATTTTTATTTTTCTTTAAAATATTATTTTTATTAATAAAAAAATTTCTCTATAAAATAAAATTTTTAAAAACAATATATACACTCAAAACTGGTATAATGTGATCATTTACCGAACCGAGCCAAAATATATTTTAGGTTAACATTTAAGTTATTATATTGTATTTTTATTTCTATATACCTTTAATATGATTTTTAAATTTAATATATAACTAATATTATTCATAAAAAGTTTAATTTAAATTTATATGATATTATATTTACCTTTTCATCTCTTGTTAAACGAATTGTAATTTAACGAGTTTAGCATATCAAATTGAGCTAAGTAAGCATCCACTTATCATTTTTTTTATTTTTTTCCCCTTAAAAAATATAAATGAGTAAAGTCAACATAATGACTTAATCATCCAAACCTCAGTTATCTATCTCAAAATTTCAACCTAAACAAAGAAGACTCTCTTTTTTATTTAAAAATAAATAAAGAATCGTTTTAATAATATCTAATAGAAAGGGTAATTATGTTGTGTCTGTCTTGTTTTTTTCAGCTCTTTAATCTAAGATAGTGACCTTCACTTTAGATAATGGCGAGTGGTGAGGACTTGCCGACATGGTGCAGCCTCAAAATAGATATCCACCACATCTGTGAACTCCATCAATGGTTGTCCAAGCGAGTTGCCCGTACAAAAATTTAAATATTACCCTTACATATTTCATTTGAGAGTAAAATGTATTTGTCGTTCCACATTTATCACAAATTTAATACTTTAGTTCTTTATTTATTAAAATATTTAAAATAATTTTTCATTGAAAAATATCAAATTTGATTCTCCAATTTTCAAAAAAATACAAAATTTGATCATTTAAATTTATAATTTAAGATTTGGTAGATAAATTAAATTTAGTAATTTTTTTTTAAAGGGATCAAATGTAACATTTTATAATAAGTGAGAAATTATTTTAGACATTTCAATAAGTAAAGGATCAAAATAGCGATTTTGTGATAAGTAAGATCAAAAGTATATTTTTCTCTTCATATTTATTGCAAAGAAATTTAAATTTTAAAGTTGAGAAAAGTACCAAATCATCTTGCACTTTAACATTTTCTGACAATTTGGGTTCTCACAAATTATTATGACAAATTAGTCCCTTAAAAAGTTTATTTTATACAAAATCAGTCTCTTATTAATCCAAATAAAAAGACTAATTTTGTATGAATTTAAATATTGTGAAGGACTGGTTTGGTACAAATACAAATTTTTAAAAAACTAATTTTTCATAATTAATTTGTGAATGACTAAATTATCACAAAATATAAATGTATTGGCTAATTTTGTACCAATAATTTAGAAAATTATATATTTTTCATTTGAAAAGAATTCTACCATAAAGTTGTAAGAATTTACTTTATATCTTTTATTATGTATTATTATTAAATATCAAATTTGAAGGTTTGCAAAAACTTATACTTACAAAAACTATTTTAAATATATTATTATTAAAATATATTTATCGTTTCTTATTTATCACAAAATTATCATTTTAGTTCTTTATTTATTAAAATATTTAAAATAGTTCCTCGTTAAAAATTTTTAGATTTAATTCTTTACTTAAAAAAAAACACCAAATTTGATCTTTTAGACTTATGATTTAAGATTTAGTAGAAAGATTAAATTTGATATTTTTTTTTTTGAAAAAAGGGACCAAACGTAACATTTTCTAATGAGTGAGTGATTATTTTGAGCATTTCAATGAGTGAGGTACTAAAATAGCGATTTTGTGATAAGTAAGTGATTAAAAGTGTATTTTTTTTCTTTATATTTATTACAAAGAAATTTATATTTTAAAATTGAGAAAGTACCAAATCATCCTACACTTTTATAGTTTTTAACAATTTGGTTCCTCACAAATTATTATGACATATTAGTTCTTTAAAAATCTTATTTTGTGTAAAATTAGTCCCTTATTAATCCAAATGAAATGATTATTTTTGTATAAATTTAAATATTGTAAAAGATTGGTTTTGTACAAATACAAGTTTTTAAAAGACTGATTTATCATGATTAATATGTGAATGACTAAATTATTATAAAACATAAAAGTATGGACTCATGTTGTACCAATAATTTAGCAAATTATATATTTTTCATTTGAAAAGAATTCTGCCATAAAGTTGTAAGAATTTAATTTATATTTTTTTTATAATGTATTATTAGAAACATAAGATAAGAACTTTAAAGATAATATCAAAATTTAAGGTTTACAAAAACTTATACTTACAAATTTAATATTGTTTTTTTAACTCAACATTTTAAAACATAATCATATGATTTTGAAAGAGGTTAACTTCTTTGACTTGAAACTTCCTATCATTGCTGACAATAGGATAAATTGTTTTGTTGGTTGCAGGGTCTAACTCAACTTCTACTTTGATCATTATTAACAATGCAAGTGGAAAAAGTTGTAAATGATCTTTTATAATCCTGTTAACGTACCATTAACTTTTGACATTAATTATATGTCACTTTGACTTTCTTAATATAAATAATTCAACAAAATGGATATAACCACCCATGTACATTAAGTGATGTTCATGAAGTTAGCGAGTGAAATAAATTAAATAAATCATGTACCATGTCCACGAAAGGCAGAAATCGCACATTAAATAATTGTAAAAGTCATATGCATTTACTTTCAATCCTTTAAATTATGACAACTAAATTAAATACCATTGCTCCTATGGAAACTGGAGCTGAATAACAGAAGTCTGAAGCACTTCTCAATTATTAATGCATAAACAAGGGGTAGCACGAGACAACCATTATCGTAATTTACAAAAGGTCTCTTCTTATTCACGTAATACACTTCTATGAATAATCAAAACAAATCAAAATGTGGAAATCTTTTCAATAATTATTATTGTTTTAACCGACACAGAGAGACACTACGATCTTGGTTTTCCACGATGATAGGCTTGCTTGCAAACAGAGCTCGGCTTCTGGGCAGGCGTGCACAGCTGTGAAGTCGCTGGGCAGTTCTGCAGACAATTGTTGCCCAAGCTGCCGGAAACCGACGCGCCGCCGTTGCCGGAGAAGAACCCGGCCGGCGGCTTCCCGACGAGGAAATTCCCGTCCAAGAATAGCCTTCTCATAGACTTGGTCTGACTGTACTCCAACGGGATCTTGCCACGTAGCGAGTTGTACCGGAGTGACAGAAACGACAAAACGGGATACGCAGCGAAATTCGCGGGCGCGTAACCTTGGATCTTGTTAAACCCCAAGTTAACCGCCACGAGATTACTGTCACCCCCGACGGGTCTCGAGATCTCGACGCCGGAAAAGCTGTTGTTCGCCAAATCGACTTGCTGAAGTGAAGGTAATAGAAAGAACCAAGCTTCAATTTTCCCGGCGAGTGCGTTCTCGCTGAGCTCGACCACCTCCAATTGGTTCAGCTTCTCGAACGTGGATTTGAAGAGAGACCCAGACAATGAATTCCCCTTTAGCGCGAGTTCGATCAGGTTCGGTGGAAGCAATATCGGGAGCGACCCAGTAAGCCTGTTGAAACTCACATCCATTCTTCTCAAGCCCGTGAGCGAAATCATAGAGTTTGGGAGAGACCCAGATAGGGAATTGTGTGAAAGGTCGAGACTTTCAAGTGATTTGAGGTTAACTATGGAGGGGGGGATTGACCCAGAGAACGAATTAGATCGGAGAGTTAAGGATTGGAGGTTGGAGAGGGAGGAGAGAGAAGGTGGGATTTGGCCGGAGAAGGAGTTGTCGGCGATGTCCAAGGTGGTGAGTTGGGTGAATTGGGAAACGAATGGGGTGAGCGAACCGGAGTATCCGGCCGGGTCGAGGGTGATTTGGGTGACCCGGGTGGAGTCAGGGGAGCAGGTGAGGCCGCAGACGAAGAAGCTCCGGCGAGGGAGAGAACAGGGATCAATGGTGAAGTTCCAAGAAGCTAAGCAAGACCAAGGTGGTATTGAAGAGGGTTTAACTGAGGCTTTGAAGGCTTTGAGAGCTTCAATGTCAGAGGATAAAGTGCGTGCTTGAACAAGGACGATGTAAAACACAGAAAGATGCAGAATGAGAATCGCCAGAAAGAGGAGGTTTTGCATATTGGAAGGATGTGTTCGCATTCCCAGATCTCGGTGGAGTTTCTGAGAACTTCAGTGAAGGGAAGAAGAGGGTTAGTTTTAAAGCAGAAAAGAATGAGTATAATGATTAACGAATGAAGGAGGACACTTGAGAAACTGTGCTTGTTGACCAAATGGTTGGAGAGGATAGGTTGGCTTTGGTTTTGGTTGGGTTGGGGGTTGTAGCACTAGAATGCGGAAGAAAATTTGTGAATTTGTCTATGTTAACAGTAAGAGCTTGATTGGGCTTAAATATAGTTGGATGGGTGGCTTAAGTGTTATAATCACAAGGAAGTATAATTTTATACATGTTTTATTATTTAATTTTTCAATTTTATCTTTTATAAAAATCTCTTTTCTACTTCGCTTTCGACAATAAAATCATATTTTTCCACAATGTGAAGCGATCTTTCAAGGAATAATACTATTGTAGTTTTATCGCTTCATGTTGAAGTTTGATTATTTATTATATACTCCTAACCAAAAGGGATGTCAAGTTTAATTAGCTAAATCTCAAAAAGTTAAGTGTAATGATGTTTTTAAAACTGACTCTGAGGATCCAAACCTTTGGCCTTCTCCAATAATTGTAAACTACTTACCAGTTTAACCGATCAATTATGGATAGAAATCAGCTAGTGTAATATTCTCTCACATTTTCCTTTTAACTCAATACACCTTATTATTGATATTCGAAGAATTTGAAAATTTAATAATATTAAAAAGAATTTTTAAAACCCAAATGACATTTGAAGAATTTGAACATTGAAGCGTAGAGTTATTTTAGACTCAAGATACAAAGATTTTCATCCCTTACTCTCCAGATAAATTTAATAAGCAAATTAGTTTTTTTTACTATCCATAAAATTATTATTTTAGTCACTTTTTTTTTTATTGTTACATATTAATTCATAATATATGTCCTTATTAGAATTTGAATTTGAGACTACTTGGTGAGCGTGAAGAATCTGAACATTAGACTACTTTTATTATACTCTGGTATCTTATTTATTATAATGATCATTCACTAACTAAAAAAATTCACATTTAGTTCTCTTATTTAAAAAAAATTACTAATTTTAGTTCTTTAGATTAAAGATTTAGGATTTAGTATTAAATTAAATTTGATATTTTTTTTAAATAATAAAAGACTAAGTGTTACGTTTTTTAATAAATAAAGAATCATTTTAAATATTATAATAAGTAAAGAATAAAAATTATTTTTTTAAAATTTAATATATAAAAACTAAATTTAATTCATTAATAAGTTGGTGGTAACAATGCTATGTATAATTTATAAACCTTTAAAAGTTGGTACTCTAACAAACTAGCTTCCTAATTCCCATTAATTTATTGCAAGTGTTGTCACTTGCTAATTTAACCACTATTTTTCTATGAAGTAGGTGAAGGAATGACTAGCTGTTAGTCTATATTTTAATTACGAATAGACACACGCACACGCACAATCAGAGAGGGTTCAGAAAACAAGAATCATATAATCCAATATATGTTTCAAAAGTGGTCCATGGAAAAATATTCACTTAAAGAAAATAAAAACGAAATGATTTATAATTGATTGGTTTTAATTAGGAGGAAATTAGAAACAGAACTGCCAGGGGGGGATCATTTTACTCAAATAAGTCTGTGTTTATTTTAATATGATGAAGAATTGTGAATTATGTATGTAAATAATAAGCCCAATCCTCCGTACTATCTTTATTTCCTAGCCATCAAATGGATCATTTATATTTTTTTTTGTAATTTTTTTATAAGTTTTGGAGAGATATAAACTAAGAGAATAAAAAAAAAGTATATAAAGTTTTTTTTTTCTACTCATTCTCTTATTTTCTCTTACTCTTTTTAACTTTACAAAAACATTTATACTAAAAACTTTAAAGGATTCAAGTTATTCTATCACAAGGTATAATGTCTCTCCTCTTTTTTAATGCACGGAAGGTCAATTTAGAACAATAAGATAGACAGAAAAAGAAGAAGAAATTTTTTTTTCTAAATGTATTTTAAATGTACCAAAATTAAATGCATGTGATTTGGATTGATTTTAAATATATGTTTGATGACAACTAGGATACAGTGTTAACTTTGACAAGTGAAAAACTATCTTAAATATGGCTTATTGCTCAAGATGAGAGATCATTTTTCATACTTCAGATTTATTTAAAAAAAATGTAATAACACGCATTTTAAAAATTTTTGTAAGTTTATTCTATTTTAGTGTAAACTTAATTTGCAATGACTTTACTCACAAATGGATGATAATTAATAATGAAATTTTATTATTTTAATATGATGAAGAATTGTGAATTATATATGTAAATAATAATAAGAAAAGGTTATATAAAGTAAGTTCATATCAACATTTTAAAAATTAAATTGACCTTTGAAATGTTAAAGAGAATGACTTCATGCATATTGGTCTACATGCAGTTGAATTAGTAATAATTTTTATAATATACCTTAATTACGTATATAATTTGACATAACAATATGTTAAGAATATAATAAGGAAATAATTTAAGATGATGATCAAATAATATATATTAAACTATTTGTAACATCATCAACAATTCTATTTTTATATAAAAATAAGTAATAACCTCACATACTATGGTATATATGATTAAAATTAAAACATATATGCAACTATCGTTGATAAAAAAAAATTGACAAAAAATTATGGTTTTTACTTAAAAAGTTGAAGAAAAAGTCATTCAAATAGCAAATTTTTTTTTTATAGAAAAAAGTAAAACAGAGAACCCTACACATTGTCTGGTCTATGAGTGTTTTGATTGAATTTTTGTTGGTCGATTTATAAATATCACGCAAACCAATTGGAGGACTGATTCACTGATTTTTAAAATCGACTAAATAATCAAGTAATGGCAAAAAAAAAAAAAAAAGACTAATTAATTCGGTCTAATTTTTTAACTTATGAAACATACAGTACAGAAGTACTTCAAATAAAAAAGTTAAGAAATAAGAACAATAAAACTGCGAAGAACTATATCTATATATATATATACACAACATTTATCGTTGACTTATCTGCACATATTGACTGCAATAATAAATATCTTAAATTTAGAAACTGTAATTTCCTCTAAAATCTTTAGTATTGTGTGCCACAGCAACGTTGGAAATTGGTGAATAGCCAATGAAGACCTTGATGGAGGCCTTGGCCAGAGATGCCTGAAACACTCTGAATGTACCTGCATTAATCAAACCATTCACTCTAGCTTTGTATGTTCTATTTGGAGGATCTGTATATGTTTGATCTTCATACTATTCGAACTCCTTAATTTAGTTTTTATCTTTTTAATTGAAAAACTTTATAGGAATCACTTATAATCTCTTTGAACTGTATAGTCATTATAACTTTGAGACTAACACTACAATTTTTTAATTATTATAAAAAGTGAAAATTTTACGCATCAATTAAAACTATTGTCTAGAAACTATATGACTAAGAAAAACGTAGGTTAAAGATCATGCAAGAAGAGATGTTAGAAAAAAAAAAAGGGATTAAAATATAAGTTTTTATTATGTGACAAATTACGCAATCTTGCATTGCCAAAAAATATAATGTTTTAAAGTTTGTGTCTCAAAATTATAATTAAGTTACATTTCAAAAACAAAATTATACTTTTTATTTAAAAATTGAAGTAAAGTAATTATTATTTATTCACGTATAATGGTGTTTCTCAATTTAGTCTATCTCTTCTTTCAAAATTGGTTGAGTTTGCTCATTAACGATAATGTGTAATTTTACATGCATGTGTATTGAACTAGTTTTCATTCAAAAAATCACATAAAATTCTCCTAAATTAAAGTGTCTAATGAAATTTACTAAACCCTAAATCCAGAATTTTCACTAATTTAATTACATGACTATGGATAAGTTTATGAGCGTGAAAAAAAATTTACTACATGGACATTTAATAATTGCAAATTATTATTAACGATCAAAGTCGCCCATTTCACAATTTGAAAGTCAAATGTAATTTACCAAAGAGCATATTTATAACATGATCTTCTCTAAACCCAAAAAAAAAAAAAATTTCAAGGATGAAATTGAGAATATATTAATTGCTTTTTCAAAGGGATCAAAATGGAGGTTCAAAGTTTAATTCACATAATGGCAATTATAAGGAAAATATGTAGCTAAGGCATACCAAATACGATGACGAAGTGAATGGAGGCCAAGTTTATCAGCAACCTCAGCAACAGTCATAGCACCTTCAATGTCTTGCTTATTGGCCAAGACAAGAAGTGCAGCATTGCGTAGTTCGAACTGCAAAATAATGCATCAGCCAAATCTATATTAATGACATATATCAGATATAGGTGAGAGTTATAATCTCTTACTGTCATGTATATATACAAAACAAAATATATACATATACTATTATTCTTTTAGCAAGTAGACTCACGTCACTTAGAATATTATGAAGTTCATTCCGAGCTTCTGAGGTTCTTTGTCTGTCGTTGCTGTCCACCACAAAGATAAGTCCTTGTATGTTGTGGAAGTAATGTTTCCACAAAGGCCGAATCTGTTCACCTAAGTGGTTTGAATACGTCGGAATTCACTAACAAAACATTCTCATGTATTTGTTATGCATGATCTAAGAGATTTCACAATTCAACAATAGTCCATCCGTATTGTAAAAAGAAAAAAAAATAGTTTTTAGTCTCTTACTTATCACAAAATTATTGTTTTAGTCCCTTACTCATTGAAATATTCACAATAGTCTCTCATTCATTAAAAAATATCACACTTTTGTCTCTCACTTTTCAAAAAAAAAGGAAAAACCAAATTTAGTAGATTTAGGGACTAAATTTGATAATTTTTGAAAAGTGGATATTATGTGTGATATTTTTCAACAAGTAAAAAACAAATTTTAAATATTTCAATAAATAAAAAATTAAAATAATAATTTTATAATAAGTAAATGATCAAAATAATATTTTGCTCGTCGTAAAAATAATGCACTTTTACAATGGCTCAGTGCGTTCAACAAAAATGCTAGTATACATAGGAATTGATGCACAGCATTCATACAGAGACTCGATGTATTGTAGTCTATATAAAGTCATCACTTAATCAATATTTATTACACAAGAATAAAGAGATTTCGCAATTAAATGTAATAAATTTTTATTGTTGACTTTTGCTCATTTGTGAATAGGTGAAGTTTACGAGAAAAAATAAAGAATCTTTAACCGAATTTTTGGTTTATATGAGTCATGGTCCTGAAACAAGACTAACTGTGTATAATTTTCCTTGAAAAGAAGAAGCTATTGGTAAGACAAAAGTTTTAGTACCTTGTTTTGGCCTCCTACATCCCAAAGGGTAAAGCTAACTTTTTTGTACTCTAAACTCTCTGCATTAAAACCTGGTCCATATAACAAAACAACAGATCATCATTTCTGTTCAACGTAATTTAGTGGTATTACATCAAGTCATCACACACTCATCCCATAATACTTGTTACTTTCCCTTTATCTTAGCTTTTGGGCTAGGAATTAAGATACAGAGGACAAGAAAATTGGCAATGCATCTTGGGCAACACAATAACTAGAAAAGATATACACTTTCCAGTAGACCCTAAAATAGGGTGATATATTGAGCCAAAGAAAATTCCAAAAGACAAAAACTGGAAATAAGATGAACCCTGTGTGTTCAGTTTAATAAGACAACATAAAAAGTTTCTGTAAAGAGGACGTACGAAGGTGATTAAGAGACAGCTGAAGTTACAGTGGAAAAGGGAAGCCATTAGATTCATTAATAAAGTGAGAAAGCATTAGATAACATATCCTCTTATCAGCATCTCTAAGAATACTCCGATTATAATTAAAACGAAAAAGAAAAGAAGGGTTTAGAGTGATACCAATGGTTGGTATGGTTCTAACGGTTTGCCCTAGTTTCAGCTTGTAGAGAATGGTGGTCTTGCCTGAAGAATCAAGACCGAGCATGAGAATCCTCAATTCACATTTGTGTAAGAAGATGAACTTCTTCCCCAGTCGAGATATGATCTTACCCATGAGAGATAGGAAAATCCTGAGGTAGACGACTCATTAGAGAAAAGAAAGCATGGTTATGAAGGAACAAGAGAGAGATGCAGAGAGACACGACAAAGGAGAAAGGATTTCTGATACAAGATAGGAATAAAGTGAGAATTTCATCTTTGACGTCCAGTTCTGGAAACTGTTCACATTAAGCAATTAATGGAGCTTATATTATATTGTAAAGATGGCCACACTTTATGCAATGAACCACATCATGGTTGATGTTGAACTTTAGAAAAGTTATGCACTTGCAGAAGCCCTTGTCCCCATCTCAAACGTTGATTCTCTACTAAAATATTCTGGTTCAATGCTTATCACCAAGTCAAGTGCCCAACGATTAAGTGGATTCAAACGTCACACAATTTGTTTTTCCTGACCTGATCAGTTTAATTGTTACAGAAAAACACCTAGGTCCTATATGTTTGTTCGTTAGTATTTATGAAAAATAACTCTTTACATTATTTAGGAAACATACAACACATAAATTTTAAAATTTTCATCTTTATTATATTTTAACGTTATAAGAGTAACTTTTCGAGTTATTTATATATTTAGTCCTTATGGTTTATCTCTTTGTAATTTATTTCATATACTTAATACTTTGGCTTTTCAAAATGAGGTTTTATATTTTTCTATCACTTTCAAATAAGTTCATTGACAGTGTATGTTTTGTTTAAAGTTGGGTAAAATTAATTTTGAATTAACTTGTTTTTAAATTGATTTTGGTCAAACATGATTTTATATTATCATGATTTATATTTGGAAATTCTAATCCCAAAATTAAGTTTTGCCATCAATATATAGTTATCCAATGCAAAAGTAACTTTTTTTTAATTTTGCAACAATTTAGAGAGCAAAAGTGATTTTGAAAAAAATCAAATATCAAACTAAACAAAATTATTTGTAAAGCAAACATTTATTTAAATATACAAAGGCACTTTTAAATCTTTCAAACACACAACTAGAAAATTGCCTGTTAGCAACAAACATTAGTGAGGGATTTCTAATATGTTTCTAAAGTACTTATTTAGCCATGGAATTTGCAACAAAAGATGAGAACATCCCAAACTTTTTCAATTTTAAAGTTAACAACAGATGAGCGACGTCTAATTATGTTTCTAAAATTTAGTGAGGGATAGACGTCGCTAAATATGTTAGGAAAAAAATTAAATTAAAGGCTGTCACTAACTTAATTTTATCTTTAGAAAAATTTCCCTCTTTTATCTACCCTGAAACCCTTAATTTACGATGACGACGTTCACTCTTGTTCTCTCTTAAACCTTTCGTTCAACCCATCGCTCCATCTACTCCAAATTTCCAAGGTTTTTCTACTATTTTGAATCTGTGGCTTCATTATCTTCTCTTTAACAGTTGTATTTTTCTTCCTATTATCGTCTCCATATTTGATTGTGTTTCTATTTTGCGTTTGGGTGTGGTCAAGGTACACTTCTATTCTCTGATTTTATTTTCATTTTTCATCTCCTTTTCTACTGCATTGAGATTGAGGCATTGTGTGAATATGTTCTGTTTTCATTTGGGTATGGTTAGGGCATCGTATTTGCTAGCACTACTTGAAAGGCTAACCTTGAGTGTTGGAATATAATAAAGGGGTAAGTCTTTTCATCTCCTTTTCTACTGCTTTGATGCCCAAAAGAGATTATACATTCCCCCCAATTTTATTGCTATATATTTTGGACTCCATTTGCTTTAGGTTATTATAATTGATGAAATTATATGTACTGATTTATTGTTTGATTTCGAAGAGAAAATTATTTGATTATGCCACTCCGTTGGTGATGCGTTTCTCTTTTTCCCTCTGTAATTTCATTTTGATTAAGAATGAGAGCTTGTATATGCTGTAGTAGAGTGCTTAGCGCAGTGGGTTTTGGTAAAACTATTCCACTATTTTCTTGGTCTCAGTTTTATCCTTTAGAGGTCCCAAGTTATTGATTGCATCTTTCTGATCAATATATGGGTTTGGTTGGATGAACTTATGATTTCCTACTTGGCTAAATATGTTGCTATATTTTGTTTATTTTTGGAATACATATGAAATCCTTGGTGAGCTTAGTGGTGAATGGATTTGGGAATAAATGGATAATATGCCATACTGGTTACAGAGTTTTCTTCTTGAAGTTGATGTTAAAGATATTGTGTTTCTTTTAATTGTGTATACTGATGGGCTAATTGTAATTATACAATAAAATGAACCCTCTACCTGATTTTGCATGGTATTTTAATCTTGTCTTATGTGCGTGTTCTCTTAGGTTCTCAATTTGTTGGCAAAATGAATAAGATGATTAATCTTGCCTATCCATACATATAGATGAATCTCAATATATCATTTTCTTTTATTATGTTTGGAGGCATATAATATATTTGTATTTAGTACAAATATATTCAAGATATTTATGATTTTTAATATATTATTATTTTATTCTTAATAATCTGAATATTTAGTATGTATGAATATTATTATTTTATTCTTCATAATTTGAAATTCTTGCTCCATCTAAAAGGTCTTTGTTAAGAGCCCAGTAAACATTTTTAAAATGGATACTTCAACTTTTTGAAAACAAGGTAAATCATTTAGATTGTTTGACATGCATTAGGTTCAACCCATTATAAAATTGATATTACCAAAATTTTAAATAAATCTAATGGATTCCAGAAAGTAGTATCTTATACTACCAAAATGTTAAAAAGATTTCACATTATCTCATAATTACTGACATTATTGAAGATTTTGTTTATAGTATATTTTTCACCTTAAGCGTTCATTAACATTTGGTCATTTATTTTTAATGTTGCTTCTTTTGTTGCTTTTTAGAAGTCATATTATATGCCTCCAAACATTGTATCTCATATTATAGCCTCAACTCATATTTTAGCATTAGGGCACAAACTATTGAAAACAATGAAAGTTTTCTTAACATAGGTAAATAGTACCAGAATAATATAAAATGAAATAATATCTTCAAATTCTTGATATATGTATATATATAGGTACAAAAAAAAGAGGAGACAAATAGTACCAGAATATTATAAAAAGAAATAATACGTTTATCTACATTTTGACTTTGCTTTCTTACACTTCTAGTTGACATTTTTTTAAAAAAAATATGTAAATTAGAATATGATTCAATGAGTTTTGGCGTGCATTTGTTTTAAAATTGTTATATATTCGACTATTAAGATTAAGTGTGAATAAAGATTTTTACATTATAAAAACTACACTAGATAAAATCTGTATAAATATATAGATGCATAGTTGGATGTCTAAATATTCTAAATTAAATGATAGCTTAATGTTCCGTCATGATCCCTTCTTCTAATTTTGTTTTCTCCTATTAATAGTAATGTCCTTCTTCATATTCTACCTTTTTAACACCTTTTTATGAAGCATTTTGACCAATCTACACTTTTTTTAACCTTTGAAATACAAATTGATTATTTAAATAGACCAGACTGAAATTACAAATTGAAAAGTAGAGCGATATCGGAATGAAGATGATTATTGATTATTTTGTCCCCACGTGGCTCGTTTCCAAGGTTCCATTGACCTAACAATTAAAAAAAAAATAGATATGTAATAATATCATCTAGTTCTAACACACACACACACACACATGTACATATGTAAGAAAAGAAATTGAATCCAAATACAGCTGAAAAAAAAAAAAAGAGTTTTGATTAGTCATCTTTTGGGCCTCTTGTTGAATTCTAACATCTTTTAAATTATACCTTTGTACTAAAAGGCCTTTTTTTGCTTAAATAAATAATGGTTGATTTGATGTCATGCTCAATTTATATGTGCAATCTCAAAGGCATTTTTTTTTTTCAAATAATTGGTGTTATTTTTTTGAATGTAGCTAGCTAGCATGAATTCCTATAGAAGTGATCATGTTTGGATGTACAATAAACTAGTGCCAAGTTGAAAAGGATTGACAAATGAGTTTATTAAAGGTGTTGATGAATTTATAGATTTTTCACTTCTCTAAGATAAAGTTGCATATAATGGCAAGATATAGTGTCCATGTTCGAGGTGCGACAACCAAGGATTTCTTAATGTAGAGGATGTACAGACACACTTGTTTAAATATGTTTTGTCCCTAACTATCATCAATGGACATTACATGGGGAGCTATACATACATTATGTTTCTCACAATCTTATACTAGCTTGGAAAGTGAAATAAATGTTCAACGTACACCTCCAAATCCATACCACACTATGGTTTTAGAAGCAATTGGGGTTAGTTGCAATCTTGAGTTTGGGAGAAGTGATTATATTGGAGTTGAACAAAAGCCTCCAAATGGTGTTGCTAAGAAGTTTTATCAATTGCCCAAAGCTGCAGAAGAGCCATTGTATAAGGATGTAAATCTCATACTCCACTATTAGTGATGTCAAGGTTGTTGAATATTAAATCTGAGTTCAACATGAGCAAGGCATGCTTTAATCGAATATTACAATTAGTGAAAGAATTGTTAACCGATAAGGCTAAGTTACCTAATGATTTTTATAAGACAAAACAAATGGTTAGGAATCTTGGTTTAGGGTATAAGAAGATTGATGTGTGCATGAATGAATGTATTTTGTATGATAAAGAAAATTGAGATTTAAAGGTTTGTTCAATATGTGGTCACTCTAGGTATCAACCTATAATAAAAGAGGATACAAAGCAGAAGGATGTTTCTTATAAAATATTACGATACTTTCCTCTCACACCAAGATTGCAACAATTGTTCATGTCAACAAAAACATCAAAGCACATGACTTGGTACAAAAGAAGTCATCAATAATGTGAGACAATGAGTCATCCATGTGATGGGGAAGCATGGAAACACTTTGATTAATGTCACCCTTCATTTGCTACTGAGCCACGAAATGTTTAGTTAGCTCTTTCATCTAATGGGTTCAGTCCATATGAACTAAAGAGTTATCCTTACTCTTGTTAGCCAAGTATTATAACACCATACAACCTTCCCCTGAAATGTGTATGACAACCCCTTATATGTTATTGACTCTTGTTATACCAGTTCCAAGAAGCCCTGGCTAGAAAATAGACTTATATTTACAGCCTTTAAAAGATGAATAGAAAAAATTGTGGGAGATAGGGGTAGAAACCTATGATTTAGTCAAGAAACAAAATTTTCATATGTAAGTTGCACTAATATGGACTATTAATGAATTCCCTACATATGAAATGTTATCTGGATCGAGCATACATGGTGTTTTATTGTGCCCTTTATGTATGGAAAATAGTAAGTCATTTTACTTAAAAGAAAGAGGAAAACTAACAATATTTTACTATCATTGCCATTTTTTACCCTGGAGAAATAAGAAGTCTTTTCGTAAGGGAATGGTTGAGAAGTCAACACTTCCAACAAGATTGTCTAGTGAAGAAGTATGGGCAGTGGTATTTAATCTACCAACGATAATAAGGAATGTAGGGAAATGATAAGATTCTTGTGTTTGGTGAGCAACACAATTGGACAAAATGCTCTATATTTTGGGAATTACCTTAATGGCGTACAAACCTTATTAAATATTATCTTGATATGATGCATATCGAGAAGAATGTATTTGATAATATTTTCAATACTGTTATGGATATAGAGGGCAAGACTAAGGATAACTTGAAAGCTAAACAATACTTGAAAATCATATTTAGTCATCTAGATCTTGAATTGAGTGATCAAAATGGAAAAGTTTTCATGCCAAAATCAGTTTACTCATAATCAAAGGATTAAAGAAAGTTAGTATGTGAATGGGTTAAAAATCTTAGATTGCCAGACGGATATGCCTCAAATTTGGCTAAATGTGTGGACATGAAAGATTACAAAATATCTCGAATGAAGAGTCATGATTGTAATGTTTGGATGGAAAGATTAATCCAATTGCATTTAAAAACTTGTTGTTGGAATCGGTTTAGAATGCCATAACCGAGTTGAGTTTATTTTTTAAAGGTTTGTGCTCAACTGCGTTACAAGTTCAAAATATAAGAAAATTAGAAGAGAGCATAGTGGTGACAATATGTAAGTTAGACAAAATATTCCCTCTTAGTTTCTTCGACTCGATGGAAAATTTACGCATCCACTTGCCTTATGATGCTAAAGTTGGTGGTTCAGTGCAATATTGATGGGTATACCCATTCAAGCGACAATAATTTAAATAGTCATTTATTGTTTTAAATATAATATTTTTTATATTAGTGTATGACATTAATATATATATATATATATATAGGTTTTTGCAGCATTTGAAGAAGAAAGTTACTAATAAAACTTTCGTGGAGGGTTCTATTTACGAAGCATATCTTATCGAAGAAACCTATTCTTTTTGCTCTCATTATTTTGATCCCTATATTAAAACCAATTTAACCACTGTGGGTCATTATGACGATGGAGGCGAGGTAGATGCTTTTGAAGGATATTTGTCTATCTTCACACACCTTGGTTGACCATGTAAGGTGGAGCGAGTTTAGTACTTAACAAATGAGGAGTTCAATGCCATCACAACATATGTTTTATTGAATTGTAAAGAGATTGAACCATTTTTAAAGTAAGTTCAATATATCATTTTCATTTTTGATAATACATATGGATAAATTGCTAACTACAATTTAATGTTATAATATTTTGGAGGATGAATTAAGAGTAAAATTCCCCCAGTTGAATGAAGAAGACATAATGAGTGGAATAGACAATGAATTTTCAATGTGGTTAAAATCATATGCAATGTCTCTTATAACTTTCAATTTTCATTGAGTGTTTTACAAATGTTATACTTGAGAATTGATTGAATTTCATATTATGTTTATAGGTTCATGATGGATACAATAAAATAAATGATAGTCAAGTAAAGTATTTAACCTCTGGTCCCTAAAGAAGTTCACACATGGCTACAATACAATGTAAATGGCTACAGGTTCCTCACAGTAGCATATAGTTCAAACAAATCAACCATGAATACTGGTGCTTCCATTAAGGGGACAAGTTATTCCGAGTTTGAGAGTGATTACTATGGCACAATTATTGATATTGTGGAATTAAAGTTTCCCAACCTAACTCTCAAAAGAACAAGGGTTATGTTGTTTAAATGTGATTGGTTTGATCCTACTATTAACTGAGGTTGAAGAGTACATAATCAATATGGTTTAGTGGACATTAATTTTAAAAGGAAGTTTATAAAGTATGAACCTTTCATCTTGGCTTCTTAATCCCAACAAGTGTACTATGTTGAATGCCCAATTAAGAGAAGGGATAAAGGTGATTGGATAGCTATATGCCAAAAGCAAGAAACATTATTGTTTCACTGGATGTGGCATACCAAGAGGATGAAATGGCTATGCCAATTGAACTAATGATGACTGATGAACTTAACTATATTAGTGCTGAAGATGGAAGAAAAGAACATGTAATTAAAAATCATGAAGTTGATAAGGAGGACACTGATGAGTCAAATTTTGAGTCTCAAAGTAAGGACATTGAAGAAAATGAAGTTGTTAAAGGCAATGAGGACACTGGAGAGGAATAAATGAAACTTTTATTTGTTTTTTTTCATGAAATTTTTTGTCTACTCTATTATGTAGCATTAGACTAAATTATGTTCTTGTTTTATATTCCATTCAATGATTAAACTTACATTTAATCATCGTACTTACATAATCACAAAAGCACATGCATATACATTTACATTTCTTTCTTCAATTAATTTTATTATTTTAGAAAAATACCGCGATGAGGAAGTGCTAGATGCATGCGTGGGAATTCATCACGAACACCTTCATCATATGCAGATGTTAGGGGTTCATAACCCAGTCTCACAACACAACAATAAACTAGTGACCACCAGATTTTTCTGTAAGTGGATGGAGATAAATAAGTTCTACTTTTTATATTTCAAATTTATTTTCATGTAAAGTATGACTAATTTTTGTTTCTTTAATAGTTTTAATCCCTCTAGTGCTTCAAAACGGTTAGTAGTTATTTACAAGAGATCATATGATGGTTCATGGCTCACATAGGGAGAAATACTAGACTATGTTATGCATCATTGGTTTGATGAGTCTAAGGTTTGTAAATTTTATTACGGTATAATTCTTGAAAGAATATGTCAAAATGTGTTGCTAGATATCAAACAAAATAATATTTGCTAGATTTACTAGATTCCTTAAACATATATGTTAAGGTTGCTTTAATTAGAGATGCAGGATTAGCATCATATAATGTGTAGCATCAAATTGAACTTTTTTTTGTTGTTATTATGAATAAGTTAGAACCATTTATTGTTTAGGGTCTATGATGTGTATGACATGATAATCTTTTTCCTATTATGATTAAATTGATAACTTTTGTCAAACTAGTATAAGAATCTTTAGTGCATATTTATAATGCATGATGGATTTGTATATTTTTGAATTGCCTTGATCAATTACCTGATGTATAGTATATTATGACAAGCATATTAGAATATGACATTAGTGTGATTAGAATTTTTTATAATTTTTTGTCAATTTAGCAATAGATTTAACGACAAAACATCTATTTCTAAAAGTAACGATGAATTTAGCAACGTCCCTTTTGCCACTTCATTTGTTGGAATTAGCAACGACCTACTCGTTGCTAAGTTAGCAATGGAGTCAATGGTCATTGCTAAAATAGTCATCCTTTTGACCAAGTTTAGCAACGTCTTCCTTGTCATTCGCAATGGACAACATCCATTGGTAATTAGCATCAGATTCAAGCAAACATTGCTAAAATAGCAACGTGCTTATTACTAATGGATTTAGCAAGGGAATAATCTGTCGCTAATTTCCCATTAGTGACAGATTTGGCCAAGTTAGCAACAGATTTGTCCGTCACCATATGGCAGTTTTCTCCTAATGAGATCTAGAGTTACTCCTAATTGTAACAAGTATGAATCATCTACCATTAACTACACTGTGTATTTAGTAAGAGATTAAAAGAATAAAAAAAAAAGAATGAGTGAGAAGAACAAAGTATAACCTATACACGTCTTAAATTTTCTTGTAATTTTTTTTTATTTTTAGTTTTTGGCATTTGACAGCAGAACCTAAATTTAATACTGCCTTCTTCAGACTCATGAGATCAATAGAGTATCTATGTCACCTGGCGCTGATGTGCCATGTAATTTGCCCAATCAACAGCTTATTACAATATATTAATCCCATTAGGGTGAACTGAATGTGTTCCATTGAAATTGAGGATATTCCCAGAGACAGTGAATCTGGTTCTTTGGAATATTTATCATAATATATTTTATGAGATTTTCTTATGTTTCGTTGGTGAAGATGCAGCTTAGGATTCAAGGCAAGGAAGAAAATTCGGAATTCAAATCAGAGTCACAGATAAAATCCCCAGGAAAAATTAGCTCCCATTATTATTACTTTGTGATAGACAAAAGCCCAATTACAGAAACTTATTTGATGAAAGGTATTACAAAAGACGAATAGCGATAACAGTCGTCGCCGCCTACTGCTGCAATGTGTCAAGATAGAATCCATTAGAAAAAAGAGCCCAGAAATTAGAAAAGATAAAAGAAACTAATCCATTTCTGTTTCTCACTCTCATCCTACATTGCAGGTGATCTGTGGCTAATAACAGTAGGAATGTATAACCAATTTGAAAGAACATTCCCATGCAGTGGAGCGGTGAAAGATCAAACAAGAAAAACAGAAAATAAAAAACAGGGAATTTCTGAACTAAAGACTGTTGTATTAAAGTAACAATAAATACAGAAGCCTTATTATGATTTAAAGGCAAAGCTTCTGATTTCCTTTTTTTTGCCGCCAAAGCAATATTACAACAAACAAGGATCAGATTTCATCCTAATAGACCTCGAATTACAGAATTTACAAACAATAGTTACCAGCCTTCAAAACAAACGTGATTAGTTCTTTGAGGCTGATTGGAAGATAAAAACCGCGGTCAGAACACCGACCAATGCTGTTACTGCCAGGGCAACCGTAGGCAGTGGAGCGGTGAGTCCAAAATTCTGCATAGTTACATCAACAGATTCGGTTAATAATTGAAAAGTATGAGAAAAATAACGGAAGAAATGATGTATTAATTCTATAGATTTACTGTACTGCACACTATTTAAGGCTCAGACTACTGCTATATATACACGAAGGAAGAAGAATGAAATGCTAAAAATGCATAATGAATAACCAAAATAACTATACAGCTACACGTGTCTATTCTACATTTGTCCTTGTGTGAATATCCCTGTGTCCTTAGTGCTACCCTGAGTCACACTGAACACGAGCTCTTTGTGAATTTATCTGCTGCAATATGAGCTTTACACCTTGGTGCTGATGTGGCAGTGAGGATCTAACAAGATTTCCTTCAATAATCGTTCATTGCTCCACTTGCATAGTTGTATATCACATGAATGAGTGGCAAGGGGCATAGGGATAGGTACAAGTCTACAAAGATTCTAAGCAGTTGCAATTACTTGGATTGATTTTACCCAGTTTATATGCATCAGAAAGTGCATATGAAACTATATGCATTTCATAATGTACTTGAATTTGGTAACCACATTATGTTCTTGTAGTTACTACTAGAGAAGTTATGAAAGGGGAGTCAACAGCCAGCAGCTAATAATTCATTTCATGGAGCAAATTACAGGCTGTGCCATGGCTCATAAGATGGTAGATGCCGATCAAGTTTTTTACACTTGAAGCCCAAATAACCACAGAGTGGTAACTCAAAGTACAAATATGAATTGGAAAGACACACTTAGCAGGTTTTCTTTTTGGTGAATAAGTCTTGAAGTTACTACGCATGTCAAGCAAATGGAAGTTACGCACGAAATACAGTATAATGTGTCATACCTCAAGGAGTCCCTTCCCCGTAGCAATTTCAACAGTGATTGCCACTGCAAAGCCAACCATGGCTAGCCGACCTAGCCATACATCCAAATTGTTCCCTCCTTGGGTACTTTGCTCACATCTTATTGAAATAGGCGTTGCTTTGCATGCAGGCTTCCTTGAATAACTTCTTCGAATCACTAGGGACAAGGGAAACAACAGTATTAATTAGATTACCAACTAAGTAGCCGGTATGTCATTTCAACTTTATTTTAGTGCCTTCTCACCCTATAAACCTAGAATCGAAGAAGCACCCTTAAAAGTGCAGCAGTGTTTGAGATGGTATCTATGGCAGCACTAATGTCTTCGTCCACTACTTTGGATCAGCAAGCTCACAGTTTTATCTAAAAGCTTTTATCACAAGATTGGAGGCTCTTTTTTCATAAAAGGAAAATACACACGGTTGGTATTTATGTATAGCGTGAATGCTAGAAGTACGCTGACTAGGACATGACTATATTATTAGCTGTATATATGTTATAATTAGAGCCGTAATGAGTACAGTTTAATGACTTGTTTTGTATCTCTTAACTACAGATATAAGGTCAGGAGTAGATTAGTACTCACCGACTGCATTTCCAACAATTCACACACACTTTGCATATTTGCAATTGAATTTGACATTACTGAAAATCATCTTTCTCTGTCACTCAAAATTAAAGTCAAAGGTAAGGTACTTGAATTGGGGCACGGGACCTATTGCAAGTCAAATAAAAGTGCAGAATCCAAAATCAAGTAGCGAAAGGAAGCTATATCCTACAGTAATTTGCCACAAAATTCAAGAACCATGTTCTTCCAATTTGGAGTTCACATGATGTAGCATCCACATGAACATTAGCTCAAGAAGAAACTTCCTTTCGATTTCAAACAAATTAGCGCATTTGTTTTAGTCAGAATAAAAATTTCAAACGAAATTATCCAAAATTGCTAAGATAAACAAGCATCCATACGTCGTAATATTTCTAAATGCAAGGGAAGTGGTATAAATTAAGAAGTAGCTAAGCAAGAATTCTTACACAGAGGGAAACCAGAGGCAAAGGATGCTCCTCTTGGAGCGACTTTAGATCGGGGAAAACGAGAATAAGAAGGGGATTTGGGTAAGCTGAAAACACAAACATCTGCAGAACAATTGATGAATTATAGTTAAACAATGAAATTTAGGACCCAGAACAAATGCCTCAGTATAAAGAGAGAAATTGAAAAGGGTTACCTCGTACAGAGACGGAAAGAGAAGCAGAGACTTGAGCAAGGGCCATGGCGGCTGCAATACTATCTGGAAGAAAAGCGAAGCTGTGCTGTGCTCAAAAACTCTGTTTTTATCTCTTTGGTTCTGAGGATATGGCGACACAGGAGTCTGACCATTCATATTTGAGAATCGGGAGGTAGACACGTGGCCTCTTAGAACTTTTAGATTATGTTTTTAGTTAACTGAATTTTATTCTCTTCCTTTTAACTGTAATGCATTAATTTATTCTCCATAATTGTAATAAATATTATTTCACATTAATTTATAATATGTAATTTTTAATTTTCCTTTTCATTATTAGAATGTTATATTATTTTGAGAGCGAAAATAGGCCATATTATTATATTTATTAACAAACATAAGTTATTAAAATCAGTCAAATAATTACTAGAAAGAAATTAACCAAGTTGTTAAATTTTCAGTGGTGATTAAAATTCAAAGTAAAAGATAGAGACACCAAAATCGCATAAAGTATTGATTAGATCACATAATACTTTTAAAAATTATTTGTTGACACATTTAATTAAAACAATTAATTAAAGTTAATTATAATTTGAAGGACTAAATATAAAAAGTTCAAAATTAAATATTAAAGGAACGACTTAATATAATGCGTATGTTTCAATACTAAAATAAGAATTCACTCTTCTCTCTTTTGTCTCATTGGCTAATATCTGAATCTGAGGCAAATAGAGCCACCACCTGAGTCCATTGTCCTACGAAATTAAGAGACATATTGAAAGAATAATAAAAAAAGTACATAGTTTTATAAATAATTAAGCACATAGTTTTATAAATAATTAAGCCTTTAAGATATTTTTTTAATACAGTTAGATAAGTATTTTAATTGAAGTTCTAATATTTTTTTCATCAAACTAATTTTTAAAAGAGAGTGAGAAGTGCTTTTCTTTAACAGAATCATCTTTATTTGAAGGAAAATGTTTACGCGACTAAAGTGAATGATTTAATTTCCCTAAAATCAGATTCAGGAATAGTGGTGTTTCACAGGCTAAATTTAACATATATACATATATCTAAAGAATAAATTTAAAAAAATCAACTTTTATAGACTCAAATTATTAACTTTTTTTTTTTTTTGGGTCATGACATAAACCCGTAAATTTATTTTGCCAAGTTAGGTAGTTAGCCAAGAGCACCCTCTTCTTCGTCTCCATAGCGCCAAGCAATCTTGCTTCCACTTGGGAAGCGATGGCTACCTTCCCAATTGGGACTAACTTGTCCCCGTCCCAACATATGCGGAACCGAGCACTTCACTCTCCATTTCATGGCCGTCGTATTCGTACCCTCCAATCTTCACTTTCATCAGCAGCTCCTTCTTCCTTTGGCCCTTCTTATTGTACAATTAGGGGTCTCAGGTTCCACGGTAATCATGTATTGGCACGAGCAGAAGACAAGGCTAGTGCTTCTACTTCTTCGTTTCAGCGGCCACAAGCTCAACAAAGTCCCGAGAAACAGTTTCAGGTTTCTCTTCTTTATAATCCCTTCAATGGTTTTGCTAGTTTATGAATTCAGTAATCCCTGAAAGATCCCAAATTTTCCGTAACACTGGAAAATGGATTAGAATTTATACTTTTTTTCAGTTAAAATGAGCTTACTTCATATGTCGATAATGATCGCTGCTGCAATGTTCTATGGGTTGATGTTTCTTCTGTTTTTTTTTTCTTCTTTTTGGAACTTTGAGTACACTTTTGGTCCCTTTTTTTCCTTTTAATTGAGTCAGCGTTGTGTTTCAACATTTAGAAATTATGCAATTAAGTTCTTTGTTCTTTGCTCTGTTCTACTGGTAACCAAAAGTGATATTACAATTGAATCGCATTCAAGGATAGGATTTAGCCCACACGGACTCGTTAGATATAAAGTAATTAAATGGGGTCATGTGATTAAAGCATGAGTCCCCTTAATTACTTGTCATCCAACAAATTCACATGGCCCAAATCATGTTTAGGTAAGCAAGTTAACTTAAACATCATCATTTATTCTTGTTGCATGTTTAGAACTAAGACGAAAGGACTTAATTGTATTATTTTAAAATGTTAAAGGAAAATTTTTTTTACAATGCTAGAAGGACCAAAAGTGTATTCAAGGATTTGGGTGTGGGGGCTATCGTAAGATCAATGTGGTTCAACCACTTACTTCATGCATTATGGAAATTTGCACATTGGTGGTGCTTGATATTCCAGCATCTGCTTATTGGATGCTAATGTTCACACTCCCCTTGAGGCTGTAATCAGGACTTGACATCAGAATCTGGAACATGTGATCCCCTATGTTCAGTTGATGAAACCAGCTCGCTAGATTTTGAAGAAACTTACCAGCCCAAGACTGATTACCTGAAAGCTCTTGCCATATTTGCAGCGGCTGCAACTGGAGCAGTGGCAATTAACCAGTCTTGGGTTGCCGCTAATCAGGTCCATTAACGTCATCCTTAGTATGTTTCACAGTAAAGTGCATGCATTAGTAAAATAATGTTTCTGATTATGCTCTTTTCTTACTTCTTTTAGCTTTACATTACCTTGAAACACAGGATCTTGCTATGGCCTTGCTATTTGGAATAGGATATGCAGGCATCATATTTGAAGAATCTCTAGCCTTCAATAAAAGTGGAGTAGGATTGTTGATGGCCGTAAGCTTGTGGGTGATACGAAGTATAGGGGTAATGTGCATATTTTGTTTTGAGAAATCAGTAAATTCTTGATTAGTCAAAAGCTGCTTAGATGTCTTGTCCTGCTTTTGAGATTTAGATTGCAATTTAAATGTTTTGTCTGACATTGTATAGGACACAGCATGCAGTGACCTGCACATGTTGTGTCTATTCCTTTATGCAAATGTGTAAAATTTACTTTTCATAAACAAAGATGATAATTCACTAATTGATCTATAACTGACAGATTTTTGTTGCCTAGCTTGCCTTGGATTATATCCTTATCATGCCTTCTCTTCTCCCATTGACATTCATCTTACCAAAGTGATATGTATACATTTATCATTCAGTCCATATCTGCCCTTTCCTGGGTTGCTTGTAGGCTCCTTCAACTGATATTGCTGTTTCAGAGTTAACACATGCATCTGCAGAAGTCAGTGAAATAGTGTTTTTCTTACTTGGTGCAATGACCATTGTTGAGATAGTTGATGCTCATCAAGGATTTAAGTTGGTTACTGACAACATAACAACTCGAAAGCCACGCCTTCTCCTTTGGGTGGTGAGTGCTCTATTTACATTTCTAGCATCTATATTGCTTTTCCCCATATATTTGATTGAATTGTTTAAAATCTTACATGCTCTTTTGGCTGTGATTGGATACGCACAAACTCTCCTCCTTGCAAAGAGATGCAATTACCGACTTAACATCTAGGCTTTGCATATATGCAGCATATCTTTCAATGTTTGATACTCAACTTTTTTTCTAAAGTAATAGAAAACATTATTAATAGAAGAGTCGGCAGAAGTAGAACCATACTCTTCCCTAGACCCTACCCAGGCAAGAAGATAAAGAAACCAAGCGTGTGATGTTGTTTTGCAATGCGAGACCATATAAACTTACCGTCTGTAATAGAAATGACTGATACATCTGTTTCAGTTGCTATGAGATTATTGCCCTTGAAATAAACTTTATCAATTATTTTATTCTTTCTTTTTCTTGGCATCACTTGGTTTATTCTGAATCCTTTGTAATTTGCATCAATGAATTTTTTTTTTTAAATATACATCTAAGTAAATGGAATTTGACAAGTTAGTGTTGTATTTGCAGATTGGGTTTGTCACGTTTTTCCTCAGTTCAATCCTAGACAACCTAACAACTACAATAGTCATGGTTTCTCTGTTGCGGAAACTAGTACCTCCATCAGAGTATCGAAAGTATAAGCCTCTCTTCTGATAATAGTGAAATTCTCATCTTATATTGGACATTTTCAGCATAATATTCTTCTCTGCATCAAAAGACTATATAGGGGCAGCTTATCTAAAATGCCACAACTTTAGTGAGTGTAAATGTTCATGCAGTATCTAAGTTCTGTAGTCATTAAACCTCTTACACTTTGTGTCCCTTCCCCAGCCCCACTTGCAGCTACTTTAGATCATCAGGCTTTTCTTTGGTTTTTTTTTTTTTTTTTTTTTCAATTCTCATAAAGAATCTTAGTATAGATACTTGAGGGATCTTGAAAAGTTTTCCTCCATAAAGGGATATATCTATATCTGTTTCTGCTAGTGCTTTATATTTATAAGATGATATAGAATTGATGTAAGCTCTTGAAGCTTTAATCTGCAATCTGCACCAATGATGTTTTTTGATACTTTTGTTGACTGACATATACAGTCAGTAAATCTTCTAAGCTTGCATTCGTTATTATTTTCTGCTTGTTAACTTGTCTACTGATTCCTGTCTGGAGTCAAATAAATTATAGCTAAATTATGGTACCAGTACAAACGCCTGGATATTTCCTATCATACTGTCATCATTGCATCCCAATAGCAAGATTGGTACTAAATATAGACCAGTCCTTAGAATTTGGCATATTTTGTTTTCATTCTTAACACATCTGAGCTTTAATCTTGCGAGTAAACTATTATTTTAGATGCATGCTCTTATACAAGGAGGTCTCCAATGAGCTTGCTTATGTTGTTTTTGTCAAAAGCTCCTGTTTATATTTTGACATCCTGAACGGCTACTGATTTGGATTGTTGACAGGATCCTTGGAGCTGTTGTTGTTATAGCTGCAAATGCTGGTGGCGCATGGACTCCAATTGGTGACGTTACCACTACTATGCTGTGGATACATGGTCAAATTTCCACTTTGCCAACAATGAAGGTTATCTCCTGAGAAATTGGTCCTATGTGATATGTTTGTATGGATCATGGCACAATTTGACCTGAACCATTAAAAATATTGATATATCAAGTTTAGCAGTAGTGGCATTTTGAGAGATTTTTCTGTGCCTGAGGTACTGGTAAGTAAAGTAGATAATGTGTTGCCCTAAATGTAGATTCCCTTAGTCTAAATCTCCTCCTACAGCTCCTTAATTGCAAGAACATAGATTCAGCTAAGTGCATGTGCCGTCTACCTTGTATAAATTACTAAACTGAGAAAGTGTTTGTAAGTATTTTCATGATTGCATTTCCTTTGCTTACAGGGGTTGTTTGTACCTTCATTTATTTCTTTAGCTGTCCCTCTGGCTCTTATGTCCCTGACTAGGTACTTTCCTTTTGCTGCAAGAAGTGATCAAGAAAATAAAATTTTGGATAGTAACAATTATCTTAGCAAATTACGATTTAGGTGACACTAGTCTTCTTCTGTTCAGTGAAGTTAACGGGAAGGGACAGGATTCTCCCAATGTCTTGGCATCTGAACAGATGGCTCCTCGAGGACAGCTTGTTTTTCTTGTCGGTATAGGAGCCTTGATTTTTGTGCCAGTGTTCAAAGCCCTCACAGGTTTACCTCCTTACATGGGGATGTTGCTGGGACTAGGTGTGCTTTGGATCCTCACTGATGCTATTCACTATGGTGAATCTGAAAGACAGAAACTAAAAGTACCACAAGCCTTATCAAGGATTGACACTCAAGGAGCACTATTCTTCCTCGGAATTCTATTATCTGTTAGCAGGTGACTTAGGAAACAAAACAATCTTGCATTATAAACCATAATACCTGTGCATTAATCGATTTAAATCTTAAATAAAAAATGAACAAGAATTACACCTTAGTTCTTTCAGGGAAGAGGTAATCATGCATGAATTGTGAATTTATATTCTTTCCATGCGAAATATACTCTTTACGTAACTCTTTAAATTATCCACTCACTTACTGTTAACTTGCTATATTGAATCAAGTTTAATGGTATTGTTCTTTAGTCTGGAGGCAGCTGGGATTCTCAGGGAAATAGCAAGTTACCTCGATTCTCATATTCCAAATTCTGAATTGATAGCAAGTGCTGTTGGAGTCATATCAGCTATAATAGACAATGTTCCATTAGTTGCAGCAACAATGGGAATGTATGATCTGTCCTCTTTCCCCCAGGATTCTGAATTTTGGCAGTTGATTGCGTTTTGTGCCGGTACTGGTGGATCCATGTTAGTAATCGGATCAGCTTCAGGAGTTGCATTGATGGGGATGGAAAAGGTGGAGTTCTTTTGGTACTTACGGAAGGTATTTGCCACTTTACTTACTATCCTTTACCTATAGAAATGCTTTTGGATAAATTTTTTGGTATGTCCGGTCAATGAAAAATGATAGACTAGGAAATACAATATAACAAGAGATATTTATTATTTATTGTATAAAATATTTATGTAATTACTATTTGGAAATTAGGGTTTGTAATTTTGGCGATTTAGATAACTTATGATTTAATTAGGGATTTCAATAAACCTTTTGGACTTAGGTTTTCTCTTAGCATCATGAACCTGGTGCCTTCTTAAGCCATCTTTTCTACTTCTACATATATATAAGCAGTAAGGCAGTGTTCATCCTTACCTTATTCGTTGATAACAATGATTATGATGTACAGGTTGAGTATTTGTTTCATTGATCCTTTTCAGGTGCTATATTACTTAGTTAATCATGAATAGACATGCAAGTATTTCAATTGTGAATCACCTTTTGGTCCCCCTTTTAGGCCAAGTCTATTATCTCTGAATTTTTCATGTTTTTGTATTTTGTAACATAAGCTATTCATGTCCTGTGCAGGTTAGTGGTTTTGCTTTGGCAGGTTATGCTGCTGGCATTGCTGCATATCTAGCAGTTAATAACCTCCACATCTCGTTACCCACAACTCTGGCTCACGTTCCTTTTCTTTCTGGTTCATAAATCAGAAGTTCAGACTTCACTGGGTTCATAATTTACGGCATGGAACGACAAATTTAGCTTCAAAATGATGAATTCCAAATCGACTTGCAGTGGATGTTGTGAATGAAGCTTTTTGGGTTACGAGAACGTGATTTGTACAATTCATATAAGGTTTTCTGGGAGTCTCAAAATATTCCTCGATTTGATACATTGTGAATGCTTGAAGTTTCCAAAAATGTCTACATTATGAAGACTTCAAAGAAAAATTTAATTCTAGAAATAACACATTGGCATTCAGATTTAGTACGTGAACTGAAACGAACGATAATGAGATTAGATCACTTCGCCCTGAAAGAAATGATTGGATTTATGCCTAGAATCTCTTCCTGAACTTTGCCCTTCAGCCAACAATCCCTAATTCCTAACTTGGACACACTAAATATTTTTTCTTTTTTGTAAAGTTATGAAGAAAAAAAATATATAGATGAAAAGAAAGAAAATGACCTTATATATACTGCCATTCTATTGTATTATTTGTTTTCTATTTCTTTAACTTTATTTGAAAAAAAAGCTACAGAAGATTCATTATAAGCATGTTAATATTTTTTCATGTGGGTACTATGGTTTCTAATTAGCACGATTATAAATCTTCCATATGAACTCATCTAGCAAATTAAAATCACAATCAATTTGAATTTTGTCTCCCAAATGCTATATAACATTACAACCCTTACTGAAACAAATTGCAAGGTATTATTAGACATGAATTTTAATTCGAAACTTTAAGAAATTATTTGAATTTTCAATGTAGATGTTACACATTTTAAATTTTCTCATATTTTGACAGAAGCATTAACTCATGTTTGATTATAGTAAATCATTGGATAAAAATTTAATGATTTAAATTTATAAATAAAAAAATATAATTGCATATAATTATTTTTATCTAGTGAATCATTTAATTTTTATTTAATGATCCATTACAATCAAACATGACCTCAAATGCTAAAATATAAAGAGATTTGAATTAAATGCTACAAAATTGGTTCTAGAATAAAAAGAGCACCCCTCAGACAGAGAATCATCCTCATCCTAAGATAGTCTTCTCATAACTATTAATGAATCAAATCAAACGGTTTTATTCATCAATCTTTTTAAACACATCTCCGTAGGAATATTGAGAAAAATCAATTATTCATGACCACTAATGACAGACTCCTCAAAAAGTTAAGGATTAACAATCCTTTGGTATTGAGGGTATGGCGACACGGCGTTACGCTAGCTCTTTCTCCTTCCAAGATGACCATTCGTATTTCAGACTCGGGAAATAGACACGTGGCCTCTTAGACTTTTTAGATTATGTTTTTAGTTCTCTGAAATTTGAATTTACATTTTGATTCTCTTTGTTTTAAGTGTAATTCATTAATTTATTCTTGATAAATGTAATATATACTATGTTATTTTCACGTTTACTGCTAAAATATTTTGAGAGCGAAAATTGGCGAAGGTATTTTTACTATAACACAGGTCATAATATATTATTATATATATATTAACAAACATAAGTTATTTGAACCAGCCAAATAATTACCAGAAAGAAATCAACCAAGTTGTTAATTTTTAGTGGTGAATAAAAATTTGAAGTAAAAGATAGAAACACCAAAATCACATACATTTATTGATTAGATCACATAATACGTTTAAAAATTATTTGTTAACACATTTAATTGAAAATTTTTATTAGAATAAATTATAATTTGAAGGACTAAATACAAAAAGGTGAAAATTAAATATTAAAGGAACGACTTAAGATAATGCGTATGTTTCAATACCAAAATAAGAGTTCGCTCTGCTCTGTTTCGTCTTATTGGCCAATATCTGAATCAGAGGCAAATAGAGCCGCACCTGAGCCCATTCTCCAACGAAATTAAGAGACATATTCAAAGAGATATAAAAAATTACGAAGTTTAATAAATAATCTCGTCTTTAAAAAATTTTTCTAATGCAGTTTGATTAGCATTTTAATAATTAATTGACGTTCTAATAGTTTCTTAATCAAACTAATTGTAAAAGAAAGGGAGAAGTGCATTTTTTTTTTTCAAAATCATCTTTATTTGAAGGAAAATGTTTATGCGACTAAAGTGAAGGATTTAATTGTCCTAAAATCAAATTAAGGAAAAGTAGTGTTTCACGGGCTAAATTTAATACATATATATATATATATATATGTATGTATAAAGAATTAAATTAAATGAGATAACTTTTATAGACTAAAATTATTAAATATTTTTTTTGGGTCATGATGATACCATAAAATTGTCACACCATAATATATAGCATTCTTTAGGCAAATAGTCCAATATTCACAATCAAGTGATAAAAATAAAATGAAAGAAACCTAGTTGGAAGATAGCTAAATAGAAAAGATAAATTATACTTCAGTGGTTCCATCCATATGGTAAATTAGTTAACTTTAAAAATTCATAATAAATTTTAAGACATTCCAAAAATTGTGAAATTTTTCAAGCAACTATAATATCATAATAGATAATTGTGCACATAATTTCAGTTCAAAATTTGTTCTTCTGTCCCTACAAATAAATAAATGATCATAGTTGTAAGGAATTATGTAGAATTAGAATTTTGTTAAAGATTTATGGTGTAAAACCCACTTAAATGGAATTCAAATGACATGAACACTTAAATGGAATTCAAATGACATGAAAATTTTCATTTCATTAATACCTTAAGGACTTTCAAATTAAATTTTAGCCTAAAAATCATCCATGTAGATCCTCAGGTGTCACCAAACCTCATGTATAGAAGAGAACTTTTTTGAATAGTTCTCCATACTTTAAGCATGCAAAAAGGGCAGCTATTGAACTCAAAATTCTATGAATTTGGTACAAATCAACTCTGGTATATTAAGATTAATTCTACCAAAGATCTTAATTTTTGGAGTTTATCTACTTAATATTTCACATTTTTTATTCTGTCATGAAATTACATCTTTTTAAAACTAAAACTTAAGTAAATAAGTTCCAACATACCAAATTTTGAATTTGCGCTCAATCACTCATACTTATGCTTCAAGATGTCTTCTATTACATATTATAATTTGCCCAAACTCTTAGTTGGTCAGTTCTTCATACATGTGGGAGTTTATACACATACAAGAAAATCTTATACAACATCATCATATTTTCTAAGTTACATGGTAATACAATCTTGATCATTGAATTTTTTTATACACATCAAAATATCATAACTTCCAACTAACAAGCCTCTTGGCATTGCTCCTTTAAAAGATCTAAGAGGTTATTTCCTTTTGCTTATCCTTACTAGATCCACTAGAAATTGTTAGTTAGAGATATGATGAGACAAAAAGTCCCAATAGTTCACTTCATATTTCACATACACTATGACACACATATGCAAAGTAAGATACACATCATCATAACATGAACATTGCTCATGAAATTATGTTAGAGTTGACACATTTAATTTTGGTTCATAACCACATCATATTCAATTTCATAATTATGGTAGGGTCACCATGTTCAAACCCTATAAGCCATCATACATTATATAAATTGCAAACTACTAAGGTTCCATGAGAGATCTCACACCATCATATATCAACTCATAGAAACATAAAAAATAAAAACTCATCAAGTATGCAATTACTAAGCATAAACACACACATAACATATGAGGAATAGAAAGGGAGCTACCTTGCTACTTTAAGTTAATTCTTTTATTAATTTTCCTTGCAATGACAATATCTCCTCTTTAAACTTAATCTTTGATAGCTCTTTTGGCAATAATCAATCCCTACACATATAAAATTCATTACTATCATTATTATTAGTTTAAATGCTTTGACCATACTTATTTCTCCATTTAAAATTCTAAATTGCATCATAAATTACTTAGAAATATATTTTATTACATTATTAGGTACCAATAGATTAAAAACCCACTTGGACAACTTGGTTCCATTTTATTTTCTCCACTTTCTAGCTAGAATTTCACCTAGGTCATGAAGTGAAATTTCTTCATCTAAGTCTCTAGATCTCAAATATGGTGAGGACAAACTGAAACTTCATAGTCTTAACCATGGAGGATCTATTTCAACTTGAAATTTCTACAAACTACTTAAGAAATTCTTATAAGAAAGTTTACCCTTTATTTTACTTCACTTTTCTCTACTTGAATCCCCCAAATTCTTCACTCTAAGCCAAAATCCACTATAGGAGAAAATATTTGGATCATTAGATAGCTCTAAGTGAGTTCTACAACTTTTCCTTCTACCATGAGTGCAAAAAATGAAGAAATCACATTGAAAAATCTACTTCTATGTTTCTCTTTTTCTATTATTTTTTCCACCATTTTGCACTTATTTGTCTTCCTTTACATGCATATAATGGAGAAGATGGTGAGGTGTCCATTTTTCTTTCACTTGGCAAAAGGGTGGGTGGAAAAAGTCAAAAAACAAAATTATTTGGTAAAAATTATACATTTTACCCTTTATTCACACTTTTGTCCCTTTTAATGGTATTTTCTAATCCAAAATTGCATAAAATTCCCTAATCATGATTTTTGGATCCTTTGATAGTTCTAAATTTAATTGTTAACATGCTTTGGAACTTTGCAAAAATTTTAGTTTTGCCCTTATTTATACCAAAACCTTTCAGTTAGTTCCTTTTAGCTTTTCAATTCGGTCCTTACCTTTTTGATTGCCTTAATTATTATCTTAACAAGGTAATTTTGTATCAATTATTGAATGAGATTTATTATTTGGGACGTTACATTCCACCCCCTAAATAAAATTTTCTCAAAGTTTAAACATACCTTAAGTAAATGAATGAGGTACTTCTTCTTTATTTCAAGTTCCATTTCTTAGGTGGCTTCTTTAGGTGAACAACTCTTCCATACCCCTTTCACCAGAGGGATTGTCTACTTAATTTTTCACATTTTCTCATCTCTTACGAAATTGTATCTTCATAAAACTAAAATTTGACTAAATAGATTTCAACATATCAAATTTTAAATTTGGCCTTATTCACTCATACTTATGCTTCAAGGAGCTTTCTATTACATATTAAAATTAATGATTGTCTTGTAAATACAATGTTTGATTCAAGTGCTAGCCATTCATTCATATCATATGATTGTGCCAAAAAGTTATGACTGCATATTAATACTTTTCCATAAGACTTCTTTGTCTCTACTTTCACTAGAACCAAAGTTGTGACTTCTAATGTGTGTTTGAATTATGTCGTCCAATTTAATCATTCTTCTACCAGCCTATATTTGATTATTATGCATTTCCATGAACTTGATGTTATTATTAGGATGAATTGGACGATTGCCTATACTATCATGCTTGATTGCACTAATAAAACCATTTGACTCCTAATTGTGGGTCCATACCATGTATTGAGTCTGAGCTTGCCTTTATGTCTTCTACCCAGGCTAGGAAATGTTTAAGAAATGGGTGTCATGGATTCTTAGTATTTCTTTTAGTAAAAGTCAAGTAGAAGAGGAAATAAATGAAATGCCAGTCGTGAGAGAATTCCCTGAAGTTTTTCCTATTGAAGTGAGTTGCTTACCCTCTGAAAGAAAAATAGAGTTTACAATTGATATAGTACCTGGGGCTAGACCTATTTCCAAGACATCTACAAAATAACACCCATAGAGTTAGTTGAACTCAAAAGGCAAATAGAAGAACATTTGGAGAAAGGGATTTATTCGGCTTAGTGTCTCTCTATGGGGTACTCTTGTTCTCTTTGCGAAGAAAAAGGATGGGAGTTTAAGGTTATACATTGATTATAGGGAATTGAACAAGATAACCATAATAATAAGTACATATTACTGAGAATTAATGATCTCTTGGATCAATTAATAAGATCTTTAGTGTTTTCTAAGATAGACTTAAGATCAGGGTATCATCAATTGAGAGTCAAAGTTAAGGACATTCCTAAAACAACTTTTAGAACAAGATATGACCATTATGAGTTCCTGGTTATACCATTTGGTTTAACTAATGCACCGACTATTTTTATGGATTACATGAATACAATCTTTAGGCCTTACTTTGATAAGTTTGTTGTGGTCTTTATAGATGATATTTTGATTTATTCAAAGAACCATGAAGAACATGAAAAACATTTGAGAATAATCTTATAAACTTTGAAAGAAAAGAAGTTGTTTGCCAAACTTAGTAAATGTGAATTTTGGCTTACAAAAGTTAAATTCTTAGACCATGTTATCTCTTAAGAAGGGGTTGCAGTAGATCCCAGCAAAATTGAAGCAATCTTAAATTGGGAGAGGCCTAAAACAATTACTGAAATAAAAAGTTTTCTAGGTTTGGCAGGCTATTATAAAAGATTTATAGAAAGCTTTTCTTAAATAGCTTTACCGCTAACTAAATTGACCAAAAAAGAAAGACCATTTATGTGGTATAGTGAATGTGAAAAGAGTTTCCAAGAATTAACAATGACTCACTTCTGCACCATTTCTTATCATCTCATATCCACGTTACACTTTTATTACTTATATTGATACTTCTTAAAAGGGTTTAGGATGTGTACTTATACAACAAGGTAAAGTAGTAGCTTATGCTTCTACACAATTGAGACCATATGAAAAAAAAATTATCACATACATGATCTATAACTGGCAGTGATAATTTTTGCTTTAAAAATTTGGAGGCATTTTTGTATGGTGCAATAGTTGAAGTCTATACATACCATAAAAGCTTGAAATATCTTTTTGACCAAAAAGAGTTGAATATGAGACAAAGAATGTGGATAAAATACTTGAAAGATTATGATGTTATTTTAAAATATCATATAAGAAAACCAAATATGTTAGCTGATGCAGTTAGCTGAAAATCAATCTATATGGCTATGATGATGATTAAAGAAATTGAGTTAATTGAATCTTTAATAGAATATGAACATAACTTGGGAGATGCAATCAAATAAACTATGTTTGAATAAGGTGGGGGATTAAAAGTGGATTCATGAAACTAATTAGAGAAGCTTAAGAGGATGATGAGTATCTACTCAAAGTAAAAGAACAAATGAATTAGGAAAAAACAAAAGAATATAATGTGAGAGATGATGGTTTGGTTAGGTTTCACAAAAAAGTTTGTATATCTAATGGCAGAGTTATAACATAAAATTTTGGATGAGGCACACAAAAGTATACCATTCATCTTGGTATTACCAACATGTATTATGATTTGAAAAATGTTTTTTGGTGGCCAATTATGAAGGGTAATATTACTAAATATGTAGTTAAATGCTTAACTTGCCAAATGATAAAGATTAAGCATCAAAAGCCAACTATTTAAATATTATAATTTAAAAAATTAAATATTCATATCCTACTCTAACAAAATTATTACACTTAAATGCTTAAACTAATTTTCCATTATAAATGGTAAATCCATCTGACACTTAAAGTCGTATTTTTATATTTTTTTTAAAAAGGTTTTTTAAATAATTCGCCAACAATGTTGGAGAAACAGTTGCATTTTCGTTTTTTAAAATATCAGTGTACTCTTGCTTCACATGGAGGTGTCGTGGGCACCTCCATGTCTATATAGATAATATATATTATATTATATTATATATATAATACACACACACACACACACATATATATATATATATATATGTGTGTGTGTGTGTATAATAATAAATCAATGGATATATATACAATATTATGAAATTATTTTTAAATTTTTTATATAATATTATCTAATTAATTAAAAATTCAATCATATTAGTTTTATTAGTTTCATTAATCGTTATTTTATTATTTATATTTTAATTTTTTTAAATACTTAATTATCTGTTTTAAGTATATATGTTATTTACATGATTAATTTTACAAAAAAAAAATTAAATTTTATTTATCTTTTATTTTGATGGTTTATAAAACAAAACCAAAAAGTGTAGTAAATTTTGTATATGTATTTTTAATTATTATTATTATATATGAGATGGAAAAAAATTTTAATTTGAAATTATATGTGAGAATTATTTCATTTTAAAACTTTTATTTGTGCAGGGACCTATTGGCAATAATTGATATATCTCTTTTAAATAAATACAAGCAAACAGAAATGAAAGTGATTGTTCTAATAAGAGGTGATTAATTCTGTAACAAAATATTCTCAAATTATTTTTTAAAATAAAATTATACCGGGCTTGTTTATCTTAATTTTACAATAAAAAATTAATTTTTAAAATCTTGACCATTTATATATATATATATATATATTAATGAGTTATGTAATTTTAATATATTATATTTTTTTCACTATTTTACTTGTATTCACATAGTAAAGGCAAATTTTAGGCGATTTTTAAATTTTACTTGTTTTTTATTTTAATGATTTAAAAACAAAACAAAAAAAAGTAGTAGATTTCATATATGTATTTTTAATAATAATAATAATAATAATAATTATTATTATTATTATTATTATTATTATTATTTATGATATGGCAAAAAATTTAATTTAAAAATTTATGTGAGAATTGTTTCATATAGAGATTTTTATTTGTAAAGGAGTTTATTATTATTATTATTTATTAAACTTTGTGTAGAGTTCACCATCCTCATTATTGAGATTTTTTTAATTAAGAATCAACGACAGAAATGCAATGTTAGTTGAATGACTTGAGTTTATAAAATACAAAATCTATAGAAATCATTTAAGATATATTAAATTCATTTTGTATGCAATTGTTCTTATGTAAATTTTGATGAGTTATGTTATAAGTGATTGATATTTAGAAAAAAAAACTTTATTGTGCCATCTAAATCTCTTAATAGATAAATACTAAAACATAATTTAATCTAAATCTCATAATAATAATAATTAGTACTATTATTTAACATATAAAGAATCCACTAAAAATTTTAATTTGTATTCTTTTTATTATCAAATCATCAAAAGTAAATAAATGAGATTTTGAAAATCTTGTAAAAGTAATTATTTAAGTGATATATACGTTTAAAACATATATTAAGTGTTTAAACACTATAATTAAAAATTAAATTTTTAATAATTAATTAAATATTAATATAATTTCATTTTATTGAATTAAATACTATTATGTATATTATAAGAATAAATCATATTATATATATTAATTATATATAATTATATATATTATATATATACACTCATTGAGGGTGAGGCACTTCATATAATTATTTTCAAATAAATTTGTTCTCCTAATTTATGCGGAAATCGAGACTTATTCATCTCTAACGAAGACAAATCATTTTAAGTATTTGGATATAAAATTTTGTCAAAAAAAAATGAATAAAATTTTTTTATAATATTATGCTAAAAATTCTAAGATAAACCTATAATTTATTTTGCCTAACTAGTTACTAGACCTAATCATCCATTTATAAAACCAACCGGCCCGATAGGCTTAACCTAAAAAAATATAGATAAAAGTTCGATAAATAAAAGTCTGACTCAAATTTATGTCCAATAAAAAGTCTGACTATGTTAAAAAAAAATATATATATATATATATAATATTTTTATTAAATTTTATTAATGAGAATCATTTCTTTTAATTTTGATAATATCATTTTTTGTTCAACAAATTATATTTATTAAATTTTCTTGTATTATAAATATTTTTTATTATATAAATATAAAATGGGTCGGGCCGTATTATCAAACTTCTACTGCTCGAACTCAGGCTCAAATTTTGAAGACAAATCATGCCTAAACCCAAGCCCAAACTCACCAAAACATGAACCATGTACAAGTCTGATCCGTTTATACTGGTTAGCCAAGACCCAAGAGCACCTTTTGTTTTGGTCATCTTTATAGCGCCTAGCAATCTTGCTTCCGCAGGAGAAGCAACATTGCAGGATCTCATGTAGGTCATCTTATGCCATTCGATTTATCTCTTGGTTAATTTTTTACCACGTCATCTGCTCATAAATAGTTTTTTAAAAAAACCTGCTTTCCCGAGTTTCTTCATCTTTCAGAACCCTGCAACTCTTCCGTGTCCTATGCTGCCAAACTTTCACATTTTTTACGAATACAATATTCTCAATTTTTATATAAAATATTTTTTTAAAAAATAAAAAATAATTTTTTATAAATAAATATATATTTATATTTTAAAATTTTTATAAAAAATAACATATAATTAAAATATGAAAAAATTAAATTATTTTAAACATTTTATAGTTTATTTTATATATTTTAAAGTCTATTATTTTTTAATTAAATATCAATATGTATAAAAAATAATTTAAAATATTAAAAAATATATATTTATTTATAAAAATAATTATTTTTTAATTTTTAAAAATATATGTTATATAAAAATTGAGCGTCATTGGATACTTTAATGGAAAAAACAGTTCCCTTTTCCCCCAATTACTGGAGGGGATTCGCGCGCCAAAATATAATGGATACATTCAATCTGAATCCAATGGCCCTCTGGAGAAAATCCCCTCCAGTATTGATCCGGGTTCCCGTTTTTGACCCCTTATTTAGCAAAGGTTCTGCATTTCGGTTGTCTGAGATTGAAGAATTAGGGGATTCCGAAGAAAACCAGATGAATTTACACTTTATAGTATTTTTTCTACTTCATGTTTCTGGATTATTGAGTGCTGACCCATCTGGTGCATAATTGCAATTCTTGTCTTCCGAAAATTTTTGCAGAACTTGTTGCAGTTCACTCTAAAAAACCCTATCGGAGCCTTTACTGCGCTAAAGAAAAAAGTTTTATTAATTAAAATCAGAGACCCCTTTGATGCTTTTTTGGGATTCCATAATCAGGTTTTTAGGTTTTTGTGCAACTGCAAGCGGGAATAGTCTGATATTGGTATTCTTCTCCTCAGTCATTTTGGAACTTGCCCCCCCCCCCCCCCCCCCTCTATGTTGCATGCATCAATGACTTATTGATTCAGAACTTCAAAAATGTATCTATTGCAGTTTCTCTTGTGTTTTGAACAAAATTTAATAAGTGGCATAATTCTCAAAAGAAATTATAGTTTCTGAAAAGAAAATAGACGTCGGAGCTTCATATTTTTTGTGAGGGGAAGAGATGAAGAGAGGTTGAGAGGAAGACAGGAGAAACTGGGCCTATGTAGAAGAGAGGAAAACAGGACGACGATTGTGGCTTTCCGCCGAAACTGCCGTTGCTTGCAGAGGTCAGATCGAGCAAGTGAAAAGAGGGGAAGAACCCTAGGATCCACTCAAAATCGTTTTGAGTCAATGTAAGTTTATAAACAATTTCTGCAGCAAATGACGTGGCAACAGCTAAAAGATGAATCTAAATGAGATTCTCCAGTAATATCATTACTTCAGTAGTACGATTCCTGGAGGTTATCTGCTCCCCGAACCAAGCTACCTTCCCAATTGGGACTAATTTGTCCCCGTCCCATCATATGCGGAACCGAGCACTTCACTCGCCATTTCATGGCCTTCGTTTTCGTACCCTCCAATCTTCACTTTCATCATCAGCTCCTTCCTCCTTTGGCCGTTCTTGTTGTAGAAATAGGGATCTCAGGTTCCTCGGTAATCATCTATTGGCACGCGCAGAAGACAAGGCTAGAGGTTCTACTTCTTCGTTTCAGCCGCCACAAGCTCAACAAAGTCCCGAGAAACAGTTTCAGGTTTCTCTTCTTTATAACCCCTTCAATGATTGGTTTTGCTAGTTTATGAATTCAGTAATCCCTGAAAAATCCCTAATTTTCCGTAAGACTGGAAAATGGGTTAGCATTTAAACTATTTTTTACTTAAAATGTGCTTACTTCATATGTCGATAACGATCGCTATTTGCAATGTTCAATGGGTTGATGTTTATTCTAAATTTTGACTTTGAGTACACTTTTGGTCCCCCCCCCCGCCTTTTTTTTTTTTAATTGAATCGACGTTGTGTTTCAACTTTTAGAAATAATGCAAATAAGCTCTTTGTTCTTTATTCTGTTCTACTGTTGACGAAAAGTGATATTTACGATTGAATCACATTAAAGCATAAGATTTAGCTCACATGGACTCGTTAGCATAATTTTTTTGGCCAATTTTGGCCAAAAATAAAGACTAAAGCATAATTATATTTAATTACTTGTCATCCAACAAATTCACATGGTCTAAATCATGTTTCGGTAAGCAAGTTAACTAAAACATCATCATTTATTCTTGTTGCATGTTTAGAACTAAGATTAAAGGACTTAATTGTATTATTTTAAAATTTCAAAGGAAAAAATTTAACGTTTTAACATTGCTGGAAGGACCAAAAGTGTTTTCAAGACTGATATCCTAAAAGCTCTTGCCATATTTGCAGCAGCTGCAACTGGAGCAGTGGCAATTAACCATTCTTGGGTAGCCTCTAATCTGGTCCATCAATGTCATTATCTGTATGTTTCTTACTAAAGTGCATGCATTTGTAAAATAATGTTTCTGATTATGCTCTTTTCTTACTTATCTTAGTTTACCATTACCTTGAAACGCAGGATCTTGCTATGGCCTTGCTATTTGGAATAGGATATGCAGGCATCATATTTGAAAAATCTCTGGCCTTTAATAAAAGTGGAGTAGGATTGTTGATGGCTGTAAGCTTATGGGTGATACAAAGTATTGGGGTAATGTGGATTTTTTATGTTGAGAAATCAGTAAATTCTTGATTAATCAGAAGCTGCGTAGAGATCTTGTCCTGCATTTGAGATGTAGATTGCAATTTCAAGGTTTTGTCTTGACATTGTATAGGACACAGGACGTAGTGACATGCACATGTTGTGTCTACTCCTATATGTGTATTTGTAAAGTTTACTTTTCATAAACAATGATAATTCACTAATTGATCTATAACTGACAGATTTTTGTTGCCTAGCTTGCCTTTGATTATATCCTTATCATGCCTTCTCTTCTCTCATTGACATTCATCTTACCAAAGTGATATGTATACATCTATCATTCAGTCCATCCTTTCCTGGGTTGTTTGTAGGCTCCTTCAACTGATATTGCTGTTTCAGAGTTAACACATGCATCTGCAGAAGTCAGTGAAATAGTGTTTTTCTTGCTTGGTGGGATGACCATTGTTGAGATAGTTGATGCTCATCAAGGATTTAAGTTGGTTACTGACAACATAACAACTCGAAAGCCACGCTTTCTTCTTTGGGTGGTGAGTGCTCTATTTACTTTTCTAGCATCTGTATTGCTTTTCCCCATATATTCGATTGAATTGGTTATAATCCTACATGCTCTCTTGGCTGTGATTGGACATACACAAGCTCTCGTCCTTGCAAAGAGATGCCATTACCAACGTACTATCTAGGCTATGCATATATGCAGCACATCTTTCAATGTTTGATACTCAAATTTTTTTCCTAAGGAATAAAAGGACATTATTAATAGAAGAGTCGGCAGAAGTAGAGCCATACTCTTCCCTAGACCATACCCCTAGCAAGAAGGAAAAAAACAAAGCGTGTGATGTCGCTCTGCAAATATGTAATGCAAGACCATAGAAACTAATTGTCTGTAATTGAAATGACTGGTATATCTGTTTCAGTTGCTGTGAGATTATTTTCCTTCAGATAAACTTTTTATCAATTATTTTGTTCTTTCTTTTTCTTGGCCATATCACTCGTTTATTCTGAATCCTTTGTAATTTGCATCAGTGAAATTCTTTTATAAATATACATCTATGTAAATGGAATTTGACAAATTAGTGTTGTATTTGCAGATTGGGTTTGTCACGTTTTTCCTCAGTTCAATCCTAGACAACCTGACAACTACCATAGTCATGGTTTCTCTTTTGCGGAAACTAGTACCTCCATCAGAGTATCGAAAGTATGTGCCTCTCTTCTGATAATATTGAAATTCTCATCTTATATTGTAAATTTTCAGCATGATGTTGTTCTCTGCATTGAAGGACTATACACGGGCGGCTTATCTAAAATGCCACAACTTTAGTTGAGTGTAGATGTTCATGCATTATCTAAGTTCTGTGGTCATTAAACCTCTTATACTTTATATCCCCTCCCCACCCCTACTTGCAGCAACCTTATGTCATCAGGCTTTTCTGGGCTTTTTTTTTTTTTCTTCATGCTCTCATAAAGAATCTTAGTATATCTACTTGAGGGATCTTGAAAATTTTCCTCCAAAAGGGGATATATCTATACCTGTTTCTGCTAGTGCTTTATATTTATAAGATGATATAGAATTGATATAAGCTCTTCAAGCTTTAATCTGCAATCTGCATTAATGATGTTTCTTGATATTTTTGTTGACAGACATACACAGTTAGACAGTAAATCTTCTAAGCTTGCATTCTTTATTGTTTTCCGCTTGTTAATGTGTCCTCTGATTTTTGTCTGGAGTCATATAAATTATAGCTACACTATGGTACTAGCTCAAACGCCTGGATATTGCCTATCATACTGTCATCGTTGCATCCCAATAGCAATAGTGGTACTGAATAAAGACCAGGGGAGGGAGTCCCTCGAATTTGGCATATTTTATTTTCATTCTTAACACATCTGCGCTTCAATCTTGCAAGTGAACTATTTTTTTAAAAGCATGCTGTTATACAAGGACGTCTCCAATGAGCTTGCTTAAGTTGTTGTTATAAAAGCTCTTGTTTATATTTTGACATCCTGAAGAGCTACTGATTTGGATTGTTGACAGGATCCTTGGAGCTGTTGTTGTTATAGCTGCAAATGCTGGTGGTGCATGGACTCCTATTGGTGATGTTACCACCACTATGCTGTGGATACATGGTCAAATATCTACTTTGCCAACAATGAAGGTTATCTCATGACATATTGGTCCTATGTTATATGTTTATATAGATCATGGCACAATTTGACTTGAACCGTTAAAAATATTGGTAAATCAAATGTAGCAGTAGTGGCAATTTGAGAGATTTTTCTGTGCCAGAGGTATTGATAAGTAAAGTAGATAGTACGTTGCCCTAAATGTAGATTCCCTTATTCTAACTCTCCTCCTACCTCCTTAATTGCAAGAACACAGAGATTCAGCTAAGTGCATATGCCGTATTCCTTGTATAAATTACTACGCTGAGAAAGTGTTTGTAAGTAATTTCATGATTGCATTTCCTTTGCTTACAGGGGTTGTTTGTACCTTCATTTATTTCTCTAGCTGTCCCTCTGGCTCTTATGTCCCTGACTAGGTACTTTCCTTTCACTGCAAGAAGTGATCAAGAAAATAAAATTTTGGATAGTAACAATTATCTTAGCAAATTACGATTTAGGTGACACTAGTCTTCTTCTGTTCAGTGAAGTTAATGGAAAGGGACAGGATTCTCCCAATGTCTTGGCATCTGAACAGATGGCTCCTCGAGGACAGCTTGTTTTCCTTGTCGGTATGGGAGCCTTGATTTTCGTGCCAGTGTTCAAAGCCCTCACAGGTTTACCTCCTTACATGGGGATGTTGCTGGGACTAGGTGTGCTTTGGATCCTCACCGATGCTATTCACTATGGTGAATCTGAAAGACAGGAGCTAAAAGTACCACAAGCTTTATCAAGGATTAACACTCAAGGAGTTCTATTCTTCCTAGGAATTCTATTATCTGTTAGCAGGTGACTTAGGAAACAAAACAATGTTGCATAATAAACCATAATACTTGCGCATTAATCAATTTAAATCTTAAATATAAAATGAACAAGAATTTCACCATAGTTCTTTCAGGGAAGAGGTAATATTGCATGAGTTGTGATTACATATTCTTCCCACGTGAAATATACTCTTTACCTAACTCTTTAAATTGCTATATTGAATCAAGTTTAATGGTATTGTTCTTTAGCCTGGAGGCAGCAGGGATTCTCAGGGAAGTAGCAAATTACATCGATTCTCATATTTCAAATGCTGAATTGATAGCAAGCGCTATTGGAGTCATATCAGCTATAATAGACAATGTTCCACTAGTTGCAGCAACAATGGGAATGTATGATCTGTCCTCTTTCCCCCAGGATTCTGCGTTTTGGCAGTTGATTGCTTTTTGTGCTGGTACTGGCGGATCCATATTAGTTATTGGATCAGCTTCAGGAGTCCAACTGATGGCGATGGAAAATGTGGACTTCTTTTGGTACTTACGGAAGGTATTTGCCACTTTACTTACCATCCTTTATCTATAGAAATGTTTTTGCATAAATTTTTTAGCTATTTCCAGTCTACGAAAAATGATAGACCAGGAAATACAATATGGCAAGAGATATTTATTATTTATTGTATAAAATATTTATGTAATTACTATTTGGAAGTTAGGGTTTGTAATTTGGACAACTTAGATAACTTATGATTTAATTAGGGATTTCAATAAACCTTTTGGACTTAGGTTTTCTCTTAGCATCATGAACCTGGAGCCTTCTTGAACCATCTTTTCTACTTCTACATATGTATAAGCAGTAAAGCACTGTTCATCCTTACCTTCTTACCTTCTTCGTTGATTACAATGATTATGATGTATAGGTTGAGTGTTTGTTTCATTGATCCTTTTCGGTGCTATATTACTTAGTTAATCATGAATAGACATGCAAGTATTTCAATAGTGTATCACTTTTTGGTCCCCCTTTTAGGCCAAGTCTATTATCTCTGAATTTTTCATGTTTTTGTATTTTGTAACATAAGCTATTCATGTCCTGTGCAGGTTAGTGGTTTTGCTTTGGCAGGTTATGCTGCTGGTATTGCTGCATATCTAGCAATTCCTAACCTCCACATCTCGTTACCCACAACTCTGGCTGACGTTCCTTTTCTTTCTGGTTCATAAATCAGAAGTTCAGACTTCACTGGGTTCATAATTTACGGCATGGAACGACAAATTTAGCCAAATGATGAATTCCAAATCGACTTGCAGTGGATGTTGTGAATGAAGCTTTTTGGGTTACGAGAACGTGATTTGTACAATTCATATAAGGTTTTCTGGGAGTCTCAAAATATTCCTCGATTTGATACATTGTGAATGCTTGAAGTTTCCTAAAATATTTACATTATGAAGACTTCAAAGAAAACTTTAATTCTAGAAATAACACATTGACATTCAGATTTAGTACGTGAATTGAAACGAACGATAATGAGATTAGATCACTTCGCCCTGAAAGAAATGATTGGTTTTATGCCTAGAATCTCTTCCTGAACTTTGCCCTTCAGCCAACATTCCCAAATTCCTAACTTGGACACACTAAATAATTTTTCTTTTCTGTAAAGTTATAAAGAGAAAAAATATATACATATAGATGAATAGAAAGAAAATGACCTTATATATACTGCCATTCTATTGTATCATTTGTTTTCTATTTCTTTAACTTTATTTTTAAAAAAAAGCTACAGAAGGTTCATTATATGTTAATATTTTTTCATGTGGGTACTATGGTTTCTAATTAGCACGATTATAAATCTTCCATATGAACTCATCTAGCAAATTAAAATTACAATCAATTCGAATTTTGTCTCAAAAGCTACATAACATTACAGCCCTTACTGAGACTAATTGCAAGGTAGTATCAGACATGAATTTTAATTAAATTATTTGAATTTCCAATGTAAATGTCAAGCAATTTAGATTTTTTCATATTTTGACAGAAGCATTAACTCATGTTTGATTATAATAAATCATTGAATAAAAATTTAATAGTTTAAATTTATAAATAAAAAATATAATTGCATATAATTATTTTTATCTAGTGAATCATTTAATTTTTATCTAATGATCCACTACAATCACATAATCTCAAATGTTAAAATATAAAGAGATCTGAATTGAATGCTACAAAATTGGTTCTCATGAGACTAAAGAGTAATAAGAGCACCCCTCAGACACAGAATCATCCTATCCTGAGATAGTCGTCTCATGACTATTAATGAATCAAATCAAATGTTTCCATTTATCAATCTTTTTAAACACAGCTCCGCAGGAATATCGAGACAAATCAATTATTCATGACCACTAATTATAGACTCCTCAAAAAGCTAAGGATTAACAATCCTTTTTAAAATGAAAAATCAATAGTACTTTGGTCATCCACATACGCCAAATTGACATAAGTTTTGCAATCTTCAATCATACGATTGTAAGAATTTCTTTTTCTGAACGCGTATTACTTAGAAACAAGCCGTGCTGCTCGATGATGATAATTAATTTATCCAATCTATCACCATAATGAATAATTTTATTCGCCAACTTCACTAGACAGGAAAATCTATGTAACCTGATCGTATACAAAGTACGACTGACGGCAAAATCGAATGAGCAAACAACTCAACTACACAACTATCTGTTCCTATGATAAGAAACTAAACCACAATACAAATCGCAAAGCTTGAATTATTCTTTTCCCCACCCTCTAAAACTACTACTCTCAATTGGTCATTCAACAAAACGGGCACATCAAGCAGCCATTCCCAGCCGAAATGAAAAGAGAAAAACGAGTGGTAAGTTAATCTCTTACAGCTTCAGGAAAACGAACTCTTCAATGGCAGGAATTTCTCCAATCTTCTTCAAAGTTTCTTTGCTAGGTTGTTCATCCACCCCAATTGCCATTACAGCCTGCTTCCGTGGAGCAATCCTTCCTACGCTCATGAAGCTGACATTCACATTCTCCTCACCCAAAACGCTCCCAACCTTGCCAATCATACCTGGTTGATCCACCTGCCTGCAAAGTATAATGCTGCCTTCCAAGCTCACATCAACATCGAAAGATCCAACCTTTGTCAGATGGGGGACACCATCTTTCACCCGACCTTCAAGCCTAATCTCCCCAGATTCTGAAATAGCACTGGCAAATCTGGATTCCACATTAGCAATTTGAACCTGGACGAATTCAAGTGGACTCTCAGGTGAACCATCAAGAATTATTCTCTCCTCAGTAATCCTGAGTCCTCTTTGCTTGGCAGTGAAATCTGCATTGACCAAATTCACAAAAACACTGGATATGGGCTCAATGAGACCCTTGGTAATCATGGCACGGAGAAGCCTAGTGTCAAGATCATCAGGAGCTCTAGCAGAAGCATAAGTTACTTTCACTGATTTTACACCACTTCCTCCTGCTACCAACTGGACAGCAAGTCTCCCCAGTTTCTCAGCCAGATCAACAAATGGTTTCAACTCCGTTAATACCTGCAGTTAGGAAGGATGAAATAGTAGTTAACCCATTGCATCCCTAGCTTGGCAACAAAGTTGAGCCAATGTAGTAAACCAACTCCCGTCCATGAGGTTCATGATATTATGCATGTCTCAGACTAGGTTGTTGACACTTAAAGTGGATAATTTTATCATCTCCAAAATTTCAAGGCTTATAAGTTAAAATCAAGTAATTACACTGACAGGTAAGGTCCCTGGTATTCCTAATTACTCATACCAGAGTTCTCCAAAAGAACTCTTCAAAACGAGAAATAATTCCACTTGAGCAAATAAGAGTTTAAACACAGAATATATTAGGGAAAAAATGTTCCAAATTTATTTACAGATTTGATCCTAGTTATATACTAAGATTAAGGATTGACAACTAAGAAAATCTCAGGCCATAGCAAATGCAGGTTTTTCCACGGAAGCACTGTCAAGAAAAAGGATAAGGGAGAGGGACTATGGCAACAATTCAATATAAGGTAGTTTGTCTAGAAAAGGAAAAGGATAAGGATAAAGCTTTTGTATTACCTCTGCAGGAACCATTGGTGCATTGACAGCAGTAGCAGCAAGCTCCCCTTTCAACGCCCCAACAACAGCTTCTGCTATTTCAATAGCCACACCTTCCTGTACAAAAGTTTTAAATGTTATAAAGCAAGAAAAAGGGGAAGAAAAGGTGGAGCTTATAACCAAACAACCAATTGCTCAACATACCTGAGCTTCCATGGTACTAGCACCGAGATGAGGAGTTGCAGTAACTCTCTCGTGCAGAATCAATTTGCTGTCCTTTGGGGGTGGCTCCTCTGTGAAAACATCAAGTGCTGCCTGAAACAACAAGACACAATTTATTTAGTTTCCTTCACCGTGAACTGTTAGTGCTTCCCAATAAGAGATGGCAAAAACCTGAGCTACAATTCCGTTATCTAGTGCCCTAACAAGAGCCTCCTCATCAATAACTCCTCCACGAGCGACATTGACTATCATAACTCCTTTCTTCATCTTAGCAAAAGTCTCATCATTGAGAATCTTTGACGTAGCAGGAGTAAGAGGCATATGCAAAGAGATAAAATCTGCGGTAGCAATGGCTTCATCGAAGCTCACTAGTTCCACACCAATTGCCCGAGCACGGTCTGCTGGAGCATATGGATCATGCGCTATGACATGCATACCAAGTCCCTTGGCACGTCGAGCAACTTCAGAACCAACCTTTCCAAATCCCAATACAGCAAGTGTTTTCCCAACCAGGGATACTCCAACATACTTATTTCGTTGCCATTTACCTGGATCAACCATAAGACGGGTAAATCAAGTAGCTTGGAGTATATTGACTAAAGTAACTAGCATGAGAACGATGCAGAAACAGAGCACACAATATGATTTTCCATAAGAGATTACAAGAAAGACAATAGTCACAAGCTCTCAACTATAGCTCTCCTTAGCGAACAAAACAACTTTTACTTGCAAGAGATACCCACTTCAGTTCTTTAATATATTAAAATAATCTATCAAAAAAATTTACGATAACTTAATCCTATACATGCAAAGCAGATCTCATCAAAAGTAAAAACAAAAAGAAAAAAAACAAAAACCAAAACAAACAAAAGAAAAGAAAAATCTTCATACAGGAATGTTGATTCCATGATATTTTCGCCTTCCGGCGGGAGATATTATTGGTTCCGTCAGAAAAATAATAATGATAGTGAAGTTAGCTTCGAAAAGATTTTCTCCCCTCATTCTCAAGCACCTCAATACACACAATATAAGTTTGTGAAAAGACTTCAGTATTCGTGACGTATTCAAATTCATTTAGCGCACCAAAAGAAGCATACTTAATCATAAGATCAAAATCATATCCATAAGACACAAAGTGTTCGATAAAATGCTCGAAAGAGTGACAACCCCCGAAATCAAACTCACGCTTCCGACATTCAGTTTACTAACCAGCTTTCACGGACGCATCAGCCTGAGCAACGTTCCTAGCCATGGCGGCCAAAAGCGCAATCCCATGCTCGGCGGCGGCCACTGTGTTGGCCGTGGGTGCATTCACCACCAAGCATCCATACTCGGTAGCCGCCGCCAGATCCACATTATCGATTCCAACGCCGGCTCTCCCAACCACCTTGAGCCTTCCACCGGACGACTCGAACACCTCGCGGGTGACCTTGGTTCCACTACGCACAATCAATGCATCGCAGAGCGAGATCTTGGTGCATAGCTCCTCGGGGCTCAGATTGTAGGAGCAATCAACATTAGCGAAATCCTTCAACAGCGTGAGCCCGGCTTCACCGAGCTTCTCGGATACGAGGATGGTGGGCTTGGCATCCAAGCCCGCTGAGACCACCACCACAAGGGGCCTCACAGGTCGGATGCGGCGTTGCCGGAGAGAAACGGAGAAGGGAGAGGATAGAGGGAGTTTGGAAGAGAGAGCGAGTGAGCGGTCCCTGAGATATTGGGCTCGAAGGGTTTGGGAAGCTGAGGTTGCCATTGATGCTCGAGCTGGGAGGAGTGAGAAGAAAGAGCGAAGGGAAAAAGAGAGGGAAGAGGGTTTTATAGTGAGGAGACTGAAGTCCACGCGCCGATACGCAGGATTTGCAGAGTTTGAGCCTCAGCTTACCAGAAACTTGAAAATTGGTCAATGCGCATTTCTAATTCCGTGGGTCTACTGTCCGAACCTCAAAATCAATTTTAGGTTTTTAATTAGAGGAAATCAATTTAATTTAGTTTTAGAATTGGAATTAAAATAAATTCGATGTAAATTTAGTCAAATTTAAATAAAATTGGTTAAAATGTATAGAATTTGTCAAATTCAAATAGATTTGCCAAGTTTAATTAGAGTTAATTAAATTAATTTTTTTAAGTTTTTGACTCAATATGAATAATTTAATATTTTAATTAATTTTTTTTTAAATTAACTAAATTTAAGATCAACTCAATTATTTTAATCATTAAATATAAAAAAATTATATTAAAAATATAATTACATTATTATGACTTTAATATATTCTACTTGTAATTGATAACAAATAATGTATTACAATTGATTAAATAATTAACTCTAATTTCAAATTTTTTAAATTTTTTTTAATCGCATAGCTTAAAATACATTATATATATATATATATATATTTACTCTAACTTATTTACATTATTATTACTATTAAAATTACTATTATTTTAAATTTTAATTATTTTGAATTTCTATATTAGTAAGTATTATAATGACAAAACTTGTTTTTAATTTTCTTTTAATAAATTTAATCTCACCGTTTTAAAAAAAACTTTTAAATTCAATCTCTACCTAATTAATTATAATTAAAAGTTATATAATTCAAGTATATTTCTTAATAATTTTTTTTATCATTTCCTAGTTCTATAATTTGAGTTATTATAATAGTATTTTGTATATATGTATACATTTTTATTTTTATTTTTAAATTTTGATTATGTTTAATAATTATTTATTAATAGAGGCAAACTCTTATGATTTTATGTTACGAGTTTATATCTCCTTTACAATTCTACCTAAACCCATGAGTTTGACAACATTAATCCAAACACTAGCCCAACTTACAAAGAAAAAATCATCACTCACAATAACAGTACCAAAATATAAAAATAATAATAATAAATAATAAAATAAAAATATATTTTAGAGTAAATTAATATTATAGTAGTTCATAATTTGTAGTTGCACTTAACTTAGTTCTCCAATTTTTTTGAAAATTTCATGTTGGTTTTTGTTACAACCTGAGCCGATAAGATGTGACTAACATGGGAATAAGTTATCCTTCATTCTCGTGAACCTATCAAAAATCATAAGACAATAGAAGTTAACTAATATATAAATCCTCACTAAATAAACGTCAAGATTCATAAACTCTTCATGCAATTATTAAATAAACCAGTTTAATCTCTATGTAGAAGGTTGAGCAGGGTATTCCCTGAATTCTGAACTTCCTAAAATTTCTACAACAAAGTTATTTGACATACAATAGATTGGAGAATTCTGCTCTCTCACACATAATTATAACACAATCCATAACAATTGTAATACTTCAAAACATTCAGCTTGTATACACGGGAACAGCTAAGCCTAATTATAAAATAAGAATAAATCATTACTCTAGCAGTAGGCTATGCTCACCAAGGAATGGAAACACCACGATTCCTACTCTGTATGTGAGTGTTCTAGATCAGCGTTAGAATATAAAAAAATGTTAAACAATGGGATGAATGAAAACTCAGTGAACAAATAATTCTAATATTATAAAATAAAGAACAGACTTACAATGGTACATCTTTTCATAATTTAAAACCAGATAACTTATAGTCATAATTCAATACCAAGCAGAGAATAATTATTAATAGAATACATTGGGAATCTCCTATAGAATCAGTCAAAATTTCAAAATACAGAATTAGCCCAAGGATAGTGAAAACAAATCAGAACAGTTACTCATTTTTAGTCATAAGCTTTAAGTAATTATCATAATGACTTTAGACCTTAAACTAAATATGGTGGTAAGGGCATCATACCCAACCATATTAGATTATCAATCGCAGTATACTACAGTTAACGTCTACTGCCATCAACTATAGGGTTCTATTTTGGGCATATTCCCAATATTTTAGATATATATAAACATTCGTGTTCAGAACTCAGAATTTCAAAGTTATACCACTTCAGAGATCAAATTTCAATATTTTTAGTAATTCAAAATACAGAATCATAATGCTCATGAATTAACAAATTCCCAGATCTTTGAATACGGAATAAAAATTTATAAATTTTGAAGTTTGCCAAAGATATTAGAGATAACAATTATTTAAAGTGAAAATTGGATAATTGAAATAATATTATGCATAATTAAGATTATCTACTCATCTGAGAGAAATATATCAACCTCTTCCTATCCTTGTTTATAATTCTCTTATTGACAAATTTTCTAGTCATCTATAATATTAGATAAAATATTTTTAACCTATAGTATTCAAGAATAATTTCAACAATTTAATCATATCATCGACTTAATTAACTATTCCTTGTTCACATTTAATCAATCACCTATTCAACCCAATTTGACCATTTTACTTTACACAATTTTAAGTAATTAAATTTTTGGCCACTTTTCTTAATAACGCCTCAAAATACTTATGGCCTATATTTATTATTATTTTATTTTATTTATTCTATTATGCATTTATTAAAATTCCTACACCTACCATCAACATCAATGTCACTTTAACCGTTATTTAATAAATTCTAAAATTCTTCATTCAACTTCAATTAATGGTCATTGTTATCTAACCATACCATGCAAGGTTTCCCATTATAATTTACTCTCTTTTTCTCTATGAAAAATTTAGAAAAATTATAAACAAATTTGTAATTCAAACTAAAATTTTCAAAAATTCTAAATCACTTCATAGATCCATGATAATATTTAAGAAGCCCCAAAAATTTAAATTTCATCTCCTTTCAAGATTACACCTAAACCTATAATTTAGAGTTTTTCAATTTGGAAGCCAAAACTCATAATTGATCAGTGATATTAAAGGAGAATGATGCGAAAATCATATAGGATGTGAAACCCTAATTCAATTTAATGAGATTATACCGATTTAAGCTCAATTTCATCACTTTCTCATATGAATAGTAGTTTTTTTGGATGAACAGTAAAATTGATAGCTGCAAATGTGGGAGAAAGGGCCAAAAATGATGAAGAAACTAAAGCCATAAGCTAAATTGAAGTACAATGCACCTGATTTTGTGATTTTATAGCTCGATTTTGCACTATCCTTCCCACCTGAGTTTCGCTGGTTTTCCAACAATGTGGTGTCCAGTGTAGGTCACTGGGAGCCAGGTGAGGTTGCTAGGTCACCGATCGACCATCGACGATGCCGAATAGCAACAGGCAGTGGTAGAAAATGCTGAGGGCCAGTGAGCGTAGCGATGAACATGGACTAAATGATTTGCACGAAGAGAGGATAGTGTGATGGGATTTCAAGATATAAATCAGGTATTAAAATAATACGAGTGGGGATAGTGGATATAATTAAAGCATTAGATTAATTTAAGTGGGGATAACATGTAATGATTAGGGGCTTATAATAATATAAGTGGGGAATATTGTACTTATCATATCAAATTTTTTTTTTTCACAAATACTTGGTTATCATATTCTGTTGAATTACAAATACTAGGAATGTACAATGTGAGGTTTAGATATTCACTTTGGTTACCATCTTAAATAAAATTTTATCTATATCTTCATTTAGTATTACTAAAGTTTCCCTTTGTATATCCATTTTTAGTATTTCTCTCCCCTTCTTCAGCTTTAAAAATAATTTATTATTATTATTATTGTTAACTTCATGGGCATTACAATTTCTATACTTGTTCAATTTATTGTAATTAAATTCTTTCATCAAATATACCTTAAGTACTGTCCAAATTTTGTTGTTTTGATTGATTTAGTTGGCACATTAAATGTATGTTTGAATTAGCAACTAATGTAATTTTAGGCAAATTTAATTTTGAAAATTAAATTTGGTTAAATATGATTATATTTCACCATTATTTATATTTAAAAATTTTTGTTTGAAAATTAATTTTTGTTATTTATATAGTTCATTCAATGTAAAAGCAATTATTTTTCACTTCTTTATAAACAAGAGTTAGAGAGCAAAATTGATTTTGTAAAAAATTAAACGCCAAACCAAATAACAATGATTGCAAAGCAAACTTATGTTTAAGTGTGTAAATGAATTTTTTAGTCTCTCAAACACTAAATCAAAGGCCATATAAAATTTATTGGCCTATTAAGATATTGGTAAGCAAAAATCAGTATTTTACCAAAAAGTATATGAAACAAATCATTTTCTCATATCTAAACAAACTAAAATTGGATAAATTTAAGATATATTGGTTATGCTTCTACCTTAAGTTGACATATGCTATCCAAGAGAAACTCATTTTCTTCAGAAACAACATAATCAGTAAAATTTGGGTAGCAGCTATAAGACACTTAGCAGAATGATTGAATTGCAATGAGTTATACATTTTTAGGGACTGACTTGATTATTCTTAAATATCTGAGAATTATAGCTAAGTGGGTATGTAAATTTGAGGACTAAATGGCTAGTTTTCTCTATATTTAATCTATTTCATTTTTAATCTAATCATAATTTAAAATATTAAATTTGAAATATAATAAATACTTTTTGATTCATTGATAAAAATTCCCATATTAAAAACATTCTAAATTTATAATGAGTACAATTTGTTGCTTTTTAAAATTATAATTAAGCACTAATATGAGAAAATGAAATATATTTTTCCCTAATTAAATTATCACTACAATTTACATATGAATATATGAAAATAAAAACTTTAAAACATTTTTTAGATATTTATCACAATATTTTCAAAAAAAAAAAGCTAATTAAAAATTTATTTGCTACTCAATGATAAATAATTGAGTGATTAACAGAAAAGGTCCACTGATATATTATAATTTATTTAGAAATTCTAATAACTAACACTGAAAATTATCTAAATTTGTAGGTCCTCAAAGTATGCGAGAAAATCCTTTAGTTCTTTGTCAAGTTGAAAAGTATTGATACAGTTTTACAATATTTATTATTTTTTGTTTTCAAAATAAAAAATAATATAGGAATTATGGACTAAACTATTTCACTTGAAATTTGTATAACCTCAACTTCATAAATTAGATCCCTATAGAAAACACGCATTTATCTGTTTGTGACTATTCCATTGGAACTCAAGGTATAATAGTTGCAATGAATACAATGCATAAAAACCAGCTATTTCATTATGAACTTATTTGATTAGCTTTGTCATTAATCATCCTCTTTCACTATGCTAGATGACCACAGATTAAGCAAACCAGTGTGACGTGACGTGCCGGTTCCAACCAAAAATCCTGGACGTGACATAATGAAATTATACAATAATTTATCTTGATATTTCATTTAAATATTATATAATGGTATTATTATTAATAACTGAAAATTATACATACACAATCGGCCAACTTTAAAACACTGAATGAAAATTTATCGATATATATATTCAGATAATTATTTTTCAACCATCATGTCTATTTCCTACTGTATTTGTTATTCCTTAGGTCATATTCCTTTGTAATTAATTTACCCTAATATTAAATTAGATTGAGATTTCATGAATATTAATCATACCCAAAAAAAAATCTTTTTTCGGGCGAAAGAGGGTTGGTGGAGATTCATATAGGAGAAGGATGCGACGCGCCCCTTGTCGCGTGAAAAATCACGAGTGCCCCTCCAAATCCAACGACATATTTGATATCACAGGAACGTCTGAAAGTATCAATCTAGTGTGCTTCCAGTGGGACCCAAAAAATGGGTTGGTGAAGACTTTTTCTTTTTTAATAGAAAGGCTCCATTCTATACAAAACATTCAAAATTAATAATAACAAATAAATATTAATTACATAGAGGTTGAAATAAAGTCGGTGTTTGCGTTTGTGAATGAGTTAGTAATCAATTCAAGATATGAGATGATATTTAGTTATAATATATTATTAAATAAAAATTTAATAATTTAAATTTATAAATAAAAAATATAATTTAATATAAATTTATATTATTAAATTTTTATCTAATAATTCATCGTAATTTACCCTAAACCCAAACAAAAGCGAAACCAAATTGGTCGGTAACACTGTAAAGAAAATGATCCACAAAATTACCATAAACAAAAATAGGCATTGGTGTGGTCCTCAAAGAAGACACGAGGCATCGATGCTGCCGCTGCCAAGTTGGTACGGGCTCATCAACACTCTCAAGTTTAAAAGGACACTTGGAAAAAGATATGTTACTTACAGCTTTTAATATCCTAAAATTACTTTTCAAGCCCCTATTGTTGTTTAATTACATTTGTCAGTCTTCTTAAATTCCACTCTCCAAGGAACTATTCTTTTAAATGATATTTAAATTTAAGCTTTTAATTTTGAATATTTCTAATATTAAAGATAAAATATACGGTAGAATTATTTTATAAAAGCTTATTGACTTAATTAATTTAATATATATATATACATAAAAAAGCAAATATCATTAAAAAATGACTTATTATTGTATGCTTGAATTTTCATTATTGATTAGCACAAAGCTTGGCTTTAAAAGTTGGAAAGTAAGCAAGGTATGAATTGAATTAATCTTTCTATTCGCAAACTTTTCAGACTTGGATTTTCTTGATTTTGGAAGCAACAATTTTTGTAGCACATAAAATTTACATTTAATGGTATAGGTCAATTAGCAAGCTCGTTCCTTATTCTCTAACTAAAATTTTATGTATGTTCTATATAAATGAAATATCTATTAACTTAGTCTCTCACAATATTACTTTTCAAATATAATTCTTTACAAATAATATATTTCTCAATTTAATTATTCACATATGAGTATTCATGAATGAATTCAGACTCTAAAATGTAAAATCATTATCGACAATTTCCTTTGAAAAATACAACGAACATTAAATAACTTGTATGTGCATGACTAAATTGAAAACCCAATTCAATAAATGACTCCATTAATAAAAATGTTTTACTCATTTTTCACACAAATAAACAAAAGCCACAAAGTGAGAGAGTAAACGAAAGAGGCTTCAAAGGGAGAAAAGGCAGTATGGCTCTCCCAATTTGATACTTGTTCAATTTGTCTTAAATAGGAGAAGGATAAACACATAGTGATAGATTTTATTTGAGTAGTGAATCCTACTTAAAATATAGAATCTACTAGAGAGAGTGAGTATGGTGTAATTCAGGGTGGTGCAACAAAATGGGCAAGATATGCGTGGGCTAGCATGTGACCCAATTGAACTTGAGCCTCTGTGGTGAGATGGAGATTGTCTTCCTTCAATTGCAATCCCTTTCCATCCACGCATACCACGTTTGCGACATTAATTCCTTTTTGTGCTTCTCTCACTTTCTCCATATACCTTCCATCCCCTGACGCTATTGCTACCTGTGTCTCCATCCCATATTACCAATTCATAATCGTACAAATCAAATTCATAAATCTCTATTCAAATCACTCCCTAATTTAATAATCTGATTTCATATTAATTATTCACACTTTTGAGCATTTTCACAAAACAAAGTCCACGTAATTGTCTTTGACAAAATAAAGCTCAACTTGAATCTAAACGAGCTCAAATTAATCTTTTTTATATTAAAAAAACTTATTATTCAAAAATAACTTCATGTATTGTGATATTTTGATAAATAAATAAAATTTAATACTTTTTATCTTAAAAATTTATGTCAATACAACAACTTAGTTATATTTATAATTTTTTTATGTATAATTTTATAAGTAATAATAATAATACTTAACTATATTATTTATATCATATTTTAAATAACAAAAAGACAGAATTATGACTTTAAAAAATTTATTTGGCTTGATAGATCAAACTTAAAATATATGAATAAAAACTCAAATAATAAAATCTAATTAAAAAAGACTTAGACTTTTTTAAAGCTTAAATTCAAATTTAATTTTTAAAAGATCAACAAGATGTACGAAATTTATTTGACATCAAAATGACAAAAAACTAATTTTTGTATCTCATTTTTAGATAAGTTTTAATATAATGTCTTACTTTTTTCGTTTTTGTTTAATAAAAATTTTAATTTAATTAGGTGTTAGAGTATTTTGTTTTTTATAAATAACGGCGTTTTAACATACCTTAGAGGTGTCACAAATCACAACTGACAATTTTTAATTACAAACAACAATATATGAAGATTTAAATTAAAACAATTTTTATAAATTGTTTAAATTTTAAACTATTAAAACTTCAAAAATACAATTCCACACCCTGGCGTGGCGTCTAATTACAGACTTGACAATTGTTCAACCCCAAACGACCACGTTGGCATCTCTTTTGACCCTTTCATAACTGCAAACCTGATTAATTTTATTTATTTAAACTATAATAAGCCTTAATAGGAATTTAAATATTGATCAAATGGAATGCCACGATGAAGCTCAGCTTGTTTAATTACCAAGCTTAGCCCAATTAACATTATACTATATATGCTTATTTATATAAAATTAAACTAAATCAAAAATCAAAAATTATATATGCCAGAAAATTTCATGGAAAATCTTCGGCGTTACTTTCAAGCGAAGATGACTGACCTGGATAATTGGAAGCGATGGCAAATTAAGGTCTTGTCGAACATTATGGATGAGATTCTCCATATTGACTCTGTAAGCTTGGGCATCATGCTCAGACGACGCGTCGCTCTCTCCTTGGTACCACAGCAACGCTTTGATCTCGCTTCCTTTCACCTTCGCACTCTCTTTCGCTCTCTCCACCATGTCTTCGTACAGCTTCTCGCCACGCGCCCACTCCTTTATGGCCGTGCCGCCCACCGCGCACGGCACCAGCCCCAACGCTCCCCCGCCCACGCACCGCTGCCTCACAGCGTTGGCGAAGGACATGCCGGGACCCACGCCGCAGACTTTCCTGGTGTCGATGTCGGCGTGGAGGGGCTCGGCGGCCGGTTCCCATTGGAGATGAGCGTTGAGGCGGATGATGGAGGGATCCGGGTGGCACTCTGGCGGAACGACGCCGTCCCATTGCTTGTGGTTGTGAGGATGCTTGACCACTCCTCCTCGCCCGGCCATGTTGCTTTGGCCGGAGAGTATGAAGATTTGCAAATGGGAAGGGTTCAGATCTGGAATTGTGCTCGATTCCATGGCTTCCAACACATCAGGGTTCGTGTTCTGTGCTTGTGTCTCAACGGTTGACATGCCTTTCTTGGGTTCGTACTCTGGACTTCGTGTTGCAGTTATCGACTTCTATAGCTGAAGTGGCTCTTCCACATGGAAATGGGCCTCGAAGTCTCGTAGTTATATCTAAAATTCAAGATTAGAATTCAAGAACAATTGTGGGCATAGCTTCGGCTCAAAATACTTGAGGACATATTCAAAAGCCTAAACGAAGCCCCACAGACTAACTAGAAATAGCTTTAAGCCTTTCAGCCCAAAAAAAAAATTTTGTAGTAGCTTTAAGACATGCACAGGTGTCAAAATGGTTGACGGTTGAAGAACTGGGATGTTGAACCCAGTCCAGCAAGTGGTTGATCCATTTAATCTATTAAAAATTTAAAATATATTATTTAAAAATTAAATATTCAATTCTAATATAAAAAATTTATTTATGTTTATGGTGGATCAAATATTAAATGTTTAAAAATAAAATAAAAAATAAAAGTTGTTTGAGATAATATAATGTTAAAATTTATATTAAAAATGATCTATAAAACTTTTTAAATGACTTGATTTACTAGTGTTTAAACATCGAATTGAATTAGTTTTGGTACCAACCTTTGACCCAACTTAAAATTCTCATTAAGACCTAGTCCCATTGACTCACGTAATAATTGTCACAGGTTAGACTGAGTCATAGTCACATTTAGACTGATTTACTATCTTATTAAGTTAACTCATTTAACCCCCTAATTAAATAGGTCATATTAGTTTAATCCACTTATATTAAATAAATTAAAAATTGTAACTTGACCCATCATTTTTTATGGGTTAAATTAGTTCAACCTAATAAGTTAGACCTATTTTTATGATTATTTAGACTTTAAGATTTAGTATTTAGACATATGTAAAGAATAAAGCTAAATGTTGAGGTTGAGTTGTAAGCTTCTTAGAAAAATGCAACAAGATCTTATCAACTTCAAATCATCTTGTAAATGGATGTGTGCATTTTTATAATTTAATATTAATTCTTTAAAATTCTATCCATTTATTTTCCTTAAATAATTGTGAACTTAGGCATCTTTATAATTAACGTAGAAAGCTTTCGTTTGTGGCAAATGTTAAAAATAGACAAGACATAGTTTTTAGAGTGTGAAAGTTCAGATACTTGAAATTTAAATTTGAAAATTCAAAGAGCTAAATACAAATGACTTAAAATTTAATAAACTTCTTTCAATTCATTTTTTAGAGCATCTGAATAGTACTTAACAAGTGTGTCATTTTTTTTTATAGATGTTAAAATGAACCACTTTATCCACTGGAGTTGGTTTATATGATTTAGTGAATTAAATGAATTAATTCATTTAATCTACCTCTATTGGATGAGAAAGATAAACCCAATATGTTAAGTTAGAAAATTAACAAAAAAGAATTGTGAAAAAAAAGTGAATTCCAAGAAAAAATATATAATTATCAAAGTATATATTTAATTCTAATACCAAAAATGCATTTATGTTGTATATAATTGATTAAATATTAAATATTTAAAGATAAAATAATAATAAATACTACTTAAAATTATGTAATGTTAGACTTTTTATAAAAAGAAATTCATAAAACCTTTTAATTGAGTTAACCCATAGAATCAACTTATTTATCTCATGGGTAAATAGCCCAAGTTAATTTAAACTGCCTATGATAATTGAATTAAAAATTACAATTCAATCTACTATTTTACTAAGTTGAATGTGTTTTGACCTGATGAATCAATCTTGTTTTGACGATCATAATTTCTCCGCTTTGAATCTAGCACTTGGCGTGGACCTTACACATAATCTCCTTGTAAGATTTTAGTGTGTTTTTATAATATAGTATATATTCTAATAAAAAATGAAAAAAAACATACGTGGATAAATCTTTTGGTTGCTTCGGTTTATAGACACGCAAGAAACTTTCAGAAACTTTAAGGCATAATGGGAGAAATTTTTAAGTGTTTTTAATTTATCAAAGAATTAAAAATCATGTTGATAATAAAACAAACATAAAGTCATGATTTGAGAATATGGAATGGATATGGACGATGCATCATCTGGTTTGCTTTTAATTTCAATTAATTTTAGACATTTTGCTTTTAGAATGAATTCATTGAACCATTTAATCTAGGTCTGAGAATGCCATAAGCAAAGCATGTGCACAAAAGACCAGTTTGTGGTGACAACGTATTTAAAACAGTAAATAGGAGCAAGTGAAGCCAACTATAACAATTATGATACTTCCACACCAAAAACTCAATCAAATCCCCTTCAATCAATGAATTCTTCCCCCATGTATATATGGCATCTGGATTTTTAAGTTTCTTAAAAAATGTAAAGATTTAATGTTTAATATAAAAAATACATATATAATCTAACAATTTAAATTAATCTTGATAATTATGCACAATAAAAAATTATAAATTATAATCTCATGTTTTTCATGATTTTAATCCAATGAATCGAGGGCTTGTAAGAAAATACAAAAAAAATCCGAATTCGTCTGTGCCATACCCGTACTGTCTGACACTAGTTTATTACCTAATAATTTAACCACAATTATTTTTATATATTAAAAAAGAAAATTTGAAAAAAAAATCTTATATTTTCTTCACCTCACTAGATTCCGCTCTATTATTTTCTCCGTAGTTCTTTGTATTTCTTGGCATTCATAATGAGAAATCCTTGTAATTGATTTTGGTGTACGCATCATTATAATACAACAAAATTTAAAGTATTTATATAATAAGTGTTTTTTATTGACTTTTAACATTTATTTGAGACAACTCTTTTTCCCAAAATATATAGTTCATAAGTTTTTTTTTTTTTGGCTGAATCGTATGTTATGATTTGAAAAATGAGTAATGTGAGTTAGCTAATAACTTAATCTCTAAATTATTAGTCACACTTAACTTTAATTTTACAAAATAATATATAAATTAATGTTAAAAATGATAAATTTGTTGTACATTAATCTTTTAATGTTTTTAATGTGTGATAAAAGTTTTTAGGTTTGAGAGTTAATATCAAATTATTAACCATACTTGATTTAGATATAATTTTATGCATATTTGTTATTAAGTTTTTCAATAAAATTAGAATATAAATAAAAAAAAATTATTAAAAACACAACCATATTATGCTGTGTTATATAAATCATACATATGTTACAAAACTTATACGTATGTCATCTTTTTTCAGAATTATATATAAATTATTTTTCTTCTTAATTTACTATTTGTAAAGTTATAGAATATTGGAGAGAGAATTAGTGCTGTGCATGGTGTAAAAAGCAGAGATAAGCCAAAAGAAGGACCTTTTACATATTACAGACAAGGATTCGATTCGGGAATCAAACTTACAGTGACATCCTCACACAGACAATTTGCTTTCTTCTTCCGTGCAAACCCTAAATCAACCAAACAAGAAAAGAAGAAAAAGCTAAAAACTTTAATCTAAGAAATTGGACTCAAACACATCATTACAGTGGAGAATCAATTAGTGGGGGGTCATCTTCTCCAAGATGTTCAGAGCCTCTTTCATGGAGGGTCTCTTCTGTGGGACAACAGAGGCACAGCTAAACCCTAACTTGAAGCACCCCAATATAACATCTTCCCTGTTTTCCATGTCAGACCTTATGGCCACGTCAGCCATCCTCAACACCCTGTTCCTCTCCTCCTCCACGTCATCACACTCAGGCCACTGGTGTATTTCCAGGTCTGAGGCAAATCTCCCACTGAGAAGCTCGAGCAAGACAATGCCGAAGGAGAAGACATCGCACATGGGGGTGGGTTTGATAATGTGGGGCCACTCTGGCGCTTGATAGGGCAAGTGGTGGGTCCCACCCCCGCCGGAAGACGATGAGGTCAGTGGAGGGAGGTGGTCGGGTTGTTGGCGAGAAGAGTTGTTCGCTCGGAGGTGGATGGTGTAGTTGCAGAGGAGGCGGTCGAGGCCGAAGTCGGTGATGATGGGGTCCATGTCGGAGTTGAAGAGGATGTTGGACGGTTTGATGTTGCCGTGGACGTGTTTCTTGTCGTGGATGAAACCTATGCCTCGTGCTATTCCTCTTGCTATCTTCAGCCGAGCCTCCAAGGGCATGTTCATGGGCGATGATGATCCCGTTCTTCCTGAATATATATATTTCATCAACTTCACTAATAAGCATCATATCTTTCCATTTTTTTTTTTCTTTTTTCAGTTTAAAGTAAAAATTCGCTATTTAAAGGAGAGAAAATAGATCAGAAATAGGAGGATGAAAAGAAAAAAATATATAAATTTTATGCATATATTTATTTTTCTGTGTTACTTTTTTAACACAAATCTGTCACAACCCATGCTATTTGTTGGATTTACATAAAAGTTAAATTTGATTCACCGAATTATTAGAGGAATAAATTTGAGGATAATAAGACTTGTTTAATTAAGAGACTTAATATATTAAAAATTTGATATTTAAATTGGTTTAATTCCTAAATAAGTTATTTAAAAATATAATATAAATGTATCTATAAATATTGAAAATTCAAATATATACATATATAGAGACACAGTCAAATAAGTTTTTTATACAAATAATGTAATTTTTAAAAATATATCTAATAATTAATTTGTGTTTGAATGATGTTCTATATCATTATTATATTTCTTTTTAAAAGGTCATTTTGTTGATAAACTCATTTTTGTATGATTTTAAACCAACTTACAAAGTGAACTGGAGGTCAGTTTTGTTATTTTATATTTGATAAAAGAATATGATCAAATTAAACTAGTTCAATTTTAAAAATTTCGCAAGCCGGGACACCAAGTAAGAGAATAATTGAACAATGGGAGAAAACTGCAAGACAAATGTGGAGGGAAGAAAGAAAGAATGAACACTTACTGTGACAGATGTTGGCGAGGCTACCATTGGGAACATAGTCGCAGATCACAAGCTTCTCATCCTCTCCCCAGCAGAATCCTCGAACCCTAACCAAATTGGGATGACGAATCTTCGCGATTGCCTTCACTTGAGTCTCGAAATCCTTCATCCTCTCGATCCCACACTCTCCAACCCCAATTCTTCTCACAGCATACGCTCTTCCATCCTCGAGCACTGTCCTGTACACTATGCTTCCTCGGCTCGTTCCCAGAATATACGCCGACGACGTCAGCAGCGTCTCTAGCTCCAGCCTCGTCTCTCCGTCCACCGTCACAAGCCTCCCTTCTTTCTCAAGGTTCCCGTTTGGGGTCGTCATTTCAATGTTCATGTTATTATTCTCTTGGTCGCTGTCGGAGCTCGTCGCTTCCGACGTCTCCTTTTCGTCAATTGCTAACCAGAAACAGGGGATTGTGGGTTTTTTAATTTCTGGGTCTTGTTTTGCTGTGGTTTTAGGAGCATTTTCAGTAGGTTTTGGATATTTTTTCTTCCGTTGTTGGTAGACTAGGAGAACGATTATGGCTAAAACGCCTATGCCGGCCAAATCCCCGACGACGATTCCGGCTATGGTGGACGGTTTTAGGCCATTTGGTGGCTTATTCTGAGAACCATTGGGGGTTCCTGAGCTGTTTGTTTTTGGGTTTGTGTCGATTGTTTTGGGTATGGCTGCAATTGCTGGTGATGATGAAGTGTTGGAGTTGGGTGGGTTTGAAAGAGTAGAAGGAATAGAACAGGGGATTTTCAGGGGCTTTCCACAGAGATCAGAATTCCCAGAAAGTGACTCTGTTTTTTGGCTGAGCAAAGCCAGAGATTGTGGTATTGGACCCGTTAGATTGTTGAAGGAGAGATCAACTGCGGAGTTTCCTGGTATCTTCTTGGCAAATTCGGGTGAAATTGTTCCAGAAATCTTGTTGTAAGAGAGGTTCAAGTATTTCAAGCTTTCCCCACCAAAGTCATCTGGTAAAGACCCATTAAGCAAATTCGAAGACAGATCTAAAGTCTGAACAAATATAAACCCACTTGGAACTTCACCAGAAAAGTAATTACTCCTCAAAGAAACAAAGGTCAGATTTTTTAGTTCGATGAGACTTTTCGGGATCGACCCCGCAAAGGCATTGTCAGATAGGTTCAAAACTTGAAGACCTTTCAACTCACTAATCGATTCAGATAGCTCACCGGAGATGACATTGTTGGCGAGAGAAAGAACTCGAAGCTCAGAAGCGTTGAAGATAGAATTGGGCAAAGACCCGTTAAGAAAATTGTTGGAAAGATCAAGATCCCGAAGGTGTTGGATCATCCCAAGGTCTTCAGAAATCGAACCCAGAAGCTGGCTATTGGGAAGAACCAAGCTAGTCACTCTGAGCATGGTTCCAATTTCTGTACATGTGACTCCATTCCACGAGCATGGTGATTCGTCGCCGTAGCTCCAATTATCTAACACTGACTTTGGGTCGCTGAGGACGGAGTACTTGAAGGAAAGCAAGAGAACCCCATCAGTGTTCAGAGCAAATGACCGAAGAAGAAGAAGAAGATGAAAGAACGAAACTTTCCACCCCAGATAGAGATTCTTGGAGTTAAGATTCATGATTCCTTGAGATGATGATGGTGATGATAATACAACATAATGGCAGAAGCTACGAGTTCATGGTGTAGAAAAAAGATTTCAGAGAAGGGCAAGAGGGAGATGGTGACCAACTGCAACTTCTTTCTTCTGTTCACCAAATCTTCAGAGAATTAATGGAGGATTGTGAGTTGCTACTAGCTACAATGTACTGAGTGAAGCAGACAAAATGCTAGTAAGGAAACCAAAATAATTGAATCGGTAGGGAAAGTAACAGCAAAAGGAGTTGATAAAGATGAAGTGAACCTAACAGATGAAAAGATCATAAAAGGGAGTTTTATGCTACAGTTCTGCCAACTCTCACTATTAAACTCAGAAACTGAATATTTGTTTAGGCATAATTGGCGAAATAGAGAAAAAGGGATGATTCTAAATGGGACTACAGGACATCCGAGTGAGTTGGAGCCCATAACTTGTAGCAGAGTCTGTGAGAGTCCTTCTCCACCGCCACTTCACATTTCTACGTATTTGAGTATTGACCTTTTCCAACTCCTACAGTGAGTGAAACTTCAAGGAAAAATTATTACTAAGTATTATGAAATCAATTTTTTTTTACGGATATTATACTTTAAAATTATCTTAAATAACCCAAGCATGTACTCTTTTATGTTTGATGACAAAAAATATTCTTAAACTTTCAATGGCAAAAGATGCTTTTGACATTAAAAACTAGAAATATAATATAGGTCTTCGTTAAGTCATGAACCATATACCTATATGACACTCAAAATTTTAGGCTTTTAAATATTTTAAAAATAATTTTAAAATACAAAGTTTTTTAGAGTAAATAATTTAGTTTCATGATCTTTATTAGTAATTTTTTATTAGTTACTGAATTAATAGTTCGATTTATATGAATTAATTTTGTAAAGATAAGTAACCTTAAATACTTGATGAAGAGATTAAGATTAAATACATTTCAATTACAATTGAACTGATATATTTTCTTCACAGTACAAAAAATGTAGATATACTTCAACAAAAAGGCTATATTTATGTCTCAAACGTGTAAGAACCTGTATCAAATATACTGTAATTCTTAAAATGACATGAATACTATTATATAACTGTGTCACATGGAGACCATTTGAGTTGCAGCAGATGGCTAGTAAAGGGAGGAGTTACTGTGCTATTAAACTTCATAGCTACCACACTTATGCATTATAATAGTCTATAACAACTTATCCACTTCTCATCTTCTAACTTCTTTTTAATTTCCTTAATAATGGCCATTAGAAGCTTTTAAAAACATATGATGGGTAATCCTAACTCTACGTTCAATTTAGGTCTTTCAGCTTTATGAAGGAGCCACAGCTTTTAATTAAGTGGCAACATAAGGAGAAGCTAAGAATTTTTTAACATGGAGTGCAAATCCCAAGGTCCATTTTTCTTTTGTTTAATCATACTCACGAGCTTACCGTAGTTCTTTGAACGCCTTAAGAAACATATCTAATTAATCTGTGTCTGAATTTTATGGATTATTTTTCACTGAGAATGCTTCCGGTTTTTGGGAAGAGACAAATCTTTCCCACGAGACTTGACCTTTTCCTCTGAGATGAGCACTGTCCAAGAGCAATAGATATTAGCAATTTGGTTCTGTTCATATACTTCCATCTGAAAAGTGAAGAGACACTGAGATCAGAGCTGGGGATGGGCAGAAATTCTTATAATGCATTTCAATAATTTGGCAAAAGCTTTACTTCCAGATAAAGTACTATCTGATCAAGAATGTGAGAGAAAGTTCATCACAGTTCTGATTTCATATATAATTACCATTTAAGAACTTATATATGGCCACAAGTTAGGTCCCCTTGTCTATCTTTTACGGTATATATGTTTAAGATGAAGAAGCTGAAAAGGAAAGGAATAATTAGTTGTTATTTTTTTTTTAAATATTAGATGTCTAATTAAGGAAAAAAGGGAATTAAATAAATAATTATAATGTTGCTTTATTATTTTTACTCGTTATGTTCACATTTTTTTCGGATACTTTTAGGATAAGTGTATGAAACATAGAGTTCAATGTTGATTTAAGTTATTTATTGGTTATTATTAATGAATAGTATACCTTAAGATTTTGACAATTTTACCTAAATTAATTTAATATTTTCATATGTACGCATGACTCATAAGAGTATATTATATATATATATATATATATATGAGCATAAAATAAACAAATCGAAACAAGAAAAAAAATGTCTAGATCAAATGTTAGTATGTCAAAGTGGTCCATGTTAGTTATGAATGGTTAGGTTTGATCGAAGTCCTATATACAATATTTCTTTTCGTTGGCACCAAATATATTGTTAATATTGTTGAATTCTCCACTACAAATTAGATTGATTATTTGGCATAAAATATATAGTTTTGCACATTGGAAAATTGTTTTATATAGTATGGACCTTACAAATATTAAAAAATAAATAAATACATGTCGATTTAAAATTTTGAATATATAAACTTAAATAAAAGCACAAACCAATCCCAATAAAACCCAAACTAAACGAAATCAAAACCAAACCAAACCAAACCAACTATACATAAAACCGAATACACCCCTTTCTTTAAAAGGCTATAATTAACTGTGATTAAAACCTCCTCTGAATTCCAATTGGAAGAAATATCAAATACTTTCTTTTTTCCTTTCCTCCCATAAATTCCCCACCAAGCATAGCGTTAAGGAGATATATGAGTAAGCGTGGGGACGAGAGTATAGGGGGTTCACATGCATGATTATATATATGCCTGTTAGGGAAAGCTTGTTGAACAATACATGATAGGGCAAACTCACGCAATGGAGGAATGGTCCCCTATGTAATATATATATAATGATAGTACATATATATCTAATGATAGGGCAAACTCATTGCGTGAGTTTGCCCTATCATGCATTGCTCAACAAGCTTTCCCTAACGGGCATATATATATAATCATGCATGTGAACCCCCTATACTCTCGTCCCTACGCTATATATATATATATATATATATATGCACCAACACGTTCAGCTTCTGAAAGGCCTCTATCTGTCCGTAACAAATGGCGAGTGACCCATCTTCCCTCATCTTCTTCTCTTGTACTGAACGATCATTGAATCCCCTAAAAACAAAATGGAAATCTGCAGTGCCTTTACTTTCACTTTCACGCATATAGCTGCACATAATGTGCCTCATAGGAAATCATATATATATTTCTGCGGTGAAACTCTGAATTGGAGCTTTTCATGAGATTGACGTTTAGAATTGAAGGTTTATGGTTTAGAAGGAGAGGTTGCATTATTGAAGATAACTCATTTTAATATAAGGTAAATTGTCCCATCATCTTTTCAATTTTACATGTAAGTAAATCATATATATGGGTGTTGAAAGGAATGAAAAAATTTTAAATAAACTTGATCGTAATTAACATGTTAAACATATCTTTATGTGTTCATTTTTATATGTATTAACTGGGTATGATTATATTATGTAAATTAGATCTACATAAAAACTCTATTAAATTTTATTAAAATTATATTATATAAATTCAATCGATCTAGACAAGTTTCTTTAATATACCCATCTTTGGTAATAGCATGAGGAAAATTTTTCTGTTGTTATTTAATTATGATATGAGCACTAAAATAAATAAATTTTTCAATACATTATGTTGACGAAGAAAAAAGTTATTCAAAGGTTGAAGTTAACTGAGATACAATTCCAGCATGTATTCCAGAAGAAAAGTGCATCCCTAAATGCCTTTTAAAGTACTGAATTCTCAAGGTAAATTAAAATTAATCTGGGCAAATTACGCCTGAGTATCATAAATTTAACATATTTACCTTAAAGGACTTTAAATATTAATAGTCTTTGACTTAAGATTCTGAAATATAATATTTAAACACATAATAAATTAAAGGGCCTTACTGGTCATGACCCTTCAAAGTAAATAAAATTTAGTTCAAAATAGGTTAAACTAATTCATAATAAATATGTTAAACTTATGATTTTAAACATAACTTTTTTGTAACTTCAATCTTAAATCTTAAATTTCAAATTAAGCCCTAATTTTCACTTCAAATTTCAGTCCATTTTGGAGGGCTTTCTCACCCGTGTAAGAAGCCATTCTAAGGTAAAATCACCATCATGGATTGTAAACCTACCTCCATTAATAATGAAGGTTGTCTAATCACATGTTTGCTCTATGTCTGATAAAAGCAATAGCATAAGATTTTTAGGGGGTCCAAGACATAAAACCTTTGTGGACAAGTTAATTATCTTTTTGAATGTAGTTGCTCTCGTGACTCCATCGACGGTCCTCTGTGTTTGTCCTCCTTATCTTAAAACACGCAGCCCATAATTATATATATACTATTTTATCCCATTCAACTGTTACTTGTTAAAAAAAATAATTGTTTGCTTCAGTTGTTATTGTCACTTGGTTAAACTTCCATTGCAGTTGACGCACTGTTTTCATCATCAATATTTTGAACTAAAAGTTATGCAAATTTAATTTTGGATATATTTAATTCATAAATTTGGTTTTGATTAAAAGTGACTTTGCACGTGATTTTTATTTTAACAACAAGTTTTATTATCAATGTAATTCATTTGATGTAAGTATTTTTTTTATATATATAAACAAAAAGTTAGAAGACGAATATAATTTGAGAAAATCAAAGTCTAATATTAAATTAATGAAGTGTATGTTTGGATTAATGTTAAGTTAACATGATTTTGAGTTAATTTAATTTTTAAAATTAATTTTGATCAAATATAATTTTATATTACTATGGTTTATACCTGAAAATTTATTATTTATATAGTTCATTTAATAGAAAAAAATATATATATTTTTTACTTATGTACAAGCCAATGTTTGAAAGACAAAATTAATTTTTTTAAATAACAAAGCGCTATGCCAAATAAAAATTTTGCAATAAACTCCTATTTAGATATAGAAATAGATTATTAAATCTTTGAGAAATTACAAACACACTATAAAACGGAAGACAATCACAAGTTTGATATGCAAATAAAATCTTTTAATATTTTAAGTTAATGTCAAAGTAAACACACTAGTATTTTACGTAAAATTTCAACCCAAATATTGATATGTACTTGCTCGTGAATAATTATTTACTCAAGTTGTTATTAACAGTAAATTACAGTTCACCGACTGTTTTGCAAGAAATCTATTATAACTGTACGTGATTTCAAATTTTCGTTTGATCTGAAACAAATATCTGTGACAGACACAGACAAAGAAAGAAAACAAAAATTTATCTAAATCATAAAATATGCCAACGTTGTCTAGTCCTAAAAAATTGACAAAATAAGATTCAAATTCACGATAATGCCTCTAATCATATCTATCTGATTCTATGAATCTACTTAAAAATCAAAACATGTTTTACTGGTCCAGAAGCATTATTCTTTTCTTAATGGAAAGAGTTATCACATGCTATCCAAATAGAATTTAGCATGGGTAAGGATGTGAAGTTAAATTTTATTTTATTTTACGAGTTCTTAAACTTAAGGTTTAATAAATTCCTTCATAAATCCGACACATGGAAAAGTTTGGGATAAAAAATGTCTAGACTTATAAATTAATAAGTAGATAAATTAGTATTTGAAAATAATAAATCTATTGTGTATTTTTGTGCCCTCTGTAATATTAAGGAGCTAAAGTTAAGTAACTTTTAAAATCTAATAATAAAATTGTAATTTTACTGAATAAGAAATATTGATGACTACATTAGATTGTTAACATACGATAAGATTTCAATGCAAATTAAATTATATTGAAATAAAATTTAAAAAATATAGTTTTTAATAAGTTATATTTTTCATCTAAGATATCAATATTATTTTCCATGGCATTTTGACATATTTGAATTTTAGGGGCTTTATATTTACTTTCATTATAGAGAGACGTGTGATTTAAGTATCTTTTAACAAATGAAAGAGTAATTAACTCTTTATTTTCTAAAAAGATATAATTTAATTTTAAATTACGATTGAGTTTTTCTTTTGGGCCATAATTATGATTGAAATAATACACAAAATATTTCCAAAGTCATAAGCTCATGATCGCAAGGTCAATTATTGAGTTTTATGGGCCACGACTGTGCAGGCTTTAGGCCAATCTTCTCCGGCATAGCCCATGGGTCTGCTTCCTTTACTTTTTGGGCTTAAAGCCCAATAAGAAACAATTCAATCTCCGATGCCGAGAAGCAAAGAATCAAATCGGTTCCGAAGTGCCTTGCGAGCGCAGGCAACAGCTGATACTCCTCTCATCGTAGCAATGCAAACGCTACTTCTGCCGGCGGCTCGCGCCGGCATTTGCACGGTGACGACGCCGGTTTCTTCGGCAGCTGCTGCCAGCTCACCACCTCAGCTCCCCCGACTTTTTCGCCGGCCGAATTCGTCGCCCTCACTTTCTCTTTCCTCTTTCCAGTCCTTTCAGTCTCCGATTTCTTTGTCCTCCTCGTCTTCCTCTTTCAGCGCTGTCGGTCGACCAACGAAGCTTCCTGTCTATGTAAACGCTTCTTCCCAAGTTTCTACTGCTTCCACTCCCTCAAATGATGAATCAGAAAAAGCAAAACTTGCTCAGGTATTCCCTCTCTCACATTGTCGTCTTCTATCTCTATCTCGCTAGTGAATATTGGCTTTCGAATTCCTTGAGCTTAGTCCATGGGTTAACTGCTGCGTGGTTCTGGATTGTACTATTACCAATTTGAATTCCTTTCTAGGTTTAAACGTTTTTGTTTTTCCGTTTGATCAATGTAGTTTTTGTTGATGCGGCTTGAAAGGCAACGACAATGCTTCAATTATTCACGCGTAACGATAATAATTTCCGTGATTTGGGTGCTGTAGGTTTCGATTAGATTGGAGAAGACTGCGAAGTACTTTAAGCGTTTGGGAGGTTTAGGATTTTGGGGTCAGCTAGTCTGCACTGTGGTGGCAGCTGTCATACTGTCGTTTTCTGTTGTTATAACCGGAAAGATCACATCTCCGGCTACTTTTTATGCTACTGCTGGTGGAATAGCGGCTGCTTTTGTTTCTGTGTTCTGGTCATTTGGATATATTCGGCTATCTGATAAGCTTCGAAAAACTGCCAATGAGCCTACCAAGGTACTGTTTTTATATGAATGGAGCTGAGATGCTTTTAAATTGCTAAAGATCGAAAATTGTATCAGCTGTGTGTCACTTTTTGGATTAATGGTAGTGTCCGCAATGGTACTCGCAATTGTGATGTAAACTTTACTTTCATGAATCCTTTTTAAATGGCAATGTGTAGTAGTGTTCTCTTTTATGTTTGGATCAAAGCCTTCCACCCTGAATTTGTTGACTACCCTTTGATATTCTAGGTAAAGCATCTATTGATAAAATGAGGTCACCTGGAGTATCATTGACATGAGATTTGTTGTTAATAAAATCTCATGAACTAGTTAATAGTGCTAGCCATCTTCATTATATTGAGTTTAATTGGTGTCTGTAATATCATATCTATAAATAAATGATTGTGAAATGTTTGAAAACAATGATCTAGAGCTTGACATGGATCTTTATGGACAGTGCATTGACATTTAGCATCGTAGATGATCATATGCTTTGTTGGCATGACAAGGGGAATTTCCTTGATTCTTGTCAGACATGTTAATGTTAGTGTCTTATCTGTTAAATGGGTATTACTAGGCCGTTTTACCTTTTCCTTGTGCTCTTAGGCTCCCCCTCGTGCTGATGTAGTGAAGAGCTTGAAGAATGGTATAGTAGTGAACCTATTGGGAATGGGTGCTGCTATTCTTGGCATGCAAGCCACAGTTGGATTGTTGGTTGCAAAGGCTCTGACTTCCTCGGCCAACCCATATTATCAGGGAATCTCTCCTGGATACAGCCCTGTTCTTGCGTTGGATGTTTTTTTGGTGCAGGTAAAACATTAGTTTAATCACTAGTTTCCTTTTCGTCATTTATGATTTTAGTTTATTGTCTTGTGGTATTATCATTTTATTTTAAGACTCGTTTTAACTTCTTGGGAGTTGAGTTTCATCTTAGATTTGTGCTTAGTAGGTTCTCTGTCATCTACCAGTGCCTTCTCTTTTTCGAAAGTAAACTAGGAAACCAGGATTGACTACTGTTATAACTTGTATTTCTTTTGCTCCTTTTGGGGGCGTGGGGTTGTGGGGGAGTATAAATTGTTGAAGACTCTGAAAAACAACAAAACTATCATACTGGTTTTTAGTAATACAGGAAAAATCTTTACTGACATAAATCATGTTACTGAATCTATCAGGGGACTTATAGAAAACGGTCCAACTGCATATATTAGCCACAATTCACCATGTCCAAATAACATTTTGTATAAAAAGTACCAACTGTTTTCATTTACTCAGATTTGTAAATACCTATGTTCAAAGTTTCTTTATTATTGACTGAGTTGAATTCATGGTCAGCAATGGCCACGTGCCCACATCTGATTTTTTGGTGCCAGTAACATGTGATTATGGTACTCCAATGTCATCAAGGGACTTGAAGAGAAACCTTAAAAGTTAGTCGAGCGAGCATTGCTATTGAACATTTTTCTTTCGTCCTTGTTTGATATACAGGCTTCAGCAAACACAATACTTTCTCATTTCCTTGGGCTTGTTTTCTCACTGGAGTTGTTGCGATCAGTCACGCTACCACCATCAGAAGCTATTCCAATTCCCAAGTTTGCATAAGGCATGCATGAAGACGAGTATGATGTAATTACAGTTAAATATTTATCCTCCTCATTTGTAGTGGTTGTTATCTTGATAAATTTTGTTACCATTTTAGATCTCACGCATTACAAGGTCCTCTTTCTAGGCGATTGACATATTGTTTTCCCAAGTTTAGCAGGACCAGCGCAATGTTGTCCAATAAGCATGATATCGCTTTAAAAATTCAAGAACCATGGTCCCATTTCATCATCACAATTTACAACGGCAGGAGTTTGCCGCAGTGTCCACAACTTGTATGTGTGTTTGAGTTCCAACATGATTGTAGCTTTTCATCAATGATTGTCAATATGATAAATGCCAAAACATTACTCAGAAAGTGAATGTGTGATGTATCATTGAACATTTGATGTCGTTTCCGGGTTGTTTGTTTGATTCTGCATAACAAAATATTGGCAAGCTTGTCTGTTTTGCTGTCTGATGTATAGAGATTTTCTTCTCATGCTTTCAACAGTTGGCAATGCCTCTTGACGGAGTATATGGTTATCCACGTGACAGACTCTTGACTTTTTTACTAAGCATCTGGGATTCTTATTCTGCACATATCAGCTACAATTGAATTTTTTATGGCATTTTATACGATGAATACCAAGTAATTATGACTTATATTTTTAAGACAGCGTTCCACTCACTTCGTTATTGATTGAGTTGTACTCAGCATCTGACATGCCCGTTTTCAGGTGCCAGTCATACGTAATTTAACCAAAGTCATTCAAATTACTATGTCACAGATTTGACTTAAGTTCTGTGTTATCTTCGATTTTTTTTTTTCCCTTTATCTGGTTTTTTTTTTTTTTTTTGGTTTATTTATATTGCTTTTTCTTTCTTGAATCCACATGGGATCCACTATTCTAGGTATCAAGAAACTTAACGGAGATCTCTAAGTGTTAGAATCATGAATATTGCCTGTTAACTCTTTTTAATGTTTTCTTTGATTTACAGGCATAAATATGAATATCATCCCTATTTCATTCCTTCCTTTGACTTATTGTTTAGTCACTTATATTGCGGATTTGCCTTAAGTTACGTATCAACCTCTTTTCTTTTGTTTTCTTAACCCCTGTATATGTTGCTTTTCTTTCTTGAATATGCACAGGGTCCGACTATCAAACTATAGAGAAACTTAACGAAGATCTTTCTAGTTAATATAATGAATATTGCTAATTAACTCTAATATCGTCCCATTTTCACTCCTTCCTTCGGTTTTAAGTCACTTAAGCTGCGGATTTGTCTTTGGCTACGCAATAGATCAGTAACGTAAAAGTCAGAATTTATTAAGAAGAGAAGGATAAAGAGGGCCTGAATTCAAGACCAGAAAATCTCTAGAAAGAGATAGAAGAGCTATGCAATCAAAATTTCCATACCCTCTTTGCTAAAGGCTACCTTCTAAATAGCATTTGCCCTATGCAAAGTGGACCCCACCTATCTATTATTTTAACTAACTTATTACATGCGTTTATTCCCTTTATGCTCTTTCCTTCCAATCATTACATAATCATTGGCTCATCCACGTAAGTGAATGTTCCTTCTTGCGTTGCTCTTTCCATGGGCCTTCTCTTGACTTTACTTTTAGATCTCCTCCTTACTAATATGTTGAGCCAAATCACTATTAATTACCAGCCCCTCAGTAATAACCTTGTCCTCAAGGTTGATATAAGGAAAAAGTCATTAAATAGTGGCCACATCTTCCCATGTTGCCTCCTCGAGAGAGAGCCTAGACCACTTTATTCGGACTTGTTTAACTCTATGACCATCAATCTCAACCTCTTTGACAATCGTGATTGCATATGGGTCACTAACAACTTCAGTCTGAAATGACACAATGTCTAAAACTATTTGTGTTAGATCTCCCACAAATGGCTTCAGCAAGCTAACATGGAATATAGGGTGTATTTTGGAATGCAGTGGAAGTTCTAGCTGATATGACACTTTGCCCACCCTTGCTAGCACTTTATAGGGTCAGAAATTTCGCTTCTTGAGTTTGAAATAGATTGGGGCCGTAACGAAGAGTTGAAGATATTTATGCAACTTCACCCATACCATATCTCCCATGTTAAATTCCTTGTGTTGGTGTTTAGCATCGGCATATTTTTGCATCAACTGTTATGCTTTTGCCAAATTACGCTAGAGGACTTGTATCACAACCGCTCTATCTGAATTCAAGTAATCAACTTGTTCAACTGAAGAATTTTAATCAGTATATAAAACAAGGAGTCATGGCTACACACCATATAAAGCTTTATAGGGAGACATTTTTATGGATGAATGATAAGTAGTGTTATAGCTGAGTTTTGTCCAAACAAGATATGCAATTCATCGCTTGGGTTTGTAGTGGACAAAGAATCATAGGTATTGTTTTAAACACCAATTCATAAGCTCACTTTGCCCATCAAACTGCAGGTGATATGTCGTGGTATACTTGAGTGTTGTGCCACTTTTGAGGAGTTGCTTCCAAAAATTACTTAAGAATAATGGGGTCTTTATCAGAAACTATTCCTTTCAGGAACCTATGTAGACGAATAACTCTACTAGTGAAAAGTGTTGCAATTGACAAAGCCATGTAATGTTGTCTTAAAGGAATGAAATGGGCACCCTTTGACTATCGGTCAATTGTGACGAAGATCGCTACACGTCCCTGCGAAACTAGCAAGCTTGTGATGAAGTCCATTGTGATCTTTTCGCAAGGGTGCTCCAAAAATGGCAATGGTTGCAACTGACCATAAGGTTTTTAAGGGATATACTTAATCTGCAGACATATAAGACACTTGAAGACATATGTATGAATAGTTTGTCGCATTTTAGGCCAATAGAAAATGGATGATATCAACTTGAGGATTTTACATACCCTCTTATGCCTTGCAATTGGGGTGTCGTAGAACTCATGCAGAATACACTAATGACAAGTGCATCATAAGGCAGATATACACGGTCCTTAAAGTAAAAGATACCGTTAGTGACTTTGTAATCTAACATTGTTGTTCCCTCAGCAACAGACTTATAGAGAGATATGAGTGATGTATGAGATAGATTTTCCTACAAAATCAAGTCCCACAGCTTGCTGTGTAGTGATGTACGCGTGCTTGATTCATCAACAATGATGGTAGTCAACTTATGTAGAGACTATTCTTCCGAAGTGCATCATGATAAAGCATTGGCAATGACGTTAAATTTTCCTAGACTATATACGATTTCGTATTAGAAACCCATAAGCTTGCGAAGGAAAAATTTTTAGTTCGGTGTTTGAATGATCTAAACATGCAGCTGCTTCAAGGTTCAATGATCCATTACAATAAGAAACTTACGCCCAAGCAAGTAGTGATGCCAACGAAAAATTGCCTAAGCAATGGCATAGTGCTCTTGAACATAAGTCAAAGCCTTCCTTATAATAGAAGTAAGTTGCTTGTTAAAGACTACTAATGGGTGTTGTTGTTGGACCAACATTGCTCCAATGCCAGTGGTAGATACATCTGTATGTACTTCAAAAAGTTGAGAGAAATTTGGAATGCCCAATATTAAGGCTATAGAAACTCGATGTTTTAGTTCTATAAACGCTTGTTAGGTTGCTTTATTCCACCTAAAATTATTACGTTTCAATAGTTTAGTTAAAGGTTACGCCATAGCAACATAGTGTCAGATGAATTTTTGGTAATATAGTAAAACTGAGAAAAACTCTTAGCTGCATCAGTGTTGTAAGTACAGGCCACTCCATTACTACTTGTATTTTCTTATGATCGACTTGGATCCTTTCCACAAAAACAACATGTCCTAAATACTCAATATATGTCTAAGTAAAAAGGCATTTGGAACGCTTAGCAAATAGTTAATGGTTCTATAAAGTCAATAACACCTGTTGTAGATGTTCCAAATGTGCATCCCTAGTTCTGTTATATACAAGGATATCACTGAAAAAAACCATGACAAACTTTTATAAGAATGAGTAAAGGTATAATTTATGATGGCCTTAAATGTTGCTGGCATGTTAGTCAATCTGAATGGCATCATGAGAAATTCAAAATGGTCATGGTGTGTTCAAAATGTAGTCTTATAGATATCTCCTTCATGCATATGAATTTGGTGGTACCTGGCCCTCCAATAAAGTTTCGAGAAAAATCAGGCTCTATGAAGCTCATCAAGCAATTTATCTATGGTGGGAATTGGGAACTTGTCTTTAATTGTAAGCATATTCAAAGCTCTATAATCTATGCAGAACCTCCATGAACTGTCTTTTTTCTTGACCAGATGAACTGGAAAAGAAAAAGGACTATAGCTTGGATGATTGATCCCGCATTTCATCCACCATTTTCTCAATTTACCTTTTCTAAAAATAAGGATATCGATATAGTCGAACATTGATTGGTTTTGAGCCATCCAGTAAATGAATTTTGTGGCCATGAATCTTGGAAGGCGGTATGCCAACAAGTTCTTGGAAAACAAAGTTGAACTGAGTGAGCAAGGAGTCCAGTTCTAAAGAAGGTGGTGGGTCTTGGGTGATGTTTTCATCAAAGAGAATGAAGAGTTAGACGATTTAGTGAACATGGGTTGCCGCTGTCATTTTCAGACATTGCTTTACTGGTATGAGTTGTAATAAAGATTGATCCTCTCCTTGCAGCAATATCTTTGAGCTTTGTGAATAAAATTCAATAAAAAGTTTATCATAATCCATGAGCACTGGACTAACAATTTTCATCCATTGAGCTCTAAGTACTATATTGACACCATTGAGGGTGATAACATATAAGTCAACTCGTAATCGAAAGCCTTATATCAACAATTCCACCCCTTCACATTTCGAAGGACACCATATGTTAGCCCTACTTTCTACCAAGACTTGGAAGCGTTCAGTTGGTCGAGGGTAGAGCTTCAATTTACAAGTGACCAAGTCTTTAATGAAATTTAATGTACTACCACCATCAATCAATATGAGCATAAGGATATTGTTGCATTTTCCCATGACATGGATGGTTGTGGGCGGGAATGTCCATGAAGAGCATGAAGACTAATCGCAGGAGACACTTTTAACCATTATTGACTACTTCAGTGAGATATGTCTCAATAGTAGTTAATGTTGTAAGTTCATCAGTGCTTACTAGTAAATGACATTGGGTTTTGAATATATGGCCAGGGTGAAATATACCATCACAGTAATAGCAAAGGCCTTTTTCACACCTTACTTTGATTTCCTCCGCAGTGAGTTTCTTAATCGAGGTCATGGGCAGAGCAGTTGTTTTATGAGGCATTGGTAACAAAGCTTGTGTGTTAGTGAGTACTTTAGAGGTATCAGCAATAGAGATCTTAGAAAAGGAGTTTGCATGACTAATGTTAGTATTCGACTTAGAACCACCAAGGGATTTATAGGCCGAAAAAGTATAACCTCTTCTTTTAACGTATTTTTAGTCATACAATTTAGCGAGAGAGACAACTTGAAAATCTGTTGATGGTTGAACAACTAGGAGTTCTTGTTGCAATTCATCTTGGAGTCCTACAATAAAAAAACTAATAATCCATTCCTTAAGTAATCCCGAAACTTAGGTTGAAAGTTTTTCAAAACATGCTTGGTATTCCACTACAGAGCCTGTTTATTTGAACTTCTTTAATGCTGCTTTCAGATTGTCATATAAGGTCCGTCCAAATCGTTGGTTTAACACCACCACAAACTCAAGTCATGCTAAACAAATGTTGTTCTTGTGAAGTCACTTATACCAACTATATTCTGCGCTGGTCATGTGAAGCGAGGCGATGATGATGTGTTGGTGCTTTAGAGTATTATACATGCTAAAAAACTGTTGGACTTTGAAATCCAATCCTCCACATCAGTCCCATCAAATTTCAAAATTTTGATCTTGACACCCTTCATCAAAGGTAACTCACGTCGAACAGAATCAATTGGCGTAATCAAGGAAGTGGAACTCAAGGGAGATTTAGTGGGAGAGCTTGGACGTGTCGCCTCCATCCTTTGAAGGATGTTTTCCATCAAACGAAGCATGGCTTCTAGATGTGTAAAATGCTGATCATTCACAACCTGTGCAGTAAGAGCAGCTTGCTGAGCCTCAACATTTTCTTTCTTCAATCCTCATCCATCTTTGCAAATCACATCCCTTTTGCCATAATGCTGTTGAAGGGTCAATAAAAGCACTAGATTAATAGATTAATAATGTAAAAGTTTGAGTATATTAAAAAGAGAAGGATAAAGAGGGCCTAAATTTGAGACCTGAAAATTTTCAAAAAGATACAAGAGAGCTATGCAGCTAAATTTCCAATACCCTCTTAGCTAAAGGCTACCAACTAAATAGCATTTAGCCCCTATACAAAGTGGACCCTACCTATATGTTATTCTAACTAACTTATTACACGTGTCTATTCCCTTTATGCTCTTTCCTTCGTGTTGTCACATAATTGTTGGCCCATGCAGGTACTTGAACATTCCTTCTCGCATTGCTCTTTTTGTAGGCCTGCTCTTGACTTTGCTTCTAGATCTCCTCCTCACTGATACGTTAGGCCAAATCACTATTACTTCGTGTCATCATCTTTTTTTTCCTCTCTATTTGCTTTGGTTTTTTGGTTGCTTTTCTTTCTTGAATCCACAAATGGTCCACCTACCTAGCTAACAAGAATTGATTAAAAAAACAAAAACTAGTTATCAAGAAACTTAACAAATGTCTCTCTAGTTGGTAATAGATACTTCTTAATCTTTGATTTAAGGCATAAAGGTAAATTACACTCCGTATTTCATTCGCTTTTTTGGCTTATCTTTAGGTTACTGAAGCTGCGGATTTACATGAATTTCCGTCTCATCCTCATTTTTGTTTCTCATTGTATTTCTATTTTTATTTATATTACTTTCTTTACTGAATGCACACAAGATCGACCTATCTAATTATCAAGATACTTTAACGTAGATCTCTCTAGTTTGTATAATGAGTATTGCTAGTTAATGTTTATTAATCTTTGTTTAATTTACAGGTATAAAAGAAAACACCATTCCTTTTCCATACTCTAATTTTGCTCATTTTTAAGTCACTTAAGCTGTAAATTTCCCTTAGTTCCGCGTCATCCTCTTTTTTTTTTTTACTTCCATCTTTTTCTTGTCTTAAAATTAATGCTGTTTTTCTTCCTTGAATTCGCACAACGTCCACATATCTAGTTATTAAGAAACTTAACTTGACTCTCTAGTTAATGTAATGAGTGTTTAATATACTGACCAAAAGTAAATACCATCTCTTTTTCTTTCCCTCATTCGGCTCTTATAATCATTTGAGTTTTAACTTGCCTTAAATTCCATGTCATTCTTCTTTTGTTCTTCCTCTATCTCCTGTTCTTTCCACTCATGCTGCTTTTCTTACTTGAATCCACGAAGAGTACCAAACTAGTTATCAAGAAACTTAAAGAAAATTTTCTTTTTATTTGATATAATGAGTATTGCTAGTTAACCAATTTCTTTTTATTTGATTTACAGGCATAAAAGTGAATACCTTCCCTTTTTCATTCCTTATTTTGGCTTATTTTCTCTGTGTTATTACGTTCATCCTGATTAAAAATCATTCCATAATCTTCATGCTAGGCAATTACCTTCAATAATTTTCTAGTTTTAATACTTTCGGACTATTTTACAAAGAAGAGATGTTGGCTGAAAAGAATAAGACAAAATTAGGTGTAATTTTTAAATGTTAAATATCATGTCCTTCAAATTGTTACAAGAAACGAATATTTTTTATAACTAAGTACCATATAAGATTTTTATTAAAATTTCTCAACTTATTATATAATTAAAGCATATGGTATTAGATACTTGAAATATTTTAACCAACTTTTGTGCATAAGAATAATATCACACGTGAACAATTTGAGTTCCGAGGAACCTTAACTTATGCACAACGTCTGCTGCACAAATAGAAAGTTCACGCATTCTGAAGACTTTGGAATCAATGAATGTAAATAAAGAAAAATGCGAAACATCTTTCAGGTGACTGTTAGCATTGTACGTCTGATGCCACCGACTTAAAATAGTGGCTATCTGGTATACCTGTTTGACTGTCCCGTGCAGGGAGAGGAGTTGGCCGCCAAATGTTTATTTATTTATTTATTATTATATCTTAATTTATAATATCTATTTTTATCAAAATTTAAATATAAGACCACTCAAATGATTATAAGAATTCAAATGAACGTGAAGAACTCTACTACTATACTACTACTGCTCTTGCTATAATTGCTATCAAATGTTATACAAACTAATCTTACGTGTTATCCCAAGATAATATTTGACACTGCATACATAGATATGCACAACAAGTAAAATTTTGCATGCACTCATAATTTTGAATATATTATTACACTCAATTATAATATAATAACATAATTATAATATTATTTTTTAGATTAATAATATTATAATTATGTCCTTACATTATATTAAATGCACTGGTACTTTTAAAATTATAAGTATACTAAAGATAACACCTTAATTAAAATATATTTTAAAGCATACATGTTTCATATAAGCTTTTGAATAGTGCAGTATAATAGCAAGGGGCATGGGTAGTTCACGAAACATCATAGATTTATAGATTCAACAGTTATAGGTTCAATACTTCTACAGAGCCATGTATGACAAACGATGGTAATGATAAGGTTTGTATTAATTTGCAATATCTTCACAATACAACTTGTATATGATCAATTTTTCAAGAACCATAATGAAAGTAAGAATATATCACATATCCAAGCCAAGCAAACTCCGTTCTTTTTTTCCTTTTTTCTATTTTGCGCCAAAACCATACCATGTTACAGTTCTAAAGATTCCCCAACCCTCTTTCAATCTAGTGGAAAGCATAACAAGGGTAAGAAGCTCACTGTCAAAATTCATACAAAGCATCTCTGCCCTGGGAAAAATAGAAAGAAAAAAGAATCATCACCTATTATGAAGCTACTGGTCAAATCCTGCTTCTGAAGAATCAACACACCATCATGTAAACAGCGACAGTATCCCAGCAAAAAGAGAATCTCAAGTAATTCATATATGTTAAGCATCCATCTTTACACCCCCTAACTAGACTTCAGTGATCCATTTGCACCCTGAATATCAAACAAGCAATTAAGTTAACCCAAACATCCAAGGGACTTGAATAAGTTCAAGGTTTCTCAAATAATGAAGAAAGATAAAATTAGATTACTGAAAAAACTCAAAATTAAAGAATTGAAACTTAGAGATCAAATGCTTTATATAGAAATATCCAATGCATTTAGTATTGACAAAGGGTAACTGGAAGTTACAAGGATATGACATGTATAGCGTTGAATGTTCACTATCAGGAAATAATAAATTACACATTCAAATGCACAAGCAGACGGCCCAATCACAATTTCTAGTTAGACAACGCCACTTGCACAAACTTTTCTAACCTCTTTTACACCTGTCTATGCTTCATAGCACCACATGCTTTTCTATATGATAGAACTTTTACGATGATAACTGTTTAATTGTCACGATAAGTTAACAGAAATTATCTTCCGAGAAAAGCACATCTCACTAGCAAAACATGGTGAGGAGTTGAAGAGGTGTGACACAGACAGGTTAGCAAATAGCATTGTCCTATCCTTCTTTCTTTCTTTCTTTCTTCCCTTTTTTCTTTGTTTCTTCATTCTCTAGGTCAGAATGCATTCATGAATACATAAACCTCAGTATCAATGGTAAAATAATCATCAGTTGAAAAATATCCTTAAATGGGAAGATTTACACAGGACAGTACTGATACACAAATACCTAGCTAGTACGATGGCTCTCGAGTACTGGAAACAGAAGTAAAATAAGATGAGAAAGATAGTGAAATATACTTGCATAGTTGCATGTATGGACATTCCATTACTTAATAGACAAATTGCTCATCAAAATAATCAAACAAGATTTAATTTTGATTTCTGAGCATCTGCATCAACCACATAAATAAAGGATAGTGTTCGCTTACCTACTCCATCTTCTTTGCTTTGTTTGAAGGTATAAGAATCTTCCTTAAGACATCATAGTCTAACTTTCCATACTGTGTCTGAATTTTTCCATGTATCATATACAACTTGTCATCAATCTGATCCTGGTACTTGTCATACAACAGAGGAACTGACAAGCTAAGCAGAATGCCTATCAAGAAAATAATTGAAATATTATAAGCAAATAAATACAGAGAGAATTTTCAAAATACAATGCGTATGTTTAACCAAAACTAGAAAAGCAGAGAACTTACAAATATAGACCAGAGTCAGAAAGTTGAACAGACTACCAATAAAAGAGATAAGCAACAACGCGGCTGCAATCTGATCTCCCAAACTCACATAAAGAGATGTCAGTGTAAAATGCTGCACTTTAAAGCTATAAGTTAAGTTTATCAAGTTCTTGTTACATAAAGAAAGAAAACAAAATGAATCCCACACCTGAAGGCAAAGTATCAAATTTCGCTCAATTGCTATGTCATGTGCAATTGACAAAGCGCGATTGATCCAAGCTTGCAGTTCATCAGATGCCTTTACAACAGACTCCTCAGTGATTTCCAGATCAGGAAGAGGAGGGAGAGGTCTGCATCATTTTCATAAAAAATAAATTTCAACTGAAGAAAGTACAGCGACCACTTTTCGTGTATATTTGGATTGGTGTTAAGTTAATGTGATTTTGAATCAACTTAATTTTTAAAATTAATTTTGGTTAAACATGATTTTACCTCATTGTAATTTATGTATAAAAATTTTCGTGTGAAATTTGACTTCCATCGTCTACATAGTTCATTCAAAAACAACTTTATTTCATTGATGTACAAAGAGGAGTTTGGCCGGCAAAATTAATTTTGACAAAAATCAAATGCTAAATTAAACGACAATATTTGCCAGGAAAACTTTCATTTAGTTGTATAAATGGGCTTTTAATCCTCTTAAAGGCTAAACCAAACACACTCAGTACTTTTTATTTTCATAAAAAGAAAAAAAAAATTACCATCCTCAGTCAACTCGTGAGGATTCATTTTGAAAATAGTTAAGAAGGCATCCGTATACATTTTCTTTAATAGCAGTTACTTTTAGTTTATCCCTTAATTCTAACAATATTTTTAAAAAAAAAAAACCGACAATAATCTCTTCCACAGAAGATACTAGCCAAAAAGAGTCATGTCAATTCGCATAAATCACTTCGAGACCACAGAGCAATTGCAAGGATAAAAATACCTATTGAGAAGGGAAGCAGCTTTGGCCCAGAAAAAGAGAATCACGACAAGCAGCAATAGAACATTGGCCACAAAAGACAAGAGATTATATCTGGCTCGTTCAAATAGGTACCACAATGCCGTAGCTGAAATCAGTACCACAACCGCTCCGTAGCAATTCTTCCAAAGCAACACGTCCGCAACTAAAAGAATTAAATAAATACAAAAATTAATCAACTCCGACTCACAGTAAATCAAAACAATATGGAAAAACTGAATATGAGGAAGACCATGAACAATACACAACGTTGAATGGAATGCAAGATCATTTCTTAATTATCTATAACTAAGGGATCTAAGCCATACTGAAATTTGTGGTCACACACAAGAAGCAAGGTCACAAGGCTATGAGAGAGGAAAAGAGAGAACCTAAGCCACCGCCGAGAGCCTGATGAACGGATTTCCGATTAGAAGGTTTAGATTCTCCCATGGCGATTAGGTTTGATTGGGAGACAGAGAAAAGAAATGGAATGCGAAGGATCTATTTTATTTTAATTTTATTTTTTGGGGAAGGTTTGGTTTCAGGCGTGCGAAAAGGGGAAGAAGCCGTTGAGGAGTCGCAGTGTCAGGAATGCTAGAGGCTAAAGCTGTAACGATAAACAATATTTTCTCCACAGCCTCGGTGTTTTGAGGTTTGACAGGGAAAACGACATCGATTCACCAACCCATTAGTGGGCTTGTCTCTGGGCTTCTTTAGTCCTATGAGTTGGCCCATATTTCGTATACTACTAGCATCCCATGGACACGCCGTATGAATGTATGTGGTCTACCTGTCAAAAACAAAGTAACAGTGGTCTCGTTAGTTGTCCGTAATGGAAATGGGTAGACAACCGGCCTTGCCCTTGACCCAACAAGAATGTCAAGTTCTTATCTTTTAGTTTATTTTTAATTTAGTCTTTTTTTTAATTTATATTTTAATTTGACCCCATACTTTCATAGTTTGTTTTTAACAGTTTAATATATCATATAAGGTTAGATTATATAAATTTATACAATATAGTTTATCTTTATTATGTATTTGATACATACAATATATTATATAAGTTTATATCATCAATTTTAATTAATTATATTTAATACGATGAAATACTATATTACTAATATGATTCTTTTAATCATATTAGATCTAATTATATTAATTAGGTATTTTTTTCATTTTTAATAAAATCTTTTTTTGTCTCTTACATCTAAAATATTTCTCAAGTTACTCTTATAGAATTTTCTTTCAATTTAATCCTTCATAAATAAGATATTTTTTAATTTAATACCTCATTGTCTTCTTAATTTAGTTTCATATATAAATTTTTTTCAATTTAGTCACTCACATTTATACATTTCTCTATTTGATTCCTCACAAATTAAATGTTATCAATATAAGTTAATTTAATAAATAATAACTCATAAAAAAATTTCAATTTGGTCCCTACCATATAAGATATTTTCAATATGATCTCTTATAGAATTGTTTCTCAATTTAATTCCTAACATGTATATTTCTTTATTTAATCATTCACAAATAAAACTGTTATCAATAATATCCTCAAAAGACAAATCAATTTAATAATTATGAACTTATAAAACTTTTCTCAATTTGGTCCCTCACTAGTAAAATATTTTTTAATTTTATCCTTTATAGAATTGTATTCTCAATTTAGTCCTTTACATATGTACATTTCTTCATTTGATCCTTCCCAAATAAAATCATTATCAATAATATCCTTAAAAAAAATTAATTTAAGAAATACAAACTCATAAAACTATTCTCAAGTTGGCCTCTCATGTATAATTTGATCCCTTATAGTATTGTCTTATTGATTTACTGTCTTTATATGTACATTTCTTCATTTGATCCTTCCCAAATAAAATCATTATCAATAATATCCTTAAAAAAAATTAATTTAAGAAATACAAACTCATAAAACTATTCTCAAGTTGGCCTCTCATGTATAATTTGATCCCTTATAGTATTGTCTTATTGATTTACTGTCTTTATATGTACATTTTTTCATTTGATCATAAAAAAGTACGTTAATGTAAAATACATGGACTCAAAAACTTTTTTAATTTGTTCTCTCATAGAATTGTCCTCTCATCCTCTTAATTCAATTCCTCACATGTGGAAATTTTTCTATTTGATCTTCTCAAATAAAATTGTTATCAATAATATATAAAAGACATTATTGATAATGATTTTTCTTATACTATTAGACCTTATCTTATTAAGCATTATATGATGTGCCAAATGACCCTTAGTCTTTCGCTGGTTTTCATTTTAAGTTTGGCATCTCACTTATTTATTCATTTTCAATTTTATCATCACTAATTCAAATATTAACATATTTAGTATAAATTTAATTAAATTAAGGACTAAATATGAATTTTTTTTAAGTGAGTATATTTATCCTAATTTTGCACTCTTTTTGTGTGTGAGAAAAATAATAAAAAGGCCCCAAAACGCTTTTTAAGGGTTTTGCATATTAGTAATATTTAAATATTATATTTTTTTCATTGTGATTTTATATGACTAGATTTTATGTCAACAGATAAATTAATGTTTTTTATCTCTTAACTTTATTTATCATTTTATATTAATCCCTTAAGTTTGAAGCATTTTAAAATGATCCTTTAAGTTTTAAATTTATCTCTCATTTGTCCTTTAAACACATTGTATAGGAAAATTTTGAGAAAGTTAAAGGATGATAATGAAATGTTTCAAACTTTAATGGCTAATTTAAAATAATAAATAAAGTTGAGGGAATAGAATATATTTTAATTTATTTTTTTTTACGTGATATTGGATCTATTTTTCCTTTTCTTTTTTCTATTTTTTTTTTCAATTCTCTCTTTTTCTCTTTCCTATTCTTTATTTTTCTTCTATCCGACATTTTTGTTTTTTTTTTTTTTGTTATTTTTTCAAATTAATCGTCCATCAAATAAGCAGCTGATAAAAAAATCATCTCTTCTTTTTTCCTTTACATTTCTTAACTTTATTAGAATATATAACATTAAAAAAAATACAAAATATAGAGACTGAGAAGAAACTTTTTTCAACTTTTATGATATTTCTCACAACGAAATAGTTCAAGTAATATTCATAATATTTAGAAATTTAAACGAACAAAAAAAAAATTTAGAATATAATAGAGAATAAGGAAAAAAAATATTAATTTATTATTCTACTCCCTTAACTTGATTTACTGTTTCAAATTGGTCCTTTAAATTCAAAATGTTTTAAAGTGGTTCTAAAGTTTTAAATTTATTTCAAATCCCTTTCATAGAGTGTTTAATGAACAAATTTGTATCAAATTTAAAATTTAATGGACTATTTAAAAACACTTCAAACTTAAAAGATCAATTTAAAACAAAAGATACCATAATACTGTTTAACCTTTTAAAATTCAATGTAAAAGTAAGTATGACTTGGGTTTGTTTTGGTTTTGAACATGGGCAAAAGCATATTTTTACAGGTCCAGAGATACATAAATTACTTTACCAATGATAATTCAATGCAAAATAAGTATATGCAATTAATACAAATCATTATAAAAATTAATCAATAAAAATTATTCCAAATAAATACTTCAAAAAGTAATCTAAAGTAATGACACTCTTTTTTTTTTTTTTCTATTCTGATACACCGCAAGGCATTATAACCAAAAAATTTGTCAAAACCAAATTAAGGCCTAATAAATTCAAATTTCAAAAACACATTAAGACTCTAATGCAAAGTTTTCATAGTAGCCTAATAATGCTTCTGGATGTCTTCTTCTAGAGATAGCAATATCATCTGTTAAACTAATTTTAAATTATTCAATAGTAGTCCTATTATTAGAATAATTTTTTTCTAGTTATTAATTATGCAATTAATATTAATCTAAACTAAAAATAAGTTGTATTTAAATTAATTGTGAGTAATTAGTGATAGATTAGATTACCCACAAATTTAAATAGATACTCCAATTTGTAATACAATGTTAATTAGTAATTGTCCTATAAAATTGTTAATTGAGAGTTAATGGAGAGAAAAATTAAGCTCATTTAATTATTATTTAAATGAGTTGGATTAATGGGATTGTTCTTTATTGAAATAAATCATCTTTTCTTATTATTAAAAGGTCATCATATATAAATGGCTAAGAGTTTTTTGCTTTAAAATTTTCAACTCACAAAAGCAAGCCCTAGCTTGGCCTTGCTCAATTAGTATAACTCTCTTTCATGAACATATTGAGTTATTGTTCATATTAATTTGTTGATTATCCTAATAATTGATTAATAATATTCAAGTGGGAGATTGTTAAAGTAATTTTAAATTATTTTATAGATTAACATTAATTATATTATTAAAATAATTTTCTTATGGTTGTTAATTAGACAATCAATATTAATATAAATTAATAATGGATTAGGTTCATATTAATTATAAATAATGAGTTGAATGACCTATAAACTTATTGGATAAATACCCCCAACATTAAGTCTAATGATAATTAATAATAGAGAGAGATTAAATTCATTTAATTATTATTAAAATGAGTTGGATTACTTTTTTTTTCGGTTGAAATAAATCATATTTTATTATTATTAAAAGATCATCACATATAAATGGCGGAGAGTTTTTTACTTTAGACTTTTCAACTCAGCAAAAGTCTCCATGTATTGAATTATGTTATTTCACATCATTAAAATTCATCGATAAGTTAGTGGGGCTGAGAAACTCTTACATATAATATATGCAACTCAATATCAATCAATTGCTAGGCGTGCTTCGATGGTAATAACACATTGGGGAAACGAGTTTACTCTCTAACCCTCCTCCACCCCCCATCCCCCCGGAAAAAAAAAATTACACCAATTTTAAATTTAAAGAATATGTGCAAGAATTTCTAAATAAATGAATGGAAAGTTCGTCCTATATGGTTATTGATGAGATAAAAAAATAAATAAATTAAATAAATATGTAAAATTGTTATTGCTTTTAGTTACAAATTCTTTTCCTTGTTGCTTTTAATCTACTGTGCCCGCTCATTAATATATAAGAATATAAAACTTCAATACACTGGCTAGTATTTAGTGATAGCAAAAATTCCCCAATTTTATAAATTTTCACAAGAATTGGCTCATATAGGGACCAACATTTAAAGACTCATTTTTAGAGTATGAAAATAGAAGAAAAATTTCCCCAAAAATGTTTTAGCAAGAGGGATGGGATCATACTTCCACCCCATATGATCTTCACCTTTGTTGATATTACATAAAACTATTGAATATTTTATATACATATTCTATATTATTTTCAATCATTTCCAATTTTATTTATATTTATCTCAATTAAAAATGAAACGGATTCATAATTTTCATCCACTCCCCATCATCTATTGCTTTTGCTAGCAACAGTAATTATAAAGGAGTGATTTTCATCTATATATCATTTGTTTGTGTCGGAGTCACCTATTCTTTTGTGTTTTTTTTTTTTTTTTTTTACGATTTAGAGTTTTGAACTTGTTAAATTTATTGTAAAATTTTTTATTTCTTAAAATTATCAGAGTTAGCTAAAAAACTTAAATAAAGAGTTTGAGTTTCAATTTTAAGTTTACTTTCCAAATGTATAAATTATATTAGATCTTAATTATTTATTCTTTTGTAGAAAAAAAAAAAACTTCAATATCTCTTTAGAGATTAGTATCTTTGCTGAAATGAGGATGAAAATAAATTCCCCCCAAAACAAGTAATAAGAAACAGTTAACAGTATGCATGAAAAACAGGAAAGTACTCTCCACAAAATAGCCATCGCAATTATTGGAGATTCTTGGTTCCATTTAATCAAATAAAATTATAAAATGGCACCATTTTAAGTAATGTTTCATACCACCTAAATATTATCAAGAAGTGCATATTAAAATCACTTATATGATCGTATTAAACATAATATATATATATATATATATATATATAAAACTTTAATGCGTGGCAGTTGAGGTCTAAGCTTATGATGATGACACAGAGCAAAATGTGCAATTGCCTGCCGAAGAAAGGTATCCTGGCAGTAATTAGTGTACGATTAAGAATAAATTAACAACAGGCCTCTAAATTAGTACATTACATTTAAAGGAATAAAATTTTTTTAAGTGTCAGTCCCAAAATTTAGCCATAAAAAACTAAGATATAAAAATTACAACTCATTAATCACATTCTTTACATTGGAAATAAAGGTTATTTAATGCACAAATCGGGATTAAAGGGGTTGATGCCGACATAATAAGTTGAGAGGAAAATTCCTAGGCGGTTCTGAAGCACGTGACAATTGCTAACTTTTGTGGATTACTTTAATTGCTGCCCATAATCCGATGCATTAAACATAGAAGAACCAGCATGTCTTTGCTTAAAGGAAGACGTTGTTTCACTGTTTGGTCAGAGTTTGTCGTCTCCTTCCATTTTATAATCCACCATAATCTTGGATCTGCTATTCCCAATGCTTATTCTCATCTTCTGTACAGTATGCGTCACCGTTAAACAACTATTACAGCACCACCATATATATATATATATATATACATATATATCCTTTTCTTGGAATTTTCCTTCTGTATTTTAATTTATAATATCATCGAGATAAATCTCGAAAGCAGATCAAGTTTCAATTGTTGTTAACCTCAATTCTTGAACAGAGCATGTTTAAAGAATCAAATTTAATATAGTCTTAAAAGGAGAATACTTGAAATATACCATAATGACATAATTAAGGCTGATTGCTTGACAAATATTAAAGTGTGTAGTAATATTTTTAATTGAATTTAATTTTTTATATTTAAAAATAATAAATTAAATAATTTCTAACTCTCTAACATATTTACCTTATTTCTTTTGGACTATAATTTGAATTTAAGTTTTTAAAGTAGTTGTTTACTTCATAAGTAAGTTTAAGATAAATAATTTAAAAGTAAATTAATTTAGATTATCAATTTATTTAATTAATTTTTTTGTGGTTTTGATATACATATCTTGCCCATTATAAAATAAAAAGTTAATTGCACAAAAATGGTATGGTATGCAAGTTTTGTAAAAATTTAAAGTGCACCAAAAGGAAAAATTTCATTGTGTTAGGCAAAAAAATTTCTTATTATTATAGGGCATTATCTTACCGTTGATGTACACATGTTAAAGTTAAAAACTGAAAAATCTTTCGTTTAACAAATTTGAAAAAGAATAAAGAATAATAAAGTGTTGAATTTAAACTCTTTAAAACTTGAAAAATTGTTTTCCTTTCCTTCTCTCTCTATCTAGAAGACTGGTTTTGAAAATTAAGAAGTCAAATAATAGGGAAGAGCACGTGTGAACCCTGCTTCTGTAAATCCTTCTGCAGAGGGATGAAATTTTTTTTTATATTTAGGGATTTTTATGCTAATAGTCATATATATATATATATATATATATTGAATTTTTTTAATCACTGATGGAGATAGAAAATTAAAAAAAAAATTTCGAAAATAATTTGGAAATATAAATGGAGATCATATTTTTCATCTCTATTGCAGTAATTTCATATACATATCTTAATTTATAAACAAGTTGCACATAGAGATAAATGACAATTAAAATTCCGTAAAAAAAAGTCAAAAAATTTAAACTTATTATTTTGGACTTGTTAAGATTATTATGTTTATAAATTTCTTAAAGTTCAGATACTTGTAAGAAATTCTTGTTTGAATTATTTTGAATTTTTGGGATCTGCTTAAAATTTATTGGAGAACTAAAATAAGAAATTAAGATTTTTATTTTATAAAAAAATTGAAACCCCTAGTAAGAATTTGAGCCCTCATTGAGAATGAGAAAAAAAAATAATTTGGGCAATAAAATTTACAATACCGTCCATGCAAGGCAGGAGTCCGTTTTGGCAGTTCAAAATCCAGTGGTTCCTTAATCTTTGATAACACCGAAATTCCGGGGGTGGTTGGTGACCGCCTCGTGTCGGTGGCCCAAGGCCGTTACTGTCCTCTTCCGTGCGCCTGATTTACAGGCTGGACTGACAACTTGTCAGTAATGATCCGTTCTCCAATTCCGCGTCCACTTCTGTCTTTTTCTCCACGTCATCACTTCCCGCGCCAAAAATCCAATTACAAATTACACGCAAACCCATAAACCACGCAGACTATATTAATTCCAAAATGCTTTCCAGCCAGGCTTGGTCAAACTTGTTCTCCTTCCCAACCTAACCGTCCCTTCCATCTCGCAACAACTTCTCGCGATATCATTTCACTCTCTTCAGTTACTAACTTCCATAACTGTAGCGACTCGAGGTAGGAAAAGTAGAAAACTACCCATTAGTCATTGATAACTGTTAACTATCTTCCGTCTCGCCTCCTCCAGTAAATTCCCATATCGCCGAGATTTTAGTCGGATTCCGCAAAAACTACGTGCCTACGTGGCCAAGCCTGATCGTTATACAGCTGTAATCTATCCTAACCGGTAACCGAGTAACACCGGTTGCCCGCGCGTTTCTTACCTGTTTAGTTAACCGGCTGAGTCAGTTACCCTAACCCTTACTTTATAAACCCGTCCAACTTCTTTGCCCGTCTCAGATCGTCAGAGGAGGCTCCTCCTTCTCTTTCTCTTCACAGCCTCACCCAACTGATTCTCCTTTTTGAAAATTCTTTTAAATTTATCTTTTCGTCTTCGAAAAATTTGTATGGTAGATTTCTGGGTTTTAGTTTTAGCTTTAATAGCTTAGGCTTACTCCTCATCGACGAGATGAATCGAGATTCGGCGACAATGGAGGTGCAGCAGAGAGACGTGGATCGGGTCAAGGGTCCATGGAGCCCGGAGGAGGACGAGTTGTTGCATAAGCTCGTGCAACGGTACGGCCCTCGGAATTGGTCCGCCATAAGCAAATCGATCCCCGGCCGCTCCGGGAAGTCGTGTCGCCTGCGGTGGTGCAACCAGCTCTCGCCGGACGTGGAGCACCGGGCCTTCACGCCGGAGGAGGACGAGATCATTCTCAAGGCGCATTCACAGTACGGCAACAAGTGGGCCACCATAGCTAGGCTGCTGAACGGCCGTACGGACAACGCGATAAAAAACCATTGGAACTCGACCCTGAAGCGCAAGTACGCGTCGTTGATCGCAGACGATAGCGCCACCATAGATGAGCCGCCAGAGAAGAAATTGGCCACTGTAGATCGGCCTATGCCGATGCAGTCATTCTCATCGGGCGGCCATTGTTACAGCCCAAGTAGTCCGTCTGGATCTGACGTGAGTGATTCTGGTCTCCCTGTGGTTTCATCTTCGATGGCGATTCGTCCAATAGCGAGAACCGGCTCAATCTTGCCGCCTTACCAGCAGGTCGTCGAGTCATGCCCGAATCCAATCTTCAATTTCTGCAAGGAGCCGTGCACTGATCTCACTCTGTCCCTTCTCGGAGCCGAGTCGAACGAATCGCGGAGGATTCGAAGTTCAGGTTCTAGTACAGAGGCACCAACGCCGTCGGAGAAGTTGTCATCAATGGCGACATTTGGGCCTGATTTACTGATGGTAATGAAGGAAATGATAAGGGATGAGGTGAAAAATTACATGGCCGGGCTTGATGATAGACTGTGCTCTAATCGTGACGGTGTGAGTGCAGGAGTTTCAAAGGTGAATTGAGCAGAATGATCAGAGTTTACAGCAGGAGTTGATGAGCCAGCCACAGTTGCTGAAGCCTGAAGGTCAGAGAAGAAGGGAACATGTTTGTTAATTTGTTTCTGTTAATTTGTTTTACCCGGAGAGAAATCGTAATTTTGAGACTGTACAGATCAATATCATGCTAGAGGAAGAGGGAAATATCAGCGAGAGTTGGTAGAGAGTGTTAGAACGCAAAATTGGAGCGATGAATTATTATTCCAACAGTGAAGTAAAAATAACAAAATAAAATAAAAAAATACCAAAAAGAAAATATCAGTCTGTTTAGTTCTTGAAATTTTACTAGAATGCAGTAGATTCAATTTTTTGTCGTGAATTAATAGATTTAACAGTTATTTTTAAAAAGAACAAAAAACAAAAGTGGCGTCAGGAGTCACTGGTGCATTATGGTACGGTGTTCGTACGTGTGGTACAAGTTTTGATGGCATATTTGGTTTGGTTGGGCCGTTAAGGATGTTATTGGTTGTTGACCACTGTTATTGGGTATCTATTAAAGTAAGAAACCCACTCTTGCCCAAAAAACAAAATGGTGGAGCCCATACGGTCCATCAACGCACATGGTTCATTTCACATGTTTTTCGGCCCTTAAATTGATTAAAAAAACTATTTTTCTCCATGAAATAATTTTTAATTAACATTTCATATCATTTTTTAATTTATTTTTAACTGATAAATTATATTTTGATTTAATCTTTTACAAATAGTATTTCTTAATTTAGTCTCTTAAAAATTATTAATAATAGTAGAAAATATGTTAATTTAAAAAATATAAATAATATTATTGATAAATATTTTATTTTAAATACTGATTTAAAAAGTATTTACATGTGAGGAACGACCAAATTAAAATGCTTTATTTATGGAATAAGAAAATAAAAAATATTTTATAAAAATTAAATCATGAAATGCTTCATCAATCAAATCTTTTTTTAAAATGCCCATGAAAGTAGTGGACTGGGGAGGGCTAGATTAACGAAACGAATATATGTGGAAATAAAAAATATAGACGGTGATATGGTCACCCAAGATGAGAAAAAAGGACAAGATTCAGTAAACAAGTTAAGTAATTAAACGTGGACAAAAATTTTAAAAAATACCAGTAAGTGTAATCTTATGTATTTTTTTCCCGAATTTAGTAGCTCATTATCATTGTTTTAAAAAATATCCATAACGTATTAGAATATTCAATTGAAAAAGTAATAGCAAATGCCTTACATCTTGATTTTTCCTTAAATAGTCCCATTGCGAGAATCGGTGAGAAATCAAATTTCGGCATCCATTGTAAGTCCCAAAAAACAAAACAAAGAATGGTTTTTTTTTTTTCTCATTCAATTGTTGCATAAAATTAGGGTATCAAGATATAAAATAAAGTTTTCTTTAAAACAAGAGTAAATAGTCCTTCCCCTTTTTAAGAGATTGTTTAAGTATATTTCTCTTTTATTATGATATATTACTCGTTCTTCTCTTGAAAATTAAAAGATAAGATACAATTAAATTTATTTTTATCAAAATACTTTTAAATTGTTAACATGAATAATTTTGTAAATTAATAAAATGTAAAATAACCACCTTTTTAAGAACAAAAATAGTCACTTTTTAAATTTAACAAACTTTAGAGTTATTTAATAAAAATAAATAAACTCTGAAATAAAGAAAATATTTACAAAATTGTTAATTTAATCAATTAAAAGATAATATTTAATAATATGAATAATATTATGAGTGTAAAAAATAGTCAAGAATAACTTAGGTTTATTGTCTTTAACAAGTATATACACACGCCAATTATCCTTATTAGACTTCTGTTGAACCACCCAATCACTCAAGTATCAAAGAGTTTGTAAAGTCCTTAATCTTCTTAAAAATCACACCAATAAATTTTTAGGCCTTGTTTGGTTATAAGATTTGAGTTAAAGGAGAGGGAATGTCATTCCATGTGAAGCCCAATGCAGCGTTTGGTTTGTCAGACTTGCAAAGCTTTTCCTTTCCACCAGTAAGCACCTAGGGTACATTTGGTTAATGAAATAAAATGAGAATAAGAATAAGGATAAATTTGAAAATGGGAATGAATTTTGATAGAATAAAATTTTTTGACCCTTATACTATTTTTTGAATGATATTAAAAAAAAAGTATAAATGAGAATGAGAATTTAATAAATAATCATAATTTTTTTATAAAAAGAAATTACTTGTTTTTTATTAAAACATTATTATTGTTAAAAAAATTAGTATTTTATAAAAATATCATTTATATTATTATTAAAAATTGATTATTATTGTTCTAATAATAATAATAATAATTATTTAATTTTATATTTCTTTCTATTTTTACCTTATTCTTTATCATTAGCATTGTTCTCTCTCCTTGTGGAGATTCATTCACAGAGTTGCGAATCATCGTCCACGGCGAGGTCTGTTCATGGCGACGACAGAAACGCGACAACTGTGGGTGAGGTTTTTCCTTGTAGCGACAATCTGCGATGATCGGCAACCTGATGATGTCGTTGATGGTATCTTCGCTGATCTCTCTCTGCGCTCTGCCTTCACCTATCTCGTCGTCGGTCTCTCTCTGCTCTGCCTTCGCCGGTGACGTTGCTGGTATCCCAACCTCTCCTCATCAGATCTGAGAGGATGACTGAAAAAAAAAATCTGAGTGAGAGGACGAGAGAGCGAAGGATGTGAATGAGAAAATGAAAAAAAATAAGAGGGCATAATGGTTATTATGTAGTCTACTGCCAGGAATGCCCTCCATTCCCTCAAAATTTGGAGGGTTGGCTAATACTTCATTTGTGGGAATCAGCCTTTTCTAGGGAATAGGATTCCCTACCTAATTGTGCAACCAAACATGAGAAAGTCTATTCTCATTTCCATTTCTCCCTCTAGATTGGCTACCAAACACACTAATACTAAGTAGACAGTGAATGTGCAATCCTATTAGAGACCCAAGGAAATGCTGACTTTCCAGGGAATGAGAACATCAAAGTCCAAAACACCTCTTTAAAACTGCCCTACCTCAACCACCCTCTAGAATCATTGATCTCTATCATTATAACAAGATCTCAGCAATGTCATTGTTCGATCGCCTGACCTGGGGATGTAACTTATATATCTTTCCATTTGTCATCGTGCTACCTTGAAATCAGGACACACAAGTTACATCTATTAGTGTCGATGTTGCCAAGTGCGCTTCCTTTAGCATCTTCTTTCAAAGAAGAAGTAGTCCTCGGCAGTATTGGTGACTCTACCAGGCGAGATCTAAGGTGTCTGCTGTGTCTCGAATAATATGGACTCAGGTTGCTAATCAAGCTAGATGACCAAGGAAAATATCCATATCTCCCATATTGTTTCACTCTTTGATCTTTACTTCTTTTTCGTTTAGTCAAGTTTTGTCTTCATTACGCCCTCCCGATGGAAAGTCTGATCTGATTGTGATTTTTTAAAATGGAAAGGTAGATCTGTGTTAACTCTCCAAGGCAGAAACTTTAATTGAAAAAATATCACAATTTTTGAGAAAAACAATCCAGAATTTCATATTTAACTCAAAAGTTTTTTGCTAACATCGATTTTAGAAAAAATTAAAAGATATTTCAGGAAAACAAAGTAAAATAAAAGGAGAAGTGCAAAAGATCAAAAAGCCAATGCCCAAGTGCCAAATCCAAAGAGTCAGCATCCAGGTGCCAAAAGAATAGCACTCGGGCGTAAATTCCAGAGAGATAACACCTAGATGCTAAGTACTACTGAAGAAGGAAGCGTGTTTGGAGAAATAACACCGAAGCGGCAGAAAACCAGCACCCTGGCACCAACCATTTCCAAAGCATGGCGCCAGTATCTCAGCACTCGGGCGCCAAAACCAAAACCTTGGCACCTTGGCATTAGATTTGCCTCGCCTAGGCACACTGCCAGAAACTTTAATTTCCTATTATTAAAGGAGGCTCAATACTTGGCCCATAATGCACTTTTAGGGTTTCTAAGGTTTATATAAAAGATCTTGAAGGCAAGTAATTGCACCAAGTAAAGAGGAGTGCCTTGAAACACTTGAGGAGAGAATTAGAAGTTAAAAGTGGCTGAGGAAATGGTTGGTTTAGAGTGAAGGCTCTATATATAGTTTTTCCCTTTCTGAACATCTCCCTCTTCTTCAGCTTCATGTTATCTTTATGCTCTTCCTTGTTATTTAATTTTGTATTCATACCCATGAGAGGTTAAGAAGCTGGTCCTAGGATTTTGATTGAGCCCTTACTATGGATGTTTTTTCTATTTTATGTTATAATAGTTTGCATTGAATGAATGATTGTTTATATTCACCCTATAGTTATTATTTTCTAAGTTTGATCATCTTAGGAAAGAAAATAGAATTTATGTCAACCTGATAAGGTTACTTAAATAAACTGGATGCATATAATCACTGTTTGCATAAATGCAATTTGCAGTTAAAACAAAAGTATTTAATTGTGCGTGATAATCACATTTAGGCTTTGGATTTATAAGGTTATCATCCCAGTTGATTTCCATAGACATATAGGGAACTAAGGGGAAGGAATTCAGCTTGTATGCATTTGAAAGAAGCATATAAGAAGGAAAGAATCCTAGATTAGCAATCCATTCATCGATTAAAACAATGTCATAATCATAACGGAAAGCATCCTTGCATGTGATGAAGTATCAAAATCCTAAGTTGTTAATACTCTGCAATAACCAAACAAATTTACCTTACATTTGCTCAATCAATCCTTGACTTTGTAAATTGCAACTTCTATTAATAAATATTGAACCTAAGTCTCCAAGGGATCAATACTCAATTCATCATTGTATTACTTGCGTGTTATATTGCACCTCGATTGCAATAAGAATTAACAATTTGAAATTCAGAAAAGTAGGAGTGAAAATCTAAAGAGTTTGCATCCCTTACATTTTAAGAAATGTAAAGATCCAACGGTTAATATTAAATGTGTGATCAGACGATTCAAATTAATCTTGTTAATTACACGTAGTAAAAAAATTTTAAATTTTGACTACACACAATTCAAAACTTTAATCCAACGATTCAAATATAAAGAAATGCACAATCCAACAGTTAACAGTTCCTTTTTAGGAAATGTTGGAAATCCATTTCCAAATGTAAACAAGTTTAGTCTATCGTCATATGGCAGCCACAATTCTTCTCAGAGACTACTACTTTGCAAACTTATCTCCTCTCCTACAAACACGAGAATGGCCTTGTGCCTTATCTGATGTGATTTTCCCATTTTTCCATTTAGTTAAATGTTAATTTTATTTATGGAGTTGTATTGGTCATGTTCCTCCTTTTCATTTAATTAATGTTTATTTTATTTATGAACAATCTCATTTCTTTCCATGTCCCACTAAAAATACTCTTAAGTCACTAGTCTCACTTTCATTCATATTTTCATTCTCTCATAATTAAACGAGGTTTTAGGTTATATTTGAAAGTTTAAAATACAATGAAATGGAATTGATTGGAATGGAAGGTTACAAGTCATTTGATTGTTTACAAAATTTAATAAGTGAGAGATGGGCTTGTGTAATCATTGTTTGAAAGTTATAGTTAAATATTAAAATAACAGAGTGACTTATAATTTTTTTTTTTCAAGATTACCCATGAAAAAAATAGAGCTGATTGTACTTTTTTGCACTTAATTAAAAATGTTATTTTAGTCCATAATTGATCCACTAGTTTGGAGGGTTAAGAAAAATAAACTTTAAGATGACAAGAGGTGTCTTAGAAACCCTCAGTTATTGTTTCATTTCATAAAAAATATATTCTTTCAAGCAATAAAATAAGTTACTTTAATTATTTCACTCCCTGTGGTTACATTTATCCAAACATTCCAAGTTCACAACTCTATCTCCACCACAATAAAGTGGACTTGCAACCAAGTTACATTTTACCAAGTCAAAGTCACAAATTTCATAAATTTATCAAAATTCTAACCGAAATTTCTTAATTCCTTTCAATATTCCCGGACTTTCATGAATTATAGATGTTATAATGAATTATTGAATGTCAAATACTCAATTCTGTATTGCATTTTGCTATAGCTATATCTAGCTTTAAAAAATTGCACACCACTATTAAAATAAAAATTGCAACCTGCTGTTAAGGAAAAGTGCTAAAAAAATCTTGAAGTTTTTTTATTTCATGGATAAATTGGCTAACTCAATTTGGTGAATCATTCGTTGCCAATTGCTCAATTTAATGGGCATTTTACAATATTTTAAAATGTGATAGCGAATAATTAAAAAAAAAAAAATTGAACATCTGAATACATCAACTTATGTTGTGTGAAAAATTTTGAAATGTACCTTTTTTTATGTAACGGGTAAGTCATGTCCTGAAATTCTCTATTTCTCTTGTACATTTATTTTAATATAATAAATTTTTAGTATTTTTATACTTTTTCAATACTAAAAATATATATAAGAATTATTCTCAAATCTCATCATGTCGTGTACATTTGCATGCGGTTTTTTCTTTTTTGAAGACATTCAGAATGATGTGATTGTCCAAATCAATGTTATCAAGTCATTAACATAATGTTTTACGCTATAAGTAGAAAAAAAAATTGTTTTACGCTAAGATAAAAAGCCAAAAGATAAAAGAAAAATTCAATAAACAAGTCATATTTTTTATTTTAGGCTGTCTCTCAGATAAGGCGTGATGTGGTTAATAAATAATTAAAATTATAACATTATTAAAACAATCGAAATTAAATTCATTTTTATCACGTAATTCAATATTACGGTGCAACTATTATTTTCCCTATAATATTAACATTGGTTAAAGTCTTCAAGATATAATAAACTCTATGAATTAGCACATTATTTAAAATCACTTTTCATCAAACCTTTGAGATACTATTCATTTTTACATCTTCACATTTCATCAGACAGAGAATTCATAGGAGTGAATTGGTTATTTGAAATTAAAAGGATTAGCAAAAACTTTGTTTAAAAACTTTTCAAACAGTAATTAGTTAACTATGTATTAGAAGATTTCAAACAAAAATGAATCTAGAGATAATTAGGTCAATTTAAATTAAATGTAGTTATAACTTGCTTACGTCCAGTTCCATTGGTCTCTAAGGAATTTTTTTCACTATTTAACACACAATACTTGCTTGAAAATTTTTTGTGTTCACCCCTGACATGAAGTTTTTTGCGCTCACTTCAAATCACAAGCTTTTTCATGCTTGCCTTCAATATAAGGATTTTATATTCATATCAAACTAATTTAAGAGTTTGCTAGATTCAGCACAATCTTCACTTCACTTAATAATGGAAAAAGTTCACAAACAAGAAAAATAATATTTAAAGACCCTTATAATAAAAGGGATGCAATATAAGCACACTAAAAACATTCAAAAGCAAATATAAACCATAAACTATGCTTATAAATATCTCTTTTTTTTTTTTTGGCAAAATGACTTTCAAATTTGTGTCTTCTTCGAAGAGCTTTATTTGATGTAAGACACAAGAAAGAGTGAAGGAAAGAGGTTGGGGGCAAGGGAAGAATTAGAGAGAGAGAGAGAGGGGGGGGGGGGGGGGCGGGGGAGAAGAAACCTAGGTTGACAAAATTATACTCTTATTCAATTAAAAGTAGTATGCTGATAACAAAATACATAGTATTATTTATAGTTAACTCTTGACACAATGATATAAAACTAGGGCTTTATTAAAAGGCCCATTACAATGAAACAAAATAAATAATTAAAATACTTAAACTAAATCCTATCAAAACAATAACTAAAAGTCTAACAAAAATACTTAAATTCAAATTTAATCTAATTTCTAGATATTTTCTAAATAACTAAATTCTAAATTGATAATAAATATACTTATCCTTAATATTAAATAATAATTTAAATATAATATATATTTTAAATATTAAATAATAATTTAATTAGTTATATATTTTACATATTAAATATTATTAAATAGTTTAATTTAAAATTATTAAATATTTTAAATATTAAATAATGCTAAATATAATAAATAATAATATTAAAATTTAAATAATAATAATGCTAAATATAATAAATAATTTAGTTACAAAGAAAAAATAATAACTCTTATGCCATTCTCCATTATTATCCCTTTTTATAGTATCTAGGAAACCAACTATTAGGAAGAGATTTCTTCATATTTCTGGTGATCCAACATTTATGAGATATTTCTTCCATTTGAATCCTTTGTTCTTAGCTCTTGCACGATTAGAGGAAGAAAAAGAAGGAAGAAGATAAACCTGATTATCAGGTCGGACTTTTAAATATCAGGCTTAAATTTGGACTATAAAAAACCTAAAGCCTGTATTTTGATTGAATTTTTTTATTCAGATTTTTATCCATATTTTTTGGGCAGGGCTTATCAGGCTTTTCAAAGAATAGTCAAATTAATTTGTTGCTAAAAACTTGAAATAAAAAATATAGATAATTGTTATTATTACTTGTAAGATTATATATAGAAAAGTTGTAAATGCAAATGAGTTGTTGTAATGCCACAAATCCTTTAAATAAGAGGTATTAATTTTTATTTCTTTATCAGAATGTCACGTTAAACTAAGTTTTTCTTTAAATAATAATTTTTTACTTATTGAAAAAATATTCATTCGGGCTTTTCAGGCTAGGGCCAGACTTTTTTTAAAGCTTGGATTTTTCTAATTAGACTTTTTTTTTTATTCAGACTTTATTTTTTCAAACTGGACTCATTGAGCCGAACGAATTTTTCAAATTATAATTAGGTCTATAAGGAGATAACTCACTTTTAATGCTTTTCAGAGTTCTAATAATTAGAAAGAGAGAAAAGGAAACAAAATAAAGTACTAGGATATTCATGCAATAAATGAGATATGACAATAAAGGTAAGATTATTTCGTTTTTCAAACAAAAGTCAATAGTCATATCAACTAAAAAGGTAATATTTTAATATTCAATTTAATGGGTGTTTGGTCAATCTCATTCCATTTCTTTCCTTTTCTTAATAGAATTAAATTAATAAATCATTTAGGCTTGGGTTTTGGGTTGGTCAATTATCAAATATGTTGTGGGTTACAAACTTAAATATTTTGGGCCAAGGTAAGTGTTAATAAGTTAATCCTAATACCTAAGTGAGTTTTCTTTAACTTAATGCTTTTGATAAAATAAGTTTAAGAGTTTTGTTATCATCAAAATAATAATTTAAACCTTGGGCCAATATCATCAATGTCCAAAAAGAAAAAAATCTTCATATTTTATCCAACATGTTGTAAATTGTTTTAAGTAATTTTCATATAGGCTTGAATATATTTTTGATTTGGTAAAAATTTCAATCAAGTCATTTTAGCTAAAAACACATTATATTATTTCTCTTCTTTTGTAAACTAATCCAGATTTGTCACTTTTCAAATAATTGATTTTGTATTAAACATTAAAGTTAATTATATGATATCTTAGATATTATTTGTTTATTTGGCATTTTCAACTCTCATTTAAACTACTACATTTAGCATTCAATTTCGAGTTAATTATGTGATTAAAGGAAAAATTATTTCTTTTCAAAAATTGTCAAAGTAACATTGTCAAGACTCAAGGAGTACTAATGCTGTAATATATCACTATGTATTGTATAAAAGCTACTTAGGTGTGGAAGTTGAGTGTCTATATGTGCATTTCATTCTAGTTCATTCTTTCATTTTGTTATAAGTTCATAACACATGTTAAGAATTGATTGATGCTTCTATAATAGAATTTGGTCTTTATAACTGCAATAGGTGCTAGCCAATTTGTTCAGTGAATATACATGCATTCATCATCAATTCTCTCTTAGTGTTTTTCTTGACTTAGTATTAAGAGCCTGTAGGCTTACGCTATGGTATCCCAAGGATCCTCTACCTTTATTTCTGCTATTAGTGGCTCACATGTTTCTCTCTTCATTATGACTTTAAAATTTCCCTTTGTATAGTCATCTTTTAGCTAGACTTGCTCTATCAAGTTGGATAGAGGAATTTACTTACTCTAGCAATCTATCATCTTGCCTATTGTTAAAGGCAGCAAGCTAGATAGTTTTTTTCTTAGCATAAAGTTATGTCCATTGTCAATTCTCTCTGATGAAGCATAGTAGAAAACAAACCCAGATTACGATGATTGGGTCGCTACTAATTAGTTGCTATTGGGCTAGTTATACAACATTATGCCTATTGATATCACATTACAGATGCTCCACTATAAAAACCTCTTATGAACTCTAAATGGTAGATAAAAATTTATTTGATGTACACACTTGTTCTCACATTACCTTCTTTAAAGGTGAATTACAACATATGCAGACAGGTTATTCTAAGATAGAATAATACCCGAGTAAAATGATGCCTCTGTTAAACAACAGAAAAGCTTTGAAAACCTTATTGTGTTTTATAGGAAGATAAAGGTGTTGTAATGTGATTAGGGAGGTGAGTTTCAAAGTTTTAAAGTTATCACACTAGAAGCTGGCATAGTTTCATCACTCATGTCCTTTCACCTCTGCCTAAAATGGCAAAGTTGAAAGGAAGCATAGGCAAAAATAGGTTTAACCTTAATGGCCCAAGCAAAATTACCATTAAGCTATTGGCGTGATTGTGAACACCCCACCTCAAAAATATACAAAAATTAATAACTACATAATGGATCAACTGGTTACTCCTATAACTAAATAAATGCAAAATGGGAGTCACAAAATAAAATATGGAGACAAAATAATAAAACATAATAATAATAATAATAATAAGAAAAACAAAATACAAAATTAAAACAAAAATGCAAAAAGCAAAATATAAAATAAAAAATGGGATAAACCAAATACAAAACCAAAAATATCAAAAGAGAAAAATTCAAAATAAATATTTGAAGTAAAGACGTGTTAATTATCTTGCAAAAGGAAAATTAGATAGAGTCTAAAATTTTAAATTAATCTAAATCCAAAAAAGAAAGAATAGCCACTTAATTAAAGTCAAAATAAAAATGCAAGCTCTCTCTCCCTCATACTCTTACACACTCTCACTCACACATACACACTTTCACTCACACTTATACACACTCATGGACACACACATTCTCACATACCATTCTTACACACACCTATAGGAGACCAAAAAGACACAAGGTACAAAAGGCACGAGAGACACGATAAAGGTGTAGGGATGTGCTATTGAAAAGGGGGAGGAGTGTGATAGTGTCGAGAGGGAGAGAAATGTGGCTGGAGGAGTTTTAAAGAGAAGGCTAAGTGCACCGAAAAAAAAAAGACAGAGGTTCTAGAGGAAGAGGGAAAAGAGAGAGCATTCTAGAAAAGAGAAAGCTTGGTGTGTCGAGGCGAGAAGAAGGAAGAAGAGTATAGGAGAAGAGAGAAGGAGGGAAGAGGTGTTTGTGCAGGAGCTACGTTGGACTGAGAAAGGAAAAGAGAAGGAGAAGAGGGAGGAGTGAAAAGCAAGCCAAGAGGAGGGGTTTTGTAGGCTGAGTGAAAGGGAAGGAAAAGAATGTGCTAGAGGAAAAGAAGAAAGAGAGAAAGGCTGTGGCTGGAGGATGAGAGAAAAGCTGAGATCGAGGGGTGCGAGAGGGAGCCAAGAAAGTTGACAAGTGAGACAAATCGAGAGAATAAGAGCGAGGAAAGAAGAAGGAAGAAGACGTGAGGTGCCGAGAAGAAAAAGGAAGGTGCTCAGAAGAAGAGGAGGGAGAAAGGAAGAAGAGGAAAAGGGAGTCCTCTGTTTTGAGCTCTAAAAATAGAGTTGAACAGAGGAAGAAGTAAAAGAGACACGGAGAAAGGAAAATGCTGAAGAAAGAACCTTGGAGGAAGGAGAAGCGTTTTATCATCTAAGCACAAGTGAACCACACTAAAGAGGAAAATACATGAGGTGTGGCTGCATGGTGGAAGTTGCATGCATGGTGAACACTGTTTGTGCGTTTTGCATCATATTATGTTTTAATTATTTGCCAATTTTTTTATTTTATTTTATTTTGGTTACCTTTATTATTAGTATTGTCATCTTTTTTTAAAATGTCAATGTGAAACTAATTTTGGCTTTACAAGTAAGGTTCTATGAAAATCATCATCGTGTGAGAATACTATTCTCCTCGAATGCTTGGGGTTGTGTGAGATTTTAATCTCTTTAGACAAAAAAAAATTAGTACATACTTGTTTAAATAATAATAATAATAATGCAAAAATAAATATTTTAATTAAATATTTTCTATTATTTACAGAATGACTAAGTTGGTGTTTTATAAGATCTAATTAATTAAAAGTGCCATGTAGGATTTGGGTCTCCGTAGGCTTATGGGAATTGATCTTGTTAAAAATAAGACTAAAAGAATTCTAATTTCAAAACCCTTAAAAATACATAAAAATAAAATCCTGTCATTATCATGTGAGAATATTATTCTCTTCGAGTGCCTGAGGTCGTATGAGATTTTAATCTCCTTAGACCTTAAAAATTAATACATACTTGTTAAAAATAAAAATAAAAATAATAATAATAATAATAATAATAATAATAATAATAATGCAAAAATAAATATTTTAATCAAATATTTTCTATTATTTACAAAATGATTAAGTCAGTGTTTTATAAAATTTAATTAATCAAAAGTGCCATGTGGGACTTAGGTCTATGTAGGCTTTGGGAAATCAATCTTGTTAAAAATAAGACTAAAAGAATTCTAATTTCAAAACCCTTAAAAATATTTAAAAATAAAATCACAAAGAATTCCCAAATATTTTGTTCCATATTTTAGGTTCCCAAGTGAGATTGCTCATCTCCTCAGGTACTCAAAGGTTAACTAGTAGAGGCCACGTGAGACCTAGAGTCTCCTCAGGTTTCAAAAATTAATATTTAAAATACTGAGATGAACTAATTCTAAAAGAAGGAGGTTTGTCTCACATGTTATGTATAATAAAAATCCTAAGGATATTTTTTTTTAACTCTAGTTTTACTTTAAGTATTAAGATAAATTAAAATTTCAAAGAAATAACAATTAGTACATAAATCATAAAATTCAAAAATATTTTTTTTATGATAGTCTTACTTCAAATCCAGAGAGAATCCTAATTTCAAAAGATATATACGAAAATCATAAATTTAAAAACCATAGAAATACTTTTCTATTATAGTTTAAAGTTTAGAATAAATTCCAATTAATATATATATATATATATATAATTAAATTAAAAATCCTTTTAATCAAAATCTTGCTTTCAAAATTAGAAAAATTCAAAAATCTAAAAAAATAATTAAATTCAAAAATATTCCTTTCATTATAATTACATTTCAATTCCAAAAAATATAAACTCCCAAAAATCCTAAAAATCTTATCCCATAATCATTTCATTGAAATTTCAAAATAAAGATTAAAATTCTAAAAATAAATGAAAATTAAAAAGAGAAAAGAAATGAAGAGGTCAAAAGAGCTAGATTAATCAGGTTGTTGTAAATTAAAACACACAAATCAAATTCCAATCCCGTTTTGTTTACAAAAATCTATTTAATTTGAACTCTCTTGTTCTCATCACAAAATTTACAAATCATCAACCAACTAGCTGACATGCTTTTTTGGTTGAACTATGTGGACTTTGATCCTTATCATGGGGTACATAGGCCCTAGGCTCTTATCCTAGGTCAAGTCTGCCCTTTATAAATATTTATTTGTTTGCTTTCATTCTTGTTGTCTTTGCCTTCTCTATTTAATGAGCATGCATGACAATAAAAAGGGTAATTGGGATAAATTTAAGGTCATATTCTAGTTTAGCTGGCTAATTTAAAGTAATTGTCCTTGTGGATGGGTGTTATGGAGTGTCTAACACCTTCCTCACACTCAAATAGACTCTCGAACTCATCTTTGGTTTCGTAGACCATTTTACCTTTTTCTTTTTGTTTTAAATTGGTTTTTTCATTAAAAATTTTGGTGACGACTCCAATAAATTAATTTTCAAGATTCATTTTGAGAGTCAATTTAAACCATTTTTTATTCTCTTCGTCGAATGGTCGGTTTTGACAAGGATACAATTGACACTGCTACACATCTAATTAATAGGGTTTCTATGTCTATTCTACAAGGAAAAAGTCCCTGCAAGGTGCTATTTAAACTTAAACCAAATTATGTGTCCGTAGGAACATTTTGGTGCGGTTGTTTTCCCTACTTGAGGCTTTTCAATCGCATAAATTGAAGTATCACACAACTAGATGTGTTTTTCTTGGCTACAGTAGATCCCATAAGGGTTATAAGTGTTTAAATTCTCATGGTAAGGTTATCATATCCAGGCATGTAATGTCTAATGAAGCAGAAATTCCTTTTATAACCAGATTTCTAAATTGAAAAGAGGCAATTCTTGATGAACTAATTTTATTTCCTGCTTTTCATATACAAACTGATCAATATTTTGATAACATAAAAGGAAACACTCAATCTAAGCAAATAAATTAAGGACTGTCAAAGAATATAAAAAATAATGCAATAATAAGTGGAGTTAAGCATAATGAGATAGCAACAGAAAACATATGTGCACTAGGACAACATGTACTAGCTAATTAGAGTTTAAATACAACATAACACAATTCACTAGTTGAATAAGTTCATCATTCTCATCTTATGACTACACAAAATAAAGCTAGCACATTCAAAACTAAGTATCCCTTTGTTGTTATATCTGAAGCATAAATAGACTTGAATTCTAAACTTAATTTAGTAGTAGGAGCTCTACAAGCCCTACACTAGAAGACCACAATGTAAAAAGAATATAAAGGTTTCATAAAAAACAAAACATGGCCACTGGTTCCCTTTAATGGTTGAAGAAATATTGTAGATTGCAAGTAGGTATTTTGCACTAAATACAAAGCTGATGACCTTATAGAAAGGCATAAGGCAAAGCAAGTAGTTAAAGGATTTCAAAAAAATTCTAGAGTTGACTTTAAAGAGACTAAAAGCCCTATAATGAAGGCTGCCACTATTTAAGTAATTTTAACCATTGCAGTCACATTTGGATGGGAGGTAAGATAGCTTGATGTGAACAACTTAATGGAAGCTTAGCTGTGACTATATATACATCATAACTAGAAGGCTTTGTTGACCCTGAGAAGCCACAACATGTATGCAAGCTAACAAAGGCTATTTATGGATTAAGGTAGGCACTAAGGGCTTAGTATGATGAACTCTATAACACTATAATCAACTAAGATTTCAAAAATGTCAAGACTAATATCTCTTTATTCATTTTTTGATCAAAGGCAACAGTAATCCTAATTTCACTTTGTATGGATGATATTTTAATTATTGGCAACCACTCCTCTCTACTAAAGGAGTTTACTTAAAAGCTAGATTCGGTGTTTTTATCAAAGGATCTCAGGCAGCTGCATTATTAAGGAAGTTCAAGATGCTAGAAGCAGTACCTTGTCTAACACCTATGGTTGTAGGGAAGAACATTTCAACAAGTGATAGTGAACCAATGAAAAATCCCACCATGTATCAGAACGTTATGGGGGTATTGTAGTATTTAACTAACACTTGATTAGACAATTCCTTCTCAATAAACAAATTAAACCAGTATTCGCAAGCTTTAACAATAGTGCACTGACAGGCTGTAAAGAGGTTACTTTGATATCTAAAAAGGACTATTCAACTTAAAATTCACATAAGGCCAGCATTTCATTTCCAAATCATTAAATTCTCAGATACCAAGTGGTTAACATGTCCAGATGACATGAGATCAGTTGTTGGCATTGTGTGTTCCATGGTGAATCATTAGTTGCATGGTCATCTAAGAAATAGAAGGTCATCTCTTGACAAGTACATAGTTAGAATATAGGTCCCTAACAAATCTGGTTGTAGAAATAGTATGGTTACAGTCCATGTTGCAAGAAATTGTAGTGGTTTCTAGTCAAACTCTAATTGCATGGTTTGACAACATAAGTGTGAATGCATTAGCAACAAATCTAAGTAATTATGCTAGAGCAAAATAAAACGAGATTGATGTTCATTTGATCAAGGACCTAGTTCTAGCTAACAAATTATCTATGCAATAGGTTTAGACCAGCTCGTTGATTACTTGACTAAACCACTATTACACTCTTAGCTCAGTTCCTTTAAATACAAACTCAAGGTTGTTACAACTCCCTCTCATTTGAGGGGGTTGTTAAGACCTCAAGAGTATTGATATTGTAATGTATCACTTTGTATTGTATAATAACTACTCAAGTGTGGAAGCTATTAGAAATATGAACCAAATTAATAAAAAATATTTAGTTTGAGTCACATTAAAAAGGTTGTCCTTAAAGAATATTTTGCCATAAGTATATTTCCCCAGGATAAAATAAACTCTTTTGAGGTAGATAAAGGCGTCAAAACGGGTTCAACTCGTCGGGTCTAGCCCGTTTAACACACCTAAGAGTTGGGTTAGATTGAGGGGCTTTCTTGAGAACCCATTTAGTATAGTTGGCATGTTTAACCTGTGAGTTAAACGAGCCAACTTACGGGTCAAACAGGTTGCTTGCTTTCTTTAAATTTCCACTCACTCAGCTAGTGTCCCAACCCACTGCACTTTTCCTATTAAAAAAATAATAATAATAACCTTAATGCTTATGCTATGTTGTCTCTAACTTTCAGTCTCGGTCGTACACTCACTCAGCCTCATCTCTGTCGCACACTCACTTAGCCATAAAAGATTAGATAACACTGCTTGTCGTAATCGAACTTTTGGTGGAACAAATAAAAATGGTTTAAATTGATTCCCAAAATGAATCTTGAAAATCAATTTACTGGAATCATCACCAAAATTTTTAATGGAAAACTTTGGGAAACCAATTTAAAACATAAATAAAAGGTAAAGCGGTCTGCGAAAATATAGATGAGTTTGAGAGTCTATTTAAGTGTAGGGAATGTGTTAGGCACCCCACTACACCCATCCATAAGGACGGTTGCTTTAAATTAGTCAAATGAGATAGAATATGATCTTAAATTTATCTCAATTACCCTTCATTGACATGCATGCTCGTTAAACAGAGAAGACAAGAACAACAATAATGAAAACGAATAAATAAATTTTTACAAAAGGCGAATTGAACCTAAGATAAAAACCTAGAGCTTACATACATTGTAATAGAGACTAAAGTCCACGTAGTTTAACTAAAAAAATGTATTTTTTAGTTAGTGATTTTTATTTTTATTTTATGAGAAGAACAAGATATTGATATCAAACGGGTTTTCATAACCAAAACGAAACTGGAATTTGATTGGTGTGTTTTAATTTACGAAATTGATTTAATATCACTTTATTGATCTTTCCTCTTTTTTTTTTTTTCTCTTTTATTAGTATTTTTTTTTACTTTTGGATTATTATTATTATTTTATTTTGAAGTTTAAATGAAATGATAATGAAAAAAATCTCTTGGATTTTTAGGGTTAGAGTTTTATTTTAAAATTGAGGTGAAATTACAATACAATATATATATATATATATATATAATCTTTTGAATTTAATATTATTTTTCATTTTTGAAATTAGAATTTATTATTGAAATCAAAATGAAGTTTTAATGGACAACTATTTTTTCAAGATTTTTGAATTTACAATTATATATATATTTTTGGATTTTAGTTTTAATTTAAAAAAGTGAGCTTATAGTGGAAAAGTATTTTCTATTTTTAATTACAAATAAAAGGCAAAATAAATGCCGTTTTTATTTAGAAATTATTCCATCTTTGTATTTTGAAAATAGATATTGACTTTTGAAACCTGAAGAGACTTATGATCTCCTGCGGTAACCCAAAATGCGAAAGAAGTTATTTAGGATTTCTTAAGATTTTTATTTTTATGATTTTGATTTTGAAATCATATATTTACTCTTAAAGCCTAAGAAGATTAGTGATCACACACTACTTCTACCAGTTAGTTTTTAAGTGCCTAAGGGGACTAATATCCCACACGGCAACTAGAAAAACTTATAATTACCTTAACTAAAAATAGAGCTTTTGGTGGGAATCACATTTAGAAACAACACCATACCCAAACCAAATATATATACACAAGGAACAAAAACAAAGATAAAAATGAGAAGAGTACTAAAAACTCACGTCACTTACATGCAGCTTTAGCTTCATGTATCTACACTCTTCACTCCATCGAATCATCTTCTTCGTCCTTTGCTCTATTATTTCACATAGAGAATATGGAGTTCCTTGAAAATCCAAAGCAACATCTTCTCTTTCTTAACAACCTTTTCAATACTCTTTTGCATTTAACCTTACCCATGCATGAGACCTTAAGGGATGTGGGTTCTCATACACTGAAACTTGAGCTTTTGAGCTTTCTTCGAGCTTCATTGGGGATTATAGAGACGAAGTGAGATAGGCTTCAGTTTTCAGTGATGCTTCTACTAGGACTCAGAGTTAGGTTGTAAATCATAAAGGCCATGAAAGTTATAAATTGTCATGGCAGAAAAATCAGGAACTTGTTTTTCAGTTAAGCAAGTTTCTCCATCTTCAAGATGGCTAATGGCTGACTATGCTCTCAAACTTAAGCTCTTTTCTTTCTCTTACTTTACCTTCTTAGTGCTTTAGCTTCTTCTCTGCCTTGTCACACTGAAAATAGGTTGCTAAGCAAACAGGTTGCCCATGACCAGGAGGTGGGCTAGCAGTATGAACCTACCGAATCGATGATGATAATGGGCAGTTGCCTTCAAATTTGAAAGTGCACCAACAGCACCAATGCCTCGTCGAAGTCCACGAGGAATATGGAGGCAAAATCATGTAATTGTAGGGGCTGTGAATGACAGACCAGACGAAACAGGATGCAGACTAGGAAGGTGACAGTGATGCGTTACAGCCACGGGAGCAATTCTATGATGCATGCTACTGTGTCTCTCATGTAGATGTTTCTCCGAAATGGGATTTGTGAGGCTCTTGAGGCATACCACTATATCTTGTATGCACCGTCAGTGATTATGCACTGGATCACAAATATTGAGGGTATCTTCAATGACCTATGGAGTTGGCTGGTGTAATTAGTTCTCATGTTCTCGCTTTTATTGCAAAGCTTATTGATGAATAAGAACCTCTGAAAGCCATACTTCTTCCTAAACTTCAATATGTAGAGGAAAGATAGAGTGGTGACACTGCCCAACAACAGTTGCATGACGGCATCATATGGCCTAGAGTGCCTGGCGTTGTAGTTACAGTAGGCCAAGATGAAGTAGGAGGTGGTGGGGACATGCAGTGTTGCTAAACTTTTCATTGGCTCTTCTCCTTCAAGCTTAACTCTCTTCATGTTGCATGGGATCCATTCTTCTCGTGTTTTCTTTCCCCTCATTGGCTTTTATTCTGCTCCTCCTTGCTACTACTTCACTCCCTTTCTTTTCATCATGGCCCTTCCTTTTCCTCATGGTTTCAGCTTGCTTGAAAGGAGGGATGAGGGTGCCACTGATATAGGGGGCAAGCACACTATCCATGGCTCAAACGAGCTTGCTATTGACAAAGGCGATGGGGAGAGCAGAGAAGGAAGTGCAGAGCAAGGTCATGTGAGCTCGCTCATGTCTTTGCTAAAAGGATGTTGGTCGAGCTCATGCACCCTCAGGTTCACCATCATCCTACACAAAAGCCTCTCTGAGTGGTACATGCAGTAGTTACTCCTATTGAACATCACCTCTACACTTTTTGACATCTTCCTTGCCACTTACTTTGAGCTCAGCTCCCTTTACTGTGTCTTCAGTCTCAACCAAAGTTCTCCCTCTATTCACAATTTCTTTATTTCCACAACCCAAAAGCAAGGAAACTTCATGCCCCCATTTCTCAATACCTTTCCACCTCTTTTTTGCTTTTTCTTATTTTGCTCTTTCCTCCCTGAAATAGGGGTCTTTCTTCTCGACTTATTTTAGTATCTTTTTTTCTCCATAAATCTCTCTTCTCACCCCACTCGGCTTCCAGTCTCTCATTCTTCTCCTTGTATTTTTTGATAGTCCCCTCTTTCACCGTTCTTCTCTCTACCTTAACCTTGTCTCTATCTTACATAGTCATGCTTCCTTCCATTCCTTCATCAATAACAGAGGCTCTTTTCTCTTTTCTCTCCTTCTACCTTTGGTGTTCTGAGCTACCTAGGCTGCCTATGCTTTTGTTGATCATCCCTTTATCAATAGGATGGAGCTCGCTGCCTTTTCTAACCTTACATTCCAGTGCTCTGATCCTAATCATGCTATGTTGAATAAGGTAGCTTCTAAGAGGTTAAGGTGATAGAGACAAGTTTGTCTTCTCCTTCATTTTGCTTTCTCATATATATATATATAATTTTTACTTTGATTTATTATTATTTTAATTAGCTAATTTTATTTTTGAGTTTTTGAGTTTATTTAATTATATCTCATTATTTATTTTTAATTTCAAATTGTTCCCACTTGAGGATGTCATTTGAGGCTTTGTCATTTTAAATTTTTCCTATTTACTTAATTATTAATTAATTAGTGAATCAATTAATTAAATAATTAGGTAATTAGGGATAGGGTGTTCACAGTTGCCCTTCTTTACTTATCTCTTAGGTTAGGGGAATGAATCTTGTAAAAAGATGACCTAACTTAAGAGTAAGTAGAGACGTGAACACACAATTCCTTATGTTAAGGGAAAACAAGTGAAAGGGGATCTCATGTGAACCAGAGCCTGGGTAGGACGACAAGTTGCCTGGCATGATGTAGGACTTTTTAAAAGAAAATTGTCAGGACACGATGCAGGACTTTTGATAGAAAATGTAGATTGCCTAGACACGATGCAGGACTTTTGACAGAAATGGTAAATTGCTTGGCCACAATTCTAGGCCTTTGTAGTAAGATAAATTACTTGGACACGATGCAGGACTTTTGATAGAAATGTAAATTGTCTGGACATGATATAGAGATTTGGATTGGAATGTAAATTGCTTAAACATGATGCAGGGCTTTTGACATAAATATAAATTTCCTGGGCATGATGTAGGACTTTTCTAGAAAATGTAAATTGTCAGGATACGATGCAGGACTTTTGTAGAAAATGTAAATTGCTTGGGCACAATGCAGGACTTTTGACATAAATATAAATTACCTGGACATGATGCAGAACTTTTGACATAAATGTAAATTGCCTGGACATAATGCAGAGCTTTTGACATAAATGTAAATTACCTGGACAAGATGCAGGACTTTTGACAAAAAATTGTAAATTGCTCGGCCACAATTCAGGGCCTTTATAGTAAGATATATTACTTAGACACGACACAAGACTTTTGAAAAGGATGCCTTGACACAATATAGGACTTTGTAAGAATGTAAACTACCTAGACATGATACGGGGCTTTAAATGGGGTTTGTGTTGTATGAGAATGTGATTCCGCATGGCTTGTGCTTTGGTGACTATACAATGTGATACATGTCCTCTCATAAGATGCATAATGCAAATGCTTATTTTTTCTTATTTAAAAATTTATATTTTCTATGCATAGTGTATGTACACATGTGGGATGCATGATGTATATGCTTGATTTTTGAAAATTTTAGATTCTTTATGCATGGCGTATGAAACAATGGAATGCAATGTATGTACACATGCTGAATGCATGATGTATATGTAGAACACAATTTCTTTTTTTATTAATACATGATTTTATATGTAAAATGTAGTGTGTATGCCAAGGGGAAAATTGTTCCTTTTATGACAGATTAAAATCATTAAAGAGAAGAAGAGAGCATCTTACTCCTTTTTATTTTAAAGCATATTTTGAGAATGTGAGAAAGCAATGCGAACACACAATGCTTGGACATCCTTAAAATTTGTAAATGGTCGAATTCCCTTGGTCATCTGCATATAGGAGAATTCCTTTTGTCTATCCCTTATTTGTCTTAATCCAAAGATTCGACGTCTTAGGAGCTCTGAAAGTTATACTTTTTTTTATCATAGAGGATGGATTTTAAGCATAAACATCTCATACTTTAAGCAAATCTCAGCATGATAGGGTTTAAATGGAAACACTCCAAACTTGAAGCTTTAAATTTGACCAAAATTTCATGTTCTGTTTGGATTACCTTGGAAATGATCCTAAAGTCATTCCATATGAATACTTCCACTAGTATTGCTTGAAAGGTCAACATAAAAATGGGCCATGATTTGATTTAACAATCTCAATACAATTGTATGTTAAGGAGTGTGAGCTATATGTCTTTAAAAGAGGTAAATTGCCCTATTTTGAAAGGACATCAAATAGAATGTGCAAATGGACTTAATGATTTATAGTAAAGTGATGCCAAAGGAAATGATGTATGAAGCCAGGAGAAGTTCTAATTCCAAACCAAAGGTATGGTTGGTACAATTTGAAATGCAATATGATGGATTTGACAAGTAACAAAATGCCCTAATTTGATGTAATATGGGAAATGATGAAGTGTAAGAGCTTGTCTGATGAATCAAGGTAAGCAATGGAAAGGATATATTATTAAAAGATACCTTAGTTCAATGCATAAGGCATTATATTTGGAAACCTTTTACTGATGAAAAAATGTTCTATTTTGAATATGGACAATCGCCCCAATTCTTTTTTATTAATTGATTTTTGATTTTTTTTTTACCCCAATATATTTTGAACAAGTTATACCTCAATAAGGACTTTCAAAGGTTGAAAGGTGGTCATGGTAGTTGGGTTTTAGAAATGGTATTAGACTTAAAATCTTTTACCCCTTCACTTTCACCATGTATTTTCTAGTCTTCTCTTCTAACATGATTTTTATATCTGAGATTCACTTTAACTAAAGAGGATACTATGGGGCTGTGATGGGATTTAATAGGTGATAATTGAGGCTTAAGAATGGATGTAATGGCCTAAACATCAATGTGGGGTCACAATGAGAATTTTACTTTGACAACCATGTAGTCTTGGCAAGATTCATTGGCTCTTCATGATTATGAAAAAGTCCTCTTTGAATATCGTACTCTATTTTTTTTTTAGTGGTGAATGAACATTTTTTTTTTACAATCTCTTTTCATTTTATTAAATACGAGCTTCCTCGTTTAAGATCTTGCTCTTTTGCCTTTTTCATTTTCTCTATTGATGACTTTTGTGCACTTTGCTCTTTCTTTTCCTCCAATGAGAGCTTATTTAAAGACCAAGGATGCTTTCATGTATTGGATCCTAATTGCTTCTTGAGTAGAATTCATGTTGGGTATTTGAAAAATTTTGAAGGTTCAAAGTCAGTGGCAGCAATTAAGCACTGTTTAGGTGATGAAAGGAAATTGATCCTCTTTTGATATTTGAGTCTTGGTACATAAACCTCTTAGAGACTGCCCAACCCAAATGTTCTCTATTACAGGCAAGAAAAACTTCCCTACTTAAGCTCGATTAGAGTGATTAGGGGTAACTTCTTTGTGATTGGAGAGGCAAAGAATGCCTCGTATCCTTGGCATAACTTGTTTATAGAACATGCACTACCTTTGTTGATTTTTTTGAAAGAAACTGAGGCCTTAAGATTATGCTGCCTTCAAATTTCACCATTTTCCTTATCAATTGAAAATTGCCAAAGGAATCACTCGACTTTTGGCTTTTATGGTTCCAAATCATTAAAAATGGAAAAGTATACCAAGAAGATGAGGCTTTAGTAGCCTTAATGAAATGAAAGGGTCCACCAAAACATATAAGTATGGCATTGATAATGTTAAATAACATATGGTCTAATGATGCAATTAGCTTGTACTTCAGTTACATAGAATAATATTGACTGAACAAGCATTATCTAATGAAGAAATCATATGAAATGACACTGTTGCTATCTTAAACAATCCTTTGGTCAAATAAGGAACTAAGTATGAAGATTTTCTAATTTCCATATCCTCATTGAATTTGCTTAAGATGGCAATGCATTGCTTCCATAGAGCCCAAGTGCAAAGGTGGGGGTTCATAATTATAATTTGGTCCATGTTATTAGAAGCTAGATGCAATTAGAGGAAAGGTCCTACCATTGTTAGAGTCTGTCATGTGGGAGTTTGGATGGAAGGTAGTCAAGGTAACCTTTGGCTTTGAGAATGACAAGTTCATGGTTACTAGAAATAGATCTGTGGGTATTGGTGGCTTTTGGAAAGATCTAGATCCTAAAACTTAGTGGGGGTATAATGGTGGGTGAGTATTACTTAGCCAAAATATGAAATGGCATGGGAAGTTATGGATCAATCATATAGTATTTGATATCATCATTGGTAGCATGATCATAACCTAAGCTAAAATTTCCATTGCAAGTGACCTAAAAGAGATCCTGTTTTTCCAAATTCCTATATTTTCCATGCAAAGCATCATAAGTATGCATGAATGCAATTTTATTTTATTTTAAAAGAATGATTTAGCAAACTAATCACAATGAGGTTGTAATGCATTTTTTGACACAAAAATGGTTTTTCTTAAAAACTTTCATTCCTTTATATGCTTACCATTTCACTGGGAGAAAGGAAGTGACAGGTAGCTCATAGAGGAGTTGGAACCTTACACAACTAACATTGAGAAAAATTTAATAACTAAAATGATCTTGCAAGCCCAGTAACCTATTTGGAAAGGTCATATCATAAGTCTCTTCATTATTAGTTACTTTGGTTTCCTTCCATGGTGATTAAGTCATATTGATCTTGGCGTGAAGTGTGCCAAAAGGAAATGTCCCACCCTTTCTAGATGTTTATTACTTTAAAGGGAGATAGACGACCATTAGCTAACTTTTAGACGATATTAAAACGTGAGTTCATTTTATAATCCATGTTAAAATAATGTCTAATTTAATAGCTGAATGTCATGATCTAAAGAGGGTCGCCTATGTCAAACTAAAATTAGAAGGTTGAACATTGTCCACTAGTGTTATTACTCCTTATAAAGGCCAATGACTTATATGGTTAACCACTATAAAAGGGACATAGTGATCTTCAATTAGTCAGTGGACCATTAATTCTAATCTAATAGATGTATTCCTCAGGGAGCTTGTTGATCTATAGGAGGTATATGTTTCCATATATCCCTCAAGGAGCTTATTGATCCACAGGGAGTATGTGTTAGGCAATCAATTCAGTAGGGGATGAATTCCTTCACAATTGATGCCTAAAGTCTGGATCAAATGGCTAATAAATTTTGCTAATGTATTAGATATAGGCATGATTATTTTAGCTTAAATGTTGTTGGCATCCCTTTGATACCAACATCTTGGAGTGGAAGAATAATCTATATACATTCTTTAAAAGATTTCTTTTAACAATCAAGTCATGAGAAATACGTATTTCGCCCACGATTAAAGACTATTTCAAAACTTTCACCATGACATAGTATCCATTTGAGGGCATAATAATCATTGTTTAGATTTGAGGGATATGAATACGATTATTACATCGTTAAGCTTGACCTTAATACTTAAAAGAACTTCCTCCCCCTCAGGAGACTTAATTTTCGCACAGAGGGAAGGTAGCAGCCATTACATTGAGAGAAAAGAGGTATCTACACAAGTAGTAGTGACATATTTATTTCTAACCATGTAATGCATACATCAATCAACTAATGCCTTTAGTGTAAATAATTTTTTAGAAAGGGATTAAAATGTTGTTAATGGTTTCCTTTTAACCAAGTATTCTTGAAGGCGATTGTGTTAAGGATAATGCAAGAATCTAATCCTTTAGAATTTGGGAACTTTTACAAGTAGCGGTTGGATATTTTGCATATTGTTCCCTATTTCTCACCAAGAGTTTTATTGATTCATTGGGAATAATGAGTTTAGCTCTCAACCCATGGAAGAGGAAGCCCTCACATGGGTGAGGCTTCATAAAGATAAATGAACTTGATAAACCACAAATATACTATTTTCACAAAATATCATCGATTTTTTAATGGTTCACAATGCCATTGATATAACATTAGGCCAACCTAACCATGCGAAAGAAGCCTTCAATTTTAGCTTATTTGTTTAGCTAATAATGTAATTGAATGGAGACGTTGTGACAATCAAAACCAAATAAAATTTTTTCAAAACAAAATGTAATTATGCTATGAATGATGTGACAACATGTAGAATAAGAATGAAATATGCTTCTTTGGTGTTCTAACTTAGGTCAACCCTAAGTGAAGAGATGTTACCTTAAATATGGCAGGCTTTAGAAAGGATGTTTATGCAGTTTGGTCTATTAATAAGCACAATTTCGAGGGTAGGTCTAACATCTTAGAGGATTGTTGGTCCCTAAATTGCCCCTCCCAAATGAGTGAGGATTTCGCGATATGAACTAGACCAAAAAAGGACAAAATCCCACTCCAGTCAAGTTTACATAACAAGTTATAACCTGAGTGAGGTTTTCGCAATAATCTCTAAAAGTGGGAAGCTTCATAGGAAAACTAATATAAACCTCTGCTAATCTAAAGTAAGGGAGGACCCTCGTATAGAGCCCAAAAAGTGTGTGAGGTAAGATGTTAATGTGCTTAGTGTGTTAAGAGAGCATACAAACCTTTGAACCTATTGTCTACCTAACCCTCACCTGTCAGGTAGATAAGCTGCAAGAGAAGCCAAGAGCATACAATACAACTAAGAGTCATCTACCCAAAGGTTTTATTCCCATGTTATCTATCCTAGCACATGTATTACAAATAAACAAATAAAACTATGTGACAAATGAAAAACTATAAGCATGTTATATAACTAAAAGAAAGATATATAACAACATAAATAAAACATAAATAACAAATACATAGGAATATATAGGCATATCATACAACCACTTGAGAGAAATAAACAAGAAAACAATGAAAAAAAAAACAATTAAAACAAAAAAAATACAACAATGGTAATCAAGATAACAGACGACCATATCATCTCAACTGACTAGTTAAGTAGGCATGACTCTTGGAGTTTCCCCAATGGAGTCGCCAAACTGTCATAACTGACCTTTTAATAGAACAAATAAAAATGGTTTAAATTGATTCCCAAAATGAATCTTGAAAATCAATTTACTCGAGTTACCACCAAAATTTATAACAAAAAATTTTAGGAAACCAATTTAAAATAAAAAGAAAAGGCAAAGTAATCTGCAAAAACAAAGATAAGTTCGGGAGTCCATTTGAGTGTGGGGAAGGTATTAGGCACCCCACAACACTCATTCATATGGATGGTTGCCTTAAACTAGTCAAATGAGATAGAATATGACCTTAAATTTATCTCAATTACCCTTTATTGACATGCATTCTCGTTAGACAAAGAAGACAAAAACAACAATAATGAAAGCAAACAAATAGATATTTACAAAAGGCGAACTTGATCTAGGATAAAAGTCTAGGGTCTACGTATCCGGTAATAGGGATCAAAGTCTACGTAGTTTGACTAAAAATGTATCTGTTAGTTAGTGCTTTTTATTTTTTTTACGAGAAGAACAAGATATTTGACATCAAGCGGGTTTTCATAAACAAAACGAAATTGAAGTTTGATTGGTGTGTTTTAATTTATGAAATTGATTTATTATCACTTCCTTGTTCCTTCCTTTTTTTCTCTTTTTTAATTTTTTTTACTTCTAGATTATTATTATTATTTTTATTTTGAAGTTTAAATGAAATGATAATGAAAAAAATCTCTTGGATTTTTGGGTTTAGAGTTTTATTTTAAAATTGAGGTGAAATTACAATGCAATATTTTTTTTTTTGAATCTTTTGAATTTAATATTATTTTTCATTTTTGAAATTTTAATTTATCATTGAAATCAAAATGAAGTTTTAATGGACAACTATTTCTTCAGGATTTGTAAATTTACTATTATATATTTTTTTGGTTTTTTGGATTTTAGTTTTAATTTTAAAAAATGAGCTTATAGTGGAAAAGTATTTTTTATTTTTAATTACAAATAAAAGGCAAAATAAACCCCTTTTTTATTTAGAAATTATTCCATCTTTGTATTTTGAAAATAGATATTGACTTTCAAAACCTGAGGAGACTTATGATTTTTCGTAGTAACACGAAATGCAAAAGAAGTTATTTAGGATTTCTTACGATTTTTATTTTTATGATTTTTATTTTGAAATTATATATTTACTCTCAAAGCTTAAGGAGATTAGTGATCTTATACAACTTCTATCAAGTTAGTTTTTAAGTGCCTAAGGGGACCAAGATCCCACACGGCAACTTAAAAAACTCATAATTACCTTAACTTAAAATGGAGCTTTTGATGGGAATCACATTTAGAAACAACACCATACCCAAACCAAATATATATACATATATATATATATACACACACACACATAACGAACAAAAACAAAGATAAAAATGAGGGGAGTACGAAAAACTCACGTCACTTACATGCAGCTTTAGCTTCATGTTCGTATCTACATTCTTCACTCTATCGAATCATCTTCTTCGTCCTTTGCTTTATTCTTTCACATAGAGAACGTGGAGTTCCTTGAAAATCAAAAGCAACATCTTCTCCTTCTTAACAACCTTTTCAATACTCTTTTGCTTAATGGCCTTTCTTTTCATCATCATCTTCTTCTTGTTGTATTTAACCTCACCCATGCACGAGACCTTAGGCAATATGGGTTCTCATACACTGAAACTTGAGCTTTTGAGCTTTCTTTGAGCTTCATTGGGTATTATGGAGACGACGTAAGATGGGCTTCTATTTTCGGCGATGCTTCTACTTGGACTCAGAGTTGGGTTGTAAATAAAAAAGGCCACAGAAGTTACAAATTGTCATAGTAGAAACATCAAAAACTTGCTCTTCAATTAAGCAAGTTTTTCCATATCCAGGATGGCTAAGGGTTGACTATGCTCTCAAACCTCAGCTCTATTCTTTCTCTTACTCCAGCTCCTCCGTGCTTTAGCTTCTTCTCGACTTCGCCATACCGAAAATAGGTTGGTAAGCGAAGGGGCTGCCCATGACTAGGAGGTGGGCTGGCAGTATGAAACCACTAAATTGATGGCTGGTAATGTGTAGCTACCTTCAAATTCGAAAGCGCGCTGACAGCATTGTTGTCTCGTCGGAGTCCATGTGGAACATTGAGGTAAAATCATGTAACCGTAGGGGCTATAAATGGCAAACCAGGCAGAAGAGGAAGTATACAAGGAAGGTGACAATGACGCGGTACAGCCACAGGAGCAACTCCATGATGCATGCTACTGTGTCACTCACATAAACGTTTCCCCGGAATGGGATTTGCGAGGCTCTAGAGGCGTACCACCATATCTTGTATGCACCCTTAGTGATTATGCACGGGATCACAAATTCTGAGGGTATCTTTAATGACCTATGGAGCTGGCTGGTGTAATTAGTTCTCACGTTCTCACTCTCATTACAAAGCTTATCGAAGAACAAGAACCTTCGGAGGCCGTACTTCTTCCCGAACTTCGATAGATAGAGGAAAGATAGAGCAACGATGCTGCCTAACGAAAGTTGCATGACAACATCATATGAACTAGAGTGTCTGGCATCGCAGTTAGGGCAGGCTAGGACGAAGTAAGAGGTGGCGGGAACATGCAGCGCTACTAAACTCTTCTCTGGCTCTTTCCTTTCAAGCTTAACTCTCTTCATATTGCATGAGATCTATTCTTTTTGTGTTTTCTTTTGCCTCATCACCTTTTGTTCTACTCCTCCTTACCACTACTTTGCTCCTTTTCTTTTCATCGTGGCCTTTCCTTTTCTTCACGATTTCAACTTGCTTGAAGGGAGGGACGAGGGTACCATTGATATAGGGGGCAAGCACGCTATCCATGGCTCTTACAAGCTTACTGTTGACGAAGGAGATGGGAAGAGCAGAAAAGGAACTGCAGAGCGAGGTCATGAGAGCTTGCTCAATTTCTTTGCCAAAGGGATGTTGGTCGAGCTCATGCACCCTCGGGTTCACCATCATCTCACATAAGAGCCTCTTAACTGCGTGGAACATGTAGTAGCTGCTTTTACTGAACATCACCTCCGTGCTCTCTAACGTCTTCCTTGCCACTCTCTCTAAGCTTAACTCCCCAACCAAAGTTCTCCCTCCATTCACAGTTTCTCTATTTCCACAACCCAAAAGCAAGGAGACTTCACGCCCCCATTTTCAGTAACTTTCCACCTCTTTTCTACTTTTTCTTGTTCTATTCTTTTCTCCCTGAAACAAGGGTCTTTTTTTCGACTTATTTTGGCATCTTCTTTTCTCCATAAATCTCTCTTCTCTCCCCTCTCAGCTCCCAGTCTCTTATTCTTCTCCTCGTATTTTTTGACGTCCTCTATTTCACCTTTCTTCTGTCTACCTTAACCCTGTCTCTATCTTACATAGTCATGCTTCCTTCCATCCCTTCGTCAACAGTAGAGGCTCTTTTCTCTTTTCCCTTATTTTCCCATCGCTGTTTTGAGCTACCTAGGCTGCCTATGCTTTTGTTGGTTGTCCCTCCGTCAATAGGATGGAGCTCGCTGCCTTTTATAACCCTACTTTCAGGTGGCAGAGACAAGTTTGTCTTCTCCTTCATTTTGTTTTCTTTTATATATATATATATATATATTTATAATTTATACTTTGATTTATTATTATTATTATTATTACTATTATTATTATTTTAATTTGCTAATTTTATTTTTGGATTTTGAGTTTATTTAATTGTCTCCCATTATTTATTTTTAATTTTAAATTGTCCTTAATTGAGGATGTCATTTGAGGCTATATCATTTTTAATTTTCTCTGTTCACTTAATTATTAATTAATTTCCTATTTAACCCATCAAGTCTAGCCCATTTAACCCACTTAAGAGTTGGGTTGGATTAAGGGGTTCTCTTAAGAATCCATTTAGTATAGTCTTATTAGCTTAGCCTATTTAACCAATGAGTTAAACGAACCAACTCGCGAGTTAAATAGACTGCCTGCATTTTTTAAATTTCCACTCACTCGGCCCAGTGCCCTAACCCATTACACTTTTTCTATTTAGAAAAAAAAAAAATTAACTCTAATGTTTATACTGTATTGTCTTTAACTTTCAGTCTCTGTCGTACACTCACTCAACCTTAATCTCTGTCGCACACTCACTCAGCCATAGGAGACTAGAGAATGCTGCTTGTCACACACACGTTAACACAATCTAAGAATCGCAGCTTGTTGAAGGCTAAGTAAATGCTCGTTGTCACTGATGTTATCCATTGATGCTCAATGTCCTTTGATGCCTATCGTTCTTCAAACTTCTTATAGAAGCGCAGTCACACTGTCGCATGCATGCAGGATGTACCATCGCACGTAGTCTCTATTCTCACCTTGATCTGTCTTCTCACTTCGTCTTTCTTCGGCCTTTGCAAAATCAAAGTCGCAGATTGCATCTCTGGTTTGCCTTCTTACTTTGTCTTTCTTTAGCCTTCTCAAAATCAAAGTCATAATTTGCATCTGTTTCTTTGTCTCACATCCCACCTCGATCTGGTTTCTTTGTTTTGTGTTCAAGCCTCGATTTGTATTCTCACTTTGTCTTTCTTTGGCCTTCGTTGAATCGTAGTAGCAGTTCTCATCTTTGGTCTGTCTTCTCACTTTGCCATTTTTCTACTTTCACAAAATCGTAGTTATAGTTTTCATTTATTTCTCTGTTCTCTCATTCCATCTCGATCTGTTTTCTCTGTTCAATGTTCTCGTATCTTCGACATTGATGGAGGGTTCTTGTTTTAGTGGCTTGCCAATTGTTAAATAGTATGCTTCTATCATTTTTGCTTAGATGTTTTTCTATCTTTTCTCTACTGACTTATCTATTTTGGAAGTAATGACGACACTATCGATCCTTATTTCAGAGAACTTTATTTTCTTCTTTTTCTTCTTCTTATTCTTCTTCTTATTTTGTAGTTAGTTTGTCTAAAGGCATATGTTATTGTTCTACCTTATTGCTATTATTGATGCTTGGTGGAACTTTGAAATGATTATGTATTTGGCTTTTTGTTAACTAGGAGTATTGAATTATGTTTGTAATTTGACAAATTTAACACCTTTTAATGTTTATTTTGGATTAGATATTAGTTTGTAATTTGCCAATAAAAGAATCATAAATTAGTTTACTAATCAATAGAACATGTTTGTGAATACTTAGCTTATAATTATATTCTTATTATTAATGAATCATTGAATTATTGGATTACTTTGCTTGTTTAGATCCATTGAAGCTTGCTTTTCATTTTAGTTCCTTTTTTTTTAATTATTTATACTGATATAGAAATTGATTGATTAAATAAGACATATGTTCAAACAAAGCCAAATTTAAATTTTTATGATTTTTTTAATTTCTTAGTGAGTTAAACGGGCTAACCCACTTAACCTATTAGGTGGGCTAAGTTGAAATTATCAATCCATCACCTTATAGGAAATGGGCTAACCAGTAGGTCTACTGGGGTGGGATAAACTGACCCACTTTGACAACTCTTGAAGTAGATACTCAAGAACAAAACTAGTAGAAACATATGATGTGTTGTAACCCATATAGTAAATAGTATTTATAAAGGTTTAGATAAGTGGCTAGTTATTATAAGAGATGTAGGACTTAAGAAATAATAGGCTAGTCACAACTAAGTAATGTGAGACTAATTATTTTTGAAGTATAACTCACACACCCAATAATCCACGTATATTTTAAAAGAATTTTAAGAAAAAAAAATTTAAGTTACAAATTTAAATTTTGAATTGGACCTAGATAGATAAGTCATAACTAATAAAGATATGATGAAGTTTATAAATTCTATGAACCAAAAACTCTTGATTGTAAGTTAGAGATCTTATCAGTCAAATTATACCTTTATAATTCCTACTATTATCGCAATTTTGCACTTTAACCAACCATGTGCGTGCCTAGTAGTCTATGAATGCTCTAGAGATTTCATCAAATGTGTTTGCAATGAATAGACCACTTATAAGGGCTATGAAATTCATTAAGAGCTTTATACTTATCCTTTCTATTCAATGTATTCTAACGCTTTCCCACACCATAGGAAGGGACAATAAAGAATAGTGAAAGCAAAATTAACATGTGACTAGTTATTACCCATATGAACCATTGGATCTCCAATCACAAATGTTAGGTTACTACCACTGTTAATTTCAAATAACCTTAAGTCTTATTCCCCTTGATGTTTCAAATATTAATTTTCTTGCCATAAGATTTTATCAAAGGGTCTGTCAAATTCATCTATGATTTCACATAATCAACTGATATAACATTATTATTTTTTAACTATTCAATCACATCATGTCTCAAACATGTATTTCTACTTTTATCATTGAAAGTCTTATTCTTTACATTGGCAATTGTCACTTGACAATCCCTGTGCTTAGACATAAGAGTTATTTTCATTCCCAATGGGAGATTAGCTAAGAAGTTTCTTAACTACTTAGCCTCATTACCCAGCAATTCTAGAGTACTAAACTGTAATTCCATATTGCATCTAACAACAATAGTTTGTTTGGTTAATCTTCATGTTACTGCACCACCATTAAAAGTGAACACATAACCTTAGAGGGTTTTGTTTCACTTGAATTTGAAATCTAGTTGATATCATTGTATCCTTATATTACAACGAGAATTTCATTATACATGATATCATAGTTCATGGTACCTCTCAAATATCTTATTAGTCATATTAAATTTAGATGCAAGAACATTAAGTACAAAATGTCCTTGATTACAATAACATTTGCCTACAAAAAATTATTTTGTCATTACAATCTTATCTTATTCAAATGATACTTTAACCCTAGTTTTTCTTAACTCAACCACAAAGATTAAATTTACTTTCATGTTAGGCACACGAAGGGTCATTAAGAGTCAAGGTCTTGTCGGTTGTGAGTTTAAAGAGAACCTTACATTTTCAAGAACACTAGTAGTTTTAAAATTACCAAAGTACACATGTTTTTCTCCATCCCCTTTTGAAATGTAAAAGTTAAAAACATATTTGTTTGCACAAATATGCCTGTTAGCCTCGAAGTCTACCACTTATTCTTTCACAATGGCTACAATAAGAGCTTGAGAAATAACTACAACAATGATATTATCTCCTTAGGCTAAATTTATGTTTGACCTTTGAGGGTTGTCATTACATACTCTCTTCTTACACTAAGAAGCATGATAACTTTGCTTCTCATAAATAAAACAATTTTCCTTTTTTTTTCTTGGCTTAAGATGAGGTTAGATAGCTTAGGCTTATAATCAAAATAACTTTATGGATAAACCCTTGGTATATCTTTTACTTCTAAATTCAAAATAAAAATATATGCATACTTCCTAGTTCTAAATAATAATCATTTATCACATCTAAGCATGAAAACAAATAAAATTTACACCTTGTTGATCCTTTTTTATATACTTAGACAACATTAATAAGATAGTCTCATCTAGTTCACTATTTTTTTTCCTTTATGAAAATGATTTTCTCCAACTAGAAAAGATCACATTTGGATAAACCTTGCAATTCTCAAGATTCTTAATCAAAATCATAAGCATATTATATACTATATTGCCATTGCAATTTAAAATCTTACAAAATAATTATCATCTATTAAACTAGAATTTTACATGATAATTATCAACTTTAAAAGAAAGAAGAGGAAAAACCATTTCTTGTAATACTTGGTCTAACTTTTTAATTTAACTATTTTAAAGGTTTTCTCTTTACAAGGCAACCCACACTCTCAAATATATAATAATAATAATAATGAGTACCCTGGGTGGGCTAATACGAGCACTAATAGACTTCCAAAATAATAGAAGTGAAAGAAATAAAGTGGCATACCTAGTGGAAATGTAGTGACGATTTTGTTTGATCTCAATGCGACTACTCCTAAAGATTGTTGGAAATAAGAACCAAATTAATAAAAAAATATTTTGTGAGAGTCATATTATGTAGCACTAAAACAGAATTCTATAAATTAGAACCTCAAGAACAAAATTAGCAAAAGCAAATAATGTGTTGTAATTCATATAGTAAATAGTATTTATAAAAATTTGAAAACAAGTTATTAGTTATCCCCAACCATATAGGACTTAAAGGAATAATAAACTAATCACAACTAATTGATGTGAAACTGATTATTTTAAAATACAAATCACACACACAATAAAAGTTGTGTTATATGTGTATATCATTATGTTATAAGCCCGATGCACCTATTAAGAGGTGGTTAAAGCTCCTATGTCATAAATTTGTATTTATACCTATAACTTGTCAATCTAAAGTAAAATTATAATTTTTTTTAAGTAAAATTAAATTTGTTAAAAATTATATTTAACCCATTTATGTACGGTGAATTCTTTAATATACCATTAATAATTATTATAATAATAATATAATTATTACATTATATATCAAAAAGAACATATGTAATGATAAAATTATAAATTTATTATTGTAATAAATAATAAAAAGTATAAGATTTTACAAAAATAAAATAAAATTTATCTTTATCACGTAATTCAATATTATCAATTAAACTAACCCTTCACGATGCAACTTTTATTTTTCCTATAATATTAACATTGGTTAAAGTCTTAAAGATATAATAAACTCTATGAATTAGCACATTATCTAAAATCACTTTTCCTCCAACCTTCGAGATTTTTAAATCTTCACATTTCATCTAACGTGCTGTAATTTTTTTTTCTTTTAATAACTTTCATTTAGGCTTGAATATTTTTTAATTTTTGTAAAAATTTTAATTAATTTATTTGGCTAAAAGCACATAATATTATTTTTCTTATTTTTTCTAAACTGATCCAGCTTTGTCATTTTCAAATAATTTATTCAGCTTAAACATTAAAATTAGTTATATGCTACCTTGGATATTATTTGTTTATTTGGTACCGTTTAACTCACACTTCAACTATTTAGCATTCAATTTTGAGTTGATTATGTGATTGAAGGGAAAAAAAAAAAAGTTCTTTTAAAAAACTACCAAAGTAACATTGTCTGAAGCAAAATTTTAATTTTTTTGTGAATTTAAAATTGATGAAAATTATATTTAACCAATTTATGGATGGTGAATTCTGTGGTGATGGTTGTTTTAATATAATTATTACATGTTATATTAAAAAAAATTATTGACAATAACATATACGAATATGTTGACAAATTTGTTCATTCATTCTTCTATTTCCTTTAGTTTCACAATAAGTTCTCAGATCTTTAATCTTATCATTATTTTAAATTTGCATACTAACATTTTAGGGGTTATTAGAAAAATAAAATAATAGAAAGAATAAATTAAAAAATTTAAAAGAAAAGAATATATTAAAATATAAATATAATAAAGTATTTCAAATTCTGATTTAGACAATTTATTATAATATATCGTATTCTTAACCAACGCAGCCTCGCACTAAATAATTTAGTGTTATTTATTTATAATTCCAATTAAGAGTCGGGTAACTCCAGTCGAGTTTGAATGTTGAACCCGGCCTTCGACCCACCTTCCCCTTGGTTTCTTGGACTCTATCGTCGTTTTTACTTCTACACCTTCGCCATTTAAGCTCCGGGAGAAGGTCCGAGAAGGAGATCCCTGCAAAAGCTTTCGGAGAACCTTTGATCCTCTGCGATCGAGAACACACTGAGCGAAGATGTTGCCCACAGCCTCCAAAGGACGCTCCTCGTCCTCTTCCTCTCGAGCTAATCCCATGTTGCTTCAGTATCTCCGTCGAATCGTCAAGGTTCCCTCTCGCTCACTCTTTCTCTCTCCTGAAATATCTTTCCTTCAGTGGATCTGTTCCTCTGTATTATCTAATTGTCTTGATTCTCATTTGATTTCATAAACTCCTTTTCACTTGTGAAATGAAATTAAGATTCGTGCTTTAATATGTATGTTTAATTAGTTTTTTCACTAGAACATCTAATTTAGACTGTTGACACTGAAGTGCCCAGATGTGAATGATTAGACCGAAGGCTAGTACTGTTATTTGATTTGAGGTCCATACTCCATATTATGTAATCCTAGTCGCATTGTGCTTCAGTTCCGCTGGTTTAAACCGGCTATCATAATCAATTGCAAAAGCTTTGATTAGATTCTTTGTACGTTTTATATCATTAGATGAGTAAATGGTTCAACTTGTATGATCTCGGCGAGCAATAGCCCCCTCCCCCCTGCCCCTCTCTCTCCTTTTTTATTGATACAAAGTGGATTATGAAATGATTCCTGGAGTCTCTCAAGCTTTGTCCCTTCCATACTTCCTCAGATGCTATGTCTCAAGCTTGCTACAGATCTGCCTTGGTGCTTCAACTTGGTTGATCAATAAGACAACATAATGTACCTTTCATATTTACTATTCCGTGACATGTATTGTCTAATGGCATTGACACGCGATGGAGATGGCCCCAAAATTGTGGGGAGATAATGAGCATGAGCACAACCTGCCCAAGCTTACAATTGGCCAAAAAGTAGTAGCATTGTAATCAGAAATGAACAGTTATTCATGAGTACTTTTATATTCTATTATTATGAACATTTGATTTGGACTTTGAGCTCCTCCAAATGTCTGAGCTCTGATCTTAATAGATAAGTTCATATTTGTTTTGTTGAATTGCGTTAACTTAAAACAGAATCTGTGTTGTAAAGTACTGCTTTGAAAAATCGTGACAATATAATGAAGCTGGTTTTCTTGAAGCATTCCCTATGCTACCCTGTTTTGCTGGATCATGTGTGCTCTGTATGAAGAAGATAATGAGGATTATCAGAAAGTATTCATTCGTTAGTTGTAAAAAAAAAAAAGAAAAAAAACCAGCGTGTTTCTTTTTTAGTTTACTATTTATAAAGCCACTTGGTCAAAAAGAAAAAACGTTAAACTGCTACTTTTTTTTATCAATTTGAGTTAACTAGTAGTGATTTGTGACTGAATTCATTTTATTTGAATTTCTTGATTTGAAAAGAGAGGTTACACCTAGTGTTGATGCTACATCTTTTATCAAAAATACTTCAGAGGGCTGCCATCAGAATTGGCAATACATGCTCTTGCCTCTTATTATTATTTTTTCAATAACTATTTATCAATTGAAGTGATTGCTTGTTTGATTTTTTCTTTGTAATTGTTATTTGTTAACTCAGTGGCAACAAATGGATATTGAATATACTTTTTGGCAAATGCTTCACCTGTGCACCTCACCAAAAGTTGTGTAAGTATATAAAATCATCTCCTTGAGTCTTTCCCCTTTTGGTTTTGAAAATCCTGTAACTTTTTTATGATATTATGCAAAAATAGTATGGCCTTTCTTTTATAGGATGAATAATACCATATGCACGCACTTGCACCTTATGATTGGTAAATGCTATGTTTCTACTCACCTCTTGTGTGTGTGTCTAAATTATCCATTTCTCTGATTGCTTTTTCCGGTGCATGCTTGATGTGGAACTGTACAATGGACGCAGCTATCAGCATACTAAATATCACAAACGTAAGTTCACTTCATATGAACTTCTAGTTGGTTTTTATATATCTTTATGTGTTTTGCAACAATGATTGCCCGAACAACTTTTGGTCAGCTTGGCTATATGACTTGTCTGGGCTTTATTTGCAGTAGTTTGTAATCCTTAAACTAGTTAGTATATACATGGAATATCTGGTATTAAGGCAATATATAGATTATATTTTAAAAACTTCTAATAAAATCTTACATAAGTAACACGTTTGGATTACATTCGGTGATATATGATGCTGGTGATATCAATTGTTGATCATACATAATGACATTTGCTGAAATTTCTTTTTAGTTTTAAACTTGAACTTTCTAGTAATTGGGTCTAGCAATGGCTTGGTTGGTACAGAAGAGGTTATGGGCTATGTTTGTGATTATATATATTGTCTTTAGAAATGTGAACTAGTTAAAATGGTGGCATGTCAAACTATTCTATTTCCTATGCTCGTAGCTCAAACAATATCATCAATGCATTTTGTCGATTTGACAGGTTTTTGATTTTTAGCAGTGATTAACAGGTGCAATTAAATAATAGGTTTCAAATTGATAAACTTAAACTCACTAGGTGTGGCCTAGTGGTGAGGGGCTTGGGTAGTTTGCAAGAGATCTATGTTCAATACTCAGTCATTGTGTGCCAAATAAAATGATAACCTTACTTTGAAGGGAAGGAGCCTCTAGACTTAGCAATTATGGCTTGTTATAGTAAACTACTTGTGAACAGCTCAAGTTTAATATGGTTTACGGATCATTCCTGTACGGATTATGCTTGAGATGAGGCTATGGTTGTGTGCTGTGCAACTGCAAGCCATACTTGAGCATGAAGAACTTTGTTTATTGGCCTTGGCATACCACCTAAATTGGTTAAACATATTTATACAAATCTTTTAAGACATTTTTATCTATAATGAATACCTTTTATTTTGTATGGGGAGAAAATATCATTCAACAATCTGAAAAATTAAAAAAAAAAAACCAAAAAATGAAGTGTAATTGGTTTTTTTACTTGTTTTCTGGTATCAGAAACCAAGAATCAATGGGCACGTGACGACCCTGCTTTTGTTGTGATCTGCAGCCTTCTTTTGGCCGTTGCAGCTCTGGCTTATTGTGCAGCGTAAGTTTCTCCTTCATTTGTTGGTGCTGTCTCTTCATAGTTAGATATAAGACAACTAAGTAAAATTACTGTAGTTTCGAAAACCTAAATTAATATCTTGGTCCCTAATATCCTGTCGACTAGCAAAGAGGCATCTGTTTTCAAAACCTCCTTTTCTATCAACTGCCTTTATGATCTGACATTTTTAATTTCATATTTTGGAACTTTTGTTGTCTGTTAAGTCATGAATCCCGATGGTTTGTATTACTGAATAGTTCTTACACATTGTGTTGACTTTTGATGATCTCCTGCTTATTGAGATCTCTGGCCCTCTGTTAATATTATTATTTTCCAATCACTTCAGGTATGATCATAGTGCTGCACATGCAGTTTTTGTCGTCCTCTCAGTATTGCTTTTCCACTTTCTAATGACTGGAGTAATTTTGGCAACTTTTTGTTGGTAAAAAAAATACTGCTCGCTTCAAGTATTTCATCCTTTTCTTGTGAATCTCTTGATATTTTGTAACTGGTGTATCTTTTGAACCCATGTGATCTCCAGGTTCCTGACTAATTCTTATCTTCGTGAAGAGGCTCCTAGCAGTTATGTGGTTGAGCAGCGTGTTGAATGGTTAGTTTGAAAATGTTGTTTCCTATGTCATTTATTATGGCTGAAGTAGTTAATCTATTTTCTTTTGGACCATCCAAAGAAGTTAGTCTTCAATTTTAAGTGTATGTGCAAAGATTAGTTGAAATGATAATTTGGCATTGCTTCTAGTTGTTTGACGTCACTGATAAATTTGGGCCAGTCCAATATATCACTTTATTTTATAATTCTATTGACTGTTTTCTAATTGCTGATTATGCTTTTCCGGTTTTCCTTGGAAGGCTATATGCATTTGATGTGCACTGCAACTCCTTCTTCCCTATGTTTGTTTTGCTTTATGGTAATCCCTCACTCCTTGGTATAAAAGCTGTTATAATGTTTGCAACTGTAATATATTGCATTACAGTGGTACTGATGCCTGGTCATTTGGCAGTGATCCATTATTTTCTATCTCCTCTATTGGTGGCTCATGGTTTCATTCCTGCATTGCTTTCAAATTTTCTGTTCATGGTGGGCGCTTCATACTATCATTATCTCAATTTCTTAGGCTATGATGGTAAGGCTCTCCTCGCTTTTGGGTGAATAGCTTATTAATAACCTTGATAAAGTTTTCTTCTGGTTGGACTCTTGATATTTGGATCTTGTCATATTTCATGATTATATTTTCCTTGGGTATGGCTATGGCCTGGAAAATATTGTCTTTTTGGCTTTAGACTCTGAGCATAAATCTGTTCAGTTGCAGTGATTCCATATAATTTATTGTCACTTATACTTGAGCTGTCAGGTATTAGGCGTTCTTGCACTTTGTTTAGGGTATTCTTTCAGTATGTTTGAAGTTTAATTTGCAAGAAAGACTTACAAGCTGTTAATTTAGCTAGACAATGTGTTCTTATTCCAGTTTCAGCTGAATTTGATTTAAATTTGCACTAATATACTATATTTAGGTGGTTCATTGAGAACTATGAAGAAAGTGGGTTAGAAGAATTGGAACTCAAGTTCCCCACTTCTTTTGAACCTGAGTCTTCCTTTCATTAGTCTTGAACACTATCTCATACGATGTGAAGGAGAACTCCATACCTATGTCTGTCTCATTGAAGTCAACATACTGAATAAGTCGCTGTTAAATGGTTTTTGGTAGACTTGTTTCCTGAGGACATATAATGCTGGAATTGATGTTATTAGATTTGATTGTGAGTGAATAATATGGAGTTAATGGATCTTTGGCTGCAGTTCTGCCCTTTTTGGAGAGGACCACTTTTTTTCTGTACCCAATTGGTGTCGTCATCGTCCTTTCTCCTATTTGTAAGTGTTGAATATGCTTGCCATTTGTGATTTTCATGACATGTTAATATCACGTCTGAACTTAATATCTGTTTTGCAGTGATTTTGGGTGGCTTCAATCCTTCTAGATATTTTATGAATATGTTCTTCAGTCGACAAATGTGATCAGTCTAGCTAACACTTTTGACCCGCCATCTTTGAGGTTTTAGAGTATTGGGAAAGACTGCATTAACTTGAGAAGGCTATAATGAATGTTTGATTGTTCGTCTGATATGTTAAAAGGGATGAAGTGGCCAGTAAGGCCTCCTTCTAGGTCTTCTACCACTACCAGTGAAAGTTGAACTGTAGTAAAGTCAGGATAGGAAGTGCATTTTTTATAGTTGTTATAGGTAATATTTGTTCACATGAATCTACTGAATGTAAGAAAAAAAAAAAAATCTGATTTTCTCCATGTCAATTCGGCTTCATTCTCCCAAAATGAAAGATTTCCCTGAGTTATAAACTTCATCAAAAAGTCTGGTGACTGAAAGTGAAGTAACAAAAAAGAACGGGATTTCTGTCTATCACTATCCGAATATGCCAAGGCTGGTGTTTACGGGTCAAGTTGCTTAGAGTTGAAAAAACTTATTTTCTTTTCTTATAAAATGGGGTTAAAAACTTTGCTCAGCACCTAACTTGTGCTCGTAAGCATAGCAGGTTGACTTTCTCTATTTGAAAACATAATTTATTATTTCGGCAACAGTTTTTTAAAGGCCAAAAAAATTCAAGAGGGCAGGTTAGGTTAGTATCGTTCTATGGATTCTTTGTACTGCAGTACCTTGTTGCGTTACAGAATTGGATAGGTAAGTAGCTGAGAGATTGATTTTTCAATAAAAATAAACACATCAATCCCTGAATAGGGGCCAACGCGTCAACCTGTAATTTGAACTAGAGGATCATTAGCTAAAATATTTATAGTATAAAGAAAAATTAGTTTATTAATTTTTTAAAAACAATTTTAAAATTTAAAGACCTTCATAATGAATATTATAAATTTATAATAGTCAACTGCAGAAATTTTTTCAAAGCAAAAAAATAAAAATTAATTCATCAACTCAGTTCAATTGTAAGAGTTGGGTTAATTATGACGGGTTAACGGATCAACCTAACCCAATAAACACCCCTAAATTGCTAAGTCCAGGCACATTCAGTAGTTAACGCCAACACAATGCTACGCTCAGATCACTGGAAATCAACTTTGTTTCAAAAAAACATCCACAAATGCCTCAAAAATTAGCACGAGGTACTCAATTAGATCTTGTGGATAGATACACGTTCAAGGAAGGTTGGAGCTTTTCCCGCAATTGATTGGGTCCAATGCAATGACCTTTTACAGAAGGATGAATGACAATTAATCTCTTCAGCATCAATAATCTTCGAAAATGGAGGAAAATCTTTGAAGATTTTCGGAAACATGTGGTGGAAGAAGCAAAATACCACTGTTCATTTAGCCATGTAATGCTTGTCATTTCTTGGTTCATTTGGATATTTGTTCAATATGTAGTATTTTATAGTTAGTTGAATATGCACAAACTGATTCAATAGTGCACAATTATTTTTGTTAAATAAAGCAATCGTGAAGGATATGAAAACTGTATATGCGTAAATTACATTCTCTTTCAAGTGATTTTTGCTATAGGGTGTGTGACAAATCCTTCTTACAATTTATTGTAAGTACCTTGAAATGTATGAACAGTAACTTTTGTAATATTTCTAAAAGAATTTTTTGAAGGGTTAGAATATAATTTATGAGAAGAGAGGAAGGTACAAATTCTTTTATCATTTTTAATTTGTCTAATTTTCTTATTTATAGTAAGAATATGTAAATACAACTTTTTATAATTTTAAAAAATTATATATACATTTAAAGTTTAGGCAAAAGTAAATGACTATGGAAAAAAATGAAAAATAAGAACCATTAAATTTGTTTTTCTCTAACTCACACCATGCACTTTATATTTTTCTGCAATTTTATAATTTCATATGTGATGTAAATGTTCATTTATTTAGATTTAAAAACCTATAGATTTTCCCATATAAAATTTAGAATTCCATCTTTACGACCATATAATTTTAACTTAATTTTTAAAACTGTTTCATATATCTAACTATTTTCACGCACAAGAGAAAGCGAGAAACTCAGCATCAATGGCTATTATGGTTTATTTCCTGGTTGTATTAGGGTGCGAACGTTCCTAAAATTAGACTAGGGCTATTTTTGGAAAATTAGACATGGTCATTAGAGTCGTCAAAACAGGTTCAATCTACCGGGTTAAACCTGTGTAGTCTATCTTAAATTGAGGGATTCCTTTGAGAACTCGTTTAATATATTTTTATTAACTTGGCTCAATTAATTCGTAAGTTAAACAAATCAACTCATGGATTAAACGGATTACTTTTTTTAAAAAAAAAAAATTTTACTCACTTAGTTCAGTTTCCAAATCCATTATACTTTCTTATTTGAAAAAATAACTCTAATATATATGTTGTATTGTCTCTATTATTTTATAATATGTCAAATTTAATTAGTTTGTTCATAATTATATTCTTATTAATAATAAATCATTAAATTATTAAATTACTTTACTTATTTTAATATGTTATAACTTATTTTTTATTTAGATAATTTTTTTATTATTTATATTGATATAGAAATTAATTGGTTAACAAAATATATACTTAAAAAAAATTACATATAAATTTTTATAAATTTTTATTTTATTTTTATTTTATTTAATTTTTTAATGAATTTGAGTAACCTGCGCTAAAAGGTGCTCATTGAGCCCCCCGTTGGCTATGGCTAGCGCTACCTAACCTCTTGCACGTGAAGTCAGGCAAGAAGTTTCGCTTCGTGTAAAGATATTGTTTTAATAATAATTTTTTAACTTATTAGAAGAAATAAATTAAAATTTTTAACTCATTATTTTATAATAAATTAATTTATTTTACTCACTAATTCACGTGAATTAACTTATTCTAATGCTCATCACATAAAGGGTTTTTGGAATTTCGAACATTTAAAAATAGTAAAAATCAAATCCTTACCAAATCTGTATTGACTATCGTGTAAGATAAGAGTGCTGAACAATGTGGCATTAGTTTTTTCAGATAAAGGAGGACCACAGGCATTATATTATATTATTATATATGTTTAATAAAATTTTTCTCAATAATAGAAAGATACCCAAACAAGCATCTTTGAGTTGGCGAACTTTAATCAAACACTTCACGACAGAAAATATAGAATCTTCTGAAAACAGATCACTCTCCACCACACAACAAACAACTTCAGTAACTGATCATAATCACAAGTTTGGAGGACTGTTATTTAATATACAATGGTCTGTGTTTCATTTCAGGGTTGTTCATCAAGCTTGCTGCCTGCAACGTCAACTACGAACCTATATCTGACATCGTTCTTCTCCAATCTCTCCAAGGCTTTGTTAATGTAATCCATCTTCACTACTTCGATCATGGAACTCAGACCATTCTCTTTCCAGAACCCTAGCATCTCCTCCGTCTCCTTTATGCTTCCTATGAAGCTTCCCGTTATCATCTTCCTCCCTGCCACAATATTGATATTAAATTACAGGGCTTTCAGATCAGAACAAAGCAAATCACTACTTGATCTTTAATGAAGAGGCTTACCAAGCATGACCATGGGGCTAACGAATTGCAGAGGAGTGTTGATAACACCCATCAAGATCAACTTGCCATCAATCTTGAGCAAGGAGAGGTAAGGCTCAAGAGGGTGACCTACAGGGACAGTGTCGATGATGTAATCAAGTGAATCTGCAGCCTCCTTTATCTGAGCTTCGTCGGAGCTAACCAGATACTGGTCTGCTCCGAGGTGTTCCAGAGCCTCCTTCTTCTTCTTATCAGAAGAGCTTATTACAGTCACATGGTGACCCATGGCTTTCGCTATCTTCACACCCATGTGTCCCACTCCTCCCAGCCCCAATATTCCTCCTCTTAACCCACTCTGTTTCAGCCCAAAGTGTGACAGTGGGCTGTACACTGTCACGCCCGCGCACAGTAGTGGAGCCACTTGCTCTGGCGCCAGTCCCTCTGGTATCTTCACCACAAACCTGAATTAAATCATCAATTAAGGAACCAGAATTTCAAAATCGGTGAACAGGTTTGTGTACTTTGGGAAGATTTCAAGTGGGGTGAAGCAAGAACCTCTCGAGAACATAAAGCATGGAACTTTGGAGCAAATACACGAATCAGAACTTCAATATTGGCGAAAAAGTGTGTGTACATATGAAGATTTTAAGTGGGTTTTTGCAAAGTTGGGAGATTTGGAGGAAATAATCGAATAGAAGGTTAGATTATGATTTATTACTTTTCATCGACGACCATGGTTTCGGCAAAGCCACCTTGGGTGGGTCTTCCATCGGTATAGACATCGTTGTAATTCCAGATCTTCTTGCTGCAATATTGCTCGATCTCAGATTGGCATGCCGTGCAATTTCTGCAGCTCCCAACGAGAAGTCCTGCTCCGACCACTTCTCCGACCTTAAATCTGGTCACGTTCGGACCCACCTCGATCACTTCACCAACCACTTCATGCCTATAAATAAAGAACACTCAACACATCAGTACTCAAATCCCAAAAGCAGAGGAATCCATCAAAGAGAAATAGAAACGAAGCTAATAGATTGTTTGAGTTAATTACCCAGGAACCATGGGATAATTGGACATGCCAAGATCATTCTTAATCTGGTGCAAATCAGAGTGGCAGATTCCACAGTACTGAACCTTGATGTACACATCGTCAGGCCCGGTATTTCTGAAAAATAAAGAGAGATCAGAAACAGAGGAACCCAGATCATAAGAAGAAGAGATTGCTAATAAAATTACCTGAGAGCGAAAGTGTAGGGAGAGAGAATCCCAGATGGGTCTCTTGCAGCCCATCCAACTGTAGTTCTTTCTCCCTCAATGGTACCCATGATTTCGCAGACAGACGCAGAGAGATGAAAGGGACGGGAAGGAATTAGGAATATGAAAAAGGGGAAAAACAACCAACACAAAAATGGCACAAGCTTTTAGCGATCCGTGGCGCTGGATGAGTTGGGTTCAGTAGATGTATATAGACAAATCAATTACAACGATACGGAAGATTGATAGAAAGAGACACGAAAGCAGAGGGTGGGGCCTGGAGGTGCGGTAGGTGAAGAGGGCCCCGATCCTCTGTTTGCCGTCTTGTGCGTTGTATATGTCTTTGCCTTCGTCCTTCTCTTCTAATCTGAGGCTCAGATCCCACGTTTGATCCTCTGTATCAGATTATTGTTTTATGTTTTGTGAAAAAAGATTTCTTGCAGGTTTTTTTGTTTCTTTATGTCAAGAGTAGTTTGCGTTTGAATCGAGATTCGATCTGTTTTGAGCCTGTACTCCTCAAAATCCGATGCTTTTAATTTACGGGATAAATTTGGGCAAGAGAAAGAAAAAATAGTGAAAGATAAATTTTTAAAAGACTATAATACAAGGAGTAAAAATATGTATAATATTTATTACTTTTTAAAAGCTTAAAAGAATTTTTTTAAAAAATTGGGTAAAAAGTATTAATTCAAAAGACATAAGGTTGAGTGTGTCCGGGTATATAATATACTAATATCTTTACGCCAAGTGGTCTTGTTCAATTGTATTATTTAATTAAAAAAAGTTTGTGTGTGAAAAGTAAAATCAGAGTTGGAAGAAAATACTATATTATTTAGGATATGCCTTTGTAGTAATTTTAAAACTTTAGTTATGGTCTAGTTCTGTACAACATATTGAATCATTGAGCGAATGAGATTCATAAATTAAAGTAAAATCCACCATAATATAATAATCTAAGCTACACATTAAATTCATTTTGTTAAATCTTGCATTAGTGAAAAGTGTATATGAATGGGTGATTTTCTTTCGTTATATTCTTTAACAAAACAAAAAACAAATTATTCACTCTTTTTTTTCCTCTCAAGCACTCTCTTTAGTATTTATAATTGATTAATTTTTTTCCAAATATGAGTCTATAAAAAAATCTTCTAGAGATATTATTGGCATTGAAAAGCAGGTTTATAAATATTTATCAAAGTATGTGCTTAAAGTGATAAAATTCACGGACGAAATAATTTTAATAAATTTTTACTAATATGATACACTCAGATCATATAAAACTTTTGTTTAATTAGTCCAAATAGTAAATACAACCTCTAACAATCATTCATACATTGTTATTTCCATACTCGATAGATATAAATTTAACTAAAGCACTTAAATTAATAAAAACACTGCTTATTTAGACACAAGTCTATTGAATTAATTAGTTTATATTACTCTTACAAAAGTTACATACAATAGCATTGCGTCATTCATACGTCACCTGCTATATAATGGAGACAAACAGAATAGATTGTCTCTGATAGCGTGCACGTTATTAAAGATTTTTCAGCAACATTTAGAATTATTATATTCAGATTTAATAATTCTAAATTTAATAAATATTTAAAAATTTTAAAATATAAAACTAAATGTTTTTAAAAATAATATTTTATTTTATTATTAAAAATTAGAATATTTTTAATATCTTATAATATAATTAAAAGGGATTGGATCATTTTCAATAAAATTTAAAATTTTAATATATCTTATTTTTAAAAATATATATTTTTATATTTATTGAATCTGGAGTTATTGGATCAAATAGAATAATTTTCAGTATTTTATAATTTATTTTATATATCTCACGGCATAATTTAGAGAAATTAAATTATTTTTAGTAAAATATAAAATATATAAAATATTATTTTAAAAATATTTATTTTTATATTTTAAAATTTTTTTAATATTTATTAAATCTGAAACTTTTAGATTTCCATAAGAATTTCCATGATCCACTCTCAGACAAAAGTCCCTAACTTTTGAGTCAACTTATTCTGTTCTGTAAAATGCTTTTGCAGATTGAAATGCTTCCAATAATAGCATCTTTTCCTTGGCTTGTATTTGCTTTGATATTTAAAAAGTTTGTTTGTATATTAAATATGAAATTTTCAAATAAATAATTTTATTTATTTTGATATTATTTATTTTTTAAAAAAGTATTTTTGTCCTATAAGCTTTTTGTTTATGCAAAAATGAAAAAGAAAATTTTATTTATATGTTAGATTAATTATATTAATATAAAATTAACTTTTTTAAATAAAAATTTTTAAACATAATTTTACTCATGTAAACTCTTATTTTATTAAAATTAAGATTGATAAATCTACTTCCGTTTAGTACACAAAAGAAAAGTGAATGAAAAAAAGAATAAGAAATAAATTGAATAAAATAAAAAATTTTAATATCAAAATTCATTTGATATGTTGAGAATAAAAAAAATAATAAAAATACCAAGTTTATTTAATCTAATAAAATAATTATAAAATAAAAATGATAATAGACGATAAATTAATTATTTTTTATTTTTTATTATGTAATAAGTATGATTTGAAATGCCGGGAGCCCGTAACGTTATATAATTTGGGAGCAATTTTGTCAAATAAACACCCAATCCTTGGAGTCCCCAACATTTCTATCAACCCAATGTTGGAAGTGATTTTCCACAGATGGAGGGAGAGTGGTCACCCATGAATGCTTATCCTATCGTCCCAAACATTGGAAAGTGTTATTATTTTTCTCTCTTTTCCCAATTCTTCTGATGTACCAAACACTGCCTCCAATCTTATTACTTTTGTACTTTGTTTTTTTTTAATTCTTTTGTACTAGTGCAAGCAAAATATAGCCAAAAGAAGGGTTAAAAGAGACGGTTATAACTTCTTGATAAATTATATATACCTGAATTTATGTCACTATAGACATAAATTCTGTTAGCTTTCTTGTGGCATTAACACAATGATAAGACACAAGACGAACAGTTCACATCGGGTTGACTCCGCTTTTGTTGCCAATGTGATGCCCTTTCATATGATCACTCCATCCTCTCATTCCTAACAAACTATTATTTTATACTGATATCTCACAATCTTTGATATTTTTAATATAGGAAAAAATGAACTTTTTGATCTCGTAATTTTAGTTAGAGTTTTGTTTTCCTCTCTTAACTTTAAATTTATTTTTTAATTTTATTTTAAGTTTTACTTTCATACTTTAATTTTATATAATTCTAATTTGCTCCCTTAATTTTATTTGGAGTTTCATTTCGCCATTAAATTGATTTGGATCTAATGTGATACTTTAACTTTACCTTAAATTTTATTCTTGTCCCTTACCTTTTAAAATCTTCTCAAATGTTTTTCTTTCCTCTAAAACCGTTAAATTAAAATACTTTAAGTATTTAAGTTTTGTAGGAATTAAGAGTTATGATTCAGAAAATAAATTGGGTAAGAAATACCAAAATAGAAAAAATAAAGAGTAAAACAAATTCGGCTATTAAATACCAATTGATTTAATTTATGAAAAAATAAAACGGTGAGAATCGAACTTAAAAATAATTATTATTATAATTTACAGAGCTTTCACATATAAATAGATAAATGAAAGAATAAGTTAATAAAATTATTTGAGTAGTTTTTAAAAATTAAGGCAAATCTAAAACAAAATGAAATTAAAGGATAAAATTAAAATTTAAAATAAAGTTAAGATATTAAATTAGAACTGAATAAACTTAAGAGATAAAAATAAAATTTAAAGAATTAAATTAGAACCAAATAAAATTATAAGACAAAAGTTGAATTTAAAGTAAAATTAAATTACTAAACTATATATTAAATATATATTATACTATTTTATATTTTGAGCATATTTCCTTAATTATAATATCCAAAAGATGCCATGACATGTGAGACAATAAATTTTAATCCAATGTCTAATTATTAAATTTCTATTTATTTAAGTGTCATATAAGATCTATCAAATTTCCAGCAGCATAAGAATCTTGACCTATGTAGTGAACTATAACAGAAGATTCCACCTACACACACACACACACACACACATATATATATATATATATCCGAATAGCACGCTTAGAAACAGTGGACCCCTTTATCTTCATTGTATTTAATTTGTGATTGTGATATTAAAAAGTATGGCCCATAATATGCCAACTGATGCATATCCGCAATTATTCTTTTGATATTGTCCACCAATCTATATTGGTCCCTTCTTTCTTCTTTTCTACACCTCTTTGCAAATAGTGCACAAGTAAACTGAGATTTTTATAGTCGTAGGTTTCGAAATTTGTCTAACTCAACATATTTGTCTATATTTGCTTTTGAGATTTATCTCAAATATTTTGAGGGATTTCACTCAGCACTAGTAAATAATTTAAACAAGGTATATTGTTACATTAACATCTTGTGTATTCAGAGTCAAATATATATATTATTTATGAACAATTATCATAACTATTTGAATTTAAGCTTTAACTTTTTAATCATGTTAATTATTTGAATATTTTCAGACATTGGTTTGAACCAACCAACACAATTCCATTTTAGATGTTTATATATTTCTTTTTGACTAGTAGATCGGTTTTTTTATGACCATTCAATTAATGACCCCCACAATCTCTTAAGATTACATTTAGATTATTAATAGTTCATTGGTAATTTATCACTTGTCTTTTTCATTTTTTGGCCAAAGTAGATTGTCATTGACAGACTAGAAGCATAAATGTACTTAAACGGGCATCGTTCCTTCAAAATTTTAAAATTTTTAATTTTTATATATAATTTTATTATATATTTTTAGTTTAATTCTTTAATTTATAAGAATTTGTCTTATTTGAATTGTAATAATTTACTTTTTACGATTTAAATATTTGATATGATAACTTTTATACTCTTACAATCAAAGCTTAAATCTATTTTTGAGAGTGCAAGGTTGTTTATAATTAAGTGATGACTGTCAAAAGGGAATTCTTTAATTTATCTTCAAGCCTGGACCAACAAGTTCCACTATCTAACTAAATTTTGTTGCTAAATAATAATTTGATCAAATTGAAATGATGGTCTTGTTGCTTTCAAATTTGGTTATATATCCTTTACAAGCCACTCACGTACAAGGAAAGGAAGTAACTTCGAACACTTCCAATCCAAGCAAACAGAAAAACAAAGTGTGATTACTTAATTTAGATCCTTTCATGAATTTTTTTTTTTATATTGCTATTATGTTAAAAAAATAAATACAAAATAAATAATATTCACTTCCATTTAAATATATGAGATTCATTTAAATAATAAATATAAATTATTACGTGTCTACGACAAAAAAAAAAAATAGTTACAAGAAATCTAAGTTCGTTATTAATCATATCATCTTGAAATATTGGACACGTAGACTTACACCTACTCTCATACATTTATTGCTTTGTTTATTCCATCGATTAGTGATCAAAACAATGAAAAAGAAATGACTTTATGGCTTGGACACCGTGGCCATTTTCTGTCTTAAGAGATCTTAGTAAACTATGCAAACTTACTTTTAATTAAAATCTAATTTACAAATTAAATTAATCTAAAGTTAAATTTATACAACTCCGATCTATACACACGATTGGTTATAAAATATGAACAGAAGAAACTTTTATTAGACTATTTCGCCCTCTACCCCTAGAATTTTCTCGAAGGCATAGGGCAACATGTTCCACATATTTTATATTCTTTATTCAATTTTTCAATATTCAAGTAAGTATTGCTTCAACATGAAAACTATATTATATCGTTATTACTGTTGAACAAGTCGATCAACTCATGTTAGGTCTATTTCATCTAAACTACAAAGACTAACAGTAGGTTGTAGCAGGTATTCGTCTTCTTTTAATGAAGATTTTTCTTGAAGGTCCTTCTTTAATGATAAATGATAAAGTCAATATAATAAATGTCACTTTGTAAATGATGTCTGCTTTCAATCTTAATTGAATAATGCGGAATGTCGTCGTTTGAAAAAAATTTAATAAAAGTATTTTTTAATAATATTTATATTTTGTTTAAATTATTTTATTAATAATGATATATTAAATTAATTGTCACATAGATATATGGATGAATATTTCTTCTCTGCCCACCAATTCATATTATCATCCCTTTGTTTTATTAGCCAAAACAAAAGCAAAAAATTATACTTTCATCTTTTATAGTTTTATTTAATTTTTATTATTTAAAAATTTGTAATTAAGTCTTTACCATTTATGAATATTATAATATTATAATATGTTTTCACTATTAAAATTTCGTTCAATTTTGGTTAACGTAACTAATTATATATCATCTTAATATTTTGAATATGTATTATTTATCAACTTATAAAAAAAAAATTTCAATGTCCAAAATAAATTATTTAATGTTAAAACTCTAAATATATACTATTTATATTTATAAAAGAAATTAAAATAGATGATGAAGTAAAATTAATTTATATATATAACAAAGTATTTGTAAATGCCCATGTTATTAACATGCCTAACCTGGTTCATCCTTCTATGTTAAATGTTTTGCCTAAGTGTGATACAGGTGTGACACCAGCTGCTGATGCTTCGTTTGCAAACCCCTCTACTCTTATTCGAAATACTGTTGAGATGCTCTTCATTATACTGCAGAACGAAATGTTGTTGTGCCTTCTGTTCCTGATATAACACCAAATGTTGACGTTGCTGCAATTCCTCCAGCTTCTACTTCTTGTATTAAGCCAAATATGGTTAATTCTGAACAATCTGGTTCTGACCCACCTCCTCTTCTGTCAATTCATCCCATGGTCACTACTAGAGCACAAGCAAGAGTGTTTAAGCCTATAATGTTTCTAACTAATACTATGCCTCGTTCAACAACAGCAGTTCTTGATCATCACTGGAAACAAGCCATGGATGATCAGTACAATGCTTTGATTCGAAATGGTACGTGGGAGTTATGTTTTTTACCACCTAATAGTCAAGTTATAGGCTGCAAATGGGTCTTCAAAGTTAAGGAGAACTCATATGGAACTCTAAATATATACAAGGCCTGGTGGCTAAAGGATTTCATCAGCAGTATGAAAACGATTTCAATGAGACATTCTTGCATGTTGTAAAACTAACAATTATTAGATTTTTATTAACGATTACTTTAGCACATCAATGGTGTCATGACCCCTGAATGAGATCAATCTCAACCTCATAAGCATACTTGATGCTTAAAATTTCAATTACAATATGAGTAAATTGAATTCTCAACAGATAGTTATGATCTACAATAACAAAATAGAACTATATACTTATATACAAGGGAGCTAATAAATAACAAATATAAACTTTACAATAAATAAGGATTTGCTTTTACGACCAATACAAGGCTCAAATAAAAGATACCTACTAAGCCCCTAATTCATAAGTTGGGGTCCAAAAAGCACTATCATTTAAAAAATAAAATATTAAACAATATAGGATGAGTGAAAACTCAGTGAACAATAATACTAATTACGCAATGGAAGGGACAGACTAAGTAAGGTAGAGTTTTTCACAAACTATTTATTATCTTGAAATCTAAATACCTTTAACAATTAATATAAATAACACCAAAATGAGGAACACTTTGTTAATCTTCACATGTAATCCTAAACGAAAATATAAACAAATCCTGAACAAAAATGAATCAATTTATTTGCAACATAAAAGCATCCCAATCAAAACAAAATGCCTGGAAATATCTAAATTAAAATTTAATTCTCAGAAATATCCAAATCAAAATAGAATGGTTGGGAATATCTAACATATTCACCAAAAGTCCAAAATAACAGATCTAGCTCAAGGCTAACATAATCAGAACATATCACATATCAATCATGAGCTTTAAGCTTGGAATAATTAAAATCCTAGTCTTAGGCCTTAGACAAAATATTATAATGTCAGTAACATGCCGAGTCGTATCAAAATACAGATCATGGTGCATTATGGCTAACATCAACTTCCTTTCTTTAAAATCACAAATATTCTCTCAAATGATTAAAATTTTCATGACAAACAATACATGCAAATACAAGTAGAAAATGTTCACGGGACCCAAATGGTTCGTATGTTAAAGTTTTCATCCTTCCACCCATGACCAAGACCAACATACATATATATCGCACTTAGAAAATACTGCTAGGTTTTAGTAATACATGTATGTCCTTAAGATAGAAATCTCCACCAATTGGCAATTTCATTGCCTTTAATTCCAAAAATATGATTATGCAAATATTCCAAAATTATGACCTCATGATTTGTAACTTTTCTACTTTCACCCATATTAATGTAATTATTTATAATGCCAACATCAAAACTCCCAATGTATAAGCAATGTTAAAACACACTTTCCAATGTTATTATTTATATACAACTCTAAAAATTAAATATGCCAAAATAGACCAATTAATCTATTCTACATAGCTCTTGAGTAGTACAATATTTTCTAATGACTTAAAAATTATATTAATCATGAATAAAGTAATTATTCAATAATAATAGTAATTTTCAATTAATTTTTCTTTGTCAAGCTTCCTCTTACAACAACGAAATTTAAGATAATTTGAAAAAAAAAATTGAAATAACTTACGACTCAAAACGAAAATTACCAACAAATTTTATCCCTCTTCTTGAGATCCAATAATGTTAGAGGAACAATAAATCTTTACATTCCTCCACTTTAAACACTTCAACTCCCAACCATAAAAAAGGGTTATTAATTAAGCAATTCAAATATCAAATTAACACACAGGAATTGTTAGATATTTTACCTAAGATAAAAGCCCAAAAAAAAATTTCACAAAATTCCTCCAAATTGAGTCCCAATTTCAAATTCCAAACTTTGGTCATTGTTCATATTACTATTTATACACAAGAAGGGTTTTGATTTTTGAAGCAAAACCATGAAATTGAATGCTAAAACTCACCAATGCCCCAAAGAAATTTGCAAGAAACTCATTGTATTCATCCAAATTTCAAAATTTTCCATCACTATTCATGTTCTTCCCACTGAAAAATGGGACTTTTCAAATTCTGAAGCGAAAACATGAAATTAAACACTGTAAATGGGAGAGAATTGACCGAAATACCTATCATAACTAAAGCCTTGACAAAAATTTTGTGTAAAACTCACCAAATCAGGCAAACTTCGTCTCATATTTGCACCTTACACTAATGTCACGTTATTAATGGAAATTCTGGAGTTTTTCAGTCTGCATCTCGTCGGAAATATGCTGGTGGTGGCCAAAAATAGGAGAGGCAACAGTGGGAGAGAATAGAGCATATCAAGGCAGGGATATGGGTTTTGAGATTTAGCTATTGAACTAAGCTCATATTCATGTGAAAAAAAAAAAAAAAGAGTTTCTTCATTTTAATTTTTTTTAACCATTAAAATTTTTATATCTAACCCAAATATATTGCCTTCCTTCTTCTAATAATGTAGATATTTACAAAATTAATTCAATAAGATGAATTGTTAAATGAGAATTTCTTGAAATATTACAAATGGAATGTTTTTTAGATTAACGTTAACAATGTCTTTTTTACTGGGGTTTTAGATAAAAAAGTTTATATGCAAGAACCTCCCCGATTTGAGGTTATAGAAGCAAAATTTGTTTGTAAATTGAAGAAACAATTATCTTAAAGAGGCTTTAAAAGCTTGTTTGAAAAACTCAAGGGTACTTTACAAAAATATGGGTTTCGAGCTGGTAAGTGTGATCCATCATTATTCATCATAGTTAACAATCATAGCTGCATTGATGTTTTGATTTATGTTGATGATATATTGATTTTAGGAAATAACTATCAATACATCTCTCAACTTAAACAGCATCTTAACGTTGACTTTGCTCTTAAAGATTTAGGCGAATTGAGCTACTTTCTTGGCATTAAAGTAGAATGAATTGTAGATGGTGGACTATTACTTTCTCAGAAGAAATACATCAATGATCTTCTGGTCAAGGCACAAAGGTCTACTTCAGGTTTAAGGATTTTCTGATTTAGATTAAGGTAGTGTTCAAGATGATCAAAGGTTTACTTCATATGATTGTATTTATCTAGACGAAAATTTGATCTCCTGGATAGCTAAGAAATAGTGTCTCATGGCTTGATCTACTACTGATAGTGGCGGAGCCAGAACCTAAAGGCAGTTGGGGTGCAAAATTTTTTTATATTTTGTTTTGAAAAGTTATACTTTGATATTATGTTTTTTAAAATAAAATTCTTTCATGTAAACTTTTAAGTTAAACAAAATGAGTTTAATTTACTAATAATGTCTTAACTTTTTCCTTCTTAAATTTAAAAGTAATTTTAAAATATTGCACTATATATTACTCTCCATTTTAATATTCATTTCAGTACATATTAAAACATTTATATTTACTCATTACTCATATAATGCATAACAAAGATATACTAAATAAAATACACAATCATTTGATAACATCATGATAGTTAAATAAACAACCCGAAGTAGTATTTTGAAGAAAGTAAACAAGTTTATCACATAAAATATTAAAATTTATAACTGTCACTTTGTAAAAAAAAGGAAAAGTATTTATAAAGCATTATAAATATTACGTTATCATTAACATTTCAAAAACTTTTTTTAGCATTTATGAGTATAATTATTGGAGGTCTAACTAAAATAATGTATTGATATTTAAATTTAATTATATTTTACTTAATTATTGTAAAGCTAAAATTTACAAAAATGTATCAAATGTTTACATAAAAATTAAATATAAAATTACATACATAATACATATATGAGTCTAATGGGTTCAAATTAATACATCAAATAATAAAATAAAATAACATGAACCAATCATTAAATTCAATAATTTTAGTAGGTTCAAAAAATAAAAATATATGGGGACAAAAAAATTAAAATTTAATACAATATATATATATATATATATATATATATATATGGCAAGTGCCCCTCAAATATATATGTGGCTCCTAACTAAGGGTTGCAGTTGCGGCTGCATTGCTATTATTGTGGTTACAAGTGTTGCGGATGTTACAATGCGTGTTGCAGTCATTGTAGTTGTGATTTTTTAAAATTATACAAAATGTTTAAAAGGTATATATAATCAATATAATTTTCAAAATTCAACTATTAATTTATTAAATATATACTAAAAAATATTTATATCTATAATAAGTGTTTTATCTATTGTTTTGATTCAATATACACTTTATAGTTTAAATAATTAATAAATTTTTTACATATAATGCACATTGAACATAATTTTCGTCCATATTAATTTAATAAGTATAAATTTTCAAGAAATAATAATTATCCACTTTGTATCTAATATATTCACACCAATTTAATAAATACTCATTTTATTGAATTAATATTATATTTTTTCTCTTCACTAAAATTTTTTCAATTTCTTTTTCCCTTCAAATATTCCCAAACTTAAAAGAATATTTTGCAAAATTCAATGAATAAATAACATTGATTAACATATATGCACAACCAAATATAAATACCAACATATTCCATATTTGAAAAATAATATAAAACAATAAACGAGAAGAATTCTAAACTAAAGTCTATAATATAACACACTTTATTTTGCTTCATCTAGTTCTGCTCTCCATCATGGCCTAATATGCCAACAATAAACAGTGCAGGTACCCCCCAATGCATACCCTATATTCTTCTTTTTATATTGCCCCCAAATGCATATTGGTCCCTTCTTTCTCCTTTTCAACGCATCTGTTTGAAAATAGTGCACAAGTAAAATGAGATTTGTAGTTGTAGGTTTTGAAATTTGTATAACTCAGATATTTGTCTATGTTAATTGCTGCATGATTCACGCAGATTTGCTTTTAAGATTTATCTAAAATATAATAAAGAATTTCACTCAGCACTCGTAAATCATTTAAAGAAGATAAAATGGAGAATATATTGTTAACATTAACATTTTGTGTATTCAGAGTCAAGTATATATTAATTTTGAACAATTATCAAAACTATTTGAATTTAAACTTTAACTTTTAATCATGTTATTTGAATATTTTCAAATGTTTTGAAATCAACAAATACTTTACGATTTCAAGTTTCTATATATTTATTTCTGACTAAATCAATGACTTTTAAAATTTTTTAAGATTACATTTGGATTATCGGCACTCAATTGATAGCTTCGCACTCGCTAACCAGTAAATTATAAACATATACTAATCAATTAATAAATTAGGGATTTGGATTTACTTTAGTCAAAAGCAAAAATTTAATTAATTTTGAGTCATCCAATTATATAGTATAAAAAATTTAAACCGCCTAATCAAACAGTTAAAAAATTATAAAACTTCTTTTAAATCATTACATTTATATATTTTGTTCAATAATATTCGTTGAATTTGCACATTTCGGCCGCAAATGCAACAAATCTTTTTTCATAAACTACACGCTTGTTATTAATAATCTTATGACACTAATTCTTTTACTGTGTGTTGATCGAATCAATTAAGCATTCAATCAAGGAACACCTATAACTCTCATGAATCTTTTAAAACTATCTTCAAGCCTTGTGCAACAAGTTCCAACTATCTAACTAAAATTTGTTGCTAATTAATAATTTGACCAAATTGAAAGAAATGCTGGTGTTGTTGCTTTCAAATTTGGTCATACATCGACGTAAATGGAAATAACTTAGAACATCGCCTATACTTTGGAAAGCAAAGCGTTCTTTATTTTACCCTGAAATATTGGAGATGCAGACTTATACCTACTCCATTTATATCCTCTTATTATATATTTGTTTGTTGGTTGGTTTTGTTAACGTTTGGTATGGTCAACAAAATGAAACAGGATGACTTTACGTGACAAAGAGGTCACATAGTGGTGACCAACCCCATCAATGGTGGCCTTATGAGGGCAATCAGCCACCACATTATATAAAATATTTTCAACAACTCAGAATCTTCACTTTCTTTAACATCCAACCTCTTTTTTCTTGTTTTTCCTCTCTATTGCATTTTTTAATAACCTTCCCACCAGAATGATTAGAAAACAATTTATGCAAATCAACCTTAGGCTTAGCCCAATATGAACTTTGGTGAAATTATAATTTTTTTAAATTACATTACGCAAATATTTATTCTTTTTTACAAAAGTTATTAGATTTAAACTTTTTAATTTCATTCTTTATCGCTCTATTTTGTTCGATCATTAGTAATTTTATTCTACGGTTAGTGTTAAACTTCTAAAACATAATCTAATATTGATGACCAAGATCCAAACATTAGTATGGTGATGGTGTACAAAAAAGATGCCTAATCTTTTTTGCAACTTTTTTTAATAGAAAGAGAAAGAAAGAACGAAAATGTTGGTAAAAAGAGAAGATAGGCCATATATACATATATGCTTCACCTCTTTTGTGTCAAATTCTCTCTTAAATTTATGAAAAATTTACCAAAAAGAAAATTATAGAGGATCTAGATGAATATGACGACAAAACTGAACAAGCCGAAAAAATCATATGTATTTAATTTGGTATTTGAAAAGTTTAAAAATTTATTTACATGTCATGTTTTTATAAGTAGTCTAATATAGTTTAGTATTAGATTTTCTTTTAAAATCATTTTCGTGCTTTAAACTTTCATTTACATAAAAAATTTAAAAAAAAAATGCTTCTAGTTGAATGAATCACATTGACGGCAACACTCACTTTTTAAAGGATTGGTTTTAAATATAAACTAAATTATGCAAACTTACTTTTGATTAAATTCTACAGTATAAATTAAATTAATTTAAAATTAAATTTATACAACTTGAATCTAAATACACGTTAGTTATGAACAAAAGAAGCCCTTATTAGACTAATTCTCCCCCAACCCCTAGAAACTTCTCAAAGGCATAGGCCAACATTTTTCGCATATTTTATATTCATTATTCAATTTTTCAATACCCACGTAGTATTGCATCACTGCATTATCAAAAATATATTATTTCGTTATCACTGATGTAGAAGTTGATCAACTAATTAGTAGTACTATATCATCTAAACTACAAAGATTAAAAAGTTGGTTGTGGTTCGTCTTTTTTAAATGAAGATTTTTCTTTAAGGTCCTTATTTAATGTGTTTAGTTGGAATAACGTAGGAATTCCAATACCTCAATATAATAAATGTCGCTTTGTAAACGATGTCTGCGTTCAATCTTCATTGAATTAACACGAAATGCCCTATGCCCACCAAACCTAAGTATCATTCTAAGTTGTTCCCTGACAAACCCAGAAGTTTATGCATGTCGATTCGTTTGGATGCAATGTTGTGCAGCATAGTATATTTATCATGATGTAAATAATTGGATTAAAGTGAAACTCGCAGATTAGTGTGAGATTGATCCAACAGTCTACTGTGTTGCATTAGATCCATTTTTGACATTCAACACCAACTGAATTCATATGTAATTTTAAATGTATTTATCATCATCCCTTTTTAATAAAAATATAATAAGCATATATAGTTAGAGTTCAGTTAACTCTTTTTTTTTTTTTTTTGGGAATTAAGATTCTCCTAATGTTATATTTTAGATAAAAAAATCGCATTATATTTGAAAATTTTTTTATCTAAATTTTATTTATTTTATTCAAGTTTAATTTAAGACAAATTTTGAGGACCACAATCAATATATTTATTTGTAGAGACTCAGTTCCCAATTTTTTTGACAGAATAAGTTAAATCACAAACAATCATGTGCACGTTTCAGATCATTTCTAGCAAGCTTCACTCTTGATATAAGAACATGACTGCCTTCTGTTGACTTGTCAGAAATTTCAGTACACTAAATCTATACGATAAAATTGAAATCTGCCCATAGGATATTGGCAAAGACTGAATAACAAGTCTTCGTGCAAGCATGCACAAAACTAGGAGATTATATGTATCATGCGTGACTAGAGCAAGCAGTAGTTAACTTTTCTATAATTTCACTCATGAGAAATTCTTAAATCAATTCAAGGTATATTCTAATCCTAACTGATGTAATTTATCGAGAAAAGCACAGCATATAGAAGAATCAGCATTAAAATATGCCATGTCAACTGGTTCAAGTTCAATTTTCACTTCCAAGAAGCTGCACCAAATCCAGAATGACAGTTCTTGGCTCTTTCTGTACTCTTCTGGTTCCCAAAAGGCACTCTAGTGAAGGCACAAGCTTCCACCCGTTTAGAAACCCAAGTGGGAGTGGCCATCTAAGTAACAAACACCAAAACCTCAACTTAATCGTGGCTAGTGACTTGTGTGCATCAAATCAGGAGTACTGTAGCTCTGAGGGAAGAACTGTGATTGAATCAAGTGAATCGGAAAGGCTGTAACCTTTCAACTATGACTCAGGACTTTGTGAGATCCCAACTTCTTTGCATGTATGGAGGCAGAGGTGCAACAAACTCGAGGCTTTCCACATCCCGAAGATCATAGGTGGAAGATGATTGCACATTTTGCAGAGCCAGAGATACATTGGGCAAGACTATATGCTTACAATGAAGATGTAAACGAGGATGCTTCTCAGATATACTGCCCTTGATCATATTGAGGCCAAAGGGGAGTGCTTTTTCCCCGGGAAGCTCCTCACTTGAGCCCTCCTGATGTGGCAAAGTGAAATGTTTCCACCTCCTATGAGCTTGCCATCCATACTTGTAGTCCCCAACTATTGGTGTTCCTAACACCTCAGCACAGTGGACCCGAAGCTATGGTACCAATACAAGATTACATTAGCTGTTCCTTCCAAGTCCTACGAATTGATAACTATATTTAAGTTGTGAAACCAAGATCAGCTAGTATGGGTTTTCTTTACCTGGTGTTTTCTACCAGTTAATGGTGATAGCTCCAACCATGTGTAACCTGCATGATTAGCGTGGCATAAGTGGCACTGACTCAATCAAGAAGACGAAAGAGACAAATTTTGCAGAATATTTGAGATATTGCCAAAAGAATAAAAAAAGAATGGCAAATTGCATATATATTTCAGGCTCAACCACATAAATCAGAGAATTTGTTCTCTTGTTACTACGTTCATGCATGGTTTTTCTGTGCTCAGTAAAGTTCTTCTCTTTTCCGAACATGAAAATAAACCCTACCTGATATGCAGGAATTGATTCTTTTCTATCTGTTCATGCATTTCGTACAACCAACATGTTCAGGGATCATGAGAATCCAGACGATACTACGAAACTATATACAGACAAGCATGCGAATGTTTTACATTGCAGCAATTTCATGAGTAGTGATGTTAATTATTGCCTCTAATCTTACAAATGGCGTTTCTTAACACCTTCATCTTCTTAAAAAAAAGGGTGCCATTAGGCAGCCTGTGATTGAAATCATGGCCATTAGTTTGGAATATCATTAGGTGTGGTTGTAAGTAACCCCGCAATGCAAATTGCCAAGAAAAGGTAAGTTAATCCAATACTTACTAATGTGATGGCATAGCAACCTCTAAAGAAGGTAAATTGGATCTTAAAATTTAAAGTGACCTTTATTACTAACCATGCGATGATGATCCAATCACTTGGTATTCTGTAATTGCATGCTGCGACGATAGTTCTGAAGAATTGTCAACAATGGTTATTCTATCAGATTTCCCATTGTCCACCACCACCTGAAACCAAGTTAAGGATAATACATTTGATGACTATATAGAGGAAACTTTCAACTCTCCAGATGATCCTAGTTTTTCATAAAATCAATGAACATATATTTTATGCAAGCTAGCATATTTAGGTAGTGTGCTATTATGTTCTGGAACAAGATGTAATGCCTGGGAGCTGGTGTTCCTCCTAGCAATACATTCTATGCCAACTAACTGTTTTTGTTTTAATTTCTTTCATTTTGCTCACATCATGGAAAGCATTGACATAAACACAGTATTAAAGAAGCCAATCAGGACATCAACTACTGTTATAAACCACTTAACCAACAGAATACAGAGGTAGATCCTTTGAAGCGAAATTGTTGACCAATAGGCTAAGAAACAACTAACAAGCTCCGCCTCTTTTTGTGACAAATTCACAATAATAATGCACTAAACATAATGCATCCTATTTTTTAAGTAGTCCACGGATACAGTGTGAAATTATCACTTCAAAGGTTGCATATGCCTAAAGAATAAACCAAAGATTATCCCTAAATTTGAGATAATTAATTCAGAGTTCAGTTGAGCTTTTGTGTGTGTGAGTGTTTGCAGGTAATACTCAAGGACTGGTAGGTTTTGAGCACACAACAATTTGTTTTAACTTTATTCTTCTAGCATAGGATAGACAGACATCATTAGAGTTTTCAGATGCTAGATGGTTTAGTTTTAGACAGCTATAAATGTGAACTAAGCTAAGATCCAGTAAAACCTTAGTTACATATGCTGATACTATTTAACAATAAGTAAAGTTTTATGAGGATGACAAGTCTGAACAAAGCATTTGAAGGGAATGTTCTGAACAATTATTTGTTGATAACAATATGAGTGCTATATTGCATAATTCATGTGGTGGATGAACAATTAGGGGATGTGTGTAGCAAATGCGAGTGTGCAGAAATTATGTTGGGAGTCAGAAGTGCTGGCCAACAAGAAGAAGCATCTCAAAAAAGTGAATTGATCAAAGGATATCATCCAACCTTACCCAGTGAAGCAGTGATTAACCCCCTTGGACGTCTTGGACATCCAATGACCAGTGCCAAGTACCTTCTTTGTAGGATTCTCTTTTCCTTGCCAATCTATATATGATGAAATGGCAGCTGGTCAGGGAAAAGAAAACACTCATGCAACTTGAGTTTATGACCTTAGAAGACCAATGCTCAGAAGGAATTATGAGTATATAAAGCCTCTGGTGAAACAAGCATAAAATTAAACAGAAGATGAAGGAAAAAAAACTCATTCACATCATCAGATGCCTTGGATGTTTTCTCCCGGAATATGGAATGCAGAACTGTAGCACTTGTCTGCGTCCTTCCCATTACCAAGATGCCAGTACAATCTCTGTCCAGTCTATGCACCTAATATACAATCTGGTTTAAGCATCAATCCAATAGCTAGTTTTTATATCCAAACAACCATTAATCCCATTGGCAAATATTGGAAGAAAGGCAAAACAATCCGATTAATCTCATTGATGTTTAAGCTTTGTAATAATGATTGCAGTTCACACACAGAATAATTATAACTAATAAACTTCCAACAATTTTTACATCGATATGATTTTCTAGGAACTAGGAAACCCTCCACAATACTAGAACATTTAATAAAGTTTCCAATGAAGTAGGCAGAGTGCCCAAACAAAAAAATCTTTCTTTTTAATTTTGAAGTGTTGTCTGTGACTGGTAAGCATATTTTCTAAAAGGTATTCTAAATGTGATACCTCTAAAATAGCATAAAGCCCTATATTGTGAAACCTGATACATACAACAGATAATTTTGTAGAGGACAAAGTTTCATCAGGGGTTCCTATATTAATATTACCACACACCCTATTAAACTGTAGTTATATCACCACCATTTAACATCAAACAAATGCAACTGAAGGAAGCTTATCAATGGTACCAATCTTAGAGAAAGGATATAATTCTCTTCACAAATAGCTTCAAAATAGAATTATATCCAAACAGGATAAAGAAGCACAGATATGCCCAAACAAGACACATATCCATGTATCTGATATGATACACGATAAGATACATACATGTTGAAGGCCTTTTTTCTTGTGGAATACATGCCATAACATGCTGAAATGGCACTAAAACAGAGTTGATATATTTCTGCCCATTTATTTTGTTAATTTTATCTTCTATTTTATACTTTTTCAACCAGATTTCACCAAATCCTTAAGTTTGTTTGTTTATTGTCTTCATTTACCTGTTGTCTACTAGAAAGTCTATCATCAACTCACATATAACATTTGGCCACATGTCAAAAAGAAGTCAGACTCTACTTGTCTGAATACACACACACACACATATCCCATACTTGTATCTTAGGAGTTTTAAAGATTGACATACCCAATGCATTGTATGTTGTCATATTGGATATGCATATCCATATCGGTACTTCATAAATTATAATGAAAATATCACATAGACAACAAAAACACAAACTCAATCATGAGCTCACCAGCCGAGGGGGTTCCAAGTATTCATAAGTTAAACATGCTGCAGCTACTTCATCTAAACTTCTGCTGATATTAATGCCACCCTATTTAAAAACAGGTGTGATCCACTTGTAAGCAATGATCACTGAAAACTAGTGTAACCAAAGAAAAGAATAAACAAGGAGCACAAAAAAGTTACCTGCACAGGCATCCCCGGAGGTTTGTTCAGAACAAGAATGGCAGGATCCTAAGTTTCATAAAGCATATAAATTAACATACTCGGAGCAAGATCATTTGAGATACCAAATAAAAAGAGTAAAAGTTGAAAACCTTATACAACACCAGGCTGTGGATAAAATTCAATTCTGTGGCAGTGATATCAGACTCATGTTTTTCTCCAGTCGTCTCCTTAACACTCACCGGAAGAAAGATCCTATCTCCTAAGTTTAAGGTATCCTTAGCTGTCACCTTCCATTAATATTCATGCATCAGAAGTGAAACCACCACAAGATTACCATAAAAACATAAAAATGTGAAAAACCTTCATTGTGCATATAATGGGAAAAGGATGGGTATGCACAAAAAGGCCAGTTTTCTTTCTCTTTTGCAGTATGAGAATTTTGTACAGTAATTGGTACCCTTTTGAGTTTTTGTTCATGTGCTTGACTTTCTATAGTTTTGTTCTCCACGGCAGCAGGTTCTCTTCGAACCTGGAATAAAGCAGAGAACAACGATTGATTAGGCTGGAAGAAATGCAGGCATATAAAATTATTTTGAGGAATCTAGTTCATGGTTTTCGAACATACATGCCATTGAATCTTAAAAATACATTATTCACTCCATAAAAGATATATGCCTTGAAAAATTTTCACTTGCTGCACAAAACATGCTGCTTAGGGACAAATGAGTAGTTAGTTTAAAACTCGGAAGACCAAAAAGTTAAAGCACGTATCTTTAAGAGACTAAATCGTATATTTCTAAGATTTAGGAACCAAATAGTTAAAAGCAAATATTTTTTAGGAAGCAAAAGTAAATTTCCTCAATTATTTTTCTATCGCAAGGCATCATATATCAAAGGCTTCAAGTCGAATAAAGCTCTTAAGGCTTGTATATCCTGCAAGAGAAACAAATTCAAAAGCTTCAATTGGTGCCCCTAATGAAAATCTACAATTCAAGTGAAGCTGGCGCCATTAAATCCTTGAGCCATCGGGAAACAGGGTAACCTTTTAACCCAATATGTCCTATACTCTTCTTATTTGAGTGCAAGGCAATGAAATAGTTCATTGGCGCCTAAAAATAGTTCAATTCAGAATGTAATTATCGACTTTTATCCAGATGAAGACTGAAAAAGGAAAAAATAAATAAAATAAAACTTCAAAAAGTCTTCACTAACTAAGAGTTTTATGATTGAACCCATAGCATTTACACAAATAACAATGCCAACAAGTTATGGTCGCTAATAAGACCAAGGGTAAACGAGCAACAGACCTGCCTAAGACGAAAGAGCTTCTGTACAAGGCTTCGGGGTAGGTGGGGGCAGCACCGAAGAACCCATTTGAGCGCAGTACTAGTGGAGGTAGCTGAAACGCCGCATTTAACATCGGAACGGCGGCCGGAGAGTTCCTTTCCGATATCGGATCCATTAACAGTGGGAGTGAAAGGCGGAAGAGTAAGCCATTTGGCGTCCTTACTCTGCCTCTTGCCTTCGTTTAAGGTATCAACAGTATCGGAGTAGTATCGAGTCCGCCATGACCCGAAGCCAGACAAGCAGAGTCTCTCGCCGACATGGGTGGTAGAAGAGGCTGCGGGCAATATGAGTTTGATGCGACGGAGGAACACGAGCTCCGCCATGTAATGAGTGATGTGTTCAACCAGAGGGTTTGTTTTGCAGCTCAAGTGCATAAGTAATACAGTAATGGGACTTGTAAAAAACTTAATAGATAAATAATAGGTTTATTTTTTAGTTTAATATATTAAAAATATAAATTATTTTTGTCAAATTCCATATAACAAAATATATTATATTTTATATAGCGTGGACTAATTTAATTTGAGCTAAACAAGGGTAATGGAATTGATTTAATCCTACTCTGTTCATATTTATTTAAAAAAAAAAGGAAAAGATTTTAACTAATACTTTTAAACGTAGGTTAAGAAATATTTATTAGGTTTGATAATTTAATATGCTTTACTATTTTTCATTACATTTAAAAAATTATTTTTTTAGTTTTGTTTTTATGATAATATTATCTATTATTTTTTTAAGAAGTATAATTAATCTCTTTTATTTTTAAAAATTTACAATAAATCTTAAATGAAGTTTTATATCTTTATATATTTAATTAATATTTTCATATTACTCTTCATATCTTATGAAACTTTATTTAAAAATATTAGTTCTAAAATAAAAAATTATTTTTTAAAACAAAAATAAAGAATAATATAGAGATACTACCTACGAGATATAAAAATTGTTATATATTGATTACAGATTTTTAAAAATAAAAGAAAATAATTATACCCCTTAAAAAAAATGAAAGATCATGTTGTCATTAAAATAAAACTAAAAAAATTATTAATTATATGCAATGAAAAAGTGAGAGAAGTATTAAATTAATTTTTTATTTTTACATTTCATGATAATTTGATCCTTAATAAATAATAATAACAAGTCATTCCTTTAAAAATTTTATTTTATATAAAATTAGTCATTTATTAATACAAACGAAGGAATTAATTTTGTATAAATTTAAATTTATAAGGGAATTAATTTTATATAAATTTTAATTTATGAGATACTAATTTATTAATTTGCATGATGTAGCTTTAATTTTTACCTCCATATTCCCAAATGACTCATCCTATTATGCAAATGCCTCATAGACATTATCAGTATTTGATTTGATAGAGGGATAAATAAAAAGCTTGCCATTATCAAAGGGTATTCATAATTTTACATATGTAAATAAACATGGGAAAGAAAAGATAAAAACTTTAAAACAAATGAAGTATGTGAACAATTTCTTTTTAGTAGATTGGTGTATGATACATTGTTGCTGAGCTGAAAACAAACACTTTATATTCATCATCCCCAGAAACAGAAAGCGAAACCACTTGATTTATTCTTATATATTCATCATCAGAGAAATTTTCGCCCAAGTGATCATAAAAATAAAAAATGGGAGAGGATCAGTTGTACTGTGGTAGCTAGAGTCATCCTACTGGGCTTGAACCAGTAGTAATGGGCCTATGGCCTTTCCCACATGGGCCTGGCCCAGAGTTCTTCATTTCTGCAACTATGGAGTTTCTTTTTTTCAATCTCCTCAACAAATGTGTCCAACTTGCAGGCCTTCAGTGGCTCAGACGCAACCCCAGATGGCAGATGAAAATAAAGGCATAGAACTAAAACAGTAAGACCAATATAGAAACACCCTAATCTTCCTACCCATTTTGGAGCCCTAAAAGATTTAGTGTTGTAAAATAGCTTGCTTATTAGTGAATTTTGTAACTATGGCTGGGAATCCATTTTTATGGTTTATATGAGGAGGGATGAAACAGAAGTGGGCACTTAATTAGGAGGAAATTCATTGAAGGCCTACCATTGCCAGAGCATTGATGTGCTAAAAATTTGTTGTCTTCTTGCCATGGTTAACTATATTATAACATACTGGAATGATGGTAAAAACAATTTTTTTTTTTGGGAATAAGTTGGTCAATTTTTTACTGAACTTTTTAATTCCAACATGGATAACTTACTTTTTACTGAATGTATAAATGAATGGAGATGTAATTTGTGTGTGTGCATATATATATATATATATATATATATATATCACATCATTGCAAAGAAAGGAATACCATCATTAACTTTTCACACAATTTAAAAGTAAATTTTTGTGGGCGTGATGTATTTAGAATATATTTGAATGGAAAATAAAAAAAAATGGAAAGGAAAGTTTCATTAAAATCTTATTCCTTTGTAAGAAGTTGTCTTAATAAGGGGAGAGAAAATCTTTTTAAATTAAAAAATTTTTATAAAAATGTTTTCCTACCCAAATTAAAAATTACCACTTGACTAATCTTCATTTTTCCTAATGAAGAGAGCCATATCAAACTCTCAATAAAGATAAAGAACCTCAATTTGCCATTTTTCTACAGCTTTGGAATCTCCCATTCTGAAGATGCAAAGGAAGATCTTATTCAAATGCTCCTCAAAAACATCAAAACCTTACACGGCATTAGTAGCTTTTCATATGTAAACTAAATTTGGTATATTCTTACACGTTCTTTTGGGATCTAGAGGTATTTCAAACAAGTGACGAAATAAATGCATCTTTCAAATTATTAAAAAAAAAAAAATTATTCCAAGCAAAGCTCGATATATTTTACAAAGACAATACCTAAAAATCAAAATGACAGATGATTAGATGCTAATAAGACCAAGAAAGTATTTTTTTTTTAATCAAAAGGATCATGTGAGATGAAAGACAAGGGAGATATATAACGAAACTCACTTTAATGAGTATCATACAGAATTTTGAACCTTAAATCCTAAACTTAAACTCTGTCTCGATGCTAATGTCCTACACCTGGGCTCGGACCAGAGTCACGGAGCTGCATTAGAATTCTGGCATGCTCAGCAGTCATGGGCCTATGGCCTTTTCCACATGGGCTTGGCCCGGAATGCTTCATCCCTGCAACAATGGAGTTTCTTCTTCCCATCTCCCCACCAGAGCCATCCAACTTCCACACCTTCAATGGCCGAGCTGCAACCTCAGAAAGCAGATGAAGGTGAAGACACAGAACTAAAACAAGAGCTCCAAATCGGAGACACCTTCTCTTCCTGCCCATCTCATCCACAGAATCAGATCAAATCTGACCATAAATTTGGAACACTGAAAGTTGCAGTGTTGTGAATGGGCTTGATATGTATCTACTTTTTGTGGTCTATATAAGGAGAAAAATATTAATTAATCTTGGTACATGATAGTTAATTTAATGTACTAATTTTAATATAATTATTTAAAAATAAAAGTAGAGGTTATCAAAGAAATGATATTATTGAGATTAGTATACTAAATTAATTGTCATATAAATATATTAGAACTAGCTAATATAAAGAGTTTTAAAAACTATTTAAAATATTACATTAGTGCTCTCTACTTTAAATATTTGATTTCGGAGTTCAAAATTCACAAACATTAGTTAAATGTTGTCTAAGACAAGTAGTTATTTTTTATTTTTTTATTAAGAAAAGGTATAATATATTATTAAAAAAATATCACTTTATTATTGAAAGTGATAGGCATAGGTAAATGAAAAAGAAAAAAAAAAAAAAAAGGAGAAAGTGATAATGAATTGGTGTAAAATAGTCATTTGATTTGGATTAGCTAAATTTTATACTTTTAAGTATTAGTTTAACTGTTAAATAAAAATTTTTTATCGATAAATCTGCACAATTCTTTAACGAGGATGATTGAATTTACAAATTTTTGTTACACTGTAGGCCCTTAAGATAGGTGATATGATAATTAAGATAACTTGGGGTAGAATCATGCACGTGTAAATCCCAGATTTCAGGCTTAGTTTGGTGTGTAGGGGATACAGGTGGGAGGGTTTTGAGTATAAATGTCTAAGCATCTTAACTTGTATTTGTTGATTAATCTCGAGATTAGAGCCTGCCAAACTAACCCCACCTGGCATCTACTGTGTTGTTCAACTTCGACCCTCACTCCTAAAATTTTCAATTTTCAAGGTAACATTCCCTTCTGCCTCAAGCTACACCAAAATTCAAACTCTCTACAGCTCTGCTACCTTACTTACATTACACGATTCAATGGAAATTTTCGTGGAAAAATTTTACTTAATAATAATTATATGTTTTTTATGAAAGATTTTAAAAATTAAATTTTATTCAGTTGATCTCATTATGAGATTTCTTCATTTATAAGTCTTAAAATCAAATCCCAAAGTCCTATGTTAAGGTATAAATAAAAGTTAATTCTGAAAATTTTAGAATAATTTTAAGATTTAAGATTCTTTATAATAAATATGTAAATAAAATATTATTTTGATCCTTTATTTATAATAAAATTATCGTGTTGATTATTGATAAATTGAAATATCTAAAATAGTCATCAACTCATTAAAAAATATCACTTTATTCTTTACTTTTAAATAAAATACCAAATTTTATCTCTTAAATTTAAATGTGATATTTTTCAATGAGAGATGATTATTTTAAATATTTTAATGAATGAGTGGCCAAAATGACAATTTTATAATAAGTGGTGGATTAAAAAGTATATTAAATTTATAATTTTCGAATATAATTTTTTCAATTCTAAACCCTATTTGCCTAAAGCAAAAATAAATATAAAATTAACAAGATATCTAAATATATGTTATTAAACTTTTTACAAGAAATACGTGTCAATTGAACAAGTGACATGTGAGCCACATGATAGTCAGCCATCTCATAATTATACTTTCTAATAAAATTTTATTTTGGCATAATTATATAATCATATATAATTTAAGTTAGAGAATATTTATTTTTTAATTTGTTCTTGAAAGATACATGCATTTCAAAATGTGATTATTGAATTTAAAGATATACGATTTAGTTTTTGAAAATTTTTATCTCGTTACTTTTTAATTCCTCTAACATATACATTTATTTTATTTTTGCCTTATTTTTTTACTCATAAAGAATTAATGAGTAGTGAACAAAAACTTTCAGTGACTAGATGATGTACCTTTTAAAATTCAGGAACTAAATAAATAGTTGAGGAATGCATATTTCAAAGACTAAAAATATATTTTCTCTTAATGAAATTTGCCAATTTTTAATAAACCAAGGATACCTAAAATTTCTCACGTAAGTATCATTTATAAGGTTACTCTTGTAATTGGTGTAAAAGATTAGCTTGCAAAATTCCCTGCCTTTCTTGACTAGTCAGAATTTATGTATTGCTTAGATTGAAGACGTAGGTGAAGAGATTCAGTACTTGGAAGATCGGCATTGGAATCCTCCTTAATTTCATTCAAAATCTCATAATTAATTTCATCTCTCCAAATTCTTGGGATTTCAGTCCACAGAATCTCTTGTTTATAGTTAAAAACTATTTCCTTTTTTCATTTTTCATTTATAGAGGACATAGTTTAACAGATATCTCAAAAGATTCTAAGCTTACTGCAGATCCTGCAACTACATATCACTTTTCTGCTGTCATATTCAAAACCAAGAATGTATAAAGATTGGGTGATTTTGCAGTAAAGAAAGTTTTGAAATTTGAACATTTCTTTTTCAGTTTCACTGTAGAAAGTCAATGGTTAGATTTACTATAATAAAAAATTTTAGATACGGAAGAAACCATGGACTTGGAAGCAACCAGTGAAGTAGCACTATATCAGTAGCCATATATTCTAATGTCACTTTCAGGAACTAAAGTGAAAAATTTGAAGGGCTTTAATTTCTATCTTATATTAACGAGAAGTCAAAAAAGAAATGGCTACTTAACTGATTTAGTATCTACCAGAATTTCTTAAAGTTCAAAATTAGGTTCCAATGGCACCCAACTAAAGCTCTGAAGTTGATGTTTGTAATTAAGTGATAATGACTAGCATAGACTACATTGAAAGAAGTGGTGCGTGTGAAAATATCTCTATCATTTTTCTGCTTCAAAAAGTTGCTTCAGCCAACTCGTTCAAAAGCTTCTGGATAGATAATACATTTTAATGATTTTCTTTCCAAGTTAGTTTAGTAATTTAGAGTTACTGAACTGAGTAAAACTGTTTTCAGATAGCGATCATGTCAATTCCTAAGTATCAGTATAGAGTTAGGCAAGTTTACAGATTCAGTTTTCAAATATTGATTATTGCTGAATATAGAAGCATAACTACACAGTATTATGATAATTATGACATGACAAAGCCTAATATGTTTGTGTCATTCTATGTAATTTAAAATGTTGTATTATGGTTAATACAGAGAGTGTTTGACACGTTTGATTTCTTTTTTCTGCTTCATGGTACCAAATTTTGACTGTTAGACAGGAAAGTATCAGGTAAAGTTCACTACATATTAAGGTGGGAAGATCTGTACCTTTTCATGATGAAAATGCTGCACCGTCTGAATCCCTGAAAGATTTGATTAAAACTTATAAGTTTGGAACACTTCCTCTTTGGGCTGGCAAGAAGTGCTTTGTTTTCACACCTATCCACCAATTTCGCTTTCTTTTCATTGTCCTAGCTTCAACTTTTTTACAGAACATTGTGCTTAATTGCATGAAATGTTAGAAGTTCTGGATTAGTATGAGAATTAAGTACCATAGCATGCCAAATAAGGCAATTCTGCAGAAATAGTTTACACAGCATGTGTCAAAGTCATAGGACACGAAGTGAATATTAACACAATGATTTGTTGGACTATAAATTGTCCATGTGTAATTTGAAGGGTTATATATGAGGAGGGAACTCACTGCGGACTAAAAAAAGAAGAAAGATTATAATATGAAGAGATTTTCAGAGAAAACTTTTACCAGAATTTGCGTACAGAACATCTGGACTTGGTGGCTGTTTAGGTGGTCCACAGGGTTACTTGCATGAACCAAATGAATTGGACCATTCTAATTTCTTGTGCTTGTCATTTTCTCATAATGATCCCTTTAAAGCCATCATTCTAAACCCAATAGGGCTCTATTTGCATGTTGAAAATTTTGAAATCAGAGGAAGTATTTTAGGGTATTCTCATTACTGCTGAAAGTGCTTATTTTTAACTAATAAATCTAACACTACGAATTTGATTTATTCAAGAAATCTGACTTATAATTGTGGCTCTTTAAGTGCAATTAGCATAGATAGTACTTATCTGTAAACCTTTATGGCCAAACTAATTTCCAATTCTCCATTTTAGCACTTGCTTAAGACTCAGAGTTCGCCTTCTGTGGTTAGGTTCAAAGCCATCTTTTGAACTTTCTTCGAAATATTTTCATACACTAGATTCTTCCAAAGGTCAAACCAATGAAATCTTTTATATGAATGCAAAATAGAATTTGATTTGCCTAAGAAATGCAGCAAGAATTTTCCATTTCAGTCTCAACTTCGGGCGGCATGTACTATAAAGCTATTTCTTTTGGCCCAAAAGTACTATAAAGCTATTTGACCTTTGGTTATGGTATCACTTTCAACTTTAATTTCGTTTTCCAATACGAGAAGCTCCCCAGTGGGTTCCTCAGCAACAAGGAAATGATTTATTTCACATGTTTTTGAGTAGTTGAGTGCCTTGAGCCAATGCACTATAAATAGGGTCTCCATGAACCAAATTGAGCAATTCAATTACAATCAAAGCCTAAGACATATACATATACAGTTACATACCCTTTGAGGCTTACCTGATTAAGCTTTGATTTTCAACATGGATAGAGGATTCAAGTCTATCACCTTCTTCGTTCTGCTTCTTCTTCTTTGTGTATCAGAAGCTAGGCCATTGCTTAATCCTTTGCCAGAAGAGGAGGTAATGGGGTTTTCCAGGACATTGAAGAGCTCAGGGCCAAGCCCTGGTGGAGGACACAGAGTTAAAAAGGTCCAGACTTTTGGAGAAACGAAGGACTCTGGTCCAAGCCCAGGGCAAGGTCACAGGGTTCAAAATGTTCAGACTTTTGGAGAAATGAAGGACTCTGGTCCGAGCCATGGTGGAGGCCACTGGCTCAACGGGGGTCAAGATATTGGAGTGGTTAAGCACTCTGGCCCGAGCCCTGGTCAAGGACACAGGGTCATCTCCGGCAACCACTCATAATTACTCTCATGGATTGCTCATTCTTCTTTGAAGTCATCTCTTTTCATTCTTTAGATCATTAGGTTAACAAAACATTACAATATAATGTCATTTTAACCCACCAAATAGCTTCAAAAGCAGACATTTATGAAGCACATATACTACGTCTTCAGTGATTGTGTTTTATATTTATGTTGTTTCCTAGAAAATAATTCATATAATGTTAGGTTACAGAGCATGTAGTGTCTGGCAACCGTGATACTTACTGAAAATCACGGTGAAGATGCAGAGTATAGGCTGCTTTGTTAATTTGTTATATTTGTTTGATGCAAAAAGAATATACAGTTTATGAATTGCCCTTTTCAGTGTCTTTTTTTTTTTTTTCCTTTCACTTTTATGATCTATGGCATACAAAAGATGTAAAGAATATGATGGTGAAAGGTCACAAGTGGAGGCTGCAATGGTACATTGGTCTTAATACACACGGTTTATGAGCCGTGCTTGCCCTTGTAGAGCTTATTTTCTGATTGGTACAACGTAGTAATTAGTACCAAGAAGTAAAAAGCCAAACAAGAGACACACATAGAGAAAGCTTAATCCAAGGGGGTTAGTTTAAGATTTGTCCAACTAGTAAGGTGTGATAATAATTTTTTTTATTAATTTGAGTTTGATTTTATTGAAAATTAATTTAATTATATATAGATGAGTGCATACTAACAAATAAGTTCCATTAAGAGATTAATTTTAACAAAACTCAATATCACCCCTATAAATACCCAAAATAATAAAAATTCTTTATATATTCTTATGTAAATTTTTTATATATTTTGAAAAGAAAGAAAAAAAGTAAAAAAAAAGAAAAAGAAAAGTGAAGGCATTATCTCTATATATACTCACACACCATATCTCACTATATCTCTAAGATTACAAAAAATAAAGTAAAGGATTCAATCGTCAAAAAATGTTGAGGTGACAGATCTAATCAATTTTTAATATTGGGTCTCTTTTGAGGGAAATTATAGAAATAAAAAAAGAGAGTAGGAAATTCAAAATTGCACATAAAAATGGAAGAATATCAAAATGGAGGTAAGCACGTGATATTTTTGTTTGGTCAAAGTGAGAGCACGTGTAATGAGGAAAGGAGGAATGCGACAACACCAGAAAAAGAGCGTGGGCAGTAAACACTAGGCCCACTAGGGATGGGCCGGTGCTGACGACCCAACACGATGACTGGGCCTGTAGACTCTTGCTTATATTCGGTTCCAGGTGCCAACGGCATACTCGTCTCAAACTTTTAATTTAACTTTTGGTAAAATTATATTTTTTATTTTTTAATTAGATTCCTATAGTTTAAATTATTTTCAATTTAATAAAATTTATTACATATTTTTTAATGTTTTATCATATATGTGAGTTAACTTTACTTCTTTATCTATTTATATCTTTTTTGTTATCATAAATAATATATATTTAGATCATAGTTGTCAAACTCGTAAGTTTATTATCTGAATTTATGATTGTATATAAGGAAAATGAGTTAACTTAGTATAAAATTAAAAATATTCGTGAGTTGACTTACCGAATATATTAAATTTATGATTTTAATATGTTAATTAATTTGTGTAATTAGCAATATAAGCATTCAAACTATAAAATGAGATATAGACAAACTTTGTTTGTTTGTTTGTTTTTTTTATCAAATCATTGTAATATACTTTATTACAAGTTTAAATATATATAAAAATAATAAAATAAAATATGTATTTATTAAAATAAAAATAATATAAATATAATTTAATTAGTTATATTAAATGATTATTTATGTATGACTATGTAAAAATATTTATGTTAAATACTACAAATTTTGAAATATAAATACTTTTATTTGACTTAGTTTAATTTAAATTACATTTGAATAGATTTTTTTTAATTGTAGATAGTATTTTAATTATAAAATTATATATTTAATAACTATTTATCAACCAAGATGATAAGTTCACATTATTGGTTTATCTCTTTTTTATAAATTTATTTAAACTTGTGAATTTGATAAATTTGATTTAGATTGTTAAAATCATATATAATTATGACATTAACAAAATTTGAAAGGATACTAACACTATGGGCTAAATTAAAAAATATATAAATTATAAAAATTTAATTACAACTTTTAAATTATAAAAATTATTAAAAATTGAATAAAATTATAATGATCAAAACATGGTACCATATTTGGTGCACTTATAATTTTGAGTGCATCAATACATTTATAATGTAGCGAAACAAAATTTTATTACATGTTGCTAACATGTATATTTGTTAATCACTAAATATTGACTGTATATATGTTTTTAAATTTATATGTTAATTTATAAAATTTTGTTATTTTAAATATTAACCCACAAAATAATAATCTTAAAATAATGTAATTACATTATAATTGAATGTATTAATGCACTCAAAATTATGAGTGTACAAAAAATTTTAATCCAAAATATAGCTTCCCTCTACTTTTGTTAAAAAAATAACTATTAATTATCTTTAGCACAAGAACAAAATGCAAAATAGTGTTTTGAAATTGTAATTAAGCGAACCTGGGAGATTTTTTTTTTAATTATTTTTAAATTTTGTGATTTTTATGACTTCATTTTTCAAATAATTTTCAGAGTGCACTTAATTTTTTAAATGCTTTCTAAGAAAATTAGACATATGTTGAAAATTTTGAATTTTCTAATTGTATGCGCTCGATTTAAAGAGTTATCTTGAGTGGGTTTACATTATTTAATTTTTTTATATATGAACACAAGTTTTTGAAATACCGACAAAATTGAGATCATGATCTAAGCATTATTAGATTAATAATTTTTTTTATTTTACTAAAGTCTACACAAGCCAAAATTATAAAGAAGGCAGAGGATACAAAATTTTAGAAATTTTTTTGACTTTGTTGTTTCCTGTTTTTTTATTTTTGTTGAAAATAGAAAATTATAAAAATGCTGACGAATAATAGGATGATTATTGACAAAATCTTTCTTATAATTACTACATTCTCACAAATTAATGTATGTATACGTTAATTTGTTTCACGTTATCAATAAATTACTATTCAACTAGGATCGCTTATTTTTAAAATATTCATTTTACTTTATTTTGAATTATAAATAAGGAGTTATGCCTAAAAGCTCTTGTCGATTATACATACTCATCACCTCGAAACTATACCAGCCAGTGGCTTTGTTTGGAGGGTATTCGTCACCTAAATTTATCATAAGAATGTGAAAACAAAAACTATATCATTATGTATATTTTGCAAGGTCATGTATCTTTCTGTATAATAAAAAAAATTTACAAAATTCTTATAAACTTTATGTCAAAATCCTACCGTTAAGTCACTAGATATAATTTAATACTAATGAGTATGAAATAATCATCATAATGTTATAAGATCAAATTTTTATTGAGTATCAATTTTAGTCTTTTATTTATTAAAATATGTAAAATGGCCTCACACTCATTCAAAAATATAACATTTTATCAATAATTTAAAAAAAATTAATTCGATTAATTTAGAATTTATAATTTTGTATATGGACTAAATATGTTAATTTTTTAAAAAGTAAGTATTAAGTCCTATAATTTTTAATGACTGAAAGATCATATTAAAAATTTTAATGAGTGAGAAACTAAAATAATTATTTTATGAATAATTAAGGGCTAAAAAATAATTTTTTCAGTTTTTATTAATTGTTGGCTTTTAATACCAAACATTACAAAGAAAAAAAGATATTCAGTGTAAAAAAAAGGATGTATATATATATATATATATATATTATAATTAATTCAAATATATTCCATCAGGTGTGACATATACTTTATATACCAGGAAAGCATAGCGCTATATAATATATTCCTGGAAACGCCTTACATGTTGCTGCGGGAAGCATACGTGGACTTATACAAATCCCACATGACATCAACAGGTCTCCCTTGGATCGCACTGCAAAATTCGTCACTGTAACTATCATTCATGAGCATTTTGTGTAACTAAGTCGCGAAGTCTGTTTTGACGCTACAACAATACCCTAACGATTTGTTTGGTTGGTAGAAATGTTTATGGAAAAAAGGACAATGAGAATAATAGAGGAGAAGAAGAATGAGGGGGCGTGAGGTACGTGTAATTTGCAAGGGATAGGAATGTAAAAGTTATGCTTTCCATGATTTGGTTGGTGGAATGGCAGTAGGAAAGGAATGGATGGATGGTAAAAGTTTAAAAATATCTCTGGTTAAAAGGGGGAAAAAAAAAAAAAGCATAGTGGAGTGACATTTTTCTGTAGTTAAATGAATTTTTTGCGCTTGTCAAAAAATAAGTTTTTTTAATTAATGTTTAGATTTATTGTGACAAATATAATAATTAGAAAAAGCATATATGGTGGTACTATTAGTCCAACGTGTAAACTGATAACATTGGCCAAATGCTCATCTTAAACCAAACTGAGAAATACATAATTCTAAAAAGCACATGTAGTATTTTATTTTGATAATTTTATTGAAAACCTACGCACACTAAATCAAAAATCAACCATCAAACTTACAAGTCAATAGCATGCGACAATGGATGAGATTAATGTGTGGAAAAGATGACCATTAACCACAAATTAAAATAAGAGAAGATCAACATCTTACAAATTTGGAAAAACATCATCAATTAGCATATGAATTTACTCTCAGACACCTTATATCACTGGACAATAAATATTTGAATTGGAATACATAAGTGGAGAATATTTTACACATTGTCCATTACTGTTATAACAACTTATATACATAGGAAGGTGGCCACTTAGCACTAGGCAACCACAAAATACTATCATGCATGGTCTGTATATATCATTCCATCTACACGGTTTGCTAGGGGAAGGAATCCAACTGCTGTCTACATCTCCCTTTTAAGCTTTGTGGGTCTTAAACAAAAGAGGCATACAAACGAACACGTGAATGAGTTTCTCTCTTTTGATATCCAAGTTTGTCTCATGGGCCAGCTTGTCCATTGCCTTACACAAGGTAGTCATGCCCGCCTCCAAGCTCCCAGTCATCTCATGTATTGCTATAAGGAAGCCATCATTAATGTTGCTTATGTGCCTTTTCCTAAAACTAGAGGAAGCATCACTAATAGGTAGAGGTGGCTGTTAAGTAAATTCCATTGAGGGATTGATTTCTGTTCCTTCCTTAGTGTCAGCTAAGGGGACACTCTATACACATCCTCCTTTTCAATCTATTCAGTAATGTTGTAGGCAGATTGGGTATCTTCCCTATTACGTAGTCTTTGTCCTTCACATAGGTCATTGCCTTATAATGCGAAAATGGCTTTGTTGTGGAATTGGGCAGCCTTCTTGTTACCCTACACCATGTGTATGAAGAAGTAAATAACACAATATAAAACGTGAACCACTGCATCATGAGTATGAAGAAATAAAATGCAGAATTTTCTTCGTGCATGTTAATAAAAAAATTAGTGCACCAATATTCAAAAGAGACAAAACAAAGCATTTTACTTACTACCTAATGTTAAGCAGCATACCATCAGTTGGAATAAATAAAATAAAGTGATAAATTTCATTGCATGTTCATAAAGAATCACAACACTATAATATATGTACATTAAGAATCCCAATTTTCATTACATATTTATGAAGAATTAGTGCACCACATTGTTTATACATTAAGAATCCTAATTAATCAAACTTTGCCAATTTACTAGTAAACTAACCAACAACCATCTTGTTTAAGTGTCTAACAACATACCAGTTAATAATGAATAAACTACAGTATCAAAAATTCATCACTTGATACTTGCTAAGTTATGAGCATATTATGGCTGAGAATTTCATAAACAACACAATATACAACGTGAACCACTACACCTTAAGTGTGAAGACATAAAATGCAGAATTTTCTCATTACTTGTTCATAGAGAATCAGTGCACCAATAATTAAAATACATTGAACAAAGTATTTTATTTACTACCCAATGTTCATAAGCCAGTACACTATTAGTAAGAATTAACAAAATAAAGTGTTAAACTTCACAGCAGCATCAAAAAATCATATGGGATGTTCCAAACCATTAGATTTTCAACATCTAATGATCCAAGTTTCTTACCATAGAAAATTATAGAAATTCTTTCCTTTAACTAAGATGTTTCTATTGGTCACAAGATATTTTTGGTATTCAAAGTGCTCTACTACTACATGTACCATACACCTAAATATAACTTAATTTGTCATTTAAAAAGACATATTTACTCAACCAAAAAAGTCATTTCTTTTACTTATAGAAATCAAAATTTATAATTTTACATTACTTTTACTTTTATTCAAAACAATACTACATAATTAATTCATTATAATAGATGATGTATCCTATATGTACCAAGGTGAAACTATATATGGGAGAATTGTTACACCCTAGAGGCAAAAAATTCTTATATTCCAAAAGGAGTTGATTAACTACTCAAATGACTAACATCAATCTTGTTTAAATGTCTATTAACAAATTAGTATAATGATGAGCCATAGAAATCCATTGCATCTAGTTTATAATAGCTGCAGCAATAATGAACAAGTCACAAAACCTACAACAAGATTGTACTAGTAAGATCCTCACAGTGCAGGGAGGGATGCATTCAGCATAAACCTTTATATACTCTTCCCAAACATGTTTTTCAATAGTAACACACTTCTACTCACCATCCCAACCAAACCCACTCGCGTTAACCCTTCATACCATATTCAGTAATTGGGGCAAACATTATTGTAATTAACGCAAACTATAGTAGTAATAAGTCCATAAATTATTTGTTAGTCTAACAGATTAAAAATAAAAATTACATGGTAATAAATGTAAAAATATTCAATAATTAGGGTGAATGTAATTTATAAATAACGTAAATCATGAGAGTAATAAGTCTATAAATTATTTATTAGTCCCAAAAATTAAGAATAAAAATTACATAATCAGAAATGCAAAAATATTTGGTAATTAGAGAGAACATGAGCAGTAAGTAACACAAATCATAATAGTAATCAATCTATAAATTTAAAGTAATTTTGTCTATTAAAAAGTCATAAAATGATATTAGGTTTTTTAGGGTAATTACAATATTTAAGGTCTTTCTTTGTAATCACTTGCATCTACTGGTCCTAACCAAAAATTTTCCCAAAAAAAAAAAAAAATATATATATATATATATATATACATATATATATGTAGTATGCCTTCTGTGAATTTTATGGATGAGAACAGAAAAACTAGTTGTGTATAAAAATATTGTTACATTCACTCTCTGCCATGAATAAAAATTGTTATGGATTTTTTTGTCCAATTTGAGTCAATTATATTGACAATTTTTTTTATTTTGTTATATATACCTCTCATTTATTTTCAAAATATACACAAACAACTTTTGGAAAGTAAGAGTTGGATTATGTTTAATTCAATTTTATTTTTTATTATTTTAAATAAAATATCGTCTTCTAATCTAAATATGTATATGATTTAAGCTAAAGTGCCATCTTGCACATTTTTTGTGTAGGGCATTTTGTAAAAAAATTTAAAATTGAAACTAATTTGAAAATAGACAAAAATTTATTGTAATTTTGAAAAAATTTAAAGAAAGTCAATGTAATTTACTTAACATATTTTAGCAACAAAAATTTCTATAAATATAGGCCAAGTGTAAGTAATAAAAGCTATTAATTAATATAAAGTATTATGTTTTTCTAATTAAAAAGAGGTATATATATTTCTCAACTTATTCATTTATAAATAAAGTCATAATTAATAATGCCCTTGAAAACTATTTTAATTTTAAAAATGTAATCAAAATTTTATTTGCGATGAGTTAAATAAAAAAAATCTATATAAAATGGACCAAATTAAAAACTTATTTATAATAGACAAAATTAAAAAATAATTTTTTGATGGATTAAATTAAAAAATATCTAATTTCTAAAAGTTTAGTTTTTCTCCTTTTAAATTGAGGAGTTTTGATTATGAGGAATTGAATTGAATTGAATAATATTTCTGTGAAAAGGACCAAATATTAAAAATTATCTTACTAAATAACCAAAATAAAAAAAATAATTATATAGAAGACTAAATTTAAAATATCAAAGACCAGAAATTTACTCATTGTCCCACAAGACAAAAGACATTGTTACCTATTGATGTAGGCTACACTGACATGAATTTCATTGTTGCTTGCAAATGTCGTTCCATCAATAGTTTCCACTATCATACTCACTTTTTCGATGTTTTGTCATTTAGCATCGAAATTCAGTTGAAGTAAGTTTCGTATGAACTTTGACACAAGTGATAAATCTATGATCAACATATGCGCCCACATTAGAATTGCTGCACCTCAAATATATTGAATTACATGTTTTCACTCGTGTAACGTGGCAAACTTCCATAACAAATTTAGTCAGCATATTGTAGAGTGACCACTGTAAATCTTTTGTATAGACATGTGGACATTTTCTATTATGTACAACTTAAATATTTCTTTCATTCCTTTTAGTGTATTATAGCATCATCTCATTCTTCCTTGTATATAAAAAGGTGACTCTTGTAAGTCATAATATAAGAGAAGCATTTTCTTATTGCTCTATTTTCTTACTTTTCATGGTATCAGAGTCCCTTTGATTTGTGACCACTCTTCTATGCTTCATTTGTCTTTTTCTACTACGTTTGCACCTGATACTACTCATACTGCAAGGAATTCATTGCTTCTTCATGGCTTGGATCACCCAAGATTTTCTTTAGTTATTGTCCCTTTCAATGCCAATAACTACAGAACTTCAAGTACATATATGTGTACTGCTTTATCTGCCAAGCATAAGCTTGGTTTTATCATTGGCAAGTTTCCAAAATCTATAGAGGATCACCCCACTTATGTTATTAAATTAGCACTAATGCCATAGTTGTTTCATGGTTGCTTAATTCTCTTATTAAAGACTTACATGATTTCTTCATTTACATCACTTTTGCATATGATCTGTAGATTACTCTTAAGCAAAGATTCAATGAATCTAATGGCCCATTGATTTATTAGTTAAATCATGACTTTTTTTCTTTGTCTCACGATAATTTTTCTTTATCCTTGTAGCTCACAAAGCTTGCAAGACTTAGGGATGAGTTAAATTGCATTACTCTTCTACCACAATGCACATGCAATTAGTGCACCTATTGTGTTTTCGCTGAGATCATGAAATTGCATGCTTCTTCTAAGATTATTCAATTCCTGATTAGGCTTAATCACTCATATGGTCACGTTCTATTAATGGACTATCTACCTAATTTGGACAAGGTGTACTCTTTGCCTTTAAATGTTGAAAAGCAGAGGCAAGTGACTGTGTTGACCTCTGATCTTACTGTTCACAATGTTATGGTTACCATTCCCAACTTATCAAATACTACCAAAAACACTTATCCAATGAAAAAGAAATGTGACAATGGCAAGATAGATGATAGAAAATGCACCCATTGTAATGCATCCGGCCACACTATTGATAATTGTTTTAAAAAACATAGGTATCCGAATTGGTACAAAGAATTTAAAACTAAGCAAGGGAAACATTTGTTTAATAACTATGTTATAGAACTTGATACTCCCTTAAGCTCATACCTTTCTCATCTTGTGAATCTCTTAACCCAAATTGCAAATATTGTTTAGCAGGAAATATAGAAATATTTTACCACTATTGCTTTGTCTTAATATGCCAACAGCAATGCAACTTACTTTAACTTTGCAGGTACAATTCCTTATCATTGTTTCACATTTAGTTTATTAAATGCCATTCATAGATTATAGATACTGGTGCTAGTAATCACATGTGTGCTTCTCCTTCTCTTTTTTTTTACTATTCACTATTCCTTGATCAATGGTTTTGTTCATTTTCCAAATGGACAGTTCTAGAAGATCGAGTACATTGGAACTATACATCTTCATCATTCTCTTTCATTGTAGAATGTTTTTTTCATTCCTAGTTTTAAATATAATTTACTTTTAGTTTCTCAGTTAGCAACAGACACTGGTTTTTCATTTGTATTCTCATTTGACTCATGCTCTATACAAGACCCTAAGACTAAGCATATCATTGTTATGGGAAAACTACTAGACCATCTTTATATACTTGATTTGTCTTTTTTTTTTTTTTTTTTGAGGCTTCTAGTCTTTATAATCAATTTGATGTATTCCCTCATACCATAAATAAAATTTCTTTTTCATTTTGGCATTCAAGATTAGGTCATCCATTTCACACAACTATGAAACACAAACATGCTATTAATTGTGTCAACATAGATTCCCCTTCCCCATGTACTGTATGTCCCCTTGCCAAGCATACTAAACTCCCTTTTCCTACCACTGTTATTCACACTTCTTCATCTTTTGAGCTCCTTCATGCTAACATTTGCGGACCTATTGGAATATCATTAATAACTAGTGTGAATTTGTTTCTTACCATTGTATATGGTTTCACTCAAAGTACTTGGACTTTTTTAATGCAAAATAAAAGTCAAACACCTTCCATTCTCTCATATTTTCTTGAAATGGTTCAAACTCAATTTAACAAATCTATCAAAACTATTTGCACAGATGATGGCTCTGACTTTCTAAGCAAAACTTGTCAGTCATTATTCACTGATTTAGTCACCTCCCACCAAAAGTCATGTACATATACCCCATATCAAAATTAGGTAGTTGAAAGAAAGCATAGGCATTTGCTCCAAATTAATAGAGCCCTTATGTTTAATTCTATATTACCATTAGAATTTTGGAGTGAATCCATTCTCACTGCTACATACCTTGTCAATAGACTACCAAGTATTGTACTTCAATGGAAAAATCCCTATAAATTGCTATATCATCACCCACCTTCCTATGACAATCTTAAAGTGTTTAGCTCTATTTATTTTTGTAATATTCTAAAATTTTACATTCAAAATTTTTAACTTAAAGGGATAATTTTTGTGAATATTTACATAAGTAAGGGGAAAGAAGAAATTCAATCAAGGAAAAATATAACAATTTAATTAGTTAAAGAAATAATAGATTTAAGAAAGCCTTTATATTAATTCAAGTAGCAAATTTCATGAATCCTAAGCTGGCTCAAGTGGCTAAGCCTAACCAATGCAATCATAAGGACCTGTGTTCGAATTCCCATTGTGCATCAAAGCATTATTTTTTTGATTGGTTACCACGTGTCCTCCTAGCAACAAAATTACTAAAATATTGCTTTTGCATCTTCTTCTTCTTCTCGTTGGTACCTAGCAAATTCCCTCTATCTCTGTTTAAACCTCTACCTTTCCCATCCTCGAGTCACTGGCAGCAAGTCCTCCATTCTCCTTCATCACTGTCTGTTAAGCTGGTGGCCAAAGAAGGTGCAGTTCTGGCAAGAACTTCCTCCCCCAATGAAACCTTTATGTTAGTTGCCAGTGGGAGTTAAATCCAACTATGAATGGTGAGTTTCTCTTTCATTTTCAATAGGGCTCTTGTTCTAGTATGATTTTCGAATGATTCTCCCTCATTTGCAGCTAATAATTTCAGAATTTGGCCTCTGAATTTAGGGAGAATATGTTTTAGGCGAGAAAGGTGAATAATAACTTAAAGAATGAAATTTTAGCTTGATTCAAATATGATAACTTGAAATTTTGTTAAGGCTTTCACTCCTAGATGAATTTCACATGGTTCTCTGCTTGTTTGAGCTTCCAATTTGATGATTTAGCCTTAGAATTCGAAAATCCCTCTATTAGGCCAAGAACATGAACATTAACTTGAATAGTGACTAAAAATTTGAATTTGAAATTGGAGCTTGATTGGAAGGGAATTCAAGGAACTCTTTTAGGGTTTTTGGTATTATATAAGTATCTAACACTATTAAAGTGTCAAATTGATGATTGGATTGCTTAATTATAAACTCTTTTCTTGGTAGGAGTTGAAGTATGCCATGTGATAATGTATGAAGCTTCCTTGATTCCTTAGTGTCATTGGACCTTAAGGAAAAGAAGTTTTGCTATTGGAAATTATTGTTTTAAGTGATAAGTCACTTAGGAATTTTTCTCAAATTTTGTTTAGATTTAATTGTTGATTAGAGGAAGCCTGATGATTGAAAGCACATTGAAAGTCATTATAATTGTTGAATAAATTACTTTGGTTATTGTTGAAATAAAATTTGACCCAATGGGTGATATTAGATAATTTAAGTGTTAAAAGAGGCAATGATTGAGTAGTTTGGGGATTAATATGGTATTGGAATTACAATTTAGATAATTATGATACGCAAATGTGTTTAATGTTATTTTCATAAAAAGAAGCTTCAATGTCTTATGTTTGATATAATGCAAGAAATGGGAAGTGAAGTTGATGGGAATTATGTGAATTTAAAGACATTGGAATATTTTAGTGTGATTAATTAAGTTGGCTATTGGTAAGGATGAAATTGTAAATTGTGGGCTATTTGAGTGGTTAAAGTAATTGTGTTATAGATGTAAAAATATGTATTAATTATGGTCATTGAATCATCAAGAGAAATAATGGATGACCTTAGAGAAAAGCATAAAGTACCACAATAGATTTTAAATGCCAACTTATTGTGGGAATTTGTTAGAATTGATTTAAGTTTAGATGTTTCTTAGCATAAGACATTAAAGGTCTATAGGCTTGGCTAGGTGAGTAGATAATCTTAATTATGTCAAATTTCTGTTTTCTGACCGTCATTAAGATAAGATCTAACGGCGACAACTCAAGGTCATCATTAGGGCTAAAAAGAAAACAAACCTTAATCGATTGGGCCTAATTGGCCTTGGTTTAACAACGATTAGTCTCTGGCCATTGTTAAACCTACTTCTAATGACGACTAAGGTTGACCATTGTTAAGCTGTAGCGTAACGATAGTCAACACAGCCATTGTTAGGCCTTGTGATAATGATGGTCAAGGCTAACAGTCATTAAGACTCCAATGAGGTCTGTTACTCACAGATCAATCTTAACATATCAACAACGGTTTGTTATGATCGTCGTTGTGCCTTGTATTAATGACGGTCTTTAATTAAACCATCGTTAATACATGAATTAACGATGATCGTTAGATTTGGGGCTTCTAGATCTACATCTTCGCGACTTTGCCATTTCCCTTGAGCATCCATGGCTACCATATTCGACCTTGCTCACTGTCAGCTACCATTTGACCTTGTTTGCCACCATCATCGCAACTATTCTTTCACTAAGGACATTGCTGGCTGCCGCTGTTCATCTCTTTCTTAAGCATGAAGTGGTTGTCTGTTTGTTCTGCGTTGAGCATTCGTTTATGGGTAGAGGCTTTCGTCATTGTTCGTCCCTTTACCACCCTCGCCTTTTATTCGCCGTCAACCTTCACCTTTGTTGTTCATCTTTCGTTGGTCTGTCATCGACCATCTATAATAGTTACCAGTAAGTGGTTTTTTTTAGCCCCATTTCATATGATTTTTTTACTATTTTAACACGGGATTCTTAAGCTTATGAATGGATTTGCTTTGATTAAGTTGCAAATAGAAATGTTTTTATTAGATTTTGTAATTGAGTACCTCGTATCTAAACAAATATCCAAATATGTTTAATTGATAATCAATAGAGTCTACTTTTAAAGTTATTTATGCCTAGTTTCTTCATACAGATGTATAGTACTCTATAGTTCTATTGCATATCAAATTTGCATAATTTGACTACACCATATATTTCCTCATACCTCAATTTTATTATTGACTTTTTGTAAAATTTTAATCAAATATTTCTAATTGTTGACACTCTTTCAAAAGCAAAACAACATTTTCTTTCTTTATGTTCTATTCATATAAGGCATGGAGTATGTGCCTCTAAAGAAAATTATGGATTTCTCCTTTTTGTCCATTCTGTTGATTAATTGGATTCTTAAGTTGCATTACTTTCACTGCCTTGTTTTTTTTTTATATAGGTATTCTATGGTTTCTGGGACTAGTTTTTTAAGTAATATGTTCTTAAGGATGAGGTTCACCAATCATTGGCACTGCATTGCCAAACCCTGTCACTTCTAGTGATCAATCTATGCCTTTGCCTCCAAGTACCCCAGCAAATGTTTCAAATGAACAACCTACCCTACCAAGTACAACTGCCAATGTTGGAAAACAACAAGAAGAGTACGCACAACCTGTACAGAATCCATCATAACCACATAGGAAAGGATGGACTGTTGATGTCATTAGTAAGTAGATTAATTAATAAGATTCAATGCGATGTTGGTTCTTATATGTTTATTCATTAACTTAAACATTGTAGATGAGAAAGGTTAAGTTAAGAGTAGGCACCTAATAGTGCATGATGTTTGGACTCTTCCGAGTAGTGAAAGGGTGATTGTACTGTTCAATCCTAACAACCAGCCTGTTGGAGAAGAAGGTAGATTGTTGGTCATCTTTCTTGGGAACATTGTAAAAGATTTAATAAGTTGCCCACTAGTTATAAAAAAATGGAAGTTCGTACCTCTAGAATACAAAAATAACATATTTAGAGACCAAATACAGGTAATAATGCATTTGCTATCTAATTTCCCTATAAATTCAACAATTTTTTTTATTGATTTTACTATCATATATATATATATAAATATATATCTTGCAGGCAAAGTTTGTTGTTGAGGAGATTCATAAGAAAATTATTCTTAAGTCCTTTGAATGCAAGTGGAAAGATTTTCACTCTTAGTTATAAACATAGGTAGATAATGGATAAAAAATGAGAGACGAGTTAATTGTCTTAGTCCCATAAGGCATTCAAAGGGAGCCATAAGCATCCTTTATCGATTACCAACTTGACCCAAAGACTAAGGTACAATAAAACTATATTGTTTTTTTTTCTAGTTTGTCTTCATATTAATTTTTTATAATTTAATTAATGTGCTTCAATCAAATACATGGCCACTATTGCAAAAAATAAAGAAACTAGAAGAAAGCAAATGATTCTACACACTGGTGGATCGAAGAGTCTTACGCAGAAAAAAGCTGAAATAGTGAGTTTATGTTAGTAAAATGTATTACACTCAAATATTGTTAGACTATTTGATGTGTTACATTATGAAAAACAAATGGTGGAGGAAGAGCACAGGGATCCAATTTCCCAATGAGAGGTTTGGACTGCAGTGCATAAGAGGGCCCATTAATCGTTCATTAATAAGGATGCTTAAGTTATTGGTGTATGTTTATGAATTTTATCATGTTATATTATTGATTTCTAATTCATTCCAAATGGTTTAATGTTAACATGAGTTATTGTTCTTTTATTTTGAACCAATATGTAGGAAAAGATAGCTGAGTTTGAGGTATCAAGCTCTTTTATGCTAGAAATTTCCCTATAAGACTCGTAAGCATTGGCTCTAGGGACTTAGGAACATTTTGGGCGAGTTCGAGGAATAAGAATGGGTGTTTGCCCTTCCCAAGTACGTCATGCTAATGGAATTTTGCCACTGGACCATTTTACTATGAGCTACAAATGGAAGTTGCATCACTTAGAGTTGAAATGGCAAAAAAAGACCAAATATATGCACAACGAAGAGCTAAAATTATTGATCTGGCAGCAAAACAACAACGAACAAATGCAATCACATCTTTTCTCCTTATAAATGTACAGGGAGATTTGCCCTCATAGTTCACATCCATATTATCGTGTGGGGTATTTCTCTAATCATTTCTATTTTGTATAAGTCTTGTGTTGAAATGTTCTTTTACCTTTATTATTCAATTTATTGCTTATCAAAGTTTTTCTTCAATTTTTATGTACCTAGTGAGCAAGGTAGTACAAACCCTCCTTCAAATCCATTGTAAAGTCCTTTTAATAGGAACAATTAGTTAGTTATGATGACTTATCATTGTTTGTTGTTAGACTTTGTAATTACTATTATCTTATTATATTTAGAGTTCATTATAGTTTTATGTTCAATTTTGTATTTAATTATGTTTATAGTTGATTATCAAGTAAGTCTTCTTAGGTTTGAGTATTTGATTATATTGTTCTGACTAGTAATTTATTATATTTACAAGATACTGATTAGGAAAAAAAATTGTAACAAAAAAAATAAAGTATAATATTTTTAAAAACTATCAGCAGTGGTTTAAACTGTCGCCATAGAAAATACAGCACTATCAACAATGGTTTAATCACAACCATCGCAATTAAATGCCACTGCAACAATAAGAAAAACTATCGCAAAACTATGACATTGTGACATTTTTTAACCATCACAATGACAAGTGATTGCGAGGATAAAAAAAAACTGTCACAAAACCATGACACTACAATGTTTATTTTGACCTTAGCAATAACGCATTTTTGCAACAACTTTAATGAGGATTTTCTAACTATCGCAAGAATATACCATTGCAACGACTTCTACAAAGGTTGGTGAAAAGTTTTGTTATTTCATATATAACGATGATTTCTAAGGTGATATTTTGCACATCTGTTCAGTCAACTAGGTTGTTTTGCTGGAAATCCCTCCATATGATTTTGCGTGCTTCTATTTCGTTGCGAAGCCTGCCACTAGCTAGCACTTGCAATAGAAAAAAGAAAAAAGAAAGAAAGAAAAAACCTTTTGCATATATTGTATTAGTTGACTATATAAAAAACTAGTAAAAAAACTCATCAAAATGAGAGTTTTAGATCATGGGATTCTCTAATATATTCATTTCAGTGAATTTGTATTACTTCCTTTGGAAAACATTGTTGGTGACAGTGTAATGAACTGCTTCTGTACCTTGAGCATTAGGTTTTTGTGTTGTCGCAGGGTTGGTACGTAGTGCACAAATTGAGCTGCATGCTTTTACATACAACATTTAATTAAAGGCCATAAACAAACGGGGCTTCCTATTATATATTCAGATTTTTACCTTTAATCAATTTCTTTCGTTCCCGAAAGTAGAACAAAAATATGGACAACAAGAATGTAACTATAGGAATCCGAGGCATGTCAATATGTACTCAAGAAGAAAGGTCAAGCGTGAAGCGATCCATGAACGAAGTATAGCTATAAACTAGTTACAGCTTTCAACTTTTGGAGATCTTGAGAACATATTTTTTCTATATATAGGAACATTTTCACGCAACTTGATTCATGATGAGAGTTTATCATTAAAACTAGTTTAAAAAATAGCGATTGATAATCTTACATCATAAAAAATATTATATATTTTAGTTATAACAAAATTAAGTAATAATTATATAATATTATTTTAACAAATATTTACTTAAATTTGATTTTGTATAATTCATAAGTATGCTTGTGGTAGTAAATTTATTGGGTAACGTGCTATTATATATTTATTAATGTTAAATATTTATTTAAGTCATAACTTAAAAAAGATAATGTGTTCAATAATGTAAGATCATCACTCAAAAATAATCACAACACAATATAGTATTTTAAGTTTGAAAGATGCCTAATGTAATGCAGATTAGAATTTCTTATAGTATTCTACGTTAATCTTTTAGCAAAAACTTGAAGTCATGTTTAATCATAATAAATTATTGAATAAAAATTTAATTGTCAAGATTTATTGATAAATATATAGCCACATATAGATATATTAATTTAATATAAATTTAAAACATTAAACCTTTTTTTAATAATCTATTATGATTAAACACGATGTCACGTTTCTGCCAAAAATACAAAGGGTCCGAATTATATTCTATGTATCTGATAAAGTTTTAAAATGAAAGAGTAAAAGGGTAGAGCGGGCTCAAGGATAGAGATGGAGACTGAAAGAATGGGAACCCAATTCATTGTGATACAAATCACAAGATTCACAATCATTTTTTGTGTCATTCTGAAGTAAACAGTATTTTGCTGAAAGAAGAGAAAAATCAGAAATATTTGCAGGAAATGAGAAGAGGCATATAAACTTAAATATATATCCAGAGAACCAAAGCATGCATTTCCCTGACATGGCTCTCCAACTAGTATTGCCTTTTCTTACAAAACTCGCCAATTCCATAAATGTTATATATATATATATATATATATATATATATATATATGCTTTGCTTAAGCATCAAAGACAGTCGCAAAAAGTATTGCATCAGCAGGAATATAAAAATTAAAAAATGAGTTGAAGAGATAATTAAGATTTAAGAACGATATCCATCAATGACCTCGTCCACTGTGGCTTGGCCCAGAATAAGCTTGGTTGTACCTTAAAGTACTCAACGAAGAAGAAGAATATCGATCTTTCAAAAGTCTCAAGCCCTCAACATTCATGGAGTAAGAGAGCAATAGAAAGAAGATGATGACAAAGATGGCATTACATGCCACAGCAAAAGAGTAATAACCCTTCATTTTCCACTCTTTAGTTCTAAGCTGATAAGCTAGTGAAAATGATCAGAAGCACGAAAACCAGAAAAGTAGGAAATGTTTAGTTTGGAGGACGAGGAATTAATACTATATATATATAGGGTGCGAGATTAAGATTCAAGAAGGTTAGTTTTGTTCTTTGACTTGGGTTATTGTGGACTGAGATGGCTGAGAAGGAAGCCAGGTTATATAATTCAGAGTTTGGAATTTTGAAGTTTGAATCAGACCAAGATGAACTAATAGTTTTGAGTTTGGAAAACAAGACAAAGCTAGAAGTCTGCTAAAAAGATAACAGTTTGGAGAAAAATGGTGTGTCTCAAAACGTAAGGCAAAGGATCTATTGACAAATGAAGCGTTTATGCCTTGTACGTGATAAATAAAAGATATTAGGAACTAGTCAATTTGCAAGATAGACTTCACCTTTTGTTTTTTATTTTGGCCAAACAAGATTGACCTTACCTTACTTAATTTGGCGAATGTAATCTTTGTTTTTTTAAAAAAGAAAAAGAAAAAAGAAAAATTAGCCTCCGTTTGGTTCACATCACATCATATCCCAATCTAATTTAAAGTATATATTGACGAAATTTAAAAAATATAAAGTACTCCTGCACCGTTTTATACTGAACCCAATATACTATTATAAGAGCTTCAACTTACAATGGAAAAACACTATCTATCTTCATTTTGTTTCCCTTCTTACCTAACCCTAATTAAACAAAACAGTAATTTGCAAATTCAGAAAAGTCTAGATCATATACCATAAAACATACATATACTATATGGTTTTCTACTATATAAAATTTTTTATTTTTTTTGTTGAACTTTTTTTGTGTGTGTGGACAACAGCAACTTTAATGCTGTATAGCCGTTGATCCACAAGCCCTACAATAGTTTTAACTTGCATATCATTTATTTAATGAGGCTACAGTACTTGCATATGTAATGGCCACAATTTCAGCTTTGCTAAATACTATCGTAGAAAGTCAAAGAAAAATATTAACATTCTTTCTATTATGATTGAAGATATTTTCGGTTTTGCTGATTTTGACAAGTTCAAAGACGCATCCTCATACATAACATGAAACATTTAAATATTTAATCTTAATTTTTAAAATGCTGTTCTTTGAACCCAGATTGATGTAATTGAAACTATGCATTGTGTATCATATATGTGAGAGTCACCACCTGCTCGTGAGAAGAATGAAGTTGCTGAGTCAAATTTCTTGGCTTCACGATGCTTCCAAACTTATGCCTACCATGATCCAAACGTATTGTAATTATGTTTTTAAAATATCATGTTAAATATTTATATGACACAATAATTATTAAATATATTAATAATATTTTACTTATTTTAATAAATTTATTACTATAATTATATTCATTAATTATACAAAAATCAACTTATGCAAAATTGACTGATGTGTAAGACAGCGTACGTTGCTATCAAATGAGCTCCTTGTAATAATTTTTTTTTATCAAATAGTGAAGGGTAAAATCAGCTAACGTGAATAATGTTCAAACAATCCAAATATTTACTTATACACACTCACGCGTACACGTACTTAGCCGATTTGGGGCGATATTTCTATAATAATTGACAAACCCTTGTGAACCAGTCTTTCAGAGCAGCACCAAGACGGTGAAGAAACGACGACGTTTTTGTGTGCTATATACAAAGATTTTACACATTGCGATGCAAAAGGAGGTTTCATCTCATAATTCCCAGGTCCATAAATATCTACTTTATCAATTCGTCACATATATGTGTTTTTCTCCTCAATATCTCCCTTTTGGAAGGATTATTGTTCTACCTATGTTATCTATTCATACATAATTCTGTGTTTTTCTCTCAATAGATCAAGCTTTCCAAGTTCAGATATAGCTTGGTCTAAATCTGGAAAGAAAGTTTTAGACAACCTAGCACCTATAAAATTTTCCAGCTGTAGATCCTATTTTTAGTCTTGAAATTACGGTAAATCATATTTTAACATTTGTTTAATCATATTAAACCTTATTATAGGTTAAAAAATTCATTCAATTTAATGAAATTAACTTTACAAACAAAACACAGGCGTGCGCGCCTCCCACACACACACACACACACATATATAATAAAGCTTAATAAAAAAATGAGATAGTTTAACGAAGCATTATATGTTAATTGGCTCAAGTTTGGATATTTAATTATACACAACTAATTGTAAATATATTAATTATACATAAGTAATTTCAACATTTTATGGCGGTATTCTTAAATAATTAGTTTATGTGCTTCCAAATATTTGCTAACATCATATTCAAGGTCGATTCATATGTTTACCAATTTTACACATTAATTTTATTAAATGGCAGTTTTAGCTTACTGTCATCATATCTTAATTTTAACTTGTCTGCACATTAATAATAGCTTGCGTTTCATGCACAAAATCGAGCCAATTAGGATGGGCCAGGCTTTTAGAGACTTCTTTTGAGGTGGGCTTGGGTAATCAACATTGGGCCAGTCCCGGGATTAGGCCCAAAACTAAAACTCATATACTTGTAAAGGCCCGATTCTTTTTTAATAAAATCTAAAAGATATATAGATTAAACTAATTAAAAAATTGTAACGCATGAAAGATAGATTTTACTAAAAATTGTACTTGATATATGTATATTTATTTTTACTGGCTTAATCAGTTTATCTTTAAAATTTTAGAGGCAACTTTGGCTACAACGATGTATCTACTTGAAGTTGAAGAAGGAATTCGATGATCTTTTTCAAAACTCAAATTATGAGCAACCTTGCTGTGTTGTGCTTCCTAGGAAACCAGGCATTGCTTCAACTTCCCTTGCTTCATTGCCTGGCATGTAATTATACATAATAATTTTCAGAAAATTTGTGTGCATATAAAAGCAAACATGAATTATGTTTCTTCATTTCCAAACAATTGCAACTTTGTTATGCATTAATGGGCAATTAAGAAGCCACCATAAAATAGGGGTTAATCGTGTCATAAGATTATCATATTATAAATTAACTACGTTTTATCATGATTCAACGTGACCTTTAATTATTATGTTTTATTATACTAATTAAGAATCAATTCTTAGTATGAGAAAGCGTATATAGAATTAACGTGGAACACAAAAACCCGATATCTACTAATTGTAATTCATCATGAAATTTTACAAGAAAGGACAATAATTGTTATGAGGAGTAATAAGTCCAAATTATTTATGAGTGAACTTCTAAAAACATAATGATATTTGGCTTTGAGTAAAGAGCGACAAGTAGTGAGGCACTTGTCACAAACTCATCCACCTTTACAAAATGATACAACTTAAATCCTCAAGCATCTTTACCCATCCAACAATTTATATTAAAATAAATGTGCAATGTACAATGTGCATTTAAAATTTAGTTTTAAAATCATTTAAAATATAAAAGTTTGATCTAGCGATTTGTATTTGTTAGAATATCGTATAACATATAAGGTTTAAATATGTTAAGATATTATATAGTATCCACCTATAAAATTATGCTCATTAAGAATGGATGAAATAGTAATTTCAAAAATTACTATTAAACCTTAGCCTTAGCTAATCTTTTATAAAAAGAAGCTAGACTATTATAAAATAGACAAGATTAAGATTAATATACCAAGATAATAGTTTATAGAAATTTGAGACATTTTGAGAAGAATAAATGCGAAGTATACTGCAGTCGCATTAGAGAGGAAATTTAAACTATAAAAATACGAGATACACCAAACACATTGTAAGTATCTCATATGATCAATGATCCCAACTAGAGTTCGATTAGCTTCTGTAATTAAAAGAAATATGTAAGCTCCTATCTCTTAATTAAATTATGAATGTGTTCATTATTTAAATTCCTTTAATTTATATCAAAGTTATAGGTTAGTATTTTGATCGATTTATATATTTTATTAGGATCTAAAATATTATTTGGGGTTTTATTAATTAGAATTTTTGAGATAAAATTTATTTCAAAATTTCCATTCCTTCCAAGAGTATTAAACTAAAACTAACTTTTCAATTCAATGACTAAAGTTATTACACTATCTAAAAAAATTACTTTAGAGGATCCATTCCAAATATATAATATAAAGGGTATGTCTAGACAAAACTTTTCCATATAACTAATCTCTTTTAAGTTAGTGATTTAATATATATGGTCAATTTTAACACGCACTCTAACATAATTAAATACATTATAATAATAGCAAAAAGTCTTGCTATTAGATCAATTTGATTACACCGAACGATGAGAATTAATACTATAGTATGCTGCACAATTAGCAAAAATTTCATTAGAAATTTTTGTTTCCCACAATTTAATTAGTGATTTACATACAAGCGGTAAGCAAAAGATGGCATTCTAGTTGAAAGCCACAGGTCTTAAAAACTTGCATACAAACAATTCCTTTCTTCCTCCTAGAGACACCACTAAACAAAATAAACCAAAATAGATGTTATATAGTATAAAACAAAACCATGACATTTCACTCCGACCCCATGTGTGAACTACTCTTGTTAATAGTCATCCTCTTTTACCTTTTCTTATACTTTTCCTTCTCCACCTTCCACCTTTCATATTGGGCATATATATTAATTAATACACATATATATAACTCCAACTTCATGTACAGAGGAATCAAGTTCCCAAACAAGGTACAGATTTTGAAAAAGGGTTTCATCTCATCGATGTTTCGGATTGGTTCACTGTCTACTTGATGGCGAAACATTATTCCCCATAGCAGGGGACCAGAAATCAGCACCGTTGCTACTGGCCACGTGTACGCTGGATTCCACCGGGATCAAACACAGCCCTCTGCTCCTCAAGTCTCCCTTGTTATCTCCGCCCCCCTGAAATAACGCATGCACAGTACGATAATGTTACACCCAGGTCAACCTTTCAAACCCAGGTCAACTTTTAAACTAAGAATATTCTCATGTAAATCCAATTTTTAAGGAAAAAATTAGAAAAATTCTCGATGCAATAAAGGCTAAATCCCAGCTTTTGCATGCATATATAAGATATGTGAATTTTTTTTTATTTTTAAAAAGCTAAGGTTATTTCCAAGAATTTGAGTTCTTTAAAAAAATTTTCAGTAATATTGAAGATAAACAAATATGGCGGTGGGCCCCATTCAAGGGTCCGACTTTTTGATCTCTGTCTTTTTCAAATTCTAATTGTGCTTCAGAAAATTCAATTCTGATTTGCAGTATTGTCGCAATTAAGCCTAAACGGATAGCATTATTTTCGACTTCAATTCTTCAGTCTCGTGCATTTAGAGTCTGGCTTTCCAAGTGCACATTTGTCCAAATGCAGAAAACCTTAATCTTGCTACTGAGCAATTGAGTCCTAGCTTAATCAATTGTTCATGGTGGAAGAGAACAATTATTAGGAAGTTTTCTTCTATTTTTTTCTATAAAAAATGGAAACATTGAAAATCAAATAATGATAAGAGATGGGACGCACAGATTGGTGGTGATGGTGATAGGGTGAAGAAGGCAGGCTCTGCAGGTATGGCGAGCAGAGGACCTGAACTTGGTCATGTAGAAACCTTATGTATCCCCTTGCCTCGTGAAGCACCGAAGCTGTATCTGTCTGCACCAATTTCAAATTCCAAAATTCATATATCAATCTCATCTTTCCAATAATGCATCCCCTAAACTTTCACATTATGTTCTTCATATATATATATATATATATATATATATATATATATATATATATATATATATATATATTCCCAGATTGATCTTACTCACTCACCTTCCCAAATGGAGAAACAAGCTCCTGTAACGCTGCTATTCGTTCCCCAAGTTTCTCCTTCCTCTGCCATTGAAGAAAAGCCCGAAAGTGAGGTGAAACGAGACAACTTGGATAAATAAATAAAAAAAAAAATTACAATGTTGTCTGATTCAAGTGAGAGAGAGAGACAGGAAAACAGAGAGGGACATGCAAAACACCATCAGTTGTTGATTGTTCTCACCTTTGCATGTCCGGTTGAAGTGGGGTTCTCTGCTTTAGTCCTTTTAGGTTGTCTCCGGCCACCACCGGCCGCCGTCACGACGGAATCCGTACACCCCGCCGGCTCCTGCACCGACCCATTTCGCTTTTTCTGCACAACAACAAACCTGTAAGACTAGCAAAACAAATTACAGACAAGGACTATATATGACAGACATTAGACTTATGGTTGCAGGAGGAAGAAGCAGAGGAAGATTCACTAGAAGTGATGACAGATTTCTGTGGGGTAACAGCGTTGGTTTCGGAAACAAAAAACTCCCCTTGGTTGTTGTCTTGATAGTTGCCGAAACAGAGGATTTTGGGAGTGTTCCCAATCGAGAAAAGAGACGAACAGCTAAGAGCGCTGTGGTGGTGGTGGTGGGGGGGATGGTGGTCCACATCGTCATCTCCGAAAAGTAACTGAGAGAAACCAGTGAGTGGGGTCAGATGGTCCCCTTGGAATTCCTGGGTATTGTCCTCCATCCCAGAAATGTAAAACCCAGATACAAAATATGAATGGCCTAGAACTCTAAACAACTCTAAGCAGTTCTGAATCAGAGATTGAAAGAGAAAAGGGGAAAAATCTGAGGGAGAAGACAAAAGGGGGTTATGTATGAGTGTGAAGTGAGGTGGTGGCAGTGAGAAAGGAAGACATTTGGACTGTGCGCGTGTGGTTGTTTCTGTAAACTGAAAAAAGAGTGTGGTGTCGTAATGAGCCGCCGTTAAAGTGTTGGGCTGAGTTGGAAAATGGGCTCATTCCAAGAACGGCTTCGGTTTTCGGCTTTCACGGTCAAACCCACCTGGCCCGAGAAAACCGTGGTTTCGTCCTCCAACGCAGTGTACCATTTATGTTCTCCACCTGTTCCAAATATATTTCGTATTAGTATTAATTCATTTACTATTATATATTAATTTATAATATCTACTTTTATTAAAATTTAAGTTTGAGATCAGTTGAATAAGGGTGAGAAGCCTATCATTAAATTACTTTTACTATGCTCGAATTATATTAATTTTTTAAAAAATGTCATTCTATTACCTTTGATTTCTTTTTTATGGTTTGAAAAGTTATATCTAAACTCTCCTGGTGAATTGTTTCATGTTCATCGTTAAAAGATAATTTTTTGCAGATGTGACCGTACAAAAAATTAAATTAATATTAAATTTTTAATAAAATTTTTATTGTCGCTCTAAAATTAATTATATTAATATAATAATATATCAAAAGTAAAACACATGATAATAATGTATAAAAAAAAATATTAGTTGTATGATAATATAAAATGACTTATTATATTTATATTTATATTTTATTATTTTTAAATTTTATTTATAAATCTTTTCATTTACTCCATATACTATTTTATTTTTCAATAACTAATATAAAAATATTAATTTATGATTTTTTTAAATTTATATGGAGTACTTTCTTCATTTTTCATTAACACTCATTTTATTCTTATTTCTAATTTATAATATAATGTTTAATGGGGTTACTAAAAGTAAAAAGTAGAGGTAGTAAAATAAAATTATAAGAAAATTTTGAGTCCATAGATTAAATCTAAAAATGCTGGAGATTAAAATATAAATACAATAAGTTATTTTAAATTAATATACAATCAATATATTTTAATATATCACTGTCATATATATTTTTTTTATAGTGTTATATAGTAATTATACTGAGGCAATCAATTTTATAATTGTAAAAAGATATCACCAATTTCAACATAAAACTTTAGTTTTAATTTTCATATGATAGTAAAGAGAAATAAGTAATTTTATTTTCAAAAGAATTATATATTATATAAAAATTGATTTTAGTTGAGAGTCAAATGCAACTTTTAAAACAAGAGAAGCATAGGATGAAATTTTTCCAAAGATGTAATTTATTCTATTACTTTTCATTGAAAATGCGTATGATTTTAATTTTGTTATTTTATATATTATAATATCTTAAATACCATAATTAGTGGACTATATTTAGTATCATATTTTGTGATAATAAGATAAGACTCTGACTTTAAATCCAACAAAATACTTGTTACTTGGTGATTGTCAAAACACTTTTGTCATATCACGTCGTGTTAATATTTTCCGTAATGTATATTATCAAATTTACAGATAATTAACTCCACTTACAACTTACATTTATTAAAAGAATCGTAGGCAAAATGCACTTTTTTTAAAGTGCAGATTTTATTTTTGTTCCTAATAATTTCATTATCATGCATCAACTTCATTTGCTATCAATTTGGTCTTTAAATTTATTTTAGATTTTATTTTCATCCATTAACTTTATTTAGTATGAAATTAACTCTTTAAATTTATTTTAAGTTTAACTTTTATTCTCTAATTTTATTTTATTCCAATTTAATCATTCATTTTTCAAAAAAAGTATACAATTTTTTCTTTTAATACTATCAAATTAAATTACTTTAAATATTTAAAGTTTTTATAAATTAAGAGTTAAAACATGCTGAAAACAAATTAAGCAAATAACACTAAAATAAGCTAAGCAAAGAGAAAAATAAATTTTGCTAAAAAGTACTAATCAATCTATTTTATGAAAGAATAAAACATACAATTAAGCCTTCAAATGAAAATTACTTGACTCTAATAGGTTCATATAAATAGATAAATGAGAAAAAGGAGAATACCGAATATTTTATTAATTTTTGAAAATTAAGAACCAAATTAAAATAAAATAAAAGTAAGGGATAAAATTAAAACTTGCAGTAAAATTAAAAAAAATAAAATAAAACCAAATGAAATTAATAAATAAATATAAAATCTACAGTAAAATTAGAAGACCTAATTGAAACCAAATAAAATTGAAAGAAAAAAAAAAGCAAAATTTAAAATTAAGGACCAAATTCAAAAGTTAAAAAATAACAAATAAAGCTTAAAATAAAACTCCGTAATAAAAGTGTATTTGCCTTCCAAATTGGTGAGCAAATCGACTCCTTCGTTAGATAGAAAATAAATGAATATGTCTGACGATTCGCGTCAACCTCTTGGCCATAACCTAAGTTAAATGTATCAAGCATGATCGACTTAGCGAAAACTTAGATCCAAAATATTTCCCCAGCTACATGGATATTGGCACAATTAGCACCTTGGCAGCAAATCATTCAGCCTGCTCACAACTAAGAATTACCAATATGGGTATGAGTATCGGATATAATATGACATGATATGTGAGATACGTTAATTTTAAAAAATTTAAGATACGAGTATAAGGTTATTTGTGTATGTATGTATATATATATATATTTTTTAACAAATAAAATTGATGATAAAAAAAGATTATATGAAATATGGTAAGAAAAGATACTAAAATGGAAAATAAAATAATAAAATGATATCACAACTAATAAAAGAATGATCAAATAACCAATTTAATATTATTTTGGTGCTTTTTGAAACATATCTTACAAAAAAAACTTCTGATACCTATACAGGTGTATCGCATTGAGTATCATATAAGATACATACATCTCCTGTTTAGAAGTATTCGTGCTTCTTAGGCTAACAAAGACCAATTGAAAGTGGAATTAGAATATGTAATTAAACATGATCACAAATTGGGAGAATAAATAAATTAACAGTTTGACCTGATAAAGACGACATCGTTAATATGAGTATTGGTTGAGTCTAACAAGTTCAACCCATAATGCCCAAGAGCATTCCTCATAGTGTTTTTGACAGCAGAGAGAGAGAGTGACAGATTCAGTATATGAAAACTAGGATTTTAGTGTGTTATTTATAAGGTTTTATTTTAATAATATTATTAATCAATATTATTAAAATAAAATCCTCCAAAATTTTTAAAACAAATTTTAATTTAATTAATCAATCAAAATAAGCTCATTAAATCTCTCTCTGGATAACAATTTCAAATTAATAGTCTGACAGGATGATTACTAATACTCTTGGGCTGTGAGTTAGGTTTTTGCCCTGTAGGCTTGTGGATAATCGAACCCATAATCGATTATTCACAAATTAAGATAAAAAACTCAATCTATTCACAGTTTATAAATTATAACATTAACTGTCTAATTAAAATTAACAAGATACTAATCTAATAAAATAGTTAATGCTAATCCATAAAATATTAAAATTATTCTAACAATCTCTCACTTGGATAGCATTAATTAAATTATTATATCAATAAACGAATAGCTAATCAGGCATAATAATGTTTACATAAACACACGGATGTGTGTATATTTATAAATCATACAAGATTCAGTGGCGAAACTATACACAAAGATCACTGAAACCGATAGTGAATCAAGTGATATTGACATTTCCATAAATAAGTTTCATTGACTGAATTGAATGGAAAACAAAGTAATATTCAAAATTATCAAATAACAATTCAAAATCCCTTAAGAATTTAATTCAGACTCCCATTAAACCAAGGCTACATCAAAATTTTCAACAACACCTATGTGAGTTACATGATTCTTAAAGACTCATACGGGCAAGCCTTTGGTCAACAGATCTGCCAACATGTGTTCACTAGGAATGTGAACCAAACGAGTCTGAGATTTAGCAATCTTTTCTCTGACGAATAAGAACTTAACATCGAAGTGTTTAGTGCGACTGGAATTCCTATGATTCTGAGAAAAGCTGACAGCAGACGAACTATCGCAATATATGGTTAGAGGTCATGATATAGAATCAACTAGATGCATGCCAGATATCAGTTTCCTCAACCATATGGTCTAGCGGATAGCCTCATAACAAGCGATATATTCTGCCTCAATAGTCGAGGTAGCTGTTACTGATTGCTTACAACTCTTCCACGATACAGCTCCTCCAGACATCATGAAGATGTATCCAAAAGTGGATTTGCGATCATCCACATAAGATGCATAATCAGAATCTAAATAACCCACAATTTTAAGTGGCTCAGATCTTCTAAAGGTAAGCATGTGATGCTTTGTACCTTATAAGTACCTTATGACTTTCTTTGTAGCCCTCCAATGATCAAGACCAGGATTACTCAAGTATCTACCAAGCACACTGACAACGAAAGCAATGTCAGGTCGTGTGCACACCTGAGCATACATAAGGCTGCCAACAGCAGATGCATACAGAATTTTATTCATCTCGATTTTCGAATTATCATCATTGGGACAAGATGATTTAGACAACTTTTCACCTTTCTGTACAGGTGCAGCACAAGGATCGCAAGTATGCATGTTAAATTTCTTCCGCACTCATTCTATATAAGTTATCTGAGATAAACCAAGAGTGTCACAAGATCTATCACGGTGAATCTAAATTCCCAAGACGAAAGAGGCTTCACCAAGATCTTTCATGTCAAAGTGGCATGACAAAATGTGTTTGACCTCATTCAACATAGTTACTGAGTTACTGGCCAAGAGTATGTCGTCAACATATAGAACGAGTATCATAAAGTTGTTTTTATCAAATTTCTGATAGATACATTGACCAACAATGTTCTCTATAAAACCAAGTGAAGTGATTATCTAATCAAATTTCAAATACCATTGTCTTGAGGCCTGTTTAAGCCTATAAATGGACCTTTTCAGTTTGCACACTAAGTGTTCTTTCCCTGTCTCAATGAATCCATCAGGTTGCGTCATATAAACATCCTCAAGTAAATCACCATTTAATAATGCAGTTTTGACATCCATCTGGTGAAGTTTAAGGTTTAACTGTGCAACAAGAGCCATTACAACTCTGAAGGCATCTTTAGTAGATATGGGTGAGAACATTTCCGTAAAATCGATCCCTTCCTTCTGATTATAGCCTTTAGCTACGAGTCTAGCTTTGAATATTTCTACTTCACCATTGACCCCTCTATTGGTTTTAAAGACCCATTTATAACCAACGGGTTTACAACCATCTAGTAACTTAGTTAATTCCCATACATGATTACGAGACATGGAGGACATCTCATCATTCATAGCCTTCAACCACTCAGATGAATGAGATCCTAACATAGCCTAGTCATAAGAAACTGGATCTGTGCCATCAACAATGTCTGACTCAAATTCCTGCAAGTACACTATATAGTCATGAAATTGCAGGTCTACAAATCTTTTGTGATCGTCTTAAATTAAGAGCTGGTTCTCCTATATCAGTTATAGGAGCTTCTACAATAGGATTAATCGGATTGTCAACAAGGGTGTCATCTCTAATATCATGATCTACAGGTAGAGTTGACAACGATGGCGTGGGTGAGATGGTATCTACACAATGCAGGTTAATTACTCAAGGGACACCACTCCCACTGTCCAAGTCATCCTCAAAATAAAAGGCTCTGTCAGATTCAATGGCCCTGGTAGTGTGACTGGGACAATAAAATTTGCATCCTCTGGATCCTGAACAATACCCAATGAAAAATCCGCTAACAATCCTAGAATCAAGTTTCTTGAGCTGTAGATTATAGGGTCTCACTTCTGCTCTACAACCCCACACGCGGAAGTGCCTCAGACTAGGCTTCTTACTGGTGAAAAGCTCATACGATGTCTTTTCAACAGACTTACTCGGAACTTGATTCAGGACATAGGCTGTTGTCTTAAGGGCATCACCCCACAGAAATTCTAATAACAAAGAGTGACTGATCATGCTTCTGACCATGTCTATCAAAGAGCGATTATGCCTCTTAGTAACTCCATTTTGTTGTGGAGTACTGAGCTTCAATTCCTTGCTCCTGTAAGAATGAGGTAAACAGTCCAGGGTTTCAGTATACCTTCTATAATATTCTCCACCTCTGTCTGATCTTACACTCTTGATTACCTTTCCAGACTTTAATTCAACGATAGCCTTAAATGTTTTAAAGGCATCTAACGAATTAGATTTTTCATGCAACAGATCAACCCAGCCGAATCTGGAATAGTCGTCTATAAAGGTTATAAAATATTTGTAATTGCCCATAGTAGAGGGAGTATTTGGTCTACTATTATCTGTGTGGATTAATTCCAAAATACCCTCAGATTTATTAGCCCCTTTCTTCCTAGCTCTTGCGAGAAGTTTTCCCTTAATGCAGTCAATACAGGATTCAAAATAAGAAAAGTTTAGGTCATGCAATATTCCTTATGTCACCATTCTCTTCAATCTCTCTTTTGAGATATGACCCAAACACCAATGCCATAACATGGAAGAGTTCTCATCAATTCTTCGGCGTTTGTGTCCTATGACAACATTAATTGATGCCATAGAAGTGGAATCTGAACAAACATTCGTATTCAAGCAATATAAATCGCTCATTAATCTAGCAGTTCCAACAATGACTGAATCAAAATAAACATCAATTATGCTATTTCCTTGCCAAAAGGAATATCCATCTTTGTCTAACACAGAACTTGAAACCAGATTCCTCCTTGAAGAAGGTATATAGATAATGTTATTTAAAGTTAAAGTATATCCATAGTACAAGTTCAAAACTATAGTTCCTATGCAATCCACTGCAACTGAACTTCCTTCCACTCCCAGAATTGTATTTTCTCTCTCATTTGGGTTTCTCCTGTCTTTGAACCCCTGTAAGGAATTAGTTACGTGAACAGTCGCTCCAGAATCTAACCACCAAGTGTCCATAGAGGTTTCAAAATTATTGGATTCAAGACAAACTAAAGCTAGGGGCAGTTTCAGGAAAGATACATTCGTTCTCACGTTTGTACTTCAGCTTAAGGCAATCTGAGATCTTGTGGCCAAGCTTCTTACAGTAATTACAATCACCCTTAAATTTCTTCTTCTGACCCTTATTCTTCTTATTGTTCTTCTTGATCTCAAAGAACCTTTTACGATTAGGTTTGCCCTCAGGCTTCTTTCCTTTTGGCTTCTCGTTTCCAACCTTACTTGACGAAGCATGAGAGATCTAGTTCACTGAATGACTACGTGAATTTGATTTCTTTAATGACTCCTCCTCTTGAATCACGATGAACATCATCTGATTGACGGTCCATTCAGCTTCTTGTGAGTTATATGTGGTTCTGAGAACCCCATATTCTACTGGGAGGAACTGTAGAACTTTGTAAACAAGATAGCTCTCACCCAAGTCCACATTTAGAGATTTCAGCTTGTTGAAGTAATTCACCAGCTTCATCATGTGCTCGCGTACACCAGACACTCCATCATAATGAGTGTTATCTAGTAGCGAAAGATAATACACTTTCTGCGTCTTGTCGAACTTTTTGAACTTTTCACTCATAGCCTTAAAGTATTCCACAGTGGTGTCCTTCTCAGGAATGCTCTGTCTGATTGTTTTTTTCAATAGTGTATTTTAAGACCGTCAAACAAATCTTATTGGATTCATACCATTGATTGTGATAAGTTTTGTCAATAGCACTAGACTCAGCAGTGAGATCTGCTGGTTTTAGATCTCTTATGGCCAAATCCTCCTTGGAGATGATCAGGTACATATTAAGGGACTCATGTCAGTCATCATAATTCGTTAAAGTTTTCACCACAGACAGTTGCTGGAACACGGAAGCTGATGAAACAAAATCAGGAAATATTAATTATGTCCCGAAAACATAATCATAAAACAAGATTTCCTTTACAAAATTCAGTTTATACAACTGTATTATCAAGATGTGCTTTATAATCCCACTTCAAGTCTTGGATTATAACAGATCAAGAAAGAAAACTTATATGTACTAATGATTTGGCCATAAAGAGAAGTAACAAAATGCATCCATCGTTTCTATATTGATAGGATATAAGAAATAATGAAGGCATTGGATTAAAATGCTGCTAACGATTCGCAAATGTATTTATTCGACAGAATTATATTAACAATATTACACCGATAGGGTATGTCCATCATCAATATAACATGTATATATATTCTCTTGTGGACTCGTCGTAATTTTCAAACTCTTCCCTGATAATGATAACCAAATTATTCAAAATTATAGGAAATTGAGTGACAAATGTGATATAACTTTATTTACAAAACAGACATATTACCATGATTGGGCTCACGATAGGTGAGCACACAATCATTAGGTGTATGTGATCCAAAGTTACGACAAATTCTTCAAATAGTTTATTCCCTTCCAAGGCACGTGCTTAAATTAGGAATAAAACATAATAATTAATATAAAGAAATTAATTATGATTTATTTACATATAATCAGGGAGAGTGAGCTAAACATATTGTCTCATATTATATCTATTCTAGGCACAAATTTTCTCAGATCAAAGTACCTTATCTAAATATTATTTTAAGGCCCTTAATTTTTTCAAAATTTCAAAACTCTTATTTTTGGGGCTCAAAAAATTCTGAAAAAATCATCATAATTTAGATCAGGGCGAGTGAAGCTGATCCCCAAATTTTGGAATTGATCGGACTGACAATGTGGCCACACGTGCCACCACACACCAGAGGAGCGCGTGGGCCTCGCCCACGTGCTTCTTCTTCAACCTCTAGCGGGTCGTTTTGACCTGCTAAAGACCCAACGGGTACCATTTTTGACCCGTCGGTTTTCACATCCTCAGACCGCGAAATAAGGTCCTTTTCGATCATCTTTTCACAATCTACAATTTCCCGATGGCTGTTTCGAATGATTCTATCCCAGTTTTGTGAAAATTGCATCGAAAAATTTTGAATTTTTTGTTGGTTGGTTCGTCGGTTTGAACACAGCTCACCAGTGGTAAGTTATGTCGGTTAGGACTCACCTGCCACGCCAATGAACATAATATCGACATTAAGTGTCGCCGACAACCGATGAAGAAACCCACTGGTGATCGAGTCCTATGTTCACTGTTTTTGTTTTCGTTTTCACTTATGAAATGATGAATTTCGACAATTACCAACAAAAAAAAATTGGACACAAGCAGTAATTGATTCTGATTATTGAATAATAATAATAATATATGAAACTGAAAATTTCATAAGCCCTTTAAAATTTTATTCGACGAAATAATCATAAAATTTCATAATAAAAAAACCGTGGGCTCTGATACCATTTGAAAGCGGAATTAGAACATGTAATTAAACATGATCACAAATTGGGAGAATAAATAAATTAACAGTCTGACCTGATAAAGACAACATCGTTGATCTGAGTATTGGTTGAGTCTATCAAGTTCAACCCACAATACACAAGAGCATTCTTCAGAGTATTTTTTACGACAGAGCGAGAGTGACAGATTTAGTATATGAAAACTAGGGTTTCAGTGTGTTATTTATAGGGTTTTATTTTAATAATATTATTAATCAATATTATTAAAATAAAGTCCTCTAAAATCTTTAAAAAAAAATTTAATTTAATTAATCAATCAAAATAAGCCCATTAAATCTCTCTCTGGATAACAATCTCAAATTAGTAATCTGACGAAATGATTACTATTACTCTTGGACTGTGGGTTGGGTTTCTGCCCAGTGGGCTTATAGATAATCGAACTCATCACCGATTATCCACAAATTAAGATAAAAAATCAAGTCCATTCACAATTTATAAATTATAACATTAACTGTCTAATTAGAATTAACAAGATACTAATCTAATAAAATAATTAATATTAATCTATAAAATATTAAAATTATTCTAACACCAATTTGAAAAGAAGCTATGAAAAGGAGCATGACACGAATGAATAAGGAAACTTCAACAAGGGTATGAATAACAGAATCGGCAAGCTAAAAATGAAGTGATGGGGAAGGAGGAAACAATTTCATGGACACCGTGAATTAGCAGAAGGAAAGTCTAATTTTGAATATATATATAAATAGTCGATAGCCATAGATGCTTATGAATAAATAAATAAACAGCATTTATCATAGAGTTATGCAAGTTTATATAAATGTAAATTCTGATATGACTTTTCATGGATCAATGTAAGTTATCAGGAAGGAAGGCTAAAGATGCATATAAATCAAGGTTTTTCTGCTGAAGCAGAATATTATTAAGGATTTAAAAAATGCAAGCTAACCCAGTGATATTACAAAAATCTCACATCTTTAGAAAGACACAATTAAGTCAAGCAACTAAACAAGCTTTATATTTCTCTCTGGGGAATAAAAACAAACACTTGGCAGGCAGACGTAGAGAGTCGGAGCACTAACTGCAGCAGATTCCCTTCAGCTTATCAGCGGCAGATTTATCCACCGAATACTGCGGCCGCATCAAATTGCAAATGGGTCAACAAATAAACAGCAAAGCATCGAAATTTCGAAGGTTAACCATATATTTTCTCAGAAAAGCACACATGAACAGAACAAGAACAGACCTTATCGAGAACCCATAAGGAATGATCATAGGTGCGTTTGAAGAGATCCCCGAGAGTTGTGGAATCTGCAGCATCCACGTCTCGATAATTGACGAAGTTCTCACGGGCGTACTTGGCGTAATAAGGCCTTGTGTCCTTTGGCAAACGCCTCACTAGCCTCAGAACCTCCGCGTAGGCACTTAGCGCCTTGTTCATTTGTTCTAACGTCGCAAAATGGCAATGACCATGAGTCTCATATATTTAAAAGCTTTTTTTTTTTTTCAATTAACTATGACCCTTATATTATGTGTAAGTTAATGTTTTTAAATTATTAAACTTTTCATAAGATAATTCATCTAGTTATTATTGAATTACTTAACAAATTGATTATATATAATGTGTTTGTTATTTTTGAGAGTTAATTGTTAAATTATTTACTTTAAGGGAATAAAGGTAAATGAGTTTAATCATTTAAAGTTGAAATTATTAATTTAATTCTTTTAAGTTAATTTTGATTATAAGTAGGAGCCATACTTAAATCATTCAATCATAGACATGTACCTGATTATTAAACGAAAACTTTATTGATAGATAGTGAGAGATTTTGAGCAGACGAAAACCAATAGAGAGAAACTTTAAATATCAATAGTTTGACCTAACTTTGGAGGATAGTGGAAATTACTATTTTTTTAAAAAAAATATATTAATTTTGAGAAAATAAAGTGTTTGGCCAAGTTTCGGTAAACTAAAAGCAACTTTTGAGTGGCCGCAGCAACAATTCATGAGAAAGAAATAAAAAAAAATGGGATCATCTTTTTGCGAGCTTTTTTATTTATAATATTATAAATAAAGTAATTAGATACTGCATTCTATCTCTGACAAAACAAATTGTTCAAGATGCTTTTTTTTTTTTTTTAATGTTTTATGATAACTCATCACCGTGGGTGACAAATTCAAAGAGAAATTTTTTTTTTTTAACATTTTCAAGAGGATTCACTATTGTTGGTGACTAATCAATAATTTTTTATTTTTTTAATTTTCTATCTAACTCGACACCTATATTGATAAATCAAATATTTTTTCTTAACTTGTTCCTAATCATGACTAATCAAATATTTTTTATTTTTTTGTAACTCAGTCACCTATGGTGACTAATCAAGTTAGTTTTTTTTTTTAATGAATTTGCTAGCACCGATGTGGAAAAAATATTTGCCAATAAGTGGTGATTTCAACCATAAGTTTAAGTATAATTTAAGAGAAAATAATAATAAAAAAATTCATACATGATAATTATTTATCAAAATAATGGCTACTTGTTCCACAATGAAGTCGTCGAGTAACTTTTCGAGGTTTATGTTGCACCAAAGGAAGAGTGTCATCATCATCATCGCCATCCTTGTCCTCTACTACTGGTTGAGGTATAGTAATAGTTGCTAGAGAATTTAGATCAACATCAGAGACTGGATTGAAAGAACTGGTTGCTGGGGAGTGACAAAGTCATGCTACAGTGCATGTGATGATCCGTCAAGCTTAAAGAATGGTGTGGAATATGCATCGAAGAACACAAATGGATTAGTGAACAATTATGTGAATGATCCATATGCAACATCTTGATGCAAGGGTATGGATAGAGTCTAGATGGGAGGTTATGTTTAAGATGGCACATAGGCAGAGGGAAAATCATGACCATGACTAGGATAATGACGCTGATATGCTTCATCAATAATGGGATTGCATAAAGACATGTATCCATATATATGTTTCTTAGGCCTACCTTTTAGGATATATGGATGAGATAATTGAGAGCAAATGGTGGCGGTTGAGAGATCAAGGACTCACGTTGCTCCCTAGAAGCATGTAATATGTTCCTGCAGTCCCGATTAACAGTGAGCTAAAAGTTTGTAATAGCAAATGGTGGAAGGTCAAATGTGCTAAGCCTATATAACTCCTCTGTTATATCCGCCTGAAGAAAGTTAAAGAAATAGAAGGTTCTAAAATAACATAAGATGTATGCACAAGAGAAGGAGAGATCATAATATAATATGTATGCATATAAGAGGAACAAATATACAAAACTATACCATAAAGCCAACAGCACCACTAGTCAGATAGATCCACCATCGCATGTGTCTCCAATTACCCTCGCATATACTCAAATGTTCTATCCAATGGCTCAGTGGACATTGGGGCATCAACAACTACATTGCGCCATCTATCCCGTAATGTAATAAAGCTAGCGTGCTTTTGCATCTAATTCTTCATGGTTTTTCCTTTTAGTTGTAATGTATGACATGCTCCCATATTCACCGATTCAATAGGTATAGGTTGCAACATGCCAAACTAGCGAAGCACACGATCGAGCTGATGCCACTCCGTGATGTGAAAAATGTAAGAGGAACCGAAGCTTGTTAGATATTAGGGGATACCAAATAGTAATATTTTATTCTATAATATTAAACTCAAATTTCCTCTTTCGTCCACTAGTTGAGACATTATATTTAGATCTACCTAAGTGGTATTAATAAAAGCATATAACTTTGGACAACTTAACTGTGAAGGGAACCATGCATTTGTTTCCCACATTGTATGTATGTCAAAATCATTTTCTTGGCTACATACACGATGCCTAGTAGGATTTAAAGACATTGGATGTATGTAAACCAATCAGTCACAACTTGCAATCTACCTAGTCATAGTTTTCTTTGACAAGCTCCTTCAACCTTTCTAGTTTAACATATGCATCAACACTCATAGTCCGCACTTTTTCGCATTTAAATGTAGCTCCTTCATCAATTTTATAAATTTCTCCGTTTGAATAAATGCATATGACCTCTATCTTACTGCTCATTTTTCCCCTACTATAAGACTTTGATGTAAGAAAATATATAACTAGTTTCATATCACTTTAACAATAGTTCTTGTAAATTTCAAATATAAATGAAGAAATATAATTAAACCCTAACAAGTATAATCAACAAAATTTTCAAAATAAATTTATATTGTAATTATATACATTAGTAATACAATATATTTTGTATATTTTTAAAGTAAGGTTTTGTTCTAATTTCATATATTCATAATATAATAAATTTTGTCTATGTCATTTATTTATTTGGATTACATTAATTTGTTATTTTTATATCATTTAATTTTTAAAAGTAAATTTATATTGCTATTTCGTTTTTCCAATGTGATAAATCTTTAAAAGTAATTTTCAATATAAGATATTTCATTTATTTTATTTATCTATATTATTAAATTATTCATTTATTTTGTTACTTAAATTTATATGATTATTTCAAACATTAATAATATAAATTATTTGCTACATTTTATTCATTCATAATATTATATTACTTTATTATTTTCATATCATTTATTTTTCTTCTTAACTCTCATATTATTTTATATGTTAAATTATAATCAACATTATTATCTATATCTAACTTCATACTTTCATACCATCTCCAAAATTTCTTCTCTTCATCTGTTCACATTTTTTACCTTTTTTTTTTTTTCATTAAACATTAAATTATAGAACAAACATAAATGAAAAATTATATAGATTCAATACATACTTTCCAACAACAACAAAAAAAATTCAACAAAATACTTCATTAGCTATATATAAAATAATAGATAAATTTTGGCAACATACATACATGCAAATTTAAAAAACTTACAATTAGTCTTCAACTTAGTAGAGTGTTGATATTAGATTTTTTCTTCCTAAATCCAAGTTACAACAAGATAAAGTGGTTTGATTGAAGTGGGGCCTCAAAAAAATTCTTACAAACCAACAAGAACAAAAGAAGAATGTGAGGTCAAAATAGAAGATCCTACCACTTTTTGTTCCTCTAAAAATGAAGGAGAGAGACCAAAGTGAACAGAAACTGAAAAGAATGGAGAGTTCACGAAAGGACTATAGCTTCTTAAACAAATTTCAGAAGGTTGAATGACATAGTTGTAATTTTACGAATGTTATCTTATCTATGAAATCTCCTCACCCAACCATTTCGCGCCACATCACTTGCTCCTTTTACAGTCCAGTCAAAGTGAGCGTAGGCGAATTTTCCCTTAATGGGGGCAAATTAGTATAGCCTGATTCACCACTGAAGGGGCCAAATCAGTATAGAATCTGACGTCTTTACTAATTTTCCCATATCAGTGGCGAATCATAAGGTACATTAAAAAAAATAATAATTTAAAGCATTGTGTCAGGTGGCACCTTTTGTATTCGCCATGTCAAATGGCAAATCCTAGACAAATAACTTACTCATTTTAAGTATCTAGGTATAAAAATTTGTCAGAGCAATATAAGAAAAACTAATATTTTATTCTGTAATATTAAACTCAAATTTCCTTTTTTCGCAAGCAAAAATAATAGCTAAGGGTAAATTATACCATCTTTTACTTGAAGGCTTGACCTATTACATTTAATATGAGTGAAATACTTTTTTAACCCCCAATTTATTATAAAAATTGTAATTTTGGTCCATCACACATTGAAATACCCAAAATAGTCCTTCACTCATTAAAAAAATTTCACACTTGGTCCTTTAATTTTCGGGGAAAAACTTTATTCCTTAAATTTAAGGTTTAGGGTTTGGTAGAGGGACTAAATTTAGTAATTTTTTGAAAAATGAGGGATTAAGTGTGACATCCAATGAGTGAAAGATCATTTTTGGTATTTCAATCAATGAGGGACCAAAATGACAATTTTGTAATAAGTGAAAGGTCAAAAAAGTATTTTTCTCGTTTAATATTCTTTTGGTTTTAAAATACACATATTCTCACTTCTAATCTAATTTATTTTGTAAAGAAACAAAGAAGATAAAATCTTTGGTGCATACACAATTTTGAGTGCACCAATGCACCCAGTTATAATATAGAGACATAATTATAATATTATTATTTTTTGAATGCACCAAAGATGTCTCTACATTATAACTAGGTGCACTGGTACATTCAAAATTGTGAGTGTATTAAAGATGACACTAAGAAAGAAATCTTTTACATAATATAAAATTGTAATTTTATTTTTAATATAAAAATAACGACATTTAAGTAATTTTGTTTTCAAAAGAAGTTTAATGTTTTTTGTCAATAGAAAAAGCCCTTTAATCCAACTAAGCATGTTAAGAATTGTTTTCTTTTTTTTGCTTTACATTTGACGTTATGCCCAAGGTTTAAAAGAGCATATAGGGTAATATTTTATCTAGTAATTAGAATATGATCTTTATGTTGGCCCAAATGGTTTCACACCTAACCCAATTTATGTTTGATGATAATAAACTCATTTCACTAAAAATTATTTTTAATGGACAAAATTTTATTGTTAAATATCTACATTATTTTGATCCATACATAATCCAAAAATTTATCTTGGCCCAAGCTTTATTAGAATGCCTTTTGTATATTTACAATGGCCCAAGTATTAAAAGTGTCAGAAGCTTTTTAGCCTAGAATTATACAAAAATATTTTCAATCCATCCTTTAAGAAGTTTACATCATTTCTGACCCAAAATATTGTTCAGCTCAAAAGTGTCATATATCAATCAATATTCAGATCAAAAGAGTAAATCAATGTGAGCCCAAGTAATGTGTACAACAAGCATCAAGTAAAGACAAATTAAAAGTTTATCTACTTTGGCATAAAGATGGCAAGTACAAAAAGAGGTTGCCAACTTTTGCACAAGAAGAACGAAGTCAAAGACAAAATAGAGGAGGATTTCAACCATGTCAGAAATAGTAACAAGAAAATTTGCAACTAATGAAGCATCGGTGCGTGAAAACGATAGGCACACCCGTGTTAGATGTGTATCCAGTACAGATACACTCACTATATGCTAACATGCGTGTCCGACATTTATCCGTTCACTAGAAATGCACCAAAATAACTAAGACAATTCGAAATGCAAAAAATGTCAAAACACAAAAGAAAAAGTTTTGAAACAATTCCAGAAACGCTTCGAAATGACAGAAACTTTTTTGCTCAAAATCGAAAAGCAAAAACCTTATGCTTGATGGAAAGATCTGCTCAATAGCTAGCCTCCGTCGTCTTCTTCACATTTGCCTCCTCCCTTCTTTGTCTTCTTCGTCTTCGTTGTCTAGGTCTCTATTGCCGGAAGATTTATAGAGCTAACCAACTTTCTGCATAATGTTCTTTCCTTCACCTTGCCGCTTTGTCCTAGGTTCCAAAGCACTCTTAATTACTAGCTTATCGATGCCTTAATGGTTCAGTATAAAGCTTAAAACCCCAAAGGTATGGGATCGAGAGCTTAGTATCCACCTTTTTTTTAACTCTAGAGAAACCCTAAAGCACTCTTATCCTTTGGTTTTAAGGCACCCTTTAAAAAACCTAAGAATTAATAATTCCAAAGCATCCTTTTATTGATATTTTTTACAAATGCAAATCAGTAGTTTGTTTAATTATATTGTATTATTAATTTTTGTGTTAATATTATATATATATATATATATATATTTATTTATTTATTTATTTATATTTTCGTACTTATATTTTAAAATTTTATAAATTGGCAAATCCTATGTATCGTATCTTATCGTACCAAATATGCATACCCATATTGGTACCTTTTAGGTAACAACAACACTTTACTCAAGTACAAGTCCTCCAACAAAAAGAAAAAAGGCAAGGAGGATGTACAAAAGATATTGAAGCATGTCTGATAAAGGAAAAGCTTTATGAGAAGCAAATAAAATTCATAAAAGTGTGATAGCAAAGGAAAAGACAAAATGCACAACTCCATATCTTATCATCACATGTCATCTTCCTCCAATATTCCAACACAACATCTCATAAATACAACTTAACTCTTAGATCTTCCATTTGCTACTATTGTTGTTGTATGAAATAAGCAACAATAAATTTGAACCTTGGCAGCTCAAGGTGGAAAAGTGAATAAGACAAGCAAAGCTTTTGATACATTCATCTTCATTCTTACCCAACAGTCATTAGCATTAAATAAGCTTCAAATTTGAACCAAAAGGGTCAAGAAAGGTTGAGTTGTTAAGCTTAGTGTCAAGTACCTGAGTTTAGCTTTTAAGAGCCTGAATTTATTTAGCCTAAATTGTAAACCCTTCTAAGGGTAACCCAAATCATCTTGTCTTATGCAAATCTTTTTTAAGTGAAAATTAGTAAAGGGTTAGCTAAGTAAAAGCTCATTTGTGATAGTTTAGGGTGAGTTTAAACCTTGTGTTGAGGGTGAGTACTGTAAAACTTATCGATGTAAGTATTTGGAGTTATCTAAGTAAAACCTTATTATAGTGAAAAATTTCTTCTGATAGAAGGGGATTGGACGTAGGATAGTAGTGGTCTAAACCAAGATAAACCAATTGTGCCTTTTTCTTCTCTTTATTGTTTTTATAAATTCTTTCAATCATTGAGATTTTCTAAACTCACTAAAAATTATCTTTAAGCACCTGAGTTTCAATTTTTAATCACTAAGTTTGCTTATTTAAAAATTAACTTTAAGCACCTGAGTTTTCACCTAAAGTACCTAAATCATATTTTTGAAAATAACTATTTTCAAAAAGAAAAATTGTTTGAAATTTCTTTTAAGTACTTATTCACCCCCTTTAGGTATACTATCACTTTATACTTATATGCTGACACTTATGATTAAGGACGAATAAGCTTGTCCTCCTAATCCTAGTAAAGTAATTAAAGTATGTTCAGAAAACTTCTGTTGTGGTCATTAGTAATCATGATGTAAAAAATTGTCAATTTAACTATCTAGGAAACATCAAAAGGATCACTCTAAATATAAAGTATATGTTTAAATTAATATTGGGCTAACATGATTTTGGTTCAACTTGATTTTAAAATTAATTTTGGTTAAACGTGATTTTGCATCACATTTATGTTTAAAAATTTTCATTTAAAAATTGATTTTTGTCTCATATATATATAATTCATTTAATGTAAAAGCAACTATTTTTTAGTTTTATACAAATAAAAATTTGGAGGGCAAAATTGATTTTGAAAAAGTTTAAACATCAAACAAAACAACAATGTTTATAAAGCAAATTCTCGTTTAAGTGTGCAAATGAACTTTTAAATGGTTGAAAGGCTAAATAAAACACAATCTGAATGGATTAAATAAACTTTGACAAATCAAGTAAAAGATGTATTGGAACTACTGTGTGTTGACATTTTTTTTTTATATATTAAAATAGGATGATGTGTTAAGATACATGCTTTCTATGTGAGAATTTAAATTTGTTTTATTACTGAAATTTAAGGTATCCTGGTTTATCTTGAAATTAATTGAAGGGACATAAAATGATTATTATTGTAACTGTTCTAAAATATTTTTTAATATTATTCACAAAAGGATCATTTCACATTAAAAAGAATAAAGAAATAGATAACTATGAAATGAATAACAGCTTCACGCCTGTATCAACGAAAAGCAATTATTAATTGAATTGTTAACACTTAGCATCTCCTAAGTATAATCATTACTGATTATTTTGGGAAATCTTAACTATGAAGTTAATTTTTTATGCCTTCAGATTAATTCATATATTTTAGAAAAATTTAACAATAAGAAAATTCTAACTTCTTCAAAAATAAAAATTCAACTAGTTTATGTTTCACTTCATTGTGATTTTAAAAATTTATTCAATCTTATAAATTTGACTAGAAAAAAAAAATTGATTAAAAAAACTCATTTTTAAAATGGGTTTGGAACATATTAGGAGTAGTCTAATGGTAGAATTTTTTAAATTTATTTAAATAGTTTCGAGTATGAATCCCAATAAAAAAATATATATATTATAAATTATGATAAAATAGTAAGTTAAAAATATAAAATAAATAAAACAGGCTTGAGCCCGACAAGTCCACAAAAAAGATTTATTATTTAAAAAAATTATAATGTAATATGATATTTTAATAAATAATAAAAATTAATACGTTTTATTTAAAATATTTATATTAATACAATAATTTTTTTATATTTATAACTTGTTTTAAATTTTATAAATAATAATAATAATTAAATATATTATTTATCTTACATTTTAAGTATCAAATATAATTAATTATAATTTAAAAAATTTATTTAGTCTAATAAATTTGATCTAAAAAACATAAATAAATATTTAAATAAAAAATAGTCTAAAATTTTTTTTAGTCTAAATTAAAGCAATTACGTCTAATTCTATCGTAGACTCCACTGTTCTGGGATGACGACCAGGGTCCACGCATTGTCCAGGCACAGTGACGCCAAGCGAAGTTTTATCTCTCTCTTCACTAGTATACTCCGTTTTCCTTTACTTGGCAACGGAACTTTATCAATTCTCGGCACTGTCGAAGTCGAAGATCTATGGAAGCTGAGGATTCTTTGCCTCTAAAGGTTACGTTTACAGAACCAGCGAAGCACTGGACCGATGCTCTTCCCATAGGAAATGGACGACTTGGAGCTATGGTCTGGGGCGGTATCGCTTCTGAGATTATCCAAATCAATGGTACCTAAATATGACTTCCCGCATCCGAAAAATCGATTTATCTTCTCTTATTATATTTGCAGGCAAAGTCATTTCATAATATTTGATTCTTTTAGAGGATACGCTTTGGACTGGGACGCCAGGAGACTATACTGATTCCAAAGCTCCAGAAGCACTTTCAGAGGTTAGAAAGCTTGTTGACCATGAAGAATATTCGAAAGCCACCGCAGCAGCGGCTAAGTTAACTGGAAATCCTGCTGAAGTATGTTCCTTCTATAGGCATTGTCTTTGATATGGTCAATTATCTTCCTTACGTCGGTTGTAGTGTGTAATTTTCTGATCATCCTTGTTCAATTGGATATGTAGGACTGTTTTGCTCATTCTGTTAAACTGTTAAGGATTAGTGCAGTTGATACTTTATTGGATAACTTTTAACTTTGGTTTGAAACTTGAACACAAAGTGAGGAGAAAAAGATAATGAGCGGGGATCAAAATAAAAATGAAGAAGTAGATCTGTCCTCATTTCTTTGGATCTCATCTAAATAAGGGAAGTGATAGTAAAGAAAAAAAATTTGTAAAATTACATAATCACCCAGAACCAATTTTTTTGGGATTATATTTTTTAGTAGGATAATTATGCATACTATAACCTCATGATCTTTTTTTCATTTGACTTCCTCACCAATGTTGGAGAGATTTCGGTGAATTAAGGTTTAAATATTCCCCTGATCTCCCCCCCACCCCCTCAAAAAAAATTTCCACTTAGTTTCTGAAATAAGGTGATATAACTTGAATCCCTCATTTTCATTCCTTCCACAATCATGCTCACCTATTTCAAATAAAGTGTGAGGCTTTGATAAATAGAAGTGCTTCAATGCATTGCCAAATAAATAGTGAATTTCAATAAGAAAAGCATATAGGAATGAGAAGAGAATCTATCTCTCTTTATGGCCACAATCTTTGGTGCACTGAACTTTCTTGTGCTATACTGCTTATACATAGGGCAATGTATGGCTTGACGGTTAACGCATTCTTTTCTTGTGGAGTGTAGGCCTACCAACTTCTTGGTGATATCCAACTGGAATTTGATTATTCACATCTTACATATGGGGAAGAGACTTACCTTAGAGAGCTAGATTTAGACACTGCAACAGCAAAAGTAAAATATTCTTTGGGAGATGTAGAATTTATAAGGGAGCATTATGCCTCTTATCCTGATAAATTGATCGTGACAAAAATTGCTGGAAGTAAACCTGGAAACTTATCATTTACAGTATCCCTGGACAGCAAATTGCTTCATCAAACTTACATAAATGGCAAAAATCAGATTATAATGGAAGGACGATGTCCCAGCAAAAGGATCCCACCTGAACTTTTTGTAAAGGACAATCCCCAGGGAATTCAATTTTCAGCAATTCTAGATTTAAAGATCAGTGATGGCAATGGTGTGATCAATATATTGGATGACAAAAACTTGAAAGTTGAGGCTGCAGATTGGGCTGTTTTACTTCTTGTTGCTTCATCTTCCTTCAGTGGGCCACTTATGCAGCCTTCAGATTCTAGAAAGGAACCCACTTCTGAGTGTTTAAGTACATTGAACTCAATAAGCAACTTATCAGATGCTGATCTATACACACATCATTTAAATGACTATCAGGAACTTTTTCACCGAGTCTCACTACAGCTTTTGAAAAGCCCACAGGGTTTATCAGGGGATGGGTCTTTGGAGTTGAAGAAACTTATACCATCTGTAGTTGATTTATCTCTCAAGGGCAGTGCAGTTGCAGTTTCAACTTCAGAGAGGGTGAAAGCATTTCAGACTGAGGAAGATCCATCCCTGGTGGAACTTCTATTCCAATATGGTCGTTATTTGCTCATTTCTTGCTCAAGACCTGGAAGTCAGGTGGCAAACCTGCAGGGAATATGGAATAAAGATCTTCAGCCAGCTTGGGAGTATGTTACATGTCCTGATTTCTTTCAAATGGATATGCCTATAATCAAGGATCTATATTATACGCACACCAAGAGACTAGGGATCTTGAGGATCATTGTTGATATTTAGTAATTCGATCTCCATTAATAGAGCCAACCTGCCTCTACAGTTAGTGATGATGCCATGCTTATTTAGCTAATAAAGTATATTTTCTCCCCAGTTCAGCAGGGATTAAAGTGATGCAATTCATTTTCATCTCTCTTATGTGTGTGTGTGTGCGTGCTTGTCTTTGCATATTATGTCTATGTGATAAGGAGCATAGTTTGTGTTTATGCAACTGCAGTTGTAGAAAATTGAACCTCAGGTTCATCAAAGAGTTTGAATTTGTGAAAACTCAGATTTGATTAGATTCACTTTTGTTTCATCTGCATTAAGGAAGGTTAGTCCAAGGTCCCCTAGGATGCGGTAGAAAACAAGGACATAATGCCAATTTCACGCATGGTATTCTGTTAATGTTATGCCTTTGTCATTCACTATTCACTGTATACATTAATCAATTTTCCCTTTTCATTTTCTCTTTTCTTTAAGTGACAAGACAAGTGATACCATATTTATTGCAATCCTTCCAGTACAATTTCATCTGAGACTAATAATGATCACATTATCTTTTCCAGTGGAGCTCCTCACTTGAACATTAATCTTGAAATGAATTATTGGCCTTCTCTTCCTTGCAACCTTAGCGAGTGTCAGGAGCCCTTGTTTGATTATGTTTCCTTTCTGTCTATAAATGGCAGTAAAACTGCAAATGTAAGAGTTGTTCATCACTTTAATTTTTTACCTTACTTTGTTAATCAAGTGATTTTTCTTTTCAGTAATCCAAATTTCATAGCTCACTGGATATTGGGTAGTGAACAGCTGTCTGACTATAAGTCATAAGATTTAGTAAAGTGTGGGGTCAAATACAGTGGCCAAGATATCTGTTTAATGTGAATCTTTTTTGAAAATGGTTAGGTACCTCATTGTGGGGGCTACTTAAAGGCAATGCTAGAAAGCCTTGAACCAGCTTGATCCCTATTCTTTTCTGGTGCTTGCATATTTTCTGTCTTCCTTTGTGCCTAAGTTCTCTTATTCAGTTACTAAATGCTGTAGGTGAACTACCAAGCAAATGGTTGGGTTGTACATCATAAGTCAGATATATGGGCAAAATCATCAGCAAGTGATGGTGATGTTGAGTGGGCTTTGTGGCCGATGGGCGGAGCATGGCTTTGTACCCATCTAGGGGAGCACTATGCTTACACATTCGATGAGGTAAGTGTCGTTTGATAAACTTTTCTAATCAACTGACATGGTCAACCGTAGAAACAAAATTATGCAAAAAAATAAAGAAGACAAAAGGTTGAAGTGTTTCAAAAGCCCTAGGAAAGAGTTCTATTAGAGAAATCTGGAATTATGTATTTAGGCTCTTAAAAGTTACAAGCAATTTTCATTTGGCTTCTAGGCTTAGTTTAAGTGTTCTGCATGATGTGATGCTTATGAGATTTCATTCGACTGTGTCAATATCAAACAAATAATGCATGTATATACGATTTTATATAGAAAGGTTATCATATATTGTAGATATGTTTTTTTTTTTTCTTTTAATGCTAGTGATGCAATATTTAATACGCCTTGTTATCTAGGTTAAAGCTTATTGGTATAGATTTTGGAACTTAAATCATTTAATTTTGTTTTTTTGTGCATGATATTAAATATATGTAGAAGAAGATCAGTTATCCTCTATCAGAGACATTTTGATGTTTTAGTTTTAAAATAAACAGCAGGTCTTTGGTCTACAGATTGAATTTATTTTTCAACAAACGTGAGATAACATGTTGTACCATCTGATAGTAGACATACCAAGGGCAAATTTTGCTGATGTGTTACTTTCTAGCAGGATTTCCTCAAATATAAAGCATATCCCTTATTGGAAGGATGTGTGTCATTCTTATTGAGCTGGCTGATTGAAGGCAGTGAAGGATTTCTGGAAACTAATCCATCAACATCCCCAGAACATATGTTTATTGCTCCCAATGGTGAGCCTGCTTGTGTCAGCCGGTCATCAACAATGGACATGGCAATCATAAAAGAAGTCTTCTCCATATTTCTATTTGCTGCTGAGGTTAACCTGCTCTAATAATAATTATAGCACACAAAACTATTTTGACTTTCTGTCTGCCAAAAATTTGTATCTATTTTTTAGTTAGCTTTTCAAAACAGGTTTTAGGGAGAGACAAGGATGGTATTGTTGAAGAAGCCCGAAATGCTCAATCAAGGCTACATCCAACTAAGATTGCTGGAGATGGTTGCATAATGGAGTGGGTATGTTACTTGCTTAAAATATGGAGGATGCATGTTGCTTTAATTTGATTATAAAATTTCATATGCAAAACTTCAAGGACAGATAATGAATCTGCTGTGTAAGGCAGGTGAAAGATTTCAAGGATCCAGATGTGCATCACCGACACCTTTCTCATTTGTTTGGTCTATTCCCAGGGCATACCATTACTTCTGAGAAAACTCCAGCCCTGTTTGAAGCTGCTGAGAAAAGCCTGTATAAACGAGGTTTGCATGAGTTGAATAATCTGTCTCACTGGAATTTCAATGTAGAATTCTTCTCTTGATTTGATTTCTGAAACACTATATGGTTGAGCATTGTTCTTTTTATCCTTTTCGCTGCTCAGAGATCCTTTGTAATGACAAAGTTCTGAGTTCTTATACAAGTATGACATAATCCATTAAGAAGTTACCTTCCAGCAGTACTTTAATTTAACAATATTTCATCATGTGAGAGGGAATACGTATATGAAGAAAGCACGTTATCTTTTGAAAGGTATCTTAGCTTGAAAAAGTAAAACATTTTCTTACAAAATCTTCTTTATTCTTTAGCAGTCATGTTTTGTTATTGCATGTATGAGCAACTAGACGTTGTTACCTGGATGCTGAAGCTATTTAGGACTATAAGCTTCTTTACTAAAACAATATTATATAAAGCAAAGAAAGTTAGTAAATTGTAGTATTGCTCGTTTTCATGCCAAGTTTCAGCTGTTACTTCTAAGCGTGTTCACCATGACATGCAAAGATCTTTTTGAATTTATCCTTTATTCTTTTTTCTTTTTTTTTGGGAGAACTAGTTAAATATTGCTTACTTTGAATCAAATAAGCTCGTCAGATCTAGATTTCATCCTTGGAAACAGGAGCAGAAGGTCCAGGATGGTCAATTACTTGGAAAATGGCTTGCTGGGCACGACTATGCAACAGTTCCAATGCATATAAGATGATCAAGCGTTTGATCAAGTTGGTGGATCCGGATCACGAGAAACCATTTGAAGGAGGGCTATACAGTAACTTATTTGCTGCTCATCCACCATTTCAGATTGATGCGAACTTTGGGTAACTTATTCTTAGCAATAGACTTTACTCATTTTCCTCAACTTGGGCATTATTAATGGGACTTTAAAATGCAATTTTAGGATTAATTATAGCAATCATGTGCATTTGTTCATGACTCACCATCGTTTATTCCATTCCATGCCAAACTCAAAATTGAATACCTAGGAGTTTATAGTTAGTTACAATAATGAACTGTTCTTCTTCGATTACAATTTTTGTCGATTGGGTTTTCTGAATTATGAGAATTTGTTGTCTCCAATTCACCATTTGAGTCAGACTGTCTCTCAAACTTGTAGCATTTGACTTTCGCTAATCCCAAAAGAAGAATGAAGCCTTGAAAACAAATGCTGACATATAATGTAATTACACATTTCAAAATTGAAAAACAGAGCCAATTATACTTGTGCAAGGTAGATAATTAATTAGGTCAGTTAAAATCTATTGTTTTATGTGTTGGCTTAATTGATAGTATTTACTTACATTAACCAAAAGGTCTTTAGTTCAATTCCTACCGGTGAGCTTTTGTTGGTTGCCAGTCACCAATTGTAGTGCTCCCGTCTTGGAGCTGGAACAATCTATCAAACACGTAAATTTCCATATCAGCCAAATAAACTAATCTGGTTTTATCACTCAAAGAAATAAAATAATAGTCAAAAAGTAAAACATTCTATATAAATAAAGGATAAAAGTAAGGTGCAGTTGCAGTTTTTCAAGCTCAACACTAAATGATTGATTGTTTCAATTTCAAAAATATTTTTTCACGCGTTATATATTAATTGGAGAACTTGACAGCAAATAAAAAAAATTTACCTGTTTTGTCTGTAAAGAATTGGCTGTGATAGACATAAGATTGATTCTGGATACTTTCGTTGCCAGTTTCACAGCTGCTGTTGCAGAAATGCTTGTGCAGAGCACATTAGAAGATCTTTTTCTGCTTCCCGCGCTTCCCCAGGAGAAATGGCCTACTGGGTCAGTGAAAGGGTTGAAGGCTCGTGGAGGGATAACAGTTAGCATATGGTGGAGAGAAGGGAATCTTCAGGAGCTTGGTCTTCGGTGCAAGCATCACACATCTCTTAGAAGAATACACTACAGAGGAACCATGGTCACTGCAAACTTGTTGCCTGGCGTCCTTTACAAGTTCAATGGACAGTTGGAGTGCCTGAACTGAGCTGAGCATTCGCTGGGTCTCAGAAATGGAAGGTTCTGAAAATCAAGATTTGAAGGACTATATATATATATATATATATATATATATATATATATATATATTCTTTCTGCTCACATTTGATATCTTAATTGGATATTATGCACTGTAATTTAAAATTCGAAGGCCCTTATTATTAATAGAAGTGGTAGCGAAGTCGAAAGTTCTCGAGTTAATGCTTAATGGCAATGTTGTTTCACTTTGGTTTAATCTATTAATGCTTCTTGCAAAAATCTGGGTTTTTAAATATACATATTAAAATTCTCTTCATAAATCAAGTGAGTTTTTCTACCATCTAAAAAAAATTGTCTTTTGTTGACCAATGGGATATAACCAAACGAAGGATAAAGTTATTTTCACATGCACCTTATACCATATAAATAACTAATAGTGTGAGTAATTTACAATTCTGTGAGATTTAATTTTGTGTTATATTTTATTATCAACTATTTAAAATTTTAATTTATCATAATTTTAGTGATGCCTTTTTGGTTTTTTTGGAAGTCACCAGATGGAACAACGAAACGACGGAAACGCTGAGAATCAGTTTACCTTCAAACGACGTCGTTTTGAATGGCCCCAAAACCCTCGCAAAGCCTCACCTCCATCACTGCTCAGCCCTCATTTCGACGCCGGGTGATTGATTCATTTCTGCATCACTGAGAATTCAAAAATGGCTTGGCGTTCTGTATCTCTGTCTCGCTCGTTGATGTCCACAGCTAGGGCTTCTCTACGCCCCTCGCCACCATCTCCCCTTCCCCGTCTTCGCCCGCCGCCACTCACCGCCTATCCCCTCCGTTCCCGCCGCTTTTCCTTGGCCGCGTCCAGGTACCATCCTAATCCTTCATTCTGATTCCACTTCCTAGTTTTCATTTCCATCACAGGAATTATATAGCTTGGAAATGCGGGGTGCGTAAACTATGCCTAATCATGGACGATTTAGTTGAAGTATTTTGCTCTCTGAATTCAGAGTTCTGGAATTCTCGGATTTACTTAATTGATGGTGAAGCAAAGTGATGTGGTGAAGAAAAAAAATGAAGTTTTATCCTGAGGTTCAGCAGTCGTTTTGACCATCCCAAATTTATCTATTTTTATTGGCTGTGCTTAACTTCTGTTCCTTAATCATAATTTACCAAATTTATAGCTGTTCAGACGAAAAAGAAAACCAAGGGGGAAGCATAAAATTATTCCCCCAGTTTTTTTTTTTTTCTATCTTAAAAAGATTACTTGCAGATATCAGTATCTATGTTATGATTATGCTTTTTTTTCTTTTTTCTGTCATAGGAGCATGGGGGAATTGGGATGCACAGAATCGCTTTTACCACTGCATAATACAATGGCTACAACCTGTCTCAGATCGCACTTCGCTGTCAGTGCACGGGCTTGTTGCGAGCTGCCCCATGGTACCTTCCGCCGTTCTTGTCAAGATCGCTAGTAGTATCTTTGTGAGTCTTGTTCCTAGGACACATGAGAAAAAAAAATGCTCATTTTCTCTCTTCTTTTTTAATGACCCTTCAACTGCTCTAGAGTTTAGTGAATCAGAACTGTGGGCTGCAGGCCTAATTGATGTTAGGGATAAGTTAAGTACTGAATTGCTCATTCTGAGAGATAAATTGGATAGACCTTCGATGTGTGTGAATTTGCTTGGTTGATAAGAAGGTATTAAGATTCGAATTTATAGGTTGGAATGGAAAAGATGGGTGATGCGCAAGGACATGGATCATCCAATGGCAGGTGAAGAATGCTACATAGTAGGTTCTTCATTCCTTTATTCAAAATTATAAAATTTATATTATTTTCACTTTAAATTTATTCAAGTGAGTGATTGATGATTCGTAGAGATGAACTGAAGCAGTAGTCAAAATTTCCCAGACATCTATACATTTTTAATGATAAGTTATATTCTTATGAGGCTTCAAGCCTTCGATAATCCATTGTATCATTGTAACAATCTAACATTTATCAACTAACTACACCCTGAGCATTTGTTTTTATTTGTTGGTCCAAACTAAATGGAAAACTAAGATGGCATCCATGCTCGTTTTTTATATTTTGGAGTTTTCTTTTTTCTTGGTCTTTTATTAATTCATGGGCTTTATCTCTGTTTCTACACTTTCGGGAAATTCTGGGACTAAACATTTAACACTAGTTGTTTTTTAAATTGAAATTGGAGTATGTTGCCATTTAATTCCACGCATAGCTTGCTTACTTTACAAAAAATACTGTTACAGCTATCCTCGAAATGGCTGTATGACCAGCCCTTTCACCAGTTCTATTTTTACGAATAATGGGTTTATTACCTCCATTCTTTTTACAGGTGATCCTGGCCCCTGAGATGTGGTTCTAAATCCCCATTGATTGTTGTGGTTAATATCATTTAAACGACCTCCTTGACTTAGCTCCGAATCCTTTGCTCTAGATGACATGAGCTTTTTGTGCTAAACTGCTGAAGTTGCTCCCTGCATGAATTTCTTACTAAGAAGAAAGTTTGAAAGCTTCAGACAGCTAGAGCATAGTTTTAAAACGTTTTATTCTGTTTTCTAGTGATTTTATTCTTCTGAATAGCTATATTGTCGAAGTACTAGTTGGATTATGTTATGGACTTTAGTCAGCTATCACTATTCTTTTTATAGTTTCAATATAACATAAATCTCGTGCGTGGCTGGAGGGTTACAATTCTTGAAAAATTTCCTTTCTCATGTAATACCCAGATGGGACAAGTGAACTGTTGCTGGATTTAGTGGGATTTTCTAGAATTATGATGCCTTGTAGTTCCCCATAATTTGAGCAGTTTTTGTACATTTTGGTTTGTTGGTTCAGGTACCTGAGGGAGCTGTTGGATCTGCATAGCTTGTTCGAGAATATAAAGGGATAATTTATGTTTTGGTATTATGTGGGAAGCCAAAGGGGTTGGCATATCCCGAACCGGGCCAGGGGTTATACATTGGGTTAAATTTTTTGGCTTGGACCGGTCCGGCTTGACCCAGTACGTAGCTTGGCTAGGTTACCAGGTTGGTTTTTTTTTTCCTTAAATTTAAATATAGAATTTTTTTAAAAAAAAATTTGATTAATATGTAATAAATTAAATATGTTATGGTGATGAAAATTATTTATATATATCACAAATAAAAAAGTAGTTTTTCTTTAAAAGTATCATTAATTTCTTTAAAAAACAAAAAAAAAAGTTTAAAAAAAAAATATATATATATATATATATATTTACTTATATATGTCTGAGTCAAGTCAATACTTTAGTCTAAAATTGGATTTTAAATTTAGAATCTGGACTCTTTCTTAAGTGTACATTGATCCAGCCTAACTCAACTTAAAACAATTGAATTGGGTTTAGACTTTAGGATGGAGTCAATGCACACCATAGGAGCCATGTGGGATAAATAAATTTCTATACGAGTCCTGAACGAATAAAATTTGTCATGCTATTTCTGCCTTTTATATCCAAATTACAACCACCCTAAGGAATATTAGTTCATGCTTCATTCTTGTATCTGGTTTTTAATTAAATGCTATAATTGCTTCACGTTTTGTTTCACTGTTTGGGAATAATATTATTTTCAAGGTGCTTGATTCGAGAATTTAGGATTAATATATTGTTTAAGATTATGTTTGGATAAATGGTAAGAGATAGAATAACAAAAAATAAAACGATTAATTTGAAGCAAATTGATAGTTGAAATTTTTTTTAACGATATAATAAAATGAAAAAAGGGGGATTAGGATGAAAATAAATGGTAAGTGGAATAATTGCCGTGAGATTTGTTTGGCTAAAATTTTATCATGATATCATCTTATTTTAAGGATAATATAAAAATAATTTAAAAGACATTTCATTTTATCAATAAATTTTTTCCTTTTTTTAATAAATTATCAAACAATAAAATGGTATATATTTTGTCATTCTATTCTTTGTTATTTCACTTCATTTTATTATTAGTCATTGTATTTCATTATCTCAACTTTTAAACATAGTCTATGAGCTCAACATAAAGGTTAAAAAGACTACTTCCATGGGTAACAAGTTATGTGTTTATAAAAAATAAAAATTAGTGTTTGGTTAAGACAAAATTAGATAAAAGTTTGGTTAAAATAATATCCTATATTTTTAATTTTATTTATCATTCAAATTGGTCTTTTAAATTTAAGAAAACAATTATTATACATCTTAATAAAGAAATAATAATTAGTTTTCTTTATTCAAAAGGTTCATGTCAGAATAACAATTGGTGAGTTTTGCATTAATAACTTTCTCATGCATAATTATACAAAGAATAATAACCAATCAACAACCTAATTTCTCATAAATCCAATTAAACCTTATAACAACTTGAAATGACAGTTCGGCCCAATACGTTTGTCTAAAAAAAAATGATATAAACCCCACAAACAAATAAATTTTTAACGAGTCAATGTCTACTATAATGGTAGCAAGAAACCAAAATTTAAAATAAATTTAAAGCTTAAATTATCATTTTTAAGGAGTTTAAATTTAAAAAACTAATTTAAAACAATAACAAAGATTAAGAGACAATAAAACATGACTTCCAAATTGACATACCTAAAATATGATTGCCCAGTCTAAACCATAGTAGCTACCACACAAGCTATAGAATTCCCCAAGCACTTGGTGGCGATTTCAGCTGTCACTATTCATTACGCAGTGTAATTGTGCTGCTGAAGAAGAAAGGGAAAGAGCAGATAGATTATCTAGAGTGCTCGCCACTGTTTGTGTTTGTTTACACAATTAGAGTGGTCTCTATTGTCCTTTGTTAGAAAAAGTGAGAGAGCAACCTGAGCCGTGGGAGAAGACAATGACACATAATTGAGGTGAACTCTGAGTCAGCTACATGGCTTTATATACACACCTTCAATAACTAATTAAGTTTCAACTGATAAACAGAAAGATTAACAACCAGCTTGGTTAGTCAAACAATATTTAGAATTATTACTGAACATCCTTTCGATATCCTTAGCCTCTGGGCTTGTCTTGTTCTTCCACCTGGCATGAACAAATGAAAATAAAAGGCCAATATGTTTAGAATGAATTCTTTTATGTTCTCAACAGAATATAAAAGTCATGTTCAATTGGTATGAACTGTTCTATAAAATTTAATGGTCTCAAATTTTATATGATCACATATTATCACTGTCACATTTGCTATCTGTAAATTTTTATCCAATAGGTAAAAATGCAAACATGACTTCTCAGTATCAAGACAAAAGGTATAGAATCTCAATAAGATTGGTTATGCTGGCAACTACAGCAACTCACAAACTCATAGGTCTAACTTTGATTGAATCGGGTTCTTTCCCTTTTGCACCGAAAGCTTTATTCTGAAAATCATTGAATCCTTCATGGATCTTTCTGGTTTGGAAAAACAAGAGCACGAGATATATTGCATTGAAGAAGCGATGCTTCATGGTGAAGAATAGAAGGCACATTTAGAAATATTAAGAGAATGCGAAATAGTTGATACCATGGAAGAGGAACCACCAAAGCATCCTAATAGTTACTACATATTAATGTGAACCTTCATCGTGTTGCTTGCTTGCTTTCCTTTCCGGTTATTCCACTTAAGCGAAGTGTTAGCATAAGAAGAATTATCACATTACAAACAGTATGGAATACAGCTTTTTTAAAAACTCAATTATATAGTATTGAAATATATATATATATATATCCAAAATGTCTTATGGGTCATAATGCACTCAACACAATCACAAGGTCCTGGATTATGTCGTCCACTTTCGGTTTGCAATTGGAGTAACTACTTACTTCATCGAAGACAGTGGTGACAAAAAGCAATTTTGTTGAGCACTTCTTCAATATCTATGCACAGGCAAGTGCACTTGTGCAGTCAGTGAGACCTGGATCAGCAAGTCAAGGCACCATTTATTGGAGTCCGGTTTTCAACCAAACAGCAGATTTGTTTTATGGCTTTTCATCCAACAATTTTTTTTTTAAATGTTTTTGAACAATGGATCATCCGCGTACAATAGATTTGCCATCCATTTATCATTTATTGTGCCACGTTATCCACTTTATTGTATAGGATAATTCAAAAAAGAGTTTGTCCTGAAAATTTAATCATAATTTAAAATGCTTATCTAATTCAATAAATTTGACCTAAAAAAATATAACCTAAACAAAAGAAAAACCTAATTAGTAAAACTCATTTTGTAAAATGAACCAGTGTTGATGTTTTTTTAAAGTTTGGCATGACCCTAAAGGGTTCAAATCAATATTTTTTAATAAAAGAAAATATATTATTCAAAACAATTTAGTATAACGTATTATTTTTGTAAAAAAAATAAAAAAGTAATATTTCTTATCAATGGATCTATATCTATAAAACAATTCATTTGTATTTACAAATCCCTTGTAGATAATCTTATAACTAATAAAAATAATTAATTATGTTATTTATCTGAAGTCATAAATAATAAATAGATTTGATTATAATTTTAAAAAAATACTCACTTAACCTGATAACTCAATTCAAAAAATATGAATAAAAACTCGAATGAAAATGTATTATTAAGAAATGAGATTTGACTTTTTTAAAACTCGATTTAAAAAACCTAACTTAATTATCAGGTCTGATTGTGAGATTTAGATTTTTTATTCCTTAAAAAATTAAGTGTTAATTTCATAAGAAGACTAATATGTGAAACTCTTACTATATTATGAAATGAAGTGATTACTTCCCACAATGTTCATCTATTTTAAAAATTGGTATGGTTAATTTTTTAAGATATCAAATCCTCTTTGTATACTATCAAGCTGCTGGTAGTTGCATTAACTTTTGTACTTGTAAACCAACTAATTAAGCTAAGTTGAGATCACTGTGAGAGATTTTTCTTTTTTATGCTGATTATCTCTTTTAGTCAATTGTCAAAAGGATTAGATGGTTGCACAATTATCTTTAGTGTTTGTCTTTTTAATGGACTAGTGCTATTGCCGCCATCTTGCTATACTTTTTCGTACATGCTGCCCCCTAGCTTTTGTCCTGTAAATTTTCCGTCGTGTGTCAAAATTTTGGGAGAATTACATTTAAGAATTATAAATTTATTATAATTGATATTAAATTTTGAAATTATTTGATATACTTTAGGTATTGAATTTTTTTACTTCAAAAAATCTTGCCATAAAGTTTAACGAACGCATGACCAAAGGGTAGGGCAAAGTTCCAAAATCTAAAGGCAGGATTATTTAGAATAAAAATATTTAATTTCTGTGCTCTTCAAAACATTTTAAATTAAAATCTTTCGCTGAATTTATCTTAAATTTATGGTCATCAACCGTAATTTATCCTAAAATTTTTAAATCAAATGCTTTGAGATACGTTCTTTTATTGATTAGGAGTGTTTGTTACATTAGTTCATATATTGAAATCATAATTTTTTTTAGTAACAATTTAGTCTCTTAAATATCACCTTTTCTTTTAATTTGATTTTTTAAAATTAAACTTTTCAATTTAGTACTACAAGGATTACTCTTTTCTTGATTTGGTTCCCCAAGAATAAAATCTCTTAATCAAATTCTTCAAAAAATTCCTTCCAAATCCGTAAAAAGAGAGCCACAAATACATACAAATCATTTTGATTGAAAAAAAAAATTGTTTAGGGGGCTAAATTAAAAGATTTGAACCTAGAAACACCAAGTTTAAAGAAGAGTAATCAGGAATCAAATTGAAGAATTTGTCTTCAGATAACCAAATTTAAAAGGAAAGTGATCTCACGCTATATATTCACTTATGTTTTACTTTCATCTTTTTCAACGTTGCAATATTAGTGCTCAAATAATCACTTCGGTCACGTCTTCAACTTCAGAGAAAGGCCTTAGGCCCCTGCAGGCACTCTGGTTTTGAGAGTAGTCCAATAAAGAATAACCAGATAACTTGAAAACGTAGTACCTAAAGTGCATGAGGGTCATATACATACTCAAAGGCTGTGGATAAAAGAATGATTTGTCTGAGGCAGATGACTGAGAGAGAGGGTCACGTGGAGGTCCATGATTGGTCCTCTGCACAGAAAGACCTTGAGGATAATCATTGCTCTTGCAAGGGAGACCGTTGACTGACTGGCGTCCGGCAGTGCGCAAGGGTATTGTGTGTCAAGGAGGGGGCATGGGGCTTCAAGGTGCATTATCATGGAGTTCATTTAAACTCCTGGAGTGTGGTCATTGAGCTTATTGGACTAATGGGCTTAGTTTGCCCAAGTCAAGTTAGTATTCATCAGTACATTCATTTTGCTTTCTTGACTAAAACATCTAGTTTGGTCAGATTATTTCCGTGTATTCATTCATTAGTCCCATAATAAAGTGCACTTAGAAAGCAGATAGACAGGAATAACTCAAACTAGAAATACATCTGGCTCTCCCCTGTTGCCTTTTGAAGGTAGGTACGAGTCATTTATGGCCCTCTTCCTTTAATCGAATACTTTCCATCTCCAGTTTATATTCCAAAAAGTTTATATGATAGAATTTCTAGAATCTTGTATAACAAATTCATTTGAATGTAGTCCATAAGTTAACATGAGCAAGTGCCTAACCAAAAATATCTATTTTTATCTATTCTGGATTTCAGGGAGATAAGATCCGCCAAGTACTACCTTTTCTCACAGTGAACCGAACTTTGGATTTTTCCTGTTTGAGAGTTTCAAGTACAAGTGGTTACTTGGAGGACCAATGAAAGAAATAAACCAAAGTACAGCTGGTCCTCAAAGCACTGATCCCACTGTCGATATGGACTGTCCACTTTGAAGTTTGAAAAGGAACACCAAGAAGAAGCCCCAACTTGAAGGCACCTACATGGATACTCTCTGGCTCCAAAGTAAACACTATTTTAAAAATGGCAAGAGACCATCCTATCTCCTTTCCCACTTTTACTGCCACTATTGGCAATAATAAGGTCCCATTCTCCCCCACAAAAAGATCATCATACCAAAAAGGAACAAATAGTCCAACCAACCCCACAACAACTACTGCATGTCACTCACTTCCCATTCACCGTCAAACTAGGACATGTTGCATTGTCTATGCAGGACATGGAATTTACTGGGTGAATGCCATGTTTACCATACTTTAGACCTAAATACATACATACATACATACATATATATATATATATATATATATATAAACTCACTTCAATTTTAAAGACCAAAACTGACGCCATATCAACTCATTGGCAAGGCGCTGTATCTTTAAGGAGACACATTTTATGCAACCATGTGCGCATAATGGGTGCTAACCTTTACAAGTGCATTCTATCTTTTGAAATCTAATTTACAAAAGTGGATCATATATCATATTAACTTCAATGAATTTTCATATAATATAAAACTTAAATTCGACCTACAATTAAGTCTAGTCAAATGCTACTCTCACGAATAATTAAAATTTTAAAGGTGGGAAATAAGCAAATTGATTCATCACCAGTGGTCTAAGTGGATAAACACGGAGACTCCATCTTAAGACATATCATATCCTCCCTACTCACAAAGTTCAGCAGACAGATTTGTTACATGATGTGTCCGAAGCACACATGGCAGGCAGTTCAAATAAATTGTGAGATTTGATTTTGACAATGGAATGGAAATATTTTACGATTGTCCAACTTGTGTTTCTATTGTTACTCCTAAGTAGTCAATAAAGAAGAGAACCGTGTGAGGTGAAAAAAGGAAAAAGGGGAAAGATGCAAGTGGAGAATCCTAAAGGATGACAAGGGCAACAGTGAAGCTGATGTAAGCATTGTTCCCTGGGGCACCAAGCATCACTAGGCAGGGTCACTGATTGTTTTGAGATAAAATAAAAAATATACCAATTTCACTTACTTTACACTCTGATACCCCCATCCATTTATCTCTCTGCTTTGATCACCTTCAAAAGGAATTCCAATACGCATTTCCATCTACCCTACTTCCTTTGAAGTTTCAAGTTTCAAACCCAAAGTTCATCGCGAAGAGACCATAATGATCACTCAGGAAGATGGAAGAATTGTCATAACAACCGAGAAACAAGCAAGAGAAAATGAAAAACGAGAAGAGTGGCTGAAGCTGAACCTGAGCTTAGGAGGCAGAACTACTACTCCACTATCAACAACAGGAGACCCTGATTCTCAATCATCAAAACCAGCGGCTCCTACCACCAAAGTTTTCTCCTGCAACTTCTGCATGAGGAAGTTCTTTAGTTCACAAGCATTAGGGGGTCATCAGAACGCTCACAAAAGGGAAAGAGGAGCAACTAGAAGATACCAGTCTCACAAGATGATGACGATGATGGGGTTTTCCATTAACTCGCCGTTTTATCGAACACTTGGTGTGCAACCTCATTCTCTTGTGCACAAGCCATCATCAGGCTGGGGTGGAACACCAGTAATGGCAGCGAGCTTTCATGACCTCGGAACGGCATGGGCTTCACCTTTCATGGGGGAAGATCAAAGGTATCTGGTGTGGCCAGGAAGCTTCCGTTTGGATCCACCACAGCAAGCCGAGGCACCTCAAGAATCGCTCAAGCTTGATTTAGACCTCAGACTCTGATATTTCAGGCTGAAGAGATTGGCTCGTGAATTTAAGCTCGGATGTTGAAACAAACACAGGTAGGAGACCCATGACAGTGAAGAAATCAATATCTTTGATGATTGTTCTACATAGCCGACGCTATAAGATTTAATACAGAGCTTGTACTTTTTATATGTGTTATGACAGCAAACTTGAAAATCCGATCTTCTCTTCCTCTCCGTTTGAGCCCACATCATCTGAGAATAACATGAAGAAATTGATGACCGCATATTCAGTCAATTTACATCAAAATTGATGAACAGAATAATTTTTAAAAAAAAAAACTAAGCCACGAGGTATGATCTATAAGGATGAACGGTGTGAGACGTTAGATTAGATTCTCAAATTTCTACTATCTTACGTAAAAGAAGTAAAATAAGAAAAATTGTAGAATATATTTCATTAATTTATTAAGATTTAATTAAATTATATTTCTCATGTTAAAACTATTAGTTGATTCTCTTAACATTTAATATATATTACAACAATTTTCTTTTAATATATTTTTTGTCAATAAAATTAGTATTTTGTGTATTATATGTTTTATAAAATAAAAAATTACTTAATTAGTTTTATTATCTTACCAAAAATAAAATAATAATATTTGGTTAAAATTTATTATCACTTCAATTAAATTTATTATTATATTAAGAATATATATATATATATATATATATATATATATATATATATATATATATATATATATATATATCGTTAATGAAGTTTGTGTATCATTTTAAATTGATTTTTTAAAAGTTAAATAATTTAAATTAGCTCCTTAAATTTAAAGCGGCTTAAAATGATCTCTTATATTTTAAAATCATCTTAAATTTTTCTTGCATAGAATGTTTGAAGGACAAATTTAAAATAAATTTTAAATTTAAAGGACCATTTTAAAAGATTTTAAGTTTAAAGAACCAATTTAAAATAATAAATAAAAACGAGAGATAATACTATTGTAATCTTTATTCTTCTATCAAATTTTTTGTTCCCAAACACACTTGCTCTTTTTCTTATTCTTTGTTCCAAGTACATTAAATTTAAACAATCGATAATTTATCACAAATCCTATTTAATTTTTTTCTTTTCACTCGCATCTCGAATATTTTATTATAAATCATCCTTTATCATTTTCACTCTCAACTCAAACTAGATGTCTTTCATTGTCGCACATTTCTCTTCCATTTGTAGAACTATGTAACAGGTCTTGTAACTGCCGCCTTACCCAAAAGAAGTTTTTAAAAATTAAAATTAATACAATCTTACCGAAGATCATCAATGTCTCAAAGAAAAAATTCATTGGATTAGCTATATTTTCCATTGAACAATAAAGTTAGGAAGATTAATTAAAAATTTAATAATTATTACATTTTCATCTCAAATTAAATTTTGAATAAACAAAATTATTACTTTATTCAGCAAATAAAAAGCTTTGAATTAGACTTTTGCTTTGAGCCACAAAATACGTTGAGTCGCTATACATGATATTAAGCATTGGATTGTGAAATATATCTTTGAATGAATGGTTGAACATGACAAAGGAGTTTGGAGAAGCAGCTTGTTAGTGACTTGAATCCTTTCCTTTTTGCATTATGATTTATGATAATTTACTACCTCACAAGTTGAGAGAACATGATGAACTTTAGGGCTGTACTTTGCCTCATGATGCATGCATGCATGATTGTATGCACCACAATAAAAGGAAAGAAAGAAAAATTTACATGTAATTTTTTATATTGAATTTACATTGTTTTCAATTAAAATATAATAAATATATGATTTTTTTTAATTATATTGATATGTATATGATTATTACAGATAATTACTATTTTAAAATTAAATTATATATTATTATTAATTAATCATATATTTGTTACATTTTAATAAAAAGACAACATAACAAAAATATAAAAAATTACACATAAATAAAATCTTAAAAAGAATCAGAACAAGTTCTGAAGAGACTTTAAAATTAATATCTTTCATCGTCAATAAGACACGCATTTAATGCTAAATTACAATATTAGAACAATAAGTGATGGTTCTAGGACAATTAGAAATGAATTACAATATTAATACTACAATTTGATTATTATTCTTAACGTAAATCAATTAACTAAAATGGATCTAATATTGCACAGTATATTATGCTATACAACATGAACTATTAGATCAAGATCATCTTACTTTATGAGTCTCACATTAATTTAACGATTTCTTACAACATATAATATTAAATCCAAACTCAAGTGTCATACAAACTTGAAAGAAAGAAATAATTGAAGAGAATTTGGACGGAAAGGAATTCAATGGAGCCCACTTTTTCTTTTATGAAATTATGGAAGAGATAATTATGCCGATGAGGAGGTGAATGAGCATAGTTAATATGCAAGTTCCCGTGGGACCTATGTGAAGGAACCATGTTGGGTTTTATTAGCAATCGCACTTTAATATTCCCCTAATTATTTCGTTAATGTGTTATCTATCATTTCACGCACAAGAGCATATCGACAAATTTACAAGCTTGATAATATCATTTCCCTTTAATATGCAAACCCAAAACATCAGAGGTTTCAAATCATTTCTTATCTTTTCTTACCTAAATCTTTAATATTAAAGCAAACTAGATATATTTTTTTATTCCACATCCTCCTGTCCTGCCCTCCACTCTCTACCTCATTTTGACATAAACTAAGAACCCTATCCGTCATAGACCTCAGCGAAAAAGAGTAAATTAGACTAATTTTCTTTGAATTTTTTGAATTTTACAAGATAAAATTTCCCTTGAGGTAAAAAGTTATTGTGCAATTTAATCTAATTTAAATTTTTAATTAAAATACATTTAACTGACTTAAAAAATTGAAATAAGGGATATTTTAATTACAAGAATTTTAAATTTCACTAAAACATAAGAGTATATTTAAAAAATATAACAGAATTTCGTATAATTTTAAAAAAATAATAAATAAATAAAACAAATTGTTTCTCAAATATATTTAGTTCAGTTGAAGCCCGAAATCATCTGGACTAGCTATTCAAGGGTTACTTGCAACTGCAGTTTCTTCGTTTTTTTTTTTTTTTACCACAGTTCCTTTGCTTTTAGGCACAATCAAAAGTTGAATTTTCTGGTTTCTCACTATATGCAATCCCAATTCCCACATACATTCACCCAACAATTTTGGCCCATAAGTTAATTGGTACAGAGAAATGTCTTTTATTGCTTGAGAATTCAACAACAACATAATAGCCCTATTGCCTTTTATAGGATGCTGGGCTACTAACTAACCACTAGTAACAGTCTCTTAACAGAACAGTTAAGCAACTGCTACTAACACAGCTAAACAACATAATTAACAAACTACTTCCTTCTGTTATAACCATAGCCATGAAACAATTACATCCTCCTGAAAAGGATCCTTGTCCTCAAGGTTTTGGTTTAACAATAGGAAAGTTTGGATAGAGCTCCCTAATAGTAGTAGCATCTTCCCATGTAGCATCTTCAGGATTGGAAAATTTCCTCTAAATTAACAGTTTAGTGACAGGGAGATGTCCATTTGGAACTAGCTTCCTTCCCCATATATGCTTAAGCTTCATATGGAAATAACCTTAATTGTCTATCTTGGGTAATGTAGTATGAATTCTAACAGAATCCCCCACTTGCTTCTTTAACAAAGAAACATGGAATATTGGATGTATTCTAGAAGTAGAAGATAGGTCCAATTTATAGGCAACAGTACCAATTTTCTCCATCACCTTAAATGGACCAAAATAACAAACAACTAACTTATGCAAAGATATTGCTTCCATTGCTTCATTGTAAAAATGATAGCAATTAATTCCCTTTCATAAGTAGATGAAACCCTTATTCTAGTAAAAAAAAAGCTTTGCTTGCAAAGGCAACTATTCCCATGTTGGAAGCATCAATTTCCAATACAAAATATTTCAAAAAATCTAGTAATATTAGAATTGGGTGACGTAGCTGTTTTCAAATGTTCAAAAATTTTATTAGCTTCTTTAAACCAAACAAAGGTACCAGTTTCCTTCAATAGCATTGTGAGTGACTTGTTAATTGTAATATCTCAAATAATAACTCTCATTTAGTAATAGGTACAAAATTACCTTGTTAATATAATAATTAAATCAATCAAAGAGGGAAGGACCCAATTGAAAATCCAAAAGGACCTACTTGAAAAGTTATAGTATATATAGGGGTAAAAGTATAATTTTTTGTAAAGTTGCAATTCATGTTCAAATTTAAATTTAGAAATTCCAGAGGATCCAAAAATTTATGATTATGGAATTTTGTGCAATTTTGGATTAGAAAATAACACTAAAGGGCGTAAAAGTGTGAATAAAGAGTAAAATATCTAATTTTTACCAAATAATTTTATTTATTTGACTTTTCCACCCACCCTTAAGCCAAGTGGAGAACAAGTGGAAACTTAATCATCTTCTCCATTAAATGCACGAAAATGAAGAAAAAATAAGGTTAAAAAATGGTGGAGAAAATGGTAGAAGAAAGAGAAATATAAAAGTAAATTTTTTAAGGTAATTTCTTTACTTTTTGTGCTCATGGTAGAAGAAAAAGTTGTGGAACTCACTGAGAGCTATCTAATAATCTAAATATTTTCTCTTATAGTGGATTTTGACTTAAATGTAATCAAGGATCTAGTGAATTCAAGTAGAGAAAAGTGAAGCAAAAGAAAAGATAAGCTTGCTTATAAGAATTTTTTGAATAGTTTGTAAAAATTTCAAGTCAAAATAGATCATTCGTGGCCAAGACCATGAAGTTTCAATTCTTTTTCATCATATTTGTAATCTAGAGACTTAGATGAAGAAATTTCTCTTCATGACCTAAGTGAAATTCTGGCTAGAAAGAGGAGATATTGTCATTGCAACGAAAATTAATAAAAGAATTAGCTTAAAATAGCAAGGTAACTCATTCTTCACTCCTCATATGCTATATGTGTGCTTATGCTTAGTGATTGCATACATGATGAATTTTTGTACTTTATGTTGCTATAAGTTAATGTATGATGATGTGAGATCTCACATGGAGCCTTAATGGTTTAAAATTGATGTTATGTATTGTAGGGTTTGGACATAGTGATCTTACCCTAATCATGATATTGAATATGATATGGTTATAAACCAAAATTAAATGTGTCAACTCTAACATAATTTCATGAGTTACATTCATGTCATGATGATGTGTGCATTACTTTGCTTATGTGTGTCATAATGTATATGGAATATTAAGTGAGTTATTGAGACTTTTTGTCTCATCATATCTCTAACAAACTATTTTAGGTGGATCTAGTAAAGATAAGCAAAAGAAAATAGCCTTCTAGATATATTAAAGGAGCAATGCCAAAGGACTTGGTTAGTTGGAAGCTATGATGTTTTGATATATATAATAAGAATTTAAGGATCAAGAATGTATTACCATATAACTTAGAAAATATGAGGATGTAGCACAAAACTTTCTTGTATGTGTATAAACTCCCACATGCATGAACTAACGACTAACCAATAGTTGGAACAAATTCTAATATGTAATGAAAGGCTTCTAGATGTGTAAGTACGAGTGAATGAGGACAAATTTAAAATTTGATATGTTGGAACCTATTTATTCAAGTTTTTGTTTTATGAAGATATAATTTCATAAGACAAGAGAAAATGTGAAAAAATAAGTAGATGGACTCCAAAAATTATTATCTTAGGCGGAATTAATCTTAATATATCAAAGTTTACTGACACCAAATTCCATCAAATTTTGAGTTAAGTAGCTACTATTTTTGCATGCTTAAAGTATGAAGAATTGTACAGAAAAGTTTCCTAATATGTATGATGTTGGGTGACACTTGAGGTACACAATGGATAAATTTTTAGCTGATATTTCATTTGAAAGTCCCTTAGGTACTAATTAAGTATTCTAGAAATTTTCATATCATTTGGATTTCATTTAATTGGGTTTTGCACTAAAATTCTGTAACAAAATTCTGATTCTGCATAATTCTGTACAGCCACGATCATAGATTTATTTATAAGGACAAAAATTGGAGTTTTAAACTGAAATTCGGTGCAAAATTATCTTTCATGATATTCTTATTTCTTGAAAATTTTCACAAATTTTAAAGTGTCCTAGAATTTATTATGAATTTTTAAAGTTGATTAATTTACCATATGAATGGTACCACTAAAATATAATTTATCTTTCCTATTCAACTATCTTCCTACCAGGTTTTCTTCATTTTATTTTTATCATTGGATTGTGAGCACTAGACTACTTGCCTAGAGGATGTTATGTATTATGGTGTAACACTAATCACCTCATAATTGGAGGTAAATTTTCTATAATATCCTATCAAACCTAAAAATCAAAGTAGTGACTTGATATTAGTAGGAATTCGCCAAATAATCATTGAATCTACTTTTTTAGGATATGTCTCAACACCTTTTTGGTATATAATATGTCCCAAATATTCTATTTGCAAGGCTCCAAAGATACACTTAGACCATTTTGCAAATAACACATTATCTCTTAGTGTCTACAAGGTAAACTTCAAAAGCTCAATATGATTCTCCCAACAAGAACTATATACTAGGATATCATTGAAAAAGACTAAGATGAATCTCCTAAGGTAAGTTCAAAATACAACATTCATTAATCCTTAAAAAGTTATTGGAGCATTTGTTAACCTAAAAGGCATTATTGTGAACTCATACAACCCTTCATGAGTTTTAAAAGCAATTTTATGCACATCCTCCTCTCTCATTCTAATTTGGTGATAACCAGCCCGGAGATTCAACTTAGAAAAATACTTAGCAGCATGTAGCTCATCCAATAATTCCTTTATAACTAGAACAAGGAATTTGTTCTTGATAGTCTGATTGTTCAACCTTCTGTAATCTGCACAAAATCTCTATGATCTATCCTTTCTGTTAACCGAAACTACTAGTGAAGCAAAAGAGCTCGACCTTGGTCTAAAACACCATTTTGGAACATTTCTTGCACCAAATTTTCAATAGTATTTTTCTTCAAAGGCTTATATTTATAAGGCCTACTTGATATAGGTTGTTCCTTCTTTAATGGAATAGCATGATCAAATGCTTTCTTAAAAGGTAATGTCTTAAGTTCTTCAAAAACATCCTTACAGGAAAATAGTAATTCATTCAATTCCAGTTGTCATTTCTCAATAATTACTGTAACCAGTAGAGTTTACTCATCCTTGCTACAATTTCCTACTTGTAAAAGAAACATCTAATGCCTTTGTATACAATTTTTTCTTAGAACTCCTTACTCTCCAACTATTATGTCTTTTCACAAATCCCATGCAGCTCGTGATGTTCACTATTGAGTTTAAACTCATAGTTTGATTGTGCAAGTCCCAAGTGATTTCTCTTAATGTTGCCAACCATTGAACTCCTAAAATAAGGTCATAACGTCCCAACTGCATTACTAGAAAATCAACTAAAAAATATTCATCCCTATACTCCATTTCAAATCTGGACATTTTGTTAAAACCAACATTATCTCACCATTTGCCATTAAAACTTTTGTAACTGTAGCTGGACAGCTTCTCAACTTCAACCTTTTAGCTATAAAAGTGCTCGCAAAATTGTGAGTACTGCAGGTATCCAAAAGAATGATTACTTCCTGCTTCTTGATAAACCCTTTAACCTTCAGAGTAGAGTAATTGGAATAAACATTCTCCATTGCATTTGATAAAGCTATAGCCATATCTACTTGAGAACTCTTTTTCTCCAATTCCTCCATTTCTTCACCTTCTTCCTCTGCCATTATCATGAATATTTGTGAGCTCTTACACTTATGATCCTGAGAATGCTTTTCAAGACACCAATAACAAAGGCCTTTGCATTTTTTCTCATCGATTTGACAGCTACTTAACCTGCCTCTCCACTCCTATTTTTTGTATAGGCTTAGGAACTAACTCCAATTGAGAATTAGGCACAACAAATAGAATTTTTGAATCAGATGAACTCCCTACAAATGAAGTAAACTTAGAAAAAGAGTTAGAAAAAAAAGGTTCCAAAGTTGATTGAGCTTGAAGACAGAGCTCAAAATGAACACCTAGGCTTCAACACACGCATAGCATTCAACGAAATTTCTTGTAACCTTGCTAGGTAAAATGTATTGCTCAAAGTCTGATCCTTACCAACATCTCAACTTCCAATGTCAAACCTCCAAGGAAGAAGCTAATTGCTACTGGCTCAAGTAAATTTAATTGAGTCCAAAGAACCTTAAACTTCTCTTGATACTCCATCACAAAATCTTCCTAACTCAAATTCTTCAATTCTACCATTAGATCAATCTTAGAATGGTCACTAAATCTCTCTGCCATTTTGTCTAAGTATTCGATACAATTCACATCTTGTAGTTGACACTTCTTGAAAAACGATTAATGCCATTACAATGCCCAACCCTCCAAGTTGATACTAATCAGCTTAACTTGTTGCTCCAGTGGTGTTGGGTCTACTTCAAAAACTTGCTAGCAATTATAAGCTCACCCTTTAAAATCAATCCCTTCGAAACATGGGAATTCTACTCTAGTGAATTTCGTTAGTAACAAATATTTAACTCCTAAATGAATGTTAAACGATCCGAACATTGATCGATTGCCATTACTCGACCCACTCATAGCTTCATTGCTCTTAACAACCTTCACAAACAATTCTACTAAGAGTTCCTCAATCCTATTCAAAAAACCACAAAGTTCTTAAATGTCTGCCTTTGACAGTGTAAACTCAACCTCGAACTCATGAAACCGATCTTGAGAATGAGTTTCACAAGTCATCCTACTTAGTTGCAAGCTCTAATACCAATTGGTACAGAGAAATATCTTTTATTGCTTCAAAATTCAAAAACAACATAATAGCTCTACTGCCTTTTATAGGCTACTCGGCTACTAACTAACAAACCACTAATAATAGTCTATTAACAGAACAATTAAGCAACAGCTACTAACACAGCTAAACTATAGAATTAACAAATTACTTCCTTCTGTTATAACCGTAGCCACGTAACATTGATCAATGTTCATGCAAGTTCTCAGAAAGTATTTGAGCAGGTTAAAAATAGCTTTCTTTCCAACAGTGCAATCTTATTTCTCTCAGCACCTCAACAGGACATTCGTTAAAGTATGAGCACTAGAAAATCATCTTATTCAATTTACTGCTCTCTACAGTACTATGGCTTAAAAGTTACAAAAGATGAGAGTTAACAACCCCGCAAAGTTGTCATAATGTGTATCCCATGAACGAGAGACCTGAATTGACTCCAATGCTTCATGAGCTGCTATCATTTACTGGGTAAGATTATATATCATGATGGCAATGAATGCTTGAACTTGAGGTATACACTAAGTTTTCTGTAATATTCATGTGTTTTTGCCTTCTGTAATGAAAGTAAATCCCTCCACTTCTATTCAGAAGGGGAGAAACAAAAAAAAAAACAGAAAGAAAAAAAGAATCCTTATGGGAATGGGGTGTCTAAACAAGGAAATCTTAAAAAAAAAAAGGGGGAAACTAGCAACTAACTACAATTAGTGTTTCCAAGAGGGGCCAAGTAGAAATCGACCCACCTTAGGTGGATTCCTGAAACCCATTAAATGAAATACATATGGCACACTTTTCGATACTACCCTGATGAAGAGTAAGCAAGTCTATCTCACAGGAACTCAACCTCCCAAAAGATGGGTTATTAAGATTTGTTGCCCAAGGCAAGGATCAAGCTTGATTTCTCGATAAAAATTCATTTTCTTTTCCTTGTTTTTATTTTTTCACTTATTTGCAATTCACTAACTCTAGGTGAGCCAGCAGGAGGATTTGTTGCTGCACTATCAATGTCCATATTCGCAATCGATTCCTCCGTATCTGTTGTATGCTTCCTTTTTCTAGAGCTTGAGGATTTTGATTTATGTACATTTCCCTCCTGGGATCCTGATTTAGAGTCTCTCTTCTCATCACCAAGTGCTACCTCAATTTCAACTCTGCTGGAAGTGGCCGGCTGTGAAGCATTTTTACATGCGCTGGCTTCCATACGTGATGAATTCCGAAAGCTCCAACGAGCATTCTCAAACCATTTGCTAACCTGAAAGTGAGGGGGAAAATGAAATTCAAAAAAATTATAATTGAAAGCTGGAAATGCATTTAACTGTTAAGAACAACACTAAGAGATGGAACCTGCTGGAAAGTAAGTCCAAGTTCTTGTGCCAAGCTTTCTTTTGTGGCTCTGTCTGGGTACTGATTTTCTTTGAATTTTTTGTAAAGCACCTGAAAATACAAGTTCAATCACCCTAAAGTACACCCTTCCTTTCAACATAAATTCAAATGTGTGCATGAGTGTTTGCCTCTTTGTGAAAGGAAAAATAAAATTCAAGCACATTTACATCATAGTAAAATGTAAGCTTCAAAGCAAGTTGTAAGTTGAATAATTGACAGGAACAAGACGACCATGTCATTTTCAAGAGATACTCGCTTAAAGGCTTCAAGAGAAGGGTCTACTATGAATCTATCCAGAGAGAGGGGGCAACTATGCAAATCTGAAACTTGGTTTAAGGACAATATGAACAACAAATTATACCAGCGTATCTAAGAAGACAATGCACCATTACCTTAACTACATCTTCCCCAAGTCTTTTGTAAGTTGAAGATCCAAGTTTTTTATCATTTGAACTAGCGCTCTTAGAGTCTTCAAGTGATATATTGGGTGAATTATCCATATTTTCAACATTTTTTTGACGAGTATTTTTCCTAGGAGTATGTGCAGCTGCATTCTGAATATGGTCCAATATTGAGGCTTTCCCATTTGGTGACACTGGAGCTCCTTTGCTATTGAATTTCCTTTTCCTACTTGAAGTAGCATTATCAGTCCAATCTTCATCATCACTAGTATCCGACAGAGCCTTTTGGTAAGTCTCCTATAACAGGAACAAAGATGGCTAAAGAACTGGGATATAGAGAAAGCAATGAAATGGACCAAAAAATAACTCTCTCCACACACTCCTGAGTAGGCATACAAGCATGCAGGCAACTGTACTACAGCATGAGAGTCACATCTACTTCATATGAGAAAGGCAGATTGTGCATGCAAAATCTTAGCTAGCATTATAAACCATAAACCATGAAGGTTAACTTACATCATACAGTTTTTGGTAGTCCAACCTTTCAATTTGTCTTGTCACAGTAACAGGAGTGGAAGCTTCTTGACCAGGATCAAGCTCCAGTAAAGATGATGCAGACAATGGATCATTATCCTGTCCGGATAATGCATTACCATTAACCACATCAGCAAGATCCTCAGAGTCAGATGTGAAATCAGAGCTTGAACTTTCTTCAGCCACATCTTGGTCATGATCTGCAGCATTGGGATCATAATCATTGTCCTCAGAATCATCAGAAGGAAGGCCTAAGTATGGATCCTCACAGCGCGAAGCATCTATTTCTTCAGAAGCAGAAGCATTCTCAGATTCCTCAGAACTTGAATTGCCTCCTTCTACCTCCTCATCTTCTGAAACATCAGGATTATAATCATCATCATCTGAATCATCTGATGGAAGTCCCAAGTTGTCATCCACTCTATTTCCAGCAGCTGTGGCTGCCTCTGGGAAAACCCTCTGAACAGGAGTAAGGCACATGATGAGAAAAGAAAGATCCAAAAGAGTAATAATTGAGCAATGGAGAGAAGACAAAAATTTCCCACTGACCTCCCAGGCATCACAAACAGAGAGCCTTGTCCCTAAGGAGTCATTAAGAAGTCCGAGACAGTCGTCTTTGCAATCACATCCAGGGCATAGCCAACCCTCATCATCAGGTGGAACTGTATGCCAGAAAAGTATATACATAAATGATTAAAAGCTTGGAAGCACTAAAAGGATCAAATCAATCAGGTGGCCGGAAGATTACTGTTTTCAGACAACAATGGAGGTTCCAAACAGAACTGGTGAAATCCACGGTCACAAGCACCATCACAAAGTATTATATCATTACCAGTGGTCAAGTCTTTGGACTTGCATCTTGCACAGAATATCTGCCACATAAAATTTCAAGCCAGTATACACAAGTCAAAAGATCAAGTGAAGATTATACAATCCTGAAGAATTAGATTCTCCATTTAGGAATCAAATATAAAGGAACCTACATCCTCACTGCAAATTTCTCCTTCGGAATCAAACAAAGATTGTGGAAGCCTCCCTTCAGTACACAATGTATCTAAATGTTGAAACAGATCCCTAATTTTCAATTTAAGCCTAAGTATTTCAGACTTAGCACGTTGAAGCTCCTTCTCAGGTTTTACTTTTTCCAGGCTGCAAAATTACTAAACAATGAAACTAGACACAACATAAAAACTGATGTAGGTTAAAGTAAATAAGCAAAAGTAAAAAATAAAAACATATTCTCAGAACTAGAATGCAAAATTAAGTTAATAAAAATTAGTCCAAAAACACAAATAAAGATGTAGTTCAAATATTGTAGTACAATACTGGTACTACTGAACATGTCTTTTGTTTGAAAATTGAAACCATTTTGTTATCTCTTGGCCTGACTAAATGCAGAAACAGACCATCTCATGAACAAATTTAGTTACTCCAGTTCCAACACATCATTCCAACAACAATGCAATAGTTTCCCTGATCACTAATAGTAAAAAAAGAGGCAGGAAATACATTCAATGAAGAATAAGATAATACGTTGAACTACCTCAGAACTATCAATTAGTTGTATCATTTCAAGTCCAACATATTCATATCATAAAGCTGACAGCATATAAGAATGGGAATGTAGCAAGAGACCATATCAAATAATCCCAAGCACATGAAGCATTCAAGCTAAAATTTAAATTCTATGAAATTGCATTTGGTGGCAAAAATTTATAATTTCGTTTTTGGGTAAGAATATTGATCTAGGCAAATATGTGCATAGGTTGATGCATTCTTAAATTACAAATCTGAGGTAACAAGGAAAGCATAATTGAAAAAGCAATCCTCAGTATATTAATATAATATAATCCTTTATTTTTAATTGGTCAAGTAAGGATTTAATGAATTAAAAACACACGATACAATATGAATACAACGACAAATCCAAGTACCCACACTTCGATTATTAAATGGAATTAATATATATACAACACACAAAGATTCCTAGTTTCTTAAACACCATATGCATACAATTCATTTAACTCAAAGCAGGTGAGTTATAGGGAAATTGATAATAAAATATTAATAGAGTGTCACTCAAGCACCAAAGACCACAATAAGTGTGATACCATTTTGTTTTCTCATCAATTAAACAAATATAAATGTTATTCTGAAATAGAGGCTTCAATCCAAGATAGATCAGGATGCAAAAGTCATCTCCAAATATAAACTACAACTTAACAAAAGCACATTGTAACTAGAACAGTGTACATACCTATATCCCTTCCAGCCCTCACCAGAATAAGCATCAATCAAGCTCTGTTCATAACTCACTCGATTCAAGAAATATTTTAGACGAGCTCTGATTCTTGAGAATTCATCAGCCACTCTCTCTCCTCTTCCCTCATTCTTCTTCTTTCTTCCTCTTCTCTTTTCTCCATCATTTTCAACGTTAACTAAATTAGTATTCGATTCTGGTGGTTTAGGTTTTTTAAGCATCCTTGAACGCAAAACTCTGTCACTACTTCTGAACATATATTTTTTCTTCAATGATTTTGAAGTTCTAATATGCTTGCACCCTAACTGGACATGAGTTTCCCTTTTAGAGTTTCTTTGCAAACAGCCAGGGCTACTGCCTTTGTCAATATCTTCAGAAGGTGGATCTAATTGTTCATTTGCATCACTTCTTTCCACAGGTTGATCCTGAACACTTTGGGAGGCCAGCTGATGTTTGTTGTCTGATTCATCATTAAATAAAGAACCAGAAACCTGTTCTAAGGAATTATACTGAAAGCTTGAACCTTCTCCAGTTTGAGGTCGTGCTTGCTGTTGAATGACAGAATCTCCGGTCCTACTATCAGAGACTTTAAGTGATTTTTCATCAAGAAGAGAGCTGGTTTCCCCATTACCAAGGACCCTTTGTTCATTGTCCAACAACTCAGAGCCAATCTGATTAGTTTTCTCTGACACATCAAAATGGGCAGATCTTGGATCAAGTGTATGCAGCTGTTCTGAAGTATTGTGGTTATGGCATGTTAACTTTCGGGTTTTGCCACTCATATGGTCTGAGGAAGCATCCATACCAATAGCTATGCCCTGTTCTAAGATATTATGTTGAAAACATGAACCTTCTCCAGTTTGGCAACTCTTGTCTACAACACATTGAGGTCGTGCAGGCAGTTCAGTGACAGAATTCCCAGTCGCACTGTCAGAAACTTTGGGTGATTTTTCATCAAGAACAGAGCTGGTTTCCCTGGTGCCAAGGACCTTTTGTTCATTCTCCAAATATTCAGAGCCAATCTGATTAGTTTTTTCTGACAATTCAAAATGTGCAGTTCCAAGATCAAGTGTATGCAGTTGCTCTGAGGTATTGTCGTTATGGTATGCTAGCTTTCCGCTTTGGCTACTCATTTGATCTGAGGAAGCCTCCATGCCGAGAGCATCAGCCTCTTCTAAGGTCTTATGCAGAAAGCATGTACCTTCTCCAGTCTGACAACTCTTGTCTATGTCACATAGAGGTTGCCCAGGCAATTGAATGACGGAATTCTCAGTCATACTGTCAGAAACTTTAGGTGATTTTTCATCAATAAGGGAGCTGGATTCCCCAGCGCCAAGTTCATTGTCCAAAAATTCAGAGCCAATCTGATTGGTCTTTTCTGACAATTCAAAATGGACATTTCCGGGATCAATTGTATGCTGCTGTTCTGAGGTATTTTGGCTATGACATGTTAACTTTCTGGTTTCACTACTCATTTGGTCTGAGGAAGCCTCCATGCCAATAGCATCAGCTGCCATAGTTGGAAGGCAAAGCTAATAACTAAAACAAAAGAATCAATTCAGTTGGAGCTTTAAGCAGTGTCTTTTGAACATTTTATATGAATAATTAATGAGGGAAACAACTGATATGCATTACAATGCACATAATCAGCTGTAGTCGGAACCAAATCTCCACTCATACAAATAATAAACCCAACCTTCTGATCATTATGAGTTGTCTGCATAGACAAAGATGCCTGATCACAGGACAAACGACAAACAAATCTACTTCAGTTATCTTATATTTGTCAATTCAACATACTTTATTGAAAACCAGAGTGCAGCTTGAGAAGAAACTCCAATATGTATATCATTGTATATCCATGCTCAGTTACCTTCATCACAGAATGGGAGAATCAAACAGTAATGTGTATAATATCATATTTTTACTAATAAATGTCTTCGTTTTTTTTAATAACTTCAGTAACAACTGTTGCAAAGCTCTTAACCCAGAGCAACTGAAGTGCAGATTTACGAGTTGCTAAAAGAAAAATCTAAGCCGCCAAATTTAGATTAGTGTGAAACTTGGACAGACAAGCCACATCAACAATTAAAAATTCCAAATAGAAATTCTGATTAGCTGTATCCAGCTGCCCTTCAAAATTAATTACAGCATGCAATATTCACATATTTCAAGTGCTTAGTTCCAGTAGCAGCCTATAAAATCTGAAAATATAACGTCTTTCTCTTTGTAAAGAAAACGCAAGATGAAAAAAACAATGCTCAACTATATAAGCCACTAAGTGTGGTCTATTAGTGAAAAACTATGGGTGGAATGCCAGTATATAAGCCGTAGAGCTAAGTTTGCAACTTCCCAAACGCAAACAACAGCAATAACAAAACATAAAATTTCGAATTTTATGCCCACACAATAAGGACACAGGAACCCACCCCCAGAGATTAAAGATCAAAATTTAAGTAAAATCAACCGTACCCAGAGGATTAAAAACCTTCCTTTCAGCAGCTAAGTAAAAATGAAACGGAAATTAAGTTATATCAGCACTTACGTTATCGATGTGATTAACATAGCATTCTCCGTACCAAATGGGGAAGGCAATGACAGGAGGATTAAACGGGAACTTGGAAAGGAGAAATTGGGGTTTGGGTTTCGATCTAATGCGATGTGAGAGTTTGTTTTCCTGAGAGAAGTGAACGCTGAGATAGAAGAACTCACAAAAAGATGTTCTTTATAGTTTGCCTTCTCCAAATCTTAGCCACCGTTGAAATTGTCACCAATTCACCAAAGTAGGGATTGAATTGAATTCAACTTTCATATGTCGCGCTCGCGGCGTTTGCGTGTCCATGCCGTCCCATCTCAAAGAAATCCATAAAAAAATTCAACTGGGAATGGAGGGTAGTTCAGGTTGAATTATATAGGCACAATAAACAAGTAAATATCTGAACTCATTTATAATAACAAATAATTTTTCTTTTTTTGTAAAATAATTGGGAAAAATATAATATTTTTCCCCATGTATATTAGAATCGACAATTTCATTTACAATTTCAAGCGTCAAATGAAATTTTTCACGCAAGCTTGCTCCTGCCTCCTCCTCAATTCGAAGTCTTCCTTTCGAGGTTCAAGTATTGTAAAAAGTCCACAAATTTTTCTCAAGCCTGCACTTTTAAGAGCTATGGAGATTACAAGGCTTGAGGAGATGTGTTATGATTTTCTACCAAAATAAGTGGAATATTATAGGAAAAATTGTTCAATTTGGCAAAATCACACACGCACACATATAACACATTCAAGTATAATTTAAAACTTTATTGTAAAATAGTTTGACAAATATTTAAATAAGATTCTATAATTTGCAATCTTACGGGGCGATTGTTGTTGTGTTTACGATTTGATCCCAGGCAATTTATGATATTCTTAATAATTTATCTAAAAACCTGTCCAAAAAAAATTAATTTATCTAAAAACACATCGTTGATAACATTTTTCGATAATTCAAAATAATTTGGATTTTTATTTTAAATTATATTAATTATCGTTTGAAGCATCTTATTTTTATTATTTTGATTTTACATGAATAAATTTCATTTAAACAAGCCTTAATATGAGAAAAAAAATCCACTATTTTTAAATTTCTTCATGTGTATATATCTGATACCTGTTTGGTTTGTGAAAATAAAAGAAGGGAAAGGGAATGAGAATAAATTGTTTGATATAACCTAAAGACAAAAGAATCCATTTCCATGGGAATAGTCACTCCCACATATGAGGGAATCACTTAACCCTCCAATGACCAAGGTATTGCTCAGCATTCACGAGAATGAAGGGAAAATTGACCAAAATGCCCCTTTTCCTCTCACCCTGCTCTACCTCGTCTTCTCCCTCTCCTCCAACTGCTCCCTTTTCTTCATCTCCTTTCTTTGCTGTCACCGATCATTTACCACACGTCATTGTCGTCGAAGGTCATAGAGACAACAGTGCTTATCAACGGCAATAAGAGAGAGAGAGAGAGAGAAAAGCCCTCCTTTTTGCAGATCGACGAGAGAGAAAGGAGAGAGCGCGCGAAGCCAGATGACAACAACAAAGAGAGCGAAGCCAGGAGAGGAGACAGAGCATATCAATGATAGACACAATGCAGCGAGATTGATGAGAGAAAGGGAAGTTGGTGGAGAAACGATAAGAGTGAAGGGGGCTTGACTAAGTAACCACGGCGAATAGCCATCCATGATAGATTAAAAAGGGGCTTGACTGAGTAATCACTGTCTCTCTTTCCTCTGCCTCTATCATCTACGCCCAAAAAAGAAAGATTGTTGCCAGCGGAAGATGAAGAAAAAAGAAATGTAATCACCGGCGAGAAAGAAGAAAATAGAAGAACTTCTAATTTTTAGATAATAAAAAAAAAATAATTAATATATTAATTATAATTAATTGTTAATATTTCATAATACTAATTAATTTGTAATAATTATAATATTTATTATTTTATCTGAAATAATAATTTTTTAATAAATGAATTATTATTTTTTGTAAAGATATTTTAATCATTTACTAAACTTCATTTTTATTTCTACCCTTTTTTTTTAATATTATACTAAATATAATATATGACTTTAAAATTCTCTTCCATCAAATTTCATTTTCATTTCTAAATTTACTCTCATTTCCACTCCCTAGCTATTCTACGAGCCAAACTTGCCCTAAGAGTGAGAATTTGGGGAGTAGATATGGGCTGAATTTTAATACTATTACTCGCCCATGCCTCAAATATGGAGATAAATCTATAATTTTGTACGGATCTGAATTAGAGCATTATAAGGGCTCCTTTGGTAGGATAGAGTAATTTTTGTGGAAAAAATAATAGAAATAAGCCTGATGGAACAAAATCATAAAGACCAAAATCATGTTTGATATGACAAAAAATAACGGGAATGATAACTTTTTATATGAGTATAATGAATAAAGTCTATAATACTCCAGGTAGTAAAAATAAAAATATTATATTAAAAAAAAATCTCAGGATCCATATGTTTCTAGACACTGCCAGAGCTACAAAAACGTTGTCGTTTCTAACGCACTTTCAGACTTGGGCTCATCCAAGTCAAACTAGTACGGCTACTCCGCCAAATCAAGAATGTTCGAAGGTAGTCATTTTCCCCCGGTGCAAACACGCGACAAGATGAGGAAGAAATCCATAGCATCACTCTAAAGAAGATGAAAGAGACAACAACTTTGGAGGCAAAGCAATAGACACAGAAATGTGAAGCCATGTTGGGTTAGGTCTACTAGTATCAAATTCAAAATTTGAAGAAGAATTAAATTCAAAATTTGAATTTAAAATTTCAAAAGGACCTCATTCAAAATTTAAAGAAGAATACGGAGTTATAGTGCAAAGAAATAAAATTTTGGTATTAATTTTTTTTTTTTTCAATTCCTATCTTGTGGAGTTGTCTCTTTCGTCACTTTGCTAATGAAGGAGAAGAATCTAGCAGATAAAAAAGGAACATTTGTATAAAATATACTTAATTTCAAAAAAAGAATAACCACTCCATCACATTTAAGAAGGGATCCACATGGGAATGGGCTCTCCATGGGTCATTATTTCACTCATGTTTGAGCACTTTTTTTTTCTTTCTCTTTTTTTATATTACCTCATTCTTTAATATCAGTACTCAACATCTTATCCTTCTAAAAAAAAGGGCCTTTTTCTTTGTTATTTTACCTAGTTAAATTATAGCTTTGTTGAGAGCAAAATGGGAGATATATTTGATGGTGGCAGTAGATAATTTCATATGCTTTAATTTATTAGTAAAAAGCTTGAAATACCTGAATTGTTCTAAAATTTTGGGATTAATGGGCAAATGCATTATTGATGTAGAGGCTTGAATTTTATTTGGTGTGGAAAGAGTAATGAACTTATGGTAATTTTAGGTTGAGTTAGACTATTGGTTTCTTTTTTGGATTTTTTCTTAGGCTTTCAATATATCTAAAAAAAAAAAGCGTTATTTGGTTTTTTGGTAGTGAATTGGTTTAGGTTTAACATGAGCTATCAGGAATTATTCATTTTTCCATTTGGACAAATTGTTTATCCAAGTCATTTATATGGGTAATTATACTACCCACAAATTGACTCAGATTACTTGTGGAGTTTAAGAGATTATTGATATAACTATTTGTCGGAGCTTACAATAGCCCTATATTCATCTACAAAATATTTATCTTCATAATTACTTGCTCCATACTCATAGCAGTTCTAGTGGTCTCTCTTATTAGGCTGTTATTTATCTTTTCTTTATTTAGCTCCATCTCTTGTCAAAGAATCAACAATTAAATTATTTTTTCCTTTAATATATTTAACTTCATAATTATAATGAGCTAGATCTGATTGCCATTTTATTAACATTTTATTTGAGAGTTTGTTGTTCTTATACCTCTATCTAACTAGTGTTTTTACTTGAGTATTATCTGTTTTTATAATAAAATGAGAATTTATTATTAGTAGTTCAAATTTTTCTACTACTTTTACTATTGATAAAAATTATTTCCCGCTAAAATGATATCTACTTTGTCTTTTATTAAATTTTCCACTTGCATATCCAATAATTAATTCTATCCCTTATTCATTTTCATGACATAATGTTGCTCCCTAATAATTTTCTAAGGCATTAATATAAATTATCCATTTTATTGGTTCTTTAATTGGTGTTGTCAATTTTGGTAAATCCTTGCATAGTTTTTTTTATTTTCTCTATTATCTTACTTGTTTTTTCATCCTATTGCCATTTAATTTGTTCTCTTGCTAATTTTCTAAGAGAATATTTATCCAATAGATGTAAAGAAATATGGAGAAACATTAAATATTATAACACTAACAAATTAATATTAAATCGTAGTGAACTAGAAACACCTCATAGATGGGATTGTAAAGTAGAAAAAAGAAAATATAAAAATAAAAAGAAATATTCAAAACCATATAAAAAATATAAATTTAAAAGATATCCAATAAATAAATTTAAAAATCATTATAAACCTAGGAAATAATTTTAGAAAGGAAGAAAAATAAATTATAAGAAAAATTCATGAAAGTGTCAATGTTATAATTGTGGACAATTATAACATATATCAACAAAGTGTACTAAAACCAAAAAATAAGAAAGCCATGAACATAATGGAACTAGCTGAAGATTATGGATTAGAACCAATAGAATATAATGAAATATTAGAAAATGAAATCAATAATTCAAATTTAGAAATATATAAAATGACTATTGAAACAGAATTTAGTTTAGAAAGTAGTTCAGAAAATAAAGAATATGATTATATAGTAAAAGAACATGAAATTAATATGATGCAAGGAGATTCAAGTAGGAATCAATTAGAAAATCAAGAACAGGAACAAGAATATGAACAATATGAAGAATTTAGAAATCCAAGAAAAGGTATAATAGAAAGAAGAATGAAGTTTAGTTAAAAAAACAATATGATAAAACAAGAAATAAGGACTTAGATTTAACTCCTAAAGATTTAAGACAATAAGGAATTATGGCAAAAATAAGAAAAATAATAAAAGCTAAAGGAAAGGAAAAATAAGCTTGCATAGTATTATAGAAAAAAAAAAAAAACCAATAGAAGCAACTCAAACAAAAGGAGTCTTAAGAATACTCTTAATAAATCAAACATTGATAGAATAAAAAATAGAAAAATTATCTATAAAAGATGAAATAATTGAAATTTAAACACCAGGAGTGCCATTATTAACAAAGGCTTAATTTAGATCAAGAATAGATATACTAATTGAATTACTAATAATTGATAATAAAATAATAGATAACGTACCAAATAGTATTTTAAAAGCATTAAATGGGAAGTTAATGTACCAAAAATTAAAATTTACAGTTAATGCAAATTTTACAATATCAAGAATTGAAATGAATATGAATAAAACATTAATAATTTATTATAAACTAAAAGGAATACAAATGCCACCAGGAAGTAGAATAATAAATATAACATGAATGATAAGATTAGTGTTTTCCAACGAACATAAAATTTATAAAAGAAATCAAGGAAAATTACTATATAAAAGAATTTTATGCCAGTATTAGAAGGATTAAAATTAGATTCAGCAACAATAACAATTCCAAAACAACTACAATTAGAATTAGATAATACTAGATAAATAAGACCATATGAAAGTCCTAGAAGAATAGAATATAATAACAATTTAGGAAGAAGAAATATTAGGATAAATAGACCAACAAATATAAATATAAATTCCATACCAATATCTAGACAAGGAATTTTGAGATCAAGAAGTCAAGAAAGTTATCAAGGAAATAGATTAACTGAAATACCTGTCACCTCAAACTTAGCAGAAATAAATAAAAGAATGCCAGAAATAAATTTAACATATAAAAATAAATATTATGTACTAGTAGAATTAAAACAAGAAGGAATATGGAAAAAATAATAATAGCTTTAATAAATCTGAATTATGAAAAGAGTATAACACAATTAGAATATACAGATAATAATATAGAAATAGGAAAGGAAGGAACAAAAACTGAGACAATAATCAGATTCAATAAAAAAATATATAATAAAGTTAAAATTATGGGTAGAAACTAAGATAGGTAATCTCCAAACACATAGATTAATATTAGCACAAAATTTCTTAGAACAAGTAAAACCTTATAGAATTCAAAAAAATAGAGTATTAATATAAATAGATCACCAGATAGTAATATTAGAAAAACTAAGGTGAATATAAATAAAGTTCTATTATATACTGCTAAAATTCAATTATGAAAAATATCAATTTCGAAAATATCATACCATAGTAGATATAGAAGCAAATATGATATCAACAAAATATAATATATTACCATTAGAATTATGAAAAAAGACAAATCTATTAGAATGAGTAATGCAAGAAAGGAACTCTATATTATAGAATTATTGACAAAAAATGTCCCAATACAAATAGGAGATTATGAATTAAAAATATCAATATTATATCAATATAATGAATCCACCCTAGACATTGGAATGAATTTCTTATAACAATATATGTCATTACATTTTGCTCATAAAGCCTTAATATTAACAATACCATATAAACATGAAGCTTGAGCAATTAGGATATTTAGTCCATATAATATGACATATATTTTGCAAAAAGAGATTTGATAATAAAATACAATTTGTACCAAACGTTAGGTCTATAGAAATAAAAGAAACAAAACTAGCTATAACAAATATAAAAGTAAAAGCTATAGAACAAACATTAATAGAAAATTATGATGACAATCCATTAATACATAGGCAAAAATTGAAACTAATAGCTAAAATAGAATTGTTATATTACACTAAAGAAATAACTCTTAAGCCTTATCCATGAACTGAAAAAGATATAAAAGGATTCATAATGCATATTATTGAGATTAAAAAATCTGACTTAATAAAAGAAAGTAGATCAAATTATTGCTCACTTACTATGATAGTAATAAAATATAGCGAAGAAAAAAGAGAAAAATCAAGAATGGTTATTAATTATAAAAAAATTAAATGAAATAGCAGTTAAAAATAGATATCCAATACCAAAAATAGAAATATTATTTAATTTAATAAAAGGAAAACAAATATTAAGTAAATTTAATTGTAAATTAGGATTTTTTAAAATAAAGTTATAAGAGAATAATAAAAAATATATAGCATTGACTACTTCAGAAGGATTATATGAATGGAATGTACTACCAATGGAATTTCATAATAGTCATAGTATATTTAAAAACTATGTTATGAAGTTACTAATACCAATTAGAGATTTTGCAGTTATATATATTGATGACATATTAATATTTTCAAATAGTGAAGAAGAACATGAGAATCATTTATTACAATTTATAAATTTAATAGAAATCAAATGATTAAATATATCACATAAGAAAGTAGAACTACAAAAAACTAGAATAAGATTTTTAGGATATTATATTACCAAAGATGAAATAGAATTATAAGAACATAAAAGTAAGATATGAGAAGAATTTCTTCAAATAACTACAAAGAAAGAACTTCAATCATTTATAGGAATAGTAAATCAAGCTAGAAACTTTATTCCATATTTATCTAAATACATTGCAAAAATATCAAAATTAGCAGGAGGAAAAAACTACATGTCAATGGGATGAAAAAAAACAAGTAAGATAATAGAGAAAATAAAAAATTATGCAAGAATTTACCAAAATTGATAATACCAATTAAAGAACCAATAAAATGGATAATTTATATTAATGCCTCAGAAAATTATTAGGGAGCAACACTGTATCATGAAAATAAAGAAGGGATAGAAATAATTATTGGATATGTAAGTGGAAAATTTAATGCAAGACAAAGTAGATATCATTTTAATTGAAAAAATTTTTTATCAGTAGTAAAAGCAGTAGAAAAATTTGAACTACTAATAGTAAATTCTCATTTTATTATAAGAACAGATAATATTTAAGTAAAACACTAGTTAGATAGAGGTATAAGAACAACAAAACTCTCAAATAAAATGTTAACAAAATGGCAATAAGATCTAACTCATTATAATTATGAAGTTAAATATATTAAAGGAAAAAATAATTCAATTGTTGATTCTTTGACAAGGGATGGAGCTAAATAAAGAAAAGATAAATAACAGCCCAATAAGGGATACCACTAGAACTGTTATGAGTATAGAGTAAGTAATTATGATGATAAATATTTTGTAGATGAATATAAGACTATTGCAAGCTCAGACAAATAGTTATATCAATAAACTCTTAAACTCCACAAGTAGTCTGAATCAATTTGTGGGTAGTATAATTACCCATGTAAATGACTTGGATAAACAATTTGCCCAAATGGAAAAACGAATAATTCCTGATAGCTCAACTCAAACCCAAACCAATCCACTACCAAAAAACCAAATAACACTTCTTCTTTTTTTCAGATATATTGAAAGCCTAAGAAAAAATCCAAAAAAGAAACCAATAGTCTAACTTAACCTAAAATGACCATAAGCTCATTACTCCTTCCACAGCAAATAAAATTCAACCTCTACATTAATTATACATTCGTCCATTAATCCCAAAATGCTAGAACAATTCAAGTATTTCAAACTTCTTACTAATAAATTAAAGCATATGAAATTCCCTATTGCCACCATCAAATATATCTCTCACTTTGCTCTCAACAAAGCTATAATCTACCCAAACAAAAGAAAAAGAAAAAGGCCCTTTTTTCTTAAAAGGATAAAACGTTGGGTATTGGTATTAGGGAACGAGGTAGTATAAAAAGGGAGAGAGAAAGAAAAAGAGAGAAAAGTGTGCTCAGTATAAGCGAAATAATAACCCATGGGAGAGTCCATTCCCATATGGGAATGGATTCCTTCTTAAAGGTGATGGAGTGGTTCCTTTTTTTTTTTGGAATCAAGTGTATTTTACACAAATGTTCCTTTTTCTATCTACTAGATCCTTCTTCCCCATTAGCAAAGTGACAAAAGAGACAACCCACAAGATAGGAATTGAAAACAAAAATTAATTAATTAATACCAACTTTTTATTTCTTTGCACCATAACTCTAGATTCTTCTTTAAATTTTGAATCAGGTCTTCTTGAAATTTTGAATTCAACTCTTATTCAAATTTTGAATTTGATACCAGTAACATAGACCTAACCTAACATGGCTTCACATTTATGTGTATATTTCTTTGCCTTCAATATAGAGTCTATATCCGATATTCAACAATAGCAGAGATAACCCCTAAAAAATTTTATCCGCCAATTAATTTGATTAAGTTCGGAACCACCAAGAAGTCCTTTGAATTCGAACAGGGTGAAAAAGAAGATATTTCAAAAGGAGAATTTCCACACACTATTTTAAGAATTAGAGCCCAAGAAGTCAACATTATTTTCTCATATATGAATAGGATGATCATCGATAACAAAGCCCAATGAACCTAGTTCACCGAGCCAACAACATGTATATATTCGATTGGAAAAAATAGTCGTTGAAGCAAGTAATTTTCATTATGGTATGAAAAATAAAATCAAATAGTATGGAAAATTTAGAAGAAAAAAAATATGCCAACAATTATCTAAATGTACAAGTTATGACGGTAAATATTGCAAGGAAAGAGAAAATGAAAAGAAAAACTATGATGAGCCAAAGACCTATCTAGATATACTTGGAGAATAAAATGTGAGAAAAAAAAGGAGAAAAAAGAGAAATAGAGAATAAAGAAGAAAGAAGAGAGCCAAGAAAAAAGAAAAAAGATCATTTATCAAAAAGAAATAAGAATCAACAAAAGGGAAAAAAAAAAAAAAAGGATAACTATAATGACTTTAACAAAAAAAGTCAAGATGAAAAGGAAAAGGAGACAAGTGGACAACAAAACATAAATAACAAGACAAGACCAAGGAAAAGCAATAATGGTAAGACCAAGCGGGCGATGAGACAAAGACCAAAAACAATAATAGCAAAGGAGGATAATAATGACAAGGAAGGGCAAGCTAATGACCAATATTTGAAGACAAGCATGTGAGATAAACAAGCAAAGAAAGGATGAGAAGGAATGTTCTTAAATATCTATAACAGAAAAAGAGAGAATACCTTGTCTATATAAGAATCTGTAATTACACATAAGAGGTATTGAGTGTTTAATCTTCCTAAATTTGATATTTTCTAGTACCTATAAATCTTTGTATCAAATATTTCAAGGAATACAATCTATTGTTCATATATATCCTTGAGATTATCATCAAGTCTTCTCTACTATTTTTTGTTTATCCTTATCATTAATTGAAGATTAAAAGAAGTACAATAAAGTATATATTTCTAAACCCCTATAAAGGAATAAGGGAATTATTTTCTAAAATTATAATTAAATAAGCATGATCCTATAATTTGATTATCAACATATAATTAATTACTTTAATATTATAATAAATTATAAAATAAGTACAACTCTTATAAAAAACAAAAAGTTGTGCTAAGTTAAAATAAAGAAGAAGGTTTATGCATTTAAAGCACTAAAAAAGATATCTACATGAAAGACAGTAAGGTCCCTTCCATGACCCAATTTATTTTTTGTCAAAAATTTATTTCATAATTTAGACTAATAATTTTGTAAATAATGAAAATCTGTATATAGGCTAAAAACCCAAAATTCTAAGACTACTTGCCCAAAGAGATTTGTTATAAATCTGCATTCTTAGTATAATAAAACTACCTATGAAAATTTGCTCCACAAAGGAAAAAGGACAAATTTATGGCTGAACATTAAAAATCAGAGGGGAGAGACTATATAAAATTTGGCAAACAAAATGGGCGAAGATTAAGAGTCCCATGAGGTGGATAGGAAGAGAAAATGAAAACTGGGCAAATCTGATGCAGCATTGAAAATTTTACATTCAGCCTTCAACAAGCCATAGAGAACGGGAAACCTTGCTGATACTGGTTCCCAACTACGATAGCATAACAATAAATTTGTCAATCTCAAAACTCGTAGAATTACTTTTACAGTGATTAATATTAGTAAAACAACCGAGGGAGATATAACAAATTATCTCCCCCAAAGTATGATCCTCTGAATCAAGCACCAGATCTAGAATCATTATGACATATTCTTGCTGGGCTTGGCACAATAAGGCAGTGGATGAGACTATATTTTAAAGGCGTAGCCAAGGAGCTGAGCAAGTAAAAAATCCTTAACGGAAATGCATTTTATTCGGAGTCTGATGAGTCTGCCCTTCTGCTCTGTCGAACACTTCTAGTTTGTCCACTGGACCTTGCATGATTAACTGATGATTCACCCTCAAAGAAGATGACTTGAGCTTTAGCCAATCTTTCCTCCAGTTCCTCAGTGCTAAACTCATCAGTACCACCAAGTTGATCAAACCCCACCTAGTACACACAACGCTATCAAATTGCTGGCGCTAAATTATTTAGTGAAAAGTGAAACCTATTAATACATATCATATATGGCTACACACACACACATACCACATAATCATCAACTTTGGCATTCTTTATGAGGGCAAGAGTTGGAAGAACAATAATCTTGAGCTTCTCAGCCAGGAACGGACTTTTCTCAGCATTAATTTTCACAAACCGTGTCTCGATATGCTGCTTTGCCAATATACTTAAGTGCTTGTCCATAACCTGCAAATGAACTGTGAACATTAAATGTTTATCCAACATTTGATTTCCATAAAGAATACCCCGATGTTAAGAAAAGCATCATATTCACAAGGGTCATTACTTTTACTTGTTTGCATGGAAAATTGAGATTCAAATTGAGGCATTGTGTAGCAGAGTCTTAAGATCACTGTCTAATACAACGATTATACTTACGGTGTTGTTGATACTTTGATCAATCGCATATGCATGAACAGGTGTATACATTTCCAACGCCAATCAAGATGCATTCATAACATCAAAATTTCAACATGAAATTGCGTATAAATCCTTCTTACCATCTATCTTGTCAAGGAACAGAGAGAACAGAGAAGCAGCTAATGCAGTAAGACGCACTAAACTACTTGCTGAAAGCAACATATAGGCGATGTTGACACACTAGGAGCAAATAAAAGCTATATTGTTTTCCTTTTATGTATGCCCTCTTACCATGCCACATTATTGCACTTTCATAAGCACATGTTCGGTCCACAAAATAAAAAACCAAATATTCAATATATTATTCGCAAAAAGCCCAAAAATCTAGCTAGAGGTTTGAATAATAAACTTCGTCTCCATAGTGAACGTAACTACAAAAGTTTAAAAACCAATATGAGAACAATTTTATAAGCATGGGAGCTCTGTATCTAAGGTCAGCGAATGACTATCTCATGAAATCTTTCTAAAACCAGGCTAAAGAATTTAGCTTCAACAACTAATCAAATAATCAAAGTGTACAATTGAAGAAAAGATCCTAAGCTTCTACTACAACATCACAGGTCACATACAATACCTGCCTTTTCTTATTTTCCGTTCAGAAGGACTCCGAACGCAGAGATCTACTAAAGACTCATGCTGCTACTGAAGATATGTCACATGAACTCTGTTAGCCCCCAAAATTACTAATGGCGTAATATTCGTTGCTTTCAACGAAACTAAGCATCATGCTTTTCCAAGAAAACACCTTACTTTGATAGGCAAAGAGATACAATATGGTGTTCATGATGAAAATTTTGCGTTCAATTTCATAGCTGTTTTCCAACTTCTCACCATTTTATCAGTATGCTTATTGCAAATTTTTCAAAAAAAACCACCAATTTTACACATGTCATTAAAAACAATGCGGACTCAAATTTCACTCCCGAAAGCATAGCAACCAAAAATTTCCGATGAAATACCTTGCAGGGCCAATTCTCACGATAGAAATGGCAGACGACGCGCTCACTGGCCTTGACGACGGCAAAGAAGTCTTTCTCAGAAGGAATCTCAGAGTATTCTCCATGTCCAAGAGAGATCCATCTGCTACGCTTCTCTGCCATCTTCTTCATCTGCTGGAGTCTCCGCTCCCTCAACGCCTCCAGATCGTCCATATCGAGTCGGTCCAGGGCAGCGATCTCCTCATCGAGCTTGTCCTCAACCGCCTGCGCCACCGTCAGCACTTGCTTCTCAATGACCTCTTCAATCTTCGGGTTCTCCATCAGCGAAATTCTGGGCAAGATCTCTCCCTCCTTCCCTCTCCACTATTCGAATGAGAACGACAACGCAATCGCAGGAAGGTGAGGTTCAGAGGGCGAGCGGGGAGACAAATTTCCAATAATACGACATCGTTTTTATGGAGTCGGAAATCGAGCGAGAAAATGTTTGGGCAACCCTTCAGGCCTGGGCCACCTTGATAGCCCAGATCCATTACTGCTCCTTTGGGGCAAAATGAAACACTGAAAGAAGTAAAGAAAGAGGAAGACCCCATCTCAAACCTTCTTAGTCTGAGTGGAGTTTAGGGCCCATTACCCCTAACAAGCACAAGAGCATGTTGAAAGAAGGGATGGTGAGAGAGAGAAAGAGAGTAAAAGCAAAAGAAAAAAAAAAAAACTCGAACTATCCATTGGAGGAGGAAAAGAAGACATGATGACACCCCCACGAGATAACACTCTCTTCAAGCATCGTCAGAGGCAGGGCCTTCGTCCTTTTCCAGCACCATAATCAACCTCCTCTGCCCACCCAGATGCAACACCGGAGTAGGGTTAGTGGTATATTGGTTATTTTATTTTATTTTATTCCATCATTATTTTATCTTCACTCAACGTTATAATTTATAATCTTTCTATTTCATTCCAATGTTTTTAATATTATATGAATTAACATTAATTATGCTATTAGATTAATTTTATGTTATAACTAATTAGGTAATTGATATTGTAATTTATAAACTAAGAATGAATTGAGTTTTATTTTAATATGTATAGATAATTGGTTATGGGTTTGATTATTCACAAGCCCATTGGGTAGAAACCCAACCCACAGCCCAAGAGTATTAGTAATCATCCCGTCAAATTACTAATTTAAGATTGTTATCCAGAGAGAGATTTTATGGACTTAATTTTGATTGATTAATTAAATTTAAAATTGTTTTAAAGATTCTGAATGATTTTATCGTAATAATATTCATTAATTATATTATTAAATAAAATCCTATAAATAACACATTGAAGCCCTAGTTTTATATACACACTAAATCTATCACTCTCTCTCTCTCTGCCGTCAAAACACTCTGAGAAACGCTCGTAGACATTGTGGGTTGAACTTATTAGACTCAACCAATATTCAGATCAATGATGTTGTCTTCATCAGGTCAGATCATCGATTAACTTAATCTCCTTATATTTTCTGTTCATGTATCATATTTTATAATTGAATATATACATATTTCAATCTTGTTTTCATCATAGTCATAGAAATGTCATTTTATTCTTTTCTATTATCAGTCTTATTTACTTCAAATAATTTTTCCATTATTCTTTTTTGCAACCACACTAGGCCGATTCTCATTCCCGCTCTCTACTTACGATTTCATGAACCAAAGAGGCCACGAGTCTTTGCCTTGTATATTCACCCAAGAGAAAATGGTAATATCTCATATTTCTTTTAAATATGATAGCGGGAAGGAGATATATCATATACCAACTACTTTAATCATTATAGTCAACAAATTCAACTACCCACGGAAGAAGCCAAGGGATTAGAATTGAGAAAGCAAATCAAAATGTCAAAGCATCTTAGCCATTGTTATTCTCCTTTCTTTCTTTTTTTTTTAAATTAAGGGACAAATTAAAATATGATTAATTTAAAATATTTATTATAGATTATCTTATAATTTTTAATTATTTTAAATATTTTAGAGTTTTTTTAAAATTTTAAAAGATTTTAGCTCAGGGTTCTAAAAATACATAATAAAACAATTTTAAGATAGGGTCAATTTTTAGAGTTCAAATCCTTTAAAGCAAAGAAAGAAAATTATTTGGTCAGTAAATCTTTAAATATAAATTTAAATTCAAAATTCTTTATAAATATCTTGAACTTATAATTCTTAGTATATAGGGAGTTCTATATAAATATATGAGACTCAAGGTGAAAACATAGAGAAAAAAAAAAAAAAGATAACTAAGTGTTTTAAATTAAACAAATATGAACAATAATTAAAGGTAAAAAATAAAAAATATAATTTTAGTCTCTCACTTTTCACCTTAAAATCAAAATGATGCTCTAAAGATAAAAAGTATTTATATGATTATCCAAAGATAAAATTTTACAAAAAAAAAAAAAAGAATGATTCTCCAAAAACTAATTTGGTACTCCAAAGTGGCCGAACCAGTTCCTTTCTTAATTTTAAGAGAATCCTTTTAATATTTTTCATATTTAGATCATCAAATTAATACTTGAACAAAAAATAAGGACCTAGAGTTATATATTTCTAATAAAAAAATTATAATATATATATAGGAGAAACTAAAGATTTATAAGTGAGAATACAAATAAAAAAAAAATGTCAAGTCAGGCATCTTAGTCGTTTTTTTTTTAATTATATTTTTAAGCCTATATTATTAGACTTAAGGATTACGTATTTTTAATTTTAAAAGATTATATTTTAAATTTTTAAAAATACATAATAAGGTCTTTTAACATAAAAAAAAATTATAAATCATTTGACGCAATAAAAGAATTCAAAATTTTTCATATCTAAATGTAATTTTCCCTAAAAATCATATTCCGTAGCGTATAGGATGGAAGATTTTCTCAAATCTAAACGACGATCGTGTGTCACTCAATAACCTAACCATATGGACCCTCCCTTATGTCATCTCTCAATTGATCAACTTGATAAAAATGAAAAAAATGTTGACCACGTACGTACGTAGGTTCCACGCTTTGGTCTAAATCTTGTTGATTAGTTGTAAAGCCGTGCCCACCGTGAAGAAGATGAGTCAGTTCATATACTCATACATGTTGCTTTCCTATTTGACGAAGGTGATCTTCTCTCAAGTTGGTTTTTACGTATAATTGATTTAGTATTTTTTTTAATAATTTTTATTTTTAATTTTAAATAATTTTATTAAAATTGATATACTAATTTAATTATCACACAAGTGTTATATATGAACTAATTAATATTTTTTTATCTGTGTCACCGTATTTTTTCCTTTCCACCCAGTCAGATCAGTGGTGCACGTGCTAGGACGCGTAAGGAGGAAGATTATTATTGACTGATTATAAAGGCACAACGTAAAAGCTTGAAACCTTGGCCTTACCCACGTCCTTTTCTTAAAACCAAATATAACAAAAGAAAACATAAGAGAAAACAAATATTTGTTTGCCTGTAAAATTATTATCTAATTCCTTACATATTATAATATTTAAAATAATTTTTTATTTATTAAAAATATTAAATTTAATTTTTTATTTAAAAAATACTAAATTTAACTTATCTACTAAATTTTAAATTATAAATATAATTGACAAATTAAATTTAATATTTTTTTAAATAAGAGACTAAATATAATATTTTTCAATAAGTGATAAAATTTTTTAATTATTATAATAAATGAAAAATTAAAATAATAATTTTATTAAAAATAAGAGACAAAAAGATATTTTACTGTAACTTAAAGTAGCTTATGAATTGTCAAAGCTGGTTCAACTAACAAAAGAGATCCATGAGATTTTTTATAGTCATTTATATGTTTTTTTTTTTTTTGGTCATGATTAAAATTTATATTGATAGTCATCTTGAGAAGGAAGATATTATTAGGCACCCAATTGAATGGGTTTTGCTTGCTCTCCCTGAGACTTCGTTTAATTTCCATGCTAATTCTTAGGTCAAAGTACCCAATTACAGGTAACTAAGAGTGGTAAAGGTGAGCCTGGGGCTAATAAGAAATTTTGAGCTTATTATTGATATCTTAATCAATAATATTAAAGTAATATATCCACATAATACTTGTTTCCACCGTAAAAAATTATGTATGGACTAGCAATAAATACTTTAATTGATAAAATAAAAATATTTTTGGTAATTTGTGTTTGATTCATCTAGAGAGCGTTTTAATTAAGATAAAAACCATAGTTGTCTTTAAAAAAATAATATCTTATCGGCAATAGCAAAGACAATAATAATTACTTTTTAATTAAAATTTAAATAATAAATTAGTTGCAATATATTTTATATCTAAAAAACACAAAAAAAAAACAGTGGAAAGTTAAACAATTTCTCATTCCATATACATTTTAATTGTTTTTAATATTTCAGTTAATTAGTGATCAAAAGCCTTAAACCATATTAATATAGATAATTAAAAAAGAAATCTGCCTTGGGTTCAATCCGTTTATGTGAGATAAAAATAATGAATATTTATACAACTAAATTACAAAGGGAAATTTTAATTTTAAGTTCAATTTGAAATAATTTTAATAGTAATGATAAATCATATTCATAAACAATAATCCTAAATAATTCATTAAACCATTATTTAGTCTTTAAAATTTTTAATTTATCTAAATTTAATTAATTAAAATTATTGAATATACAATTTAGTTTTTTAAAAATAATAAATTTGGCATATATTAATTCTTTCAATACTTCTTCATAATTTATTTTTATAAATTAGCTGAAACACAAGTTAGTTTTTAGATCTCAAAATTAAATAATCTAACAATAAACATTGAAACCAAATTGATTGTTTACTTTTTGACAAACCTTGCTTTTCTTTTCTTGCAGTAGAAAATTAACAAAAGCATTAATGTATTATCCACCTGATTTGTAGACTATATAATATGTGCCGTATTGAAATGGAAATCACATTACAAAATATAATTTTTTTGGTTTTCCCAATAAAAAGAATATTAAAAGAGTACAATAAATCTGGAAGTTTTATGGGCTATATGGCATTTACTGGCAGAAGCCTATATCAGAATATGCCTATGGAAAAATTAACTTTCACTAGACAAGCTAATTAGACCCTAGATCCTGCCTTAATAAGCTGATAAGCACCTAGCTAATCGTGAGATTATTAACTAAATAATCTCACACATGAACTCCACCAAAGTTGCAAAAAGCCCATTAATTAATTAATTAATGGTCAACAATTGATAGTACAAGCTAGACTCATAGCCCTATTTTTAATCTAAGCCAATAATCTCATATGCCTAGCTTTGAACATGATGTTGTAGTCACTAACTTGCGCTCGTAGGAACAAAGCCTTTAGTGATTCCTAAATTGCATAATTTCACGTGGTTAGATAATTATTATATTAAGTCCAGCTTTGATTGAAGAAAACTTGGAAAGTGTACTATAAATTAATCAGAGATTGTTTGTTAAAAATATATTGATATATATTTTAGCTTAATTTTAAAATTTTTTACTAAAATATTATCCATTAATCTAAATTTATATTGAATAACTATTAACTTAATGTAAAGTGTTTTAGTCAAAAATTTAAAATTAAACTAAACTGTAGTATAATTTTAGCAGAACTTTAAAAAACAATTGGGTGATTTACTCATGATCAAATTGTTCAGATATATTTGGATAGCTAAGCTAAATAAATAAGAAATAATCACACAAATTTGTGATGTAATTCTTTATTAATATATTATATATAGTTAAATGATGTTCTAGCTAATTTGTAGACTTTACTAATTTACTTTGCCATTTCAGTTATAAAATACACAATCTATAACAAGATTAAGAAACCCAAGGAAAAAAGAAGAAGATCTAATTACTTAAAGTAAAATAATAAGTTTATGTATTTATTTTAATTGATATTATTTATTTATTATAAATTTCTCATAAGCTTAACACAGTCATCAAAGGATAACTAACAATTATTAAGCACAAGCTGTACTCTCTTTCAACTATGATTAGTGTGTGAATAATGAAATAGTTGAAGTGTTTCATAAGCTCTAGACTTTGAGTCAAAAGTATAAAGGTGAAGCATCATATCCAGCATGAAGGCACTGTGAAAGATAGTTTGTTATATCTCCAAACTTTTCAAAAGTAAGATTAGATATGCAGAAGATGAAGGATATTAATATATATGTGTGTGTGCGTGTGTGGAGGTTATGGAGAATGCCTTTGTCTGTAAGGAACCACGGGGTTGTGGAGTGGGGCTCAGTGAGTCACACTAAACTAACCATTTCGTACAGATGCAAGTAATTGTTGAGTCCCACATACTTTATGACATTAGTTTGATCATGCAACTGCATGCAAATCTCATCTTCCACTGCTTTTAGGTGAGTTTTGCTCAACTCAACAAATTCTTTTTCTTTTTTTTTATAATATAATATAATATTTAGGGTTTAAATTTGACAATATATTATACATTATTCATTTATAAAAAGTGCTCATTATATAAGGATAAAATCGTAATTATAAAAATTATACTAAACTCTAACTCTAACTAACTTTTTATAAATAGTACTAGACTATTATATGATAAGCAAAAAAAAAAAAAAACTTGAGATGTTCTAAGAGAAATACCTGTGAAGTATTCAATAGTCATATTCGAGCAGAGATTTTAGGTTATAAAAACTTAAGATACACCTAATACATTGTGGGTATCTCATTCGATTAGTGATCCCAACCAGAGTTATATCAGCTTCTACAACTAGAAGAAATATGTAAGTCTCATATTCTGAATTATCCATGAATATGTTCATTTATTTAATTCCCTTTATTTTTAAATACATATACTCCTCCAGACAAAATAAATCAATTAAATTTTAAGAAAATAATAGTTAAGAACTATAAGTTTAAACTATTTATGAGTGTTTTTTGAATCTTAACATTATTCTAAAAATTGTATAGATCAAATTATTGTATTCTTAAAGATGCTGCTATATATGTGTCTCTGTAATTTTGTCTTTAAATCATTTTATTATTTATTCCCAAAATTTTATTATAGAGTCATTCAAAATAAATATTTTAATATGTGAGTCGTTCTAAGTAATTTTAAAATTTAAGGTAATTCATAATAATTATATATTATAAATTTTTGATCGCCTTTAAATTTATTTTTATATACTTTGAAGGTTTAAATTTTTTAAACTATTTATATTCTCACCTTACTTCTATTAATTAGCTAGACTAACTTGGGGTGGTTCACCGTAAATTAATTTACAAGTTTATCAGAAGTGAATTTTCTTTTTCTAAAGAAAAATGTATTAGTCTTTATAAATAATAATGAGTTTGTTCTATTAGATATTTAAATATCACATTTACTTGAATATTTCTTAATGAAAATAGAGGTCTAAGATTTCTTTTTTTTATAGGATAACATTATGAAGCAAATAATTTTCTTACTAATAACATTCTTGAGCCTGTTGTTTCTTACAATAATAGAAAATTCTTTTTATGTATTTGTTATGAGAGTATAAAATATGAAGATTAGAATATAACAAAGTGTTAAGACTCCTTATATTTATTGGAGTGATTTTGTATTCAAATACTTATGAGAATTGATATATGAATTATTATTTTAATAAAAAAAATAGAATATGAACATTAGTTTTACAAACTTGAACATAGAGTACTGATAAGAAAATTAGATCAAACCAATCTCTTTGACAGAAAATATCAGTGAATTGACAACGACTTGGATCTATTTGACTCTCAAAATTAGCTAAGAAAAAGACCAATAGATTTTGACATTGAACTGATTTCTCTCTAGTTTTGTTGTCCAAATTAGAGTTATGACATTTTTGTGGTAAAGATTTATGATTGTTTAAAAGACTCCACTCGACTCGTTTTACATGGATTTAACGCTTATATATATCAAATAATTTAATTGATTTTATTTGATTAGATATTTATATATTTTATTTTTTCTTACAATATTATACATATATATTATTATATATATGTATATAAATAGTTTGAGCTTGTTCAATATTATCATTAACATATGAATTTTAGAGGATTTTTTTTTTAATATTTTGGATTTGCACCCAAAAACTTGGCAAATCATTTTAGCACCAAGCACAAGGTGTCTTGGTCCAAGCAATTATTTAGGCCTAATTAATTATCAATTGAAAATAATTCGAACTAAAAAATAAAGGGCCAAAGAAATTTGAATTCAGTAGGTGGAAAAGAAATATCATGTGCAAAACGGGTTGGGAAAAATTATGGGACCTTTATCACCTTTGCTTTTGTTCTTAAAATTTTGGGGGTTGAATTTAGCCTTTTATTACATGCTCATGCATTGTGGGTGTGTGCCTCACCCAACCCCATAATTTACATTATATACAGGGTTAAAATTTTAATACTATATTTTAGTAAATGTATTATATCCCTCACAGAAAAAGTAAAATTTATTTTCATCAATGGAATAAAATAAAACATTATCTAAAAATACATTTTTAGTTTCGCGATATTTATTAAGTTATTCATAAATTATACTTTTGAATCAATTTTTCATGCAAAGTATGTGATATCTCTACTACAATATATTAATCACAGTTTTTGAGAAACTCACCGCCTTATAAACGTTAGAACAAATTAATAAGTATCTTGAAATTAAATTGTTTATTTTTAAGAATTTATATTTTAAATTATTATAAGATAAGATCTAATATTTTGGGTATCATGACAGAAATATTTTTAATGACTTGACAAAGAGCTGTATCATGTCCATATCTTTCAACATTAGAAACAACTTTTGACATAAAAAAATTTAAAGATATTTTTGTTATGAAATCTAAAATATTAGGTCCTTTAAATTAATTTTAAAATTTAAAATCCTTAAGAATAAATAATTTAGTTTCTTGGTCTTTATTAATATTTTTAATTTTCAAAAAAATTAAGAGAATCTACTTCCTCATTTTCTCTCCTCTTTGTAATAAAGAGATTTGAATAAAACATTTCTTTCGTTACTCTCCTAATCCATTTTCTTCCTCCCAAGCAAAAATAGACTTAGGCGTTAAGCTACATCTAATATAACCTCTAAAGTTTTCTACAATAAATTTGGAAGAGAGAATCACACATAAAAATAGGAGACCTCCTTTTTTTTTCTTTTAACTACTCTCACTTCTTTTTTCTAAAATTTACAAAGATAAAAAAATTTGAGGTAAGTAACTTACCCTTATATGACATACAAAAGAAAATTTTAAAGGACATAATTTTGCCGTGCTGAAATTATAGAAAGTTACCTGTCATTTCTTATTAAAAATGTAATGATAAAAGAATATAAAAATGGTAGTTCAAAGTCTTAGGAAAATAATAAATAATGAAAATGCGTGTGAATACTATACTGTACATTATATTATATTATATTATATTATATTGGAGGAAGCGAATAACAAACAAATAAAATAAGAGAAGCCCGGTTTGACTGTCTCTCTCTCTCTCGCATCAGCTTTTTCTCCTCCATTGAAATCGTAAGCTTACCAACGAACACTGTCTCTCTCACACTACCTGCTCAAGAGTCTCACTCTTCAAACCGTTTTTTTGCTTCCCAACCATTTTCCCGTTGTCGCTTTCTCTATGAAGAAGTGCTTCGCCTTCAGCTTCTTCATAGCAGAACCCATAAACTGATTCCCTCCAAACTAATCTGTTTCGTTCCCTCTCGGAGCTTGGGGCTTTGGTTCTTTGTTCATTTCTTTTCTTTTTTTTTTCCATGGAAAGGAAACAGGGTTTCTTCGCAGCTCTGAAAGAAGAGGTAGTTCGTGGGTTATCGCCGTCGCGTTCTCGGGCCAACAGTTCGGGCAGAACCGGGTCGCCGCTTTCGGGTCTGCTCCGGAGGAAGAAGCACACCAGCCATAACTTTGTGGCGAATCCTGATACCGCCTTGATGGCGAGATCCGGGAGCATGAGAGTGTTAGGGGAGACCTTGACACCGCTGGTGGAGGGACCTGACCCGGACGCATGGCAAAACGGGGATCCGAGGAGAGTCGGGTCGGGTATTGGCCAATGGATGAAGGGTCAGTTGTCTCGGGCTCCTTCGGTAACCTCAACGTCGTACAAGAGGTCTGATCTTAGGCTTCTGCTCGGTGTGATGGGTGCGCCTCTGGCTCCACTTCATGTTAGCGCCGCCGACCCGTTGCCTCACCTCAGCATCAAGGATACTCCCATTGTTAGTTGAATCTTTCTCTCTCACTTTGGAGTTCTTTTCTGATCAATTAAATTTTGGCAATTCTCGTGTATGAAATGAATTTTAGGAAACAAATGCTCATGTTTTGCTGTTGAGTATTTGCATAAAGATTCTCTCTCTTATTGGAGGCATATTGTTTCGAATTTTTGGAAATTTTCTCACTGTCTGTTTTGAAATTTTGGAATATCATTTATGTTCCTCTTATAAGTAATCAACAAATTGTTTGTTTTTGGCCACACATGTGGTTTGTTGTGCACAGTGTCGTATTTTGTATCTGGGCAAGATTCATTGTAAGTTGAACCTTAGAATTTCTACTTTTATTTGCGCTATTTTTTTGGTTTGCCTGAAATGGTTAATCATGGAAAGACTGAATCAGGTGCTTGTTACATAATTTCAGTTTAAGCTGGTTAAGTGTCTGTTTGGCTACTGACAAAAAGCGGATGAACAGAGAACTAAAACTTCATAACCGGTTTTCTGTGCTATGATAATTTCAGCCTGGTGATGTCATTAGGTGCGGACGAAAATTTTTAATGTTGTTCGTTCATAACTCGGAAATGATTGATAACGACGATTTCAAATTGTTTGCTCAAACATTAAGCTTACTAATATAGACCTGATCTGGATTTCATGCCTCCCTTCTAGTAAACTAGAATAGCTGTCTGGCCTGTAACTAAAGGGATAACTTTTCAGGTTCCATTTTCTCTCATTAGTTAAATTATGGTGATTTCACCAAAGATACGACTAACTTTTTGCTTTATTGTTGTTGGGTATCCTTGCAGGAAAGCTCGTCTGCCCAATACATATTGCAGCAGTTCACAGCAGCTTCTGGTGGGCAAAAGCTGCAGAACTCTATCCGAAATGCATATGCAATGGGAAAAATGAGAATGGTGGCTTCTGAATTTGAAACTGCCACGAGGGTAGTGAAAAATCGAAATGCTTCTAGATGTGCCGAGTCTGGTGGATTTGTGCTTTGGCAGATGCATCCTGACATGTGGTATGTAGAGCTTGCTGTTGGAGGAAGCAAGGTTCATGCAGGCTGCAATGGGAAGCTTGTTTGGAGGCACACACCTTGGCTTGGCGCTCACACGGCAAAGGGACCTGTGAGACCATTACGTCGCGCACTTCAGGTTAGTTTTTTGAGTTCCAGCTTTTCTGCTGTAAATCTGCTGCATCTCTTGCTGTTAGTGTTCTGTTCCTTTTGGCTCTGTATTGCTTAATGTTTATATATTTGTTTAATTAGGGTCTTGACCCCAGAACTACTGCCAGCATGTTTGCCAATGCCAGATGCATGGGGGAGAAGAAGATCAATGGTGAGGATTGCTTCATCCTTAAGCTCTGTGCTGATCCTCAAACATTAAAAGCTCGGAGTGAGGGTCCAGCTGAGATCATCAGGCATGTCTTATTTGGCTACTTCAGCCAAAAGACTGGACTCCTTGTTCACATTGAGGATTCTCATCTGACCCGCATCCAATCTAATGGGGGTGAATCAGTGTACTGGGAAACCACAATAAATTCATTCCTTGACGATTATAGGCCTGTAGAAGGGATTATGATTGCTCACTCAGGGCATTCTGTAGTAACTCTTTTCAGGTTTGGGGAGATGGCAATGAGCCATACCAAAACGAGAATGGAGGAAGCATGGACAATTGAAGAGGTTGCATTCAATGTTCCAGGACTTTCAGTAGATTGTTTCATTCCCCCAGCTGATTTGGAAACAGGTTCTGTCAGTGAAGCTTGTGAGCTTCCTCAGGATGAAAAAGGAAAGAACTCACTTGCAGTACATCGGGTTAAAGTTGCTGCACTGGAAAAATCACATAATGGCAGCATTGACAGCACATTATGGAAGGTCGAAGTCTAACCACGGCTAGGACTAAAGTCAAGGCAATTGTTAATAGCAGTTCCTAGTATTCGATCATTGATACTGATAGGAATTAGAGTTGGGGTTCAGTTGGTTCTTTGTGGAAGTTTGCTTGTGCCTCTAATCTGTAAATAGAGCAAAAACTTTTCACTGGTTTCGCTCAGACCATAGTGAATTTTTATACTCTATGCAGCAGGATCCATCTACAAAGTTGGAGCTCGATTTCCCCCTTGGAATAGAGCAAATAGGGGTTAGTTAATCTTTAGTTTGCCATCCATACACAATGGAAGGTGGTGACCAAGCTCTGGAATAGCAGAGACATGAAAATTGTGTAACTTCACAACTTATCTTAGTTTACTGTCGGTGGTGGTAGTATTAAAGAACCTTCCACCGGACCACAATGGGTTTGACACTAACAGCTCGGTTAACTCTGGTGTTAAACGATGTGCTAATTCCCTTTTTTTTCTATGAAGTGTATGAACTGTTTCTGGGTTTGGATAGGTGAGAGAGATGTTTTTGGGTAATGGAGACAGTACTCTGTCTTACCTGACAGCTTCTGATATGGTTTTCGGTTGTGTTTTGCTCTTATGTCAGTGCTTCAGAAGATGAAATTTATACGCCACGCTCATTTGCATCAGTATATCTTTCCTATACTTTCTGAGAAATTGATGTACCTACTTTACGTATATAATTTTATCTTTTTTGAGTCTAAGCGCTGGTAGAACAATAGGTCTGGCTATGGATGGAATGCGTTGCGTTGGCTTTTGAAGCTAAATGGCAGCTTAAAGATTAATATTATTTTTCTTTATAGGTTATTGTTTTTAATAAAAAAAAATTTCGTGTTTGAACGTGATTATTGATAACCTCGAGTTTTTTTATGCATTTCGAGTTTCAATATCCCCGCGTGGCACATCATCTTGCTCGTGCAACTTTTGTTGTTATTTTTTATGTATTGTTTTTGCTTTTGCAGGTACTGTTTCTCCTTCTTTTATCCACTTGAATAGTAAAAAGTTTTTGCACTGTTGTTTATTTGGTGAAGGTGCCAACCTCATTATGATGCTTCTATATTGTCGAAATGGCTTTTTTTATTAAAAAAAAAAACACCCTTTTGTCTTGTTTTGGAATGGCTGCATTAATATGATTATTGCGCAGAACTCCTACAGCCTTAGTTTTCTTATTAATTTTCAGCAATTTTTTTTATTTTTCTCTGTTACATTGTGACATCTTTGTTGGGCAAAGTACAAACTTTACTCTTATTTGTAAGGTTTTCAAGGAAGAAAATTCCTGGGTACAGTTTTCTTTCGGTGGTTATTATCAAGTTTTGTTAATAGAAATATAAGTAAATTTTAAAGAAGTTAAATTCTTCACATGTTATATTTTTACTGAAGAACTTTTAAAATTAACAAATGTCTAAAATTTTATCTAGATCTTGTTCTTATATCAAACTTGGCAAAAACTTTCAGATCGAACAGCATAAAACCCGGTATATGTGAACCACAAAAAAGTGATAAGACTGGTAAGGATATAGTACTAAAGAGCGATTATGGAATAAATCTGAATGCATTTATCCTTTGCAGGACTAGGTGCCTACATCAATGAAACTCGCAATCAGTAGCTTAAAGAAGTAGCCAACCTAACACTTTATCTTCGTCTTAATTACACCCATCTGATACTTATATTTAAACTCGTACTCAGTCACCTAAGCTAACTCCACTCCACTTAGCTCTTTCCCTTTTGTTGTCACACATCCAAATCAAAGAAAAACCATTTCTCTACTTTCCCAGTTTGAAACTTGAATTCATCTTACTGATGGAGACACCTCAACCAAGCTTTGTGAAGGTGGTCCATGCATCAACCTCTTACCTACTGGGAAAACGTAATTTCCATAGCAGTAAATTTCTACTAAGAAAAGGACTAATCCTAAGTGTACTGGGTTTATAATTGGTCTTGTGACAGAGACTAGCAGAGATGGATGGCGACGTGTACATATGTATGCAGTTAATTAGCATGTCATACGACCACAAATAGAATGTGCATAGCTAAGGGTCAAACGGAGTTTTGAAGGTTGGACTTGGCTCTACTGTGTGGGAAGTTTCTATTGTGAGTTGTAACTGGCACACGTAGGGACCAAAAAAAATAGATCCACCAGTAGACTTTTGGATTAATATAAGTCTCACATATCAACGTAGATCCAAATATTGATGTAACAATCCATGCTACACAATATATTATGTTGTGCAGCGTGAGATCTTAACTCAATTTACAAAAGTACTTGCGGTCCTACGACCTCTTTATATTATTTAATTCATATTCAATGCTCATTTTCATAGAGTAAATTATACATAATTTTGTTGAAATTATATTATTTTCTCTTAAAATCAAAAGTTATGTTAAATTTTAGGCTAATTTTAATTTTTTATTAAAAAATGTTTTTCACTAACTTAAATACATTTTTTAACTAAAATAACTTTTTATATACATGTTCTTTTATGAATGGTGTTTTAGTTTGAAAAATTAGACTAAAGTCTATTTTGAAAAATACTCAAATAATAATAATTTTAAAGTAAATTTGGCCAACTTTTTAAATAAGCCTCGACACCTTGCCTTCATGTGCATATTTGACATTGGCGTAATAGGTGTGAGGATAAGGTGTTTCTAAAAATTGACATATTACTTGCACTTTGAATCGCCGACGGTGTAGCGTTAATTATTGACTAGATCAAATCGGGTTTGAGTGAGACCTAGGACTCGACTCGGCTTAATATCAGAGTAAATTTTTTTACCCTAAGACCCGACCCTACCTAGTATGACTTGATAAGTGACCAGGCCAAGTTAGGTTTATTTTTATTTTTTAATAATTTTTATTTATAAAAATTATTTGTTTAATTAATAAAAATAGTTTTTTAAAATAAAAAATAAAAAAATAAATATTTGAGTGTGAAAATAATACAATAAATAAATTTTAAAATTTTGAATGAAAATGAATTAAGATTTAAAAATAATTAATATAATAAAAATTTATTGTAAATAAATAATAAATCAATTTATTTTATAAAAATAATATTAAAAAAAAATTAGATCGAGTAGGTTGATAGCAAGTCACGAGACTCACCCGGCCCAATGAATTTGTAAATTTTTTTAATTTAGACTCAATCCAACCAACCTATGACTGAGCCAGGCCAGGTTAGTTGGGTCACCAGGTCATATGCTCACCACTACGAGCGTGTGTTATGTTTGGACTTTAGATCAATAAAAATAAAATAAAGGAAAGGAAATTATTTTAAGTTTGTTTAAATTTAAATAAGTATCTTTTTTTTTGTTCTTTTTTGTCTCATCTCTTGCCTTATTCCAAAATTAGGAATGTTTCTATGTTTGGCTTTGTTAGGTTTTCAAAGAAAGAAACCTATTCCATGTGATTTATCATTAATTTAGTTCGGTTTGATTTGGTACGGTTCGGTTCATTCATACTTGTAATGAGTTTAAAAAAAAAAAATTAAACCCATATTTTGAAATTTCTAAGTCCACATGTATTTGGTCTACAAGTATAAGGCTTAAAACCATATAAAACAATTTAAAAGAACACGGAACTATAATTTCATATCAGATAATGAATCTCAAATTTTCGTAAAAAAATTAATAATTCTAATATTACCTTTGGAAACTAATAATTAAACCATTATAGTCGGTTTTGACATGTTGAAAACCAAACCAATCCGATTTGTTTCAGTTTTGGTTTGGTTTGGCTTGGGTTGATTTATTAGTTTGGTTTGATTTTAAACACTCTTACTTCAACCATACTTGAAGATTAAAAAAAAATATTAAACTTAAATTTAAAATTGAACTTTCATTTTCCTTCTATTCTTTCTTGTTTAAATATACTTGACTAATAAAATATGTGTAAATCACTAAGTAGAACACCCATGCTTAGAGTTTCAATTTGAAAAATAATTATCATATTAATAACTATTCACATTACTATTTTGCAGCTATCATCTTGTAAATTTGACTTGAAAATGTAACCTAACTCCTTTTATACTTTCAAGTTCTTTCTCAATGCACTTATCAATATTTAAATTTATTGCATTTGATTTCTACATTTAGAGAAATTTAAATTATTAAATTTTTATTTAATAATTTTAATATTTATTAAATAATTTTTTAAAATTTAAATTATTAAATGTTCATCCAACAATTATCACATTGTTTTCATTCATCTTCCAATAATTGATGTACCTAAAAAGGCGTTGAAGTAGCATGGAGGTAGCTATGCACTTGCAGGTCTGGGTTAGGTGCAGAGGTCAGAGGCATGGCATTTTAAATGTGACAAATTATTTTTGTGTCATTAAAAAAAATATTAATTAAAAGGAAAGAATCAAAACTTATAGGTTATAGTGCCTAATTAATCTTGATTTGACTTGCTTGATCACATCTTATAAATAACATGACAAACTCCAAGGTTGACTTATCATTTCTGAGTTTCGTGCTTAACCATGGCCGACGTTGAAGCTTCCTAGCAACTGCAAAACCCAGAATTTCTGCTTATTCTTCAGATGGAATAATAAATTAAAAAAAAAGACCAAAAGATAAAGAAACATTAACAAGATGTCCGTTGTAATAAGACAAATAATCAAAATAGTATCTCAGGTTTGACTTTCATTTACGTTAAACTTTCTAGTTCTAGTCTCAGACTGATGAACTAACTGATGTACCCATGAGTGGATCTCAACACTGCCACGTCAAAAAACCAAAATCATTTTAGTTTAGTTTGGAGGAATAACGAATTAGGAGAAAGTTTGGTATTATATTATTATATTAGTGCCCATGTTTATGTTTAATAGAGTTCAAATTTGTTACATTTATTAACAAATTTATAGATCAAATGGTTAATATTAAAAGTGTCAGCAAAGATGTACAATAATAATTATCCTAGGTTAAAGTATTGCGCTAAATTACAGTAAAAACGTAACATTTATACTAAATTATAGTTAAAAAAATAAAATTGTATAATAACTAGTTATAATTTTTAATTGAATTATAACTATTTGATCCTCACAATTAGTATTAGAATCAAATTTAAGTGTTTGATCTTTAGTGAAATAATTGCAAAAAAAAATATTATTGGATAAGGTATATGGCATCAAAGCGATTGATTTTATGATAAAGAATTAGACGATTTAACGGTTTAAATTAAATTTGTTAATTATACATAATAAAATTTTTTAAATTTTAACTACGTAATTCAAATACAAAATATTACACGATTTAATAAAGTACAATTCATGTTAAAATCTACAATCTGTTGCAAATTTCTACTCTAATTAATACAATAACGTTTGAAATAACAGGTACAAGTTAATCAATCTTAAGGAAACAAACAAAACCCTAAAAATTAATAAGGTGTTAGATTTGGGGAACATGAAACTGTAGAATACTGACTTCCCCAAGAGAGCGGGAAATGGGGTTGACTATGTGAGTCCCATTAGTGAGACAGAAAGGCACAGCTAGCTACTGCAAAACAGCACCCTGCTTTATTATGCGAGTCCCAGAGGGTTGCATCATGCATGCGTAACACGAGTCAGTTTTCAAGTCCAAATCTAAATTAAAAGTGAAAAAACTAAAAACAAATTACATAAAAAAAAACCCATAAATTAAATATATTTATTATTAAAAAAACGTTAAATATTGAAAATATTCTTCAATACATTTTCACTTATCACTCATCCTACACGTTAAAAGAGATCAAAATCCCTTGCAGTTAAATATATAGACTGTTGATTTGATTTTTAACGGGACACATTTTTTGGATAAAAATTTCAAATTAAAAAAAATAAATTCTTACAATTCAATAAATAAACTCTTATAAATTAAATAATTAAACAAAAAATATAAAATAAAATTACATATAAAAATTAAAATGTTAAAAATTGAACAGGGAACTATCCCCTCTATCCATAGTGCATCTAACAATTCATAAATTTTTCCTTTAAAAATTACGTTTTTATAGTATCAAATCTTGACGGTTAGTTTTTATCTAATAATTTAGATATATTATTAAAAAATTGAAAAAAAAAATCCTATTGCAGGACATTTCTACCCCGTTAAATTTAGTCCCAAAATATCTCAGAAAAGTTTTAAAACTTTAGTCCTTCTGAGAATAATTTTCATTTAAAAGTATAAAGGGAGTGTCGGCAGAGGAAGGAGGCACATAATTTCGCTGCTGAAGACAGGGATGGAGCCATATTTATGAGATTAGAAGAGTTAAAAGAGAGAGGAAGGTGATGCAGTACAAGTATAATTAAATATAAGTGAGCCAGAAGGTGTTATTGCCATACGGTTTGCAGCGAAATGAGTTGTGTACTGTATTCTATATGATCCATCGCTCTCGGTTTGTGCGTCAGACACACTTGCATGTGCCTTCTATCTCTCCACCTCCACACTTTCCTGTTTGGTGCCCACATTTTATTGCATTCCCTAACTTTATTCATCAACAATTATATATCAAATATTTTTCTCATTATGTTTAAATTTAGATAAAAGTTTTTATGTGTTCATAATTTTAAGTATAATAGCATATTTAATTATAATGTAGGAGCACTTTAAATTTAATACTTATCTATAAATTAAATAATCTAACTGAAATATTTGATTGGGAGGATGAGAAAAAAAAAAAGAATAAAATTTCTACCATAACATAAAATGTGCAATTAAAATATAGATTGTTGGATCTTAATTTAATAATTCATATGCAGTTTTATATTTTTAATTTAATTTATATGAAAAAAATATAAACTGTAGTTCACAATATTAATACCGAGGTAATTGATTTGAATGGTTAAAATTTAATAGATGGAGACAAATAGCTAGTACGATTTTTTTGAAGACGCAAAGTCAAAAAAATAAAATTGGGCCTTTGTTTGGTTAAAGTTGGGTCAAATAAACATTAGTCTATTGGGGTTGTAAATGAGTAGAGCCCAATTGTTTTTTTGGATTGAGAAAAGCCCAACTTGTCTTGTTCAATTGGAGATATAAATATAATTTTTTTTGTTAATAGTATTATAATTATGCCTTTACATTATAACTGGATGCATTGATGCACTTAAAATTGTTAGTACACAAAAAATGACACCTTAAATTTAATTTTTCCTTTATAAATTAAATAATCTAATTGAAGTGTTTGTTTGGGAGGATAAACAAAAAAAAAAAGGAAGAATAACTTTTCTACGATAACATACAATCTACAATTAAAATATAGATTGTTGGATTTTAATTTAATAATTCATATGTATTTTTATATTTTTTATTTAATTTATATAAAAGAAATATAGACTATAGTTCATAATAAATGGGTCAAGATTTTCTCCAATAGGCAAAAATACAGGAATTTCTCTTGTAATCAACTATACCGTTGGATCAATCTAGCGCTTTAGATTTGTTCACGTGGCTTTTTTTTTTTTAAATTTTGCAAAATGTTCAGCTAAAAATGATGTTATTTTGTGTTAGTTTTTTTCCTTCCCCCCAAAATGTTGTACACAGTCTCTCGTCACAAAAATAGTAAAGTTTCTTCTTCCTTTGTTGGCCAACGTTTTTCTTAGCATGTAGGCTTGTTGGTTTGTCACCGTCAGCTACAATCCAAGGTGTGCATTGCAACGTTCGTCAGCTGATGTCATCCATGGAAGCAAATCTGGCGAGAAATTTCATTCCCCTCTTTTTCACTTTATTTAGGGAGAAATATCACGAGTCAGTTGGTCGAAGTCATACACAGAATCGTTTTTGACTTGACTTTTTGGAAGGTGGGTTCAAGAAATTGTAATAGTTGACTAGATACTAATAGTAAGCAAGGCAGTAATATTGCATATCATATGTTTAGCTTCCTGGTGTCCTATTATCTTAAATTTAAGCCAATTATTTGTTGCTCAATTCCTAGAGTAGTTTAAATTATGATAGTCATAGTGAATTATTATTATTATTTTTATGTTAGAATTCTTCATCCCTTTGTTGCAATATATATGGGATCATATTACTTTGTAGGGCTATTCCAGGGAGATAATGAATAATGGAGAAGGATGATAACGAATAGTGGAGGAGGATGTGGTTTACAAGAGGTATTAAGTAATTGAAGTAGTGTTCTCAATGGTATGTGATTTAACATTATCTCTTATAGCATTCACTTTAAAGAATATAGTGAGAAAGGGTTCTTCACGGTTTCAGAAATATCATATTGATGATTATATAGTTTAAACTCCTAATACAACTTCAATATTATGGGCAAGTTAAAGCTGAATTTATGGAAAATTGTGAGAATAGAAGTCTTCAATAAAATTTGAAATTATTTCCATGCTTAAATTCAATTTTGATAACGGATTTGGTCATGCTATTTTTTCACCTGTAATTAGTAGTATAAGTTATAACTATGTTTAATAAGGGTTTATAACTGTTCAACAAAGTGCCTAGCAGAATTATATGCTTTTGTTACTTAGAAAACCTTGTGATTTTTGTCTAACTTGTAATGGTATTATTCTTCCTTAGGAGTATAATTGAGGCCCTGGAGATCCTAATTGATAGATTGTTTATATGATCTCCAAAGAATATAGTGAATTATTGGTTCCTTTTTGAAATGTCATAGTATCTAGTTCATCTTCTTTATCTAATACAATTACACAGGCAAAAATTTTTAGGTGATGCCTGGTTCAAGAAACCCTGAATATAAAGACTAGATAAGAGCAACAGACTTAGCTTATTAAAGTATATTTTGGGTTGGGTTGGATTTAATGTCCTAATTTCTCATTAAATAATTGCAGGGTAATCCAAAATTTCTAACTATTTCATAGAACAATTATAGAGCCATTGAAAATTTAAGTCTTATTGTTTAAATATTTTTGTAATGACAGTGGTCCTTACTATATTCTTGGTATGAACAATTGTGATATACTATTAATTCCATCCATGTTCGAGCCCTACTTATTAAATCCATTATATGCAACGAAGTATGGAACTATATCGGTGGTTCATGACACTGAGGGGCTATTAGTTAATAAAATAATAGTTATTGAATAGTTACAAGTTATAATGTGCTTTATTGTTAATAAGCCTTGATGCCTCTATATGTTGTTAAACAGGCTATTGTTCAAAATTTTAATCCATTTGCTAAGAGAGGAAATTGTGAAGGCACAAGGTTTGTTGTTCATGAAGTGGGATGTTTTTCTTCAGTAGTTCTTCTATGAAGGCTTTAATTGTCTGTTTTTAGAACTTCACAACTCAATAATCTATGTGAAACTAACATAATGATGGGGTAGTAGGTAATGGAATGGGTATGATTATTATGGTTCAAATAAAGCATTATTTATCCAAACTTTACTTTCTTTAACCTTCAGGCTTAAACTTCAGTTATATGCGAAATTTTATTAGTTAGCCTTTTGAATCTATTTATTCCATCTATATACCTATATGTGTATATTTAAAAATGTTAGTAACTCTTGTAGAATTTTTTTTTGGTAAATGTTATGAATATGCTCATTTGAATATTGCTTGTGACATTTTTATGAATTGTACTAACAAGTGGAAGTTTTCTCCACCAACCAATGTGAACATATGTGCAAGTATGAACATGACTTAAAAGTTATAGCAACAACAAATAATTAGTAATAACAGCAGAGACCAAAGAGTGCTGAATAAAACATTGATTATACTATTACAATAATTAGTGCAGTTTGTATATTAGCATTGTTAATGGAAGGTGAATATTAAGTTTATTGCATCATTTGTCAGTTATAAATACACTAACAGGCTTGCATAATAATAACTATGTATGCATGATAGAAAGTGAGCTCAACACCTTAAACACAAATATTTACTTACATATAGAACTCACCATGACTAAAATGTGTGTTGTTTATGATTGAAGACAGGGTGATCACTATAAATCTGATTTGCAAATTGGCATCTAAGCTAGAGAATTATGCACATTTGCACCTTCAATAATTTTTAAAGAAATATTGAACTTTACAAAGAGGTTATATGAGTTTCATTTTTTGAAACCATTTTGCCTTTAGTAATTATGCATCAAGTTATGCATAACCTTTCTTTTTGGCTATTGGACTAATCTTAGTTTTTTATATACAGAGCTTGGATGGACAATAGCTGTGAAGACTTAGATATCACGGAATCTAATATTGATGACTAAATAAAGCCCATATGGATAAACGAACAGCTACATTACAAATGCTGACAGTTTGGCTGTAAGGGAAATTATTCATTAATAAATTTAAAGCAGAAAGCAGACACCTTTAGCTAGAACAATTGACATGCAACTATAGATTAGGAATGTTCTAAATTTTGTTGTCATTGTAATTTATTTGTAATGTAATATAAAGTGTAGTGTGAAGTCATGTAGAACTGCAATGCTGCCAAATCAACATATTTGTATTCCACCATTTAGTGAATAACACATATGAGTTTTTTGTTTGTTATCCTACTTGCATACTGTTTACATATGCTTAGTATTCTAAAAAATACAGATGTTGAGTACTCCCATTGTATACATGTGCTTACCAGCACCAAAATAATACAGTCGTTAAGCATCCCAATCACTATAATGAACTCAACCTTAAAAAATGAATACTTACAAATCTAAAAAAAAGAACACATAACTGCTGAGCATTAAATAATATTGCAACTGCACTGGTACACCTATATATCTTAATCTTGTAGGGACCGTGCGAGAACTTCTAGTGGATCGTATACATAAGAAACAAAATAATCAAGTGACTATAACAATGAATATAGATGGATACCTATTAAATCACAACTACCATTAGAAATCTTGTAAAGCTAAATGGATTCCTATTGCCTTGAATTTCCATGCAAGTTATAGGAGGGGCCAAACATGACACTCCACAAAACAATGTACTTAACGATCCATGCTCCTATATAGAAGAACAATTATTATTTCTGGTACATGAAATGAAAGTAACATATTTGTGAATGAATAAATACTAATTTTATATACTGGATGCAGTGGCTATTGTGAACGCCTAGATGTCAGAGCCTTTCTTTTCTTGCAACTCTGAAGCTCTACTTAACGTTTTGGTCGTTTTCGACACTTAAACCCATCTCTCATCTTGAATCTCCTTGCTTGGCCTATGCTAACATAGTCTGATGTGGTAGGCTGATTAATTTCCCTATGAATATTTTGTTGCCCCAACCGAACATTTGTTACTTGTTTGCACATATCATTTAAACCTTTGTCGACAGGGAGCGTAACTCTTCACATGTAGTAACTTCAGAAGCTAATTTAATAGATTTGGGACACAACTGCCTATACCATTGCATGCTAGCTAGCTTAGGGTCTCCTTCAACCTCCTGTCCTCACACATCATGCACAACACCGTCGTGTGCATGCTTTGTCCAGCATTTTAGTATATACTATTCAGACACCTATTCAACTTCTAGAACAATGAACACCTTCAACACATGGCTACATAAAGTCCCAAATGTTTCAAACTTTTGGCAACTACAAGAGACAAACTTTTGAACAAGATTAAATAAGACCTTCCATGAACCTTTATAGTTAACCATGGATAAAACATACGCATACATGGGTGGATTCTTATTCCTATGCCTTAAGGAGACAACTGAAATAGGTTAAAAATTGTTTAATATAGATTTAAGCAACTTAAGTTAAAATGAATGAATGTTGATAACTCAGCCCTGGAACTTTGTGTCAAGCATCATACTCACTCTTCAACTCATTGTACCATTTCTCATCCACAACACATTTGAATAGTTTAAAAAATTGTGTAATGTTCACGTCTGGTTTCATGGAACCATCAAAATTAGAGTTTAATTTCTCACTCAACTATGTGCTCTGCATGCCTAATATGAACGCATGTTTCATATGGCACACAACCCATTTTCTGCTCAAGGGATATATAGATTTCAACCAGGTGTTCTCCTGAACATTGTAGTCCAAAAGCATCTTTGCCCACGCTACCTCAAAGTGCGCTTCGTCATCATACTGATGCATGCATTTCTTAAAATTGGTTAAGAATCAAGCTCCATCCTTCATTAGATTACCCATGTGTTTAATTCTATTCTGCATCATGTGCCATGTGCACAAGCCATAATGAGTATCAAGCATCACCTAGCCTGTAACAAAGTGAAGTGTTAAATGTGTATTATAAGATGTGGTAAGATAAGGAAATTATAGGTTCACCTAAAGCTTTGGCCATTGCCTGGTCTTGATAAGTGAAAATGGTCAGTGGTTTCTTTTTCCCATGGGTTACCAAGAATGTCTCAAACAACCACTTAAACTATTTGCCTGTAATAGTTGAATCCTGAGAATAGTGCAAGGGGTCTCTGTGTACAATTTGTACAATATGTCGTGTCACGAGTACCCATAATCAACAATTATACATGCGTCAGCCCAAAAAACATTTGTTATTTGCTCATCAGCATCTATTTAAAAAGTATGAAAAAGTGATGGGTTCTCCAACAACTGTTGTTGAAAATACTGCAATAAACACCCTACTTCCCCATACTACGTTGTCTTTTACATCTGGGATAATTTTTAACGTCAAAGCGGGTAAAACCAAGGTTGGTTCTATTACCAACATGCGTGCTTATCAATTGGAATGTGGCTTTTTGTTTCAACCATGAGTTCTTTGCCAGTTCAATCTCATGTGCTTGAACTTTGGATATACTATGATGGGACGCCAACATATGTATAGTTTTCTGAAGTTGAAAAGGGTGATTATGAACCTCAACAAACTTATTCACTGTTAATTTTTCCTTTCTGGTTACAAGGTTTATTCTCACTTTACAATTTGTTCAAGTTTCAAGCTGATGATTTGTAGCTAGGGTGTCCCTTTTATCTGGCTTTCGCAATCACTCTTTACAACAAATAAACTTACACGAAGTCACTGTTCCATCTTTCTGGTTTTTCTTTAAATACTATTTCCTAACTCTAAATCTAACCTGCAAGCTATAGTTAGAAAAAAAAAAAAACTGCCAAACATTTTCTACATTGTCAAATACCATACCTACAGCTGGCTTCCCCTTAACTTCGTGTCTATCATCACTAGTCAATTCAATATCAAAGGTACCTAAGTCCCTGAAAATAGCCAATACAAATGGAGTTACAACACTATGTTTGCAAGACAATTCTTCAATTTAAAATTATTTATTTGTTCCATCATCACTTTTCACATCCACCAAGTCCCTTTATCCTTCTGTATCTAGGCTTACTCTTTTCAAAGAACTTATATTTGTATTTGAAGTTGAACTAAAGGCAAAATATAGGTAGAGAAACCTAAAAAATCAATGTATTGAATGACATTAACATAAGCATCTGTAGAAGGCTTAGTGGTCATGAATTTTTAAAGTTCTCTTTGAACAATATCTGCTATAGAGGAGCTGATATCAGTAAAACTTGGAATAGTAGGCTCAACAGAAGTATTATGGTCAGTAATCTTGACAAACAAAGAAACAAGAAAAGTTAAGTATTCAACTACAAAAATTTATATAATCATATAAACAGCAGCTACTAGTTTTTGATCATGACAATTATGGATATTGTTAATGGGTTAATTATAACAACTAATGTGTCAATTTGAAACTTAATAATATATCTTATCATGTTGTCCAAACAAACGAGATCATTGTGACTAAGCTTACATGGAATATCTATATATGTAATTACTTTCAAACTTTTAGTCACATCACACTGCTACACATTAAAAAAAGATCTATTTAGATCATTCAACATTGACTGTCTCTATGTAGTTTGTAGCTCTTTTCATAGGTATATACTTTCACATTCCAAGTAACTCAACACTTTTTAATTTCATGATGGCTTTAATAATTCTCCTTATCTCCTCAGGCTGGTATAAATACTATAACTCAACAATTTAATAATTGAAGACCTCTGTTTTTTTTTTTTTTGGCAATCCATAAAGCAAGAGTTAGTGCCCATTATTTTGTCCAATCATGAGGAGGATTAAAATCAAATGCAACCATCTGGACCACCGCTCCTTGCCTTGATCAGAAAAGGTTTGAAATTGTCCTACAGGAATTTGTATTCATATAATTACCGAACAAACCCAAATCCTAACTTAGCACTATTATTCGAGAAATTATATTTAGTTTTTTACAGGACAATAATTACATATATTCAGTCCATAAACGAATCGAGTAAATTTGGAGCAACAAAAGTTGAAGACTACATGGCAGCTTTTTTTTTTCCTTTTTCGATGTGTTGCTGAGATTTTAATTTGCAGATGTATTACACAAAAAACCCAACCAAAGTTCACTTGTTACAAAAATAAAAGAAGAACATTGCAGCCATTAATCACTTCTGCACCATTCATGTAAGTTCTTTAGCTAAAATATACACATTCTCTTGGCATTTATCATGCAAATATAATGATATTTAATCTTTCTTTACACATTATGAATACCCAGCTGATGAAATATACTGATTTTCGGCTTGTCTCATTGCAAGATGGTCGTTCATTTCACTTTCTGCAAAATGGACGTCGTTTCTTGGTCTACAGCAATCACGTCTCTCTTCCTCCTCTCTCTACAAGATGATAGCTCAGATACTGGATAGTTTGAATCCAAAGAGCAAGATGGTGGCACACGCACACCTATAATTGCTCACTTTTCCTGCAACATCTCTTGCTTTGCCTACAACGTCATCCAGCCACAAGCACTCTGTTTCGCTCCAAAATTCCACAACAAGAGCTATGTGAACAGAGGAAGAAGACGATCATTTGACTGTCTATCTGAATGACGTCATTCACATAATCTAGGTAAAAAAAACAAACTTTGTCATAAAATGACATCATTTTAAGTCATAGGTTTAAAGAAAAAAAAACATAGGTCAAAGTGAAATGCTACATTTTGACTTAATGGTGAGGTGGCTCAATTTCGTCTACTAGATGAATTGAAGGTTTAAAAATCTTACAAGAGAATTCTATTGAAAAAGACTACATGAGGTGATTTAAGCCCCTGTATTAATAAAGAGGTGATTGATTTGAATGGTTAAGATTTCAAAGATGAAGACAAATAGTTGTACGGTTTTTGTTGAAGATTCAAAGTCCAAAAAAAATTGGGTCTTTGTTTGGTTAAATTTAGGTCAAATAAACATTACTCTATTGGGTTTGTAAATGAGTAGAGCCCAATTGATCTTTTGGACTGAAAAAAGCCCAACTTGTCTTGTTCAATTTGAGATATCGGTCAGTTTGGGTTCTGCTTAGGTTTTTGTGCATCTCAATTCATCTACTTTGCTATTTGTATGCAAGATGTGGCTTAATTTACGCTAGGAGTAAAGATTTACCAAAAAATACTTTACAATACAAGCCTAAAAAACCAACATATTTAAGAACCAATCATCTTCATCTTTATCTTGCAAAAAAGGAAAAAGATACTTGCCTTTTGGTTGTTGCAAATGGGGACGCGAATTTGCAAAAAGAAATTTTATTAGTAAATTACATAGAGCTCTGATGAGTTTTGCTGAATTTATAAAAAAATATTTTTTTTTTAGAAAATACACTTTAGCATAAGTTTAACTTTTTTCTTTACTAAAATATCATAAATAAAAAAATGTAATTTTTATTTTTATTTAATATATATATATATATATAGAGAGAGAGAGAGAGAGAGGGAGGGTATTTTAGTAAAAAATTAAAATTAGATTAAAGGCGTAAGACTCAAATTTGATCCTCGAAAGATAAGGCATTTCATAATTTAGTCCTTTTGCATTGCTTACACATAAAATAATTCTCAATTTAATCATTTACTTATGTATATTTTACAACTTCATTTTTAATATATGAAAAACTAAATTAAAAATATAAATTTATAAGAGACTGAATTAAAAATGTCTCATCTTCGAGGCACCAAAATTTTAATCTTGGAATAAAATGTAGCGTGACTTTTTATTTTTATGAAAGATCTATTTATATGTTAAAAATATATAAGATATTTGTGTAATTTTAAAAAGCCAAGGAGAGATCTAAATGACTGGTAACCATAATTGATATAAACCTGGCAACAGAAATTTGACACCCCAAATCTGGAACTCCAATGGCGGTGGATCAGAAAACGTTCATTTTCTAACTTATCTTCCACAATGTTCCATTCTTTAAAATTTCAAAAAAAACATTATTTAGGTCATTTTTTTTTTTTTTAACTTAGTTTGATTCTGACTCTCAAAGTTTCAAAATGGTCCTCACTTTTAAACATAGTGTTATTCAGTCCTTCTCGCATTTAAAATTTTAAAATAATCATTAACTTTTTAATATTTGACTTGAAATAGTCATCATTAGTTTTATTTAGAGATAAATTATTTTATGTTAGATCTTGAATAATAGAGTATAAATTTGAGAATTTTAATTTGTGAAAAATTAAAATGAAACTAAATTTAAAAATGAAGGATCATTTTGAGAATTTTAATTTGTAGATGACTAAAATAAAATTAAACTTAAAAATAAAGGATCAAAATAATATTTTTCTCTTTGTGAAATAGAGAAAAAACAAAACATAGAACTAACTGTAAGGAAAGTTAGTTAGTAGTTAAGTTGAAATTGACAGAAATGCAGATATTGCCACTCCATCTTCGTCAAGGCCTTCAATTCAGACCCAACGGTAGTTATACCCATAGTTGTTACACATCTCGTTGCTTATGACATTTTTGTATTAGAAGATTCTATATATACTCTTATGTCCAAAAACAAAAAAGAACCTATATAAAATCACCCATTAATGGTTGTTACACATAATTAAACAACCTCACACATTAAATATAGCTTTATGAGTAACTTATAAAGTTTAAAAATATCAACTTGTTTTTTTTAATAATAATAATAATAATGTTGTTTAATTGTGATCTAATTTATTTAAAATATATATATTTCTTAGTCCCTTATTTTAATGTTATTTATTGTGTTGAAAATCTTAAATTTAATATATATTATAAATTTCGAAAGATTGACTTTTAAATTTGTCAAGTACATATGTAATAATTTTATAATACGTAAATAACAAATGCAAGGATATTTAGGTCAACATAAGCATAATAAGGACTTATTCTTTATTAATTAAAATGAGGATTCATATAATGCATATTTTAGGAGAAAGAAGTGTAATTTTTTAAAAATATAATTATATAACTTAGGTATAGAATAATTTATCCTTATTTCATATTATTAAATTCCAAATTGTAGAGTTCATAAATAACATAAATGATTACTTACCTCTCTTAGATCCGACAAGGGCTTGGTAGTTTTCTTTAGTGAATAGCACGTGACATGTTAGAGATAGTCTCGAAGGATATTCAAAAAGCTCAACAATAATATTACAGAGTGTTCCATCAGAGCTTGCCAAATACTTTTTAAACGATCAAACATTAGAATTATAAATTTTACTTTAAAAAATTATAAGATTAAATTTTGAAAATGATATCTTTGAAAATAAATAATATTTTATTGTAAATTTTTAATATATGTAAAATTCATTATTTTTAAAGGAAAAAAAAAAGTACAAAATTAACCTTTACTTTTATTCTTGGTGACAAGTTAATTCATCACAGATTATCCGTAACAAATGAATCTCTCGTAAATTTAACGAGTCCCTTACAAATTTATATTTGTATCAAACTAGCTATTCAATTTGAATTAGTAAATAAATTAATTTTTTTATAAAATAAAATTTTTGAAAGATTGATTTACTATGAGTAATTTGTAAGAATCAAATTGTTAAAAAAATATAAAATTGGGGAACTAATTTAATATATTTTTTTATATTTTAAAATGTAATTTGTGCATGAATGAAGAGAGTAGAAAAGGGTGAAAGAAAAAGAGAAACTAACAATATAATGGCATATAGAATAATAAATGGTATCAGATACAAGGGCTGCCCTCAAAAACCTCCCAAAGAATGCAAGCGAATGATAATGTGTAGTGCTCCAAGTACAGGTGATAAATGCTCCATATATATGACACAGCCACAAAATTAATACATAAAATTGCAAAATGGTAAAATAAAAGTGATCCGTAGTCAAAAAAGGAAAAAAAGATATGAGAGTTCTCTAGAACATCAATGATAAAACAGCACATGCCAAGACCAAGCTCACAATCATGGTGTGCAAGCTCCACAACTTCTCTGCCCCACTCTGCAATACCACACTTCATATTAGCTTCACACCAACTTATGTTAATCAATCATTTTATGAGTTTTACTATCAATTATTTTGCATGTATATGGATAGGACTGAGATTTTGCTTCTTGCATGTCAATAAAAGATCTAGATCCCACTTAAATTTCGCTGTTGCCACTAGGGTTGAACACATGACGGACTGGGTTTTATAACTTATTCAAGACTCGACCCAATTTTATATTTGAATTAGTTTTTTATATCATAGACCCAATCTGACTTGGTTATTGACCAAGTTGGACCGGTTAAACTAGATTTTTTTTTTTTTTAAGATATGAATTATTTTGTGAAAATAATTTAAAAAAATAAAAAGAAATAAAATAAAATTAAAAAATTTTAAGATTTGACAAAAAAAATAAAAAAATTTTAAAATAAATATCAAATCAGACTAAATTCACCAAGTTAATGGAGCCAATGTTACCCCTAGTTGCCACATATGATTTTTGCTTTTTTACTCACAATTAGATTATAATTTATAATATGTGTTCCCGTCAAAATTTGAGAAAGAGATCACTGGAATGAATATAAGGACTTCTACCTACTCCTCCTATGGCTTTTATAGCTAGACACACAGTTTTAAATTTTAAAATACAAAAAATTGTTGTTTATATATCATAGATCTGTACAACGACCTTTTTTTCTCATATAGATCTGCAGTTAATTCAACGGAAAACTTACATTTAATAATCACACTTTTAATATATTTATTTAAAAAATTCTAAATTAATTTTTCAAAAGAAATATCTTCAAACTCTAAAAATTAAAGTTTAGACATATAACAAAGGCATTGAAAATTAAGATCCAACATATTCAGAATAATTTTTAAATTTAAATTCTTCAATTTGACTCCATGAGCTGATGGACCTCTAAATTACAAAAGGCTTGTCTTACCAGAATCCGACCACAAAACACAAGATGCTGTCTCCAACACTCTACCACGTGTTGCTGCCTGATTTGATCTATTTATTCACATAATATTTGAAAAAAAAAGAAAAAAGAACTCACTCTTCTAATATTAGAAGGTGTCAGATCCAATATGCCTATCGGATTATCTTGCTACATTACGCAGGTGAAACTGCACTGCAACTTGTAGTTTTCTTCTTTTAAAAACAAAACATTATATTCACTTTAATCTTATAATGGCTATGACTATGATAAATTCTTCGAGAACTATACTACGTTGTTTTCTTCGATTAAACGGTGTCGTTTTCACATCGAGAAAAAAAACAAAGAAAATTACAGAAACAGTGATGGAGGTAGAAGAGTATGTTAACTTACATCATCACTGCCAGAGGGAGCGAGTGTGTTGAGGCTAGGACCAGGAGCCTCAGTCGGAGGCAACGGAGGGCTGGGTGCTAATGCCGGAGACAGAGCCGGAGCTTTGCTCTTGAGTTTCGTCGGAGCCGGAGCCGGAGAGGTAGCCGGAGGAGATGAAAGAGGCGTTGGTGTCAGGGCAGGAGGTGGAACAGCTGGGGGTGGTGTGGCCGGAGGAGGAGTGGCCGGGGGAGGAGTTGCCGGTGGGGGAGTGGCTGGGGGAGGGGTCGCCGGAGGAGGAGTGGCGGGGGGAGGAGAAGCCGGAGGAGGCGATGCGGGTGGTGGAGTGGCTGGGGGAGGGGAGCTTACGGGAGGGGGAGTGGCAGGTGGTGGAGAGGACGCCGGAGAAGGGGATGACTTAGGAGGCGGCGATTGCTGAACCGGCGGAGGAGCGGCTTGGGGAGTGGCGGGCTTGGGCGGAGCAGGAGTGGAGGTCGGAGGAGAAGCAGTGGGAGCAGCGGGAGTGGTCGGAGTTGGAGGAGCAGGAGATGAAGTAGGAGAGGAGGAGGGAGATTGGCCTCCGACTCCGGCAACGACAATGCAGATGAAAGCAACGAAGACCACAAACTGGCGGTCCATCGTGGGTTAAATGTTAAACTACGCACCCCTCTCTGCTTATCCTGCGCACCTTACAGAAATCACTAGAGAGAGAGAGAGAGAGAGAGAGAGAAGTGCGAGTTAGAGAGTGTCGGAGGAGGAGAGATTAAATAGGAATGAACAAAAGAGAGGGAAGGTTCGGGCATGGTATTACAGTTGTTGCTACCAAACAAATCTGAAACGTCGGATGTCAAAGGATGTCATTTTTGTAACCCGATCTGATGCCACGTGGATGTGACTTCATAAATAATTTGTTTTAAAAAGAAGATAGCTGGTTTTGTCGTTCTGGTTTTTACTGCCTCAATGTCTGGTGGAGAGTTTAATTAAAATCGGACAGCTGGATTCTTCGGACTTTCATATTTGTTTCCCCGGATTGGCTGATAATGTTTTATTAAGAAATAATTAACAATTTAAATGAAAGAAATTAAGCAGAAATAGTAAATAGTCAGACAAACGAGTATAAAATTAAATTTATCCTAGACTTGTCAAATAACTTTTAATTCAGTTTTTTGTTGACTTTTTTTAATTTAATTTTTTACTTATTAATATATTTTTAATTTAATTTTTCACTTATCAATTAAATTCAATTTTAATCGTTTAAGTTTGATCAAATTTATATTAAATATAATAACATTTAAATCAGTAAAAAATAAAAATAATAGCATTTTGATGAGTGAATGACAAAATTAATAATAAAAATTAAATTAATAAATAAATCAGTAAATTCATTATGAAAATAAGTAAAAGACTAAATAAAAAATTAGATGTTATGTGAAGGATCAAGATGATATGTTATCCTAAAAAATGTATACTTAAGAATCATACATTTTAAGATAGTTACTATGAAATATCTAAAATTTTGAAATTATTTTAAATGATCATGAAACATAATATTTTCCATTTTACAATATCTTGATCTGAAACTCAAAGATTTAATATTTAAATATATAATGAAAAAGTCTTCAAAAAATTTTAATATTTAAGATCTTAAATAACATATATGTGAAATATATGAGCCTCAAATGTATTTTTTATTTTATAATTATAGATAACTTATAAACTTATTACACTCATGGTGAATCATGAAATAATGTCAACTCATGTACTTACTCAAGGCCTTCCTTTGTTCTTTTTAATTCCTTTTCATTAAGGAGTTTTGTTTTTCGTTGGATATATGATTAATGGTACAACAACTCAACTTTTGCTTTCTTTATCCCCAATTTCTAACATAATTAGTATAGATCAGTAATCATATTTGCACTGTCAGTAATTTCAGCTGCACAAAGCTTTCACTCAAATGTACGTTTTAGTTTTTCCCAACCTAAACTATCTTCGGAAACTTTTTGAAACATTGTTTTAAAAAATTAATTAAAAAAATCAAATACTATAATATTGTTGTCAAACGAATCAAATAACCTTAGCTTTTTTTTTTTCTGATTTTATTTGGTAAACACATTTTTATTTTCGTTTGTTTAGTAATCAAAATTAAAATTTTCTCTGTACACATTTTTCACACCAACCAAATGTATGTAAAAGAATAAAATTTTGTTGGTACTACCATAATAATATTTTTCATTATTATTAAGCTAACCTTTTGATAGTATATAACGAGCCTTGCTTTAACATTGAGTTAAGAGAATTTGCATGAACAGTTCAAATCCCTAAATTAGACATATAGAATGGACAAGAAGATAATCACGTATGAATAAAATAATTAAATAATAATTAAAAGGATATTTGCCATTCAGTTTTAAAAATTAACATGTTAGTGTGTTTCCAATGAACTTGTCGTTTTGTATGGAGACGTTTTATTATTGTATAGATGCTATTTGTTATCTACAGGTAGGAAGGTTCTTTCCATTTGAATATTACACATGATCAATTGATCATGATGAAGTTCCAAGCATAATATTAGTTCACTTTTTTTAAAAAAAAAAACCATATAAATTTAAAGTTTTCAACTTTTGAATTGCAATTAAATTTTGAAGAAGATGTCTAGCTAATAATGAGAATGACCATTTGATGTATTACTACCTGACATTCTGTAACATTTTAGATATAATGACAATTAAAAATCATTATAAAAAATAATTTGCGAAAATTATGAAAAGAAAATTTTTAAAATATGGTATTTATGTAGGATATATCTTTTTAAATATTAAATTAGATGAAGAAAAAATATTATTTTTGCATAAATTAATGGCGGCTGTCATGGAAAATAATCATATCTCGATGAGTGATGATCATTTTGTGATTGAAGTGCATGTTTGAAATTCTAATATCAATAATTCATGATGCTACGTGTAGTGTAAATTCCCACGAAACCAGAGAACAAGATGCAAAGCACTATACAATCACTATTATATTATTAAAATTCTTAGCACACTTATAATTACATTAATATACTCAATTATAATATAATGATATAATTATAATATTATTATTTTTATATTAATAATATTATAATTATATTTTTATATTATAATTAGATGCATTTAAATTTGTGTGTACATTAAAAATGATACTAATTATATATCATCATTCAATCAAATTAATGTAACGTATCCAAAGAAAGAAAGGATGATTTTACCTGATCGGATGTATGAATTGATATTTGTATATTTGCACTAGTTTTTGTGTGTAAATTATATTCAGATTCCATACCAATTCGAATTAGCCAGCTATTCTTTTGGCTCAATTCGTTAGGTATATTGCTGCCTTCAATCAATTGAAAAAATCTTGGAATAAAATCATTTTTTTTATTTGTTTTAACCAAACAAGAATCATCATTTCACACAGTGATTTAATTACAATAATTAATTTTAATTAAAATTAATTTTTACTTGAACTGCAAGGTAAAAAGGAACCAGACAAGCAAAGCCCCAATCCAGACATAGTTGTTAACGAACATAATGAATGAAAGAGACAAAAATACACCACCACGCTATGTAACAGAAAAAAGAAAATTTACAAAAAAAATTATAACTATAATTAAAACAAATATAAACAGTATTACAATTATAATACAGTGAGATTTAAACAGAATTATCACTGTGAAGGTCTCTTTATTCTTTTTCATATGAAAAGTAATTATAAAAATGCTTTTTGCTACATATCCTATGTTAAAAATGAGTAAAAAATGTTTTGGTTATTCATTTACCATAAAATTACTATTTTAGTGCATCACTTATTAAAAATTTTAAAATAACTCTTAATTGATTACAGATGTCACACTTATCTCTTAATTTTTGTTTTAAAAAATACCAAATTTACTATCTTAAATTTATAATTTGAATTTAATAAAAAGGCTAAATTCAGTAATGATTTAAAAAATAAGAAATTAAATATGACATTTTTGAAAAATCATTTTAAATATTTCAATAAATAAAGATTAAAAAAATAATTTTATAATAAGTTAAGAACTAAAATAATATTATTTTTCTCGTTGAAAGATCAATGATAGCTTATATAAATGAATGAATTAATAAAGAATTTCTTCTTATAGAACATATATTAATGTGTGGTTTTATAAACTATTTTACGTCTATTTGAGAACTAAAAGTGAAATTTAAAAATATGTGCAGAAAATGAGAAGAAATTATGGAAATGTTGAAAGAAGAAAAATGGGGAATGATGGGAATGGTGGGGTAGGGGAGGACCTGAAGGCATGTGTGATTCGCAAGCTACGTTGGGGGCTTAGCTGGAACCAAAGCAAGCTGTTTTGAGTGGCTGGGGGTGAGGTGAATTTCAACTTCTCTATGTCTCCTTTCAATTTCAATTCTCTTCTGATTATTTCTTCTACAATACCCATAAATATATATATATATATACGATTTTAAATTTAAATATATCTAACTTCTTATAGTTCATTTTTTTATTAATTTGAAAATAAAAAGATAGATTAATAGATTAATATACAATACCTGATATCATATTTAAGGGAAGTAATTTGTACATTTTCTAACTCAATTTTTAAATGTGAATTTCTCACATTTTCTTAAGTAATATTGGTACTGAAATTGTAGAGGGTCCTAATTGAGTTTGAATCTGTTCATTTTATAACCAAAAAAAAAAAAAGATTATTTTTTGACTTTTAAATATTTGATAGAAATTTAATCATTTTTTATTAATAAAAATTTAAACCATTAAATTTTAAAACAATGGCTCAATTCCAAGAAACACGATTCTTATATTTTACAATGTGAAAAAAAATTCATTGATGTTCTATTCAATAAGAAAATTGAAAAAAATGAGTTTTAATATTGGCTCTTCAAGAATGATAACGATACTATAATAAAGTATAAAATATTTGACATGGTATTGGAAATAATGTGAATTTTCTTTATGTAAGTTTGGTTTTAAGGATGAATTTTATACTTTCTTAGGTCCACCGTTTTTTTTTTTTCCTCTCTTTGGCTTTCTCTAGTCTATAAATGGACAAAAAAAAATTTTTAAATCAATTTGATACTACTAAAACGGATCAAAATTCATGTTCATTTTGGGTCTTCCAATTAGTACTGTAGCATCTGTAGCATCAGAAAATTAAGATAAAGTTTTGTATTTGTTATTGAATTTGCTAATAAAATTATGATATACATATGAAAGTGTTTTTTTTTTTAAATATTGTTACATTTTTGTCCCTCACTCATTGAAATATTTAAAATTACTATTTATTTATTAAAAAATATCACATATGATTTCTCAATATTTAAAATTATTAAATTTAGTTAATTTATCAAATATTACACTTTAAATTTAAGAGGCTAAATTTATTAAAAAAAAAAAATAGAGACCAAATGTAATATTTTTCAATAGCTGAGAGATTGTTTTTAACATTTCAAAAAATGAATCAAAATAATCATTTTGTAATAAATAAATAACTAAAAAAATATTTTATTCCATTTTATCCTATAACAACTAAATTAATTCCACAAGTTTCAATGAATTGAAATTTGATATTTAAAAAACTTAAAAATGTATTTCACCTCAAAACATGAACCCTAAATCCAAATATTAGAGTTAAGTACTGATAATAAAATTTAGATTTATTAGACTAATATTATTATTGTAGATACTTTTGTAATAATATTATACTATTAAATGAAAATCTAACAATTTAAATTTGTAGACAAAAAATTGTATATAATTATTAATAATGAATTTGAATTATTAAATTTTATTAAAAAATTCGCCATTGGAAATTATGACTTATTAGGGAGGCATTATTAAGGAAAGACCCAATCATGGTACTGTTGAGGTGGTAACAAACATTATGATTTGGAATCACGTGTCTTTTTGCTTTCCGTTAACTTACTCAAACAAGGCACTAAGCAGCGTTAAACCTTAGACAAAACAATAGTGATACTGATAGGCAATCAAAAACTTAACATTTTTTTATTACTACACTTTGCTTACAAACCAATCTAATACCTCATTATTAGTAATTGTTGTCTCTTGTAAAAGCATTTATTGGAGATTAAAAATTTAATGACTTAGGTTAAAAAAAAAAAAAGTAATATAGAATCATATGTGGTCATAGATAAAATATTTGGACTATTAAATTTTTATTTGATAGCTTTTATTTTATTAAAGATTATCAAAAATATATTATACTAGAAGAGATCTGGATTCATTTATTATAAACGACGTTTACTTGATATATTTAATTTATGAAAGATAAAATAAATTAAATTATATGAATGAAGATAAAAGTATATATACCAAGTATGTTTTCTTGTTAAAATTTGCATAGAATTCATTTAATCTGCTTAGTTTTTGTACACTATTAATATATACATATCTCAATATAAATTTAATTTTGACCATATTTTATGTTGCATTATTTTATTCGTTTAAAGAATATACTCTTCATATCTGTTTAATATATTAAAATATTATTTTGAAAATATTTGTACAAATAAATTAAACCTAAATTGCTAAAAAAAAATACTCTATTTGTTTTTTGTTATAAAAATTAGTTGAGACAACTTTTTGAATTAATAGAATATATTAAGATTTTAAAGGGGTGATTCAAAAACTTACAGAATTTCATATTATTGAGAAGTTCAAATTATCAGGCTTACTCTTCATTATTCTCTTATATGCATTAGAAATTATTTTACATGCACATGTTCAATGTTATTAAAGATTTGATTTTGGTTCATACTTACAGGATTTATGTGAAACCCTCAAATAAATCAAACCCCGTATACAATATATTTGAGGGACTGGGCTTACTTATAGAGTTTATGAAAAATTCATATATAAATCAAATTTGTGTAAACATAATTTTAATGCATTGAGATTTCTTTGTATATGTAGTTGAGAAAAATATAATTTTAATTTCTTACTTTCTACATTAAACTTAATTTAGTTATTTAAAATTTAAAAAATAAACTAGTTTAACTCCTTTAATTGCATCGAAGTGCTTTTATTTTTTAAATAGTTTCATCTTCATAAAATGAAAAAAGTATCAAATTTATCCTTTATTTTTTAACTTTATAATAATTTAGTATTTCACAAATATACTGTAATAAATTAATTATTTTAAAATTTTATTTTATGTAAAATTATTTTTTAATTAATTCAAAAGAATGAATTAATTTTTCATAAATTTAAATTTATAAAAAATTAATTTTGTACAAATTTAAATTGTAAGCAATCAAATTATTATAAAATGTAAAACTAAATAACTAAATTTATACTTTTTTTGTAAAATTAAAGTGATCTTAAATTTAAAAAAAAAACAAAAAATATTTTTTTTCCATTGATATAAGTGGAAAGTGCCACGTGTAGTGTAAATATGTATTAAATGATGACACTGAAAGGGAGTATCTACCTTAACAACCATCTGGTGAAGTTTAAAAGCTAACTGAACATCTAACTTAAACGAACTCATTACATTACTCATCTGCTTCTACCTTACTATTCTTAATTGCTTCGCATCTTTGATTTCGGTGCTTACTTTCTGTAAGTGCCATCATTAATCCCCAATTTTTCAACACAAAAATTAAGTTCAAATTTTTTGTGCATTTATTTTAAAAGTTACATAAAAAAAAAATACATATTTCTTGAAATATGAAATTTGAGGACTTAATTTTCTATTCCAAAACTTAAGGGGCTATTGGAAATTGACTTAAATTGTAAGGATACTTTTGTAATTTTCTTCTTTTAGGAAAAATAAGAATATGAGGTATAATCAAACTAAATCAAATAATTAAAGAGTATTACAATTTATATTTTTGGTATTTTTTTTATCTATTATTATATCTTAATTTATAATACTTATTCTTATAAAAATTTAATTTTAAAACTATTTAAATGAGCGTAAAAAATTTTATTACTTAACTTTTTTTGCTACGATCAATACTTCTGGTTGTAGCATATATAAAAGAAGTATAAAAGGAGTGAGAAATAATCAACTTAGAGCAAAAGTAAAGAGGCGTGTAGGTTGGGTTAGAGGTTTGTTTATAAGTCGATGTATATGCAATCTGGATGATGTTACTTCTGAACCCCCTTTTGTTAAATGGTTTCTTTCCAAAGAAGTATGATCTATCTTCTGTATTCTATTTTCATATTTTGTAATAATTTAATTGCTTAAAAATTGACTGTAATAAATTAATTTTTTATAAATTTAAATTCATACAAAATTGATTTCTTCATTTAAATTAATAAAAATTAATTTTACATAAAATAAAAATTTTAAGTGATTGATTTGTTATAAAATATAAAAATAAAAAATCAATTTAATACTTTTTCTTTATAATTTTTATATAATGTCCCTTCTCTTCCGATCTCCATAACTCCTTCTTCACACTGCTTTTTTTTTTTTGTACTTACAGGAGCAATGTCGCTGTTATTTCTGTTCCATTTCACATTACTTTTATTTTTTATAAGATGGTATAACACTTTCTGAAAATTCATTTTCTATTGTAACACGGTACTTCATTTTGGTGTCAAAATTAATGACTTGAATTCAAGTGATTGAGTGGCAATGTCAACCAAAAAAGGAATATTTATTAATAGTTAAGAAAATGGTGGATGCATGTAAAATTTATGATTAAGATATGCCACACAAAATTATTATAAAATTTTATATACCGTATTGAGTAAAATATCTTTTTGTTTTTCAAATATCACAAAATAACTATTTAAGTTCTCTATTTATTGAAATGTCTAAAATGATCATTCATTTATTAAAAGATGTTATACTTGATCTTTTACCGATTTAAAAAATATCATATTTAATACATTAGATTCAGAATTTAGAATTTTGTAGAGAGACCAAATTTGTAGTTTTTTTTTTTTAATTCGTAGATATAGAGTTGTTGTGAATTTGTTTTCACAAAAAATTATTAAAAATATTTTGTATACTCTATTTAGTGAAATATCTTTTACTTATCATAAAATTATGATTTAGATCATTCACTAATTGAAATGTCTAAAATCACTCCCCATTTATTATAAAATGACACACTTGATCTTTCACATATACAAAAAATATATTATTCTTAATTCATTAAATTTAGGGTTTAGGGTTTGGTAAATAAACTAAATTTAATAATTTTTTTATACAATGTGAAATTAAGTGTAACATTTTTCAATAAATAAAAGATTATTTTAGATATTTTAATGAGTCAAAAATTAAAATGATAATTTTATGATAAGTAAGAAACTAAAATATAATTTTCTCTATACCATCTTATTTTGTCTTTTTGATTGGGTCAAAGGTAGTTGGGCCTGTGTAATGTAGTTGGACCATAAGTTGCTTTGGGCCTGAATAAGAATTAGCCCATCTCAGGTCACCCTAATATGGGCCCCTTGTGAATGTTGAATTAGAGTTGAGCCCGCCAAAGGTTTATTTTCTTCATATAGTAAACGACAAAAATCCCATTTTAATTCCTCATTTATAATCTCATTTCTATTTTAGTGTCTTACTCGTTCAAATTTTCAAATCAATCCTCCACTGAAACTAACTATAATCAAAATGGCCATTCTGTTGACTAAGGTTGATGGGGCAATTTTTTTTTTCTAACATGGCACATTAAGGAAATGAGTTAGAAGAATTGTGAGGTTCTAATCAGCAATCCAGTAACCAAGACACTTTATCTGGCCAACGTGGACCGTAAAATAGAGGAGCAAAAATTTTCGAAAACCCTTTAACCAACTACGGGTATGGATTATGAGTTACTAGAAATTCTTTAATATCATTAGTTGGATTGAGATTTAATGACTTTAAATAAAATAAATATAAAAAATTTTAAATGTAAAACTAAATATTTTTAAAAATAAAACATATTAAAATTTAAAATTATATTAAAAATAATTTCATCTTTTTAAATTATATTATGATATGTATAAAATAAGTTATAAGATACTAAAAATTATTTTATTTTTTTAAATTATATTGTGATATGTGTAAAATAAATTAAGGCTATGTTTGGATGGATGGTCAAAGAGGGAGTGACAAGGAATGAAATGGTTAAATTGAAATGAATGCATGTTTGAATATTTTTATGAGGATGGAATGGAATGGTAAGGGAGGGCCTCAAAGACCCTCTCTAACCATCCAAAATATTATTTTTATTGTCTCCCCAAATTGGGGGGTCAATGATTGAAGGGAGTGACTCACTAATTAAAAGTACTATTATACCCTTTTATATTTCTTAAAATTACGAATTTATCCAATATTTGTATCGTGAAGTATTTTTTCTGAAAACTTCATTTCTATAGCGAATTAAAAATTTAATCTTTGTCCCATTCTTCTATTGAATCATTAATTAAAACATCAAATTTATTTATTTAAAACAATTTTAAAATAAGTAATTTTTACATATTATAAGTTGTTTATATAAGATATATATTAATTTTATTTCATAATTATGTTATATTTTGTGAGTTGAGAAAAAAAAAGAGAAAATAGGAGAATTAGTAAAAGAAAAGAAAAAAAAATATGGACAACATTTCTATTTTATGTATTAAACGAAGATAAAATTATTAGTTATAAGTTTATATTATAAGGGGTAATATTGAAAATAATAATTAATAAGTCATTCAATTCCATTCATTTAATTATAATTTCTAAACAAAAATTTTAAGAGTCCCTCCCTTTCCTTATTAAAATTTCCAAAAAAATATATTTAATCAAGTCATTGACCACTTCATTTCATCTTCCTGTAAACTTTTAAACATAGTCTAAAAGATATTAAAAATTATTTTTTTTTTTGAATTATATTTAGAGATGTGTAAAATAAATTATAAAATATTAAAAATTATTTTAATAAAATTTAACATTTTAATATATTTTATTTTTAAAAATATTTACTTTTATATTTTAAAATTCTTTTATATCAATTAAATCTGAAGCCATTCACATATGACACTGAAGAATCTCCGTAGCCGTCTATACTCTGGACGTTCGACCCAACCAACCACCGATAACCATCCATCGCAGAGCCTTCAACCAGAATTATCAAGTTTTCTTGTTCGCCTCCATCGGCTGCGCTGCTCTGTCAAGTCTCACACTTTCCAACTGCACAATCGCCCTTTGCCTTATATCAACGCTTCCTACGTCCTTCGTTTTCTCGCAGATCTTCTCTTCATATTCGAATTATGGTTTCATTTTGTAATTAATGAATATCTGTGGTGCGTGAATAGGAAAAGGACGGCGTGGTTAAGGATGTTTGAAACTGCAGAAGAAGCAACTAGAGCATATGATGAAGTAGCCATTTTGATGAGCGGTATAAATGCCAAAACAAACTTCCCTGTGGCCACCAATAATGACAGTTATAATAATAATAATAATAATAATTACATGGGAAATCACCATTCTTCTTCTTCTTCTTCCTCAACTGTCTCAGAAGCTCTCAGTGCAAAGCTTCGAAAGTGCTGTAAATCCCTATCGCCATCTCTCACCTGTTTAAGGCTCGACACACACAGCATCAGAGTGTGGCAGAAGCCAGCAGGGCCTTGCTCTGACTCCAACTGGGTCATGATGGTGGAGTTGGAAAGGAAGAATGTTGGAGGTTCCGAGACCACGTTGGAATCGCTAGTGCCGGATACGTCGACGGAGAAGTTGAAACCAGAAAAAGGGAATGGTTAGTTGGATGAGGAGCAGAAGATGGCCTTGCAGATGATAGAAGAACTCCTGAATAGGAACTAAGCTTGTTTCTTTCACATCTTCATGGAGGGCTCAGTTAGAGGAGCAAGAAGTCCCTACATAAGAAATACTTTTCATTCATTTAGGAGTTAGAAGTGGAGGTTATTGGATATTTGTTACCAAGTTGTTCTTCTTTAGTTGAATGACGTATTTTTATATTTTTATTAAATTATTTGATTATAAATGCTAAAACCAAAATCAACATCTTTCTATATTCTCTCCATCTCCGTCTTCATTAGAAACCAAAAGGGTATGCGAAATTAGCATCTTTCTATTTTCTCTCCAATTCTGGGCAGTTTTCTCGGGAACCAATAGTAATGGTGTGCATATGTAGACGAAACTATCAGAACTCAGCCTCAAGCTTCAGCAGAAGTTGGCCATTCCTAGTTCACAACCACCAGTGGCATTACCCACAGCTCCACCTTCATCAGAAACCAAAAGGGTATACGAAATTAGCCTCCTTTTATTTTCTCTTAAACTCTGGGCAATTTTCTCGGGAACCAAATAGTAATGGTCTCATTGGTCTATGAATGTGGCGAGTGCAGAAAAGCAGAGTATTGTCTCTGATTGACTATGGAGGAGACCCAACAGGTGTGGAAGAGAGCAGTGATGCGTTTGTGAAAGCTTTGGAGGAAGTTTATGGAGTGGAGAACAATGGAGCTGAATAGGTGGGAGGAGTGAGAGACTTAGGAGAAGTCGTTATTGATTTGGAAGGAGGAAACTACAGAATCGACATACCCATCACATTTCCTTCCTCTGCTGATGGCAATCTTGTGGTTAGTGAGCGTCTATGGAGTCCAACCACGATCAGAACTCGCAAGGAACAGAACCTCGTTTTCGCAAAAAATAGAATGCTGTTTTCGCAGGGGACAGAACTCTGTTGGACTGATGAAACAAAGGGGTTATGTGGAAAATGTCATGCGGAGGGCTAATTTGGCATCCAAATGGCACTCATTTGTCTTTACATAAGCACACATCATTAGGCTTCTCATAGTTAGCAAACAGAAGGACTAAAACGGCTAAGTGAAGAAAAAGTGGAGGATTAAAATAAGAATTGTGATCAGTGGGAGACTAAAATTGAAAAAGGATAATAAGTGATGGACTAAAATATGTTTTGTCTCTTGAGGAAACTAACAATGTCTTTAAATTGTCAACCTAGGTGGCTTTAATTTTCATAAATTAGTGAGTAGTTGAATGCATGAGTTTGTTTTTAAAAACAATATAATAAAATTTTTGTATGTTAGTCATTTTAGCATTTTTATGACACTTTTAAAAAATATTAACATGAAATAAATTTATTATTTTTAATGACTAATTCAATCATATATTCACTAATTTTAAAAGATAAGAGCTAATATTTTAGTCATACATATATTTATATACATTCGTTGCTCAAGTATCAGGGGTCTAATACATTTGTTTAGTGATACATATAGCGAAAAATACTTTGTTAGTCTCTTATTTATTATAAATTATTATATATTTATTAAAATGTCTAAAATAATTCTTTATTTATTGAAAAATGTTACATTTGAACTCCCACATTTAAGAAAAAATCATATTTAGCCTTTTTACAAAATCTTAAACAGTAAATTTAAAAGATTAAATTTAATATATTTTTAGAAAGTGAGAAACAAATGTAATATTTTTTAATAATTGAAAAATTATTTTAAATATTATAATAAGTGTAAAATTAAAATAATAATTTTATAAAAGATGAAAGATTAAAATAATATTTTTTTCAATAAATATATGATCCGGGTATCTTCTAACTTACAAATGAGGCTCTTGTCTGTAGAATTGCAGTGCATTGTATCTAAACAAATGAATTGAATCATACTTCGTTGCTATGTATGTTCTCTGTTTTGTGGTAATTTTACAACGCATTGGTACATCATTCTGTCGCTGTAATCAATAACTTTCCAGTTTCCTGCATTTTCAAATTTGTCAAATGACATATTTAACTTCCATTGATTGTTCATAGAAGCTAACTTTGGTTGTTACTTCTAAATCTGATAGGACCCACAAAACAAGAAGATTGTTATCTTTGATGAGAAGCTGAAGAAGATATTTGGGGTAAAAGATCAATTAAGCTTTCTTCTGATTGTTGGACAGATTAACCTAATCCCCACCATAAGAGCCTCAAGGTCTGAAACCTGTAAATGGTTGATGAGGTTTTGTATGCAGGTCTATGCTTTTGTTTATGGAACAAGAAACCGTTAACTAACACATTGTTCTCATTAGAGCTATTCAGATTTAGTGTTTTAAAAATAGTAAATGCAAGAGTTAATTTTCAAATACTATAAATATATTGCATGTTAGTCTTTTGATACCTTTGTACAGGTGATGTAGGCTCTAACTTCTGAGTCATATTGTTGAAGAAGCTAAGAGAAGTGGGTGAGGTCAGACTCAGATGCACATTGATTTTTGGTACTGGAGAAGAAATTGACCTGGTTATATCTCAATTGTTTCCAGGAAACTAACAGCATTAATGCGGTATCTGAGTCTACCATTGGTAAAATAAATTGGAAACTTTCTTCAATGGTGATGTCAGAGACGTGATAGTAACGAAACCCAGGTTATTTCACATGGGAGAGTCAGACCTTCTAAGGATATGTGGATTTTTTAAAAATCTTTATAAGGTATTTTAAATTTTAGCTTTATAATTTAATTAATAAATAATTAAGGTAATGATTACAACGAGGAAAAAGCTCGTTCTTTTTACATAGTTGATATTTCTAAAATTTTGTAAAGTAATTTATGATGTTACTAGGTAAAAATGTTGGAACTTAATATTTTATATTACAAAGATGAAGATCAATGGAGCACATGAATGAATTTTGTATCTTTGATTTTATTTAACAAAATTTTGATTTCAACTGAAATTTAAATTCGAATTGATATCATCATTTCGTTAACATATATAGTGAGTGCTTGTTCCCTCATTTTAAAAGTCTTTTTAGTACGAAGCTACTTTATTTTTAAAATGATTTTTTAAAAAATAAAAGTAGTGTAAAAAAGAAATAATTAGTATTTTTTGTTGGACAATAACAAATGACTACTATTTAATCAAATCATTTGACAAACACTGTAACCCCAGAAAAAGAGTAGTACTTTCTTAGAACTTATTAGCCAAGCCAAACTTAACGGAGCATAACCTTATTCTGGGAATTTCAGCTTCGACAGTTCTATAGATGTCTTGTTAATTCATGGCCAGTCATTCAAGAATCAAAAACTCAGATGCCTCTTATCCTATTTTTCAGCAATTATTCTTCCAATTTGGTGTTGAATGTAATCAAAATTACTTTTGCCTATTCATGGTATAAAATGTGACACTGAATGCTCATGCAATCATGTCTATCAAATTTTTTCACATTTTCAACAAAGGAGGCAGAGATACCAACTCAACATTCCATAAAATAAGGCCACAAATTTGACCATTGTCACAAAGTTTCTGAAATGTCGTGGAAATGGCACAATCAAGATTATGGCAGTAATTCATTGCCCAGTTGTAACAAATACACATGACATACCAAGCCATCACCAATGATCTGAAGACAAATATCCACTTGCCCATTCTCATCTCCATCTCACACTTGGCCTCCATGAGTCATGATTGTTGAAAATTATGGACCTTGATCCAAGTTAGTGTCAGAAAGTTGTTGAATCAATTATAAATGTTGATAGTCTAACCTTCACTCAAAATGCTCAAAATAATTTGGCAGACTAACTTCAACACTTATATGTCCTATCTTTCTACAACTTCCCAAATGTGACTTTTTCCTTACTGTATAAAAATTCTTAGGTACTACAAGGTATATGTACATGAAATGATAGGAGTTTTTTCTTCCACAACCTGACATGTGGGTCTTACATGACTAGACAAAATCCTAAACATTATATGTAAATGCACCATATGGTACTAAGAATTTTCTCCTAGGATGAGATCAATGTCATGACTGACTAATCGATACAAATTTTATTCTCTTTTATAAAAGAACAAAATTGAGATATCACCAACCAAAAACGAGACTTCAAAACTATACACGTTTTATCTGCATTAGCAAAAATATTTCAGAAAACCTTCAGTTACTATCTATCTAGCAACATAACTTGAACCCTTCTTTATCATGAACCCATCCAGCAGCAATATTCATGTTCCTCCTTTAACTTAACTTTACTCTTTAGGCAGCTGAACCAAGCATGCTCTGTTCTGCTTCATCTGCATTAAGGGAGAAAATATCCACAGGGGCACTCGTGCAGCCAACAGCACTTGGTTTGAATCTGTCATTAGGGGAGCCTTGCTGGTGATCAAGATAGATAACAATAACAGTGATATCATCATGGAAATGTCTTCTTATTCCCTTGTCAATTTTCTTTATATCATCATATCTCATCTCTCTCTTCTTTGCAGCTTCCTGTAGAGCAGCTCTTACCAATCTCTTGGCGATTCCCTGCAAGTATTAGGACCATAAGTCCATAATTTACAATTTATATAAGAATCTATAAAGTCCATGGTTACATGCATCTCATAAGAGAGCGTACTCACAGCTCTAGGGTGCTTGAAAACAATCTCAACTGCTGCTTCATCACTTAATTGTTCCCAGAGGCCATCTGATGCAAATATCAGGAATAAATCTTCTGGCTCAAGCTCCCTAATAAGAATTGATGGTTCAGCTGTCATTACAGGACGCTTCAGAGGAACTGGGTTTCCAAATTGCTGAAAGATTGGGTCTCTGTAAAAGTCAGGTCTCTTAAGATACACATCACCAATAGATCTTGACACCTGCAAGACCAAAAAAGTATAAATCAGCTTCGCCAATTGGCTAATTCCTTAAAAAACACCTGACACGTGCAAGGAAAAGGTTGGTATATTCAGTTTTACATTGATAACTAGTCAACAATCAAAAAACCCAGGAATAACCATAGCCATCCTCTTCTACGGAGACATACATGCATGGAAGGCAAAGCAGGCAATATTGGATTAAGCTCTACATGTACGTTCTGAAATTTAATCAATTATGGAATACCCAACTTCTACAACACATGTTCATAGAATGCTAGAAATACATCAAATTCATATTAACTTAATAAGCATGGAAATAGGTTTAAATAGGCATGAATCATTGAAAGGAAGAAAAAAACATATTATATATACGTGCGGTTTTGACCCAAAGGTTGTAAAAGCATTAACACTAAGAGATGCAAGTGACATGTATAAGCTTCTATTTCAAAATGCGTATGTGAAAAATTGAATCGTCCAGCCTTCCAACATATATAAAGTAATCCATTCCATAATATGCAAGAGATGTAATTTAAGGCCAGAGAATTTGATAACATATAAGAAAATGTGGAGGCCATACAAAGCAAATATAAATACGAGCAGAAATAGGAAAATGTTATTGCACAAACTAAAACATGGTGAAACTTCATTAAAGACGAAAATCAGACACACATTAGGCTACTGTAATCCTAGACTACGGCATAAATATTTAAACAGATAATTGAAGTAAGAAAATCAGTTATAACAATTATTCGTACTTGTATATCAATTGAAATTTAAAATTGTGGAGACCTTTGTTATAACAATTATTCGAAAATTCAGGAAGAAACTATCCAGTAATACCTGTATAATGCCCTTAATCCTCCAAACTCCACGGCTATAAACCACAATGTGTGAATCATCAGGATGGAGGGCTTCCACCTCCCTCCTCACCTCCTCAACAGCCACATTATGATCAGTTGATAGCCGCTCTGCCACCACTGGATATTTCTTGCTCTCTGAATCTCTGCGGCCAAGAACAGCTCTAGAATCTCCAAGGTTTGCAACATATAATACATTATCAGAAATTGCACCGAGAAGACAGCATGATCCTACTGAAGCAATTTGGGGACATACAGGCAGTGACCGCTTCACCAAAAGTAAAAACTCCTCCTCAGTGGCCTTAAACGCTTTTTTTATCACATCCACTGACAATCCCCCTTGTTCAGAAGCAAATTCTACAATCAAATTAACAAAAAAAGTGAGTTGGTGACTACAAAGCATTATGAAAAGTAAAGGGTGAAATATATATATATATATATATATATATATCCCGCACCTTTATGCTTCTGTAAACAAGCCGTTAAATATAAGTAATAGAATTGAACTCAACAGAGTAAGCTCTAAAGTATTAAGCTTCTCTAGGATGATAAAACCCTTGTTCTCACAATATTCATCATTCCAACCAGTCCTATTTTACCTTCAATTTATGATCCATCAAACAGAACCTTAAAATAACTTTCACGAACACGAAGACAAAGAAAGTGTAGCGAGCAAGAGAAGCAACCAATTAGAGCCCAAACAACAAAAAAATCAAAAGCACCGATTTTGATCACGAGAAATAGAAATTGGAAAAAGAGAATTACTCTGCAAGTGAGGGAAGAGACGTTTGTTGACGAATCTAGAGGCTTCAGGCCCGCCGTGGCCATCATAGACGCCGATGTAGGTGGCGAGCGGAGACGTGAAGACTTGGCTCTGATCCTCGAGACTGTAATTGGCTTGAGCAACGGCGATGGAGAAGTAGCCAGAGGCGTGGGGCTTCAAGTCCGTGTGCCACAGAAGTCCATCTCCGCCGCTGCCTCCACCACAACTCCGCCATCCAAAGCAACGCTCCAGCGGCCTGTAGCACAATCGAAGCATCATATATGTATGTACGCAAGGATTAAACAGTATAGTTTAAGAATTGGGGTTCTAAGGAAGATAGAGATTGTGATTGTGATCGTGAGAGAAGAGATTGTGGCCGATCAGGTATAGAAGGAATGGGAAGAGAAGATCGGAGACGAATGAAAATGTGAGAAAGAGAGAGTGGGGTAAACGCTAAGGAAAGTGGCTGGGCAATGCCGCGTCAAGAGGAAGGAGCAAGATTGCTTTTATACTTCACGCGTGCGTGCTTCACCAGTGTGTGTATGTGTCTTGAGTTGTTATACCTATTTGCTTCAAAATAAATTTATTTATTTTTAATTCAATTAACAATTTCATCTATTTTAGAGTGTGTTTGATCAGGGATTGAGATGTTTGAAATCCCTAGTACACGCAAAAATACATTTTTTCTTATAAAAAATTTGATTTGATTTAGTGTTAAATTAGTATTCATAATTTTTTTCCTTAATTTTTGTTTATTTTTTAATGTTAATTAGTACACCATTAACATAATAAATTTATTATGATAAAATCTTTGTTATATTAATAATTTTGAGTGCACTAATAAAGTCAGTTATAATATAAAGAAAATAATTGTAATATTATTATAATTATATTCTTTACATTATAACTGAGTACACATATACACTTAAAATTGATAGTCTACCAAAGATGACAACATTTATTATATATTAATTTTTTTTCATCAAATAACTTTAAAAAGTTGGGGCAAAAAAAAAAACCTCAAGAATATCAACAAGACTTGTTTATGATGAATTTATTACTTTTAAGGTTAGTTAGATTATGTTTCATATTTTATTTGATATAATAATAAATTTTTTTTATTATTATGAGCAAAACATTATTTTGATCTCTCACTTATCAAGTCATTTTCAATTTGATCATCATTAATTTTTATTCTCAATTTAATTCTTTTACTTTTTTTTATATTAAAACATTTATTTTAAATTTAGTTAATACTAAATGACTAGATGTACTAATATTTATATAGATGAAATTGAGAATAAAAATTAGCTAAAATAAAAAATGAACTGATAAATAAATAACTAAATTAAAAATGAAAACCAGTTATGAATCAAATTGAAAATGAGAGGCCAAAAATGGTGTTTCTGTCTAAATATTTTTATGAATTAAATTAATGTTATGCATAAAATATAATCTCTTTAAGAGAATATATTTACTGAAATATCATTGCTGTCATGTTACAAATAAAATAAAATTTTTGTGTTAGGAAACATGGAAACAAGAAAAGCTCAATGTTTTGGATTTTATTAGAGTAGATATCTGCACTAAGCTTCGAGGTAACCTGCTTTAAAGCATATATCTCTGGCAAATCCCTTTAACAGTACCTACCATTTGTTTGTTTGAAAGTTTAACCAAAGTATTGCATAGTTATGAGTCGCTACTGTCAAATTCTAATATTAATTTGTATTTTTATTTTTATTATAATAATATGGAAAATTAAATAATTTTAATTTTTTGATAAGCAAATTTTAAAATTTGTTGACATACATTAATAATTATATCAAATAATTAATTCTTTCAATCTTAACTTGGATGTAGCCATATTTCAATTATTAGAGTTGTAAATAATAAAAATTGTGGAAAGAATATTTTTCCAAGTCTATATTATAAATGCGAAGCAAAACATAATTGACACCGAGATTTGAGACTTTGGACGGTGTTTGATATATTTATATAACAATACAAAAATAAAAGTCACACCAAGGCAGTTTATTTATATTTTATGCCCTCATTTTGAATATTAAATTGATACTAAAAAGAATTGGTGTGCTTGCTTACCACACAAGCACATTAAATTATGCGTGTGAAAGTTTGTTTATAAATGCTAACCCTAGGGACAATTAATATTTTTGATACAGTAATATTCTAAATTTATATTTTTTTAATGTTTTGGTATAAAGTTATTTTGAGACAAAATATTATAGGAATGGAATATTTCCTTGTTTTGGAGCCAACACATACCAATATTTTGACTATATCTCATTAAATTCAAATATCCAAAAAAAATAGGAGATGTGCTATATTATGACTAAGATACATGTTTTGTCATTTCAAAAGCAAGTAAAAAATATCTAAAATCATCGTTATTAGAATTTAGTGAATGCGTTATACAGTATGTTGGCATGCTGATGATATAAAAACTGTATTTTAGGAAAAAGGAAAATTACATTCAAACAATAAAGAGATATAATCATGGTATTTTGAAGAAATGTGAGGTTAGTAAACTTACTAACAAGTTTACAATAAGACTACCAATTTTATTTTGATTCTTTATATATAAAATATTTTTTAAGTTATTTTTTGTAGAATTAATTTGTTAATTTAATATTTAATAAATTGTGAGTACTTCTCAATATACATTGAATTGACAAGTGTAATGACTTATAACATTTTTATAGATTATCGTTTTAGTCACTATCATTTAATATGTAAATTAATTTTATAATGGACACAGTTGAAAATTACTCTATTAATAAAAAATGAATTGAAAACACAATATATATGTGTATATGTATATGTATCTAGGCGATCTTCTTCCACACTGTGCAGTCTCGCAGATCGTTGATTTGCACCATGGCAAAGTAAGATTTGAATTCCTATGTATAATTTATATTCATGAACATCAAAGTGATACAATACTTCTTAAAATAATTTATTCATAATAAAATTATCATGGAAGACGTAGCAAACAAAAAGAGTAAGTTATATGAACATTTTCTGAATTTTAACTAAAGTTCATTAATATTTTTCTTATTTAAAAATTGTTTAATTCACCTCATATTTGATATATCATTTTAAAAAAATTATTTTTGGTGAAGAAATTAATTTATAGACAATGGGATATTGCAATTTTGTTTTTTTAATTTGATAAATAAGAATATTTTAGATTTTTTTTCCATAAAAGTACATGTTAGATAAAAATTCACTTTACAATAAAAAAATAAATTAGAATAAAAAATCTTCAACAATAATTTGAATTTTCCACTGAATAAGTAATTGTACATTATGAAATTTCTGAGATAAATTATGGATTTCTTGCAATTACTCCCCATCTGCATTTGAAGAGAAAGAGATATTAAAAGATAGAAGTAATTTTAAAAAGAAGGTAATGACTAATGACTCTATGTACTTCCTCTTTGTTTTTTTTTTGGAAAAGTAAAAAAAATTTTTAATTTAGTATATCAAAATTTTAATTTTGTAGAAATCTAATAATTCACATATTCAAATTAATAAAAAATTAAAATTTTCAATTGAATTAATCAGAAATTAATTTTATATAAAATAAAATTTTTATGAGACTGATTTATTATAATATATTTATGAAGGATAAAATTATCATAAAATAAAAAAATAATAAACTAATTTACGAATTTTATTTTTTCCTTTTTTACTGTACAAGTTAATATAATAATGTAGAGAATTCAGCGTGAAGGTAGGTGGGTGGCAATCCTCGTAGGTTCCGTCCAGGGATATTTCTGGGATAGTGAGGAGGAAGGCGTCTCACGCGGCTTTATGACGTAATCACCGTCATCTAATTTTGAAAATTTCCATTTTGCTTTTTCCAATTATTGTTTTAGACGGAGCAGTTGACTCTTCCTTCTTTCTTTTGTTTCTATTTTTTCTCTCTCGTGCTTTAGCCTTTCAAGGCATCCACTTGTTGTTGACTACAATTAATGACTTTCTATTTATCGTCCTGGCTTTGGAAATCGAAAGGGGAAAATTTAGCCTAAGGTCAATACTATATTAATTATTTACTTCCCTTTTAAGATTGCAGTTATTCCCGCGTTTGGTAAGGAGTAAGCACCCCAAAGTCCTATTGAAAGGACCGCTAGCTTATCTAGTACTTTAGTGGATGACCTTTATTAGAGAAACTTTTGGCGTACGGAAAAATTTATGTATAATTTTTTTTTTTATATATATTTTGCTATCAAATTTTTTTAAGTATAACATAATTACGTTATGATCGTTCAGTTAAAATGTGATGAGTGGATTACTTTTTACAGACAAATATATAATTTTTTTCATTGAAAATTATATATCTTTCATATTTTAATTAAAGAATTTGATAATCAATATATAAAGAATTGTATGTAAGTGTAGTTCATTAGTAAGTATAATGGGCAAGGAAATGAAGCTTTTGTCTTTTTCAGAGATGTATTTTAATTATTTAATTTTCAATTTTAAAAAATGCACAGCTTAAGTTTTTGAAAAATACATGTCTTAGGGAGTTCATAATTTTAGAGACTATATTGTAAACCTAAGAAATAAAACATTGGGAATTATATATTTTCTCTTATTCTTTTGAACATTCAGTGGAGAAATCATGAAGAAACGTATTCCTATTATTATTATTATTATTATTTAGGCAGTAAGGCATATTTATTAGAAATGTAAGCAAGCCCATGAAACCCAAAAAAAAAAAACAACCAACAATCCTACACATTTAAGATTAATAAGAGCAATACCTACAATGAGAATGAGAATGAGAGTGAGAGTGATAATAAGAATATTAAAATGTTGTTTTGTTGGGAAGGAATAAGAATGAACTCTCTTTCTTTGTTTGGTTAGTAGATTATATATAAAAATTAATTAGGTAGTGTGCATATTTTACTATATTATCTTTTATCATAAAATTAAAAAAAAAATAAACATATATTCGAATTATTAATTAATAATATAATTATATATTAATATATATTTAATAAAAATAATAATAAATTAAAAATAATATTTTAATAATAAATTAAGGTTTTATTGTATCACAGTAGTATTTTTGACTGAAAATTATTATAAGTAATGACACTTTTATCAAATATATTTACATTCTCATGAGACTAATCTCATTCTATAACTTTAGTTAGGAAGAAAATTTTCCAGTATATGAGAGAGAATATGTTTAAGGTTTAGGGTTTAGGGTTTAGGAATGAGAATGATGATCAAATCTGTCAATTAAACATAAGAATGAGAGTGTTTTCCAATTTCATTTCCATTTATTCATCTTAATTTTAACAACCAAATAAAGCCGTGAGAGTTCAATAAGAATAGTAGGACTCCTCATACTTGAATTAAAAACATATATTATAAATAAAAATGTAATAGCATTTAAAAAAATATATTAATAAGAACAATAAGTTAAAATCAGAAGCAACACGCCTTTTAGATACTTCTCTAAACTAAAAAATTACAACCCAGGCTTAACCCCAGAAAAAAAAAAAATATCGAACTATTTTGAATGATAAATGCCATTTAAGACACTTGCTTATAAATTTTTTGATTTTATACATTGAAAGGAGGCCTTCAAGTTCAAAAAACGCCAGTACTTCATGTTATTTAACCGAATAACAATTGCTTCATCTAGCATATTTTCATGTCGCCATGTTATGGAATTTATGCATAAATAATCATCATAAACAAAAAAAATTTATATACATTCATGTAATATTTTTAAAATTCTTCCAACATTTTTAAAATGTCTAAATTTATATATTATATAATAATAAAACATAAAATCTTCATTACAATAAAATAATTTAAATACATATTTTTATTGATATATAATAAATATATATCATCCCATCATTAAAAGTTTCAAACATACAATTCCCTGCAGTGCTTCACCATGCAATTCTTCCAGTCCAGCTTCCTCGCCACTGTAAACCCCCAGAGTCAAACAGGCCAGGGCCTCCCGGGAGACTGACTCTACCTTGTCTTTTTTTTTTTTCTTCTATTTTTTCTTTCTCGTGCTTTAACCTTTCAAGGCATCAACCTGTTGACTACAATTAATGACTTTCTATTTATCGTCCTGACTTTGGAAACCGATAGGGGAAAATTTAGCCTACGGTCAATACTATATTAACTATTTACTTCCCTTTAAGATTGCTGTTATTGCCGCGTTTAGTCAGGAGTAAGCACCCCTAACTTTGAATTTACGTACAGTTTGGAAACTTCGCATTATACATTTTTCCGAACAAGACATTTTTTAAAAAAAATAAAAATCATATAATTTTGTTTAGTTCGGAATTTATAATATCGTAGTGTCAATTGAGTGGACTCGTTCCATATAGTATGTGTCCAAGTTGTATACTTTGCGTGCGCTCGTAAAACTATAATACCAATAAGACCTTTTGTTCTAACACGTTTATAGGCACGTGGATCACGTATGAAGATTGTGTCATGAGACGTGTCAGTGATTCATAAAACAAAATATCTAAGAGCAAGGGTATGTTTAGGAGAGTGGATCTTCTCCAATAGTATTTGGGGTTATTGGATTAAGATTTAATAGGTATAAAAAAATTTAAAATATAAAAATAAGTATTTTAAACAATAATAAATTATTTTATTTTATTATAATATTTTATTATTAAAAAATAGAATAATATTTAGTATCTTACAAAATAATTTTTAGTATTTTATAATTTATTTTATATATTTCACAGTATAATTAAGAGATATTAGATTATTTTCAGTAAACTTAAAATTTTAATATATTTTATTTTAAAAAATATTTTTTATTATATTTTAAATTTTGCTTATATTTGTTAAATTTAGAGTTATTAGATTTGAATCTAATGACTTTAGATCTTAATAAAAAATATCTAATAGCGATATTTTATTTTATTATAATATTTTATTATTAAAAAATAGAATAATTTTTAATATTTTACAAAATATTTGTTAGTATTTAACAATTTATTTTATACATTTTCACAATATAATTTAGAAAAATTAGATTGTCTCATGTAAGATTTAAAATTTTAATATATCTTATTTTTATTATTTTTAAAAATATTTATTTATATATTTTAAAATTTTTATACCTAGTAAATATTAAGTAATTGAATCTAAATTTAATAGTTCCAAATATTACTAGAGAGGTATCTTGTATGTTTAGATAGCCAAGTGACAATAAATGAGGTGACGAAGTAATTGCTTGGAAATTTATTTCGAAAATGAATAGAAATGTTAAAGGACATACTTTAAGGTTATTTAAAATTATATTTTTGTCATATTTTTAAATTAGAAGGTTAAAAATGAAATGAAAGATTCTAGTAATATAATTATTATAATATTTTTATTTATTAAAAGTTTATTGTATCAATATTTTATTTAAAAAAATAATAATTATAAAAACAATATATAAGTCATTCCATTTTACTAATAACCATTATTTTAAATTTAAAAAACACACATATTTTGTCACATTTTATTTTTTGTCATTTTATTCTATTTTATTATTAGTCATTTTATTTTATCCTTTATAAAACTTAATCTAGTTACCCTTATTATTCTTCCTTTTCTAGTGGGGGTATTTAAATTTATATAGATTTTCTTAAAACTTGAAAAAATAAAATCTTTACGTTTGATATAAGTTTCTTTAAATTGACTTTCTTGATTTTTCATTTTTGAATTGACCAAAGTATAGTTCACATTCATTGAAAATTTCAATTAAACCGAACACAGTATTTACTACCTGCTTATGAAAGTCAAACTTGGATTTAAGTTGCTCAGGTAACTAATTTTACACGGTGAATAAAAATTTTCTATACAAATTATTCTTTTTAAAACAATTTAAAAAGAGTCAGCTTTTTTTCTAAAAAATATATTATTTTTTTCAAATGTAAACTTTTAATAAAAACATTCGTGCCAAACAGGATAGTATTTTACTAATAATTCCGTTTGCATATTAAAATGTCCTTTCAGACAATTTCATTTGTTTTTGTTATTGAAATGAAAGAAAAAAAATGTTTTTTCACATTAAATTAACTGCATTTATAAACATATTTATTTAAAAAAATTGTAAACATAAGTAACGGTTATACAAACTGAATTTTAGTCAAAATCAAGTATGGACAACTATAATCCGAAATTGTAATATCAATTAAAGAATTATAAAAATTTGACAGTAAAGACTAAATTGAAAAAAAATTAGATAATAAAAATCCAATTATAAATTTTGTTCAATGTAAACTAAATTAATAAAATAATGAATTATAAATATTTATTGAATACTTCTTAAATTCATAATTTTTTAGTAAATTATATGTGAAAAGAAAAATATTTCAAAAAAGATTTGAGAACCTTGAATTCTGGTAGAGATTCACACTTAGATCACTTTAATTAGACAGCAAATTACGTATGAGAAATTAGTTTGATTGGTTTTTAAATTGGTCAACTATTATATTCAAACTACTATTTAAAAAAAAAAACTATTACATCTTAATTTATATTATCTGTTTTTAATATGAATTAAATCTGAAATTATTTGAATGATAGTGAGGAGCCTTATCATTAGAGTATTCTTGCTATGCTTATTTGAACAAATATTATTAATCCTATATTAAGATGTAACTCAAGAAGTTTAATCTTTTGTAGAATATATTTTTTTCCTCAAATTTTCGTTATTAATTTTTATACGTTTTCCTTTCGTATTTAATTAATACCTAACCATAATTTTTCTACCTCGTTTTTGTTCTAGACTTTATCTAAAAAATCAACTGTTTTGCCTAATTTTAAGAAATATACATTTTGCTAAATTTGGTGATAAGCCCTGATACCAGATTGGATCGCTTCTGGTAAATGAACGGGATTTTTTCCCTAGTAAATGTATAAAATTATTGAATATAGATTTAATAGCTCTAATATAAAAGATATTTCTTAAAAGATAAAAATTAAATATTTTAAAAATAACAATATATTAGTATTTTATTTATTTTTTAAATAGATTTATTGTTAAAAATAATAGACGATAAGATATATATAATGTGCTGTGAAAAATTATAAACAATTCATTTATTTTTAAATAAGGTATTATTTTATGTAAAAGAAGATCTTAAATATTAATATGTTTTTATTTTAAAAATATTTTAATTTTATTTAAATAAAATATAAGGAAAATTAACCCATTGGCCCCTATAGTTTTCATCAGATTTCAAATTGGTTCCTAAAGTTTGATTTGTTTTCAAACCACTCTCTAGACTTTGGAATCATTTAAAAGAAATCATCACCGTTGAATTCCGTTAAGACACCGTCTAGGTGATGATGAATAGGCAAACGACGAAAACATGTAGAGCTAACATGGCATCCCACTCATCAGCAAACATCTACATAAGCCAAAGGGAGGGGGCATCCCGCCGTTTCTACACCAGCATCTTTATGTCCTCTCTATCCATGTTCTCTTCCTTCCTCGTATACGTCCACTGCTTCGATCCTTGTTCCACATTCATCACTTTCTCTTAGTATCACTTCACCTTCTCCCGGGATTGCTCGCAGTACTCAATATTGTATTGTGGGGTGTGGCTCCATGTCTTCACGCAGAAGCTTGTAAAAGTGTCTAAATATGTCATCTTGATATATTCCTCAAGCTGTCGGACCTCCGCTGACATGGTGCCCAAGAGAGAAATCATGTCGCAAATCTAACATGTAAAATACGGAACCACCCCAAAAGTCCACCCGGGAGGCATTTGGATCAAATATGTGTACAAGCGTCAAATAAGGTTTGATCTGGTAAATCACTTAAGAGGTAGGTTAGGTTGAGGGATTTTTTTAAGAACTTGTTTAATATATTTCTATTAACTTGATTTGTTTAATTCATAAGTTAAATAAATCAACTCGTGGGTTAAATGGATTGCTTGTTTTTTTTTTTAAAGAAACTTTCACTCATTCAATTTAGCGTTCCAACTTACTATACTTTTTCATTTTAAAAAAATTAACCCTAATATATGTGTTGTATTGTTTATATTATTTTGTAATTGCCAAATTAGAATATTCTACTCATAATCATATTTTTATTATTAATAAATTATTGAATTATTTGATTACTCTACTTATTTTAATATGTTGAAACTTACTTTTTATTTAGTTATTTTTTTGTTTATTTATACTGATATAAAAATTGATTGATTAAATAAGATATGTATTTAAAGAAAGGCACGTTTGGATTTTTATAATTTTTAAAATTTTTTAGTGAGTTAAACGGATTAGCTTGCTTAATCCACCAAATAAGATGAGTTGAGATTTTTAATCCAACACCTTATGATTAATCCACCAATTTGAGTGGACTAAATTAACCCATTTTAACTACTTTAAATATGTGGGTCACTGCTACTGGATTCGCAGCGAGACACAAGCTCCCAGTTTTATGTCCCATGCCAGCTTTGTTTTGCTTCTTCCTCAAATGGTTGACACAACCCAAATGCTTCATTTGATAACTTTCTGATGTTCCCTCTCATTTATTAACATCCTTAGAATGGGTACGTAAAAAGTTAATTTGCATTTAACCCTACAGCCATAGATAAAATATTCTAGAGCATTGTTTATGAACTAATTATGGTTTAAAGCATGAAAAAATCACCCATTTCAAAATGCAAAGAGCAAAAGGGGAAAGAAGCCTTGTTTTTGTATGTAGAAAACGGAAGACATGTTAAGTAGATTGGACGAGAGATTAGAAGGAAAGAAAACAAACGTGAGGGCAACAGAACAAAGTGGCCGAAGAGGAATCAGAAAATGGATACTAATATTATGTAATAATTTTGCATAACACATGAATACATAATAAAAAAATTTTAGTTTATTAAGATACGAAGATAACATAATATTAATTACATTTTACCAAAAAAAAAGGTCAACTTGCTATACCAATAGAGACCTTAGAGTAGATAATTACTGAAAAGAGTTATCATAATGATTGAAATTAGGGTTTTCATTAAAGTAATTTATAGAGTTTAATTTTAATAATAATAATTAATTATAATATTAAAATAAAACTTTCAAATATTCATTAAATAGTTTCCTATTTCATTATTTAAAGAAAATAAATCCATTAACTCTCTCTTAATAATTAACTCTTAATTTACAATCTAATGAGATAATTGCTAATGCTTTTAGATTGTGGGTTAAGTCTCTGTCTAATAAATTTGTGGATAATCCAACTCATAACTAATTATTCACAATGAATATAAACTTAATTTATTTTTAATTTATTAATTATAATATTAATGACTTAATTAGTCATAATAAAAAACTAATCTAATAATATAATTAATATTAATCTGTATAATATTAAAATATGCAAAGAAGAACACGCAGGATAGAAATGGGAGGATGAGGGAGCGAGATTGAAGCAAGGACATGGCATATAACCAACCAAAAAAAGGCAAGGAGAGAGTGAGGCAGAGGGTAGAACGAAGAGACAGCAGAAGTAATGGAAGAGAAAAGGAAAAGGTAAAATCAAAGAAGAGAAGAGAAAGGAAGAGGAGAATGAAGCCTCGAGAAGCAAAGATATTGCGACTAGGGAGGTAATCTCTTTTATTTTTTATTTTTTTGGAGAGCTTGGATGATTAAAATAGGCATGCTAATTTAATTGGATTCTGTATGAGTTAATGTATATCAATTTTAGAAGCTTGATCTTTAAGAGGCGTAGGTCTTTGTTGCAGTGGCTTCCCATTCAGTCATCCAGCCTCTTTCTAACATTCCTCCTCCCTTTTGCTTACGTGGATATTTGGTCATTAGTGGATGCCATGTTAGCACTCTTCGTCATCATCGTTTTCCTATTCATCACCATTTGGACAGTGTCTTAACAGACTTTAATGGTGGGGACTATTTTTCAAACTATTCTAGAGTTTAGGGAGTGATTTGAAAAAGTTAAAATTCTATGGACCAATTTGAAATATGGCGAAAACTATAGTGGCTAATTAATTAATTTTCCTTAATATATACTATGCATTATGTTATTGGATGTGATAGTTCTAGAATCTTCTATCTTCTTCTTCTCCCACTAATCTTTGAAACTTCTGAGCTGTTTCTGCAGCAATTCGGTAATGACAAGTGGGAGACAAATTCTATGACTTTGAAATCATGCTTAAGGAACATATTATAGTGGTGATTATGCGAGAAGCAACAAGTGCCACTACTTAAAAACTATGATATATTGGAAACCGAAAAAAAAATTATGTTTAGCATTTAGTATATTAAGTAGAGTTCTAAGTATATAAGTAATATTTCATAAATATAAATAAAACTAAAATTTTTGAAACTTGAAATCTTTTTATTTGAGTCTCATTATACATTATTACGTATTATTATTTTCATTTTCAGGATACTAATATCATTTTTTAGTTTTAGTTAAACAGAAATCTCTTTTTTTATATGAATAAAAACAAATTCTCTAAAAAATAAAAATAATGGTATAATCTGTCATTTAAATATAAAATTAAAATATATACTTATTCTCATTTTTATTTTCTTCATTTTTTATTCTAAATGGAATCTTTGCAGTAGGGTATGAGCTTGCTAAAAAGACATTTGTAGGTTGTGACAACTACGGCATAGTCTCATATTGAACTGGTATTGGAATACTCTAGAAAATAAAAAGAAAAAGAAAATGCAAAGTTTTCTTCGATCATAAAAAATCAAGTAAATTACTCTTCCTATGCCGAAAGATGTTTAAATTACAAAGGTCTTCTCTATTGTGAAAATATACAAAAAAAACTTCGTAAAATTAATATATGACTAAAATACACTAAAAAATAATATTGAATAATTCTTCTATTAAAAATATGTTTAAGTTTTATATTGATGATATTTATTTAACGTTAGAAATTATAAATTAAATTTTTTAAAATTTAAAATTTATTTGACATTGATTGAATAAATATTTAATGCTGGTTATATTATATAGGTAATGAAAAAAGTACCAAATGACTTTTTACTTTTAACCTTGATGACAATTTATTTATTTATAATTTACTTGTGCCCAATCAATTGCTCACAATTCCTCTTTTATGCATAGATAGTTATTCTGTCATATTGTCAATTTATTAATATAGAGTTAACTATACATAAAATAAGAATTGTGAGGGATTAATTTGATACCATCAATTTGTAAAAAACTAAATTATTACAAAGTAAAAAAATGAAAAATCGATATAACTTTTTTTTCAAGAAATAATAGATAAAATAATATTATGGTCACAACTCAAAACAAATGTAACTTAAAAGAGGTCAATATAGTACATATTTCGATGTTAAGAGAAATGACAAATTTTTAAAATAAATGAGAGACAATGTAATTTATACATCTCAAAAGTATAATTTGCTAAATAACTAGTTTATTTCCATGTGCATTGCACAAATTTTAGAAAAAATTAGTTTATTTTACTATATATTAATACATTTTAAATTAATAATATTTGTAAGTGATAATAAAAATTTGATTTTAGTAATATATTGTGATTAATAAATAATAAATTAGAAAGTTAATAAAATTAATTATATTGGTGATAAAAAAGAGATAACAATGAGTTCATTAAAAGAGATACTATTATAAACCATTTTAATTTATCATATATTATTATTTTTTATTTTAATTTTAAAACATGTCAAGTTATATTTATAATCTATTATTAAAAAATTTAATAGATAGTTAATTAATTAATTAATTATTTTTTTAATTGACTTTAAAAAATATTTAAACTTCAAAGAATTCTAAGTTTAAGAGGTAATTTATTAATTAATTAATTTATTATTTTTTTATTGATTATGAAAAATTTATACAATTAATGACTTTATTATTTTTTACGTTAACTATTAAAAATTTACAAACTTAAAAAAATTCTTTATACATATATGAGAAATATAAAAAATTATTGCATAAAGAGATAAAAGTTTATTTGATAGAGCCTTCTCTTCGGTCAACGGAGCTCTCAAGTTAAATCAAACTTATTTTATTTATATATAATAGATATTTAAAAAAAATTAAATTTTTCTTGAATTAGGCTTTAATTATAAAATTAGTATATAAATTTTTAAATATATCAAAACGTATGCAAACTTTTAAACTAAAATGCAAATATTAAATACTGATTAAGTTTTTGTAAGTTCAAATGATTAAGTTATATCAAGCATTTTCGCTAAGATTAAATTCATAAGTCATTTTGTTGTCAATTTTGATTAGAATTTAGAAAGTATTATGTTAAGTTTTCAAAATCACATAACCAATTTAGTAATTAAATTTTTGCTAGAAGTAAAATATAATATCTCAAAAAATTTAGATCTCATTTCACTTTCTTTTCCTCATTATAGTGCCAAATGTATTTTGGCAACAGGAAAGTGTAGAAGGTAGATGCGGGCCTCCCAACTGAACAAAACCTCCCGCCATTGTTATGTTGAGTCACATCCTCCACTTGAAACAGAGACAACCAACCTAAAGCCCAAATCTTGATATTCGCTGTCGAAATTCTCCATTATACCCCACGTTGGTACGTTCTTAAAGCTTTCGGAGCACAACCATTGGAGGAGAAAGTGAAGAGAGAAAAAGGAAAAAGACAATGAAAGCCAAAGCAAAAAGGTTCAAATTGAAGTTGGGCCTACCTTCTTTGATCCTCCTTTGCTCCCTTTTCTTCTTTGCCGGACTCTTCGTGTCCACTCTCCTGTTTCAGGTACACGATTGATTGCCTGGAGAATACTTGATCAAGCTCATGGGTTAAACTGATCAATGTTATTTGATCGCAGGATTTGGGTGATGTACGGCCACGATCGAGAGCGACAATACTTAAAGGGTCTGTGGCGAACACGGAATACGACGCGCTTGAAAATGGTAAAACTGGGGAAGATTTCGTTGAGTCAATCCCATTTCAGGTGATTTGTCTTCTTTTTACTGCAATCTGGCTATATCTGTTTTCCGTTTTGCTTTTATCATGGGTTTGGTTGGGTGCTAAGTCTGATAATCTTATGGGACAATGGAAGTGAGGTCGAAAGATTCAATGTGATACTTCAGTTGCTGTAATAGTTGCTTGCCTAGGTTAAGGTATTGATGATCCCCGTAGAGTGGCGTGCATAGGGTGTTTTGATGTGAGCCTCTAACTCACTCATATAGGTACATGGGTATACAGAGGCTTAGCCTAACTATGACGGACTTTATTTTGGCTAGGACTATCATCATACAAATCTATGCATGTCATCATCTAGTCATGGTTCAACTGATGCACGGCCTTTCATAGGGTTTTTCGTTCTTATTCCTTTTTCTGTATATGGTACTGCTGGCAAGTCATTGGACATGCATTGTCTCTGAATTTTTCTAACTCTTGTTGTCCCGAAAAAAAGGAAAAAAGAACATTAGAGTTTAGACGTGGGAAATATACATGGATATATACATAGATTGGACATGCATTGGCAGTGTAGGTTTGCATATTTAGTTGAAGCGAGAAAAAGTCTTTACTTCGGTGTTAAAGAAGTTGTTCTCTACTGCCATTGGAATTGAAGACATTTAATAGACAATTGACTTGTCAATTCATGTAGCATTCATCTAAAAATGATTAGCATCAGCTGCTGAGATGGAGCCTTCAGAAAGAAAATCTTTGCTTTGTAGAAAGCTCCTTGAACTTGTTACTATTCATTCATTGATGCTTAATATCATGCTATCGCACTATCATTTTTTGCAGGTTCTAAGTTGGAGGCCACGAGCAATTTACTTTCCAAACTTCACAAGTGCAGAACTATGTGAACGCATAATTGAAATGGCAAAGTCAAAACTTCAACCATCAAAATTAGCTTTGCGAAGAGGAGAATCTGCAGAGAGCACTAAGGACACTAGAACAAGGTATTATCATTCTGAACTCTTCATGTACATCATGCCCTTTGATTTTTGTCATGTAATTTTAATAGATTGTTATTTATTTAAAGCTTGAAATTCCTCATATAACATGCGCTTTGTATTAAAATGATCAATTTTAGTATATATAAAGTCTGCTTAAAAGAGCCAAACTTTATTCGGTAATGCTTTTGAATTACTCATGCTGCATGGTTTGGTGATCTATGTTTATCTCAATTTTGTCATATTCATGGGCTTTAAGTTATTGAGATATGTCATCCATCCTTCGTTGAGCTTATGTTACCAAAAATTAAGTTTTTGTTGACATTTGGAAGTTAGAACTCTTATATATTAAATTCTTCGGCATCACAAGCATTAAATATTTAATTGAGTTCCTCAGTTCTCTTCACATACATAGATTATGCGATGCTTGGTGATAACTAATGGTTTACAAGTAATAAAACTTTCATTGTTAGAAGGATGTATTCTTTATAAGGTGGAAGAAGGGAAAGGGAATGAAACCTTTTAAGAAAAAGGCTTCTGGGAGGCGCATCATCTTAATAGCTAAAATTGATCTTTGACTGAATGAATTTTTCCATCTCACTCAAGGCCTGTCTCTAACATATTAGCTATGATTGTACATAATAATCCTACCATGTTATATTTTGTACTACAGAGTACAGAGGAAACAGCTAGATTATGGTGTCATCAAATGTGTTTTTCCTCGTAAATGTTTATCATTTGGACCTATTCACATTCTGAAAAGACATTCATAAGAGATTTTGTATGTTAGAACAGATAGTCATTTAAGAAGATTGAGAGAGATTTGTGTTGCTGCTGCTAATTTATACTTGGCAACAGTTCAGGCACATTCATCAGTGCATCAGAAGACAATACTGGCATCTTAGACATAATTGAGAGGAAAATTGCTAGGGTTACAATGATTCCAAGGACCCATGGAGAGGTATCATTCCTTTCAGGATTTTGTAAATTCATCAAGGGTTACTGTTCAAGATGAGTAAAGTGGGGGATGTTGTCAACAAAATGCAGGCATTCAATGTATTGCGGTATGAGGTTGGCCAAAAATATGATGCTCATTATGATGCGTTCAATCCAGCTGAATATGGTCCTCAAAAGAGCCAAAGGGTATTATTGTCAAGAATTTCTTATCAAATATCACTTTTTGCCATCCTATTTTCTTTATCTTTGTGGTGGTATTCTTGACCACATAGACGTCATTCTTCTTGCATCTCTCTCTCTCTCTCAATAATTATTTAGTGTCTTGATATATGCTGTGCTTGTACGCTCTTGTCTTTGTTAGATTTGCTTTAACTAAAATCATATGCCCCTAATAGATCTCCCAGAATCAGGAAAAAGAAGAAATTCTAAGGTCAGATAATTGGGTAATGCTATATAAGGTTTCTCAGCAAGAATTTTAAGATAAGCTCGATCATTGGATAACTAGTTCTTCAGTTTGCTAGTGAAACCAGTGGTATAATATTGTCTACAGTTTACACTGCAAATTCATTGGAAATAGACAAGAGATAGAGAGCGGAAGAAACAGAAAGGGGAAAATGGTAATAAGCTAGTGGCTTATTCTTTAAAATTATCAGATTATTTCTACTTTACTTTTACTGCCTTGATTTTATTGAGAAAAGAACCATGTTGGTCCTTCACAATTTGCAGTGTCAAAATGGTGCTTCAGAAATCTAAAGTTACTAAAATAAAATGGTCTCTCACCTGTACACTGTAAAAATGGAGGGACTTGTTTTGGTGGTTTCAAAATTTCTTGAAGACCATTTTGATAGTGCAAATTCTACATTGACGCTGATGCAAAAAGTGGGGGACGAAAATTGTTCTTTTCTCTATTTTTATCCTTATTAAGGTTTGCCATTGTTATTGACCAGTCCAAGTTGTTATAGTCACCCTATTCTCATAATTGTCACATGAAATTATCCCAAACATAGACAGATGTACCAAACCACACAAAGGTACTTGAAAACTTATAATTTGACCATTTATGGCTGACAATGACCCCTTGTGGTTTAGATCTGCACTTTAAATAGTTAGATTAAGAGCCAAACTTAGTTTTGGTTTTATATGTGCTATTATCAAGTAACTCAAGAATTTAATAACTTCAAAAGTTCATCAACTATCTTCTCTCTGAGAGGCTTTTCTCTTCATCTTAAAGTAGCTTAATGTTGTCACTGTTGCAATCCCCCACCATGCTTCACATGAGCTTGGGATTTTCAATCGTATTTAGAAAGTAAAATATAGCTTTTATATTATAAGAATTTATGTATTGTATTCTTTTTCCAAGTCTGAATGACACTTTATAACAGTAAAAGGAACTTGTGCAGTAGTTTTGTTTTCATATTCCGTTCTTATCTGAATTTTTCTTGCGAGTTTCTTTATGGATCTCCTATTACGTACATATTCATGCCTAACTGTGCAGGTTGCTTCTTTCTTGTTGTACCTATCAAATGTAGAATCAGGCGGAGAAACCATGTTCCCTTTTGAGGTAGATTGGGGAATTTGCTGTTATCTGTATGGCACTTTAATATGAATCTTGATACAGAAATATTCATTGGAGTATTCCAACTTGTAGGATGGTATGAATATTGGTACACATTATGACTACAAAAAATGCGTTGGTTTGAAGGTGAAGCCGCGTCAAGGTGATGGACTTCTATTTTATTCTTTGCTTCCAAATGGCATAATTGATAAGGTAATCTTCTTTTTGCATATAGTAATATATGCATATAATTGCTATTCCATTTATAGTATGCCCGACATTTATAAGTAAAAGGGGGGAATATAAGATACCGTTCACAACATTAGGAGTTTAGGACTCATCCCTCGATTAAAGTTCATTATACAGTATGGAACCGCATCTCATTGAATATGGGAAGAAGTTGATTTGTTGGACACAGACTATTACTTTTATGATGATGATATATGCAAAATTGCTGTTCTTGTCCTTATTAAAAACTATAATAAAAATAGTGATATTCTTTTATTAATGGTTAGACTTTTGAATTGAAGATGTTTTTGACAGTTTTCCTTTTATTTGATTAAAGCAGATAACATTTAGCTTTACTATGAACCACATGAAGTTGCTCTTGAATTCTTAATACCGTCGTTTCATCTTCCCAAGAACAAAATGCCTCCGCAATTCTCTTTTTGAATGTGAAGGAACTCATTGCATTTGAATTGCTAGTTAACAAGACAGTGTAAAACAACAGACGAATTTGTATTACTAGGAGAGCGCCAAGTGTGGCTATGTTTGCATGTCCATTATTTTGTTCGTTCTTTCATTTGTCAGTAAGTGAACTTTTCTGCAGACTTCTCTCCATGGAAGTTGTCCTGTGATTGAGGGGGAGAAATGGGTCGCAACAAAGTGGATCAGAGATCAAGAACGAGACTAGTGGCTTCTTCTTACTATTGAATCTACAACAATACCATCATCGTCTCTGAGATTTTTAAGTAGACTTAATCTATAAAAGATGGGTAAAAATTTAATCATGCATGTAATTATGTCAAAAGATGAATCTCATTTGAAAGTATGTTTGAAATGCTTCCTAATTTTAATAGGTGGTGTCTACCTCTTAATTTCTTGTCTTGTTTTGTAATTGTCAGTGCTTCAAATTTTACACTTCGTCATAGTGTCTTTGGTTGTAATTTACACGCTTAGACAAAGATCACCATCTCGCTAGCTTGTTTAGCTTTTTAACAGGCCTGTGAAAGAATGTCTACTGGTTGTTGTAATCTCTCCGTGTGACATTGTTTGTAACTATAGAAATGAATATATGAGTACAACAGAATGACAGTTTTCAAAGGCCAGTTTATAGTCTAGAAATGGGATCTTCATTTTCATTTTCGACATTTGGTAGAGTCCTTTTATATTTGTAATTATGAAATAACTTACTACTTAGTTGTCCTCTCATGATTTACTGTTAAATTTCTGCCTCGCTTATTGAAAATTTCGTATCATGTCGAGATCAAATGGATGGTTTTAATTATGAATTGTCTGTTTAATTTTATAAACAGCATAAAGAAAAGTTTCAACGTATGAATGAAGGGCTTCCATTCTTGAGCTTTTGTTATCAACATTTTTAAATAATGACATGATAATTTTTTATATTCTTAATTTCACGTGATTGAGCTTTTAAAAGAAAAAAAAAAAAAAATCTTATACATGTCATATGTTTATTACAAAATATGATACTAAGTGCCTAAATTTAGGCATAAGTGAAGCATACCTTCAATTATGATATTAATTATTAATTTAACATTCATATGATTGTATATTTTAAAATTGAGTTGGAAAATACAATAGAAAAGTTAAATGGTAATAGATAAAAACAATAGAAAACTTGAACGAGAAACATTAAGCAAAGGAGACAAATTTATTTCTGATTACCAGATTGAGTAAAACTGTAAGTACTCATTTTTCAGATAATTACCCATTTTTGTCCATATTTAAATTTAAGACTTCGTGTTAAGTGTCTAAACTCTTAGTCACTAAATTATTAATGTATATTATTTAATATTTGAGGAGTTTAAAGATTTGTCTGTATATCAAAATATAGATTTTTTTATATAGAACCTTGTTTGATTTAATATTGTATTTTCCTACCAAATGCTTACTTGTACAAAATTTGTTTTTTTTTTTAATTTTTGTTAAATAAACTAAATTAATAATAAAATATAATTTTAAATTAAAATTTTTCAAGCATAAATCATAATATTACAAATTTATTTATGAACAAATCACTTGTACAAAATTAAATTAATTTAAATTCAAATTTATATAACTCTAATCCAAACTCAAACATTTAGCCATTTTTTTATTCTCTTAATCTTTAACACAACAAATATTAAGTATAATTTTAATTAAAACAAATATTAAGTATAATTTTAAATGTCATCTTTGGTGTAACTATAAATTTGGTTATATTGGTGTAATTACTATGTGACACATTTAGGAAAAGACATGTGGTAATAATATGTAAAATATGCTAATTATATATTAACTCAAAATAATTTGTTGTATTTATATTTTAACCCTAATATTTTTAGATTTTATTGATGAACCCAAAATTTCTTAAAAATTTTTAATTTATCCCATTTGCTTTTTATTTTTTAGTTACCTCACAAAACTTTAGTTCATAAATTGAAAATAAGAATAAAATTAAGAAATTGTGAAATTATTAAAAAAATTAAAAAATATAGGAGTAAATTAACAAAGTTATAAACTAATATTTTTATACAAGTTACTAAAAAATAAAATGTCAAGAGAGTAAATTAAAAAATTTAAAATAAATTTTAGGCGCATAAATAAAATTTAAAAATAATAAGGTCAAAATATAAAACAATAAGTTATTTTAAGTTGACAAAAAATTAACATAATATAATATATTATTGCTACATATTTTTTTAATGTACCATATAATAATTATATTAGTACAACTAATTTTATAGTTATACAAAAATTTTTCCATAATTTTAATTTAAATAATTATAAAAATTAATAAAATTTTTATTATACTCACAATTTTAAATTTACTAACACATTTATTTATAATATAAAAATATAATTATAATACTATTAATATTACAATTATACTTTTATATCTTAACATAACGCAAATATGGCACCATAAACATTTTATCCTTATATTTTCATTGCAAATTTTACTAACTTTACTCTTGCTTTTTAACGCGGCTCTCGTTAAACGGTGTGTCGTGTAACTCTTGCTACCTAAGACAGCGTCACGCGCCTTCAACCTCGTACGCTCCGCACACTGTCGTGGATGGCCAGCGTGTGGGGAAGAACCAGAGCTCAGATGGTTAATAAATTAATAAATCGATACCAGAAAGTTACAGGTGATCGTCGACGCGCCGAGAAAGCAGAGCAATAGAAGAGAAGAAGAGACGAGCGAGTGAGCCAGGAAGCGAGTGGAACACCCGAATTTCTCTCCGATCCATTTTTGTTTGGTTGGCAAACCCTAGCTTTCCAATTTCCGGACGCTCCGTCCCACTCGCGGTTTTCTCACTCGCCTAAAATTTTCAAACTGTGCAGTCCTATAATCTGACCGCCTTTTCACGCTCGAGGTTCTCCTCTCTGTCTCTTACACTAATTACCTCCCTTGGCTTTGTTTTTCTTTGATCGTAATTCTAGAGGGAAAAAATTATGCTTGTAATTTCTGAGAATTCTCGGGGTGGTTAGTTTGGTTGCTGAGAAATGCTGACAAAGTGAAAGTAATTTACGTAACGTTGTATGGGTCTTCTAACTCTGTACACCTTTAAGAGATTTGTGACGGAAAGGTATATAATTTGTTGAACAAGAAAAGGAGATTTGATAATATATGAAGTTGTAACTCAATTTACTGAAAAGTGGAAGCCGGGTGCTGGTCTGGCCACGATCAAACTGTACATATCCAAAACTTCAATCCTTTATCTTAGTGGCCGAGCTGTAGAAATTATGGGGTCATGTATATAGAGGTCACGTGGTTGAAATTTCAGTTGACTTCTGAGTAAAATATTAAAATTTTCTTCTGGCTTATAGCTTCTTTGGGTTAGTTTAATGCATTTAAATCTTTCACAGGACAGAATTTGAGAAGATTGGGATGAACATAGTGATCTTTATATTAATTACAGTGGCGTCTGTCTTCTTGATTTGTTGCTCAAGAGTAATTTTTGTATAATTGACTGGCTTCACTTTTAACTCCCTGTTGACTAATGAATAACTCTTCTTGGTTCAGCTAGTCAATTCCGAAGACATCTAGAACCAATGCAACCTTGTATTTCATAATTATCTATAATTTTTTCTTATGTAATTCATCAATGGCCCTATAACTTCGTTTGTTGTTAATTTTATGCAGTTGTGATGAGAAAACACACTGATTGTATGTGTCACATTCTCGCAAGTAGCAAAACGTTCACTCTTTCTTTTCCATATACGTTTTCTTAACTACCACTGTGAATGGTTAGAGTTGGATGACTAGATTTTTTCTCTGTATTGATTAGAAGCTTTCTTTTGTTGAATATTTTAGCTATCAGGAAGCAATTACAGTGCAACTAATCTTGCTGAATATTCTCAGAACGGTTTACATGGTGGTACTGTGAGTGAAAATATGGTTGACACGTTGAATGAAGTGCATCACAGGGGTGGCAGCCTTGTTGTTCCTCCTAAAACGGATGCTACATTGTTTGAAGGGGACAGAGAGATTGAGCTGCACAATGGCATTGAATTTGAATCTCATGAATTAGCATATTCATTTTATCAAGAATATGCCAAATCTATGGGATTCACCACGTCAATAAAGAACAGCAGACGTTCGAAGAAGACAAAAGAATTTATTGATGCCAAATTTGCATGCTCTAGGTATGGGGTTACTCCTGAGTCAGATAGTGGAAGCAGTCGAAGACCAAGTGTGAAGAAAACAGATTGCAAAGCCTGCATGCACGTGAAGAGAAGGCCAGATGGAAAGTGGATTATTCATGAATTCATTAAAGAACATAATCACGAACTTCTACCAGCTTTGGCATATCATTTTCGGATTCATAGGAATGTGAAATTAGCTGAAAAGAATAATATTGATATTTTGCATGCCGTTAGCGAACGCACCAGAAAGATGTATGTCGAAATGTCTCGGCAATCTGGTGGCTGTCTTAATATTGGGTCTCTACAGGGTGATATAAATTATCAGTTTGATAGAGGCCAATATTTGGATTTGGATGTGGGAGATGCCCAAGTTATGCTTGAGTATTTTAAGCGCATTCAAAAGGAGAATCCTAACTTCTTTTATGCCATAGATTTGAATGAAGAGCAACGCCTAAGAAATCTATTTTGGGTTGATGCAAAAAGTAGGAACGATTATCTCAGCTTTAACGATGTAGTTTCATTTGATACTTCCTACATCAAAACCAATGACAAGCTGCCATTTGCTCCTTTTATTGGAGTGAACCATCACTCTCAACCAATATTGCTTGGCTGTGCATTGGTTGCAAATGAGTCCAAAGCAACATTTGTTTGGCTAATGAAGACATGGCTTAGGGCAATGGGTGGGCAAGCTCCAAAAGTCATAATCACAGATCAAGGCAAAACCTTAAAGACAGCAATTGAAGAAGTATTCCCTAATGTACGCCAATGTTTTTCTCTATGGCATGTACTGGAAAGGATACCTGAAAATCTTTCTTCTGTGATCAAGCAATATAAGAATTTCTTGCCAAAGTTTAACAAGTGCATTTTTAAGTCTTGGACTGATGAACAGTTTGACATGAGGTGGTGGAAAATGGTCACTAGATTTGAACTCCAAGATGATGCATGGTTTCAGTCATTGTATGAAGACCGGAAAAAGTGGGTGCCTACTTACATGGGGGATAACTTTTTAGCTGGAATGTCTACACCTCAACGGTCTGAGAGTATCAACTCTTTCTTTGACAAATATGTTCATAAGAAAATCACCCTTAAAGAGTTTGTGAAACAATATGGTACAATTCTTCAGAATAGGTATGAAGAGGAAGCCATTGCAGATTTTGATACATGGCATAAACAACCAGCACTTAAGTCTCCTTCACCTTGGGAAAAACAAATGTCAACGGTTTATACACATGCAATATTCAAAAAATTCCAAGTTGAAGTTCTGGGTGTAGCTGGATGTCATTTTAGGAGAGAGGGTGGCGGTGGAGCTGTTGCAAAATTTATAGTGCAGGATTATGAGAAGAATGAAGAGTTTTTGGTAACTTGGAATGAGATGAACTCAGAGGTTTCTTGCTTCTGTCGCTTGTTTGAATATAAGGGTTTCCTTTGCAGGCATGCGTTGAATGTCCTCCAACTTTGTGGTTGTTCAAGTATTCCATCTCATTATATTTTGAAGAGATGGACCAAAGATGCCAAAAGTAGGGAATCTTTGGCAGACGGGACTGAAAGGATACAAACAAGGGTGCAACGTTATAATGACTTATGCAAAAGAGCTATTGAGTTGAGTGAAGAGGGATCTTCCTCTGAAGAGAGTTACAACATTGTTTTCCGTGCACTTGTTGATGCCCTGAAGAACTGTGTACATGTCAATAATTCTAACTATGGTGCAGAAACTAGCAACAATTCTTACGCCCTTCGTGATGCAGAAGAAGAAAATCAGGGCACTGTTGCTTTAAAACCAACCAAGAAGAGGAATACAGCTAGGAAAAGAAAGGTAAGTTCAAATTTTTCCAGTTGACCTACTTACTAATTATTATGTTTGCTTTGGTTTTCTAGCACTTAAAAGGTGGGAAATTAATTTGGATAGTCCCTTCATAGGTACAAGTAGAGCCAGATGTTATACTTGTTGATGCACAAGACAGCCTCCAGCAAATGGTTTGTGTTACCTCTGTTCCCATTAGCATCTGATTTAGGTTTGAGGAAACAATAGAATGCATTAATCTTCTTGGGAATTACATTACAAGTCACGACATTCATGAATCTCTACCGCATTGTATGAAGTCTGGTGATTAATACATAGCATGTGTTCATATGACCTGTTTTCGTTCTTTCAGGATAATCTTAGTGCAGATGCAATAACCCTCAATGGATATTATGGTGCTCAGCAGAATGTGCCAGGACTGGTATTATATTATAGTAGATTACTACAGTAATGCATATATTATGTATTCTAAGATACAATGCAATGCACAGTTGTTTATCTTGGCTTTTCTAGCAGGTACAGCTGAACTTAATGGAGCCACCTCACGATGGTTACTATGTTAATCAACAGAGTATGCAGGGCCTGGTAAGTTATCCCAAGTATGATTGTAATATGCTTATATTAGTAAAACTTATATGATTGTTTATACAGGATTATAAATTGTTTTTTATATTTCTTAGGGTCCATTGAATTCTATGGCACCAAACCATGATGGGTTTTTTGGAACACAGCAAAGCATTCACGGATTGGTAGAGTACTTATATATATCATTTCTGTGATATTTGATCAAGTTTAACGTAAAGAAGTTTCCCTAATTCTGTTTTATTCATGTAGGGGGGACAATTGGAATTTCGTCCAGCTACTACTTTTGGGTACAGCCTGCAGGTTTGTTCACGAAATCTGCCTTGCCCTTGCATTGGAATAACAAAACTTATTCTTGTTTTCACAGTATTAGTACTTAACCTGGATTGCAGGACGAGTCTGATCTAAGATCTGCTCAGTTTCATGGTAGCAGTTCAAGAAATAGTTGAAAATTGCATTTCCCCTTTCAGATGTGGTGGCTTTCTCAGAAAAGGTGGCAAGTTTCTTACTGGAGATTGAAAAGATAAAATGCAGGAACTTCAACGGCTTCATGTCTTGATTTGAGTTTCTGCATGTATTTTAAACTGAAGTTTCTGCAAATATCTTTACAATTGAAGTTTCCTGTAAATGGAAGTTGCCCATTATAATTTGGTTGGCTATATGGGGTCCAAATCGTAATCTTTCTGTCTACACTTGCTCACCCACTCTCCCTGGTGGCCAACTCAAGATGTCGAAAGAGAAGAAAATTATATTGCATTGTGCATTACTAACTGGCCGGGAATGAACTCTCTTCAGTGTATCGGAGTGGCATAATGCTGTGAAAAATGTATCTGGAAATTTGTGCTGTTGTGCTGAGAAAGATGTTAAGGTTGTCCTTACAAGTGAGATGCAGCAGTTAGTGAAGGTCCTTATCATTGGAACGAACACTAGCAAGACATTTTTCATTGTAATTACTACCTCAGTTCTTCAGTATTCAAGTATGAGTTTCTTCACAGACGTTGGTGAGGGTGAAATCTATGTATAGTAGATGAAACATTCGCTTTACAAGTTACATCGTCATATAAAACATATTTGAACTGTATTCTTGAAATTACAGATTGGGGTGCTCCGGGAGTATTTGACCAAGAGAAGTTGGGACTTTCTTCTTGGTGAGTAAGGCCATTTAGTAATTAACATGGAGAATTTGATGCTTCCACGATAATTCACTAATTTGCAACCAAAACATGGGCAATACTCTGGCATTCAAAATATTTTCGTATTTTGCTTGGTCAGCATTATTCGATAGATGGATTTGAACTAATAGACAAAGCATCGAACAACTATTTATCGTTAAATTCTCCTTAAAACATACATGAGGAGAATTATTTATATCATGGGTTAATTTGATATTCAGTCATTAAAGCTTTTCCATAAAAGTTGTCCTTTTTTCTGTTTTGTTTGGTTGTTTCGTAGGTGGAAGACATAACTCACAGTTGAGATTACATGACAAGTATTTAATTGTTAAGATTTGTCCTCAAAGCCTTTATAATGGTTAAATTACTACAGATTCAAGGAATTTATAAAAAGCAAGCTAAATCTTACAGATTCAGCATTTCCATGTTAAGTTCTCAACAATAAAATTTCAATTTCATTAAAGACAACTAATTTTCATCAAAAGTCACTAAGTTTGGTATATAAACAACAATGCAAGAATTGACCCTCTACATCTAATTCTAGAAAGTAAGAAAACAAATATACGCATATTTACTGCAGCGTGATTGCAGGAGGACGACATCTAAAAAATCAAAATTGCTCTGAAATTTTATACATAAACAAAAGCAATGCAAGAATTGACCCTCTGCATTTAATTCTAAAAAGTAAGAAAACAAAATAAGCATATTTATTATAGTGCAGCATGAGGACGATATAAAAAAAGAAAAAATTTGGCCGTGAAATTTGGGTTTGAAGAAAGCGTGTTGAATGTGCTTAAAAGAAACTCATGTACAACAAAGTCCATATAGTCTCCGGTCAAAGTGGCTGCTATATATTGAATAATTTAAGTGTTTAGTCTTAAGAATTGCTGGCATATTATGACGTGGTAATTGATTTAGTATATTAATTTTGATAATAATATTTTTTTAATGGTCCACACTCTTTTTTTAAAATAGTTTTAAAAAATTAATACACCAAATTAATTATCATTTAAATATACTAAAATTGTCACATGAATAAACTCTGGCCTAAATTTCAAACCCCAAGCTTACTTCAATATACTAAAATTGTCACATAAATAAACTCTGGCCTAAATTTTAAACCCCAAGCTTACTTCATTTAGTCTTCAATTCCACTACCTTAGTAATAACGTTCCTTCCCCAAGTTTTACCAAGTACAACGTTCCCAGCAGCAGCTTCAACCCTCTACAGTTATCCCAGAGGTGAGTGGGCCCCACAGAACGCGCCAAATTCTCTGTCACTCACGAACACTGTATGATGCTTTCATGACTTTTCCTCTCCTCCCACCTCTCCCATTAATCTGTCTATTTAATTGACTTGGACTCATCTTTCCGACCCCACCACCACTACCACTTCTTCTTCTTCTTCTTCGTCTTTGTCTTCTTTTTCTTCTTCATCTCCCTCTCCTTCTCCTTCTCTACACAGAGGAAAGATGGCACCTTTCATTTCCCTCTCTCTGTTGTTTCTCCTTCTCCAGTGTCCCCTCCCATCCTTCTCAACCAACTCTGAAGGTATGTGCTACTGATTCTCAAAGCCTTTTTTTTTATTTTTTTATTGAAACCCATTAAATCTTCCAGCTCTGGGATCTGAATATACTTGTTGTTTTCTTCTTATTTCTGGGTATCTTATAATCAGTTTGGTTTCTGAGATATCAAAGGAAACTGAAAGAACTCAGATTCAGATTTCTAGTATTTAAATATATACTAAGCTTTGAAAGTTTCGGATTTTCCTTTCCCCATTATATGATTTTGGATTTTTCTTGTAGGAAATGCTCTGAATGCTCTCAGAAGCAGGCTTTCTGACCCCAACAACATTCTGCAGAGCTGGGACCCAACTCTGGTTAATCCTTGTACTTGGTTCCATGTTACCTGTGACTCCAACAATCATGTGACTCGCTTGTAAGATGCCCTCCTTTTAATTCCATTCCACTTCTATTAATATCTGGATTTCAATTTCTATGCTCGTGAGGCTTCTAATCAGTCTGTCTATTTTTTAAATTTCAGAGATTTGGGCAATGCTAACGTCTCTGGAACTCTAGGCCCAGAACTTGGCCAGCTTCACCATTTACAATACCTGTATGGTCTTCCCCCTCTTACCTTCTGCTATTCTTTTTCCTGGTAGCTAATTAAACTTATGGTCAATTTGGACCCTATCTCTGCTTTATTCTCATAATTCAATAAGCATTTATGATCAGGAGAAAACTTCAGCTTTGCTATAACATATTCTAATGAAAATGATTACAAGTAGATATCATTTCAAAACTCAGCATATAATGAGGTCTTCTAAAAAGAATTTCTTCTTATATTATATCTTATTAGATATCCGAATGCCAAAAATGCTTAATTTTCCTAAGAACTATTCCTATCCCTTTATTAATGGAAATTCAAAGAGGGATTCTTAAGAAGATTGGTGAATAAACTAAACCCATCATGCAAAGGAGCCCAGATTATTGTGTGCATTTTGAACTGTTGATGAACCGCATGCAGCCCCATTTTCATCAAACAGCTCAAAATAATTACATGTACTGTTACAGCACTGGATCCAAATATCATGCATAGAGAAACCGTCAAGAGTGGGTCTCAATGATAGTGTGTCTGACATAATTTTCATTAGCTAGATAGGTGGACTGGGTTTACTTCAAGATTTTTTGCTTGATCAAATGTGCTCCAAGTTATTTCATCTTTTTTTGTCAGATTTGCCAAAACCAAGTGGGAGTTTCTGATTGTTCATTTTTGCAGGGAGCTTTATAATAATGACATAGAAGGGAAGATTCCTGGGGAGCTTGGTAAGTTGAAGGAACTCATCAGCGTGGACTTGTATAGTAACAAGTTAGAAGGAGAAATCCCAAAGTCCTTTGGCAAGTTGAAGTCACTTAGATTCCTGTGAGTATGTCTATTTTTGATTGCCCAGAAACCTTCTAACATTACATAGTTCTTGAACTGAATGATGTATAAATTGTCATTTGTTTTGCCTTCTTCGTATCGATAATTCAGCCGGCTGAACAACAACAAGCTTTCAGGGCCAATCCCAAGGCATCTCACTCGTCTCACTAACCTCAAAATCTTGTAAGTTTCTGTTTCTTCTAGTTTCTTTGTGAGTTGCGATTTTTCTGCAATTGCTTTCATTAGGTAAATGAAATATGATGATGAGTTCATTTTCTCATGTTGCAGTGACGTTTCTAACAACAACCTATGTGGAACAATACCAGTTGATGGCCCCTTTGCAACTTTCCCTATAGAAAGGTAAGTCAACTCTGCAATCCATGTCGTCCAGCCATTGTATCATGTTTTGAACAAAGTGACATGCCAACATTTGTCCATGTGTGATTTGCACATGAAAGACATTGACATGGCTCTTTTTCTGAAGTGTCTGTGCTTCATAGATTCTAAACTACTCGTAATGATTATTTGTTGGAACATATATCTTCTTAACAGTATTGTGTTTTAGTTGGTCAAAATGGACATACACTTGACACTAGGTTTAGCTATCTAGAGATAAACCTAGACTCATTATGACCATAGATCTGTTGTTGAATTACAACGTGAACAAAAAGCCAGAAAACACCAGGTGCTTTCATCAACCGCGTGAAATCTTGCTCATATAGGACAAGAACCTGCGTGATATAGTGTTTAATGAAATCTCCAAAGATGAAACACTAATATCTGCAACCTTATAGCTTAATCCATAAATAGTTTTATTACAATTTCTAGCACGCCCCTTCACTTGAAAGCATTTTTGGAGTTGAAGCATGAATAGACTACTTGATTATAATTATGAAGGTTCTAAACTTCTAATACATAAGGCTGCTTCAGCCCAAATGCCTGAGCTTTTAGATGAAGGATCATGAATAATTTTGTTACAATTTCTAACAATTAAAACACACTTTGAATCATGAATTCATTAAATGAAGCTGGAGCAATTTAGATATGTTTGTGATGGTAGATTTACTGTGGATGCAAACTTTTGCAGCTTTGCGAACAACAGTAGACTCAACGGGCCAGAGCTGAAAGGATTGGTTCCTTATGATTTTGGATGCTGAAGAAAGCCTGAAATTGCTTATAAACGAAGAGGATTACTTTATATAATAGGGAATGTAGAATAATATATCCTTGCCATGGAAAAGAATCTGAAAATGCCACGTTTGTGTCAATTGGGATCAAGTAATGTAAGATATGATTGTATTATCGCCTACTTTTGTTTGCATCATAGCTATAAATAATTTAAGCAAACAAGGGAAAACCTTGATTGTTATACTGCGACGAAGCAGAATGCAATAAATTTTAATCTCCTTTGAGATTGACTTAAAAAGAAAGAAACACTCTTCAATTGTGTTTTGTTCTATGTTTTGGACAAAGGAGAATTGATGTTGTAAGAACTAGCTTTTTGGAAAAAAAAAAAAAAGGACTTGATTTGAAGAGAATAAATTTTGTAAAAGGAAAGTGTCAAATTGTAAATATTTTTGTTTGAACTGATCACTCAATCTTTGAATAATTGACAAGTAGTTCGTTTCATTTAACATGTCGCCAAGCTTCATGAAGTCACCAACTCAATTTTGCTTATTATTATTATTATGATTATTCAATTTCAGCTATAGAAGAGGCCAAGTGTTACATTGTTTTTAAAAAAAAAAAAGATACCAGAATTAGTTACGTTTTGGACTTTCTAAATTTGTAAAAAATGTAATTTAGTCTTATTAATTCAAAAATAGATAATATGACCTGTGGTTTTTAAGAATGATTAATTTTTGTATTTCTGTCATGTCATACTCTCAAAATTTAATGTCAACTTTAACAATGTACTGATCAAAACATTATTTGTTCACTTGGCATCTGTAACTCATTCTCAAATTTTAGTGTCTGAATGCTAAATTTAATGTAAACTTTTCAGTAAAAATATAAAAAAATAAAATTAGAACAGTAATTGAATTAAAATTAAATTGGTTTTACTCTAAACCAAGCCGATGTTATTTTTTAAGATTAGTTTACCTACCTCATAACAAATTGAATTGAACTGTTCGTCCATCTCAGTCTAATATGTTAACATAGATATAGCAAGAGGGGGTGAATTGCTTAAATTTGATCTTGTAATTAAATCCTTAAATTATTTTATGAGCACTTTTATTGGTTCAGTTGGTTCCTTAAGACACATTCAAAGTACAAGATCATATACACACAACAGTTATAGTAGTTCTAATTAATGACTGATCCTATGTTCACTCTTGTTTTTGTTTGTCCATGAGCAAGAGACAGCAAAACAAAACAAGGAATAAACAAGAAAAACACAGCAACAGAAACCACCAAAAAAGAAAGCAATAGAAAAAGCGAAAACAGAAGCAGCACCACAGCAACCCCATCAACCAACACCCTGCAGGCACGAGCATCAGAAGCAACAATAACTAAAAAAGGAAAGGGAGATTTAACTCCCAACCAACGGGCACAGCCCCTTGTGGACAGCTTTACCAAGCCAATCAGCTATTAAGTTACACCTTCCACTGATCAAAGAGAAGGAAATGAATCTAATACAGCTCCTCAAATCCACCACATCCTTAACAATGGTACTACACCTCCAATCAAGACCATCCACCTCAGAATTCACCACCGAGATAAAATTCTTGTAGTCAAATTCAACCCAGGGAGGCAGCCATCAACACACCTTTCCTTAAGGCCTCAGCTTCACTCCTTAATGCAGAAACAACAATACAAGAGCTACTACAGCATTCAATGGTTTCACCTAAATGGTTCCTTATAATTAACCCAACACCAGCCTTCATCAAACGTTCATCAAACATCCCATCCACGTTTACCTTAATAAAATTCTCATCTGGGGTTTCCAAGAGACACTTTCAACCTGAGCAACAAACTCCTCCTTATCAAACATCCAGCCCATATTACACCAGTATTCACAAAGGGCATCCTCTGCAACTACCACAACTAAAGACAGATCAACATCGCTTCCTTCAAAACAAAAAGAGCATCTCGCTTTCCACACCACCCAACAAGTCATAACCACCAAGGCTTTATCAAACTCCTGCAAATCAGTATTATGCAGCAAATTAGCTAATCACAGCTCTATTCTATTAATATTGAACTCATCAATTCTTAAAGACAAGAATCCTCTAAACCAAACTCTTTTCACCCAGTCACAAAACAACATAAGGTGCTCCACCGTTTCTGTATTGCACTTACAAATCAGACAGAGATGAGAGGTTACACACTTCCTTCTCCATAAATTTTCCATAGTTGGAATTGCACCTTTACTGATTCTGTATAGAAAATGATTAACTTTAGGGGGAGCTTTAAACAACCATAAATCCTTCCATAAGAAGTTAGGAGTAGTCACTGAAGTGTCAGGCCCACTATTATCATTCAATAAACATAACTCCCTAGCAACTTTATACCCTTCTTTCACTGAGTAAACACCACCCTTTCCTTCACTCCAGATCAATGTATCTTCGTTTCTACAGAGAGTGATAGGGATACAACTGATAACACTCTTCTCCTCCTCAGATAACCAGTTTTCAATGAGAGATAGGTGCCATCTTCCATTTTGAATCAACTCAGCCACTCTGCAGTCTTCTAAGTTAGCAACAAGAACCAAAGAGTTGATTTTAAAATCCTTTAGACTAGGAGCCCATGGGTCCTTCCAAACTATAATACTCTCCCCATTGCTAACTCTCCAACATACTTTATTATATATTAATTTCCTTCTTTATAAGAGACTAGTCCAAGCCCAAGAGGCTCTTGTGCCTTTCCTAGCTTATAGGAAGGAAGAATTTGGAAAATAAATTCTTTTGAGCACCTTCACCCACAATTCATCTTGATAGTTCAAAATCCTCTAACATTGTTTGGCAAGGTAAATTGAAACAATTAAAATCCTTAAATCCCAAGCCCCCATAAGTTTTTGACAAAGCCAATTTTTTCCAAGCAACCCAATGAATTTTACTTCCTCCTTCCTTTTCACCCCACTAAAAATTTAACACAGCTATCCAATTTTTGTCAAGATTTTGTAGGGAACAAAAAAACTGACATAGGAAAGATTGGAATAGCATTAGCAACTGACTTGACCATAATTTCTCTTCCAACTTATAACAATAAATTATACATCCAGCCTAGAAGATTGTCTCTAACATAAGTTAATGCCTCAGCTTTGGACCTTCCCTAAAGAATAGGCAGCCAAGATATCTAACAGGAGCTTTTGTCATCACAATGTTAAAGATGTTATAGATATTTTCCTTCAAGTCATCAAGGAAATTCTTCGAGAAAAACAAATAGGATTTATTAGCATTAATACTTTGACTAGACGCTGAGCAATAATTATTTAACAAGCTTTTCAATCTCCTAGAGTTCTCCTTATTAGTTTTTAAGAAATATATAAAATCATTTGCAAAGAAGCAATGGGTAATCCAAGGGGCCCTTCTTGCTAATTTAATTCCTCTTATCTCCCCTCTCCTCATACAAGAAATAATCATCTTGGATAACACATTAGCAACAATGATGAACAGATAGGGAGAAAAATGATCTCCTTGTCTAAGACTCCTCTTAGGAAGAATATCAACCACTTTCCGTCCAGCCATAAGTAAATTAAACTTAACAAAAACAACGCACTCTATTATTTTTTTTCACCTAAGTCACATGAAACCCTAGCTTTAATAAAACAACCTTCAGAAAATCCCATTCCAGCCTATCATAAGCCTTATTCATGTCCACTTTCAAAGCCAACTTAAAATTATTGCCTTTCTTATTCTTAAGATAATGAAATGCCTCTTGGACCAAAATATTGTTATCTTAAATCATTCTTTATGGGACAAAGGCTCTTTAGTTTTTTAAGACAATCTTGCTCATTAAACCCTTCATTCTATTAGTAAGGACTTTAGAAAACACCTTATAAGCAAAGTTACATAAACTAATAGGTATGAATGGCCCACTTTTTTAGGATTCTTAACCTTTGGAATTAACACAAAATCAGTTTCATTAAGCTCTTTAAGAGACATGCCATTTGAAAAGAATTCCTTCATCATTCTGCAAATTTGATCATCCACAACCTCTTAAGAATGATGATAAAGCATTCCTGAATAACCATCAGGCCTATGAACCTTATTACGACTAAGATTGAAAGTTGCTCTTCTTATTTCAGTTGAATTAACAAGCTTCAACAAATTTTCATTATCTTTATCAATAATTCGATCAACAAAATCCAAAATTGCACTAAAGTCTCTCTCCCTAACCATTGCAAAAAGGTCAAAAAAGCAATTCTTAAATTCATTATCAATATCTCATTGAACCTCCAACCATTCATCATCAGCTATTTTAATTCTAAAGATCTTGTTTCTCTGCCTTCTAACTATAGCAGTCATGTGAAAAAAATTTAAGTTTTTGTCTCCCAATCTCAGCCAATTTATCCTTGCCCTTTAAGCCCAATACTTGTCTTCTCTACTCCATAAATCTTCAATCTCCTTTTTAATATATTTACCTTTTCAAGTTGCTTCCTTACTCCAATCATGAGTATAACATTCATTAATTTGCAGTAAAAGGTTATCAATAGCCTTTTTATTGTTTGGAAACTCTTTCTTACTCCACTCAACTAAAATCCTTCGTATAACGTTTAGGTTTTTGATAAAAACATCAGGAAAAATTTCTCCACTTCCAGCCACATTTATCCAATTTTCCTTAATATGAGGAAGTAATCTAGCATGCTTTAGCCATTGAAGCTCAAACTTAAATCTCCTCAGGGTACAAATGTCTAAGTATTGGAAATTTACTAAAAGAGGTGAATGGTTGGATCCCATTGGCTCAAGAACAAAAGCTTGGGCCTTACGATACAACTCCCTCTAAAGAACATTGCAGACAACTTTGTCTAGCCTTTCTTTGATATTATCCTCTCCCCCTCTATTATTGGACCAAGTAAAACTCAAACCCTAGCTCCCTAAATCAACCATACCACAATCTTCCTTAAAATTATGAAACAAACTAAAGTTTTCAAGTGATTTATGCCTACTTCTAAATTTTTTGGAAAAATATAATAGCTTGTTAAAATCACCAATACACACTCACAAGATCTATTCACTAGGATTAAGATTTGTTACCATTGCTCAAAAACACCACCTATGTTACTGGCCTCACCGAAGCAACACCTAAATCACTGCTGAACTTCATTAAACTAGAGCTACCAGCCATTTTACAGGTCTTCATGTCATGCCCAAGCTTACCACAACCAAGCAAAAACTTTATAGCTTTTCAAATTTAACAATGACCTATAACTTTGGTAAACTAAGGCAAAGAACCTAAAATCTAGACACCATAAGTTTTTTCAACATCCACCTAAATTTGAACTTTAACAAAGCATCAACTAACACCACCATTGATTCTTGGTTCCTCAAAAGCCTTCACCAAACTAACCCTATTGCCCTATTTAATAAGGTTTTTCTTGGACATGCCTTCCTTTGGGATCTCATTAAATTGAACCCAGAACTTATAAGTGGTTAAATTCACCTCTTGAACTGTCAACAATAAAGACCACCTCTTCAGAATTAGCCTTATTACCATCCAAGGGCTATCCCTCAATACCTTATCCATCATTTCTTAACTCTTAAAATTAAAGATAAATAAGTTTTCCATAACATCTCTAATTAGAACCCCTTTATTGATATTCCAACTCTGTATTACCAGAGACTTAACGACCCTTTTATTCATCTTTTTATTTGTATAGACCTTACCTATCACTACCAAACAAGGCAAATTATCATTCGCCTCCTCCTCCTAATCCAATATCACATCATTTTCATCCCCTCCCTCATCATTAAACTCTATATCTACCTCTATGCAATCCACCACCCAGCAACCCCCTACCGCAATAGAAAAAAACAAAAATCAACAGACTTAAAATGGAAATTAAAAGGATAAAGGAAGAACAGAAGCACTAAGGCAAAGAAGAAAAGAAGCATTGAGGTGACAGAGCAAAAGTCCACAGCATAGACTCAAGTAAAAAGAGGCATAAGGCATAGGCTCTCACCAAGGTGAGGCTTTTTTCCATGTAGCTATTTTTTTAGGTTTCTATAAGTACGATTATAAAGTTTTAATCAACCAACCTATACACACTGGGTTCATTAATACTATTTTTATGCTAAACTTAAGTAACCCAATAATAAGAATAGGAACTTTTACAATTACAAACAACTCACAATTGCATAATAATGCTATACATAGTTACAGACCTTTCATAGCCACAACAAGAGTTCGTTACATTGAATAAAAAAGATTAAGAGATTTTCACAACAAGATGTCTCACACTAATAGTAACTTAAGGATAAAGAGAGCACACAACATGTGGGAGTAATATATTCCATTTGTCACACAGACTTGGTTAAATGAACAATGACGCACGATATATATATATATATATATATATATATATATATATAAGGTACATGTTCAATGTTCACCATAATGGCTATACTGGCAAAAGTATATTTAACGTTCATTTTTATTAGCCGAAAACTTTTCAACAAAGATTACGGCAGCAACCTTCCTAATGAAGATAAAGTTAAGTAAGGTAAACCATGAGAGGAGAGAGAAAAGGAAAATAGGCTTCTGAATACAGGATGACTTTGAACTCTAGTAAGCTTCAGAATATTGTTAGGCTTAAATGGGCTTTTGAATGTTTCAACACTTTAAGCATTCCATTGGATCAATTTAATCTAACCAGTCGAGACCCATTTTCTGCACCAATGGACCAATGTTAGATATTTTGACATAAGCAATAAATAATTTAATAATATTGTATTAACAATCTCCCCTTTTATTTTTTATTATGTCAAAATATGTTGTGGATGAGCTCTTTCCCATTATAGTTCTAAGTATTGGCTTCCTTGAGCTATTCGTCTTGCAAAGATTCAAATAATGTTTCGCATACATACACAATTCAATATCAGCTCCCCTTCAAAGTATTACTCCCCTTCAATCCATTCTCCCCTTTTTAAAGGTATAATATGATAGTAGGGAAAACCAAAGCCCTAAGATAGGCATAGTTAAAGACAAAGTTAGTCAATATTGTCCAAAATAAGAAAACATAAATTCTAATTCTTGAAGGAAGGGGATTCAAGAATGGTAATGGTAGGTACAACTAGGGTCAGAGCAGGAGCAGACACAAAAAGAGCTTTGGAAGTTACTGCCCAAACTTCAGCACATTAGGTTGTAGGGTCATCTGAAAGATAACATTTAAAATGGTCCACTTCTAGTTTGAGACGGATGAGACGGGCCAGATAGTCTTATTCATAGCTTATGCGTGTAAAAAAGTGCTTCCTTGGTGCCTCGATTTCTTTATACACATAGGTAGGTATGAATTCCTTGAAATCCCTATGGTTGACTACTATTTGTGCATGCATATTGGAAATAACTTGCTTGATTTCATGGATATAGGCTTGTTAATGGGTGTTTGTTTGAATTCGATCATTTTCTTCTTCATGAGCATTTTTAGTTAATTCCTTAAGAATGTTCTTAGCTGATTCTTCATCACTTTCTTCCTTAGAGTTAAGATTTAGTTCATAGTGTGACTTTTGCAATAAGATATCAATCTCTTCATCATTGTTGCTCCTGTAACTTTCCTTAGGAGGCAGATTATGTTCATCAAATATTATATGTATCGTTTCTTAAACAATATTTAAATCTTTATTGTACACTCTAATAGCTTTCTTGTGGTAAAGTATCTAATGAAGATTCCTTCACATGTTCTAAAGTTATATTTTCCAATGTTTCCTTTATTATTTAGAATAAAACACTTACTTTCAAAAATGTGAAAGTAACTTATATATGGCTTTCTTCCTTTCTACAGTTCATAAGACATTTTGTTTAAAATGGATCTTATTGTACACTTGTTCAAAATGTAACAGGGAGTATTCACTACTTCAGCCCATTAGCTTTTAGGTAACTTATTTTCACGCTCCCATGTTTTGTGTTTTAACTGGTCCGAAAAGATCCATATGAACAAGTTATAGAGGTTTCTCACTGCTTACATAATCTTTTGTCTAAAAAGATGAATTCACTTGCTTTCCTTGCTAGTGTGCATCACAGATGCGATCTTTTTTTAGCAATAACTTAGGTAGACCAATCACAAGTTCTGTTAAGGAGAGCTTTAAGATTAGCTGCATGTTAATGTGTCCCAGCTTTCAGTGCCAAATCCAACTATTTTTTGGTTAAGAAGTTAGACATTTATATATAGCAAGTATCTCCAAAAGTAAAATGTACATATTTTCACTTCTTCTACCTTCAATAATCACATTATTACCTTTTGACACAAAGTTGAAAGTTGAATTAAAAGAGACATTGTATCTTTTCTCGCACATTTTACTAATGCTAATCAGATTGTGTTTTAAGTTGTCTACTAAGTACACAACGTCTATGGTAAGAAATTCATATATGAAAACTATACCAGACCCAATAATCTTTCCCAACCTGTTGTCACCAAATGTGATGGTTCTTGAACTTTGTTTTGTTACAGAAGTAAAGAAGTTTCTATCTCTTGTCATATGTCTTGAACATCCTGAATCCAGGTAACAACAACTTCCTGTGTTATTGGTTTCTTCCTGGAGCGTGATTTAGTTTTATTTAAGTACTAAGTAACTTTTGGGTCTTGTTTTTGTTAGCGATTTTCTTTTGAGATTCATAAGGCATTCTTTGGCAATATGACTTTTCCTTCTGCATGCATAACAAGTTGTAAAGGATTTGACAAACACTTTTTCCTGATGTTTTAGTCGAATTGTATTGGCTATAACCTATTCTAGTTTTGTCAAAATATTTTTTCTAACTTTTAGGTAATGTTTGCAAATTCTTATGGCCTTTAATAAATATCGCTAAATCATTTGTCAAACTTTCAACCTTTCTTTTCAACTCTTCATTTTCAAGCTAAATTTTGTTTCTAGAAAACTTTTCCCATTTTCCTTCCAAAATTTCTTTGTCTTGTTTTAAAGTTCCAAATACCTTAATGATTTCGAATGTTCATTTTTGAGCTTTCTATACTTTATTTTTACATTGTTTGAATCCTCTAGAATTTCATGAAAAGCATTTAACAACTCATTATAAGTAAATTGCTTGTTACCTCATTCATTTCATTTTTAGAATTTTCTTTGCATAAATCCTTTGTCATAAGGCATAGATTTAGACCACAATTTTCACCATCACTTTCTACATTATTAGTGATTAGTAGACACAGATTTACTACATTTTTCGTTTCTTTTTCACTGAAATCTATTAGCTCATTGTCACTCCTTGAAGAATTTGTGACCATTGCTTTCTTTCTGATCAGAGGACAATAGACTTTAATGTGTCATGTTCTTCTGTATCTGTAACATGTCAGCTTATTCTTTGGATTTTCACGTTTATTTTGAAGATTTCTTCTATTATTGTTTTGATATCTTATTCAATAAAGGTTGAACATCTTTCTAATGAGTAATGTCATTTCTTTGTCATATTTAGTTCGACTGGGGGTTCGTCATCATAAGCTTTTGAGGTGGATTTCAGTGCAATGCCTTTGTTAGGACTTTTTTTTTGTTTAAATAGCTTCCTTTATAAGCGATAAGATGCAATTAGTATGGCTTTCAATGCGGGATTGAGACTTCTCAATGTTTTCCTTATAAGATCTTTATCAGGATAACATTGTCTAAGCGCTTTTAAGTTGGTGATTATTCTTCCAAATCTTTTGAACATATCTCCTATGCTTTGTTCATCTTCTATGTGAAATATCTTTTATTCTTTCACCAATGTGTCTATTATGGTTTTCTAGACTTTTGTTGTTCCTTCATAGGTGATCATTATTTTCTCCCATATTTCATCATTTTCACAAGTGCATCTAGATAGCTTCTTGAATCTTCTGCATTTACAACACAAAATATATAATTTATAGTTTTATAGTTTACCTCATACTTCTTTTTTTTTTTTTTTTCTGCACTTTAGTTCAAGTATGGTCTTTGTAACTTTCTTCCTTTTTATGTCTTTGGTGAATGTATGTTGTCCATAGAGTATTACTACTGAAGCATCTAATTCATTAGATTGAATAAAGATCTCCATTTTGGTTTTCCACTAGGTGTAGTTTGTTCCATCGAAATGAAGAGGCCTATGTATGGAATGCCCTTCACCAGCAATTGGTTAATATGCCATTTTATGCTTGGATCTTTTCTTAAGGTAGTTTTACCTAAAATAATGGAGAGCTTACTATAATACCAATTGTTAGCACAGATATAGCAAGAAACGATGAATTGCTTAAATTTGATCTTGTTATTAAATCCTTAAATTATTTTATAAGCATTTTTATCGGTTCAGTTAGTTCCTTATGACACATTCAAAGTATAAAATCAGAGACACACAACAATTATAGTGGTTTAAATCAATGATTAATCCTATGTCCACTCTTCAAACACATGTAAATAATATTACTTTTAATCAATTGACCTATACACACTGAGTTCAGCAATATTACTTTTACATTGAACTTAAGTAACCTTATAATAAGAATAAGAACTTTTACAGTTACAGACAATAATATTATGAAAATTTTCATTTTATAATTATATTCTTATGGAATAATTTTGTGAGTAATTACATTAAATTAAGGGAAGAAGCAATATAATTAAGGAAAAAAATTGAAAATTTAAATAGATGAAAGAAAAGGGAGATTAAAGACAGCTCATATATTAATTTTAGTAGCATTGTACATGAGACTTAAGAGGGCTTAAGTGGTTAAGCCTTATCGATGTATCTAAGAGGGCCTGTGTTTAAACCCCACTCATGTGCATTAGATTACATTTTTTTCTTGGGCTACCACGTGTCATTTGAGAAATGAAATTACTAAAACACCATTTGCTTTCCTCCCTTTCTACACATATTTTCTTCTCCTTCGCATGTAAAGCTCTCTAAAATTGCAGAAAGAATTTCATGTTGGTCTTGTTGCATTTCAACGTCGATTTGGAATGATGCCACTGCTTAGCATCTCTAATGTGTTGGGAGTTGCTGCAGGCGGGGGAAGGTGCGACAAAACCTTAAAAACTCTAGCAAACGTGATAGCACTACTTGAGCGTGATTTAAGCTAAAGTTTGCATGATTCAAGTGGGTTTACTTTAATTTTGGTTAAGGACTTTGCTTTATATTAATATTTTGTCCAGTTCTCTGATGATTTTAGCTCTTAATTTTGAGTTATTGTAGCAAAAATTAAAAATCCCCAATTTCAGACGAGGAATGTGAATAGTAATTGAAAATGTCCAATTGAAGCCCGATTTGAAGTTTTGTGAAATTTCCTTAGGGTTTTTTTTTATCTTAGGTAAGTGTTTAATAATTCCCATATGTCAATTTGATGATTGGATTGCTATACTAAAAACCTCTCTTTACTTGATAGGAGTTTAAGTGTGTTCAGTGATAATATATGAAGATTTCTTAATTCTCTAGTATTATTAGACCTCAAGGAGAAGAATTTAGGTTGTTCGAAATTATTGTTTGGAGTGGTAAGTCACTTGGAAATTTTTTTTTTCAAATTATTTTATATTTAGTTGTTGATTAAAGGAAGCCGGATGAATAAAAGTGCATTGAAAGTAGTTATAATTAATGAATAAATTATTTAGGTTATTGTTGGTATAAATTTTGACCCAATTAGTAAGATTGGATAACTCAAGTATTATAAGAAGCAAGAATGAGATACGTGGGCCTAGTATTAGTTTTGAATAGTTTATTTATATGCTGATGATTGACAAGTGTGTTGATTCCATTTTCATATTAAGAAACATCTTTGTTATATGTTGGAAATAATGTAAGTAATGGGAAGTGAAATATGGTGGAAATTATATGGTCATATAACATTATTAAACACCTTGTGATATTTTAGTGCAATTTATCTATGTTAGATATTGGTGAGATTGCAACTTTAAGTAATGGAGCATTTGGGTCCCGAAGTATTTTCTAAGCATATGTGAATATGTGTGTTAGTTATGATAATTAAAGACATTAAGAGGAATAATGGTTTAAGATGTTTCTTAGCAAGAGACATTAAAGGTTTATCATTTATTTTTTGGGTCATAATAGTTGCACTTTACTTTGCTGGTAAGGGAGTGAATTGTGTGAGCTTTGGTCAGTGAGTAGATAATGCTAGTTATGTGGATTTCTATTTTATGTTATCTCTTTCTGAAAAATATTGTTATTTGAACTTCCTATGCTTTCAGGCAGATATTCTGAGATTTATAAACATCATTTGTATTTTCTAAATATTTTGAAAGTTATGGTCTTTTGGATTATTTTGATTTTACATTTATGAATTTCACTTATTATGAGCTTTGAATTTTTAATGATTCTAAATTTTGGACATTTTTGTTATGTACTTTGAAGTGTTCTGATTTTACATTCATGAAGTACTATAATTCTTTAATGATGAAGCATTCTAAAATTGAAATTATAATTTATTTTGATTTTGAGGTTTTAAACTACTCCTATTCTATTTCTTTAGATACCTTGAAATCTCTTAATTTTAACAAAGTTTTATCTATATTTGGAAGTATCAAGCATTTGATAAATTTTTTGACTTTTCTAAAGTACTCTAACTTTATATTTGTGAAGTACTTTGATTCCACAATTATGATATAGTTATGATGTACTTTGACTCTGAAATTTTGAATCACACTGATTTTGTTTACTTGAATAAGTTTGACTATAGACTTCTAAACTTACTCCAATTCGGACTTTTGATTTGTTTAATTATACATTCAAGTATGTTAAAGAATTTTTAGGGAATACATGTAAAACAGGACCCTTTAGTTAACAACAATAAATGTTAGTCATAGTGCACTACAATCTGTATTCTAATATGATTGAGTATGATGTCACTATTATGACACTTTGTCTAAGACCTGGGTCATGATTCTTTCGAGCATGAAGCTCACGATTGATATTTGCTCTGTTTTGATTATACTAACCTTAAGCTAACTCTAGTTCCGATATTTGATGCTTCTGTAAGATGTTTCCAAGCATTCAATTGATTTTGAAATACTCTTGTGTTACTTATGTATTGGTTTATTTTATTTCGCATTAGTTTTATAATTTTATGATTAAGGCATTTATTGAAATTTAAGATGTGTTTCGCTTACTGCACTATTTATACTAACTATGGAAGATGTTTTGTTTTATGACAACATATGATTTTTCTTTTTAAAATTCTATAGCAGCCAGTCCTTTTATTGGTATAATTAGTATTATTTGCTCATTGAGTTTTTATTCACCCTATGTTATTTAACATTTTTCAGTTTACAACGTCGATCCAAAACAACCACCTACAGTGTAAGAGCTTGTAGGTAATTTCTTACTTTTGGTAAGCCTTGTTATTGTAAGGGCAAGAACTCATCTTTTGTTGTAAATTTGAAATTAAATTTAGTAGTTCACGTTGTATAAAGGCAAATGGTCTTCTATTTTAATTTGTTGACTGTAGGCTATTATATATGTATATATATTAAAGAGTAGAGTCTTCTATCTTTTTGTGTGTGTCAGGTTTTCCATTGTAAAAATTTCAAGATGTTCATATTTCATTAAAGACTACTTAAATTTCTACATGAAGGTTACTGATTCTTTTTTGTATATGTATATGTGGATATTCTACCTCAATTTTATTTGATGAAAAATTTATATGTTCAGTAAATATCTGATATGTCAATTAAGCTTTTAAGGATGACAAATACTTCGTTTCCAATGCCAATCATGTTCTTTTAGTTACGATTTTGACACAAACAACTCACACAATTAAACAATTGTGCTATACACAATTACGACAACCTTCTTGGTGAAAATAAAGTTATGTGAGACATTTAATATATGCATGTGAGACTGACTACAAGAAGATAAAAAAAAAGAGAATAAATTTTAAGACGACTTTGAACTTTAGTGGGCTGAAGAAAATTGTCAAACTTTAATGAACTTTTGACTATTTTAGCACTTTAAGTGTTTCATTGGCTTATATCAGTCTAATCAATCTATAGCAGTAAGTAATTTATTAATATTGTATCAACAATTATTAGTTTAGGTGTATCAATTCTTTGTTAAAATAAGGATGTTATTTCACCTGAATCATCCCTACAAGTATATATTTTTAAATTAGCGATGTGATTGCAAAAAATATTACAAATTAGAATAATTTAACTTATTAATTAGCTTTAATAGAAAATATGGTGCTCTGTGAATCCACATGGAGATTTTTGCAATTTCTGCATCATTAATTCTAGACAAAATGAACGATTCAAATTTGTAGATAATTTATAAGTGGTAGTGCAGTCGTTTATAATCACATATAGTTATTAATAAAAATATAAATTATTAATTTTTTTTTAATATAAAAATTGTTGGGATGTTCTTGCACTTGCACTTGCACAGGGGCCTCACAGCAAAATCAAATTTTTTTTGGTGATTTCAACAAAATCTAATTTTAGTATTGACCGTCTTCGCCAAAAAATAATAATAAATTGGCCACAATAACAACGTGTCCTGGACATATGACGCGTGGTAAAAAGCCAATGGCATTGTGGAACACGTGTCGGGTGCAGGTGCATTTCCCTAAACGCAAGTAATTGGTGTTAGATGCCCAATTAGGTTAGCGGAGTTTTTGTTTAATTTAAATATATTTTTTTAAAAAAAAAAGGTCACGCCGTAGCCATGTACGATAGGCTTCACTGTCACGCGCTTCGCCGCGTCAGGAATAGTATTCTCAGCCTAATTTCACAATTTTTTTTTAAATTATACTATTTTTATAAAATTATGCTCAACTCCTTTAATATTTTAATTTATATTACAGATACTATCCTTTCAATTTTTTAAATTTAACTATAACATTAGACCTCCTATGAAGATTTAGTTAGGTTACACTTTATATTTATATTGTTTCAAAATTTGACATTCAATTTTTTAAATATTTTAATATATTATAGAAGCATCTATACTAATTTTTTCTTAAGAAAGTTAATTTTTACATAATATAAGACTAATTGTTTGGATATGATAATAAAGACAAGTAAGTTGCTGTGTAAGTTACAACTTGATACTATATTTTTATTTTTAATATGAAATTAGTAATAGTTAAGTAATTTTATTTTTCAAAAAATATATTGTATAAAAATTAATTTTATTAATATAAAACAAATTTACAATGAGTCGATGAAAATTGTGGATGCAAAAGAATTTAAGTGTAATTTATTCAAATTTCAGAAAAGGTTAATATAATTTTCTTTTTGAAAAAAATTCTTGTTTTCTAATTTAATCAAGATTATACATATAAAAAATTGTTTTTCCACAGTAATTTTACGAGAAAATGTGTGTGAAGAAGTGTTTGTCTGTTTTCGAATATTATTTTTGTACTGAATTCATTTACATGATTTTCAACAATGATAAAAATTAATTTTAGAATATAATATCTCATTACATAAGTTTTATTTAATATAAACGTAATTTTGATTTTTTGTTTTCATAACAAATAGTCACATAAGTGATAGTTTCACCACAATCAAGATTTATGAATGAAAAAAATAAAAGAAAAACAGAAAACTAGAAAACAACAGTAATAGCGACATGAGAAAGATGAAGAAAAAGTTTGTTTTTAAATTTTTTAAATTTGTATTGATCGGTTAATAAAAGGCGGCTGAGAAAGCGAGTACAAATTGTTTTGTGTAGTTGAGGAAGTATTGTTTTGAGACAAGTGAAAACTTGCCGCTGCCTCGATTTCCCACGGACTTGGAAGCGGTAGGCTGCTCAAACCTTCAGACAAGAAGCTTGAACCTTCAAAAAAAGCGACTTTCGTGACCCATCTCTTTGGTTCCTTTTAGTTCTTTGTTAGGTCAAAACCCAGCTTAACCCCATACCCAGAACCCAAAAATTTACCGGCAAAGCTTGGAGGAAGTGAGGCACAGCAAAGATGAGCAGGGCATTATTGAAGAACACCTCGTTTTCTCGCGTCTACATTCAGAAGCATTTGATAAAAAGCGTTAATGAGCCAATTCGAGCTCCGAATTTCTGTAACCAACCTCAGTGTAGAGCATATTTTCGATCCCCGGATTTTTTGAGGAAAGCCAGGGAATATGACATCTCCGCTTCTTTGTTTTTCTCTTCCTCTTTTGCTGCTTTTTCTTCTTCTTCGTCGGCTACGAGTTCTCTCTCCAAGGTTCCTTTTGTGGGTTGGTATTTGGGGATGATCAAATCGCGCCCGATTCTCACAAAAAGTGTTACTTCCGCTCTTATTTATACGGCTGCGGACTTGTCCTCCCAGGTACAAAAACCCCATATGTGTTTTTGGTTTCTTCATTCTTAATTTGGCGAAAGTGAAGTTTAGTAGGTGAAAGGGAGAAAATGCATTGGTTGAAGTGAACCATTATCTGTTGAAGTCAGAGTTATGCTTTTTATATCTTGATGAAAAGGGACTTTGGCGATCAAATAATTTTTCTAATTTCATGTCTGATCTTAGAGTCCGTTATTTCCCTTGCCAAGCTTATGGAATTTCATATAATGTTTTGCCTGAGGTTGAATCTTTGTAAGTGAATGCAATGCGAGTATGCCACTTAGCTGAACGTACGCTTTATTGTCTTAATATCACGGTTTCTCCTACATTTTAGCTTTAGATAGGATTATGAAGTTCCTAGATATTCGTCACCATTGTTGACGTGTAATGATTCTGGCAACTGTTAAGAACATTCCACTAGTGGTGGCATGATGTGTGGAATTTTAATGCAGTTTGTATTATGTTGGATGTTAATCTTTCACCTTTGGGATTTATATGCATGCGATTGGTTTTAGATAGACTCTCTTTATAAATCTTGCTTTAGTTATAACATTGTAATAATTCCCATTCACTTCTAGAGTTGAGTATATTCAAATAGACATTATCAACTCATCAAGTGACTTTGTATCGTTTAAATGTGCATACTCGTGCTAGATATCATTATGAATCCTTTACTTCATGCCCGTTTTGTTGTCTCTGTAATATTCACTTGCTAATTCAATCTAACTTCTTCAGACTATCTCACGGCCATCTTCAGAATCTTATGATTTTGTGAGGATATTACGCATGGCAGGTTATGGGATGCTCATTTTAGGACCCTCACTGCATTTCTGGTTCAATTTTGTGTCAAGGCTTTTCCCAAGGAGGGATCTTTTCTCCACGTTGAAGAAGATGGTCATGGGCCAGGCACTTTATGGACCTGCCATGACTGTTGTTTTCTTCTCTTCAAATGCCTTCTTGCAAGGTTTGCTGAATTCTCTTGGCATAAAAATTTCTCAGATGTGTTTTTATTTTCTTTGCTTGAGTTTGAAATGCCTTACATATTTTCCGTAAATTCACTTGGCTTTTTATATTAAAATGTATTTCTAACTAGTGTCAGAGGTTAAGGATGCTAATAATGTAAGTATGTAACATGAAACTGTAATTAATTATAAATTCACTTGTCTTTTTATATTTAATTATATTTCTAACTAGTGTCAAAGGTTCAGGATGTTAATAATGTAAGTATGTAACCTGGATTATTTATTTTGAAACCATAGAGATTGAAGCAGGTGACTGGATAAGTCATTAAAGTAAATATAAGTAAGTTTGTCTTCTGAGTTTCTTATAATCATTTAGTTTATACTGCTACTGCCTTGCCCAATGTACTACATGATGTATCTATTCTTGCGACTTTAAATTGCAGCATTGCATTGTTGTGGTTAAGTTCTGTCTCTAGCATCCAATGTTATGAATATTAAGTATTCTTTCAACATATAAGCAGGTTTTTAAGATGCATTGAAAACATGACCCATGTCTTGATTAATGATGTGTTGGCTGGGGTGCATTTGTGGTCATTCTATTGTACTGTAAATGTTTATCCATGAGTCTCGTTGAGTCATTGTTTCTTGCATTATGTTTCTGTCCATGTTTGTACTTTGAATTGTTAACTTGAGAAAGGCTCTAACTCTTCTTACTTATCACAAAAGAAAGGGAGAAGTTTGACAACTAAGGTGATAGCAGATATTAGACAGGAATCTTATTGTATATTTTAATGTTTAGTCAATATTTAGCGGGCAAAACCTTCATTGTCTACTTAACAAAAGATTTCAAAACTTCTGCAAGAAATCAAGTTGTCTCAGAATCATGTCATTTTATTTGCTGTTTTAATATTTAAGTTTTGGTTCATAATTTTTGCTAGGTGAAAACAGCACAGAGATTGTTGCACGTTTAAAGCGCGATTTGCTGCCTACGATGATTAATGGAATTATGTACTGGCCTGTGTGTGATTTTATAACATTTAGATTCATTCCTGTCCATTTGCAGGTATGTATGAGGTTTATTCCTTCATCTTATTTTCTCTTCTTACCACACGACATGAATGGTGGTTGGTTCCTGAAATTCTGCATATGTATATTTTGAGTTTTGACAGCCACTAGTCAGCAATTCATTTTCATATTTGTGGACCATATATATGACGTATATGGCAAGCCTAGCAAAAGCAGAGGCTGCGAGCTGATCAACTTTACATGATCAGAATTGGACAAGCTAGAGTTTCGAGTTTATCTGAAGGTTGCAGTATGCAAGCCAACCGAATCTGACATTGGCCATTGCTATATTAGTATATGCAGGCAGGACACTCTAAGATTCATGATGTGGATGGGATGCTACTAGTTTCAATCAATTTTTTTCTCTCAAAAGAAAAAAAAGTTTCCACTTAATTGTTATAGTACTCTATCCATGTTTTCTTACGTGACTGGATCAACTTTTACACTCTCTGTAAAGATGTAATGTTATTGATTACATACATTCTTTTGGCTTGATAGCTGAGGCATTTGGGGGCCTCGCTTTTTTAAAAGTAGTCCCCTTACCTTTTTATTTTAGACATAATGGATTTGATTTTTCTATGTTGTTTTTGTTTGGCTCCTACAATGTCATGATTCACATATGCTGCACACTTTGACTACTCTGTGAATCCCTTGAAAACAGTTTTTTATTAGTTTTTAACCGATAAGTGAGTGCTTCTTATGGTTGAATCTCCTTTGAGAATTAATTCTTAAGTCAATTTTATGTAAAGGGTAGGGAGTGAAATGGAAAGTGCAAAATGATGCAGAGTGCATGAACTTACTCTGACTTACTTAGTATTTGGTTCTTTATTGACTTGTCAAACATGGTATAATTAGGAAGACTAGCTTGCAAAATGACAGTGTCAAGGGTATGTTTAGATGAACGAGAAAAGGAAAAGAAAGTGAAGAAAAGGTTTTATTTAGATTTAAAACAAAGCGGAATCTGTAAATTGGACTTTCTTTTTCCTTCGGCTTTTTGTTGATTTCATTCTAAAGATATTTTAAAATGCTGTTGTCATTAAATTTAACATTATTCCAGAATACAGTAGATAATAGTCTTATTACAAAGGATGCTTAATTTGAGAAACAACAAATGTCCTGTTCAGAAGAAAAAGACTGATCAAGAACTTCCTCAAATTCTTGCAACTTCTAGTCATCAGAGATTGCCAAATCTAGATTTCTTTGACTTGACCATCAGTAAACTGTGTTCTGCAATGAGAGAGTTAAATTAGGACAATAAAATCCTTTACCTACTGTGGATTACAGTTGACAAGCAACTGTGAAGATTTACTGTTCAGAATGAAACAGTATCATTGTACTTCATTTCGAAAAATTAGTTTAACCAATGTTACATAAAGATAAACACACTTTTACCCCCTAATTATAGAAGTTCCAGTCTAGTTTTTTTTTTTTCATTTTGTTGGTTCCAATTGCTGCAATGTTGTCCTGTCCTAGATTTTGAAACGGCGTATATTGCAATTAATTCCATTGCATTAGTTACAAACAGAAAACGGTGATGTCACCATTATTTGGAACTAAGATCTCCCATTATCTAACAAGGAATGCTGTAATTTTATTCGTTCGTAGTTTAAAAAAAAAAAAAACTATAGCATCCCTACTCTACAGTAGGAGATCCGCTTTGCATTATTTGATAACATGCATGGATACGTGGACTGGCATGAGTCAATACACATATATAACCACATCATCAAGTAACGACATGCATGTGTGCTTCACCTCAGAAAATTAGAATTAAATCAACCTTTTTCATTTGCAATTGAAAGGAAAGTTGATGGTGGGCTTACCCCAATTCGAAAACTAGAGGGACTAAAGTAAAACATGTATAAAACAAGGGAAACCAACAGTGTATTTAAGTCTAATTAAAACAATTAGTTGCAGAAGGCAGCCTGACAAGAATAAGAACTGGATATCATTGATAAATGGTGTTACACTCTTGAAACAATGAAGTTCTTAATCCTATCTAGAGGTTCACATACTATTGTATAAACATGGCCCACTCCCTAACAACCATCAATCTCTATACCTTTAGTGTAATCTAATCAACTTATACCTAAAAGTTCCCAGGTGCTACAGCTTATTGTGTTTTGGCAGACGACGTGACTTCAGGATAAGGCAGAGATCAGGTTCATGACAGCTGAAGCAAACAATTTAACAAACGAAAATTCAATCAACAAATATCTTATCTACTAACTCCTGCCTTTTGAATTCATCTACCACTGAATTTCTTATCCCCTGAAAACAGAAGCTTCATTCTTCAGAAGCACTTAAGCCAACCTTCTCAAGCTGTATGGGCCAATCTGGTCCAAGAACCTGCGGATTCAGTTCCATTGCAACACGAAAATCTAAGAGAGATGCACAAGCAGAACTTGTTACTGTTTGGATATATCTTCCAGGTACCAATACATTTGAACCAGGTACCGAGTGACCAGTTAGCTGTCTCAGGTGCTCACTACCACATCTCGACCCAGCTAAACGGATTGAGGACTCAATTAGCCTCTTCAGATATGCATCCAGCGAATTATTCAATAGATTTACACAATCCACAGTCACGGTTAAACCCTCCTTTTCCAACTTCCTCTCCAAACGTCTCCTCAAAGAACTTGTATCAGGTAGATCTCCACTGCTTTGACAGGTCTCCAAATAATATTTACCATATGTGGATACATTAGACAGAACTTTACGACCACAACCAAAGATCATGGATATACCAAGAGGAGCCGTAACCGGGCTCCTACTTTGGATACTGGGGCTTCCAGCCATCTGTTCAACCTCCTCCCCATCTTCAACAGAAACAGGAGGTCTACTGCCAAGGGAATGCAGTTCGGTTGCACTCTGCTGCTCTTGTGCCTTGGATATCAATTCTATAGATGTAACACTTTGGGGTTTGCCCAACGGTCCCAAGGGACTTTGCAAGTCCTTAAACTTGCGGTCCCGGCCCGCCAAAGACCTACTCCTCTGGAGGGAAGGTGGAAATGCATCACCGTTTGAAACTTTTACACCAAAGTGGCTGCTTATTTTTGAAGAACCTCTTGGAGGTGGGACTTTAGCTAAACAAGCATTCTTGAGAATCGCCCTTATAAGTTGGTTGTGAAGAGGGATATTTTCTCTCCCGATTGTCTTGATGCAGCATTTGTCAAACTCAGACTTGCTAATCTTTAAACTGAATAACCTTCTAAGCTGATCAAAGTATTTCACAGCTCTCTGATGGCCAACCTTTCGTACAATCAGAGCTTTCAGCTCTATAGTGTCAATTCGCGTGTAGTGTCGATTGGGTAACGCCATTTTACCCAAATTTCTTGCAATCACCGAATCCACATTCAAATCATCATATCCCCAAACCTCTAGCAAGATCCAGATAATCGAAAACGAAAGCTTCTTTAAACCCTAATACCCAAACAATGTCTCCATCTGCAATTCATCAAAATTTCGATCAGAAACATTACGTATCCCATTATTTTAACTTCTAACATGAAATTAAACAAAGCCCATGAATGCGGTGCAGCCAAAGCCTAAAATTCGCATCATTATTCGGATTACAATAAAGCTTCGAATTTACGAAACCAATCATTAATTGAGATAAAAATATAGACGAAAATGCGCGATAAATAACAGAATATCAGTTCGAGTAGTTGGACATTGAACGCCGAATGGTACAGGAGAAAATCAAAACGGTCAAATTTGAGAGATTTAAGCAGCGATTATCAAATACGAGAAAAAACATTCCGGGATTTCGAAGAAAGATGGAAAATTTACGAAACGAGGTTGAAAGTAAGACTCATACCAAAGTGATGCGAACCGAAATCGGATTGGGTACGAAGATCTAGCTTCAATAGTTTGCCCCCAATCGCTATATCGGCGAATTGAGCAGTTCTCTGTTCTATGCAATGGGAACGGAGAAAGACCAAACGGAGACTAATGATGCAATAGCCATGGGCTTTTCCAACTTGTTCAGCTCACAATTCTGACCAAAAAATAAAAAAGACAAAGGTTTGCGAAGTGAGAGAATGTGAAGGGCCCGTTTGTTTCTGCTTTTGTCAGTGTCCGAAATGGAGCGAACGTGTTATTTAGAGGGTAAGAAGTAGGTTTTGTTTTGATGTTTTGAAAACACTTTTTTCATTATCCAAACTATGAGAAAAAAATGAAAATAATTGAAAGGAGTTATTAAATAATATTTTGAAAATTGATTGAATTATTAATGCACTAATCGTATCATTTTTTTTAAGATAAACAATTTATAGATCATGCAAACAGACCATTTAAAGTCAATAATAAATGTTTTAGTATGACAGAATTGTTTAAATCTCATTTGACAAACTCATTGATAAGTTTGATCTATTATCCAACAGAACCGATTTTGTCGAGTTTTTTTTTCTGATACAAGAAAGATTTTATTTTTATTTCATTAAATTTTTTTCTCAGAAACTTATTCCGAATTCTGTTTGTCATCTTCTTTCCTCATTTTCTGCGATGTTCTATTCAATATTTTAGGGATGTTTTGGGTTCTACAAGCTAAGAGAAGAGATTATGTAATAATATCCATACGTGATATGCATAACACACTACTCTTTTCGACATGGGGCATGTATAATACTTAAAAGTTTCTTGATATTAAAATAGTGAATACATATTTTAGATTTTTCGAAGAGAAAAAAGGTAATCAGCTATAAATAAGGTAGTTATTCATTGCAATGATGGGTGTCATAATTTTATAACAATTAATCTATGCAAAAACTGAAAAATCATCGCCAATGGAAAAACGAATATGGCTATCTTAAAAAAAATAATGATAAATACATTTTTAGCCCCTATTCAGTTTTATAAAACTTTTAATTTAATCCTTTTATATCTAATCTAAACAATTTTTGAAAGTATCTAATTTTACTCATTTGTTATATTTTTATTCAAAATTGATTACCAAATTTTAAATTTCTTTTTACTTTAATGCTAAAATCCGAGTATGAATTAATGTACTAGATAAATAAATAATGTTTAAATCAACAAATTTTATATTCACATTAAATTTTTTATGATTTATGTGATCGGAAGTTAAAAATTAGATCATTTAAGAAAATTTGAGGGCAAGATTGTATGTTTTTGAATTAGAGAGACTAAATTAAAATTTTCATAAAATTAGAAACACCAAAATTACAATTAAGCAAAAAAAAAAAAGTCAGAACAGTTGAAACTATAAATCCTTATGTAGATCATTGACAAATACCTCAAAACACGTTCCCTTTTTGAGATTAACTGCTAAGATCCCCTTCTGGTGTGCTAATGGATATCTCCTGTTAAAACTGACCCAAAATAATAATAGCAGCCTTCCAGAGGCCCAGTGCATTTTATAGAGGATAATGGATAACCAATCTCTCCAATTATGTGACATAATTGATAGAGGATAAGACATGGGTAAAGTTTTTTTGGGTATTTATTATTAGATTATCCAATAAAATATAAGATGTAGAAAAAAAACTTTTGAAATATTTTGGTGCTGCTCTGTATAAAATATCCATTGTCATGTTTCTATTGAAGTACTTAACAGTACGCTTGAAACTAAATTTTCTTCTTTCACAGATGGCTGCATAACAATATATTCAACTAGGATATTCGCATTCAGAAATTTTTAATCCCAGTGCCTGTACGGTCTTATAAAGATCACCTTCAAAAACACACAAGGCAATCAAATAACCTACGGTTTACTTTTAGTCTGTCAAGTCTCAACTCCTAGATGACAGATCTACAGCTTGATTATCTCTAAGAAGTGGATGTTGAATTGCCCGCAATGGTGGAGCCTCGCCAAATTTCAATATATAGGCTACTTCATAAACAGGACGCAGTTGCAGAATCACTTGAGCATCCAAGTAAGCATCACACGAGAAACACCAAACTGACAGATCACTGTGTAGCAAAGTGCATTAAGGACTCAGCATAAGTATACTATAGATTGGCTAAGAAATTATGCATTTAAAAAAAAAAAAAATTTCACAGAAGGAGAGGGTCAATTACCTGAAGCTAAGCGCCACACTGTGATCTGTCTGCTGATAATGCTGAAGCATATGCTTGTTCACAAAACGGCTACAGAGCACGTCCTTGCAGGACAAACACAACCAGTTCTCACTGGGGTGTTGGCACCTGAAAGTTCAATTCATTCAGAGATTAGAGAACATCCGCCTTTATGCAGAACTTAGGTTTCTAATCATAAAATTTATTTATATGATTGATTCCTAGGAGTTGGTTAAGTGGTAACCATGTGAAATGTAGTTAGGTGAAACTATTACCCATGGTTATCAAATTGGTGAGATTTATGATCTGAATGGTACAAAACATAACTATTCCCTATTTAAATTCTAACTATGCTATCTTAAGGCCAAATCACAAGAAAATTCCTTGTGAATTTCAAAATGTCACGACTTGAGCCGATAAGACGTGACCAATACGAGGATGAGGTATTCTTCATCCTTGTGAACCTATCAGAAACCTTAAAATAATAGAACTTAACCAATGTATAGATTCTCATTGAACAAACATCAAAACTCATAAACTCTTCAGGCAATTATTAAATAAATCAGTTTAATCTCTGTGTAAAAGGTTGGGTAGGATATTCCCAAAATTATGGACCTTCCAAAATTTCTACAGTTATAGGTTGTGTGATAATTATGTGTGGGAGAGCGGAGTTCTCCAAGTTGCTATATGTCAAATAACTCTACTGTAGATATTTTGGGAGATCCATAATTCAGTAAATACCCTACCCAACCTTCTACACAGACATTAAACTGATTTATTTAATAATTGCATGAAGAGTTTATGAGTCTTGATGTTTATTCAATGAGGATCTATACATTGGTTAAGTTATGTTATCTTAAGATTTCTGATAGGTTCATGAAGATGAAAGGTACCTCATTCCTGTGCCAGTCACGTCTTATCAGCTCAGGTCTTGACGTGAAAGCTTTTATTTGGCTGGAGTGAAGAGGTGGAATTGTAGAAGAACAAGCATGTTGACTTGAACGCTGCACAACGCAATAACCCAAGAGAAAAATTCTAAGATTGATGGCATCTCCTAACATTAGCTCGCACTTGAGTGAGAAAAAAATATGGACAAGAGTGTCTCCCAAAATTCTATTCGAAGACAAGATTTGTATGCTATCTTATTGTTCTTACCCAACTTTTATTTCATATCAATTTACTTATATTAATTCAATACAAAGTTACAATATTTAATTCTTAGAAAAAGGCACCTAGAACCTTGCTAGTTGCGATGCCGCCATCTTGTTAAAAGATGCTTCTAGTACGGCAAGAAGTGCATTCATCAATGAAGAGGCGGTGCCTCCACTAGTTAAGGAGAAGTGCCTCATGCTGGGTGCATCCTGTTAAGTTTAATATAATTAGTAGCAGGTGCTTCCTGCCCTGAAGAGGCAACTAATTAGTTCAAGCACTTTCACTAATCAAAAGAAGCAAGTCAGGTAAAGGTGCCATACACCCTCCCTTTTAAGAATACTCAAGAAATCTGTCCCATCAACAAGTAACATTTGTTATTGTTTACTTGTGGGATAACCATGCATGCTAGTCCTAAGGCTAGCACAATCAAAAGTGCCAGCCTCAAGGTTTGGCACAAAAGAGTGCACCAACCCCAAGGTTGGCGTAGAAAAGTGTGCTGCACCAATCTCAAGGCTGTCATCAGCAGGGCAAGCAAGTATGCTAGCCTTGGCATTCCCTAATGCTTAGTCGCCTATGACATCTACTCTCAATGAAACTCCCAGTGACCAACCCCCCTGCTGGGTGTAGTGTTTCAAAATGCCCAGTGAATCCATCCCTTGGACTATAAACCAAGTTATCCTGTTTTTTCCTCCTTGAGAAGTTGAAGCGAAGGAGAGTGTGATGGGGTCATCCCCTCCCAAAAAGTTGTCACCATGCTAACCTTAAAAAAACCTGCACCAAGGTTACTCAAACTTTACGAGGAAGCAACATTCTCAGAGTATGTTTGGTGGAGACCAAGTGCCACATGTAATGCCCAACTTAGACAAGGTTGGGAGTGTAGCGAAAGAGTGATCTTCATCTTCCTTTTTGGGGAAAAATCCTTAGGAGTGGCTTAATAGGATTCATGTAAAGGGGACTCCATGTGATGCACAATCACTCTTTTAAGTCAAATAAGAGCTTAAAACTAGGCAAATAAGTTGTTCTAAGTGAGTCCGCACTAAAGGCTGACTACTCCCCAGCTTAACAAACAAGTCATCATTGATTGTCAAGCTCACTATCAACATGCATGTCTCTCATATGCACAAAACACCCACGATCCCGGATCTCCCTTAAATTCAACCCTCCATTGAGCCCACTAGTCCATGCACTTACAGGGAGGTAGTGCCCCATGTTTTCAGATATGTCATCATGGGTGTTAACAAACAACTCTAAGCCTTACTATAAATACACCTCTTTAGTTTTCATATAGACATACGCGTACACACTAGCATGCTCTCATACTTGTGCTCATTTACACTTCATATGTACACATTTTCTGACACTTTCAAATTTATGCTCACGCTTCATAGATACATGCTTCCTGACATTGTCAAAAACATGCTCACTTACACTTTAACACGTGTTCAAAGTTACGCCCGTTAGGGTGCTGACTAACAAATTTAAACTACATACAAGTAGATGTCTCTAGTTTTCAGACAGACATATGCTTATATATTGACGTGCTCCTAGACTTATGCTCACTTACACTTTACACACGTTTTCAGACTTAACGCATTCTCATGTCTAATTGTTCTCCAAACATTTTTCCCAAATTTTTTCGGAATCCACAGTAAGTGCAAATTACATTTATTTACTAAGAAATCTGATTTTTTAGCCTTTATTGAGTCACCTCCCCACAGGAAGCTAAGACAAATCCACTGATCAAGCGTTCGAATTCCCTATTCCCGGAGCACTTATATTGGGCTTAATCTTTAAATGTTCAATTTTAAGAACATCCAGGTCGCATAAAGAGCAAGTCATGAAATTATTGAAAATCCTATTAAGCTCAATCAGATAGTTCAGAAGTTAGATGTGCCTGATTTTGATCATAAAAGAAATTGATGACACTTCAGAAACAGCAAAAGGTACCTGTTGCAGGGAGTTTGAGGGGTGGGTATGTGGGTAAGATCCGCCGCTAATGAAGCAAGGTGATCGCATGAAGTTCGAGCTTCAACCCAACCCGATTCTGAGCCATATATTAAGTCGTATTCTTCTTCAAGTAGACCTTCCTGAACATGGCGCAGCTACATTAATAGAAATCTCAAATTGCATTGAGGTTTGAAAAGCAAACTATCTTTCATTTTCCCTATTTGCTCCGATGATTCTGTAAACTATTGATTCTTCCATTCCGGTTAATGAAAATTTTGAAATAAGAATGAAATTCGGATATGATTCGGATACCGGGGTTTTCCCGGTGATCAAACCCGAAAGTGTAGATGGAGGAACAGTAAATACCGGCTGAGAAGAAGACGAAGCATATGGATTTGCCATGAACTCCAGAATACGAAGAGAGTGATGCCGTCGAACAAGCTCCGTCTCCCCCAAGTTCAGAGGGCCCTTCAGCTCTCAACGTTTGCTCTTTCCATTTTCTTTTAAATACTATTCATAATCCAACATTTTATAACAAGGTTAATTTGTAATTAATTTTTTATAAAATTAAAATAGTTCAATCTGACAGTTAAAAATATATTTTAATCAAACATGTGTGATTTTAAAATTATCTATTATTATATACAAGTAAATAGGTTTTTTTCTCTTTTAATTATTCATTTTTTATATATGTATTAAACATTTTTTGAAATGTAAAAATTTTTTATAGCCAACAACAAAAATTATGAAGTGATTAATTAATAAATATATTAATTTTTTTTTAAATTAAAAATTTTTTAAAATTTAAAAAACTTTTAGATAATAAAATTAATAAATTTTTTATAGTCAATAAAAAAATTATAAAATAATTAATTAATTATCCAAAAATCTTTGAAGCTAAGAAAATTTTTGAAATGAATAATAAATTTAATAAATTAATTAATTGTCTCTTAAGTTAAAAATTATTTAAAGTTTACATATTATTTTGGAGTTAATGAAAAATAATGAATCAATTATTTAATTGTCTCTAAAACTTTATAATACAAAATTATAAATATAACTTAACATGATTTAAAATTAAAGTGAAAAAAATGATATACAGTTATATAATTTATTTAATGATTTGGATCGTTTATTGTCATACATTACTAAAAATAAAAAATATAATTAAATGTAGTTTCATCAATTTTTAATATTTCAGTATTCTTAAAAAAAATAACAATAAAAATTATTTTTTACATCAAAAAATATCTTTTATAATGGTATCTTTTCAATAATCCTATTAATTTTAAATATATTAATATATAATAAAACAAAATAATTTTTTTAAAAATTATACGGACAAATAAACTAGCTAATACGTACACTTCAATTTCTAAAAGTTGACGTAATGATATACGTTTAGAAGGCTACGAAGAAAATAGCAAAAATAGAACCCAAATAAGACCAACATATAAAACTACATCCTAGTATACTGCACATTTGCCAGTCACCATATGAAAGGACTAGCTTTGAACTTCGCTTCCAGTTATACCAATTTTAACAAGAAAGTTACTTACTCTATGAATTATTTATTATATATAATTAAAGTAAATTTTGTTTAATGTAAGAATTCTATTGATCAATGAGAAATTTTGATTGATTAAATCTTTAATTTTTTTGTGTGATAATTTTTTATTTTTGATACATATATCAAAAAATTTTTAAAGTGTATAAATTTTTCATAGTTTATGAAAAAATTATAAAGTAATTAATTAATAAATTAATTAATAGCCTTTTAAATAAAAAATTTTTGAAGTCTAAATTTTTTTTGAAATTAACAAAAATATTAATGAATTTTTTGTTGTTATTGAACAAATTATTAATTAATTAATTAATTAATTGCCTCTTAAATTAAGAATTTTTCAAAATTTAAATTTTTTTTAAAGTGAACAAAAAAATTAATAAGCTAATTAATTGTCTTTTAAATCAAAAATTATTTGAAGTTTGAACAATTTTAAGAGTCAATAAAAAAATAATAAATTAACTATCTCTTAAACTTTATAATAAGGAATTGCAAATATAAATTAACATGATTCAAAATTAATGTAAAAAATAATAATATATGATTCAATCATTTATATATTTTAAAGTCAAAATTAGAGGCAAATGTGATTCAATTAATTTTTTATATTTAGAGTTTTTAAAAAATAATAACAATAGAGTTATTTCATACATTAAAAAAGGTATTTTATGATTATACTCTTTTAATAATACAAACTAATTCTTTTTCGTACACACATAAACTAGTTTATATTTTGATTATTCCACTTCAAACCTTGAAGCCAATATTTAAGATAATTTATTCTCCTAGATGAAATAGGTCCATCTAGAAGTGTGTCATTATAATCATTTAGAGAGAGAGAGAGAGATATATATATATATATATATATATATATATTTCAATCAATGCATAAAATAATTCTAAGATATTATTATTGTCCAAAAAACAAGTGTATAATTCAAGCCAACAACGTATAAATAGACGAAAACATAAAATTTAGTACAGCACTTTCGATTAACTTTGCGTTGATCTGCATTCAAATTAAAATAATTTTAAAAAATTTTGTAGATTAATATTAATATTATCATTAAAATACTTTTATATGACTATTAACTACGTCATTCATGTTAATTTAAATTAAAAATAGATTGGATTTATATATTTATTGTGAATAATTTGTAATGAAATAGATTAATTACAAATTCATTAGATAAATATTGATTAATAATTATTTTATCATATTATTGATTAAGAGCAATGAACAGGGATTAAGCACGTTTAATTGAGTTAATTAGATAGATTTATTTTATTAAAATTAAAATTAAAGGGGCTTACGGGAGCTTTCCATAAGAGGCAACGATTTTAAAACAAGAAGACCGGCATGTCTGGTTTTTCGAAAGAGCCGTGTGGTTGGTATATTCTCATCTTCAGGTTTTTTCATCATATAATTTCTTTTGAACATTATATTGTATAACGTGAGTACAATAATATAATCAATAATTAAAAAAATTTAAAATTTTATAGACCAATAAGCCTAATTTATCATAATCTACATATTATACAAAGTGTCAGATAAGTATAAGTGCGTTTAGAATCTCAATATTTTTTCGTTTAAAAATGAATTTCATTATAAGACTTTTATAAATTACTATTGATACGGAATTAAATTCTATAAGGCATACGCCGTATATTTTGTTTACCTATAAAAGTTGATAAAATTTTCGTGAAATCTATTTGTAACAAATGTTATCTACAGTTGCATTTAAATTACATATCAATAAATTAAACATGAATATCATTTAAATTATATTATCCACTGTTGTATTTTGTCATGATCTAAGTGAATATAACATGATCGACACAGGAATTAAGTATCTTTCATCCTCGTGAGCCCATCAAAAAAATCAAGACAGCAAAACTTACATAAACTCATATTAAATAACCATTAAATCTCAAATTCTCTTCATACAAACATTTACTGAATCGATTTAATCTCTGTGTAGAAAGTTTGGCAGGTTATTCCCTGAGTTATAGACCTTCCAAAATTTCTATAGCAGAGTAATATATCAAATATTTAGCCTGTATACAAGGGAGTTACTAAACGAAATCATAAAATAACAAAAAAAAACGTAGCTCTAGTAGTAGGCAAGACTCACTAAGGAATTAATTAGCACGATTACAATTCTATAGATGAATGTTTTAGATCGGTGTTGGAATCTGAAAAATGTTGAATAATAGTGTGAGTGTAAACTCAGTGAACAGATAATTCTAATATTACATAAAATGAAACAGACTTACAATGATACACCTTTCATAATTTAAAAACTATATATCATACATTCATAATTTAATATAACTAAAATGGAGAATAATCATTAACATAATACATTTATATATATTTTACAAAAACAGTCATAATTACAGAATACATAACTAGCCCAAGGCTAATGAACGCATATTAGGACTGATACTCATTTCAAGCATAAATTCTAAGTAATTATTATAATGGTCTTAGGCCTCATACAGAATAAGGTGATAATGACATCATGCTCAACCATATCAAATTCCTAATCGCAGTGCATTATGGCTAATGTCTACTGCCATTAACTATAAGGTTCTATTTTAGACACATTCTCGATATTTTAGAAATAAATATACATCCATGTACTAAATCAAAATTTTAAAATCATACTACTTCATAGTTAAGATTTTAGTATTTCTAATAATTCAAAATTTATAATAATATCATGCATAATTAGGATTATTTACTCACATGAGAGGAGTATACTAACATATTCTTATCATTGATTATAATTCATTTGTTGACAATTTTCTTAACTACTTAAGACATTAAATAAAATACTTCTAACATCAAGTCTTTATGAATAATTTAATTATTTAATTATGACATTGACCTAATTAATTATTCCTTATTCACCTTTAACCAAATCACCTTTCAACCCAATTTGGCCATTTTTATTTACTCAATTTTAGAAAATTAAAATTTTGGATTACTTTCCTTAATAATACTTCAAAATACTTATGGCCTATATTTTATTTTATTATCATTATTTTATTTAATTTATTTCATTATGCACTTAGTATATTTCTAATAGCTAACATCATACAAATTTCACTTAGGGGTCATATAATAAATTCCAAAATTTTCATTTAATTTCAAATGATATTCATTGTTATCTAATCAAGCCAAACAAATTTTTCCCTTCTAATTTCCTCTCTTTTTCTTCATGAAAAATCTTGAAAAATTAGAAATGCATCTTAAAGTTCAAACTAAAATTTTCAAAAATTCTAAATCACTCCCTATATGCAAAATAAAATTTAAGAAGCCCTAAAAACTCAAATTTCACTTATTTTTAAAATTACCCTTATACCCAAATTTTGGGGTTTTTTTAAATATGAAAACTAAAATTCACAATTGATTATTGATTTCAATGAAAAAATGAGCGAAATTCACCTATGATATGTAATCATAACTCAATTTAATGGGATTACACCGAATTAAGCTCAATTTCATTACTTTTTTGCATGAATAGTCTCAAAATTGGGGTTTCTTCAATTTGCGGTAAATTAAATCAAATTGATCAGTGCAAATGAGAGAGAAAAGACCGAAATTGATGCAGAAAGTAAAACCTTAAGTTAAATTGAAGCAAAAATGCACCAAAATCGTGAAATTGAGCTCGAATTTTCACCCTTTTGAATCGTTGGAAAATCCTAAAATTTTCGGCCACTTAGTGGTCGTTGTCGATAGTTCACGGGCTAGTGGAGTTGCTGGGAGACCAATTGACCTCCAACGATGCTAAACAGCAGCGGGTAGTGGCTGGAGATGGAAGAACCCAGTGAGCACAATGAAGAAGCACAGTTACACAATGGGTTAAAGCAAAAAATAATATTCTAATGGGGTTTTTATGATATAATTTAGGTATTAAAATAATATAGTGGGTACGATTAGGATATTAAATTAATTTAAGTGGGTTAATAAAATAATATCAATGGGAATAATGGGTATTAAAATATTTTAAGTGGGGAATATAATATTTTATCATAACAAAATTTTTTTGATAGATACTTGAACATTATACTTTATTAAGTTACAAGTATTGAGAATGTACATGATAATGCTTAAGTATTCATTTTGATAACAATTTTAAATAAAATTTTATTTACATTTACATCTAGCATTAGTTGAGTTTTCTTTTGAGTTTTAATTTCATGGATATTACATATTTAAGTTATATATAGATATATTAAACATACATATTATTTTTAAAAATTTTCATTCTTATAAAAAATCAAATTTATTTTAAAAGCTCCCCATCCATTCGGGTCAGTTAACCCTATACGACACCGTCTCAATGTGATCGATTACAGGAAGAAGACTAGGGTTTGGAGTCTGCTTTATATATATTGGGATCCCTGAAGGTGTATCGACCACCTCGGTATTCATTGATCTCTAGCAGAGCGGCGAGCTTGGATTGTAGTTTGCGTTGAAGCTGAGGATGGGGCACTCTAATGTATGGAATTCTCACCCGAAGAATTACGGTCCTGGTTCTCGCACCTGGTACGACTATAGATTTTTATGGAATCTGGTTTGGTTAACGGGCTTTATGGATTGGAATCGATAATTTCTCTTTTCCCTCATATTGGGATTTTGTAAAGCCTTTTACTTTAGGTGCCAAGTTGTCTTTTGATCTGCAATATGTTGGTTGAATCGCCGCTTCTTGTTTGTGAGAACGAGTTTCACTAGTAGTTGGATTTTTCTTTTTTCAGAAAAATACCTGTTTGTCTTCCCTTGTGTTGGTATGATGTTTTTTTTTTTTTTCCTGAAGAATTGTGTTGGTATGATGTTAAGCCAATTGCTTTGTTGATCCTATCACTTTTACCCTCTGTTCTTTTTTTTTTTTTTTTCGTTTAATTTGATTTATTTATTAGCTTGACATTTAATAAATAAGTGAACACTACTGCCGTAGGGCTTTAGATGGCAATGGTTGCATTTGTGGTCATATAGTTTATTAGTTTATTCATCAGACCGGGATGTTGTTTAAAACTGCGATGATATCAGTTGATTACTTGTTTTACAACTTGATAAACTGCTAACGGTAGTGTAATGATCCTGAATCGTGAAATTCATGTCATATGGAGATTTTCGCTATATATTGTGAAGCAATGATATTCAGAAGCAACTCTCTTATATTGTATATTGTATATGGTGCTTGAGAATCATGATAAATGATTGTGTCTAAATTTTTTCGGAATAAATAAGTTTTTGATTAAGTCTTTATTTCAATTGTTCTGTGGAATTTTGTCACGAATCTATGGTGTCTCTGTGGTCTACATTGTCAAGCATGGAAGATATAGTTGCATTGTGCTACCCATTATGTTTAGAACCAAACTAATGTATCATTAGCTATTTAAACTGTTTTGCATGGATGTCAAAATCACGAGTTTATTACGTGAGTTTACAAGTTTATAATGGTATGATTTTAAGGTGTGAACTAGCTTTTTTAGTAAGCAACCTAGAGATTTAAATCCAAGACTAAATGAGATATGGACAAGATATTTTTCCATGAAGTCATTATGATATACTTTATCACAAGTTTAAATATACATAAAAAATAAAAAAATTACATAAAATTTGTACTTATTTAAGTAAAATAAATATTATTTAATTAGTTAATATTGAATAATCATTATGTATGACTATGTAAAAATGTTGATGTTGAGTAATTAGAGATAGTGAATTATGAATAACTTTTGTTTGACTCCTTAGCAGTTTGCCTAAAGTCGCATGTTTGGCAACTTTGCTGTTTTGTAAGTTCTAAAGCAATCTCCTAGAACTTAGTATGACTATTTCCTTAAAATCTGCTCATGATTATTCGTTTTTTGTCACACTTGATTTCTACTTATCCAATTTTGAATGGTTTTGTAGATTATTATGTTATTTTTCTTGTGTGCTTTTCAGCCGGGTGTGCGGTAATTCGCATGGATTGATCAGGAAATATGGGCTTATGTGTTGCAGGCAGTGTTTTCGTAGCAATGCCAAAGAAATTGGCTTTATTAAGGTAAATACAAGGGTTTTTAGTATTTGCTTGTATGGTCTTTTACTACACTGATAAGTAATATCTTCTCTGTCACTGTATTTGGTTGCTGGTTTTTTGGCGTCATATATTGTTTCACGATGGATTCTTATGACCTTTTTTGTTCCTAATTGCAGTACCGTTGAAGGGCTATTTCCACATGCTTCATTAGGATATTCTTGGAGGAATTTAAGACTTTTTTGTTTTTAATTTTTTGCTTTTACTTCTGCATCAGATTGTAATGGATTGAGAACATTCCTCCATAATTTTTCATACTCTCAAGAGCTATTTAGTTTCTTCATGCAGTTGTGCTCGATATTGTCTTCTGTGATCGTGGTGCTTCAAGTTCATTGTTGCCCGTCAAATACTTAGGAACCATATGAAGCTTAGAGTTAATACAAATTAATTGAAATTGATAGGTTATTAAATCTCACCGTCTAAATCATCCATTTTTGATGAGTTTCTAATGATTCATTATGCAACTGGTGTATAATTGTGCCTAAAAGATTTTCTTGTCGCTCACCCTAGTTTGAGCATGCAGGATTTCCATCTCTCACTCGCCCTTTGAGAAATCCAATTTTCTTCAGTGTTTGCGGCTAGAATAAAATGTTACCTAAAATTGGACTGAAACCGCTATTAATTTTACAATTTTTTGTTTCCCGAACTAAATACGAGTAATGCTGAAAATATTTATGAATTGTTAGAAAAACTATATTTGAAATAGAAGTATTTAATCAAAGAAAAAGCCCAAAAGGAGTTGACGTACGTACTTCCTATTTTTCTTTCCCTCAAAACAATTTATGCAGGTCTACACGGGTAATGTTTTTTTCCTTAGAAAATGAGAATTTGAAGAACTTACAGTTGTGGGATTATCACTATTATGGCAAGATTTAAATATTATCAACGGAGGTTGAAACCCAGAAGAGCAAAACTAGGGCTATATTACATGACAGTTGAGACATGCAAATTCCCATCATATAGACACAATCCAAACTACTAATCATAAACAAGTCTGAGGTCATGGAAGAGGCAAGATGGTGATCTGCACACATATTAGCTTCTCTTACAGATATTAGCTTCTCTTACAGATATTAGCTTCCCTTCACCATAAGGTTGGAGTGACTTTTAAAGATATTTTTTCAAGGCCATGAATACGTGCAACTTTAACACCCTCAAGCGTCCTCTAGCATTCAACTTTTAGGAATGAACATTTGCCCAAAATTTTGGAGAAACTAAGGATTCATCTGCCATTATTATTCAAATAACCTTCTGCAAGCTGAGCTGTCCACGTCTCTTCTAGCAGCACCAGACTTAGCAATTACATGTTGTAGATATCCATGGATACCAGCTAGCATTGAAGAAGTGCCCCAATATTTGGTAGATTTACCAAATTAGTCCATAAGGTTGACGCATAAGGGCAATCATGAAGCACATGAATGATTTCCTCAACCAAATGATAACAAGCATGGTAGCTAGGGTCATCATCGTCATTCCATCAACTACATAGGCTGCTAGAAGGCAGTCTTCCATGAAGAACTTGCTACATAAAAGACTTTGATTCACTCATAAATTTTCTTCCATAGGAGATCAACTTTCTCTTTGTAATCGTTCCTAACAGTAAACTCTTAATTACTTTCCTTGCCCTACCTGAAAACATGACGACCTCTCAAGCGAGATTATCTGCACAATAATGACGGAAGTTGTGTGTAATGGTCAAATGGACTCCACGTTCGTTTTCAAGACAAAATTTAAAGAATGCTTGTCATTTGAGTGTTATTCTGGAAGTTGCCGATCTTATTTGTGTTTATTGTTCTAAGTGAGTTAGCTAAATACATTAGTGTTTATGTTCTTCTTTCTCATGTTTTTATCACGTTGCAAATCAATATACACAGGATAAGAGGAATTTGAGGAATTTATTATTTAAATGAGTTTTACGCAATTAAGTAGGACTTGATACTATTTATTTTGTGTTTATTTCTTTCTAATATAATAGGAATATGGGGAGATTTAAATTGACATTTAATGAGTTTTAGACTTATTGAGCAAGATTTTATTGGTAATCTTTGTCTAATGCTACGAAGCTTGATTTTCCTTAAGTTATGTTTGAATAAATGATAAAAAATAAAATAACATGAAGTACAGTGATTAATTTAGTATGTTATTATATTTAAAAAAATTTTAAGGTAGAATTAGATGATAAAGGAAAAATTCAAAGATCTGGCCTAACCATTTAAAACCCACATGAAATAGAGTGGCTAAATGATGCTCTCTTTATTTAAAAAATTATTATAATAACATTCTATTTATTAAGGTAATATTGTAAAAATAAGATGTAAATCATTACTATCTATTAATGACCATTATTCCTTTAATTTATTAAACTTCTAAATAATGAAGCGACATGTATTTTATTACTCCATTCTTTTCTATTAGTAATTATTACATTTTATTTTTACTAAAACTCCCCCACATAGTCTTAATGTTGATACGTTGATCTTTCTCCTCCTTTGCCCTTGTACTTGTGTAAAAGCATTCTATGATCAAGTAAGAACTTCCAAAATCTTGGTCTAAAATTTCTAAGGCATTTATAATAAATTCGTCTAAGAAAATTTACTCTCAATCACTTGATGTTTTAAAAAATAAAAAATGAAGCTCAATTATGAAAATTAAGGACCCACTGAAATTTAATTCCTTGTTGGTCATCCTAAATTAATAAAATTCATTGCAATTTATATGACTTTTGGGTAGGATAATGGTGTTGAACCACCTAAATGAATATTACTTGAGATTTAGAAAAATGAAATATGTCAAATTCACTAGTTATATGAGCCGATAAAATTAATCGAGATTAAATCAGTTTTAGTGAGTTAGCTAATGGTATTGGACCTTGTATAAACTTCTTGAGAGAAAAAAAAAAGTACTAAATTTAAAAAATTAGTTTTATCGACTGTCCTGAAAATGCATTTATAATTTTATAATACAGTTCGTTTTTACAATTTGTGTTGATATTAAATTTTTGCATACAATATTTTGTTTGTTCTTAAGATATTAAATGGCTTCTTAGGGGTTTACCGTTAAAGTTTTTTAAATACGATTGTAATATATGAACATTTCAAATTTAATTTACATAATATAATCCTTAAAGAATTCATTTATATATCTCAATCTTATTATAAAAACTGATAAAAAATATTAAAAAAATTATATATTAAAGAACGATAACCCATATCATGACAATAATAACAATACGAAAAAAAAGAAGCAAATAATTCTATAAAAATATGCAGATGAGAAAGGGAAATTGAGCCAAGTAGAATCTGAAATGTGATGTGCTCCCTTATTTTTATTGAAATTGGTGTGATAAATAAAATATAATCTTAATTATTAGAACACTCATTTATCACTTTCACCAACCATTTATGCCATGCTTCCACTTCCTTGCTCTTGAAGGCATTTCAGCATCTCACTTTTTTTGTGTACGTAAATCACCCACCCACCATACTGGAAAAGGCCATGCTGCAACTGCATTAATTTCTCTTCATTAATCATTTTATGTGAAGAAACTTCCAATATTATTATCTATGTCATTTTTAACAATTGTGGTTTTAAGATATCATTGCTTTCAAACTCCAAATGTGGTAAAAAAAAAAATTTTATAAAATAATTCTTTTGTTGATATTATTTTTACCTATTTTGAATGAAAAATTAATTTCTTTTGAGTCGATTGAAGATAATTGATAGAATTCTTTTTAAGTTGGTTTCTTTATAAAATCATTTTTCCTAAATATTATTTCCACCTATTTTGAATAAAAAACTAATTTTTTTTTTTTAAATGGAGTGACATTGGTTTAAACATACAAATATACATTTAAAGATAAAGATATATTTTTGGTTTCTCACTTATCACAAAATTATTATTTTGGTCCCTTACTTTTCAAAAAATTATTAAATTTAGTTCTTCTATCAAACTCTAAATATTAAATTTAAGAAACTAAATTCAGTATTATTTTTGAAAAATACGAAAATAAATGTGATATTTTTCAATGAGCAGGTGATCATTTTAAACATTTTAATAAGTGAGGAATTCAAATAGTAATTTTATAATAAATAAGGGACCAAAATTGCATTTTACTCTAAATTTAAATTTAGAAACATAAACAAAAAGATAGGAATTTTCCATGAAAAAACTCCATTTTGGTATGGTGGGAAGTATAGTGATAGTTACAAGCTGATCTATAGTGTTTGAACAAGATGAAGATAGCATGAGATTCAATATTGACATGAAAGTTTAGTACTTTTATCTATCTTCTTTTAGATCCTACTTGTAGATCTATAGTGTTTGAACAAGAGGAAGATAGCATGAGATTCAATATTGACGTGAAAGTTTAAAACTTTTATCTATCTTCTTTTAGATCCTACTTGTTTTTCAATTTCACGTCTCAAAAGTACCATATTCGATCCCTTAGTTATTAGGGTTTTGTTATCACACTATTGAACAACACTAGATTTGAAGGCAATCAAATTTTCACAAGCGGTGACTTTTGACAAGAATATTTAGTTATACAAGTAAGCTGTCATTTTCATGGAATATCTATTTATTTATTTATTTCCTTGCAAGAATCATACAAATTACTGTTTAATAGCATTTTTTTACTTGAACTTTTCATTCAAGTTGATGCTTAGTTGATAGTTCAAGGCCAAGCATACTTTATATCTTCTTAAATTTCTCATGAAATATTATGTTACCCCACACTTTAGCTTTGAGTGTCATGTAAAATGTAGTCTTCTTTTAAGGAAAGATTTAATAAATCTTTTAAATTATTATTTTTAATGAACCGAATAAAAAATATTGGAAAGTTGTGTTTTGTCTTTCTTTTCGTTTAATCAATTCAGTATTCTACTTTAAATTCTATGATATAGTGTACGATAGTAAAGCATTCAATATTGTGATATTTAATATTCTTTTGTATATAGGCATGATTAATTTTTTTTAATCAAAATTAACAAATTTCTTGTAATTTTAAAGATATATATATTAAATATAAACACTTTGAATGCATAGGAATACACAAAATATCACAAAAAATGATAATAGTATATAAAACAATTCTTACCACATAAAATACCAAAATATATATATATATATATATATATTCAAATATCAAGCCATAAAAAAGAAGTGATATAAAAAATTTAAAAAAATAATAATAAGAGGGTTCTTTGAGTGCTTAGAACTTTAGCTCGACAAATGAAAATAAACGAATCTTTGAATCTTTGGCTTCAAGGACGATTAACTCCAAGAGTAATATAATTATAACTACATTTTGGAGCGTGCACCATGAAACACCCACCAAAAGTGCCATAGTTGTATATATAAACAAAAAATAAAGTAAAATAATGACATACTTTTATTATTATTATTATTTTTGAAGTGTGTGTGGGGGGTTGATGTGGAAAGGAGACGCAAAGTTGGAAAGCTAAATCATTCTATAATCACTTTCCAAGCAAACTAATTAAGACCCCATAAGCAGACATCCTTTTAGTGCCTTACTTTTTAACCAATTATTCATTCCATTGAGTGTCCCTCAAGTCACATGCCCTCCAATACTAACATTATGCCTTTTTCATCACTTAGTGATTATTTGTTTTGGATTAGTTAATCTAAATTATATCCACATCTTTTTCTAATCTAGCAATTAGTTAATCTAATCAATCAGGGTGATTACCTTCACAACATGTTGTAAATAAAAACCGATAAAAATTTTACTAGCATTCATGCCTTAATATTTATATATTTTATTAATTATTATTGATTTACTATTTTATTTTTTCATAAATAAAATATAAATATAAATTTAAATTGGTTTTTATAATTTTACTTAATCCTAATTTCGGTCTTATACTTCAAAAATTTGTAAGTAATGATCATTAATTTTTTCATTGTTTAACTTTTTGAATTTAGTCCTTCCCATTGAATTTCCACAAATTACTGCTAAATTTTATTAATATTACCAATTGTTTATTAATTTAATATTCTGAATATCTATTATTCATGTTAATATATGGGGCAAATATTAATACTAGTTAAAATGAAATTAATTCAAAAAAATTTTGCCATTAATGTACAAATAGACATGTAATGCAGACTATGCTAAGCAATGTGAATTAGTTTAAATCATAAATACTTAATTGTGCCAAAATGATACATAAATGGCCAAGTCTACAAAATTAGATGACATTAACGAAAGTTTAAGGACATGGAAAAAATTAAAAATTAAAAATTGTAATGACTTAGTTATAAATTTTTAAAATAAAGAGATTAAATTTAAAAAATGAACAATGCTATAAGAAACCAAAAATTCGTCTGTAATTTTTTTATTGTCTAGTTAATATGTTCCCATTGGTTTTCAAGTTGCTAAGCAGGTAAGATTATCATGTCACTGTTAAAAGAAACCTATGAAAATAATTTTTTTAATTATTATTTTAAACAGTAGTAACTAGTGGTAAGTGCAACATTATTTGACAAACTCAAAAACACATTATATATTCGCATAAAATGATTAAAAAAAAAAGTGTGTTTTTGTAGTTAATTATGCGTCGGGATATGGACTTCAATTCTGGTAATTTATAAGAGACCCAAAATATATTTTTACTCAATGATTCAATATAGTTCAAACTTTGGAATTTGAAGCGATGCCCTGCTTTTGTTAATTTGTTTTTGTCAAATCTCAGAAATTTCAATATATTTTTATTGAAAAAATTCTTATCATGTAAGTTTCAACCTTTTTTGTCTCTATATACGTGAAAATGCAATAGATGAATAGTGTCATTCGATGAAAATTCTTTTAAATATTTCATTTTCTATCATAATAAACATATAAATTCAATCACTAAGATTATTAACTAATAATAATAACTAGTGAATATGTATAAAGAAAATAATTTTTTTTCATGAAAACTAAGTATTCTTTCACTATATGTCATTATATGTGTTGGAACTTAATTCTATTTCAATTATATTATCATAGAATTGAAATAGAATTAAAAAATATATAAATTTTGATTAATTCTTATTAAAGATAAAAAAAATATTCTTTATATTTTATATTATTTTATTTAAAGTAATTTTAAAATAATTAACAACTATCCTTGATCACTGACAAGAACCAGCCTTTAAAAAGGTATTAGATACAATATAGAATTTTAATAGTTTCACATGTAAGATTTATATAAACAAATTAAATTTTAATTAGAGATTTTTTTAGGTACAAATAATGCACCAATTGGTTATGCTCAATGGAAACTTACTATAATAGAAACTTACTATAATATTTTGCATTGTAAAATTTGCTTATATACTTATTTTACCAAGCTGTTATTGGCTCTTAGCACTAAGAGGCCAAATATTATGTGATCCTTAAGAATTCGTCTAAATTCTAACCTTTAAACTCAGGTTATCGATAGGTTTCTTACATGGGAGGTAGTTCATAGATGAGCTTCAAGTTCTACCAAATAAAGTATATATGGCCAAGAGTATTATAGGATTAAAGACTTGTTCTAACGCTCAGGTCAATTTTCATAACTAAAGTTTTAATATGAAATAGTAGACGAGGAAAAAAACTTAAAATTTCTTAAACGTGGTATAATTTTTTTTTCCCTAACACGTTGAAAGTTTATTATCATGTTAATATATATATTGACTCATAAGTACTCGTACTTTTTAAGCAATGTGAGACTTATTCTTTTAAATTACAATACATATATTCAATAATTTAATTGTAAGAGTAATTCGAAAACATATTCATCAATATTAAACCTAAGAAAATTTCTACTTCCACGTTTGTATGACAATTAATAATTATTTTTTTAAAAGCTCATTACACCATGATATATCATGTTGTCTAGCTAAGAAACATTTACCATCATAACTATATAGAAGACAATACCGCTTTAGAGTGGCAAAAGTGAGGGGAAAAAAGGATTTAAGAAGTTAAAAAAATTGGGTAAAATTGTAGATCCTATCTCATGTTTGAGACATTAATATCAGTCAAAATGAATGAAAAGTCAGTAAAAGATACGTATCAAAAGTAGCCAAAAAAACAGTGAAGAAAAAGAGACAAACATAAAAAAGATATAACAAGTCCAAAATTTCGAGCCAAATTAACTCAAGTCTAATCTCATTTTGAATTCTAATGGTGAAACTTTCTCAGTCAAAGTGAATGAAAAGTCAGTAAAAGATGATAACAGAGAAGAAGATAGCTAGAGAAAGAAGATGATTCGAACTATTAAGAAATAATAAAGAAGCGTTCAAAGCCTGCAAAATGAGGGGTTATTGTAGAATGAGAGGGACAGAAAGAGATGGTACATCTTAATTTAGTTATATACTAATAATAAAATTGATTAATTTATTACTTATAGTGATATATATATATATATATATATATATATATATATATATAGCTTAGCTTGCAAAAATCATAATTAAGCAAACTTTGGCTTTGATGTGGTTGTTAATGTCTAAGCTTTTTGTGGCATTTCAAGGATAGCATCAACCACTGTTCTTGCTTCACACAGGTCCTTTCATGGAGGGTTAGTTCATTCATCTCTTTCCTCTTGAAGTAATCTCTCTAACTTACGTCACTTCAAGTGGCAAATCTTAAATCTGTGCGTTTAAATGAATCACACAGATTATTATTTTATCACTTTTATATTCAAACAATTTGTACACGTGAAAAGAAATGTACCAAACATCACAATCTCGTATATAGTATTGAAGCAATTCTAGACTTTCCTGTATTTTTGGTTTACGAAATCTAGCACAAGGAATGAAAATTAATTACATCAACATTTATATATTAATGCTCATCTTCATTATACTAAATTGACCTAATTTTTTTTTCAGTCCAAGATGATTTTTTTTAATTGTTGTCTGGGAAACTAAGCGGTGGCCTGGAGTTAAATATAACAGGAAAATAAAGAAGCAAAAAGTTAAAAAAAAAAAAAAAATATATATATATATATATATATATATATATATGCATGTATGATTTACTATTCCATAAGGAAATTGAGAATTATTTTTGTAAGGATATAATACGAATTAATGCTGTTTTTTTTTTTAACCCTTTTACTTGTGAAATATATACACTTGTTGATTACCGGTAATCTTAAGTTTTTTGGTTTTTCTTAAGTACCAATTTTATCTGTATTTGAAGTGAATAAAAATTAAGATACCAAACAAGTGACTAAGTCAAAAATTGGGAGCTTATCAAATTTATAAATCTAGGGGCCAATAACATCAAGGGATTTTTAAAAACACGACATCCACAATTATTAAATTTACAATATTTATATTTTGACGTAAAAATTAACATATTGTGTGCGAATCAATTTATTTAATTTCATTGTTTAGCTTGAAAGGCCACCAATAAGTAAATTTATAAATGTTACTATTATGGCAAAAGCAAGCTAAATGAAGTCAAATTAATAGGGAAAAATATTATTTTAGTTTCTCATTTAATGTGAAATTATTATTTTTTGGTCTCTCAATTATTGATATATTCAAAAATGATCTCTTATTTATTAGAAAATGTTATATTTGATCATTTAATTTTTTTAAAAATTATCAAATTTAATCACTCTATTAAACTTTAATTCATAAAACTTATAAACTAAATCTAGTATTGTTTTAAAATAAAAATAGAAATTAAGTGTGATATTTTTTAATAAATTAAAAAATATTTTTGATATTTCAATAAGTGAAGGATTAAAATAATAATATTTTAATAAGTAGGTCATCATAAGGGTATTTAACTCCAAATTAATATGCCAATGAATATACTTTTTTTCTTTAGAAATAAATGCAATGAAATCTTGAACTATTATATTTTGATAGTGTTCAAAAAAGTAAAAATGTATTAGTATATTTAGTTATAATGTAAATACACAATTGTAATATTGTTATTTTTTAAGTTAATAATATTATAATTATATCTTTACATTATAATTAAATACATTAATACACTCAAAATTATAAATTATAAATGTATTAAAAATAACATCATTCAAATTTTGAAAAGTAAATTTTGTTTATTTAGTAAATTATAAACGACAGTAATATCACATAAGTATCGAAAATAAATTCAAACTTTAGATTTGAATTTTTAAATTTGAAGAATAGATCCTTTATCTTTTGTATATTAAGAAACAGGGTATTCTATTTATTTTATATCACATGCCATTTCAATTCACTTATAAAAATCGTGAGTAGTTGGAAAAATATGTAACGAAGGAGGGTGATACTAATTGAGAGCTTTAATTTAATCCTCAATTAAAAAGATTCAAATCGACACAAACATTAAAACTGAAATGCACAAAACCAATATGAAAGTTGATTTGTTAAAGACATACTTCATAAATTTGAAAATTTATAAAAATATTCGCAAGTAATATAAAATGTAATGGATTATTTTGCACTTTTCTCTTTTCTTTTTTAAGAAGCTCTTTCCACTAACTTTCCATTCTTTTTAGAGCAATTTTAAAATTTAGTGCGAGTTAGACTTAGATTCTAAATTCTAAAAATGAAAATATTTTGTCAAAATTCGGAAAATGACTTCACAATTACTAAATCAATGCTTATTGGTGTATTTATTCTAAATGTCACGTTACTTAATTCTATAATTTCCATGGATATTAATTAATATATTATGAGTGTATTGACGGTTACTTATTTCAATTTGGTGAGTTATTTACAGCTCACAACTACATAACCGGCGGTTTATGTATAAATTATAATTTCTTGAGTCAGCGAAAGTCGAAAGAGAACGATAAATAGCGATTTAGTAATAATATAAACAGTCATTAAATTAACGTAACGTTCCTCCAAAGATTTACAAAAACCAAAACCCAAAAGCTCTCTCGCCTCCGCAGGACTCCACACTTCCTCAAATCTCGTTTACCTACTCTCGCTTTCTCCTTTTCTTCTCTCAACTCACAACCAGCAAGCAAGATACCCAGCACTATTTCTATTTCTTCTTCCACTGTTTCTCTGAAATGCTGAATCTTAAGCACCCCCATTTCTTGATTTCGTACCTTTGTGCGATTTCTTGATCTCTTGCACGGAATCGGCCATGGAGAAAGCTGGGGTTTGGGAATGAAACCCTTACAATCAGAGGCAATGTGAGAAGGAATTTCAGAGTCCTATGATGGTGGCTGCCATTTCTGAAGCAGCTTCGACTGACCCACTGAACGGCAAGATTTCCTCAAGGCAACAGGAAGAAGGACCACAAACCCGCCAAAATCCATTGAGACCCCCGCTCCTACCTTCAGAGAAAGATAATGGCACCCTGCCCAGAAGGCCGAAGGGCAGGCAGGTCTCTTCTAGGTACATGTCTCCCTCTCCGTCTACTTCTACTTCTACTTCGACCTCTTCGTCTTCTTCATCTAGGAGATGCCCATCTCCACTACTTTCGCGCTCCACCAATTCCACACCTGCATCGACCCCACTGCCTTCTACGGTGCCCAAACGGTCCCAATCAGTGGACCGTAGGCGACCTGGAACAACGCCTAGGTCTATGACGCCTGTTCCCGATTCGAGGCAAGGCAATGCTGGTGATGTATCGGCCGCTACGAAGCTTTTGGTCACTTCTACGCGGAGTCTATCTGTTTCGTTTCAAGGGGAGGCGTTTTCGCTTCCGATTAGTAAGACGAAGGCGGCGACGCCTACTTCGAGTAATGCCAGGAAGGCTACGCCGGAGCGAAGGAGGTCAACTCCTGTCAGAGGTAAGGGTGACGGAGGAGGAGATCAGGGGGAGAACTCGAGACCCATGGAGCAGCATCGATGGCCGGGTAGGACTCGGCAGGCAAATTCAAGTTCCAATCAATTGTCAAGGAGTGTGGATTGCGGTGGTGATAAAAAGAAGCTTGTTGGAAATGGATATGGAAAAGTGGTTCGGGCATTGCAGCAATCAATGATGGATGACGGTAGAAGGGCGTCTTTTGATGGGGGATTGAGTTTGGATTTGGGCAAAGCAGAGTTAGTGAAAACTGCTCAGCAATTCCCAGATGTTAATTCATTGAACGAGTCTTCCTTGCCTTCTGATCTTACGGCATCTGATACGGACAGTGTTTCCTCTGGTAGCACTTCAGGAGCTCAAGATGGTGGCTGTGGGGCTTCTAAGGGGCAAGGCGGACCTCGTGGCATTGCTGTATCTGCGAGGTTTTGGCAGGAAACTAATAGCCGCCTGCGCCGCTTGCAGGATCCGGGTTCACCCTTATCAACAAGCCCAAGCTCAAGAACTGTGGTCCCAGCAAAGCTTACTCAATTAAAAAGGTTCAATAGTGATGGCCCAATATCATCCCCAAGAACTATGGCTTCCCCAATCAGGGGAACTGCGCGTCCTGCATCCCCAAGTAAACTTTGGGCATCTGCTTCATCATCACCATCTAGGGGAATGCCTAGTCCATCTCGGGTGAGAAGTGCAGTTGCCTCCTCTATCAATAGCAATTCTGGCAATGCACCTTCAATTCTTAGTTTTTCTGTTGATCTTCGGCGAGGGAAGATAGGGGAGGATCGAATATTTGATGCACATACCTTGAGGCTTCTATATAACCGGTATTTGCAGTGGCGGTTTATTAATGCAAGGGCAGATGCTACCCTGAAGGTTCAGAAACTGAATGCAGAGGTATGGTTAATTAGTCTTAAATCACACTTTAGTTTATATCATAATCTTTGTTTCTTGTAATTCAAATGTATATCCCAGATAGGTTTCATATATTTGTATTATATTGAATGCTTCCGGAATGATTTAGATGTATGGGGATCTTCGTCTTGCTTATATCATATTATAAGATTGCTTTAAAATGCATTTCAAACGATAATTGACTAATTCAGTATTGCAAATTTAGCTGGAAAGAAGAACGATTAATTAGGGAATGCTGCTAGTAAAGGATGTTAATGTTTTTAAACAAATGGTGAATAGCTTTATCACTTAAAGGACTTTCGAAGACTCAACTTCATGGGAGAATGCTAGGTTGCAGAATGCAGAATCTTACTGCATTTCTTTGATTTAATATTTAACTCTGCATAATATTGATAGTATCATTCAGCCTGAGTTTCTGTCTTTTAAGTACTTGGGAAGAAAGTTGCAATGTTTCAACCAGTGCAATGTTTCTTCCAATTTACAATATTTGGCAGACTTATCAGAGAAATATTGAAAAAGGAATTCTCTAGTTATTTTCGCTTCAATGTGAAATGTTCAATTGGCAATGCCTTCAGAGATAGAGGTCTCATGGCTTTTGTATTGACTTGAGAAGCTTACTGACTCAGTTTTGTATTCTTCTGACAAAGAAATATTTCATTGTTAGTGAGTAGGAAGTTAATGAGGAAGCTCTATAGTGAAAAGTTGGTGTAGTATAATTGCTTTAATGACTTTTTAGAGATAGATCATATTGAAATTAACTGTATTGGAAACATACAAGAACTGATTCAGATGTAAAAGTAAATACATGTAATCTTTCGCTGCTCGTCAAAATTTATTACACATAGAAATAAGGAATATGTTGAATGACCATATGCCTTAGCATGTGAACAAAGGATTGCATATGATACTTGAGAGAGAGACATTGTCCTCCTCCTCGTCATTGTACCCAATATCTAGGCTTAAGGTATTTATAATGATTGTGAAAGGTGCAGCACTACATGAAGCCTCGTTAGCTGAGACATCATTTCTGATGGATATAATGATTAACGTGTTTCTCTTTTAAGACTACTATGTTGAAGCACACTTCCCCAGAATACTTTTGAATTGTTCATTTTAGAGTTGAAAGATTCCTTCTACTTGTCCTATACATTAATTAGAAGAAGTATTTTGTATACTTGAAACTGACTAAGACTCTCATGCCCTTCATGCTCCTGCAGTGGTAGATTTTATATTCAAGTTCAATTTACAAGAATATGCATGGAAAGCTATGTATAGTGAATACTTTGTCTTAATTTTACCTTGTATTACTTTTGGGGTTTCCTTGGTGACCAGTAATGAATCCAGAGAATGATAGTTCAGTACTATTGTCTTCAACATTCTAGATCATGTTAATGCATGATGACTGTGGGTGGTCCTTGTAGACATAATCCTACATGTTCACCTGGGATTTCTCTATGCCTATATCCTCTACTTCTTGAAACTAATCATATCTTTTTATTTAATAACTTTTCTAGAGAAGATTGGAGGTTCTTCCATATTCAATTTCGCCAATATTTGTTCATGTTGAAATCTTTTGGCATTAGCAAACTGTTATCAAGTGATTGAAGAATATGACTTTGTATTTTGGTATCCCTTCAGCAGATTTGTCAGGTCTCAATAGAACAATGGGTAGAAATGGTTGTACTTGAGTTTATGGTACTTGGTAGGTAGCATAGCTTGATTATCGTAGTTGACTTTGGAGTCAGGGCTCTGACCCAGTTGACATTATTTAAGCTTTTTACATCTAATGATATGCACCAGATGTTTAGATTTTAGTGATCTAAACAATTTCATTGATGCTTTTCTGGCTTTAGATTATTTTAACAATGCCCTGACGTCTTCATGTGAGTCAGTCACACTATATTCAAAACTTGTTTTGTCTCCACTTTGGTTTGTAATTGCACATTTAGTTTCCTAAGGTGTGAAATGCTTTTACTTCTTATTGCTTCAGAATGGCAATGGCTGTTATGTTTTTCGTACCCAAAAAATAAATGCTGAGCTATTTGTCAACAATGATAGTACTACATGGCAATGTACTGTAGGCTAAATGTTTTTCTTTGTGCCAGAAACATTTGTGGAATGCATGGGTAACAATCTCAGAACTCCGGCATTCAGTCATACTTAAAAGAATCAAATTGTTATTGTTGAGGCAAAAGTTGAAGATAACTTCCATCCTAAAGGGACAGGTAAGATTCTTAGCTTTCCATTTCAAATTAATATTTCTTCAGTAATGCATGTACCTGTATAAAAGTTATAAGCATGATAAAATTCAAATGGATGCTCCCCCATCTTTGAAATTGGTGAAAAGAACTTGCCAAAGGGCTGATACTAGCAAGGAATCGAAGACTGATTTCAGGTGTAGAGTAGGGATGTAGTTTTCTGTGGTGGTTATATTCAATTATGTGGTCATTTCCTGGGCTTTCTACTTTCTATGAAAGGCCCTTGCTGTAACTTGACAGGAGTATTTGGTATTAAGAAATTTTTTTTGTTTCTTCCTCCCTTATCTCTCTATCCTATTTCTCCTTTCCCTTTTCTCTCTGGTCCTACTCCTCAAAGTCTGGTCTTTGATAATAGTCAACTCCTACTTCCTAGCAGACTACTATGCTGGTTACTTAGTTCATTATTAATCACCTTAATTGAAATTCGTTGTGCTTGGTTATATAGATGCCTTATTTGGAAGAGTGGGCCCTTCTAGATAAAGATCACTCCAGTTCTTTGCTTGGTGCAACTGAAGCTTTAAGGGCCAGTACCCTCCGTCTTCCAGTTGTTGAGAAAGCAATAGTATGTGCTATTCTTTTTTCTTTAGATATGTAACACCAATCTAAAATAGAATGTCAAGCTTTACATATTTTTTTTTGGGAAAAAAAATCAGGCTGACGTAACGAATCTGAAGGATGCTGTGGGGTCAGCAGTTGATGTGATGCAGGCAATGGCTCCTTCAATTTACTCTCTTTTGTCAAAGGTGATTTGCTTTTTTTTTTTTTTTCTTCTGAATGGGCTTTTCCAGTAAGGGACATTTGTTCCTTTAATTTTCATCATTGCTGGGCATTTAAAATCAACATAAAAGCAAAACGATGTGTATAGAATCTTTTCAAGACTCCTGTTTGAGTCATGCTGGCTAATTAGTTTAATGATTGTCTGCATTTTGTCAAGCCAATTGAAGGTGTTCTCTTGTTCAATTTACCATGAATTCATTGTGTTTGTCAAGGGTTGCTTTAAGTCTAAAGTTTAGGTTGTTAAGTGAAGGCCTGTGAATTGTTTTATAAACGCTAACATGCCCTTAGGCTTGAAGTGTGGAAAAGTACAAGCCCACCTTTCTTATACTGATATTTCATTTATTTACGAAGAATGGTGTTGACAAGGATCAGTCTCTTGACCACTTTCTTATATAGGCTCTTATACCATGTTAAATGTTAAGGACTCCTTATCTCAAAAGCTTAAGTTGTTATATATGAAATGAAGGCCCATGAATAGTTTTATAATCTCTAATAGATTTTATTATTGTAATTTATAAGAAAATGTAACTTTGGCCCTAACTCGCTTAGGCCCTATGATTTTAGGGCTAGTCTGGGAAAGTGCTATTTAAATCTGGGCTGAAAATTTCTGGAGTTGTCCCTATTTGTAAGCCCAGGGTTTGGCTCTAAGGACTTGACCCAATGACCCTAACTTTTAGAGCTTTTCCTAAAGGTTGGCCCTAGCTTTAAAATTTTTTTATTTAATATAGTGATACAATATATTTTGGTGTTTGTATATATCTAAAAAGAGATCTAATGTTTGAAGTGATTTATTGTGAGAGGTAAGACTGACCAATGACATTTCATTTGATGAACAATTATACATGCACACATGTTGAGTTTTTCACAATAAAATGGTTTATTTTTTGCCCAAGTCTTTTTCTTCAACTCCAAAAAAATTTTTAATTTTACTCAAGAAAAAAGAAAAGGCCCTAAGGACTTGGCCTGGCCCTATTAAGCCCTAGGGCCAAATAGCACCAGCCCAAAAAAGCCCTACTTAAAGTGGGATGTCTTTTGACAACTCCAAAAGTTGTTAATTTCATACTCATTTCCAGCATCTCTTTTCAACTTGTTCATCGATTTTATTTCGCCAAATAATCACCTTATATCAATTAAAAGTATCAAATAATATTGTCTACTATATTGAACTAAATAATTTTGTTCCAAATTGATTTTTAAGGAGATCTCTTACTCTATATTAAGAGGTGTAATGTGTGATTTGTGTCTGGAATGGCCGTGCAGTTATATGAATTTTCTTACTACTGAACACTGTTTTCTTTAAATATATATGACTATAAGAGGCACATCTTGAACTTGTGATCTCTGGCCTTTTGAATACCCTAAATTACTGAAAAATTTGTGTAGGGTATAGAACTCAAATTATACTTACCAGTTGGTTTGATTACACACGCACAAAGTAGTTATGTCCTTTTCTTATGTACATGTATAGAATTCAACTTATAGCTATTGAAGTTAATGTGGCTGAAGTTTCATATTTGTTAATGTCTTTTGTTTATGCTAGTGAAGCTCAAGTTGATATGTTGGGCATTTGGTCCAAGCAGCAAGCATGCATGTTCAGCTGTCGTTTTGATTACTCAGATGTATTGAGTCCTTTATTAAGTATTTGGTCATACCTTGTTTTGGAGATGGAGATACAGTTAATAACAGTATGAGACAATTTACTTCCTTTCAACTTTTAGAAATAAGTCAAGTAACCAGTTAGTTTAAGTTTTTTTAATGCATAATCAACTTGTTCTAAAGATGATGACTATGATGACTAGGGTTATTTTTTTAGGACGTGGTCTTGGGGGCTTCACGTCAATGGTAAATAGTTTGGCTTCATAAACACAACAAAAAAGCCTATATGTCATAAACATCAGAGATTAGGCAAAAAATAATAAGGAAAAAGGATGACAATGGTATGCATGTTTTTGAGACATCATTTCAGAAGTATGGTTGTGATATTCTTATATGATATCATCTATTGATTTCTGTATGTTAGCCCAAAACCTTAGCACTTTCAGTGGTTGGATCTAAAACTCTGTGTCTAGCAGGTGGAGGAGACTAATTCCTTGGTGGCAGAACTTGTAAAGGTGACCACAAAGGAAAAATTTTTGCTTGAACAATGCAAGGATTTTTTGTCCTCATTAGCAGCCATGCAGGTAATGGATCATGTCTGTGTGAAGCTTTCTCATACTTATTCTAAGTATTCTTATTATTGTCTGAATAATTCTGACAGGTAAAGGATTGTAGCTTAAGAACACATATATTACAACTTTGTCGTGTGCCAACTACCAGCCATCTGACAACACATGTGTAGAACTGATCTTATTTGACTACTCACTCTCAATGCTAACATTACTCCCAGCCTTTTTATTTTCCATGGGGTGGAGATGATGACACAGAAGGTAATAAGAATGGAAAGGAGTTGATAGCTGGCTTTTGGCTTTGTTTTACATTTCGAAACCTGCTGTCGTCTTTTATGTCTTGTGTGTAGTTATATCATTGTGTCCGAATATTACAGAAAAAGGGGTGGTTTTTCTCTCACTAGTTAGCTGTATACAGTTTACTTTGTCCTTTGAGGAAAGGTGAATGTCTATGTGTATATATAAATATATGTAATCAACTAATCATTGTTTAGTAGGTATTCTGTGGCCAAGATCTTCAGTTCAATACTGGTACTTTGCTCTGCAGCTTTGGTTTTTGTTATTATTAGGCTTTTAGCAATCACAGGCATGATTTGCCTTGTATCTACGCAATTTTGTGCTTACTGTCAAGAATAGCTGATTGAAGATGATGTGATATGGATCTACAATAGTGTAAAAAACTGAAACATGATCATGATGACCCATAATATGGCTGAATTGTTCTCTTAGCAATATCCTTCTCTTTTGATGTAAAAAAGAAAAAAAAAAAGGCTTCATTTCTGACATCCTTCAGATGGCAAGGTATTCCTGTAGAGAATGAAATAAGATGAAAAGGGAAAGAAAATTTATTACTACAGTGGGCCCATTTTCTTTGAATGTGCACTATCTTAAACCAAGAAGTTTAGTTTTCACGTCTGAATTTTTGGCGTTTTCTGAAGTCACGGAATTGAGTTTCTGTTTATAAAATGGTGCACAAGTTTGGCAGAGACAATGATTCCATAACTGAAAGCGAACAATGCTGATGGACAAGTGTTCTAACGAGTAATGAGGCTCGAAAGATATATAAATTATGTCAAATCAATGACCCATGTCATGAACCATTACCACGTATAACTGGTTCTTCTTCTTTTTGTAATGAAGGAAACACGTGTGAGAGGGAAATGATGGCAAGGAAAGCGATCCTCTCAATTCTTCGAGAAAAATTAATAGTATTAATTTTGGATTGAGATAAAGAATGAATGTGTAGTGTGGTGTATATTATTAAGTTGTGTGAAATTTGTTTAATTAATAAACATCATATATTCTGTGTGCATCTCTGTAATAAATATAGTTAGAAGTTAATTTAATTTAAATAATTGAAAGATATCATAATTTCACTATAGTAAGATGTCACAAGACTAAGACTTCAAACCATGTCCCTACACTCTAGTTGGAAGAAAATCTATCCCAACTATTTTGTTTCCTTCACAGGCACAATTCTTTTCATCTCTACTTTCATACAAAACAATGGCCACATAAATTCAGGAAAAAAATTGTCAAATATCTGAACAGTTTAAATCTTATTCTAAGTTTGATCATTTCAATTATTAAGCATAACTAAACCAATGGTTCCTTGCCACATAAGCTTACTTTTTTTATCTGAGTGTATAAGCATAAGAATAGAAAAAAAATGCATAATCGTTTGAATGTCTCTTCAAACAACTCAAGGGCCAGTGACATTCAAGAGTCCTATGTGTTTTTTTGCAGATATTTCTTAAACAAAGAGATGCAGATGTCATGCACAGTAATCCCATTTGCAATTGTTAAGAATGATTCAGCTCATAATCTTCATGAAGGCATCTTCGTCTCCAGGACTTCACAAAACAAGATTCCATTCATCCTCCCTTTCATTTGCATCAAACTTTAAATTTAACCCATCACTTAGGAATCAAAGCTCGTGCTTTTACATGATGGTAAAAGAATATTTTGATCATAAAACAGGAGTTGAACATCAAGTAAGTGAATAAAGTAGCATTTGTTGATGTCAAGATTGAGAAACAAAGCAATGAAGGAATTGATCCAGTAGAAGAAAAACAACGTAAGAACTAAGAATGTTACAGAATCTTGCTAAAAATGTGTATGATTAAGCATATATGTTTTTTTATTAATTAATTTAGTTTGTTTAACTCTTCTTTTTGGGTAAATGGAATCTAGTTAAGTCTTCCAATTAAAGATATGCAGGTTGAATTTTCCCTTTAACTCAACGGATAATTGAAAGCTAAAGTAGGGAGGATAATGGCTCCTTTGGAATCTTATATTCACAAATGTCAAATACATAAATTTCACATATTTCTTTGATTCTTGTCATGAAAACGTGTTCCTTCAATCTAATTTGCATTCATAACTTTATAACACCTAGTTTGAAGAGCCCCTAATTTCATTCATATATTATTTATTTAAATTTAACTGCAAAGTTTCGGCACATGCATAATTTCCATTCTACAGTTTTAGTAACTTTTAACAATTAATCTTGCTTATAAAAATGAATTTTATCAAATTTTATTTTTACTCATTACATTTTTAAATAAATTTCAGATAAAAGTATATTTTTAATTCCTTAACTTATGTATCAAATTCTAGTTTTTTTCTCCTAAATATATTAAGTTTCATTTTGGTAAAAGCCCACTCAAAACTTTGTCCACTCCTAACACTATTAATTTGCTTAATGAAAAATGTTGAGATTAATCTGACTTGATCTTTCAGTATGCCATCAAAGCATTTGACTTAAAAACGCACCGTTTCTTAAATATCACTAAGCAATTACATTCTCAAATCATGACTTAGGGTTTAGTTCGACTCTTCATCCAAGATTAATCTCATCCAGAAGTCTCTTGCATTCCCTCCTTTTCATAATATTACATTATTCTCACGTAATTTTATTAATATTATTAAATTCATCTCTATTTATAAAATATATTATTAAAAAATAAAAATTTATTTTATATTTTAATGTAATTTAAATTTTTTTAACTAAAATATCCTCTATTTTTAATTTATTTGGTATACTCAGAGGAGATATGTTATGAAAATTTTACATTAACTTTAATGCTATAATTGCATTTGCTACTTTTTCATAATATTACATTCACAGTAACAGCAAAATTTCAAGCCAGATTAAGATTAAAAAGTTCATCCTTGCCAGCCAAAATGTAAAAAAGAAATTAAAAAAAAAAAAAAAAGGGTAAAAGATTTATATGGTTATGCTAGGAATGGTATCTTCTAGAAGAAAAGTCTAAGGAGCTTCCTTTCAGTAATACCACAGTGCGGTGCCGGTGCGCTGCTTCCTAACGTCGACGTTTCGGATTCCTCGGAGGGCGTTGCAGCTCGTCCATCATCCTTCGCTAGATAACTCCTTCCTCCTCCGCCGCCAACCACCACTTTCTCCGGCGAGCCCGATCTCCCCAAGCGGTACTGGTCAACGTTTCGCGCTTGAAAATTCTCCAACACGACGTCGTCACGACGAACCTTTCTCTTTAGCTTCCTTGATCCCAAACCCGTATTGTCTCGCTGGCTAGAGCAGTCTAGGACGGATCCGAATCCGTCGTCCTCCTCCGCGGCCGCAGTGACCGAATATCCACCGGAGAAGTCGGGCAGTGGAGTCAACGCGCCGCCGTGGAGCACTTTCTCGACTCCTAACTGGCACAGGTGCCAATTGCCGGTCCAGAGTAGGCCTACCGCTCCGTTCACCGGATATATGGTACGTCCCACTGCTTCGTACAGAAGTGATCGAAACAAAGCTGCCATAATAATAAACACAAGAAAACTTCATTCTCATTCTCCACTAAAAAAAAGAAAAAAAATTGCCAAAATTAATCCTGGCTTAAAAATCGATAAGAAGTTACAATTATCTAAATCAATGTATATATAAATAAACAGATGACTCATTCTGTTATTAATTTAAGGTCAATTTTCACTTCAGTGAATATTTGTATGAGAAAAAAGCATTTGAAAAATATGCCTTTTAACATTTCAATCATGATCGAGTTTTTTTTTTTTTTTACTTGAATTAATCACTCAAATTTTATAATTTACTATATATTAATCATTTTGGTACAACACATAATATGTTTATTCATAGTTTCAAATATTACAGTCTCAGCTATTTTTGAATTTTACCGAATCAAGTTATCATAAGTGAAATTAAACAGCATGAGGAGGTATATATAGTTTTTACACATATCAAATAAGCTAAATTCTTTGGATCCTTGACTTATTAATGATTGAATACATTTCAGATGATATTGAATAAGATTTAGAACGTTAATATAGTCTTTCTTATGAATGTAGATTTTAATTTATCGTCCACACTCAGATGTCTTAGATCACGAAATTTTAGAGCTTAGACTATGTGACTATTGAGAGTGAGACCGGGTAGACAGTGGACTTTATACAAAACATTATGATCTTATACAAAAATTTCAACTTTGTTAACTATAGCATATCTCCGTCTGAACTATAAGCTATAATATAAGAGAACTTTGTCACCCAGTAATTTCAATATACTCATGTAACATCTGCAATTCTGCATCAATCTTTAAAACTTGAAATGAATTCATCTCGAGTTCCCTACCCTCTCTATTGTGTGTGTGTGTGTGTGTGCGTAGAGAAGGAAGGGGAAGGAAGCATACCGGCTCTCTGGTGGGTGGGTACGGCGGAGACGAAGGACATGAGGGCGGCACGGCCGAAGAACTTGGCGACGAAGACGGTGGCATGGGCTTGGGCCTGTGGGCTTTCTATGCCCTGAAGGCAATGTCGGAGCATGCACTCCTCACTGCAGCCTTTTCTGAGCACACGACAACCGTTGCAGCTCATCCTTCTATCTTCTTGTTACTTCTTATTCACCTTAAACTCTTCGAACCCAACAAACCAGAGCTTAATATAATTTAGATGATATTAGAATAGTACAATATATATATATATATATATATATATATATATATATATATATATATATATATATATATATATGTTGTTACTCTCAGTTTTCTGGGGAAGAGCAAAAGTAGCTAGCTAACGTAAGGGAGACAGAAAGCTGAAGGAGGTTGTGGTCCTTGTGGATTATGGAGAGGGGAAGTGAGGGAGGCATGGGTATATATAATAAAAGTGATGAGGCGTGCATGTAATTATGTTATGGTATAGTGGGAAGCCTTCTTCATCGTCATCATCATTCATCTGAGTCTGAGCTAACCCATTCTTCCCTTCTTTAATAATTTATTATTGTGAGAACCATGGTTAAGTTTTAACCCCTTAAGTTTACTAGTTGGGTTGGTCTCTTCCAAAGACATGGGTGACAGCGGCTCAGGTTCTCCGCAAATGTTTTGGATTCTCCCTTCTCACATTTTCTAACATCAGATTCTTCTTTCATTTTAATTTGGATTAATCAAGATTTCACAATTCAAAATGTTGAGTGTGTTTATTTATGGTATACATTTAGGCTAAATTAGATGTTTTAGATCATGAGATTCACAAATACACACACACACATATATATATGTATATATATGTAAGCTTATAACAATATACTAACAAGTGTTTACTAGCACTAGCAGATTATACAATATGTTAATAAATATTTGTTAGAGCAGATATTTCAGATTATAGTGAGGTCCACAAATGTTGTAATCTAGTGAATTATTATTATTTTTTTCAATCTAATTGTACAATAAACTGATAAAAATTCACAAAATAGGTGCTCAAGGTTGTAAGTTCCGTTGAAACACTTACTTTCAATGAATTTCCATTGATGTCTTAAACTGAATGAATACTATATGTCTCATAATAATTTTTCATTCATGAGCAAGAAATGTTTAGCAAATACTAATAATCAGTGATTAGCATTAATTATACGTGCGATGGAATTGCATTCACTATCAAGATTTTTTTATTTTCCATGTGTTTCTCTAATCTTCTTGGCAACCTTATAAACTTATACTCATAAAATATAAATGACATCAGTGTAACATATTCATCTTAAGAACAATTTCTTTTTGAAACTATAGTATATACATTTGTTTTAGAAGCTGGTCAGCTTTTATATGATCCAAGTCAAAATTCCAAAGAAAGCAACATTAAATTTACTTTATTGGTCTTAAAAATTGAGAGAGATTTTATGCATGAGGATGAGAACGAGGATGATGAGAATGGGGATGAATGCATAGGCATAGAAATTACAGCCAGAAGATGGATATAGGTGGCATCTCTATCCAAAACCAAAATGGACCACATTTGCATTCATATAAAAAAAAATTAATTAAATTAATAGAGAGAGAGAGAGAGATTAAAAAAGTATTTAGCGTATATTCCAACCATATTAATGTGTTTGTGGAGAATGGGATTCCAATTAGGTTAAACTTTTGCAGCTCAGACTTTGGCTTCATGCATCCGAATGTGACTAAAGGCGAGACTCCACCATATGGTATTAAATTATATTTTATAATAATAATCTATAGTTATTAATTGGAGGGCCTGGCCTCCAGTGTTTTATAAATACACACACACTAATAATTAAGTTGATTTGGCCTTAAACAGTTCAAACTTCAAACTTGTATGTGTGATGTATGAAAGAAGGACTATTATTGACTTTTCTTCCCTTTTTAACATATATACTTTCCATGTGTCCCTTCAATGCATTAGGAAGACAAATGGGATTTGGAACTCCCATTTGGGCATCTTACTTCCTCTTCTTTTAATTACACATTTTGTTTTCACTCCAATCCTGTCATCTTGACCTGATTTTCGTTTCCCACCCCCCCCCCCCTCCCCCGCCCCCCATATTTTAAGTTAGATATGCCGTTGAACTTTTTGTGACAGATTAAATCTTTATTATGAAATTATATTTGCAAAGGTATTTTCTAAAAAAAAATTTATGATGTTGATTAGTAAAAGCTATACACCTACCATGTTATTATTGATAAATCAAATGTTAATTTGTCATGTTAGAATTGAAGTGTATGACAGCAAAAATATAGATAATTACACGCACTTAAAATAAATATTTAATTTATTCTGTCGCCTAAAACATTAAAAAGTTTTTTTTGGCCAACTATTAAACAAGCATTAGTTGACTCCTTACACTATTAACTAATACATTATATGTATTATTTGTAAGAATTTACTCTCTTTTTTTCATAATATTTAAAGATATTTTCGGTATAGATATTGAAAGAACTTTGATTTTGGTGGGTTTGATGGTTGAATCTTTGCTTCTCCTTTGTAATAATCGTATATATTGAAACACTGATGTTTGATTTTATGCTTGTGTTCGACCAAGAAGTTGAACTCCTTTCGACAGAAACAAAGTGTAGAGGCAAGTACGATTTTTACAGTTAATACATACTTTATTAATATAGTAATTATTGGTTCCTTTGCCAATATTTATATAATTTGGATTTAAACATGATGCCGCGGCACAATTATGCGGCCTAATGACTAGTTATGATGACCTTGATTTTATTAATCTGAGATTAATTAATCTCCCTAGAAGGGTTAATTAGTGCCGGATTTTCAACCCTTGTGACGGTCATTTTAAAGCATGTATCTGTGGATATCAAGTGAGCAATTTTGTTTCTTTCTATGTATGCTATATAAATAACTGTAAGTTAGAAACATAGTTTTATACTCCATTATAGTTGGTTGCAGTGGTAGCAGCAGTTTAAATCTTAGTTTTATTATATTTATAATGATTAATATTTTACTCAAAACAGGTGAGGAATAACCTTAAAAAAAACAATATAATGCATAATTTGTTTTGAAAACTCAATATTATGTCAATAATTCTTCTAAAGAATTCTGTACATTTATAATTTTATTACAAAATCTAATAACAAACATTACTTGTTTCTCAGTGATTAAATTACTGTGGGACCTCTTACCTGGCTGTTGTCATTGTTGTGAGACAGGAATTTTATATTATTTAAGTTTTTTCGGTTTGTCTGTACACTATATAGGAAAGCTCAATTTGGATTACACATAAGCCACTTCTTCTGTATCCTTATGAAGTATATAAAACATGAATCTTCGTGAATCTACAAGTGGCTAATAGTCAAAACCGGCTTGACTTCTTTGTTAAAATAATGGTGCACAAGCTTGCAATTTTGAAATGTTAATCCCTGTGTTATCTGCTCCCTATCATCAGCTCCCCAAAAATAGTTTTCTATTACAATATTAAATGATTCTTAAGCATAACATATATATATATATATATATATATATATATATATATATGATCTTATATGAAATTTGAGAGGAGTAAATAATCACTTTGACATTTAGATTTTCTACAGTTGGAAAGAGAATTTAGAATTTTTCAACATTAGAATTCAGTCTATCTCTCTCTAATTACACATAATGCAAAATATTATTACGAAATCACAAATCAACAGTGGAGAAATTAATACAAAAATCATTAATGTAAAAAATTAACGAAGACATTTATCACACGCTTATGAAAATTTTTGTATTAATCTTAACTATTAATTACCTCTGAGCATTACTCCTCTCACTTGATACCTCTCAACACATACAGTTTTAAAGAGTCACTATCATATATCAACTTAGTGCATTTAAAATTTTACTCTCAAAATTCTTCTTAAAAAATGGAGCCCGAATTAATAAGAGAGATGCCATCCCTCCAAACTATTGGACTAATAGCCTATGGGTATTTAGTTATCTACTCATGCGAGGATGTGTCTTCTAGTTGATTGTTTGATGACAAAGCTGACTAACTCAGCTTTCCTCGTATAGTTTTTCTATAACTTCCTTGGTGTGCCGGGCGAGATTTAAACATCAGTCAAGTTCAAAGGTCCTTCTAGCAACAAGGGGTGGGCATTTAAGGCCTAACCCGTTGGATTATCTGGACTAGACCCTATTTATTCAGACTTGGACTTCCATTTAATTCCAAAGGCCGGGCTTGGAACAAAAAATTGGACAGCAGCAACTAGTTTGGATTACATTGTTTCCATTCTAAACAATTCTGCTATCCCAAACTCTTGTGCACCTTGGTTTTATGCTCAATTTAGAGACGAACCACTTGTGTGGGGTACTGAGGGAGGAAAAATAAGGCAACAAAATGAAATGAATTTACTTTCAGGAAACTGAATGCCTCCTGTTTCTGGAAGGTGTAGATTTGGCTTCTTCTGGGATAGCAGAACCGATACTCTCTGACGAGTCCGAGCCACTATTATTTTCTCCCGCACCACCTTTGCTTGCCCAGAGCTTTAAGAAGGACCTTTTTGACTTGAGCAACCCTTTCATCTTGCTCATGACAACCTTGTCTGTGTTAGGCTTATTATCTCCATCTTTGTCTCCATTGCTTAACCTCAAGGATGCGAGTTCCTTTCTTAATGCCTTCAGCTCTTCAGCTGTGGCCACAGCTTCTAAGTCATCTTCTGTGTTAGTTGTTGTTGCTCCTGACCTTGAGCAACCATAGGATCCATTCTTCAGATCCTTGGTGATTCCATTCGGTATGTCAGGAGTGCTAGTGCCAGAAGTTGCAGCAGTCCTTATCTGCTCAAAATAGAGTATCTGCACAACTACACGCATCGGTAGCCTTTCATTTTGCATTGCATGCATGCAGGCGTCAACAGATAGCTTCTTGCAATCCATCAGCTTACATATTCTCTTTCTCTCATCTTTACTGATTTCTGGGTGCTCCTGTTTTCAAAAGCGGTAGAATTGAAAGGATGCATCAGTTACTTCCACGCACAATTTTCTGGAGGATGTTAAATAGTAGGATAAATTACACTTTACTTTGATGTGTTTTGGCCCAAAAATCAGTTTATGTTACTCAACCCTCCCATGGTTTGCTTCATTACCACTTTTCTTATAGCTTTTTTACTTCGTTCTAATTTTAACAGAAATAACAAAGTGAATATTAAAATAATGAATAGTTTTATTGTTGAATGTCTGTTTCACTTGTTAAACAGTCTCAAGATATAAGAGAACCAGACTTTTAACAAATAATTTTTTCATCATTTTAATGTTCTCATAATGATTTCCTGACTGAGTGATAATGTAGGGCAGTCCATAGGATGGCTGAATGACATGCTTTCAGCCGCAAGGGACAGCTGACTTTGGATCAAACCGCTATAATTTACCCCAAAAATTATTAGGTAGCACATACCATAGAGAAGAAAATATAACAGACATTAGATAGGACTTTGATGCTGTAAAACATGGCAGCATAGGAATAGGTTCTGTTTTAATTTATGACGTAATATTCAAATCCAAGAAAAGAATTATCCTTAATGAAATATTTACCTTAAGATACATGTCAATGGCCCTATAAAGTGCGTCATGAGAAGGACGAGGGATGCCAGACACCAACTCAGCAAGATCGACAAACTTTGACAGAGGTAAATTGGGATCCTTTGAAATTTCAGCAAGGTATCCATCTACTAGTTTTGCAACCATCAGCTTGGAAGCATCTGATAGAATCCCTCGCCTTGCTATGTCCTCGAGTTCAGTGCTTCCTTCTGATTCAGTCTCAGCATTGTGATCCTGCATAAAAAATTCTATAACAAATTTCTGTACTATATTAACATCGTACATGGTACCCTCCCCATCAGGTGCTTGTATCAAAATATCACTTACAGAAGCCTCCTCCAATTGCTGCCCAATTCTCTTTACCAGCTCTTCTTTAGTCATATCTCCTAACTCTACAAAAATGGCAGCCTTCAATAACTTGAGCAAGAAGCTACATGAAACACTGCCTTTCTCAGCAGGCAATAGCCGCACAATTGTTTCAACTATTAAACGATGCTTTAGCACATCCTGATGGTGGATCATAATGCTGAAATTAGGCAATTTTCTGCAAGCATAAGCTTTTAAAGCTCTTCCAATTACTTCACTAGATAGAATTGCCTTTGTTATTATATTGGTGATTATAGACTTGTATAAATCAACTTCAAGCTCACATAAATCTTCAACCCACCAGTCTGATGGCACCTGATGAGTTCTGCCTCCATTCTGGTCTGGATTGATCCCATTTTCCTGCGGGAGCTTCATCCGGTTATAGGAGTAGGACCAATCAACTTTGGATACATCAACACATGCCTTATTTGCTATAGATTCAATGCAATGACTGACAATCTTTAGGTCCTCAGCCAAAGGTAACATGGACTTTGAAGACTGAAGAACAATGATGGAATCCTTCCAACTTCGAAAGATGCTAGAGCTAAGGAAAACATCAATCTTGTAACTGAGGTTCCCTTTCTCAATTTTCTCATGCATTCCAAGGTATTCTGCAGCGCATCGAGCTGCAATTACGTTGTAAGCATTGAGGGTAACGGTCATGCCATAGCAAAACTTGGCACATATCTCGAAGGCAGTAGCACCGCCAGGAATATCAGAAATATGAACTTCATCGACATTGTCTACATTACTGGTGGGGATCGACTTCTGTAAGTGAGCACTCTTTGACAGAAGAGGAAACTACATAGAAGGGTTTCAGTGTATTAGAGAAACAAGATGCAAATATGTACCCAACCACAGATTGATATAGTTGTTTATAACCAAATAAACAACTTTCCCCAAACTCAACCATATATTTCATACAATGGTTGGGCCAACCAGATTTTGAACAAAACCAAACTTTGAAGTTTGAAAACTCATCCAGAACGAAGCTTAATGAAATGTTCATCTCAGGCTTTGACAATTATGTTAAATAGAAATCAAAAAAAGCCCTTAGGTAGTCACACAAGTTTCAATTATGAATGTATCATTTTTATAAGATAATGATCTAATAAAGAGCTATGTGTACGTTGACAATCAGTTGAGCCACCAAGATTTTTTATTTTCTTTCCAACAAGTATTACTAAGTGGAAATAGCCACGGTAAATTTAGACTTAGAGTGCATGTTTTGTGATGGCACGGATTTCAGGGCCTACTGGTCAAGATACCACTAAAAGCGTAGCTAGACTTTCTTACGTTGGAGACCATAAATGTTTACTGTGTTGAGGCATACCTTATGTAAATAGAACTTTATATCGCCAACAGTAACAATGATATCCGATGCCAAATCACTTGCCACATACCTGCACAAGAAATTCATTACTCTACCAATAGTGTACATAAAAATAATAAAACAGACCTAGAAGACGGCAGACTCTTTAAGTTCTCTGGCTTTGTCAAAGAGCAAATACTTGAGTAGTTAAAACATTATTCCTTTTCTTCTATACCTTCTCAAACGTGTAATTCAGCATCACAACAGGACAGACTACACACTTTTTTAGTATACATTTGGATTAATGTTTGACTGACGTGATTTTGAATCAATTTAATTTTTAAAATTAATTTTGGTTAAATATGATTTTATATTAACATAATTTATATTTAAAAATTAATTTTTATCATTTATACGATTCATTCAATATAAAAATAATTATTTTTAACTTTTATGCAAATAGAGATTTAGAAGGCAAAATTAATTTTAAATAAAAAAATCAAACACCAAACCAAATAACAATATTTGTACGGCAAACTCTCGTGTACAAACGAACTTTAAATATTTCAAACGATAAACCAAAGACAAAGGACAGAAATGATGGTAGGAAAATTTTGGATGAGTTCAGATGCCAAATTCCTAGACTAGACCCTTGTTTCATAGGTAGATATTAAACTACTATACAGTGGCTTCAGAAATCAGAATGCTAGTGTTCAGCATGAATACTCAACTCCATTCATCTCAAAATCCAATTCCCACACACCATGATTCCATGATACAATATGAAGCATTCTTGCCAGAGGAGTAAAAGAAAAGAAAAGAAGAACATGTTTCTTTTGGCTGACACCCTATATATGATACCCTCTCCTATGACCTGAGCTAAACCTAAGCAACTCGATTCCTTCCAAATTCCTTATTAATTATGTTGCTTCATGCATATCTATCTGCATTCACCAAATGATTTAAGGAACAAACGCTGAAAGATGTATTAAATTCTTGAAAATCAGGAGTTCATTTAAGTCTATCCTGCAAAGTTCTAGGTAGAAATAATTATGAGTTAAGGTTTACCAGGTAAACAATAATTGCTTAAAAGATTAATAGTATAAGTGCCATCAGTTCCTCTGAGCACTAAAGTAACAAGACATGTCTATTTCAAAAGTTAAGCTAGCATGAATAGCCATACATAAGAACAGCCTTTATTAAGTCTTATTACGGACAGATGAGTATCAGCTAAAGATGACATAATGGGCAAGCATTAAAGGACGGCTATAGATGAATAACAGCTAAAGATTACATATATATTAATTTGTAATTCTAAGCATTTATCTCTGCATACCACTTTCATTTACACCAATCAAATGTGATCACCAGTGTCCATCATGGGAGGTGGAAACATTCAGAAGTTATCATAACATCAAAAGAAAGGGAGGAGGACGACAAAGAAAATAAGCAGGTTTTACTTAATCATCAAAGCAGCATATACAGTTGACATGAAAACTAATTAGGAATTAATGAAAGACTGTGTTTGGAGAAGGAAAATCCTGATTATATAAAAGGTGGGACAAAAACACCATGATATAGAACGTTGACGTACATATTCACAGCTCAAACATCAGCAAACTAGCAAGAAACAACATTGTATACAAAAGAACAAGTATAACCTCACCTAACATTGTTTCCATCTGTCTGAAAGGTGTCTGGTTTGGAACCAAGTTTCATAAACTTCATATTGACAATTAAGATCTGGTTCCTCTTTAACAATTCAAACAAAATTTCCCCACTACTAAATTGCTAATTTCTAAATTCAGTACGTCATGGCCACCCCACCAAGAACATCACTATGCCACACACATGGCACTAGCCTGAGTTTTATAAAAATTTCCCTGAAATGGAAAAGACTACCTCATCAGTGGGGGGGACCAACTCACTAAATATATCCAAGTCTCTTAATTATTAGAGAAAAGTAGAATTTCTAGTAGAGAAAGGATAAATACTGCCGAATCTTGACAGCGAACAAGGCAGAAACTGAATCTGAAAGAGAGATAGACGAGATGGGATTGTCCATTCTTTTTTTAATCAAAGGTACTCTTAAATGGAAAGAGACCCTAAGAAGAGATTGTTTCCTTGGCCGATGGCACAGCCCACAGAGTCCGGGCTCACCGAGTCAGCTAAGGAGACATAAACAGCACAGTAGTAACACTAAATAATTCTCAAAACAGAGACACCAACAAGCACAAATCTGACACCACCTCACTTCCCCATATTTTTTTTATCCTTCACTTTCTAATTACTCTGTTTCTTTGCCCCCCAGCCCCCTTCAAAGTCAATAAAGATTCATACTACCAAGACTTATAGTGGCTTTAAAGCTTCAAGTTCCAAACCCAACAGTTTACAAATATTATATGTATATAATCTTGTTTTCCTTCACTTTCCCCGTTGAAGTTTGAAAACCTGCAACTAGAAACAGCACATCGGTATCAGTTGTAGAAAACCTCCAAAACGGTAGACAACAAGCATCTTTTGCAAAGCATGGAGTTATTCCATGAAGATCATAAATATGGAGTTATTATAGGTAACGAACAATTATCAAACAGCAATTACTTGCAATTATATCATTAAATAATCTGAGCTGAAATCTGAGGAATCTACCAGAATATATCGCAGCAATCTATTAAAATAATGAAGCAAGATCATGACTTTATGCTGTATGAGGTGAATGAAACTTTCAATCCCACGTGAAGAAATATGCCTTAAATCAACAAACAAATAACATGACGAGTCCCAAAAGTCACTCTCCGCGTAATGTCCAACAAAACCCAAGACCCATTCTTCAAATTGATAGAGAGATAAGCCACTACATACATAATCTCAAATAAAAAAATAAAAAAATACAGTCCCCCTTGTCAAATTTAGAGCTGAGGGGACCAAAGCCAAGAGAACTATTAATTCCAACCGAAACAAAAAAAAAGTAAAACGAGAGATGGAAAAATGTTAAACAAGAGGCTACCCATGATCTTTCTCCACAATGCAAAAATACTCCTGGTCATAAAATCAAACACTTGAAGTTCACTAGAATAGAAACAATACTGTACCGTAAGAGTTTTTTCTTCTTCTTCTTCTTCTTTTTCCACAAAACACGCAGAAAACAAAAGCTTATGAAAAATACATAAGAGAATGAGCTGGTGATCCCAGTTTCTGTATCTAAACTCCAAGTACTCCAAATTTCAGGGCCCTAAGAGTACTAAATGCCAAGCTTATGGAAATGCTTTATCAGTGTTGCACATTACCTTCAACAATATTATTTTATTTTCTTTTTTCCTTTCTTACAATACTTTGCCACTGCATTTCCTCTCCAATTTTCGCGTGAAAGTTTGTACCATACCATTCAATTTCGGGGCATTGGCCATTAAGAGACTCACCGCGTTGCTCAGTCATGTATTCCAAAGACCAAACTGCCACGCTCACAGCTTTCTTTCTGCTTCAATAACACGGAATCCTACACTAAATGAGCCTCATTACTCTCGTCCTCATCAAAACCATTGTGCAGCCGAATGTGTACTACTAATTCTATTCCATTCTCTTTTAACAATTAATAAATATATAAGTTGAATTTTCCAACCAAAAGAATATCTGGCTTTTCAGAAGGGTTTATTGTTTTCGTGAAGTTATAAGTTAATATTTAAAAATAATAATTCATTAAATATATTTTAAAATTAATTACAAATTAAAAATAACATCAAATAAATTAATTTTTTCTATCATTTATTCATTAAAAATATTATAATGACATAAGTTTTATAAATTACGGATCAAATTTTTTGTTTAATTTTTTTAGTTTTATACCTAAAATTAGATAATGATGATTGTTTAGTTTAAAATATAAAGTAAATAATGATAATTAAAAGTTTGAAAGTATTACTTTTCCTTTTCAGGTGTTCTTTTGAAAGTATTGCCCTAGCACAACTATGAAATTATCGGATTCTCACTACTATTATCATAAATAAAAATTGTAAAACTTGTAATTTATTTCCCTCAATGCACAACTGGTCGCGAAATTGCATTCTTTCAAGTGCTATACAGTCACATTCCTTGTCTTATTCTCAATGTTGTAAAATATTTTACAGACTTCATATTTTAAATTTTTCAACAGACAATTTTTGTGTTTCAATAAAAAAAACTTTTCATTAATCAATTGATTAACTATATAATTGGGCATAACCATAAAAAAAGGCTAGATATATATTAGAAGAAGGTTTGAATCGGCTTCGAATTTACTACTGTACAGCATATTTATAACAAATGCTGTAAATTTATTAATAATTATCGGATTAAATTTTTGGAATTATTTATAATCATTAGATCAAATTTTAAAAGATTATTGAATTCACTTTTTAAATATGACTAATTTCAATTTTTTAAACTTTAAAATATTAACCATCAGATAGTATTATAAAATTAATACAAATTGTTAGATGATTACAACGTTAAAGGTACAATAGGAATTCAAACTCGTTTAAATTACTTGATAGGTTTGATAAAGCTTAAAGCTGTCTCTGAGGGTAATTATGCATCTTATTGATCCTTTCTTACATGCTAATGACATATTGATCCTCATATTGGGCAATGTTTATATTCTAATAATTTATGCAATTTTAAGAGAATTACACATGTTTGAAATTATGTCATGAAAAAATTGAAGTATAGAAAATTCAATTTTTGCCCTATTTAATTCCTCAAATCCCGTGAAAATGGTGAAATAGCACTTATGTAGTATGTAGATTTAGAGAGAGATACATGAAAAATAAATATAGAAATATATATATATATATAGAGCTTTTTTTTACTATAAAAAAATAAGAAATATCATCTCATGAAATAATCAATTTATCAATATAACTAACCAAAAGAGTTAATTGTTGAAGTGTTTAGAGTGAATACAAGTTGAGGTAAAGATTCAATTTAGATACATCAAATACTTAATACTAAAATATAATACCATTTGAGTTAAAGTTATATGACAAGATATCTAATACATTATTATAATTAACTTCATTAACTGAATTTTTAGAAACCTAATTAACCTAAAAATTATATGCAAAGAAAAGTATATTTCATTTTTAAAAAAATAACTCCAAAGAATATATCATATTCCCATACGAACGCATCCCTATAATAGTGCTAGATTTCTTTGCAAATTTCCTCACTCATGCAGATGTATAGGTCTCTTCATCACATCAAATGCTAGATTTTCCACCTCAAAATGTTTCTTCAGTTTATTAATAATTTTGTAGGTAAAATATTATTCTTTTTATCTTTATTTTTAAATATAAATATTATAACTTTAAGTTTAAAATATTATTGTTCTCTCTATTCACTTCTCTTAAAATATTTTTAATTTGATTTTCAGAACATTTGATTGGAGAAAAGCAGGGGGACTAAATTAAAATAAAAACTTACAAAATTAAATTTCATAAAGATTAAATCATTGAAAAAAGTGTTAAATCGATCACTCACTTTTACACTTTATAATAATTTAATCATTTACAAATTAATCGTAATAAATTAATTTCTACAAAATTTTATTATATACAAAATTAATTTTTCAGTAATTCAAACAAAAAAAATTAATTTTTTATAAATTTAAATTTATGAGTAACTAATTTATTAATTAATTTATGAATAATTAAATTGTGACAAATATGAAAGTAAAAGACCGATTTTTATATCTCTATTTTCTTAAATCATTAATTTTTTTTTTTAAAGAATATTCCGGATTGGGTTCTTCCTTCAATTACGAGAAAAGATATTGAGATGAGATTCGGAACAAAGGATTAGTCAACGGCTAGTGGTCACGCCCCTCACCAGAGAAAGATCTGCCGAAGATTGCTTAATTTAATTTTTAAACAAAAGATTACATTGGACAAAAAATAAATAAAAATAAAATAAAACAAATAAATCATAGCTGTGAAAAATGGGTCCCTCTGTACGAACGTTGACTCTTTTTGTGGATCTGTATATATCAATCATGAAAATATTAATTGTTTTCCATGTTAATTATGGGTCAGATCATGAATCTATTATTCTAATAAATTTTAAAAAAATTAAACTTAATAACATTTTTTAATTCAAAAACTCGACCAAATGATTGTTTGTGTTAACATTCTTTGCTAAATATCTATCTTTAAGAAAAAAATTTAATATACTATGTTTATGAAAATAAATTAAGTTTATTTTAGATAAATATGTGGATATAAATTGGATATATTTTAGGTCCCGCATATAAAAAAAACATTGAGAAAAATTTATTTTCCAAAAAAATATTTTAAATGAATTATTTTCTTAACAAAATTTAGACATAGTTATATATTTAATTATAATTAAATATTACTATGAAAAAGTTTACCATAAAGATGGAATGTTTTCACCCTTCGGATATGATTGCTTTTAATAACTTTCTATAGCAAATATTTATCTTCACAATTCTTTTTTAAATATAGTACTTCTATAAAAGTATGTAGTTCAATTTAAATGAATTTTAAATAATTAAATAAATAAACATATTATATATATATAGAGAGAGATATATATATATATATATATATATATTTAAGTGAAATTTACCTTGCTCCCTTCAAATATGAATTTTTAAGACAAATTGTGTTTACAAAATATAGGTAGATTAAACTAATTATGAATTGATCCATTTACTTAAAATATTTCTTGTTCTTTAGATAATAATGGCCATTATTTTATATAAAAAAAATCATTAATCAATCTTAATACACTTATATAACAGTTGATTTGGTATATTAATTATAATGAAATTATTCATTTGATGACTCCTAATCTTTTTTTTGAATGATTTTATTATAACTAATATACTAAATCAACTGTTACATAAATACATCAGAATTAGTTAATATTTTTAACAATGTTTTCCCAATATATATTCTGTTTTCTGAACATCACAATACAAGGAAGATGCTGCGAGGGACAGAGTAATCATAGTGTGGAGTGTGTAATGCGGAAGACTCGGTGCATAAACAGTGTTGCATCTTAATGCTTAGCTAGCAATCCCACGCTTCTCTTTCAAACTAATTTTTTAAAAAAAGAAATCAACCTCAAAAATTGGAGCATAAAATTCACATGGCTTTTCATAACATTTTCTGCAACTTTGCTGATAAAATGACTATGATTGTAAGGACGAGAGAGCAGCATTGAATTCATCCGTTGGTGTTTAATTAAGCCGAGTATTAATATATTATGAGATTTACAATTTTTTTATATAAAAATTTATATGGAAATGTTTTTGGTATTTAAATTATACTGATACTTTATGATATAACTGCTTTATAAATTCAATATTCTCATATACTTCAAAGTAAAAAAAAAAAAAAAACACATTGTTTTTTAATATATTACTAAATTAAAAGAACGAGACTGATGTGAAAGGAAAAGAAAGGCAAGAAAAACTTTAATTTATATATTTAGTTAGATATGTATTTCAAACAAATTTTTATGTGTGTGTCTTCTTATTCATTTCTTTCAATCTAAATAAGTTCTAATTAAAAAATACAAATTAATAAGAATATATCAAAATTTCAATTTATATTCCCTCCCTCTCAAATTTTCCCCGTTCAAACATATCTAACTGTACTAAATCATGTCCTGAGGGGAAAACATTTACCACAACAAAAAGTCTACAGATTTTCTAAACCGAAAAGCAGAAAATGAAAAGCTTTAAAAAAAAGAAGTGAGAGATTGATGATGAGCATTCAAAAACACAATGAGCATGAAATGAAATGATATGATATGATAGTCTAATTATGATAATGAGAAATTGAAAATGATTGCATTGTAGCATGCGTGTGGGTGGAGGTGTTGGGAATATATATATACACACACTTAACATTATATTTTTTTTATTGTAATTCTATATTTATCATTAACAAAAATATTATTATGACCCTTTACTTTTAAACTTATTTTTATTTTAAAAGTTTTAGGAGAATCTATTTTGATATTTTCAAATTTGGAGAACTAATAGGAGACAGCATTTAAAAGTAAGCAACCATCTTAAAAATCTTAATATATGAAAGACTAAATTTAAAAGTAAAGAAACAAAAAAGTATATATATATATATATATATATATATATATTTCTCATTTATCACCAATATTTACCAGTGGTGAAACGAAAACACGGCCCAATTATAATGGTTTATGGGCTACCCAGCACTCATGTCAAAAATGAGAATATGGGCTTTGAATGTTTTGCAATACCACAGTAATTGGGCCTTCCATACCATGGAATGCAATCATATAGCCCAAGAATACCTGTAGATATAAGCCCAAAATCCAATTTCTGCAACAAAAAAATGGCTCTTTTATAGCAATTATATTATTTCCTATAAATTACATATATAAAACTTAAAAATTTAGGTTAAATTTATATTTTATTTCCTTGATTTTGTTTATATTTTCAAATAGGTAAAATTTACTAAGATGATTCAATACCTTAATTTTATTCTATAAGTATTTTAAATTATTAAGTCGGTCAAACAAGTTATAGTTCTAATTAATTGTTTTGAGATACTTTTTCGAATTTGTTAATTAATAAATTAAAAAACTATAAATTTTTATCTAAATTAATTAAAAGGAAAATTATTGCAATTAATTAACAATAAAAGAGTCAACCACCATGTAGAACATAATCTCAATACAATTAAAATTATATAAAATATTTAGTACATCAGTTATAATATAAAAATATAACTATAATATTATTATTTTTTAAATTAATAATATTATCATTATGTCTTTGTATTATAACTAGGCATATTAATATATTTAAAATTGTGAATATACAAAAAAGAACACCTTAAAATTAAAATAGTTATAAGTTAATTGATGAACTGACGTCTTATAATACTTAAAAATGAAATTAGAAAATCGTTATAATATATTTATTAAAAGACTTATTTAGATATTTAAATAAACTTAAAGAATATAAACATTAATTTGATTCGTTTAGTTTTTAGTTGATAAGCCCACCAGGCTTTGGTAGGATGTTCAACAATAACATAATTAAAAACAAAAGTGTAAAATTGTATAAATGATTATGAAACAGGCCCGGTTTGAAAACGAAACTTTGGAATTAAAAATATTGTTTTCTGATGAATTATTCATGTCATGTCAATCACAAATTTAATTATTGAAATAAATTAAGATAGACCATATTAATAACAAGTCCACTCACAATCGTTCCCATGTGAGGTTGTTAAGAACCTAATTCTTTGATATATAAATGCTAACAAATAAAAATCTGATTCTTTGCATTTTCAAATTTCAAATAAAGGAATAAAAAAAAAAAGAGAGTAAGTGAAAAAAGAATAAATATTATACGCATTCTTAATGATTGTTATTTTGGGGATCATTTAGAAATTTAAAGGTGTACTCTCGAAAATGTTAATCATCACAATTATTCTCATTCGAATAATAATAAATGTGGACCATGCAGCAAGATTTTAGCCTATGCCTTCTTTCCAGCTAAATTTTATTATTATTTAAAATGTCAGTTCAATTTGACAAGTCTAATCTTAAAAAATAAAATTCAATTAAACAAATTTATTTTACAAAAAAAAAAAAGAGACTGATCCAAGTTTAAAAATTTTAAATTAATATTTTTAATAAGTAAAAATTTATTATTTAAAAATTTTTTAGCATAACATAACTTCTTGATAAAAAATAAAAATAGTATTCTTTATTTAAAATATTTATATCAATACAATAATTTATTTGTATTTACAATTTATCTATATATAATTTTATAAGTAATAATGATAATTAATTATATTAGTTGTTTTAAGTGTTAACAAATACACTTGATTATAATTTTAAAAAGTTTGCTTAATTTAATATGTCTAATATAAAAAATATAAATAAAAATTTGATTAAAAAAATCGAATAAAAAATAGGCTTAAATTTTTTTTAGACCCATATTCAAGTTCAAATATTAAAAATCCGGCTCATTAATCAAACTTATTGAAGAAACAGTAGTTGATTTTTAAACTATTATTTTATTATATACAATAAAAAAAAAATGACTACACAATTTTTTTCTCCACATTTTTTTTTTTTTTAACGCAGTCATGTTAGTCCTTTTTATCAAGGGAGTACAATACTCTCTCTTTTATGAAAAAAATTTAATTAATGACCTCCCTTTAACCTCATGGTCTAATTCAAAATTGGTAACGTTCCTAATCGTCGAAATTGACCTTATATCGATGAGTTTTGCCACTAGGGAAACCATTAGGCCAATTAAAATCCAGTTTCGTTCTGTGGAAGGGACTGTTCTTCTATTGGTCATTATTGCCACCAAATGGCTCTATCACTCAACCACCAAACTGGAAGTTTATGTATCCCAATATGCCATCGTTGAAGGTAAAAATTAAAAACTCATTAATTAATCTGAAACTTAGGGCTTATAGACATGATCAAGTCCACAAAAAATGATAATCTAGATGCTTTCGTACCAGAATTTGGCTATTAATTAATGCTTAGCACAGGCTGCTACCTGATTTATTAAATTTAATTATTTTATTATTTTTTGGGGACCTTGACCTGGTAGTTATATTAACTAATATCGAGTATTTTGAAAGTCAATAATGTGACAATGTAGTCAGATTACATCTACTTCAAAATTAGATGTAAACTGTTCTCTTGCAAAAAGTTAATAATAATATATAAAATGAAGTTGATTAACAAAATGATAAAATGAATGCAATAATTAAAGTGAATTCCTTGGACGTTTCCCATCACCTTCCTTCCTCGACCTCTTGTATTCATTTTCAAATCCATATTTCATTACTTTCTATTAATTATATTAATTTACTCAGATAATGACAATAAATTTGTTTTTTTTTTTCTTTTTGGAACACTGGATTTGAACAACATACAACTTCGCTATTTGACTGCGATTTTTCTTTCTTTCTAAAGAAGCAACAAAAAATAATAATAAAAAAAAACGCGTACAAATTCCTAATTGTATATCTCATATTATCTTTTGTTTTTCTAATTTTTATCTGATGAACATTTCTCATCTTATCTTAAGTTTGTCAACCATTTCTTCACGTTTCTAACACTCTTAACCAAAGCAATCTTTGAACTTTGAACTTTTAGAGGAGCTTGTTACAGCACTGATATGTAAATTTTTATCATTTTTAGGGTCATATATATAATTTTTTAAACAATGAGTAATAATTGGAGAATCTCCCTTGGCTCCACCTGTGATCGATTATATGATTATGATAACACATAATATAATAATATAATTTACATTGTCAAAATATACACTCAATCTCGTCACGTGTTTAATTACATGCATAACTTGAAAGTTTGAATCCCCATATCCAAAGGCAACTCGTGACAGTGTCTCTTCTTCTCATCACGTGTTTAATTTCTCCACAAAATAATTTAATTAAAGGAAAAATTTATGCCATTAAAATATCCCTTCCTATAATGCCAAACGAAAAAGAACGACGTCGTCGTATGGTACATTGGCTTGATGAAGAATATTCGTTCAACTATATGTTGCTTCTAAAACTTGCCTTCGTCGACCTTGCAGCCACCACATGGTTTTGTTTTTGCCTTCGTTACCAAAAGAGGAAGTAACAAAGAAAGAGAAAGGAGCAGCCATGTTAAAGTGTTTTCATATAAAGAAAATTATACTTTTAGACCTTATCATTTCAATCACTTTTTAATTTAGTCTCCATCATTATATTTTTGTTATTATTTTCTCGTAAATTCATTTTAGTTCATTATTTTTTTATTTCTTTTTGAATAAATTTAATTACACATATTTAAAATATTAAAGTAATATATAATTTTTTTTATTTACTATTATATTATAATTCATAATATTTATCCTTACTAAGATTTAATACTACTTAGAACTATAAATCATTTGTAAGCTGTAAAGCTTTAGATACAAATTTTTAAATTATTGGGACCAAATTAAAGAACATAAAAGTATAGGGATTGGAATGCTAATAATATTATTCTTATTTCTAGAAAGGACATTCCCTTAACTGCCCCAAGAATTAAGGAAAGACCAAATTAGCGCTGAAAAGAAAAGATCTATTTTTTTTAAAAAAAAGAAATTTGTTAATTGGATAGGCCGTGTTTGGAGGAACCGACTTTAATGACACGCCACGCAGACCTTTCACACTCGTCCAAGTCACAACTTTGATGTGGCTTCCAATGATGCCATACAACGCGTAAGCTTACCACTTCGCCATTCAAACGCTTGGAAAAGTTGCTCACAACTCAATTAACGTGGCTTCCATATCCATTACCTTTTTCATTTATTATTATTATTATCAGTACACAGCCAGATTTAGGCATTCCCCACACGGCTTGGCTCACTCAGAAGAGGTTTTGGTCACAAGAAACTTAATTACATCACTAATTTTGGTATCCAAAATATGTAAGTCTTAGGCAACACGTATTTTGGCTTACCTATTAAATTAAATTTGATGATCATTTTGCAATATTCACTCAGTTTGAATTTTTCTTAAATTTATTAAAAGTTTATGTTGATAATTAACTCTTTCTAAGCGTCCTTTGTGACACCTATAATATATATATATATATATATATATGACAAATTTCTGCTTCAATTTTAAGTAGGTATTTTTCCTTTATTGATCTAGCTAACATAGATAATGTAGATTTGATATATGTGAGTAGAATATATATATATATATATATATATATATATATATATATATATATATATATGAAGAGCTAATTTCATGCGCATGTCATTAATGCTTTGTCACCGAAAAAAAAAATATCAATATCACTTTCAATGATATATGCAAAATCAATATATATAGAGTGAGCTTCATTATAATTTTTTAAAATAATTTTGTAGGGAATTTATACTTTTTAATAAATTGATCTTAATAATAATTATTAAAAAAAAAATCTGTTCATTCATTTAGAGGATAGAGTTTCTCGTGAACTTGCTTTTTCACTCTTAGTATGTGCTCCTTTTGTCATAAATTATTGTTCGAGAATATTACGCTAAAATTGGGTTTGTTTAGTAGTTTTGGGGCCATAATGCCATGTTTTTAGGTAATTAATTAATGGGTGTGCATAATTTGCCAACCCAACAAAAAGTGTTCTAAGCCACAAGCTGAAAGTGTCTCAAATTTGGTATAAGGTAATGATACCAACATGTTCATTAGAGACACAAACACATGGGAGGGTTTCGGTTCAACCCACCCCACCCATTACCCTAACATGCCTTTGTCCCATTAATTATGTGTTTATTGTTCTGTTTTACTCTTTTCATTAGCTATACGCTTTTTTATTACAAGAAAACCAAAAAAATCTGGATGAAAGTAATGGCTAACAATTAATGAACCAAATATAATTCAATGACATTAATTAGTTAATTTCAAGAAATGAATTATACATAGTTGTATATAGTTTTGCTATCTAGTGCTCAAATTAAAAATATTATACGTGTATAATTTTTCAATAACAACATGACAAAGTATGGGATTTTTTAAACAACCGTACAGCTCTCATGTTATCATTAAAAGTATACATATTTCATATTTTAATTGTAAAATTTAATAGTAAATTTTCAAAAAATTGCATATAATTAAGTTTAATCATAATTTTGATTCTCGAAATTAAAATTAATTTCACGTATTGAGATTTGATTTTTTTCACTGTACTATAAATGTATAAATAAATGCCAACAGTAGAAGAAGTGGAATTCTTCCTTCCTAATGTTGTTGCATTATTGTTTACGCGGTGTGAGAGAAAATTTGGAGTCAAGAAAAAACCCACCGTTTGGCAGTTGATTGGAAAGGACCTTGACTTAATCCACCTTCAATGGTCAACTAATAGCGTTAGAATGTCACCCATCATTAATGGATTTTAGATTTACCTTTTCTTTTGTGTCTAATATCAATGAGTAAATTAATTGAAATGGTAAAGTTCATCACTAAATAGTAAGTTATTTGAGTGAATTTTATTAGAGGTATAGATTTAGGATTTGATTTTAGAAGGGTTAAAAGTTTTTGAATTAAAATTTTAAATTAAGGGAGGTAAATTTTTATAATTTAAGGAGGTAAATTCTTATACATTAAAGAACTAAATTAAGAATATAAGAGAAAATTATATTAAAAAATAAAATTTAAAAAATTCAAGGATTCCTTGGATTCATCCCTGAATTTTGTTATGAAAATCAGGTTGATATATGTAGTGAGGGAATAAGTTTTTTTTTTTTTTAATTACTGGAGCACTTAAAAAAGATTCAATGATGAAGAAATTTGACCTCTTTTAACAGATGAACTTTCTATAAATTAGCCCTAATAACGTCATATCTAAGGTGTAATTTAATTACATTTCTAGAATAAAATAACCCACACAAAAGGGGACAAATTTAAAAGTATGATTAAGTTAAACAAATTAGCTTGGAATAATACAATTATTTGTTGGCATATCAAGGATCAATCTATATGACCTAGATCTCAACACATACTCCTAATTTATAAATTTATCTATCTTCACATCATTAATTTGTTGTTTTTACCTCATTTAGCAGATAGTCAAAATTTATTTATTTTTCTTCAAGCCCGTACTTTCCTTAAAGTTTTTTTTTGGGTCCTTTTTACTTTGAATGTACAGAATGGAATTTTTTTTTTAATCTTTATTGGTCGTTTAGTGTATCTTACAGAACAAAACATAATCATTCGCTCCTTTACATTGGTGAAAGTGATTTTTTTTTTTCTTCAGCTGTTACTAAAAGTGACATTTTATAATTCCTGATTCTCTTGATTTTTTTTTTAATAAAATGTATATAATTGTTGTTATAAAATTGTTAAATATCATATTACTTACAATGATTATCTTGTCACTAGAAATGCATTTCAAGATTAAAACAATGACCTGCACTGAAACTGTGGTTAACTTTTTCATCAGTCGTGTATCAAATAAGGATTAGCAAATAAGCGAATGGATGTGTAACCTTGAAAAAAAAAATGGTAAATTTAATTTATGACAAAGCAATGAACAAATTTGTCTGTACAAAGTAACAATAAATCCTTCAGAAAAAAAAAAGAAGAAAAAGAAAAAGCTGATCCTAGCTATAATCCCCAACAAAACAGATCAATTCATTTCATTCACTGAATTCTAAGAACGGTTTCAATTCTGCTACGACGTCGTCGAAGGTACTGCGTTATCGACGACGAAGGGTCTCTTATTACCGGCTACTACCGGTAAGGGGCTTTCCACCTCCTGCTCTACACTCTTCTTAGCAATCTTCTTCATCGCGGAATCATCTCCGCCCGTGCCGAATCTCGCCGGCGAGAAGTCCGTCAACGGAGCCGGCAGGTTCAAGTCAAACCCGCGGTGGCTCAGGGTGGACGCGGCCCCTCCCTCCGAAGAGGTCACGCCGGCGGCGCCGCTGCTGCTGTTTCCGTTGCCGCCGTCGTAGTGACATCTTTTATGTCCCCCTAAGGCCTGGCCGGTAGGGAAGGCCTTGTGACAGATGGAACACTCGTGCATCCTGCCCGCGCCGGAGGAGGTAGATGCGTTGTCGGCAGCCGTGGCGGTGGACTCCGACGTGGAGGACTTGCGGTGGCTGGCCTTGTGTCCACCAAGAGCTTGGTAAGAGGGAAAGGCTTTGTTGCAGACCGTACACCTATGAGATAGCTTCGTAGGATTAGGATTAGGATTAGGCGGCGATGAAGATGATGAGTCCGTCGAACGACGCCGTACAGAGGCGGTGTTGGCGGTGTCGCTGTGGGCGAGCATGATGAGGCAAAGAGCAAGGTATTCTTCTTCAGAAGTTGGGTTGTTGTTGCCGCTATCGAAACGGGGTCGTTTAGAGCGCTTCCCCTTAGCCCAGTGAATATCAATCTCATCATCATCTTCTTCTTCTTCATGGACCCGTTTGTAAGGGAAAGGGGTTGTGCTTGTAGTAGGAGAATTAAGAGCCTCCAAAGCCATGTTCTGTAAGAACTGTATCAAAACACCAGCGATTTGAGAGAGCTTAGTGAAAGAACTGAATCTGAACGCTAGAGAGAGTGAATGAGGAAGTGGGGTGTGAGGATAGAGGTATATATAACAAGTTAAATAAATGAAGGAAGAAGAAGGAAGATAGTAGGTGGAAGATGAGAGATAGAGAGAGAAGTGAAGTGGGTCAACTAAGAAAGAGCGAGAGAGAGAGAGAGAGAGAGAAGATGACTTTTTCTAAGTCAACATAATGGTACGTGATGGGTCTGCGTTACATAACACAAACTCAAAACGAGAATGAGAGAGAGAGAGAGAGAGAGTCAAAATTTTGTTTTCGCTGCGTGCAAAACACGATAAGAGGAAAAAAGGATGGAACAAGGAAGGTGAAGAGAACACTTAAAAAGAATCAATATTTTTCAGTTACTTGTTATGATGTTGTGTTTTGCTAGCAGCTTCACCTACGTCTTTTAAATGTCAACGTAACCTTGTAACTTGTTCCGCAAATTTCTGGCTACCTCATATTGTTATTTACTCAACCCCTTCTGAATTATTAAGTGCACAAATATACTTCACTTCCAATTAAGCAATGGGATATTCGCTATTACTCTGCCTTTAAATCCTAATAAATCATGAATTTAATTGTTGGGATTTCGTTTCCATTGACATTGCAAGATCATAATCATTTATTATCTTAAAATTTATAGTAAGACAATAATTTTATTATTGCACATTACTTTGGAAAACCATACAATGAGAAAATACCTGAAATTCTCATTACGTGGCGCCCCTCACGCGCTTCCCACTTGCCGGTGCCTACTCCTTTCTTCTTGTTAATGGCTGGCTAACACATTTGGCCAATTGGAGATACAGCTAATTTTCGCAACATCGTCCTCACTTGCCACGTTTATTTATTTATATATTTATTTTTAAAATTTTATGATTTCTTAACTTTTAAAAATTAAACGAAGCATCAAGCAAAGTCCGAAGTATCTCCCTCGTGTTCGCTAATAATTGCTACATATGTGCTCTACTTTTTCAATTTTGGTAATGAATAGTCATTATATTGAAGTTTTCATATATATATATATATATATATATATATATTATGTAGAGGATTTTCATGTCATTTAATATAGAAAGTAAGAAAATTCTATAAAACACATTAATGATTGAGATTTGTTATATGTGATTTGCATGTTCTAAATTTTTATAAAGTTTTAAAGTAACTCAATATATAATATTAAAGTTTAAGATTCTCAATTCATCAAGCCATGTACAATGAACTAAAAATAACAAGTTATTCTAATCTAAGCAACAATGTAACTTCATCTAGAACAGGCGAACTTGAATAATCTAGCCCATTATATATTACCTTCTAGTAAAAAAGAAAAACCAGTATATATTACCTTATTAAAATTCAAAGAGGATTTGAATAATTAAATTATCTAATAGTTTAAATTTTAATAAAGATTTTTTAATGTTTTTTGAGAATTTAAATTATTTAATTTTTATTTAGAAGTTTAAATTTTATTAAATTCACTTATATTTAAAATTTTAATTTCACCAAATCCATTTGTCCTACTATCAAAAAATTCAAATTCATCCAACTCTTATTCAGATACTCAACATTGTAATATTTTGTTATTTTTTATTGAAGTAATATAACTTTTTCACTCTCTAAGTCACCTTTCTTTTGCAACAAAATGAACCTCAATCATTGATTTATAATTTATAAATAATTTATGCCACATTAAAAGCGTATTCAGATTAAGACGAATTTATTGATTAAAGTAAGTGCAGAAGAGTGTGAGAGAAAAATTGGAAAATAATTCAGAAAAAAAAAAAAGAGGAATAGGATAGGACACGCGGTGAGGCACCGTGAGTGTGGATGGTGACACGTGGCGGATAAGATCTGAATTTCAGGTATTTCCACATACTGAGGATAACCGACAAGATAGTAGGAGAAAATATTAGTTTACGTAACATGTGATTTAATATATTAATTTTCATAAATTATATATAAAAAAATGAACTATTAAATAAATAATTTTATTAAAATTAATATACTAAATTAATTATTACATAAATATGTTAGAACTGGATGATTATTTTTCTTATAATTAATAATAGTAATCCACTCATACTTTACAGCTCACCATACTACTCTCATCATCTTCATATATATATATATATATATATATATCCAACGGAAAACAATACACACAAAGATATATTAAAAGAATAATAAAAGGCGAATTTAAAAGCCGTCCAAATCTGAGGCTGATTGACACGTTGCCACGTGGAAAGTTCTAGATGCTTCACTCTTGTACGATTCCATCCTCGTGAATTTTCTCTCCAGTAAGTGGGCTTGTAGCTTCGTGATCCCCCCGACCTGTTATGATCTCATCTCTTGCGTATTTTTCATATAGCATTTTATCTTTTTTAAAAAACAATGGCTAGCTTATCCACATAGGCTTATTGTAAATATAACTATCACTGATTTGGGTTATACAAGCAACTCACTAATTAAACTGTGACGACTGAAAAAGCTTGAATAATCAAAAAGCAAAACTCTATAGAGAATTTTTTTTTTTTTTTTTATTTTTATATATTGGCATGTGAAATGAATTATGCAAAATGTACTGTGATAATTTCATGATTGTCATGATATGCTTGTGGTAAGTTATAGGTGGCTGGCTTTAGTTTCAGGGACAATAATAAAGTTGAAAAAAAAAAATTGGTTTTGATATATTTATGTAATAATTAATTTGATATATCAATCTTAATTAAATTATTTTTTTAATAATATTCGCTCTACTTTTAAATAATTTTGTTATAAATAATATACTAAATCAACTATTACATATATATATATATATATATATAGATTAGTTAATATTTTTTTAATATAATTAAGCTTTGAAATAATTTCCCTATAGTGAAAATGAAATTATTGTGATGAATTTTTTTTTGGTGAGTAAAAAGGAGTCACTTCATTATGTCAGTTTAAATTTAAGGAAAACAGAGATGTAGAGTCATTTATTCGTATTTAGTGCATTTATGAAAAATGTACAAATTTAACAGTTGAAATTAAAAAAAAAAAAGGTATGATTTAACTGTTCAAATTAATTTTGATAACTACACACAATTAAAATGTTGTCCTTTTTACTTTAACAATTTTTAAAATTTAATCCAAGGATTCAAATTAATTAACATCGTGATCCAATAATGCACAGGAATCTGTATGGCAAATTTAGGTGCACATTCACCTTATATAGTATAATCTATTATCTTCAAAATAGGGAAGAGTGAAGTGGGAAAATTTATTGCCCCTTTAAATATCTACAGAATATATATATATATATATATATATAATAGCGCAGTTATAACAATGTTGGAAAAATCGATTCAAATGAAGCAGTAATTCAACTGAAAAATCAGCAAACGCATCTTTTTGTGATATTCGAGAAAGATAAACCGATCCGAATTTGTCAAACTTGGTCAAGAATCTTGGCCATCTCTTCCCACTATCTAATTTTTGGCAATTATTGTATAGATTTTATGGCTGCCTTCTCTTTTGTGTTTTTCTTATGGGAAGGGGAAGATTCCCTCACTATTTTGGGCCACCACTTCATTAAGTTGTTGTTTGTTTCAAAATTCTATTTATTCAAAATTAGGGGAAGAAAAGTGATGGAATATTGCCCTTTGAGTTATATTGTGACTGTGGTAAAGTGAGCTCCTCAGCCATTTCTATATATCCTCTACAATCCGAATGTATTGTGTATTTAAAAAGAAAATAATAAAAGCTTCAAATTATATATACAGCTCACTTTATTTTTTCCACTCACTCCCGTCTTTTTCCATAATGTGACATATATGTATATATATATATATGATTCACTTTCCTTCTTTTCCTTTTCTTCTTTGTCCACATTGGGCGATAGAGAAATTATTCCAATGTACCTTTTTGACGGAACAAAAAGCAAAATCTTCTTTTAAGTCATTTATAGATAATTTTAAAATTAAAAATGAGATCTCTTAATTTTTAAATCTTTTTTATTTATTTCTTGCTTAATGATATTAATTGTGTAATTTTTTTACTTATTTCCTGCTTAATGATATCAATTCAAATATCGCATTAAAATTTTCCATAATTAACGTAACAAACTTCCATTTATCCTCAATATTAACATGTAGATTAAGAAAGAAAAGTCTGAGGTAATATTTGAACTACCCTGTCAAGGAAAGAAAAAACACCCTAAATTTTAGGATGAAAGTTACAAAATCTAATTTTTAGTTTAAAAATTCATGAGTCTATTTACAAATAATTTAAAATCCAATAAAATTTTACATTTTTCCTTTCTCAAATATGTAGCCGCACATAGTTTTTGTCATTCGAGGTAATACTCAATTGTGGTAATATTCATTGTATGCTTGGTCCAGTAGGCAAGAGACAAAAAGTCTGGCCTCTTGAGTCCACTGGATCAACACAGTCCAAGATCCACTCGATCAATAAAATAGAGTTTCTTGTGTATGCTTATCTTCGGCTGTACCATAATAATGCAGCCAAAATAATTAAACGTAATTTAACCAACGATAAAATTAAAATTTAATGAATCATTTGCAAACATCTGAAATATTTAAGCATAGATTAATTAATTCTATCGGCAGGTCAACCATATGTAACAAGTCTTTACAGCATAGAAACCTCCACAAGTATGGAGGGAAAACGGGTAAACAGTAGAAAAACCTAAAATCTGGCCACATTTGGTATCTAGAAACTGAGCGGTGCTTCACAAGATTAGTTTACATACTAAGTCACAAAGAATTGAGCAGAGTACAACGCAGAATCGGTAAATAGAAAAGAAATCACTACTTTCAAAATCATATCAGGAATCATGCTGGGGGATTAGGATAGACCTTGGGTTTTGGTTTGACCTCTATCTCATTTACGCTGCGAACATAGATAGCATCTGGTTCTTGACTGCAGAAGAATTGGGAAACATCTTAAAAGCTACAAATTACAAAATGTTTCTTTGATATTTAAAAAAAAAAGAGTTGCAGAGTGTTTTAAGCACAATCTCTTCAAATGTTGTTATCATTTATGGAAAAAACTTATCTATAAAATTTGAACGTGAATTAACTAATAAGCAAAATGATTAACTTTTTCTTTCACATGAACCTAGTTAGGACGGAGCAGATCGTGAGAAAAATGTTTGGTGTCATTACTCAGATTAAAATTCGTATAAGAGATATAGAGATAGATTACTGTTTAGGCCCCTCTTCAAATGTGTAACTTGATGCAACAGCCAGGAGGCGTCCGTCTCTGCTAAATGAAAGTGCAGCGATGCTAGTTGGATATTTTGAATACTGAAAAAGAAAACAACAATTCAGCAATTCACTTTAGGTAAAATAAGGTGGAATAAATATGTTGTAAACAAAATAAGTAAAACCTGGTACAGCCTCTTCTTGTTGTTTCCATCCCACACATTTACAAAACCGTCACAACCTCCAGTGGCAAATGTCCCATATCTGCGAGTTGATTAGTCGTACAGCACTTTGTTAATCACTAGAAGTTATCCTAGTGAGAACAACTCCATCCTATCTCAAAACAATTTAAAGAGATCTCGACAAGTTTTCAGCTTCATAGCCTCGTATAGTTGAAACATGAATGTAAACCTAAAGAATGAGTAAGTTGGGTATAGCTAACTCATTTAATTAATCTATATGTTACTTATCAATTATAATAGATTTGACAAAGGCTAATCACACGCCGAGAACATTCATAATTTCATAGTATCTCCAAATCAAATTTTCACACATTGGCAATTAGTCAATTGACTTTCACAGTTAATCATGATATTATCTGTCAACTTTCAGTTTCAATGTGGCTAATCTTTTCCAGTATACTTGCATGTATTTAATTTCCTAATTAGCATCAAGGCCATGCCCATCAATATTGAGCTTGTATGACAGGAGCTATCAATACATTAGTTTTACAAAAAGAAAAAAAAAATTCTTTGGCACAGTACCAAGCGATTTCACCTTTCCTGTCCTAATACATATTCCATAGTAGTAACTTTTGGTTTTAAATCATTCTTTGGAGCAAAACTACAAAAGTAACTTTTGTAGTGTGCCTGATAACTTAAGAAGATAAAAAAGACCCAGTTCAGAAAGAACTCAGTAACACTTACATAGGGTGGAATGCAATGGCATTTACAGGATAGACAATGTCCCTTCCAGCTTCAGATTTTCTGTGACACTTAAAAGCATATCTGCAGGGAGCATAGAAGTCATTAACTGGGAGGAAGTTTTGATGAATGGATGCTATCCTCAAATAAAACCAAACAATATTTCACAAATACTGATAGACAGGCAAGTGCAGAATATCAACTTCAATCTCATAGTAAGAAATCCATGCATAAAGAGATAATAGAGAAAAATATGTACTTTTTTGCTTGGCTAGCCTCAGAGAGATCAAAAAATTCCATTGCAACACGCCCTTCAACCGAACTAAGAGCATATCCTGCATGGAGTAATTATACAAGTATAGATGCATCAAATCATGGCCCCTTTCACTCATTTGCACATGGTTATAGTAAGTTCCTCCTACATCCTTTAGTACTCAAACAAGGGTTAAAGCACAGAGAATAAGAAAAAAATACATCTGCCATTTTCTCAGAAGAACTCAATAAGAATTTAGATACAGAACTTTAAACAATATACCCCAGGATGCCCAGAAGCTCAAGTAAATACCTGTTCCATTTGGGTAACAGCGCACACATCTAGTTTGATATTTTAATGAAGATTCTCTTCGTTGCTCAGGTTGAGACATATTCCTCAAGTCATAAACATTAACATGTCTTCCTGCTGTTGCTACAACTAGACGATGCCCAACAAGAGAAAGAGAGTAAACACGCTCAGGTTGTGGGTACGTCCCAACAAGAGTGCGCTCCTGCCCACTTGCACCTCTAGGGTCCCAACATTTCAGGGTTTTATCCCAACTACCAGTGATCAATTGCCCTGTCATGACAATAACAAAGAAGAGGCATATAACTGTAATGAAGCTGCATATCTTAACAATGTCAGCCACTAACTATAGAACAATGATTCCGATTAAAGGGGAGGGATTATATTTGAACAAATGATGTTAATAAGACCCCAATCAATGTAGCAACAACTGTGTGACAACTTAACATAGTAGACTGTCATTTGCTCTAAATTTCAACATCAGTGATGGTCTTTAAGGCATAATAGACTGTATCTAGATGACATTATTGATTCCAATGAATATGACCCAGCAAAAACTTTGGAAGATGTCCGGATTGATTCTCCAATTGACGTTTTAGAGAGTCTATAATCCAATCATTCATGATCAACATCTTGACGTGCTTTTTTTTTTGGCCAAGAGCAACACTTTAAGTTACTACATACTATTATATACAAGTTTCTGAAAAATGACACATCTGGTTTAGCTGGGAAGGGAAGTATGAATGAAAGATGCATGTAATTAACATTCAAATTAGTCAAGAAGGGTGTGGAAGAGTGATACTCGACCATCCGTGAATAACTGAAATTTGTTCTTGTGATTGCTAAATTTCATATCCATTTAAGAGAAACTTCCTTACTAATGGATCTCAGCCAATACTGTAAGTATAAAAAGTAGAGAAGATGAATGAGATGAGGTCAGCATTACTAGTAAATTCTAAGTAGACTTTGATGACTACAAAATCAGACCTGCTGCATAGGAGTACTCAACACAACGAACAGGCGCATCATGTCTTCCCAGAATATCCTCCTTATTAGAGCTGAAAACAAGCCTGGAACGTAAGATCATATTGTTAATATCAATTCTCAGTAGATGACCATGAAATTACAAGCTGGACTTTAACTAGTTAATTCCAACCATCACCTGCTTGGAATAATTATATTCAAGTACAATTTAGATTAGGCCCGAAAATATGGAAGCTTGAATTATAACTTGCTAAATAAGCAACTTTAGTTATAAAATTTAATGAAATTGGAAGTTGACTACAATCAAGGTTGGCGTGAGTTATCATGAGTAACACAAACAAATACAAAGAGAGAAGAATAAGGGTAACAGAATCGGCCGATGAATGTTTAGGAGACTTATTTCCCAATTCATGAAACCCAGAACTTGCCAGTCATATATGAGTTAAATAACGTTAGCTCCTGGATTTGCTACATTAACAAGTGACATGAATATTATCACTAGTCACAAAAATATTAATACTTTAATAGTAGAGAAATAAAAGATAAAGCTAACCTTAGCAACGTTGATCGCGTAAAATAAACACTAATATGTTGGACCTATTTAAGCACATTCATGGAGCTTACCCACATCGCATTGGTCAATACAAAATTCTACTTCATGCTAATCAAGCAACTAAACAGAAGGAGTTAACCGTAAGCTGCAAAATAACCTCAGCACATTTCACACAGCATATCTTAGGAACCAAGAAGAAAATTCAAATTTTCAAAAGAAACATACTCACCGCCTCACAGTATTGTCGGCGCCGGCACTAAATCCTGAAGAATCGTCATGGAAGCAACAGTCAAGCACAGGTCCGCCATGCATGAACTCTCCTCTGAGCACATTGGCGCTCGCATCGTATAATCGCACACTCTGATCAGACATCCGACAGAGCTCAGCACAATTAGCAGGAATAGTAGAGAAGAGAAGTAACCAGAAACGGTAGGCGGGAGCATACCTTATCCCATGAGGAGACAAGCAGGTGATCACTATGGTTGGAGAACCGAAGGTTCGAGATGCCGTCGGACGGAGGGTTCGAGAGTTCACGGCCGGGAACCGGCGGCGGTACGGCAGATGTCATGCTGTGATTTGTCGGCAATCTTAGGGTTTTCAAAAGAGAGAGAAGCTAAAGGAGAGAAGAGAGGAGAAGAGAGGGAAGGTGGTTTGAAATTTTGATGCAAACCTTGCGGAGAAAGACGACGAGTTATTCAAATTTTAAGGTTTTATGAATATTCAAATTCAAATCAGGGACGTCCATTATTCCCGGTGGCACCACTCTATCCTGAAGCCATTAAAACGGCGAGGTCGTTTTGAGTGATTAGCCCAAAGGAGCGTGGCATATGATCAATTCTTTTGGGCATTTTGTGAACATATATTCGATTATTAGGATTTAACAAAGTGTATTTATTTTTAGCTACAGTTATTTAATTTGCATATAAAGTTAATGCATATAACTTAATTCTAAACCACGAAATTTGCCTACGCATGACAGAGATAATTCATAATTTATACACAACTTTATTCAAAATGCCATATAATTGTTGATATTTGGACTCACGACAGGGCAAATTGGATCTAACAAGTTGTATATCTAATTTGACAATGTACCAAATTATGTAATATTATATTTTGAAAATTACAAAAAATATGAAATTTAAATATACAAACAAGTAAATGCATAATTAATCCTTGACTTAAATATTATATTATTCTCTTAACTTTTAATCAATAATCAAATAATTTACTATATATATATATATATGTATATATAAACACAAAAAATTTAAATAATCAGCACTTATTTTATTGATAGTACAATGTCTCAAACTCAACACAGACCTCTCCTGACAATGATTTCGAGGAGGTTGCACGTTGTTATACTTGTAATTTCCTTGCCAAATATAACAGATGGTAGAGAAGACATGTTCAAAAAAAAATAACAACTGTTCAAAAAAGAAAAAAAAAATTTATAAACCATCTCGTCCTTTCAAACATTTCAAAAAGGAGAGAGGCTTGATGTAATTTTGGACTTTTCATCGAGATGAAACTAAGTTGCCAAAAGCTTATTTTGATATCAAACTTCGAGAACAATTGAATTTCTTGTAATTGGTTGGACTTGCTGGGTAGATAAATTCTCCATTCCAATTCTTGCACCCCAGTGAGCCAAATTACAATGAACCTAATTGTTTTCAAAGTTTATATTTTATTTCTTTGAAATCTTTTTTTTAATGACACGTGTATTTTTATTTATTTAAGTTGATTTGATTATGCTCTACGCTTATTTTTCCACCAGTTTATTAAACTCAGTATATCTCATCTCCATTATATTCACGAATCCGGATCCCTTCCAATAATATTATAAGGAACTGTTTCTCCTATAGAATGAGGACAATTGGATCTAAATCCAATGGTTCTCAATTTTTGTACAAAATATATTTTTAAAAAATAAAAAATAATTTTTTTATAGATAAATATATATTTATATTTTAATTTTTTTATAAATAATGATATGTAATTAAAAAATAAAAAAATTGAATTATTTTTTAACCTCTCACATTTTATTTTGTGTATTCTAAAGTCTATTTTTTTTAACTAGATATTATTATGTATGAACAAATAATTTAAAATATTAAAAGATATATTTTTTTATAAAAATAATTATTTTTTAATTTTTAAAAATATATTTTGTACAAAAATTGAAGACCATTGGATCTAAATCTAATGACCCTTGTTCATTAATGCAAAAAACAATCCTCACCATTGACCGGAGGGGATCTGTGCACTTATATTTGCCATGCCGTTTTAACAAGTGTCATCCGTGTGGATGGTTATAGGTATATAATTAGAGAAAATGTAGACATATTTTTCTAATTCTTAGTATAGGTATCTAATATTATGTTTTCTTCCAAAATATGACAACTCATTGTTATATATATATTTGGTGCTTTTAAGAAATTCTTTCATATATTTTGTTCTTATTGAAGACTGTAAATAGTTGGAAAAAAACTTAAGTATTCTCCTAATAAATAAAAGAATATCCTGAATAAAAATAGTACGAGTTTTGTTTGTGGTTTTATGTTTCACTTTATTTTATATTTTTCTGATATTTTTGTTTATTAGTTTTTTTAATTTTTATTATTCTTTCGTTCTGGTTTAGTTAACTTTTTTCCAAAAAATCTCTTTTTATTTGTTAAAATATATCACAATAATATAAAGCAATATCAAGAGGATATTGTAGGACTATGAAATCAAACCATGGACCGCAAGCCACACCAACGAAACCCAAGACATATGAGTGTTCTTAGTTTGGCACATTCACACTAAAATGTAAGATTATCTTATAGATGATCACGTTTAGTTTCAGGTTAGATTTTCCTCTCTAATCATGCTTATTTTTCGTATAAAAGTAAAAAAAATAATAATTTAATATTAGATGACTATATTAATAGTAATATTTTTACTTTCTTAGATTAAGAAAATGCTAATAGAAATGATGGTGATACAAACTCACTTCTAAATAAAATCAGGTTTATAAATCAAGTTAATACAATATAAATTTTATACAATTTCAGTCTAAACACATGCTATAACTCGTTTAGCCAAGCTTTTGGATGAAAAGAAGTTTTTTTAATTAAAAAAAGTAATCATTTTGATATTTTGAGATGTTTGGCCAAGTTTTTTTTTTTTTTTGGTGAAAAAAACAATGGTTATGAGTAAGGGTGTACATGGACATGGCTTGTGCAAAACTTGAAATATAACTTAATTAAACTAGGTTAGTAATTGGGCCAGTTTGAGTCTCTCTCTCTCTTTTGTTGTTGTAAATTTACAAATAAAATTGTTTATTAATATTTATTTTCCTTGAAGGTAGAATGGAAAAATTAATATTTGAAATGAAAATGAAATAGAATTGAAAAGAATTAAGATTTGGAGGGAAAAAAATTGAGACTTGAAAATAATTAATATTTTTAAATTTATGATGAATAAAATAAAAATATATTATCATTCAAAAAATATATATTATTAAAAATAATATTATTTTAAAAAATAGATATAAGTTAGGTTAGCTATTAAGTGAACTTGAGACATTGCTTGCTCACTAAATCTGACATTGTGATCAAAATGAAATTTTATTTTTTTTGGATTGGCTGAATTGGCCAAATGAATCAAGTTCGTGTACACTTCTATTTTATTTTATTTGTACCTATTCTTTATAAAGTAATTTGACTTAAAAAATAATTTTTTTGAAAGAATTTAAACACAATAATATCCATAAAATTATTTATCTAATAAATTTTCTAAATATAAATCTTTCTTTTCTCTTGTAAAATTCTTTCAATAAAATTCCATTTCAAAAAATAAAAATAAACTAACCTCTATAGCAATATTAAATGGGGTTTTTTTTTATCACCTTAAATTCATTTGTCACTCCTAGGCTCAGATCACCTATGGATGGGCACACATAAGATTGAAGGGTTTAATGGGCTTTGGAATACATGGCCCATCTTAATCCGGCCCATTTAATTTATTCATTCTTTCATATTTTTCTGTCTCGATTCTGGAAAAATTTGGACAAAAATTGAAATGGATCTCAATGGTAAACATATCAAGAAGAAGGGAGTTCTTTGCAGTGAGCTCAGCGCATGAACAGCAATATCAGCGAAGAAAAAAAATCCTTGGACAAATGTTCTTTTTCTAAATTCTATTTTCTCTCTCTGATTATGCTTCTTTGATCGTGCCCTTCGCTTTAATCTCCGGAAAATTACTTTCAAATCCAGCTCAATCGTTCCGAAATTCTCTTTTCTAAATCTTATTAGATAATAGCAGTCAATGCAATGGTGGTCTGCAAGTGTCACAAGGTTCGCTTCATTTTCTCTCTCGCTGCATTTTTTTCCTTGGATTTTACACTTTGAATTCGGTTTGGGCAAGTTTGGTTGATTTATAAACTGGGTAGGTAGATCGGTTTTGTTTTGTAATTTCAAATCATTGGTGATCTATGAACTTATGAATTAGTTTGATTTTCATGCAAATGCGTGTTGGATACAGAAGCTTGGACTGTTTATTGGATTAGAACTTAGAAGCAATCAGTCTGGGAATATCATTGTGGGAGTTTGGTTTCTACTTTTGTGGTTGCCCCGCGGGGGGGGGGGGGGGGGGGAGAGGGGTGATGGTGTTAATACGCTCATCTTCTAACTTGTCTCTATTATCAGGCCGTTGCCCTGAGCTGGTTTTGTATCACTTACATGCATCCATTTATTGGATTTGCATACTTAGTACTAATTATGTGTTGAGTTTTCTTTGGTGTTTAGTCTACTAAGCTGTATTGCTTCGTGCACAAAGTTCCTGTCTGCGGTGAATGTATCTGTTTCCCTGAGCACCAAATCTGCGTTGTAAGTTTTTTATTTGTGTTGTCAACCATTTTCTACTTAGTGCTAAGCATGGCTTCTTTTCCTCCTAGTTATCTACAACTTTCAATTTGGTTGAACTTTGTTTACAGCATATATATTATGAAAGTTTTGTTCTTATATTGTGGTCGTAGACTTAAATTTGATTATAGGTTTTTATTTTTCTTCGCAAGTTTTCTTGGAGACTAATTTAAGTAGGAAGAGGAGCTATTAAGGTTACGGATGTCCAGTATGGATGTACTGAGCTTGAGCTTTTTCTTGTTTTTTTTTTTCTCCCTCTTTCCTGTAATCATTCGTAGGTCCGGACTTACTCAGAATGGGTTATAGATGGGGAGTATGATTGGCCCCCTAGATGTTGCCAATGTCAAGCTGTTCTAGAAGAGGGAACTGGATCCCAAACAACACGACTGGGTTGCTTGCGTATGTCATTTTGCTTATGTATATATCTTTGATAGAAATCCTGTTGAACTCAAACTGAATTATGTTATATGTATTTTTATTGTCTACAGATGTTATACACACAAATTGTTTGCTCTCACATATCAAGAGCTTTCCTCCTCATACTGCCCCGGCGGGATATGTGTGTCCCTCATGTTCCACTTCTGTAAGATTTACCTTCAAATGATTTCTGCTTCAGGAGTAAGATTATTTTTGGTTGAAAGTAGTGTAGTATAGAATACACTCTTAACTGGAAGTTAGCTTGTTGATTTTGTTTGTCTAGTTCTGTTCAAACTTATTTGGCTTTTGGCTAATGGTGTTCTGGATGGTTAGCACTTAGCACATAAAATATGTACAAACTGTGTAAAGAAAGGGAAGCTTTAAGCTCTTAGCTGTTGTTTTTCTTTCTTTATTTTTGGAGTTCTTTTTGCTTTTTTTTTTTTTTTTCAAATCTAGATTTCTTAATAATTGGAAAACATGAAAAGACCCCCCTGAAAGGAGATCCTTAGTGCTTTGAAACCATTAATTAATGGCTTGTCTTAGAGGAAGTTGGCTAATAATTAATTGCCAAATTAAATAATTCAATCTATAAAATAAAGTTTCAAGTCATATAGTTCCATCAACAAAAGGCAAATGCATAGTCAAATAGAAGTGTGGCGACTAGTACTCTGTTAGCTGAAAATTAGTAATTTTATTTTGTATTGTATTTCCACATTTTAGAGATTTCTCCAGGCACCCTATGGCTATTTCCTGGTTCCGCATTCTTTTTTATGTGTAATTGTAATTAAATTCTGTTTGGTGCATGCAGATATGGCCAGCCAAAAGTGTGAAAGATTCTGGATCTCGTCTTCATTCCGAGTTGAAGGAAGCGATAATGCAGGTAATGCATGAATTAAATACTGTACTGTTTAAAGGATTCAGTTTCTTACACCTTAATGGGGGATAATACTGTGGTAACTTTCTTGATGGTGAGATCTAGAACCTTGCTGCATAATCTGGGGATGCATGCTGTCATTGTCATTGTATTATATTTTTGGATAAAAAAATGAGTTGGGACTTTGAAGGAATGATGGGTAGAGTAGTAATCCCCAGCAAGGTGATATATTGGACTCGGGTTGGATGACCAAACTTATCTGGTGCTTGGACAGCCAACATAATATGGAATACATAATCTGGAATGCCAACATTATTTGTCAATAGCAATCAAACCAATCACGAGAAATTATGTTGTTTCCACCTGCAGAATTTATTTGAAAACTAGCATAGTACCAGTTTTTCCTCCATGCTCATCTCATTTCTATTCAGCAACCCCTTATGTCACCCAGGGAAGATTGATGCATGTAAAACAGGTGAGTTAGTTGTCAATTAGTTAGATAGGGGAACTGTTGTAACAGCTTTAACAGAATAAACGTTAGATAAATTGGAGTGTATTGTACTGTTATGGGATTTGAAGGAATAATATGGAGAATTTCGAAATACTCTGTACCAAAGATGATGTTGAGAGAAATCATATACCATCTAGAATGTTCATTCAAAGTCTAATCTCTGGTTTATGTGTAATTGGGAGTGCAAAGTATTTGTGTTGTATTGTAACACTGATCTATGATTGTAACAGTAGATTATGCACATATTGTTTCTAAATAATTGCCCTTTCATTTAGTGATACAAGTGCAACTGTGAATTTGGTAGTTATTTTTTCTTTTGGTGATAAAATAGTGAATCATTTTCTTTGCATTTGAAATTGTTTCTATTTCATAATATAAATAGAATGTATTGAATTATCTTTGTCTGTTTTTGTGCAGACTGGTATGGAAAAGAATCTTTTTGGAAATCATCCAGTTTCATTGCCAGCCACAGAATCTCGCAGTCCTCCTCCAGCATTTGCTTCAGATCCATTGATTAGTGGTGAAAATAATGAAATCTCAGACGCAGTAGAAGGATACTCATCTCCAACCGGAACAAGACCTCAACTTTCAGTGACTGATATTTTGGAAATAGGCAGTCCTAATTCAGCAGGAAATTTCATTCAAGCCTCAAGTCCTGCTCCTGTAAGAGAATTTTACTCTTGGTTATTGCATCTATAAATAAGATGTTTAGGTTTACTCGTATGTGTTTGCATCTACCTATTCTTTTAATAAGTAGGTCTGCATATTTGCTTGTTTTGTACCATCGTGAGTCTTATGCTGTTTCAACCATTTATTTTGTATCTCTAATAATTTTGATCTCGTTTTTGCTAATAATTCAGCCTGGTGCTATCACTAGGAAGAGTTCACTCAATGCTGACCGGCAAAATTCTGAAATCTCTTATTATGCTGATGATGAAGATGGGAATCATAAAAAGTATACAAGAAGAGGTGATTTCTTTATGAAAGTTGATGTTAAAAAATTTGTCAATTATGAGTCAACATATTTATATGTTGGGTTTCTAGCCTTCTTCTTTTAATGTGATTAGAAATTACTTACCTTCTGATTTGATATGGTCTCCTCTAATCTCATGATGTGCAAATCGCCTTGATTAGTTCAAACTTTCATCTATTCAAATGTAGGTCCATTTCGCCATAAATTTCTTAGAGCATTGCTTCCTTTCTGGTCTAGTTCGTTACCTACTCTACCAGTTACTGCACCCCCAAGAAAAGATACATCAAATGGACAGGAAGCCTCAGAAGGCCGTACACGGCATCAAAAATCATCAAGGATGGACCCAAACAAAATACTTCTCATGATTGCTATTATGTAAATCTCTTGCTTCTTGTCCTCTACATTTTATTTCATACCAAAGTGGGAAACGAAGAAAAGAGTAAAAAGATGAAAAACAACGGGTCTGAGATTTCTTATGATTAAACTTCACTTCTGCATCACTCATAAAATGACTAATGGAGAATAATTTAGCGCAAGTGGGCAAGGTAGTGGGTAAGTGAGCTTCCATTTGATTGCTGCAAGTCGCATGTATTCCAAGGTTGATGGGGGTCAAAACAGCTTGTGGGCTGAATTCATGTCAATTAATACTTGCATCTACATTATGCAATATAATTCTATGGACCATTCTCTCTTTGCTCTTAGAAGAACGAAAAATGCTATTGTAGCATAGAATAGTCGTGATCTAATTTAATTATCATCAATATATTGGACTCAGGGATCCTCTGAATTTCATACAGAGTTAATGTTGGTGTAAGGAAGACTAAATGTTTGTGAGACTGACATTTAACGACACAAGTGGAGTCTACTAATCAAATTTTAGGCCTCATATTGTATCTATCTCACACTGACAACTTCTTTAAGAAATTTAGATGATCTCAATTCAAAACTCAGATGTATAGTTTCGTGGGTGTTGTACGCTGCCTGTCTTTCAACTGATGAAGTTTTCATGATTATATGCAGGGCATGTATGGCAACTATGGGTATATTGTATTACAGACTCGTGCAACGGGGACCTGGTGAAGAACTTCCTAATGATGAGTAATGGTTTAATGCTCAGAAAGTCAAGAGATGTTTAGTAACTCCTATTATCAGTGTTACTGGTTATTGGTGCTCCTGCTGCCTATCTGTTTGGCTGTGTTGTTCGAACCAGTTGCTGTTTTGGTGAAAATATTGAAGTGGATGGAAGATAAGTCTCATTTGAATGCTGATAACAGTAATGTGTTGCATTAAAGTCCTTCAAGGCCATCTTTGCTCTTTACGCTAAGTTCATTCGGAGTGGAATTGGAATCGGGCTTACATATGTTTCTTAATCGGTTTACTCTGTAATTATCTTGAATCTATAAACTTGCAGGACCAATTTGCCCGGACCAATTTAACTATAGTTCCCACATTAATGCTTGGACAGAAGTATCTGTAATTGTGTTTTCAAATCAGAGGCATGATAGTTTTTTGGCTCTAAGTATAGTGAGAGATTTTTACGTGAATTTAAATAATAATATGTATAGACAAAGTTATACAAGCAAGTAGTAAGTATATTAGATATAAATTTTACTGAAATAATATATCTGACATATCCAATATGTTTATTTATAGTGAATTTTGATTTCATGAACAAAATTTAAGTACTGTGTGTGTGCACGCGCTATCAGGTATTTTAATAAAACATGATATTTTGTCATAGTGAATGTTTAAACAAATTTGCATAACTTCCGTCTACTTTAATGTGTTTTATATATTGACTAATCCTATAACTTAACTTTCTGAAGTGAAAACATTAACACTTTCCAATTTATTCTGAGGCCCCTGATCGATCCTATTCTCCCAATCATATCAATAAAAGATTAAGATGAAACTTGGGATGCGCATGGGTGATGACGAGACTGAAGAAGAAAGCATCAATGAATTGGATAATCAGAAAGTGTAAGCAAATATAAAGCGTGTGCTTTTTTAAAAAATTCAAATGCTATTTTATGATTGATAATATTGAAGAATTTTCTATACTTGTTAGAAGGCATTTAAAAGCTACAATATATTTATGTGCTTTGGCTGACTGCTGCTAAACTCCAAAGTCAGATAAAATAAGAACAAATAAGAAAGAATATATGTTGTACTACAGAACAATAATGAGCTTTTTAATAAACTTCATAAAGTTAAAAGGATGCATAATTAGTACAAATATAACATGCATTATTTACTATCCTTTTTAAAAATCCCCCTTAAAAAATTCCGATATAGGTTGACAAATCAGGTTATGATATACTTCTTTATAGTTTACATCTGAAAAGTCAAACTGAGAGATATAGTAACAGAAGATGCTCACAGATTCAAACCCATATCCAAATTCAATCATTTGAACTGATTTTCTCTTTTGACTTATGGGGTTTCATGAGTTGAAATTATCAATTAGTATAGAGTTTGATTCTATTGAGTTGACTAATCAAAAGTCAATCTATATGAGTTCTTTTCCAAGCTATTGAAAGTCAAATTCCATAGTAGCATCAAGATGCGTAAAGTTTTCATAATTGCAATGATCAAGAAAGAAAATGAGAAGAAGAAGAATTTTGTTTAGAAGTTTTATAAAAGTTGAAAATTATTCCTTTTTTTTTTCCTATAATATTAAGCTTAAAATCCTTTTACTTCAATTTGTTAGTTATGCAGTTCATTGCTTCAATCATTGACGCCTATATTTTGTGATTATAAATGAGCTTTAATTATCATTATAGAAAACTATATACTATTTATAATATATAATTCTTGTTTAGTTGATAATAAGATTATCAATTAAACAAAGAAAATTCAAGATTGCTTAGTGATTGATTTCTGTGTTAAAGGCCAACTATTAAACCATTCAAAAGAAATAATAATAATTTTCTTGATCAAATATCAACTTGGATTCAATCATTTTAGATAGTAGTTTAAGGTGTAAAATTTTAAATGTCCAGAAAAGGGATTAGTTTGGATCAAGCTTGAAAATATTTTGATATTATATTTATTAATTGATTTTCAATGTGATTCTTAAATTTTTTTTTTTAATTTGGTCTTTTACTAATTTTTATTATTTTCAATTTGGTCTCTCACTTATTAGTGAATTTTCAATTTGATCCCCCACTAGTATGAATATTAGTATATTCAATCTTTCAATCTCAATTAAATTCAGATAAAATGTATTAACATTCAAATTATTGACGGATGAAATTTATAATAAACTAATAAGTAAGGGATTAAATTAAAAATGAGATGATAAGTTGGGGAACCAAATTGAGAATAAAAATTAGTGAGGAACCAAATTGAGAACCCATTGATTAGTGAGGCACTAAAATGATATTTTACTCATTTCTAACCACAAAATAAAAAATATTTTTCTTTAATATTTTGGAGAGCAACATATTTCATATTTATGATATAATAATTAGTAAATATTACTAAATAAGAAATGATGATTTAGATATTTTGATAAATTTATTGCTGTTATCATACAAACTAATTACACAAAAATAAATTAATTTTAAAAAATTAATAATTACTAAATAATTTTATATTCTAAGTAATTACTTAGTAAAATAATATCCTATATTTAATTATTAATTGTATCATAATTAAGCATAAAATTTGTTGCTTAAAAATATAACATATTCACTAAAAAATCCATTCAAACAAGATATATAGAAACCATACGAACACACAAAAAATAATAAGATATAGAATGCAGCATGACCATCTTAAAAATTTTGTTTTTTTGTTTGATTTTGATTAAGCTGTTTGTTCGAGTCCTTAATTTCTAAACAGTGGACTGCACGTCTCTGCGTTAAACTGTGTTCCACGTCCATCACTTTCTTAATTTCTATGCTAAAATAAAATAATTGACACTCCCATTTTAGTACAGCTTGCTTCTATATGTCTGCATCAATCAAGCTGGAGTTTTGAACTTTGTGTTCATAATTTAAATCACATATAAATATATTATCATTGTCTATATGGCCCTTTTTTTTTTTTTTTATCAATGTACTTCCATTTAATAATTAACATTTTATTTGTATATTAAGCAACAAATGTATAGATCAAATTTTAGCTATTGCATGCATCTCTTGCAAGCAAGAACTTCTCTCATTATTAGTGAACAATATTTTACCTTTAGATTGAGAAATTTTTAAATTTTCACTAAAACAAAGTACATCAATATTTTAGTTTTATTTTCTTAATTCTGTATTTGTTGTGCATATAAAAATGACTTGAATATGAATTTGTATTATTTTATAAAAAATGATCCGAATATTCACCATTAATATGGAAGTTACATACACACACAGTCATATAAGGTAATTCTCTTTAATTTTTACCCACATCATAAGAATATAATAAAAAGAGGTAGAAATTAAGATCCTCAATACACCAATTTCTCATTGTTTTTTTTTTTTTATAATATAATTCATCTATTTCTTGCAGTTTATTTGTATACATAAAATCTTGTTTTGGCCTTGTAACTCAGTTCTGTTCGTTGTCACACAAATTAGATATTTTTCATTCAAAATATTTGATCAAAAATTTTGTCGCCAGTCAAAATATAAAAGAAAGTTTTTTATCATACAAATGATTGAAAACCTAATTAAATAAGAAATATATACACACACACACACACACACACACACACATATATATATATATTGTCTTAATTCATTATAACAGTAAATTTTAATTTTAATTTGGCATGCGATAATTGGAATTGAATTAATCTACTTTCTCCATTTGACAAAGAATTATTATCTAGGTTATGTGTTCATTGCTCACATAATTTAACTACTTAGTATGTAGAATACTACTATTATTTATATTTTGTTATTTAATGTAATTTTCTTTAACTAAGGGTATAAAATAATGTCATATGGATCTTAAATTTTACATGACAATTATTGTTCTTTTTAATGCATGAATGACAATACCACTGAATTCTTCAGTGTTATGAGAATATAGTAAATGTTTTCCAAGATATAACTACAGTAATTTCCAAATATATCCAAAAATAGAAGGTAACTAACAATTTATTAACAAAGTGAATTATTAAACAAGGAAATAAAATAGTGCATTAACGTGTCTCATGGAAGAAGAAAAACAACTGTTATTTGATTAATTAAGCACTAAAAAAATTAGATTAAGCAAATTATTCCCTTCTAGAACTTATTAACAGTTAAGAATTTTTATATATATATATATATATATATATATATATGTGGTTTGAGACATAATTGGCTCTTATAAATTAATTATTAATGGTCGGAAATTTAAAACGAAATGCCAGCTCTTTCTTGATATTTTCTACTAATGCCTTTCGCAGTCGTGCCTGCATGCTGCCTTAATATAAACCATCAAATGAATTTTCTTTTTCTATTTGTCTGTGCAACCCCAAGAAATAATTCATGGAGATAATTTTTTAGTCTTAAATTATATTTCTAAAATTTATATATAATCGATCGCATGCGAGAACAAATGCATATTTCAAAAGGGGTTCTAACACACACATACTATCTATAAATAAAGTGTGTATAAGGACATTCTAAAAATGGTAAGTTTTAATTCCGTTGCCAAACGTAGTTTTTTTATTTACATAGAAAATGGCAATCTACGTAGCAAATTAAAGGATAAATTAAACAATAAACATGCATTAATATACGTAACCACTTTTTGTTTACTTTCTGTTCTTCGTTTTGTTCGACCTTGGACTCAAGTTGGAAAGGAAAATTACCTAGAAAGTGGATATGTTTCTTTGGCAGTCTCTCAATTGGAATTGTTGATGGGATTGTTGCTATACAATTTGATTTCTTTTTAGTTATTAAAGTAATGTAATTTAATATAAAATTATTTTTGAGTAAGATTTTGAAATTTAGACTTAGACACACTTAAAAATGGCCAAAATGTTTTCATATTTGAGGATTTTCGTAACAATTGCTTCATTTGATAACCTGCATTTGGGGGGATTTTTCTCTCTATGGGAATAGGGAGAAATACCATCTAATGTAGTTTGAGGATGGGAATAGGGACTCACAATTTGCTAATAGTAATTTTACCACGGCTTTAAATTTAAAAAATATGATTTTTTTTTTTTTGCAAAGACAAACTTGAAAGTGCAATTATTTTTTATATGTAAAAAAACTATTTCAACTAATAGTATCAAATCATAGTTAAACTGTTACTTAAATAAGTATGTCTTAATTGATGTTTCAGATATACAAGTTTTTAACATATTAAGATGGTGAAAAGAAAATAGATTGAAATACTTAATTTGCATGTAAGGAATAAACAATAATAAAGATTTTACACATGGTAAAGAAAATGTCTTGATGTCAATATGTTTTGAACTTGATGTTTTTAATTTTTTAAAATTATATTTTTTTTAAGTTTTAGGAATTTTAGGGCTTATTTAAAGCTTGTAATTTAAATTCTTTTTTTTAATCTATTTAGAGTTTATTGGATAACATAAATAATGAGTTGAAGTATTGAATTTTATTTTATTTTTAATATGTTCTTTTTTTTCATATTTATTAATATTTTTATTTTTTAGTAATTTTTTAAAGAAAAACTTGAGGTCCTCATGAGGATTTAAGGATCTGTATCCATATGAGGAATAGAAATAAGAAAAAAATTTTCTCGTAATAGATAGTAAGAATAAAAATAAGGACACAAATAATGATGGAGATAAAAAGCAAGAAAGCCTATTCGCTCAGACAAAATTGTCATCCCTAAACACTCTTGCCTTTTGTTGTTGAAAGACCTTTAACTGTTGGAGATTTCAGCTTGTCAAACAGCACTTGTAAAAATTTGTGCTCTTTGTTGTTCGTTTCTTTAACTGTTTTTTTTTTATATCTTATTCTTAATTCTAATTTTGTGTTCAAAGTTTTTAGATTCTTTGATAGAATGCCAACTTCATGTATTGTTTTCTTAACAATTAAAATTTTTCATTTATCAAAATAATTTTAAGTTATACTTAATTAATTATAATAGTTGTCAAGTCAATTACAATAGTTATAATAACTACTACTAAAACATGATTTAATAATGTTTACAATTAATGTTAACCCATGCATTAATAATAGTTATACTAATAGTTGCTAAAGCATGTTTTAACAACAATTTTACTAACAATTAGCGAAAAAAAATATATTGTCTCAATTTTTAATATACATAATTTGATAATAGATTTCTTAACCGTTAGGTCCAATTAAAATCATTGCTAGAGCTATTAAAAAATAAATTATCAATATCATAGTTTTTTTGTAGTAGTTTTTTAATATTATGAGAGTATAATGAATATAATCAAATTAAAGTAAATTTTTTTGTGTAATTTTAAGTGCACCATAATACCTAATTATAATATAGAAATATAATTGTAATATTATTATTTTTTTAGGTTAATCATATTATAATTATATTTCTATATTATAACTAAATATATTGATATACTCAAAATTCTAAGTATACTAAAAATAACAACTCAAATTACCGTTATTTAGATGGATGCAAGTGATTTTTAGTCAAATATTTATGTTATTTTAATTTTCTTTCTCTTATATTCGAATTTTCCCTAATACCCAAATTGTAAAAGAAAATTTATGGATACGTTATTTTTCAAGACAGCTTTACAATTGATAGGCAAGAAAGATCAAACCGATCATTGCATTCATGGAACTGGGTCATTAATTAATCATATAATTATTTTTTCTTACTTTACTTTTGAGCTTCTTCTACTTCTTCCATTTGTATGTTATCCATTGTATAAATGATCCGAGAAATTAAAGTGAACACTTTTTGCTTCTTTCTATAATTTCATTCTCAAATTATCTATTTATTCTAATATAATTTTTAGCTTTATTATAACACATGGCTAGTGACCTGACAGTACATCACACTTGCATTGCAAAATTTGCATTAAAAATGTGAGTCCTTATATCAAGATTCAACAATCTGCACTTTTTATGTACAAATTGGATTAAAAAAATATAAAGAATTTATATCATTGGATCAAAATTTAATAATTTATATTTTTAATGCAGATTCTGTATTACTATACAAAACAAAATCTGCTATTATAGATGTCTTCTTCTTGGTTGGCAAGCGAAAGATGATTTAAGTTATTATTTACTTTAACAACGAATTAATTTGTTACTATTTTAATAATACATTATATAAAAAGGTAATTTCATTAACATATACTAAATTAGAGAAAAATATTTTTAAATAAATATTAAATATCTGAAGAGTAGATAATACTTCTAAAGTAAGATAACTGTTATATATAGTTAGAATAAGTTTCAGAAAAAGAATTATATATTTTCTTTAACTTTTATTACTAGGGGAGATTTAATTTTTATTATTATTATTATTATTATTATTTTGGCCAAGCAGATTTAGTTATTCAATCACCTGCATATCCAGATTGCCATATTTAGCAGCTTCGCACATTAACAGAAACTGCCTAGCAAATCTCCTGAAACAGATAAACAAGAGAGAATAATCAGGTTTCCGATCTATCCAACTAATGGCTGAAAAAGTCTGAGAATATATGCTTACAACTGATGAAATCTGGAGTCAGATCAAGAGGAGAACTATGGTGGTAGGTTTTCAATAGCTGTGAAGGGGACAAGAATCCAGGTAGCAGATACCACTGTCTGGTTTCAACCATGTTTCACAATGTCTGATTCATCCCCACGATCTCTATTCTCAACCCATTTCTCACTCTGTCCCACACTAATCATTATCATATTATATCCATCCCCAACCCCACGTCTCCCCATTGACACATCTCATTCTCTCTCTCTCTCTACCAAACTTAGAAAGAAGCATATATACAATACTGACATAGAGAAACATTACAATATAACAGAGCATGTAATGTATAAGTATAATTTAATTTGTTGCTCTGTATTTCACATTTGTCTTTCTCTTGCCTACATTTGGGTCTGTACTTCAATGCACACCAAGAACTTGAACTGGGTCCTCTGAGACAATGTCTTCCCTTCAATTTTGAATTGTTCGTGCATGTCTGGTTGGTAGATTTGGAGTCATTCCCACTTCCATGGTTGCTTGGCAAAATGAGCATTTTTATGGGATACCACTTTACCTTAAACGAAGGAATTCTCATTCCTTTAGATAGACTAATGAATCTCATAGCTTTTCAAGGGATGAACTTTTGGTGACAAAAATGCCTCCACTTATAGATAAAAGAGGACAAAAATACCCTTCCCTCTCGACAAATACCTACCCACTTTTATATGTTGATAAAAGAGGACAAAGTTCTGATGAATATTTTATTATTTTGTATTATTAGTATTATGAAAAGATTTTTACACATCAAAATAAAAAATTAAATTATTCATATTTCTTTATAATTGATGATTCAACAACCATTTTTTTAATATTAATTAGGAAAATAAACATGATAATAATAATAATAATACTAATAAATTTATTGTAACAAATAAAATACAATTTCCTATTTAATAATTCATTACATTATAAAAGCATATAATATTTCCAAACAGGGGCATTTTTGTCATTTGGTCACATTACTTCTCTTTTTTTAATATTTTTCTATCAATCAAATATTGCAAACGTAATATCTTTTCTTTTCTTTCCATAACTAACCAAACATAATAATGATGATTTTCATTATACTTCATTTTTATTCTCATTCCCATTTCATCCATTTTATTTTTGGTCACCAAACAGGTCATTCACATCTAGATAGTAAGGGAATTTTTTTTGGGTTAATATTATAATGTGCAGAAAGTACTTGAACTGGGTCCTATGAGATAATTTAACTAAATTAATTTCTTTAAGGAATTAGGACTTTGTCAGATTCTAATAATTGGCAATAACAGAATGAGATCTTTCTTTAATGAATTAAGACAATAACCCCTTGGGGTATAAATAGAGTACTGATCTCACTTCTCCTTTCAAGCATTGAGCCAAAAAACAGTACTTTTTCCACAAACAACACCAGAAAGAAGAAAAAAATCTTCTCTTTGAAAGGCTTCCAAAGAAAGAAAAAAATGGAGCCTTGTGAGATAATCTCTGAAGAATGGAGCTCTCTTAGTGGGTTATATACAGCAGAGGAAGCTGAGTTTTTGGCCCAGTTTCTTGGAAACTGTTCAGTCCCAGAGGGGCTCCATGGAAATTTCAACTTGGGAGTTCAATCATCTTCTGCATTTTGGCCTACAGCCATCAATAGTGACAGTTTCTATGCTCCTTCAGATGTTGCTGGTCATTCTGATAACTTTGGCTCCATGTCCATGGATTGTGAAGCACTAGTTTCTGAACCAGCAGAAGTGGACAACAGCATGGAGGGCTCAGATAAGAGATCAAGGAACTCAGTACAGGTACAATAACTCTCAAAATGTTACTTGCCATTGCTACTTCGTGTCAGTAAGTTTAGTCCTATATTCTTCTATCATTCTCTTGTTTATAGTTACATGTAACGCCTCTAACAAGGAAAGCGTTAGATCACTTATTGGTGCAATTTAGTATTCAAGTGGTTAAGACATGTTTTAGAAACGAATTAGTTAGTTTAATCTTTGCATTAATGGGCTCTCATCCTGGTTCGATTTTGCAGATCCCAAAGAACAGGAGGAATGTTAAACCAAAGAGGAATCCAAACTGTTCTTCTACATGCAACAAGGAAGAGGATAGAAGCAATAATGGCCTTCAGGTTCAGAACTCTAGCAGTTGCTGCTCATCAGAGGTAGAGTCCAGTGCTTCTCAGGAAGAAGAAGATGGAAGCCATAAGAACAACACAGCCCTCAAGTCAAATGCCAAATCAAGATCTAACAGAGGTCCTGCCACAGATCCTCAGAGTGTCTATGCAAGAGTAAGTCCGAGCAATTCATCATGTTCAATTATCTCTTCTTGCATGATTCACTCGGTTCTTAAAATTTCTATAGACTGAGTCCATTTAATAATTTTTCATCCTATCATGCTCATAAAATGAGATCTAACATTTACTTTTTGCATTATGCAGAGGAGAAGAGAAAGAATTAATGAAAGGCTGAGAATCTTACAAAACCTTGTCCCCAATGGAACAAAGGTAACTTCCTTGATAAATTTATCTTCTAAAAGCTATTTAGACAATTATTAAACATTTGATCAAGGTGTTTAAATTCTCAAACTAATTGAAATTGGTGAATTTGCAGGTGGACATCAGCACTATGCTTGAGGAAGCTGTGCAATATGTGAAATTTTTACAGCTCCAGATTAAGGTAACAACCTAGGAATTTTCCTTAATGACTCTGTATTATCTCAAACGTTACTTTGGAAAGACAATTCTGAATTAAATCTTTCTGTTTCCTAATTTTTTTTATTTTTATTTAACAGCTTCTAAGCTCTGACGATCTGTGGATGTATGCTCCAATTGCTTACAATGGATTGAACATTGGAGTAGAGCTCAATATCACACCAATCAAACAACCATGAGAAAATGAAGCATCAAATTTTTTAGCAGTCTGCATTATTGTGATGTTTCTGTTATGTTCATTCGTATAAATGGCATTTGATCCGGCGAAATATGGTCGAGATTAACTAATTAAAGAATCTTTATTGTAGTTTTCTATTAAACAATAAGACATCAATTGAGAGTTCAATACGTGACTCCTTGTAACATAGTTAGGAGTACTACAAAAAAAATATTCTGTCAAAGAGTTCACTAATTGACTCATGGAATATTGTGTAATATATACTCTTTGCATTTATGAGACCTTGTTTCAATTTTTTATGTACTTGATTGATACATTTATTAGTGAATACCCTTCAATTTTAAATTAAAAAAATTATCCCTCTAAACTTTTGTTGCTCGGCATTTGAGAAATTTCAAATATAAAGTTGAGATATATATTATATATAAGTAAAGTAAGTTTTTTTAACGTGGAAGCTCTATTAATCAATGTGAAGGTTTTGTTGACCAAATCATTAATTTATCAGGTGATGACTTTTCACCTTTTTAGTACAAATATAAAGAATTATTTGAAGTGTAGAAATTCTTTGTAGTTAATACAAAAAATAATAAATTAATTATCTCTTAAAATTTTTAATAATTGATTATAAATATAACTTGACATGTTCTAAAAATAAAATAAGATAAAATAATATATGATTGAATGATTTATGATGGTGTCATCTCAATGAGCCAATTGTCATCACTTCTCTCACACCAATCTTATATAACTAATTTTATAGATTTTCTATAATTTATTGTGTTTTTTTTATATCACAATATATTATTAAATTTAATTTTTTACTAACACTTGCAGATACGATTAATTTAACATGTATTGATATATAGTAAAAGAAACTAATTTTTTTCTAGCAAATAAACTAGTATATAATTAAAGTAGGTTCCCTTAAACATGGGATCTTTGTTTGATCGATGAAAATATTTTATTGATTAAACTTTCATCTTCTTATTTGATGACTTTTCATTTTTTTTTATACATATAATAATGATTTTTTATAATCAACTAGAAAATAATAAAGTAATTAATTTATATAAATTCTTCATAGTCAATAATAAAGTAATTAATAAAAAATTAATTAACCACCTTTTAAATTGAAAATTTTTTGAAGTTTGAAATTTTTTTTAAATGAACAAGAAAATTAATGAATTATTCTTTGAAGTCTAATAATTTTTTGGAGGGAAAGAAAAAGTTAACAAATTAATTAACTGCCTCTTAAGTTAAGAATTATTCGAAGTTCAAACATTTTTTTGAAGTCAACAAGAAAAATAATGAATTAATTAGTAAAATGTATCTTAAATTTTCTAATAAAAGACAATAAATATAACTTAATATAATCTAAAATTGAAGTTAAAAAAAAATAATATATGATTAAATAATTTATGATAATACTCTCTCAATGTGTCTATTTTTGTTATTTATCTTTCATCAATATCACATAACTAATTTTATAGGCTTTTTTCAAATTTATTATGTATATTTTAGATCACAATACATTGCTAAATCAATATTTTCCAAACCCTTACAAATACCATTGTATTAAAATGTATCAACCTTGTAATTCCTACCCGGTGAACATGTAATTAAGCACAATCTAGTGGTGGGATCTCACAAATAGGCCCATAGCCTTTAAAAGACTTAATATTTGGTCCAATAATAAGCTAGTCGAACAGAACTTTGACAATAAAAAATAAAAAGTGCAATTTCAAATTTTTTGTACTTGTTCGGTTTGAAAGTAATTCAAAATAAAACATTGAAACATTTTATAATAAAGTGAATTTTAAAACAATTAATGCTGATCGAATTCAACTCTACTATTGAAATGGGCCTAGCCAGGAGAGCTTATCCTTTTGAGTTCAACCAAAAAAAAAAATGATAATGATTTGGGTTTAAATTAATTTTGCCAACATTGAGTTGAACAGTCAAAAACAGTTTATTTTTTATGACTAAATTTTAGGGCTAGGAGGTCAGCTCTCAAGGTTTAAGTCCATTTGGCCTAAACATTTTTCTAAGATTATATAGGCAAGAACTCAAAGGATATGGACTTTAGGTGAAAATGACTTTTCAGTTCAACCCCACCTTAAAAAAACTCAGATAGCGTGAGAAATAGAGAGAGAAAAATTAAAAAAAATTAAATTTTCTCTTTCATCTTCTTCCATTTCTTCTTTAAATGTATTTAAATACACCAAAAGCTGAATGCAAAGGATTTGCTTACCTTGAAGGACCAAGCTTAATAGGATAGGTAACAATGGATAAATTTAGAGTTTTAGATTTAGATTTTATTTTGATTTATATTGCCTCCTTAACTAATTGGTTGTTTTCTCAAAAGGTCAAACTTACCTAGTCTTTTTAGTCAATCATGCATTATCTTAGCTTTTTTCAATTTTTTTTTTAAAAATGATTTCTCACTAGTTTATGTCACCCCAACTATTTTGAAACCAAAATCCTTAGTAAGAGAAAACGGATAAGTTTATACAAGTTTATAAGTAGGCATAAATTTAAATGTTCAGTCTTAGCCAGAGAGAGACATATTTAAACCAAATGATCCACACTTCCACAGATTCCTAATGCTAATAGTGTTACACTTCCGTCCAACATTTTAAAAGTAATTAATATATGGAATCAGACAAGTATTTTCAATAATAAGCATTAATAGTTGTCTATTTAAATTTAATTTGACTACATGATGAACATTTATTTTTGTAAGTAAATAGATGTCCAACCAACCATAGCTTAGATCTTTCCGTTAAACTTTATGTTTGAGATTCTAATTCCTTTCTTTTAAGCCTTTTGTACTTCTCAAATTGTACTATGACTATTTAGGTTCCTTCTTTTTTTTTTTTTGGTTTTTATGAGGCTTTTTAGTGCCTTCTTGTTATCAAAAATAATTATCGCCACTTGAGTCAACTCAACGGATTATTAGGTGAGTGAAAATTTTGATAAATGGTCTAAATTTAGATTGTGATAGTGATAAGAAATAGACTTTTGAAATGTAATAAATTGTAAGATATCTGTTTGACTTAGATGCTGTAAGTGAATTTGTTTTTGAGAAAAATGGATCACTTAACAAAAGTGCAGGTTACACTAGTAATAAATATAATTAGTTAATAAATGGGTCAAAATGTCATTTATTTAGTATTTTAATCCCTTAAATTTAGTTATAATTTCCATTTTAGTTATGTCAATTTGCTTTATACTAAATTCGTCTCTTGACGTGTAAATTATATCATATGTATTTTAATTTATATATTGGAAAAAGTATATTTTTGGTCCATATTGTTTCTCTTAATTTATAATACGATCCTTATAGCTTAAAAAGTTGTATAATTAAGTCCATAGAGTTTAAATAAGTTTCAATTATATTTGGTCCCTATCATTATATCTTTCCAATATTTTTGTCATATATTTGAGTTAATTTTACTTTATTATCTATTTTATCTCTTTTATTAGCAGAAAAAAAAAAATATTAAGAGTGTTAAGATAAGATATAATTAGTTCTATTAGCAAAATTTAATAGAATGTATATTAACACAATTCTAACAATAGAGACTAAAGTAAAATATTTGTAACATTTAAGAACCCAATTACAAAATTTTAAACTATAAAGAGCAAATTAATAATTGAATGAAACTATAGGGCTTGGAAAAATAATTTTTCTTTATATTTTGGTATATTAAGTTAATACACATATGTAGATTATTGGTTAGATCAATTTTTGATCATAGCTTATAACGTTGAATACATATATGATATAACTTAGAAGATTAATGACCTATTAAGAGGCTCAAGTTAAAATATTAAAAAATGGTACACTGAGCACTAAACTTATAATTTAATTAAAAATACATTAGTGTATTTATTTTAATTGCATAATTAATAATCATGAAATGAACAAATTGAGACGATGGAGGAAACAATTAATTTCAAAAGAGCCACAATTTAGACAAGTAGGAAATATAGGAGTAATCTAAGTTGGATTATTTATGATTATAATATATATATATATATATATATATATATAATGCTACTTATACATATAAAAACACTTTTGCGTTATTTATTTCAAATTACACACTAACATAAGAGTATTTCAACCGCGATGCCATTATCTTCCTATATCTCTCCACATTCCACACAAATCACTCCCCTCTCGTTCCTTTATATTTATGTGCTCTTCATGTTATGCTCATTCTGAAGATTAAAAGCAAGAAAGCAGCTAACAAAGACCAATTTTCCACATCAAGCAGCACCAAATTAAAACGAAAATCAGACAAAATTTCAAAAGAAGAACACAAAAGTAACGCATCATCATTGGATTCAAGTGTTTCCTCTTCTTTCTGTAATTCATCTTCCCTCACTTGATCTCCATTATCAGCCTCGACAAGTTTAAGCTCCTCGTCGCATACTGTGGCATCTTCTTCTTCTCCTCCTCCTTCAACAAATAATTATGGAAATATATTTGGCTTTACGGTTTGGAGACATGAAGATGCCAAAGGTAGTAGAAACGTAATGTTCTAATAATAATAGCTTGGATTTGTGTTTGATTATGATCTTTAGCCTATTGGTTTTGGTCTTATTGGGTAAGTTTTTTGCTATACCTCCCATGGGTTCTATTTGGTGCCCTATCGAAGCGAGCAATGCAACCGGCTGGCAGTGGGCTATGTGGAGACAGAAGAGTTTGATTCGGTGGAGTATAAGAAGATCATCATGGAAGGGTTGCTTGAGAGGAATCATAGTCATTTGAACATAGACTCTGTTGCGAAGTCTGAGTTAGGGCAAATGCAGTTATGTTACGATGAGGGGTGCACATGGACCCCTTAATTTTTTAGATTTGATATATTGAATATTAAGTTATAATTTAATACCCCATATATTTTATATTTTTGTACCCATTGAAATTACACACATAACTTAAATGATAAGGTTATGTTGTTTTTAATTAATTCATATTTTAATTTGAATCCATTAGACTCACACATGTATTATGTAATATGTATATAATTTTATATTTAATATATGTATACTTTTGATGCACTTATATAAATAATAGTTTTATAATAAGTGAGTAGGATATAATTAAGATCAAATGTCAATATGTTATTTTCGTTAGATTTTAAATAATTGTTTTTAAAAATACTGTAAAATTTTTGAAATATTGTTGAAAAAAATAATATTTATAATGACATATAAATATGTTTGTTATTAGAAATTGACAGCTATAAATTTTTATACTTCATCAAATAAACTTTTTTCCTTTCAAGTTGCCTTTTAGATTTCATTATTGAACTATCATGATGTTATTAAATGATGGTATATTTTTTTTAGTGTAAGCAGGTAAATAAAAATGTCCTTATGAGTGTTTATGTATTGAAATTGATATTAATATTGAGAGTAATATAATATTCATTTAAATTTAAGCTTATTTTTAAATTTAAGATAGATAGAATGATGATATCCTAATTTAATTTGAAAGTTAAGGAAAATTTTGATTTAAAAAAATATAATGTTAAATTATAATTTTTAAAATAAAATATAAACTATTCGCCTTTATTGACTCTAAGTTCTGAAGTTCTGGCTCCCCTACTCAGTGAGCTTGAAAGAAACTCTATAGTCTATAGTGTTTCATGTTAGAATTGTAATTATCTTATAGTTTTTTTCTAACTTTTTTGTTTTGTTTGGTTTTGTTTGAGGAATATTTCGTGTATGTGTGTGTGATTTGTACATATTTTGGAGAAGATGATGTTTGCAAATCCGTAGTTAAGTTACTCAACCATTGACAATTGTATGCGTGGTATGATATTTAAGAATTTTATTGTAAATAAATAACAATTATTTTTCTTGTTTCATTTGGACATAAAGGTTTTTTTTTTTGTAAATAATATTAATTCAAATAATTGGAGGTGGAGGTGAGTTATGTGGAGAAGAGGTGAATTTTGAAAAATGGACAGAATGTTCCAAATAATTGAGAGAGTTATTTTTTATTTTGAAAGTTAAGAAAATGGTTTACAAATAACTTAAAGTTAAAAGAATTTATTTATTTTCATAAAACTAAATTGCTTATTTAAGTGTGTAATTATTTTGTGAGTAAAATTTTTAGTTATTTATTTATTACAAAGTTGTCATTTTGATTATTTGTGTATTGTAATGTTTAAAATAATCTTCTATTTATTAAAAAATGTTACATTTAGTCCCTATTTTTTTAAAAAATATTAAATTTAATTCTTTAAATTTATAATTTAAAATTTGATAAAGAGACTATTTTTTTGAAAAAAAGAGATCAAATATAATATTTTTCAATAAGTGCAGTTTGAATTTTACAATAAATAATAAATTAAAATGATAAATTTGTAATAAATAAAAAATAAAAAAATAATTTTTTTTATTATCTTACTGTTATCTAGTTTGAGGGTTCATAAATTAACTAAAATATAAATATACTTGACGCAAGATAGTGGGCTGTTTTAAAGCCGGTTTGGGATTGCTTTGAATTTTTGCTTATTTTCAAAATCACTTAAAAGGTATATATTCAAGAAGGTAAGTAAAAAAAAAATATATATATATATAATAATTAACAAATTTAGGTGAAAATACTTTTCTTTTTATTTATTTAATTTTTCACTTTTAATTTCACTTTAAGATAAAAACTCTAATTTTTTTCCTTCTTTTACATCATAGAAAAATTATTTTTGCTATCATTCAAGTTTTATTTTTCTTTTAACAAAAACTTAGCCATGCATTATAGACAATTTTTGCTCTAACAAAATAAAAACAGCTTCTTGGACTGAAAAATCTTGGCCGAACAGGGTTAAGTCTAAACTTAACTGAAATCAAGCCCACTACATCAAGAAGTAAATCCGCATGCAGACATGTTGGAAACGATTTTAAAATACTTTCAATTTCAGAAACGAATTTAAAAAACAAATAAAATCAAAAGACCAGAATATTATTTTAACATGCAATATATATATATATAAAAGAAAAATTGACAACAAACAAATAAATTGAGACAAATTATCCCTAGTCCCCTAAACGGGGAGTCACTCCACACATCAATATACAACATCTAGATAACTTTTAAGCTTGCATAAGAAGGAAGATATGTTAAAGTCAGGATGTATGTAATAAGAAATCCTAGAATCTCTAATGAAAGAAGAAAAAAAAAGAAAGAAAACCCAGAGTACAACTTTCTAATACGTAATCCTTTATTAAGCATATGATACAGTCTACAAATTCAATGCTGAGAATTGTGAGGGGCCAAGAAGGGGCACGAGAAAAAAGATACATGTATGCTACGTGCCATGAGATGAGATCCCAATTGATAGATAAGCTGTTTCGTTCTTCATGCTCTTTCATTATTGACATGACTAGGAACTTCTCCTTGGCTGTCCAAAGGCATATACTGTGCCATGATAGCTCTGATTTCAGAATCCATGTACGACTGCAAATCCACCAACATGTATACCATCAGATTTACACAATCAAACATGATAAAGTAATAAATACAGGAAGTCATTACTTGACAGAAGGAAAAATAAATAAAAGGTCAAATTACAGTTTATCCCCAGGTAGTTGAGTTCAAAATCACTGTTTCGCTATGATTTAAACTCAAGTGTCTAGTTTAACATTTCTGTAGTTCAATTATAACTTAACCACACTGATATTTCACATCCAAATTTTAACGCGTAAATGCTAAAACAATGGTTAGTTTCTACTTATTTAACATTTTGTTTCTTTGAGGCTATCGTTAATATTAAATTGACAATTTAAATTTAAATTTTTCCAACCTAAGCATAATAATAATAGCCTTAAAGACAAATTGTAAGAGGTATAAGCAAAATAGACATCTAATATTCACGCAATTATTTTCCTTAAAAAAGATACCAAAAATTAGCAAGTTGCCCTTAAGTTACATGTGTTCTCCAAGAACAGCCTGAAATGCTATAGAAATATAGCATTCAATAAAGTATTTGACAACATCACTAAACCAAGGGAATGCTATAGCTTACCCTTATTCTGTATTTGTAGATGAGATATGCTCCACCAGCAGCCATAGCTAAGCCAATTAAAATGACCCAAAAAGCAGCCCAAGGAGACCTTCCCTCACTGGCTGTTTTACCTGCAGATTACCCAACAGAAAACTTAAAAACAAAGCATATTCAGATGTCTGTATAATATTATATGTTAAGCGCAGTGGACTCACTTATGCAGGTATCGTGGTCCCTGATGTACAGAAGATCCCCACTACAACTGCAGTCATAGCTGCCCCAGGTATTCTTGCAACTACATTCAGGGCACTGACAAGCTTTTCTCTCCTTGCATTCATCAATATCTGCAAGGAAGAAAGAGAGAGAGTTTAAGTTTACACATTCATCTATATAGTTATCTGGGTTCTTAACTCACATTTCTCATTAATCAATAGGTAATGCCATCAAGTTCACAATGTTTGTCCAAACCCAATGGTTAAGAATGATCGATTTTTAATTACTTCACCGTTGCTATGAATAGATATAGTTGAAAAGGTTCACTAAGTTATTCTTTGCCGTGAATCAAACTATAGTTTATCTGAGTATACTTTAAAAAGGAGCCTGCACTGCAGTAACAGTCTAGACACAATGCTGCAAAATGGTCATCTATTAAGTCACTTCCATTGCCCTATGTGTCAACTGAATGGGTTCAGCATGTTGTACATCAAAATTCTAACTAAAACAACGCTAATTTAACAAAGGGCAGACTATAAATAATTAAGAGAGTAAGGAGCAAGGCATTTTTAACCCAAGTGTTCAGTGTCAAGTATAAACAAAGACCAAGTATAAAACAGTAAACATTGGATCCCATTAATGTTCCACAACTGTATTTGTAGAAGACCCTAAGGAATAAACAAGTTCCCTTCACATTTAATTAAGGTATCAAAACAAGACCTCGGAATCTCTTCATGGCATGCTGTACTTTTCTAGCTATTCTGGATAACCTAAATTTACCACAAGAATTTGCTCTACCATAGATGTAGATAAGCAAAAGCAATATCAGCATTTCTCACCTACACAATTTTTGACACCGTCGCCTTTAAAACCTGCAGGACATTGGCATTTAGCCTCTCCATGATCCTGTTTGCAAAGCAACAATAGTTTATGTCACAATTTATTTTCCATTATGGGGCCCACAAAAATGATATAGTGACATTATAAATTTCATGAAGACAATAGAATCTAAGTAGAGTTGGGTCAAGAAAACTTAAAATGTACTAACCAAACAAGCAGAAAATGCATGTCCATTCCGGGCTTCATGCCAACAACCTCCATTGTTTATCTTGCACCGTCCAGGTCCGCTGGCTGTAAACATAGAAGAAACTAGTTTAATGGAAGTATGAATTTGAAATATAAAAGAATTACGGATGCAAAAAATTAATACAAAACACATCATGAACCACATTTCATTAAGCGTCATAAAAATGAGTTGCAAATTAAGAAGAGTTTTGATGTCAGTGCAGCAGTTATTGATTCCTTTGCCGTGCACAATTTTGGTTGGGCATTCCTATATTCCTATGCCTGTTAATTGTTAAAACTTTTGGTTTGAATTTTTCAAAAATAAATTTATATCAACATTGTAATTCTAACTATTCAGATTGTTACTGTTTATTTTACGCTGTACTCAAACAGGTAATGCCAGCAATTCTAAGTATAGCAAGTTCAGTCCATTACAGGGCTGAAACTGTTAGTAATCAGATCAAACGATAAATCTGACAAGATCAGTGACCTCATTTCTTGCTTGTGGTATTAAATTTGGTATAGAGGTATTTGGGACTTAAAAGTCTTTTAGATTAAAAGAATAGTTACTACTGGACTGCTGTGCACCCAAAGTTTAAAGTATAAGTGGATTTGTGAGGTTATCATATTACTCTAAAATCTAAATAGTGGTTGAGGGGTCAAAGTTAAGCATACAGACACTGCCTTTGATTCTTCTAATAATACAATTTTTGGCTCCCTCCCATCTTCTCCCAAACTATTTGTCCACCTATATCCTCAACATGGTATAAGACCCTAAACATCATCCACCTTGGATCCTAACCCTAGTTTTAGTCCCTCCAAAAAATAAAGATACTAGAAATGAAATGAAATGAAATCCATCTACTCATTCAGAAATTAGGTTATGTAAATGGATACCCTGCATTAATGCAAGGGATCAATTAAGAGTGTGATAGAGAGAAGGAGAGAAAAATGAATTTTTTTTCCTTTTTATCTTTTATCTTTCTCTCTCTATATGATTGGTTAGGTTACATCAGCTGAGTGTGGGGCTTGTCTTTCAATAATTTATTTTGTTTGGCCCCGTCCTTTTCTCCCCAACTTTTTCTCTCCAAATTTTCTCAACGAATAATGCGTACAAAGTTAGAAGAAAGAGTGAGCAAACCCAATTGCAAGGCATCACCACATCCAAGTGAGAAAGAATGCACAATCAAATATGTTGATATTGATTGGCAAATCCACTCAGATGTGATCAATAAACAAATGAGCACCAAACTTTATCTCATATTATTTAGTTCCTGGGAAACTAACCCTTATAGAATTGATGGAAGTCACCATAAAAGTCAATAACCGCCAGATTAGATCTATAGTTCAGGTGGCAATCCCCATTCTAGTATAAATACCCCCCCCCCCCCCCCGCCCCACAAAAAAAAAAAAAAGAGTCCCCAAAGGAGATAAAAAGAAAGAAAGCAAAATTTCAAGTTTAGGTCATCCTTTTGATTTTTTTTTAACATTCAAGTAGTAAATAGTGGAAAACAGAAGCTTAATCCAGATAATGCTAAATTAAAATACAAACTGAGAATAGGCATGTAGGGGAAAAGTGATGTGGTAAATATTAGTTACTGATCATAGAAGGAAAACACTTTGCGATATTTTGTCATTCTCAAGCAAATCACAGATCATTGTCCACGATGTTTAAAATGCATTCTTTCGATTTTTATCCTTTCTTCATCTTCCATTCCATGTATCATGCACAGATTTGGATAAAATTCGGTGAAATATATGCAATCAGAAAAGTAAAGTTTTAGTAATTTAACCTTCGCAAATAGTATAACCATCTCCTTTGAACTGCACGCCATCAACCAAGGGGCATTCACATACTCGCCCACGGAATGTATCCTGTAAAAATAAATATAAGCATATATGTCAACAGAAAACTAGGCTTTTAGAAATCTGAAATGTCCTAGCCTGCTAGGTATATGGTAATTTTCTATCACAGATATAAATACCTTGCATGCAGTAATATTGGCACCTTTATCCTGCCAACATCCACCATTGTTACCCAAGCACTCATTTGTCTCCATATCTGCCAAGAATAGTATGAAACTCACGAAGAAATAGGTCCAAAACTAACAAGCGAACAGCAATATCCCTACATTTCATAGCACCCACAAAAAAAAAAAAAAAACATTTTACCGCTGCTCAAACAAACAGCTGGTTCAGTAGCTTCCTCAAACCCAGAACAAATGGCCTTTAGAACCGCACCTTTCTCCAATTTTCCTGGAAAAAAGAAAAAGACCAGTTTAGAATTGAGAAACTAGACCAGTAAGTATCACAAAGCATACCCAACATACCTCGATACTGTCGATTATTGACAACAAGAGTAGGCAATATTGTAACATCACCTCGTGATCCCTTCCCAATCTACAAAAGATACTTTTTGTTAAGCAGCCATAAACTACTAAACTAATACAACCAATTAAATGGAACTAATAGCAATTACAAAGGACAATACTTGAGCATCTTGCTCTTCTTTCAAAACAGGATTGTCAGAATCGGCATCAGGATCCCCCATGCACTTTTCAATCTTTTTAATGTCAAGACCTGCAGACATTAATTAAACAAATTTAGAAAGTCATTATCATTTAACATTACCCAAGGAAATTGTTTTAAGCAATGATGACCCACATACCAAGTGATCTAATGACAGCATTTGCACAATCCTTATTGTATTTTTTCTCCTTCATTGGGCATCTAATTTGAAAATCAGTCACATAGTCCCACCACACCCAAGGCTTATTGGTTTCCTTTGCCACTTTGAAAACACATAGCTGCCTCAAATTTTCAATAACCACATTTTTCCCATCATAACCTGTGCTGAAGTCTTGCTCAGGATCAGGAGCACAATATCTTCCATGATTTATACACTGGGACTTGCACTGTTTGCTTAATGTGAATGCCTTTGGACAGTACCAAGTTATATAATGGGGTGTAAACTGTGTGTAACCACCTTTCTCTAATATCTGTGCTGCACCCTTGAAATCCTTCACAAATTCCATCAACATATCACATTTAACTCCACACTCATCATTGCTGTTAGTCCACAGCTCATACTCTACACGATCATCCGGATGGGGCACTGCCTCTCTCCAATCAAGATTTACATTGACCATATCCCCACCACTTATGGCATTCTTTAATTTTTCACCAAAACTTTTTTCAATGAGAGCAGATGGTATTGTTATATTCTCTACATATTTTGCAGATGATAAATCCTCCTCAGGTGTGTCCATGGTTATTAAGGGTTCCTCAATATCATCTGCAACAAGAACTGCAGAGGCACCAGCTTTCTGGGCATTCCAGACCTTCAAAGCAAAGAAGCAATCTGAAACGAACAAATAAAAGCACTAAGAATGCACCCAAGAGAACATATTAAGACTTTATCACACTCACATGTATAGCATACTATTGCAATTCTTAATTAAACAAGCATATTGCTCGCAACTAGGAATTACTGTAACTAACCATTCAAGAAAAAGATATTAATGAGTAGAAATTAATAAGTTACTGCAAAAGACCCGCTCAGGCAGTGCATTAGGCCAGCATATACTCTTTTTTTATTTTTGCAAAGTAAATATCAACAAGTTCAATCATCGTATTGTGATTAGAATATAATTTAATAACCATAGCATTTCATGAATCAATACAAGGTAATTAGAATATAATTCTTACAGGGAAGTTAAAGGCGCTGAGGTGAGGCATTTTTTTAGGTCATTGCCTCTCATGGTGTGAGAGGCACTGCCTTCACTGGGGCGCTTTTTGGCGCATTTTAGCATCTTAAGCCTGTCTAGACGAGTGCCTTTTAGAGCCTAGGTGATGTTAGGGTTTTGTATGAGGTTTTTTTAATTAAGGGTAGTTGTAAATGCCTAACCCAATTATTATAGAATAGTCAACAACTTCAGATTATATAGAATACTAACTATTATTTAAAGCCCAGCCCAAACCAACCTTAAAAACATAAGAAACCTAGGGTTAAGTAAAAAAATAAATAAAAACAGCCATGTGGCCCTTCAATTCCGCTAGCAAAGGGCCACTTAAACTAGAAGAGAGCAGGAAGAAAGCAAAGTTCTGCTACTCTTCTTAGTTCTTCCAATCTTCTTCTACTGTTTTATACCTTTTGAAACTGAAGTTATTTTTTACATTTTGAAATCTGAAAGTGTTTTTCCTACAGCTACTGTTCTTCCACTCTTCCTATACTCTTCTTCCATTCTTCTACTGTTTTATATAGCTCATTTTAGCACCTTACTACACTTGGGCAAATGCCTTTTTGGCGCCTCTCGCCTTAATGCATTTTAGAGGTTAGGGCGCCTTTCGCCTTTGACTATCTTGAATTCTTAGTGAACAAAACTAAGAAGAATGGAAAATGATAGATGGACATGAAAGAGATAAAAAAAGAGTATATGTTATGATATTAATGCAAACTGACAAAAGAGGCATATTCTCCATGAAGCAGAGCGAAACAATTAACCAAAACTGACAAATGCAGCCACCTCCCAATTTGTAAGAACTAAGAAGATTAACCAAAAAACTTTTTCCCGTAGGCGACACTAGTGAAAAGTTGAAAGGGATTAATTGTAAGAAATAAGAAGCATTGTTGTCATTACGTAATCATAAAGTGAGGTCTATTCCCAATTTACAAATAATTCAGTTGCATGTCCAAAAACCAAAGCACACATCCAAATTCGTAATTATCAAATAAAACCTAAAGACATTTCTTGAGCTATCAAACCATTCAGAACAAACTGGACTAGCAACTAATTTTTTTTAATTCGACAAAAAAAACATAGCATCCAACGAATTATTACAAGGTAATTAGAATATAATTCTTAGCGATCAAAACTAAGAAGAATGGAAAATGATAGATGGACCTGAAAGGAACAGAGATAAAGCACATATATGTTATAATATTAATGCAAACGGACAAAAGAGGCATATTCTCCATGAACCAGAGCGAAACAATTAAGCAAAACTGACAAATACAACCAGCTAAAGCTTAGTAAGGAGCAAAATAATCAATGAAGTGAGAAGTATAAGAATCTTACTACTCGATATTAGTAGTGAGCACACCAAAAAGAAGTAAACATTTTAACCTCAGTTCATTACAACATATTAGTCCAAGTACGAGAATCTTACTTCCACGATCGAGTAAAAGGATGGTGGGAAGAGCTCCAGGCTTTGATTTGAAGGTATCTCCAAACTCTGTACATCCCTTCTGGTTCTCCTTCGGGTACACGACGTTCCCAGCCATACTACCTCCATACTGAGGAATCCCAAAGTTGCCAATTGCACTATCCTGTGTGCCTTTAATCTTCTCCGGCGATGTCACCGTCAAGCTGTTCTTCTCCACTACGAATCTCGCCATTGATAGGGGCACGAAGGAAACCAACAGAAACCCTAGAAATAAACAAAGCGATGATCTCCGGAGCTTCATTTTTTGCACTTCAAGGGGGACACAGACGGAGAGAGATGAGGGATCCCAAAATTTTACGAGGGGTTAGCTCGGAAGATCAATTAAACGTACCCCAAGAGTAAAAATCATGCCTTTATTCTCAGCTTCACTTTGTGGAAATTGTTGTGGACTCACAGAAAGAAGAACTAGTCTAGAATTTGCCTTCTATTGTTCATTGGTCGTGTGAGAAATAAGTCTCAGAGCGGGGAGACTTGGAAGACTTGGAAACGCAAAAGATCTCTTGACCCTTTCAGGAGTCCACGGAGTGAATGGCGCCCTTAAAGCCTTAACAACGAAGCATGGACTTCAATTCAAGGTTGTCTTCCTAATCCTTACTAATAAAACTGATTCTGTTAAAAGATAAACAGGGTTTATTGGAAAAAGTAGTGGAGACTTGGAATAATTGAGGTCAGGTCTTTCTAAATTAATTTAGTTGATTCAATTTCTGTATATTTCTAATCAAAATATCAGATACAATATAGATAAAACATGCATGATGAATATCAAATTTTATGATACTTCCCGTTATTTAACCTCACATGATTTTATTGGCAAAAAAAATATGGATTTTGTCCTTAAAAAAAAATTTATATTTTTTTGTTTTCAAAATTTTAATAATAAACACTTTAAAAAGTTCTATTAGAGCTAGACTTGTGTAAAAATTTTGAAATATTTTTTATTAAATTCTTTAACAAAAATTAGTATAAACAAAAACATATAATATTAAATTATATATATTTACTTATTATAATATATTAAAATATTAATAATAAAACTGAAAAATTATGCCTAAATTATATGTCTAACTAATTTATATTAATAGTAAGTAAAGTAAAGGACAAGAGAATCTACGTTTCATTGCAGTGATTGTTAAGATGTTGGCCAAGCATAGAAACGAAAATTTATATCAATTAAGTAGTGAAAGCAATTCAGCATTGATTTCCGGATATGCCCCTAAGCATGGGACCAAATTGATAAATCGGAAATTTATGCTAAACTTAAACGCAATTTTCCAGTTTATATATATATATATATATATTATTAAATATATATATATATATATATATATATTCGTTGTTTGCATTTATTAATACGTAGGCATATGTGTATGTATGTATATGTAAAAGATAATGCAAACAACGTGTATTAACTTAATGTATAGGCGGCTTAGTGAACTTCTTGATCAAAATATTAGTGGAAAACCAACTAGAAATAAAATATAAGAAAATGCAGCCACACTTGTAAATAAATAAAAAAAATATTTTGTAAAGAGCCTTTTTTTTTTACCATTAGGGTGTGGATGAAATGGAATAATTTATGAAAATTATCTTTTGTAGTCACCATAGAATTAAAAAATAATATAAGAAAAATTATTTATCACTTTCTGCTTTTATTTTCCCCTTGTCTTGCGTCTTTCTTAAATAACTGAAAATATAGTGTCTCAAATTGAACTTAAAAAATGTGGACCAATCTTACGTACGTGGACGTACTATTTCATAAAATTATTGATTTTGTCGGCAAGGGAACCTTCGTGCTTCACATCTATCAATATTTTTTTAAACTTAAAACTTAACCTGCTTCGTGTCCCTTTCTCTTTTTGTCTCTATGGCTTTCTTACATGGGAGACTATTTTCCTTTCTCTTACTCACAGTTGTAAAACGTTTTATTATTTGAATTTACGGATTTATATAAAAGAATTTAATTAATTTAATATAAATTTAAATTTAGTATAAATTTAAATAAACTTGTGAATTGACTTTTTAAATATATTAATTTTATAATTTTAACATATCAATTAATTTATAAAATTAATAACATAATAATTTAAATTCAAAATTAAATGATATATAAATAAGTTTTTTTTCTATCAAATCTTTATAATTTATTTTATCATAAATTTAAATATATATAAAAAATAATAAAATTACATTTAATATATATTTATTTAAAAAATAAATAAATATTATTTAATTAATTATATTAAATAATTATTTATATACAACTATATTAAAATATTTATATTAAGTATTACAAATTATGAAATATAAATTATTTTTATTTGATTAAACATAATTTAAATTATATTTAAATAATTTTTTAATATATGTAATATTTAAACTATAAAATTATATATTTTAATAATTATTTATTAATTAAATTTATATTATAAGTTTATCTCTTTTTTATAAATTTGTTTAAGAGTTGAACTTGCTTTTACTTATTTGTGTTTTCTTTTAATCTTTTTTTACAGCAAAGATATAAACTGAGACTTCCGATGGTGCGTCACCGGAAACCACCGTCTTCCTCCGCCGCTAAATTGTCTACAAACCTTCCATTTTCTTTCACTCTTCCCACTGTTTCCAAATGCATTTTGTTGCTTCTGAAGATTTTGATGCCTTTTGCTTCTCTCATCTGTCTTTCTTCTTCATAATAGGAAAACCTTTTTCTACCATGAACATTCACTTCATCTCAATGCCTGATTTATTAATGCAACACATTTGGGCCTCCCTCTTTAGACATTAATATGGCCCAAATTCAGAGAGACAAAAGAACTTCTCTTACATACTAAAAAGCATAACAATTGACAGAAGCCTCTTTCGTTGAAAGCCGCCATACCTAATAAGATCACATCAGAATCACATGTTGCATGGCAAACTTTTTTTGTTGTTAGTTTTTTTTTTATTCACCCTTGCTACACAGCATATATGTTATGCGATAAGGGATTTTTTTTTTTTATAAGATAGCCTTCTTTTATTTATAATATAGCTCGTTTGGTTATTATAATTGACACAATGGGAATGAGAGTAAGAATGAGAATATTAAAATGTTATTTAGTTAAAAAAGAATAAGAATAGACATGTCTCTATTTATTTCGTTTGGTTAGTAAATTACACATGAAAATCAATTAAGTAGTGTGCATATATTATCATATTATCTTTTATTATAAAACAAAAAAAAAGCAGACATCTCTTCGAATTATTAATTAATAATATAATTATATATTAATATGTAGTTAATAATAACAAAATAATATATATTTAACAAATCAATAATAATAATAATAATAAATATTATTAATAAATAATAATAATAAATTAAAAATAAATAATTTAATAATAAATGATAATAAATCAAATAAATAATAATAAATTAGGGTTTTGATGCATATAGGATATTTTTGTCTAAAAATTATTATAAGTATAAACACTTTCTTAAAGTATATTTTCATTTTTAAGAAACCAATCTCATTCCATAATTTCAATTAGGAAGAGAACTCTCCCTTATACGAGGGAGAGTAGACTTTTTAGAGAATGAGAATAAGAACTTAATTTATTAACCAAACATGAAAATAAGAGTGTCTTCTATTCTCATTCTCATTCTCATTCCCTCGCCTTAATTCTAACAACCAAACAACCTCATATTGTTTATGAAATCATCATACCTAGACAATGTAACTTAAATTGATTATATTGGACTAAATTAAAAAGATTGGGCCTTAAAATGACAATTCAACCCTAGGCTTAGTCAAGTTTTTAAGAATTACAATCCTTTCATGTTTTTGTCAGAATAAGAGTGAGTCTTGTTTTTTTTTTTTTTTTAATTTAATATGTATTATAATTTTAACAATTAATATTATATAAAAAATATTTACAGTTTTTTTAAATTAATAATAATTTATTTTTAAAATTATTTCTTTTTGAAAAAAGGCAAACACAATTATCTGTGCAAGAGAGGATCTGCTCTCATTATCTAGTCGGTCTGACCCAGTTTGGTTTTTAAAGTTATCTCCTTTTTGGTTGTTAAATATATAGGTTACTATTTTTCCCAAATATGAGTCAATTTTTTTATTTCAAAACTTCATTTTCAAAATTATGAAAATTGTATTGTAAAAAACTTTGACCTTGCCAAACTAGGCTTGCTACGGCCACAAATACGGCCAACAAGGCTTCGTACCTTAAAATTTGATCCAATTTTTTGCCTTTTGAAAGATCATTTTTCAGCATTGGTGGAGTGAGGCTAATATTTGTGCCAATCACTTGGCAAATCTGGGCATATGCCACGATAGTTCTAATTTGCTATATTTGATAAGAGATATATGCATTCAATGATTAATAATAAAATAATTGCACGATCTAATTATTTAGATTAAATTTAGTAATTGTACACAATTACAAATTTTTAAATTTTGATTATAAGCAACACAAAATTTTAATTTAACGATAAATTTATAGTGTCATTTTTTATATATTCATAATTTTGAGTGTATTAATACATCTAATTATAATATAAGGATATAATTATAATAATATCAACTAAAAAATATTAATATTATAATTATATTTTTATATTATAATTAAATGTATTCGTACACTTAAAATTATAAATGCACAACATATTTTGCTTAAGTTTATTTGTCAACATGAATTGGTATTTACTTGTTGATATTATGGAGTGTAGATTTCTTGAAATACAACATTCATATTGCTAGTAAGGGATTGTATTAAAACAATGTGAACTAAAAATTTGTTTAACTGTACAGTTTATAATCTGTATACGAAACAAATGCCACATGTAAACTTCTTCGAGAATTGGCTCTTTTCTAAATGAAATTCAAGCAACTTCAATTTCGATCACTCCAAATACTTCTAATAATTAACACTATCATTTGGGCATTGGAACCCTTTCTTACATGTACTAGTAAATCCTCCTTCCTACCACCTTTTAATTTCCCCTAATCAAACTTCACCATCCCACTTGATTTAGAAAACTCCAACCCAACCCTATAACAATTCTTCAATTGTGTGAAGATCCTACAAACTTCAACTTGCGTGGATTTTTTACTCCTTGCGTTTCTCACTTCGTTCATTTAATTATAACCTAATATTTTACTAATACCTGCAAGATTTTATTACTTTCCCATATCCCAATCCTACAGATTTTATTAGGACAAAGAATGAATTAGACAAACGAATAAGAAATAATTAAGAAGCATATAATAAAATCAAGAAAAAAATGTTTAATATATCTGTGCGTGTATGTTGTGTGTACATGCATTTTAAGTTGGGGAATGAAACAAAATATATCACACCCCATCTATAAATATTTGAACTTGAGAATAGTTGACTTATTTCACCAGAATAAATCGAAATAATATGATGAGTTATGTCAAGTCAAAATTACGATTCCTAAACTGATGAAAAGGTAATTAAATTAAGAGTGGCATGGTGGGTTTTTCCTCTCACAGAAGCGTGCACATCTATCTTCTATATATATCTTCAAAGGCATCCAACCATGAGTGCCTTCTTCCTTTTTCTCTCTCGGTCTTCTGATTTATATATGTACGAGAAGCTTATATTAGAAGAAATAGATTATGCTTATTAATTTCGCAAAGTTGATAAAAGCATTAGCCTTATCATATTGAACAACGTCATATGGACAAATATTATCCGACAACCTTATTTGCATGAATACAAGTTTCATTGCCAATTATCTTGGCACTATATTAACAGAGACCAGTTGGGCCACGTAGTACAAATTAGTAGTGGTTCCACTAGCTAGGATGCTAAAGAAGCTAAAGAAGCTTTTGTTTCTCTTAAGCATCTTAGAATCATTACATGTATATTGCCTAAACAATCATACGATAGATTATCTTCCTACATATTGTATCTCAGTTCACAAGCAACCATACCTTTTTGCATGCAAAAGGGAAGCCACCAGAGTTATTTAAAGTTCATATATATGTCAAAATTACATTACAATTAAAAATTGTATCTAAAATTTTTAAAAGAAAAAGTGCATGTTATCGTAGGACTTGTTTGAATCATGTTTTTTTAAAAAATAGTTTCTTGATTTCAACTAAGCTAAACAGATTCTCAAGTTCAAACTCCTATATAAATGAAGCAGCAGTGGTTACAATCTTCCATCAACACAACACAAACAAAACCACACTTCACTTTCCTTTCGATCCAAAACCATGAAAACCCAAATTCTCCTATTCCTTTCTCTTTCACTGCTTCTAAGTCTAATCCTCCCAATAGCATCCCAAAAACATGCATGCGATACGGCCTCTTCTCAGACCACCAACCTCCCATTCTGCGACACTTCCCTATCCTACGACGCCCGAGCCAAGGACCTCGTCTCGCGCCTCACCCTCCAAGAAAAGGCCCAACAGCTTGTAAACTCCGCCGCCGGCATCTCCCGGTTAGGCGTCCCGGCTTACGAGTGGTGGTCGGAGGCCCTCCACGGCGTCTCCAACTTGGGCCCAGGGACACGGTTCGACAAACGGGTCCCCGGTGCCACTAGCTTCCCGGCCGTGATACTATCGGCTGCGAGCTTTAACGAAAGCTTGTGGCTGGAGATGGGGCGGGTGGTTTCGACGGAGGCTCGAGCCATGTACAATGTGGGTCTAGCTGGGTTGACGTTTTGGAGCCCTAACGTGAACGTGTTTAGGGACCCTAGGTGGGGGCGTGGGCAGGAGACTCCCGGAGAGGACCCCTTGGTGGTGAGTAGGTATGCTGTGAAGTATGTTCGTGGTCTGCAAGAAGTAAGAGATGATGATGACGAGGACGACGAAGATGAAGATGACGAAGAAGAGAGAGGAGGGAGGCTTAAGGTTTCGTGCTGTTGTAAGCATTATACTGCTTATGACCTTGATAATTGGAAAGGCATCGATCGGTTTCACTTTGATGCAAAGGTATAATTAAGAGGGAAAAAGAAAGAGTAGATGAATTATTTGCTCAAACTAATTCACTGACTCATATATAACTTGTTATCAATGTGCAAATGCTCTTTAAGATCAATTAATTTTATTTAAAGTTTTATTTTAATATCTTGACATTATTTGCTCACAATTTAGTCCTTTAATTTTTATCTAAGAGTCTTTATTTTTAGGTTAAAAATTACTCTCATTCATTAATTTTAGTTAAATTTGATTTGTCACTTTATGGTTTGAGTTTGTTGTAGGTGACAAAGCAAGATTTAGAGGATACATATCAGCCTCCATTTAGGAGCTGTGTGGAAGAGGGACACGTCAGCAGTGTCATGTGCTCTTATAATAGGGTCAACGGCATTCCCACATGTGCTGATCCTGACCTCCTCAAAGGGGTCATAAGAGACCAATGGAATCTAGACGGGTTTGTCTTCTGTTAACCATGCTTTTTTTAAAATTTTTCTTTGTCTATAAACAAAAATAAATCGAATTTATTATAAAAAAATATTTAAATTTTACTCATCAACTGTTTATCCTTTATAAATTGAATTTATTATTTTTAAAAAGCATCTTGTCTACTTTTGCTGGCTCCAAAAATCCTCTCCTTAAGTGAAGCTCTCATTTTTTGGCCTTCAATGTAGATATATTGTTTCGGACTGTGATTCAGTGGAGGTTTATTACAAATCAATCAACTACACTGCAACACCTGAAGATGCAGTAGCTCTTGCACTGAAAGCAGGTAATCTTTGAATAATCTATTCTTTTATTACTACCATTTTTAAGACCAAAAAGAAAATATTTGATCTACGAGTTGTGTCATCGTGATGCAGGTTTAAACATGAACTGTGGAACCTATCTAGGAAAATACACAGCAAACGCAGTAAACTTGGAGAAGGTAGATGAATCCATAGTAGACCAAGCCCTGGTGTACAACTACATAGTCCTGATGAGATTGGGCTTCTTTGATGATCCCAAGTCACTTCCATTCTCAAACCTAGGCCCATCTGATGTATGCATTGACAGCAATCAACAACTAGCCCTAGAAGCTGCAAACCAAGGCATAGTTTTGCTGGAAAACAACGGCTCTCTTCCATTATCGAAAGCCAACACTAAAAAACTAGCCCTAATAGGACCAAATGCCAATGCCACCAGAGTCATGATAAGCAACTACGCTGGAATACCCTGCAGGTACACTAGCCCTCTGCAAGGGCTAAAGAAGTATGTATCTGCCCTAACTTATGCACCTGGCTGTAGAAATGTGAAGTGTGGTGATCAGAACCTTATTAGAGAAGCAGTAAAAGTAGCAGGTAGTGCAGATGTGGTTGTGTTGGTTGTGGGGTTGGACCAATCTGTTGAGGCAGAAGGACTTGATAGAGAGAACTTGACATTGCCTGGGTTTCAAGAGAAGCTTGTGAAGGATGTGTGTGATGCTACCAATGGAGTTGTGATTCTGGTGATCATGGCTGCTGGACCTATTGACATTTCTTTCAGTAAAAGTGTTAGTAAAATTGGGGGGGTTTTGTGGGTAGGGTATCCTGGACAATATGGTGGAGATGCCATTGCTCAAGTGATATTTGGAGACTACAACCCAGGTACTAATTCTAGTTTAAATTCCCACGTTAATTGATTTGAAATTTATCAGATATGAACCAAGTGTTTAATTGATCTTGGTACATACTGATATCAAAACTAAAATAATGAAAAGTAATTCTCAAAAATCAAGCATTTCTTTTCTCTTTCACAACAAGATTACTCACACTAAAGTTTGAATTTTTAGGTGGCAGGTCCCCATTTACATGGTACCCACAGTCATACGTAGATCAAGTGCCCATGACAGACATGAATATGAGAGCCAACATGAGTAGGAACTTCCCAGGAAGAACCTACAGATTCTACACAGGCAAACCCCTCTATCCTTTTGGCCATGGCTTAAGCTACTCTTCCTTCTCCACCTTCATCGTTTCTGCTCCTTCCACCATTCTCATTCAAAACAACTCATCCTCACTTCCCTCCACTTCTCCACTAGATCTGTCTCTCCATGAGGGCCAAGCACTTGACATTTCCACCATAAATTGCTTGGACTTGACCTTCTTGCTCGTGATTGGTGTGAAGAACAATGGACCCCACTATGATGGGTCCCACGTGGTGCTTGTCTTCTGGGACCCGGCGGGTTCGGAGCAGGTGACCGGGGCTCCGATAACGCAATTGGTTGGGTACGAGAGAGTGGAAGTGAAGGTTGGGAAGATAGAATTTGTGAGTGTAGAGATAAATGTGTGCCAGGAGATGAGTCTGGTGGATGATGATGGAAAAAGAAAAGTGGTAGTTGGGAAACACACTGTTATGGTGGGATCTTCGAGTGAAGCTCAGGTGAAGCACCACATTGATGTTGGAGTTTCAGCAAGGGGAAACGGTGAAGATGACTTGATGTCAATGTGAGCATATATATATATATATATATATATATATATTGAAGTGGTCTAGTATGTAGCCAAGTGCATCGGCATCTGAATGTTTTGTAATAGTAGAACAAAGTTGTGAGTTTGAGGAGACTGATTCGGATTGGCAGTGTTCTGCTTCTGATACTAATATACAGACATATATATTTCGATAAATTAATGGAAAATATATATTTGAAGGGGTTGTTTGGTTATAAAACGAAAAATAAAAAAATTGCAAAGTAAATAGCGCTAGAGGAAGGGCTTGAACCTTCGACCTTGTGGTTAACAGCCACACGCTCTAACCAACTGAGTTACTCCAGCTATATCATAAATGTGGCAAGTTAAATATCTTAAATCTATAAAACTAAATACTTTTTAGTTTGTAGAATGATTGAAAATAAAAAAAAACTTTGATGGAATAAAATATTAAGGCAATAAATTATGTTAGATTGGAATGGAAAAAAGATGAAGCAAATGACTATAATATTTTTATAATAAATTTAATTATTATTAAAAATTAATGATTATTGTGAAAATTAAATGATTATTATATCATCTAATTATTATTAAATAATTAATTTTTTTAACTTAATAAAAAAATTTATATTTGATGGAAGCTCGCATGTCTCTTCCCTCATTGAAATATTGATGGAACCTTGCTGAAATCTCAACGAAAGAGATAACAAAAGTCCTATAGGGAATATTGACAGTAGTGGTGCTTCAATAATTTGGCAGAAAACAATCTACTGGAGGGAGGAAAATCAACAATATGGTGGAAATGGTTTAAAATGCTATTTTCTCAATGGCAAAATTGATTTTTCGAAGAAAACAAAGATGGAGAGGACAAACTGAATGAAGAAATCTAGTTCACCACTATTCCTTGACAAGGTAAATAGAAGAGAAAGATACATTAATTAGTGAGATAGAGGAGAGAGAGACATAGTAGAGAGATAAGAAAAAGGACGAAGGAAAGTCAAGCGAGGCAATTTGCTCTAAAGATTTTCATTCCAAGGTATTATGAAGATTCCATTCAATTAGTTAAGGAATAAATATCCCCATGATTATAGGAATAGGCTCAGCTAAGGAATGAGTGGGCTTTACTTTCTGGTAACCAAACATACTTCATCGTGGAAATAGGAATCCTATAAGGCTCATTTTCATTTACCAAATGTGCCCTTAGAGTGGAGGAATCTCCTGAGTATTAGATTTTTAGTGAATATTTATCTTAAACTTAATGTGGCCTTCATGACCTTATGAAAAGACATAGATTATATGAAGGTTATATGATGTAAAGGGTCATAAGATATTTATAATCACCATTGATTAATGATGATTACTTAGCCAAAGTTATATACATATTCTAATTACAATATGCAAAGTAACCAAAGTTAATGCACCTTTTAAAATTCAATATATGAATGGTCTTCCATTTAATGACATGAAGTAATGAAATTCATGAATGCCATAGGAATGTGAAAAGTCATGACTATTTGGTAGGTTGGGGCATAAAACCTATATATGAAGGCTCTTGGTCCCTCTCTTCACTCAATACTTAAGTTTGCATGACTCCATCTTTGAGCAAATATAATAGTTTAAGTGAAAAGAGAGAAGGCTATATCTTTTAACCAATATTCTTATTCTTGCTATAAAGGTTACGTTTAAGGTTAATTCCGTGGCTCAAGGTATTCATATATTTTAATCTATGTAAAGGTCTTCTTATTTATTTCCACGTAATGATTTTGTTTAAGTATTGTTATAAGCATATAAATTGTAATCACAACCAAAGATCTAATGTTTAAAAAATATTCTTACATGTGGTATTAGAGCAAAGATATGGCTTATGATTGCAAGTCTATGATAGTTCGTTTGTGTAATATAAAAGTTCTTATTGGTTGTTATGTTTTTACCAAAGTAAAGCAAAGCATATGCTGTTATTGATAGACTACACAAATACTAAAGGTTATGCCTATAAAGTATTTCTAACCAAATGTGTAATTATTTTGTACACATATTAAAGGTTTTTTAGTTATTTTATACCCAAAGTATTTAATGTCTCTACTAAAAGTTAATAGAGGTAAATAAAAATTGTTATCATTGAATTATATTATACCTAAAGGTATTTGACATCTTAAAAAAAAAAAGTTGATAAAAGCAAATAAATGTTGTCAATTTAGAGTGAATTAATTGCAAGATTATCCCAAATGATTCATATAATGATGTGCTAGATTGCCATATAATAGTAAGTAGAGTGAATCAATTGCATGTTATATATTATCCTAAAGGATTTGTATAATGATGTGTTAGATTGCTCTTGAATTGCTACATAATAGTTTTACTAATTCTTATTATGTTTTATGACTCAAATTCTTTCTCTAGGTTCTTTTTCAAGGCTTATATCTAACATCCCTAAATTAAATGGCTTGAACTTTGTTGATTGGAAAGAATAGTTGCTAATTACATTGGGATGTTTATACTTGGATTTGTGTCTATAAATGGTTGAACTTATGAGAGTATATAATAAGAACTATTTGAAATAAATACGACAAAGATCTTTGAAAATGGAATGAATAGTGAGAGTCATGAATTAAGAAAGGTTGCGTTATCTTCAATTAAGGAATCAACTAGTTTTAATTTATCTATAAATCAAACTATAGAAATATCACATTTAATGGAAAACAATGACCTTATTTTACACTCTATAAAAGAATATACACATAATGAGGAAGATATGGTGCATTTGAAATCATTAAGGTGATCTAAAATAACAAGAAAATTAACTATTCTGAATGATTGTATTGTGTACATAGAGGAACAAAAATTTGATATTGGTATTAAAGCTGATCTAATAACATTTTCACAAACCATAAGAAGTGATGAATCTAATAAGTAGATAAATGTCATGAAAGAAAAGATGACATCAACATGCTATGAAGCCACTTTTCAAGCTATTTGATTGAAAAACTTTATGTTTAAGGCCCATTACAATATTTTGTGACCAATACTACTGTTTTGTTCTCTAAGAACAATAAGTGTTTAAGTAGATCCAAACGCAGAGTTAAAATATTTTGTTGTTCATGAACAAGTACATAATAAGGAAGTGTCTATTGAACACATTATTACCAAAATGATTGTTGTAGATCCTATGACTGAAGCTTTGGCACATAAAGTTTATAAAAATTATGTATCATTCATGAGTCTAATTGACAGTATGTTATTTACACATTTTGGTTTTCTTTTCTTTTTGTTGATGTGCACATTAAGTAAATTTACAGAAACCAAATGGATAAGTATCAGAAAAGAATAGTTCATGGTGAATAAAAACTTGTTAGTGAGTTTCCTCACTAAGAATTTTTTAAAAGAGTACTTGTACTATGATGCGTAAAAGGGGTTATATTCATAGTAGATATAAAATCGCAATGATCCATATAAATTACAAATCTAGAAAATTAAAGTTAATTATTAAAGTTTTGCAGTGGTCACAATATATTTGAATCCATTAAGATTGATTAATTTCATGTGATCATTTGGCCAAGTGAGATAATGTTAGTTTTTTTAGTGAATATATGCGTTGGAGTTAATGTGACCTTCATGACCACATGAAAAGATATGATTTACATGAATGTTATATGATTTAAAGGGTCATAAGATATTTATGATCACAATTAATTAGGGATAATTACTTAGTCAAAGTCATGTACTTATTCTAATTATGAGATGTACCTTAACTAAAGTTAATGCACATTTTGAAATTCATGGTAGTTATGTACATGAAATGATCTTCCACTTATTGACATAAAACAATGATACTCATGAATGTGAGAGGAAAGTGAAGAGTCATGACTCTCTCATGGGTTAAGTCTTAATATATATACTCTTTATTTTTTTTTCACTAATCATTTTAAGTTTGCATGACTCCTAACCTCCCATTATCCAATAAACATAATAGTTTGAATGAGAAGAGAGAAGGGTAAGATGTTATCTTTTAACCAATTTTTTTATTCTTGTTGTGAAGATCAAATTTAAGGTTGAATTATAATTCAAAGTATTCATTTATTTTATTCCATGATTAAGGTATTCTTATTCATTTCCACATAATGGTTTTGTTCAAATGTTATTGTTAGCATATAAATTCTAATCATAGCTAAAGGTTCTAAGTTTAAAAATATTCTTACCCCAGCATCCTTACGAATAATTTAGTTTTGGGTAAGTTATTTTGCCTTCTTTTGCTAAAGTTGAAAGATAAAAGATAATATTATTTTTATTAAAATATGATTTATTAAAAATTATAATTTTAAATTTTATTTTCATTATTTATTTGTGTTAAAATCATAAATTTATTTTACATTATAAATATGTTTTATATCTATTTAACATTTATATTATATTATTTTTTATACAAAACTATATATATGTAGTCTAATTGATATATATAGTATAGAATAAAATATATTTTTAGTCTACAACTTATCACAAAATTGTCATTTTAATCCCTTATTCATTGAAATACTCAAAATATTCCCTTATTCATTGGAAATGTTACATTTAATCCTTCAATTTTTTAAAACATACCAGATTTATTCCTTTATATTTAAAGTTTATGATTTAATAAATGAACTAAATTTAATAATTTTTTCAAAAGTAAAAGACTAAGTATAACATTTTCTAATGAGTGAATGACTATTTTAAATATTTTAATAGGTAAATGACCAAAATGATAATTTTATAATAAATGAAAGATTAAAAATATATTTTTCTCATATAATACATGAATATAAGATATCAGCACTATTTTCCATTAGTATCAGGCAAATAATGGGTATTCCAAAGTTAAATCCAAATTTGCTCAAAATTATTTCGAATATCTAATTTCAATATCCAAACTCTATACAACTAATATCCACTATTGATCAAGTAGCATATGTATTTTTTTACTAAATATCCAAAATATACATCCAAATTGCTATTCGTAGTTTGAAAGAATCCTAAAGACTATATATATAGGCTGAGAAATTTGGCTTTTTCAACATATTGCTACAGGTAAAAAATAATTATTACCAAAATTCTCTATAATAAAAAGTTTTACATTAATATGTTATAAAAGTATGAAATATATTTACACAGCCACATTGTGGTAAATCCACACAACTACAAAAGAAATTTTTTTTTATAAAATATTAAGATAGCATTAAAAAATTACGTGATCGGCTAGCATCATGTCTAGTGCCAGCATTTGACCATAAATGCCATGGGATGGCGTGAGGTAGCTCCACTCTACCAATGACATATATTAGTTTTTTTTTTTTAAACATAATCACCGGACGCGTGGTACAAGCTCACACAATTAGTGATTTAATTTTTTTATAAAAGAGGCTTATAAAAATTTTAGTCAAAAATATATAAAATTATTAAAATTTTAATTATTTAAACAATAGTATAAAAATTTTAGACTATTATGTACTCACAAAATAGTTGTAATTAATAGAATAATATCAAAACTAACATTTGTAATTAGAAAAATTTCACAAATTTATTTATTATTAAATAGTACATTAAAATAGTATATCAATTATTATTTTGCTTTATTTTTGTAGGCCTTTTAACTAAGTGTAGTTTTTTTTAAGTTAAAAAAATTAATAATTAAAAAAACAAGTGTAAAAGCACATGAATATAGCAAATTAAAAGTTTAACTAAGTAAGAATAGAAGCACACAAGATCAATTAAATATTCATTCATCAAAATAGTAACTTTTGATTAGACCTTATCATAATTTAAAAAGTTTATTCAGTTCAATGAATCTAACCTAAAAAAATAAAGTCTAAACAAAAAAAATTTGATTTTAAAAATAGACCAGGCTCGGATTTTTTTAAAAATCCGGCTCAAGTTTAAAAAACTTGAATGTATACTTTTTTAATTAATAAAAATTTATTATTAAAAAAAATTAGTATAATGTGAAATTTTGATAAATAAATAAAAATTAATAACAATTATTTATATTTGTTATGTCAAATCTTAAATAATAAATTGATTTAACTATTATTTAAAAAGTTTAATTAACTTAATTGACTCAACTCAAAAAATATAAATAAAAAAATTTAACTAAAATACGGTCTCGAATTTTTTTTGAGCCCGAATTCAAACTTAAATTTTAAAATTCAAATCAAATGATCAGGTTTACTTTCGATACTACGCCAAAGCCTTCTCCTCAAGCATTATGATCGACACAATACATGTTGAATTTCTTCTTGTTCCCTTCCCTCTTCTTGTTGATCATGCACTGGGTCGGTCGTGATTCAACCATAGGAATTAAATCAAAGGAATTGGTTGATTTGTTGTAACAAGACCAAATTCGTTGTTAAAAATTTTGCAAGGCACTTTTGTGTTTCCAATTGTAAGGAACATGGCTTAGTTTTACATATTGAAATATCAAGTTTATTGATTATTGAGCTCTCCAATACCATCAATTAGCTTGTACAACGTAATTATTTCAAAATGTTATCCTATAATTTAATTCTAAATGTGTTATAATGATTTAAATATCAAGTTTATTAATAATTAGTTCCTCATTAATATAAATATTATCATATTTATTTTAAATTTAATTAAAATTAAAGGATTAAATTTGTTAACTTTTATGTAAGTGATAAGAATGATTATAATGAATGAAAGATTAAATTAAAAATAAAAATCAGTAATAAATGAAATTAAGAATTCTTTGGTAAGTAAAAAATTAAAATGATATTTAATTATGTCTTTTGACATGCGTTTCAAGGTAAGAAACAAATCAAAATGTCCATCTCAACCCTGAATAAATTTTAAAAAAGTATAAAGTAAATGAGTTGAATCAGGTAAAAATTACCATTTTCCTAATTTGATGAAAAGGTAATTAAGTAATATGTAAGAGAGGCATGGTGGGTTTTTCTTCACAGAAGCGTGCAATCTTCTATATATCTTCAAAGGCACCCAACCATGAGTGCCTTAGTTTCCTTTTTCTTTCTCAATCTTCTGATTTATATATGTACGAGAAGCTTATCTCATAAGAAATAGGTTATAATTATTTGCGAAGTTGACAATAACTTCATTAGCTTATCATATCGAGCGACGTCGTATCAACAAATATTATCCCACAGCCATATTTGCATGAGAAAGTTCAGTGCCATTACTAGCACTATATTAACAGAGACAGGTCGCATATACATTATATGATAGCGGAATTAGAATATGTAATTAAACATAATCACAAATTGGGAGAATAAATAAATTGACAATTTGACCTGATGAAGATGACATCGTTGATCTGAGTATTGGTTGAGTTTAATAAGTTTAACTCATAATGTCCAAGAACGTTTCTCAGAGTGTCTTAACGGTAAAGAGAGAATGACAGATTTTATTGTATGAAAGTTAGAGCTTCAGTGTGTTATTTATAGGATTTTATTTAATAATATAATTAATCAATATTATTCAGTAAAATCCTCCAAAATCTTTAAAAAAATTTTAAATTTAATTAATCAATCAAAATTAAGCCCATAAAATCTCTTTCTGGATAACAATCTTAGATTAGTAATCTGACGGGATGATTACTAATACTCTTGGGCTGTGGGTTGGGTTTCTGTTCAACGGGCTTGTGGATAATCGAATCCATCACTAATTATCCACACATATTAAAATAAAACTCAGTCCATTCTCAGTTTATAAATTATAACATTAATTGCCTAATTAGAATTAACAAGGTACTAATCTAATAAAATAGTTAATGCTAATCCATAAAATATTAAAATTATTCTAACAATCTCTCACTTAGATAGCATTAATTAAATTATTAGATCAATAAACGAATAACTAATCAGGTATAATAATATTCTCATAAACACACAAATGTGTGTATATTTATAAACCATGCAACATTCAGTGGTAAAACTATACACAAATATTATTGAATGCTATAATTAGTTATAACATGAAATTAATCTAATAGCATAATTAATGCTAATCCATATAATATTAAAATATTCTAACAATCTCCCACTTGGATAGCATTAATTACATTATTAGGTTAATAAACAAAATACATAATTAGACAATTAATATTCACATAAACACATGGATATGTGTATATCTATAAACCATACAAAATTCAGAAATGAAACTACACACAAAGATTACTTAATCCGATAGGGAAACAAGTGATGTTAACATTGTCATAAATTAGTTTCAATATCTGAATAGAATGGAATACAGAATGACATTTGAAGCATCATATTACAATGCAAAAGCCCCCTTAGGACTTAACTATGAAATTTGGTGTTAAATTGCACCACAAAAGCCCTTTAAGGACTCAACTCATACTCTCACTAGATCAAGGCTACATCAAAATTCAACAAGACCCATATGAGTTATACAATTTGAATTACTCCTATGGGTAGGCATTGGTCAACAGATCTGTCATTATGTGCTCACTGCAAATATGAACCATGCGAGCTTGAGATAACAAAAATTTAGAAATGAAATTATGGATCAAGGATATTGAATCCAATAAGGAAAACATTGTTATAAATGCCAACAAAATTTCAATTCTGAATTATATCTAAAATTTTAGCATAACCAAAACATTGAATCCGATAGGGAAACAAATGTTATAAGTGCCAAAATATGCCAAAGTGTTCCTTAAGAACACAACTCAGACTTTCACTAAAACAACACATCAAAATTTGAATATACCCAAGAGTCATATATTTCCAAAACTCTAATGGGTTTGTATTGATAAACGGATCACCTAAAATGAGTATGAGATATACAGATCTTCTTTCCAACAAATAGGAATTGACTGTCAAAATTTGATACAACTGAAATTTCTGTAACTTTGAGAGAAGTGTATAATAGAGTCATGTCGCAATAAAATTGTCAAGACTTAAAATATACACATGATGGAATTTGATTTCCTTGACCATATTCCTTAACTAGTGACCATCACAAAACTAGCGACATACTCTTCACTTATATATATATGTAAGGCAGCTGTAAATGTTCATTTGACACTTCTCAACAAAACAGCTCCTTCAAATAACATTGTATAGATGTAATCAGAAGTGGGTTTAAGATCATCATAACTGTCTCTGTAGCTTTCTAATGATCATGCCCAAAATTACTTAAATATATCTACCAAGCACACCAACATGGAAAAAACAATGTTCAAATGTGTGCACACTTGAGTCTATATATTAGGCTATTAATAATTGATTCAAATGGAACTTTGTCCATCAAAGTTCTCTCTTCATCATTGAAGACACAACGATTTAAACAACCTATCACCATTCTGCACAAGTGCACAAGGAGTGCAAGAATACATATCAAATTTCTTGAGTACTCGTTCAATATAGGTTGTCTAAGATAAACCAAAAATGCCACAAGATCTATCACAGTGAATTTGAATTTTCAAAAAAAAAAAAAAAAATTAACCTAAATCTTTCATATTAAAGTGGCATGACAAAATGTGTTTTGTCTCATTTAATAAGCACACTGAGTTATTGGCCAATAGGATGTCATCCACACACAGCATATCCTCGTACAAGTCTTCATCTGAGATTACAGTGCCTACATAGCTAACTGTAATCGAACTTCCTTCCAATCTAAGGATGATTTATTATTCTTATTGTTTTTCTTAAGTCAATACGGTTTCTTACCATAGGCATTGCCTTCGCTTTTCTTTCCTTTTCAATTTCACATTTCCAGCCTTGTTAGATGGATCATGTGAAATATAGTTCACTAATTATAAGAATTCACCTTCTTTATTGATTCTTCCTCTTTAGTCATTTTGGGCATCATATGATTAATAGAACACTCTAACTTTTGGGAATTATAAGTGGTTCTCAAGACCTTATATTCAGCAGAAAGGGATTAAGGAACTCTATAAACTAGGTTGTTTTCATTTAAGTCCACATATAGGATTTCAACTTGTTGTAGCAGTTAACAAGCTTCATCATATGCTCACACACTCTTAACACTTTATCATAGTGAGTGTTATCTAACAAAGAGAGATAATATGCCTTTTTAAGTCTTATCAAACTTCTTAAATTTCTTACTAACCACTTTGAGATATTCAATTGTGGTGTCCTTCTTAGGAATACTTTGTTTGATAGTTTTCTCAATCGTATATTTAATGACAGTTAGACAAATCTTATTGGACTCATACTATTGCTTATGGTAAGCCTTGTCAGCAGCGCTAGGCTCAGCAGTGAGATCCGCTAGCTTAGATTCTCTCATACCTAAACTTCCCTTGGTGATCACTAGATAAATATCAAGGGATTTAATCCAATTATCGTAATCTATTTTGTTCAGAGTTTTTCACCATAAATAGTTGCAAGAACAGAGATGCTAAGGGAAAACCAAATAGGAAATATACAATTATGTCCTAGACACATAATTATATATATAATAAAGTTTCCGTAACAAGACTCAGCTTCAGCAACTGTGTAACAAAATACTCATCATATCCTGCCTAAGGGTTTAGACTATGATAAATCAAGAAAACTCATACATACTAGGGAAGCTCATTATCGAGAGAAACAACACAAAATGTACCCACAATTTCCATATCGATAGGATATAAGAAACCATGAATACATCAATCAGCAAATCGCCATTGATAAGCCACAAATAGGCCTTATTCACAAAATTATATTGACAATGTCACACCGATAAGGCATGTCTATTATCAACATAATATTTACATACACACTCTCTAGTGGACTTATCACAATATTCAGACTCATCTCTGATAATGGTAATTAAATTATTCAAAAAAAATGTAGGAAATTAAATGACAAATATGGTATAAATTAATTTATAAAAGACATATCACCATGATTGGGTCCACGATAGGCGAACACACAATCAATAAGTGTATGTGAACCAAAGTCATTACAATTTCCACACACAACCTATTCCTTTTAACACATGTGCTTAAATTAGGAATAAAATCTAATAATTAACGCAAAGAAATTGATTATAGTTTATTTACACATAATCAGGGAGAGTGAACTGAACATATTCTTCCATATTATGTCTAATCTTTACATAAACTTTTTCAGGTCAAATACCTTATCTACACATTTTTTTAAGGCCCTTAATTTTCAAAAATTTCAAAAAACTCCTATTGTTAGGGCTCAAAAAATTTTGGAAAAATCACCATAATTTAGATCAGGGTGAGTAGAGCTAATTTCAAAATTTGAAGTTCATCTGATTGGTGGTGTGGCCATACGCATTGGTGGTGCGCGTGGGTCTCGTCCATATGCACCTTCTTCAACCTCTAGCAGATCGAATCGACCCACCAGTTTTCTGCTCCTCAAACTTCAAAACTGGGACTATTTTAATCTTTTCAGTTTAAAATTGGTTCGTTGGTTCGAGATGGGGCACATCGATGACCCAAGTTGACAGACGTGACTGTCTTTGTTTGAATCACCGGCAACCACAACTACTTTGAATGGTGACAAGGAAAGAAAATTTCATGTCAAAAGGTGAGTTTCTTACCGGCAACAGTGACCAAAATTTTATAATCCTTACAATGACTCTGATGAAGACGAGATCTAGAGAAAATAATTAATTTTTTTTATAATGTACAAGAAAATTCACTCATCAAAATTCTTATCCTAAGCTTGTTATGACTTACACAATATTTTCTTAGATATTTCAAAATATTTATCTAGCCACATTCTTTTCTAATTTTATCCTTCTTTGACCTTCAATGGACTCATAGAAGGTCATAGTGACAAAATTTCAAGATAAATGATCATAGGCCAAAAGGGATTGGTTATACAATATTATAGTGTGTTCTATATTTTCACACCATAACCGACCTTTTTTACCCTTACATTACCATGAAGACCATTTAAAAAGAAGAAGAAAGAAAAGGAAAAAGAGAAACTAGAATATGCTAAATCATGTTACGAAGACGAGATTAGAGAAAGGAAATTTAAAAAATTTCATAGTCCATCAAACCGTGGCTCTGATACCATTTGATAGCGGAATTAGAACATGTAATTAAACATGATCACAAATTAAGAGAATAAATAAATTGACAATCTGACCTGATGAAGATGACATCGTTAATCTGAGTATTGGTTGAGTCTAATAAGTTTAATCCACAATGCCCAAGAGCGTTTCTCAGAGTGTCTTAACGGTAGAGAGAGAATGACAGATTTTGTTGTGTGAAAGTTAGGGCTTCGGTGTGTTATTTATAGGATTTTATTTAATAATATAATTAATCAATATTATTCAGTAAAATCCTCCAAAATCTTTAAAAAAATTTTAAATTTAATTAATCAATCAAAATTAAGCCCATAAAATCTCTCTTTGGATAACAATCTTAGATTAGTAATCTGACGAGATGATTACTAATACTCTTGGGCTGTGGGTTGGGTTTCTGTCCAGCGGGCTTGTGGATAATCGAACCCATCATTGATTATCCACACATATTAAAATAAAACTCAGTCCATTCTCAGTTTATAAATTATAACATTAATTGCCTAATTAGAATTAATAAGATACTAATCTAATAAAACAGTTAATGCTAATCTATAAAATATTAAAATTATTCTAACAATCTCTCACTTAGATAGCATTAATTAAATTATTAGATCAATAAACGAATAACTAATCAGGTATAATAATATTCTCATAAACACACATATGTGTGTATATTTATAAATTATGCAACATTCAGTGGTAAAACTATACACAAAGATCACCGAATACTATAATTAGTTATAACATGAAATTAATCTAATAATATAATTAATGCTAATCTATATTAATATTAAAACATTCTAACATTATAGGGTTGTCACCAGCTAGAATAGCTAAAAGAAGCTTTTGTTTCGCTTAAGCATCTTATAATCATTACATGCGTGTGCGAAATTTCTAGTACAATAATTAAATGATATAATTAAAAATTGCATCTTAATTTTGTAAAAGAAAAAGTGCATGTCATAATAGGACTTGTTTGAATATTATTTTTTTTAAAATAATTTTTTTTTGTTTTTTAAAAATTTTTTAATCTTATTATTTTTATTTATTGTTCTAAAAACTTAAAAGAATCAAATTATAGTTTTAAAGAATTAAAAATAAAGAACATCTTTTAAATGTTATAGTCTCTTATTTTTTAAATTTAAAATAAAAGAAGAAGAATTGATGAAAAAGCAAAGAATATTTTGAGAGAACTAATTTTATTTAAATAGATTTTTTATTTTTAAATTTTTTAAAAAAATAATCTGACAAAACTATTTCAAGAATATAAAAATAAAAATAGAATCACACTTGCCTTAAATTTCTGTATGGCTATATTTTTTTAAACTTATTTTAGAATTAATTTTTTAAAAGTATTTTGTATTGTCAAATTATAATGAAAAGGATTTGGTAATACATTACTTTTATTTATTTTCGTAATAATATTTTATCAGAAACATTATTCTTTCTCTTCATTATGTCACAAATAAGACACTTCTTTTAGTCTGATTCTACAGCCAAATTAATTAACGAGTCAAAAGCTGCGACTCTAAAGTTATTTCCTCCATATGCTACATTCAATATTTTACTTTTCTCGTTTGATCGTGGGGCACGTTTCCCACGACCCCACAAAATTTGCAGAATCCCGTGATTCCCAGGTCCCCCATGTATGTCCTCCTTCCCCCAACCACTTTTGACTTTTTCAAAGAAGGTTTTTGTTAAGTTTTTACTATGACAACTTCAAACGCCAAAATCTTTGTATAATTCTGGAAGTTATTACACTATTGTCATTACTACATGGCATAATATTATAGAATTATTTAGTAATATGTGTACAAAATTACTAATTAAATGTCAACATAATATAATTATTAATATTTATATTTGACACTATGTTTTAAAAATTTTGGATGTATACCTCATAAGCTAATATTTTTAAAATCTAATATGTATGCACTGAATGATTTTTTTTTTATTAACAATGAAAAAGTATTTATAAATTGTAAGGTCACGAGTTTTATAAATTTATACAACAGAAGTGAATTCGTAATATGAACTCAATAGTTAATAAATAGTTACAAAATATATTATAATATAATTAAAATATTATATATAATAAATTTTGTTAATACAATTCAAATTATATTAAGTCAAATGAAATATTTATATTTCATAACGTGTCATATTTAATATAAATAATTTAACATAGTAAATATAAATAATAATTTAATATAACTAACTAAATATTTATTTTATTTTTATGTTAATAAGTACATATTTAATATAATTTTATTATTTTATATTGAAACTAGTAATAAAATAAATTATAATAATTTTATTTTAAAAACATATTTATATATTTCATTGGGTTTTAATTTTGATCAACTATATTGTTGACTGTACAATTAGTTGACACATTTCAATTCGTAAATCTATTTAAATTTATGCTAAATTTGATTTTTTATCCAATTAACTTATTTTCCTTTGAAATAATTATATATTCCTAAACTTGGATTATAACCTTGTGTCCATGATAAATTGAATTTTTATTATATATATTTTCAGTGGTTGCCCAAATACCTTCTTATACCTTTAGTTTTTGTCAAAAGAAAATCTAAATTCCTAAATTTCATCACCCTCCTCATAGTACCTCCCAACCCCTCCCCCTCCGAAAATATCCCACCCAGCAACGCACACAAGCATCTTACAACACCCAAATACTTGACAGAAACGACGAGAGCATCGGGTTGGGAGAGGACGGAGTGAAAGTAGGAGTGGTGGAGGTGGTTGACGGCGGATTCCAAGAAGAAACACCGCCGTCGAAGTAACCCAAAACGACGAGTTTTTGGGTGGGGTTTGGGAACGGAAGGTAAAAGCGAGCAAAGACGGAGACTGTGGTTGACGAGGATGTCTTCGAAGGGACTTCGATTAATTTTTGTATGTACGGTAAAAATACGAGGTTATATTTAATTATAATAAATTATTACATAGTTTTTATTTTTTTAAAAATTTAGATTATTAAATTTTTTTTATATTTTCACCAAAATATGAAAAGATTTGGGTTGATTAAAATAGAGAGTTGGTACCATAATTTTATTTATTTCTTAAAAATAATTTTTAAATTTAAAATATTTTTTAAGTTTAAAAAAAAAACAAACAACAACAACGTTCTCATGCTCAAACTCGTATAAATGAAGCAGAAGTGGTTACACACTTCTTCCTCCAACACAACACAAACAAAACCACACTTCACTTTCCTTTCGATCCAAAACCATGAAAACCCAAATTCTCCTATTCCTTTCTCTTTCGCTGCTTCTAACCCTCCCAGTAGCATCCCAAAAACATGCATGCGATAAGGCCTTTTCTCAGACCACCAACCTCCCATTTTGCGACACTTCCTTGTCCTACGACGCCCGAGCCAAGGACCTCGTCTCGCGCCTCACCCTCCAAGAAAAGGCTCAACAGCTAGTAAACGCCGCAGTCGGCGTGCCCCGGCTCGGCGTGCCGGCTTACGAGTGGTGGTCGGAGGCCCTCCACGGCGTCTCCAACTTGGGCCCAGGGACACGGTTCGACAAACGGGTTCCCTTCGCCACTAGCTTCCCGGCCGTGATACTATCGGCTGCGAGCTTTAACGAAAGCTTGTGGCTGGAGATGGGGCGGGTGGTTTCGACGGAGGCTCGAGCCATGTACAATGTGGGGCTAGCTGGGTTGACGTTTTGGAGCCCTAACGTGAACGTGTTTAGAGACCCTAGGTGGGGGCGTGGGCAGGAGACTCCCGGAGAGGATCCCTTGTTGGTGAGTAGGTATGGTGTGAAGTATGTACGAGGTCTGCAACAAGTGAGGAAAGATGATGAAGATGAAGATGAAGAAGAAGAGAGAGGAGGGAGGCTTAAGGTTTCAAGCTGTTGTAAGCATTATACTGCTTATGACCTTGATAATTGGGGAGGCAATAGTCGGTTTTACTTTGATGCAAAGGTAACGGGGAGAAAAGAAGAAAGAAGAGTAGATGAGTTTTTTTTTTTTTAATATTTGATCTTTTACTTTTTTTAGTTCAATTTTATTTTAGTTCATTGTAAATTTTAAAATAGTACTTCATTTTTTAACTTAGTTTTATTTTAGTTCTCTTCAAATTAAAAATTTTAAAATAGTCTTATACTTTTCAAGATTTAATCTAAAGTAATTCTTCTCTAATTGAGATTAAAGAAGATCATTTTGAATTAAATTTAAAAAGTGAAAGATCATTTAAAGATTTTTAAATTTTGGAAGACTAAAATGAAATCGTATTCAAAAGTATAGGATTATTTTAAAATTTTTAATTTGTGGATAATTAAAATAATACTAAGTTTAAAATTGAAGGACCAAAATAGGAATTTTTTTCACTATTCTTTTAAAACTAATTAAAACTGACTCTTAACATTTTATTAATTTAAAAATCCACTTTATTATCTTTTAATTTTATTTAAAGTTTTATTATTATATCTTGCATTATTTGGTGACAATTTTGCCTCAAGAGTCATTGATTTTATATTAAGTATCACTGTATCACTCATTCATTAATTTTACTTTGTTTTGATCTGTCTCTTAATTTTTAAAAACTCCTTCTCTTAATAGAAAAATCTGATATCGTAAACTTCCGAAACATGTATGACTCATTGGTAACTGAATTTTAATAACTTAAAGTCACCAAAGAATTACCACTTAAATTTTTTTTAAACAACTTTGTACGTAATGTTATACAAAAGAAAACATTTAAAAAAATTTTGTACATTAAAAATGAAATTAATACAAAATAAAATTAAAGCATAACATTAAGACTTCAAGTAAAATTAAGAGATAAAGAAAAGTAAATTTTAGCCGAAATTTTACAAAATCATACTGCTGGAGTCTAAAAAGAGTTGAATGATATTAATTAGTTAATTTGATAACTAAATTAAATTGATAAAGCAGGCATATTTAGGTAGTCATATGATGATGTAATCTGCTCAAATTTGCAAAAGGGAACCAGTGCAGCCACAATGTCCTAATAGATCATCAAAGCCTTCTTACAATCACTTCAATTTTGCGGAGTTTGCAGAGTTATGCAGAGAAGATGAATGAAGGACGATTCTTAATTATATGACACTGAAAAAAACAAAATAATTAAAAGCCAAATAAATTAGTTAATCGTTATATATGTAATGAGCACGTATAGTACATAATTTTTATTTTGAATAAGTAAAATTCTTTTAAGAATCTTTCTATAACTCTCATTATATATCATATATAATGCATATTTTCTTTGTGGTTATTGGGTTTAATTTGTTGTAGGTGACAAAGCAAGACTTGGAGGATACATATCAGCCACCATTTAAGAGCTGTGTGGAAGTGGGACACGTCAGCAGTGTCATGTGCTCCTATAATAGGGTCAATGGGATTCCCATGTGTGCAGACGCCGACCTCCTCCAAGGGGTCATAAGAGATCAATGGAATCTAGACGGGTTAATATGTCTTCTATTAACCATGCATTTTACTATATTATTCATGTCCATAAAACACAAATAAATCAAATTAATTATAATCAAAATTTTGGATCCACTCCTTAACTATTTATATATCTTCTATAAACTTATCTTTTTAATAAAAAAATAGCATTTTCTCTACTTTTGCTAGATCCAAAAATCCTCTCCTTCAGTGAATTCTCTAATAACCTTTCTTTTTTTTCTTTTTCTGTTTGCCTTTTATGTAGATATATTGTTTCAGACTGTTTTTCAGTGGAAGTTATTTACCAATTGATCAACTATACTGCAACGCTTGAGGATGCAGTAGCTCTTGCACTGAAAGCAGGTAATACTTATAGCTTTACTTGCAACTCGAATTTTAATAATAATATATCTTTGAAAATAATCTATTCTTATTAATTACTACCATTTTTTAACACCAAAAATTAAATATTCTGATCTATCAGATGTTTTATTGTCATGCAGGTTTAGACATGAATTGTGGAAGTATGACTCTAGGAAATTACATAGAAAACGCGGTAAACTCAAAAAAAGTAGATATATCCATAGTAGACCAAGCCCTGGTGTACAACTACATAGTCCTAATGAGACTAGGCTTCTTTGATGATCCCAAGTCATTTCCATTCTCAAACCTAGGCCCATCTGATGTATGCACTGACAACAATCAACAACTAGCCCTAGAAGCTGCGAAACAAGGCATAGTTTTGCTGGAAAACAAAGGCTTTCTTCCCTTATCCAAAGCCAAAACTCAAAAACTAGCCATAATTGGACCACATGCCAATGCCACCACAGTCATGACAAGCAACTATGCTGGAATACCCTGTAGGTACTCTAGCCCTCTGCAAGGGCTAAAGAAATACGTGTCTGCCCTAACTTATGCACTTGGCTGTACAAATGTGACTTGTGGTGATCAGAGCCTTATAGGAGAAGCAGTAAAAGTAGCAGGTAGTGCAGATGTGGTTGTGTTGGTTGTGGGGTTGGACCTATCTGTTGAGGCAGAAGGACTTGATAGAGAGAACTTGACATTGCCCGGGTTTCAAGAGAAGCTTGTGAAGGATGTGTGTGATGCTACCAATGGAGTGGTGATTTTGGTGATCATGGCTGGTGGGTCTATTGACATTTCTTTCAGTAATAGTATCAGCAAAATTGGAGGGATTTTGTGGGTAGGGTATCCTGGACAAGATGGTGGAGATGCCATTGCCCAAGTGATATTTGGAGACTACAACCCAGGTACCAATGAACTATATCTAGTTTAAATTTCCAATTCTATTTGTATACCAAGTGTTTATCTGATCTTGGTTATAATTTATACTAACATATATAAAAATCTGAACTTTCAGGTGGCAGGTCCCCATTTACATGGTACCCACAATCATACTCAGATCAAGTGCCCATGTCAGACATGCACATGAGAGCCAACAAGACTAGGAACTTCCCAGGAAGAACCTACAGATTCTACACTGGCAAATCCCTCTATCCTTTTGGCCATGGCTTAAGCTACTCCTCCTTCTTCACCTTCATCGTTTCTGCGCCCTCTACCATTCTCATTCCAAACAACTCATCCTCACTTCCCTTCATTTCTCCACTTGATCAGTCTCTCTATGAGGGCCATGCGCTCGACATTTCCACCATAAATTGCTCGGACTTGACATTCTCGCTCGTGATTGGTGTGAAGAACAATGGACCCCACTATGATGGGTCCCACGTGGTGCTTGTGTTCTGGGACCCGGCGGGTTCTGAGCAGGTGACCGGGGCTCCGATTACCCAGTTGGTGGGGTTCGAGAAAGTGGAAGTGAAGGTTGGGAAGACAGAGTTTGTGAGTGTGAAGATAGATGTGTGCAAAGAGATGAGTGTGGTGGATGGTGATGGAAGAAGAAAAGTGGTAATTGGAAAACACACCATTTTGGTGGGTTCTTGCAGTGAAGCTCAGGTGAAACACCAGATTAATGTAAGAGTTTCAGCGAGTGGAAACAGAGAAGAATACTTGATGTCTAAGTGAGCATTACTATATGAAAGTGGTATAGTAGGTAGTTATGTGCATCATCTTCTCAATGTTTTGTAATAGTAGAATAAATCTGTGTTTGATAAGTATCTGGGATTGGCAGGGTATTCTGTTGCTGATGCTAATATATATATACGGAAAATATTTGCAGAAAATAAAAAAGAATAAATATTTCAAATGTAATGCGCTAGAGGAAGGGCTTGAACCTTCGACCTTGTGGTTAACAGCCACACGCTCTAACCAACTGAGCTACTCCAGCAGGTTACAAGATTTTTTTTATATATTATATATATATGATTATAAGAAAATAATTTTAATCCTTATATTTATCTTTAAAATTAATTGATTTCTTAAAAATGAAAATATTAATTAATTTGGTTCTTCCAATGAGAGGTATCCTTTTTGAAGATTTTTATTTTTAAAAAAATTATTTTGATGATATTTAATTTAGGAAGATTAACTTAATTTTAAAATAAGAACTAAAATTTACACTTTTTTCTATCTTTGTTAATACTATTATTCGGGCCAGGCATCTTTAAGAGTTAATTTGCCTTCTTTTCATAAAGTTAAAAGATGAAAGATGATATGATGATTTTTATTAAGTATAATTTATTAAAAAGTTTTTTTTAATTTTATTCAATATTATTTATTTTGGGTTATAATGTAAGTTTAATTTATTTTAACTTACATAATTATATTTTATATCCGTTAAATATATATTTAATATTTATTATATTATATAAGCAATAAATATAAAAATGTTCTGTTTAGAATAGATATAACTGGAATTTATCATTTGCTTTAAAGAGATCAAACGTAACATCTTTTTCCAAAGCAAAGGAGAGGGCCAGATAATATGGATATTTCTCTCCAGAAAGAAGATAATTTGTCTTTTATTTTTTTTATTATAATGAGCAATTTTCAGATTTTTTTAAGCTATACTTTTAGATAATTTTAAAAAGTGTATTCTCGTATGTATAAGATTTTAACCTCAAAATTCATTCTAGAAAAATTGAATCTACAGGTTATAATTCCTTTGTAAATCTCTATAAATATTTAAATACCTCATAGCTTGACTTGCTGACACTTTAATGTGATAAATCATTACGAACCAAAAAAAAGGAAACGAAAAGGAGAAATTCAAACATTGTAACTAATTTGAATGATTACAAAATCTTAATAGATATAGATGTATAATTTTATCCATAAAATTGGTCAACTCCGCTCTTTGGTCTTCGCTTTCGATGCAAAGCCTAGAAATTCTTCAGGACCAATCAAAGTGATTGACGATCATCATATGGGTTCTAATGACTTAATTAAATTCCCATAGGAAATGTAATTAAACACGACACAGAAACGATCATGATCTTATTAAATAATTCACGCTTTATCTAACAAATACGACTTCGAAATTCTAATGTCGTAAAGTTGACGAATATGTTTCGCTGTTATAGTTGACCAATTTATTAATCAACTGAATGAAGCCGCGCACATTTATTTGTACTAATACAACAACAATTATAAGTAGTCACAGATCACTGTACCAAATTTTGAGCTTAAATCATTATTATTATTATTAAGTAACACTTTAGAATTTCTTTTTTACATTCAGTATCAAAAATGTCATTCTAATTGGTATCTTTCAGATATTCAAATGAGCAAAACACAGATCCTTGCATAAAAATATCTAAATTACATAATTTAATTTCAAACATTTACATTTTTCTCCTTTTGGAATAAAAAATGCGATAAACTGACTTTTTTTCTTTTACAGAAAAAGATGAGTAACAATTTTATTTATATATTTTGATTAAAATACCTTTACATATATTTTTTTATATAATATAACAAGTATTAAATATGTATTTGACTAACAAAATAACAGTCACTTTTTAAATTTAAAATAATTTAAATATATTATTTTCAACTTAAAATAAATAATATTGAACTAAAAATTTAAAAATATATTTCAAAATAAGTTAAATTTTTCATTAAAAAAATATTATTTTTAAAAATGGTTTAGTACATTTTAGATTTAAAAGAATTTATGTACAATTTAATCATGATATAGGTAAATGCTGTAGAATTTAATTAAGTCTACAAAAAAAAAAAGAGAAAATAGTTTATTCTATTATAACAATACTAACAAAATCCTTTATTAATTAAAAACCAAAAAAATCTATGGATCAGTTGGAATTATTTTTCTATTCTGTCTAGTTGAGATCACTGTGTATTTGTTTGTTATGGTTATTATTTCTTTCATGAATGTCAAACAAAGCTGGTGTTAAGATTACTGCCATATATGGCCGCCTTTGAATATTATGCAGTCAAAGGTCCACCCTATCCCAATATTAAAACATCACAAAACACATGACGATTTCAAATATATCCTTTTCACATCTCTGAGTTGTCCTCCATTTACCATATATATTTATCAATTTCTGTGTGCTCCATCCTATTCCACACTATAAATTTATCTCTTCCTCTTCTTCCACTTCACAAAACTTCATTCATTCATTCATTCATCATATCATATAGTTGATCAGTTCGTACAGAATCAGACAGGCTAAGTATTTCTGAAGCCAAACATGGAGGGTTTGATTCCATATCTCATTCATGCGATCAAGAAGCAACAGAAGTCTCCGTCCAAAACCTTTCACCGGAGCTTCTCTCATTCCGAGAGCTCCAACCGGAGCTACCATTTGCTACTTGGATCCGATTCCTTCAACGGATCCTCCCACAGGCGGACCCGCTCCGACTTCCCGCCCTCTGAGCACCGGTATGGTGTGGACGGGTTTCTGGTAAGCCCTAGAGGCCCTCCTCCTCCTTTCCTCTCTACTCCTTCTCCCAGTGCGAAGCCTGCTTCTTCTCATGCTGCCCAAGTCTCTCATAATTCCTACAACGTGCGGAAGTAGTGAGGATTTCAATGTTGTCATTAGAAGAAGAAAATTAATTAGTTTGTTTATATTACATGCATTTTTTCTAATGGTTGATTCGTTTGTTTAAGATTTGTGGTTGTTCATCTTTAATGATGATGGCCATACCATTTGTTTTTTAATGAAAGTGTATATTTGATTTTTATTCCCCCTCCCCCTTTTTTAAACAAAAGAGTAAAAAAGATTATTTACATGATATCAATTGTAATGCATACACTATTAGCTTTCGAATGAAATTCTTGAATAATTTTAAAGATGTAATTATATACTAACTGAATGCATTGAATTTTATTTTTGTATTTCTTAAAATATATATTATAACTAATTATCATGTTATATTTCAATCCATTTGAATACGCACAATTCAATTATTTTCCCTCCTCTCTTCAGCCAATATGGGCCCCTCAGAAAGGAGGGAAATTATGTTTTTTTCTTAAAAAAAAATATATAATCATGATCTTACTTTAATAAATCTTAAGAAATCTTGTTGAGTATAAAAACGAAAGATAGGATATTGTACAAAATTGTCAAAGATAAGATCAAATGTCAAATTCAAAGATGGCACGCACCAGCCAATTAGCAAAACAAATAATGTGGTTTCACATTGGAATATGATTAACATTGTGAAAAAAACAGAAGAGAGATCACGAAAGAGATAAAGTTTGGCTTCCAGGGAAGCTTCGCTGGAAGATCAAACAACACGCAAAGTGCTCAACATAAATTGGATCACAGTTAAAGTTTTAAAAAATTTAATGTTGACGTAAAAGTTTAATGTATAGTTTATTTTGGTTATAAAAGTTTGTCCTCTTTTTCAAGAATTTGTCAACTTAATTCAAATATTAAATCCAAAAATTATCGTCCTATAAAATTAAAAATTTTATATCCATTCCTAAATCATAATAAGTATAAAATGTGTAAACATTGAAATTATAAAAAGGATAATATTGGCTATTGTAAAAAACCTGTGGGCTAATTCTTAAGATTTAAATACTGTTATTTCATATAATAAATAGTTTATATATATATATATATATATATATATTCTCTGTTAAAATATCTGCTATATATTAACATAAAAAGTAAAATATAGTAGATATAGTCACGGGCTGAAATTTACATTTTATTATAAAATTTGTTAACTTCAATCACTTTCATCACACTGAATTTCGTTTTAAGTTACATTATAACTTTCTCTGATCTTATAAACCTTTACTCTTATACCAACTTTTTAATTTTAAATTTCAAAAACATTAACTTATATGCTGGTTTTATAAATTCTAAGAAATTCTTCAACCAAAAGAAATTTCTTTAGCCTTGCAAGAGTTGAAAATCTAAAGGTGTATCAATGATTTTCAATTTGTGAAAGCTTGATGAACAATCAAACTCCACTGCAAATTTGGTTATTAGTTTTGGGGAATATTAATTCTTAATTATAATCTTCCTCAGCACGCATAACTAATCAATTATGACAATCAAATTTAAAAGCCTTTTGTTTGGCACGTGGAGTGTGGGAAAATAATTGTACCTAACCCAACAAAGCAGAGCACATCAAAGCATAACAAAAAAAAAAAAAGAAGCTTTGTCAAGGGGAAGACAAACGAAAAAATCCTTCTTCTATATACTTGTTTAATTAGGTTTCTATTAATTAAAAAATTTATACTTTTATCTTACATCACATATATTCAATTTTTTTGTCAGCAGAATGTTATTGTCTTTTTTTTAAAAAAAAAAAATTCATGTGTCGTAATTTAAAATCAATACTTAAACATTGCTTCTTTTTAAAAAAAATTTAAAATTTAAAAGACTCCTTCAGCATAAAAGAGAAAAATGAAACACTATAGTTATGCTATATTGAATTAGCAAATATGAGGTGAGAATACACAATTTTTTTTTTCTTCTAAATTTTGAGAAGAAAGTGACATTAGGAATGGAATTGAGCTTTGGTTTCACTCTTTTCTTTCTTTGTTGACTTTTTCTTTCTCTCTACTCTTTCTAAAATTTCTGAGAAATTTACAAATTAAAAAATATAAGACTATCATATTTGGTGTGTATAAACTATAGTATACATATATATGTGGAGATTCTTTAACTTCTAATTTTTCTTCTTGTTACAGTTATAAGACAAAAATTTATATATGAATAGTCAAAATTGACAAGGAGCTTGTACGTGTTGGAGGGATTGGAACAATATATTGTATGCAATTATGCATAATTAGTTAGCATTTGTCTGCTCTTGTAATCTTCAGCCTCTTCACTCCACTTTTCAAGAACAACCTGCATTAATTAATTGCAATAAGAAACTCTCAAAGTATTAACAATCAGAAAAAAGAGTCTTAATTATTAAATTGAATATACAAAATACTTGTTAGAGACTAAATTCATTATAATTAAAATGACATTTATATATGCTTATGAATAACAAATTAAAAATGAATCTTACAAAGTAATGCGAACATATATTTATTTGTCTTTTTTAAGATTTGATTTACTCATCTCTCACAACTAAAGTGAGTCAACCTAATTATTTTCCGCAGCAAGTTGTGATAGTGATCATTATATTGATCAAAGACAGCAGCTAATTCATATATTTTTCTTTCTTGTACTTACTCCCAGGGCACATCTCCAACCATCATCCAGTCTCCTTCTTGATCCTCACTAGTTAACACATGAAAATTCCCAGAACGAAGAAGTGGTTGAGAATTAGGACCTGCAAAATTAAAACAATCTCTGATCTAAAAATGATGGTCCAAAAGAAGAAGAAGGAAACAATTTGATAGTGCATGGAGCTTTAGGTAATAATTATATACTTACAGAGAATAATGATGGTCCTGAACATATGGCCAAGAGCTTTTGCGAGTCCATCATAACTATGGTGTGCTAACAGGTTCAGTTTTCTACCGATTGCGCTGCCTTCCATGTACACTTTCACATATAAAGAGGGCCTTGGCTTCTCAACTAGGTTCCTCTTTAAAGTGGATTTGATTGGTGGCCAAGTCCTGAATAAGATTTAAAGTAATATGTACAATAACTTACCCAGAAAAAAAACACACACGCAATACAACTATTATAACAGCAAGAAAACCGTTCACTATAAACTCAAAATCATTGCTAATTGTTACAGATTATAACTTCTTACCGTTGTTTTCTTTTTTACCGTTTTACCTTTCTACAACTACTATATATTTGAAAATCATTCTCCACATATATATATATACACACACACACACACACACAGATTACATAGCAAACATGAGATAATGAGAGAGGGAGAGATACAGAGAGAGAGGGTGGTGGGTGTACCTTAAGGTGAAACTGGATGAAGAAGATGAGTGAGGTTGAGAAGGAAAGATGGTAAGGCCAAGTGTGAGATCAGTGCTCAAGTCCGTTGTGTTGATGCTGCTGCTGTTTCTGCAGAAACTTGCGCAAGGGAAGTTGCTGCTATCGATTGAAGAAGATGATGACTGTGTTTGTTCTTGATCTTCTGTTCTGCCCATCTTCTAATTACTAAAAACTGATCAAGACTTTTGGTCTCAGATCTCTCCATTTATATATAGCATATTAAGCTACTTTAAACAAATAGAGAAGAAAAAGAGAGAGAGAGAGAGAGAAAGAGAGACCAAAAAATTGAGCCAACATGAAATCAAGGGACTCGTTGGTTTTGATTTGCCCTGAGGGTGGGCGACATGTACCCACAAGGCCTCTGTTACATTTTGGTCTTCAACTATAATTACTTCCTTTTTTATTATAAATATAATAAATTTTTGGTTGGTTGGAATTGGAACCTAGGAACCTAGTTTATATTGAGCACATCTTAATGATATTCTAATCTTGAGTTATTTTATCTTAATAAGGTCTAGCATTAATTCCATGATTAAGTTCAGATATTTAAAATCATATATTGTAATTTAAATTTTAAAATATATTATATATTGTTTTGCTATAGCCAATTTCTTAATTTAGTCTCTCAAATTAATTAATGCTCAATAATTTGTTTTGAAATCATTTTCATCGATCTCTCCATTTGTTTATATTATGGGACTTACTGCTCAATTTCATCCTCCAAAAAGAAGAGCATGATTGGGAAAAAAGAATGATTAAATGATTATACTGAGAAAATTATACTTTGCATGATCAAATTAAAAAGTCGTTTATCTTGTAAATATTTAAACAAGAATTTAATCTAAATTTTAAACGAGAAAAAGGGCAGAATAGGTAATTTTCCTCAAGATCCCTGGGGACACGCTCTACTATTTTATTATTATAAAGAGATTTTTAAATAAAAGTACCCTTTCTTTTAATACACATAAAAGCAATATACATTACTCTTCTATAAAGAACTCAATCTCTTGGTCAAGTTTTAGTGAATTATTATTGTGCAATTGTTTGTGAAGGTTATCGAATTTCTCTGTTAACATCTTCTTTTGTGATATCAATTTAGCAATTTGGAATAGGCATATGTGGCAAATTGGGAAAGCAATTAGTCCAACTAATTGAGTATGATATTGATTTAATATAATATCTTGGTAAGGAAAGCAAGAGTTGCTTTTCTTGTAATTCAATAAGCAGTGATCTTTAAATTCCAAAATTATTTGCTTTTATATACATATATATATATATATATATATATGATAATTTTACTGGTATGTTCTTTAAGTAACAAGATTTAATTAGGCATAACTGTTTGTTCTAATTAAGAGCCTCAAATGGACTTTAATGCTACTGACCAAGCGTACGTGGGGTTTAATTTAAGGGTATATATATCTAGGCTGCATTACTTTTCCACCTTCATTATATGTTAATTAATTAATCCGACAAATTATGCCCATGTGACATTCTTAAGGTTGTCTAATTGTGTAATATATATGACATAGGTAATATGAGATAAAATAAATAAAATAATCATGATCAATTTATAACGTTTAATATAGGAATGTAGTTCTTGGTGGTTCTTAATTAGGAATTAGATTTTTGGTTTAAGAATTCTCATCCGCAGACTCAAGTTACCACAAACAAAATCCTATTCATGAAGCCTATTTAAGTTATATATAGAATAGACCCATAGAATTTGCATGAAGCTTCAACTTTAGAAACTTATTTTAATTTTAAAAAATCAAATTATTTGAGATGTCTTAGGGCTTTTCCTCCAGAATATTATTCAATCAATATATCTCATTAAATCAATCTATGACATATATAGCAATTATATCTGTTCCTTCTAAGATCTTAAAAATGGATCATAAGCTTAATAATGGCAGGCAAATAATAATGGATTCACTCACACATGTTTGACCAAATTATGAAATGAATCAATGAAATTACGTGTGGGCGTGGTGAAGTAATTTCTGATTTATATGATTAAAGTTTGTGATGATGAGAAAAAGAGGAAAAGAGCATTGAATTGGAAGGGTGAGGGGGACAAATGATGGACAGAAAATTTGAACCTTGCAAGTTAGGAATATATTCTACCAATTAGCCTTAATTTTGGTAGGTTGGATTCTTTTTTACGACTTTTTTTTTTCTGAATTGATTTAACATCAAAGCAATTCGTCGTTCAAAAGTAAAGGACACGAACCTAACTTTTAAGAAACATGTAATCATGTCACATTATTAAAATTTTTCATTTCTTATGAAAATAACACATGCACGTGCCAATACACGTGCAAACATGGGCAATTCACCAACCATGATGGGATGCTATTAGGCTTCTTTTTTATTATTATTTATTTACAAATTAGTTGTGCTGATAAATTACGTCAAACAAACGTTTGATGGACACATAATTATTTATGATATGTGATTATGTAATATATTTTTAATTATGTGCCTTCTAAAAGATCGCATATTTGATCAAAATTCAAGTTTATTGTTTCAACAAATAAAGTGTCATAATTAGTGTAACTATAATATTGAGTATACTAATATATTCAGATAGAATAAAAATTTGTTACATAATGCTAACATGTAAATTTTTTAAATATCTTAATGCTGATTGTATATTATTTTTTGAATTTTTATATAAAGTTATATAAATTTGTGATTTTAATTTTTAATCAAAACAATAATAATCTTAAAGGTATGTAACTGCTACTATTTATGTTAATATTATGTAATATATTTTCATCCTGCCATGTCGTGAGTGTACCGATATATTTTATATTGTGATTACACAAAAGATTTTATAAATAAATAAATCCTTTAAAATGTTAGATATATACTATCACCATATGCTATATTAATCATCAATATTAAGATAATCTAACTAACATCGGACGTAATGAGATACGACGATATAAAAAAATATCTAGGAAAAGAAATTGAAGCATCAATGTACTAATTAAACGTATTCAAATCTTTTCTATAACTTGAACTTTTACGTGTCATACGATGTACAATTAAATAAAAATTAATGAAAATTTATCAAAATAAATAATCAATAAATTTATTAGTGAGTTTTCATTAATTTATTATATAACCACTCGACACATTATTGATTTAACTAATATATAATTTCTGAACATGACATAAACATGCAAAGAATACTTTTGTACTGGCACTTATGGGGTTTTGAACTTCGAAGCTACATGCTAGAAACATAGAGAGAATAGAATTGGTTTTGATGCTAAAAGAAAAATTCTTGGTTTTTGTATAATTTGTACACTTGAGGACCATATTGGATCGGCACATGTGAGATCCATGCACAAGTTCGATTTGGGTCCTTAATTGCATAAACACTGTATATGTGTGTGTGTGTGATCAACAACGTATTGCTCTCAAAACAAAGGATAAAAAAAAGAAGAAGAAAGTTTTGTTTCCCTATTTTGTTTTATCTTTTCAGTTTCTAACAAGGAGACAAATTTGGTTCAAGTTTCATTTTTGTCCCTCACAAGGGCTTTTTAGCACATTCAATTCTCTCATAATGCAGAAGTTTCAACCGTTAATTAAGTTTAAACATGTCTTAACACTTTTGTGAGTGTCTCACTTAAGTTGCTTTATTTGGACATCTTCCTCTTTTTCTTTTAGGGTTTGTTTATCTTCTGTCGCACAGCACTTTGTGTGAAGTTTAAGCATAGAGATTTGATCACTTTTTCTGGGAAAAGCAGCACACAAGAAGACAAAATAAGAAAATAAGATGTGGGGATGTCAAAGGAAGATAGATACTTTTTGCCTTTGTGTTTTATCATGTTGAACTGTTCTCCACACAGTCACCTGCATGCCCTTTTTCTCCAAACTTCATAAATTATATGTAGAAAATGGTATCCTTCTCCAAAGTTTATGAAACCCAAGAAAGGCCACTTGTTCATATGTCTTACGAATTTCTGATCTCTCCCGAACACACCCAAGTTGGTCTGTGACTTTATTATAAATATAATAAGAATGAAGCCTTCGAGATTCCCTCTCTCTTTTCTGTCTTGTAAAAGAGTTTCTATTAAACAACACATGCCGGCTCTGTCTCCCGATGCCTGTCCTTTTTGTCTAATATATATATATATATATATATATATATATATATATATATTGAGGGGAAGAAACAATGTATCACTCAAAATAATGAAGAAGATTATTAACATGTAGGTGTGTCAGATATATGTCGTATAATATAAATCTAGGCCTGTTATTTGAGAATATCAATGCCTTATAACTGTTATTTGAGAATATCAATGCCTTATATATATATATATATATAATTCAAGGTTGCACATAGTATCACACAATTCTGTGACCAAGAAGTAAATGCCAGATTAAGCCGAGAGGATGAGAACTAGAATATTGCTACAACTTCAGCTATATATGTAGAGTTTTTTAAGGGTTATATTACGTGAAATTTTTATCACAATTTTAGAGATTGAAATAGATAAGAGTTATATATTTATCAGCTAAATTTTATGTTTATGTTTTAATGCGATTAACACAATTGACAAATAATAATAATAATAATAATCATAAAGGTATGATAAAAATTTTAGGAAGTGTGTTAAGTTGTTGTTTTTGCTTACTTTTAATCTTGTTTTGATTTTGATTTTAGTGTTTTAGTTAGAAAATTAGACCTTAATTAGTTGTTTTAGGTTGGTTTTAAGTATTGGAAATGATTTGGTTGGATTTAATACTAAGTGCAGGAGTGCGCTTTTGTTGTTGAGGACCTGTAAATTGTAATGTACACTACAAAAAAATAATACCATTGTGATAGATACATTGTGATGATCACCATTAACCATCTCAAATCACTAACCTAACAACGGTTAACATCATCATCATGAAACCATATACTTTTATGACAATGAAAAGTAACCATCGTAAAGTCTCAACCTTATGATAGTCATTAAAAAGCTATCATAAAGGCCAAATGTAGACCTTGACAATAGGTCCACACAAATAGGACCAAACAACGGAATTGTCTATTGTTTTGTTAGGCCTAGTCTTAACGATGGTCATAACAAGCCATCATTAGGCCTTATTTGTGTGGACCATAGCAAGGTCCACTTTGTTGTTAGGCTTAACAATGGCCTCAACGTGATCGTTGTCAAGCCATGACTTAATGATGGTCTAATCAGGCCAAGGTAGTAGACCTCCAGAGCGAGGTTCACTTTGTTGTTGGGCCTAACGATGGCTTGATCAACTTTATTGTCGCTAGACTAGAATAGAACCGTTTGGGGCCTAACAACGGTAAGAGCTCTAAATGTCTTTAAGATAGGCCCTAATGACAGTTTACCTTTGCCCACCATTAAGGCCCTTAAAATCATATCTAAGATTGAAAACCTTATATATGTTTCTCATAGAGGGAGGTGTGGTTAGGGTTGACTCTACATCATCTTGCTACCAACCACTCCTAACTGCTCTTAACACACTGTCACAAGTTGCCATTGAAGGTCATTGCTATCTCGTTGTCATTTGCGAGCTTCTTTGGTCGTTTGCTTACTTGTTGTGTTTGTTTGGTCGTTTTGCTTCAATCCTAGCACATCATCGCCACTGCTTTACCATCGTTTGTATGTTTCTTTACCCGTATGTGTGTTTGTTGTGCTTATTTGGCCATGTTGTTCTGCTCTTAACACACCGTCATTGCTGATCATGGTTGGCCATTCCCTCTCATCTCTAGCCCTTCACCTATATTGTTGTTGTTTCTTTCTTCGATTGATATTTTTTTTTTTCATATTTTCTTTCTCTATTAATATTTTTTAAAAATAATAATTAATACTATATATGAAATTTCTAAAGCCTTTGCTACAGACAACCTTCAAAACCGCCATATCGCCTATCCCCAGTTCTTAATCTTCTCTCCTTGAGCTTTTTTATTTTCTTGGACACCTAGTCTTTGTACATATCCACTTGTAACATTAAGGTACTAGTCAATTTACAAACAACTTGAACTTCAACTATTAGTAATTATAGTATTAGGTTTACAAGCCCTTAAGATTGTCCAAATAAATGATTTACTTTCAGATACAGCCAGAAGACACCCCTAAATCCAAATTGGAAAGGAACAAATAAAAAAAGAACCTTAAAAATGAAGACTATAACTTAGTTAAGATAATCATATAGTTGTTCAGTAGAATTCAATTTCACATTGAACGTTAATTCTTATGTGTTTATGATCATAAATTCATGATATATAAAGTTCTTTTTTTAAAAAAATTATTTTTGATTTATCAATGAATTTTTTGAAATAATCTTACAAAGCTTGACCTTTTGAAAGACTAACCTCTGTAGTAGAACTTTAAATTTTATAGATATTTTCCCTTTCCTTTTTTATTCTTCAACATAAAAAAAAAAATGCAATACTTTTTTATTTGGAATAGCAAGTGGTCAAAGTAGGATATAAAGAAGAATTAATGAGAAAAGAATAGGAATAAATAGATTTGAGAAAATCTTTTGTTTTTTGGTTTAATGTAAACTTTTCATGTATATAATGTTGAATAAATATTGCAAAATTGTTTAATAGTTTTCTAATTGTTGTATATTAATTAGATAGATAGTGAATTTCTTTTGTCATATCAATGTGTTAGAAAAGATAATTGCATATTTTTGTGATAGTTTTATCGAAATAAATAGTAATGTGTTGACATTGGTTATTTAATACAATTATAGTTGATATTCCAAAGTTTATCTTTCTTTATGATAGCTTTATTGTCATGGATAGTAATGTATTGACATTAGTTGTTTAGAATTGTTATAGTTGATATTCCAAACTTCATCTGTTCTTATAATAGCTTTATTATAATTGTCACGACCTGAGCTAGAAGGACATGACTGGTACAGGAATGAGGTGTCTTTCATCCTTATGAACCCATCAAAACCCTCATAATAGCAAAACTTATATAAATTCACATTAAATAAACATAGATCTTATAACTCTCCATACAGATAATTTCTGACACACTATAGTAATACATTAAACATTTAGCTTGTATACAAGGAGACCACTGAACTGAATCATGAAAATAATAAAAGACATAACTCTATCAGTAGGTTAGGCTCACCAAAGAATTAATCACCAAAGAGAGTAAATGAAGTGAGCATGTCATCACTTGAATAAAAAATCGATCAGTTCACTGTTTTAGTTCAAAGTTTGGTCAGGGATAAAGTATAACAATCTAAGGCATATAGAATTTATGTTAACATGGGTCGTCTTATTGATATGTATCCTACACTTCAACAGGATTTCTGAGGCCACCACAAAGGAGGTTTGATCCTTACTTGAACACTTACAATTTAGGATGGACAGAGCATCCTAATTTTAGTTATGGAGCAAGACCCTCTAATACCCAACTATTCAAACCAAGACCTATAGCACCACAACAACCTTCTTCTTCCAAGTTAAGTATGCCACTTGAAGATGTTGCAAGGTCTCTTACAATAAGTACATAACAATTCTAACAAAAGACAAGATTAAGCATACAAAAACTTAGAGAGTCAAGTGAGTCAATTAGCCACAACACTAAGCAAGTTAGCGTCAAATAAAAAATTACCTTTTCAAATTGAAATTAACCCAAGGCAAAGTACATGTGCAATTACTTTAAGAAGTGGAAAAGAATTCGAAGATGTACCAAAAAAAGTAAGTCATGGGCAACTTAACTATAGAAACAGACCTAGAAGTTGAAGTCATTGTGCCTGCATAGAATATAAACCTCCCCAAAGAAGATAAATCTATCCAACATAAGGAATTGTTATTAAGCCTTCTTTTCTTGAAAGATTTGCTAAATCTAAGAAGGATAAAGAACAAAAGGAGATTTTATAGACTCTTGGCAAGGAGAAGGTGAATATCCCACTTCTCGATGCCATAAAGCAATTACCTCACTATGCAAAGTTTCTCAAGGAATTACGTACGAGCAAGAAAAAGCTTATGAGAATGAAAAAGTGAGCATGGAAAAGAATGCATCTACAACGATTTTAAAAAAAAAAAAGTTAATTTCCAAGTGCATAAATTAAGGCATGTTTGCTATCTCATGCAAGATTAGGAACGTAGGAATTTAGAAGGCTATATGTGACTTGGATGCATCAATCAATCTGATGCATTTATCCGTCTATTCATCTTTGAATACAGGAAATTAAAAGAAACTGATGTTGTCATTCAGCTTGCTAATAGATCATTTGTATATCCTGAGGGAGTGCTAGAGGAAGTCTTAGTTCAAGTCAATGGTTTGGTTTTTCCTACTGATTTTTTTTGTTGTGGATGTGGAAGATGATAACTCTTATATGACATTTGACATTTTATTGGGAAGACCATTTCTTGGTACCTCTAGGATTAAGTCGAGTTGTAGTAGCTACCTTTTCTCATCTCAAATAAGTTGCAACCACCAAGCTTGCTCATGCATCCTTCATTTTTTATATCATTATGCGCATCATCTCAAGTAACATCATTTTTCCATTTTCCCTTTATTCTTGAATCATTTTTTCTCTTTTGTAGGCAAACACTATCATTAATCATCTGTAGGAGTATTGTTCACCACTACTATGCATTTTTAGCATAACTTTCACAGCAACTTAGTTTAACTTAACCTCGTGGACATCAGTAGTGTCATCAAGGAAGTCTATTTCTTTGTTGCTTTATTTTCACATTGAGGACAATGTGAAAGATAAGTGTGGGGGAGAGATACATATTATTGAATTTATCTTATGCTTGATTTCTTTTAGTTTTTATTTTTGTTTTGTCTCTCATATCTTACCCTTATCTTACAACTTAAACATGTACATTTCTTATTGAAGTTTGGGTAGCTCATTCTAGACAACTCTATATATCTCGTAGATGTTTTGAATTAGTTGTTTAGTTAAGTTAACTTGGATAATTTACTTCCTTTTATTTACTTGTTGGTTGATTGTTTTCAAGGAAGTTTCTTAAGCATGAAACTTGGATTTTAGGCTAAGGGTTGATAATAGTGATTGAATGCATGCCAGGTTATTATTTGCCCTCATTTTTGAACTTCTTTAAGCTTGTTAAATCTTCTAAAAATGCTTATTGTTGATCTTTTTAGCATATCTTGGAGTCAAATGAGTTTTTGATTTGTTGAACTTTAGTTTTTCCTTTCCCTTTTTTTAAAAAAATAAAAAGTTAGGAGCACCTGAGTTTATTGTTTCTACTCTACTAATCATCTACAAGTGATTATGAGTTGTGCTAGTAGCCACCTAAAGATGTGACTAACTGAGTAATCAGCTATGGGTATCACAAATATCCATCTTCGCATCAAAATGCCTGTAACACTATAGGTAAGACTAAAAAGTGCTCAAGAAAAATAAAGAAAAATAAGGTTAAAGTATTGGTTAGTTGAGCAATCAGATGTGGGTATGACCAATATTTACTTTCTCATTGCAAGGCTATGAATACTTTGAACCATAAACCTAAACATGATGCAATAAAGACGTCATAGTAGGATGCTAAACGTGACTGTTCCATTTTGCTTACAACTCGAGGCTTAGAATGTAGCGTTACACTTTATTAGATGGATAGATGCACATTGATAGTGGAATGAATATCAGTAATTCCCTTCCTCTCAATATTCAATGAGAACCACCATACTTAAACAAACTAAAAGCAAGAAATGCATGTTCAAGATTAATAAAAGAATAGGTATATATGAATGAATAACCAAACATTACAGTAGAATAAGAATGATCTTACCTGGCAATATCTTCTTTTCAGTTTAAAGCTCTCTTTTCTCTTTATATTTTTGTCCACCTCTACATTATGCAACCTCCACTTCCTTTCCTAATCTCTCATTCCTTTATTTGCATTTGTGTTCTCTTAAGTATTCTCTCAAACTCTAATTTTCTTTATATGATTAGGGACTTATGGTTGTGAGCTCTCGTTCTTCACTCCTCTTTAGTCTTTCTGTATTTATCATTCAATCACCATACCTTGATTCTATACCCCAAAGCAGAGGCATTCATACCTCTCCCTTTATCATAGTTCCTTTCATTTTTACTGCATTTTGCTGCTCGGTTCCATGCTCATAAAGCTAGGAAGCATAACCAATCCACTCTTCCCCTCACCTCACATCTTCTCTATTATTTCTTTCTTTCGGTTTCAACTCTTTATCTTTTCTTACCTGAGTTTCTCTCTTCTTTTTTTTCCTATCCTTTTCTTCTGTCTCCTTTTCACTTTTTATTCTCACCTTGCAACTCCCATTCCTTCCTCTTTTCTAGCCCCCAAGCTTTATTTATCTCTACTTCTCTCGTCTTTCCCCCTTTCTTTTCTCTCTGCCCAAGTCTCCATATGTTTTTGTTTAGCCATTCGCATGTCTCTTTCTATACTTTCCTCAAGCTTTTCTGTTGAATAGTAACATAAGGAGTCAACTCTTAATAGCCCAAAAAATTCTTTATCATTGTTTAGTTTTATGATGAAAGCATAAAGTGTGCTTTGTCTTTTATATTCTTTTTATGTTGCCTCAATAGCGCTACTATACAAAGCTATTGGTGAGATGTGTGTGTGGCAGAGAATATAACAGAGACTCATCTTTTGTACTTTAATCTATCACTCTTAAATTACAAAAATTATTATTATTATTGTCTAATTTTGAAATCACCCCTTTTTTTAATTTTGAAATTTTCACTTTTATTTCAAATTTATCCTAAGATTTATTATTTATTTAGTTTTCATCTTCCCCCTTCTTTTAATTTTAATTAATTTGAACTATCCTTAAAATTTATTGCATTTTGTTTTCGCCTCTCTTTTCATATATGAGTATTCTTTATCATTATTATTAATTGATAATAACTTTTTTTTATAAATCATCATTAATTTTTTTAATTTAATCTTTTTTAATTATGGGATAGGGTATTCATAGTTGAGTTATCATTTTTTCATATTTTTAGTCTTGTTTTGATTTTAATTTTAGTGTTTTAGTTAGAAAATCATGTCTTATGTTTTGGGTTGGTCTTTGGTTTTAGAAACAATTTGGTTGAATTTAATGTTGAAGCAAGCCATATGCATGCTTTTTGTTACTAAGGTGTGGTAAAATTGCAATGTAAACTATGGATACGACTTAATTTATTGTTTTTGATAAGTCCAAGTGGTTAGCTTGCCTTTTAACCTACTTTCTTTCTTAGACATTACAAGCACAAAAAGAAAAATGCTAAAGAAGCTTATAGGGATATTTAGACAAATTTTTATATTTTATATTGAAAAAAATGAAAACATAAGTTAAAAAGGATAATATTTTCATTTTAGGATAGATTTTTATTACCTTCCTTGAAATTGTGTTTTTAATCTTCTTCTCTCTGTTGATTTTTGTGAGAAAAACTTACAGAAACTTATTTTTCAGCATTATAATTATGATTTTAGACGAAAATGATGGACATTTTATCTATGTTAGTTATACATATTTGAGTTATTCTTATGTCATATTTGCTGTTATTATAAAATTAATTAAGATAAAATTTAATAACTATTTCTGAACTACCATTAAAGATTGGCCCGCATTGGAACATTGTTATGACGATGAAAATAGCCCAAAACAGATCGACCCGTTGGATTCGGTTCAAATGGTTGTGATTTTCATTGGTTCGGGTTTACCTGTATTACTATTACCCACACCACAAAATTGCCGAAGCACCAACCGAATTCGGGTTTGGGAAAGTCTCGGACTCGAAACGGAGGAGGCGAAGAAGAATGCCAATACGATCGGTGTTCGACGCCAGCGACATCAGAAGAGAGTTCGAAAATGCCGGGATTGACCAGAAGTTCATTCCGATTATATGGAAGCATGTAATTCAGAATGTGAAGCAAAATGGGGAGTGCGAGGAATGGGACTGGGAGAAGCAGATTCCGTCGTTGCCTTCGGCAGCATACTCCTTGCTGCGGTCCAGGTTCAAAAAGCCCCTTTCTTCCTCTGTTCACTCTGTGTTCCACTCTGCTGATAACCTTACCACCAAGCTCCTCATCAAGCTCGATGTACAGCTCGATTCTCTCCCTCTCTTTTGGGTTTCAAAGACACCTTTTTTCTTTTTATTTATCGCATCTAGAATTGATTCTTGTGATCACTCCGCAATTGGAACTAAGTTGATTTTCATTTTGGGTTTGTTCGGTTTCTATACATTTTGCTCCGGTCAGTTGGGACGGGTTCTCTTCAGAGGGTAAAAGTGGTTACGTTGGAAAATTTTGGATTAAATGGTAGTAGGTTGTTAAACTATAGTTTCTGTTAAGGGACGAGGAGTCTCCGGTGGAGAAAGTGGACATTCTTGTGAGGTGTGATTAAGTTTCATTGAAAAGACTTTGATGGGGAGTCGGAAACTTTTCTTGTGTGTGGCTTACTTTGACGTAGTGTTTGGTATGTAAAAACTTTTAATTTTCCAAGCATTATAAACCTAACAGTACGATGATTCAGCAAAAGTATATGAAAGCTTTTAAATCGATGTTTTGTATGAGTCCTAAATAAAAGAAGGATTTTTTTTCACATATTTTGTACTCAACTTATAAATAAGTTCTCAAGTTCTTGAAAATCAAAACATTGAAATATCAAACCCCGCCTAAATCTTCAAGCTAACTCTTTTCCTGTATCTATTTTGTTACCAGTGTGCTAACTATAAACTGGAAGCTAACAGCTCACTGTTCTTTTGAGCTTGTAACGTTTCAATTCATGATTTTCTATATATTCTGCTCATTAATTCCATGAATTGCCTAGTTATTTGAAGCATGGTGGTTCATCTTTTGTGCTACTGGTAATTTAGTATCAGTCCATAAACATTTGCACATAAATCATTCCAAGCATAAATAAACTGTGATTGGTATTTCTATTGTTAGAACGGGGCGTTTGTGGAGACTGTGATAATGAGGTACGATACTCGTTTGGGCAAATATGGTGGCAAACCTCGTCCTGGTGGTCTAAGATCAACTTTGTGTATATCGTCTCAGGTTTCCTCCCTCTTATCTCTCTCTCTCCCCCCCCCCCCCCCCCCTCTCCCTTAAATTGAATGTTGACAATGAACCTGTTTCTTGCTGATTGAAGCAAATCCTTTTAATTATTGTTTGGTGCAGTAAACGCAAGTGTCTCCTTTTTTCTGCAGGTAGGCTGCAAAATGGGTTGCAAATTCTGTGCAACTGGAAGTATGGGATTCAAAAATAACTTGTCTTCCGGAGAGATTGTGGAACAATTGGTCCATGCCTCTTGTTTATCACAAATACGCAATGTTGTCTTCATGGTAATTCTTATTTCCCCACTTTTGCTGATTTGAAGAGGTGCCACTTTTATATTCGCACCTGAAGCAAAAGATTTACGTAATTTTCTTCCTTTTATTCTCTGTCTTACCTGCTCTTTGAAATTATGATATTCCAGAAATGACAAAATTGTAAGATTTGATTATTTTCCTGTATCGTCATCAAATTTTTTGTCTGATGCTAAACAATAGGTGCGGATCTTATATAACAACTTACGTTGATGCATTTTTTGTGCTAATTATTGTCAGACTTGAAATTATTCCTATTCCTTGTTCCATAATTATCCAACAAGAAGCGGAAAATGAAAAAAAAAAAAAAAAGTTCACCCACAGCTGTGTTGTGCAAGTTATACCTATCATCTATGCAATAAATGACTAGTATTATTAGTTCCTATCAACTGTGTTTTGGGCTAGCATTCCATTTTTTGGGCGACTGTAATAAGTCTGCAACTGATTTTTGTAGAAAATATCAGAAATTGACAACTGCATTGGAAGTCAAATTAGGCCCATGATGTTTCCTTGTCATTCTCCTGCTTGTAATAGCAGTTACTATCCAGTTTGAAGTTTGATATTATATTTTGTCACAGGGAATGGGAGAGCCTCTGAATAACTATTCAGCCTTAATAGACTCTATTCGAGTCATGACTGGATTGCCATTTCAATTGTCATCCAAAAGGATTACTATCTCAACGGTATATATATGCACTAAGAGTTCCATTGATTCTCTTCTCTTTTTTCTTTTCCTCCCCTGCCCCTGGATTTTCTATTGACAGGAATGAGATTTACAAATGTATTTAGTTTTATTCCATTAGATAGGTACTATATTTCATGTATTACAGACTTTGGGTTAAATTGAACGGCATACACAATTCTGTATCCACCTTTTTAATCTGCTAGGTTTATTGCTTAACAATCACTACCCAACTAAAGCTTTTAGGTTTCAGCGCATCACACTGATTGCATTTTGCCTTTTTTTCTTTTTTGAATTAATTGATTGCTTTTTGCTAAAATTTAGGAATTGCCCATCTTACATGGTCCTTGTTCAAACTTTACTTAAATGTTAGATCCAACAGAACATCTTTTTTTGTTGAGTTACGTTGGCCACAAAAATCTATCCCTCTACTTAAAGGATGTTATGAATGTATTATAGATTGAGTTGTGACGTTGTATATATTCAAATCACTTGTGTTACATCTGCATTTGTTTTGGGCTTTCGCATAGTACCATAAGCTTTTTCTCATCACGCACCCAAGGCACTATTGAATGCTGTTTCATGAGTACTTCATGTCTCATCTAATTTCCTTGACCAAAAACTCTTGAATGCTTGTAATTTCTAGCTTATGAAATTTTCGTTTTATTTTTTCATCTTTATTAGGTAGGCATCATTCATGCTATTAACAAGCTTCATAATGACCTGCCTGGTTTAAACTTGGCAATCTCACTCCATGCACCAGTCCAAGACATCCGCTGCCAGATAATGCCTGCAGCTCGTGCTTTCCCATTGGAAAAACTCATGGATACATTGCGAGAATATCAAAGGAACAGGTCAGTTTATGCTTTCAAATTACCTTCTGGGTATTAATTGACCATAATTCTTTTGGATTGTACATGTTTTTGGTCATGAGTGCAAAATAATAAAGTATTTCATTCTTGATAACAGTCAGCAAAAAATCTTAATTGAGTACATCATGCTTGATGGGGTGAATGATGAAGAGCAACATGCCCACCAACTGGGCAAACTGATGGAGACATTTGAAGTGGTAAACTCTCAAACTTACTTGGAACCATATTAGTATCTTCTAAAGTTTGATTGTTCTGTGAATGCTGCTTACATGTTTGAAGATTTTTCTATATCTCTAATGTATCTCTTTTCAAACATCTATGCTCTGATGTAAATCCTTTAACCTTTCCTGTTAGTTCTGGCAAATAGTGGTGTTTCTCAAGAATCCAGTGACATCGAATGATCAAGTTGATACCCTCTCACACTACTCACTTTTATACTGGATGAATTTCATATTCTGGAAAATAAAACTGGATAACTAAATTAAGGATAGATAACTAATTTGATAGTCCTCACAAGGTTGGCTTAGCCCGGGTTTTTTTTTTTTCTTGGGGGAGGGGGCGGGAGGGGGAGGGTGCTCAACTGTTTATATAAATAGTTGTGCTTATTTCAGGGCGTCTTGTAGTAACTGTAGCTATATGTTGTTTATATTTTATTGATACCTAGTTGAATATGTCCAAACACTTTGCTAAATAGGTTTTTTTTTTTTTCCCATTGAAAACATTAATTCCTCATTACGAGCTTTGGTTTTTAACATTTTTGCTTATGGTCTTGATCCTTGTGATGCAGGTAGTGAACTTAATTCCTTTCAACCCTATTGGCACCCTGAGTCAGTTCAGAACTAGTAGTGAGCAGAAAGTATCAAGATTTCAGAAAATTCTTAGGGGCACCTATGATATTCGAACAACAGTCCGGAAGCAGATGGGTCAGGACATAAGCGGTGCTTGTGGGCAACTGGTGGTTAACCAACCTGACAAGAAGTCTCTTGGGAATGCAGGTCCCCTCACCGACATAGAAGATCTTGTTATTTGATGACAATTTGGTCTCAATTGGTAGGCTCATTTGGGTTCAGTCCCCAAAAATTAGCTTGTATATGAGTTTTCGAAGCAGTCGCTAATTTTTCAGGGATTAAAGCTAAATAGGCTTAATAATATAGTGATCAACTACTTAGTTTATTATTAATATTGCTTTTTTTTTTTTTTTTGGGCGACTGAAGTCTGAATTAGTTTTCCTTGTTCAAGTGTTTTTGTCCGAGTCCCTATAGAAGAGAGCCAGTCTCATGCACTGGGGCTCTAAGACAGAAGAAAAGGGAATTGGACGAAGGGGTAATGAGGATGCTTGATCTGGGCGTTCTTTGGTTCTCGAATTTTTGTGAAGCAAAGCAAGATACTCTCCTTTAAAGTCACAAATGGGCACAAAATTGAACATGGCTGCTGTATCTGAATATGAAGCACATGGCAGAACCTAATTTTTGTTAGTCCCCCAGGGCGCCTTTTTGAATATCTGTTCAACTGTGGCAACAATGTTATTATTTTCCTACACGAAAAAGGATGCTATGCCTGTAAGTAGGCGAAGGAGCATACTAATTCCTTAACATTTTACGTGACAAATTGAGAATCCTTTTTTAAGTGGCTGAGCCCGACTTAATTAGGTGTCAACTATATAGAAATACGGTGATTACGTCGAGAACTAACCTCTCTGTCTTTCTCTACGTGTGTACACATCGAGATTCTCATATTAAATTAGTATTTCAATCAATAAATCATTAAAAAGCTTGACTTTCATCTCATCACGTAGAGAGCAGTAGAAAATCTATAACGAAGGAATTTGTTTGGCTTCTTTTTCTCTCTGCCACTGCTCCATTACGTACCATGCAGTGTTGAGGCACGCATTGATTAATATTAAATCAACTTCACATTACCAGCCACACATGCTTTGGCTTAAGTACAAACTTCTCCGACGTCGTAACTTGCAACACTAACATGTTAGGGTTACGGGGCATGTATAGAGCTCACTAAGATGTAAAATTGGACGCAGAGAAGTACCAAGAACTACGAAAAGACATATTAGGAAAAAAAAAAAAAAAAAAAGACATAAGAGTAGCTAGTGGAAAGCGTCACAAATAGGCTAAAGGTTTATCTAGTTCGTGAAAACATTGGCAAACACAGCAAATGCTGAATGTTGAGTGCTCTAAGCCTTCGGCGCAGCAAACAGTACTTCCAAAATTGCGATCCGTTCCTCCTCACTCTTCAGTCATTGGGGAATTGAATCCTATCGACCTGAAGAAACCAACAAATATGGCACTCAACGAGAGTATTAACTTTGCTGTCTGTAATAACTTGATATCATAATAAGCAGATTCACCTATTCAATCAAATGCAGCGCATGCCTTAAAATGAACAGAGATGTAAAACTGTGGAAAAGAAATCCTGAACTAGGTACATAGTGCTCATCCATGGAATCTGCCTTCAACTAGCCAAAAGAGCCACAAGTTGAAATGATAATAACTGAAACATCAGTAGAAGCATTACAAACGCTGGCCTCAGTCTGATCTTCTATGAAGCCAAGAGTGCCTCCAGCTTTGCAATCTGTTCATCCTCATTTTTTGGAATAGGATCCTTATCCACCTCTTGATACAAATCATGCTTCCACTTCTCAGTTCGAGTCTTGCTAGGATGATAACCTTGTCTTCCACTAAATCTGTCTCTTCCCCTATAATTAATACTGCCACCACTGCCCCGATACCTTCCTCTCAATGAGAAGTCATCCCTCCTAGCTTCACCCTTATGGGTTGCTCTGTCTACTGCATATTGCTTCTCAGGTCTATCCAAATGGCGAGGGTTGCTGCTTCTTTCCTCCCTCTTTTCATTCCTGTCCGGAGGGTAGTATGTTTGGCTTGGATTTGCAGCCTCAATTGCAGCTGGATTACCATCTCCTGGATCTGCTGGAATCTTCTTCTCCCTAAATGCAGGTCTTTTCTTAGTAATTGGAAGAGGATCGTCTTTCAGTTCAGAAGGGCCATCTCTTCTTTGTAAGGAATTATCATCTGGTTTAGCTCGTGATTTTTCATCTCTTTCCTCTCTACTTTGTCTGTGAGTTGTCTCTGCCCTCTCATTATGGTGATCCGTTGAGTCCTTCCACCATCCATGCTCTTGAATAAAAAAGAACTAATGGTATTACTTTTCATAAACAACTAAGATGGTGACTTATACTACAAACTTGGGGCAAAGAACAGAAAATATGGAAGCAGATGAAACTCAATCTCAACTTCTATGAATTAAAAGGGAGAAATTATAATATAGTTCCTGAACTTTTTTCCTCAATTTGTTTCCTAACCTCGTTTTATACCACAGCAAAACTAAAACATGCTACAACTGAAAAACAATAAGTTATGGCAAAATGAATGAGAGTATGAGAAACCACTATGGAATCCCAAAAGAAAAGGCGATAACAAGGTTCTACTGACATAATTTCCTGTTTGAATAACATGCCTGAACATTATTAACAGGAAACTGATATCATAGCATTCAATTAATAAGAAAAGCTTAACTAATCTCCAGCATGTTCTAAAAACTATCACATAATAGACTCCACTGGTATAAGTTTGCTAAGCAGTAAAGGAAAACAGATGGACAAGTTTCAACATACTCTCCTAATTCACCAATTTCAAATAACATGTTTCATGCATGACAATTTGATAAGAGGGAAAGAGATATTAGAAAGAAGGTTGAGGGCAAAGCGAACACATCATGCCCGTCCAACATAAAGTGTAATCCATGCCAATGGGCATGCTAGTGGGTACACGAATTATAGCATGGTGTGGAAGAATTTAAAATTGCCATAGTGAAATCTTACAGCATTACATGCAAGGAATTATATTCTTGTGCAAATAGAACCAATTTTACAAATGATACATACATTTGACTTATGCCATGACTAAGAAGGTAATAATAAAGATAAAGTGAAAGTTAATTAGTCAAAATAGATAGAAGGAAACTCACCACCAGTTGTTCTTCGACCAACTTGCCTGGCACTACTTCGTTCATCATGCTGTTATAAATATGCACAGGCAAGCCTAACATGGTTATATATGGAAGTACTTGAAGGCAAAGAGCTGAACAAGAATGCCGCTACTTGACCCCAGAAAAATAGTTTGCATACACTGAATAATAATCAAGCAATTAAAAAGACAGAAACATTGCGTCATTGCGAAGAGCAATTTTTCTCTTAAGTTGAAAAAACATATTTCAAGTCATTTTGAAAATGAGTATATAGACAATTCTTTTACATCCAGAAAGTCAGAAGATAAGTAGTGACATATTCTATCTCCTAACAACTTAAGGACTGTGAGAGCATATTTGATGTACATGCTTAATCTACTATCATTTCACAATGCAATATATAATCCTTGTAGAAGACAGCAAACATTTTCCTTTCTTACCCTTTCATTTTCATCTTGCATCACCGCAATAGATTGCAATCAGAAAAAGTTGTCATGCACTACAGCATACCACGGTAATTAAACATAGAGAAACAGCCAATTGTTTAGGATTTGAATAGAGATGGAAAATTCAGCAAATGGTAATTACTTTCTGCCTGAAGATTAACAGATGCTAAACTAAAAGTAACCATTGGTTTCTTTTCTCTTTTTTTCCTCTTCCATTCAGTACAACCATTAATTACTAGTCAGAAGATAGGCAGCCTGGCCCTATGCAATCCAAGGAAATATGATACCTGTACAATAAAGTTAACTACTTTTCCGGAAAAAGAATTCCATAAGAGCTTTGCTAGTGACCTTTGTCTCAAATGTGTTCTTCATCTTTAAGAATATAAGAGATCATGATTTTAAAACGAAGAAGGTGATTGTTATCGTTTCTACATTTTAATTAGTTGAACTTGAATCACTTGTAACATGAAAGTGATAAAAGTTAAACAACCACCGATATGAGGCAATATGCAGAATTTAAGATGACTGGGGCCAGAACTTAGTTCATAGGTCTACAAGCACTGCTGATGCAATCAATTATAAGAAACATGTAAGGAAACACAAAATAACAAAAGAATCTAGCAGGAAGAAGAGTTACAAGTACAAGAGAAGATAAAAATAGTCAAAAACAACTCTTATGTATAAACTCCCACAACACCTGGAAATAAGAGCGAGATCTTGGTACATCAGTAGGATCAGATAAGCGTTTCGGTGCTTCATTTGGTTTTTTGTCAGAATCCTTTTTCACAGCCCCAGCTTCTTGCTTAGAGTAATGAGTTAAAGAGGCCTCAAGTGGTACGGCATCATGCAGCCGGTGATGGTGTTTCTGATCCCTGTCCGTGTGATCTACATTGTTTAAATCAGAACTGCTGGTTACTCTGCTTCTCTCTCTTTCTTGTATTCCATCCCTTCTAAACCTCTTCGGACTAGAACCATCTCCAACCAAATAAGTTACTTAACCTTCGGATCAACAACAAACCATAGCAATCTACTACAATGGATTCAAACAAAAATGCATCCAGCACACGACTTCGACAGTTCAGATTCATGACAGGAGTCAATTGGAAAAAAAAAAACGAAAAGGATCCAAATGCATTACACAGAAAAAAAAAAAAAAAATTCATTACAAAATTGAAAATGGTTGTTTGGCTTAAACTTATGACAGAGGGTACGAGCAGGAACCACATGTTCTAGCCAAACAAAGAAAGGACTTTGCTTTTAGCTATACACCATCGAGAATCACGGATGGATAGAGTCAATTCCATGGCAAGCAAGGCGTCTCAACTAAAAATGACTGTAGCTGGAAATCGAATTCTACATTGAAACAGCACAGGAAAGGGCAGTAACAAGCAAATCACCAATGAAAAAGCAGGAAGATATTCCAAAGCTCGAATTCAAAGGATCAGTCAATGGACAGATTGACGTATACAAAGTCATTCGATATTCATCGGCGAACAGGCATGGTACGGGGGAAATATTCATATACGAAAAAGGGTGTGTCTTCTTCCAAATTTCTCAGATTGTTACAGTAGATATCAAATGTTGGCGAGGAGCACGCACGAAATCGACCTAGTTCAAATGAAACTCAGTTCAAAAAAAAAAAAGCGAGAGAAAGAAGTACCTTGGTTCTCGATCAAATCTAGAACTGCGTCGCGCGAAATCACGACCCTCTCGACGAGACATTGGCTTTGCTGCTACATCCACAGCAAAGGCAAAAGAGAGTGCGGGCTGCGCAAGATCGGTATGCCGCTTTCGCCTTGCAATACAAGGGACTCACATTTTCTTTGTTAAATATTATACTTTCATATTGATACATACATACATACATACGTGTATATATATATATATAAAATTTAATATGTTTATTTCCATATTTTGACAAAAATAGATTTAATATAAATAATTTTTTAAAAAATAGTTTAATTTTTTTATTTTTTTAAATATTTTTACTTAATTTAAAATTTTGTAAATATTTTATTCTTCTTTATTTTATTAAATTTTACTGATATGATTACTACTCATATCTTGCAACTCAATAGAAGTAAATAATAAAATAAAAAAATTAATACAATTTATGTTAAACGACTTGAATAAATTAGTTGGAATCATGTATAGTAGTACCAAAATAATATATGATAGGTAGAATATTAGCATAAGTTTAATGATTGAAATTAAATTAAAATTTTTTGAAAGCATAAAAATTTAATTAGTAAATAACAAATTAAAAATTTAATAAAACTATAACGACTAAAAAATAATTTATGCTTCATATAATTATTAGATTAATGACATTTTTTATTATTATGGTTGAAAGAAACATATTAGAAACATATTCTTCCATACTTTTTCTATTATTTTAAACACATTATCTAACGAAAATATAAATTTTATAAAGATAATTTTGCTATGCTGTCACTGATTTTTTTTTTTTTTTACCAAAATGCTGTCACTGATTCAATCATACACAATTCTTAACGCCTGCAATTTCCTTTAACTAATACCTGCTAAATTCTAATAATTCTTCTGTCTATGACATAGGTATATGTTATTTTGGGCACAAAACAAAAATAAGAGTAATGCATAAGCCCCATAAGCAAATCGCAACAAAAACATGTTTTGAAGATTAAATTAATTTTTAAATATCTTTTACACCTTTTTTTTTGGGCCAGAATATCTTTTTCACTTTAGTTCTAAAGTAGTTTATACAAAAAACTTAATGATAAATACTTTAAAAAAAATCACCTAAATCTGGTCTAATAAAACCCACAATCTTTGTTCAATAACTTGTATTTTAATAATGCAAAATTGTTAAGATTACATAACATATAAGCTGACTGTAAAAATGGAAGTTCATTAAATGATAGAATCTATTAACACACTTATTATAATAAATTTTTACTGACTCGTTCAATAATTAATATGAATTTTGTTGTGATTCTTAAGAAATTTTTATAGGTTACGGTTCACCAAGACAAAACCTGCGAAGCCTGTCAAGACAAAATTCTATGCAGCAACACAATTTCTGATAAAAACGGGTTGAGGTGGAAAATAATGTTTTTACAGGGTTATGATGATAACGTTGCATGGGATGGAATAATTAACTTAGAGTAAACTATTACTTAAAAATTATTTTAAAATAAATTAATATGAAAAAAAGAGAAACTCAAGGAGCCATTCAAAATATTATTTATTTTGTCCCTTTAAATTTTTTGCCATCGTTTGTATTTGGCAAAATAATTCGTAGCATAGGATCATGCAAGTTCCTCGAAGTCACTATTATTAGAGGATAGGTCGATCTCACTGGTATCATCCGAAAAGTATGATGGATCATGACAGGGACAATTGGGTTTACACATTTCTGGGGCCACATCCCAGATGAAGTGATAATAAATGTGAGAAACATACACAGCCTTGCCGTCAGATTTGAAGTGATGGACCGGGATGGTCCTTTTCTTAATAGCTTGGACTTCAATAGGGTTGATCATCAGGATCTGCTGGAGAAATGGTAGAGCTTTTGGTACCTAAGAAGAAGGCTCATCAGGCTTTTTGTACACAAGTTTGACTTGGCCATTGGGAAGGTTAATTAACTTGGAAGGCTCAGCAATTGCCATGGGCCGACTATAAACATGACGTTGCTCATAATTTGTAATCCAGTCGGTAGGCATGAGCTGGAAAAGATCTTCATGAGAGATTTGCTACGAAATATGAACGATGGTAAGGACATCATGTCTCAACGACTATCATAAGGGCATCATCAGTGTGATTGGGAAGGTGCAAATCTATAGCATGATTTTGCACTCTGAAGCCCATTTGGTGGTAGATGGTGGCCATAATAGCATCAGGGACTTGTTCAACTCCAGTGATCTGAATCTGAACTTGGAGACGATCTTTCAAGGTGGGATCTGAAAGTTTTATACTGAAATCTAGGCAAATGGTGAGGATGGCGGTTCTGGCGTTTAAAGTGGTAAGGACGGTTTTAATGAGGGCTTGCTAGTAAATGAGGTAGGTGGTATCAAAAATAGCTAGACGGGCTGTAACAGGGAGACCTTTACGGCCATGGTAGGTAATGTAAAGTTGGATGGCACTAACATGAAGATGGGTATCGTCTTGCTCAATCCAGTGGTTTATGAATTGTTAAGGGACCTCAAGCTTGACATATTGTTCTATGGTACAGGAGGGGAGTTCGACATAATTGAGGTTAGAAGAGTAAATAAACTCCTTAACCAGGATTTTGGGTTTGCAGATGAGGTGTTTAATGGATTTGGTCCAAGAACGGTTTTGGGTGTATAGTTGGTATGGGTTCATGAGTGGGAGGTTGATATCTTCAAGACGTTAGGTAGGTGAGAGGTCTTTGTAGGAAATCTCAATAAGATTATCGATTTTGTGAGTATTGACTCTAAGATAAACATTAGGAACAGAGAAGGAACAGGGAATAAGAGATGAAGAAGTAAGTGTTTTTGAATCCATATGTGGGAACAATGTTTCTCTTACTCTCTTACTCTACTAGGAATTATGAATATTTTATCAAGTTCAAGCTCTGATACCATATGAAGGGGTAGGAGCCTATACGAAGCATGAGTCCTTAAAACTCATAACATAAATGCAAGGGCTAACTTCTGGTAATGGAGATTAGATAGAGTAAATACAGAATCAAGGTAAGGCCGATGACATAATGCCTCTTTCTAGGTAACAAACCTCAAGGTCACTGTTATGATTCTGGGTCTACTCAATCACATATCTTTATCACTACGATGTAAGCTATAACAAATACATTATTAGTGCTCTCATAAGGAGTTATCGTTAATCTTTTCTGATGCGCAGGATCCTTATTAGAGGCAAGCGCAAAGCATAATAGGATCAACTTGAATGTAGAAAAATATTCATAATTATAGAGAGAAGATCAGATAAATGAGAGTTTTAAAGCATGGAAATCAAACTGTTATTCAAACTGAGAAATAGCATACAAGGCTTCCTCTGCCTAACACAAAAGGGGAGAGCTCCTTATATAGGCAGAGCAAAAAATTAAAAAAACAAGTCATAACAACTAAGCAGCACTAATGCGACAGGTAACAAAAAGCAAAAGCAAAGGTGACACAACACCTAAAGACAATAATGCATAAGACGACAAATTACTTTTGGCTTGAAGTGACAAGTCATTAGTCTTTTTTGTTACGACTCAAGATGGGTTCATGACTTGGAGAGAGATTGAGCTCGGATAAATCCGGTGAGCTGTCATCATACGAGTCTTGAGAATCTTGGAAAGCAAAGTGAAAGTAGTCGTTGTACAATTGATTGAACAAGTCATCTTTATCTTTTTGACATATGCCTGATGTGGATGGAGCGTCAGTGACAATTAGAGGTTGAAGCCATAATTGCTTTGTCTGTGATACATAATGATCATATGTGGGCATTTGTGGAAGTGGAGAGTGTTCGGGAATATGATCAAGAATGTCAATAATTGGGAATCTGGGTTCACCGAGGATAAAATCACCAAGGTACAGTCCTTATTGTTGTGCATTCAACAAAGGGATAACCATGATAATTGTTTAAATCACTTAAAAATCATTTTCATGAATTTAAGATCTGCTTATGATTCATGTTGAAGTTAGGGAAGATGTTCCACTCATAAGCATGATCTCGAGAATATAACAATCTAGCAGATTCTTCAACTAGACAGTCCTACTACCCTCTTAGGTGCCATCCACAAAGAGTTTATCGGTGACTTCTAACTCATCGATAAACAAAAACGCCAAAAGTACTTTGAAATGAAGTGTTGTTATTTAAAAAGGCATGATCTTAAAAAGCACATGAAGCGCATGACAGAGCACTACTATGTCCTAAATGGTTTCAATGATATTACCTTTCAACATGTGTTTATTGCTTCACTTCTTGAAGAGCTACAACCAGAGTTGAATCGAGCCCTCCAAACTCTTATCCGCCCCATGTCTAATATTTCTTTGGGAGAAATCTACCAACTAGCTTTAGCCACCTTGGACAAACTCTATGAGCAACAAAAAATGTTACAATCTGTCATGTCTGGAAAGCCCAAATTCCAAAAGATTTGCCAAAAACCCTATCTGAAGATCAAATGCAAAGATAAGCAGTCTTGTGACTGTAAAGTGAAAAAGAAGTCCCACTTCACCAGAACTTCATTCCGACCTAAATCTTTCTGATGAAAACACCGCCCCCAGTGGTATTTTCAAAAGAGCAAATAGCGAAAGTCATGGAAAAGAAAGTCAAATGTTTGCTACATCTGTAAGAAGAAATGTCACTTTGCCCGCCAATGTCCAAACAAGCTTAAGTAGGCTATCAGAATGATTGAACAAATTGAAATGCAATTGCCTCTTGAAGATAGAGATCTTAAAGAAGTTCTCTTAGAACAAAGTGAGCCCAATGGAGACACTATTCTTGCCATTCTTACTCAGATACTCCCAGTTTAGATTCTGAGCCTGACAAACCTTTCCACCAGTACCACCCAGTTTACAAAATAGATCACCATCATTCCTCTCCATCCCACAATACCAATACATTTATATATCTTCATCTTTCTATCCTTACTGACAAGTATGCAAAACCTCTTCTTGCAATTGCCCTAATTGATATTAGTTCCCAAGTTACTGTAATGAATCCTTCCTTATTACCTGATTCTGCCTAGAGGAAACATTCATCCTATTTCAAAACAGCCAACGATTCAGTTTTTAAGGTTTCCTTAATTACTTGACATTGTATTGGCATTAAGTTTTTTCCTGAGAGCATTACATGGACACGTTTTTGGCAGTCAAGTTGTTGGGAAAGACATCTTCATAAGCATGGATGTTTTACAAAAGTCTCCTAAGTTACATGTTGAAGCAAAATGAGTTCGTTACAAACATCGTTTCAGCTATTATACTGACATTCCTAAACTCTACATGTTTCATGATGCTCCTCCTCCTTATGAAGACATTAAACAACAGCTTTTAGAGCAGTCCTAAAACTCACTCTGAGTTCAAGCATCCCAAACCTCTATGGAAAAATGAGAAGTTTTTTATTAAACTTCCCTTAAAAAAGAATAAAGACATCAATCCAACCAAAGCGACATATCCTAGGATGAATCCTGATGATTTGCAGTTAGCCTGCGAAGAATGCGACTCTCGTCTCCGCCAATGATTGATTGAACCTACTAAGTCTGAGTGGGCCTGTCAAGCTTTTCATGTGAACAAGAGAGCATAACAAAATAGAGGCAAGAAACGTTTGGTGATTGACTATAAGCCTCTCAATGTGTTCTTAGAAGATGACAAGTTCCCAATTCCAAACCCTGCTACACAAAGGGCCCAATTGCAAAGAGCCCAAATATTCTCCAAGTTTAACCTAAAAGCAGGCTTTTGGCAACTTGGCATTCACCCTAATGAAAGGCCCAAAACGACATTCTGTATACCTAATGCCCAATACCAATGGACTGTTATGCCCTTTGGACTCAAAACTGTCCCATCATTATTCCAAAAAGTCATGGCAGACATATTCATACCTATTAGACAAAATGCTCTCATATACATTGATGGCATTCTCCTATTCTCCAAGAATGAAAAAGAGCACTTACAACTATTGACCCAGTTTACTGATCTCGTCAAAAATCACAGCCTTATAATTTCGGCCTGAAAAAGCCAATTGGCCCAAACTTACATCGAGTTCTTGAGAATAATGTTCAAAAATGGCTGGTACAAGCCAGACCTACATTTAACTGAGCAATTAGCCCAATTCCCGGACAAGGATCTTTCCCTCAAATAGATCTAACAATTCCTTAGCATTGTCAACTTTGTCTGAGACTTCATCCCTAAGTGTTCTTACCACACAAACCAGCTGTCCAAGCTTCTCCGAAAAGAAACTCCCTACTCTTCGGGTCTTACTCAAGCTACAGCTGTCAGACACTTGAAAGGAGTTGCAAAAAAACCACCACCATTAAAGATTCCTAATCCTGACTCCACTCTCATTTTGTAAACTAATGCAAGTAACTACTACTGGGGTGCTATCCTGATTGAACAAAAAGGAAGAAAGCAATATTACTGTGGACATGTAAGTGGATCTTTCTCCAATATTGAAGCCAATTATCATATCATGTTCAAGGAAATATTGGCTGTCAAAAATGGCATAAAAAAGTTTGAGTTCCATTTTGCTCATCGAAATTTCATAGTCGAGATGGATAACACAGCATTCCCTAAGATTTTGGAGCTCAAGAACAAGATCATTCCAGATCCTCAACTTGCTAGATGGCAAGCATGGCTATCCTGATATAAGTTCGAAGTCAAACATATCAAAGGTGTCATAAACCACCTCGCCAACTTTCTTTCCAGTCCAAAACCAAACACTATTTTCGTCATAAACCCAGTCACCTTCATTCCCCTAATCCTTATGATTAATCCATACACTTTGCCCATCAACAGATCTGCCACTACCAAGAAAGCTTTCCCTCCTATCCAAATTCCAACTCGACCCACAAAAGTCATGGACTTAGCCAAATCCTCCCTGTTCTTCTACCTCCATCAATACCTCTGTGATGTCCCCTTGTCCCAATATTGTCGGATCTTTCATCCGAACACCCATTTTCTAACTTTGTTTTGTTTGAATGCAGGTACTTTCAATGAAGATGCTCTTTGGTTCTTATGGTCCTTAACTGCTTTATACACTGCAACTGTAGAATTCAATACCATGGAGATGTTCCAACACTTGAACAATACTGAAAATCACAAGTCCCTCATTTGGACATTATTTGAATTATTCTCACCTCTCCTATGGTGGCAAACGCAAATCAATAAAGTCATTATACTGTGAAAACTCTGGGAAAAACCTAATTTAAGTTTAACAGCCTCGTCCATATTCATCATTCATAAACCTTATAGGAAAAACCAGGCTAGATTGTTATATTCCCAAGATCATGCTTATGAGTGGAATACCTTCCCTAACGTCAACAAGAATCATAAGTACATCTTAAATTCATTAAAATAGTTTTCAAGTGATTTAAACAATTATCATGCTCCTCCCTTTGTTGAATGCACAACAATGGGACTGTACCCTGAAAATTTTATCCTTGGTGAACCCAAATTCCCAGTTATTGACATTCCTGATCGTATTCCCGAGCACTCTCCACTTCCACAAATGCCCACATATGATCCTCATGTATCACAGATAAAGCAATTATAGCTTCAACCTCTAACTGTTACTGACGCTCCATCCACATCAAGCATATGTCAAAAAGATAAAGATGACTTATTCAATCAATTGTATGACGACTACTTTCATTTTGCTTTCCAAGATTCTCAAGACTCGTATGATGATAGCTCACCAGACTTATCCGAGCTCAATCTCTCTCCAAGTCATGAAACCATCTTGAGTCGTAACAAGAAGGACTAATGACTTGTCACTCCAAGCCAAAAGTAGTTTGTCGTCTTATGCATTATTGTCCTTGGGTGCTACATCACCCTTGCTTTTGCTTTTTGTTGTTTGTCCTTTGTTGTCTGTCGCATTAGTGCTGCTTAGCTACTATGACCTGTCTTTTAATTTTTCGCTCCGCCTATATAAGGAGCTCTCCCCTCTTGTGTTAAGCAGAAGAAGCCTTGTATGCTATTTCTCAATTTGAATAACAGTTTGATTTCCATGAATTCTCTTTAAAACTCTTATTTCTCTGAAATCTTATCTCTATAATTATGAATATTCTTCTACATTTAAGTTGATCTTATTATGCTTTGTGCTTACCTCTAATGAGGATCTTACGCATAAAAAAAGATTAACGATAACTTCTTATGAGAGCTCTAATAATGTATTTGCAATGGCTTATATTATAGTGATGGAGATTTATGATTAAATAAACCCAGAATCATAACAATAGCCTTGAGGTTTGTTACCTAAAAAGAGACATTACGTCGTCAACCTTACCTTAATTCTATATTTATTCTGTCCAATTTTCATTACTAGAAATAAGTCCTTACATTCATATTATGAATTTTAATGACTTATGCTTTGTACAAGCTCCAATCCCTTCACGCCGCCAAACAATAAATGACATATATATACATTTTTTATTCCACTACTCCTTCCATTATATTCTTTCTATTTTGTTATTATTTATTGGGATGTATTAAGTGCACGGTAGACATGTGGTATGTACTGTTTCAACTGTATGAGAAACATCTCTACATATAAGGAGGGGCTATATTTCTTAGATGCCTCAATTCATCCCCCCATCTCATTTATTAATTTTATGATATATATATATATATATATATTATTTTCAATCAAAAAGGATAAAGCTAAGAAAGTAAAACAATTTATCAAAATGTACTCAGAAATTACATAATAAATACAAAAATAAGTTTAAAACATTAAATAAATAATAAAAAATATCTTAACTAAAAGAGAAAAAGGTAAACATTATATAGAATGAAAGAACGAGGGAAGAAAAAGAAAATAAATAGAAAGATTAAAGAGTTCATGTGTGATTTTATGAAGAGATATATACAAACTATATTTTTTTCATAGAAGAGACCACCTTGTGATTTTTACCAAAACTCCTCCCTGCATATATCAGCATTTTGCAGTCATCACAGGATGAAAATCACCTTGGAGAAGCTCTGAATCTTGAGCACCATTTAATCATCAGATCTTCAATATTTGCATCCATGCGAGTCCCTATTCCTCCCCACACTAACATGTGGCCAATATCCCCAATCGATGACCCACTTACTTCGTGCACAGCTTTAAACCCAATTCTTGTATAGAACCTAACCAGCTGAAAAATTTTAACAGGACTTCAATTTGAATGCTAGAAAATCTCCATGAATGCATATGAACAAACAATAAACTATCAAATACCAAACCCACATATACTTAAAGATTTTGGAGATAAGGATTTGGATTGGCGAGAAGAGAACCTTAGAATGGTAAAGATCGGAGTCATTAATGGCCAGCAATTCAGCCTTCTTGCAGCCACAATCATAGCCATATCGAATGGCCACAGCTCCAATGAACAACCCAATCCCAAAGATCGATTTCTCCATCCCCATCGTCTCTCTTCGGAGCCTCATGGAGTCCAGGTGAAGAATTCTCCCTCCTACCCACACCCTTATCAACCCCTCCGCCTTACCAAGCTCTCTCTGCGTCTCCAAGCTCTTCGCTGTGATTCGAAAAAAGGGTCCCAAAGTTCGGAGCTCAAGGTCTACTTTCTGGGTTCTCGAAGCCTCTAGTATATCAGACATGGATGGCAAAATTGAATCGTCCCTACGCTTGACATTGGAATATGCCGAGTTAGACAGAGGAGGGTTTGCGGTTCTGGGTTGCAATTGGGGGTTTCGGAAGTGGAATTTGGAAGGTGGAATTAAGGAGGCTAGAGACATGTTTGTCGATTAATTATCTGGTGATTAAGGTGCCTGTTTTTGATGAAACTCGAAAATCACCGAAGAAGTTTAGTTGTATTTTGGGAAGGTTTGGATTTGTTTCTATTACTTCACCTCCAGGTATAGAAGCCAGAGAAAGAAGTGGGAAGCTTGCCTCACTTGTTCTGGTCTTCCCAATTGGGACTCATGGTTTTTGTAGTTTTGAATGAAGATGTCTAAATTATATAATTATTTTTAAAAAAAATTAGGAAAAAAATTATGGGCCTGTTTGATTCTGTTTTTGGTTTTTATATTTTTAAAATTGCTTTGTCATTTTATTTTTGAGAATAGTTTTGAAAACAAAAAATAAAAAAAAATCTGTTTGAAATAATTTATTTGAAAATAAGTTTTAAAAACATGAAAACCAAAATAGTGTTTGATTCTCTTATTTGATGTAAGTAATATTGGTATAATTCTTTTATATAAACATTAATATCAATGTTTATTTTATACCAAATGACTGTGAAATTGATATTGTTATAACTCAATTTAACGTTATTTTAGATAAAATCTTAATAGCAATACTTAAAAATAGTAAAAATGATAATATATATATATATATATATAATGAATTTTAGTGTTATATTTATCTTTGCTTGGTTGATGAAGCTTGTAGATAAGTTCTCAGTTGTTCATGAATTTCTTCCTCTACTTCTAAGTGGGTCATCTTACTTGAGCCCGGATCCACGGCAATATTTAAAAAAACAAAATTTGTGTAAGGGATGACTGTACAGCGAGTTGAGTTTTAGGTTTAAATATTAAAATTAAGAGTTTAGGGCACAGCCATGGATCCAGATTCCTTATATTTGAGGATGTAGATGAAGTTAATGAAATTTGAATCAATAAAAATTTAATTATTTAAATTTTATAAAATTGATAGATACTATTTAATATTTATTAAAATTTAAATTATTAAATAAAAATTTAATGATTTAAATATTAAATATAGAGAATACAAATACAGATAATTCAAATTCTCTTGTATCTACAAAGCGCGAAAGAGGATGAAATTAGAGTTCTCATAAAATTACAAAATTGCCATTAATGAATCAATGTTTTCCACCTTTCTCACTGTTTTTTTTTTTAATCAAAAATCCAAAACATCTAAAAGTTGTTTCGTATTTCTTGTTCTTAAAACATATGTCTTGTATTTTGTTTTCAGAAACAATTATATAAAATAATACTTTCAAACACTATTCTTTTTTGTTTTTTAAAACAAAATATTGTTTTCCATAACAGATTCAAACAAGCCCTATATTTTTTTGGATCTCATAGGTACTATTTTTTATTTAGTTCTTATACTTTAAAACTTTATAATTAAATTCTTTTAAATGGTTTACAATTTAGTCCCAATTAATATATTTTGACCAATTTATGAGTTAATATTATTTTATTATCTATTTTTACTGTTAAGGTAAATTATACATATATAAAGTATTACAATAATATAATTTAATAAAATACTTATATAGTTTTAAATGTAAAAATCAAATTAAAATATCTATAAACTATAAAGACTTAATCACAAATTTTTAAATTATAGGGATTAAATAAAAAATTGAGGAATCAAAGTATAATTTTTTTCAAAAATTATTCTTTTCTAAAAGTTAAAACAAATGTTACACTTATTTTTGTTATAATAAAAGATAAATTATATTATATTATTTTATCAAAATATATCTCTATTTACTATTTATATAATATGCTAACCATGATCCATATAAAATAATTAATTTTAAAATTTAACAAATAAAAATCATGTAAAAAATGAATTGTTAAAACAAGGAACATAATCACAAAGTAATATATTAAAATTAATGATTTAACAATAATAATCAAATTTTTGACAATAATATTTATATTAAATATATCAATAAACATTAGTACTGTGATAATTTAATAGTATTTTAAATGAGAAAAATTTATAATATTCAACCTCAAGTATATCATCAATTGATTCGAAGTGAAAATAATAAGCTTGCGTTGTGCCCACCCTTAAAATGTCGAGAAAGGAAAGTGTACCACTGTCATTTGACTGTCGTCTGTTCTCAGGAACACAAACAAATACAGAAGGCAATTTCTAAAAGCACCTTGTCTCTTCCATTTTCGCAAAAAGCTATAATAAACTAAAAGGTCATGCAACAAAAATAAATTTAAAGGCAAAAAACTGCAAAATGGACTCCTCCCATGAAGCAGATATAATAGTGCGTGGCTTGAACCAGATTGCGCAATGGTAAAACCTACTTGAACGATGTCAGGAAAGAGAGTGTCTTATTTTTATCAAGGTTAAGACTGCCATGTGAGATTACAAATAGAATAAATAAACATTACAAGGAAGAATTACACAAATCATACAATTGTCACCAGCTGCAGTGGTATGCTGTACAGAACTATTTACAGATATACAGAAGAATGTTATATAACTTACCTGCTTTGACTGTTCTTCACAAAAAAATAATCAATGGGCATATACCTGCCTTCTTTCGGAGACAATTTCTGCTTCTTAAATTTACTCTGTCTTGTGATATTCTTTCCCTTCTGAATCCGACTGAAAGAACAAACGTAGTAGTATTAATTCTAACTTTCACGAAAAAAGAAATGAGGCACTCTGATTGTTCATCTGAACTGCTTAGCTGCAGTTGTAGAAGCTTATGCAATATTAAGATTTAGCAGATACAAAATAATAGCATACCTTTGACTCAACACAGAGGTTCTTGGGTGAATGCTAGATTCTACCTTTTGCAGCTTTTCAGCAAGATGAAAATCAGAATGCTCTTGTCTTTCCTCAACAAAACTTGGAGGCAATTCTATTCCACAAAGTGAACATTTGTAGTCATTCAACCATAACAATGTCTCTTCTTGACAAGATTCATGTCGCTCACCCTCCAAAAGATTAGACCTGTAAGTTTCATTGTCAAGGCTACTATTCTCAGACTGGTCCCTAAAAGAACAATGATCTGATCCCAGCCCTTTTGTGGCTTCACTATAGTCAGAACTTGAAGCATCATTGACTGATGTTTCTACCTAAAAAAATATAGCAGAACGTGAGTAGCAGTTGAGCACAAAGACGAATACTTCTAAAAGTAGTCAAATCAATCAATCAACCTATTTCCAAAGTTAAACATCCACACAATTTACCCAACTAAGACATAAATATACCTTGTCTGTATCATTATTTTTCCTGATAGTGCAACTGTGATTATCCTTATCTAATGATTGATCAACATCAAAAGGATATCGGCAATCATTAATACATGTCTGCCCACTGCTAATGGATATACTGGTTTCTGCACTGACAAAGTCATTATCAGCAACATCTGGAAGCAGAGAACTGCTATTCCTTTTAGACTCTCCAGAAGAAATGAAATTGGTTATGGTCTTCTGTGTAGGATCAGATGGAGCACCACACTTATCTTCATTGAAATGTGATACTCGCAGGCCTGGCAGAAGAAAACCTTAGTCAAGCTCAAGACACAAACCTGAATTTTCTCATAGTATAACTGTAAGAAACCCTCTTCTCTTTGCCCATAGTACCATCTTAAAATAGAACCCACCAGCATCACCCACCTATCAATCTTAAGGAAATAGGAAGCTCAGCTTTCAGCAGCTTTAAAGCATGTTTCAGGATATCCTCACTCGAGCTGATGTACTTTTGTAAAGTCACAGCTCTAGTCCGAACCTGTAGATTGTGCACTTATTAGCAGGGAATCATGTAGTGTGCTATAACAGTGCCATATAACACCAAGGGCATAAAATACTTAGGCTTATTTAATATATCATGTTGCTGATACGATAAGCTAATCAGAGTTCTGTTTAACAAAGTGGATGTGTCAATGGACCTCACCACCTACAACTTCTACTTTAGTGGGCGTTTATTGGTTCATTGTATAGCCATGTAACACATTATATATACCTAAGATATTTCTCCAAAAGAGCACCAGAACCTTGTATTATGAAAAAGCAAACAAGTAAAAAAATGTACGCTGGGTTAAGACCATTGCTCTTGAAAAGTGACTTAATTTGTTTTAAAAAGGGTTTCACCAACTGAATAGTAAAACCAAGCTAGAACAATGTTCTTAGTAAGCCTTAGTCTCAGGAATATACGTCAGTGATAACAGAATCTAAACATCAGCAGTACCTCAAAAGATGCAGTTTTCAGTTTAAGAGTTAATGTTCGCCCACAAAGACCCTCATTTTGCATGTCTGTGGACAGCATTTCAGCAAGCTCCGCTGCAAACATGAATGGTGCATGGTTCACATGTTGAACAGATAATACAATCAAATTTCTATCTAATTCAGAAACTTTGCAAGTCATAGTCATTAATCAAAATTTTGAAATGCATGCATGCATTTTAATTATAAAATATTTCATTCTGCAGCCAAAAACAATGATGAGGTTTACGTTTAAGCTCCAGACATTCTCAAAATTTCAACTAAAAAACCAGAACTGATTATGAGTTTAAATTATGCAATCTAAGAACACTGCTTGAAGATATTATAAAAAATAATACACAAGACTAATACCTAATTTTTTTAACAACTGTGCTTCATCCTCAGTGGCCGAAAAAGTTCTTTCATTACTAATACTTTTCCGCAATCTTGCTTGGGGTGTACCTGTCTCCCCAAGACCTAAACCCACAGATAGAAAAAAATCTGCAGAAAATGTTAACACAGGGTCCACTGGTTCAAGAGCAGAATTTGAAATAAAACATTTGATGAGAACATGCAAGTCACTGTTGTGAACATAGAGAGTAAATTTACAAACTTGCCAAAGAGTTGTAGAAACCTGAAGATAGAATATATATATATATATATATATATATATATATATATATATGGATGTTACAGGCTTACACCATATAATGAAGCAAACAATGAAATGCTACAAAACATGATATAAGTTTGATCTTTGACAGCCTAGAAGAATCTTGAGAAACATTTGTTGAACAGCCACATAAATATAGGAAGCGATGTAGATGGAACTTGAACTAAGGAAAAGTAACCACGAACACTCAGTAATCTTATTCAAATTCAACAGTAATAACATGAGGTCTTACCATAGATAATATGCCTTTATGTAGGCAACTCAAACAACTCTAATTCCACTATGACAAACAACCTAAACTTCATTGTGAAGATTCAAGAGATCCTAACTCCAAATAGGAAATAAAACTAATTCCACTAGGGATAAGATATCTAAAGACCCAAACAATTAACCCTAAATTCCCAAATTATTAATAATAAACTCCAAATCCCAACTCACAAATATATCATACAAAAATAAATACAGCATAATTGATATCTCCTCACACTACATCAAAAGTCTCCAGGGAACTAGTAAACATAGATCAATAGGGCGTTGACCGTGCGAAAACAGCAAGAGCTGACCATACTGCTAACCTGCTGTTGACTGTGAGAAAAGAGCACAGAGGTAGCTACCCTTCTGCAGCATCTGCTCACATGTGTTAATTCCAAAAACACCCCTCAAAATATTTTCAGTCACTTTACCGATGCCCCCGATCTGTTAGTATTTAGCATTATGATTATTAATCAGAAATACACCTTGGCCAAAGATATCAGATGCGTATAAAACTATCCTGCCAGAGCTAAGCACAGATCTAATTATTGGTCTCAGTCAACCAGTGTCATTGACAAAATCAACAATAAACATACCTTACGGATAGGAAGGGAGGATATAAATGTTACAACAGCCATGCGGTCATTTGGTAAAACAAACTGTCCATTTGGCTTTTTTATATCTGAGCAAACCTAAGCAATATGGTGTATGAAAGTAAGATGCCAATCTCACGTCAATGATCAAATGATCATTACATATCAATGACCTGCTAATTTCTACAAAACACGAAGATCTACAAACGAAATATATCATCGATGCATCTAGTTCAAAAAATTAAATATAGAAGCTATATGTCAGAATAAATATAATTAAAATAGAGTAAATTAATGATTAAATCCTTGAAAGATTACTCTCCTCCCAATTTGATCATCTGAGGATCAAGCCTTTCAATTTACTCCCTAAAATATCACTATCCTTTCAATTTGCTCCTCCAAACATAGAATCTCTCAATTTAGTCCCTCAAACATGGCCAACCAATTAAAATGGTCCCTCCAGGAAGCATTCTAGCTCTCTTTTAGGGATCATTTTCATTTAGGAGAAAGGCTTCAAGGACAAAATTGAGAGATTATCTTTGGAGGACCACATCGAACAGAGTATGATCTTTCAGAGACTAAATCATTAATTGATCATTTAATTATGAACAATAAATGCATAAGATTAATATGTTCTTACATGCTAATTGGTAAGGAGAATGATAAAACGCTTCTTTACAGAAAGCACCTACTTCAACAAATGACTAACAAAGTAAAAATGCATGCACATCAAACTATATGATAGTTTGTCTTTATAAATCTTATGAGCTAATAACATACATCCTTAGTTAACTTATTAAGAAATTTCAGAAACCTTTCATTTATTATGTTATTCCTTGATACTCAAAACAAATGGCATCATTCAATGATGACATATAGTTAGCAGACAGCTAAGATAATTAAAGAACTCCACAGCATAATATGGTGAGGAAATTCATGTCTCTATGGTGTCAATGATATATCAAATGATCCAAAAAAGAAAGAATGCACAATATAAATACGGAAAAAGAGATTGCAGAACCTTAGCAAGTAAGCGGTTTGGGGCCACTCCAGCACTACATGTGAGACCAGTCTCTTCATAAATACTGGCTCTGAGTTCTTCAGCAATCTTTAAATTGCAAATTTACCAAAAAAAAAAAAAAAAGAGGGTTACTATTTCTATAAAGGCCAGTTATTGCTATAAATTAATACAGGTACCAACTTCTCCACTTGTGATGCTCCTTTCTCTGCAAACTTCAGTTATATCAAGATATGCTTCATCCAGGCTGGCAGTCATGAAATTAGGATCGTATCTCTGAAATACTAACAATAACATATAAATGTCTATTAAGCAACCATCAATAATCTATTTGATGAAAAAGCAGCACTACAAAATTGATCATAGCGACAAAAGAATTACCTTTTCTTGTCAAATCACTGTAATAAGTATACTTTTTGAAATCTGTTGGAACAAAAATTAGCTCTGGACACAGTTTACGTGCAATGAACCCAGGCATTGCAGCACGAACCCCAAACTTTCGGGCCTATTTAAAAGATCAAATCATAAGTAGACAGATAAAGTAGAGTTGAAGCAGGTTAATGTTTCATATATCAAATCAATCTCAGAACTGGAATGCCCAATAACAACAATAAGCTTGTAATGTGAACATAAATCAAACCTCATAATTGGCAGTGGATATCATAGACATGCTACCAACAGCCATTGGTTTGCCCTTTAATGAAGGGTTACTTAAGGTCTCAACTGCTGCGTAGAAAGCATCCATATCTACATGTAACCAAATCCTTGATAGGTCACGTGTAGCTTCTAGCTCAAGGATTCTTTTCTCTGCCACCTGTCCATGGATAAAATAATATATTAGACTAAGACAATACGTTTCAAGATATGTCCAACTTGAAGTAGAGCAGTATTTGATATTAACAACTAACAAGTTGTGCTTATATTTAGAAATTAATATATCCACACGGTACAACCACCGAAGACATCTGCTGCATGTAAACTAGAAGAAAAGAATTTAAATTCAGTCACCTCACCGTTTAATACATAATAACATGAAATGACTTAATCGATAAACAACTAAACATACATACAAGGTTAGATGCTTATGTTGATAATACCTTCTGATAATTTGATATGTCAGCTGCTGTAAGCTTTGCACACTGAGCTTGTAGGTTCTCTATTTTCTGCCTAATAAAAGCCTCCTTGCGCTCTTGGTTCTCAAAATACTTTGATCCTTTGCTCATTTCATATACTATCCTTTGTACTTTCTCCTTGTCAACTCCTTCCATTCCTTGATACCCACAAGTATCACTTATAAGGGAAGGTATAATTTAAACAAGAATAACTACACAAACATAATAAACATTACTCTCTGACAAAAATGAACTCAACTTAATTTTGATTGAACCATATACCATATGAAATATTAGTTACTAGAGGAAAAAGTAAACAAAACTTTACAAAAATTAAAGTAACTAATACTAATGCAGGGTGCATATTTGACATTTGAACCAAAGCTTAAACTAAAGAATGACTAACAGCATATAACTCATATTAATCTCTGCCAAATATTAAATCAAATTTCAGTTAGTTATTATGATTTAACTAAAAATGTTATCTTCCTGTGACGCAAAATAAGGGGGCATTTTTAGTAAACTTAAAATCATCAGCCTCCATTTCATATTTCTGCTGTGTTGAATTTTTTTTTGTTTGGGCACACCCGGGGGGAGAGAGGGGGGGGGGGGGTTTAAAAATCTCCACACAGAAATCGGGTGCTAACTGTTTTTTTTTTTTTTTTTTTACTTTCTTTCTTCCTTTTTTTCTTTCCCTAATAATTGCTTAGTTATCTGTAAGCTAGTTCACGGTTGGCCATCGTATACCAAAAATTCAATCCTACTTTAATTTTCGCTTTCCAGTGACAGCAGAGGCTTCGTAATCTTGAAGATATGTAGAATAAAAGTGAGTATAATTTCTAACTCAAACACCAGAAAAAACAAAAATCATGCATCAACCTGCTTTGGCATTAGTGTAAACGGTGTGGTACGATTGCCATGGCCGAGCACTGTCTCCTGTCGTCTCGCTTTCTTCCATCGCCCTCTGCCTGTAAATGCTTGCTGAGCAAGACGAAGAAAAGAAAAAGTTTGCGAATTGAAGTATTGAGAATTGAGAGCGTGCGCCAAAGTCTCGAAATATGAGATTGTGAAACTGAAAAGGAAAATTGATATTGGATGGTTACACCAGGTTCTGTGTATCTCCATTAACATACTTGGCCCAACCTATTGGATAATGGGTTTGGGCTGTCATCAGAATTAGCTTATACCAAACAAGCATATGAATCCCAACAAGCATTTCAGATTAATCTGATATGTTAGAAGGACATTTATTTAATATTTATAAATCATTTTATATAACATGTCTTATATGTATGGAATGAATCTGAAGTGTTGAGTATAAATGTATTCGATGCCCTTAAGAAAAATTCAAAATCTTAAAAGCCAAATTGTTTTTCCATCACAAATTCAGGATTCATTGTTCCTCTCGGATCAACAAAGAAGGAACCAGCATAACCATACAAGCCAAGGAGGTACGTTTAGAAATGTTAACGATTTTTCATAAGTTATTATGATGTGAGTGTTATGAAAAGTTGTTTAGAAGAGGAAAATATTGCGTTTGATAAAAAATTTACATAAGAGTCACGTTCAAACAAAATTATTTGATAGAAAACATAAGATCAAGTTTCAAAAACTGATGTGAATGTATATAACTACATAAATTACTAACTTTTTTTGGTCTGTAACATAATTTAGTTAGTTGAAGATTGAATATTTGAATTGAAAAAAAAAATATAAATAAACATAGAAAAATAACATCATTAGTATTGATTACTACACAAAATAACAATTTTAGCATACTAAACATAGAATTTCAGTATTATTTATTTCGGTTTAAGATTTATATTTAAATATCATAGTTGACATAGGATTTATATTTGAGTATTCTAGTACTACACTATAAGTTTACATAAGAATATATTTGGAATTTAATAAGAGAATGCACCTTAATTTGCCTCTTAATTGTCTCGCTTGATCAGACTATAAAATCACAACAGATAATTTTGGGATTGACTAGATTCTCCTTCAAAGAGGGAACGAGGTTGTGGAGAAGAGAATGAAAACATTAATAGCTACATGTCATGGAAAAAAAAAAAAAAAAGTTGATGGTTGGAGATTTACTATAAAAGTAGTTTATTTGTCTACCTGTTGTGTAAGTTTAGAAAAAATTAAATTTTTTTTGTTATATACCAATACATTTTTTATCAACAAATTTTAGTTAGTAAAAAAATTGAATTTAATAACATATTATAATATAAGAAACATAATAAATTAAAAAAGCACATAAAATTAGTTATGTGATATTGGTGTGGGATAAATAATAGAACCATAAGAGATATTTTTAATTGTCAAAGCAATTCTCATTGTTGTTCCTTTAAAAAATTATGAAATTTTATAAATTGATAGAATTATATTTAACTTTATTTTTTACTTTGAGTAATGTATAATAATAAATGATTTAAATTTTTAAATAAAAATATTTAATTATATATCATTTTCTTTTGTTTTAATTTTAAAGCATATCAAGTTATATTTATAGTCTCATATTAAAAAACTTAATAGATAATTAATTAATTTATTATTTTTTTCGTAATTTCAAACAAAATTTATACTTTAATGAATTTTTTTATTTGGAAAGCAGTAAATTAACTTATTAATTTTTTCATTTACTTTAAAAATTTCTCAAACTTAAAAGAATTTTTTATTTAAAAAACAACAAATACTTCATGATTATTTTTATTAACTCTAAGAAATTTATGTATTTTAAAAATTTTTTAATACATATACAACAAAATTAAAAAAAACTTCTCATCCATCAAATAAAATTAAAAGCAGTTTATGCAGTCTACTATATATATATATATATATATATATATTATAATTTCAATATCTCCTCTGAGCCTTTTGGTGTTCGTCAAAGCTGTCGAGGTAAAAGCAGAGACACAGAAGACTGCCTTAAAAGTGCGTTTGGTACGGTGGAACCTACATTCCATTGAAATCATAATAACCCCAATCCCCAATCTAAGGTAATGTTTGGTGTAAGGCAATAGATGTGATGAGAAAAAAGAAAGAGAAATAAAAAGTTGGTGTTGGTTTGGTATAATGGAAAGAGTTTGCCAATGGAAAGAGGTTTCCGTTGCTAGACCAATGGAAAGTTTTAGGATTCTTGGAAATGAGATTTTTTGAAAAAATTACCCTCCATCCTAACCATTTTGCCGAAAAATATTTTTATTTGTTAAAATGATATAGTTAACTATTTTTCTCAATTAAATAAAAAATATTTTTAATTAAAAATTAACAACAAATATTTTAACATTTTTAACTTTCAACTAAGAAATTGAAAAATAAATATTTTAATTTTTAAAAAATTTAAAAATGAAAAAGAGTGATTATTTTAATATTATTAAGATTTATTATGAATAATTCAATATTTTTATTCATATTATCCTAAAACCAACTTTTAAAAATATTAATTTAATGTTATAAGGGCATAGTAGGGGCATTTAAGTCTTTTAATTCTATTATCATTCTTATTTTATCATTATCTTTATCATATTAAATAAAATTTATATATTTTTTTATTTTTAACATATTAAACAAATTTTAATATCCAAATTTTTTATTTCATTCTATTGCTTTTTAATTTTTTTTTAGATACCAAACGTGGCCAAAAGGCAACGGGTCCGCCTTCTGTACGGATGAGAGGCGCCAAATATCAAGGAAATAATGTATCAAATTCCTCAAATACCCTCAAAAAGGACAAAACAAGCAAAGTAGCACGCATTCCAAAGTTGGCATTGCAGGGCTAGCCGCAAAAGGAAATCGCGTGTCATCTATTCATTCACTGCTGCTCGTTCATCTGGTGGGAAGGTCGCCAAAAGTATTTATCAAATATATTATATTATACTTTTATTTTTTTAATTTATTTGAAGAATCGCATAGAAAATATCTACGCGATCCTAAAATTTTATTGGGAACAGTGGGACTGGGGTGATAAGGCGCGACCCACTGTACCAAATTTTTTGTATTTAAAAATTTAAAATTTTAATTTTAATAAATGTAAAATAATTTTGAATAATTTTTTAAAATTTTAATTATTAAATATTTTATTTAACCGTTTAAATTTTATCAAATTTATATATTTTAAAATTTTAAAATTTACCAAATTCACTTTGTCCTGAGAGGAGAGGAGAGAGAGAAGCATTTTGGTGAGAGAAAAAGACAAAAGGAGATAAAAAGTGATGGGGGCTCACCTTGGAATCCAAAAAATTAAGCATTCTAATTACATTGTCAAAATTATTGTCCTAAAAAAATATTACACTGTCAGCATTTTAGGTTCTTATTAGCTAAAGTCTTAAAATTGTGGGGGGAAAAAAAAAAGAGTCATTCAACTTATTTATATTATAATTAATGATTTTATTTGGAAAATTAAAAGTATCTTTACAATATTTTAAAATAGCACAAATATTTACATACAATCTCGTTTATACCGCTTTAAATGAATTTATTTAATTTTGAGTTTAACTTTAAAAAATGGTACAAAGTCCTCAATTTTGCAAATTCTTAGGGTCAAATTAATTATCCTTTTTGTGATTTTAGAAATGATGAATTAAATCAAACGAAGATTCAATTACAATTGTTAATCTTTAAACGTCATTTTTAATATTCTCATAGTGCAAACTGAAAACTATAGCAGCAAAACGGTGGCCTGAGATGCACTGTAACAAAAATCTTGAAACTCAAATTTTTTACTTGAATGTGATCTTAAGATTTGTAATAAAAATAAGTATACAATAATTTGAGTTTAAAATTAAATCATTGACTAAAATTTCTCCTTTAGTTAGGAACCTGATTTTCATGATTAAATAAATTCATTTAAAGGGATATAATGAGATTATATGCAAATATTTGTGATATTTTAAAATATTGTGAAGATACTTTTAATTATCCAAATAAAATCATTAATTATAATATAAATAAATTGAATGACCTAACAATTTTAAGACTCTAGTTAATAAGAACATAAAATGCTGACAGTAATATTTTTTTGGACAATAATTTTAACAAAGTAATTAGAATGCTTAATTTTTTGGATCTTAATGTGGGCCCCTCGTCAGTTTTCATCAACTTCTCTCTTTTCCTTTCATCACTTCACCAAAATGCTTCTCTCTCCTTCCCTCTCAGCACGGCGCGCGGATCACGTGACGTGGGGGATGATCACTGGACATTCTCCGTTAAAAAATATTTATCATTGAATAAAGATACAATAATTTAAATTTAAAAATCAAAAAATAATTTATGATTGTGCTTAATTATTAATTAATACACATAATTATTAATAAAAATTTAAATTATTAAATTTCTATCTAATAATTTACATTTTATAAAAATTATGTTCGAAGAGAAAATTTAAATTCCTCAGCACTTCTCTTCCTTGACAATGGTTACAGTGGGTCGCGTGATATCACCCCACGCGACCCCACTGTCCAAAAACAAATTTTACGATTCTGTGATTTTTCCTACGCGATTCTTCAAATAAATTTTAAAAAGAAAAGTACAATATAGTACATTGGTCCATAAATGGAATATGAACCTTTTAACTGTTTTTACTGTAGTGTCGTACTAAAATCCCCGAGCAACGAACGCCCATCGGCAAGAACAAGGAAGAACCACGACCACCAAACGAGAATCATGGTCCTTAAACGACCGCCTACCAGGAATCACAGCCTTGAACAATGGAAGAATGGGGGTATTGGGACTCACGGCAAATAATGGGACTTCTTTTTTCCTTTTTCTAATGCCGAGGGCTTTATGGTAATTTGCCATCTTCTTTTTTGTTTTAAACATTACAATAAAAATAAAATATTAATCATTTATTTTTATAATTTGTGATAATTTAATTTTTTATAAATTATTATAATAAATTAAATTTTGAAAAATTTTATTTTATATAAAATGAATTTTTTAATAATTAAAATAAAAAATTAATTTTATATAAATATAAATTTATAAATAATTGATATGTAGAATCAAATTATTCAAAAATAAAAAAAATAATTATTTATTTTTTCCTATTACAAATATATAAAATACTTTTATTTCTTTTTGGCACGACTACCAAAGATATAAGTGTTAATTTTATTCTCGTTCTTATCCACATTTTTATTCTTTTTTCTTTCAAAAGGTTTTAATAAAGCAGGCTCAGAGAGCGAGGGCTACCTGTCATGTCTTGTAGGATTTACATATACACATAGAACATTAATAGCTAATAAAGTTTTCACTATGGGAGGAAGCTAACAAATATTAATAAATTATCTGAAAAAATTATTTTAAAATTATGAAAATTTTAAACTATCTCATCTGCGATTAATTAACTAGGTAAACTAATAATAAACAAACATATATTAAAATATTGAGAGTAAAAACAAAATTAAAAAATACACTTTTAATTTTTTACTTTTTACAAAATTACCATTTTAATTCAATTCATTAGAAAATATCACAACGTAGTCGTCTATTTTTTAAAAGATACTAAATTTAATCATTTAAATTTAGGGTTTAGAGTTTAGCCGATGAACAAAATTTGGTAATTTTTTAAAAAATAAAAAAATAAATATGATATTTTTTAATAAATTATGAATTATTTTGGATATTTTAATGAATGATGGATCAAAATAATTATTTTTTGATAAATGAGATATCAAATATATATATATATTTTAAAATAAAATTAATATTTATTTATAAAAGAAATATAAAGTAAATTGTAGTCTTTTTATTTTCACCCGGATAAGTTAATCTGACATGGTGAATTTATAAATGAATAATGTGGCTTATTGAAGCACCATTACATCATCTTCAAATATTTTGAAAGATCTTTCCGATGATTGTGCGTGTTTGGATCAGTTATAAAATAATTGACAAAAAAAAAATGATCTGTAATAGAATAAGGGTTGGCTTTGAAAGATCTTAATCAGAGTCTAAGTAATACGAATAATTATGACTTTCAAATCAATTCTATGAGTCAACGAAGTCACTGGATTTGAATTGAAAAAAGTACAGTATTTTAGGATAACCATGGAACGTGTGACAATGAATAGAATAATTAAAATAAATTAGACTTGATATATTTTTTGAAGGTAAAATGAAATAATAAATAAAGGATACCAAAATTTCTTTTTATCATTTAAAATTTTAATTTTGATGTTATTCTAAATTGGAGGTTAAGAATGAAATAAAGTGATATAAGAAATTAAATTATTGATGTACCCTTATCTTATTACTAACATATCTAATTTCAATTATTACAACTTTATCTAATTTCTTATTATGATTATGACTTTTTTTTTACTTACAATTTTAAAATAAAAAAGATAATAAAAGAATTTATAATGTATATTAATTTCATCTATATTTTTTTAATATTTTTGTCAAAATTTTTTTTGACTTTTTAAGCTTGTTTCTTTAAAATTTGTTGAAGCAACATAAATATTTTATAATAATAAATATATTTGATAGAAAATACAACTTTTTGATCTCATACAATCACTAAGATTAATAATTTGAACTGTCAAATTACATATCTTTTTTAATATTAATTATTTTAAAAATAAACGCTAATCATTTTATATATATATATATATATATATATATTTCACTCTAAATATACCAAATCCAAATTAACTTCCTCGCTGCTTTAAAAGGCACTTTATATACACTAAATCTTAAATAATACATAGTAAGAAGGGAAAGAGAATCTCGCTATTAGAGAATCTCCATCTAAGATCATTAAATTAAGATTCCATCATTTAAAATTGACTTAATAATTAGTTTGGACCATTCAAATAGTCATACATTTATTATAAATTAATGAGGGAGTAATTTAAAAAATAAAATTATAAGTAAAAAATTAAAAATAATAGCACTTTGTTGAATGAAAAACTAAATTAAACATAAAAATTAATAAAAAATTAAATTAAAATTAAATTTATAAGTAAATAATAAAAATAATAATACAGTAATAAACAATATGGGTTTACATTATTTAAAAACAAAGCACCTCTAAAATAAAGAGAGATAAAGATAAAAGAAGAAATGAGCAAAACAAAAAAAAAGTGACTCCTTTGTAAATATGGACTTGTTACAATTTTTTTTTTAGAACAATTTGCTTGAAAATTACTTATTTTGAATTGTACAATTTGTTAAATTTAAATTATTGAATAAAAATTAAAGATCACTTAAGGTAAAAAATGTAAAATAATCTTAACTCTTTTTTTAAAAACTTCGTCAAAAGCACTTTACAGAGTTTAAATATTAAATAACACATGTGAGAAGGGAAAGAGAATCTGGCTATTAGAGAATCTCCATCTAAGACCGTCAAATTAAGATTCCAAATTTGATTTAATAATTCTCTTGGACCATTCGAATAGTCATACATTTATCAAAGATTCCCCTGACTTGTGAGCTGGTGGAAGGGATCTTCTTCCGCTGAGAGCGACGCGAGGTGAATTAAAAGGGTTCGGCACGTGATTGAATTGACGGCTTTGGTTTTTCCACGGTGGAAGGCGCAGGCATCTGGTGCAAATATCAAAGCACAAGTTGAGACGCAAATGGAAGCGATTTGGTGCACATGAAGCTGTGGATTTCGATGTTGCGTGAAGACAAAAAACCTGTGACTCAGAAATGATATCGTGCCTGACTCTAATGCTTGAGGGCGTGGCTGGCACCATCCACTACTCAATGCATTCACTGTCACTTTGGCCCCACATCGAACACCCTACGCCGCCATTGCTGTAGATACCATGACCAGTCAATTGCACTTGTGTCGGATTCAGTAACATCTGTAACTATATTATGATTATCAAACCTACTATTAGATAGCCATGGATATGTGTCATGGATATGTGTTTAGATGTGGGTTGTATGGATTTGATTTTGATTTAATTTAAATTTTTAGTTTTAATTTTGGTAAAAAAGTAAATTTGTATGGTTATGATATTTGTTTAGAGCTTCTCATTTAATCTACAGGTAAAGTATTTTCACTTTATAGACGGAATTTTGGAAAATATGCCAACCGAAATTGTTTACGAAATAAAGTTTTGTTTTGATTTAGGAGTTAAAAGTCAAAAAAACTCCTAATAAATGGAAGTGAAAATGGCAGTTGAGTTGGGAGTCTAAAGTTTTGATTTTTCAAAACAGGTATATGAAAAGGACTTTCCTCAAATCTTTATTCAAAGACAAATTAAAAAATTATTTGCCGAGAGAAAAGTAAAAGGAGAAAAAATAGAGTGGAGGGAGAGAGAGTATGAATTGTCTCTAATAACGTCAGTCACTAAGAATTTTCAATAAGATCTAAAATCAAAGTAACGTCAACTACCGAGAATTTCCAAAAAGATTTGGACCCAAAGTAATGTTAGTTACTGAAAATTTCCAATAAGATTTAGACCCATTGGATGGCTCTAGATTTAATAAGTATATAAAATTTTTTTAAAATATAAAAATAAATAATTTTAAAAGTAAGATATATTAAAATTTTAAATTTTATCCAATCTTTTTGAATTATAATGTGAGATATGTAAAATAAATTATAAAATATTAAAAATTATTCTATTTTTTTCTAAATTATATTATAACATGTGTAAAATACATTATAAAATATATAAAAAATAATTCTATTTTTTTAAATTATAATGTAAAATGTGCAAAATAAATTATAAGAAATTAAAAGTATTATATTTTTTAATAATAAAATATTAAAATAAAATATTATTTTAAAAATATTTATTTTCACATTTAAATTTTTTTTTATTTATTAAATCTAAAGCCATTGGAATGGCTCCAAATCTTATTGGAGACTATCCATAGAAAATGGGAGATTATCACTAATAATGGTTCTAAACATTAAATTTAATTTTGCGAAAAAAAATCTTACCAACACTTACTTAAAATCACAATAATCTTATCAGAATAAAATCTCCCTATATATTTTTCCGATAAACATCTTGATAAATTTCGAAAAAGGCATGCAAGTGTAAACGGAATTCATTTAATTCTTTTACTTATTATTAAATAATGTTTTTTTTAATTTAAATCTAAAATCGCTGGAATAAGCATAAAAAATTTTATTTTTTACTTTACTCTTTCTAATTTACATTTAGGTTACAAACAATATCTAATTTTACCACTCACACTTTGTTTGCGAGTACTCTTCACCAGAATCAAGCATTCAAATGTCTTCGAGATTCGATATCCTACCTTACCAACGCCGAAACATCTTTCCCGGAATTAAATTGCATTCAAGTAATATATATCCTTAAACTGGAGGATAAGAAATCAAATCAACCCAATCCTGTTCGTCAATCACGATAACGCATAATCACACGCGTAGCGCCTGCATGTTATTTTTCTTCCTTTTGAGCGAAAATCAAGAAGAGAAACAGTGTCGATAGGCCCCACAAGTCGGTCGTCATCCACGTCCATGCTTAGCAGGAAGCAGTCGATTCCACATAAGCCTTTGCTGGCGCTTACACTACTAGTACTACCACTGTTTCACACACTCACCACCAGCCAACGACGTCGCTTTCGAGCTGTCCCTACGCACACTCCAGCCGCTTCTATAAATAGCCCCATGTCTTTCGTAGTTCATTAGGCAACGGTCACATAGAAGTATTGAGCTACCCCGCAGCCTTCCCCGAGTCTTGGAATTTCCTCACCACCGTTCGTTTTCTTTTCAATATTCTCAGCCCTTTGTATCCCCAAATTTTCTCACTTTTTCCTTTTTTTCGTTTATGTAAATTTCCCACCTTTTGTTCTTTCTGTTTGATTTTTATCTTTGGATTTTTTTGCGGTCTGATTCAAACTAGACATGATGGGCATTGCGACTGTTGGTAGACCAAACCTAAGAGGTTGTTCCCCGGGGGTGGGGCTCCGCTTCGAAACGTCGTCTCCGCCGAAGCTAGGGTTTTTAGGCTTGAATAATGCCGATCCTGTGGTCATTTTGAGATCAAGGAGAGTCAGAGTTAATGCAACGACTATCGGCGGTGGTGAGAAGAGCCCGACGGATTTGACCGAAATGATAAAGAATGGCCATGCCGGGAGTTCGGGTAACTTTTCAATTTCAGCTTTTTTTCTTTTGGAATTCGGATTTTGTTAGTATATATTGGGGATTTTATCTTTTGTTGGGGTTGCAGACGATATGGGCGGGAAGGCTCAAAGAGGTCAAAGGCTTTTTATTCTTTCATATGTTTCTAGTTCTGCCAATACGTGAAAATGTTCGTAAACATGGCAAGGCATATTAGCCCATAGAAACATCTTTCTTCGTAATTACTTTGCTACTTCAACGTTGACATTTAGTTGCATGTCTAATTGGAAAGCCAAACGGAAGTCAATTGAGGAACTGATTTTTTTTTTTTTTTGGTTTTTGTTTTGATTTGACAAAGTTTATGACACACAAGGGGATGGCCTAAAGATTATGGCACATGTTGACAAAAGAGGATATGTAGGGACAAAGATTCCGATGCATATTTCTAGAATTAGCCATAGTAACAAGTAACAAGTAACAAGTTTTGAATGTACCGAATGGAAAAGACAGCTACTGTGTTGCATATTGATGGCTTAGGATTTGTTAATTTATATGAGTGGAATCTAATCTTGACATTTTGAAATCTGTCCAAAGTGAATTTAACTGTCTAAGTTTACAAAGTTTTATATTACTTGAGTTTTGTACCTTTCTAATATGCTTTTCAATCAGGGAGGCATTTCAGCCAGTTATCTACCATTGGAAATTCAACAAACATCCGCTGGCACGACTGTGCAGTTGAAAAAGTTGATAGACAGAACTTACTTGAGCAAAAAGGATGTGTAATATGGATCACGGGACTCAGTGGTTCTGGTTAGTAGTCTGTTGACCCTGTTTTGGTTAATTTTCTAGTTTATATTTCATTTTTAATTAAAATAATTCCAGATTCGTCTCATTCTGTCAGACAAACCTGACTAGAGTTCCCTATAGACCCATTGAGATTGCAATAAATTACAGTTTTTGTCCTTGAAAGATGAATAAGTACTAACTTCTCAATTTGGTCCTCCAAAGTGTAAATTTTTAGTTTAGTCCTCCAATAAATTTTTTCAAATAATTTTTGTCCTTCGATCTGTTAAAATCATGGGGACTAACTTCTTAATTTGATGCTACAAAGAGACAAAAACGATTGGAGGAAAATTATTGAGGGACTAATTAAATTGATAGGTTATATTTTGGTGGACCAAATTGAGAAGTTAGTCATCTTTCAAAGATGAAGACAGGGGTTTACTCCAATAAATATTTAATGGTTTCAAACTAGTTATGCAAACACTTCTTGTCACCATTTCAGTTGATGGTGTTACTGCCAAGCAATTTATCCTCCAAGGAATTAGCATGCCTGACCTTGAAATTAATTATTCAGTTATTGTGTATAATTTTTTTGATTGATTCATGTAAACATATTCAGAAGGTTATACTATTCTTTTTTGACATATTTGTTAAAAAAGAAAAGAAAAGAAAGAAATGTCAAGTCCACACCTAGAGCCCGGAGTGCATTCTGGACTCTTTCTGATTAGGTAATTCATCAACTGTTAGATGATGAATTTGGGGCTTTTACTTACTTTGACTGTGTTTTGGATTCAGAACTACAAAAGGATATACTTATTGAAGAAGGGCTTTTGTATCTTGAGATCTTGAATTGGATGAGGTGATTAAATTAAAGACAAGTCATGTGACCTTAATGAGATTTCATCAATTTAAAATTATCTTATTTGGTCTCATGCTTTTCTCTGCAAGATGCTATTCTTTTTTGTGAATAACATGCTTATATTGCAGTGAAACAGAGGTATCTGCAATCCAAGAGGAAATTGATGGGGAGAGGAATAACTGTTTAGTATAATTAAGTTGAACCAGACTGTTTGGCTTTTAATTCTAGGATTATAAATTAAAAGTAGAACTGATCAACTGAACATAATATGCATGTGCCCTGCATTTAGGGTCAGAAAGACTTCTCATTTTCTGATTAATTTTGCTCATAAATTCATAAATTACCAATATTGACGAGGTAAGAGTATAGGATACCATGACTTATCCTGTTGATGCAATTAAATTTCTCACACTCTGCTATCTTAACTTCTTAAGTATGCATATGCCAACATATTCTTTTATATAATCCAGTCTCCAAGATATGTTCCTTAGTGAGCTGATTATTTGGCAAACCTTTTTATTTCAAGTCCTCCTAAGAGTTGGGAGAAGGGCGGGAAAGGGGAACAAGGGAATCAAAGAAAAGTTTCCAAGAAAGGGATTTTTTTTTTTTTTTTCTTGGGGGTTGGGGGGGTTTGTATGAAGTGAAAGCCTTCAGAAAGGGCGAAGGGGAAATAAAGGAAAAAGATGAAACTATTATGTCATGTATGAATAAGGCCTTGTTCATTTACTCTTGTTAGCTAGCTTTCTTCTGTTCATGCCATTTCTTTTCTGAGACTTACCTTTATCTGTTTCACAATTGACAGGGAAGAGCACTATGGCTTGTGCTTTAAATCGAAGCTTGCATCAGAGGGGAAAGTTATCTTATGTACTTGATGGGGATAATCTTAGGCATGGCTTGAACAAGGATCTTACTTTTAAAGCTGAAGATCGTGCAGAGAATATAAGGAGAGTTGGTGAGTCATATTTGTTGTTTAATTTCTTCTGGTGATGCCACAGAGTCACTTTGTAACAATTGGAATGTTACCTGATCGTTGAATGTATGACTGCATGTGCAACTGTGTGTGTGTGCTTGTGCGTTTTCCTATGAATTATGGGCTTAAAATAGATTTAGTGTGCACACACGAATTATCTTTAGCTTCTTGTTCCATCCAGGCGAGGTAGCAAAGCTGTTTGCGGATGCTGGAGTCATTTGTATTGCAAGCTTGATTTCTCCCTTCAGAAGCGATCGGGATGCTTGCCGTGCACTTTTGCCAAATGGAGATTTTATTGAGGTTTCTACTTTGACTTCTTATTTAATTTACATGTTTCATGAATTCAAAGAAAATTGGCCTATAATCTGTTACTTGCATAGCCATGACATAGATTTAACATATCAGGTTTTCATGGACGTGCCACTACAAATATGTGAGGGAAGAGACCCCAAGGGCCTTTATAAGCTTGCGCGTGCTGGAAAAATCAAAGGTAGTCTTATAATGCTATTGGTATGCAAACCAATCTTTCCACCATTAGTAATATTTTAAGGTATCTTATTTTGCTGCTTCTGTTTTGGCACGCACATCAATACTGATACAGAAATTTTCAGGCTTTACAGGGATTGATGATCCTTATGAGGCCCCCCTAAATTGTGAGGTATGTATGCTGTTTCAACCATACAACATCGTTGATAGACTTAGAGGACATGCATGTAGACACATAACGGTTGGCTTAACTTTCTGATGCACATATTAAAACGTATAGACCTATTCTGGAATTCAATCCTACTCAAAGCAATTCCTAAGAGGTAAGTGGTGCTTCTAAGTAAATGAGGAGATTAACAAGTCTCTCGTTGCTAAATAATCCTGTAATATGGAGGATACAGCCCCCTAAAGCACTGGGGTGCCCTTTACAGTTTAAAGAAAGCATAAGTCTCTTTGTATACTTACTAGTAAAGTTTAACTACCTGGTAAAGTTTTTGTTCTTTTGCCATTAACTTGGCTCTAATTGGGATTTCAATTCGAATCCTTCAGCCATAAAGACGACTCCAGTATTGTTGAGTCGAAGCTCATTGGTAATACCAAGTAAAGTATAATATTTTCTCCTTGAAGATTCCTTGTTATTAATAGAAAATTATTGAAAGAGTTTTTGCTTTTTTATTCGTCAGATTGTGTTAAAACATGGAGGAACGAGTTCTTCCCCAACTGAGATGGCAGAAAAAGTGATCTTTTATTTGGAGGAGAAAGGGTATTTACAAGCTTAATATGGTGGCGTCTGTCACTGTTCTGCCAGAAATTCGAGACTGCTTTGCTTAAGGACCATCTTCTGCCTCAGTAATTACGCAATAAATCTGAGTAAATTATGCTGGCCTCCCTTAAAGTTTGGTTAAACTACGCTAGATATTACCCTCATTTCAAAATTAATTCAGTGTTTTTATATTTTAATATGCATTACAAAAACTTTTCTCTTGAGTTTATTTTCTATCAAATAAGTTAATTTTTTACGCATTACGTAAAAAGTTAAATTCCATTGATAGAAAATAAATTGAAGGGGAAAGTGATTGTAGTTTGTTGAGGGATATCTGAAGTGATTTAACCAAATTTTATGAGGTTAGTGTAATTTATTTTAAATTTAGGAGCCTTTGTTTAGTTAGATTGTAGAGTGGTCTTGATTGTAAATTATCCCCTCCACCCCCCCCCCCCAAAAAAAAAAAATCCTTGTAAATATCTTAATGTAAGTTGATGAAATAATGTTTCAAATAAATATTGTTTGTGCATAATGAGGTGCAATTACAGGTTGCTGAATTATATACAAATTTACGTATCATATTTTTATTAAAAAAATTAGTGACAAACTTCTTGTGCTACGCGAAATTTAAGCAGTGTTGATTATTTTCCTTGAATTTCTAAGTTTTTTAGAAGAAAAAGAATTCATTATGTTTGGAACATGATATTTATAGGGAAATAATAAGTTTAGAGAGTTTTTAAAACACTTTAGCAGAATTACTCTTATTTCAAATTTGGAGCCCATATCTAGAAACTGCTATTAAATATTTATAAAGAATACAAAAAATATGCATTTTGTGAAATGATTAATTATTGAAATTAAGGTTTTTTGTTAATGACTCAGATCATTATTGGCAGAATGGTCACATTAACCCCTCAATTAATTGAATCCTACCTAGTTTTGTCTATTTCTTTTGGTTGGTTTCAAAGTCTAACCACCACTTTGACTCTACATGGATATCTCTGGAAAATAAATGTCATAATACCAAAGGGAAACGTCTGAAGATACTTCAGTCTACGTGTGACTTAAATATAATTTTGGTTGTCATTTCATGCATATTACATAGTTTTTTTAATTAGACTATGTTTTCTTGAATTATTGCATTGAATTATAGTTTTATTTTCTCGTCATTTAACTTGAAATTGGTAATTTTTTTAATATGAATATTAGTATATTTAATTTAAATATAATTAAAATTAAAAAATTAAATATGCTAACATTTATATTAGCAAAAACAAAAAAATAAGAACAAATTTTTTTTTTCCCTAAAGACATTAGGTTATTGCATATAGATTTAATGATTTTAAATTTTTTTATGAAAGATAATTTTTTTAGGAAAATTAAATATTTTTAAAAATAAATATTTATTAACATTTTAAATTTTTAATTAAAAAATAATATTTTGTTAGAAAATAACATATTAAAAGTAGTTTAGTCTTTTTTTCTCAGTTAGATATCATTATGTGTAAAAAAAATAAAAAATATTAATATCTGTTTAGTTTCAATAATACTTTATTTTTATTTAAATAAAATATCTTTCATAAAAAAAAAATTTTAAATCATTAGATGTCAATCTAATAATTCTCTCCCTTTACGGGAGAAAAAGATCCGTGCTTCCAAACATAGTAATTTTTTAGTGTATAAAAGATTAAATTAAAAATAAAAATAACTAAATTAAAAAAATTAATAAAAATAAAATTATAAGTAATGAATCAAAATAATATTTTATTTTTTTAAAAGTCCATTTCTTCTCGGTAGGAAGAATCCTTTCTCCCAAAATCACGACTTACCTATATTTTAAAAAAAATCATTTTCCCCTTTGTCTTTCTGTTTTTTCTTTGTTCTAACATTCGTATCTTTATTTTTATCTTTCACAAGGCGATTAGGATATGAATATTTAATCACGCAAGGTAAACTGTAATGTACCCCTTTGTGTCAATTTGATGCTACAAAGAGACAAAACCGAATTATTGAGGGACAAATTAAATTGATAGATTATATTTTGGTGGACCAAATTGAGAAGTTAGTCATCTTTCAATGATAAAGACAGGGGTTTACTCTACTAATTTTAGAATGGATCATCTCTAGTAATAAAAAATTCTTCAGTTACAGGAGATAATAAAAAAAAAATTATTAATTTAATATTAATAAAATATTATTTTTTTATATTTGTTGGCTACTGCAGGTTCTTGTGTTATAAGTAAAAATCCGAACTCCAATAATTCTTTAATGGTTTTAAACTAGTTATGCAAACACTTCTTGTCACCATTTCAGTTGATGGTGTTACTGCCAAGCAATTTTTCCCTAAAGACATAAAGTTATTGGACATAGATTTAATGATCTTAAATTTTTTTTATGAAAGATAATTTTTTTAGGAAAATTAAATATTTTAAAAAATAAATATTTATTAACATTTAAAATTTTTTAATACAAAATAATATTTCGTTAGAAAATAACATATTAGAAGTAGTTTAGTATTTTTTTCTCAATTAAATATCATTATGTGTAAAAAAAAATATTAATATCTATTTAGTTTCAATAATACTTTATTTTTATTAAAATAAAATATCTTTTCATAAAAACATTTGAAACCTCTCCCTTTTACTGGAGAAAAAGACCGTGCTTCCAAACATGGTAATTAAATTTTTAATGTATAAAAAATTAAATTGAAAATAAAAATGACTAAATTAAAAAAATTAATAAAAAAAATAAATTTATAAGTAATGAATCAAAATAATATTTTATTCGGTTGAAAATCCATTTCTTTTTGGTAGGAAGAATCCTTTCTCCCAAAAACACGACTTACCTATTTTTTTTTTTTTTTAAAAAATCATTTTCCCGTCTTTCTGTTTTTTAATTGTTTTAACATTCGAATGTTTATTTTTATCTATCAAAAGGCGATTAGGATATAAATATTTAATCACGCAAGGTAAACTGTAATATACCCTAAATACTAAGATTAAATTATACACACACATACAATACCCTCCAGATTTATGAGAGAATTATAATGAACTCCTATTATCAGAAGTTTTACTCATGAGAAAAACTGAATACAATCTGATAGTCCTTCTATTTTTTATCAAAGAGATCAGGAGAAGTAAATCCATATACATTAAATCTGTTAAGAGTCTGCAAAATGGAAGAAAAAGACAAGGCAGAATCAAACGTACATTCTCTGATGAATCCATCAATCTGAGAATATGAAATTCTGAAGGAAAATTTGAGATGTGGGACTTCTTCCCACAAGCTTGAATTCCCAGCACATTCTTCTCCTACCATTCACTATCAAATAAAAATAAATAAATAAAGAAGAAGAAGGAGGAAAAACAAGAAGAGTGGACAAAAACAGAGCCAGAAGCAGTATATTTTCTCATCTGATTCGTCTTCCGAGTGCTAAGGAACAAGCCAGAACGGACGCAATAATTGTCACAAACATATTTTTCAAGTCTTCCCAGATTTCTGAGAAGCGCATTTCTTGAAGCTCCCAAATCGTTGAAACGAAGAAGCCTACTCCATCGACTATCATCCTCAACAAACCCATATTTGTATGTAATAAATAACAGATTCTAAGAAACGAAAACTCATTTAACTTCAGATTACGAGCTTACTTGTTGAGAAACACAGAATAATGAACAATCTGGGATTCAGAAACAGAGCCACTGAGTTACAGAAGAAGAAGAAGAAGAAGAAGATGTAAAGCCCAAAAGAAAAAAATGGAATATGGCGCGTCTGTTTGATTCAGATTGTGATGATGTAGTCAAGCCTGAGCCTTCACCAGAAGATTCAGAAGAGAATAATTTTTCTCACTGTAGAAGGCGTGGACCATTTTCTAGTGGAGATTCTTTGAGTCAATTAATTTGATATGGTAAAATACGGTAGGTTAAGTGAATTATAAGTTAATATAAAAGTTCGGAAAATGTAAGGATTAGCATGAGGGATGACATCATACATGAATAATCTAGATTCAATTTATTTGGAAAATAACTTGAGAACAAATTTTTCTTGGTACATTATCTAAATCCTTAACATTAAGACTATTTTTATTTTATTCTTTTAGATACACCAAATATGAATTAAAGGTAGTTATTTCAAAGAATTAAATTTAAGTACACTATCTTTATATTTTTGTTATCCAAATTTTTAATTAATATATATAGTTAATTAACAATGATATAAAAATTGTATAATTTAATTGAATAAAATATACTTTTGATCTTTCACTTATCTAAATTTTGTTATTTTGATTCTTCATTTATTGAAATGTCTAAAATGATTCCCTTACAATTAATCTCTAACTTAAAAAAAAAAAAAAATCAAATTTAGGTCCTTTAATTTAAAATTTAGAGTTTTATAGAGAGACTAAATTTAGTAATTTTATGAAAAGTGAGAGATTAAGTGTAATTTTTTTCAATGAGTGAGAAACTATTTTTTATATTTCAAAAAGTGAATGACTAAAATAATAATTTTGTGATAAATGGATGACTAAATTTCTCTAATTTAAGTAAAAATATACAGTTATTAATAATGTTTTAATTAGAAATTAGTATAATAAAAATATAAAAAATTAGATATAATTTTTTTTTCTATTCCAAAAAACTTGAGCACTACTTCCCATTCTCATGTCTTATTGACTAAGAAATTTAATCTCTATAAAATAAATACTAATAATTTTGAAGAATTATTAAAAGGATTTCTTAGCTGTCGGTATGAAGTGGGTACCATGTGTTTATCATATTTGGTTCAATAATTGCGCCTCTCTATAATCTATGTGTTGATAAATTAAATGCAGAATGACATTTGTCAACTTGTTGTGTTGATACATTAAATGCAGAATCAACACGTTAGGCCGATTAAAATAAGAGGAAAAATTATATATTATTATTTATATATTTATATCAATAAGGTTTTTCAATTAATAATATTTACACAATTTTTATATTTTATTTATTTTTATTAATATTATTAAATTTTATTTTTTTAAAAATTATCTACATATTATTAACTAATTGAAGAATCTCGTATAAATATATAATGAATAACACGTAAGTTTTTTCTTTAAAATAAACCTATACTATTAATCATTTTCATTAAACAAATATTACATGGTCCGAGTGTTTGATTTTGCCTGCCTCTCTTAATAATTGTAAACATTTCTTTGTGAATTTTTTACTTCTGGGTTGTACTAAATTATTTGATATATTTATTAATAATGATAATACATTTTATTGACTAATTTTATTAATAATTATTTGTATTAATTGATGTAATAAATATTTTTTAACCAATATATTCTTTATGTTTGTCAACTTTTGTCAAGATTTGGTAGAAAAATAATGCCATAAACGTGAGAAAGAGATTAATACATATATTTAGTGCACCTAAGAGTTTTTTTTCCTATACTTAATTTACTTTGTTTCATGTGTGGAAGAATAATGCATATAGGGTTATTTGGTTCGTCAATATGATATTAATGTTAGGCAAAGGTAAAACATTGAAACAAATGATGAAGGGAGGGAAACAGAAAATTGATTTTTTTGGATCGAAAATATGTAAATTTAATTTTGGGTTAATGTAATTTTGTAAAATTGATTTTAGTTAAAAATAAAATAGTATAATTGTGATTTAAAATTTTTATCTATAAAATAAGATTTATTATTAATGTAGTTAATTCAACACAAAATAATTAGTTTATTTGCAAATAGAACTTTAGAAGATGAGAAAAATTTAGGGAGTACTAAAAGCATTTAAAAATTCATATTTTTTTATTTTATTTGGATTACACTTTAAATTTAAAAGATATGTTCGTACCAATTTATGCGTCAACTGAGATTAAATTCTTTTTCTAATGATTTTAAAGGCACATCTTCTACGTAACTTGGTGTATTTTGAGAATAAATTCCAGAATGATTATTCTTTCTTGTTATTGATGCATTTAAGAGAATAATTCAATAATCTAATTTATAAAAAACAAGATAATTTTTTTCTTTAACATATTCTCAATTACAATTTATTTATTTATTATATATAAATAAAGTATGTTAACTATTTGCTCATCGTGCGATGACTTTTTACTTTTGTTACACATGTATAGAGACTTTTTAAAATGTATAAATTTTTCATAGTTAATGAAAAAAATTATGAATTAATTAACTAATAAATTGATTAATCGTTTCTTAAATTGAAAATTTTTCAAAGAATGATAATTTTAAAATATTAACGAGAAAATTAATAAATTTATCGTTGTCAATAAAAATACATATACTATTGCAAAATTAATTAATGAATGAGAAAATTAATGAATTAATTAACCATATTTTAAATTGCAAAATTTTTGGAAGTTCAAACAATTTTTAAAATCAATCAAAAAAATAAATTAAGTGATTAACTCTCTCTTAAACTTTATAATAAGTGATTATAAATACCATTTGACATGATCTAAAATTAAAGTAAGAAAAAATGATATACGATTAAATAGTTTATTTAACGGTTTAAATCATTCAAAATTAGAAATAAAGTTAAATGTGATTTTATCTATTTATAATATTTTAAAGTTTTTTTATAAAGAGCAACACTGAGATGTATCTTTTATGATGATGACCTCTTAATAAATACAATATTTTAAAATATATTAATATATAGTAATACAAATTAATTTTTTCTAAGCAAGAGTAAATAAACTAGTTAAATAGATTCTACGCTGATTTCCTCTCACGAGATTTGATCACATATTAAGTCAAAGAAAGAATTTAAAAGCATATAAGTGCAACTAGAATATAATTAATAAAATATGTTTGAGAAGAATTAATCTCAAGTTAATAATTTTCTCAACTAAATTTATTTGAATTTATAAATATCAGTATAAATGAACGAGTGTAAAATTATTAATTAATTTAAAAAAATTAGAAATCTCATTCGCTGAAGTATTCTAAATCATGTACAACATCAATTATTGATTTGTGTAAGCAATGCCCACTAAAAATATTCCATGTACCTTCGTATCTCTTAAATTAGTAAATTATTTGTTCATCTACTTTTGAGATTATTTTAATTTTGGTTTTTAAAAAATTAAAAAATTTAAAATAATTTTCCACTTTTCAATTGAATTTAATTTTAGTTATTCACAAATTAAAAACTTCAAAATAATTATTTATGTTTCAAAATCTAACTCAAAAGACTTTTTAATAAGATTAACGAAGGTCATTTCAAGACAAATTATAGAGAACAAAAAATTATTTTAAAATTCTAATTTAGTAAAGATTAAAATAAAATTATGTTAAAAATAAATAATTATTTTAAAAATTTTAATTTATAAAAAACTAAAATAATATTTTAATCATTGCACAACACTCGTTATTGATTTGGGTAAACTATGTCCACTAGAAATATTCTATGTGCCATCATACCGCTGATGATTTGCAATTGCGTGTGAAAAGTGCCCATATGTGACACTGACACACATAATAAGCCAGTGAATAGGCCATTGGAGGAAGCTTCCCATTCATTACAACCTACAGAATCTGTTTCTTATGGTTCAAATGACCATTTCTCTGTTTCTGTACCAGGGCCCATGGCCAAGAAATCACAAACAGCCAAAGCCAAGAAAAAGAACCGTCACCTAAATGATTGATGAAAAAAGAATATATATGTATGTATGTATATATATATATATATATGTATGTATGTGTATATATATATATATATATATATATATATATATATGTTTTTATATATTGATCACACAGGCATAAAACAATGTATGTCACCGATATCCATTAAACAAACGGGATATGGGGAGAGAGAGTGGAGGCTCCTCCCCATTGTATTTTTTACATTTTTATTTTTTTATATGTATTTTTATTTTATATTTTTCATTTGTTCCTTTAATGAAAACTCACTCTTTTATTTTATAAGAACTTGCCTCCTTCACTTTATAGTCAAAACTTCAATCATCCACGTTAGTGAGACTTCTGTTATACCAATCATAAAGCAAAAGAACCATCGCCCTCCCAAAGTTTCCACCTCAATGATTGGTGAAAGAAGATAACACACACACACAAACACACACACACATACATATATATATATATATATATATATGTATATATAGAGGCTTAAATCAATGTATATCACCAATGCATTGGATCCAATAAACAGAAGGAAAAAAAAAAATGAAACATAGGGAAATCACCTCTTGAAGATCCATGTTCAGACTTTTCCTCCTCACTGCATTATTGAAATAATCTACATCAGATTATTATCAAGTCATCGCCCTTCTGCATCATGAATACGCTATGGATAGGGTTTTATAGTCCTTATCTTCAGATCAGTAGAAATATATTTTCCTCGTTCCTATATCTATATCCTAACGAGTAATTCAGATCAATTATTTTTTCGTTTTATTCTTAAATCCTGGAACCGTACTCACTCCCTGGAAGAAAGTTTTAAAATAAATAAGTTTTTTCTCTAGTTGAGACTTGATGACATAAAAAGTATTTTCATATACAATTACAACAAAAGATAAAATACTTCAAACACCCATTAATATAATTTAAAACAAGCATAATCCTTTAAGCGTGTAAAATAAGATGACCGGAATACCTTAGCAAAAAATATTTTAAAAATTTTTGAATTGCTAGTGCTTATATGAACCATAGATGGGTATACATGTCACAGGTCATTCGGATCAATCCAGTCAAGTCTAATCATCATGTTTATGTGTAGATAAAATGATAATGTTCCTCAACCCAAATAAAACATATCTTTGGTTGACCTAGTTGTGAAAACAAGCATATAATGTATGGTTAGGCAAACTGTTTATCACATATCTGAATTATCAATTTCTTCAAATTATGTCATAAAGAAATTCCTTGTAAATTTCCAAGTATGCTTGTCTTACATGTGCAAATTGACTAAAATATCACCGAACTGCAATAGTTCAATACCAAGACAAAAAAACCTCCTGTGTTACAATTTTCAAAGTAACCCTTTAGAAGAAGTGATTGAAAATGAGAAATATCTCAATCTAGTAAATTGGTGATGGGCCAATTGCAGGATCAAGTTAAACAGGGATGGTTCCTCAGAAAAATAGGGTATAAAGATGGAAAAATTTCTAATAGCATACCTTGTCTTCTTCTAAACTGGACAAGTACATGATCAAGAACTAATGAAGCATGCCTATTTAGCCATGGTCAACCACAAACATAACCTTTTTGACAGAAATGTACAAGCAAGAGACCATTGATCTCAGAAATAAAAATAATTCTACTGTTTCATTTTCATCCAGAATGTTGCAGACAGACTTTCCTACCTAATATGCTTCTAGTAAATCAAATGAAAGAATTCTTTTTGGCCCAAAATTCAGAATAAAATACAACAGCTAGACATGATCCAGTTTGGAAACCCAGCTTTCCTACCTATCCAACAGTTAGCTGGACAAACTGCAAAAATGAAGGAGATTAGATTTGGTTCCTCCTTCCAATTGAGATCTCCAAACAGATGACTTCAATGTCACTTGTTCTGCGTTGGATTTGAATTGCTTGGAGGAGCCTTCCTTAAACTTGTGTCCACAGATCTCCAAGAAGCTTCATGGGATGTTTTTAAACTATCTATACTTGCAGAGAATGAGAAGGAATAATCTAGTAACTTTCTTGGCGAATACCTATCCATCAGATGGTTACTTTCAGTCTCACAGCTTATTGAAACCATAGAACACATGATGATTTGTATGAGAATCAAGACAAAGAGAGGCATTCGTTGAGCAGTATTCATGGCAGACTGGCTTAAACTAAGATGGAATAGATAAGGGAAAGGGAATTCTAGAGTTTGATCTATCCCATTAGAGCACTTGCCTTATTCAGATAGAAGGGGATTATGCAGACATATATAAAAGTAAAGTACCTTAGGTTAAAGATTGTGGAAATGTAGAAAGGGTTTGGGACTTGATCAAGTACCAAAAATGCGAAGGTAATACCGCATAAATATAGGTTGCCTGCCCTTTCTTACAGGGCTAAAATGAACATGCTTAATTTTCCAAATATAGATAAATAAATGATGCTATTTCGGTGTTTGTTATCAGCTACTGAGTTTTTAAAAAAATGCCCATGTGTTATGCTTTTATGTGGAAAACTAATATTAGAACACCTTAAAAATTGCATCTGAGTCTTGTCCTTAAGTTATAAATAGACACTGTTTGTGTGAAAGATTTGGAATTTGGTAAAGGGAAGGAAGGACCTGCCATAGATGGATTATTCCACATTGCACATTTTCTTTGTTGTTTTATCGGATAGAACATGGAAAGGAGATTGTCATGTGATCCTTAGTTTTAAATCCTATACTTTTCTGAAATTTCTACAATCTGTTAATATAACATGCAATATGTTTTCATGTGACAGTCACATGATAGAAGATCGGTTTCTTCATTTTCTGAAGTTTATGATTATATTAATCTGATCATAACTCTTTATTTCTGATAAGTGTGACAGAAACAGCTAAACTTGGCTGGTTAAGATTGCTTTCTAGAAATGTGAGGCTTCTTTCTTCCTAGGCAGTATTCACTTAGTTCATATCGTGTAATTCAAACAAGTAGTATAAAATGGCTCAAAACCACATCGCCGACTGTTTTGGGATCGTAGAACAGACAATTTTCTCAAAATAGCAGCATTTGCCCATTAGAATATGTGACCTTTCTGATGTGGATTTTGGTATAGTTCATTGAAGCTAAAGACAATTATATAGTTGATAGAGGGTATGGTCAAGTGGATCCTGAAGGTTTCTTTTAAAAAAAGAGGTTTTGTTTTCCAAGGGTCTCACTTGCTTTGAAGTTGGAACCAAAACTGCATGTGGGGACTGTGAACCGAATATTGTTTCTGCTGAGAAAAACATATGGTCTGTGTCAGCAAGAATAAAAATTATTTTAGTGAGGTATCTTCCATTCTTTTCCATATTTCGGAGAAGTTGCGAACTCCAGATAGGTTTGCTTCAACTTGATTGATTATTTTGCTTGTTAATCGTTACAATGCTAATGTTGCTTTTTATTTATTTATTTTTTTTTTTATAGGTCAGTTTGCATTTAGGTCTACTAAAGATGTTCATGAGTAAACTCGCTTTATGTCGTGACCTCCTCTCAATTCTTATGTCCAAATTTATACTGCGTAGTCTACCTAAATATTTATATCCTTTACATGTTCGCTCTGCCTGTTCATCAATGATTTAGTAATTAAATATGTGCATTTTGGGTTTTGATTGATCATTTAATAACAATCACATGGTTGGATCTTAGCCTTTTGTTAGATATGAAGGAAACTACACTTTATGACTAGTTAGTTCTCTTGAGTTCTAGGTTGTAGCCTTTATGTTTTTCTAAGATGTATTCTATGAATACCATTCATTAGATTGCTCCCTTGGTTCTTACAATGATGCAATAATAATAATTATGTTGTAATTGGGGTTTCAGTTATTTGTGTAGTTTGAGTATTAGTTTCACTGCTGGACAAGAGCAATGAATGCAGAGAAAATGGAGGACAGTGTAACAGAGTCGTAGAACTTACTAACATTGGCAAGAAGAAAGTAAGTGGCCAACAAGATCTAGTGAAAAGAATAATGTACGTATATTTGTACTATTTTTAAAATAGGTGTGAATTAGACACCTACTAGCATATTAGGTTTAGCGTTGAATGTTCAAAAGTTAATTTGTACACAAAATTAAAGATTTTTCTTATAATTAAATTTGTTTGGTTTAGAATTTAATTTTTCCTTAAAATAATGTTTATCCTATAAACTCCCATTTCCAAAACAAAAGTAAAAAAATTATTTCTATATTTAAGAAACTACATTGACTGTAATATTAGCCTTTCAAATAAACATTTCCAAACAAAAAGCAATGATACAAACTCACAAATCACATTGATCCAAAATTAAATTTTTACAATTCTAATCCATACACATTATGTCAGTTTGTGGGAGTGAAGTTACTGATGCAAAAGCGCCAAAGCCTGTTCAATGTGAAGATCGTAAACATATAAGTATAATCTATTTACAAACAAACAATAGATCAAATTATTTAAGGAAAAAATATGTAAAGATAGTGAATTCTATTAAAAAGTATGCTTGGCATATTTATATATTAGTTTTTAATTGACTTAATTTATTTTATTTTTTGTATAGATTTTATCTAGAGACCACGAACTTGGTCCAATTTAGCATATTTATTTGCGGGCTCTAAACTCAGTCTGTTTCAAAAGAATACCAAAGCATCAAGTTTCTTCATTTTTGTTTACAGCATCCACTAGTAAAATAAGGGTACAAATCTACCAATACAAATCTACCATAACCATAGCCCTAATTATGTGAGGTGTAGGGTCTGCCATTACATCACTTTTTTAGCAGACTAGCAGTACCCACAAGACAAGTAGTAGAAAACTTACTTCCATGTTTCTTCAACTCAAATGACTCATATAAGCGTCTCAGTAAAGCCAAAGCATCTAGGGGCTACAGTGAGCAATATTTGAGGAAACCATCGCCCTGCATTTTAACAACTAACAAGAGTAGTAGGAATAATCTGCATTATATCGTGGGTAACTGGGTGAACAGAATATTTTTACAATATTAAAACCAAAGTCTGTTATATGAAATATGAATCCTTCACCTATCCCAATTGGCAGCATCAGTGACCAGCTTGAGGTCAATGTACATATTAAATCTAGTAGGAAGTTAATAGCTCCAGAACCAGATTGCCGGAAATGTCATTGGTGGGTAGAGCTTCTAAGCTATCAAACACCAGATGTTTGAGGTCATCACCATCTGATAACATCAAGATATCAGCATTTGGTATCCACTTCTTGGCAGCTATGAAACTTTTCTCCCAAGACATAAAATTTGTAGGGTGTGGATGAGTGATCCAGATATTCGTCAATAACAGCTGGAAGAGGAACACTTAAATTCTTAAATTCATCAACTCAGAATTCAGAAACAATTATTAATGTATGTGCATCACTGACACCACAAGCAACTTTCGCAAGCAACTTTCGCTTTTGCTATACATGGAAGAGACAATCTAGCTTGAGCTACCCCAGTCGCTATATTAATATCATCAAAACTATCAACCTTGAGAAAATGGATTCTCCCTTCAGAACTGAGTTCTACCAAGCCAAGTAGAATTTGTTAAATTTCTAGCTGATTCAGTAAAAGATAAACATAAAACCAGATACACAACCAATGGTAAATGCTAAATGCAGGCAAAACATCCTTATTGTTAGAAACCAGATACACAAAGCAAGGTTAACTTCACCTGCAGTATCACTTAAGAATTAAGATAAAGAAATCACAAGAGGACAGAATTCCAAAATTCTAAGAAGATTCACTTTGTGACCTGGATGAATCACACCAAACGAATGTCCCATGAGGGCTCTGATTAGGAAGAGTGTGGGAAAGAGAGACTCAGCTCCTGGTGATAGCATAAATGCATTTTAACCATCATCACCTTTGGCTAAGAGTATTAACTCACCCAGTATCAGCCCTCCCACTGTACCCATCTACATAAACATACACATTAGAAAGCTGGGTAAATTGCATTTTTACTACTATTCAGTACGCACCACAGATTATACATGTAAATCCTAGAATCAATCCACAAAATAATTTGATGATTATTAAATATCACAAACATTCAGGAAGAAAGAATTACAGCATGCAATAGACGTGTCCAATGAAGGTGCAATTGTGTAAGAGTGTTTATGTATATGTATCATGGGCAATAACTTTTGTTGGTAGAAGATTTCCAAAGAATTTAAAAAAGACAAAAATAGAAGTTATACAATTATCAATTCACTAAAGTAGCCACATCTAATTTTGTTTCATCTTTATCAGAAAGTATTGAAGTTCCCTCCTTCCAGGTAAGACTACTATAACCAAAATTCCTTGCAAAACAAGAAACCAATTGCTCCTGAATTATTTCTTCAGAAGGAAGAACAGAATCGGTCTCTCTTCTCAAAGATGTGACATCTTTATCTGTAATTCCGCAGGGAACTATGTGCCCAAAGTAGGTCAGATCAGGATCAATGTTAAATGCCAGTCCATGAGAAGTGATTCCATTTGAAATCCGAACACCGATTGCACCTATCTTCCTTTCTTTAACCCATACCCCAGTCTCGCCAGTTTGTCCAGGACAAGCTTTCACACCATATAGAGCTGCCAGTTCAATCATAGTTAACTCAAGTTTCTCCACATAACTTCGAGCACCAAGTCCAATCTCACGAAGTGATATAATAGGATATAAAATGGCTTGGTGCGGACCATGAAATGTAATGTCTCCTCCCCTCTGTGTGTAATGAAGTTCAGCCCCTATTTGTTCTAGTTCAGACTGTGGAATTAATAAATTGTGATCAGTTCGTCGTTTGCCAACAGTATATGTAGGTGGATGTTGCAAGGACAGAAGAGTATCACATCTCCTATGAGATTTTCTATCCAAGACCAGCTTTTCCTGCAGTTTTAATGCATCCAAATAGTTGACAATTCCCAGTTTCCAGACCTCAAGGCTTCGCAAAATTCTCATCCCCTGTTGACCATGACATAAATAATCAGAAGTACTAAGAAGAGTTTACACATGTCAGAATCGCTCAGCATGTCAAATAGTCATTTAGTAACAGCATGCGTAAACATCAGATCTACTGACACACAAGAATTACTTTGAATAAAGGTCTTCAAAATTTCAAAGCAACGATAACAGAACTTTTTTAGAAAGTCAATCCAAACCTCATATTACATTCACAAAAGCCCTTTTATATGAGATAAGGTATCCCGGGCTCCCAGCCCCTATAATAGGTTAAATCTTCATCTTCCCATAGTACTATGCAGAGAAACTTCAAAGGAATACAAACATAAAGCAATGCAATTTCACTATTTGTGCTACAGTGTGTGAATAGTATTTTAGCTATAATAGCATAAAATCCAAAATGATATCCCTTCACATGCATTTGTGAAATCAGATCAAACATTTTCCAACCACTACATGTGTGACTTTCACTCTGCAAGATCATACCTTCTTAAAAATCCAATTCCAAGCTGAAAATCAAGTAAAAACCATATTCAACAATTAATAGGTTATATCATGCTACAAGCATCAGGGCCACAAGCATCATCATTCTACCCCAACTTGAGCTACAAAGCAGGATCAAACCATGTTAAAGACCATAGGACAATAGGCCTTATTTCACTCAGCATTTTAGACCAGTTTGAGCTAGAAAGTGAGATCAAACTATACAAACCAGTGGTTTTAACTCAGCATTTTAGCAACAATTTGAGCTAGAATGCAAGAACAAACAATGCTAAAAACAACTGGACAGCAGGCATTGTTTTAACTCAGTAGTTTATTACCAATTTGAGGTAGAAAGCAAGATCAAACCATGCTAAAAACCATAGAATATTATTCTTACTTGAGTTATAAACTTATTCTATCATCTTTTCTTTGTCACAGAATATTATTTTACTTAACTCCATATTATTCTTACTTCAGTTATAAACTTATTCTATCATCTTTTCTTTGTCATAGAATATTATTTTACTTAACTGTATTCAAATAGCAAATAATTCTTACTTCAATCTCCATCACACTAATGCAATAAAATATGTTAAAGTCCTGAAATTTGATTTAGGTAATGGACATCTATAATAAATAGAAGTATGCAAGATGGACTATCCCTTTCTTCAATCACTCTACTGGCACCACCTAATTATATTGATTGAGGCTGATGTCATATCTTTATTTATTTCAATAATTCGAAAATGGGTAAACTTGCATATTTAAACAGCCCATTAGAATCTGAGGATTCAGAAAACTTCAAATGACTTAAGCCAAAAATCATCTCAAGCACAACACTACACATCAGGGTCATCAGTGGGCCTTCCAGTAATGAAATTACAGATTCATCAACATCCCAATATAGAAGGTGAAACTTTCAGAGACTAGAAATATACAAACCACTGACTTCAACTTATACCTTAAGCTTAAAGATATCCTCTTTGACTGGAAGAGTTATCATTATCATAATTAGTCAGAACTTATCATCTTCTGTTATTATTGATTCTTCTAACCAGCAAAGATTAAAAGATAAAACAAACAAAATTCTAGGTCATGCGTACAAGTGATTAGCAGATTACACAGCCATATGCAATGTAGAAATATCATAGTCGAAGAAATCCGAATTGAGCAGGAGAAGAAATCATAGTCGAAGAAATCTGAAATATCACAGTCCAAGAAATCCGAAACGAGCAGGAGAAGAAAATATCAAAAGATTGCATATGGGTTATAACAAGATGCGAAATCTGAACCTCTCTGAAGTCACTCAACGATTGACAACAAAGGATCAGGAGAAGATGCGAGATGAAACAGAGCTCAAGTGAAATCCGACGCGACGAAGAACTACTTATCAATCAAACAGCTTCCACTCTCATTTCCTCACGTTATTCTAACAACTCTAAAAGAAAAGATTTAATAATTCCCTTTTAAAAAAAAAAGATTTAAAGAAAAGATTTAATAATAAGGGGCGTTCCGAGAATCGAACTCGGGACCTCTCGCACCCAAAGCGAGAATCATACCACTAGACCAAACGCCCATTTGCTCGAATCGCTCTGTTCTATTTTGAAGAAGAATTAGAAAACAAATTAACACATAAATACCGTCATTCTGCATTGTTTACATATTATATATGTATAGATGGATTGAAATAGGATGTGGGGTTTGGCCTTGAATTTTTTTAAAAGTTTAATCTTTATATAGAATTTTATTTTATATTTTTAATTAATAATGAGAGTTAATATTAATCATTTTAATCTAATATGATTCAAAGATTTTTAAGTGAAGTGTAATAAAGTAATTATATATATATATATATATATGTATATATACACATACATTTTCATAGAACTAATTAAATAAGAGAAGAGAAATATTCCTTTTTAAGTATTAACTCATCTACTTCCTTTTTTTTTTTTTCTTCTATTTTTTTATGCGAAACAATGCATTAAGTTATTTGGAGAAAGGTATTTTATAAATAATAAGAGGATGAATATACCAGGCTAATCCATTGAACAGGATGAGTATATAATTTTGAAATTGTTGACTGATTTCTGGTAACTCAAAACACCAATCCCATGCCAATTTATAGTTTGAGAAGAATTAAAAAAAAAAAAAAATCGCCAACTAACCATTAAATCTTATATCTTAAAAAACCCCAAAATTGAAACTGATGATAATTTTTCTTAAATGTTGGTTTTCAAGATTATATTCCAATGCCTTTCTTACTTTATATATAGTTCTATAAAATAAACCTTTCATATAGTAAGCAAGGTAATTAGACACATTTTAAAACCTTTCTTACATTACCATATTTCTGTATGGTAAGCAAGTTCAGTGCATCCATGCGAATAACTTAGAAACACAGTCCAAAAGGAATGTTATAATATATTATTTGCAGACACATTTTTCTCATATTAATGATGAATCTATTCTGGAGGGCAAAGGAATAGTTAGAATAGGAGAAAAATATGTACGACAATATATATATATATATATATATATATATATATATCACATTTTATATGAGAAAAAATTTGTGTACACACAATGTACATGTTGATGTTCAAGGTGTGAAATTTAATTAGTTTGCAAGTCACATGAATATCATGATATTAATCGAAATTTGATCATTAAGTATACGCTCTACAAATTTCAAATAAAAGAGATTCATGAAATCTGACATTATTTAAATTGTGTACTTGAGAATTGTGATAATCACACCCAAATTCACTTCACTATGTTAAGTACAATTCTATGTACCTTTTTTGTTTTCAATGTAGAGTTTGATTAGTTAATAACAAAGAACAAAAGAAAGCAATACATTTTCTATAATAGGATAAATATTACTACAACTTTTTAAAAAAATTAAGAGTTGAAATTTCTTTAAATTAGACATAATGATTTGCTGTGAAATCAACTCATGACCAATATAGAAATCCCTTCAGCGTCATCCTCGCCCGTAATTCACTGCCCACCACAATTGATTCTCTTTCGCTGCTTTTCCTCTCCTCCTCCGATTTGTCTTTTTATAATCTCTGATTTTTCATTCCTATTTCACCATTGAAAGCGGGGAAAGGGAAGAGAAGAGAAGAGTGCATTTCCATCTCTCTCTCTCTCTCTTTCTTTTTGTGTTGTTGCTTTTGCTGTGTATATCCTTGTTGAACAAGGGCTTCTGAGTCTGGATAAGAAGCCATGGCCAGTTTCTCAGGAACCACACAGAAGTGCATGGCCTGCGACAAAACCGCCTACCTCGTCGATAGGCTAACCGCCGATGGCCGTATCTTCCATAAGGCTTGCTTCCGATGCCACCATTGCCGGAATACCCTTAAGGTATGTCTTACTCAATGCGGTAATAACATGGTAAAATTAGGGTTAGGACTTTGCAATTTTATATGCAAAGTATGGATTTCCTTTTCAATTAGTAACTTTGTTTGGTGGTCATTTTTTCAAAGGATTAGTTGGAGGGACCTGAGTCATCCATTTCTGGTTAACCTTTATCTATTCATTAGTGTTCAATATCGAACCAAACCAGTTAAGCCAAACCAAACCGATAGAAAATTGAAACAAACCTAACAAATTTCGGTTCAGTTTTAGGCGAAATGTGTCATGACTTTATATATATGGATAGTGAAAAGAATACATGTCATGTGTATGTTTGAGTTTCTGAAGCCTATGCCTAGTTTATATCCTTTAGTGATGATGCATGCATGCATGCATGCATTAGATTTCTACGTGATCAAATTAGATTTCTGAATCCCCGTCTTGTTCATCCTCATATTTCCAAGAGTCATGAACACTTGCAAATCATTGCTGACATAAAACACAAATTATGACAAAATTTCAAACGTTTCTCAAATTGTAAAAGTAAGATGAAATTACTTCGATCTCACCTAAATTTAGTGTTAAATAGGTTAATTTCTTCTCTATTTAGAGAACTGACTCGTTAGTCCATAACATTAGCTCTGTTAAAAATATTCTTAACAATAATATCTTTTCTGTCGTACTACTTAAATATTTCTGTTCACAGTACGTAAATGAATAAAAAATTCTCGGGCATGGTCGGTGTCTATTTTTCAAAACAAGTGGGAGATCTACGTATATGACATTAACTAATTACAAGAATGATGAAAGTATATTACTCTAAAAATTATGGTCTGGCAGTTATTTTTGGGTTTGAAAAATGTACTCAATCAATTGAAGCCTTTGTCAAATTATTGTGTTTCTGTTTGCAGCTCAGCAACTACTGTTCTTTTGAGGGGGTGCTATACTGCAGACCCCATTATGATCAACTCTTCAAGCGAACTGGTAGCCTCGAAAAGAGCTTTGAAGGTAAAATGAAATAAATAAATTACTTGTGAATTAGCAAACAAATTATCCCCACTTCTTCTGTGCCTCACATTAAATCTTGCAGGAGCACCCAAGATTCAGAAACCAGAAAGACAAACTGAGAATGAGGTGATTTTTTAAAACCATTCCTTACACATTTCATATTTATTAGTAAACAATTCTTCTGGCTGTTTCTTCTTTTCTTTAAAACTGCTAGATCATTTTCTTTTTCATGCATAATATGTCGTGGTAAGTTCTGGGTTTTTATTGGTTTCAACTTAAGAACACAATACAATAAAAAGAAAATTAGGTAGTATTTAAGTGCAATATAAAGCATTGCATCATATATTCATATATACATATGTGTGTGTGTGTGTGTATATTCTTGATGTGTTAATAGTTACTTTTTTCCCATTTGTTGTCCTAAATTCTAACTGGAATGGATTATTTTAACAGAATACTAAGATTCTCTCAAATGTGTTCTTGGGAACCAAAGACAAATGTGCGGGCTGTCAAAAGACAGTTTATCCTACTGAGAGGGTATGCAACATCTTCCCTGAAACTTTTTAAAGTTAGACTGATTCTATACATGTTCAGTTTAAAACAACCAAAATTTTCATCTGCGATCAAACTTAATTTGATCATAACCAGTTTCATTAATAAGATTACAAGTAAAATAACAATCTGACTATAAATTGTTAAACTTATTCTCCAAAAATTTGTGATATACGAGTTGATTAGTTTTGTGCGCTTTAATGGTTCTTAATTATTCTCCTTACTATTCCAACGCAGGTTACAGTTAATGGGACTCCCTACCACAAGGGCTGCTTCAAGTGCAGCCATGGAGGTTGCACAATAAGCTCAGCAAACTTCATTACACATGAGGGAAAGCTATATTGCAAGCACCATCACATTCAACTCTTCAAAGAGAAAGGGAACTATAGCCAGCTTGATGGTGAAGGCAAAGCTTTGAAAGTTGGTGCTTAACCTTGGAATAGTCTTACATAATGCTGGATATGTGTTCTATGAACAAATGTTCCTTTCACTTTCACTATGTATAAATGGTTTCGTGCTTGTTTGAGTCAATCCTTTTTCTTTTTCTTTTTTGAATTATTTCCCTCCATATATATTGTGACAAAAATATGGCTACACCCAACAACAAAAATGTGGCTACACCCAACAACAAAAAAATATATAGAATATACCATACATTGCCAATGAGCTTATAGCTCACACCATACGAGCCTCAAGGGTTCGAATTTTTCAACGTCTTCTTTTTTTTAATTTTTACTTTTAAGGTCTTGTTTCTTCTTCATATTATGAAAAAATAATAAACTATACACTCTCGAACAAAAAATATTCAGAAATTAAGGTTGTGATACTGATATTAAGTTTGACAGAAAGAACTAACATAAATCAATTTATGAAACTAGGTCAGGATCTACTGTAATCTGGAAGTGACCCTTATATGTTAACTAGATTATCGAACAAGTATAAAAAAGACAGACAAAAACTTATGATAATCTCAATGGGAATAGTAGATTATATTCTAACAGGTGAACTTAAGCCTTCACCAGCTATACGAAACACGTTTCTTTCAGCTTTCAAAGGGTTCAAAATATCTAATTTAATTTTCTGAGAACTTAAAAATGGAGTTGTTTAATTTGATATATAATTTCCTGTATTCTAACATTCATGCTGAAGAAGGTTTGCCCATTAAACAGGATTTGCAAAGGGAAAATGAGGAAGGCGATGAATCTCTAGAAGGAGTGGCACAACTTTATGAAGAGCAAGGTCGCGATGATGGCTGTATCCACAGCGATCGGGAGCATGTTGTTGTTAACGCAACGTGTCAAACAGAAACTTCGTTGGTTTTGGAGGATTCTTTAACTAGTCAACAAAATACTTCTTGTTCATCTTCTCCTGCATGTGTTTCTGAATCTAATGTTGAACAGCTTGCAGAGGATGCATGTGGTAGTGGTGATCCCAGTCATGGCATTCTCACGTCAAGTACTAAGGAGTCTGAAGTTCCAAAGGAAAATGTTACTGAATCAGGTCACTCAGGGAGTGAGAGGGAGAATCGAGACCCACAAACTGTGCTTGATAAGCTAAATTTCCAGTTGTTAGATAAATCTGGAAGAGAGATGAAAATACAAGTGACATATAGGACTTATGAGAGAAAAAAGAAGAGAGCTCAAAAGGATTCACGGAAGCTGGCTACTTCAGTCAACTATCGAGGTGGTAAAGAAAGAGATGACAAGTTTGTTAAGTCATGAGAATCCTTTGCTGCAATGTTTAAAGATTAGGAAGCCTTTAAAAAGTAGGAAGTTAAGAGATCACTAGTAAGGTGGTTTCCTTTGGAGATTAATATGGCAAAGGGTCACTAAGAGCAAGTTTAACAAAATAGTCGTGATTGCTGCTACTCATGCGAACCCCTGGAAGTTCATCTCTCAGGTATATCCATTGGAATGAGAATTCTTCTTTTTCAAAATCATATCTTCTGGGCTTTATTGGTTACCAACTTTGAAAACTGCTCCAATTTCTAATTTTTAATTAAACCCATCAAAGTAATGAATCTTCTTGGAATTTTCACTTCTCTAGAGGTCTTAATGAGAGTGTTGATAATCTTTGATTGCTGGAAACCCGTGGCTCGTTCTGCTGTGGTCATACAAAAAAATGGAGTTTGGGTTCTTTGTGATTCTACAATGGTTAAAAATTAACCCACAATTAATGTCTTTCTTTGTCAAAATCTTTTTGGAAGATTAAGGCTCCTTCGAAGGTAGAGGCTTTTGTCTGAATTGTGGCATTCAATAGAACTAAAGCAAATGATTTCTTCAAACTCGAAGGTCCAGTACAGCTATATATCACCAGATGTTCGCATCCAATACAGATAATCATTTGTTTTTGCATTATATGGTGGTTTGGGAGATCTAACATAGGTTGTCCTGCATTTTTAATGAGTTTGATACATATATGGATCTATGAGTTCTTGCAACAAGGTTTAATGATTTTGAAAAAAAAGAAAGGAGTTAAAAATACTTTGGCCATGTGCAGATTGTGGTGTCTTTGGCTAGAACGAGATGCGAGGATTTGCGAAGAGACTTCTTGCATCACATTTTTTTGAAAAGAATTAGTTATTTGTCCTCCTTGTGGATTTCAACTAACGGGTTTTTTAAGTGTCCCTCGTGCATTTACAAAGGGACTTGAAAGTTCTTTTGAACTAAAGATTGTATAGTTTTTTCTTGAGGCTGTTTGCTCTTCACTTTTGTAGTTTTTTTCTCTTATCGATAACTTTTTATTAAAAAATTTGTTGCAAAAAAAGCCCGACAGTTATACAAGCTACCATCTCACCCAACATCAAAGAAAAGATAAAATTTAACCACAAAACAAAGGTAAAAAAAAATTATTGTGTAGACTACATGTATGCATACACAATTATCCTACATGAATTTGGGCAAATGGAAATATCTCATGACTAAATTAGTTCATAACAATTTTATATCCAGCAAAGATCTGTGGAAGAAATCACAATTGCTTCCATTCATGACATAAGACACAAAGGTGCATTCTTCAACTTTGAATTCAAACAAAAATTTAAATACAAGGAGAACACAGAAATCGACTCAGAAGCTCGAGACAAATACCCCACTACACTCCATAATTATTTTGAGTTAACTTCCTCTGGAACCAGCTGAGGTTTTTAACCAGACTATTAAAAAACAATATTCATCGACCTTAATGTCTCGAGGCTTTGAATGAAAATGATAACTTAACCATTCGAATAAATTCAGCCAATCTGTACATTAAATGTAAAATGACTAATGTACATAATAAAATCGTACAAGCATGAAACAGTAGCGTTATGGCTGCATAGCACAAATTTTCATTTTCTCTTGGAAAACAATTTCTACAAAGCTCTCTCACCCTCCTACCTTAAAATTCTACATAATCCACCCCTCCTCCGAGCAGTGCCTTACAGAGCATCGATATATACTGTTGAAAGGAACGCCGGACACAATCATACAAAGCAGTGTTCACAGGGCTTCTACATCAGGAACCACATTGGCATGCATTGCGGTGTCCTTCAACATCTGAGCTGCAAATATCAAAAGCTCCGTCATCTCAAACCCAGCAGCGGAAACAGTATCTACCTTCTCATCACTGCACTCCTGGCTCACATCACCCGGGTCACTGCCCACACTATCTCCACCAAAACCAACATCTGCCCCAGCTGACCAACTGACGGGTAGGGAGCTGCCAAGAGCAGTCTTTAAAAGTTTTGCCTCATTGATCACGTTGTCAAGGACTTCCAAAACACCAGAAACCGTACCTTCCGAAGTCAGCAACTCTTTGGCCTACAAAACATATCATAATGACCAATATTAGCAAGGCAACGGCTTTCAAGTTTCAAAAATAAAGAAAATAAGATTCCATTCTAGCAGGCAAAGTTCAGCAACAAACTGAATTTAGTTCTCATACGTAAACAAGAAGGAAGCAGTGAGCGTTTATAAAAGGTAAGATATCCTTGACAAGATCAACGTTATTACTCTAAAACAGATGCACCTGACCCATCATGAGGTAGCATCCCCCACCTCCCTAAAAAAAACAAAGAACAATCCCTGCTTTTACCTGTGTTGAAACAGAATGGTTTGATGCGATACCTTTAAAAGAGAGAGACGAAGTCTATGGAATGAAGAAGTTAGATGCTCCATGCTTTCTAAGCTTTCTTTAAGAGTAGCAACTTCGATCTTCATTCTATGAAAAGAGCAAAAAATAAAAGCAAAATTACGTAAGTAAATAGAAGGATGAGAAAAAGCATCATTTGCCATAAGTGATTTCTTCAAACAGGTCAAAATGGCATGGCATATGGTTAAACTTCCCATCCACAATCATCTACTGTCGCAATAAAGGAAAGCACCAAAGACTTATAATTAGCACATGCCTTGCAAGGTCCATGCTGCTGGATCTCCTATGGAAAAATTTCCCTTCACTATTTGGATCACTGTCAACTTCATTTTCACTGGCATCTAATGGACTCATCCATCGTTTCAAATATGTTTTCTTCAGTAAGTTTCTTAATTTTCCATCCCGTTCATGGATAACTAACTTTCTTTCTCCACTATCAACCACAGCTTTTCCCTGCTTTGTCTCGTGACCAAATTTTCTGCACATGTTAAAACTTTAAATAGTCAAGACAATGTAACACTGAGGATGGGAAAACACTTCAGTTAACTATAGAGACAAATAACGAGAGTTAAAATTGAGTCCAAGGCTGATAAATGATTGAGAATCTAATTGCTGGAAAACAAATGAATCATTCCTAGGCATTACTCCAGGAAGAAATTGGAGTGTCAAAGTAAATTTTCTAATTGCAATAGAAGACAAAAGACCACCAAATGCGATTCTATCAACCTAGAAGAGTAAAAACAAGAAATACTAGAAGAGTACCTTCAAAGGGTATTTGGTGGTCTTGCCAAGAAAATAAATACCCATTGGACATAAAAACATCATTATATATCACAAATCAATGGCCAGGATTAATGCAAAAGCTAAGGAATACTTTTATGATAGGTTTACAATCTTGAACATTGATTTGTCATCTAAGAGTGAAATCTCACTTCTAATCTAAGATCACTCCTCTCACTTAATATGCTCCCCATATACATTCTTAGCTTGATGTTTTCTATAAGTGAAAAAAGATACAGATAGTAAAAGCATCTGAAAAGAAGTCTGCATTGGAAAAGTAATAATCATACTCCATAAGTAATTGATTCTCCTGCTTTAATCGTGCCATCTCCATAAGAGCTTTCACTTTTTCATTAGTAACCTGAAAAGAAAAATATAGCAACTCAAGAAATGAAAACATATGTTTGCAGCCAATGGATAACTGAACTCCATGGATCCCTCTACATGTGATTTTTAAAAAAATGTGATTGCTCTAAACCATAATTCAGAGACAGAATTATCATTTTTGTTTTATATTTCTTGAAGAGTATGGCGTGCATATCTTCACTGGGGAAGGAAATGAATAGAAAATGTTAGATAAAGTAAATAACAAAGTAAAAGAAAATGAGAGCGACTTAAATTTCAAATATTGCAAACATGCAGTTAACTTTCTGCTTACTGCAAAAAATTTGCCAACTATACCATAACTTTAATTTCTAAACTCTACCAGCACAATGCCCACAAGTATGTGACAGCTCAAGTTTCTGAAGCAAGGATGCCTTTGAATTTTACCTGCAGCAAGGTCCTCTGAAGTTCTTCAACTTTCTTTTGAAGAGCAGAATGCACATTTCTCTCTAATAAATGTCTTTCCTCCTGCTGTGATAGAAGTAATAATACATCAACCTGAAAATTATGGCACAGTTACACATAAAATTCAAAATAGCTAAAATTTGGAAGCAAAAATACTGCAATCGGTGAAGAAGCTATGAGCAAAGGAGGAGAAGATCAAATACAAGACCAGACCAAAAAAAAAAAAAACGCATGTAGATGGTGTAAAGACCTTTTCTTGCAAAGCCTGTGCTAGAGCTTCAGAGGCATCACCTTTTCCACTATCTTCTGCATACAGCATGCCAGGGGCATTCCTCTGTAAAAGATGATGAAAGAATTATGTTAGTTCTAAGGATTGCATATTGTAAGGGTCTTAAGCAAGATTCAAATTTAAACCAACTTCAAACATATTGATCGCAGCTGAAAAGTATTAGAACACTTCATATAAGGAAGAGCATTGTTATTGTTATACCTTCCCAATTAACTCGTCAAAATTCTGGAAGATTAAGTCCACCATGACCATGTAAACATCTCCTTAACTTTATTATATTACCAGCAATCAATTACTTCTTAGTACAACAGAAATGAAGCACATCATTTGGCATCCTCTTGCAGTAAACAAGCCACAAAAAAGATTTCAACAGCAATAAATAAAGGTGTCAGTATTAGCATGCAGTTTCAAACCTTAGATTCTGAGACAGGTACAGCTTGAGGGCTAATATGCACATCTCGACATTCATGATCTTCTGGTTCTGCCTCTCTTCGAGGGGTCAAATTTGGTTTGCCACTCTGATCAAATTTCCTGACTCTTTCATCAATCATACTGAATATGGATTTGATGCTGGATTGTCCATCATGAAGTAAATGTATTATATGATCCCTATACTCAGAATAATAACATTTTAATTCTGCTATGTCATTATTTATCATTTTGTAGACAGAGATCTGCAAATGAATAAACAGGATTCAAAATAGGCAACTAGAACAGCATGAACAAAAATTAAATCTTTAAATTTTAAAAGTACTAACTTGTTTCTTCTCCAGTAGATTGATTTTCTTCTTCAAATGATTTTCAATTTCCAAGCCCTAGACACCCAAAAAAGAGAAAATATTTTAGAATTTTTACTGAAAATAGTTGTCAAGCCAAATGACATGATAATCTAGATCCTTACCATCCTTAATTTATTTTGAAGACTATCCACAGAGTTCCTCGCAGTTTCCAGCTCTTCTTCTAATGTACTCTGTCTGAGAAGAAGTTATTCACAATATGTATAGAAGATAGATAATGACTACTAATTTGAAACTTCATTCTGATAAATTTGGCATCTCATGCATGTAACCAAGATCATCTATTGTCAACAGAAACTGAAAGAATGGCAAGTCAAAATTGCTTAAACTTTTCACTTATGTGCACCAAAAAAGGTAGGGATAGAAAGTATAAATGTACCATACTGGACTCTTTTGCAAACAGGAGGGCTCATGAGGATGAGGGTATATAATAGTTAGGAATCCTAGACACAAGGAGGACTTGAAGAGCAAAACACTGAAAGTAAAGTCAAGGGGTAAGACAAGCATGTGCCAGGCCAGACAGCTTCTGGTAGGGCTGCCTTCATGGGAAGTTTGCAGTCTTAAAGACAATGAAAGTGTTATGATTGATTATAAATATTCATGAGCTCAATAATGGATAAAAATGGTTAATGATTGTGAGGTATATGGGGACAATGTAATACTCTTCATGGAGTAAAGGTTCTTTTCAATGGCAAGAGCTTAGTAAATACAACAGAGTTATGAAATTCAATATCTATAAGGAAAAGGTAGGTTAAATTTAAGGTGTAGAATGGACAAGCCAGGACAGCCTTGCTTTGCATTAATTGGATGGGATGTGTGTGAGATATAAGAAAAATTTAAGGCAGAAAGTTGGTCCTTGTCAGAACCAAAGAAGGGTTAAGCCATTATGGTATGCTTAAGTGACAAGTCTAGATCTCAAAAAGTGGTTTGCTTCTGAAAATAAGGGAAAATGGCTGCAAAGGAGACAAAACGGGGTTAGTTACAGTGCCAATGAAAGTAGCATGGGTTTAAGAGCTCGAAAAAATATCTAATCACCAAGGACCTTACAACAGAAACTCAATTCCACTTATACCTTACTAACTGTAGGTGCTTGTGGAGTTAGGCTTTGACACAAAGGTCTCTTCAATCAAATCCTAACAAACCACTCCAATGATTGTTTTCCAAGTACAGAAAAATAATGATAACTTCTCATAGAGCTCCCAGCCTTGTTTAAGTTAAGGCATTGCACCCCAGAGGGGAGGGGTAGGTGTCCTTTGCCAAACTCACTTAGGGAGTACTTTTACAACCAAAATAATCTTGGCAAGCTTCTTTGCACGCCTGTGCTTGACTGGTCATGGGGAAGGGCATAAGCCCGATATCAAATCACATCACAAGCTTTGCCTTGACAACTTATTTAGCTGGGAAAGCAAGGCATTTCTTTACTTTGGAAATTCTCCTGTCCAAGAGGAAAGATTCCTTGAGCACTCTTAAGAGATCTGATCTGGGAGGCTAGCTCACCAGAAGGTTAGTAGGCAGTCCCAACAGGTGGGCTGACCAAGAATACTTTCCATTTCCCTCTTGGTTATGCTAACAAACCCCCACGTAAGTGCTCTCTCAATCTTCATCATGGACATTCCATTGGCTCCCCTTCCAGGTGAAATTTCTGCTAAGCTTTGGATACTAAAGACTTGAAAACATAATGTAGGAACAGATTCCACACTAAATCACCAGCATATAGAAAAAGTCTTAAAACTTGGGAATAAAAATATCAGGGTAATGAAATCTTACAATGTATTTAGACATAGAAGTATCATTAAAACTCCACATTTCATCTGGGTCATGCAAAAGAAATGCACATTTGTCATCCCAACTTGTGTCCTCAAATTCCTTCATAGAATGTTGCCTTATCTCAAAGAATTTGTTGATGACCTGTAAATTCATCAGAAATATGAGCTCTGCCTCTGAGAAGAAAATGAAAGACAGGTTGTGCACAACAGTCATATGAAAAAACCACAGCCATCAAAAGTAATTCAAACTTGCTTCAAAAGAAGCATCCCCAAAATAAGCTATCATTAACACCAATAAAGGTTGACAGCTATAAAACTGCTATTTTATTTAATGAATAGCACAAGCAACCAGAAAAGTACTTGAAACTAATTCCAAGACCTTTATAAACTGATTTTTTTGCATTCAAGACTGTCAAAATACAACCAGAATCCTTAACGCTCAGATATGAATAAAAAGTTATACATCCAAGTATATGAATTGAAAACACATAGAAATAGAAACACATCAGAGCACGGGTTACAACTAGTTGCACGACCATACTGCAAAGTCAATTTTCAACATTTTATATAAAATATGCTTAAGGGCATTAAGGCTCCCATATTATACCAATCTAAAGTGTCAGACGCAAATCACATCCTTAAGCGTCAAAATCCAAAACCACAAAAAAAAAATCCAAGGCAGGCATGTTTTGGTCAATATACTTTCGCAACTGATAAAAATGCTATCTTCTAAACTTTTTTCTGGTACCACAACTAGCCTAGAGTGAGGAGATTTATCTTATTATTGGGTGTGACTTATCAATACTTATCTATTATAAATTTTCTCATAATGGCAGTCACCTATGCCAATTTTCCTTTTATGTTATTCTACTCAATCCACATATATGTAGATATTATTTTCAATTTTTCATATGCTTAAATATTAGTCTCCAGTGCCTTGTTATGCTCTAATCTTGTGCACTTTGCTACACATTTGTAACAGTTAAGCTGCACATAATCCCAGTAAACTGCAATCAGTTCAACCAAAAAAAAAAAATTCGATCATGTATACTTAGATGTTACAGAAAATTGTTTTATCGTGTTACTATGTCAAGCGACTCTCAACAAATTTGCGTGATGAAGAAAATAGTAAATTACTATGAAATCTGTAGAACAACACAGCTTTTGGGTAAATAATCTTGTGTACCCTAAGAAACCATAAGATAGGCAAAGAGGTCAATGAATAAAGTGAAGAGAGAAGCTATGACAGATAATCACCATTTTGAAAGTTTCATTTTGCTCCACTTGCTTGGCTAGATCAATTTGCAGTTCATCATTAAGTTTCTTTAGTTTAAGACAATCCAAGGTGAGCTCCTCTACCCTGTGTAACAAAGGTTGCATGTAAACTCATATGTAATGACTAATGAATTTTTCCTAAGCAAATCTTGTATTGCATATAACAAAAAAATAGAAAAATAAAGAGATAGTGCAAAACATTAATGTCATAATCATACAGAATACATAATGCAATCTTGTTAAGAGATTAGCATTATAATATTCCATTCTTGACCTCTAAAATATTCTCTCTACCACTATAGGCCAAATAATAGGAAACAACAGGACTTGCTAGATAACATAATACCCTCCTCTTTACTTCGCTCTCCCTATTAGTTAGGAAATTGGACCACAAGCGAATGATGAAATATCAGAAGACAAAAAAGAAGAAATACAGTAGGTGGCAAATAATCAACTTCTCTACACAGTGACAGAGGTCACATGTCCTTTGTCTAGAGAATAAGTGGTTCACAAACACAAGACTGGAGTTGGGGAGATAAAAATAAATTATGAAAACCAAGCATTGTCATCATGCCATGTAAGACAAGATCAATAAAGCACTTCAAAAGGAAATTAACTCTCTTCGCTGATCATTAAATCTTTATTTCCTTGTTTAGAATTAAGTTTAGATAACCCAGGCATCATTTATTTTCTAATCTATTGCTGAGGGAAAGTCAAACACATCTCTTCCAAATTCCAATTTACCATAAATCATGGTTAAGATTTTCTTTTGGACCTCCTCATTTTTCTCTCATTACTTCTTTGCTATACACTTCAAATAATCAAGCAACCAGTGCATCATCATTGGATTTGAAGAAATAGAAACAAGATCTTTCTGGCACCTTTAGAGTCCAAATTTTACCATCATTTTTTTCTTGAATGATCAGTTACCAAAGTTAACAGCAAGAACCCAAATTATATAAGAATTGTCAATACCTCTTCTGGATTGGATTTATTAGCTGTGACATTGCCTCCTCTTTTTCCTTGGCCTTTTCAGCCTATTAACAACCATTTAGACTCAAAACATTAGGTATTACGCACTAAAATACACCTACAAGAATGGAGAACTATTTTCTATTGAAAAATGGCAACTATCGTAACCTCCATTATTGCATGATCCCTTTCAGCAAAAGCAGCAGCTACACAACCATGAAAAAATTTAACCTGCTTCTCAGCTTCCATATTCTGAACAAAGATATTTTAAGGTATGTCAGCAAATCACCCAAATTTAATGAGCATTGTACTATTACTAGCGATGTAGTGAGGTGTTGTGTGAGGTTATTGTGCATGGCATTTTGAGGTGTAGCTTTATGTTGTAAGCAATGTTGTGAGGTGTTGTGCGGCGGTATGCATGATGTGTGATGTCCAGGGTTGTGAATTATTTTTTTAATTGTATGTGGTAATGTGTTTGTATATATTAGTGAGTCATGTTGCAATGTACTGCCTCAAACACTAATACTATTCTCAGAATCTAACCTTGCAAATTTAGTGCATGTCAATTCTCTCAATTTATTTTTAGAACAATACTGGTGAATAAAATATTACATTGCAATTTTTTTTATCATCAACTATTTTAAAAGTCATTTTAATTATTCATATATGAATAAATTATATTACAATTTAAGAACAATCAAAATAAATAGTATTTTAACTTTTCACTCTCCCACATCACAATCTATATTTATTTTTTAGAAAGTTACTATTCTTTTTTCAGTGTTATCTATAAGTACAAGACATTAGAGCCCAAAGTCATATTAATAAAGATTAATTTTCCACATCGTTACTCTTATGAGATCTAAAACCATAAACCTCAAAGCATAGAAGAGCCACTTTTTGCCTCAACAAATTTTGAAGGTATTTTCTTGTCAACACACATGCTATTTCCCAGAACTGTCATAGCTAAAAAGTACAAGTAACAAATAAATTTCAAGAAGATGGCAGGAGGAGAACTTCTTTTATCATGTTCTGCCTCAAGTCAAATGCAAAAATCATGGTTTTAAGTCGGAGTTGTAGTTCTGTTGCAACTGTGAGAAAATGCAGCAAAATGTAACCATTGCAGACCTCAATTTAAACCTGGGCAAAAATATCTCAAGCTAATAACTTAAGGTATAAAATTTTAGAATAACCTATCCATAATTTGCAGGATTAAATTATGGTACATCATAGCCTCCAATTTGAGACAAGCTTCTCATGCTGTGTCACAAAAGCAATGTCCTTTACTTTTATAGTATTGTTTGATCATATATTATACGATCAACTATCCATAGCAAACAAATGCAAAAGTTTGTTTGCAATGCAAAAAATGTGTCATGGTGCATAACAAATATAGAGTATTATAAAGGTGGGAGAGAGAAAGAGACCTTTGAGACCTCAGCACTGTGTAGATCTGCCAGCTGACTCTGATCACAGCAAAGTAACCATCTAAACAAAACTAAATGAATCATTTAAACAACAGACATGAGAAATTCAACAACTCACTTTGATTCTGTAAGCCTCTGAAAGCTCCTCTTGTAGATTTAGATTATCTCTTGTGCAAGCAGCCAATTTCTTTTTCAAGCTCTCAATCTCTTGCTCCAATCCAGCTGTCCTAATTAGGCAAGAAATTCAATAAAATAAATATTTATTATTGGTCTCAATACCAACCAACCAGCTAATTTACCCACCCGCAGGCATTCAATCAACAGGGGAACATTATCTGAACAATATGTAGATAATTTTCCTGGTGGACACAATAAAAGTATATACCTTTGAAAATGCAATCGAGTAACCACAGCAAGGTAGCCAGGTCCAGCTTGCTGCATGCACAATTGTTCAATATCTTTGCGTAATTCATCACGCTCTACAAAATTGAACAATCACTAAGTTAAATATGTATAATACATGACTATGATGTCAGCTAGATGGTATAAGAAATTAAAACTAAAGCATGTAGTATCAATAAGCAGACGTTAGTATGTCACAATATATATACATCCACAGAATAAGTCTTATCATTTACAGCTGACTGATTATCACTAAAAGAAAAATAGCGGGACACGATGCAACATTCTGCTGGACAACAATATTAGATCACGATTAGTTGCTAATAAGAACAACTTAAATTGTAATAGTGCCATATTTTAACTAACAGAATACACTCTGTAGGTATTTATGTTTCCAATTATACCCATTAAGCCTAGAATCTATTCAATGCATCAAAATCTGTGCTACCATAAAGCTTCCTACTACAACTATGCTCATAAAACATGAAGTGCTAACTTTTTCTCAATCTATTTGACTGCAAAAAAAATACAAAGTCAATTCAGATGTTCCCAGTCCGTTCAAATTTAGAGATTGTCTTAAACAGGGGCAAATGTTAATATATTAAATTGTATGCCAATCAACAATAATAAGGACTAAACATACTATTCCATACATAAATTCACACTTGCTCATTCTCTGGCTAAAGGAAAAAGCTCAAAGTTATCTAGCTTGTCTCTCAACTTGGGTTTTTCAACAAAATCATAAATTAATACGATAAATACTTTCCGAACAACGAATAGTCAATTGAGTCAACATTGGTCATAGTGTCATCCAAAAAACCTAGAATACACCTTAAAAGCATCAATTTAATTCATACAAATTAATAAACTGTGCATACCCTGTTCCAGCTGTTGGATCTGAGCCAACAACGACCCGTTATTCATATTCTCAGCCATTCTGGAAAAGAAAACATATTACCATTGAACCAAATACATTGTGTAAGTGACTCAATTGTTGTCAAAATGCAAACATAAGAGTTTTACAATCATATAACATAAGCAAGTAGTACAAAAAGAAATGATTCACCTAACCAAATGGAAAGGACCAAGTATTGCAGCAGACAAGAGTTCAATTCTAGACGCATATCCCCATAAAAATTAGATCGCAGTCAAAAGTGAAACCATCCACCCAGTCTAACACTATTATACCATATCATGATATATATGACTCTTAATAAGGAGCTAGTAGCGATCACTATTTTCCTCGACCAAATTCTGCTGAAAAATTATGCTACGAGGAGAAAAAAAAAAAGTAGTCTTCTAACACTGTCAAAGTCAAAATACACATTCTAGTATTTTGTGTTTCATTAATTTGGTTGTTTTAATTTCCTTCTGTGTTGTACTATATGCTATGCGTTGCTTTTAATTGAAGTATCATCGATTGCCCCCACAAAATTGGCCAAAATATAAATTCTGTTAATTCTCCGCAGAACAGAAATCCAGTGAACTAGTAAAGACCACCTTCACGACCTGAAATTGCCATCTCAAACATAATTCTTGAATCCATTTTCTCCGAAATTAAGAGGAAAAGCAAATCACCCGAGGAAAGAAAAAGAAAAAGAGAAATAATATAAACCCCAGAAACTAAGTCAACCCCATGACACAAAACCAGCTGCAAGAAGTTTTTCCAATACAATAAAATATAAATAAATGGAACGAAGAAAGTCACCAGAAGATTAAGTCGAAATCGCGGCTCCTTTCTGCACAGAATTGCTTTCACCAATCGAATAGAGACGAAAACCCCACAAAGCAATTCGACAAACGACTATGTCACGGCTGAGAAGAAAGCATACTTCACCAACGACGCTAGCGAAAAGATTCAAAGGTACAAGAAACCGTGAAGGAAGAAGCAAGTAAGCAACAAAGAGATTGCTTTGCTTTTACATTATTTTAATTTTTAAATTTATCGACTATCCGTGCGATGCACGGGCGAAATCATTATTTTATTATTAAGTAATATAATTTGTAATTATAATGAAAAAGTTATTCGCAAATTATGTAAAATTTTTCACCCTATAAAAAGATCATATTATGCTCCATTATTATGGTTCAGCTTATAGTAGTTCACCCAGATATAAAATTTCAAATAATAAAATTATACAAAAAATACATATCAAACAAAAATAATATAATTTACATAGTTGATCTGATTGAAATATTAGACAGTAATAACAAACTTACTAATCTAGTGCATGATGATAAGGTTGTTAAATTCATAAATTTAAATAAATTTATAAGGAAAAGGTAAACTTATAACGTAAACTCATGATATAAATTTGTAAGAGTTTATCACAATTAATAAAAAGCTATTAAAACATATAATTTTATAATTAAAATATTATATACAATAAAATTTATTTAAATGTAATTCAAATTATACTAAATCAAATAAAAGTTATTTATAATTCATAATCTGTAATACTCGACATAAATAGTTTAACACAGTCATACATAAATAATTATTCAATATAACTAATTAAACAATATCTATTTTATTTTTATTTTAATAAGTATATATTTAATGAAATTTTATTTTTTTTATGTATATTTAAATTTGTAATGAAATAGATTATAATGACTTCATATGAAACAGGTTTGTCTTATGTTTCCTTTGGTCTTAGATTTAGATTCTTATGGTATTGACGAGTTTTTTCTATTTAACCTTAATAGAAATTATCAATTAATTATAGTTTTCTATATCTTGGAAATTCATAAATTTTTCATATGCTATAAAAAATACAGTACTATCAAATTGGGAAAGAAATTATACCTTTATCCATCGCTCAATAGGCGTAAACCCTTATATTCTTGTAGGAGAACTAAGATAGAGAGGGAGATTGTGTTTCTATCTATTAACCTATTTTAATTTACATGTGTGTTAGTGATAGATTAGAAAAGAACACATAACCCTTATTTATAGGCAAAGATAGGGACTAATTTTTAAATAAACATTTATTATTAGATAACGATCATGATTATTTGACAATATTTATTATTTAATAATTTTAATTTTCAAATTTTAAAATTTAAATTATTAGATATTCTATTAACCACTCTTATCAAGTGGCTAGTTACAGAAAAACATAAAGAAACTACTTCTTAATTAACTAATTAGAAATTCGCTCATTTAATTATTTATTTAACCAATTAAATATTTAATCAATATCACTTGGGCCAACTTATGTCTTACATTCTGCCACTTGGCTCATGTGATATTGCCTTACTTAATGGTCAAATAAATCATAAGGTATATAAAAATTGATAATTTCTCATACATTGATTACATCATTCGGCATAAATAAGAATAAAAATTAATGAGTCATGGTAATCATATATAATTTATTCAACATACTTCTTTCCATGTACTACAACATCAGTCCCTTAGAAGTACGTAATTGACTTAACATTATATCTTTAATAAAGACAAAACCCATTATCATTATGGTCATTCATGCATACAATATTTAAATAACAAGAAAATCAAAAACATATATATTAAAGAGTTCATAGTGTCAAAATACAATACTTTAATAATGTTTAAAAACCCTTATAATCAATAATGCCCATATTTATAACATGATCCTTAAATGTCTTGGCTAGTAACCCTTTACACAGTAATAATATAAACAATTCACAACACTAGTAATCAACCATGTACAATATTAACTAAGAAAGAGATCAGAAGATTTACCTGTTGGTGTAGACATGGTTAATGGAGTTCTTCAAGAAGAAGATAGGCAAGAACATCAAGTTACAAGACCTTTGCGTGATTAAAAGAAAGAGAGAGAGAGAGAGAGAGAGAGAGAGAGATTGAAAATGCATTAGAATTTGTTTAGTTAGTCTTAGAAGACTAATTATGATCTTGTTTATAGAGACTTTAATAATACAATTATGCCTAAAATTAAGCCTAGTAATCTCTCTTTCTATTAGTAATACAATGAGATAATTACTAATTAAGCTTAGGCTACAAGTTGGGGTCTCTATCCAACGGTTTAGTGGATAATCTAACTTATTACTAATTATCCACTGTTAACATGTACCCAGTCCATCCTTAATTTAGCCTAATGACATTAATTGCCCAATTAATTAAAATATGTACATAGTGATCTAATGACAAATTAATGCTAATCCATAATTTATTCTAACAATCTCCTACTTGGATAGCATTAATTAACATTAGATTAATTTTTTTTTTAAAATCAAGTAATTAATATACATACAAGTACACAAATGTGTGTGTGTCTATATATATACATTAAATCATACAATATTTAGAAATGAACCTTCACAAAGATTACTAAATCTGATAGGGAAACAAGTAATATTAATATCATCATAAACTATTTTCAATATCTGAATAGCATGGAATATAAAAATATTGTAACTTTCATGTTACAATCTAAAAGTCCTCTTTTGGGACTTACAGACTCCCACTAAACCAAGACTAATCAAAGCTCTCAATAACACCCATGTGAGTCACATGAGATCTGAAGACTCCTACAGGCAAGCCTTTGGTCAATGGATCTACCAACATGCATTTGCTTGGGATGTGAACCAAATGAGTCTGAAACTCAGCAATATTTTCTTTAACAAATAAGAACTTCACATCAAAATGTTTAGTGCGACTAGAGTTCCAGTGGTTTTAAAACAAACTAACAGCAAACAAACTATTGCAATATATGGTCAAAGGGTGTGATACTGAATCAAGAAGCTGCATGCTAGATATCAACTTCCTTAACCATACGGCTTGGCGAGTGACCTCATAACAAGAAATATACTCTGCCTCTCCAAATATCATAAAGATTTTTTGCAGCTTTTCCACGAAACAGACCCTCCAGATATCATGAAAATATATCCAAAAGTGGATTTACGATCATCTAAACAAGATGCATAGTCCGAATCAAAATAACCCACTATCTCAAGTGGTTCACACTTCCTGAAAGTAAGCATATAATGCTTTGTACCTTAAAGGTACTTCAGAACTTTCTTCACAACCCTCTAATGATCATGTCTAGGGTTGCTCAAGTATCTGCCAAGCACACTAACAGTGCATGCAATATTGGGTCGTGTGCACACTTAAGCATACATTAGGCTGCCAATAACTTATGCATATGGAATCTTGTCCATTGCAGTCTTTTCATCATTATTTTTGGGATATGATGATTTAGACAACCTTTCACCTTTTTGAACAGGTGCGATGATAGGAGCGTAAGAGTGTATATTGAATTTCTATCTCGGTGAATCAGTATTCCCAAAATAAAAGAGGCTTCACTTGGATCCTTTATATCAAAGTGGTAGGACAAAACTTGTTTTGTCTCATTCAACAAACACATTGAGTTACTTACTAACAAGATGTAATCAATATATAATATAAGAATCACAAAGCTGTCTCCATCAAACTTATGATAAATACATTGATTATAAGCATTCTTTGTGAAACCTACTAAGGTGATAATCTCATCAAACTATAAATACTACTGTCTTGAGGCTTGTTTAAGCCCATATATGGACCTTTTTAACTTACACACCAAGTGTTCTTTCCCTCACTCAACAAATCCATTGGGCTGTTTCATATAGACATCCTTAAGTAACTCACCATTCAAGAATGTTGTTTTGACATTTGTTTGTTGAAGTTCAAGGTCTAACTGTACAATAAGAGTCATTATAACTCTGAAGGCATCTTTAATTGATATTGATGAAAAGGTTTCAGTATAATCTATGCCTTCCATCTGATTATAGCCTTTAGCTACAAGTCTCGCTTTGAATCTCTCAACTTCACCATTGGCTCCCTTCTTGGTCTTGAAGATCCATTTGCAACCAACAGGTTTGCATCCATTTGGTAACTCAGTCAATTCTTATACATGATTACGATACATGAAGGTCATCTCATCATTCATGACTTCCAACCACTCAAATGAATGGGAACCTGACACAGGTTTATCATAAGTGATTGGATTCACTCCATTAATAGTATCTAACTCACATTTATGCAAATATACAATTAAATCATCTGGTATGGTAGGTTTGTGAATCCTTTGTGTTTGTCTTAACTCAACCATCAGTTCCTCCATACCAGCTACATGCGATCCCATAATAGGATCAACTGGATTCTTAACAGGAATATTATCTCCAATAACTTATTCAACCGGTAAAGATGGTAAGGTTGGCATTAGTAATATGATGTTTTCATTATGCAAATTAACAGCCCTAGGAGCATTACTCCCACTAGCCAAGTCATCCTCAAAATATAATGCTCTGTTTGATTTAATGACTCTAACAGTGTGAGTAAGGCAATAAAATTTGCATCTTCTGGATCTAGAATATTGTCTAAAGAAAAAGCTGCTAACAGTCTTATAGTTTAGTTTCTTGAGCTGAGGATTATAGGGTCTCACCTCTGCTCTATAGCCCCATACCTTAATGTGTCTCAGACTAGGCCTCTTGCTAATGAAAAGTTCATATGGAGTCTTTTCAACTGACTTACTTGAAACTTGATTCATGATGTAAGTTGTCATCTTAAGAGCATCACACCATAGAAATTCTGGTAGGGAGGAATGACTGATCATACTCTTGACCATATCTATCAAGGTACCATTATGCCTTTTAGTAACTTCATTTTGTTGTGAAGTGTTAAGCATGGTATACTAAGCTTCAATTCCATGCTCCTGCAAGAATAGGGCAAAAGGTCTTGGATTTCTGCCCCATTTCAGTATACCGCCCGTAATACTCACCTCCCTTATAAGATCTTACACATTTGATTGTTTTCCTATATTTTAACTCAACAACAATTTTGAAAGTCTTAAAAGCATCCAATATCTAGATTTTTCATGTAGTAGGTCAACCCATCCAAATTTAGAATAGTCATCTATGAATATGATGAAGTATTTGTAATCACTCATGACAACTGGAGTGATTGGTCCACTAATATATGTGTGGATCAATTCCAAAATACCCTCACATCTCTTTGTCCTTTTTCTTCTTGCTCTTGCTGGAAGTTTTCCCTTGATATAATCAATCAAAAAATCAAAATTAGAGAAATTTAGGTAATGTAAAATTCCTTCTCTAATAATCCTTTCCAACCTTTCTTTTGAAATATAACCAGAGCGTCGATACCATAAAATAGAAGAATATTCATCAATCCTTCAACGTTTTTGTCTAGTGACAATACTAATGGACACCTTAATAGACGCATTAGAATTAGCATTTGTATTTAGGCAGTATAAACCATCCGTCAAATTAGCAAGACCAATGATAACATAATCAAAGTAAATGTTTATTCTTTCATTTCCTTGCAAAAAAAAATACCCTTCTTTTTCTAATACAGAAGTGGAAATCAAATTCCTCCTAGAAGAGGTACATAGACAATGTTATTCAAAACTAAATGGTGCCTAGAATGTAAGTCCAAAACCATAGTCCTAAGGTATTCTACTGTAACCGAACTTCCTTCCATTCCTAAAATGGCCCACTCTCTATCATTTAGGCTCCCCCTATTTTTTAACCCCAGTAAGGAATTAGTCACATGAATTGTGCTCCAAAATATAACCACCGAACTTGTATGGATATGAAAAACATTGTACTCATAACAAATTAGAGCTTAAGGGGCAACATTAAAGGAATACCTTCTTTTTCTCATTTATGCTTTAGCTTGAGATAGTCAGAGATCTTGTGCCCAATCTTCTTACAATAGTGGCACTCTCTTTTAAATGCTTTCTTGCTTTGACCGTTATTATCCTTATGCTTCTTAGGTCCAAAGTGTCTTTTACCATCACCCTTATTATCATGCTTATTTCCTTTCTGTTTCTCATTTCTACCTTTGCTTGACGAACTATGAAAGATGAAATTCGCTGATTGGCCTCGTGAGTTTAATTTCTTCATTGATTCTTCCTCTTGAGTCACTATAGAGATCATTTAGTTAATAGTCCATTCAGCTTCTTGAGAGTTATATGTGGTCCTAAGGACTCCATATTTAGCAGAAAGAGACTACAACACTTGGTAGTCCAAATAGCTCTATCCTAAGTCCACATTTAGGGACTTTAACTTGTTGAAGTAGTTTACTAACTTCATCATGTGTTCATGTACACCAAACACTCTATCATAATGAGTGTTATCTAGCAGAGAGAGGTAGTAGGCCTTCAGAGTTTTATCAAATTTCTTGCACTTCTCACTTACAGCCTTAAGATATTCTACAGCAGTGTCCTTATCAGGGATACTCTGTCTTATGGTATTCTCAATAGTGTATTTCATAACTGTTAGACATTTCCTATTTGATTCATGCCACTGCCTGTGATGAGCTTTATGAATAGCACTAGATCAGTAGTAATATCTGCTAGTTTCGGCTCCCTCACGGCCAAGTCTTCTTTAAAGATAGTTAAGTACATATTTAGGGACTTATTCTAGTATCAAAATTAGTCCCATTGAGAGTTTTGATCGTGGATATTTGCTGAAACATAAAAGTTGATGGAAATAAAATAGGAAATGTTAATTATGTCCTCGAAACATAATTACAAAATAAGGTTTCCTCTTAAGACTCAGCTTAAACAACTGTATAACAAAAGGGTTCATTATAATCCTGCCTAAGGGTTCCAGATTATAAAAAAACCTAGAAAAAACTTGTATGTATCACAATTTAAGCCATGAAGGAAAATGTCACAAAAAATACACTCATAATTTCCATATCGATAGGATACAAGCAATCATGAATACATTAATCAAAATAAAAAAATTGTTGCTAACAAATCATAAATGAGTCAAATTCACAAATTATATCAATAATGTCACATCGATAGGGTTTGCTCATTGCTGATATAATGTTTGTATATATACTCTCTTGTCAATTGATTTTATTATGTAGTTATATCCTTAATAATTATTTATAATTGTAACCAAAATGATTTACGAAAACACACACCATTGTGATTGGGCCCACGATAAGTGTGTACACAATTAGGTCCTTAATAGATTTCAATGCAATTATTCCTTAAGGCATTCTAAAAAATTGTAATATCACCTTTCATAATTCAAATGAATTCATTTTAATTTGTCTGACAATCACTAGGGAGAGTGACCAAGTGTATTAAAACTTTATGGCAGTTTAAACCTTTTAAAAAATAATAATAATAATAATCATTATCATCATGGTAGATAGAAATCTCATTTATTTTCCTAAACTTTACTATGTATTTAGTTTCCACTTTTCTATGTCCAAATTGGTTCAAGAGCTTTTAACATGGTTCATATTCTAGGATGTTTCTGACAAGGAAAAATGGTAACTCCACTTTCTAATGACCGTTTAGGTGGTAAGAAAAACCTACCGTAAATCTAAGGAGTTATGAGATTTGAATTAATCATTTAGGCAGTATAGCCTGCCATAATCTTATATGTACAAGGTCCATAAGACTTTTCAAAGGTACTATTTAATTTCATTTTAATGTCTTATTTTACTTATTCCATTAATTGGGATTCCACCACTACTATATACATAACATGTTAAAATTTATATAAAAGAAATAGCCAAGTACTCTGAAATGACTAGGCCCTATACAAAATTAATAATAATAATAATAACAACAATAAAAAAAATAATAATAGTGATGTAACATAAATCAATTCTGATTATTCATAGCTAAAGTCTGTATCCCAAACATCTTATATGAAAACATACATCTTATGTATAAATACAAATAAGTTTGTATTAGTCACATAATACAGACGTATTATACACATAATTTCCTTATAAAATTACAAAAAAATGACATGTTCCTAAAGTCTATTACATGCCAACTAATAATTATATGTTACTTTGCCAAAATTAATTTTCACTTAATTGGGCCTTGTATATATATTTTAAATTATCTATATATATAACATAGATTTAAAAATTCTAGGATGTTACACCAAGGAATATAATTTCCCCACTATGTATATTTATCTCAAAAAATTTTTTAGGTTAGAATTGGTCGATTATGTAGTGTTTTGATACCCTAAATCACTAAGAAATTTCGAAATTCCCATTTTTAGAGCTAAAAAAATTTCAAACAAATCACAAAAAAATAGGAAAAGGTGAGTTGAGTCAAATTATGGAGGTTTGGGATTCAGTAGACCAGCGTGTGAGGCATATGCACCATCATGCACTGGAGTTGCATGTCGGCTTCATCCTGCATGTAGCTACAGTGCTATCTTCAACTTCTGGCAAGTTTGTTCAACCTACCAGATGACCCAATACTTGATCAGATGTATTTCTACATTTCTTCCCATGATTTATAACATCAAATGCTTCCAATTTTCATGATCTATCATTTCCCTAAGTTGATTTGGACAAGAAAGTGTTATTTTGTGAGGAATTCCATTCAAAAAATTTCCAAGTTTTCTTGATCTTGGGCTCTACTGGCTTCTTATCATATTTCAATAGGGTCCTAGTTTGCTTAAGCCTTTTAAAATGGTAAACTATGGATAGAATTATTGGAAATCTTGAACCAAAGAAAAACTTCGGTCTGATGGCTCAAGAAGATTATTCTTAGTGAGCCTTTTATGTTCTTGACAACTTGATTGTTATAGAAAGAGGGGAAGAAAGCATCTGTTGGTGTGTGATTAATGAAAAAATGTTTCATAGCATGGTTAGATTTCTAGCTTAGGTGATTTTGTGCAATGATATGTTATGGATATAAAGAATCACGTCTGATGAAACCAAACATGCAGTAATATACTGGCATGGAGGCTCAAATGTCAACCTAATGGTTTTGATACCAATTGTGATAAGATAATATGTAGTAGTAATATAACCAATTCACAGCACTAGTAATCAACCATGTATGATATTAACTGAGAAAGAGATCATAATATTTACTTATTCGTGTAGACATAGTTAATAGAGTTCTTTAAAAAGAATATAGGCAATAACATCAACTTACAAGACCTTTACTTGATTAAAACAAAGAGTGAGAGAGATTGAGAATGCATTAGAATTTGCTTGGTTAGTCTTAGAAGACTAATTATGATCCTATTTATAGACACTTCAATAATACAATTAGGCCTAAGATTAAGCCCAATAATCTCTGTTTCTAATAGTAATTCAATTGGATAATTATTAATTAAGCCTAGGCTGAAAGTTGGGGTCTCTACCCAACGGTCCAGTGGATAATCTGACCCATTACTGATTATCCACTGTTAACATGAACTCAATCCATCCTAATTTAGTCTAACGAAATTAATTGCCCAATTAACTAAAATATGTATATAGTGATCCAATGACAAATTAATGTTAATCTGTAATTTATTCTAACAAAAGGGTCAACTATCATAAAATTGGTGCTAATATGTTCTATTGACACTATATGTTTTTAAACTTCTTTAACGACAAAGAATTTTAATTCCATATGCTTAGCCTCTTTGGAATACTTATTGTTCTTAAAGAAGAAGACTGTTATAGAATTATTACAATAAATTTTCAGTGGCTTAACAATACTGCTGACAACTCCAAGTCCTAAAATAAAGTTTTGTAGCCATTTAGCCTGAACCATGGCCTCAAAGCATGCCACAAATTTAGCTTCCATGGTGGATTCGGCAATTATAGACTACTTTATGCTCTTCCATGAGATGGCTCCTCTAACCAAGAGATATAAATAGCCAAAAGTGGATTTTCTTGTATCCACAGAGCCAGCAAAATTTGAATCTAAATATCCAATTACCTCAGGGTGATTAGACCTTTTATATGTTAGCATATAATCCTTAGTTCCTTGTAAGTATTTAAGGACTTTCTTTACAGCTTTCCAATGATCCAATCTTAGGTTACTTTGGCATCTACCCAACATTCTAATCACAAAGCTGATGTCTGGTCTTGTACATGTTTGTGCATACATCAAACTCCTAACAACATATGCATAAGGAATTCTTTCTATATGTTCCTGTTCCAAATCATTCTTTGGACATTGTATGAAATTAAATTTGTCTCATTTTTGAATTGGAACAGGAGATGTTGAACAGTTTTCCATCCTAAATCTCTCTAAAACTTTAATGATATATGCCTTTTAAGACAAACCTAACAATCCTTATGATCTATTTGGAATATTTCTATCCCAATCACATAGTTTGCATCTCCCATATCCTTCATTTTGAAGTTGTTCTAGAGAAATATCTTAGTCTATGTAATAAACCAAGATCATTAGTTGCTAGCAAGATGTCATCAACATATAGAATCAAAAATATAAACTTACTCCCATTGACCTTTAGATATATACACTAGTTAATGGTGTTTTCTTTAAATCCAAAGTTAACAATAGTATCATTGAACTTGAGATACTATTACTTGGAATCTTATTTAAGTCCATATAATGATTTTTTTAGTTTACACATTGTAACGCCTAAAGAAAAATAAATACATCTTTTCTATAATTTAAAACTTTATGGATGTTTAGACCTTTTAAAATAATAATAATAATAATAATCATCATCATATTAATCATAATAATTATAATAATAATAATAATCATGGTAGATAGGAATCATATTTATTTTCTTAAACTTTATTATATATTTAGATTCCACTTTTCTGAGTCTAAATTGTTTTAGAGCCTTTAACATGGTTTATATTCTAGGATGTTTTTGACAGGGAAAAATAGTAACCCCACTTTCCAATAACCATTTAGACAGTAAGAAAACCTGCTGTAGATCTCAGGAGTTATAAGGTTTGAATTAATTATTTAGGTGATATAGCTTGCCATAATCTTATATGTACAAGGTCCATGAGGCTCTTTAAAGGTACCATTTAATTTCATTTTAATGTCTTATTTTACTCATTCTATTAATTGGAATTCCACCACTACCATGTACATATCATGTAAAAATTTATATAAAAGAAATAGCCTAGTACTTTGAAATGACTAGGCCCCATACAAAATTAATATTAATAATAATAATTGGCTTAACATTAATCAATACTGATAATTCATATTTAAAGTCTGTATACCAAACATCTTATATGAAACATACATCTTATGTATAAATACAAATAAGTTTGTAGTAGTCACATAATACAGACATATTTTACACATCATTTCCTTATAAAACTACAAAGAACGACATGTTCCTAAAGTCTATTACATAGCTTGGTTTCTTTTATTTGCTTAGGAGTTTTCACCTAAAAAATGTTATTCAACTTAGATTAGGTTACAAATCTCAGTAGTCATATGTTTTATTCAAAATATACAAGTATCATTAACATACCTACTGTAAGAACTAGAAATATTAATATGGGCTATGTATGATAATGCATAAATGTACATTTGGTTTCTTTTGTAGCCATAATCCTATACTTATGGATCCTCATCATATCATCATTCTCATGATAGTCATCATGTCTAAATATTGGCCAATTCATCATTATGGTGAGTTTAAAAACTCAATAGTTCATTATGCCTTTGGAAATTATCATGCGGCAATTTATAGATGAACAAAACTAACCAAATGCATACATAGCAAAAATATTAATAAACCAGTTCTTAAATTGGTATATAGAGAATAAAAATATAAACTACTTTTAACGTGAGTTTAAAATGTGAATTTTTTGTTAGTACTTCCTCTACTATCTCTTTCTTTCTGTTAACTTCAAATGAAAAACTTAAGAAATATTCATTTTATTTATAGAAGTTTTTCAAGTTACTATACAAGTTACAGTGCAAATAGTTAAAAAAAACACATTTTCGACGTGTTAGCCATTGTTTACTATTTAGTTACTCTACAATGGCTAAAATTATATTTTTATCTCAATAATATATTTTATTTTCATTTTAGTCCCTATTAAAATTTTATTTTCTACCTAAAATATTACTTTTTCTTTCAATTTAGTCCTTATGCAATCATTCCTCAACCAACACTTTCTTTTTTTATAAAAAGTTAAAACTCTAATTTTATCCGCGATAATATTATTTTTTCTTCACTTTAGTCCCTAAAAATTATAATTTTACCCTAGATATTTTTTATCCTTTCATTTTAGTCCTTAAAAATGTATTTTAATTATATTTTCTTGGCACATTAAATTCTTACAAGCGAACTAATAGTTATATGTTACTTTGGCAAAATTAATTTTTACTTAATTAGGCCTTGTATATATATTTTAAATTATCCAAATATATATTTTTTAATTGACATAGATTTAAAAATTTTGGGATGTTACACACATATGTTCCTTTCCTTCAACGGAAAACCCCATTGGTTGATCCATGTAAACTTCTTCCTTTAAGTTTCCATTGAAAAACACAGTTTTTACATCCATTTGATGTAGCTTAAAATCATAATAAGCTACCAACACCATGATAATTCTGAAAGAGTCCTTTTTAGAGACTAGTGAAAATGTCTCCTCATAGTCAATGTCATTTTTCAGAGTAAAACCTTTGGCAACAATTCTAGTTTATAACGTTCATAGTAGTCATGAGAGTCACATTTGGTCTTAAAGACCCATTTGCATCCGACTCTCTTATAACCTTTAGGCAATTCTACAAATTCCCACACATCATTATGTTCCATAGATTTTAACTCTTCTTTCATGACATTTAACCATTTATTAACATTATCATTATTAATGGATTGTAAAAATGAAACTGGATAATCATTTGTTCCTAAGTCATCTTCTGACTCATGTAGATAAACCACATAATCTTTAGATTTAGCTAGTCTTCTCTCCCTTTAGGATCTTTTTAATACTACCTCTTGTGGCTCATTTACTACAGGTTCATTGTTAACAATGGGATCATTAATTTGTTGTTCTTCTTTTAACAATTTGAAGAACAACTGCGTTAATAGAATTACAAATTAACGGAACTTGCTTTCTTATTTCCTTAATTTCCATATTTTGTGGAACTTCACTCCCATTGGTTTCACCATCTTCAATGAACCTAACATTTCTAATTTCAACAATTCTTGAGCTATGGTTAGTGTCGTAACCGACCTTCGGCAAGAAAAATAAAAAGTGGTTAAAATTGATTCCTAAAATGAATCTTAAAAATCAATTTATTAGAGTCGCTACTAAAATTTTTAATGGAAAACTTTGGAAAACCAATTTAAAGTAGAAAAGAAAAGATAAAATGGTATGCGAAACCAGAGATGGGTTCGGGAGTCTGTTTGAGTGTGGAGAAGGTGTTAGGCACCCCACAACACCCGTCCATAAGGACGGTTACCCTAAACTAATTAGCTAAAATAGAATATGGCCTTAAGTTTATCTCAATTACCTTTTATTGACATGCATGCCTGTTAAACAGAGGAGGCAAAAACGATAATAATAGAAGCAAACGAATAAATATTTACAAAATGGCAGACTTAACCTAGGATGAAAGTCTAGGGCCTACTTACCCTGTGATAGGGATCAAAGTCCACATCGTTCAACCAAAATGGCGTATCAGTTGGTTGGTGATTTTTAATTTTTGTGATGGGAATAGAAGGGTTTAAATTAAGCAGATTTTTGTAAACAAAATGAGATTGAAATTTGGTTTGTGTATTTTACTTTATGACAACCTGATTAATCTAACTCTCATGATCTCTTCATTTTCTCTCTTTTTAATTTTTTGGTTTAGTTTTGTATTTTAAATCTTTATTTTTGAAATTTAAATGAAATGATTATGGGATGAGATTTTTAGGATTTTTGGGAGTTTATATTTTTTTGGAATTGAAATGTAATTATAATGAAAGGAATATTTTTGAATTTTTGAATTTATTTATTTTTTGGATTTTCAAAATTGGAATTTATCGTTGAAATTAGGATGAAAATAAAACCATTTTCAGATTTTTCAATTTATGTATTTTTCAGATTTTTGAATTTATTTATTTTTATATTTTTTTTAAATTAGAATTTATTGTTGAAATTAGAATGGAAAGTCATTTTTCTGAATTTTTGAATTCATATATTTTTTGAGTTTTTGGATTTTTCTAATTTTAAAAGTGAGATTATGATTGACAGGACTTTTAATTAATTTCTTTTTATACACACACACACACACACACACACACATATATATATATATATATATTATTTGAATTTATTATGAGCTTCAAACTATAATGAAAAAAAATATTTCCATGATTTTTGTATATATATATTTTTAAAAAGTTATAATTTATTTGAAACTTAAAGTAAAACTAAAATGAAAAATCTTCTTAGGATTTTTAGTTACAAAATAGGTCGGACAAACATCCCTATTTTTTTTAATTAATTCAAAAGCAATTCAACATAACGGCTATCTAAATTTACTTTGTATAATCCATCGCAGAGAATACCAGAACCTATAAGATAGTTATGCTTAAACAAACTTAAGCATTTGTTACCAAAATTAACAGAATATCTAGTAACAAGTTTAGACAATAAAACTAAATTTTGAGAGATACTAGGTATATAAAAGCATCAAATAGGTCTAAATGATGTCCAGTGTCAATGATGAAACAATAAGTCCTAATGACTTCCATTGAAGCTTTCATTTTGTTTCCCATAAAGATAAACTTCTTATTCAGGCTTATAGTTTGGATTATAAAGATAGGGGCCAGTTTCCAAATAAACATTTATTATCAGATAACGATTATAGTTATGTGATAACATTTATTATCTAATAATTTTATATTTCAAATTATTAGATATTCTAATTTCAAGTGGTTAGTTACAAATAAACATAAGGAAATTATTGCTCAATTAACTAATTGGAAATTAACTCATTTAATTATTTATTTAACCAATTAAATACTTCATCAATATCACTTGGGCCAACTTAAGTCTTACGTTGACTACAAGCTAGATGAAACATTAAAATTATAAACTTGATAGATTTAGTAAATTAACTGACAAATTTACCTAAGTTTATACTAAGTTTGAATTTATATCGAATTGACTCATTTTCTTTATATATAATTGTAAACTTGACAATGATGCAAAATTAAGAAAATGTGAAGAAACGGTTCTTTTGATTTCGTAAAGTTAATACTTGTTACACAATGCAAATATATTAAGATAAAGACTGATTTTGCAGTGATACGTATTTTAGTTTAATATTTTTAATTATATAAGTAAGGAAAGGAGAGAGTATCTTATTTAATTAAATTATTCAAATATTCTTTGTATTAATTTATCATCTCATATAATATTGATATAATCTTAAAAGGGGCAAATGTGATAATATATTTTAATTTAATGTTTGTTATATTATGTATATAAGAGGATAAAAAATATTTAATTTAATTGGTTCACTGAAAGAATTTTTTCATCTTATTTACTATTTAGATGATACTAAGATATCGCCTAAATAACTAATAAATATGTCACGTGATAATATATATATATATATATATATATATATATATTGTTTTAATATTTATTATATAATATAACATGAATAAAGATAGAAGATAAAATATTATTTGATTGAATCAATTAAATATTTTTTATAATAATTTATTGTCCTAAATAATATTGATATAATTACTAGTTATTAAATATAAAAAGTGCATTTATATGTAACATGTGAATAAATAGATTTCCCAAAAAAGAAAAATCCATAAAATACCAATGTCTCCCTGGTAAGTTCTATACGCAAAAGGTATGATATACAAAACTTTAGTTAATAATAATTATTTCAATTAATTATAAATAAATTATATTGTTTGAATATCTATAAAATACATGGAATTCAATTGTAGTTAATATTTATACTTAATTATTTTAAATTCACTTCTTGAAATTTAAAATTGTTTAAGTTAAGTAAGCTATGTCTTTTATGTATCCCAATTGAATTTAATTTCATATAAATCTCAATAATATTGGTTAAATTTTTTGAATTTATATTTTTGTTTAGGAAAATCGATTTATAGGTCAAGACAATTCAATAGTTATAAACTTGTAATTATTAAACTCAAAAATTTTCAATTCATATATCAACTAAGCACTTGTTAGGAAAAGCGTGAAGCAAACAATTTTTATTTATAGCATTTACTTTATAATCACAAAATAAAACAAGATTACAAACTCATAATCTATGTTCTAATAATTATGTTAATTATTACTAATATGACTTCAGGAATATATTGACGCATATTATTTATTTGAAAGGAAGAGTAAAATAATCTTCCTTCTTTAAAAGATGAGTTAATTACATGATTCTCCTTCTGTCTTTTCTATTATAAAATATATATTGACTTTCTTTGAAACTAAAATATACCTTACAATTGAAACATTTCGAGTATAACACTTACCGAAATTCTACAAGTATGATTCTTTTAAGCTGTTTAAGATCTTAAGGAATGAAATTTTCCATGTGCCTAAGGATTAATATGTAGGGATTGTGATGGAGTATAATCAATAATTAATTTTTTTTTAGAAAAGGGAAATTAACCGAAGGATTAATAGAGACTTAAGTATAAGACAAGTAAGGATAAAACTTGAAATTGAGGCTAACACAATGGCTAAGCTTCACATTCTCTTCCAGGGATGGATCTAGGATTTCATTCTAAGAGGGCAAAAGTATTTGAATCAAAGATTTGAACCAAGGAAGGCAAAATTTTAAAAAATTAAACAACCAAGTTAAGAATATAAGATACAATTACACATAAAATTGAAATTTTAAAAATCTAAGGGAGTGACCACCCCTTCTCGTGCCCCTTGAAGCCATCCTTGCTCTTTTCCCACTAGGTTTGAACCTCAGCACATCCTTTGGTGAATTTTTTTATGCAGCAACACATGGTGTTTTCTTTTGGTGAAATGACCAAATTATTGCCATTTTCTTTTTCCCCTCTTTTCCCTCTTGTGTACTTTCACAATCACGAATGTCTTATCCATAATGCACAAGAGGCTATCGTTCTCCTCCATAAAACCTTGTCATCACTTGTTGTTCCTAACAATTTTCCACTGTCGTCAACCTATTTTCGGTCGAAATCCTGACAAATGCCACAGTGAACACTTCCCTTCTCCTTTTCAATGCTAAGGTAATGATAATGAGATGGTTTTTTGGTGTGAGTTGGTGAAGAGTAGATGAAATTAGGTTCTTGAAGGAAATTTTTGCAATTTTTGCCTTATCTCACCATTAATCAGTGTTTAGGAGGAAGAGTGTGGCTGTTAAGAGCTAAATTTGGTGAGGTAATTCTTGTTGTGATTAAATTTTTGCCCCCCCCTCTAACTCATTGTGTTATTAAGAATTTATGATTTATGGATTAGTCCTAAAGGAAGTAGTTAGGCTGAGATTAAAGGATGACTTGAGTAAGGAAAATGCAACTTATGCATGGAAATTGGTTCTTGTATGTTTATATGTATATATGTTGAGTTGAATATATATGAAGAGTAAGAGTTTAATGGTGAATGATACTTTGGCGTCAATTATAGAGTGGAAGAAAATAATGGAAGTGTGAAATTAAGCTAAGCAATGGGTTAATGCTCATTTTTATTTATTTATTTACTTATTCTTGCGAGAATGATGAGAAAGTGATTACTTGCTATTGCTATATGTAATTTGGGAAAATGATAAGGCTTGTAGTTAACAATTTAGGTCCCCTTGATTATTTTATAGTAATGGTGCTTAGTTGAAGAAACCTAGTTATAAATAGAAGTGAAATTAGTGGAGATAAAGTTAATCTTGTTGTTAGAGCTCCAAGTTCATAAAATAGCAAGTAGAATCCTTAAATTATCAATTAAGTGTACTAATTTAAAGGCCATTGGTAAGGCTTGTAGAGAAATCTTGAGTTGCATTACACTATCATGAAAACTAAGGATTGCTTTGTATTCTACCTTATAGGGAATCTAACTTGTGAGTGCCTTATCAAAGGTAAAGAGACAAGCTAAGAATAGCTAGAATTATGCCATTAACTAGGTGAGCAGTGGCATTCTCAGTTGTATTATATAATTCATTTGCATACTTCTTTGAAAGGTCATAAGGGCATCACTGTGCATATAGTTGTCATTTCACTTAAGAAAACTTCTTTCAATTTCAATGAATTTGTTTACAAGGAATTTTAGTTCTTTTTGTTGATTGATTGCAAATCATGCATGGGTTAATTTTTTTAAAAAGAAAAAAAGAGAGGAGAGAATTCTTATAGCCTAAATTGGAATACCAATACTTGCGTATTGACAATGTTAATGCAAATAGAGAAAGACCCATGCACGATAGTTATTTTTGCTTTAAAAAGTACTAGAATAAGACATTGGTAGCTAGTAGTAGATTTTTTAGCCTTTGGTGCATCTTGGAAACACCTAGCTAGTAGGGTGATAGGAGATATTAGCCTCATGTGATAACTATTATAAGTGGACATAGGGATGATGTAGCTTGAGCTTGAGACTTATGATCATTTGGTTAGCTTACCTTCAAGAGACATGTGCCTTTGACTGAATGTGATTTTCCCTAAGGGTTGTGTGCCTTTGATAGATTGATAATCCATAGGCTGAGAGCCTATGACTGATGTTTCAAGTCCTTGATAGTCCTCCCTTGCATATGGTTTCCAAGCCAACTATTTTTCATATTAAAAGTAAGGTTTTAAATGTGATTTAGCAAGACTCTTACATACTTAATTGTTCATAGAATTTCATAGTGTTGAGTACTCACAATTATTGAGATTGAAACGTCTAGGAAATAATGCTTAAGTCTAATCCAAACCAAAAGGTAACTTTTTCATACCTTAATCTACATTTGCCTTTTACATACACTACAGTAATAAAAATATCCAAAAGATGCCTTTCTTCCAAATGCTTTCATGAAGTCATTGTTATATTACATTACATAGGAAGAAGAAAATGAAGAAGGAGAAAGATGAAGGTAATGTAATCAAGCTCAAAATGAATGAAAATATCAAATATGATTACCCCTATTTCTAATGCTTGTCTTTGAGAAAGAGAAACATATATATATATATATTTACACGAACATGACAAACAAAGATCAAAGAGAACCTTTCCAGATGGGATGGTTTGTTATCATAAAACCAAAACTCAAATATTGGGCAAACAGAGTAACAAAAGCCTTATAAGTTACCTTAAAAAATAATTATATATGATGAAAGAAGTGAAAAGAAATAGAATGCTAAAATATTATTAAATCGTTACATAAAGTGTATTCTTTATTATGATAAAATACATGAAGCTTCTTACAATATTTATAGACTAAGCACTCACATTAACTTAACTAATCTCACTTTAACAAAATAACAACTAAGGGCATGTGTTCCTAAACTCTTCTAGCAACTTCAAAAACTAATATTCAATATACTAATATCATACCTCGATAAATGTAGGTGTGGGACAATAGCTCAAAGTCACACACTTTAAGTTTATTTTGATGGTAATAAAATCTAGACTGAGCTAAAGGATTTGTAAACCAGTAAGCAACTTGCTCTACTGAGGGAATATGACAAACTTTTAATTATTTCTTTACAAAACTTTCTTTTACAAAGGAAACATTTAGCTCTATATGTTTTGTTATATTATGCAAAACAGGACTGTGGCTTAACAAGACCGTGCTTAAATTATTATAACGAACCATAGGAACAACACTTGACACTGGTATTTGCAACTCATCTAACAACATTTGAATCCATATTACTTTAGTGGTTACATTTGTCATACTTTTGTATTCAACCTCTGTGCTAGAATGAGCCACCACATTTTGTTTCTAAACTCCCCAAGATATCAAGTTATCTCCCAGAAAGATGCAAAAGCCCAAAGTAGACTTCTATCATTTCTTCAAAATAAAATAGAATGTAGTTTATTCAAAATTAATTTAAACTATTAGAGAATTCAAACTTTATACATTATCGCTCAATAACAGCGAGTGGACCTTTGTTTCTTATAAAAGGAATGTAATTTGTTCATTAATCTGGTTCTCCTAGGGATGTCTCTTACCAACTAGTTTATGCACTTATTATGTAACATATAAGTATAGAAATTCAAAAGCATAGCAGAAAGGCTACATAAGACAGGTTGTGTCTAACATGTTTCGGTAACATCGAAAATTGCCAAAGATCCAAAATTTACCGTCCAAGATGTAGAGATATGATATAAGGAATCCATCTTTGCCTACTCAGCACTCATATGAGCTCCAGTTTAGCTTTCATTAGCCACATAAGATGGAACTAGACAATGTTAAGATAGGCACAAACAGTAAGGATCAATTTTTAAACTTTTGAAAGTGTAAGGATGAATTTGAAAAAAAAACTATAAGGGCCAATTTAAAAATTGAGGTAAGCTATAAAGACTCAAAGATTAATTTTCCCAAAAATTATTATAAAGGTGACCTTCTTCCTCATTTGATATTAAAGGTAAAAAGCATTTAAAATATTTGTGTTTCAAATCTACATATCATTTAAAACATAGAAAAAAAATATGATGATACTATTTTATATCATATGTCACTTCACACAGTTTTTGTTACACTTCATTTCACAATCCTCTAACCGTCACATATTTAGGGGTTTATTCAATATATGCTATAAGATAAACTACAACAAACTGCTACATTTGTAGCAGTTTTTTAAGCTATAGCTACAATTTGTGCAGCAACTATAAGGTATACCCATGATTGCCTTAACCATAGCGCAAGCCAGGGTGGGTAATTGCATTAGCTACTGTTCAAGTTGAATGCAAGTAATGTATTGTGACTGAAAGTGAAACTATATAGCTATAGTGAAACCAAGTACAACTAAACAAAAATAAGTTAGCTGCAGTTAGTCTCAACCGCTACTTAAGCAATTGTTATTTAGTTATGATTTATCTAAGATTGCAATTAAAATTATTGTTGGTTGTATGGAATTTTGAAGCCTATTAGTAAGAGTTGCAACTGTTGCTAATATTTACAATTTTTATAATTTATTTATACATTGAATTTACTTTTTTAAAATACCTGCTTATTTCCTTATTTTATGATTCACTTTCAATCATTTTCTCCCATTTAAGCACCTAACCATTAATTCCAACAATCAACATTGTCATTAAACATAGAAATATAACCTTCTAACTAAAAGTTTAATCCATAATCAGCTTAAGATAATTTAACATAATATGGTCCTATGAAATACAATAACAATATTAACATATCATTGTCCTCAAGACATTTTAACATCGCTAAATGTACAGATTTCCTTCACCAAAAACATTTGGAGAATGACTTGCAACGCTCAGCCAATGACCACTTGCTTGATTAGGTACCTAACTTGTAGTATTAAAAATAGGATGACACATGTAGAAAATGTATTCCAAGGTATAACTAGTTATCTAACATTGAAGTCGTGACTTTTTAATTCTCTAATCTTGCAATGCCTCAAATCAATGCATTTAGAGATGTTACTTGAGTAATCGTCTAGTATGGTAATGTTCTTCAAAATCTTTAGAAAAAGGTACTTATTTGCAATTGTCATTGTGAATAATGCTATAGGATATCAACCATGTTCGTCGGGCCAAAGATCAAATTGTATGCCCATTTCTTGTAAGTCTTTTCCTGCTTTTAAGTGTTCTTTTAATTTTTCAATATCATTTAACAAAGTGAATATAATATTGTCACACACATTTTTTCAACATGCATGACATCAAGATAGTGGCGTAATAAGTTGGTCTCCCAATACGGAAGATAGAAAAGTATGCTTTTCATGCGCCATTGTTAAGAGCCTACCTTAGAATCACCACCTACCCAAGATCTTCGTCCCTAACTTTCAACTTCCACATATTTCTCGAATACAACATTAACATTCTCAACTTGCCTTAAAATGTCTAAGCCATTAATTGCAACATGTGGAATTCTCTTATATAGATTTCCATCAAATCAAGAACAAGCTAATATAAATTATGACTTTGATTTAAAAAGTATCAGTGACGCATGAAGCATAATTTTCAGCTATATGGAAGGTGCATAGGAGTTAAGTCAAAATTACAAGATAGACAGACTAACCCAGTATACGTATTCCATTCAAATATTGTTCTTAGACTTGGAAAGTTACTTATAATCCACAATAAAGCAGCATGCATAATGAACTCTTGATTACTATATAAATCAAATGTTGTTATACCAATATCCTACAACTCTTTCAACACCTTTATTAATGGTTATATGTAGACATCTATATCATTTCCCTGTGTTTACTTACCTGGAACTATCATTGAAAGAGGGAATGAACTTTACTTCATACAAATCCAAAGAAGAAGATTATAAGGTAAGAGCATTATTGTCCATATGCTATAATTTGTGCTTAAGATGTCGAATGGATTGAATACATTGGTGGCTAATCCAAGGCATATGTTTTGAGGCTGTAATGCAAACTTAGGATGCATAATGTCAAATCTTTTCTATGCTTTACAGTCCCTTGGATGCCTTGTCATGTCATTGTTACTATTTACCATTGCATGTCATCGTATATGCTCAGCAATCTTAAAAGACATAAACATATCAGTGGAAAATATCATTATACTTTTGTAGATAACTTCTTCTATTTCTTATCACCACTTGATATTCCTTTACCACTTGTTTTCCATCTAGATGTATTGCAGTTTTTGTATGTATCTCTTTCTACATCATCCCCCAAATATAACATGCAAGTCCAAGTTTATTAATTGTTTTCTTAGCCTCATAAAATGTAGATGGAATTTTAGCAACAACTTTAATATCATCGACATTACCTTATCAGCTATTCAATACAAACACTTTATGTAGTACAATTTCGCTAAAAAAAGATAATTATGATCTTACATCCTTCATAAAACTTTGTCATCCATCTCTAATAAATTCTAAGAACTCTACCCCATCGTTTCCCATTTGATGATTTGGTGGTGAGATTTTTACATCTTAGTCCATACATTGATTGTTTGGATGATGCCTTAAAGCATCATTTACCTTGTCCAATACGTGATCATTGACATTAATCCCTTTTTCAACCATATATGGTATTGAAGGATTTTTAGGTGTAGTGTTTACAATACTTGTCTCTTCATGTCTAATCCAAAAAGTATAACTTTTTGGAAATGGTTTGATAATCAAGTGACCTTTCACTTCTCTACTATACCATTTTCTAAACTTGCATTTTGGACATTGACATATCATTATACCCCCAATACTACTATTAGCAAATGCAAAGCTTAAGAAGTTATCTAATTGTTCTAAGTATCAAGGAGTATTTCAAGGCGTATTATTATAGCTCTTATCCATTTCATAAGACAATATATGCTTGTCTTTAAATCCCTTAATATAATTTTTTATAGCATTAATCAATATTGAACATTACTTTTAATCAAATTTTAATATATGAGCAAACAAGCATGATGTGCACAAAATTTTGGCATTATAACAAGTACTATTTACACAAATAGACATTACATAAACTATAACATGTCAAAATTATTTTTATAGTTTTATAGTTTTTGCTCAAATAAGTAAATATTGCAATCTCTATTTGCACAAATAAGCCTCACATAAACATTATATGAACTCTAATTTGTCAATAGTACATAAACTCTATTCATATATGTCAAAATGTATGTACATTTATGCTAGAGTTCCAAATAAACAAATTGGATTGGGAAATTACATTTAAACGCCTAAAAAATTATATTTTTTGGTTTTACAAATTAAGCATAAACCAAAAAAAATTAGAAGTTAAATTTCAACATAACAATGCTTATTTAACTCTTTCAGTATAATAGGCATGTCAAAAAAAAATTTTTAAAAAGGAAAATGACATTATTCCATTTGAAAAATATAAAAAAAAAAAAACTTACTTGAACGACTAACTAGCAAACGTTGGTTGAAGTTGGGGGTGTTGCGAATAGGCTCTAGGAATTAATAGGGGCAGCAAGGAGGCGGCAGTAGTAAGAGACGTTTCATGGAAGAAGAGAAACCACTAACTTTAACTATGCGAATGACGACCAAATCAAATGGCAGAGGAAGAGGCTACATATGGGGTGGCAACAACGGCATCTGGGTGAGCTAGGCAGTGACTAATCAATAGTAATGCCTTAATGGCAGTATTGGTTCAAAAATGTTGAGAAGAAAGAAGAATGAAGAATGAAAAAGTATGTGGGCGAGGTGTGTGCTGCATGAGGAGAGAGATGAAGGTGCAGTAGGGTTTAGTAGTAGTTTAAATAGAACTGCTACTACTTAGCCACAGTTTTAAGGTAAATCGTGGCTACTTAGCTGTTGGCACCCAAAGGTGCAACTAATGCCTTGACACTAGTTGTGATTGTACCAATCCCTACTAATGAGCCATTTTGGTAGTGATAGTTAGAAAACACTTTGTAATACCCATGAAATCCTTATGTTAAATAAGTTATTTAAGGTGAAAATTTTATTTATATATAATTTTATGAGTTGGGAAAAGGAAGAAATTGCATTTAAGGCAAGCACAAGTTCAAAATAAATGGGGGAACATTGAAAGAGGGAATATAAGAAATATTAAATATGAATTTAAGATGTATTATATCAAAATTTGAACCTAGCCTATGTGTCCAAACCTTATCCTATGAATTCCCAACACCTATGGTTGAACCCAAAGTGTGTAAATAAGGTGTTCCTCGCATTTCATTCTTGTCATCCATGCACCTTCGCTGGCCTCATTATGGTCAAAAAATGTGAGGTTTTTTATAGGTCCAAGCGTAGCACAATTTTTAGCTTAATTTTGAGCAAATTGGCGCATTTTTCTTTGATTTCATTTGGAGCTTTACTTCCTTCATATCTTTAGCCTTTTCGTTCTCATTTCGTTAATCAATTTCACCGATATAGCTCACAATAAAAAAAAAACCCTAGAAGTGTGCATTGTTCATGTGCAAAAAGTGAAATTTAGAGCTCAATTCGGTGTGATCTTGTGAAATTGAGTTAAGGCTTTATATCCTTGGTAAATTTTGAACCTTTCTCCCCTAAAATCAATTACCAATTTCGAGTTTTAGCTCTAGGATTGAGAAACCCCAGTTTGGCTATGTGTGTTCTTACTTGTAGGGTGATGAAATCTAAAATTTTTTTACTTCTCTAACATCACTAAGCATCTAGAAGAAGGACTAAGACTACAAGAAGTTTTTGTTTTGGGTTATAAGTTGATTTGATCATTTTTATTAATTTCCTTGAATTTTTCATAGATAAAAAGGGAAGAAAAATTAATAGAAACCATTATTAGGGTTGATTAAGTGACTTTGGACAATTATCTCAAGTTAATGAAAAATTTTTGAATTTGGTTCATTAATCACTAAGCTACATGGATGAAGTAAATCAATTTACTTATTTTAAAAAGTGTACAAGTAAACCAAGTGGGAGAATATTTCATGGTCTTAGACATTGATTAATGTGATGATTTAGAGTTGAAATAGGATTGAATAATTTTCAAGGTATTGGTAAAGTTAAAGAACTCTTAGTCATGGAGAATGAAGGAAAGACTTTATTGATAATGCTTTAAATGGTATTGGATGACCACACCTTAAATGAATTAAATTTAAGCTAGAAAGGTCATTATGAAGTCATTAGGTTTTCTTCTTATAATTAAGTTAAGCATGTATCATAATTGATTTAAGGAAATACTTATATGAAGTTTGACTATAAAAATTGAAGGATTGAACCTTGCAATTAAAAGCAACATAACTGAATGGAGTACCTAACATTGGCTACTCATCACTTTTAGCGAAGTGAATTGTTTTGGATATGGAAGTTCACTAGTGGTTTAACAAGTTAATTAATAAATAGAATGATATAGCTAATTGGGATATTTTCTAACGATAGAGGTTATGATTGCGTTGTTTATTTTTATAGGTCCTTAGACTTAATTGTGATCAAATGCATTGTTAAAAGTTTTAGGGAGAGGTTTATGTGCTCTTGTCCAAGTGAGTAAATATTACTAACTATACATGTTTTCTATATTTTAAATCTTTCCTGTGAATTCATGTATATTTATACGCTATAGCGCCTTAGGAACAGACTTCCTAAAAAGGTATTGTTTTCCTTTTGAAACTATCCTAAGAACTTTGGCATACATTGTGGGAATTTGTTATAAAGTTGTCTATTCATATTCGTATCAATTGTTGAGAAATAGTTTATTATTTGAATGATTTCTAGCAAGATTTAAATTAAAGATTACTATATGTTTTCTATATAACGTTAGAATGAAATTGGTTATTTTAAACCTTCTGCACTGAAAGATTACTGTTTATCATCTTGAAACTGAATTATATTATTATTAAAGGAAATGTTTTTCTTGGAAACATGTCTAACGCAAAACCCTGCAGCTAATGGTAGTAGGTGCTAGCCATGGTGCACCATGAACTATATCATTATATTGAGGCATTGTGTCGTGTTATTGATTGATTGTAGCCTCATTGCTAACTACTGATTATTGGACTATACTGTACTATCATGCTAGTTGATGCTAGCATCTTATTACTAAGTTACTATTGCTAGTGTTGTACTACACTGTCATGTTTTATTGCCATATAGAGTTTAAAGTATTACCTTTTGGTGAGCCTTACATTAGTAGTAAGGGTAAGGATATTTCTTTTGTTGTAACTATTGTATATGTTGTAATCTAATAGCTTCAAATGTCACAGGTATGTGTTAGTGTTCATATTGTATATATAATGGGTTGATTTTAAACCTTGTATAAGAGTAGAGCTCTACTCATTTCCATTCACTGGTCTAGCTTGTTGAAATTTTAGGAAAACCATAGTTCAGCAGAGATTGTCAAAATTTTCACACAAAGGTTGTATGTTTGGTATGATCAATATAATATTCTTCAGGTGGGTGATTGATGTAATTTAGTGAGTACTCTTTATTGCTTTAATCATTAAACTGATTTGGTTGTTTGGTTCATTTTGGTTCAAAGAGGCAAAGTTCGCTTCAATTTTTGTGCCGATCACATCTCCTTAGTTAAGGGTATGACACCCTTGCACACATAGATTCATTTATTAGTTCCAATATTCTGTATATTCACTAAAATAATAAGAATTAGCCACGTCTAGCAATTTTCTTTCTAAAGTAATTGTTATACTTGAAAATAAGCTACTTTTTAATTGTGAGTCACACAAGTTTTTAAGGAATCATAATAAAATGTAAAATGCTTCAAGCATTTATAGTGGGAGTTTAAAACACATAATATGTTTACCTAAGGACGATCATAATTGAAATATTTTTTGAAAACTAAATAGAGAAACTTTATAAACTATTACATTAAAAAAATACTTTTAAAATATAAATTAAGAAGTTTTCTTAGATGAAAAAATTGAAAAAAGAAGTAGTAAACCATCATTAAATTACAATTTACCATGATAAAAAGAATTACAAAGTTATAAATCCAATTGTCTTGAATCTATTTACCCCAGAAAATCCATACTCATACAGACTAATGCAGGATGGCACTTTTCTTATAAAGCTCTTCAAATTCCATCGTCATCTTTGCTGAATCAATTGGAAACTGTTAGTGCATATATGTAATCTAGTCTGAGTCATGTTATAGTAACAATATCCTTAAGGAATATTTTGCTACACGCGAATTTCCTCTAGAATTAAATAGACCCCTCTAAGTAAGTACCTAGGAATAAAAAGGGATAAATAATTGATCTGAAGGCTATGTTTAAGCCCATTAGCTTAAACTCGTGTGTATGAGACCTCATCCTCTTCTTAAATATTTATAGGCCAAATATCACATGTATTCTATATACACTTAAGGTCTCACTCTCCCAAGTAACGTGGGACTCCTTTTGAAATACCAAGCCGAACACATATTCAATAAAATCTACGTTTTGTTGAGCCATAATCATTGTTCCATCATTAAGTTTTGCTCATTTTCTTATTTCTTTGTCCCTTTTAGAATGGAGGGTAAGCCTCTGCATCTTCATATCTCAAGCTAGCTATCATTTTAGAATTTGAGATTGTTGCATGTGGTGTTGGTGAACTGGCCAAATTTGATGGCCTTTTGTTGTCGGGAAAATTTGAATAAGTTATTTATTTGAATACACTTTTTCTTAGTGTTAAATAGTTTTTTTAGTGTAGGATAACAAATGACTTCTATTATATTCAATCATCACTAGTTTTCCTAGGTCACCTTAGAGTGTGTTGAGTTTGACCTTGTGATTTATTGCAACCTATTTTTACAAGATAGAAGGAATAGCATTTCACAAAGTAGATTGGTGAAAAACAATCGTTAGTGATTTTGCTCAAGACATTTATTTCTAATCCCATGTATGAATTATTCTTTATGCTAAATTATGTAGAGTTGCATGGATAAATACACTAAAACATAGACTGTAACTATACATAAACACTATGTGCAAGCTTATACATATAGACTTATAGATGTTCAGTGTTTTGTGTTATGGACTAGCTACATATGCATGTAATGTATAACTTGTAAGAATTTGTAGATTTTCTTCTTATTTAGTGGTTATATGAAATGTTTTGAACTTGGAAAGTATTCTAGATGCTAATTTTATCTATCTACTGACAATTTAGTTCATTTAATTGGATATGTGACTCTTAGTTTGAATTTGTTTTAAAAGTGAAAGCACAAGTATGGTATTACACCTGCTCCAGTATATTCTAACAGAAGAAGAGACTCATCCATGTTATTATTAGATGAAAGGCATTGAATGTTTGTAAAATTAAAGAAGGAAGAGGTTGATGTCCTTATAGAGTTTCAAAAGAATCAAAACTGGCAAGGATGATGTCTATGATTGAACAAGCTTTTCCATAAGCTACCTATACTACATTCCCTTACAAGGCTCTCTCCTCTCATGAAATCAAAAGATGTACAACAATCTAACCCATTTTTTATATTCTCTATAATGTTAATAGTCAATAAGCATATGTAATTGGATTCAAAAAGCACCGATACGAGTACACGTATTGGATACAACACGATACAATATGCAAGATACACCAATTTTTGAAATTTTAAGATTCGAGCGTATCTTGCATATATTAACATAATATACATATATATATATATATATATATTAACACATACAAAATGAACAATATAAGATAATTGAACAAACTATGAGTTTGCATATGTAAAAGATGTCAATATAAAGCTACAAATTAAAACATAAATGATAAAACAAAGTAAAACAAATTTATCTTTGTCATTTTCATTAATGTCACTATGATTTCCTATTAGCACTTGCTCCAAAACTGGTTCATCTAAGGATAAGTATGCAACTTCAAGCTTTCCAAAACCATCAAATGGCCCCCAATCTCCATTAATATCCCACATCCTACTCTATCCCTTATAATACATCTCATTCTTCCTTAATAGAAGATGAAGATTGATTTGCACATAAACTAAATCTTTAGCCCCTTTTGAATTTATCTTGTTCTGTTTGAGGGACTGCATGAATGTGTAGGTGCTAGGATGGTTACCTAAGAAGCCTTAATGCAAGATTTTGAAGCATAGGGGTTAAAGAACCATAATTTATTCCCCATTCTTTAAGTTCTAAAATTCACCTGTTTTGTAGGGAATCAAATAGTGAATATGCATCAAAAGCTCCATAAAACTTAAAAAAGTCTTTAAGAATAATCTCTCTTTCTTGGTTCTTTAAAGTACATGTCAAAGCATGTGATCCTCTTTGTTGAAATTTCATCATCCTTATGTGGAGGAACTCTATTAGATGCCCTTTGAAGCCATTAAGGGGTATAATACCTACACAGATAAAAAAAAAAGATATAAATGTCACTTGTTTACAACACACAAAGTTAAATTTGAAACAACATAAATATTATACCTTAGATTCAATGAATGAGCAAGGTAATGAAGTGGAGTGTAACTATTTGTCCAACGATAAATCATAATGCCATATACAACTTTGTAAAACTTTGAATACTAGAAAAAAAGAGAGGATGTAATCAATTTTATCCCATTAATAGCCATTAAGAATGAACTCTTTAACCATATTTGCTTTTCCAACATCATCATCTCCATAAGTATTTTATTCCTCACTGATTACCATTGTTTGGAGAGGTCATTTTATGAGTTTAAGCCTTTTGAGTATCACAATGGTGGAAGCAAATCAAGTTTCACAAATAGTCAAAAATTTCAAAGGCACAAATCCTTTGAAAATAGTGAACCTCATAGAATGACTCATGATAGATGTTCTAATAAAAATTGCATCATCCTCAACTTGAGTGATCCAATGACATTCTTCAAATACAAGCTCATTTGCCTCTGTGTTTTTTACTGCACATATACTTTTCAAAGCAATATTAAGTGTGTGCATAACACATGGTGTCTAGAAAATGTAGGGATACTTGGCTTCTACAAGTTTACCAGTAGCTTTGCACACAAAGGTATTAGCAGTAATAATTTGAACAACATTTTAAGAGCTAACCTCTTCAATAACTTACTTTATCAAATTAACTACATAGTATTTGTTTTTATACTTTTTAGACCATTAACATCCTGTAGAAAAATAGAACCCTTATCAAATACAACCATAAACTTTATTAATGGCCTTCACTTCACATCAGTTTAACCATCTGTCATTATATTTACTCCTTTCTTACTCCAAGTTACTTTGATTAGTTCAAGTAACCTTTCAGCATTTGCCCTATCTTTTTCTAACAAAGAACCTCTTAGTGCATTATAACCAAAAGGCCTAAAACCAACAATTATGTTATTTTTAGCATATTGAAATGAACTAATGTAATATGGATTACGTGCCAACTTAAATCACAAACCAACAGAATAAAACATCCTTTCAATTTCTCATACAGTTTCTAGTACTATTATTGAAGGCTCTTTTTAAACCACTCATAGCTTTCCTTTTTCCATAATTGTATGGACTTTCAATTACAATAGATTCATCTAGGTTTAAAGGAGATAAACTTGAAGCTAGTGGTGGTAATGACACTTACTTTGACTTTGACATATTATCAATCTCCTTTTTCATATTTTCATTTCAGCTAAACATTGACTATCAATCTTGGAGTACATAGCAATCCCTTTTCCAAACACCCTTAACATCAACTTTAGAATAGGATCCATTGTATTCATTATTGCAGGATCCATAAGGAGTTGCCTCTTTTTGAAGTTAATTAGTTGTTTTATATCTAGAAGTTAAGTTGCTTGAACTAGAAGAAGTTCCCATGGCCATTAATGATATAACAATTTTACATGAAAATTAATGATATACATGTCCGATAAAGATACAACTAGCCTTCATGTGTATCTATACTTCATTGTATTGGATTAATGACTATTAACACTATGCTTTTTTGTATAATGAAAGGTAAAAAGAGTAAAACAAAAAAAAACAAAGCATAAAGCTACCTCTCTGCAATGCTCTTCTCCTCTTAAATTAGAAACAAGGTCTTGGAGATTATGAGAGTGGAGAAAAGGATACCATAAGAATCAAATCTAGGTACATTAGATCCTTTGGCATTTAAATGTAGATGAGGTGCCACTTGTGCCAATGCTATTAGACATGAAGATATTTTGATTTAGAAAAAGTAAAAATAAACAATGTTATGGCTTCTATAAAAATAAAATGGGAAAATGCTTCCATTGAGAGTAGGCCCGATGTCACACCTAAAGACCTAGGTGTGACCGACACAGATAACAAGGATAAACCCTGCTCTTACAAGCCTAAAACATGCAATGTAAAAACCTATCTATAAAATTTAGGGTACCTAGGAGCTATAATATGAATTTTTTCCATACTTTAAATTAGCCATCAACTGATAAACACTAGGCTAAGATTCTGTAAAAATTTCAATAGAGTCTCCCCTATAAATGGGACCTCTTAAAAGTTCTACATATATATATATCTACCCAAACCAGTCAAATAAAGAGAGCTCAACTTTCTCATACAACAAAACAATCAATCAAGGGGTAATGGAAACCTGCTTGTGGTTACTTGGATACATCTAACATAGGTGTACAACAATACAACCATGATTCCTATTAATAAAAGATATAAAAAAGGTGCTAAAAGTCCTGGCCCTCACAAAATATGATGCAACTCACCAAAAGGTCTCTACATCCTATCTTTGAGTTATGAGGCTGCTTTATCTTACCATCTACAATAACAAAAGTGAATAAGTAACATCCTAAAAAGACTAAATAATGTAATTAAACCATAAAGAAAATAATTTAAGTGAAAAATTTCCCAATGACCAAGTGAACTTCTAAAATTTATCTCCAAAACATAATTTTTATCAATGTGAAAACTAAGGTAATTAATCTGATTCTTCAAGCAACATCTCTTGACAACCGAGTTCATGCACTTGCTTATCTCCTATGTTTTAGTTACAACAAAAACCTTAAAAGATCCTAAATTTATTGTCCAAGATATGGCAATACAATATGTGGCACCCATCTTTGTGTGTTCAGCTCCCTTATAAGCTCCAATTCAACTTCCATTAGCCACATCAGATGGAACTAAATGGTGCTAAGATAGGCACAAGCTGTAGGGAACAATACTTACAGTTTGAAAGCGTGTGGATGAATTTTTAAAAAAAAAACTATAAGGACCAATTTAAAAATTAAGGCAAACTATAAAGACTAAAAGATAAATTTTTTTCATAATTTTTACATACCTTACATTTGAATATTTAAAATCAACATTTTCCCAAATAGGCAACTACATTGATTAAGTCAAAATTATGCTTACATTACATTTATATTTAAAAAAATAAAAAGAAAAAGAAAACTCCTTATACCTGTATCAAAATTAACCTTTTTGTGAACTCTAGATATTATGGTGACACTTGAAAATTGATCAACCATATATTTTCTTAAACAATGTGGCAATTTAAGAAAATCTTGCCATATATTTTGCATCTTCTGTTTTTTATCTTCCTATAAGTAAGGTTGTAGTTAGCGGTTATCATAGTATTCTCCTTAGTTGTTTATAGATATTATTCCCTTATTATCATATAAATAAATAATTATCTCTATCTCTTATTAACAAATTTTTGCAGTTATTTACATTTTAATTTTCCATTCTTTTTAGACAAGGGTATTTGGTCAATGGTGGCACTTATGAAAATAATTTATATCTTTTTATTTCAAATTTGAGATAACCAAAAATTTTTACACATTATCACAACCAGCATTTATAGTGGCTTATGGTACTAATAATACCTTAGATAACACCATGTAATCTAGATGTAGGATAAGGACAAAAATGATATTAAATGTATGAAAATTTCATTTAAAATTATATCTAATTTATTTATCATTAATTATAAAACTAATAATGTATTCAGAGGAATTAACTCAATTAATATTGTGAAAATAAAATTTTAGATATATTAAATTAATGTTAAAAATTACGGCTTCAAAATTATAATAATACTTACAAAAATTAACTATTTTTATTCGACAAAAATCCCAAGCATAAGTGATCGCAAGAAGAAATGATAGCCTTACTAAAATGCCATGATGGGATAATATATCTCAAATATCTTTATTTATAACTCTTAATTAAATTCTAAACTAACCTCAATAATATTTATAAGATTATAAGTTTCAAAGAGTAATATATTTTTAACTAATAAAATAAATAATATTTTAATCTCTCACATCATGCATCAATATTAGCCATCAACTAATTATTAGACGTAAAAATCATATTCAAGTGTTCAAAATGTCATAAAATATGAAATAACAACTAGAATATCAATCTATCAAGCCTTACAAATTAAGTGTCTTAAATTATCAATGAATTGATATCTTAAAAATCAAACAAAAATTATTGTGTCAAACAATTTAGTAATTATAGTCAAGCATGCATTAGTTTAAGTGGTCCATGGACAAAAGCAACCTGAGATTTAGCCTGTTAGAATACAACAGAATCTATCATTGCATGGCAGGACCATGAAATTAAGGTTTATGATTTGGGGACTCTACAAGCATCAAAATGACAAGTAATATAAGATATAGCCATGTATCGGATTATATAAAATAGAACATCTTTAAATAAACTAAATTAATTCTCGATAAATGTATATACATATTTAAAATTTGACAAAAATAATATATTTTTGTCCACTTTATAATTAATTTAATCTATCCTTAAATAAACTTTCTATGAAACCTACCTGCCAACCATTTTCTATATGCACAAGAAATTAGAGTATTAACCAAATTCAAACTCATAGCAAATCAACATCCAAATTAAAGAACTCAATATATAAAGTCATCAAGTAGAAAACTAACATTGGACTTAAAAGCACACCAAGCTTGCCAAGCAGTGTGCCCTATATAGCAATAGTTCATAGTTCGTGATAATTATAACATTAAACAACATTCAAAAACTAGGAAAGAAACATTATTTACAAGACTAAACACACTTGATTGAGTTTGGGGAAAGAAATTAATATCTTCTTAGAAGCACATATTTAGCATGCATCAACAATATAGTGTAAGAAAAACTTTAACTTTGGTTCTTTGGCTATAATCACAATTCCCATGATATTAATAATATTTTAACAAAACCATTATGTGGAAATAAATAAGAATACCTTTATGAATTCATAAAATAAATCAATACCTTCCGCCATAGAATTAATCTTAAACTTGACCTCTACAACAAGAATAAGAATGTTAGTTAGAACAAAGCACCTTAGCATTTTCTTTTGTCATTAAACTATTATGTTTGCTAGATGATAGAAGTCATACAAACTTAGGTGATGAGTGAAGAGAGGGACCAAGAGCCTATATATGTAGCTTTTAGGACTCAACTCATCAAAGAGTCATGGCTCTTCACTTTCCTTTCACATTCATGAAACCCCATTATTTCATGTTATTAAGTGAAAGATCATTCATGCACATAACCACCATAAGATGTCCATTCATGTACAAAACCACCATGAATTTCAAGAGGTGCATTAACTTTGGTTAATGTGCTTCTCATAATTAGATTAGGTACATGATTTTGGCCAACTAACTATCCTTAATTATTAGTGATTATAAACATCTTATGACCCCTTATATCATATAAGCTTCATGTAGACTATGTCTTTTCATGTGGTCATGAATAAATCTACATAACTAAAAAATCTAACATTCTCCCATTGGGCTGAATGATCACATGAAATTATTCAACCTTAATGGATTCAAAGAGATCGTGGCCACTATAAAACTTTAATGATCAACTTCAATTTTCTAGATTTGTAACTTATATGCTTCATATTGGTTTTATATCTATTATGGATATAATTTCTTTTATATATCACAGTACAAGCACTCTTCAAGAAAATTTTAATAAGTAAAGACATGAACAAGTTCCTATCCATCATGAACTAATCCTTTTATTCATATATATGGTCCACTGTAATATCAAAACACAATATTTATCCCTTTGATTTCTGTAAACTTACATAATGCACATTAACAAAAGGAAATGAAAACTAAAATGTGCAAATTACACAATATCAATCAAACTCATGGATAATACGTAATCTTTATAAACCTAAGGTGCCAAAGCTTTAGTTATGGGATCTGCAACCATAATTTTTATACTACTGTGTTCAATAGACACTTCCTTATTATGTACCCTTTCACGAACAATAAGATATTTTAACTCTGTGTTTTGATTTACTTGAACACATGTTGTTCTTAGAAGAAAAAACAACAATAGAATTATCACAAAGTACAATAATGGTCCTTGAAATTGAATCAATAATTTTAAGCCTAGATATAAAATTCTTCAACCAAATAGCTTGAGAAATGGCTTTATAGCATGCCACAAATTCTACCTCCTTGCTAGAAGAAGCTGTTAGTGCTTACTTCATACATTTCCATGAAATTGCTCCACAAGCTAATAAGTAAATGAATCTAGATGTGGATTTTAATGTGTCAACACATCCCATAAAATCTGAATCAAAATTTTCAACCACTTCAAGTGGATCACAATATTTATAGTGAGCATAAAGTTCTTTGTACCTTGAAGGTAACGAAACACCTTTTTCACTACTTTCCAGTGATCCATTCTCATATTACTTTGATATCTTCCAAGCATTCCCATTACATAGTTGAGATTAGGATGATTACACCTTTGAGTGTACATTAAGCTTCCAATTGTATAGGCATATGGAATGGATTCCATTTCCTTTCGCTCAAATTCATTATTTTGTCCTTAACTTTGATTCACTTATCACCTTTTATGATAGGAGTTGGACATGGTGAACAATTTTGCATGTTAAATCTTTAAAGAATTTTACTAATGTAGGTCTTTTAAGAGAAACAAAGTAATCTTTTTGACGTATCATGATAAATTACAATGCCAAGAACATAATGGGCATTTCCCATATGTTTCATCTTAAAATTCTCTAAAAGGAAAACCTTAGGCTATGTTTAGAAGTTTAAGGGAGGATGGAATAGAGTGGTCATTAATGCAATGACATTGAATGGAACGGCGTAGAGTGGAAAGGCTTAAGTAAATATGTTGATTGGAAGTTTTAAGGAGGAAAGGAGGGACTCCTAAAATTTTTGTTTAGAAGTTACAATTAAATGAATGGAATGAAATGACTTATTGATTATTTTTTCTAATATTAGCCCTTATAACATAAACATATGACTAATAATTTTATCTTTGTTCAATACATAAAATAGGAATGTGACTCATTCTCTTGTCCATGTTTTTTAACATTCTTTTACTAATTCTCCTATTTTCTCTTTCTTTTGATTTCTCAACTCACAAAATGCAACATAACTCTAAAATAAAATTAATATATATCTTATGTAAATAACTTATAATAGGTAAAAATTACTTATTTTAAAAAAATTTTAAATAAATAAGTTTGAAATTTTAATTAATGATTCAATAGAAGAAGGGGACAAAAATTAAATTTGTTATTCGTTGAAGAAGGAAGTTTCCAAGAGAAATGCTTCACAATGCAAACATAGGATAAACTTGCAATCTTAAGAAATTTGGAAAGGCATAATAGTATTTTTAATTAGTGAGTTACTCCCTTCTATCCTTAACCCCCTAATTTTGGGGAACAACAAAATTAACATTTTGGATGGTTAGTTATTTCATGAAAATTTCTTTTTCTAAATTCCCATTCTAGAATGTTGTTTTCACATCCATTTGATATAACTATAGGTCAAAATGAGCTACTAGTGTCATAAGAATTCTAAAGGATTCATTCTTTGATACTGGACAAAAGGTTTCGTTGTAATCAATCTTCTCTCTTTGAGTGAATCCTTCAGCAACAAGTCATGCCTTATATCAGACAATATTTCCTTTAGAGTCTCTTTTGAATTTAAAAACCCATTTACATTGGATTGAAATAACTCAATCAAGCAAATTAGCTAATTCCTAAACTTGATTCTTTTCCATTGACGTCATTTCTTCTTTCATGGCATTCATCCACTTATTAGACTCATCACTTTTTATGGCTTGTGAAAATGTCATTGTGTCATCCTTAATACTAATATCAAAGTTTTGTTCCTATAGGTATACAACATAATCATTCAAAACAGTTGCTTTTCTTGTTCTTTGAGATCACCTTAATGATTTTGAATGCACAATTTTCTTTCTTCACTATGTGTACTTTCTTTTATGAAAAATAAGGTCATCATTTTCTTATAAAGGTGGCATCTCTATACTAGTTTGATTCCCTTACATTTCATTATAATAGTACATAAATGAATTAGAACTAGTTGATTCCTTAGTTGGGGATAACACAACCTTTCTTAATTCATAACTCCCATTATTCATTCCATTTTCAAGGAACTTCATTGTATCAGTTTCAATAATTCTAGTGTGATGATTAATACAATAAAATTTGTATCCATTAGACCTTTCAAGATAACCAATAAAACAACAACTTATTGTCCTAGAATCCAATTTTTTTTCTAATGGGGATTATAAAGTTTTGCTTTTGTAGGGCAACCCTAAACATGAAGATAGTTTAAACTCAGTTTCCTAGCTACTCATAACTCATAAGGAGTTTTTGGGACAACCTTCTTAAGAACACAATTTAAAATATACATTGCCATTTAAATTGTCTCTCCCTAAAAAAACAAAGGTAGAGTATAATCACTCATCATACACCTTGTCATATCCAATAAGGTATGATTTCTTCTCATATTTACCCCATTTTGTTGAGTAAAAACCAGCCATTGTGTAGTGAGCCACAATGCCATTTTCTTGAAGGAATCTAGCAAAAGACACTAAATTATGGCCAGTTTAGTTGTATTTTCCATAATATTCACTACCTCTATTAGATCTTATAACTTTTATCTTTTTTCTCTAGTTGATTTTCAACTTTAGCTTTAAAAATTTTGAATTTTTCAAGTTCATCAAACTTTTCCTTAAGAAAATAAATGTAACTATGTCATGAGAAGTCATCTATAAACGTGATAAAAATATTTTTCCCCACTCATGCAAGGAGGAAATGGTCCACATATATCTATATGTATCACTTCAAGCAACATGGAACTTCTTGTGGCATTTTTCTTGGTACTTAGTTTGCTTTCCCTTAATGCAATCAACATAAGTACCCAAGTTTGAAAAATCATGATTTGATATAACACCATCTTTGACTAGTCTTTTGAGTCTTTCTTTGTTAGTGTCCTAGTCTTTTATGCCACAACATAGATAAAGTTTCATTTTGAAAAGCTCTTTCCATGCCAATAAATGTATCTAAATTCAAAGCAAAGATAGATTAAGAAAAATGAAAAACCAAGGTTAATTTTGTATAAGCCATAAATAGAATTCTAGTTCCAACCAAAAGATTATTTTTACTTATCTCAAAGGCTTTGTTGGCAAATTTAAAGCAATATCCTTCTTGATCAAGAAGAGCAATAAAAACTAAATTTTTAGAAAGACAAGGAACATAATAGGTGTTTTTTAATTTAAGGAAAAACCAATATTAATGATAAGTTTATAAGTTTCAATGACTTCAACACTAGCTGATACTTTATTTCCTATAAAAATGATCTTTTCATTCATTTTTAGAGTTTGAGTGGTAAGTAATCCTTGCAAAGAAATAGGTACATGAAGTATGACACTAGAATGCAACCACTAAGTATAAGAAGGAACATTAATCGAATTGATTTCAAAACACACATAGGTAAAGGAATTACTTTTCTTTTCAAACCAATTCTTGCATTTCATATAGTCTTTCTTCATGTGGCCTTTTATATTATAAAAGAAGCACTTTGCAAAACTTTCATTTACACTATCATGTGTAATAGCATCTTTTCCTTGACTTGGCAGCTAACTTTCTTTTTACCCTTGTTGGACCTTTTTCCTTTATAGTCTTATGATACTGAGTGAACTAATTGAATCGGTTGAAATCCTTCTCTTTTTAATATTTCCTTTTATTGTACACATATACCTATAAGTTCATTTATGGTTCGTTTTTCCTTTTATGTGTTATAAATAATCTTAAATGGACCACATTGAGGAGGAAAAGAATTGAGAATGAATTGTATAAAAAGGATTCAAAAATAGTGATGTCCATAGATTTAAATTGTTCAACCAAGTTTGATATTTAAATTATATGTTCACGAACACCAGTTTCCCGTCATTTCTTTTAGTAGTCAAGGAACCCATAAGCATACCTGCTAATGCCTTATCAAAAGATTTGAATTGATCCTTCACAGATTCTATGAAATTTTTTTTCTTTAGGTAAATCCACTGTGGACTTACGAATTTTATTAGCAATCTTACATTTCATGATCATAAGGCTTAAATGGTTGGACTGTTTCCAATTATTATAATTTGACTTCAGCTTAAAAGAACTAGTTTCAGTTAGTTTTTAAGTTCACCCATTCAAATGTACAAATCCATGTCTAAACATCCCTAGTGTAACTAGCAATTGCTCTTTCCAACAAGCAAAGTTAGAGTCATTCAATTAAGGAATATTATACATATGACCTGAGAGAGAACATAGAGAAAGAATGTGAATCATAAAACATAATTGAAATTAGTAAAATCATTTTGTGACAATTCAAGAGTAATCTAGCACATCATTATATGAATCCTTTTGGGATAATATATAACATGTAATTGATTCACTATAATTACTATTATATGCCAATTTAAAAGCAACCTAACACATCATCATATCAATCCTTTGGGAAAACATATGACATGCAAGTGATTCACTCTAAATTGATCATCTTTATTTGCTTTTATCAACTTGTATTTCAGATGTCAAATACCTTTAGGTATAAAACAACTCAATAAACTTTAATACATCTATAAAGCAATTACACCTTTAGGTATAAATACTTCATAGCCCAAATCTTCAACATTTATGTAATCTACTAACAATGGCATATGTCTTGCTTCACTTTAGTGAAAAACAATAAATACAAATATTTTATATTACACAAATGAACTTTTATAAAATTGTAATCATAAGTCACAACCTTGCTCTGATACCACATGTAAGAAAAATTTTAAACTTTAGATCTTTGGCTATGATCACAATTCATATGCTATCAATAATATTTTAACAAAACCACTACGCAAAAACAAATAAGAATACATTTATCAAGGAGTAAAATATATACATACTTTGAGCCATAGAATTAATCTTAAATATTGATCTTCGCAACAAGAATAAGAATATTGGTTAGAAGATAGCATCTTAGCCTTCTTTCTTCTCACTTAAACTATTATGTTTACTAGATGATGAGAGTCATACAAACATCCTCCAGGCAAGTAGTCCAGTGTTCACAATCCAGTAATAAAATAAAATTAAGGAAACTTGGTGGGCAGATAGTTGAATAAGAAAGATAAATTATACTTTGGTGGTACTATTCATATGGTAAACTTGTCAACTTTAAAATTCGTAATAAATTCTAGGACCTTCCAAAAATTGTGAACTTTTTGAAGCAACTAAAATTTCATAATTGTTAATTATACACCAAATTTCAGTTCAAAATTCATTCTCATGTCCCCACAAATAAAGCCATGATCGTGACTATATGGAATTATATAGAGTTAGAATTTTGTTTCTAATTTTTGGTGCAAAACCCTCTTAAACGGAATCTAAATGACATAAAACTTTCAAAAATACTTCGGTAGTACCTCAAGGACTTTCAAACTAAATTTTAACTGAAAACTTATTCATTTAGTCCCTCAACTATTAGAAAATTTTTTTGCAAAATTCTTCATACTTTAAGCATGCAACAACGTAGCTACGTAACTCCAAATTTGATAGAATTTGGTACAGGTAAACTTTGATATATTAAGATTAATTCTACCAAAGATCATAGTTTTTGGAGTCCATATACTTAATTTTTCACATTTTCTATTGTCTCATAAAATTATATCTTCATAAAACTAAAACTTCAACAAATAGGTTCCAACATACCAAATTTTGAATTTCGCCTCATTCACCCATATACTTATTCTTCAAGAAGCCTTTATTACATATTAGAATTGATTCCAACTCTTGGTTAGTCATTTCTTCGTACATGTTTGAGTTTATACATATACAAGAAAGTTTTATGCTATATCATCATTTTTCTAAGTTACATGATAATATATTATTGATCCTTGAATTCTTATTACATACATCAAACTATCTCAATTTCTATCTAACCAAGTCTCTTTGGCTTTGCTCCTCTAAAGGATCTAAAAGGCTATTTCTTTTTGCTTATCCTTACTAGAACCACCTGAAATGGTTAGTTAGAGATATGATGAGACAAAAAGTCCCAATAGCTCAATTCATATTCTACACACACTATGACACACATAAGCAAAGTAATGTGCACAACGTCATAACATGAACATAGTCATGAAATTATGCTAGAGTTGACACCTTTGATTTCAGTTAATAACCACATCATATTTAATATTATGATTAGGGTAGGATCACCATGTCCATACCCTAGAAGCCATCATACATAACATTAATTTTAAGCCACTAAGGCTCCATGCAAGATCCACCATCACACATTAACTTATAGCAACATAAGCATGAAAATTCATCAAGTATGCAAATCACAAAGCTTAAGGACACACATAGTATATAAGGAATGGAGAAGGAGCTACCTTGCTACTTTAAGCTAATTCTTTTCTTGATTTTTCTTGTAATGACAATATGTCCTCTTTCAAGCTAGAACTTCACCTAAGTCATGAATCTAGATTACAGATATAGTAAGAAAGAACTGAAACTTTATGGTCTTGGCTATGGAGGATCCATTTCAACTTGAAATTTCTACAAACTATTTAAGAAATTCTTATAAGAAAGCTTACCCTTTCTTTTGCTTCACTTTTCTCTACTTGAATCCACTAAATCCTTCATTGCATCTAAGCCAAAATCCACTATAGGAGAAATTACCTTCGAAAATCCACTTTTATGTTTCTCTTTCTTCTACCATTCTCTCCACCATTTTTTAACATTATATTTTCTTCATTTTCTTGCATATAATGGAAAAGAAGAAGAAGTTTCCATTTGTTCCCCACTTGGCAGAAGGGTGGGTAGAAAAGTCAAATAAATAAAATTATTAGGCAAAAATTAGACATTTTACCCTTTATTCCAACTTTTGCACCTTTTAGTGGTATTTTCTAATCCAAAATTGCACAAAATTCCCTAATCATGATTTTTGGATCCTCTGGTATTTCTAAATTTAAATTTTAATATGAATTGCAACTTTACAAAAATTACATTTTTACCCTTATTTATACCAAAACTTCTCAATTCGGTCCTTCCCTATTTAATTGCTTTAATTAATATCTTAACAAGGTAATTTTGTACCTATTACTAAACAAGATTTATTATTTGGGATATTACACTATGTCTTTTCATGAGGTCATAAAGGCCACATTAAATTTACATAAATATTCACTAAAAAATCTAATACATAGAGCAGCGCAACTGCACCAAATTTGCAAATTATAATTAGCATGTATAATAAATACTCAACGGACTTGTAAGTAATTTGAATAAATGAATCAATTTGTATTGCAAATATGACTTAATAATGTAATATAAATTCAACGAACAGTGGGACATTCTTTTATTAATGACTAATCAACGACAAATATGACCTCTTCACCTAGGATATATTTTCTAAGTTTTTAGGTCATAATTATGTTTTACTATTTGAAAGTGTAGTTAGATTACAAAAATTTCTCCCATCACTTTCAAGACCAAAATATAGTTTTAGCCTTTTAATTATATTTACATTCATTAGTTTTCTAATTTTATTCATTATTTTTTAAAAAAGTTTTATCTAACTTCCTTGATTGTGTTTTGTTTGCTTTTATACATGAGAAAACATAAACTTAAAACATTTTATTAATTAATTATACTTTTCATTTCTAAATCACATTATTAATAATTTTACACGCTTGCCAGAAATTAATGACACATGTTAATATGACAGGAAATTCTCACTAAGTAAAGTCTATGAAAATTATTAATGATAATTAAAAAAGCAAAAAAAATTGATAAAAAAACATTAAGTGAAGTCGAGGCAAATAAAGGGGGAAAACATGTTTAACAACCTAAAATGCTACACTAAATTAAGATGCACTTTATGTGAAAGAAATTTAGTTACAACAAAAGTTGATGAATAATAATATATAAAAAAAAAAACTATAGAACTAAGATCATTAATGAAAGTTAGCTATGAAGCATCGGTGTGTGAAAATGGTCGGCATACCCATGTCGAATACGTATCCGGTATAGATACATGCATCCTACGCTATCAAGTGTGTTCAACGCATATCCGTTCACTGGAAATGCACTGAAATGCAACAAGACATTTCAAAACAGAAAAGTAAAAGTTTCAAAACCCATACCCAAAACGCTTTGAAATGGAAAAAAATATTTTGTCCCTCAAAATTGAAAAACAAATCTGATTAGGCTGGCCTCCTTCCTTTTACGTCTTCGCCTCCTTCCTTCATAATCTTCTTTGTCTTTATTATTTGGCTCTCTGTCGCCATAAGATTTGTATGTGTCCCTTTATCTTTAGTGATCATCTTTGTCTATGTGTGTCCATTCACAATGTGTAGGCAATAGGTCTATTCCCTTTGTCTATATGAATATTGATATACATTGTGCGTATAATTGTGTGTTCCCTTTGTCTGGTTGTATTCATTATGTATTCCGATTTGGCTGTTCAATTTTTCCCTTTTTTCTTTTTGCTTTTTATTTTTGAATATTGATACATATTGACATGATAACTGATAGGCTTGATTAGGAGAACACTTTTAATTATCCTTTAGAATGTGTATAGTCTTTAATTTCCTAGGTTTCAAAGCATCCTGTAAGAAACCTAAGAATTGATAATTACAATAATTAAATATTTCAAATTTTACATTTATGACACTTAATTTCTTTTTCCAATGATACTTGTAATGCAACTCTTATTTAGAAAGACTTCAATGGCTACAAGAATATCTTCTAGTTTAGGTAACTTAACTTCTAGATATCAATCATCTAATGAACTTCAAATGGAGGTAACTCCTTTATGGGCTTATATGACTATAGTTAATAGAAGCAAAGTAATTCTGAATGGTGGAAATAGGTACTAGAAGTGCAATTATTGTAACAATGAATACAATGGTTCCTATTCTAAAGTTAAGTGGCATTTTTAAGAGTGTCTGGTAAAGGGATTGCTATATGCTCTAAGGTTGATAACTAATGTTTAACTAAAATGAAAATGATGTAAGACAAGGTTGATAATATATCAAAGCTAAAGTAAGTGCCACTACCACCACCAGCTTTGGGCTTGCCTCATTTAAACCTAGATGAATGCACTGTAGTTGAAAGTCCATACAACCAAGGAAAAATGATAGCCTTGAGTGGTATAGAAAGAGCCTTTAATAATGGGAGTAATCCTTATTACATTAGCTCATTTCAATCTATTGCAAATAACATGATTGTTGGTTTAAGCCTTGTTTATAATACACTAAGAGGTCATTTATTACAACATAAGAGGGCAAATGTTGAAAGGTTACTTGAACCAATCAAAGGAACTTAAAGTGAGAAGGGAGTAAGTATAGTGATAGGTGGTTGGACTAATGTGCAGCAAAGACCGTGAATAAATTTTATGGCAATATCTTATAAGGGCCATATTTTTCTGAAGGCTGTTGATGAATCTAAATAGTATAAAGATAAATATTACATATCTATTTTGATGAAGCAAGTTGTTGAAGAGGTTAGACCTCAAAATGTTGCTCAAATTATTACTAATAATGCCCCTATGTGCAAAGTTACTGGTAAACTTGTTGAAGCCAAGTACCCATTTTGGACACCATGTGTTGTGCACACACTCAATCTTACTTTGAAAAATATATGTGCTAAAAAAAGCACAGTGACAGCTAAGCTTGTGTTTGAAGAATGTCGTTGGATCACACAAGTTAAGGATGATGCAATTTTTATTAGAACTTTTATCATGAATCATTCCATGAAGTTAGCTATTTTCAATGAATTTGTGCCCTTACAATTATTAGCTATTACTGAAACTTGATTTGCTTCCACTATTGTTATGCTTAAAAGTCTTAAACTCAAAATAGCCTCTCCAAACAATGGTAATCAGTGAAGAATCGAGCACTTACAGGGATGATGGTGTTAGAAAAGTAAATATAGTTAAAGAGTTCATTCCTAATGGTTCTTGGTAGGATAAAATTGACTAAAATATCTTTTACAAAACCTATTTATGACATGCTTAGATTTTGTGATACCGATAAGCCTACACTACATTTGGTCTGTGATATGTCGAATTCAATGAAAGAAGAAGTGAAGACATCAATATATAATATTGAGAAAAAGGAACTTCATGAGTATTCAAGGTTTTATGAAGTTATATATGAGATTATAATTTATCGTTAGACAAATAATTGCACTCCACTTCATTGCCTTGCACATTCATTTAAAACAAGGTATAATATTTGTGTTGTATTCAAATTTCAAATTTAACTTTGTGTGTTTTAAACAAGTGACAAGTATATCTTATTTTTTATCTACATAGGCATTATACTCCTCAATGGCTTTAAGTGGCACTTAATAGAGTTCCTCCTCATAAGGATGATGAAATTTCAACTAAAAGGACCAAATGTTTTAGCATGTACTTTAGAGAGCCAATGGAGAGAAAGATAATTCTTCAAGAGTTTTCTAAATTTTGTGGAGCCTCTTATGCATATTCACTATTTGATTCCTTACAAGATATGTGGATTTTAAAACCTAAAGAGTGGTGGATAAATTATGGTTCCTCAACCTCTATGCTTCAAAATCTTGCCTTAAAGCTTCTTAGGCAATCATGCTCATCTTCTTGTTGTGAAAGAAATTGGAGAACCTACTCGTTCATTCACTCCCTTAAATGGAACAAGAAAAATCCAAAAAGGGCTAAAGATTTAGTTTATATGCATATCAGTCTTCATCTTTTATCAAGGAAGAGTGAAATGTATTCTAAGGGACAAAGCAGAATGTGGGATATTAATGGAGATCATTGGAAGCCATTTAATGGTGTTAGAGACCTTGAAGTTACAAATTTATCCTTAAATAAACCAAATTTGGAACAAAAACTCATAGGAAATCATAGTGACATGGATGAAAATGAAGAATATTAATTTATTTTACTTTGTTTAATCATTTATGCTTTAATTTGTAACTCTTTATTGATATTTTTTACAAATGCAAACTTGAAGCTCGTTTAATTATATTGTATTGTTAATTTTATATATATATATATATATATATATATATATATATATTGTCGTACCCATATCCTAAAATTTCAAAAATTGGTGTATCTTGCATATTGTATCATGTCATTCCCGATATGTGTACCCCGTATTAGTGCTTCTTAGAAAATTAGTCAAGTAGTTCTAAAGTATGTTTAAAAATAATAATAATAATAATAATAATAATAATGTTTGTGTAATTTGATCATAACCAAAGATTGTGATCATTTTTCCAAGACAAAAAAATAAAGTAAACTATTAACCTATTCCTTAAAAAATTTCTAAACTTTCCCTGTATTTTTATAAATCACACACTCTTCCCTCAGAGTTGTGTCTTGAAAGGACAACAAGCACTATTTGTTTGTTAAAGTTAGTCTTTCTTTCATGTGGCTATGAATGCCACATTAAATATACATAAATATTCACCAAAAAATCTAACACATATAGCAGTAAAACTACACCAAATTTTCAAATTAGAATAATCATATATAATAAATACTCAAAGGACTTGTAAATAATTTGAATAAATAAATTAATTTGTATTGTAAATATGACTAAATAATGAGACAAAAATTCAACTAATAGTGTAATTAATGACTGATGGACCACAAATTTAACCTCTTCACCTAGCATAGCATTTTTGGGGCAAAAATATATTTTACTCTTTAAAAGTGTTATTAAATTAAAAAAATTTCTCCCATCACTTTAAAAGACCAAAATATAGTTTTAGCCTTTTAACCTTATGTATGCTTGTTAATCTTCTAATTCTATTTATTATTTTTTAAAAAGTTTCATTTGATTTTTTATTGTGTTTTTTTTACCACCATTTGTACATGAGAAATCATAAACTTTAACTTAGAACATTTTGTCAATTAATTAAGCTCTCATTTCTAAATCACACTATCAACACTCTTACACGCCTGCCAGAAATTAATGACACATGTTAATATGACAAGAAATTCTCATTGAGCGAAATCTATGAAAATATTGATGATAATTTAGAAAAAAGTAAATCAAATTGTTAAAAAATAATTTAGTGAAGTCAATGCAAATTATACCACTACCAAAAAACATAAATTTAGCGTCGGTTACAATAAGCTTATAGTGTTGGTTCCAATCGACGCTAAAAGTTCTATTGTCAGTTGACGAAACCATTGCTATATGTAATGTTGGGATGTTATTTAATGATGATTTTAATATTCACGGGAATAGCCGACGCTAAAGACAAGAAGTTTTTAATGTCAATTAAAACCGACATTAGTATTTGGCCATGGCGACGGTTATAACCGACATTAAGTGGTGTAATTTTCATTAACAACAATTTATATTTTTTAAAGCATATTATAATATTAAACCTTCATATATATTAATAATAGATCTTCTGAACCAAAATAATACTTATGTATAAAAATCTCAGGTGTCATTCTATGTTCATATCTAAAAATTTGAAATATGACAAAAAGTTTCCAAAAAATCCTAACCAAGACATAAAATTTCCAAAAATCCTAAACATGACATAATTTATGTTCAAAAACTTCCAAAACAATCAAATTATGATGTGACATGGATCATGGCTAGCTTTAGATAATCATCAATATCTTACTGGTGATTGTTCAACACTACCTGGCATTTTCAGATCCTATAATGTTTTAAAGAAAATATCTTTTTGAGCATTAGTCATAGTATAACATGCAAGTTTGAGTTTACCAGCTTCATCCAGCCATAACTTAGCTCTTACTCTTAAATGTTGCAAATCCTTCCAAGCACTCAAATTATCTTTTGTCTTTCTAACCTCATTTAACAAAGTATACAAGATATTGTCACTTACATTGTTTTCAATATGCATTACAATTAAATTGTGTTGCAATTTGTTGTTAACCCAATATGGCAATTTGAACAATATATTTTTTTCTCCATTATTGATTGTGATTCCCACTATCTTTCTCATGCGGCCTTTTACTTCCTAAATCTGATATTAGGTTCTTACCAAATGTTACATTATCTCTTTGCAATTGATTTAGTCTCAAAGCACCAATTTGTGTGATTAGAGGCTCTCTAATCCCCATGGTCCCATCAAAACAATTCTGATTGAATCCAAATCTATGTTGGGGTGGTAAAAATCTATGATGACCCATGAAGCAACACTTTTTACTATTAGGAAGTCTATGAGGCTTTTGATCAAAATTGCAAGATGGACATGCTAAACTAGTATTAGTATTCCATCTAGATAAATTTTCTAAGCGTGAGAGATCACTTATAGTCCATAATAATGTTACTCACATCTTAAACAATTGGTTTGTTGATGAATCGAATGTATCAACACCATGAAGGCATGAATCATGTAGTTCTTTAATCAGTAGCTGTATATAGACATCAATGTCATTTCCAAGCATTTACTTTCCAGTTATGATCATTAACAACATGAAAGATGTTTGCTTCATACACATCTATGGTGGATAGTTATATGGAATCAAAATCACAGGCCATATGATATAATTAATGCTCATTACTCTAAAAGGATTGAACCTATCACTTGCAAGGCCAAGTCTAACATTTCTATGTTCTGTAGCAAATTCCAGGTATTAAGCATCAAATAACTTCGAAGCTTCCCCATCTATTGGATGTCTAAGTAAGCGATATAAGTTTTAGTTTGTAGCATGTCATCTCATATGTTCAACAGTTTTAGATGACATAAACAATCTTTGCAATCTTGGAGTAAGTGGAAAGTAGTGCAAAACCTTTGCAAGTATTTTTTTTTTTTTCATTTCTTTTTTACACTAGTTCTATTATTATTGGCCACCCTTTTATTGTTCTTCCATCCAAAGGTATCACATCTTTTACATGTGTCATGCTTAGCATCGTCACCCTAATATAACATGCACTCAGTTGGACAAGCATGAATCTTTTTGTAATTGAGACCTAACTTGTTTATTGTTTTTTTAACATCATAAAATGATTCTGGAAGCCTTACATTTTCAAATGCATCCTTCAACAATTCCAGAATCAAATCCATAATTTATCATTCATTCAACATAGACACTTAATGTGATAAAGCTTCACCAAAAATAAAAGCTTTGAATACTTTAAGCAACTGTCATACAATTCTTGTTTTTCAACATTGATTAAGTTAGTAAAGTTGCAAGTTTCTTTATCAGGCCCATTAATGGAATCCATTTGTATTTCATTACTTGAGTGGTTAGGTAATCTAAGTTTGTCGATGTTTCTTTCTCTAAGTACCCCAAAGGCTTCATGCAACATATCTTGCATATCCCCTCTTATTTGATCAACTTGTTGCACTACGGGACTACTAGGACCATCCTCCTTAAGACATTCTACATGCTTAATCCAAGTAGTATAACCTAACAGAAACCCATTGCACACCAAGTGATCAAACATGATGTCTCTTGTAAAATATTTTTTAGAACCATAAAAAATATATAGGCATCTTACAACTATTTTTGCATTAGGTATAGAGAATGCAAAATCAAGAAAGTTTTTCACACCGTTGACATATTCAGGTGAAATTCATGGCTTGTTAATCCAACTTCTATCCATCATTACACCTAGTTATTCATGGGAAGTCTCAATCAAAATAATATAATTGATAAAATTTACATTATTATTATTATTATTATTATTATTGTTTACAATATGTAAATTTTTATCTAATTATATGTATTTTTATACCTCATACAAAACATGAAAAATCAACGTGTCTAACAAAACAAGTCAAATATTAAAAACCTAAAAGGAGGAAATACAATTATTAATCATGTATTCATGTTGTAGCCAAAACCAAGCATAGACAGTGAAAACCCAAGTTTGAAGATTAAAAAAAATTAGAAAAATGCATTAATACAAAATCTTAATGAGAAAATTAACAATAATAGACAAACCTAACGTAGTGAAGCAAGTAAAACTTTTATCTTAAATGACTTTTTAACTTTAATAAAATTGAAAAGAGGAATGAAAGAAATGAGTAACTTAAAAATCAACGTAATATGAAATACATAACCAATTGGCTAGAAACATAAGAAGCTCACGACCCACAGGTTCATCTCCATCATCCATGTACATTTCCAATATACTACATCATTAGTAAATCAATCACAAAATGTCTTACTATAGAACTATGAAAGATGCCTCAGGCAATTATACAAAACGAGAAAAATATAAACATATGTTTGGAATGGTATCAAATATAATTCATGCATATTAAAAATATTGGAATGGAATGGAAAAAGAATCTATAATCATTTTGATCACTATCAAACACTCGAATACCAACATGCTCATTTCACAAATTCTAAGTTTAGTTTGATGGGATTCTATATGCGTACTTGATTTACCATAAAATTTACGATATATAGTATATATTACCTAGTTATAGCTCTTGAAAGTTTGACCTTTCTGCATTATATATATACATATATATATATATATATATATATATAGTTTTTAATTATGTCAAATAATAAATTATGATATTTAATTTAGTTCATATTCTATACATTTGTGTAATTATAATCTTGGGGCAAACTAAGAAGTACATTCCAAACTGCTACTAGTACTATGAAGTCATTATTAATTGTAAAAAATTTTAATTGGATTGTGAAATTATTTTGATTTGCTAGAGGGAAAAAAACAAAGTGGGAGAGTGGACTTGGGAGTGATTATCATACAGAAGGAAGCTATTTGAGAGGGACAAAGAGAGAAAGTGAGGTTTGGAGCAATATTAGACGAAAATAGTGTTGCAAATTATAAAGGAAGAAACTCAGGGAAAAAATATTATGTTTAGAAGTAGCTATGGATCCATATCAATTGGATTTAAAAATAATCAAACTATGTAAATTATTCCAAGGTAACAAAGTATCAAGAAAACAAGTTTAGTAATAGCACAAAAAAACTTAAATAAAAATCCAAGGGACAAGGTATATAGTTTCATCAATAAAATCTTTGACAAATGGTAATTCTATTCGTACACCATATCATCAATCAAATTGATTATACAAGACACATGCTTGTATATATGAAGGTTTCTATCATGCTCTTCTGCCCACATGGAAGATGTTTATGATATGAAGATTTTTTTCTAATATTTTAATTAGGAAATCATTACAATATCTAGAACTTCAACTTTCACTGTTAATTTCCTAACACCAACCTTGGTGTTCGATTAAAACTCTATATATTTTGATTCCTTATAAATGGGTTATTTAGTAATTCAATAGATCTTGGCTAACTTGAATAAAGCAATTCAATGTACATAACATGAACTTCTATATATTTTGTCAATCTTTTTCTTTTTTCAATACACAGTAACTTACTTGAATTTCCTATATCTATTGAATTCCCTTGCTTTAATGTGAGAGCCTTATTCAATTACTAATTTATCAACATGATTTCAATCATAGTTATCAAACTCGTAAGTCAACTTATTAAACTCATCAATCTTACGTTTTTAGATGGGAAAATCAATCTAACTCAGTGTGGAGTAAACACAGTCAAACTCAAGTAAACTTAATCAAACTCATATAGAATCGATCAAATTCGGGTAGACTCGTCAAGCTTAAATTTTTTTTTTTTTTTTGTTTTTGGCCCAAATTTGAATAATCTAGCATTCTAATAAACTTTTTATTTAAGGAAAATTGATTAACTTTAAGTCCAACCTAAAAATTTCAACCATTAAATATTTGGAAAAAAAAAGAAAAAGAACATAGCTTATTTTACAAGTACAATAACATTGTTATGACTTTGATACATTTTACTTGCAATTAATAGCAAATAAAGTATTATATTGTAATTAAATGATTAACTCTACTTTCAAAATTTTTTAAATCTTTTTCCATTACATAGCTTAAAAAATAGATTTTATATATATATATATATATATTTTACTTTAACTTGTTTACATTATTATTATTGAAACTACTGTTATTTTAATTCTAATTACTTTGAATTTCTAAATTAATATTATAATAGAAAAGCTTGCTCTTATTTTTTTTTAATAAATTCTAAACTTAATGCTTCCAAGAAAAATTTTTAAACTTAATATCTACCTAATTAATTATAATTCAAATTTCTATGATTCAAGTATATTTTTCTAATAAGTTTTTTTTTTATCATTCTCTAGTTTTATAACTTAGGTTCTTACAATAATATTTTGTATTCATGTATTAATTTTTATTCATATATTTTCATATATTGTTATGTTCAATAATTATTTATTAATAGTAGTAAACTTTGATGATTCTTCGTTATAAGTTTGTTTAAATCATGAGTTTGACAACATTAATTTCAGTCACTAGGCTAAATGAATGTGCAAAATGTTGGTCTTCATGCAAAATAATGCATCATCCCAATGTAAAATAAATTCAAAAAAGACAATAATTTAACAAAAACAATCATATTACATGGACCAAGTGCAATTATAATTATGCTATGATCGCGGAAGTTGTATACACGAATATAAAAATTATCAGTGAAGATAAGGCAATTACCTTCATGCCCAGCAAAATTATTAGTTGAAACAACGAAACTACAACTATACCTCAAAGTGAACACTATATCCTTCAAATTCATCACACTTCTATACTTCCTCTCTCTCTTATAGAATAATTTTCATACAAAAAATTGACTTATGTAATATATGTACATTAAACTAATAAATTATATATGAAATATGTAAAAGCAATATGACTTGCTCCTCTATATTAGTAATCTCTAACTCCCATTTTCAAATTGTAAACAAACAAATAATGCTTAGTACACATTGCCGGTAAAGCCTCACACCTTGAAGCAACGATTTCTTTACAAGTAAACAATGCGGACTAATTGATATAGCACTTGTGACAATTAAAGCATCTCAATCATGGTATTGTCCTCCTTCAATAATCTTAGTTTCTTGTGCTAAACTATCATGTTTCTCTATTTGCAAACAACATTAAGCAATTCCAGAAGGACCTTTGATCCGAAAAATAAAAGGACAAATCTAAATGGTCAAAACATTAGGCTGTGAGCGACATATTTTCTAAAAACAAATATACATGTTCGGGCGATAAGTCATTACAAATGAAGCAAAAATCTCGCTTCACACAGCTAGAAAAATGAAGTCTAATAAGCTCAAAGTAATTAATTTGTAACAAGAATAATATATTTCAATAATACTAAATCTGGAAGTCACCACTAATGAAATGATTTAGTCAAAAAATATCTAGATTCAAATCAGAGATGGAATATTCCCAATCACTAATTCGAAATACAACCTCACAGCAAAACAGAATATATCTCGCAACAAGAGTTCTACTTTCGACACAACAATTCAAAATGCAGCAATAGTTCTTTGTTCCGTTAAGAAGGCAGACGAACACAAAGTAGCTGCAAACAAGAGAAGAGGTTTTAACAATGAGAAGTTTAACCTAACTAATATCTTATTAATTTTATAAATGAATCTAAGGTCAATTTTAAATGGACGCTATATATCTGTTGTTATTTTTTTTATAATTATACCACTTAGCGTTGGTTTTTGAAATGGACATTAGATAACTGATGTTAAAATACATTTTTTTTGGTAGTGCAATATCTTAAAAATCAGATAAAAATTATTGCGTCAAATAATTCAATAGCAATTATAGCCAAGCATGCATTGGTTTAAGTGTTCCATGGACAAGAGCAACCTGAGATTTAGCCTCTTAGGATACAACAAAATCTATCATTGCATGGTAGGAGACCATGAAAGGTTCATGCTTTGGGGACGCCTTAAGCATCAAAATGACAAGTAAGGTAAAATCCCATATATCACATTTATAGCCAAATAAACTAAATTAATTATTGATAAGTGTATATACATATTTAATATTCATTTTACATATATATATATATATATATATATCTCTGTACAATTTATAAGTAATTTGATCTACCCTTATATAAACTCTCTAGGCAACCGACTTGCCAACCATTTACTATATTCACCAGAAATTGGAGAATTAACCAAATTCAAACCCATAATAAATCAACATACAAATTAAAGAACTTTATATATTAAGTCATCAAGTAGAAAACTAACATCCGACCTAAAAACACACCAAGCCCGCCAGGCAGTGTGCCCAATAGTAGCGAACTTTCATAGTTCATAATAATTATAAAATTAAACAACATTAAAAGCTAGAGAAAAAAAAAACATTATTTGTGAGACTTCGAACACACTTGATTGAATCCATTTTGGGCAAAGAAATCAGCGCCCGAATCTGCTGCTGTAAGTAATATTGATCGTTCATTCTATTGCATGTTCGATCTACGCCACGTGTTCAGTTAAATGACCTACGTTTTGGTTCAGGAAAACATTCTTTGAGGCAAACTGCATTTCGATGTCGACGGTGACCCTGGGGCCGCCACGGTGACTCTCAGCACAGAAGAGGAGTTGAAAACAATGTTGTGAGTGAATTCCATTGACTTCGACATCTTCTTGGCTACTTTGGAGATCTCAGCGAATGGTGCATCCAATGAAAACTAAATCGGCAAGCTTGGAGACTTGGACGACGGCGAGTAAAGGATGGGAGAGTATAGGTGTTTGGCAGCGGCGTGGATGAAGTCGACGCTGAAGTTGTTGTAGGTAATATGGACATAACCATGAAAATCGGTGAAGAGGCAACCGGCGAAGAGGGGGAAGTGGGAGTGTGCGAGTTAAAGGGAGCACTTGAGATTGCTTACAAAACGCAAGTCATTCGCATCAAAAGGGTTTTTTCCCATATCGAAACACAGGACATTTGACTTAACACGTGGCGTAAATCGAACGGGCGATAGGATGGACAATCATGATTACTTACAGCAACTGGAAATCAATGTCTTCTTAGAAGCACATATCCAGCATACAGCAACAGCAAAGAGCAGCGCAACTGCACCAAATTTACAAATTAGAATCAGGATAATATAATAAATACTCAGGGGACTTGCAAGTAATTTGAATAAAGTAATCAATTTGTATTGCAAATATGACTAGGGAGACAAAAAGTCAACCAAGCCATTCTTTAATTCATGACAGATCCACCACAAATCTAACCTCTTCACCTAACATATATTTTCTGAGTTTTTGGGGCAGAATTACATTCCACTCGTTTAAAGTGTAGTTAAATTACAAAAATTTCTCCCATCACTTTCACGACCAAAATATAGTTTTAGCCTTTTAACTATATTTATAACTGTTAATTTTCTCATTTTATTCCATATTTTTGTTTAAATTTCATCTGCTTCTTTGACTTTCTTGTACAGAAGAAAGCATAAACTTAAACTTAAAACATTTTATTAATTAATTATGCATTTCGTTTCGAAATCACACTTAGCACATGTTTACACGCCTGCCAAGAATTAATGACATGACAAGAATTTCTCATTGAGAGAAGTCTATGGAAAATATTGATGATAATTAAAAATAAAATAAAATCAATGCAAGTAAAAAGTTATGTGAAAAAATTAAGTGAACTCGATGCTAATAAAGGGGAAACATGTTTAACAACCTATAATGTTACAATAAATTAATATGCATTTTATGGGAAAGAAATTTTAGTAGAACAAAAATTGATGAAATATAACATGAAAAAAATTATAGAGCTAAAACGATTAATGAAAAATAGTGAAGGAGCTCTATGGTATATTTAAAAATAATTATAATAAAGATGTATGTCTAACCCTCCCCTCTATTTTTTTTTTAAAAAAAAAGGTAGGATAAACTATTCACCTATTCTTTGAAAAATGTCTAACCATCCCCTCTATTGTAAAAAATCACACACTCTTCCCGTAAAATTAAATAATGCGTTATATTAACAAGGATTGAATGAGATACCCGTTTAACTAATACTCATATAATATAAGTATTGAGTTTGTTCGTGCGTGAGTATGAAAGAGGGACTAATATAATATAAAATGACCATGTTTTAAATTAAGCAAATTATAAATTAATTTCATAGAAAATTAAAAACATAAAAAATTACAAAATTATTTTATAAGTTTAACTAATTTATAGATAATAGCTTAATTTAAAAAAATTTTATTACATATATATTATAATAAACATAACTATTGACACAAAATTTAATAAAATTTTGAAATAAATCAAATTCAAGGTTCTCAACATAAAATGAATAAAATTTAAATAAAAAATTCAGAAAATATTTTAATAATAAATTGATATAATTTAAATAATTATGGTTATATTTCAATTTTTCATAGGGCTTAGTTCATATTTTTAATACAAAAAAAAAAAGACTTCGTAATGTAGACATATTCGAAGAAGAGTAGTAAATTTTGTCTTATAATATAACAAATACTAAATATGCACTTAACTATTATAAACATCTATTTTACACAATTTCAGCAGATTATATAATTATATTATTAAAAATTAATAATTAATAACAGCAAAACATATTCACAAAACAGTTTTTTAAATTAATTAATTACAAGATAATAATTAATAATATATATTTGAATAATAAAAATATATAATTCAAAATATAAGAATTTTTTTATAATTAAAAATAAATTAAGTTCATGGTGTTTAATACCAAACAAGTAATATCAAAACAAAACTTTAAAATATTTATTTATCATAAGGTATATTGTTAATAAAAAATTACGATTAACTTTGAGGGAATTTTGATTATTTTATAATTTAAAAAATTTATGTATTATTTTTTAAAATTGTAAGTTGATTAATTTTTAAGAAAAAAAAATCAATTTGCGCTACAAAATGCAACCGAAAATGAAAAAAACATCCTTTGCTTAAAAAGCGGGAAAATCAAAATTACGTGGTGAAAGGCAGCCAAGAAAACGTGAACAGCGCCTAACTATAGGGAAACCCTGTGCGCGACGGAGGAATTAACGGCGGCCACGGATCTCACCGGATCTGAGTCTCCACAAGAAAATTCACGAGTTCATGCTTCATGAAGAAGACAGAGATCGATAGAGAAGGACTTACCATCCTGCCAAGCAATCATCAGACGAATCCTTTTTCGGCGGTGGAGGAGGAGGAGGAGGTTGATGAGGTGCATAGTGCGGCGGCGGATATCCCTGGGCAGGATACGTCGGCGGAGGATATGATTGAGCAGGATACGGCGGAGGATATCCCGGCGGCGGATATCCCTGCTGTGGATAACCCTGAGGCGGATACCCAGGCGGTGGATAACCTGGAGGTGGATATCCCGGCGGTGGATAACCGTCCTTCGAATACGCCTCAGGTGGATAACCCGGCGGCGGATGACCGTGCGTCGGATACGCCTCCGGTGGATACCCTGTAGTTTCACCCAATGTAAAAATCCAAAAATATTGAGATCATCATCCCGAATCACAAGCCTATCAGACGAGACGATGATTAATTAAACCAATGAAGAGGAAAAGAAGGGATTAGGACCTTGCGGTGGTGGAACTCCGACCGGTGGCTGCTGGTTGGAACTACTCATTTTGTGTTTCTTAGGAGAGGAAGAGGAAGAAGAAGAGGAAGAGGAAGAGGAGGAGCGACTATGGCTTTTCCCTGGTTTCATCGATCCAAAGAGATAAAACAAACCATTTGAGGAAGATGAATCGGATTGGTTTCGGAGGAAGATGAAGGTTCTTTCTATCCCTCGTAATTACCAACGGCAATGTTCTGTTTATAGTCGAGGCTTTTTTTTCCTTATAGTTTTCGATATCTTCAAACTCTGCAATGCATGAGCATGAAACTCAATTATATTCTCTTACAAAATTATATTTTTTTTTTGTTCAAAAAATTTACTCACGCCCTTAATGTAATTCTCTTGGTGAAAACATAATTAATATAACTTTTATGATTATTGAAAATAATTATATTAAAAAAATAACTGACTTCATACTGGCCACTTAAATCAATTAACTCTAATCCTGCTTTTCTTTAGATACAACTAATCAAGCGTATTATATATCTGTCGCAGGAACTATACAAAGCAATTGTATAAATAGTATCACTAAAAAATTAGTGTTTCCTCTTTGTAAAATTAATTTTTACCACAAAAGAAAAGGGAGTTCAACTTCCATATGAGGCAGAAACATATAGGACACAGAGAGAGTTGTTTACATTTTTGTCATTAGATTAAAACCATAGCTTGTTTATTTCAATTCAATAAACAAAAGTTTCAAAATCTTAAAAATGATTCGACATATCATTTTTCTTTCTTGGTATTGTTAGCTCTATAAATAAAATAACTTATGTGGTATCACACATTTTGATGACTAAATAAAGTGCTCACTTAAGAGCTAGGCTTAGATTTAACATAAATATAAATTGCATCGGTTTGCCAATTTTATCATAACCCAACAAAAGAAAATTTCAAATTAGTATCTTATTCAACCCCACAAAACAGTCGTAGAGTTAACATTGTTAAAACAAAGTGAAAGAGTTTTTTTTTTTGAAAATTTTAAAATTATATTGAACCAAAGTAAATCTTTGGTACTAAAGCTAAACTTTATTAAGACTTTAGAAAATATATGAAATTAAAGAAATTTTTTAACACTAAATGAAACTTTAAGGACTTAAAAGTATAATTTTTCTTTAATTTTTATTAATAAAGTAAAAAATTAAAAATAGGTTGAATGATTAAAATACTCAATTTTCTAAAAGTGTGAGCTCTTAAAGAGAGAGACTCTATAACTTGTAGGTGTTTATTGTCTGGATATTTTAATAAAAATATAAAATTAAAAATTTGGAGAAAATGACTATTTTGCTATTTCACTTTTTATTTTAATACTAATTTAGTTCTCTACAAATTTATAATGCCAAAACAATCTCTTAGAAATTTAATATAATAAAAAAATAGTCTCTTAAGATAATTATAATTGACTTAATGAAAAATTACGCTTGATTAATATTGAATTTTTAAAAAATTATTTTATCACTTTAAATTTATGGAGGACTAAATTGGTATTAAGGTAAAAAGTTAAAGATTAAAATAATACTTTTTTTCAACTTTTTTTGGTTAGAAAATTATCCTGGCTTTTATAGGCAAAACATTTCGCCAAAGTCAACTTCCATAGATTGATTCATTCAGTCAAACGCATATAACACAAATGATTAATCGGTATGGGTGCCACATCTGATTTGATTAATCAAAGTGATTCGAATTATTTGCGAAAATGACTTACTCTTTCAACCCCATTAAACGATCTTAAATTCATAGATGCTGTATTCTAGGTATTCGAAATTATCTGATCATCATGAATTAAACTTGTTCAGATCACATTTAAATAGGAGAAATTTTGAATATTTATGTGATATAAATAGAAAAAAAAAATACTGTAAGTAGTGAAACAAACTAGATAAAACAGGGGAAAACAAAACAAAACAAAACAAAAGGACACATCTAAAATTATAAGGTGACATTTGTCGCCAAATTATATATCATTAAATTGTATTTACCACCGAGATATTGTCCCCTCCAAATGGGCTTGTAATCTGCAACTCTTGCGATCAAGTTCAATCCAAATGGGCCTCACAGAGTAAAATGTTGTGTTTATTTTGTTGCATGTACATCCTGTAAGGAATCAGAGAATGTGGAAGAAAATGAATTCATCCGATGAATATCTTTATTCTATACATCAGTTTATATAGATGATTAACCAACAAACATAACTACATCCATGAGATCATATTGACAGAACTAATAGATTTAACCATCTGCTAACTATTTATCCTTAAAATCCCCTGCAAACTCAAGGTGGAGGTAGCACCTTGAGTTTGAGCTTCATTTCTTCAAACAGACTTCATGACACAACAATTGTTATAATATCGGGTGTTTGATCAATTGCTGGTATATGACAAACAATTATCTTCTTAGACTGTATCTTTTCCCGTACAAGTATAAAATCTAGTTCAACATTTTTGTTCTAGAATGTAGAATTGGATTGGCTACTAAATGAAATGTGGACAAATTATCACAATACACAATTGAAGGTGGTGAGAGTGGAACACATGACTCTTTTAAAAGTAATTTAATCCAAACCACTTTAGAAACTGCTAAAGTTCTGAACTCTACTTTAGTAATAGATCGAGACATAACTTGTTGTTTCTTTGACAATCGAGTTATTAAATTATTACCAAAATAAACTACAATAGCAAAGATAAATCACCTATCACCAGGATTTGAGCCCCAATTAGCTTGAAGATAAAGATGAAAAGAATTTGTCAAAGAAACTTCATTGTCCCTGCTAGATACCTTAAGGTCCTTTTGATTTCTTTTTAGTGATAGATAAGAGGATTGCATGAATAGACGTACCTTATTCATTGTAAATAAAAAATAAAAAAAAGAAATCTCAAGGCATGTTATAGTGACATATTATAGGGCTCTAATAACAAACTCTAGTTTAGGATCAGTAAATGCCACTATTTGGATAACTTCAAACCTGAGACCATGGGTGTAGGACTAGGGTTGGCACCAAGTATATTAGCTCGTTGAAGTAAAGTAAATCCTTAATGTACTACGATTAAGATAAAAGTAAACCACTATAAGCTATCTTAGTAACTTTGGTTCCTATAAAACAAAGTAGCTCACCAAGATCTTTGAGGGCAAAAAGTTGATTGAGTTTTGCAATAAGATCAAAAAATTCTACTTTAGATGATCCTATAATAAGGATGTCATCCACATATACAAAAACATAAATCACACTCAAAGGAGAATATTTAATGCATAGAGATTGATCTAGTCTAAAAGAATTGTAACCAAAATTATTCAAAAGTGTTACTAATTTCTCAAATCAAGCTCTTGGAGCTTATTTGAGACTATAAAAAGCTTTTTTGAGCCTACAAACTGTTTGGGTTCCATGTTGTTCATAGCTTGGTGGCTAAACCATAATGACTTCTTAAATATCACCATTTAGAAACAAATTATTAACGTCTAGTTGCCTCATAACCAATCCTTGAGCTTATGCTATGGTAAGAACTACTTAGTTAGGTGATGATTTTATGACAAGACTAAATGTTTTAGACTAATCATTATTAGCTTTTCGATGAAAGCCTTTTGTGACTAGTTTTGCCTTATACTTTCTTATGGTTTCATCACGATTCTCTTTTATTTTGAAAACCCACTTACAACCAATGGGTTTTGTTTTTAGGTAACTGTACCAATTTCCAAGTCTTATTTCTCATTAATGCTTTATACTCATCATCTACCGTAACTTTTCATTTAAGACGTGTTAATGCCTCCTTAACTATTTTAGGTTGTACAGAAGCCAGTAATGCTTTGAGCTTGAAGATGCCATTCTTAGCTCTTGTAATCATTGAATGAACATTTGGTATTGAACCAGAATCATTCTAAGTTGTTGTTATTTGCATCATAGGACCATCACATGTTTCAGGAAGTGACAAGGAACTTGAAGAAGTATTGGTAGTAGAGTTAGTACTTTCAATCAACATTGTTGAAGTCTCAATTGCAATATCATTTGCAATGTAGATGTAATAGGAGAATTTTGATATGAAGACATTGCTAGAATGGATGGAGGAACAGAAACTTGACATAACCGAGAAGAAGATTTGAAGGTACTTGAACTTGGGAGAACTATTTAAAAAGAAAACTTTTTTCATCAAACAAAAGATTCTAAGGAAAAAGGTGCATTTAATAGATCGTGGTTGTAATTTATTATTATTGTATGGCTGAAGATTAGAAAAACATAAGCAACCAAAGGTTCTAAGGAAAAAATGTTTTGGTTTCCAATGGAAAAGAACATCAAATGGGGACTTGCTTGACAATAAAGGAGTGGGAAGATGATTTATAAAATATGTTGCAGATATGAAGGCATCTACCCAATATTTTGAAGGTAATGCATATTGAGTTAAGAGTGTTAAACCTAATTCGGCAATGTGCCTATGTTTCCTTTCAATAGAACTATTTTGTTCATGTGTATAGGACAAGAAATCCTATATAAGATATCACAGAATTTAAGAAAAGCTGAGATAGCAACAAACTCACCTCTGCGATCAATTTGTAATTCTACATCATCTTGCCCTCTTTTTCTTAACACTATTGGTATAAAAGTATTAAAATTTTATCTGGTCTTATTCTATTCTATCTTATATTATCAAGCTTCATCAAACTTTATCCTATTCAATCTTATTTTATACAACGCACAAAACTAGCTCAATAAAAAATGAGACTACATCTTCTTATACATTGTTGGTGACCAGTAATATCTAGACAGAGAAGTTCAGTTCATAGCCATGAAGCTTGATGAAAATAACTATGTTCCATAGAAGTTACAATTGTGATAAGATAATCACCAATTGATCCCAAATGTCAATGAAATTGCCATTATTTCGTAAATAAATTTGGTCAAAAAAATTTCGCAAATAAATTTAGATAAAAATTATAGTTCAATTTTCAAATAGTAGTGTCCTAGTAATTTGTTACCCTTATTTCAGTGTTGGCATTTCAAAATGTAAATATTTATTAAGCATGGTTAAGCTACTTGGGCCGGCCCCTTTTATCTGAAAAAAAAACAATAGCTTAGCTACTTTTAAAAAAAAAAAAAAAAAAGGCACATGCATACACTAAACTATGTAGTTTCTATTTTAAGATTTGACCTTGGAGTACATTATAAAAAAAAATTGTAATGTAAGATCATAAAACATGGAAATTTTCCTTAGTTATTAATATATTATGAATTCAGATATAAAATTATAGACTTCTGCTAAAATTTACTCTACTTATTTTAATTACTGTTCTACTTTCAGATATGTTAGAAAAACAATTATCTATAGTGAATGTATATAATTTCAGCAGTTTAGGTAGTTCAAATGCTAAGAATGTGGAGAGAACAAAAACAATATTAAGGATTTAAATAATCAATTATGAATGAAGTCATTTCCTCGCATGAGAATGGTTTTATGTCAAAGGAATTTGATCAATATCATATTAGCCTTTTGACTCAATTGCGAAAGTGGACTTGACGCAAGTATCAGGAAATCGCTGACTTTTCAAGGAAATCACAAGTATAAATCCATTTCTATTTTTTTAAATAATATTTATTTTCATTAGATTCGAATCTAAAACCAAGTACTGTCACTCCTGCAATACTCAGATCCATCTCCATTATGAAGTGTAATTATCTGATTCCGTTTTCAAACGCAAAGTGAAAAGCAGAAAAAAAAGAGAGGGAAATCAACTGCATAAAAATTCCAAAAATAATTAATATGAACTGTAAATGAAATTTTGACTAAATAAGCCATCAAATAAGGACAAAGAAATCACCACCTCACATCTCATTAGCATCAATACTCCCATATCCCTCCTCTAACCTCCCACTCTCTCTTCCCTTCTTCTCCTTCTTTTTTCGTCCCTCTCTGTCTCGTCTTTGCTTGACAACTCCTCCCTCTCTCCTCAATTCTGCAAAAACCACAAATCAGAGTCTCTCTCTCTCTCTCTCTCTCTCTCTCTCTCTCTCTCATACTTTCTCATAAGCAGAAGCAAAGGAAAATGGGCTCCCAAACTAACAGACAAAAGAAGAAAACTTAAGACAGAAAAATCTTCCACACTGCTATTCGAAAAATGTCAAACCCAGACCCATTATACCAGCCATGACCAAACCCATTACGGGCATCACCACTACTGCTACTGATGCGGCTGCTGCTGGTACATTTCTCGTCGCCGTCGATGCCGTGAACGGGCTCTCTTGCGCCTTGACCTCCCACCTTCAAAATGTCTAGCTCGCCGGACGACCATTCCGCCTTCGGTAGCTTGTTATGCGGAGAGGATGCCGGTGAAGTAATCTCCGGCGACCACCCTTCGTCGTCGTCGTACCTGTCTCCGTATTCTCTGCCGTCAGACGAGGCGACCATCGGCGAGCTCATCGACGTTGAGACTCATCACATGCCCGACGCAGATTACTTACAGCGCTGTCGTTATCGTTTAATCGACGTCGCCGCTCGCCAAGACTCTATCAATTGGATCTTAAAGGTACGTATCTACGCGCCTACGCGCCAGTTTCATCATTAGGTGAGTAGTAGTTTGCTGCACTTTCAATCTCTCTCTCAATCTCTGGGTAATGCAGGTTCACGCATATTACAAGTTCCGTCCAGTAACGGCGTTCCTCTCTGTCAACTACCTCGATCGTTTCCTGTCTTGGTCTTCACTTCCGGTACTTCCCGCTCTCCACTTTTGCCCGGGAAATCGAGTTTCTTTTCCAGGAAAAGATCAGATTTTCCGGGCAAATGTCTGTCGTGCTTTTTTTTCTTTATTGTTACAAAATTTATTTTTCGCAGCGACAATGTGGATGGGCGTTTCAGCTGCTATCAGTGGCGTGCTTGTCTTTAGCGGCGAAAATGGAGGAACCCGAAGTGCCTCTGTTGCTGGACCTCCAGTTGTTCGAACCCAGATTCGTATTTGAACCCAAGACGATTCAACGAATGGAGCTTTGGGTCATGGCCAATCTACGGTGGCGATTACGCTCCGTAACCCCCTTCGATTACCTCCACCAGTTCATCTCTGAGCTCCTTTCCAACTCCGACCCACAACCCGAATCCATAACCCGGTTCTTCTCTGTTGCTACCGACCTCATCCTCAGCACCACCCGCGGTACCCACATACCAGATTCATTCTACTTAAGAGTTTTCTTATTCGGATCGTGTTACTTGTTTTTTTTTTTTTGGTTCTTTTCACGCATTGATCTGTTCTTCTGTGGATAACATTTCAGTTATTGATTTCTTGGGTTTTGCACCGTCGACCATAGCAGCCGCCGCCGTGCTCTGTTCAGCCGGTCGTAGCCAATCGCCGCCGTGCTTTCATGAGAGAGTAAACAAAGTAAACTATAAATGCATATATTCTTTGGTTGTGAATATGAAATCCGGTTTTATTTGAGGTTTGTTACATAATTAAGGAAATATGAATTGGAATCTGAGCGAAACACTGATCACTGACTCTGGTTTTCTGCTTTGAAAACTTACTTTTGTACTGAATAAAATTAATTTCACGTATAAGAGAAATGATATTCACATGTTAATTGGTGAAAATTTTGAATAATTTCAAAATAAAAAATAATTTTTAAAAGACTGGATGGAAGGTCCGTTTAATATTATTTATTTTGGGTTCCGAAAAAATCGACGAGAGTGAGAAGCATGGAAAGGTGTGTGTCGTTTGTGTGTGTTACAGGGTTTGTGGGGGGTAACAAAATTTGGTCTCTTTATTGAATGAAGCTTTCTTCTTGGGGGACAGGAAATGGTAAGAAGCTGTCACCAACTAATGGAGGAGTATGTGGTGGACACGTGTCCCTCAGCCGGCTATAAATGCGTTCAAGCCGAGCTGGCCCCGCCTTCGAGCCCGTCCGGCGTACTCGACGCTGCTACCACGTGTGTAAGCTGCGACACTCGCTCCGAGAACCCAGGCTCAAGCAGTCGACCCGAGCCTCCCAACAAGCGGCTGCGATCTTCGGCTCCTGATGTGCAATAGAACTACAGTATCCTCATTATCATCACCGCCCTAGAATGCATGTTTCTCGTATTTCTATGTTGTCTTTTTGTCAACTAGAGGAAAAAGAGGTTATATTTTTTTGATTTTGTATTTGTCAACGGTCATGATTGGGGAAGACTATGTCCGATTAGAGGTAATTATAATTATTTGTTAAATTGTTATTTGTGAGTAACATATTGAAAATATAATTAGTGGTCCAACGGACTTCGTTCAATAATTCTCAGCTATACAAATCAAATTTTATTGAATGCACTTCTCATTTATGCACAATTAAGTTGTAAATATCATGAATGTTTTTATTTGGTCTAATGTTCATAAATTAATTTGTAATTTATTTTTTACTTATTAATTTCTTTATTTATTGTTTTAACATAAATAATAACATTTTATTCAAATTTAATTAATATTAACAATATTAAATTCATTAAGTATAGCTAAAAATTAAAATAAATAATGAATCACATATTGGGCGGTTAACTAAGGAACTGAATTAAAAATAGTTATTAGCAAAGAATTAAATAATAAATGAGGATTAAAATAGTGCTTTAATCTATCATGAATTGCCAAAAATACCTTGCAATATTAAAGGGCGTTGTTGATCATTTATAGGTAATGAAGCATACGTCGCGATCGATGTTGACGATACTGAAAGGGCCACAGGGGTAATGACACGTGTCCGACAGAAGTACTGTAAGTAGATAATGGAATTAAAAGCTGAGCAAATGAAAAGATCGCACTTTGTCTTTTGTGGGAGACTCACTTCTGCGCATTACCAGAAATAGGCATTGGGATGAATTGCGTTGCGGTTTAAAGGAAGTTCGTGAAGCGAAGGATAAGACCGTAAATTTGCGGGGGGAAGGCATGTATGGTTCCGGTTAACCGGGATTGGGTTTCGGAAAGTGACGTGAGGATGATGAGTTATGCCACGTCAGGGATACGAAAGAGCTAGAAAAGGGCTTTTGGAGGGAACAAATCGGAGCCGTCCAGGTGTAAGGACGAGCAAATGGGACGCAAATATATGATTTGACGACGATGAGCCGACGAGGGAAAGGTCCAATGAAAGGAGTATTGTACTGAAGAAAAGATAAATAATATTAGTAAAAAATACAATTGTTTTTATAATTATAATAAATATTGTCTTTTTTAAAATATATATTTCTTAAAATTAGAAGATATTTTATGCTCTAATTTAACTTTAAATGTTTTGATTAAGATATCTTTATTAATCTAAATGAAAATATATTTTAATGATTAATACTTATTTTCTTATTTATATGATATCTTAGTTAAAGATTTTAAATTTAGATTAAAATATAAATTTTGAAAATATTAAAAATTTAAATAATTTTATATAATTTACACTAAGCATCTAGTGTAGTCATAATTTGTTAGTAGCATAAACAACTTACTTTATCTAAATTTTTTGTATATAAAAAGTTAGAGAAAGCTTAGAAAAAAAGAGAAATATTTAATAAGTCAAAATTGTTCTTCTTACTCCTCAAAAAGTGGGGAGGTTATGTTTCACATTTAGAGTACTTATTTGATTAATAAAAAAAAATATTCAGATTATTTTGAAAAGAAAAACAATAACTTCCTATATTTTCATAATTGCTCACGGTTCAAATTTGTAATGGAATATACTTATAGAATATTTCTCTTACCTTATAATCAATAATACAATAAAATAATTACTACTAAGACTTAGGCTGCAAGTTATGACTTATATCGAATGAGTTTGAGGGTAATTTAACTTATTATTAATTACCTACAAATAACTCAAATCCAATTAATTTTTGGTTTATATATCTAAATTTAATTACTTAATTAGTTGATTAACCAAAATAATTGACCTAATAATAAATTAATACCAATCCATGTTATTTTGATATATTTCAAAATTAATTCAACATCATCTTTGACATAAGAAGCATTTTTCATTATTATTTTTTCGAAAGAACTCTAAAATATCATAAATGGATGGAATTACATTTAATTCTACAATTATAATTCTAAATATGTTCATAATTTATTTTTCATTATTACATATTATTTACATTTGTATAGTTTTAAAATGTACATTTAGATTCCCTCTCTCTCTCTCTCTCATTGTAAATTGCATTTCATTTGAAACACACTAATTATTATAGTTGTCATAGTGTACTAACCCCGCCCACCCAAGTTGACCCACTTGAGTTAGTGGGTTAAACGAGTCAACCCATTTAACTCACTAGAAGGTGGTGGGTTGAAAATTTCAACCCACCCCACTTAGTAGGTTAAGTGAGCTGACCCGTTTAACCTACCAAAAAATTAAAAAAAATAAAAATAAAATAAAAATTATAAAAATTCAAATGTGACTTTTTCTAAGCATATGTCTTATTTAATTAATCAATTTTTATATCAATATAAATAAATAAAAAAACTAAATAAAAAGTAAGTTTAAATGAATTAAAACAAGTAAAGTAATATAATAATTCAATGATTCATTAATAATAAGAATATGATTATGAGCAAAATATTTAAATTTGGCAAATTATAAAATAATAGAGACAACATAACATATATGTTATGGTTAATTTTTTTAAATAAAAAAGTGCAGTGAGTTGGAGTGCTAGACTGAGTGAGTGAAAAAAAAAAAAACAGGCAATCCATTTAACCTGTGAGTTAAGTCGTTTAACTCGCAGGTTAAACATACCAAGTTGATTGAAATATGCTAAACATGTTCTCAAAGGAACCTTTTAATTCAACCCACCTCTTAGGTGGGTTGAACCCGTTTTGACAGCTCTACTAATTATGCACATAGCTAAAAAATTTATACATTTACATATAACTATTTACTTAATTCTTTCATTGATTTTAATTATTATAAAGTATAATTTTACCTCAAATTGCGCTTATAAAATTTTGTTACATTATAAAAAAAAGTTACGTGTATGTTATTTAAATATGATTATAGCATGAAATAACAAATGAATGTTAAAAAGTCTCCATAACCAAACAGTAATATTGGGACTCCTAACAACATGCAGCAGTTGACATATCTTATTAAATAAATAAGTAAAATATGAATTATTAGATCAAAATTTAATAATTCATATTTTATTATAAATTCTGCAGTATTATAAATTATCCAAGTTCTTGGCAACATGCATAGAGTTCAGACCTCTATTGAAATGACACGTCATAAATTTTGAATAAAAAAGTTAAAAAAGATAATATAAAAATAATTTATTTTAATTCATAGGTTTTCCGCATCCAAGCTCCTACGTGATTGAAAAATGTGTCATGACTGTTCTAAAAAGTTTAGGCTCTTGTTTTTTTTTTTTTTTTTTTTGCTTTTTCATATAAAGTAACTTGAAGCATTTTATCCGCTACCAATTTTGAGAACAAAATTTTTAATGCTATAGACTAGTAAAAAAAAATTTAATAGTCCAAATAAAAATTATGTTTAAATAGTATAGACTAGTAAATAAAAATTTAATAAAATTACATGACATTAGATTAGTTGATTGTGAATATGAATTATTAAATTTTTGTTCAATAGTTAAAATAAAAACATAACCATCAATTTTACATATAATCAATTAAATTTGTAAGTTTGTTACCAAAAGAGAAATGTTAGTAATTTTTTTATTTTTGGCCACATTAGTAATTTTTTATCATGTAATACATTTATAGTGTAAAATATAATTTGTTTCCCCCATTTATCAAATAATTATCAATTTGATTCCTTATTGATTTTTATTTTTATTTTAGCACTCCACTTATCAATTAATTCTTTATTTGGTTCCTCACGTATATTTATTTTCAATTTGATCTCTCATTATTTTAATCAATTCTTAATTTAGTCTTTCACTGATTTTAATTCTTAATTTAGTTCCTCTCATTTAGTTAAAATTAAATAATTAAATATACTAATTATTTAATTAGTAGGAAATTAAATTAAACATAAATTAATAAAAAAAGGATTAAATTAAAAATAAAGATCATTGAAACATCAAATTAAAAATTTATTAATAAATAATATACTAAATTAATATTTTACTAAGCATTTATTTTAATACTTTTCCCTTACCGTGTTTAAAATATAAAATATATATGTATATATATATATATATATATATATATATATATAAAGGTATTAGTAAATTCTATCATGACCATACTCTCTATGGCTACATTTAATCTTTTACTTTTTTAAAAAATTATTAAACTTAATTCATTTGTCAAACCTTAAATTTTAAATCTAAGAAGATTAAATTTTTTATTTAAAAAAAATAAAAAATTAAATATAATATTTTTAAATAATAAATGACTATTTTAAATATTTTAAGACAAAAAAAATACGTGATTAAAAATATATTTTACTTGTTTTTGAATTATAGTATTGTATCTGTGTGGGCTTGCTTTCCCTACGGGATTTTGTACATAAGTTTGCTCAAATCCGGGTCTCATCCCAGCCTGGACGTGGGTCCCTTTCCTTCCCTCAATCTCGGATTTGGGGCTTTTTTATCAGTATATAATTAAAAATAAATATCAAATTATATATATATATTTTGGTGCTATTCGTTAGAAAACTCAGAATAACTATTTGAGTTCCATAAATTCATCAGCATAGAAAATGAAAACTCAAATTCCCCAAAGTCATTATAAATAAAGGCTGACATAAAACAAAAATGAGAGAAACTCAAGCTCATTGTCCGAGTTTCTCAAAATGTTAACATTTTAAAGTAATCCTTTTCATAATATAAGATTTGACGTTTTTTATTTTGTGTAACGATATGAAAAAAAATTAAATTTGATGTCATTTTCTTTTCAACTTTTAGAACGATTTTCAATTCCCAACAACAACCAAAATTTTTCCTACCCATGAAATTAATTTGAGACTATAGTTTCAAACAATGTTTTGAAATGTTAATGGATCCCTCCTGGACAGTAGGGTTTTGTCAACATTTCAAGCTATCAGATGATAATGATATTATATGTAATTTTTAATTAAATCTTTATTCAATGAACTATCTAATTTTAAACAACTTAGGATCGATCTGTGTTCATTTTAAAACCCATATATTGAATTAGGTAACTTGTTGGATGGCAGATTACTTGGTTTAATTAATTTAATTGATGATTGAATTGAATAGCATCATAATATGCAAAAATAACCATTAATCAATTATTATTTCTTCCCTTCAGTGATTCATGTGCGTTTTGATCATGTTTGTATTCTTTACCAAAATTCTAATGCAAATAACTAAGAGTTAAGATGTATAAACTTTTAGAATTGTAAGGAGTAGTAATAATAATAATAATAATAATAATGTTCCGCTATTTAGTAATAATAAAAGTACTTTTGTGTCAATACAATTTCTTCTAATTTGTAAATTTTTTTAGTAGTCAAAATGTACTGCAAACTGAAGTCTTTAAACCAACATATTTAAAGGAATTTTTAATAAAAGAAATCCATTTTATGCTTGAGGTGTTTTGGTCCAATAAATTTGGTTGTAATACATTTTGTGACTTTGAAAATTTTTTCATATATTTTTATAATAAAAAAACAGGTTACTTAGTCGAGCTCAAATTTCATACTGTACACAGCAAAGCAAACTGGGCAGTAAATTGACGTTTTACTATTTATTCTCATATTTCACTTTTTTTTTAAATCATATTTTAATTATTTTGCCTTTTTATGATTCAACCCCACACAAGCTTTTTGGTTGTCATGAACTCACCATGTGAAACAACCAAAGCATAAGACAAACAAGCATTAACAACTCTTTATCAGTCACATGCCTCCCCAATACCATTCTTCTTTCATTAGTACTGTACTTCTACCTAAGCCTGGTTGGATTTATTCCAATTTTTTTTACCATATCTAACTTTGGAAAGCAATTAATGCCTTTTCCTAATCCTTTCTATTTTTGTTTAGAACAAAATTTTACATAAAAGTTAGCCCATAAGGATACTGAAAAGGGGTTATTTGGGGCAGTGCAAGCTAAGGTTAAACATAAACTATTGGCTTAGACAGTGAAGAGCATGATTAACAGTTAATTAATAATATCAAATCGCAATTGAGAGCAACAGATTTGGGCCCTGTGTGTCTGTAATCATGTGCTTAGTATATAGCAACCTTGAAGGGACAGCTTTCTAGTTCTTGACAGATATTCTAAGGTTGGTAAGTGTCCCTAGATGTAGATGAAGGTCAAAGACACTCTAGCACATACCATGGAAAATAATACAGTTTTGATCAGTTGTTAGACCAAACTCTTAGAATTTAGAACAGTTGTGCCAGCTGGGTTTATTTATGTACCTGCTTTGCTGTGAATTAATCATCACAAACAAAGATGTTTGCTCTTATTATAAACCAATTTCTGTTGACGTTAACTTGTTAAATATGCTTTCAATAAAATTTATTTTTAATATGCGTTAAACATTTGTAAATAATTGACTTGATCCATTTATCTTTCATGAAGCAGATTATTCTAAGAATCTTTATACTAAGAAAATTTAGTTTATAAAAAGTGAGTCAATTAAAAAGTATATAAGTATATCTGATATATTTATATTTTATATATATATATATATATATATATATATATATATATATTTGTTTTCCACCTGTAGATGAAGTATTATTGAAAATCATTTTTGTTCCTTGTTCTTAAGATAGATGCAAAGAGCCAATTAAACATACCACAATGAGTGTGTAAAGTATTATGGTCTTCAAACATACATTTTAATGCAAACAGATATATAAACATGTTAAATTCAATTTTTTAATTAGACTCATTTCTAATTTATTTATATATTTTTCCATAATTAATTTATTCTATTTATCTTTAATAAATTAAATCCATCGAATAGTCTTTTTGCTTATGTTCCTTGTGAGAACATGTAATTAAACATGATCACAAATTGGAAAAATAAATAAATTAACAATTTGACCTGATGAAGACGACATCGTTGATCTGAGTATTGGTTGAATCTAATAAGTTCAACTCCCAATGCCCAAGAACGTTTCTCATAGTGTTTTAACGGTAGAGAGAGAGTGATAGATTTAATATATGAAAATTAAAGCTTCAGTGTGTTATTTATAGGGTTTTATTTTAATAATATAATTAATCAATATTATTAAAATAAAATCCTTCAGAATCTTTAAAACAATTTCTCATTTAAATAATTAATCAAAATTAAGTCTATTAAATCTCTCTCTGGGTAACAATTTCAAATTAGTAATCTAACAGGATGATTACTAATACTCTTGGACTGTAGGTTGGTTTTCTGTCCAGTGGGTTTGTGAATAATCGAACCCATCATCTATTATCCACAAATTAAAAAAAAAAAATCAATCCATTCACAGTTTATAAATTATAACATTAATTGCTTAATTAGAATTAACAAGATACTAATCTAATAAAATAGTTAATGCTAATCCATAAAATATTAAAATTATTCTAACAATCTCCCACTTGGATAAAATTAATTAAATTATTAGGTCATTAAATAAATAGCTAATCAAGCATAATAATATTCACATAAACACACGGATGTGTGTATATTTATAAACCATACAAGATTCAGAGGTGAAACTATACACAAAGATCACTGAAACCGATAGGGAATCAAGTGATATTGACATTTCCATAAATAAGTTTCATAATCTAAATTGAATGGAATACAAAGTAACATTCAAAAAAATGTCAAATAACAATTCAAAATCCCTTAAGAATTTAATTCAAACTCCTACTAAACCAAGGCTACATCAAAAATTTTCAACAATGCCTGTGTGAGTCACATGATTCTTGAAGACTCCTACGTATAAGCCTTTGGTTCACAAATCCGCCAACATGTGTTCACCAGGAATGTGAACCAAACGAGTCTGAGATTCAGCAATCTTTTCTCTGACAAATAGGAACTTAACATCGAAGTGTTTAGTGCGACTGGAGTTCCTATGCTTCTGAGAAAAACTAACAGCAAACGAACTATCGTAGTATATGGTTAGAGGTCGTGATATAGAATTAACCAAATGCATGTCAGATATCAATTTCCTTAATCATATGGCCTGGCGGGTAGCCTTATAACAAGCGATGTACTCTGCCTCCATAGTCAAGGTAGCTGTTACTGATTGCTTACAACTCTTCCACGATACAGTTCCTCTAGACATCATGAAGATGTATCCAGAAGTGGATTTGCAATCATCCACACAAGATGCATAATCAGAATTTGAATAACCCACAATTTCAAGTGGCTCAGATCTTCTAAAAGTAAGCATGTGATGCTTTGTACCTTGTAGATATCTCATGACTTTTTTCACAGCCATCCAATGATTAGGACCAGGATTACTCAGGTATTTACCAAGCACACTGACAGCAAAAGCAATATCAGGTCGTGTGCACACCTGAGCGTACATAAGACTGCCAACAGCAGATGCATACAAAATCTTATTCATTTCGATTTTCGAATTATCATCATTGGGACAAGATGATCTAAACAACTTTTCACCTTCCTGTACAGGTGCAACACAAGGAGCGCAAGTATGCATGTTAAATTTCTTCAGCACTTGTTCAATATAAGTTGTCTGAGATAAACCAAGAGTACCATAAAATCTATCACGGTGAATCTAAATTCCCAAGATGAAAGAGGCTTCACCAAGATCTTTCATGTCAAAGTGGCATAACAAAATGTGTTTGACCTCATTCAACATGGTTACTGAGTTACTGGCCAAGAGTATGTCGTCAACATACAAAAAGAGTATCATAAAGTTGTTTTTATTAAATTTCTGATAGATACATTGATCAACAATGTTCTCTGTAAAACTAAGTGAGGTGATTATCTGATCAAATTTCAAACACAATTGTCTTGAGGCCTGTTTAAGCCCATAAATGGACCTTTTCAGTTTGCACACTAAGTGTTCTTTCCCTACTTCAGTGAATCCATCAGGTTGCGTCATACAAACATCCTCAAGCAAATCACCATTTAAGAATGCATTTTTGACATCCATATGATGAAGTTCAAGATTCAACTATGCAACAAGAGTCATTATAACTCTGAAGGCATTTTTAGTAAATACGGGTGAGAACGTTTCCGTATAATCGATCCCTTCCTTCTGATTATAGCCTTTAGCTACAAGTCTGACTTTGAATCTTTTAACTTCACCATTGGCCCCTCTTTTGGTTTTAAAGACCCATTTGCAACTAACAAGTTTACAACCATCTGGTAACTCAGTTAGTTCCCATACATGATTACGAGACATGGAGGACATCTCATCATTCATAGCCTCCAACTACTCAGATGAATGAGATCCTGACACAGCTTCGTCATAAGAAACTGGATCTGTGCCATCAACAATGTCTGATTCAAATTCTTGTAAGCACACTATGTAGTCATCTAAAATTGCAGGTCTACAAATCCTTTGTGATCGTCTCAAATTAAGAGCTGGTTCTCCTATATCAGTTATAAGAGCTTCTACAATGGGATCAATCGAATTCTCAATAAGGGTGTCATCTCTAATATTATGATCTACAGGTAGAGATGATAACGATGGTATGGGTAAGATGGTATCCACATAATGCAGGTTAATTACTCTAGTGACACCACTCCCACTACCCAAGTCATCCTCAAAATAAAAGGCTCTGTCAGATTCAATGACCCTGATAGTGTAACTGGGACAATAAAATCTGCAACCTCTGGATCTTGAACAATACCCAATGAAGAATCCGCTAATAGTTATAGAATCAAGTTTCTTGAGCTGCGGATTATAGGGTCTCACTTCTGCTTTACAGCCCCACACGCGAAAGTGCCTCAGACTAGGCTTTTTACCGGTGAAAAGCTCATACGGTGTCTTTTCAACAAACTTACTCGGAACTTGATTCAGGACATAGGCTGCTGTCTTAAGGGCATCACCCCACAGAAATTCTGGTAACGAAGAGTGACTGATCATGCTTCTAACCATGTCCATCAATGTGTGATTACGCAGCAACTCTATTTTGTTGTGGAGTGTCAGGCATAGTATACTGAGCTTCAATTCCTTGCTCCTGTAAGAATAGAGCAAACGATCTAGGATTTCTCCCGGTTTCAGTATACCTCTCATAATATTCTCCACCTCTGTATGATCTTATACTCTTGATTATCTTTCCAGACTTTAATTCAACGGCAGCTTTAAATGCTTTAAAGGCATCAAACGAGTCAAATTTTTCATGCAACAGATCAACCCAGTCGAATCTAGAACAGTCGTCTATAAAGGTTATAAAATATTTGTAATTGCCCATAGCAGAGGGAGTAATTGGTCCACTAATGTCTGTGTGGATCAATTCCAAAATAGCCTCAGATCTATTAGCCCCATTCTTCCTAGTTCTAGCGGGAAGTTTTCCTTTAATGCAGTCAATACAGGATTTAAAGTCAGAAAAGTTTAAGTCATGCAATATTCCTTGCTTAACCATTCTCTCCAATCTCTCTTTTGAGATATGACCCAAATGCCAATGCCATAATATGGAAGTGTTCTCATCAATTCTTCGGCATTTGTGTCCAATGACAGTATTAATTGATGCCACAGAAATGGAATATGAACAAGTATTCACATTCAAGCAATATAAACCGCTTATTAATCTAGCAGTTCCAAAAATGACTGAACTAAAGTAAACATCAATTCTATCATTTCTTTGCCAAAAAGAATATCCATATTTGTCTAACACAAAACTTGAAACCAGATTTCTCTTTGAAGAAGGTACATAAACAACGTTATTTAAAGTTAAAGTATGTCGAGAGTACAAGTTCAAAACTATAGTTCTTATGCAATCTACTACAGCTGAACTTTCTTCCACTCTTATAATGGTATTTTCTCTCTCATTTGGGCTTCTCTTGTTTTTGAGCCCCTGCAAGGAATTAGTTACATGAACAGTCGCCCCAGAATCCAACCACCAAGTGTCCATAGAGGTTTCAAAATTATTGGATTCAAGACAAACTAGAGCTAAGGGGGCAGTTTCAAGAAAGATACATTCTTTCTCACGTTTGTACTTTAGCTTAAGGCAATCTGAGATCTTGTAGCCAGGCTTCTTACAATAATTGCAATCACCCTTAAATTTCTTTTTCTGACCCTTATTCTTCTTATTTTTCTTCTTGATCTCAAAGAACCTTTTACTATTAGACTTGCCTTCAAGTTTCTTTCCTTTAAGCTTCTCATTTCCAGTCTTGCTTGACGAAGTATGAGAGATGTAGTTTACTGAATGGCCACATGAATTTGATTTCTTTAATGACTCCTCCTCTTAAGTCACGATGGACATCATCTGATCAATAGTCCATTCAGCTTCTTGCGAGTTGTATGTGGTTCTGAGAACCCAGTATTCTATTAGAAGAGACTGTAGGACTTTGTAGACAAGATAACTCTCACCCAAGTCCACATTTAGAGATTTCAGCTTGTTGAAGTAATTCACTAGCTTCATCATATGCTCACGTACACTAAACACTACATCATAATGAGTGTTATCCAGTAGTGAAAGATAATACGCTTTCTACGTCTTGTCGAACTTTTTGAACTTTTTCACTCACAGCCTTAAGGTATTCCACAGCGATGTCATTCTCAGAAATGCTCTGTTTGATTGTCTTCTTGATAGTGTATTTTATGACTGTCAAACAGATCATGTTAGATTCATACCACTACTTGTGATAAGCTCTGTCAGCAACACTAGACTCAGCAGTGAAATCTGCTAGTTTTGGATCTCTCATGGCTAAATCCTCCTTGGAGATGATCAGGTATATATTGAGGGACTCGTGCTAGTTATCATAATTTGTCCCATTAGAGTTTTCACCACAGACAGTTGCTGGAACACATAAGCTGATAAAACAAAATCAGGAAATATTAATTATGTCCCGGAAACATAATCATAAAACAAGATTTCCTTTACAAAATTCAACTTATGCAACTGTATCTTCAAGATGTGCATTATAATCCCACTTAAAGTCTTGGATTATAACTGATCAAGAAAGAAAACTCATATGTACTAATGATTTGGCCATAAAGAGAAATAACAAAATGCATCCATCGTTTCCATATCGATAGGATATAAGAAACAATGAAGACATTGGATTAAAATGCTGCTAACCATTCGCAAATGTATTTATTCCACATAATTATATTAACAATGTCACATCGATAGGGTATGTCCATTATCAATATAACATGTATATATACTCTTGTGGACTCATCATAATATTCAAACTCTTCCCTGATGATGGTAACTAAATTATCCAAAATTATAGGAAATTGAGTGACAAATGCGATATAAATTTATTTATAAAACAGACATATCACTATGATTGGACCCACGATAGGCGAGCACACAATCATTAGGTATATGTGACCTAAAGTTACGACAAATTCCACAAATTGTTTACTCTATTTTAAGGCATGTGCTTAAATTAGGAATAAAATATAATACTTAATTCAAAGAAATTAATTATGATTTATTTACACATAATCAGGGAGAATGAGCTAAACATATTGTCACATATTATATCTAGTCTAGGCATAAATTTTCTTAGATCAAAATTCCTTATCTAAATATTATTTTAAGGCCTTTAATTTTTTCAAAATTTCAAAACTCCTATTTCCAGGGCTCAAAAAATTCTGAAAAAATCACCATAATTTAAATCAGGATGAGTGGAGCTGATCCCCAAATTTTGGAGTTGATTGAACTGACGATGAGGCCACACGCACCACCACGCGCCAGAGGAGCGTGTGGGCTTCAACCTTTGGCAGGTCATTTTGACCCGACGTGTACCGTTTTTGACCCATCGGTTTTCACGTCTTTAGACCGCGAAATAGGGTCCTTTTCGATCGTCCTTTCACGATCTACAGTTTCCCGGTGGTTGTTTTGAATGAATCTATCCCAATTTTGTGAAAATTGCATCGAAAATTTAGATTTTTTTTTTATTGGTTGGTTTGTCAGTTTAACGTGGCTCACCAACGATGGGAAACTGCTGCATTTTTGAATCGCCGGCAACCTCTTTTGATGACGGCAGGGAAGTTCTTGCCAACGATGTGCTTCGACGATAACAGTAATGTTGTCGAGAAAAAGGAAAAAAAATAATTAAAGGCCATTTGGTTCTGATTACCGAATGATAATAATAATATATGAAATTTAAAATTTCATAAGCCAAAAATAAAATTTGTCTGATGAAGATTAGAAAAAAAATTTGATAATCAGAAGAGTTCATAATAAAAAAACCTGGCTCTGATACCATTTGATAGCGAAATTAAAACATGTAATTAAACATGATCACAAATTGAAAAAATAAATAAATTAACAATCTGATCTGATGAAGACGACATCGTTGATATGAGTATTGGTTGAGTCTAATAAGTTCAACCCCTAATGCCCAAGAGCGTTTCTCATAGTGTTTTGACGGTAGAGAGAAAGTGACAGATTTAGTATATGAAAATTAGGGCTTCAGTGTGTTATTTATAGGGTTTTATTTTAATAATATAATTAATCAATATTATTAAAAAAAATCCTTCAGAATCTTTAAAATAATTTCTCATTTAAATAATCAATCAAAATTAAGCCCATTAAATCTCTTTCTAGGTAACAATCTCAAATTAGTAATATGACGAGATGATTACTAATACTCTTGGATTGTGGGTTGGGTTTCTGCCCAGTGAGCTTGTGGATAATCGAACTCATCACCGATTATCCACAAATTAAAATAAAAACTCAATCCATTCACAATTTATAAATTATAACATTAATTACCTAATTAGAATTAATAAGATACTAATCTAATAAAATAGTTAATGCTAATCCATAAAAAATTAAAATTATTCTAACACCTTGCCCTCAAAAAAATTCAAGCAGCCAATAAAAAAGCTAGAAATGAATTTATGAGATAGTAGGATCCACTTACAAATACCTTTAGGAAGAAATCATACATCTAAAATTATCGTTTTAATTCTATTGTTATTTTTTGGTGGCAGCATTTTCTATCTTACTCACAATTGCCCTCTAAAGTCATAAATCTGACTGCAGAGGATCCCACTCGTATTTCTAGAAAATGAAGTGACTCTTAGGACAGATAAGAGCTCATTTAATGCTTCTACCTCCAACCACCAAATTAAAACGGATGCTATACATTAGTCAGGTACATTATTTATAACAAGAATCACACACCACATTCAGTATGAAGCATGTTTTTTACCTTAGCAAAGTTGATAGCAATTTTGTCCATGGTTGGACTAACCTTAAAGTAATGTCTCACATAGTCCTCCACAACCACCTTCTCGTAGGCTTCTTCCTCTGCAACTAAAGGTTCAATTAGGGTTGTTGTTGGTGGGCTATAGAACAAAGCAATGGACCCACGTTCCACATCCCTTTGAGTAACAACCCTATGCCATGTGCTCTGGACTAGCCCATTGCTCATTATCACAAGGAAGTCTCCTATGATGACCAGCAAGTGGTCAAGTGGCCATGAGACAGTGAGCCAGGTCCGGTCCTTATTGAGGACTTGGAGGCTCTGGTTAGAGCCAAATTCAGTTAGGATTGTGAGGGCACTAAGGTCAGAGTGTGGATTGAGGACGAGGGCTAGGTCTGGTCTTGGGCATGGTGGGTAGTAGTTCACTCTAACTTTGATCTCGCTCTGTTTGGGATGAAGCACTTGAGGAAAACATCATGGCTTTCAAGTGATAAAGCCTCTGCTAAGGCAACAAGCAGGTAGTCCATCACACCTCTTGCTTCTTCAACGTATCTTTCTATAGCTTCCCTGGAAAGAAATAGTGATGCTTGGTCACATATATATATACACCTGTTCAATAAAGTTTTAGGTGCTCAGATTAAGCTCAAGCTTTTGCAAACCTTAAATTAGGCCTTTAATTATTACTAAATGTCAACTAATAATTTAGATCTAAAGGTAAAGTTTGACTGCATAAGTGTTTATTTTGTGTATAAATAGAAGTTTGAGAAAATTTTTGAAAACATTAATTAACATTCTATCAATTAATTTTACCTTTCAAAAGTGACATATATAATATATCTTCCAAACATTTTTTTTTAATCATATCTAAGCTGTAGTTTTGTTATGACAGTACAAATTATGAAAAACCACGACATTTCTAAACAAACCCAAAATCTTAGTGTTAGGCTTTAGGCCAGACCTTGACATGAGGTCAAATATATCCATGAACTGATTTAGCACACAGATCATATCATCCTCTCCTCTCTTGTGGAAAGATCCATTTTCAGTCTCCAAGTAGCTGGACAATGAAAGAGGGGCAATGAAATCAGAATATGTACCTGAAATTAGTTGGTTTGGGGGGCCAAACATGGAGTCCCTCTTCATCTCCAACAGGAGGAACTGCTCTCACTGTCAATCGATCTATCCAGTCCAACGCCTGATCTTCAGACTTGACATAGTTTCTCCCATACCCCATATTATCTATGTAACCATAAGTTCCCACACAAGCTTTCTTCTATTCAAAAGACAAGCCAAAGAACCCTCTCACCACATCCACAGCACCACCCACAACTTCCATTGGAATCCCATGGAATCCCATGGTCCACAATCAAGAACGCACCAGAACCCCTTGCAGCATCGGCTAAATTGGCTAGCTCCTCTGCTCGGTCCCATCCCTCAGTTTGGCTAAATTTACCATGGTGGGAATTTCCTCGAACACATGGTGGGCACACGTGTTTGAGTCGGGCCTCTTGAACCTATGAGGCAAGTGTGTGAGTCCTTGGCGAGCAAGCTCTTGAACCACAGGGACCTTCAGGGTTCTGAGCTTCCCCTTCTCGTCCAAGAAACTGGTTTGGTGGTAGTATGAGTATCCCGTATCTTTCTCCATGCTTCCTAATAGCTCTATCTCATTGTCAGTTACTGTGAACCATGTATAATTACCATATATTGTGGTGAGACGAAACTGGATTCGTAATAGCATGAACTTATAATCTATATTGTCGTTATTCATAAAGCTGTTAAGTAACACTATTCCTTACAAAAATGGTTTAACTATGAAATTACGAAAGAAGACATTACTTTATAATTTTATATATAATTATTATCATTTTCTTAAATCTTTCGATAAAATTTGTTTCGTCTCTTATGCTTTCCTTTTTAAATGAAATTACAAATTTTTTCCATTCCAGGTCGACGATGTCCGATAACTATTCTACTGCCGCTGGTTGCAAGTAATTAAGTCGGGATCACGATTGCAAGATGTTAAAGAAATTAGCATTATTTCGTGCTTTTATATTATCATTAATTCACTCATATCTTAGATTCCCTTACTTTTTTAGTACGTGTATGTCTAGATTCTTATTTTAAGAAGATCTTTTGTTGGCAAAAAGAATTACAACGTAGTATATAAGGTGCTAGGATGATTGTTGAAGAATATATTCTCTTGGCCATTATCCTTTTCATGTCTCTTTTGGAATCCATGCTAAATAAAACATAATACAGTATGTCCAAGATGAGGGGTAATAAGAATATTAAACTGATTTTAAAATGAAGAAATACTAGTTAAGGCGGTAGAAATAAATAATTCACAATACTCAATATTTAAAGGAGAAAATTATTTAGAGAGAGATAGCACAACAAAAATTATGATTTTTTAAAAGTGAATTAAAAAGGTCTATATCAACAATATTTAAATGAACTCAATTTTTCTCTCAACTAATTTTTATTTAATAATTTAATGAAATAATAATTAATTAATAATAGACTATAAGTTAGAATTTTTACCTAAAGAGTTTATGAATAATCTAAGTCATTATTAATTATTTATAATTAATATGAATTCAATCCAATCCATAGTTTAAATAAAAATTAATTGTTTAATTTATAATCATAAAAAAATGATACTAATAAAAAGATTAATATTGATCCTCAATATAATTTAAAATTATTCCAAGAAGATTCTAATCACCGGAGGTGAGTTTAGGACCAATAAGGTTCTCCATATCAGATTGTTTTATTCATTTATGGTTTTGACGAATTTTATAATGCTTATAATTTGGTCCGATGCTCCCAAATCTGGCTGCTGTGAGCTTTCTCCGAAAACTGTGAGCGCAAATGTCCAATATGATTCCGTGTTAAATGCTTTCACCTCAACTATATTGAAAATTCTTTTATTAATTATTTTGTCCAAATTGCTGAATTCAATTATTTCTTAAATGTTCTTGGCGGAAAAATTTGTTTCTTAAAATGGTTGTTAATTAACATATTGATATTACTAATCTGTACCAGTTAATAATTTATTATTGAAATTGCACTGATAATATTCTGACTCCTTTACTTTAATAATTTGTTATTGAAAATTAATGTTAAATATATTACATAAATGATGAGAATGAATTTATGAAGATCGAGCTTGACTTCTCAAAATGTTCCTAGTTTAAGAACGTCACTTAACGTTTTTTAATTAATATATAAAAAATTTATATATATATATATATATATATATAACGATAAAAAGATTTAATATAAAAGAATAATGTATTTATAATGAGAATCACACACCGCATTCATTTTGAAGCATTATAGTTTACTTTAGCAAATTAAGTTGATAACAAAGTTGTTTTAAAAAAAACCAATACTTAATGATTTGAATTGAATTAAGGGACCAAAGTATATAAGAATCAAATCCAGGTTACTTGCATTTTGAGAAAAATATGAAAATTTAATTATTAATATTAAAAGTATTACAAAAATTTAATAGTTCAAATTAAATTTAATCGATCGCACAATCTTAAAATTTAATCAAGGATCTATCTTAAAAGCCTTGCATCATCCTATGACCACCAATTTTAGAACTACCAAAGATCCATCTCTCATCTTACAGGTTTCTTTCCTTGCAGTGTAAAGGCTCAATATAAGCAAATGAGACTATTAAAATAGCTTATAACTAAACTTTCATATAATTAATCACCACTAATCGATAACAAAATGTAATGCTCTGAACAAAGCAATATACCCGAGTTCAACATTCCTTTTAGTAACAACCCATAACCCATTGCTTGTAATAAAAAATATTAACTAGTTTTGATATATTTAGATAACAGTTAATTTAGTATATTAGTTTCAATAAATTTTTTTTTTTAAAAAAAGTGTAAACTATTAAAATAGTTATGTTATTGAGAGTGATACACTAAATTAATCACCATCTAAATATGTTAGAACGGGTCAATATATTTTTATTATTTGAAGCAATTATCCTACAATTACTAGCAAGTCGTCCTGTGGCCACGAGGCAGTCGGTGAGAGTTGAGAGGTGCACTCACTGCATGCACCATTTGTAGATGCCAATAATTTTTTTGTACATTTTATATTCTTCAATTTTAAAAATTGATTGCAAGATTTTTTTAATATTATCAGTTTTATGTAATATAATTTTTAATGTAAGTTAAAAGAGGTCAAGTTAGTAAAAGATATATTTCAATTGTCATCCCATGTAGCATAAAAGAAAAAAAATTCTTATTGAAAAAAATCCTAAACCGCCAGAGTGGGTTAAAACAGGTTACTTTTTTTGACCCACTAACTTGCTAAAGTTGAATTATATTGGTTGGACTATCTTATTTTGACAATTCTATATATTGATTTATTATAGTTCAAAAGTAAATTTGAACCGTCAAATACTATCTCTATGTAGTAAAAATCCCAATCTGTGAAAAAAGAAAGAATAGAAAAAGAAGGAAATTATGTAAAGAACAATGAAGAGGAATAGCAATCCCTGTGGCGAGGTTGATGTTGGCCCTCTCAATCCAGAGATAGTACCATCATCCACCTTCTTTTCTCTACATCCCCTTTCACTTTCACCAACCATACACATCTCTTTCATGTTTTATTGCAGACAATACTACTACACAACCAAATGCCCACTTTTATTGTTTCTTCAATGCATCAATTAACCTTTTCCTTTTCCTTTTTTTTTTTTTTTTGAGAGAAGCAGATATATAAGAAAGTAAATATAGTTATGTTAGTCTCTATCAAATTTCATTTTGATAATTTTAATTTTTTTTACAAGGTTAATTTTGGATTAGTTCCCATGTCATTCGAGTATCTTGAAATTCCAATGCACCCATCACATTAATATGAAATGCATTTAAGAAAATAAAGTCTATGTATTAGCTTCAAAATAAAAAAATGTAGAGTTGTGAAAATAGACTAGGCCCACCCACTTGGGCTGGCCCATGTAGGTTGAACTAAATTGATTCACCTCAATTTGGTAGGGGATGTTGAACTTGACTTACCACCAAAAACTTAACAAAAAATTGCAAAAGAAAAAATTCAAATAAAAATATTCAATTATCAAGTTAAAAATTTAATTTTAATATGGAAAATAATTTATTTTATCAATTTTTGCAAACTAAAAATAAAAGTTACTTGAGATTATGTAATGTCAAACTTTTCTTACAAAAAAATTTAAAAAACCTCTTAAGTGAGTTAATTTACTAATCCATCAAATTAATTAGTTTTACTTGCAAATTAAATAAGTTGAACTAGTTTAATCTAAATATATTAAATAAATTAAAATTTACAACCCAACCCACTATTTTGGTGGGTTAAATGGGTTCAATATGATGGATTAAATCTATTCTAACATTTATAATCATTATGCTTATTTGAATTATCTTCTCAAACATGATTTTTTTGCTTTCAAATGAAGAAGAAACAGGAAAATTTTGTATGATATTTTTATTTTCATTTATCGTCTTAAAAACTCAAAAAAATTGTAAGTGTTATAAAGAACTAAAAATAGAAAAAAAAATTTGAGTGTTCTATTTCTTGTATTTTTCAAATTCAAGATAAAATAAGGGGAACATCTCATGAGAACAATTTCATCAAATAAATTTTTTTTTTTTATATTTTCATTTTTAAAACTTCTTTTAAAACAATTTACCAACTACTACAAAAAAAAAATTTAACACAAATATACAATCATGTGGCACATCATATCTCCGTGACCACCTAAGTATTACCCATTTTAATTATTTGATTTTTAATCTCAAGGATAAAAGAAAGGTGACGAGGCATGTAAAAATAAGAACGTACAAATATGATTGTCGATATGGATATACGTTAGGATCTGGTGGCATTAACGGAAGTGTCAAGATCGAAAGTAGACAGTTAAATGAGTTTATGCATTTGGCGAAATTATCAAGATTTATATTATTTTATAAATAAAATTTTTTATACATTTACTTAATTATGTAAAAATATAATTATAATATTATTAATTTTTATGTTAATAATATTATAATTATATTATTATATTATAATTAGATACATTGACGTAGCATTAAAGACGACACTTATAATATATTGGTTATTATCATATAACTTCATAATAATTAATTAATATTTCACTATTATTATTACTCCACAAAGATAATTCTGGTCTTTTTATTGACCTTCACCGTCAACTTTACAAGTGTGATCAACATGGCTATATATTTTATTCTAAGAGTTGAATCATTAGCCATAAATCATTATTTTTTAATATTGCAAATCATGGTTTGAAAATTATATATACCATGATACCAAACCTATGGAAAAATATTTCAGAAGATAAAGTACAAGTCGATACTAATAGAAAAAAATATATCCATAAAATATAAATTATTTTTATAAAAGATTACAATTTCTTAATTGTTGCTAAACCCTCATTTAACAATGATTAATATATTGTTGCTAAACTTTTTGACCAATGGTAATGTTATTTTTAAAAATTTGAGAAAAACACCATTTGGGTCCCTCAACTTTTGAGTTTATTTCAATCTGGTCCCTCACTAATCTCCAATTTTAATTTAGTCCTTTATTAATTTTTAATTTATTGTCTTTTATTTATGAATCTAGTCCCAATTTGATCTCTCACTAATATAAATATTAATATATTTAGTCTAAATTTAATTGAGAATATGGGACAAAATATATTAATTTTTATATTAGTGAGAAATCAAATTGAGACTAAACTTATAAATGAGGAATAAAATTGAGAATAACAATTGGTAAGGAGTCAAATTAAGACTATACTTATAGGTAAGGGACCAAATTGAGACTAAAAATTAATGAGAGATTAAATTGAGACTTAATTAATAAGTAAAGGACCAAAATAATGTTTTACTCTTAAAATTGTTTTAATTATGTTTCCTAGCATTTTTCTCTTTGTACAATGAACCTGATGAAAAAAGAAAAATTGTTCATTAACCGAACCAACACCTAGCAAAAAACCAACAAATTTTCGTACACAAGAAACAAATCTCTAACAACAAGACAAATATTGAAGAGGAACAACTAATTTCCATTAAATATTGATATTGTAAATAAATATATATTAAAATAACTAAAAAAAGTTTAACTGCAAATATAATTAAAGTCTTAGAAAATTAACTATTCATGTACCTGGAATGCGGAGAACTAGTCATCTTGAATGAGGGGATTTCTACTATCTTGATTATTTAGTGCCTAAAATTTGAATCAGGATATATGTTATCAGTATTAAGTTAAACATCAAAATACAATAACATTTATTTATTCAACCACTATAGTTACAAAGTTTTAATAAGGAAAAATTAATTATTTGGTCCCAATACCATTCACCAAGTTTTTAATTGGTCCCTATATTTTATTTTTTTCAATTTGCTCCCTATAGTTTCAGAAATTTGCAAATCATTCCCTACTGTTAATGTCAACACTGACAACGTTAATGAATGGACTGATATGGTGAATCTATGCTGAGGTGGAATGCCATAGTCGAAGATTTATGCCACATGTGTTGCCAACCATGCAAAACACTTATTATTATTATTAATATTATTATTTTTTTTTTTTGTAATATCTATCAAAACATAAAGTTACATATCTGAAACTTCTGGGAATAAAAAAGTGGAGGAGTTTACTGAGAAATCAACGAGACCCCTTGTTCATGGAATGGAGTTACACCTAAAGTTATCTCGTCAAACAAGTCCTTTCGTTCACGGGAATAGGAGCTACTTTAAGTTTTGATAGATTTTATAAAACTAAAAAATAAGTGTTTTGCATGGTTGGCAACGCATATGGTATAAATCTTTTACCACCATGTCAGCCCATTCATTAATAGTGTCAGTGTTCGAATTGACGGCAAAGAGTGATTTGTAAATTTTTAAAACTATAAAGAGTGAATTGAAAGAAAAAAAATATAGGGACCATTTTGAAAACTTGGAGAAGGTTTAGGAACCAAATAATTAATTTTTCCTTTTAATAATTATCCTTTGAACTTTTAGTATGGCAAATTCTAAGTGCCAGTTAACATTTCCGAAGAGAAAAGCCAAAACTACATCCATTTGATGTGATTTTTCAAGCATTTTTTTAACCATTTGACCTTGTTGTACAACTGTTTGGGCTTGTTGTGCCTCTTGCTCTACTATTTTTGTTTTTTTCTAATGTCTGTTTAGTTGTTAGAATTAATATAATAAAAATGAGAATGAGAGTAAGAATAGGAATAAAAATATTAAAATATTGTTTGGTTAAGAAAGAAAGAGAATGGATATATCTTTTTTTATTTTGTTTAGTTAATATATTACACATGAGAATCAATTAGGTAGTGTACATATTTTATCATATTATTCCTTATCATAAAATAATAAAAAAAAGTTAGACATCTCATCGAATTATTAATTAATAATATGATGATATATTAATATATATTTAACTAATAATATAATAATATATATTTAATAAATTAAAAATAATAATTTAAAAATAAATAATAATAAATCAAATAAATAATAATAAATTGGGGTTTTGATGTATCATAGGAGTATTTTTGTTTGAAAATTACTATAAGTATGGACACTTTTGCTAAGCATATTTTTATTTCTAAGAAACCTATCTCATTCTATAGGTTCAACTAGAGAAAGAATTCTTCCTTATATGAGGGAGAACAAGTTTCTTAAAAAATAAAAATGAGTATTCAATTTGTTAATCAAATATGAAAATGAAAGTATTTTTCATTCTCTTATTTTGATTCTAACAACTAAACAAGGTCTTAGTTGTCGCCTCATCTTACAATTCATTGTAAGAGAGGTTATACGATGAACTGCCACATGCATAACTACACCACTTTTAATATATAAAAAAACCTAATGTCAAATCTCAAAGATTTTAAGAAAATATCTACCTATGCATAATTCAAAATTCAATTACAGAAGATTAGTGGAATCCAACCTCTTTGTTAGACAATTATGTTTCAGCATTTAAACTTTGGACACAGTGATAGTGGTGACCAACTCATTAAAGAGAAAAATGGGAGAAGGAGTAAGTTGGTGAAATAGTAATGGGTGGGAGGCAGTTGATAAATTATGAGCCCCTTTTGTGCTGTGGACGTTGCTTTGATGTTTATGGATTTGAATCTTCGAAAGCATGAAGTTTGTAAAGTGTCCCTGACGTATGTGTGTGCCTGTGCATGTGGGCGCACGTGTGGGTCTGTATACGTGTTAAATTTTCATTTTCTTTTATTAATTTTTTTGTCAATTTAAAAAGAGACAAACATAAACTGAATAAAATTTATTTAGGTGAAACGTATTTAAATTATAAGTCACATTTACTATGTGTTTATTTTTCTTCAAATGGATAAGAAAATAAAATTTATGATTTTTATATAAAGATACATATATTGAAATTTTATTGATATGAAATATAAATATACAATTACTAAGACACACTTGAGTAATTGTTATAATAAAAGATGTAATTTTTGTTTATAAGGGGATCCTTATGAACAATGGAAAGGGTGATTCCTGTCTTTATATTCTAACAAAATAAAATCAATCTCCACTCTTGTTATTACGGGAGAGAAATTCTTTTTGTCCCCATGAGACAATCCCCTGAATTTCAAAATTGACAACAATTACAAATTTATAGTGAAGTTTCAATCTAATTATGGATTGTATTGTAAGTATATATAACTTAAAATTTTTTATTAAGAACAACGTTTAATATGACAATTGGCGTGACTAAATTAGTTAACTTTGAGAACTACTATATTAAACTACAATAAATATTTTATATTAGAATGAAACTTTGGGCATTAAAAAAGCAAACGTTGGTCAACTTAGCAATAATTAGCACTTAAATCTTATTCCTAATATATATGATGGATTTACTTAGAGATATATAGAGGTCCCAATAAGTTCAAGATATATTTAATTACCAAGAATTTGAGGTGGAGACAACTACTAAATTGGACCCCATCTAGTGATATTATAGCTGGATATATCTAATTAATATCAGAGGTATCCCCAAAAGATGGTAAATAGGTGATTTTATAATTCCAACATTTTAATTATTTTAATTCCACGTGATGCTTCCTCAATACTGACCATTGACTATGCAAAGATACACTCAACAACCCTCTCGTGGTCTCAAGCTAATAAGCCATGCATGTCTTTTTCCCATTTACATTACTTAAGCTTCAATGCATTATATATTTGTTATGTTATTCTCTAATTTCATTATGATAAATATATGATTAATTAATAATAATATATAATTTAATTTTAAAATAATATATTTATCTGCAATAACCATATGGTGATATAATTTGTTAATCATGCATTTATCATGTTTTAATTGAAAAACAATATAACAAAAATATAAGTAATCACATATAAGTTTTTTCCAAACAATAAATAATGTAATTTTTAAGTGTTTATTTTTTAATTAATGAAAATATAATAAGTATACACACACAATTATAGCTACTATTGTCGGAAACAAAGCCATGCATGCATGGACTAATCACTAATCACTATCCCACTTACAAAAGGGAGAAAATAAAAAACGAATCAACAATACGTTTTATTGACTCTTCTATAAAGTAAAATCAAGAGAATGAATAGTATTGAATTTAACCAAACTTTGAGCATAAATTGATGAGTGGAATGGGGATTTAATAACTAGTTGATTCAACAATTTATGTAGATGGATGAAGAGCATTTGTTACCAAGTTTTTTTTTTCCTTTTTTATTAAAAAAGTGACACATACAATATTTTGTAAGAGAATTACACATAAATTCATGTGATGATAAATGACAAAAATTCAATTTTATCTGTTATTAAGTTATTGAAGAATAAACACTTTAAGAATCTATTATCTATTATATATAAGTAAAGTAAGCTTTTTTTAGTGAGAAGCTTCATTTGATTAAACCTGCAACTCTTTGTATAATGACTTTTTACTTTTTCATACATCTATTGAGAATTTTTTGAATTATATAAATTCTTTGTTGTTAATAAGAAAATTATGAAGTAATTAATTAATATATTAATTAATCACCTATTAATATATTAATTAATATATAAGAAAAATTAATGAATTTTTAATTGTCAACTAGAAAAATTATGAATTAATTAATTAATCGTTGAAGGCTGAGAAATTTTTGAAGTAAACAAAAAAATTAATGAACTAATTAGCTACCTCTTAAATTAAAAATTTTTTTAAGTTCAAATATTTTTAGAGTCAATGAAAAAAATATAGAATCAATTAATTAACATTCTTTTGAATTTTGTAATAAAGGAGTATAGACATAATTTGAAATTGTTCAAAATTAAAGCAAAAAATAATAATGTATTATTAAATAATTTATTTAATAATTTAAATTGTTCAAAGTCCAAAGCAATGTTAAATATGATTCCATCCATTTATAATATTTTAAAGATTTTTTTTTTTACAAAAATAAAAGTTGTTTAGTACATAAAAAACGATATTTTATAATAGTATCCTTTCATTAAATTCAATACAATAATTTAAAACATTTTAACATATTATAATATAAATTAATTTTTTTTAAGATGTGGACAAGTAAACTAGTTACATTTGAATTTATGCAATGCAATAATCAAACTTAAAGATCAAGCATCTGTATTTCTGGCAAAAAAAAAAAAAATTCAAGCATCTTATAATGGTCTGCGCTTAGAAAATGCAAAACAAACTTTTTAAGAGATAAAGCTGAATTGAAGTGTGAGATTTGATCTTATCTTGATCCATAGTCAAACCTCAAAATTGACATTCTTATAATATGGATACTCATTTGCTTTAACAAAATAAAATAAAATAAATTCTACTGATGCAATAAAATCATAGAATATTCAATTATTACCAGCCTGTTACCAACAAAAGCTTTAATGGATAGAACTTGTCAATATACGTTTGAAAGGTAATGAACAAACTTTTCCATAAGTTTAGAAAAGATTAATGACTTGTAATTTCAATATTGGGTTTTTTTTTTTCATTTGGTTTAACTGAGATGACTTATTCATGTGTTACAATCGAAGTTTACAATCGAAGTTGTTCAAATAATTAAGGCAATTAAGAAATTTATTAAAAAAATTCTTGTGACTTGATTTTTAAAATAATTAACTTGGTTTAACCACAAGTAAGTGACATGCTCTATTATTAGACCAGCCTTTGAGACTTAAAATTGTTTACTTGTTTACTTTAATAACATGATGAGGATTCATTGATAAGTTTTGAAACATGGTATAAATTAACTCAACCATTGCCTGATTTTAAAAACATTTTTATTTATTTATTTTATAAAAAAAAGGACAAAAACATTACGATGCAGCTTTAAACAATAAACCTTAGAAATGGCCAACAAGCATGTGGCCCAGGGGGCTCCACTTTGAGGGGTCTAGAGAATTAGTATATAATCACCCCAATTAGACATAAAATAAGGAATAATTAAGAACATATTTTTGGTATTAAAAGAAGGAATAATATTGCAAATTACAATTTTAAATTGAACCAAGCAAGAAGGGTTAGATAGGAGTGCGTGTGCACGTGCAAACATGTGTTTGAATATGTGGAAGCCCGCAAATGAATATCATCCACACGTGCCCACATGCCTCTGTGAATCTGAATCCTAGTTAGAGTAAATTCTTGAAAAGCAGAGAAGGGGGTTTTGTGAATTTGATTGCATGTGGATTCATAAAACCCTAGACAAATGCACTGAGCCCGAAAACAATTTTTACAGTCCCCATTGATGTAGTTCTGCCTGGATCATTACTTTTTTTAATCCTGGGCATTACGATAGGAGTGTGTTTGAATTTTACTCGAATCGAGTTTCTATTTAATATTTTTACTGTAGTTTTTAAGGGAATCGATCTGAAATTGATAGGGAAAAGTAGTATTTTTCTCTCATAAAGTAAAGTCATTTGGATCCCAAAACATTATTTTCCAAGCATATAGAATCTCACTCTTCCACACAGAGACAGAGAGAAATGGGAGGAAGTGGTGGGGTTGGGGGATGAGAGACTGAGAATAACATATAAAACAACTAGTACATTTTGCACTGCAATCTGCATAATGAGAGAGTTCAAATTATGGAAGGGTTTTGTTTTTTCCTCCAGCCATTCTTTAATCACCACACATGATGGGCACGAGAAAGGAAACACGTTGTACACATAGTGTTTGATGTTATGTCTCGTAGAGCATAATGCCCTTTCCCCATTTGTGCACTAAATCAGATTCAATGTCCTAAGCAAAACCCTCTTTGCAGGACCACTTTTACTCTAATAACCTCATCTACACAGACCCTTTACTACTCAAATCTTACTAGTCTTCCCCAAAAATGGGACAATTGTGGGTGCAGAGAGAGAGAGATGAATTACTGCAAAGGGATATGTGTCCATACAGTGTGGAAGGGGAAATGGACGTGTACCTAGTTTTGTTAAGAGGGTACAAAGAGCCTCGCTGTCTAGCATGTGAAGGGGTTGTGGCTTTCTCGTTTTCTTTCTCTCTCTCTCTCTCTCTCTCTCTCTTTTTACATGCACCCACTACCTACAACCCTCCCAACTGGCAGTTTTGATCCATTCACTTATAAAAGTTTCTGTTTACCCTTCAGTAATCCATTTTCCTAAGTTATTCTTACACCATTATTTCAAAAGCTCTTGACATAAGTGTTGTAAATTTGACAAATGTAAATGTGGAGTTAAAAAGGAATTTATGCATACTAGTAACACTTATGGATAGCATTAGAGTAACCTATTCTTATTATCATTATTTGAAAATCAAGAAAGCCTAATGGAGAGGAGAGAGAGTCAGGACAAATCTATTGTAGGATTTGAGTCCATTTCCCTCTTCGTTTTCTCCACCGCCTATCCACTCTGTGGAATTCCTATCCAACTTGTTCACGACCAATACTAGCTAATAGCTAGAGACAACTTGCTTATATATTCACACGGCCAATTGGGTGTCTGAGAGTTCGTTTGAAAGTTTTATTCTTTTCATCCTTTTACCACTCTTCCCTCATAGAGGAGGCTCTTAGTAAAATACCCATTTCGGTTTTTCTCCTCCGAATCAAAGATGAATGCATTGGCTTCGGAATGCAGCAGTGGGTGTGAGTCTGGCTGGACTCTGTACCTTGAACACTCTTTCCTTAACCAAAACACTTTACATAATGATACTCAATTTATTGGTGGAGAAGACGGATTTTATGAAGAAGACAAAGACAAAAGAGCCAGAGAGGAGGGTGCTGGAGAAGAAGAGGACTTGTCTATGGTTTCTGATGCTTCTTCTGGGCCTCCACATTTCGCAGATGATGATGCTTACTTCAATGAAGATAATGGGTGCTTCTATTCTGAATCTGAGGCAGCAAAAATGCCTAAGACTGCTAGAAAGAGGCAGAAAGTTAAAGAAAACCAACCCCATGGAGATCAACATCTTCCATCTTTTCTTGAGGATACTGCTAGCTCTCCTGTCTTTGACTTCTCCATGGTATATTAGAGCATTTCAATGAGTGATTCTAAACTTGCATTACACGATTTCAATCTTTGACTAAAAAAATTACAGATTTGGAGTATATTTTTCTCATACAGTTCTTGACAATTTTTTCAGAACAGTTGTACTCAAGCTTCAACAGAGTGTGCGCTAGATTATTCACAAGGTTTCTCTGCAACTTATTTTGAGGTACTTGTACAATTGTACTTGGTTTGGTTCTTTCCTTTATTCATTTGAGGATGTTTAAATTTTTTGGCAGTCATATCTAAAATCCTGTGTTCTTGCAGGAGGGATCCTCATTCCAAGACCACTTTGCTCTCTTACAACCATCTCTATCAGAAAATGAACTTCAGAACAACCAGTAAATTATCTTCTGCTATTTGATTCTTCCTTTGCGATATCTGATTTTCTCTATATTCATTCCATGGCATTATCTGTTTAGCAGTTGGTTTGGAGGAAAACGGTGGGGAAAGAGATAAAGATCAGAATTCGAATCAGTTCTTCTAATGGCTGCCTTTAGCTACTGAAGTTGATGCAGTGGAAGAAATAACTGAAGAACTTTGAAGGGAGAATCACAGTGTTGATTGCAGAAGAAATTTGATCTCAAAAGGGCTTCTATTCCTTCCTTTCATTTTCTCTTTTGGCTGTCAATGCAGTGGGAAATAACCTGAAAGGAAAAAGTAAGAAATAAATGTCTTCTGCTTGCAAAATTGAATTTTGTCGATGAATAGTGGATATATACAAGCGCGCCAAGTTAGGCAGACTCTGTACTAACATCTACCGTTCATGTCAGCATTTCACCACTTGTAATTCTTGCTAGAAAATTATCAAATATTTAATCTTTCTTCTTACCTCCCTCCAAAACGAAATGACAACCTTTTTTCTTTTTGGGAAAATCTTATCTTGTTCCCACTAATATCAATTGGGACCTTCATAGATTTTTAGTATCAGTATAGTACTTAAAAATGTGATTTCAATCTCACAGAATTTGGTGGTAAAAAGATTATGTAATATCATCTTAGTACTCTTGAATGGATAAAACTGGAACAATCAAAGTTTTGAATGCTAAAATAATACCAAAGTTTTTGAAGGATTAAAATAAAATATCTTAGGGTTAATAATGAACCCTATGAAAATTTACAACCTTTTTATATTAAAGAGCTCCTGCTGCAAGATTCCTGGTTAAGTAGGATATTGTTTTCATATTTAATTGGGAGCAGAGAAACCTGCTTTGGAAATTTATGATTTCTTTATGGTGATTTCCACTTAATTGTAGTCATTATTCTCAGCTATGAACGAGCACAATATATGTGTAGTTTCGCTAAGGAAAACAGGGGATGGAAGAGGAAGATGGTAATGATCTGCAATTCCCAATTCTTAGCAATCTCAGAAAAATACCAATAAACTTTGATAGTCACATTAAACCATAGGGCGTAAAAGAAATATTATATAATTTTCTTTTGGGGTAAAGCATGAAAAATTATGGTTCTCAATCGGTGATAATTCAGATAATGGCTATGGTTTCCTAGTTGATTAGGTAGGATTCCATCAAATCATCTTCATTTGGATCTTTATTTTTGCAGCCTCTGGATATAAATCTTGAAAAGGCATTCATCATTAATGAGATTGAGGACAAGAACAAGACATTCATGAATGCTTGGAAGAGTCCAGACAAGGCTTGATTTGTTCTGAAAGTTCTAGAATTTCTCATGTTTAACTTCAAATTAATGCATACTCTGCAATCAGAAAGGGACAAGATGATAAATAAAGTCAGGGGTGATGGGCAAATCTGGATATTGCACAAAGATGAGGAGAAAATGCCAATTTTCATGTTAGAGTATTTTATAGACTAAAATTTTACTTCGGTCTTGTTAAAATAACTCTAATAATAATTAGCACCTTCAAAATATTGTTGTATCACTTTTAACTTTCGAAACTTTTTTGCTTTAATTCTATAGAATAATTAATTATTGAAAGATTGAACAGTAATCTTTTAGTACCATCAAAAAGATAAATTAAAAATTTCAAGGAATTGGTTTATTTACTTAAAATATTTATGTTTAAACTTCATAACTAACATTTACAAAGATTTATCTTTTTTAAAAAATATCAAGTCGATTTGTGAAGGGTGCACCTTTAAAATTAATTGACGACAGACGTAATCTTATTTAATGAATAATTTAATTCAGAAATATTTTCATTATATTGAGAACTATTTTTAAGAAAGCTAATGGTTATTAGATTCATTCTTCATAAATGCATCCATTCAACTTCCGTATTTAAACCCAGGAGGTCCTGCCAGAGATCTCCTGAGCCAGAGGAACATGCCCATTTTTGTTGAGGATGTCAACTTTATTTGGTTTGGAAGGATTCTCATCATAATATATATATATATATATATATATATATATATTATGTTTATTTTTTGTTTATGAAGGTTTTGCTACTTCCAAGCCTGTCTGCATGGAAGCTGTCATAGGACTTTGAAGTCATTCACAACTGTGTCTTTCTTGTTTGATTTCTTTATTCCTTTTCTTATTCTTACTCAGTTTCTGTTCAAATAAAAAAAAGTAAAAAACACTTCCATGTGATGCCAGAAAGCTCGAAAAGGTAAAGGAAATATGGGCCAATGAGAACTTAGGATGTCAAAGTACTAATTAATATCTTCCAACTCGTACTTATCTCATAATAATTTATGAGACTTATAACTGATAAGAAGTCTGATTGATTATAAAATGATATATTAAAAGTAGGTTTTTTTTTATTAATTTCTTAAATACTATAATATAATGTTACATATGATTGTTAAATTACGAACGAATTGTTGAAAATCATAATTTTAATAATTTTTTGTTTTCTTAGTACCATTGTGCAGAGAATATACTCAATGGTTGTTTTAATCACTTCATAATTAATTTTATTTATTTATATTTTTATGAATTAATCAAAATTTTAAAATATATGTAATGCACAGTTAGTTGGTGTAAATAATAAATAGAAAAAATCAAAGTGAATGTGTCAATAAATTTTACTATTTAAAAAATTTTCTTCAAAATATTTTTACTTTTTCTTTGTGCAATTAATTAATAATGAATTAATACATATAAAATCAAGTCCATTAAAACAATGTCAAAAGTTCAATAATGAGTACATTTTATGGAATTATTGAAAAATGAAGACTAAATTTAATACAGGGAGGCTAAGCAAAAGACATAATGGAACACATCAAATTCTATGGTGAGAAAATAATTTAAAAAGTGATGGGTAGTTAATGCATAGCTGCATTCCATTCATCAAATTGGATAAGAAATGTATTAATAAATGGGTATGGTAATAACATTTCCTGACCCTCCAACCACCGCCCAACCTCTCACTCACTGTTAAAATAATTTAAATATAAAAGTTTTAGAATTTTACATATTGTATATATATGTCTCAAACGATGTGGAGATAATAATATTTTTCTTAAATGTTTTAAACTAGGATGTTGTCTAAACAATAATTTTGAAGTGGAGGCATGCATGGTTGCTTCCAATTCAAAACATGTGTTTGATATATCTGATCTTCTATTCTTTCTTGACCATAAGAATTTAGTTCTGATGTTCCTATTTCTGACGACAAAACTCTTAGCTCAGCATGAACGAATGAATTTGGCTAAGACTATGAGTAGAGTTACCTTTTTTATATTGACGTGTGCATACTATATATATATAAAAGGTGAATTCTTAGTTTCCTTTATAATTTAAAGTGATTCGATTGATATAATCATTATATGTTATATTAAGAGAAAAATATATAACAATAATGTGTCAAAATATATTGCACATATGCTAAGTTAATATATTTATTATGTTTATATTTTATTTCAATATTTTTTAAATTTTATTTAGGATTTCAAAATTATTTTTCAATTTTTTTAATTTACCTCATCTACTATTTATTTTCTAATAATATATCTCCATGAAAACATTCTTTTGTAAATTTGTTAGCTTACTCATGTACTTCTTTATTTTTTTTTTTCAATAACTCTCCAAATCTTTAATTCTATCATTATTTTCAATATCTAAATTGATTTTTAGAGAGTTATTGATAAATAAAAGGTTACAGGGGTGATTGAAAAAATTCAAAAAAAAACCTTTGGGTTCATAAATAAAATTTAAAGAATATTGAGATTAAAATATAAATACAAAAAATTATTTTAAATTAATTTATAGTCAACATATTTTAACATGTCATTATTTAGTGTCTTTCATTCAATGTGCCTTACACCAATATAACCATTTTTTAACTTGCACCAAAAGATTTACTTAAATTTTTTCGTAATCGTTGCAAAAATAATTTCTCTTAGAAACAGTAACTACGATATGTGTCTGGGATCACCTACGTCAATGTGAATTACAAAAATTATGTTCTCTTTTTGCCAATGATTTATAAATAGTTTAATACATTCATCCTGCTAAATTATGTAACAATTTAAAATGCGCTTTGTTATGTCTATATTAACATATGTGTACATATAGGATTTATATTATTAAACTTTAACACAGGTTTGTTTTTATAAATGTATTTGAATTTCAAATTATATTATTTAAAAGTCTTTTAATATTATATTCAATATTCATAATATTTACAAATATAAGAGATTCTTGTAGAGAGGTAAGATATTTGTCCCTTAATAGAGAATAAGCATGGAAAATATAACCAAATCCTATTATCATGGGTTGAAATTTAGTAAATTTGAATTTAGATAAATTTGATTTTAATTAAAAAAATTGAGTTTGTATCATTATAACTTATGTTTGATAACTTTTATCTGAAAAGTAATTTTAGAAGCAACTACATCCCGAATAAATTCTACGATGAAATCAATTCAATACAAATCATCTTAAAATTCAAGGATTGCTAATAAAGAAGCAAATATTTTTTACTTCATCATATGTCCGAGGTTTAAAAACCCATTGGCACATTATAACAGGGGTCTGGGTTACAAAAGATTTCGTTGGGTCTAACATTTTATGTTCTCCAAAATCACTCGATTTGTATAAAAAGAATTATTTTTGTATTGGATGAATTGTACTGAATACATAATTTAATTTCAAAATAAAATTATAATTATATAAATTACGTTTGAATAAAATTAATTTAAAAAATTAAATTAATGCAAAATTGATTTTTTTTTTACTAATTTAAATGCAAACTCCACCACTTACAAGTTACAACCATTGATTTTGTCATCCTTACTGACATATATAATTTTTTTTTACAAGTTCAAATTAAATTGTTACGTTACCTTTAGATTTAACTTACAAGTAAAATTGTAGATAGGAAACTGGGCCAATAATAGGACGTTACGTGCATGGACTTGATCATGAGTGGCTAATGCTTACAAACTTCGGACATAAACCACAAGAAATATTGGAATGAAAACTCGTACCAATTAATGTTTCAACTATTCAACCTTGGACTTCACATGTGAAGTATAGGACTCTTTTCCTATGATCTTTCAACTCGTAGGCTACAACAAGTTGTTCCATTGGATACGTACTGTACCTAACCTTCACGACTAGTCGTCAGCTTTGATAATAGAGCCCTCAACTTGACGTATAATATCTTCATGTGTGGACCCTTAGGAGAGGAATTTTCTCTCCCGAAACAGAATTCCTGATCCAAAGTCACATAATGGCAGATTTTGTGGTTATGCAGAGTCACACGAAGACAGTAAAAAGTCATGAGAGTGCGTCATTTGAACGAGGAAAATTATACCTCAGGACTTGACTTTGGATCCCCATGTGACCTAAGAATATTAATGCATAATGTTGGACCACACTATACCAAACCATTGATGAGTAGTTCAGTTACTTGCATACCTAAAGAAGTTTGGGTGTAATTATCAATAAATATATGTGAATATATTAGTACACCTTTTAGTAATATTTAATTTTGATAACTTTATATTCATGACTTTCAAAACTCCGATGTGTTAAAATTTCTTCCCCCTTTGGCAAGTGATTGTAAATTGCAACACAGCAAAAATGGTTTAAAAATTGGTTTATCTTAATTATGCAGCAAACCATCACTCTTCCTTTTAATAGTGGTATTATGTTTGTCAAACTCATGAGTTTATTATATGACTTTGTGTGTTTATAATTATACCTAAGAAAAATGAATTAACTTAGTATAAATTTAAACAAACTTGACAACTGATTTATTAGATTTATCAAATTTTTAATTTTATTTATTGAAAAACATATCGACTAGCTTATAATCAACAATATAAGAATTCAAATTTAAAATTAAAGAAAATATAGACAAATTTTTTTTTTCATAAAGCTATTATAATATATTTTATTACTAGTTTAAATATACATAAAAATAATAAAATTATATTAAATATGTACTTATTAAAATAAAAATAAAGTAAATATCATTTAGTCTATTATATTGAATGGTTATTTATGTATGACTATATTAAAATGTTTATATTGAGTATTACTGATTATAAAATATGAATAATTTTTGTTTGATTTAGTATAATTTAAATTACATTTCAATAATTTTTTTATTGCATATATTCTTTTTACTATATAGTTATATATTTTAATAATTATTTATTAACTGAGGTATATGAGCCTACATTAGAAGTTTGTCTATATTTACAAGTTTGACAATTTGGTAGCGTATATAGATGAGAAACGTGCAAGGCAAGAAAAATGTTTAAAGTTAAATCTAAAAATATAGTTGCCACCAAAATGTGTTTTTTATAAGGCAAAAGTGATCATTTCCTTTTTCTTAAACAAAATATTGGTTTGGGAAGGAAAGAGTAAGCCATTTATGATGCTTATTTTCTAAATTGGTTGTCGTAAGCGAATTGTATAATATATTAATGTAGCCTTAATTATATTTGATTATTCTTGTCAAAATGCATACAAGAAGAAGATTGAAATATAAAATGTATATACAAGTGGACATTGTATAAGAACTTAGAGCCTACGAAGATTATTGTGATCGAGATAAAAGTCTTCGGTGATTCAAATTTAGAAAGTGATGCTTATTTGTTGATAGAATTTCAGTTCTATTAGAGAAGAGATAAATGAATGGTAACTAACATGGTTTTATAAGCATATTGTTTGAAATTATGTGTTTTAATCAATGATATCAAATTACTCTCCATTTTTTGTCTTCTCCCCTTTCTAGTTTTGACTGACTTTTATTTTATTAAAATATGCCTCAATTTTTTTATTATTGGAAAATGAATTTCCTATTTATTATTATTATTATTATTGCAACTTCAAGTGCTTATTAAAAGTTTAACTGATGCGCAACCTAGCAAGTATTAAAAAAAAACAAGGGAGACATATATAAGATTTTACATAACCCTACCCATTAATATTTAATGTGTCTAAGGAAGATTTAGGTCACACACGATATTAATTAACACTAGAAAGAGAAGAAAATTTTATTAACAGAAGTCAAAATCATATGGGAAAACCGAAGAAAAAATTAGAATAATATGATCTTTCAGAATCTGAATATCTCACCAGCATTTGGATATTGCATAAGCTAGACTCTACAACTTTTGTATATAAAAATGTTGAAGACCAAGGTGCAGTGTAACCATGATTCCTTACACTCTTTATAACTTAAGAAAACGTAAAAATTATGGATGATTAAAATATTATGTAGAAGTATTGTAAACTTTAGGATTGGGCATAAGGATTGGGTTTGATTTTAAAATTGTTCAAAGTTTCAGTCTCAAGAGAATGATACTTACCTTGCCCATGACAAGCACAGTCTCTCTATCTCCAACTATGGAAAATTCCAAATTCTGAAATTTTTTTGGATAAATCCGTTTGGGTTTGGGAAATTTGGGATTCATTGGAAAAAGGAGATGATAATTAATTAAGACTATTTATAATTTTTTGCGTGATTCTGAAATATAGTTTTAGACATCTGTATATCTCAACCTATATTGGATATAACAAATTTATATCTTGAAATTCTGATGTATTAGGAAAATGTAGGGAACATGAGGGATAGTGGAAAGAGTATTTTCCAACGTTGGTGCAAATAACAAGCCGGTCCACACCAGTCTTCTTTCGCAAAACTTTTTTTTCTTTGGTTTATTGCATATTTCATTACAAAGAGAAGTCCAATACAAACGAAACATTGAATTAGAAAGCTACAAAACAACGGAAAGAGTACAGACAAAAGGCAAAACCAAGACCACAAAAACAGTGCATGGACAACAGAGACGATAAAGAATCAGCCAATGCCTTGTCTCCTACGTGTAGCACCTTGCTCTAGAGCCAACTGCAAAGAGGATGGGAGGTGGATAACCCATCTGTTAGCCAAGGTGTGTGACAATAATTGTCCTATGATGGAGGCCTAAGTGTGGGGCTGAATCACAATAGAAACATGATGCTTGTGCTAAGTTGTGGTTATGGAAATAGAATTGCATCCTAATAGTTATAACTTTTAGTCTAATGATAAGTGCTTGATCTTACAATTTATATAAGAGCCAAGGTCACGTGTTCAATTCTCAACAGAGCAATTGCTAAGGGGGGGATTGTTAGCCAAGGTGTGTAGTAACAGTTGCCCCGTAGTAAAAATCCCAGATGTGGGGCTGAGTCATAATCGAAACGGGGTGCTTATGCTGAGTTATGATTAAGGAAATATAATTGACCTAGTGGTAAGAACTTGATTCTACACCATCTATATAGCCTAGCCAGTCAATAGCAACAATATTGGCCAATTGAGGTGTCCAACCAACAACATAAGATGCAAATTGGGAACCAACACACTATCTTCATGCAATAATGGTGAACATCTCTAGTTAGGACAGAGTCTTTTACCATTAAGAGCATCAACCCAATTTAGGTCATCAGATCCCACTATGACATGATCGAGTTAGAGATCTATACCATTTTGCAAACCACGAACCAGAGCTTGTGCTTCAGACATGAAAGCTAAATCTGACACACATTTACCATTAACCATATCAACAATAATACCCAAAGAGGTTCGAATAACCACAACTCTATCCCCACATCATTTCCTGGTCTCTCGTAGCCATCAGTATTAATTTTGAATTTACCGAGTGCTGGAGGAGACCAATCAATAACTGCTGTGGAAACACAAGTGTCAGGACAATCCGAGGTTGTGGAGGGAATATTGTTGTGCAAAAATTCAACTGCTACATTTGAGGCCTGGACAGCGTTATAATAGGGTTAAGAGGGGATATATCATATAAAAATGCACAACGGTCCTTCCAAATGCACCAATAAATGGTTTCCACTAAAGCTTTGTCAGCAACAGACAGATTACAATTACATAAACAATGCAACAACCACACATCCAAGCGTGTAATATTAGAGGCCTGCAATTTCAAAAATAATGTGCTATTAAACCACACCAAGTTAGCCCAATCACATTAAAGAAGGAGGTGTTGTATGGATTCAAAATTTAAAGAGCAACAGGGCATGATTTACTGGGTGAGCATTTTCGTTTAAATACAACCTCCGTAATGGGCAAGAAGTCGTTACGAGCGCGCCATAAAAAGTGCTTTATAATTGAAATTCATAAAGCCTTTGAATCCCATTCCTCTATTCTTCTTTGAGATTGAGAAGTGACCCCAAGCTTTTTAATGAATTTTACTTTCAGAATCACGCTGACCTCACCAAAAATCTGCAAATCAAAGAATCTAATTCCTGACATGCTTTTTTGGTGAATTTGAAATGGGACATTGTATAGGTAGGAATAACATTTACAATAGCCTTAATCAATACTTCCCTTCCCACTTGTGATAAGAGATTCTGTTTCCATCCCCAAACCTTAGCATTTACTCTATCTCTTGCAAATGCAAGAGCTTTTGATTTTTTCCTACCCCATAAAACAGGAAGACCCATATGCTAAAATAACATATTATGATATGTTTAAAATTGAAATTTGCAAAATAACATATTATTATATGTTCAAAATCAAGAGACAATAAATATAAAACACTGACATGAAAATATAGAAGTACCAACCATTTTGTATATTTGATATAAACAGATAGAGATTTACAACCCACTATATTTGATGTGTCAAATGGAACTAAAATTGTTAATCTGACTCAACAAGAGAGAGAGAGATGATATTATAGAACCACACCACATGCATTACGGGGTTCAATGAGTGCTAGGAGTGAATGGAGTTTTATAATAAATAAAAGAAAAGAGAATTGGTAGAGGATAATATAAGGATTACAGTGGTGGCAAATAATGGTGTTTTTCATGATTGAAGAATCAATTATGGTGTAATGATCCAATTAATGGGGGTTAGAGGGACAAATAATAATTAATAAATTAGTTAATGAAAATTTAAAGGGAAGAAATTTTTGCAAGAAATTTGACTAAGGTATAATATTTTATCAAGTAAAATCATACATTGAGATTGAGGCTGATTCAGTAGTCAAGTTCCATGTGTATATTCAAGAGGCTATGGGTTTGAGATTTGACTTTTTAACTTCCCACACGCGTCTCCTTTCAGTGTGAAAAGACAAAAATGCCCCTGACCATTTTTATTTCTTCTTCCCGATACACCTTCAAAGTAGAGAAGTAGGGAGGAAGCTGGACTTCTGCACGTCATTGGAGCCACCATTGCTTTGCCGGAGCTACATCTCACCACCTCTTGAGAGTCACTGGTTTGTTGCCGACTAGAGACCATCATTGTTTTGGTAAGCCGCTTCTCTGTTGTCTCTTGGGTGGGTTTTGTTCCTTTCCCCCTTATCGTCATTTTCCTACTAACCTCTAGCTCCGTTGACCTGCGGTGATGCAGGATTTCCGACGAGTTGCATTAGGTCATTGAAAGTGAGTTTCTCGACCTAATTTGCTCAAATTGGTGAGTTTTCGAGCCAAATCTTGATATACATTGTGATTGTCAGCTCATTTTCGACCCTTAGCTGTTGTCAATTGCTTAGAATTAGGTCTTAGATGGAAAACCTCACATTTGGCCGAGATTTAGGGTTCTTAGGGACCAAATTGAAAATTTTAAGACTTGAGGTGTAATTGGTAGCTTCAGGGCAACATTTGGGGTATTTAGAAATTGTTGATTGGTTAGGAATGATGATTTGAAATTTAATCATATTCTTCTTGAATTTTTGCATGTATGGAAATGCTTTAGGGAGATTAGAGATGTGTAAAAATGATCTACGACCTAAGCAAGTTAGAGAAATCTAATCATGAGAGTTATAGAAGGTCAATGAATGAGAATTGAACGGGTGAGAATGGGAAAATTCATGGGTGCTTGATAATATGCCTAAGAGGGAATTTTGGTTGGGAAAAGTGATTGAGACTTGGTTTTTCCATCCTAAAAATAAAAATTAATAATTACCTAATAGTTCAATTGGTCACTCATATAACTAAACAAATACAAAATAAGTGTCACAAAATAAAATAAAATAAAATAAATATGAAAAGACAAAATAAAACAAATAATGATAATAATAATAATAAGAAAAACAAAATACAAAATCAAAACAAACGTGCAAAAACAAAATACAAAATCAAAAAGTCAAAGATATAACACTAAAGAAAAGATAAAAGAGAAAAAAAAATTCTAAATAAGTATTTGAAATAAAGGCATGTTAATTATCTTGCAAATTAAGAAAAAGGAAAATCAAACAAAGTAAACAAAAATTTAAATTAATCTAAATCAAAAAAAGGAAAAAAGAAAAGTTGTTTAAATTAAAATCAAAATAAAAATTCAAAAGCAATCAAATTAAAATGAAAATCTCTCCTTCACACCTCCACTCACAGACGCATACACACTCACAATTCACTCACATACTCTCACATACACACACTCACAATAGACTGACCTAAAAAAAAGTGCCATCATAGAGAGAAAAAAGAGAAAATGATAGTTGGAGAGGTGGGAGAATAATAGAAAAGGGGACAAGGTGGAAGGAAGGCAGGCTAAAAACAAAAGGACATCAAGAGGCAGGCTGGAAAAAAAAAAAAAAAAGGAGTACACAGCATGAGGGAGAGGGCAAGCTGAAAACAAAAGGACAAACGACACGGCATGGGAGAGAGGAATTTTTCTGAAAAAGGGCAGAAAGAAGAGAGAGGGGGAGGCATTTAAGGAGAAGGCTGGAAGGGGGAGAAGAAAGGGGGAAGGAGTATTCTTAAGAAAGAGAAGGTTGGGGAAAAAAAAGCAAGAGGCTCGGGGAAAAGAAGAGGAGAAAGGAGAAACCAAAAAGACCAAGGGGAGAAGGGAGAGACCGAGGTTGGAAGAGGAGAAGGAGAAGAAGAAAAAGAGAAAGAGTTGATGAGAAAGGAAGTGCACAGAGAGAAGAAAGGGGAGGAGAGAAGAAAGAAAAAGGAGAAGGAGAGATAGAGGGAGAAAGTCGATGGGAAGGGAAGTGTATTGAGAGAATAGGGGAGAAGAGAAGAAAGAAGAGAGAAAGAGAAGAACAGAAAGGGAGAGAGAGAGAGGCGATGGGCTGAAATCGACGAGAAGAAAGGAGGCCATGGGCTGAGCAAAGAAGAAGAAAAAGAAGAAGAAAAAGAAGAAGAAAAGAGAAGAAAGAAGAAGAGAAAGAGAGGAGAGAAAGAGAGAGAGGACAGAGGAGCACCGAGAAAAGAAGGAGTACTGAGAAAAGAAGAAAAAAGAAGAGAAGGGAGAACAAGAAGAAAGAAAGTCGACGGGTTGTGAGCACCAAGTAGAGTAAGAAGAAGGAGAAAAGGAAGAGAAGGAAAAGAAGAAGGGGGACCTCTGTTTCAGCAGCCCAAGAACAGGGCTTAACAAAGGAAGCTGAGACCAAAGAGAGAAAGAGAGAGAAAAGAGGATATGAGGGTTGCCAAAGAGAGATGAAGAACAAGGCTGAGCCGAGATGGTGTTGTGAGAACTGAGAGAAAGAAGGAGAAGGAGCAAGCGAAGCCAAAGGAGTCCAAGAAAGCAGAGGAATTTCAAAATTTTTATTTCCAAAGCTTAAAATATTTTTAAAAAATCACAAAAAATAGGATTGGGTGTGGGCATCACCTAACTTTCGTGCCCAGTCTCCTTTAACCTTTGGTGGGTCTACAACTCGAGTCATCCAGCCCATTTTGACCCATTTCATGACCTGATAAATTTCGAATCTTCAGGGGGTGATATTGGTACCAAATTCATCGTTTTTCTACGATCTACCTAACCCCTGAAGAAATTTTGATTGCAAAGGGAGGGTTTCATGCGTGGGGTCTTTGATGGAGACTGAGTTTTCTTGCCTTTTTTTTTTAAGTGCAAAACATATAGTGTACTCCAAACTTTCCAATAGTATAAACCCCTTATTTTATTTTAAAAAATCCTTCACAATGAAGGGTATTTGAATCTAAAACTATATCAGGTTCATGTGGTCTTAAATATTTCGAATCAGATGCAACAAAGGAGATATAAGCATGAATCAATATATTTATTCAAAAGTGATTTCATAAAAAATAACCTATTAAAAAAGAAGATAAAAAAAATTGCAAGTGGACTTTGATGTCATTTGCTAAAATAACATATCATAATATGTTTAAAATTAAAATTTACAAAATAATATATCATTATATGTTTAAATTTGAGAGACAATAAATATAAAATAATGATATGAAGATATAAAAATATCTGTCATTTTATATATCTAATGTAAATAGATAGATTTACAAGCCACTAACTTATCAAATGGAATCAAAATTATTGACATGACTCAACAAGAAAGAGATGGTATTGATGGAAGCACACCACATGCAGTGCATTACGGGATTCACAAGGGGGTGCTAGAAGTGAATGGAATTTTATAATAAATGAAAGAATAGAGAATTGACAGGGGATACTATAAGGATTACAGTGGTGGCATGATTAAAGAATCAGTCATTGCGTCTCTGAAATCATGACCTTTTTTATCATTACAGATTATTTTTAATATCTCTCTAGCTTTTCACTAATAATTAAATTTAATAATTATCAATTAATATTAATATTAAACTATAAATTATGATCTTTATCCAAAGAATTTATAAATAATTCAATCCATAATTAATTACTTACATAAAATCAATTTATTCTTAATTTAGACAAAATACAAAATTGTATAATTATAATAATAAAAAATTAATCTAATAATATAATTAATGTTAATTTATACAATAATTAAAATTATTTTAACACCATATATTTACCTGGGGAATAGATAATGGGAATTTCAAATAATGAACACAAATCTTCACGATTTTGAACAGCGCAGTACAAATCCAATATTTGTTTCATCTTTTTACAATTAGCTACATTGGACAACTCCTTACTAACTTAATTCCCTTTAATTCACCCCAATGCACTTCATTTGTCACGTAAAGTTTTTCTTTTTCCTTAAAACTTTATTTTAACAAAATTGGGAACAAAATCAAACCTACCACCTTAAGAATATATAATAACACCATTTACCGTAAGTAATCAAATGTGCAATCAATGGATGCAAAGTTTTAATATAATACCATAAAGGGAAGATAAAATTTAGACGAAATTAATCCGTTTAATTATAATTTAAGTAAACAGTAGTAATAATGAAAAAAACTGAGTAACGTCATTTTGACTGGTACAGTATAATACTTGGAAATAATGAAATAAACAAATATATAAATGGGTTGTTCACAGCCAAAAGTCTAAAACCCATGGATTCAGACCAATGCCTAATCTCATTCCCGGTTTGGCGCAGAATCTGCTCATTCACCCATGAGAGGTCAACCCCACGATCGCTCAAAATCGGGCCTTTCCCCCAACGAAGACGACCCAGATGTGACCCGACCCACCTCCGCCGCCGTCGGAGTCGGCGGGATTCGCAAGAAAGCCGCCGGCGTCAGGGCGTGGCTCCTACTGGACGCCGCCGGGCAGACGCAAGTGGTGGAGGCCGGGAAGCACTCTATCATGCGGCGAGTGGGCCTACCCGCTCGGGACCTTCGGATCCTGGATCCGACCCTGTCGTACCCGTCATCGATTCTGGGACGTGAGAGAGCGATGGTGATCAATTTGGAGCACATAAAAGCGATAATCACAGCGCAAGAGGTTCTGTTGCTGAATTCCAGAGACCCCTCTGTGATCCCTTTCGTTGAGGAGCTTCAGAGACGGATCCTTCGTCGCCACCATGCCACTAAGCCTCCGGTTTCTACCTTCTTCTCTCTCTCTCTCTTATATTTCATTTATCACGGGTCGTTTTCTATCCTTGAAATCTAAGTTTTTCTTGATTTTTTTAGACGTATACACTGTTCTGTTTTTCATAAATATCAAAAAGTTTAAGAAGATCAAATTATATAATTCTGATAATAAATTTTTATTAAATAAATGTATGAATTTTACGTAAATTTTTTCCTTTTGAAAATATTTTTTATACAATTTTTACACTTCAATATCGTATAATTAAGTGATTTAATAAAATCTTTATACATATATATATATATATATATATATGTATGTATATATATATATATATGTCTGCTTATCAATTATCAGATTGAACTCTCCCAGGTATATATGTTTAATTTGAATTGAGATATGGACCGAATTGTCAAAATGAAATTTTTTTTGTTTATAGATCGAAACGCACCGCCCAAAATGAAAATAAATGAAATAAAAAAAGAAACTAAAAATTCTATTTTGATGAGAGAAGTAAGATTTCAAAATATTTTTTGTCTTACATAAATCATTTAAATAATATAGCTTAAGGACTTTTAAGACAAAAGATTTTTTCAAAAAAAGTAGTATATTTTGTATTATTATTATTATTTTTTTTCACTCAATCGTTTTGTCTGGTAATATTATCAAGTTTAGCATTATGAAATGTACAGGAGGGAAATGAGGATGGTTCAAACAGGACAAAATTGTACGATTCGGAAGAGACACGATCTAGGTCTGTTAGTCCCCGAAATCAGGATGAGGAAAGTAAATCACCAGGGAAGCCAGAGCTGCACAATAATAATGGAATGAAGATTCTTCCATTTGAGTTTGTAGCATTGGAGGCTTGTCTTGAAGCTGCTTGTGGTGTCTTAGAAAATGAGGTATACTCATTTGAATTTGGATCCTCGTATTTGTTTTTCTCTTAATTTCTGTCCATTTTTTATAGAACAAGAAAAAAGCAGTGAGGGAGGGGTAAAACAGATTCTGCAATATAAAATATGAACCTGTTAATGTCTTTATCTCTATAAACTGTCAATTTCTGAGAAACTAAGAGGATCCAAATACATCTTTCTGGACATGTCAGTCTTCGGTGATATATGATTTCTTTGTCACTTTCTGGTGCAGGCAAAAACATTGGAGCTGGAGACTCATCCTGCCTTAGATAAGCTCACTTCAAAGATCAGTACTCTCAATTTGGACCGCGTCCGTCAGATTAAAAGCCGCTTGGTTGCAATCACTGGTCGTGTTCAAAAGGTTGAGTTTTTTTTTTTTTTAAATGCTAAGATGATATTCCCAGTTGAACAAACCTCATTTCTTCTGCAATTTCATGAGAGAGACTCATGTCTAGGTTAGGGATGAATTAGAGCACTTGCTTGATGATGATGACGACATGGCTGAGATGTATCTCACTGACAAGTTAGTTCAACAACAGCTTGAGGATTCTCCGGCCTCGTCCATGAATGATGAGGATGACATGGATGATCTAGTTCTTCAACCTGATATAGAAGACAGTCGTGACAGGCATGTCATATTTACCATACTCTTTCCTTGCATACTCTAACCGGATTAACTGTCTGCTCCATAATCATTCGACTGTGTCATACCAGGATGCCTCCTGAAGCATCAATGGAAACCGGTAGGGACAGCCATGGAGGTCGTAGCAGTAGTTACAGTGCTGTAACCAAACAACTTGATGTGGAGGAGCTAGAGATGCTCTTGGAAGCATACTTCGTGCAAATCGATGGCACACTGAACCAACTAACCACGGTATGCAAATCTTGTTTTATTCTTCATTTCTTTTAGGACCTTCTCAAGTAATCAAAGGTATAGTGAGAATTAAAAAAAAAAAAAAAAAAAACTTTTTACGCTCTCTGGTTCATTAACACAAGGGAACATGCATGCATGTACTAACTTGGTTTTGTTGGTGGGGGTGTTGTGTGTGTGTGTGTGTGATGAAGCTGAGGGAGTACGTGGATGACACAGAGGACTACATCAACATAATGCTGGACGACAAGCAGAACCATCTGTTGCAGATGGGGGTGATGCTGACTCTGGCGACACTGGTGGTGAACGCCTTCATTGTGGTGGCTGGTATTTTTGGGATGAACATTCACATTGATCTTTTCAATGATCAAATTGCCGGCATGCCGGAGTTCCTTTGGACTGTCGGTGGCAGCACCGCCGGCACCATCTTCTTTTATCTTGTTGCTGTTGCCTGGTGTAAGTACAAGCGCCTCCTGGAGTAAAATAAACCAAGTCAATCATGAATCGGTGAACGAGCCACCTCTAATGGAGTTTTTAGTCAGGTCTATCTCTGATTATATGCTTGATGTGCTTAAGTATATGTTTATTATCGGTTTAATTTACTTAGGGAGGACTTGTGTAAAATAGATTAGATTAATCCTCTAGCTCTCATAGTTTATTATCTTTTTTCTTTCAGTTGGGGTTTTATATTTCACATTTTTCAATTTAGTTCTTATAGTTACCTATTGTTTGTAATGTGGTCCTCTTGTTACATTCTGTCAAATGTATCCGTTAACTTCATCAAATTGAGTTCCTGAAAGGTAGGAACATGTCAATTTATTCTGTAAATTAACGTAGTCTATTTAGGAGAAAGAAGAGGGAAAAAAGGTGGGGGAGACCAACTGTCAGAACTTCTGTTAAAGAAACAAGTCAAACAGTGGAATGGAAAACAGAACGAGATGCTAAATGGAATCTGAGTTAACCACTCTGAACAAATTCAATTAGCAATAGAAGCAGAAGGGGGTGAGAGCACAGGAGCAAGTACAGAGAAGAGAGCAATCACAAAAATCCAGCCTTAACTCTCGCTCTGAATCCCCTCCTTATTTAACGAGCTATCCTCACGTTCAACATCATTCATAATCAACTCTAATGACCTCAGCTTCATGTGTAAACTGATAATTTTTTTTTGGCGGGCGTTTCTGGCGCGCGCTCCTTCGGGTCCTTATTCTCTTCCGTCCACTTAAGCCGGATACCTTTGATGGGGCTGGAGTTGTAGTCTCCCGTAAGACAAAAATCTTATTTTGGTCCTTTACTTATCCTCTATTATCATTTTAGACCCCCCACTCTTTTGGAAATCCAAAATGGTCCACTAGTCAGTTGATCTTTTCCCATTTCAGCCCTCCCGTGGGATCATCCCACAATTAGTGAACAGTTGACATGATCAAAGAATGAATTGGTTTTTTTGTTGATGGTGAGTAATTAGTGATGGCTAATGAGTTGGATTATATAAGTTCAATAGATAGAAACTTTAACCTATAATCTAAGGTAATTAATAATTATCATATCAAATCATTATTAAGAGTTAATTTTGAAAGAAGGATTGGACTCATGCAAATGAACGTTGTAATGGACTTATTTTATAAAAAATATTAAAACCTATTCTATAAAATTATGGTTGAAAATATTAAAGCCTTGTTAATTGTGTGCCTCTTTCACTTCTATGTACAATTCTCAGTATGCAGATTTGGGTTTGTGGGTTGTTGCTATCTACTATTCCACTTTTAGATTTACCCTTTAGATTAGCTTATCTTATTCTTTTATTTTTTTCATTATAGTCGTACTTAGATATGATATTGTTAACACTAAATTATTTTTTAGCAAGTTTTTGTTGCATTTTTTTATCCAATGCATTATATGTAAAACTTGATGTTATATATATACATAAAATGGGTATACATGTTCCAACTAAAGCAATCGGAAGCTACCGTTGATTCAACCTTTTATTTCCTTCACCAGTCCAAATAGAGAAAAAATCTAGGTTGTGTAACTAACCTTCAATGATTTTCTAGACTTTCTCAAAATTTTCTCATCATTTTCATCACGACCTGGTTCAGTCATCTCTAGCTCTTCAATTCTTTGCACCTCCATTCGGAATACCGATGTCCTCTTACTCTGTATCTCCATCTTATGTTGCTAGACTTGAGGGTGTGAGGGTGGAAGCATGAGGGTGATGTTTTGCTGTGTACCTTCAATTTAGGAGAGTGATTAAGTTCTGGTTTGGATCATTAAATCAATTTGGGAGAGGTCGATGCAAGGAAAAGAGGCCGACTGTGTGATGGAATGAAAACGTGAAGAGGCGAATCTTGGTCTCTTCAGATTTGATTTGGCGTCGAGAGCAATTATCAAAATGCAGATCAACGCTTAATAGGGACAACTCAATAATTATTTGGCCATGTCAGTTGTTTAGTAATGATGGGATGATGGGAGGACCAAAATGGAAAAGGGTCACTCGAGGTCTATTTTAAATTTTGGAAAGAGCAGAGAATCAAAATGAAAATAAGAAAATAAGTGAAGGATCAAAATGAAATTTTTATCATTTCTCGTAACATCGTTCATTGAGTGGGTTGGGCCAATATTCATAACAATACCCCATTTCTTTGATTGCTCTCAAGGTTCAGGATAGGGAAAGCCCGAGAGGGATCCTATTTGGAGTTTAGTCAGGTCTATCTCGAATATGCTTGATGTGCTTAAGATATTTTTATTTTAGATAAACATGATTTTGTAAATATAATTTTGATTAAAAGTGATTTTATATAATTATGATTTATATTTTAAAATTTTTATATGAAACGTAAGTTTTGCACATAAATATTTTTTTAATTTCTGTGCAAATAAAGATTTGCGTCAGAAAAATGAGTTAAAAAAAAAAGGTTTAACACCAAAACAAATAATAAAAAAAATCTATGAAACAATTTCTTGCTTTAGTATATAAATTGATATTGAAAGCAAAGACACTCCAAAACTTTTATTTGCACTGCGGCCGAAGTTATTATTCAGTGCATTAATCTTTTACGAAATTGTAAATTTCTTTAAGTTTTGTGAATATATTACTCGTGATCATGAAAAGCGAATGAAATTTGAATGTGAATTGGGAAGATCCAATTTTATTTTTTTTTGGGATTTATTTAATAGTTTATGACCCATTTGATTGTTGGAATAGAAATGAGAATGAGAAACACTCTCATTCTTATGTTTGATTGATAGATTAGATTCTCATTCTCATTCTTTAGAGAACCTCCTCTTCTTCATATAAGAGAGGGTTCCCTCCTTAAATAAAACTATGAAATGAAATTGGTCTTATGATAACGAAAATATGCTTAACAAAAGTGTCTCAACTTATAATAATTTCCAAACAAAAATAATCTTGTGATACATCGAAATATTAATTTATTAAATTATTTATTAATAGATTATTATTATTTTATTATTATTATTTATATAATATATTATTATTTATGATTAAATTATTATTTTTAATTTATTATTAATATTATTTAGTTATTAATTATATATATAATTATATTATTAAATAATATTTCGAAGAAATATTTGTCATTTTTTTTGTTTTATAATAAGAAATAATATAATAAAATAGACAAACTATCTAATTAATTATCATATGTAATCTATTAAATAAACAAAGTAAAGAAAAACATACACATTCTCATTTATTTTCAACTAAATAATATTTTAATATTTTTATTCATACTCTAACTCTCATTTATTTTCATTGTATCAATTCTAATAATCAAATGGGTTTTAATGTCATAGTGTACTCCCTTCAGTTAACATCTCAGCCTATCATATGAAAGGTACAGTACTATATGTCTAACGTTGGCTTACCTTAAATAAAATATAAAGTTTCAGTCTTAAATAAAACTACTCATTCATTAGATCAACGGTGGGCAGGACTAATGAAATTAAGCAGACAAGAGATTATTATACATTACATGAAATTCTGGTAAAACTTTTAAGTTAATTTTTCTGAAGAGATTAAATTTAAAATTGTAAAATATGTTAAATCTTTATATTTAATAAATATCTAACTATTGTATCCAAATTTTGTTGGTTTACAAGGTGTGTCCACTATGGAGTAACCAGTCAAAACCCACCATGAATGAAGATACATCTGAAAAACTATTCCCATTTTCCACCCTCCGGAGTATACAGGAATACCAAACATTCTCTCTTCATATATATTTTCTTCCCCATTTTGTAAGATGTCTTGTACACTTCAATTTGAAAAATAATCGTTAGGTGTTTATTATTAGATTATTTTAATACAAATCTAATAAATGAAAATTTTGATAATAATTAAGTCATAAAATAATTTTTTTTATGTTATAATTTTATTAACAAGGCATCAGACTCTTAAAAAAAATTTCTTAAGTATTATACTCAATTTAAATAAATAAAGCATATCTCTGCTGAAAAGGAAATTCTTAATTATATCCGATTATTGATCAATTTCACTAAAATTTTTATATATTTATAATTACTTTATTTCTGAATTACATAAATCTTATCCGAATTTCATCAACATTACATAGATCGTTCTTGTACTTTTGAAAATTTACCTTAATTTCCACTTGGGTTGGAATATTAGGTGCACCAGCATTTCCCTCACTACTTTAAATTAGTCTGTTCGCACACAGTGGTATGTGGTGTTCAATGGCAACTAAGTACCGTTTTGAATTTGTTATATTTAAGAAAAAAATGTATGAGTTTAATGGTTAAAATTAAAAGATATATGCAATCTAACTGCTTAGGATAATTTAAAAAATTACACGATCATTAATTTTTTATTTAATGATTTATATTTAAGAAATTGTGAAGTCTTATAATAAGTAATTTCTTTAACAAATTGTAGTAAATTCGAATTTAACTAAGAACCAACCTTTTGATATTCATGACTATTAAACACTTTTGACTTTCGGTTCACCTGAAGGGTGGATGGTAGAGATACTACTTCCCAGCAACGGACAAAAACGTCGCTAAAGCTTTTATTGAATATCCAGTTTATCTGTATAAATAAAGACAGAAGCAGCAGATCGATGAGACAGATATGGCTACTCACTGCAAGTGTATTACAATGTTTTGGTGCTTACTTCTTCTTCTTCTCTCAAACTCTGTTTCTTCCCAAACCATTGTGAAGAGCTTACCTGGCTTTTCAGGCGACCTACCCTTCCTGCTTGAAACAGGGTTAGTATTAATGTTTGCTTCCCTTCCTGAAATGTATGGTTTCTATGAATGACACTACTTGAAATGCATGGCATTTTTAATTACATTTTAATATTTATTCTCTGTGTATATATTATTTTTAGTGGAACATAAATAAAGGAAAATAAATACGCAGATATATAGGGATAGGGGAAGTGGACGAGATTCAGCTATTTTATTACTTCTTCCAGTCAGAGCAGAAGCCATCAGATGACCCTCTTGTGCTTTGGCTTCCCACTGCCCCTGGTTGTTCTGCTCTCTCTTCCATCTTCTATGAAATTGGTATATACTCTGCATCTATTTTGAATCAAAATCTTCTCCATTCTTTTTCCTTTTAACAGTACTTCAGGCCAAGCATAGCTAGTTTTAACGTTCATTCGAGTAATTTTAAACTTGAATCATCGTTGAAAACAAATACTATGAATTATGATATTTTAATTAGTTTAAAAAAACAATACTTCGGACTTTGTTTAGCAGGCCCAAAGTGCCAAATATCCTTAGTTAAAGTGTCTAATCATGAAATTAAACTATAAGTTATAAATTTTGTATTGTAAACAATTTTCGATGTTTATCTCCCATTATTTGTATAGGTCCATTAGCTTTCAATTATGAGAAATCCAGTGGGGGACACAAACCAGTTTTAGAGCTGAATGAGTACTCTTGGACTAAGGTACAACAAGTTCCTCCGTTATTGTCTGTTCTTTTATTTATTTATTTATTATTATTATTAGAAAGAAATTTCATCAAAAACCTTGTGTGTATCATGATTTGAACTTGGGTTTTCATAGGTTGCCAACGTAATCTTCCTGGATTCACCCGTGGGCACTGGATTTTCATATTCAACAACTTCTCAAGGATACAACACCAGTGACACAAAAACAGTTGCAAACATTTATGAGTTTATTAGAAAGGTGAGCCAAATTATCAATGAATCCTCAAGAATTTTTCATGTATATATATATATAATTATTGTGCTAATTTGGATTATGATAAAATGAGCAGTGGTTGATGATTCATCCTCAATATCAGAACAATCAACTCTTAATTGGTGGAGAATCTTATTCTGGCATCATTGTTCCAGCCCTTGTCCAGGAAATTTTAGATGGTAAATTAACTTTAATGAAAAAATATATATTTGTATGTAATTGGGTCTATAAAAATTAAAATAAGCCAATATTCAAGAGAATAAAACTTAAATACAATTTTTAATATCTTTACTATCTTGTTTTTCAATTAATACATAATAAATATATATGGTTAACCAATAATTATATTAAAAAATATATAATTTAATTTAAAAATTATATCATTATTTTTTATTTGCAATAATCATACATATGTCATGATATAATTGAAAAATTATATATTTATCATATTTTAATTAGATAACAGCACAGTTAAAATATAAAGGAGTGTGCACATATAAGTTTTTCTTCTATTGAAGAGTAAGTTAAAAATAATGCTCACATATGCTTAATTATGGGTTCATTTAATCTATATACTTAAATATGATTAATTATAGTTTTTCCCTACAACATGTTTATCCTCTTTTGGCCTTGATATGAATTTTCTCAGTCGTTTTCTTATTGTTACGTTGTAGGTAAAGAAGCTGGAAACTTTCCCGTATTAAATGTCAAAGTATATATCATTTCTTTTCTTGTTCTTTTTTTTTTTTTTTATCATTTCTTTCCTATTGGAAAAAATATATAATTATATATATACATGAGGGAATAACTAAATGGGTTGAGACAGGGATATGTTCTGGGAAACCCATTCACTGATGTGTACTACGATGTAAATTCAAGAGTTCAATATGCACATAGAGTTGCACTTCTTTCCGATGATCTCTATGAGGTAATGTTTCTTGAAAAATAAAATTCATAAGAGATTTCTCTAACTCTTCTTCCTTCTAAGACCTAAATTTTGGTTCATATATTGTTTGAAATATATAAATTATTATTGTGATCAAAATTAATTCGATCTTAAAGTTGGAAATACTACTGTACTATTTTCTTGCTGATAGTCTGAAAGACGTCTGATCTACTTGTTTGTTTTTCTAAAGGAAGCTAAAATCCAATGTGATGGAGATTATTTGCACCCAAATATAAGTGAAACTGCTTGTATTGAAGATCTTGAGATAATCCATCAGGTAATTGTGATTACAATTTGCATTTACTACATTAATTATTTATGTATATAAGTATGTATATAATTTATAACCTTATTATACAATGAGTTAATATAAATTTCCCAAATTGTGATAATTAAAGACCAGTGCGTTGTATATTATTGGAAAAAATGCAAAAACTTTTCTTTAAATTTTGGGTTACATGCAAACAGTATCTTAAAGTTTCAAATTAAAATATAAATTCTTTAGCTTTCAAATTTTAGACTCTTTCATATATTTTCTTCTATTATTGTTATTTCGTATCCTATTTTAAACTCTCTTACGATGTCTTTCACTTAATATGTTTGATTTTGACACAAATTAGAGTTTATATCATCAATTATGAAAGAAAAATACAAACGTAACTTATAAAATAATAACATTAAGGGTATCACACCCTTAACTGAAGAGTATGATTGGCATAGTAAATAAGATAAAACCTCAACTCCGTAAGCCTATATAACCATGACAATTTAAAAATTGAGATAATAGAAATATTCAAAACCTTTAATAACTAAATACAATTTGAATCATTACAAAAATCATGTATAAAAATTTTGGCAAAATTTTCCTTTAAATGTGAACTTTCTGAAAATTTTAATAGTCACAGATTTGTAAACAAAAGGAGAGTTATGCTCTCACTTACAAAATACAACTAGACAACTCAATACAGACACATATAGCAACTAATTCCTACCTGTGGCAAATGGAGCAACTAAAGAACAAAAATATAACAAGTGGCAACAACAGCAAAAGAAATTCACTCTCGCCCTTGCAAACAAAATAGGACTAACCAACTGGTGTCAAACTCAACCCTAAGAAGTTAAGATAGGTCTAAGGTCCACGCTATGCTCTGTAAAACATAAAGAAAATAAGCATAAGTGACTAACACTTAATGAATAAATATTACTAATTATACTATTACCCAAATCAAAACACTTTCAACAAAACTTCCTATTAGGATTTCTAGTTTGGGATTGAGCCACTGGTCATTAAACAGGGAATTCACCTTCAAATAGAGGATCTTTACCCCTATTCTTATTCCTTGATCTACCTATAGCTGCCTAGAAATTGTAATTTGAGAAGGAATCATAACCTAGAACTACTTGGAAGAGAAAAGGGTTCTAATCTCAATGATTACTAGAAATCCTAACTTACTTCTTCTTATTGATTCTGCCTCTTTATATAGAAGAGGTAATGCTTACAATATAGAAAAAAAATGAGCAATAAAATTATTCCAAACATAGGTGAAAATCATTCTTGATATAGAAATAATAAAAAAGTCAACTATTAAGATTTTATTCTGATAGAGTTTTCCTATTCTTAATCAATCATCAGATTTGGTTCCTAAATGAGTGGCTTGTGTTTGACATAAATTTTGCCCGGTAAATACATATGTAACACTTCCTTTTTAACTTCTCATTTGAGAACAAGAATTTATCCAACTTTATCAATGGCTTTGGAAGATCCACCCATCCTAATTTAACACCAAATAATGTTATTAAGTAATATTTATGCCATAAAATTGTCTGTAACATGCTCTACTCTACACTTTTAAGTGTTTATGACTTATTCAATCTCACCAATATGGCTCAAGAAACTAATTAATCAAGTTTTAAAACTAGTCCTTAAATTAAAATAATTATTTAAGATCTTTCACTTAATTTGAGCAAGGTTTGCATTTATCTCCTCCCCATTTCAATAATTAAATTCAAGTTAAATTTGAGATATGTCCTCAATTCAAATTATTGCTCTAAACGAAAACTTCTGACAACCCAATCCTAGAGGCTTAATGACGGTAGAGGAGACAAAATCATCAGAATTCTCCACCCTACACGCTTAAACACAACTATGGGAGAGTATTTTCGAATTAGAAGCCAATGGATGAAATTAATGGCTACGAATGCAGGAGAAAGGATCGAAGATCAACCAGAACAAAAGCCCCAGTGCAATTTGATGGAATCATGCCAAAATAAAGCTCAAAATGGGTTTCCCGCCATGTCTGTGTTGCCAAAGGGGTTCCGAAAATTCAGAAACTAATGCCGAAATTGATTGCAGAAATCATAGGGAAAAGGGTCGAAAATCATTATAGAGGCAAAGTGTTCGAGAAATTTAGTGAAAAACTCACCCATTTTAGCTCAAATTGCCTATTGCACGAATCCTAACGCTAAAACGGAAGAATGACAGATTGCCGCCGGAAAACAAAAAATTCCTGGCCAGGGAGTGATGGGCGGTGGACGAAAATGACAGAACTTCACCGAGAACACATTGGGTGGCGCAAATCTGAGAGGACAAGTCCCGAAACTCCCGCCTGTGTTCCCGATGTGCGACGCGAAGGAGAAAATCACGTGGAGAAGGGAAGGATTATTAAGAGTACTTTGGTAAATTCACCTTGAGACATGTGTCACAGTTAAAAAAATAACAAAAAAAATTTCTCTAATCATAAAGGAAATATTCGAACTAAGGGTCTAAAAGTATATGAAGTGAAGTTTAACTATTTAGGTGTTTTAATTTAAAAAATTTAAGAAGTTATTTGCAATTAAAGTAAAAAAGAAATCACATTATTTATTGTTATTGTTATGTTTCACTGACAAAACTCAAATTAGTGATATTCTTCAGCAAATAAAATTGCAAATTTTATATAAATATTTCTCTAGTTATACATACGAGGATGGATATTGATTTGCACAAACTTTAATTAAAAATGTAGTGTTTGGAAGACATAAATGCAGCGATGATATTGGAAGCAAAGTGCAGTGCCTTCACTCCAAAACCACATAGCCCAAAGTGGGGTTTAAGCCCTATTGGACTTAATCTCTCAGATTCACTCATTTTAGAGGCCAATCCCATTACTTATTCAACGTATTGCAGGGTAAAATTCCCCTTCCTTCTCTCTTCACTTTCTCTTTTTGTTTCACCATATTTATTTTAAGTTGGAATATTTCTTGATGACCTATATATTTATATCTGATCTATGCTTCTCTTTGACCATAGAACTATAACTATTTGTTCGTGAACATATGGGCAAATGACATAGCAGTACAGGAAGCTTTGAATGTTAGAAATGTAAGTATATTAAGTGTGTGTGTGTGTATATATGTAAGTATTATGATTACGATCTAAAATTAAGAGTATTATATTACTATGACTTAGAAATTCATGGTTGTGGTATGCCATCTACAGGGAACTATAAAAGAGTGGGAGAGATGCAATAAGAATTTGTCTTACACATTTGACATAAAAAGCAGTCTTAAGTATCACCAAAACTTCGCCATTAATGCAGACCTCCGAGCTCTGATTTACAGGTAAATCTCCAAGTCCAGCACTTTATGGATAATATTATCCTAAATGTATTAAAGAAGTACAAATTGTATTACAATTGTAACTAAAAGTGTTTAAATAAGTTTGATAAGTCTCCTCACCTGCCTTAACCTACAAATGTGAAAAATGTATTATGCAAAAAAATATTGGTTGGTTTAACTCATTTACGTGAAGTTAACATGATATGCTAGTCCTAATTAAATCATTTAGACAAAAAAGTATGTGTCATTAAATAAATGATTTAATTAATACTAATATATTACATCAACTATCACATAAATATATTAGAATTAAGTAATATTTTTTTTATCAATATATCCCTCCCTAGCTTGACCCATTTGAAGCCTTTGAGCCAAATGGTTAAACTAGTAGAGCTTTTCATTTATATTATACAGAATACTATGCGATACAAATCTAATAACATGATTGTAACACAAAATATGAAAAAAAATATTTGTTAGTAATAATATACTTATGTGGCAAGTGAAGTAGTGTGTTAGACTAATTAAATCATGAAAGAAAGAAAAATGTTACATAATTTGTATTATTTGATATGATTTGGTTGGACTAACATACTACATCATTTGTCACGTAAGTATGTTATTAGTAGCTAATATATTTTTTTTAAGAATATGTGTGTTTCAAGTATGATTGAGATGTTTTAATCATATTTAATACATGTATGAGATAAACATATGTAATATAATACAATTTTATTTTTAACATTATCAATGTCTGATTATTACTTACGCAATCACTTTTGATTGTCTCTCACTAACACAAGGCTTCTAATTTGGTTATGGCACAGTGGAGATCATGATCTTATCATTCCACATGTGGGTACAGAGGCATGGATTCAAACTTTGAATTTGAGTCTTTCTTCTTCTAATGAGTGGAGGCCATGGTATGCTGATGGACAAGTTGCAGGGTAGTAATATTCTCCTGCTCAATTTCTTGCTTCTCTCATTTCATATATTAGGACTAAAATTTAATTTGACTCACATAATTTCATTAAAAAACGCATAAACCAATTAAATTTTACTTGTTTTGACAACTCTAACTCCACAAACCTAAAATTAAGAATAGAACTAAAATTTACTTTTTTTTTTTTTGTAGGTATACAGAGATGTACAAAAATGAAAAGTTCAGTATGACATTTGCAACAGTGAAGGCAAGAAAAATTATGAACCATCTTCATTCTCTATTTGAATAATTTACTGAAATAATAAGTGTAATGAATTTATATATATGGAATGAATTGAAATTTGCAGGGAGCAGGTCATACAGCTCCAGAATATAAACCCAAGGAAAGCTATAACATGATTGGCAGGTGGGTTGCCTATTACTTTCTCTAAGGGACTATCTTTTGTGGCGAGAAAAAATATTGAACCGTACTCACAAGCTTATGTAACAATGAATGTGGTGTGATAATTTTAATTAAATTATGTTTTTAATGGCCTTTATTCTTTCTTTTTTTTTTAAATGATTTAATTAGGATTAACATATCATATTAATTGTCACATAAATATTTTTGGACTATCTAATATTTTTTTACTCAACTCATTTGACTGAACCATCTTGACCCAATAAAATAAATTCTCTTTTTAATTAGTTAGGTTTCTTCTCACTCTTTCTAATATGTATGTCATGGTGAGAGAAGCATCATAGTGTTCAACTAGATGAACATTTTCTTACCAACTTTATGGAGAGAGAGATATATGTATATACACACACACACTAAAATTATGCAAGAATCACTTGGGAAGTTTTTAAACTAACTAAAAATAGTTTATGTTTGGAAAACAAAATCTGTTAGTTTTCTTAATTATGATCCGTTATTATTTGTGTTTAACTTTTTTTTAGAAGAATATATGCTATATTGTGAAAGAGTTTAAAGTGAAACCCCAAATTTCAAATGACTATGCATAGCTAGATTTCAAAAAGTTTTGACTCGTTGGTACATTACGATCTTCAAGTTAGTTGACGAAATAGAAAAAGAAAAAAACAAAATGGAGGGTTTAAGGAATCGGAGGAAAATGGCTTCAAATTCATGAAGAAAAAAAAGGTACGTCCAATTTTTGAAAGTGACAGTATATAGTATGACTTATCTCAGTCTTCTCTTCTTTTGAATTTGTCCATAAAGTCTACTCATGAATTGTTTAAAATATCAACTAACCAAACACAACGCTTTTTTTTTTTTTAAAAAAAAAACGAGTTTATGTTAAATTCGACAAGACATTTTACATTATGTATATATATTTCAAGTTCTGTTGTATTATTAAATATGTATCTATCAGTGTCTGCATTAAATTATATCACAATCCATATATTTGTAATGAAGCATTTTTACTTTGGAATGAAGAACCTACGGAATTTAACGGGAGTTACAACTGGGAGGGAAGAAAGTTGGATTTGGATTTTTTGCATTTGAAAATTTAAATTTAAATGTTACTTTTTGTGCACTCATTGAATTATTAAATTTTTATATAATAATACAAATTTTAATAAATATTAAACAATTTTTTACACTTTGAATAATTGAATATTTATATAATGATTCCGATGTCATCAAAATTTACCTCCATTTAAATTTTTAATTAAAAATATCATATTATAAATTGACAAAGTTGACCATTAGATGTAATGAACTTAGAATTTTAGTCTCCCACTTATTGTGGGCCACTTCGCCTCATCTTTTTATGAGTTAAGTCAATGGATTATATATTTTGGCTATAAATTAAATGTAGAAAATGTTTAAAATAATTTATTATAAATACACATACACTTAATTTATTATAAATTAAGTGCATGTGTATTTAACATTCAAAATCCACTTTTGTTGACGGTTATGGAATTTTCCATTGATAGGTTGAGTGTGTTTAACTATAATGACAAATATTGGGAAAAGTATTAAATTAATTTTTTATTTTTATATTTTGTGATAATTTAATTTTTTATAAATTAATTGTGATAAATTAATTTTTTTAAAAATGTACTTTATGTAAAGTTAATTTTTTTAATAAATTTAAACAAAAATAATAATTTTATATAAATTTAAATATATAAGAGACTGATTTTATAAAATAATAAATTGTTACAAAATATAAAATAAAAAACCAATTATATGCTTTTCACAACAAATATCAACGAACTCTTTTTTAGCCCTTTTTATGAATAGACAATAGACACGACTTTCTAAAGATAAATTCTCTTTAAGCTATAAGCAAAATTAAGTTTGAATAGAAATTTTGGACGAAACTAAATTAAAAACAAAAGATAATTGGAAATTGTTGTGCGTGGATTACCTAAATATGAAATAATACAAAAATTAACTTCCAGCAATATATATTGAATAACAAGGTGAAAATTTAAAAGAAAAAAGAAATAGCAAGAAATTTTATAATAGGTTGGAAATAACAATAATATGCAAAAATAAACTAAATATAAAGCTGAAAATGAATATGCGTAATTCCATTATTTTTGGAGTGCTATTGTGATTTTTTAATTAACGTGCATCAAAATAATTTTTTTAAATATTAAAGTATATAAAGTATTATATCAAAATATTACATTATTAGAATTTGGATTGAATTAATCTAAATCCCAATGTACTTTTTTGAAATTAATCCAGATTTCAACATACTTTTTAACACTCAACAGTAATATTTTTGCTCTTATTTTTGTGCTAATTCTTTTTGTTTAATTTTATAAACAATGGGACCGAACACTCAACAAAACAAAGAAATTAGTAAACAAATGAACTTAGAATAACAAACATTTTACAAATTAGTAGTAATAATTAAAAAAGTAAAGTTATAAATAGTATCAAAGCACTTGAAAAAAGAAAATTAATTATAACCATGTTTAGTAAATATATCAATAATAAAATTAATTTTACAAAAGATATAAAAAATTTGAACAGATCAAATTAAATTCAACCAATACTTTATAATATAAATCAAGTGAAAACTTTTATGGTAAAATTTTTTATAGACTATGAATCATTTAAACTACTATTAAATAATTAAGTTCTATAAAAATAAATTTATAGCAAATTTCAAAATAAATTTTGAGGACGTAGAGTAAGCTCGTCAGTAAATCGTCCTTGCCAATTCTGTTCGGAGAAGAAATGAGAAGAATTCGCGACTCAAAAGTTAGTATAGAGGGAGATTGTTGACGAAGGGACTGTCATCTCTGTGACTATGAGACAGAGGCAGAGGAGTATCATATGATGGATACAGTAATTATTATATATAGCATGATTATTTTAATAATTTTATTAGTATTGTTATACGTATATATTATATATAAATTAAATTAATTTTTAAATTTATCAGTTTATAAATTAATATTTTAATAATTATTTTATATCTAATAAATCAAACACCATATTTTCGAAATGTATCTGGCTATTTATCACATAGCAGCAAAAATGCTACTGTTGTTGTCCTGACATAGGACAACTTACAAATTTTGTTTCTCACAATTTTAAAAGTATTCAAAAAATTATATTTTAATTTTTTTAATTTCTTTAAAAAAAATTACAACATAATATAGATGAGTGAATAAATATCTTTTATTATTATTATTTTTGACCACTATCTTTTATGAACTTATTTTTCATACTTTTTATTTTTCTGTAGACTAAATTTGTAATACATAGTGTTGGGCAATGATAAATTCTATTTCTTTTCCATTTAAAAGAAAAATTCAATAAGACATAACTCGTTAGCATCACTTCAGCATTTATTCGTCTATCTACTCTCTCATTTCATTCATGATTTGAATTAGGGGCGTGTATGATAAGGTCAAGCCTAATCAATTTAGCTCGACTTGATTGTTTTGAGCAAAATTGGGTTGAGTCATACACTTTTACAAGAATAAGATCAGATTTAAAATATAAAACATTGTCCCAAGATAAAAGTATTGGCTGGACATAGATCTATATATTTTTAATTTTTTTTTGCGTTTTTTTAATTTTTTTGTTCTCTAATAAAATTAATGATGATGTTTGAAGAAATAACTATTTCTTTAAATTGTGTTAAATATAAATTATTTTTATTAGTATAAGATATCTTATTTATTAAATATTAATCAAATTTTCTTTTTGTAAAAAAACTCTAAATTGCCAAACGAAATTGAATATGTTTACCCTTAATTGGAGCTAACAAGTAGGTAAAAAGAAAAAACTTAAAAACAAGGAGAAAAAACTCTGACTCTTCAAGCATGTTTATACTTAATAGTGGTCAGATGAGTTGAGGGAGACAAATTTCCATTGAGAAAGCTTCCGCACAATTTAGTATCTCTATGTAAACAATTGCATTCTCTCCTTAGCATAAAGTAAAAAAAAACACAGTGTATCAATAATATATTTACAATAATACATGTCACGCGTATCAAAGGCATAAACAATAATGATTTTTCAAAAAAACAATAATCCCCTCCTTGATACTATTGTCCAGCTGGAAATGCCGTCAGCAAAAGTAAGCTAGACACAAAGCAGACAACTTGAAACCCAAACTCAGCGGGACAGGGATTATTCGTATTTGGAAATTTTAAATGTATTTAAAGTTGAGGAAATTTAGATTATTAGATAAAAATTTAATAATTTAAATTTTATAAAATTGATAGATATTATTTAATATTTTTTAAAATTTATCAAATACAAAGAATCCAAATCTAACTTAGTGTACATCAAATTAATTCAATCTCAATCCTAACAAAGTGTATTGGGATAAAAGAAATACGTTAGATTTATATTAATTCAATTCGAGTTTTAAAAATATAACATCTTGATATAATAATTTATACACTTTAATATTTTAAAAATAATAATTTTTGTTATGCCGGTGAATAAAAAGCGTGCTAACGTACTATACACAGTGAACACAAGCTCATCCTACTAATAATACCAAGAAATTGTTACTTTCATACCCCAAAAAAGACTCGTCTGTAAATTACTCCAACTTCATTCGCACATAAAAAATTATAACTTTTAAAGTTTTGTTTACACGTAAGTTAAAAATTAGTTATTGTATATATTAAATTATTTTTAATTAATAAAATTAATTAAAAATTTAATAATAATAAACATTTATCTATTAATTTTATTGTAATTAACAAAACCTGGTCTTCTATGTGTAAACGATTCGAATTTTCTAGCTCTATTTTTTCACTCATGTAATCATCAATATGAGGATAAACAAAAATCCATTGATCTGTAAAAATAAAAAATAATTTGCAAAATTATTGGATTAGACCGGGTCAAATATTAGGTTCAAACTTCTACTTGCCTTAACCTGACTTAATTATATTTTCATTTTCTTTAATATTTTTTTATACTTTAATTTAGTTATATTTATTATAATAAATTTTAAACATATCAACTCATTTCAAATTTTAATTACTTTTTATTTTGAATCTTAATGTTTTTGTTATTCTATTTGTTCACATTCAAATCTTACTGTTTTTATTTTTTTTATTTAAAAAAATTTTTTTTTATCAATTAAAAATACAATTTTTAAATACAAAAAATAAAAAAAAATAAATATAAGACCTGATCACATATTGGGCCACACTGGATCAGGTTAGGTCTCCGGACAATTTTTTATCTCAGTATTTTACCATGCCAAATCCTGAATTATGTCCAATTATTAGTGAAAATTCAATTGTCCTGTTGCTTTTGAAAGTATAAATGTTTAAAATTAATCCCAAACCCTTGAAAGAAAAAAATTTTAAAAATGTAAAATCTTACACAAAAATAGAAAATACAATAAAATTTCAATATTTAATATTTCATGATTGAAAACCCGAAGTAACTAATTTAACTTTTTAAAAATCTTTTCTTCAAGTTAAAACTTCGAGTAAAAAGAACCAAAAATAAAATAAAATCTAAAGAGATATAAGACAGTTAAAAAAAAAAAAAAGGTTGAAGCTACTAAGAGCTGAGGGCATTCCTACCTTATTTTTATGTTGGATCCATATGTTTCAAAGTGCAATTGTTTATGGCAAAATTATATATAAATATAATGTAATTTATATATATAAATAATTCATAAATGTTTAAAAAATAAATATTTTCAAAATTTTAATTAATCTATAGATATTCCTCTTAATTTTTAAAATTACATTTTTTTTTGAATTATCAGCTTTTTAAATTTACATATTTCAACGAACTCAGTTTTGTCACTAATACTGTTGTTCAGAAATTAAACTGAAAAATTTAAATCTTGATAACCCAAATTAATTGAAGGTATTTATATTTTTTAACAATATAATTTATTAAAAAAAAAAAAAAAGAATCGAGATACAACGAAAATATGGTAAATCCACAATGCAGCGGTTAGTACCGAAAAACGAATCTCAGACAGCGAGGCGAGGGTGAGGGTAAGCTGGTTAGCCACTGCTTCTGCTTCCTCCGGAAGCTTCAAATGCCAGTTTTGTGGTTCCTAACGATTTCGTGATCACTTCTAGAACCCAGATTCAGCAAAGCCTAATCTGGGTTTAACGCACAAACTACTTAACTATGAGGGGAAATCTTCGCGATCCGTCAAAATCTGCACACGAAGATGACCCGGATGTAGCCCGACCCCCCGGAGGCCTCTCCGTCGCCGGCGGGCTTCGCAAGAAGGGCACCGGCGTCAGAGCGTGGCTTCTAATTGACGCCACGGGGCAGACGCAAGTGGTGGAGGCCGGCAAGCACGCCATCATGCGCCGGACGGGTCTACCCGCCCGAGACCTTCGGATCCTGGATCCGCTCCTGTCCTACCCTTCCACGGTTCTGGGGCGTGAGAGAGCGATCGTGATAAATTTGGAGCACATAAAAGCGATAATCACTGCGCAAGAAGTTCTGTTGCTGAATTCGAGGGACCCATCCGTGACCCCTTTTGTTGAGGAGTTTCAGCGAAGAATTCTTCATCACTACCAAGCCACTAAGGCTCAGGTTTTGTTTCCTTCTTCTCTTTGTCTCTTGCAGTTTCTTGGTGATTCTTTTGTGTTATATTTGATTTATCTCAAATCGTTGTTTGCCGTTCAAATTTTCTTAGATTTCTTGTATTCATATAATGTAGCCCCTTCTTTCTAGTTTCTCAGATTATCTTCTCTCGGTATGTCATAATGGAATAACAGATTCTGGCAGTCATCACTAGATAGGCGTAATTAACAAGGAGTTGAGATTATATTAACATCTGCGATGTTAGGTTTTTCTTGATACTAGTAATTTGTGATTATGGATATGGAATTCACGACTAAAGTACTTTATGAAGTCAGTCATAAGAATCCTTTTTTTAGCCATTTTGCCAATAACAAGCTATATAGAAAACTGTTAAGATCTGACTCCTAGGATTCTATGGACTTGCATTTACTTTATTTCTTGTTTAGTTCCTTAATGCACTTTCTATTATTTTGTCTAGTAATATTGTTGTCATATTCATTGTTGTCAATAGTACAGGAGGGAAATGGCGATGATTCGAATTGGACAAAATTGTATGATTTGGAAGAGCCACAATCTAGGACTGTTAGTCCTCAAAATCAAGATGGGGAAAATAAAGCAGAAGGGAAGCAAGAGTTCCAGAATAGAGATGGGATGAAAGTTCCTCCATTTGAATTTGTAGCATTGGAAGCATGCCTTGAGGCTGCTTGTGGAGTCTTAGAAAATGAGGTATTTATTCTCCTCATTTGTCCAATTTCTTTTCTCATCTTCTCAGTTCCTATAATTTTTTTTTCTCTTTATCAACTTTTTGAGCAGGCAAAGACATTGGAGCAGGAGGCTCATCCTGCCTTAGATAAGCTGACTTCAAAGATTAGTACTCTCAATTTGGAACGCGTTCGTCAAATTAAAAGCCGCCTGGTTGCAATTACTGGTCGAGTTCAAAAGGTTCAGTATTTTCTGACTGTTAACAACTGCAGTATCACTGCAGAGTTATATTGGATTACATTACCAATTGGACAAACCTTCCGTTATATGTAATTTCATTATTCCCTGTCATGCGGGATACTTTTGATTGATATTGCAAAGTGCAAACTACTCATTTACAGGTAAGGGATGAATTAGAGCACTTGTTAGATGATGATGAAGATATGGCTGATATGTATCTGACAGACAAGTTGGTTCAGCAACAGCTTGAGGATTCTTCTAACTCATCCATAAATGATGGGAATATCGTGGATGATCAAGTTCTTCAACCTGATATGGAAGACAGGCATGTAATTTTTCCATCAATTTGATCACAGTCCATACTCTTGCTGTGTTGACTGTTTGCCCTATAATCTTTTAATTGTGTTGTACCAGGATGCCTCCTGAAATATCATTGGAAACTGGTGGAGGTTTTGTTCGTTATGAAGATCATCAGAATGCACTTGGCAGGGATAGCCATGGAACCCGTACTAGCACTACCTACAGTGCTGTAACCAAGCAACTTGATGTAGAAGAACTTGAGATGCTCTTGGAAGCATACTTTGTGCAAATTGATGGCACACTGAACAAACTGTCCACGGTATGCAAAATTCTTTTCTTATTGAATTCTTTTAGGTGGGCTTTTTCTATTTATAGCCACGTGTAACAAGTTTTTGCCCCTTTAAGTAGCTAAAAGGGTACTAGAAGTTCCCCCAGAAAAGGAATATTCACAATTAGAAATGACAAAACCTTTATATTTCCTGGTTAATTAGGCTAATATTAAATTATATGAAGGACGGTCTGAAGCTGAAATAATTGCCAACTCCTTAGATAGGAGGGTTCATTTTTTTAAGCCAAATTCCATTCCTTCTAGAAACAATCAGTAAACTGGGTAGTATAAAAAGTAAGGTGGATGAAGCACATGTAAGAAGCCAAGGAATATTCGAGGTTGGATAGTTTATGTTTGTAGCTGGCCAAGTGAAATTTTAGAAACAATCGTTTATTCACTTCTCGTCTTAATCATTTTCAAAAATAGGCATGATATCGTTGGCCAATTACCTGAAGTTTGAATTTTTCTTGTCTATTGTTTATTGAAATATGGACACTTTTAAAATATGCCCTTTCTCAATGAGATTAGTTCGACCAATATGCTAGCTAGAAAGATGCTATTTGTTGCTAGTCCATCTATTCATGTATTAAGCTTGAAGATCTCTATAATGAGGAACTGATAGTAGCTCATTGTTGTACATCCCATGTCTATATCCAACTCCTATGGGTCACATGACACTATTGACACTCGAATTAACACATACTAAACATATTTTAGATTTATTTCCATTATACTTCTTAGAGTTTACATGCACACACACACACACACACACACATATATATATATATAATACTTACATATTTGATTTTATTTCAACCCCCTAGAATCTTTAATCTCTGAAGGATGAAAATGGAACAAGATTAAACTTGTGATTACCAAAGCAATACAAAAAATCATTGAAGGAGCCAATTGATACTGAGGTCGTATTTGCAGGTTCTAAATGAGATTTTAGTCTAGATTTAGTCAAGTTGTGTTTGCGGCATATCTCATAGATATGTCTTCAATATGACCCCCTGCGACAAACTTGGAGTAACTTGTTTTTGTTGGTGTTGTATGTTTTGAAGCTGAGGGAGTACGTTGATGACACCGAGGACTACATCAATATAATGCTGGATGACAAGCAGAACCATCTGTTGCAAATGGGAGTGATGCTGACTACGGCAACTCTGGTAGTGAGTGCTTTCGTTGTCGTGGCTGGTATCTTTGGGATGAACATTCATATTGATCTTTTTGATGAACATATAGCTGGGATGCGAGAATTCCTCTGGACTGTTGGTGGCAGCACCGCTGGCACCATATTCTTGTATGTGGTTGCCATTGCCTGGTGTAAGCACAAACGCCTGCTGGAGTAACTGGCCACCACAACTCTGTATCATCCTTTAGTAACAACTTACAAACACAGTGTTCATATTTTGTAAACAATATAGCAAGAGTGTCTGCATAGTTTTCCAATCAACGGACTGTAATCATCAAGCTGATGATTCATGTATTGATGACGCGAAGGTATTTGCTAAAAGTTCAAAAGAAATTGTGTAGTATTGTTGCTTTGTAGAATTATGATACATGAAGAAGCCCTTTCAAGCAATCAATAATGTAGTAGTTAGTTTATAAAAAATGTTCACCTTTTTTTTTTTTTTGAAACAGATACATATATTTTTTTTTGGTAACCGAACATATTAGAATTAGATTATTCGAACAGAAATTATTTCCATGTGTTATTGTTTAATTCAATAGCAAGTTCGCAAAGAATTGTACTCTTATTTTAAGATCTTTTAGAGAAAATATTTGGATTCGATTAAAAAATTAAAAATGCATCTAATTGTAAAACTACAAATAAATCCAAATTGAAAATTATCAAAATAAAATACCCATGCATGACAAGAATTGGAGCAGGTGATGTGCAAGATGGGAAGCCAAAAAAGAAAACTCCTCAGTTTTCTATCGATTAATAGCTGAATCATAAGAAATGCAAATTTGTCCCTTGCGTTTTTTTTACAATTTTTTTTTTGAAATGAACATTTCAGAATTTGTCCTTATAAAGAGTGGACAGATGTGCTCCCTCATCCTCGTTATCCATTTGCGATAACTGGTGGCTACGGCAAAACGCGAGAGAGAGAGAGAGAGTAATGAAAAGTATGAGATGAGTTCAATCGGGCAGAGTATTCTGATGGCACTAACATTTACAGTGAACAAGTATGCTTCTTCCAATCTGCAGGCTGTTCATAGAAAGCAAGCAAAACCACCTTATTTGAACTTGGGAAGAAGAGGCCTCGTCTTATCCACAGTTCTCGCCACCTCCCAGCAAGTTCCCGACTCCAGAACTCAGCTTCTCAAAAGTACCATTCACAATCTCTTCACTTCTTTTTTCTGTCTTACTATTTGCTTTCACACATTCTGCAGGCCTCTCTAATTTACGATACTTGCACTGAAATTTTTACCAGAATATTTGAAGAAATCAGAGGAAAACAAGGAGAAAAATGACAAAGAGGTAAACAAAAAAGAATCCATATGAACGAGAAAACTTGCCATTCCTATATACTCCTGTCATGTTAAATAAGACATTTACTAGGTGAATTGCCCAATTTTGAGGTGTATACAAAATGACATTTCTGTGGTATGATTTTTTGTTTTTAATTACAAAAATGTGTTGCAGAGGCTGGAGAGTTATTACAAACGGAACTACAAGGATTACTTTGAACTGGTGGAAGGAACATTGAAGGGAAAGCAAGGGCAGCTTTCAGATACAGAAAAGGGCATTCTTGATTGGCTTAAAACTAACAAATGAACTTCCCCTTTTTTCATTCCTAACTTGAGTGCTTTGGTCTCTTTCAATTTGCTTCTGTACCTTCAAAGCTTTCAAATTGTACATTATTAGCATATATATATACATCAGTAGTTTGTAATTTCCTGTATCATTTGATTCGACCAAGTACAGCCATGTTAGCTGGTTGATTTTAATTTTATTTTGATCGGTATTAAATTTTTACCAGTAAAATTGAATGTCAAAAACTTTTTGGCGGCTTCAATAATTCTGGAGTTTCTTAGTTTATCTTGAGGCATTGGGATATGGAGATAGCTTCTTTTTGCATTATGTGTCGTATGAAGTTTAATGGATGCAGTGAACATGTAATGCCTCAGAGGCTGTTGAGCCATTTACATTTGTTATTTAAACATAAACACTATGCTTGAAGAACAGAAATAGATCAAATGCAGAAAGAAAGATATCAGTGCGAACATGGTTTAGATTACATGGCTTTTTTCTTTTATTTTCATAAATTACACTCCTTAACTTAAGATTAAAACAGCCACAAAGTTGTGTCATTGGTATCCATTAATGATACAAACCCATTACACAAACTTGACCAGTGGAATGAAATTCAACAACTGAAAGAAGCATTTAAAATTACACAAGGGTTGGGTTTGAAATATAGGATCCAACCAAATTGCTTAGAGAGGAGAACGAGCAAGAAACCTAGAAAACATAGCCAAGCATTGCTTAGGATTGTACTCAGGTGCTGTATGACCTGCTCCCTGCAAAATGGACATAAATGCTCATCAGTTAAATTTTAAATATTTTATTAATTGCACCATGATTCTTTGTAGTAAAATGCACGTGCATTCACAAAACAAGAGTAACATAAGAAAAATAAAAAATATGTATGAAGTTATATTTCTTATGTCACTCTCGTTTTTCTTGATATCTCTTTTTGAATACACGGTGCATTCAACTTTTAAGAATCTAATAATTATTGTTTAGGAACAAATAAAGGTGGGATTGCTCCTTCTTCTTGCCTTCACTGTTGCATATACTAAGCTGTAATTGTTGTATGTATACGCAATGGTATATCTACAGAGCAAACAGAAATTAGTAAATGTTAAGACTCATCAGAGGAGGAAAAGTCCTAAGATAGTTTAGATTATAAGATATAAGACATTAAGTTTGAACAAATGTGTGAAGATTCACCTTTGATATATCTATATATTATTCATTGATTAATTTATATTTATGTATCTTTTATAAACTAATTCTACCTGAAATTCTCTCAAAATTGTGAAAGCTTAAGTTGAGGTGGAGATTAACTTACCCTGCGACTTGTGTTTCTACATACCATGGTTTCCACTTGCTGCTTTCAGTCAAGTTTAAAGACTTTATCCATGCCTGTGTACCCAAATATGGGATAACCATGTCATGGTCTCCACTGAATTAAAAAAAAAACCAAGATTTGAGATTCACTGTTAAAAATAATGCTAATAACAAACTTGAACTACGATATTTTATTCCAACATTACAGAGAAAAAGAAAAGATATTGGATAGGAAAATGACAAAATTTAGGCAATTTTTTTTACATATTATTTATCAGGCCTTGTTTGTCATTAAGAATGGGGACAGAATTAAGGTGCAGAAATTTTTGTTATTTCATTTATTTTTTAGAATTACAATTTTAATTCTATGCACAAATTTCATAAAATTTAAAAATAATTAATAAAAAAAAGTTTACTTACTCAAACATAAAAAAATATGATTTCAAAGCCTAAAATTGAAATATAATTCGTTTACTTCTAACTTAATATATGTCATATTTTCAAATATTGTATTTTTAAATTTTAAATATCAACGTACTTGTAAAATAATTAATAATTTGTTTGTAATATTTTGTTCAACTTAGCTGTGCACCTTATTAAAGGTAGAACCTAACATCTTAAAACTGCATTAGAAAAAACCATTTAACGCTACTTCTTTGAGTATGTAATGAAAGCAAACAAATTATAGAAGGGAATTATAGAAGGGAGACAACGAGAGATAGTTTCACTATCACTAAAATTTTGATACAAGATATCCATCCCAAGCACAAGTTGAATGCAGAGTGTAAATAAATTAGTACCTATAAATCAGAACTGTGTAGCCTTTCTTCGTTAGGTTTCTGTGGTACGGTACACTACACTGGACGTCATAAGTGTAAGCTAAGGTCTCATTGCATCTGGACCACTCCGTCTTCGTTCCCTAGTTTGTCAATTTTCCATAATGAGTATACTCATTGCTAATAAAATTGTGGGACTATTTTTAGTACGTTTACAATTTTAAATATATTAGTATATCTAATTATAATATAAAAATATAATTGTAATAATATTAATTTAAAATTAATATTATAATTATATTTTTATATTATAATTAAATATGTTATTATATTTTAAAATTATAAATACAAACAAAATTTTACTTAAAATTGATTTTTTTTTTATATCAATTTATGACTTTGGAGTATGAATTGTGGTAATTAGATTCACTATACCTTCCGAATGTGGAGGGCAGTCTGGACGGTTTCATCATTAGCCCAGATGTAAGAGTAGACATAGTTATACTCCTACAAATAAAACAACATAGCATATTTATTAATTTGATGTGTCTGAACATCTTCACTATTCTTCCATTCACAAAAATGCACCAATTAATTGTAGAGTGACTACATCTGAACGTTGATAATCTTACAGAAACTGCTTTTATATGCGCAGTTCTGTCTCACTGTTTTATGTTTATTGCTAAGTATTATCATTCTTGTAAACCAATTTTTGTGAAGACACGCTTAAAAATGATCGGTTGTACTGTTGTAATTGAAAGATTGCACTTATATACAATTCTTTATACTTTATTATATTGTTATTCATTTAAAATATGACAGGTTTTGAATTAATTGATAATAATATATAATTTAATTTAAAAGTAAAATAATTATCTACAATAATTATACATGTATATCATATTGTAATTAAAAAATAACATAATAAATATATAAAGAACTTTATATAAGTTTTTTTGCAATATAATCCAAATTATCAATTACACACATTTCATTCAAAAGTTAGGACTAGGGAGCCAACAAAAATTTGTCATATAGCACATGCATCGGTGAATTCCATTACGTGACAATCATTTTTCTTAGTTTTAATTAATTTCTTGCACCCATGTTGAGTATAAGAAAGAAATGTGAGAATTTCTTATATAAATCTAATTACCTAAGCCATTATGATAGGGTTAAAAGTTATAACTATTAATCAAGATATAACTCTTTCTACTTAATATTTAGTTCACACACTATATTTCGACTCTTATTCAACCCTAAGCTCTTGTTATGAAATAGGTATTAATACACTTTAGTCAAACTCACGAGTTTATGAGTTTAGTATTATATTTAAAAAAATAAATTAATTCGATGTAAATTTAAATTTAATGTAAATTTGTATAAATTTGTGAATTAACTTATTAGGTTTACTGAATTTATAATTTTATTTATTGAAAAGCATGTCAATTAGTTTGTAATAGTAATATAAAGATTCAAATTTAAGAACAAAAGAGAGAGAGAGAGAGATATATATATATATATATATATATATAAACTTCTTTTTAAAAAACCATTAGAATATACTTTATTACTAGTTTAATTATATATAAAAATAATTAAATTATATTAAATATGTACTTATTAAAATAAAAATAAAATAAATATTATTTATTTGATTATATTAAATTATTATTTATATATGACTATATTAAAATATTTGTGTTGAGTATTATAAATTATAAAATATAAATAAATTTCACTTGATTAAATATAATTTAAATTGTAGTACCTTTTTTTATTATATATAACATTTTAATTATATGATTATATGTTTTAATAACTATTCATTAACTCTTTACAAATTTATCTAAACTTAAAAATTTGACAATTTTGGTTAACAACACCAACCGATGAAAAAAGAAAATGAATATATTTCATTTTCATCATCTTGGTTACTTCACACAAAATTCAAAGACAACCTGACCATAATAATAAAAAAGAAATCAATTTCAACAGTTGTGTAATATGCAGATTTGGGAATATAAGATTTCCACTTATTTTATGCCTTGTATTTAAGATTTTGTGCTATCTTACCATAATGCGTCCCAAATAAAGACACACCTAAGCTCGAACTTTGGATGAAAAGATTTATATGAATGAATTAACTGTCACCAAGACTCATCTTACTGTGCTTTGCCAAGAGTGCGTGTTAAAGACACAGGAATTTACCCGACACCATGGTCCAGAATGCTGCTTAAGAGCAGAAAGTTGCTCCAAAGAATCCACTCTGAAAATACTAGGTTCCCACTTGGATAATTTTCGCTGGGCCCACAACTTTGGTTTTGGGGTATCCGGAACACAGTCAGGCTCTAATACTTGCGCAGTCAATATCACCCTAAGGCACTGCAAAATTTAACAAAGTTCATAAGAAAATCAAAACAAAACAAAACAAAACAAAACATGATGTCACCAATAAGCTTGTGACATAAAGAACTGATAGTAACGGACATGCACCAGTTACCTCCGACACAATTTCAAGATTCTCAAAACATGCAGCGTTGCTTGGAGCTACATCTACGTATTCTCCATGGCAATGCCTTTTGGTTGACTTGAACACCATGAAAGAGCGCAATATATCAGAATACAAAACTATAATCAGATTTGTATCTCAAATGAATCTAGTGGGACGTTTAAATGTCGACTCACCTCGTAAAGTTTATCTGATATAAGCCCTATTCTATGAGCAAAGACAATTCTCCAATTCTTATCAACAGGTATATCTGTAACTGGGTTCCCTAGCGAATAACCCTGCAATTATTTGAGCAGAGCATCATATCTACTTATATTCAAAGATGAAGATTACGCATTTCATAACCTGGGTAGAATAAGAAAAGAAAAAAAGGATTAAATCAATTCAAGTTTAATCTATGAATGATGCACCTTTAGGTTCATCTGAGGCGTGAGTCCAGCGTCATTACCTGCAAAAAGAGGGGGAAAAGAGAAAAAAACTAAACAAGAAAGAAGAAATATATAGAACGTCGAAACCCGATAGCTCCAAATTTAGATATCCAATGTTTTTGTTTCGAGACAAGGAAAAAAATCCTACTCTAGATATTCATGAATCATGCTATGCTGCTGTCGAAGCTTGACTTTATGAAGGGCATGCGTTCTGAAATGCTTTTGGTCCAGCGACGGTGTACAGCTCTTGTTTTCTTTATTTCAATTTTGATTGGTATTATTTTAAAAATTTTTAAAATACAAAAATACAAAGGCAAATATTTTTTTATCTTCTTTTATATAAGATGTCATTCTCTTGAAAAGAGAAAGATTTAACATGTCAGAAGTTGTTGATTTCAAAATCTCTATCTCTTTTCTTTTTTTATGAAAATAAGATGATAACACAAGACAATTTTCTTTTATTTTCTTAAATCTTGACAAATATCAATTGTTTTTTAGAGAAATAATCAAAGCACACAAATGTGAAGGCAATACTAAATTTTGGTACCAACATCTTGGTTGTTTAAAATACATATTATTATCATTTATATGACACCTTCTTATGAGATTGAAATAAATTGAAGGATGAGGAGCTTGGCAACTTTTAACATTTAAAACTGTTTATCCAAAACATTTGTCTTTTTTTTTTTTCAAAAAATTAATATCTCTTACAAAAGAAAATATGTCTTTCTATTTTTATATTTTGATATTTTTTAGAAACATTCAACACTTATCAAAACTGAAAAATAAAGGAAAAAAAAAGGAGCTGTGCAGAGTCTCCAAATGCCATTTGCAAACACTAAACCAGCGAGGTTAAGCTCCTTCTATCTTTGCATGAATGCAGACAGTTATACAACCACCAGTGTCTAGTATTTATTTATGGGAACCATTACCATCAGATATCTTCTTGACAACTATAGGGAGAACGATGCCTGAATATGAATCACCAGCGACGAACAGGGGATTTTTAAGAAACCGGGGATGAGACAACAGCCACTGCATGTATGCACAACTAAGACATGATGTTTAGTAGTAACATTTAATTTCATATCAGCCATTTATCAATTTTTGGGAACGTAGAACGACCCAATATTTGAAATCAGGATCACAGAAACATTTCATCAAATACTTTGTGTGCAAGTTGCAAGTTCAGCCTTGTGGTTGAACATTTCTTTTTTCGCTTACCTTCCTCAGAAATTCATAAGTTTGTGTAGCTGATGTCGTGTCATTGACTTCATATGCCTCCGAGTTTGTTGCATACGAGAATCCAGTACCAACCGGGGCATCTACGAATATCATGTTAGATACCTGAAATTCTGGTGTTAGAGTGGCATCATTCCAGACAAGTACCTCAATTATATTGAAAATTAAGACAAGATAGAGACTCGAGTGTGTGTCACTCAAACCTTTGTCCATGAGTATGGATTCAATTTCAGCGTTGGCAACCTCTCTCTGCCACTACTAGACTCTGCATAATCAAATGACAAGGGACCTGCGACAGAATCAAAAGACTTAAACAAGCATAAACCAGAATAATGTATAGTAATGTATTGGAAAAAGCAATTTCTGATTGTGAGAAGATGTTGGGGAAGAGGGGAATTACCGACTTCATAGACAAGGCCAGAGAAAGCAGAACAACCAGGCCCACCGGTGAGCCAAAGCACGAGAGGATCTTCATCTGGCTCCCTCTCAGATTCAGTGAAGTAGTAAAATAGTTGCACCGCCTCTGAGTCCCCAACACCCACATACCTTGCCAATGCAAATTAACATAATGAGTTCAGCCGCTAAAATATACAAACAGAAAAAAAAAAAAAAAAAAAAAAGAAAGAAAAAAAGGAACAGGGGCTGTTATAAAGTGGGTAAAAGGATAGTTATTCAGGTTTATGGTTGAACTAGAAAAATTAAAAACAACTTAAATTATGCGAACAAATCCAAAACCTATCATTTAAATGATTAGGAAAAATTGTGTGTTTTGAAGTAGAGACGCTAAATTAAGTTTTATTTATAAAATTTCAGAGATTGACAGTGCAATTAAATATGTAATTAACCATTCTTTATTCTTATTTCAAAGGAGGGATATGGATCCTAACCCAGTTTCAAGTTTGAAAGGAAGTTTGCCTGGGAAGCCAGGTAGGGTCTCAACCAGTTGAGACGAGGCAGTGTTGGAGGTGATGAGAAGAAGCAGGAAGAAGAGGAACCACATTGTTACAATTAGCATGCAATATAATTTTAGTTTCAAGTTTCAACTATAAACACCTACACTGCTTTCATTTATAGCGGAGCTTTGTACTTCCTCTTGACATCTCACTCCCTGCTATGTACAAGAAAATTGTATTCAAGGACCAGAAAGTTAAAATATTTGTTATGGAAGGGTGTAAAATTGTAAAATTATCCTAAAAATTTGGGGACTAATTTTTAAAATGTTAAAGAATCCTTATTCAACTCTGAATACACATACTGAATGAATTTTAAGACAAAATCTCATTAATTCAGGATAAACTCCTATAGAGTAAAAAAAAGAAAAATTATCACTGGATCTTTACAAATAATTTTGAAATTTAAAATCCTTTTATGGTAATTACTTTAAACTCATAGTCTTCAATTGTAATTTTCCCCACTATCCTACATTAATATGCGTGAATTTTACCTACCAGCCTTTGAGTCAATTACTATCAGTCTACATCTGACTCTGGTAAGAGCGGTGGAAGGTGGTGAAGTTCAAATATCATGAATGGTTCATGTACTATTCTTTAGTGTCTTGACTCATTATTTTGTGTAATTAAAAAGAATCTAATTAAAAATATAATTTAAAATTATATATAAAAGTTTAAATTTAAAAAAAATCAAAGAAGATTATCATATTCTATACCTTTCTTTGAATTTATAGATCTCCGAATGCAATTATATTTGGAAAAGACCAAAGAACGGACCATCCTTAAAATTGAAATTCAGTTAGGAGGAAGATGAGAAGGTCTTCACGATTTTTCTTCTCTGGTCTCTACCAGGTAGACTCTAACCAGAGCATCTTTTAACACTCAGTCAACTCTGAATTACCTAAGAGCCTTTGAGCCTATAAAAGCTTTCTATTAATTTAGGTTAGTTTAAATTAAAATATTTTTAATACTAAAATTTTAAATACAATTAGTGTCACAACCCAAACAAGAAGTGTGACCGATACCAAGAGTGAGACATAACTCATATATGTGAACTAATAAAAAATCATACATCCTAACAAAAATAATCATAGACTGACATGCAGAAAAACTATAACCACACCAGTTAGTTATCGTATGTAATCCATAGGAAGTGAAGATACACATTTAATATACCACATGACTTTTATATAAAAATTTTGATGGAATATCCTTGAAATATGGGCCTTCCGAAGTTTTCATAGATAATCACATATATCAAAAAAAGATATAGAGAGCTCTGCTCTCATAATGGTCTCCAATCAAACAGTCTAGTATATTTATATATAACCTACAAAACCTTGACAGTGATATATGGAGCCACTAGAGTTCAATATATACATTAATTACAACAAAAGAATACTTTTGTCCTTGCAGTGCTCACCAAAAGGAATCCAACTCAGCACTATTTGAAAAATGTAGATAAATAAATATGAGTAATAATCACTCAATGAGTAAATATCCATAACTATATCGAGAGGGGAACAGACGAGGATGATGGAATATTTCACAATTATTTTATAAAATATAAAATTAATGATAAACATTTATAAACATTGAACTTCCAAAACATTACAGTGGAAAAACATCCCACTAAACCAAACAATAGATCAGAAATCGTATACTAATAATTTACTAGTAATAGCAGTACAATACGGTAATAGTGTTGAGCAACATGACTCACATACAGTCAATGGTACAGCATAAAACCTCAGTACAGTAATACAATGTATGGTATACCATGACTAACACCTACTGCCATTAGCTACAAGGTTCTGTATGAGATGAAATTTCCATAAAAACAACTTTATTCATAACTATGAAATCATTACCAATATATTTAAAATAGTAAAACTCTAAATTTCCAGAAAATAAATAACAGACAACATCATTCAATATAATCAGTTTATTCTAAATATTCTAATAATGAAACACAATTAAACTTCATTAAGATGTTTTAGAAATCAGACAGCATTTTAAGCTTTATACAAAATTTAATACAATTGTAATTGAAACTTTATCATAAAACCTGATAAAATTCTAAAGAAATCAAAATAATCTTTAAAGAGAGAAAGTCTATCTTAGGGAGTCAGTTCCTAAGGCATCAAAGTGAAATAAAACGCTTATTTACAAAAGAAAAATTTTGAAATACAGAAAATAAGTATAATTAGTAATATCTATTCACTTAAGAGGATTGTACCAACCTCTTCCTAACCCTATTTACAACTCTCTTACTGACAATAGTCTTAGCCACCTATAACCTCAAATAAAATGTTCTTAACCTCTAATAGTCATAAATAATAGTAACCATTTAATCTTTCTACTTACATATTTATCTAATCATTCATTTACCTTTAACTCACAACTTCTTCAATCCCACTTACCTTTCTTGCCTCTCAAACTCTTAATAAATCAAATTTTTGGCTCACATTTTTGATAATACCCAAAAATGCTTATGACCTTTAATTTTATTTAATATACTTTATTATGCACCTATTAAATTTCCAATAAACCACCATTAACACCAATGTCACCTTAGAAATTATTCAATTAAATTCCAAAATCCTTCATTTATCTCACATTTATTGTTCAAGGCTATTTAATCAAGCCATATAGGGTATCCCATTTAAATTTATTCTCTTTTTCTCTATGAAAAATCTAGGAAAAATAAGGCACATTCGTAATTCAACTTATAATTCAAATTAAAACTTTCAATAGTCTTAAATCACTTCCTAGATGCATAATAATATTTGAGAAACCCAAAAATTCAATTTTTCACCCTATTGCAAGATTACACATACACCTAAAGTTTGAGGTTTTTCAATTCGGTAGCTAAAACTCACAATTGATTTATGATTTCAAGGAAAAAATGTACGAAAATTATCCAGGAGGTGAAATCCCAACTCAATTTAATGGGGTTACACTGAATTAAGTTCAATTTCCTCACTTTCTTGTATGAACAATGAATTTTGTGGATGAACAATACCAAAATTAGGGTTTCTTCAATTTTGAGTTGTTTCGATCAAATTAATCGGTGCTTAGGACAGAGAATTGACCAAAAATCATAGAGGAATCGAATTCCTAAGATAAATTAAAGTAAAATGCATCTAATTTTGGGGATTTTTAGCTAGAGTTCGGCCATTATTCACCCATCGGAATTTTGCAGTGTTTCCAACCACTTGGAGGCTAGTGGAGGTTGTACTTAGGCCAATGGTGATGCTGCAACATTGGACAAGCTTCGACGACCTGAGTATGGGAGACAGTACGTGAGAGGCAAAAATGTTAAGGTGTATAAGAGATTTTGATGGTAAAATAAGTCAATTAGGGCATTTTGGTAATTTAAGTGGAAGTATTTTGTATTATCAGATCAAATTTTTTTCTTTAAAGATATTTAGTTTCTATACACTGTTTAGTTATAAATGTTAGAAATACATATGATAGGACTTAAATATTCACATTGGTTGTTATCTCAGATAAAATTTTATTTACATCTACACTTAATATTTCTTGAAGTTCCTTTTTGAATATTCCATCAACATGTATATCTTATCCTTATCTTAAGTGAATTTCTTCCCTTCCTCAACTCTTAAAATAAAATAAATTATTATTTTATTCTATTTAATTTAATTTAATTTAATTATTATTATATATTTTATTTTTTTGTCTTTTGCGTATTACAATTAGCACATATAAAATTATTAATTAGATTTCTGCATTTAATAAATTTAGTAAGTAATGAAATAAAAAAAGTGAGAGATTAAGTCGATCACACCATATTTTATATTACTTTCATTCTCCTTTTTCTTTATTACTAAAAATTAAATAAAAAACCTGAATAAATTAAGTTACACCAATTATTGTAGCTGGCCATACCGGTGGTCCCCGCTCAGTTCAATACTTACAGTTACCAACGACCAAAAAAAGGAACTATTTTCAAGTAGTCACGTGATTAGAAAACAACAATATAAAATGATTAAATACTTTATATATATATATATATATATATATATATATAATATGACATGTGCAGTTCTTGTTTAAATAACAAAAATTTCATTACTAAGAGAAAAGTATATAGAATTCAGTCAGCCGGTTTCATTAAGTGCATTTATATAAATAAATGCCAAGGATCCAACGACAATGTGCAACTCTAAGATAAAGATTTTATTCTATATTATTTTATACAATAAATTTTCGGTGTTTAGAATAATTCTTAAACGTAAGCACATTTACTAGGTTCAAAAGTTTTTCCTTCTAATTAAAACATATAATTTTGGGGTCTAATTGTATTTGATACGTAGAAAAATTGAACAAAATTAAAGATAGGAAGTATAATAAAGCCAATTTAGTTTTTGGTGCCATTATAATAGCAAAAAGATTGCGTAGACTTTGGGTTGAAGAAAGCGTGGAAGGGTGGGGGAAAGAGCGGCAAAATATTATTTAATTTTAGTATATTTATGTGGTAATTAATTTGGTTTATTAATTTTAATGAAATTATTTAAAAATATATAAATATTTCATTAAAATTAATATATTAAATTGATTATCACATAAATGTATCTAGAATAATTAATATTTCAGTATTTTTTCATTCGACATTCGTTTTTTAGAGTGACCAAAAGCTACATCAGGGATCGAAATATATAGGACCGTTAGGTTAGAATTGCAGCTACGCCAAGTACTAAATGCCAATGACATGAAACTTTTCAATTACTGAAGCTGCAGTTGTTTGGCCCCACAGCTTCTGTAGGAATTTTAAATTTTAAAGTGTAAAGTACTTTTAAAATTAAAAAAAAATTAAAACTAATAAATGATTGAGCCAAAAAAAAGAAAAGAGTAAATTTTATACATATTTTCATTTTCATTCCTTGAATCGTACTCTCTTTACTTTAGACGCTAGGTTTTATATTTTAGAAGCTAAAAATCGGACAATAGATATACAATCGTTGTGAATAGTAAGTGTGTTTAATGATTGCATTTAGTTTTGGTGTATATTTTGGGATCTGTGCACATTTACCAATTGGCCATTGATACATTTTTGGAAGACGATGAAGAGGGTAAAAAATATTATATAATAAAAAAATAATTTAACAATTTTACATTGTTTAAGTTTTCAAACTTAAGATTTGTTTGATACACTAATAGATAAAAGCTTAAGAGTATTCATCACACGCAAAATGCTAGTGGACAATATATAAATTCACAGTAAAGTTTTGAGTGGTATAGTTAAGGTAATGAAATCATATAATTACGGAAGCTTTTATTATAGAAATTAACTTTAGCTTTAAGCACTGCCATTATATATATATATATATATATAAAAACTAATTTTTGGCCTGCTTCTTCCATATTTGTTTCACAATATTACTTCTTCCATTGCTATTCCTTCCAAACACAAGACTCTTGCCATGATATATATATATATATATATATATATATATATATATTGTGCGTGTGTGTGATAGAAAAATTAATTAAAACTTAGGAACTATTAATTTGATAAATATATAACATATTATTTCAATTAAATTTTAGTATTAGATGTGTAGTCATAAATTGTGATTATTTTTTTAAATGCTTGTTAATTAACTTTTTAAATTCATAGATGAGGTTTGATAAATCATGATTATTTTCTTGGATGGATGATAATTATAATTTTGATGTTAATGAGTTTGAGTTGGATAGAGATCATGATGATGAAATACAAATTGATGGACCAATAGTACAAGAATGTGTTGGGGATGAAGACAACAATAGACTTAATTACGATCCTTGAATATTGCCCAAACTGGATCCATCTCAAAACTCAGTTTAACAATGTCCAAGTTTTTATTTCCTTCATATATGTTTATCCAAAGTTACACCATAGACGAACACTTTGGGAGTGGATTAAAAACACAGCCTTGCATATATCCTCCCCTTGGCTCTTAATAGGTGATTTCAATCAAGCTTACAAAAACTCTAATAAATTAAGCAACAAAGCCTCCCTCCTTCGTGCGGAGGATTACAAGGATTTATTAGACAGTTGTAATCTTGTAGATATTCCTCCCACTAGCCAAAATTTCACTTGGACCAACAATAGGTTTGCTGACCAAAGGGTTTTGGCATGCCTTGACCATGCCTTATGTAATCCCCTCTGGATCTAGTCCTTCCCCTCATCCTCCTTAACCATGCTTCTTATTTTTGCCTTTGATCACTCCCTCTTATCCTTAGGACTACTCCTTCTTTTGATTCCACTTGATGCAAATATGAAAGATTTGAAAACTACTGGACAAGTTACCCATAATGTTAGGAAATCATTCAGAATTCTTGGAACACTAACTTTATTAGCTCCCTTAGCTTTATAACATACAAAAAACTAAAGCTACCATGACTACTCTTTGGCAATGGGATCACCACTCGGTAGGAAACCTACAAGTCAAGATTAAGGAACTGGAGTCCTCCTTTCACTTCCTCAAGTGCAACATTAACCATCCCCCTAACGAGGTACATGAAAAGGAGGTGAGGTAAAACTTAGAATTCCTTTATGACTGCGAAGAGATGTTATAGGCTCAGAGAGCCAAACAATCTTAGATGGTCCAGTGAGATTGCAATACTAAGTACTTCCATGCTTTAGTCTCTAGTAGGAACACTAATAACAGAATCCAAAGACTTAAAGATCATTAAGGTTATTGGTTGGAAAAGGAACAGTCAACATAGAGTAACATTAGGGCCTACTTCTCCTCCCTTTATTCTGAACCCAATAATGACAAAGACCACATTCTTGGTAGGCTTAATAATCTACCAATTCCTGAGCTCACCCATGATTATGTAAGTCTCCTGGAAGCTCCTTTAATATATGATGAGATCAAATGGGCAGTCTTCAATCTTAATCATGATAGTACCTCAGGCCCTGATGGCTTTAATGCCTGTTTTTACCAGTAATATTGGGACATAGTTAAGAATGATGTCATTGCTATGTGTCAAGGCTTCTTTAATAATGGATTCTTGCTCAAATCTCTTGACAGAACTTTCATCACCCTTATCCCAAAATCTGACTATCCTTAAACCATCAAGGATTATAAGCCTATTAGACTTTGTAATGTCTCATATAAGATCATATCCAAAGTCCTTTATAATAGACTCAAGTATATTCTTCATCACTATATCTCCTATTTCCAATGTGCATTTCATAAAGGGAGACTAATTTGGACAATATGCTTATAACTGCAGATGTCTTCAACACCATCAAAGATAGGAGAAAAACTAAAAAGAGGAGTTGCAGTGTAAAAATTGACTTCGAAAAAGCCTTCAACAATATATCTGAATAGTTTTTTAAAGTTATTCTCATTATAATGAAATTTCTCAGCACTAGGTCCAACTAATCCTTCAGTGTGTTTCCATGGTTAGCTATCAAATTCTCTTAAATAAGAAGAAAACACCTTCCTTTCACCTCTCCAGAGGGCTTAGATAGGGAGATCTAATCTCTCATTTACTATACATCTTATGCTCCAATATCCATTCCTACATGATGGCTGAAGATAAGTGAAAGACTTCTTGGAAAGGCATTAAAATTTGGAAAAAATGATCCTTATCTCTCACTTGATCTACGTGGATGATATAATGCTCTTTTTTTTAGGCTAATAGGAACTTATGTCGTCTAGTTAAAAACACAATGGCAAACTTCTACACTATTTCAGGGCTCAAAATCCACAAAAAGAAATCATATACCTTGTTTAGCCCAAACACCCCTGCATAATTAAGAAGTTCTTGACAAAAATTCTAGGAGTTGGGAACACTAACAGATTTTAAAAATACCTTGGCACATGTATTAAACTTGAAGTAGATACTAGGAAATGATATTCCAATTAATAGTTGAGAAAATTAAAGGGAGGTTGCAGATATGGAAATCTTGAAAGCAATTTTACTGGATTTAGCGGAATCAAAATATGTAATTAAAAATATAATCTGGGAGAATAAATCAACAATCTGACCTGATGGAGACGACATCGTTACTCCGAATATTGGTTGAGTCCAATCAGTTCAACCCACAATACCCAAGAGTGCTTTTCAGAGAGTCTTGACGGTAGAGAGAGAGAGTTGTAAAATTAATTTTTGTATATCTCACAAAACTAGGGCTTCATTCTGTTATTTATAGGATTTTATTAACCAATATAATTAATCAATATTATACAGTAAAATCCTCCAGAATCTTTCAAACAAATTTAAATTTAAATGAAGCCCATTAAATCTCTCTCTCTGGATAACAATCTTGAATTAGTAATCTGACGGGATAATTACTAATACTCTCGGGCAGTGGGTTGGGTTTCTGCCTTGTGGGCTTGTGGATAATCGAACCCATCACCGATTATCCACACACATATTAAAATAAAACCCAATCCATTCTCAGTTTATAAAATTGTAACATTAATTGCCTAATTAGGTACTAATCTAATAAAATAATTAATGCTAATCCATAAATATTTAAAAAATTATTCCAACAATCTCCCACTTGGATAGCATTAATTAAATTATTGGATCAATAGACGAATAGTTAATCAGGCACAATAATGTTTACATAGATACATGGATGTATGTATATTTATAAACCATACAAGATTCAGTGGAAAAATCATACACAAAATCACTGAAACCGATAGGGATTCAAGTGATGTCAACATTTCCATAAGTAAGTTTCATCAACTGAATTGAATGGAACACAAAATAACATTCAAAATTGTCAAATAACAATTCAAAATCCCTTAAGAATTTTAATCCAGACTCCCACTAAACCAAGGCTACATCAAAATTTTTAACAACGCCCATGTGAGTCACATGATTCTTAAAGACTCCTACGGGTAAACCTTTGGTCAACGGATCCGCCAACATGTGTTCACCAGGAATGTGAACCAAACGAGTCTGAGATTCAGCAATCTTTTCTCTGACGAATAGGAACTTAACATCAAAGTGTTTAGTGCGACTGGAGTTCCTATGATTATGAGAAAAGCTGACAGCAGACGAACTATCGCAGTATATGGTTAGAGGTCGTGATATAGAATCAACTAGATGCATGCTAGATATCAGTTCCTCAACCATATGGCCTGGTGGGTAGCCTCATAACAAGCGATATACTCTGCTTCCATAGTCGAGGTAGTTGTGACTGATTGCTTGCAACTCTTCCACGATACAGCTCCTCCAGACATCATAAAGATGTATCCAGAAGTGGATTTGCAGTCATCCACACAAGATGCATAATCGGAATCTGAATAACCCACAATTTCAAGTGGTTCAGATCTTCTAAAAGTAAGCATGTGATGCTTTGTACCTTGTAAGTACCTCATGACTTTCTTTGCAGCCCTCCAATGATCAGGGCCAGGATTACTCAGGTATCTGCCAAGCATACTGACAGCGAAAGCAATGTCAGGACGTGTGCACACCTGAGCATACATAAGGCTGCCAACAGCAGATGCATATGGAATTTTATTCATCTCAATTTTCGAATTGTCATCATTGGGACAGGATGAACTAGATAACTTTTCACCTTTCTGTACAGGTGCTGCACAAGGAGCGCAAGTATGCATGTTAAATTTCTTCAGTACTCGTTCTATATAGGTCGCTTGAGATAAACCAAGAGTGCCACAAGATCTATCACGGTGAATCTGGATTCCCAGGACGAAAGAGGCTTCACCAAGATCTTTCATGTCAAAGTGGCATGATAAAACGTGTTTAACCTCATTCAACATGGCTACTGAGTTGCTAGCTAGGATTATATCGTCAACATACAGAACGAGTATCATGAAATTATCTTTATCAAATTTCTGGTAGATACATTGATCAGCAATGTTCTCTGTAAAACCAAGTGAAGTGATTATCTGATCAAATTTCAAATACCACTGTCTTGAAGCCTGTTTAAGTCCATAAATGGATCTTTTCAGCTTGCACACTAAATGTTCTTTCCCTGCCTCAGTGAATCCATCAGGTTGCGTCATATAAACATCCTCAAGTAAATCACCGTTTAAGAATGCAGTTTTGACGTCCATCTAATGAAGTTCAAGATTCAACTGTGCAACAAGAGCCATTACGACTCTAAAGGCATCTTTAGTAGACACGGGTGAGAACATTTCCGTATAATCGATCCCTTCCTTCTGATTATAGCCTTTAGCTACAAGCCTAGCTTTGAATCTTTCAACTTCACCATTGGCCCCTCTCTTGGTTTTAAAGACCCATTTACAACCAATGGGTTTACAACCATCTGGCAGCTCAGTTAACTCCCATACATGATTGCGAGACATAGAGGACATCTCATCATTCATAGCCTCCAACCATTCAGATGAATGAGATCTTGTCATGGCCTCTCCATAAGTAATTGGATCTATGCCATCAATAGTGTCTGATTCGAACTCCTGCAAGTACACTATATAGTCATCTGAAATTGTAGGTCTACAAATCCTATGTGATCGCCTCAAATTAAGAGCTGGCTCTCCTATATCAGTTACAGGAGCTTCTACAATAGGATTAATCGGATTTTCAACAAGGATGTCATCTCCAATATCATGTTCTACTGGTTGAGATGACGATGATGGCATGGGCAGGATGTTATCCACACAATACAGGTTAATTGCTCTAGGGATACCACTCCTACTATCCAAATCATCCTCAAAATAGAAGGCCTTATCAGATTCAATGACCCTGGTAGTATGACTGGGACAATAAAACCTGCATCCTCTGGATCCTGAATAATACCCAATAAAAAATCCGCTAACAGTTATAGAATCAAGTTTCTTAAGCTGTGGATTATAGGGTCTCACTTCCACTTTACAACCCCACACGCGAATATGCCTCAGACTAGGCTTCTTACCGGTGAAAAGCTCATACGGTGTCTTTTCAACAGATTTACTTGGAACTTGATTCAGGACATAGGCTGCTGTCTTAAGGGCATCACCCCACAGAAATTCAGGTAACGAAGAGTGACTGATCATGCTTCTGACCATGTCCATCAAGGTGCGATTACGCCTCTCAGCAACTCCATTTTGTTGTGGAGTGCTAGGCATAGTATACTGAGCTTCAATCCCTTGTTCCTATAAGAATAGAGCAAACGGACCAGGGTTTCTCCCGGTTTCAGTATATCTGTCATAATATTCTCCACCTCTATCTGATCTTACACTCTTGATTACTTTGCCAGACTTCAATTCAACGGCAGCCTTAAATGCTTTAAAGGCATCTACCGAGTCAGATTTTTCATGCAACAGATCAACCCAGCCAAATCTGGAATAGTCGTCTATGAAGGTTATGAAATATTTGTAATTGCCCATAACACATGGAGTAATTGGTCCACTGATGTCTGTGTGAATCAATTCCAAAACAGCTTCAGACCTATTAGCCTTTTTCTTCCTAGCTTTAGTGGGAAGTTTTCCCTTAATGCAGTCAATACAAGATTCAAAATCAGAAAAATTTAAGTCATGCAATATGCCTTGTCTAACCATTCTCTCCAATCTCACTTTTGAGTTATGGCCCAAACGCTGATGCCACAACATGGAAGAGTTCTCATCAATTCTTCGACGTTTATGTCTTATGACAGTATTAATTGATGCCATAGGAGTAGAATCTGAACAAACATTCGCATTCAAGCAATATAAGCCATTCAGTAATCTGGCAGTTCCAACAATGATTGAATTAAAATAAACGTCAATTCTGCCATTTCCTTGCCAAAATGAATATCCATCTTTGTCTAACACAAAACTTGAAGAAGGCACACAGACAATGTTATTTAAAGTTAAAGTATGTCCAGAGTACAAGTTCAAAACTACAGTTCCTACACAATCCACTGCAGCTGAACTTCCTTCCACTCCCAGAATGGTCTTTTCTCTCTCATTTGGGCTCCTCTTGTTTTTGAGCCCCTGCAAGGAATTAGTTACGTGAACAGTTGCACCAAAATCCAACCACCAAGTATCCATAGAGGTTTCAAAGTTATTGGATTCAAGACAAACTAAAGCTAAGGGGGTAGTTTCAGGAAAGATACCTTCATTTTCACGCTTGTATTTCAGTTTAAGGCAATCTGAGATTTTATGGCCAGGCTTTTTGCAGCAATTACAATTACCCTTAAATCTATTCTTCTGACCCTTGTTCTTCTTATTGTTTTTCTTGATCTCAAAGAACCTTTTCCCACTAGGCTTGCTCTCAGATTTCTTTCCTTTAAGTTTCTCATTTCCAGTCTTACTTGATGAGGCATGGGAGACGTAGTTCACTGAATGACCACGTGAATTTGATTTCTTTAATGACTCCTCCTCTTGAGTCACAATAGACATCATCTGATCGATGGTCCACTCAGCTTCCTGTGAGTTATATGTGGTTCTGAGAACCTCGTATTCTGCTGGAAGAGACTGTAGGACTTTGTAGACAAGATAACTTTCGCCCAGGTCCACATTTAAAGATTTCAGCTTGTTGAAATAATTCACCAGCTTCATCATGTGCTCACGTACACCAGACACTCCATCATAATGAGTGTTGTCTAGTAATGAAAGATAATACGCCTTTTGCATCTAATCAAACTTTTTGAACTTTTCACCCACAGTTTTAAGGTATTCCACAGCGGTGTCCTTCTCAGGAATGCTCTGTCTGATAGTCTTCTCTATAGTGTATTTTATGACCGTCAAACAGATCCTGTTGGAATCGTACCACTGCTTGTGATAAGCCCTATCAGCAGCACTAGACCCAACAGTGAGATCTGTTGGTTTTGGATCTCTTACTGCCAAATCCTCCTTGGAGATGATGAGGTACATATTAAGGGACTCATACCAGTCGTCATAGTTCGTCCCGTTCAGAGTTTTCACCACAGACAGTTGCTGGAACACAGAAGCTGATAAAGCAAAACAAGGAAATATTAATTATGTCCCGGAAACATAATCATAAAACAAGATTTCCTTTACAAAAATTCAGCTTATGCAACTGTATTATCAAGATGTGGTTTATAATCCTATTTAAAGTCTCGGATTATAACAGATCATGAAAGAAAACTCATATGCCCTATTGATTTGGCCGTAAAAGGAAATAACAAAATGCACCCATCGTTTCCATATCGATAGGATATAAGAAACAATGAAGACATTAGTTTGCGATGCTGCCAACGATTCGTAAATGTATTTATTTCTTATGAATATATTGATAACGTCACACCGATAGGGTATATCCATCATCAATATAACATATATTAATGTGTATATATATATATATATATATATATATACTCTCTTATGGGCTTATTGCAATTTTCAGATTTTTCCTTGATGAGGCTAAAATAAACTATCTAAAATTATAGGCAATTGAGTAACTTATGTGATGAAAATTTATTCATAATTAGACATATCACCATGATTGGGCTCACGATAGGCGAACACGCAATCATTAGGTGTATGCAATCTAAAGTTAGGATAGATCTCTCCAATGGTTTATTCCCATTCAAAGCACAACCAAAATTAAGAATAAAACATAATAATTAACACAAAATATTAATTATGATTCATTTACACATAATTAGAGAGAGTGAGTCTAACACATGGTGCCTTATTGTATCTAGTCTAGATACAAATTTTCTCGGATCAAAATACCTTATTTAAATATTAATTTTGAGCCCTTTAATTTTGCAAAAATTCAAAACTCCTATTTACAGGGCTCCAAAAATTCTGAAAAAATCACCATAATTTATATCGGGGCGAGTAGAAGCGGATTCCAAAATTTGAAATTCATCTGACTCAATACAGGTTCTCACGCGCCTGCACGCGCTGAAGGTGCGCATGGGCTTTGCCCACGCGCCCTTTCTTCAACCTCTGGCGGGTCGATTTGACCTGCCAGAGACCCGACGGGTACCCACCTGTGACCCGTCGGTTTTCAAAGTTTTAGACCGTGATTTTGCCTCCTTTTGATCGCCTTTTCATGATCTACGGTTTCTCGGTGGTGTTTTCGAGTGATTCTGTCCCAGTTGTGTGAAAAATTGCATCGAAATTCTTTAGATTTTTGTTAGTTGCTTCATCAGTTTAACGTGGCTTCACCGGTGATGGGGATTGCAGCACCGGCGATAGATTCTTGCAGCGTTTTATTTGAATCCCCGACAACTTCACTGATGACGACAGGAAGCGTTTTGCCGGCGATTCCTTTCCACGGTAACGGTAACAAACCAAATTGATCTGATGGTTTATGAACTTATGGCTTAAAAAAAAATGATCGTAAACACAGTAATCCAGTATATCAGTCAGATACGAGATACGATTTTTGATTAGTAAACCATGCTCTGATACCATTTGAAAGCAATTTTACTGGATTTAGCGGAATCAAAATATGTAATTAAAAATATAATCTGGGAGAATAAATCAACAATTTGACTTGATGGAGATGACATCGTTACTCCGAATGTTGGTTGAGTCCAATCAGTTCAACCCACAATACCCAAGAGTGCTTTTCAGAGAGTCTTGACGGCAGAGAGAGAGAGTTGTAAAATTAATTTTTGTATATCTCACAAAACTAGGGCTTCATTCTGTTATTTATAGGATTTTATTAACCAATATAATTAATCAATATTATACAGTAAAATCCTCCAGAATCTTTAAAACAAATTTAAATTTAAATGAAGCCCATTAAATCTCTCTCTCTGGATAACAATCTTGAATTAGTAATCTGACGGGATGATTACTAATACTCTCGGGCTGTGGGTTGAGTTTCTGCCTTGTGGGCTTGTGGATAATCGAACCCATCACCGATTATCCACACACATATTAAAATAAAATCCAATCCATTCTCAGTTTATAAAATTGTAACATTAATTGCCTAATTAGGTACTAATCTAATAAAATAATTAATGCTAATCCATAAATATTTAAAAATTATTCCAACAAATCTTCCTTCCTATCTCAAGCAAGTTGTCTCACTAATAAAAGTAGTGGTAAGCTCATCAATTATCTTTAACCTTTCCTTCATCAACCTCCTCAAGAAGTATTGTGATCTAATAGACTTAAAAATTTCAAACTTCTACTGGTGATACGAGGACTAGGAACCTAGAATTGATCTAGCCAATTGGAACACCCTTTGTTTGCCTAAAAGGAAAAGTGGTCTTGGTATAAGATGCACCCATCTCCTTAATTAGGCATTACTTGCAAAGCAATTATGAAGATTAATTCATAAGAGAGATAACTATTCCATGCCAGGAATTCTTGGTAATAAATACTGCAATCCTGACAGCAATAATCTCATCTTTAAATCAAACTCCTCATAGATTTAGAAAGGTGTTGCAACACTTATTACACATTGCTGTGTGTGGTTTAATTATGGTTAAATCTCATAAGGATGGGGATAATTTTGTGGCTAAATAAAATAAATTAATCAAAGTTGTTCATAGTATTAATTTAAGTTGAGTGGGCATAAGACCTGCATGTAAGTTTAGTTCAGTGGAAAGATTCAATAATTCTAACCCTGAGGCCAGGGGTTGGAGATTGGGCCCCCTACATTCCTTACATTTTCTTTCATGGTGAAATTGTGTAAACTAATAAAAGATGTTAATGAAGGGAAGAATAAAGATTTTACTGTTAACTCAAAAGGGGTATTGAGATTTGACGAGAGATTATGTGTACCTTAGGAGGAAAGTTTAATGAAAAGGTTCCTCCGATAGAGTCACTGTTAAGCTTACACTGTACACCCTAGAGCCACCAAAATGTATCATGACTTGAGATAGATCTATTGGTGGGAAGGTATGAAAAGGGATGTGGCTAATTTTGTCTCTCATTGTATAGTAGTTAGCAAATTACAATTGAACATCAAAGACCAACAAGGTAGCATTAGAGGTTGGAAATTCTAGAGTGCAAGTGAGAAAGAAATTGCTATAGATTTTGTCACTGTTCCACCTTAAACTCAAAAAAGATATGATTCCATATGGGTAATAATGGACAGGCTAACAAAGTTTGCACATCTTCTAGTCAAGATGACTTATAGTGTAGCCAAGTACACTTAGTTATATGTAGAGGAAATTATGAAGTTGCATGTGGTACCCTTATCTATAATATCCAACCGAGGATCGTAGTTTACTTCTAGATTTTTGAAAGCTTTTCAAGAATCTTTAAGGACCTTATTGGATTTAAGCACTGCTTTTCATCCCTAAACAGATGGCTAAGTTGAGCGAATGATTTAAACACTTGAAGACATGTTGCGATCATGTGTTTTAGACTTTGATGGTAGTTAGGATAATCATCTACCCCTAGCAAAGTTTGCATATAATAACAATTATTGGGCTAGTATGCAAATGGCACACTTTAAAGCTTTATATGGTCGGAGATGTTGCTCCCTCATTAGATGGTTTGAAGCAAGCATTGGGCTTAGATTTAATATAAGATGTAATGAGAAAGGTAAAATTGACAAGGGAGAGATTACTCATGGCACAGAATAGACAGAAGGCTTACATGGAAAATCGAATGAGAGAATTAAAGTTTATGGTAGGTGATTGCATGTTTCTCTGAGTTTCCCAATGAAAGGCATTATGTGGTTTGGTAAGAAAGGTAAATTAAGCCCTAGATATATTGGGCCATTAGAGATACTTGAGAGAATTGGTGGTGTAGCCAACCAACTTGCATTGCCTTTTAAATTAGCCAATGTCTATTTTATGTGTAATATTCCTAAATTTTATATGTAAAAATTTTTACCTTAAGGGATAATTTTTCTGAACATTTATTTAAGTAAAAGGGGAAGAAGATAAGGAAAGAAGAAAGACATGAATAATAAATATAACAATTAAATTAGCTATAGAAATGGAAGTTTTAAGAGAGCTATTATATTAATTTAAGTAACCAATTTCATTAATTCTAGGCTACTTTAAGTGAGCCTGACCCAAGCATCCATTAGGACCTGAGTTTAATTCCCCTCACTTGCATCAGAGTATGATTTTTATTGGGCTGCCATGTGTTTTCTAATAGTGAAATCACCAAAATACACCATTAATCTCCTTCTTCATTTTCTCTTCTCCTCCTCGACACTTCTTCATGCGACATCCCCCTCTATTTCAGATTTCAGCCACTTTTTCCCATCGATTCGCTCTGACATCGTCATCCTTGCACTTCACTGTCAACCTTGGTCGCTTAGGGTAGTTGGAAACCTTTAAAAATCCAGCGGAGAGTGACAACAATGCAAAGGTTTTTCGAGCTAAGATTTACAATTTCAAGTGAGATTAATCTAATTTTGATGGGGGGTTTTGTTCTTAATCATCATTTCAACTTGTTCTTCCTTGATCACAACCTTTAATTTTGTGTAAATTAACCAGAAATCGAGCTCATTCCTCGACTATCCACCACGCATGAATAGTAAACAAAAAATCAAATTTTGGCTAAATTCAGGTGAAATTTTGTTGCTTTACATTAGGGCTTTTATTCAAAAGCAATTTTCATGTTATTCTTTGCCCATTTGAGCTCTCAATTTTGTGAACTAGTGCTTGAATTCAAGAAATCCCCAATTTTGGATGAAGAACATGAATAGTGTTTAAAACTCAAAATTTGAAATTGAGGCATGATTTGAAGTTATTTTGGGGGAAATTCTTTAGGGGTTTTGATCCTAAGTGAGGTTCTAACAATTCTCATGTGTCAATTTGATGATTGGAACACTAAATTAAAAGCCCCTCTTTTTTGGTAGGGAATTGAGATGTGTAGAGTATCGATAATTGAAGAAAATTTAATCCTCCGGTGTTATTGGACATCAAGAAAGGTTGTATGAGTTATTAGAAGTTGTTGTTTAGGTGGTAAGTGATTTTGAAAACTTCCCTCAAGCTTATATTAAATTTTAATGTCGTGGGATGGAATTTTATGAATAAGGGTACAATGAAAGTAATTATTAATGTCAATAATTACTTTGATAATGACTAGGATAATTTTTAGACTCAATTGGTAATTGCTTATATTAAATTTCTTAAGGCTATTATTATGATTATTCAGAGCATAAGGTTGATAATGACTAATTGCTTTGATCAAATTGCACTAGTCTTAGGCTAGTTCTATTTTCTGATCATTGGATGGTTTTGTAGGAGGTTCCTAATATATTTTGTTAAATTGGATATTTTAAATTATCATTATATGTTGATTCATTTGAGTTAAGAACATGATTTGAATATTCAAGGCTATACTTATTTGACACTTAATGGTTTTCTTTTGCTTTTGGAACTGTTGATTTAACTCTGTAAGTTATTCGATTTTAAACAATGAAAATTTTGGTGATAAACTGTACCATTTTCAATCTATCCTTCCCCTTATTCTATTACTATTATCTGCTCATTGAGTTTACACCACCCCATTATTTAACATTTTTATATCCCAGTGCAGATCCAGAACACCCTCATATGGAGTAGGAGTTGCAGTGTTTCTATTTTTGGTGAGCCTTGCCTGTTGCCAGAGCAATGGTTTTTTATTATACATTTTGTAATTAGACTTAGTTGCTCCCTTGTATATAGGTTTATATATATATATATATATATATATATATATATGTAGTTTCATGGTCATGGTTGTTTTGTATACATATGCAAGAGAGCAGAGCTCTCTATTCTGTTGTATGTCAGATTTTTTAGTTGTAGCAATTTCAGGAGGTCCATATTTAAGGGGAGACTATTTTGAATTTTCTACATAGAGATTAAACTGATTCCTTTGGTAATTACATGCAAATGTATTAGTCTTGAGTTTTTCGGATGAGGATCCATACATTAGTTTAAGTTTTATTGTCCTTGTGATATATGATAGGCATATAAAGGCGAGGGATATCTCGTTCCCTATGCCGATCATGTCCTATCAGATAAGGTCGTGACATAGTGTTTCACGTGTCAATGTTTAGGAAATACCTACATGATCCTTCACACGTGATTGTGCCATAGGAGGTTTAGATAGATGCTAGATTGAGTTATGAAAATGAGTCTATGTTGGATAAACATGTAAGAAAGCTACATTCCAAGACCAAGGAAATCCCTTTAATAAAGGTGTTATAGAGGAATCATTCTCAAGAAGAAGCAATATGGGAAGATAAGCATGTCATGTGCGACAAATACCCCTATTTGTTTGGTGAAGGTACGTAGTTGTTTTAAATTTGGGGGCCAAATTTCTTTTAGGAGGGGAGAATGGAACACTTATGACATATTGATGAGTGTGTTTTAATTATGGTTAAATTTCATAAGGATAGAGACTATTTTGTGCCTAACTAAAATAAAATGAATAAATTAATCAAAGCTATTCATAGTATAAGTTTAAGTTGAGTGGGCATAAGACTTGCATGTGAGTTTACTTCAGTGAAAAGATTCAAAAAATCTAATCCTAAGGTTAGGTGTTTGAGATTAGGCCCCCTCCATTCCTTACATTTTTTTATGGTGACCCGTTCAAATCATTTTGCCCATCAGCCCATTTTTTTCCTTTTCCTGAACTGTTTCTTCTTCATTTTACACAAACACCATCAGCTACCTAATTCCCTTTCGTCTTTGTACTTGCAGTTACTCACAATTCTTTAACCATCATCGATGGGATTTCGGCCATAGCTCATTGTTTCCAGTGAGAAACACCCTTTTGTCGTTCATGCGTGTGGGAAATGAAGAAGTTCAAATTTAAGCTAAAAATAGGTGGGATTTCTTCTAATTTTCATAAGGATTGTATTGTTCACTAGGTCTTCATCCTTTTCCCTCTAATTTGAGATGTTAACACTGAGTTTTTGGGTTCCAATTTCTAGAAATCTGATTATAGGGCGCCTAGGATTTGGAAAGGAAGAAAATTTGAAATTGCATTAGGTTTTGGTTTGGAATTGACTTAAGTGAATGAGGGAATTGTTTTTCAGAGTTAAATTACTAAGGTAAATTGTTCTATGATAAAGAATTTCATTATTATCAACTTTTTGGGTCATTTGGAATATAGGAAGAAATTGAGTTAGGATATGATGGGGTTTAGATTAGTTGTTTAGCAATGTGAAAGATAATTAGAGCATGAGAATAAGTTTTATATGTTATATATATATATGCTAAAGTGATGTATGCTATAAAGTGTTAAGATGGAATGGTGAAGGTACTATGACTTGGATTATAGATGATAAGAATATGGAAGACCCTTTCTTGGGTATGTAAATGGCTATATAAATGAGTATACAATACTAAATGTGCTAAGGAAAGTAGAGAAGGCCATTAAGCTTGTAACTAAGGATTTAGACTTCCTTAATTATTTTACAATGATGGTGTATTCTTGAAGTATCTCATTATAGGTAAAAGTGGATTATTAGAAGCAAGGCTAACATTGTATTTAAGCTGGGTGTAGAGGATATCAAGTTAGTATCTTAAGTTTTTTTTTTTCTATTATTTTTTAAAGTGCTAAAATCCTCAGCCTTTGACTAGGTGAATAGATAAGATAATCAAATTATATATATATGATGCTGTAATGATTACCATGTAAGTTAAGAATTGTTTGTATTTTGTGATAGAGACTTAACTCGTGAGTTCTTTCCAAGGGTTAGGAGAAGAAGTTGGAATAGCTAGATCACTTACTCCCAACAACATTATATAGTTCATTTACTTGTGTTATATATATTTATTTATATAGCGCTTTAAAGGTTCATGTTGACATTTCTCCAGATACAGTTCTTATTTCTTATGGAATTTCCTTACTAAAGATCTAGACTTTTGTCTTTAACTATTTGGAAATTGTTATGGGATCATACAACTATTAAAGAGAGAATTTTCTATCTTAAGTGGGATACCAGTACTTGGTATTGACCGTCTTATTGTTATGAAATAACCCCAATACATGACAATTAACTTAGCCCCAATGAGGACTAGTAAAGGACGATTGATGTAGCGTGAGCTTGTGACTCACGACCGCTTGAGTTAGCTTGCCCTAAAGGTTGTGTGCCTTCGACCAATGGTTATCTTTCCTCAAGGCTTATGTGCCTTTGATTGACTGGAAATCCATAGCACAAAGTCCATGACCGCTATTTATGTCCTAGACAGTCCTCTCTTATATATGGTGTCCAAGTTATTTTATTTTTTACATTAAAAGTAAAGTTCTAAATGTTATTTATTAAGATCTTGTATACTTGACAGTTTAAGTTTGGACAAGAATAAAATTTGTTATACCAGGATTCATTGTGAGAAAGTTTATGCTTAACATTGCATGCTTCACTGCATTACTACTTTGCTATGTTTCTGAGATGCTACCTATTTGTTTTCTTTATTTTCAAATAGTTAGCCAGAACAGACCCTTGGATGTGAGGGCTGAATTTTAGGTCAGTGGAGGACTCTGCCTGAACCCACGAGTGTCAAGATCTCTCATTTTTATTGGTATTTCTTTTGTACAAGTTGTATGAAAGTGGAAATTGTTTATACATAATTGTATATAAGTTCAGTTAACCATAAGCAGGTTCCTCACCCCTCATTTTGTCATTTGTAGTGATTTTTTTTTCTGTTACATCGAGAATTGAGCTCTCTTTACTTGGTTAATATGACTAACACATATTTATAGAATTTTAGTATGTCTCAATTATAAGGGAGACTTTGTTGAAATTTTTACAAAAACTTAGCTGGTAAATATCTTTGATGCCTAAGGTTATTAACTAGAAAAATGTCAAATGTATATCTTTTGTGCTCTAATCTTGATAAATAAAGATATTGTTAAATGTTTTAGGCTTGTAGACCCCTTGTCATCTGCGTTAGTCACATTCCAAGTATTGGGGTGTGACACGTGTTCTCGAGGCCCAATCCATCATCATCATAAGATTGAAATGGAGACACTACCCAAAAAAAATGCAGACCTTGCTACGGTTACTTACCTGCACTCAAGGAAACCACTCCTAAAAATTAACTTTTCTGCGGTTCAAAAAACGGTGGCTATTTTAGCTATGTTTACATGTTAAACTCTCAATTAAGGTACAAGTTACCTATGGTTAGTTTTCAACCACAACTAAATTCATTTTAGACCTAGCAGAAGTTCACCTCCTTATTTTCTTGTAGCTTCATACACAACTCTTTACAAGCATAAAAACTTCAGCTATGAGAAATTACCACCAATTATCCCCTCCAGAGAACTATGCTAACCAGTCCGCCGCGTAACCACCTCACTGTTGATCTTCCAGATTTCCATTCTCTTCTAACACTTTCATTTCAGCTCTTATTTCTGATTTGTAGTTTACACTTTCCTCTTTATTTATGTGAAAAGCAAGCATTCGGTGCAATTGTTCATTTCTCATTTTCTCTTAATTTCTATTCCATTATCTACTTGATTTTGATGCTAAATCCGTTTGATGCTTCAAATTGTTTAGCATGTCGTAGTTGGTTGGATTTTGATCTTCAAATTGTTTACTGATATGACTTTCTTGGGTGATGAGATGGTACCATTTCTTTTTGTGAAAAAATACCTAAATGAAGCAAGGGATTTGGCTTTGTGACCATGTCGACGTCTGAGGAAGTTGAAGTAGCCGCTACACAATTCAATGGTTATGTAAGTCCTGACATCCTGTTTATTATTGTAGTTTTGTGGTCATGCTGTTTTTTTTTTTTCCTTGAAATTACAATATTCTGATTTAATAGTTGGTTTCAGACTATTTCTTATTATGTTTGCTACACGTACATGCTTTCGCCAAGTTTTAGAAGTAGTGGTTGTTTCATGTTGATTTGAGTGCTATGAATTTATTTATTCTCATATATGTCATCTTTAGTGATAGACACTGCTTCTTCAAACAAGAAAATGACAATTATCTCTATCATAATCTCCCTCATACAGCATTTTCTATTATTCATTTCTCAAGTTCTAAGCAGAGTGTGTGCCTATAATTTTTTATCATGTTATTTAATTTGCATTTTGCTCTACCATACGCCTTTTTATTTCATTGGATAACTTAACCGTAAAAAGCAATTGATAAAGTGTAGGAAATTTATGAGATACTGACCTGAGCATATATTCATTCAAGATATTTTGCTGATGGCTGATTGGCTATATAGCTATAACAGATTCCGAGACTTCTTTGTTTGCAGGCCTAATGGTATGAACTAATGCTTGTAGCTCTGAGGTGATATTTGCTATGTAACTTTTCATTTCTAGCAATAAAATTTGATAGACCTATAAACTCAGCACTTAGCACATGGTCTAAACAATAAAAATGAAAAAGAAAGATGATTGAAATGCTATATGAAATAAGAAATAGCTAAGTTACTTTTGGTTAATCTGAAAGTTTGATTGTTGATCGCATAGCAAACTTATCATAGGCATAACCTATGCCCCCTTCAATTATGCTATGTAGTACATTTTTTTGGTAATAAAATAATTTTTATTTCTAAATGTGATATTGTTGTATTTGGCAACCAATGGATTATCCCTATTAGGTGCTATCTCTTGATTGGTACATGAAAATGGAAGCTAGTCCTTCAATATTTTTTAAAAATTTATTGCAAAAAAGATTTTGATATAATTATGTGTTGCTATGCAACTTTATTTTGAAGGCGTCTGTTTTGAAACAAGCGTTGAGTTTTTTGTCTTAAAGATAGATTTATTCTCTAAAAATAAATAAATTAAATTAATTGCATATAAATACAAGCATATCAAAGTACACTTATCTATTTATTATTGATTTACTCTAACAATAAACCAATCAAATCAAAGAATTTTTGGTAGGATCAAAATGGGTTATATATATATATATATTTTTATAGTCACGATGAACACAAATGAGTGCACAAGTGATTGATGGGACATGACATGATGAACCCATTAGGCTCTTAAATTAATCTCAGAGTCATATCTATTTCACAATAAGTATTTTAATTCTTTATGTTATCCTCAATCTGCTTTCAGCTAAGTTATTCTAGGTTGAAATGAAAAGTACTGAAATTGCCGTGAAACACAAGTTAGAGGTTCAACATTGTCCGCTTTACAGAGTACTAATGATGAGATAGATAGGAAGAAAGGCTACTCTAAAGTTAATGGAAGCAAAAGATCAATACATTCCTGTTCCTGTTCACCAGCTTGACAAGCCTTTCCCTAATGCCAATGGAAGATGTATTCTCAATTCAGGTAAAATGGTAGACCATATTGTTATATAGATTTCATTTTCTTAATCCACATACTATATTATATTGAAAGTTTATGTCATATCAATTTACAGATAGCCACGAAAGAACTAGTCAGACCGGTTTCATTTAAAGGAACTGACTCCAAGATACTTGGTTTTTGGGAGAACTATAAATAATAACAATTTTTTTTTTCTATATTTGAAAATCGAAGAACCATACATTTCTGCTACTTTAGAGATTATTGAATCCTTAAATATGAACAAGTTGCAATGACCCTTTTATAAATATATATATATATATATATATGATATCTATCATATATCACAAGTTCTTACATGAATATATATATATACACTAATTATGCCCAGTAGCCACAAACTAGGCTCATCAAAATTAATATTCTAAAAAAAAAATAACAGTACCCATTAAAATAACATATGGATAGAGGGAGAAAAAAAAACTAAACGACATATGCCTGAACAATGGGAATGAAATTAACAACATAATTGGATCTCTGATAAACACATCACAAAGTCAAATCCTTTTAATTTGTTGTTTTGCCTTTAATTTTTTTCACACAGGTCTTGCCTTCGCAGCAACTCTTACTTATATGATATATATTTCTCTCCTTGTCTAGTACCGCTGTTGTACACCAGTCCATAAAATGTTATGATAGACTTTGGATATATATATATATATATATATATATATATATATATATATAGATAAATATATAAACCACGCAGAAAGCTTCATATTAGAACAAATACATGTGGGTAATGTTTAAGTTCACTGTAACATTGGCCAAATTATAGTGCAAAAAATTTTGCTTTTAGGAAAGAGAAAAGTATTAATTTTTGTGGTGTGTATTACTAATTAAATATGAGCTTTGATTTAGTGGCAAACTTGGATATTTGAATTCAAGAGAACGTGGTTCGAGATGTAGCTTCCTCCTCTTTCAGAAATGTTTTGGTGCTGACACGTGTCTCTCACAAGTGAAATTACCAAATTTTCCCTCTTACTTTTTCTTCCATTTTCCATCTCTTTCCCATCATTTTGCATCAAAAAATACTGCTTCACTTTTGGTGAGTTCTGCTACTTCCTGCTACCACAGCTAGCCACCACCACCTCTGGCTAGCTCCTCCACTTACCGGCGACGTGTTCTGGATGGTCACTACCAGCAACCGCTGCTGGCAATGTCAGTTTTTCGGCGGTCTTTGTGAAGCTCAAACCAGCGATGTTTTGAGCGATTTCAGTGAGTTTTAAGTGTTTGTTTCATGAAAATGATGTTAGGAGAAGCATTTTTTGCCCATATCCATCAAATTTCAGCTTTGGAAGCATGATTTTTGGACTAGTTTTTGAGAAGTTGTGCTGACAGGGACCAAACTGAAAATTTTCTAAATTTTGGAGTTTTCAGAAAATGGTGAAATTCTGCAGTGTAATGGGTTCGAATTGATCCTATAAGAACACTTTTAAGGTGTATGGCATGAAAACCTATTGTTAATCATGGTTTTTCTTGGATTAAAGGCAAGGGTATGCAAACTGGGACTAAAATGAAAACTCAAAAAGTTTTTAAGGCAGAAAATGTAAATTGATGAAAAGTCTGGGAAAGTTAGTGATGAAATTAGGGATTATGAGTTAGGATTTTTTTTAAGTAAAAAGAAGGAAAAAGAGTAATTTCTTGTCTTTCTATTGGCGTAGGTAACTCATAAGAGTGACAAGGTCACCCGAGATAAGTTATCGTGTTGCTAATACTTAACGGCACTCAGGTGCGCAGATAGCACTCCCCAATAATCTTTTTATGCTTCAATTTTATTGCTTGAACATGTTTATAAGCATCATTATTAATTTTATTATGTTTATATTTTTCAAAATTGAAGTTAGGAGTAATAAAAATCCCTTGATATGTGAAATGACTTTACTTACGGTTTTGAACTCATGCGTATGGTTAGGAATAACTGCTTGATGAATCATTATTGCAAATACAGATGGATTTCATGCATACTAGCTACTTTTTCTATGCATGCTTGTTTTAAATTTTAATATTATTGGGAGGACTAGATAAGACACTGGTTGCCAACAGTAGATCTGTTAGCCCTTGGTGCACCTAGGTAATGACTCAGCTAGCAGGGTTAGTGATAGTACTAGCCCCGTGTGATGGCCATCACACGAGGACCGATGATTAATAATCTTCGTGAGTTGAGGCCTCACGCCTATTGGTTGGTTGCCCTCGAGGATTGTGTATCCTCGCCTGTTGTGATTTTCCCTTTGTGGCTGTGTGCCACACCGGTTTGGTCCTTAGTAGTCTTTCTCTAGATATGATCTTCAGAAGCTTATTGGTTCCTTGTGAACGACACTTTAAATTAATTATTTTGAAAAAATCATTATGTATCTGCAACTGTTTATTGCAACTTGATCATTATGGTTTAAACATAATTGTATTTTACTCAATTCTTGATCATGTTTCGCTTTCTATTTATATATGAAATTTTGTTACTGATTTTGGGGTGCTATCTGCCGAAAAAATTTGGTCTCAGATAGGGAGATTGAAGAGTTCTCGGAGGCAGCAGAGCACTGACGAGGAGTCTTGTGGTGAGCCTCGCTTGTGATGTCGCGAGGCCTTTTCTTTTTGTTTAGTCGATATTCGTGGTTTATTTTTTTGGGATGTATATATATCTAGAATGATAGCCATTGGTTGTATGTTTGGGGTGGTATAGAGACCACAGTTGAGCTTTTCATAATTGTCGTATTTTGTAATTATGTTATATTGGGTTGTGCTGGTGAGAGCGGAGCTCTCCTATATGCTGTATTGCCTTATAGGTTATTGTAGAAATTTCAAGACACCCTGTTTACTGGGAAGGTGCTGCCAAAATTTCTACAAACTCCTTGTTTTATATTTAAACCCTTATTTTATATTAAGGCAATTGTATTACATATGGTGCAAATCAAATAATTTTGGCATGATGTTGAAAGTCCCTTAAGTGTAAGGCTTGTAGGTTCGAGGATTTTTCCTCGTGGCCTGTGTCGGTCCCACTCTAGGAATGTGGGGTGTGACAGATTGGTATCAGAGCCAGGTTTGGGGGTTCTCCTGTGGTCATGTTGGATGGCAATGTCCTTCTGTGGGGTCTCCATTATCGTTATGAAACCCGAGCATAACCATAATTGGGATACCATGGAAGGCCTGGTGGGGGTGTCAGTATATTTCTTCTTTTGTAGGTCTTTCTTGATGTTGATTGAACCTACATGTCACTTTAAGTTATTGGTAATTATGGAGGCTGAATGTTTGTTGTCTTGTGTTTTAGATTGAGGGTGCCTCAATGTACACGAGGTGGTTACCGAGGGGTGGATGTTGTGGGTAGGTTGGAAAATGCATCCGTCCAACCCGAAGTTCCCCTAACCTGGGGTCGTACCAGAGGTCCTAGGGCTGCTAGGCCACCAAAAGCTGATTCCCACATGGAATGGGAAGAGGGATCACAAGTTCAGGGAACAAATATGCCTCCAACATGAACTGAGTCCAAAGATTCTCAAGTTGGACAACTGAAGGAGGTGACCTTAGCCCAGTTTATGAAGTTTAGGCCTCCCGTTTACACCAGGCTGGTTGAGTTTGCAGAGTATCAGTTGCAAGATGCAGCTTACTTGTGGTTTCAGACAATATTGAGTGAGAGACCGGTTGAATTACCTCTCATGCAGTGGGATGAGTTTAAAGAGCTGTTCATGGACCGATATATACCCCAGAGTGTGAGGGATACTAGGGCCTATGAGTTTGAGTTACTCAGATACGTTCCTAGGGAGACTATGCTTGATTATGATATAAAATTTACTCAACTCTCCTGATATGCCCCGCACCTGGTACTCACCAAGAGGCACCGTATTAAAAGATTTCTGATGGGATTACCCAAATACATGTACGGTGCTCTGTCGTCTCAGATGGATACTTTCCCTTCGTACTCGGTGGCTGTGAATTGTGCCCGTAGAATTGAACTATGGGAAATGGAAGAGGATATTGTTAGCAAGAAGCAGAAGAGAGACCAGGGGAGGAAGCAGTTTGGGGTTGGCTCTTCATTTGGGGGATCTGTGGTACCTAGGCTTCAGAGATCATTTAGGCCTACTCAGACACAGACTCGCTCTTATGCACCGTCTTTGTATAGTGATCCTCCTCGTCGATTTACTCCGGGAGGTAGCAGGACCACCGAGCCCCGTGAGGTATCTCAGTCAGCCCGTCCAAGAGTCGCATGCCCTACTTGTGGGAACTTTCATTCAGGGGTATGTTATCATGTTGCTGGGGCGTGTTTCCATTGTGGACAGACGGGTCACTTTATGAGGAATTGTCCTTTGGCACGGCAAATTTCTAGCCAGGACTCGGTGCAACCGGTAACTTATTCTACGCCACATAGAGTCACATCAGGTACAGGCCCCTCCACTTCTGTTGGTAGGGGTATACCCAGGAGAGGCTCGGGCAGTTAGGGGCAGACATCAGCAGGTAGGGGTCAGGCACATGTATTTGCCCTGACTTGACAGGATGCTCGGGCATCGAACGAGGTGGTGACAGGTATGATTTCAGTTGACTTGCATCAAGCATGTGCTTTATTTGATCCAGGTTCTACTCATTCCTATGTTTCTCCTCAATTTGCTAAGTTGCTGTGTGGTACACCTATGTGCATTGAAAATTCCATACTAATGGGTACCCTTTTAGGGGAATTAGTGATGGTTGATACAGTTTATCAATCATGCAAAATCTCAATCGGAGATTGGGAAACTCTGGCAGACTTAATCGTATTACAGATGATAGATCTGGATGTGATTCTTGGTATGATTAATGGTATTTGAAGGGGTTTGTTGGTTAAACAACACTAGCTTACTTTATAATTTATGTATAATTGGAATATTCATATCTAATACATTTTTGTAATTATGTACAAAATTGGTTTACTTTGAGCCAAGAATGGTTGGCTCCATTGTTTGATGCATATATGTGAATCTTGTTTTACATTTTGTGATTTCAAGAATTGTTGTGGTACAGTATAGTACATATAAAATATTTTAATTTTTTTTCAAATAGGAACCGCTGCTAAAGCCAACCACAACTAATACCATAACTCATTAGTTGCGCTCAACTAACCACGACTAAGTTTGTATTTATATGCTGTTGGTTAAAACAACACTTAATTTGTTTAACCATCGTGGCTTTAGTTGTGGTAAATCTAATCGCGGGTAAAACAAATAGCTGCGGCATAAACTACTGTTATTTGTAAAAAACCACAACTAAAACAAGAATTAGCTATAGTGAGAGTTGACTCAAGCAGATAAATCCCCCTCAACCGCAGCCTTTGGTACAAACCCAACCAAGGTATCGAAACCTCTGACTTAGTCATTGATGACCATTTGAACGCTTAAAGGACACATTGGGACGTTGCTATGCTCAATCAATGCTATAAAAGAGTCAAAGAGCAAATAATCACAATTCCAATATCCCTTACTAACGCCCTTGACATACTAATTTGGACAAGCAATGGCAAAGGAACATACACTGTCAAAGATGGCTATCATATCCTGTTAGAATATCATATAATATCTAGGGAGTAAGTCTGTTAAGATATTATATTGTGTACACCCATAAGGGATGCTCATTAAATAAGGGTAAAATAGTAATTATAAGAATTACTACTAAACCCTAATCCTAGCTAGCCTTCTATAAATAGGGTTAGATTAGTGTATAATGACTACAACTCATTAGAGAGTGAGACTTGAGACGCTCAGAGTAGAATACTTGTGAGTATTCTACAGTCACATTTGAAAGGGGATTTAGGCTGTGAAAACCCGAGATACACCTAATACACTGTGGGTATCTCATTCGATCAGTGATCCCAGCTAGAGATCAATAAGTTTCTACAATTAAGAGATCAATGTAAATCTCTTGCTCTGAATCTCTGAATGTATTTATGTTTTTTTATGACCTTCATTAGTATCAGAGTGAATGGCTAGTTTTCTAATCAATGCATAGTTTATTGGGATCAATTTTTTATTTCGGCTATTTTAATAAAAAAAAATTTTGAATAAGTTTTTTCCAATAAAGCATCTTCTTCTTAGTTGAAGAACATCTCTAGATTTCAAAATCTGGAAAGCTTCTATGCTTCATAGCCACCGGCGACAATGGTCGCCAACACTCCTTGACAGCTGGAAACCGCTAGCGATCACGTCGCTGGTGGCCTCTGAGATCTATGGTCAAGAAAAAAAAATTTTTTTTGAATGAGGTTTTTTTCAATCAGCATTCTCCTTCAATGATGATGAAAGTCTCTTACAGATGACTTTCATCAGAGACTTCAAATAAAAAAAAGAGGCATTTTTTTCCTGCTTCACTGTCGTCAAAGGAGAAAGAGAAGCGGGCTTGTCGCTGGCGGCAGTGGCCGCAGTTGACGTCATAGTGGTGGCAGACACCGTTGCCGGCTACCTACTATTGCCAGCAACAGTGAAAAAGGTGGCGTGTTGCACGTCTTCAGTGGTGAAGGAAGAAGAACGTGGGTTCAAATCTAATTTGGAGTTGCCGACGACATGGTCACCGGCAACTCAAGCTTTACCAAATTGGGGTGGAATCACCGACAACGCCGGTGTCAGGGCAGGATCTTAAGATGCTGGAGGCATTGGATGCTTTTCATCGAGGAAGAAGAAGTTTTTTAAAAAAAGGGAAACAAAAATAATTTCAAAAATTTGAAAACCCTAAATTTTTTTTAATAAAAAACCTTTTTTTTTTTTGTTTTTTAATGAAACCCTATTTTTCTAATAGGCCTATAGAATTTGATTTGGACTCATTGCTCAAATAATTTTGGGTTTTCAAAAATTTTTAGCCTATTAAAAGAGTTTTTTTTTTGTTGCTATTTTTAAAAGTTAGGCCTTGTATTTTTAATTCGACATATGGCCTATCCAAAAATAATTACAGACCTAATCGTTAAATCCCAAATTAATGAACATCTAGATATGTTTAAAAATATAAATTGTGTATTTATATTTTAGCCTCAAATAAATGAAATTAATTTTTTGTGAAAAATTAATGTATCCCAATAAATTTCAGTCAAAGTAATATTTGATTACTTATCATCATGTTAATTAGTTTAACATTTGGTCCATTTTCTTCCAATAGAAAATTTAGACATATAATGTTAATTAGCTTAACATTATGCATTTAAATATGTTAATTAATTTAACATGTTTATTTAATGAATGTTAATTAGTTTAACATTATATAATTAATTTATTAATGTGTTGATTAGTTTAACACGTTAGTTAACAAGTGTTAATTTGTTTAGCATTTGAAAAATCATGATTTACAATTTGTTTGTAGCATGATGAGGACACTTAGTTGTGTTTTGATTTCGTTAATTAACACCTTGCATACAACCTTAGGACGATGATTGGCACTTTGTACTCTTTCGACTTTGGGTTATGCATGGGTTAATTAGCTTAATCATACGATACTTAGTGTCATAATTTTGTAAGTATGATGAACATTAAATCTTGTGTGTTTTTAATTATATGATCCTGATTTAAGTTTATCGTGTTTTTAATTATATGATCTTGATTTAAGTCTGTCTTTCTTTTCATGTAAATAATGACTACGATTTTCAAAAGTATTGTAGCTGAGCTCAACAAAGGGTTGAAGCTAAATGATGACAATTATGAGATTTGGAGTACGAAAGTCCAGTATCTCTTAGAAGAGTAAAAGGCTCTTGAGGCTCTTAACAATGTCATGGAAGAGCCAGAGGCTGGAAACATGGCCCAGCATAGGCGGGACCGTGAAGCTTATAATGCTTGGAAGAAAAAGAACTCTACTGCTCGCATTATGTTGCTGAGCACTATGGATAATGACATCCTAAGGGAGTTTGAAGACCACCAAAGCGCTATGGGGCTTTGGAATGCTCTGAGAACAAGGTTTGGAACTATGTCCATTTGCAGATTGCATTCTCTAACGATCAAATTTGACTCATATAAGAAATGCCCAGAACATTCAATGAGGAAACATTTGAGGCTGATGTCAAATATGATCGCTGAGCTAAAAAATGCTGGAAATGTCTTAATAGACGAGCAGCAGATCCAAGCTGTCGTTCGTTCTTTGCTTAGTTTGTGGGAGCATATAAAGATGCATCTCACTCACAATAATAGAATCACAACTTTGGAAGATGTCCGGAGACACCTCGAACTCATAGAAGAAAGGCTTAAATAAACCAAGCCAATGCCTAAGTTGTACATGACAACTTCAAGTGAAAGACATGGTTTAAAGAGAAAGAGTTAGGAAAAGAACAAAGAACCATCTCAACCTAAGAAAAAGCCAAAGACTAATAAGTAAGGCAAAAAGAACCAGCGAAAGGTGAATATGATAAAGGTTTAGTGCTTTAATTGCCAAAAGAAGGGACACTATGTGAGTGATTGCCTTGAGCCTTTCAAAAAGGTAACCTACACTACTTATGCTAGTGCATTTTGTGTTTCTAGCTTAATTATGCTAACTGAATCTTGTTCTATTTGGATTATAGACTCAAGAGCCACAGATCATATAGCGCGTGACTATGATGCCTTTGTTGACTTTCGGCGAGTTCCTTATGAGCATTTTGGATATATGTGAGCAACAATACTAAGGTTGCTGTCAAAGGGATCAGAACATGCAAGCTAGTCTTGCGTGGTGGTAGAGACCTAATCTTACATGATGTTCTTTATGCACCTCAAATTCATCGGAATATTATTTCAGTTTGGTTTTACTTAGGCTAGGTTATGAGTTATATTTCTATGACAATTGTGTTAAATTGAGTAATGACTCAGTTTTTTATGGTTTTAGTTATGTAACCAGAGGTTTTATATCTATGGATTTGGATGACAAATCTTACATTAATAATAATGTTAGTTTTTCCATGTTTGCCTCCACGCATGATTATGATCACGATGTAACTATATAGCATGTTAGGCTTGGTCATATTGGCCAACAAAGAATGCAACGGTTAGCAAAAAAGGGTTTGCTTCCCAGCATTGAACGAGTAGATTTATCTACTTATGAATCTTGTCTAGCTGGGAAATCTGCAAGAAAACTCTTTGGTAAAGCAACCAGAGCTGATTTTCCACTACAGTTAGTTCATTCTGACATCTGTAGGACTATGAATGTCAGGGCCTAACACGGAGCAAATTATTTCATCATATGCATTGATGATTATACTCGTTTCGGTTATGTCTATTTGATTTCTAATAAATCAGAAGCATTGGGTTGCTTCAAAAACTATATGAACTTGGTTGAGAATCAATTAGACAAAAAGATTAAGCTTTTCGAACCGATCGAGGTTGAGAATATTTATTGGTTCAGTTCAATGAATTATGTGATGAAAAAGGGATAGTTCATCAATTGACTATTCCAAGTACTCCACAACAAAATGGTGTTGCAAAAAGAAGGAATAAAATGCTCTTTGATATGGTTAGGTTCATGATGGCACAGACTAATTTGCCAATCACCTATTGGGGTGATGCATTGACATTTACAGCTATGTACTTAACTGTGTGCCTACAAAATTAGTTGCAACCACTCCATATGAGTTATAAACTAGGTGAAAGTCTGACCTAAGTGTTTTGAAACCTTAGGGATGTGCTGCCTATACACATGATTTCTCTCACAAGTACGGGAAATTGGGCCCAAGAGAAAAGAAAAGTATCTTCATTAGATACTCAGAAACCTCAAAAGGTTATGTGTTTATAGGCCAGTAAGACAGTGGGAGTGTGACTGAATTCAAATCTAGAAAAGTCACATTTTTAGAGAATGAATATCCTAAGAAGGGTGAGGTAGGTCAAGACCTATCCTTATTTGAGATAGAGGATCCAAATGCATTAGGACCACTTCATTCGAGTGGGAGGATTATAGTAGATGTTGAATTAGTTTCTCATCAGCAACCTTCTTCATCATTTAATGCGAATGAAAGTGTTCTTAAGCCAGTTGCTCTAAGTGGGAGTGACCAAATGAAACTCATTCCATGTGTGAGTAAGACCAATGTTCTAGATTCAAATAAGAGCAATATTAATCCAAATGGGAACAATGAAACAAGATTCAATGAATCACAACTGAGACGTGGTTCACGTAAAAAGACTCCTCACCGGTGATATGAGATTGAAGGTGGTGAACTTTTTACAATGCTCTTGCAAAATGAAGATAAGCCAAGAAATTTGAAAGAGGCTCTCTTAACCCCTTCTAAGGATAAATGGACTAAAGTTATGGAAGTAGAAATGGTGTCTATGAAAGTCAACAATGTTTGGGAACTTGTTAATCTTCCAAGGGGGAGCAAGGCTATTGGGAACAAGTGGGTTCTCAAAATCAAGAAAAGACCTTATCGCACGATTGAAAAATTTAAGGTTTGACTAGTAACAAAGGGGTATACACAGTAGGAAGGAATTGACTATGAGGAGATTTTTTCTCCTGCTGTACGATTTACTTCTGTCCGCTTACTTCTAGCTATAGTGGCTTGTCTGGATCTTGAATTACATCAGATGGATGTAAAAATTGCCTTTCTTAATGGAGAATTAAATAAAGAGATTTATATGGAACAACCTGAGGGTTTCATTAAAGAGGGCGAAGAAGAAAAAGTTTGTAGACTTTTAAAGTCTATCTATGGCCTTAAACAATTTTCAAGGCAGTGGTATATTTGTTTTCACAATGCAGTCATCTTTAGTGGTTACACTATGATAAGTGAAGACAACTGTGTATATATCAAAAGATCTAAGGACATGTATGTAATTATGACATTATATGTTGATGACATACTCATAGCTGGAAATGATATGGAGCTTATCAACAAGGTAAAGACTTGGTTGTCATCTCGCTTTGAGATGAAAGATATGGGTGAAACTGTATACATTCTTGGAGTTAAGATTTCAAGAAATTGTTCTAAGAGACACTTGTATCTCTTGCATGAGAATTACATTAAAAGGGTTTTGGAACGTTTTAGTATGGAAAGTTGTAACTCTGTTGACACTCCTATCAGCATAAATCAAACCTTAAGTACCGAAATGCATCTTAAGACTACCATGGAAAGAAAGTGTATGAGCCGAACTCTATATAGGAATGCGATCGGTTATCTAATGTACACTATGATGTGTACTAGACCTGATATCTGTCAAACAGTTGGCTTAGTAAGTAGATATCAAATCGACCCAGGTCCTAAATATTGGGAAGCTGTAAAAAGGATCTTAAGACATTGAAGGGGATTACTGATTATACACTCTGTTATCAAGGTGGCAGAGATCTATGATTGGAAAGATACACTGATGTTGATCATGGAGGGGAGTTAGATGAGCGAAAGTCTACCTCAGGATACATTTTCTTACTCAGTGATGGCGCCATATCATGGAGTAGTAAGAAACAATCTTGTGTATCCTAATCCATGATGGAGGCAAAGTTCGTGGCCTTATCTTCAGCAGCCCAAGAGGCTGTTTAGTTGAAGAGGTTCTTGGATAAACTATTATGCAAAGTAGAAAATACTGAACTAGTGTTAGTGTACTGTGACAGTGAGGCTGCGATTACATACACCAAGGATCCAAAGTACCATTGCAAAACTAAACACATAGATATCAAGTATCACTACGTGAAGGATATGGTTGCACGCAAGACTGTGAATGTGAAGTATGTGTCTATGCATGAGATGTTGGCAGATCCACTGACTAAATCGATTTCTAGATATGTGTTTGTGAGACACCATAGGTCTTTAAGATTGTGTAGAATTTAGCATCTTCATTTGTATTTTTTATTTTTCCATTATTCGCAAACAGAGATGTTTTTATGTTCCTCAATAGTCAATAAAGTTTAATTTCCATGCTTACATATCTCTATTTGAATGTTATGTACATTCTTATTTATTATTAAGTATGTCAGGTAGACAAAAAGGGTTAGCCTTCTCACATAAGTAACCGCCTCAGTGTCTTTGTGACATTAGAGATGAGATAAGATTTGAAGAGAAATTATCATAAGGATAATTTGAGAGTAATTATACTTAAAATCATATAAGTCGTCTAATTGATGACATAGGGTCATTAAAATTGATTTGATGAAATAAGTTCATCATTTCTAGTCTACCTTAATTGCCAGATGTGAGTTCAAGACATTGTGTAGACCTAGGAACTTAATTTTAGACTTGTGATGTCTAAAATATCATCTGTACAACATTATTTAATAGACATACACTCTACGAGAAAAGGAGGAATGTCGGAGCACATTTTTAATACCATGTGTGCAAATGCTGACCATATGGGTTAACATGAGTGTGATCTCAACTCATGATTATGTGAGACCCTTGAGCCTTTACTTGGCTCTATATTTGTACCGTTGGACTTTGATCAAGTATTTGAGATACAACTTGATGTTTTCTATCTTAGCATGTTACCTAAGGACTATGAGTAATGATTCAGTTTGGCGGGACATATCTAGGAAAGCGAACTAAGTTTGTGTTGATAGGATCGTGAGAAGAGAAAGATCATAAAGAGAATATCATTATTCTGTATTCATCGGTATACCAGTTATGACTTACGTGTCATGATTGTAAATACAAGATATTGTGATAAATGAGATCACTGAGAGATATTCAAATGTGATTCTTATGATCTGGGGTGCATAAATACTTTATGATCTATATGCAGGTGTGTTTTCGACGATAGGCTATGTATTTGTAACTGATGTATAGCATTAATGCTCTTATAGTATGCTGGTCGCACGACCTACTTTCCTTGTATGAACGATTATAGACTATAAAGAGAAAGTGTTATCTTAATTTATCAAGAATATGTTTCATGGGTTTAGAACGTATAATCACTCCCATTATGTGTGAGTGGGAGATGTTATAATATCGTATAATATCTAGGGAATAAGTCTGTTAAGATATTATACTGTGTAGTGTGCACCCATAAAGGGTGCTCATTAAATAAGGGTAAAATAGTAATTATAAGAATTATTACTAAACATTAACCCTAGCTAGTCTTCTATAAATAGGGCTAGACTAATGTACAATGATTACAACTCATTAGAGAGTGAGACTTGAAACACTCTGAGTAGAATACTTGCGAGTATTCTATAGTCGCATTCAAAAGGGGATTTAGGCTGTGAAAACCCGAGATACACCCAATACGCTGTGGGTATCTCATTCGATCAGTGATCCCAGCAAGAGATCAATAAGCTTCCACAATTAGGAAATCAATGTAAATCTCCTACTCTGAATCTCTAAATGTATTTATGTTCTTTTATTACCTTCATATCCAATCCTAGGAATGACTCAATTTATGTCCCTTCAACAAATGGGATGTCCTCTAGAGCATTAATCTTCCTTTTAAAATCATAAATTTCATTTGGAGACTCATTTAAAAGGCTATCCCTGTTGACGAAGTTCTAAAGGAGCACCATATTAATTTAGACAACGCTTCTTCTCTTTCTGAAATGTAGAAGTAATTACTGATCATTTATTCCTCCAATGCAACTTTGCCAAGGCCATTTAGTTCACAAGTCCCCTGGGTATTAGAACTGACAAAATTTCTCCTCAAGATATCATCTACTGGCTCCAATGCTAGCTCTTAAGCCTTATTAAAGTCCCTTTCCCCAACAACCAACTTTATCCTGGTGGTGTTATATGTAATATGGGGCACAAGGAATAAGGCGATTCATGATAACCGCACTCCAAACCCAGCTGCAGCTATTCATGAAATAAGAAGAATCCTACACACAACCAACTTAGCTTGGAACAAAACTAACCTAGTGCTCCCTCCCTTAATGATATGCTCCCTTCACTTTCTCCAAGTCTCATGGGTTAGAGTTTAATAATCTAGATAAATAAAATTACAAAAAACAAGGAATATGTTCCTTGCAATTATTCATGTCTCACTCCATAGGCACTTTATCAGGAATTGGTATTGGAGATCCTCAACTTCCTAATACTTAAACTCTTTTAAGGACCATAGCCTAAGGGAAATACTCCTTTGGATCACAAATAGAGAGGATTGGCTAACCCGTCTGTCACAAAATTAAACTTAATTTTCCTTAGCTATGCTTCTCTTAGACAAACAAAAAGTACTTTTAGAGGTGATCAAAATAATAATGTCATAAGGGCTGACTCTCATGCCATCTCTTAGACTTTCAAAAGGGTGACTATTGGTATCATCCCTTCAAATGACAAGTATCACTGGAGAACTCATTTTCTTAAACAACAGGAGTGTATCATATCCTTTTACCATAATAGTTAGTTTTTCTTTAGTCATAAGTAAATTTTGCTCTTTTATTATTTCTTGTTTGTATCTTCATATAAAAAAATTATGATAAATCATGTAAGCACATTGAGCATAACAAAAAAGATGAAGAAAATATTAGAAATGAAATTTCAAAGCCATATGTTGGCATGATATTTGATTCAGAGAATGCTACATATCAATATTACAATAGATATGCAAGACAAGTTAGATTCAATGAAATATGGCAGTATTATTGGTCACAAGCTATTATGTTCAAAGCGAGGGTTTAAACAAGAAAGGTTCAAAAAGAATGAAATGAAAAGAAAATGACATTGTGGGGAGACACGTGTTAGTTGCATTGCTAGACTCTTTGTTAAAAGAATTGAATATGGATCATAGACCATTTCTCTATTTGATGACAATCATAACCATGAGTATGTAACTTCAAAAAAATCTCATTTACTACCTTCACAAAGAAATATCATTGAAAATTAGGAGATATGATGGAAAAAATAAACAAAGTAGGGATCAAAACAAACTTCATGATGAATTACATTTCTGGTGAAATTCATAGAAGGCAAAACATTAGCTTTACTTAAAGAAATGCTTAAAATTTTTTGTGTACTAGGAGGATGAAAGAATTTTCCATGGGAGATTTTTAAAATCTATTGAATTACCTTATGATATGCAAGTAAGAAACCCTTATTTTTTTTATGCAATTAAACTAGATGTAGATGGAAAAATGGCCAATTATTTTTAGACTGATGCAAGGTCAAGAATGGATTATAGTTATTTTTGGAGATGTGGTGTGCTTTGATCCTACTTATAGGACTAATAAATATAATATGTCATTTATTCCTATCATTAGAGTAAACCATCATCTCCAAACTATTTTGTTTGGCTATGCACTAATATTAGATGAAACAAAGGCTTCATTTATATGGGTACTTGAGATGTAGATGAAAGAAATGCAAGGAGTTCATCTTAAGGTAATTCTTACTTACTAGGACTCAGCTATAATAGGGGCAATTGCATATGTTTCGCTAACTAGTATTCATCGCATTTACTTAATGGCATGTGTTTCAAAATGCTAAAAAACATTTAGGCTATATATTTAAGAGGCATTGTAGCTTTGGCAAGGATTTTTCTGATTGTGTAAGGGGATTTGAGACAACTAAAGAGTTTGAAATTGGTTGGATGGAACTACTGAATAGATACAATCTAAAAGAATATTGTTGGATGCAACAAATGTATGGAAAAAGACAAAAATGGGTTCCAATGTTCACTTGATTTTTTTTGTGCAAATATGTCTACAACTCAAAGAAGTGAAAGCATAAATAAGTTTTTTTAAGGGGTTTTTAAATAGAAACATGCTTCTTCTAGACTTTGCCAAAGGCATTGATAAAGTAGTAACTAGTCGACGTAAAAAAGAAATTGAAGCTGATTTTAATATGAATCAAGTTTTAGCCTTTTTTTTAATGGTAAATATGCAAATTAAGGAAATGGCAACTAAATTGTGCGCATTGGAAATATTGCAAAAATTTCAAGAAAAGTTAATTGGGAGTTTATGTTATATGTTTGAGAAGTATGAAGATGAAGGAACCACAATTTCCTATAAATGTTGGGTACACTGAGAAGAATCTAAGCCCCGTATAGTAAAAATGTCTTAAATTGATTCTATTATAAAATGTAGTTATGGAAAATTTGAATTTATGGTAATTTTGTGCAGGCATGTTTTAAAGTCGTTCATCATAACAAATTGTCAAAATTTGCCAAGCTAATATGTGTTAAAACGATAGACAAGAGATGCCAAACTTGGAGGAGTTACTAATGAAAATTATATATATACACACACCCACACACACACAGAGGAAGATTGTCAACCTCAATTAACTCAAAGATGCAACACACTTTGACATGAGATGAAAGAAATTCCAATGAAAGGTTCTTCATCAATTGAAGTTTATACAGTAACATTATATTAGTTACAAAAAGCCATAGAAGAGATTCAAATTGAAACGAAAATGCAATATGCCACCATTTCTGATAATTCAAAAGAAAAAGTGTCAACACAAGTATTAGTTTGTGGAGACCAATCATATTTGTTTGGTCATATATCAATTCAAACTCTACCAATCATAAAGGGTAAAGGATGACCGAGTAGAATGAAATCATTCTTAGAAAGAAAAAAATCCTAAAAAACAAATTGATAAGGAAAGAAAAGGTATTGAAATCATTTATTGTTAATTTTTTTCAAAATTTAAATTCCTTTTATCAATATTTGATCTTATATGCTTGTCTACTTTTTTTCATGTATTATTTAGGTTCAAAAGTTCTACAAATTATTAAAGATAGCAATTCTAATAAACAAGTGCACTTGGGAGAAGTACAGATAGTATGATATTAGTTTTTAGTTATGTAATTTGTTTTATATATATTCTTACTCCGTTGTTGATACATATTTGGTTTTATCTATTATTTGATGCAAAAGGCACATGTACAAGTGTTAATTCTTTGAAACCAAGTGTCGTAACCGACCTTTCGGCGGAATAGAATAAATAGTTTAAAATCAATTCCCAAAAACGGAATTTTGAAAATCAATTTGTTTGGAGTCGCCACCAAAATTTTTAATGGAAAACTTTGGAAAACCAATTTAAAACAAAATGAAAAAGGCGAAATGGTCTGCGAAATCAGAGATGGGTTCAGGAGTCTATTTGAGTGTGGGGAAGGTGTTAGGCACCCCACAACACCCGCCTATAAGGACGGTTACCTTAAACTAGTCAGTTAAAATAGAATATGGCATTTAATTAATCTCGATTACCCTTTTATTGACATGGATACATGTTAGACATAGAAGACAAAAAAAGCGAGGATGCATGCAAACAGATAGATATTTACAAAGGGCGAACTTGACCTAGGATGAGAGCCTAGGGCCTACCCTGCGATAGGGATCAAAGTCCACGTAGTTCGACCAAAAGGCATGTTTGTGGGTTGGTGGTTTTTTGATTTGTGATGAGAATAGGAGGATTTTAATTAAGACAGATCATTGTAAACAAAACAGGATTGGAATTTGGTTTGTATATTTTAATTTACTACAATCTGATTAACCTCGTTCTCCTGACCTCTTCATATTTTCTCTTTTAAAATTTTTTTGTCGATTTTATTATTATTATTATTATTATTTGAGTTTTGAGAGTTTATATTTCGGGAATTAATGCAGAATTTATAATGAAAGGAATATATTTTTTTTATGAATTTTTGAATTTATTGTTGATTATGGAGACTCGAGTTCCGCATGTCATTTTTTTATTAATTAAATTTTATGCTTGACTTATTTAAAATGTTCATTTTTACATTATTATTGATTATTGGTAAATAATTTAATTCAAGTGCCATTATTTATTTGTTTATTTGTTTATTTTTGAACGAATATATGCTAATTTTTGGGTTCTATGGAGATTAAAATCTCACACGAGCCCGGGAAGTCGAGGAGAGAAAAGTATTCTCCCACGATACATTTTGTATAAATATTTAATCAAAGTTGATATTCAATTATTGTCCATTTATTTAATTTTTGTATTGTTATTATTATCATTAATATTATTATTATTTCTGTATTAATTACAGGGATTTAAGGAGATTAGAATCTCACATAATCTCAAGCAATCGAGGAGAAGGATATTCTCACACGATAATTTCGTAAATAATAGGAAATGTTTAATTAAAGCAAATCTTTTAATTATTTATTATTTATTATTCTTTTTTTTTTTTTTAAAACAAAGGTATGCTAACTTCAGGGATCTAAGGAGATTAATATTTCACACGATCCCAAGTAATCGGGGAAAACAATATTCTCACACAATAATTTTGCAAATAATGGGAAACAATTCATTAAAGCAAATATTTTAATTATGATTATTATTATGATTTAATCAAAATTAATATTTAATTATCATTCATTTTTTTACCATTCATTCATTAATATTTCATTAATATTATTATCACTTTTCAATTATTCAATTAGTTGTAAGGATTTAAGGAAATTAACATTTCACATAATCCCCGGTAATCGAGGAGAATAAAATTCTCACACGATAATTTTATGCGTCATGGCAATATTTATTAATTATCATTCACTTATTTTTCACCATTCAATCATTAATATTTCATTAATATTATTATTTCTTTTCAATTATTCAATTCATTGTAAGGATTTAAGGAGATTAACATCTCATATAATCCCCGGTAATCGAGGAGAATAAAATTCTCACACGATAATTTTATGCGTAACAGCAATATTTAATCAAAGTTAATATTTAAACAATGGTAATAAACAAAATTAAAACAAGTTTAGGAAAATGAACAGTAGCATCTTAGAACCAAATGCATTAACAGTGCAGAATGTATGAGATTATCTTCAACCAACACGCATGAACAGTAACAGCCATGCAGAAAATCGGCCATGCAGCCCATGCAGCCGTACCTGTGCGATTTCAGCCTCTCCCTTGTGCTCCAATGCAGAATGACCTTCTCCTCCTCACTCACGTATGGTAGATGGTCCTCCAACAGTCCCAAAGTGGTTAGTCTCGGCTGGGAAGCAAGCAGAAATGGCGGACAGCATTTCATTGGGTAGCGTTGGAAATTCTGGTTGGTTTCAATGCTGGAAATTCTGGCTGGAAGTGCTCACGTGTCCCTGCTCCTCGGTTGGAAGGCAAAGGCTAAAAGCTTCCCTTCCTCTCTACACTTTCCCTTCTTCCTTGTGCTCCCTAAATTCTCCTCTATTTACCTCTGTTTTCTGGGCTCAAAACAGAGTTTTTTCTCCTCCATGGTTCAGCCTCTATCAATCCTTTTTCTGCCACTTCGTTTTGCATTCAGGCCCCCTTGTTTCTGCTCATCATTTTGGCATCCAACTCTCCATTTTCTGCTCCTCGGATTGCCTGAACCTCAGCTCCTTTTCTCTCCACGCTTTGGACATTGCTTCAGCTTATTTTCTCTTCTTCTTGCTGTCTCGATTTCTTCTCCTTCGTGTTGCTGTCTTGGTCAGTTTTCTGTTGCAGTCTCGGTCTATTTTCTGCCTCACGTTGCTGTCTCATTTTCTGCTTCTCCTGTTCAGCTCCAGTTTTTTTTTCCAGTGCTGTTTCTGCCTTGCTCTCTCGGTTTCTACTTCTCTTGTTCAGCTTCAGTTTCTTTTCCAGCATTGTTTCTACCTTGCTCTCTCGGTTTCTACTTTTCCTGTTCAGCTCCAGTTTTTCTCTCGGTTTCTGCTTCTCCTGTTCAGCTCCTTTTCTCTCCACCGTTTGGACGTTGCTTCAGCTCACTTTCTCTCCTTCCCTCTTCCCTTCTTTTCCCTCACCACGAGCTGCCTCCTTTTATATCTCCATTAGGCCCATTTTTTTTATCATTCTCGGCCTCTACAGTGTTCAGCCTGCTGCTTTTCTCTTTTCCTGCTCCACTATCCGTGTTGTCCCCCTGCCGTCTTGCACCGCCACCTTTTCCACCCTCCTTTCCACTTTTCAGCACCACCTCCTTTTCTCTGCCATGCTTCACCTCTTTTGTACCCCCTAGCATCCCTTATCTCCTATGTGAGAGTGTGTGAGTGTGTGTGCCCGTGGGTGAGAGTGTGTGTGTGTGAGAGAGTGAGTGTGTGAGGATGTGTGTCCGTGAGTGAGTGTGAGTGTGTGAGAGTGATGTGAGGGTGAGTGTGTGAGTGTGTGAGAGTGTGAGTGTGTGAGAGTGATGTGTGACATGTGTGTGAGAGCAAGTGAGCATGTGGGAGCAAGTGAGCATGTGAGAGTGTGTGAGTGTGAGCAAGTGAGAGTGTTTTGCAATTTTATTTTAATTAGGTGGCCTTATTCATTTTATTTCTTTACAAGATGATTACCATGTCTCTTCTTCAAACATATATTTTGAATTTTTCTTTTTAATATTTTTGGTTCTTATATTTGGTTTTTTCCATATTACTTCTATTTTTTTGCCTTTTGCAATTTTGTTTTAATTAATTAATTTTTTTTGAATTTTTAATTCTATTTATTATTATTACCATGATTATTATTATTGTTCATTCGGGAGGGGTGTTCACACCAAGCATTGAAAAAGAAAGTTGGAGTGATAAATCAATGTTATTTTTTTTTTTAATTTTTCAAATAATTTATCTTTTTAATTAAATGTTGTTTGATTATAAGGCTTTTTCAAGTAATGAAAATGTTTCCACTACTTTAATTATATGTCAATCTCAAACTTTTTCAAGTTCATCTTACAACAAGTATTGTTAAACTATTCCATCATTTATGAATCTATTCAATGACGTTTTGCATCATGTATGCATATTGAGATTAATTTAATTGTACATTTATATAATTTTTTATTATTCTTAATAAAAATGTATGTATCGGGTTGAGCACACAGGAGAAGATAGGATATAAGAAAGTTCATATCAAGAACTATAAAAAATATATGGTTATGAGCATGAACTCTATGCAATGAAGAAAGAAAGCTTAATCCAATTTTTTTTTCTTAATGCAATTTGTATTATATTTAAGAGTTTTTGGCTTTTTGCTTTATGACAATGCCAAAAGTTATTTTTATTTTATTATATTATTATATGTTAAGATCACTTAAGACCAGTAGCCTTGCAATTCTAGGTTTCCAGCTAATATATGAGATTTATTAGAATAACCTCTCACATCTTAGGACAAACACAATTAGATTTAATCAATACAGCATCAAGGTAAAGGCCGAGATTAACAACACCTCCATGGGCAACAATATCTGAAGGACACTGTTATGATATTATATATACTAAACTGATTGTATTTAACTAAAAGATGTAAGATGTTGGAATCATATAACAGCGTAAGATCATACTTGATTTTCTAATTTAATCTTTTATAATACACAAGATCCTCATAAGAGGCAAGCACAGAGCATGCTTAGATCTCTGGATGGAAGTCGTATAAAGATGTAGAATAGAGATTTCAGAGAGAGAAAAGACTTAGAGACTCATAGTTGGAAAACACACTTGAAATTATAGAGAATATGTTACAAAGCTCGTTCTGTGGAGAACTAAGAAGGAGGCTCCTTATATAGATAGGAGCAAAGCATCTTAGTAGAGACTTGTGATAAACATGAAAGCAATAATACAAAAATTTTCATACAAAAGTAGACAAGGAAAATGAAAACACTACTTCTTTTGGTATAGACAACTCTTTAATAAGGCTATAGTAAAAACAATAGTTAGATAGACAAGCCTAAAGCACATCAAAAGCAAGAAAGGATTGAAGACTTTAATAATTCATGATGTTGAGTCAATCTTTGATGATAGGTTCATGACTTGGAGACATATTCATTTCACTTAGGGTTAGGCATGTTGTTGAAGAGTCTAGAATATTCCTTCTGGGTTGAGTCCAAAAATCATCAATTCTTGGATCATAAGGGTATGTTATTGAAGAACTATCTTGTGCATATAGGTCTTGAGAGAATTGAAACATTTCCAAATCATCATCCTCTGGGGTATAAGAAGGCAGAAGTTTTTTGGGTGAAAAGTATTGTGTTACAACCCAAAAACATTGGTCGTGACCAGCACATAGGCTAAACCAACCTAGCCTAACAAGTATAAGATAACATTCTTACAAAGTCCATAATATATTAATAAACATATTAAATAGACCTTAAAATATAATTAAAAGAAATTTCTTGGAGGTTGCCTAAAATCCTGTAGCATCTTTTCAAAATTTCAATATTTTCCAAACTTGTACAACCAGTCATATTTTGATAATATCACAATGATATCAATAAACCACTTTAATAATTACTCAAACCATACATTTAGTATAGTATAGGAATAGTCTACACAAGGCTTACAACACTTTACAATAATTATAAACATAAAATAACCTGATATCTAGTAGTCAACCTTGAAGTTAGACGTACATAATTATTAACCTTAAATGACACATCAAAATATTTGAGTGACAAGAAAGTCTCAACTTACTTTATCATATACTAATATGTAAAATGTTAAAGAGAGATGTGTAAATCTACCACTGACTTAGTGAATGTATAAATTACAAAGTAAGCAGAAGGGGAAATAATAGAGGCCTTAGAGTTTTTTCTAACAAACATTTATTTAAGTAAAGAAACAATTTTTGATAAAACAAAAACACCATTTCTAAATCTTATAGTTTTGTATAAAGTGGGTATTAAGGAAAGAACCAAGATCATTATATTCATATTCCTTTAACAAATAATCCCTTTACCAGATACGTTTCAATATTTCATATCCGTATCCCTTCACTGGATACATCTCAATAATGCACATTTGTATCCCTTCACTGAATACGTCTCAATAATTCATACCTGTATCCCTTCATTAGATATGCTTAATAACTTATATACATATCTCTTTACCATATAAGTCTTGGTAATTCATTTCAACAAGATGCACTAAGGTCGATACCCCTGCTAATGGCTACAAGGTTCTTACATGAATTGCTATCCATCCTTTAAATTATAAAATACATTGAATATAAATAAATTGTGTAAATATGATACATAAATAAATAATTTTATTTAAACATATTTATTACCATAAAGTCATTTAAATAAAAATAATCATGAAGATAAAATAAAATAAAAAATGATTAGGAGAAAAGTGACAATAATATAAATGATTAAAATAGAAAATACGACAATGCAATAATCACAGAAAATAAATTTAGATAAAATACCAACATGAAACATATAGGTAAAGTAAAAGAAGCAATTATAATTAAGAGTTTTAACATAATCTTTATCCTTTCATATAATATTTCTTCCTTAACTTATATAATATAACCTTCACTTTGCACTTCTCATATACCAAGTATCTTTCATAATAACAATAATTTATACAATTTAGTAATATCATTTACTATCGTGTTATTTTATATTCATACATATTATATCATATATATATATATATATATATATATGCAATTGAAAAGTTCAACATAGATTTATTCCACCATAAAACATAGAGCATGGAATAAGGAAATTGAAAGTTAGACAAAAAAATAAAGACATTCAATAAAATGAAAAGTGTTACTTTGCTAGTTATACACTCACCAATGGGGATCGATAGTAGCGATCCCATATTCCTACAGCACAACCTCGATTGAAGAGATATCTACAAATCTACCTCTTACACAAGTTCAAATATGAATTTCCTACAAAATGCTTCTTCCACAACCTCTTTTTCTCTTCTTTTCTCTTCATTTCAAATGAGAAAACTAAGAATCGTTCACGCTTTATATAGAAGTTTTCAAGTTACAATGTAAGTTACTATGCAAATTACTGTGCAAGATGCTGCCGACACATTTATGCCAACAAATTTTTTTATAAAAGTTAAATTACAAGTTTTTCTATGACAATATTTTTTCTTTTTATTTTAGTCCATATAAAATTATAATTTCTACTTAAGTATTATTTTCTCTTATAAGTCCTTTTGACTTGTCGACGTTATATTCGCATTCTACAGATAATTTTCTAAAAGATTAAAACTACAATTTTATCTGAGATAATATTTTTTATTTTCACTTTAGTTCTTATTAAATTATAATTTCTACCCAAATATTGTTTTCTCATTACATTTTAGTCCTTAAAATTCTATTTTATGTCTTTAATGTTATTCTTAAAATCATCTTGGGTTTAACTAGGAGGCTATACTATCATTAATACCCATATAAAGATCATTTATCTCTAACTACATACATTTTTAGAATGTTACATAATATATATATACACTTTTTTTGTGTTATTACATATTGTATCTTTGAATGTTGCTGGGACAAGCATCAGGATAAGGACACAAAAAAACTTTAGTAACCTTAGGTTTGGGTTTTCCTGGGATGAAGACTCCTGGGAAGGGTCCTAAGGCTTTGCCATTCACTGGAAGAATACCATTATAATTATTAAGTTTACATAAAAATCTTTATAATGAAACAAAGATTTTTTGGTGATCCTTAGTGAAATTTGGGAAAGTATCCCAATCATAAGCATGGTTTCTTGAGATGAAAGGTCTGTTGTTATGACACTAGTATGGTTTGCGGATGATATAGATTGAGGAGGCCTTTTACAAAGGTCAAGATGATTCCAAAGGTTAAGTTGTCAAACGACATTGTTGATTTGTTAACACCACCACTTCAAGGGGGAGTACCATTGTAAGAACGTCCAAAGGAGGGATTTGTGATAAGTTTCATTGTTCAGGCAATGGAACATGTCCATGGTGAAAACTCAATGGCATTAGTGTAAAGGATGGATATAGACCAGAGAAACCACATAACGTTTTCATTAAAATTTTGGGGAGAGATCCTGGTAAGGATAAGGAAGGGGATGTTTAGCAAAAAAGGTGGGAGGTGTCTAATAACTTGAGGTTGATACAATGTCGGTAGAGGTATAAAAAAAAGGGTTCTTTTGACTAGTTTCTTAATTGGCGAGTAGGAATCTGATCAATTGTTAAAAAGGATTTCTTAGTGGAAGTAGGTCAGGTTAAAGGAAGTCTACAGGATGAGGCCATTAGGATGAGTGGAATTGAGGCAACAGGGGTGATAAGGGACATGGTGTTTGACTTTGGTCTGGAGAGGTCTATAAGGTGGTTGGTGACTCCTTTCACATGGTGAACAGTGAATTTATAACATAAGAACCATGATTGCCATCTTATCAGTTGTTTGTCTAATAACTCTTTGTTCTTGAACTCGAGAATTTTTTGAAATGCTGAGTTGTCCATCTCAATAACAAAATCTTTAAAATTAACATGAAATCTAAATTGTTGAATTCCATACTTAATTGTTAAGAGTTCTTTGTACAGTGTGTGATAATGTAACTCAAAATGCTTGAAAGCACTGCTTGCATGTCCACAGTAACTTCTTTTTCTGCTGTCTTGTTCAATCAATACAACACCCCGATAATTGTCACTAGCATCGGTCTACAAGATAAGAGTGGTATGGGCCTTAAGGAGTTTGAGTAGTGGAGGGCTCCTTTCAATCTTGTTAAGATTCTTAATTGCTGCTATTATGTTTCTGTCCATTCATATGGTTGTTTCTTTTTTAGTAACTTTGACAATTGGGATGTATGATTTGTACCATCCATCTTCGAATATCATTCCTAAGAATTCAATTCTAGTCTACCCCAATTGTCTTTTACGGCTAATAGCATTAGTTTATGATCTATAACAAGGCTAACAAAATGAGCTAGAAGGGCCTTGTGCTCTTCTTCTATTTTTAAAAACAAAAGAATGTCATCAATGTAAATGAGGACATTTTTTAAAATGGGCTTAAAGATTATGGCCATAGCTCTTTAGAATAGTATCAGTGCAACCTTTAGTCCAATTGGCATAACTGTCTATTAATATTAAGCATTAGGAATGCAAAATGTAGTCTTATGATGGTCTTTAAGATGAATGCCTAGTTGCCAAAATCCAGCTTTCAGATCAAACTTAGAAAATATTTTGGCATCTTTCAGCTGTTGGCATTAAGTTACAGGATTTGACAGAGAAATTTATCATCTTCAAGAAACACATTAAAATGCTTCTAATCAATAACTAACCTCTTCTTTCCTCTTTTGACATTTGATCTTTTCTCAACATAAAAGGCTTGGCACACCCAATCAAACTTAGTTAACTTAATTAACCCTTCTTTGAGCAAAGCTGCGCATTTTTCTCTTGTAATGTGAAGGTCATATGGATAAATTCCATAATAAGGTGTGTAATATTGATATCTTCATTCTTTTTTAATGGTAGTGTAACAAAAAATCTCTCATTTTTCCACAATGGATGAGTATGTTTGAACTCTGTGTGATATTCTAGACAAAATTCCAATAACTCATTTTTCAATTCCTCTTAAGGAAGAGGAGCAGAGTGAAGTTCATAGGGCTTTGAAGTATCAGTAAATCCTTTATAAGAGATATTGTGTTGGATTCCTGTTGGACGGATGAACAAATCTTTTGTCTAGTAGAAGACATCCATCCTGATAACTGATAATGATATCTTAATCTGGTAAATTGCTATCGAGGGCATGTGTCCGAACAATAAGGTTAGGAAAAAACTTTATCCTTATTTTATGCTTTGTGATCAATGGAATTTGGAAAAGACTGTTGTTAGTAGCTTGGAAATATTCTTCACATTTCTTCTAAAATTTAGGGGGAAGGATTGACTGATTCATGACTATCCGTTGTGCTTCAGTATCAAGGAATGCTACAACCAAAATTGGTTCGGAGAATTTATAAAAAATTATGCTTAAACAAAGGTAAGAGTGTTTTTTTGGAAGGTGAACTTCTTAGATAGTAAAGATACATTCTAGTGAAGATGGGGAATCTTGTTTTAAGTCAAACAAGGGCCATGGAAGGGGTAGGATTTTTTTGAATCTGGCAAGCTTTATTAAGATAAAACGTCTTCAAGGTCTTCATCTTCTAAAGGAACTTGCATGCTTATCTATTCTATGAGGCGGATGGATTGAGCAGTCTTTTTAGGACAATTCTACAAAATGTCCTTTCTTTTCGCTCAAATGGCAAGCATTTATTTTTCTCTTCCATGGCTTTCGTTTGCTTCAACGGAAGTATCGAACATGCCTTTTGCACCTAAAGTACTTCTTAAAAGAGTGTTGCTTGAAATTTAACTTTTTCTTTAGTTTACAATGGCATGACTCTTTGTCTTTACATTTGATCTTAAGATAAGGTTTTTGAAAAATCTTTCGGAACTTTGTTCTCCTTAAGAGAACTGAATTGAACAATTTTTGTTGCTCGCAAAGCTTGTCAAGCGTCGATAAAGCAACTTGGTGTATCTTTCCAAGAGATTTTTGGGACATATCTCTGTGAAGGGCTTGAATCACTCGATTAAGCTCTGATTGTAGTTCTTACGGTAGAGAGGCCATATAGACATGTTTAAGATTAATGTCATTATAACTATTGAGCAAGTAATATCTCTTAGTCGTGCTCTATAAATAAACTTCAAGATCATGTCTATTTAACGAACATCACTTCATTTTAAAGAATTCTTGTCTCTTCTATTTATCAATCAACTGAAAATCTCCAATGACCTCTTTATGGATTAACCCTAAAAGTGCTACTAGACTTTCAAGTCTAAGATGCTGCAACTATCTGTATTCTCCTAGACTTTGAAACCATTATCGTAAGATTCTTGTAAACTTAGAGACAAATTCCTTAATAACATTATAAAGATGGGTGCCAGCTTTTGATATATGAAGATCAATTAGTGCACCAAATTCATGCAATCTATCTCTTCTTTGGTGAGGCTTTATATCATCAAAAGTAAACAAAAGGCCGCTTGAAGGCTTAGGTATATAATGATAATCAAAATGGTGTTGAGTTGGATTGTCACTGGATGAGAATTGAAATTCTTCTTCTTGGTCAAATTCAACCTTTTCAACATATGATTGTTGTTGGGAATGTTCTATTGGATCTATGGGTTTCACCATATAAATAGCTTAGATTTATCAAAAAGTGAGATTTCAAACTTTGTTTCTTCTTGAGATGAGGCCAAATCAAGGCAGGAATCATATGAAGCAATCTTTTGTGGACAGGCTTCCATCATGGCTATACTAGGAGGCATTTCAAGATAAATGGATTCTTTGTGTTTGAGGTTGTTTTTGGGAGGTATCTGTGGAGGTAAAGGTTCTGTTGATTCTTTAATGGAAAGTCCCTTAAGGGATGTGAGTATTAGTGGTTCAAGTTTTGTGTAGGGGGAGTGGCAATGTAAGGTTTTAGGAAATGAAGTGGTCTTTGTGGAGGTCTTGGAGTTAATTTTCTAAGAGATGGTGTGGCTTTGAACAAGATTTCATGAGTCATTTTGAAACATTTCGAGTAGTCTTCTTCTGAAAGATATGAAGGGTATGGAGATGGTGGACTATAGCCAGTGTGGTATACAGATGGTAAGGATAGAAAGGTATTATAAATGACAGAAGATGGTGATAGTGGTTTTGGTTGTGGTTTTATTGCCATGTCTACTTCAATCTTATTCAATTGCTTTTTGAGGAGCTTGATTTCCCTTTCTTTTTTGTCAAATTTTAAGCCGAAGTAACTATAAGAGAAGAGTTACTTTAACTTATAGTCTAAAGTCTGAATCTTCTTTTGTGTCTCTTGTCTCAAATGGAGGACTTCTGTAGTGAGATGATCTACATGCTTATAAGTCTGGTCTTACTTTCTAGCAATCTACTTAATTTTCAAATCAATTCTTTTTAGCATAAAGTTCTAAGTAGTGGCATTTTTTATTGCCAATTGAGTACTTATTCAAAAGCATGAACTGGTTCATAATTGCCTAAAGGAGCGACCTTTATTATTGGAATGTAAGGTCTTGTGGTAACCCTATTATCGTATGTCTGTCTTTCCAATTAGGGGTAGAGATCATCATAAGAAGGATTTGCTAGGTCAAACATCATACATGGGATTGGATTTGAAGGAGTAAAGCCTAGAATATAACTTCTATACAAAGAAGCAAGAGGATCCACGAAGTATGGAGAGATATCAAGGATTGATTCTTAAGGTTCTCTAAAATATCCTACTTCCTTCATGTGTTTGATTAAAATTCCTTCTCAAGAGGACTCTTTTTCTTTAGAGGGTCCAACACATAGTTTGAAATCAAAGTCATTATCTTTCTTGAAAGGTCAAAAAGATCTTGTAAGTCTACAAGTTTTTCTTTTTAATCTTTCTTCTTCCATCTTTTGTTTTTCTCTTTTGGCCTGGCAACAACGTAGCCAGTGATAATACGAATTAGAGTCATTTCTAGCTAATTGCTTAGACTGTTCCTTATAGTATAGGTAATTTCCACAAAATTTTCTATCTTGGAGGTTTGAGAGTAAAGGCAGGAATTAGGAATAGAAATTTCAAAAGGTATGGTAACAGGTGTTATGGGTGATTGGGAAGTAGAAGTAGAGGGACGACGAGTTTCCATGGTTTGTGAATTCTCTCTTACTTTCTCATCTTATTACTCTCGTTATCCACTTCACTTGAAACATAATTATATGATTCCATTACCTAAATTATACTATTCAAAACCTTAATGTGCATATATATTGTCCGCTAGCATTTTGCCACGGGAACGTCGCAATGGACGTCTCATCAAGACTCATAATATAATGCATAATAGATAATGCACTATTAGTTTTGAGAGAAAGAGAGGACGATTAGAACTTGAACATTTTATTTATTAATTTTTTATGCAATCAAATATAATCAAAATAACTGAAGCTTAATTAATAATATAGTAATTAATAGTATAAAATAAAGTTTAATAAAATTAATTGTATAATTTTACGCAATATAATATGTACATAAGAAATATTTAGTAAAATTGATTGCATTATATAACTATACATTCTAATCTCATTCAATGTGGTGCTTAATGATTATAGATTGTCTCTTATTAAACACAATGTTAAGATTAAATAGATGTAATTTCTTTTTTCTTTTTTGAAATTAAGGGAGGAGGGAAAATCTTTATGTTTGGAGAGATGCGGAGCAAGGAAAATGAGGGAGAAACGGTGAAAGTCAAAGCTAGTAATTATCTGAACAGCCAAGGCCATTTGAAATCATAGTAGGTGACAGGGCGTAGACTCTGAAGCGAAACGAAACCGAGAATCTCGAAAGCGACGCCTCGGGCAAAAGGTTCGGTTCGAATCACACACTCATCGCTCTCGGAAAGAGGATCGATGGGGAAGCAATTGGAGAAGCTGGTGGAGTCGATAAAGTCGAAGGTGCCATGGCTGAAGAAGAAAAAGAAGAAAGAGTTCATAAAGATAGAGAAGAGCGCTAGCGTGAAGGTGAAGATGCGTAGCAGGAAGGCTCGTCGACTCATCGATGAGACCTTGAAGGTCGCCGATCGCCCTGGCAAGCGCACCGTCTCTTAGTCTTTTCTGATTTACCTCATTTTTTATGTGATTTTTCATTTTAGAAGGGAGAGTGTTTGGTTTAGTAGAGAGCCTTGTTGAACGATTGGATTTGATTGACTCTTGCCCCCAAAATTCAAATACTTGACGTGCTGAAGCAATGAGTTTTAGTATCAAATTTTGGAAGCAAACGGAATCACATATTTAATAGCTAGCTTTTCCTACATGCCATATTGCTATGTTGCTCAACCAATAAAGCATTCACACTTTTAACAATAGACTCATATCATGTTTGATAAGTAATCGATTTTCGTATAGAAAACAACACACACTCTTATGTTATATATGAATACTATGCATCTCCATGTTGTGACATGTTTTGTATAGTATGAGTATTTTTTAGTGCTCAGCTATCGTACAGTGGATTCTTTACTTTTCAATTTTGTATTGCATGCTAGTTTTAGTCCAAGATTATGGATAGATGAAGCGTTTACATTCATCTCTGTTTGTTATGTCTTGTTAAGATGCACCTTCTGAAACGATGGGACGTGTACTAATCAATCCCTACGGGTTGCTTTGCCAGAGAATTTAAATAAGACTTTTGTAATCTATAGGATTCAAATATTGCTAATGGTACTTTTTGAAATTCTTTCATCAATATTAGTTGTGTCAGTTTATTCCACGACATAACTCTAATGTTTTTTGGAACATTTTTTCTCTTCTTCTACATGGTCAAATATCTTGAAATGGAGTATATACGCAGAGTTCAAACCTATAACTCAAAATGTCGCCGACTCTGCAACTTCTGGTTTATGTTTTCTTATCCCACCAATCTTTCCCTTCTCCAATGATTTTCTTTGTTCCCTTTGATCTTTAGTGCTCTAAAGAGGCTGAACCATAGGACGGCCAATTATTCCCTGGGCACTATCCAAGGGCGTAATTAGTTGATTTTCAGGGGCCAATTCAACGGTCTCTTCGGGGGCAACACATTCTTTTTCCCACGAAAGTTTGAATCCTTCAAAATTGTATTCTCTTGTAATTAAAAAAATGGGTTGGTTTTCATTGCTCGTTTCGTCATAGTTCTTTATAAGATAACTAGTACCAGTATAGTGTATGTTAGACTTAGGCAATAATTAACGTGTATGCAGAAAAGAAATTTGAATTTTAAAACATATGCTAGCTACATTGTTGTCTTTTTTTAAATTTTAATAACGAAATGAAACTCGACCCAAATCTGTAAATTTTTTTTTCCAAAAATAAGTTACATAGAAGTGCATTCTGGGATATAATACAAGAACATCTTAGATTAAATGATATCACATTTAACCTTTTCTGGACGGCCGGAAGTTAATTCCAGGACAGTCAACCAATATAGTCTTCTCTATGTTACATTCCATTTAATCTACTTCATATTATAGGACAAATCACAAACCATTTGTTTAATCGATATAAACGAATTCAATATTGTGTCACTCATATGTAAACAATGGAACAATTTATTAATGTGTATGATCTTTTTCACCTCTTCTGTTTCTTAATTAGTTTTGACGAGGTCCACACGTCCTTTGCTTTCCTCCCGGCCCTCCCCTACTTGCCGTCCAGGCTAAACTGCAAAGCTTAGCTCCAATACACAAGTCCAAATTAAACAAAACCCTCTCTCTCTCTCTCTCTCTCTCTCTCTCTCTCTCCATATGTATATATATAGCTGAACGATTATTCTTACTTTGTCACATCAACCTTGGGTTTTGTTTTGTGAGAGTCCTCGAACTTCTGCAAGTTTTATTTCTCAGTTTCGCTGGTAGGAATCATCATGAGAAGGACAGCAAACAAGAAGCAATGTAAGTTTCTGAACTACGTGTTAACTCCCATAAGAATTTTGAAGATGGCCAGGGAACTTTACATGAAGGGTGTGCAGGACTGTGCTGGAGGGCTTGCTTATGGTGGCCGAGTGGAGGGTTTCACTTTTCCGATATCACACTTGCCTGCTCAGAGCTTCAACTTCAAGTATTTAAGGACCAATGGTGGTGGTGATAATGAAAAGCTTCTGATCAGAAAAGTGCAGATCAGAAACATGAATGCTGAGAACGACAGAAGGCTTATTGTGCAGGGGCAAAAGCAACCTAATGCGAGATATAACGGAATGAGAAAGAGTTATAGTGTTGAGTTGAGAAAGATGGAAAGAATTGACGAGGATAAACCTTCTTGTTTTGAGGAAGATCAAATTGATTCGAAGACACACGTTGTTGCATCCAAGAAGCAGGAACTACGTTAGTTGCAGGCACGTTGTGTTTCACAAGAACTAGATTCGAATTTTTTCCTTTTTTTTTTTAATGTTTGTTATAGAAGATATTCAATAAAAATATTGTATGTGGATAAATTTTCTCTAAAATATTGCTTAACTTTGGTCTTCTTTATCGCCTTCGAATTCGAAGGCTGAGATATGCAAGATAGAAATGCTCGTTGTGTTCTTAGTCCAACGTTCGTCTACTTGATACCCTGCTTCGTTAATTTCATTGTGTATTTTACAAATTTACGTAGTGTGCATCGCTCTGTAAGAATATTTTAATTGAATGTTTGAGAAATTAAGATTTTTTTTATATTATATTTGACCGCGCGTAATTATTTTTTACACACACAACAGGTATTGTAACAACAAAAAGATTTGGACTTATATTTAATAATGTTTAACTTTAAATACTGTTTAAATTTCGTTGTTTAATTACATATTACCGAAGTTAACATGACCCTGAATATTTATTCAAGAGAATTCGTTCATTTTGTAGTAGTCATATGTAGTTCTATGCTTCGAAATTATTGCAATTACATTTTGTTGAGTTCGTAATTTATTTTTTTGTTATTTAATTGAGTTCTAAATTATGATTAAGTTAAATTTTAAATTTTGAACGAAAAATATTTATTTATCAAATACTAATAATATTATTCAATTTTTCAGTGAACCTCAATACTATATTGTATAGTAAATATTTCTAGAAAAATAAAGAGACGAAGATTAATTAATAGAATCAAAATCATAAATACAAAAGTAAGTAAATCATGCATAATTTTTTAGTAAAATTTTCCTCTAATGAGCTTACATATTTAATTATGATTGATTCGGCATACTTAATTTTTTAAATTTTAAATTAATTTGATAATCTGTTGCTTCAAACCCGATATCAAAAAGAAGAGAAGAAAAACAACCCTGCGATGGAGACATCACTTTTTGTTATGCGTTGGTACTTTGATTTTATTGAAAACTAAAACAACTCTGGTTCAATAAAAAGCCCATCTCAGACATGGATTTTTTCTAAAGGATGATGGTTGAAAATGTATTAAATACTCTTCAATTGTATAAAAGAATTATGTTAACAAAAATTGTTGTGTTAATTAATAGCATAATAAAATTAGTTGAGTTATATTTTGTTAAAAAATTATAAAATCCATATTCAATTTATGTGAAAATAAAAATTAGACGTAGGAACAATTTATTAAATCTTTAGTATTATATTTTTCAATTAACATTTAACAAATGTATTATTAATACAAAATAATATAAAAAGTGTATTTTAATTTAAAAATTATAAAATTAGCTATTATAATTATACATATGTATTGATATAATAAAAAATTATATATTTATCATATTTCAATTAACAAATAATAAAAATAGAAATAATTACATATAAATTTTTTTTAATAGGATAAAATCCCATGAGAAAGAATAACTATAATAAAGTGGGAATTAGGCACCAAGCCCTTCTCTAAAAAGGTCAAGCCCAATAAAGGCCCAAAAGGAAAGAGCAAAAACAACAGAGAGAGTTGATAGTTGGGATTGCTGGACCCTGGCCTTTGTGTCTTCTTTTTGTCGTTGGTATAACATCACATCTCTTTTTGGTGTAGAAAAAATATATGACAAGGGATCATACACGTCGTTTTGACTTCAAAACAAAACTCAATGTATTTTATATCAAAGTATTTTTGTCAAATCCACTCAAAATTTTCAATTGTATTGACTTTTGAATTTTTAAAATTTTAATTTTTATATGTAATTTTATTTTATATTCTTATTTTTATTTTTAATTTATAAGAATTCGCACATTTAGATATTAAGAATTTAAAGACTTTAACTTTTTTAAAATTAAATCTTAGATCGATTCCTATTTTACACCACGCAACCAAAACCAATTACTACTAAATTCACCAAAAAAGAAGGGACAAAATTGAATCAATGAAGGTGAACACCATTTTTTGACATGTCAAAACTGACTTGCCTTTTGATGATTTGGTTGGATTAAAAATCCTATACATAGAATTAATTTTCTTAACATGAAAGATAATGTTAATAATATTAAATTCTTGACTAAAATTTGATTATTTAGCATAATTTAAATCTGTAAAGATTAATTTGTAAGATTTTGTGCCGTACGGCCGCAATGTGCAGAGGTAGTTGTTAGTTGAATGTTGAAAGAAGAGCCAGTTTGATAAATAATGTGTTTCATGTTAGACCCACCTTCTATGGTGGGTGGCTCAAACGAGAGTCACCTTTATTGATACACTTATGGCAGCAACAACCACAACTTGGCACTGTGTTTGCCCTAAATCTGAGATAAGGCTATGACCAAAATTTTATTTGCACCATCAAAATTTCTATCCAACTGTTGGATAGATCCCTGCAGTACTGCTGATCCAATGATTCATATCTTCTATATTATTTAAATTTCATTTGTATGAAAAAAAAAAAAATAGACTATAAGATCAAGATTCAATAATTTATAACAATACTACAGATAACTTTTGTTATCCCAGATTTAAACCTAACTTAGATCCTTTCATATTCTTTTTTTTTTTAATTATTATTTCATATAGCGAGTAGAGTTTACCAATCAAGTATATTTAAATGTGACTTGCTATTTAAGTGAATCATATATATATATATATATATATCTTTTTAACATAATAGAACAATTAAAAAGGATGAGAAATTTTAATTTTTTTTACACCAATCCATAAGGGGAAATTGTTAACTCTTCTCAACCACATGTGTCAAGTTTTTTTTTTTTTCTCAATCACTTTGAGAGTTGGATCTTAATATCATGGACAAATTTTTTGTCAATCTTTTTTAAAAAAAATTGTATTACATTCTAATCAAAATTTACAGAACATTTACACAAAGAAAATTTAGAGAACCTAGTTTTTTATATAGGAGAGTACTTGCTTTAAATCGTGTAAGAAAGAGATTTCTTGGTAAAAAGCTATTAGATTTTATATATAGAAGAAATTTTTAGAGAGAGTCAGGTTATAACTAAGTGCGTAGTTAATTATATTATCTAAGAATATTAAAGGTCAGTAGTATATCTTGTGAGTATGGTTCTTTATGTTTACATGTCTATTGTTGATTTACTCATCATCCATAAAATGTGGACAATCTCAAAAAATTCTCAAATCAAAATCTCAAGAGGTTGATCAACAAAGTTTGCATGCATGAGACATATCATCATTTTTTCTCAACAAATCATCTTCTTGGAGAATAAATGCTCAAAATGAAACAATTAGAGTAAAATATAAGTTTGCTCTCTCACTCTTGGCCAAAGAGTTAATTTAGTCATCCACATATAGAAAATATTAAATTAATCCTTTAAATTGGTATTATTCACAAAATTGATGGACCAAAATTATATATTTTTTCAATATAATTACCAAAAGATTAATGGACACGAATTGCTGAATCTTTTGATATCAGTAACAAGACAAGCACAGGACAAGGAGGGGAAAAGAATTTTGTGGATATCATTATGTGGTTGCTAGAAGAGTATGGTTTTAGAACTAAGTTTCATAAAACAGGGCATTTTAGACTCAGCATACACAGAAACAGAGAGAGAAACAGAGAACACAGCGACAAACAATGGCCAAATTCCACATGCTTTTGTCTACCATAAACTTGTCTACTTTATCTAGATAAAACTAATAGCACAAACATAAAAGTAAGGAAATGTATAATTAGAGGAATTTTTTTTAATTTTTTTGATGTTTCATTAAAGCAAATTTGTTTAACCAATGCAAGAACATTAGGGTGGCAGGTTCATCTTCATGTCCTTAAAAAATTTCTCGTTAATTAAGAACAGTAATAAAGAACAAAAGTGCTCAGCTTTTAAGATTGATTGTAACGTAAGAAACTTAAAACGTTTATAATTTATAAAGTGAAATAATTTATCTCTGTCTATTCATTCCTTCCTCCAAAAGTCAATGTTCTCTGTGCAAATCAAAGCACCTTTGGGTCCATTTTGTTGGTATTATTTGGTCTTTTGCCAAACAAGTTGGAAACTTTACAGCTTATGCTCAACTTCCTCAAAGCAAGATTCCTTTCTCTTTGATATATAAGACAAACCATGAAAATAAAAGATGCTTTTTCACGTTCAAAGAAATAATAATAGTGTGAAACGTAAATAATCGTAAACTGTGTTTATCTTTATTCAAACACATGAAGAATTCGATAATGGAAAACAAAAATATATATTAGAGAAATAACAAAGTATCTAGATTCTTATATATATATATATGCCTTCCAAAATTGGTATACGATATAAAACCAAAAGAAAATACTATATCTATACGTCAAAAGTCTTGTCTGCAACTGCATAAACTGGACAGTGAAATATGGAAGCTATTGATTTGCTTGTACATAAAATTACAACACAGATAATAAGGCTAAGGCATAACCATATGGCTTATGGCTTATGGCTTATGCTTTTGTGTGTAGATGTAATCTAAGTGAGCTGCTAGTGTTCTTCTCATCAAGCATTCATCTTCTGCATCACCTTCACAACTTTCCTGATCTTCATTCACCTTCGCCACTTCCAGGACCTGCAAAAGCATCAAAGCACAGTGAAAGAAAAAATTAGCAGAAAGAAAGAAAGGAAGAAGATTATGATATAGAATGAAGGAAAGTGGCTAGCTAGCTCACCCTGTGCTGTATTTTGCTGGGATTAAGAAGGGAAGAAGAAGGGCCTGGCCTGCCTGCAGCATGTGATAGGCTGAAGAAGAAGAAGAAGAGGAGGAGGAGGAAGAAGAAAGCTGACATGCAGATAGAGGTGCTGACCTTAGACGCCATTTTTATTCCCTGATTTCTATGCAAGTGCTCGACTTCTAAAGAGCATCTGCAGACACAGCGAATAATGTGTCTCTGAGATCAATTTATAGAGAAAGACTGTTGAAAATAGAAGGGGCAGGCATGGAACTATACTCTTTTTAGATTTTCATCCGTACAAATAAACCTTTATTATATAATTATGTCTATATTTTCAAAATAAAAAGGAAAAAAAAAAAAAAAAAAAGGGATTTCTCTAAGATACGCCTAGGGGTATTTGGCAGTTTGATGCAGTCAGATTTTTTGCATACTAATCATCCGAAATATTACCTAAATAAGCCCATATATAGTATAATATGAAAGGAAAAAAAACTATTTTGATTATTTATTTTTTAATTTAATTTTATTTTGATGCACCACCAATGGAAAATTATTAAAAAGTATTCCAGTTCTTAAGTTAACTTAAAATAATTTTTTTAAAAATAAGACTAAAGTAAAAAATAAAAAATTATTTTGAGACCCTCAATTTGTTAAGAACCAAAATAAAATTAAGCTTAAAAATAAAATATTAAAATAATATTTTTTAAATGCAAAGATACAAAAAGCTCATTGTTAACAAGCTTTTTTTTTTCTTACAAAATAATTAAATTCAAAGGCCAATCAAATAACATATATTTAACCAAATATTAAATTAGGGTTAATGAATTCACGAATAAAAACAAAAAAAAGAAAGATTCAAAATAAGTGCCCCTAAAATACAAAAACTTGATTGGTGAGATTATTGCTAGTTGGGGTTCCACTGAGATCCAAATTCCAAAATTGATGACTGAAATTTTGCTGCATTGTTCAATTACCTTTGATATTCAACAAAATAAGCTTTCCAATTTGACCAAAAGCATTTGGTGGCTTAGGATGGACACCCTTACCATTGAAATTGCTTTTGATTTGTCAAGCCTGGTTGATGGTTCCTCATCAAATGGTCCAATTGTAGGTTCAAGTCCATATATTGAAAAAGGAAAAAATATTTTTTTGGACCCTTACTAATCCCTAAATTATTATTATGATCTCTCATTTGTTTTATTTTTTAAAATGGTCCCTCACCTGTCACTTTTGATCTTCCATTTTTTAGATCTTTTGGATATGTAATTCCTCAAGTTTAACTTCATTAAATTACATAGAGGAAATTTCAATGATCATTCTAATAAGTGAAAAATTATTTTTAAAAAATGAGTAAAGAGGGATCAAAATAATAATTTAATAATAAGTTAAGGACTAAAATGATGTTTTAATCATTGAAAACTAACTGCTTTATTAGGAAAAAAATATTAGCCCGCTATAGCATACTTATATAGTAAACAATATTAAATGATGATGTGTTAACCTAATCAAATTAATAAAAAGATAAGAAGTGAGAGCCCACACATAATGATAAATAATTTTTTTTATAATTTAATTGAGCTAATATGCCACATCAGTATAAAATGTGTTATTATCGTCCAATATTTCTTCCAATTGTAAGCATGGAATCGTATTTGAGCCTTAAACAGATGATAAGGGGTTTTGATAATTGTGACTATCAAAAAGTGGAAGACAGGAGAAAATGGAGCCTTCTTTTCGCATTGATTGAATGGTTGTTGCTTGGTAAATGGTGGGGCTATGTGGCTTAAATATTGAAAGAGAAACGTACAGACTAGAGCATCAACAGCAATAAAGCATGGCATTTCAAATTGAAACTTGCTTTTTCACATATTTTCCATCTTCTTTTGTTTTTCTTCTAATTGTATCACTCTATAGTAATGCTAATCTCACTTTGTTTTCCTCACAAGTGTCTTCTCACCAAGAATGCCATTTTTTGGAGGGTATTTTCTCTACTTGAGTCAAAAGCAGATTATCCTGCTACCACTTAGGGCAAAATTCAAAAATTCACAGAAACAACTACATGACATGATCTCCAAAAATTAACACAAGAAAAATATAAATGCATGTCTGACAATATGTTTAATTCTAAATTACATTGTCATTTTCAACACTTTAAACTGTTAATATTTTTTTCTACTCGTTATTACATCATAATTTATAGTATCTATTTTCAATAAAATTTGAGTCTTAAATTATTTAGATAAGGGTGAAAAATTTTATTATTGAGTTACTCTCGCTTACTCTCGCTATACTTTGAATGTCATTGTTATAACTTATAATTATGAATGTAGTTGGAAGTTTGTTGCTTGTCCAAGACATGGTGGATTATGGTTCTTCTAGAACCTGAATCAAAATTTTGAGCATTGCTTAAACTTTTTAACAATGGGTAAAGCAAGAAAAATAGATACAAAGATGATAATATTGTGAAATTCACTCACTTTTATGTCTATTTATCTTTTAATTGAGGCAAAATTAACGAAGCATCAAATATAAAAGCTTATGATTCCACTTGTGGGAGATTAACACACTTGAAAGTTGGATGGATGAGGGTGATATACAATTTTGCAATCTTATCTGAACCAAGTTGAGAAAATATATAATGCGTTTAATTATAAATTTAAAGGATTTACATGAGAGTGTTTGAAGAATTTAAATTGGGGCGGTCATTAATTTTGTGAAGTAGAATGAAGTAATTAAGTGAGAAGGAGAAGAGTTTTGTTTTATTATTTTAAAATTTAATAAAAGATAACCATTATTTAGTTATGATATTATTAATAATTGTACTGTAAAATTTTTAATACTGGAAGAAAATGAAAGTAAAAAAAAAAAAAAAAGTTACAAGTCAATTACACTGATTTGTCTTAAATTTTGTTGAAATTACATGGATTTCCTTTTTGTTTTCAAAATATTACCATATATTTTAGCCTAACTTATAATTTTTTAAAAATAAAATATCTTCTATCTTAAAATTTTGTCCAAGTTACTAAGATAGAAACTCATTTCATTACATTCTAACCAAAATCACATCTCAACCTAGCCAACCTCCCAATTAAACAAATTTACATCTTATTCTAATAATCTACGTATTAGCCCTTGTCACTTGCCCATTTTAATTGACAATTTTGGGTGATTTAAACAAAATTACGTTTGAACTTGTTAAACATGCCAAATTATACTTAAATACAATATGAGATTTCAAAAATCTAAATGATTATCTTTAGAGATAAAGACGTATATTAATTTAATCAGTTGATTGTGCCTACACATAACTGCCCACAACATATAGACCATTATACAAAAGAATTGTGAAAGTGACAAGTGAAACTCTAAAAAGATCTAAGATTTAGGGTTGATACTAATATCTATAGATAACAATTGATATATGGTGTTAATTAATTAAATTATTTCATTAATAAAAGTCTATTGTATTTATGAAGCTCTTATAATTTTTTTTAAAATAATTTAATTGAACAAGCACATCATCATTTTCTATCACGTAAGTTTATTAATATCACCTAAATTTGTTAATATCGACAATACCTTTTAGGATAGGAGCACCATGTTAGCAGTTGCGTGAGTGATAGGAGTACCATATCCTATACGGCACAAATTTGTGAGTGATACAGCAGGAATGGCCTCATCATTTAAATGCTTGAATTTGTGCTTTTAAAAAAAAAATTTGTTAAATGAGTTTTATACTAAATAATTCAAAATAATGGGTTATTGTTAATTTTCTTTTAGAAGAAGCCATTTAAAACCGACTAGTCAAATTTGGTAATGGATAAATCATTTTAAATATTTTTATTGGTTCATTTTAATTTTTTAAATTTTGCATATAAATATAAAAAATTAAATTGTAATAAATATATGAAACGTTTAATCTAAATAATTAAATATAAGCCATTGATGACGGCAAAGACATCAAAGAGGGGAAAAAGAGGAGCCTTAATTGACGTAGCGTAATACATTAAAAAAAAAATACAAATCAAAAAATATACATAAAATTAGTCGCAAAATGTTTCCCTAAAAGGTTTTCATACAAGACTCTAAGTAAAGTTTTCAAAAATGAAACAAAATTGAAACAGAAATACACTTGAAATAGGAAATAGTTATAATATATAAAAATAAAAAAAATAAAACAAAATTTGGACACGAAACTAATAGCAGTTGGCTTAAGCTTTTTGCTCTAAACAAGCCTTTCAAAATAAATTCGGATTAGCTCCAGTTGAGGGAGAGAACAATATTAATTTTGAGTCGTTTGATCACGCACTATAAAGAATTTGGACAATTAGATCAAATTTTTTTATTGTATGTGGTCAAAAAATAAAACTTATTCTAATCCATTAGAATTACATATTTTGTTCAGTAATATATGTTGAATTTATACATTCAAACTTCAAATGAAGCTAATCTTTTTATGTCTATAAGAAGTCGTAAACAATTTTACAAATGCTCAGCATAATAAATGTACAAGTTTTGGTTTGGTAAAACACAGGCACAAAGGCCAAAGAAGCACAAAAACATTGCATTAGGGTTTTGGGGAATGGGCTCCTTATCATATGGGCAAGATATATCAAACTAAGAAATGAAGGAATAGAGCTCCAAAGATAGACTCCTAATTGAAATTCCAAGATATGGTTAGCTAGAAGGTCAGTACGCTTAATTCTTTCGCCAAAAACTTGGGTGATTTTGAAGGTCAAATTTCTAGTCATCACATCTTTTCTTTTTGGACCTCATTTAGCCGTCGAATCTTATATGTATCTATAATAGAATTTGAAGTAGAGGAGCTTGGTCGTCCACTTAATTAGTTTGGTCAAACTTGGTTATATCAGGTTGAATTAACTTAAATTAATTAAAAAATTTATAATTTTTACCGAGTAAAGAAGAGTCTTAAAATCACACAAGAACCAGCTCAAATTGGCCTAATATCATATTTTTATTTTTGTAAAATTTATTTTATTTTATTTATAATAAATTTTATTTAAATTAAAATTTTAAAATATTAATTTGTTTTTTATCAAATTTTAATCACTTTTTCTTCTAAATCTCAAATTTTCTTTTCATTTCATTTTTATTTATTCCAAGGAAAAAAATAATAAAATTGATCTTACACCTTTGTATTTCATGACAATTTGATCTTTACAAATTAACCATGCTAAATTATTTTTTTAAAAATTTAAATTTGTATAAAATCAGTCTCTCTATTTAGATTAATGAAGTATTGATTTTACATGAAATAAAATTTTAAAGAATTAATTTATCTCAATTAATTTTATAAATGATCAAATTTTACAAAGTGTAAAAATAAAAAACCAATTTAGTACTTTTCGCTTAATTTCAAATCTTAAATTTTTTTTAAAAAAATTAGTTTTTATTAATAATTTTTTTATAAAATAAAAATTAAAAAATAATATATATAAACTCAATCCAATCTAATTATTTATAAGACTAAACTAAGCCGAGTCAATCGGCCCAAACCTTACAAAAATCGGACCCAACCCCATCCATGGCCACCCCTACATTTAACACTACAAGCAAGTTATTATAATCAAGTTCAAGATTGAATCCTCCGAAATCCCAATATTTTTGGAAAAACCCAGAACCATTCGAATTCCACGTCATCTCTCCACATCCAGCTAATTCTATTACCCAGAAAACGAAATTGCGTTAGTTATTTTGGAATTTAGTATAGTAACAATTATAACCGCTGCTGGTAGCGACGATTGTACTTTCATTCAAGAATCTAGCTTCGTGATAGGTTTCACAATAACTTTATGTAACCATTGTTAAAATGGGATTTAATTATGTTTATATGAATTGTCAGTAAATGACATTTTTTTTTAATTTTGTTGCAGTTTTATTTTTAGTTTTTTAACATATTTTGCTAACTCAATTTTTTTCCTCAACAAACATGTATATTCAACCACAAACAACAACTAAATTCAGCAACCAAAGTGAACATTCCATTGACATTGCAATTTTATAAATATTGCATCACAATTATGAAATAGTTAAAGTATTAACTTAATTAGAATGTATTTAAAATACTTACTTGATATGACAATGAGTTTTGTCCTTAAGGATGGTTGTCCATTATTATGATCACTTGGTATCATTTTTAAATAAGAAAACTAGTTATAGTAGAATAAAAACCACAATATGTGAACTTAGAAGCTCTTAGCTTTACTGAATGTTTTAGTTCAGTACTCTTCAACTATTTGGTTGATTTGAAAGAATAATTTTGTTGTATTTTATGGTTACTATGGAACATTAGAAATCAAAAGGTTTGAGATAATAACAAAGGAGATAAGCATTTAATTACGAGAGCCCATATAATCTTAGTTGAATGGAACTAGGCAAATAAATAAAAAGAAGGTAATCCTTTCGCTTGATAGTCCTCTACAATCTAAAAGAATTAAATGACGGGAATGGTCATATTTTACTGATAGAACCACATTTGCAGATTAAGAAAGATCAGGGTATAACATAATATATAAGAATTTGGATAAAGAGATTATATACTCTATATCTAGTTTCTATAATGAAACTTATCAAACATAAATAATTGAAGTTTTTGCCTATAGAACTACAATCTAGTGGGCCTCGCACAATTTAAATTCTAGTGGTGTGTTCTACTCAAATGCTCAAAATCTTATTATACCCTTAAATTCTTGTTATGATAATGCATTTGAGCTAGGTAGCATAATCCAATATTGCAGATATATTTTGCTCTTCAGGCATAATTACTTATTTGCATGGATCAAAAGACACCTCAATTTGAATGCCTACAATTTGCCTATAAACTCTTTATATTTCTGTCATTATCAAGTTAGGACGTATTTTTCTAATTATCTTTAGTTTATGTACTCTAATTAATATGAAATGAAATATTTCTTATAAAAGAAAACCTATAAAATAATCCTTCAAGCCTATCAAGGATAGCAATTGACCTAGAATACTACAAAAGAGAAAGTCAAACCTATTTCTAGTTGTTGTCTTGCCTCCACTTCTTCCGCCACCTAAGCTTATCTTATTGTAGGGCATCTTTTTGAGCAAGGATCCCAGCTATTTATATGCTACGCAGTAAGAGATGATTAAAAAAAATTAAGTGAAAAAAAACTGTACAACATTCATATTATCCGATTAATTTAGATTAAGTGTTGTACAACATCAACTACTGTACACTATGAGTTAGTAATAATATTTATCATTATCAATTATTCTGATTTAATAACTTATGCGCAACAGATAATGCCATATAGCACCTACTTCAAACTTGCAACCGATCCACACTTTATCCCTTTACTCCATTTGTACTTTAATTAATGCCATCTCATTTTGTAATTGAATTCAAAATGACCAGATAATAAACTTCCACTTGCACAAATCCAAACAGGTGAGTGGATTAAACACCCAATCCTAATTTTTGGATTCAACTGCAATGCTCTTGACTTCATATAATGCCTTGACTAATGAATATTAGTTGATACTTAAAGATAAAACTTGTTAATCAAAATAAACTGTCACTTCGCCTTTTTAATTTGGCATGAAATTCAGCCCACAACGTATGTGTTTAATAAAGTAGATCAAGGTCATACAAAAAAAGGTGTCTATTTATAGTCTCCTAAGCAGGACAAGCAACATAAGTTATTGTCGGCCTGAATTTCTTGAAGATGACCATTAGTAATTAGTGCGATACCAGAATCTCGGATTAATCAGATTTGGTGAGGAAGAGTGAGAAAACAATAACAGAATAGAAGAAGAAACATTAGTTTGGCTTGAAGAACTGGTTCTACAAGTAGAGATGGTGCAGTGATTCGGTAATGGACGCTAATAGAGTCTTCATGTCTCTCTTAAGCAATAACCTTAATTCCAATTTATTCAATCTTAGTGGAAAATTAGTTTTTATATTGATTAATGCTAGAGTTTAGTTTTGATTTTTAAGTCTTCTAAGTATCAAATTCCCTATAATTAAGGGTAATGTATGTTTATACAGACTGGAAAAGGTTAAAGAATGAGCTACGAACTGCCAAAAAGAAGCAGCTAGCTAGGTCTGCACTAATACAGACGTAACCTATTAATCATATGATGAAAGCACTCACTAAAAAATGTTGGGAAAGTGTGGGAAAGAAATGAACACAAAGGTGAACATGATGATGATCAAGCATGCAACTAAGTGTACCGTTAAACAGCTCCATTGAATGATTATGATTCATCTTCAAATGTCATATATATGCAGCTCTATACTCAGATATATATTCACCCTTTTACGGATTATATATAAGAATTGAGTTCTTTTTTTAGTCGTCCCATTTATGAATGGTTAATATATGACAAATCCTGTACATTTTGATCATAATTTTGTATAAAAATTAAGACTTGAGAAAAGTGATGAATCAAATGAATTAATTTAAGAATATTGCTACAATTCAAACGTGATAATGAAACTGTGTAAGGCTTGCACAAGAATAAAGTAACTTTATTATCAAGCTATGTGAAGGCAAGGTTGTTAAACTCGTAAGAGAAAATTAAATTTGTAACATAAATTCATAAGAATTTGTTTCGATTAATAAATAGTTATCAAAATATGTAATTTTATAGTTTAAATATTATATACATTAAAAAATTATTTAAATATAATTCAAATTATACTTAATCAAACAAAAACTATTCATATTTTATAATTTATAATACTCAACATAAATATTTTAAGATGGTCATACATAAGTAATTATTTAATATAACTAATTAAATAATATTTATTTTATTTTATCTAATAAGTACATATTAAATGTAATTTTATTTTTTATATATATTCAAACTTGTAATAAAATAAATTGTAAAGGCTTCATGAAAAAAATTTATTTATATCTTATTTAGTCTTGAGTTTAAATTATTATATTATTAACTTTATTAACTAGTTAATACGTTAAAATAATAAATTTGGTATACTCGGTAAGTTAACTTGCGAATTTACTCAAATTTATACTAAGTTCGAGTTTACAATAAGTTAATTCATTTTCTTTATATACAATCGTAAATTCGAATAATAAATTCGTGAATTTAATAACTATGCGTGAATGATATATGCAATTTGAAAAGTTTTATTATTTATGGTAAACATTATCAACAAGTATATATGGACAACATAATAACTAATCGAATTACTAAATAAAAGGGACATGCACTAGTGACTTTGGGATTACGTAAAATCAACCACAATTTTTTAGAACCTCAAATAGAAAGGGTTGAATTGAACTATTCGTTGAGCTTGCTGTAGATCCTACAGACCCAACGATGCTTCTAAGACATCTTTCTTTTTCCCTATAATAATTACTTGCTAAGAAGATATAGTAATAAATTAAATGATAAAGGCGTTGGAATGTTTCCCTTTTTTCTGGTTTCAAATAATTTCACTTTGCCCATTTATGAAGGCTAAAAGCTCCCTTAATAAAATCAGACATCAATGGACTGTTATGCCGAAAAGATAGCCCAAGCAATAAAATAATATGGCTTTAGCTCCACCCCACAACTACATGATCTATTTTATTAACTTAATCCTGAGGGGGTAAAAAAATACACTCTAGAAAAAAATAAATGAATAAAAAAAAGGACATGACAGATAATAAAGGGTCTACAAACCAAATATATAAAAAGAAACTTTGACATCTTTAGGTTTTTATATTTAGGCTTTTTAATAAAAATACAACATAATATAAAATTTTTCTTGAAATAATCAATTATTTTGCGTTCAATCATAACAGTAAAAGAAAATCAATTAAAAAAAGTTTAAAAATTATACCAAATTTCTTCTGCTCACAGCTGATATAGCAATTAAAAGAGAAAGTGTAATTGTCTGAATATTTTTTGTATTTGTACATTAGGATTAATCAACTATCTGACTATAATAATATCAATTAATTCAGTTACTTAAAGGGATTGAATGATAGCATGTAATGAGTTTAGAGTTCTAATTATCAATCAACTACTCTATTTATATATATATATATATATATATATATATTACTCAATGTGGTAACAATATAATAACATTTTTATACTCTTTCGTCTGTACTATTTGATCTCACTCATTTCTAAGAACAACGATGGATTCTATTCTGATCGTATTATCTTCCTTAATATCTTTATTTGGATCAAGTGGAGCATATAAAGTGGAAGGAAGGAATTGTTAAAGCATTCGAGAGATTGAATATACGAAACATGTTGGAGCCACTATCAATTACGAGGTTGCTTTTTGTTTCCTCAGTCAATCATAGCATCTGCTGTACATGTAAGTCTTTTCCCCACTCCACGCACCAACTCTTTTGCTTTAATTTGCCTCTTGCGCTCTTCCTTTCACGATCATCCATATTAACAGTCTCATCTTCAAATCTCACACAACTTTTCCTCCTTCATATCCTACGTATACTAATACTAGCCCTTCAGATGGATGCTTCCAAGCCAGAATCTGCAAAACAGCTCAAAGAACATCTTCAACATCAACAAGAGCCATTTTCACTGCATGACTACCTCTCAGAAAGAAGTTACATGTTCAAGAACTTCAGTTCTGATAGTTGCAACATTCATAGCCTTTATTCAGGGAAGAATCTAAAGCGTTCTATCAAATGTGATTTGCATAACATACGAAAAAGGTTGTTAGAAGCTAAAGGGATGGTGAGATCATTACTTTGCAAGTTCGTTCTCGCAGGTGATGAGGAGGAGTTCTCAAACTGGGATGGACAGCATAAGAGCGATCAATATGTGCATAGGACAACCTCAGGCACTCAGAGAAAGCCGAAATATGGGTTTTCCTCCATGAAAACATTAGCTGCTTCTGATAATTTTACTTACAATGATGTCGAAGACGATTTTTTGCCTTATGAGCATCATGGCTCAGCTCTTATGAACGTGTTTCGGACATTCACGCTTCCTGAATTCAGAAGATTAGAGGTAAGAGATCATTTTAAGAAACATTATAGAAAATGATCACAATTTTCACATTTACGTTCTAGAAAAAACTTAGGTACAGATTTTAAAATATTTCTATCGGGGTTTTCAATAAAAACATGTGTCATTCCAAAATTCGAAGAGCCCCACTAACTTCTACTTCGAATTTGTCTCAGGAATCTGCTGGGGACCCCATGTTCCCAACCTATGTAAGGAAGCTACTAATGAACTTGGATATTGCCAAAATGGGACGTGCAAGAAATGACAAACTACAGATGTTTAGGACAGCTCCTCTTTGCCGAAGAAAGAAAAGGATCCTGCAGAAAAGGAAGCAGCAATTGTTTGACTGTGTAGAAAAAGCCAAAGAATTTCATGAAAATGAAGGCAAAAAACTTTCAATCAAAACCGTTTCAGAGTTTGAAGACCTGGAAAATATAATACATGAGCATTTTTGCTTGATGGAGATACAATATGAAGAACTGAAAAAAACCACCCACTTGTTGCATACAGAATCCTTCACTAACTCAGAAGAGTGGAGTAATTCAGACAAACTAAGCTGGGATATACAGATGGAGATAGGAGATGCTATCATGGATGACATAATTAGAGACATCATTGATCTATTTTTGGATTAAACATGCAGTAGTTCATGGAATATATACTCGCTTGTGAGGCTTGGTTTCCATAACCTGGCTAGTTAAAACTCCACCATTGAATTGAAGAATATCCACGCAATTTAACATATCAGAGATTCAGAATTACCAAGGACTGCATGAGAGTCTCATTCTTTCACTCATGGTGATGTAAGTTCACATCAAGGGGATCCTGTGCATGTCAGTGATGTCACTGACACTCACTCTGACCAGTAGTGTAAGAAAGTAAGAGTAACCTGTCCTCATTGCATATTTTGTTAAGAAAAAAAATAGTCTTCATATGATCAGCATGTTTCAGTCCAACATGAAATTGAATGAATGTAAAGGCAACTACGACAAGACTAACACAATGCAGTAAACAATTCATTGCTGGCAACCACAAATTTCTGTAAATTAAAAAAGCTGCAAAAGAAAGTCCAAAGCAGAAACAATCAGTGAACAATTAACAGAGTACCAGACCTGACAACAAAGAATTATGAACATATGCAAAACGGTCAAGCGGTAAATCTGCTTACACATTTTGATTTCTTGCGGCCACTACTATGTCCGAGAAAATTCTGTCCTCTCTTTATCATAAATTCTGTTAGTGTTTAGAAGAATTAAGAACTGATCATTGCAGGCAACAGGCAGAATAATAGGACATAAAAGATATATACTAATTCTATATGGGAAAAAAGCGCAAAGTTTCATAAGAACTAAGCATTTCATAAGAAATGAGAAGGATTTTTGAGTCTGAAAATGACTTCAACTGGCTAAACTTGAGTTGGAACGATATCAAAGTTTGAAAGAACTGTTCATAGACATGTAATAAGATCCAAAATTCCACCTAAAGTAAAAGTTAAGGTTGTTGTTAAGTCAATGTTCCTGTTTGAACTTCGTTATAAGCTTCTTAGCCCACTCCATAAACTCGTCTGCTAGTGGTTTCGTGTTAGTAACCTAACCAGAGGAGAAGAGCGTTTTCCACATAGAATTAACCATTTCGTAAAAAACTGACAATATGACATCTGAACCAGAAAATTGAGGATTATTGGACATCTAAGAAGAGAAGCAACCTATACTAAGTACTGCAATCAACCAGAGATATAAGTATTTCAGCTGCCCTCAATATAAAATTGTAAAACTGCAAGAAAGATATATTATATAATGTAGAAATTACACAATATCTCTACATATAACGGCAAAGTCAGTTTTTTAAAGCACTGTTGCATAATTCTTGATCAGGGTTGGCCTTCCTGATGTTACTGATAATATCTTGGTTTGTAAGCAATTAATTGTTTATTGCCTTGTTTCTCTCAATTTTACAAGAAGCTTAAATTCTGAATGGCATTTGCTGTACCAAATACCCTATATAATTGAATAATATTTCTGCATGAGACCTCCAGCCATTCAAATTATTTTCTGATATTTCACTAATGCATCATAGTATTTTTCATTTCAAGAGGGACAGAGCCCAGGATTTTCCTGGAGCTCCTTGATGGTGGATGAGCGAAATGAACTTGTAGCCATTTGCAGTTCATTTCGCTTATACTCACTAGCTGACTCCTATGAATTTTTCTTAGCCTTTCTTATAACTTTTCTCCATCAAAGAACTATTTATCAGATGGACATAGGACTTCGTACTTCTTAACTCAAGCATCATAGTTTAATAAATAAAACCTTAATAGGATATCTATACTAATATAATTAATGACTACAAGATCCAATAGGTCTTTTTAATCACTTCCATGCAGTTCTAATTTCTTTGGACTAGTACTCTTATGACTAGTATATGAATGCCTGTCCACTTTAATATGGTTTAGTCTTTCCTGTGCTCTAGCCTGTCTGTTGTTGTTGCTTTTAATTCCTCTTCTGATAATGACTTTGTACATCCATTGTATTTAAATCAGAGGCCATTAAATCACTATTTGCAATTTTCCTGCTATTTTCTTTCCTCTTAAGCTCTTTAACCTGAATAAGAGGTCAGGAACATACAGAGAGGTCATCGATATTCAAAGTCAAGAAGCTTCATATTCAGCATATGAACTTGTTGCACTACAATTTACTAGCCTCTCGTAAGGAAGGACGAAGAAAAGCAACCTGATAAATTGAGACATTTAGGTGTAGCATGAGTATTCGAAATAAAATTGGCCCTTTTTCTCATCTATATTCACAGTGGAAACTTCCTATGTTCATAAAGACTAGAAGCATGATCTTCTTATGTTGTACACAAACTTCAATTTGTGAACCTTTTCGTAAATTGAGGAACTAAAGTTATTTATATATTACTTAAAAAATCATTTATGCACAAGCTGGAGTAGCTCAGTTGGTTAGAGCGTGTGGCTGTTAACCACAAGGTCGAAGGTTCAAGCCCTTCCTCTAGCGCATCCATTATTCATTTTTATTTTTGGGTTTAAAATGATGCGAAGAAATGGCTCAACTTATAATAAAAAAGGTAAAGTTTAAAATGCAAGCTAATGCAACAAAAAATGTGAAAAATAATTTAGACTTGACAAAATTAAAATACATTTGTCTTCATTATTTGGTTTTTTTTATTTTAAATATATTTTATTTAATTTTAAAAGAGACACATCTCAGCAAAATTTAAAAATATACACTTTAATTTTTAAATTTCTTTTCTGCTACTCGTAAATACTTCTTTAATCAAGAACATGTCAAAAACAAGACAAATAGACATACTCAGGAATCAAGAGCAAGAAACAAGATAAACATGCCTCCTCGAAACGATTTTAAAAATTTTAAAGATTGAATTCTACATTTTTGAAATTTAAATAAAAAAATTAAAGCATGCACTCTTTGAGGAAGAAAAAAAGCACCCACACACAGAAAATATCATAATCATGAAAACACCACATAAATTTGGATCCAAATTCTTTAAAATTTAAATTTATTGTATTTAAAAAATTTTAAATTATTAAATTTTTATTCAACAATTTAAATTTTATTACATATAAAATAATTTATAATAATATTTTAAAATTTTAAATATTAATATTTTATTTAATAATTTAAATTTTATCAAATTCACAAAAGCAATTAAAATTTTAAATTCACCGATCTAATGGCTCGGGTTGATGGGACTTCCCCTCTTTTGTCACTAACCTCATCGTCCAGTCCACCTGTAAACTTCTCCAACCTTCTGGACTTTCCCTCCGTGCTCGATTCTCTCGCCTATTTCTATCGAGCCTTCGTCGTCATGATCCACCGATCTTCTCTGTGTCTCAGTTCGCATTCCCTCTTTCAATATCTCCCATGGCAACTCTTTCTGCCGTTTCACATTCTTCCTTATCCTCATGGAGTCATAAAATTGGATACAGAAGCAGGAAGAACAACTCAGTGCGCTACGTCATTTTCCCAGTGAACTCATTCAATTCCAGAAAGACCTCACTCAAGCCTCTCAAAGCCTCCCTGAACGACGAGCAAGATAAGCATTCCTCTTCTTCTTCTTCTAGTACTACTGCTACTACGGTTGCCGTGGTTCCTGAGAGTGGAAGTAATGAAAATGATTCCGGAATTAGCGAGCAATCGGCTGAAGAAGATGAAGTGGGGAACGAGAAAGATTCTTCTGAGGAGAAGGAGAAACAGCAAGAAATGGATTGGAAGACGGACGAGGAGTTCAAGAAGTTCATGGGCAATCTCTCCATTGAAGCGGCGATAAAGCTGGAGAAGAAGAGGGCTGATAGGAAGCTGAAGGAGCTTGACATGGAAAGCAGTGGTAACCCAATTATGGGTCTTTTTAATAGGTTGGTACGCGATAGTGTGACCAGGGAAAAGGAGAGGTTAGAGAAAGCTGAGGAAACTTTCAGAGCTCTTGATCTTAACAAGGTAATAATTATTCATAATTTGATACTTTTTTTCTTTTTACTTCATTTAATTAGTTGTGATTCATAAATGCTTGTTAACTGATAAGTACTGAATTTCTTTAAATAAAAAAATTTGGCCTAAATACATATTTAGTCTCTTGTATTGTATAAATTTTAATGTGGCCTCTTTAATTTTAATCGACTAAATGTTGTCTTATTATATTTAAACATAATGCAATTTTGTCCTTTGGTCATAGTTACTGTTCTTTGATGACAAAAAGTGAAGTTGCGATTACTTTGCATGTTTGATTACTTGTCATCTAGTGAATCCAAGTGTCCCAAGTCATGTTTACATAAGCGAATCAACTAATGCATTATCATTTTTCAATATCACCTGAAAAGAAACTTAGAACAAGAATTTAATAGCATTGTTTTTAAATTTTAAAAGACCACATTGACTTAATTAAAATTAGTGGGACCAAAATTGTATTTATGTCTGAAAACTTAAAAGCTTTAAGATATTCTGGAACCTATGAACCCTCTCTGAAAAGTACGTCTACGTTAATCTTTGAAATGTTATGTTGGAATCTACAGAATTTTATGAGTTATTACTGTGATAGTATTACCAATTTGTTAGCCTCTCCCTATTGCTATTGAACAATAGAGGTATAATCATATAGGCTCAAGTTAAAGATTGAGCATGTCGCATTATCTAAGATGTATCTTGTTTGATATGGCAGTTGAAGAGCTGCTTTGGGTTTGATACATTTTTTGCAACTGATGTTCGGAGGTTTGGAGATGGAGGCATATTCATTGGGAATTTGAGGAGACCCATTGATGAGGTGATTCCCAAGTTGGAGAAGAAGTTATCTGAGGTAGCAGGTCGGGATGTGGTATTATGGTTCATTGAAGAGAAAGCGAATGACATTACAAAACAGGTAATTGACCATGAACTGAAATTAACATTTGCTGTCAATGTTATCTGAGCAATGGAAAAATCTTTGAAGAAAAAGACTTGGAAGTGTTAAGTGGTCTAAATGATTATTTTGCAGTCAAACATCCAGTCCAGTTATATCTCTGCATTATGTTAAATGTTGATTTGTTGCTCTTCTGTTTTTAACTTTTAGTTTCTTTGTCTTTTAGAGATACTTTCTGCTACAAATGCTGCTTCTAAAAGTTACTTTACTTTCAGGCTTGCGTGGTGCAACCCAAATCAGAAATGGACCTTCAATTTGAGTCAACTAAGCTGAGCACTCCTTTGGGTTATCTTAGTGCAGTAGCATTGGCTGTTACTACTTTTGGAACAATTGCTCTGATGAGTGGATTCTTCCTTAAACCTGATGCGACATTTGATGACTACTTAGCTGATGTTGTGCCTCTATTTGGGGGGTTCATATCAATTCTGGGAGTTTCTGAGGTAAGTTATTTGTCAAGTTCTGCACCAAGCATGACAGTTTATCTCATACAATGTTCTGATTCTGACTTACTATGCCCTCAATCACATGAAGTAAACTTCTTATAAGTAAATATTATCTTGGAAGTAGTAAACTTGACAGTTTACTTCATGTAGTAAGCTGATTCTGACTCCTTGAATTTCAGAGGATTTGATGCTACATGTACTTTCTTTGGTTAGAAAATGCATGTTAAAAACTCTCTAGCAGAAATCCTGGAAAGTTTCACGATAAATTTGGTTGTTTAATTGATTGACCATGTCATCTTTAAAGGGAGATCTAGAATGGAAGTCCCTAAATTACCTTTCCTTGAGTTTTTTATTGGCTTATTAGACAATCTTCATGTACTAGAGAATTAGAAGTGAACACCACTAATGCTACAGAAGTATTGATAGCAATAGTGTTCACCTCGTCTTTCTAATCTCAAGTAACTTGTGAGAAATATATGAACAAACTACGAAGATTTCTAGTCTCAATATAAGTACATATGTAAATAATTCGTATATCTTTAATGTTGTCTTGCAGAATGAGACATCTGAGTTTAAGAAAGTATTTTTCAGGTTCCCTTTCATGCTGGGTTAATTTAGTTGTGCATAATTTGGCCACTTAAGATTGAGACATCCGATTTCTTTTTTTCTTTTTGTTATTCCATAATTTATTTTGTATAATTTGATTTCATGTATTGCATAGGATTCCAGTTAATTATGTCAGAAATATCTTTGTACATACCTTTTTTGCAACTGTATTATGTATCTTGTTCATTTTCTCTGACTAGCTATTTATACTTTGGTTGTATTATTCTCATGATGTAGATAGCCACCAGGGTAACAGCAGCTCGTTATGGTGTTAAACTCAGCCCTTCTTTCTTGGTGCCATCTAATTGGACAGGGTGCTTAGGAGTGATGAACAACTATGAATCCCTCCTGCCAAACAAGAAAGCTCTTTTTGATATTCCTGTAGCCCGTACAGCTAGCGCATATTTGACTTCATTAGTGCTTGCTGTTGCTGCTTTTGTAGCAGATGGAAGCTTTAATGGGGGTGATAATGCAATGTGAGTCATGTATATGGTAATTCTTCAAATGAACTACTGTGTCCTCATCCTTTTTCTTCATCCAAATGGGGAATATGAAACTTGCTTGTTTCCTATGAAGGATCAAGGATCATGTTTCTGAATGGATTATTATAAAATTGTGCTGCAATTTCAACCTCTATGCATTAACAAACAATTATATATTGATGAATTTGAATAATGAAGAATTATAGGATCATGAAAAGTGATAAATCCTATAAGGCTAAACCAAAATATGTTGGTGTACGAGTATAACAATGTCAAGACTTTTCTCATCTTTGCTATGTGATTTATGCCTTGCAGCAATTCTAGGGCCAACATGCTCAATGGAGACTTGTTCAAATGATTGTAACTTTCTACTGCTTATTTATTTGCAGGTACATAAGGCCTCAATTTTTCTATAACAACCCCCTGCTTTCTTTCATCCAATTTGTTGTTGGACCCTACACAGATGATCTTGGAAATGTGCTGCCCTATGCCGTGGAAGGTGTTGGAGTTCCTGTTGACCCACTTGCTTTTGCTGGACTACTGGGTGAGTTTCTTTTGACTTATTTATGTCCATGACTTCCTCTTGTTGAACGAATGGTCCAATATGCAATTCTAACATCTCTTACAACCAAGAACCTAATCATGATTTTGATGTCAGAAAGCTCGCTTGACTGACAAATGTTGACACTTAATCTATACCTTAAAGCATGTCTTAAACTAACTGAAGTTGTGAATTTGGCTTGACAAATTGTTTATTTGCTTTTTAAGGAAACTAGTAATCATTCCTTATCTTACTATCTAAAAGGCTTAAATGGCTAATGTACCAAACTAGTGTTACATGGAATTTCTACTAGTTATTCCTTGTATGAGTTTAGTCTTTATATTGGCCTGAATTTTCTGCTGAGTCACTGATGCGGATGCTTCTTCATTTGCTTATTATATGATTTCTTAGATGGGGTTTTTTAATTGGGAATTAAGGTTTATAGTTATAATTAATTAATTTTACTTTGGATTATTATGGACATTAGTTATTCATATCGTAGATAACCATTTACTTTGTTTGTTTGGGTGTTTTAATTATATTAGACTTTTGCAGCCTGTATGCCTGTATACAGGACCTAGCCATTTGCTTACTTATTTCTCTCGTTGACATTAATCAATCAACTGTGAGAATCCAAATCCGATATATTTGCCATTCTTCCTACATTCTATATGCTTGGTGAAGAAATTAGTTAATTGGACAATGCCGTCCTAGTCCCAGATGTAATAATGTAAGATTTATAATTCCATGCTTCTGCAGGGATGGTGGTTACTTCTCTGAACTTACTTCCTTGTGGAAGATTAGAAGGAGGCCGCATCGCACAGGCCATATTTGGCAGAAGCACCGCTGCATTGTTATCTTTCGCCACCTCATTGTTGCTTGGTATCGGTGGCCTTAGTGGTAGCGTCCTGTGTTTGGCATGGGGGTTATTTGCAACCTTCCTGAGGGGTGGAGAAGAAATACCTGCAAAAGATGAGATTACCCCTCTGGGGGAAAACAGATACGCTTGGGGTATTGTCCTTGGCCTTATTTGTTTCCTCACACTTTTCCCTAATGGCGGAGGTACATTCTCCAGCTCATTCCTCAGTGGGCCATTTTTCAGGGGCGACATGTAAAAAGACCTAGTCAAATTATGTAAATGTGTTTTTCATCCCAGTAGATATCTGTAATTATGTATATATATACAGATATCATTCAGTAGAATCGTAATTTTACTTCCCAGTCTTCACCTGTTATCTACAAGCAGTAGAATACAAGGTGATTCTCTAGAGATGTGAACCTGTACATTTGACTATAAGATCACCAGGTGCATTTTATGAAACATGTTTTTAGGTGAAAAAGAGTGAGGATCTTATGATGCGATGATGCAACTCATTGTGAGAAAGTTGAACCTTCCGTATATTAATAGCCATGGCTGAGAGGTGGATATATTGTCATGAACTTTCAATAGAATATTTAGAAATTTAGCTTATGAACTATTTTGCTGGGCAGTGAATTATTGTGATGCTCTATTGGACAAAAGTAATGCTCAAAAGCTAATTTTTAAAATTGGATGCTGTAAAATTCACATAAGACACTATAATTTCATATTTTAATACGGGGCTCAAATTTTATACCATGCAATGGGCTCATATGTCATAAGACTCATAAGCATCTAATCAAGATAATTATTTTTGCTATAACCCAAGAAGGCATGCCTGAAAACAAGTCTCGCCAAAATATATTGCACACAGTCCCATTCCTTCTCAGTAAAGTGACATGCCTGCACAAGTTTATTTGTCATGAACCCATATGAAAAGACGCATTCATACTACAAGGAATTAATTGCTAACTAGTTGCAATAATACCAAGTTTAGAGAATAGAAGTATGCTTTACGATATGTATGTACTCAGTTTTCTTTCATAGAAAAATCTTTCAATTTTGAGAATGTTCTATAGTTTTATAGGTATTACAAATTCCCAATTTTACCTTTCAAAGTATAAATCTTTCAATTTTATCCTCGATATTTTTTTTTCCTAATTTATTCATTCTCTCAATGTTTTTTTTCCTGATTGATTTAGTTCTTTCATTTGTTACATTAAAGTAAATTTAGGTGATATTTCTGATTTGACCTAATTGAATATTTATATCACTATTATATAAGAATATTATTTAGAGGATAAAATTAAGAAGTTTACATTATAAACCGTCATATAAAAAAAATTATCATTTTTTCAACTTGTGTTTAATGCACATGTTTATATTAGGAAAATTTTCTATTAGGACTTTAAGATGTAATTAATTATTAAGAAAGATTTTAAATTTTGTAATTAGCTTGAAGAACCTAAATTATTTTATAACTTTCTATTGACAAAAATACTCCCGGTCTTAATAATTTATAAAACTTCCATTTTTCTTTTAATTTCTTGTCGAACCTCAATGTTTTCTCTCATCTTACATTCTACTCTCTCATTTTGAAATTTCAGCTCATTAAAAAACAAATTCTAAAGAAGTATGTTCTTAATATGTGTAAGTCTTGCAATTTTTTTGGATAAATATGTAATGTTATTATTTTACTTGCATCTATATCTTCATATATATATATATATATATATATATATATATATATATATATATATATATATATATATATAGCCCGTCATCTCTACCTTTCATCATCTACATAGCTAAAGTAAGGAGTGAGAAAAGTCATTTTATATCTTAATATGAAAAACTTTTTGTTACATATTATAGAAAACAAAGAAATAACGAATTCACCTAATACATTAAACATGTAATAATAGTAAAACATATTTATAAATTTGAGAAGCCTCAATGGCAAGAAATTTTTATTGTAACAAGTGGTAGCAAAGAAGGTAAGATTAACAAAATATGGTAGTAATAAATATGAATATGAATCTTTAGTATTGAAATTTGTGTGTTTTGTTTACAAATATTAATTTGTATGAAGTGAATTATACAATACCGTATTGTTCAAACATTATAATATGTTTTTACCTTTTAGTGTAGTTGAGTCAAAATGAAAATTAAAACAAGTCACCATTGACTGTACTAGAGACGTAAAAATAGTAAAATCCACTTATCAACAAAAAATCCTCATTGGTAAGAAATATGTATTGTACAAAATGAAAGAAAACAAAGTAACATGGATGAAACATGGTAACAAACTTAAACCATACTACTAAAAATAACATGTCTCATTTATAGTAAAAATCCTCATGCTATTTGCCACTATTCAAGTTTGCTAGTCATTACCTTCAACTTTTTTAGTGTGGATTGGTTGGAATCTCGCTGAAAATTATGCAAAAAGTGATGTTCGATTCAAAATTTGGTGAGGGTTTTTTGTTTTTGAGGTTAATTTCGGTGTTTTCCATTGCTTTTTGTGTATTAACAACATGAAATTTGCTTCATATTTGGTGAATTACTTATAGGTCTACATTAGGGTTTGAAATTGGGGGAAATTTTGAATTTCTTCAAATTGGTCATAAATTGGTGAGTGATTTCCAAAATTAACTTGTGCCTTTTTCTTCCTTATATGATTTTAGTCCATTCCTCTCTCTCAATTTGAAGTTACATCAAGAAATTTTAGGTTAATTTGGAAAATCCCCAATTTGTAGCGAATTTCATGTTCTTGAGGGACCTAATCATACTTTTCAATACTTGAGGCTTTAATTAATAGTACAGGGAAAGTAGTTGGAGCAATTGGAAGTTATAATTTTGAGAGGTAAGGTAAATTGATAATTTTCCTAAATTTTTCCTTGTATTGCATGCCTATGGAAGGGTTAATAAGAAGGAACATTATGTTAGAAGAGCATATTGTGAATGACTAATTGTCTAATCATATTATTAGAAATCTAAGAATGAAATTTGTATGAAGAGAATGATTGGTTTGAGTTTTAGCAATTAGTGAATTGAGAAATTCATTTATTACTTGAATATATGGAGGACTATAAGTTCTTAATTTCTATGAATTTTCTTATTGACATAGTGACTTCTCAGTGGAGTTGGTGATGGTTATAGAAATTTCTATTTCAGAATTTGATAGTTATACACAATCAGGCTTGCATTATGGGTAAGAAGTAAATGAGTAACTAAATAAAATAGATAAATATAATGAGTTAGATTATTCATGGATATTAGAGGCTGAAAGCACTTTGCTTGATGTTATTAGTGTTTATGACTGATTGTCACTAAGGGGATTGTAGATAGAGTTAGGAAGTGGTTGGTACATCCCTCTTCAGGTGAGTAGATATTACTAACTATACCTATTTTTTGTATTTCAAGTTTTTCTCGTGATTTAATATATATTTGTACACTCTATTGCCTTGGCAAATATTATAAAAATTGTTATATAGTTAGTTGTTCATATTTGTATCAACTATTAGGAAATAGTTTAATTGTTGAATGATTTTTAGTAGGATTTAAGTAATAGATTGTTATATGATTCTTATACAATTTCTGAATGAAATTGGTTATCATAAATCTCCTAAACTGAAAGATCACTGTTTATCTATTTGAAATTGAATTATGTTGTTATTTGTTATTAAAAAAAAATATTTTCATGTAAATACATCTCACGCAAAACTCTGTAACTAATGACAGTAGACATTAGTCATGGTACACCATGTACTATATTATTATACTAAGGTCTTGAGTCGTATTACTGATTGATTATAAGCCTATTTGCTCACTATTAATTACTGCAGTGTACTAAACTATTATTGCTAGTAGTTGCTAGTGCTTGATTACTAATTTACTATTGGTCATGATGGATTTGAAATTGCTTTTTAATACATTATGTTTGAGCAAAGAAGGTTTTTTTTAGCATAAAAATTATGATTTCTCTATTGCAATTCAAGACTTATGGTTTTATTTGAAGTGATTAAAAGTTTGTGAAAAACTATACAGTTTGCCTGTTTCCATCTCAATATAGTTAGTAGTATTTACTTACTGAGTGTTTGTCACTCACCCTTCTTTCTCTACATTTTTCATATAGCAGCATTGAACCTAGATCTTCCTTTGCAGTATAGTGTCTAAATAGATTTTTTTTTTTTATAAGCCTTGCATTGTCTGCAAGGGTAAGGATATTCTTTTGTTGTAAATCTTGTATATATTAAATTTTAGTAACTCTATATGTTACAGGCAGAGTTTGTGTGTTTTGTATATGTGTTGAATTGTTTGACTGAGAACTTTTGTGAAAGTAAAGCTCGCTTTACTTTTGATGTGCACGTCTGTCAGTGGAAATTTCGACAAGTTCATATTTTAGGGGGGACTGCTAAAATTTCCATATAAAAGTAATGTAATGAATTAGTTATTTATCTTCACTCCATACAAATTACATATATTAACTGACTGATATGATTATATATACCCCTTATATGAATATGTAATTAACTTGATCATGTTGTATGTCTTTCTTTTGGTTCACAGAGGTGGGGTATGCTTCACCTTTCATGTTGGTCACTTCTCTTTGGTTAGTGTTGTGACAAAAGGAGATATTTTTGCACTTTTACATAAGTGAAAAGATTTGATGGGATTTAAAGCAAGGGCTCCATTATCATATGGGTCAAACAGTTAGTTGCAACTAATGACACTCATAAAAACATTCATGACGAGGATATATGTTTAAACAATTGGACTACATCTTACAATTTGACTCATTTGAACTTTAGGATCTTGCAGATAATGTTAATGTAATACAATTGATAAAATACAATGAACAATGTGCACATATTACATTGATTTAGATGATGCCACTTAGGTTTGTTGCATTTATAAATCACATTACTGCTAGTTTTTGCAGTTGTTATTGCATTGATTTAAGTTTTAACTTTGATTGAACTCATAAGTAACTTATAATTTTATTATGACAATGATTTGTGTTTATTGTGAACCACTTTATGCATGGTTACCAAATGTTATTGGGTTTGTTACCACATTACTTTTAAGTTTCAAGTTTGGTTAGACTCATAAATAATTAATTATATTATTACGACAATGACTTATATTTCTTACGAATCATTTTATTTGTAGTTACTAATATTTTTACATTTATCACAACAATTGTTTGTGTTTCTTACAAATTGTTTTTGCATTTATTACCACATCAATTTTAGTTTTAATTATGATTAGAGTAAAATTTAACTACTTGTATTATTACTATAGTGGTTTGTATTTCTTACAAATTAAATTTATCATGGTCACCAAATGTTTTTGCAATTTTTACCACATCAATTGGCTAAACTAACAAGTAACTAGTTATATTATTATTACAAAATTTGTCATAGTTACTAAATGCTTTTACATTTGTTATCTCATTGATTTTAATAATAATGTTGGCGTAACTAAGTATATTATTATTATAATAGTTTACGTTTCTTACAAATCATCTTCGATGTAGTTATTGAATGTTTTTATATTTGTTATCTTATCAATTTTAATTTTGAATTTGATAAGATAAACAAGTAACTAATTATATTGAAGGGTATTTTTACCTATTAAAAAGTCATAAAATAAATTTAAGTCTAAGATAACTAAAAAATTTTAAAATATTTTTAATAATTAATTACATCCTATAATCCTAAATAAAAATTTTCTCTTTATATTATTGTAAGGGTTGTTTCTTTCTGTTTTTTCTGTCAATAATCCGAGCATTATTTTTAATACATTTAGGGCTGTTTGACACATCGTATAAGGCTTGATAGGATAAGGTATGATCGTATAAAGTCTGATAATAATTTAATATTATACGATGTTTGGTGTGACATTATATATAATACAAATAATATGATTATATATTTGGTCACAAACTATATAATACTAGATAGGATAAAAATTAATTATTATGAAAAAAGTGTCTTTAACTTCAATAAAATTATATCCAACAAAATATTGGAAGAAAATGATTTTTTTTTTTTTCTGCCACTTATACAAATTTATACTAATAGTAATATATCAATCCACATTTAAGGTGGAATGAGAAAAATTAAAATTTGAAATAAAAAATAAATGATAAACCCTAATTTGGTCCCTCACATATAGGACATTTCTTAATTTGGTCCCATATAATTTTTTTTTCAATTTGGTCCTTCACAAATATCATAATTTTCAATTTAGTTCATCACATATAGATATTTCTCAATTTGGTCTCTCATATATAAAATCATAATCAATGACGTTTTTCATATTTTATTTAAAATAATTTTTTTTAGAATATTATTGATAACAATTTTATTTGTCAGAATCAAATAAAGAATTGTCCATATATGAGGAACTGAATTGAAAAGAAATTTTACAATTTTATGAGGGAACAAATTGAAAAATATTTTATTTGCAAGGGACCAAATTAAAAAAATTCTACAAGTTCATATATTTTACGTTAATGTACTTGTTTAGGATATTGTTGATAATAATTTTATTTATGAGGGATTAAATAGAAAAAATGTAAACATGAGAGGGAGTAAATTGAGAAAACAATTCTATAAGGATCAAATTAAAAAATATCTTATATGTAAGGAACCAAATTGAGAAAAAGTTTTGAGTTTGCATTTATTAAATTAATTTGTTTTTTGAGGATATTATTGACAATAATTTTATTTGTGAGGGATCAAATATAGAAATGTATATTTGTGAGGGACTAAATTAAAAAGACAATTCTATAAGGAATCAAATTAAAAAATACCTTATAAGTGAAGTATAAAATTGAGGGAAAAAATTTATAAGTTCATAATTATTAAAATAATTTGTCTTTTGAGGATTTTATTGATAGTAATTTTATTTGTAAAGAATCAACTAGATAAATATACATATATAAGGGGCTCAATTAAAAGATAATTTTATGAGAGATTATATTGAAAATATCTTATATGATAGGAACCAAATTGAAAAATTTTTTTATGAGTTAGAATTTATTACATTAACTTATATTTTAGGATATTATTGATCTTTTTTTTTTTTGTAAGGGATCAAATGAAGAAATATATAAATGTGAGTAATTAAATTGAAAATATATTTTTGTGAGTGACTAGAATAAAAAGACAGCGAGAGATTAAATTAAAAGATATCTTATCTAAGAGGGACTAAACTGAAATTTTTTATAAGAATAAATTTAAAAATATCTTATATGTGGGAAACTAAAAAAGATTTTACTAAAAAAACTAGATATTTTATTAATACAATAAGCTCTAACCAAGCCAAAAAAAGTAATATTACTAATAAGTGCTCTACTATATTAAATGTGGTTAATTAGAGTTGACTATATAGATTTATATAATCAATTATGTGTATTAAAAGCATAATAACATATTGTGTAAGTTTATATAAAACAAAACTTATATATTATTTTTTATATACTTACATCATGTTGCTTCAATTAGCTAATGATACGTGGATAATTTTTTAAATTATGAGAGCTAATAATATTAATAAAAATAAATAAATAAGGTATAAAAATTATCTTAATATATTGAAAACTAAGTATATACATAACATAGAAGTATTCTCCTTTATACAATCCAAACAGTCTTGTGTCATTTTTTTTCTCTTCGCCTTTTATTCGCGGATGCTCTTATAATGCCTTATCTTACGCACAGACTACCGACTCAGTAGAAATAGGAGGCAGCCTGAATACCAAAACCTTAAATCTTCATAGACAAATTTATTTTCAATTCGATTGGGCATTTCGAAGCTTAAACCATGAAGCTCAGACTCAGGTCTCTTGAATCCAAAGAAACCCTAAAAATCGAAGTTCCGGATTCTTGTTCTTTGCAACAACTCAAAGAAACCTTTTCTCGAGCCATTTCATCCTCTTCGTCTTCTCTGCATCTCTCGCTTAATCGCAAGGATGAGATCAACGGTTCCACCCCAAACGAATCGTTGCAATCCATTGGCATCGCAAGCGGTGACCTCATTTTCTACTCTCTCAACCCTAATGCCTTCTCGCCTAAAACCCTAGTCCACAAGCCTGGACCATCGCAAGGCGAGCAAACCAATCATGTAATTCAAGAAACCCTGAATCAACATTCAACCGAAGGACAAATGGAGGTTGGAGAGGTTGATACTATGGCCGATGATATTTCAGAAGCAGAACAGCCCGTGATTTCGGAGATCATGGAAATTGGTGATGGGTCTGTTGAGGTGATGGGGAAGAGCGATTCTGAGCCTTCTTTTGTGAAAAGGGTGCTCAGGGAGGCGCTGGGAAATGATCGTAATGTTCTCAAGCTCTTGGTCGGCGCGGTTCACGCCGTTATTCTGGAATCTGGCTTCATTCTCTTGGATAAGGTTTCAGGTATGGCGGTTGGTTCCGCGCATATTCTGGATCAGTGGCCGTCGGTTTCTTCGACCTTATCAGTAAGATATACTCTGCCTGAAATTCTAGCTAATGGTTCTGATTCACCCGAAACTGTGGTCTTGAAATTTCAGAGTTTGGGGCATCTTGTAAATGTTTATGGGTCCTTGTCTGTTGGGGGCTCTGAATTGCATAGAATATGCTTAGATAAATATAAATTTGCTCCTGCTTTGGAGTTGATGCTGGCAAATTCTGATTCAAATGATACCACAAATACTGGGGTTAATAACCATGAAAATGAAGTCTTCCAGTTATGGAAGATGGTGAAAGATGGGCTTGCATTGCCGCTCTTAATTGATCTCTGTGAAAAGGCTGGATTGGATCCTCCACCATGTTTTATGCGCCTTCCTACAGAACTTAAACTCAAGATTTTAGAGTATCTTCATGGTGTTGATATTGCCAAAGTGGCGTGCTCATGTTCAGAAATGAGATATTTGTCTATAAATAATGATTTGTGGAAGCAGAAGTTTGAGGAGTTGGTTGGACAAGGGAAAAGAGGACTACCTGGGAAATTATATAAGCGTTGGTTTGCTAATGAGTGGGTAGCAAGGAAGAAGTATTCGAAGCCAGCTCGACCAGTCCTTCAGGATCGTTATTCATCATATCGTCGAGTCAGAAGAGGCCCAAATCCGTTTGGTATACCTTCAATTTTGGGTGGAGACTACGATCGATTGCCAGGATTTGGTTTACCTTCTCCTGTTGGACAACCTGGTTTACCATTCCCTGCATTTCCACCACGCCGGAGGTTCACTCCAGCGTGTGATCTTGTTGAATAACTTATCTGCTGGCTTGAAGTCTCTTCCTCATGGATCACTAGTTGAGTGCTGGGACCAGATCCTTAGTAATAGTTGTGCTATTCTCTACTATCTTTGTGTGAATAAGGTTTTGCTTGAACCAAGAACATAAAATAACTTTTTGGTTGTACGTTTGGTTTTATGACTTATGCAGACTTTTTGTTGTCTGTGTATATTGCTTTGTAATACATTTGCATAGGATGGGAAATATCTTGCATAACTTATCTTATCACATGGTCATGACTCTCAACGTGTCTTACTTGTTTGAGAATTATTACTGCGAAATGATTCGAGCTCAAAGCCTGGTTTTTCTGAATTGGATGGGACTGATGTAGGTTAAGTGGCATAGTGAAGTCATGAAATGCTTTTGTTATTTCGTTGTTGTTATTTTCTTAGTTTCATTATCATTAAAACAGCATTCTGGAGTTAATTTATAGTGGATACACTACTGTTTCTGTTGATCCATCCACACCCGATCATTATTTGACATATCTATGTTATATATAATAATTAGAATATATATATATATATACTACATTTTTTTCTTGTATTAATGTTTCTATATATTATTTAAAGTAATTAATGATTACAATAATTTGAAACATTAAAAATTGATGGGTGCGGAACCTAACAAATTAAAAATTAAGTTATTAAATCTATAGTTAGAGGAAGTAAGGTCGTCTTTACATGAATTAGTAATTTTAATGCTTCAAGAACCAAAGAACCAAAGAAGCAATATAAAGAAAGGAAGTGCTAAAAGGGGTTTTGGCCAATTAATGAAAACTAAACTAAATTATTCAACAATTAAAAATTATTTAAATATAAAATAAATAATAAAAAATAAAGATTTAATTCATTGAGAGGAATATTTAACTAAAGAATATTTTTGTTTCAGCATTCTTAAAAGTTGATCATCTTGATAACAAGTTATATCAATATCAAATTCTCTTAAATTCATTGATTAAAGGGCGTTCTATAGTCAAATTCTAATTAATTAACAATTTTAAATAAACATTCAAAAGTTAATTAGCTAGAGTATTAAGATTTAGAAAATACCAACACTAATTGTTGAGAACATATAAAATTTGATCAATGAAATTAGTTTTTACATTCTATTAATATAAAAAGAAAGTTTGACCACAATCCGTCCTATTAATTCTTACTAGTATTGTCTTAACCAAATGATTATGTCTCCAACCAAACCAATTAAAAGATAATTATCACTAAGTGAGGTAAATAACAAACCTTATTCATCTATCCACTCATAGATAAATTAAATAAATTAGGAAAATAAAATATTATAAAAGAGAGAAGAAAAATCATCCAAATTTCACAACTATTAAGAAGGCAAAAGAAATATTTCTCAACTAGATAAAAAGAGTTTAGTTACACATAATTAATGTAACACTCACAAATATCATCATAGAAGGCATTTAAATTGGTGATATAAGATTGTTCTATTCTTAGAAGAAGTAAAAGAATAAATTTAATTGATGTAGGCTAATAGTCAAACATGAGTTTTGTTTTTGTGGTAAGACTTGGACATTTTAAATTTGAGGTCAAGGGTTAAAGTCTCAGCTTTCTACTCATCCAAAACTATTTTTTGATGCTGCCATGTGTCCAAACCAAGCAAAAGGTCTAAAATAACTTTGTTGTGCTTTTCTTCTGCTGCACGATCAAATTGTTCTGCATAATCCATTATTTCCTCTTAGCTTCTCTTTACTATCTCTGTTCCGCCACTGCCCTAGCTTCATCAGTCAGCGTCCCCCATCACTGGCAACATGCTTTTGACCACCATGGCTCATTATTTCCAACGAAAGCACCCTATCTCCGATGTCCTATTTTAGCAGCTGTAAGGAGGAAAATTTAGCAAGTTTTGGTGAGTTTTGTTTGATTTTTCATGGGGATGCTGGTGGTAATAAGATTTTTGGTCCTTTCCCCTTAAATTTCAATCTTAATATCATGTTTTTGGACACAAATTTATAAGATTTGTATAATAGCTCTTCTAGGGACTAATCCAATTTTTTTTTAGATTTTTGGGGTCAAACATAAAATTGTATGAATTCTGGAAATAAGTTGTTAAGGTTGGTATTTTAGGAATACTATTAATTTTTATGAAGTAATATCTTATTGTTGTCCATGTATAAGCTTAGTTAAAGGTGAAGGAAAGTTTAAAGTGTTGCAATTGGAACTTAATTGAGTATTTAGAAATAAGAAATATAAAAGAAGTGAATATAATTGGATTATCAATGTTAAATTGATGAGAAGTTGGCAAGACATATGGTGGAATCAAGGAAAAATGAGATAAAGTTAAGGCATGAATTTTAAGTGGTAAATAAGGAGATATAGACATGAATTTGGTTATTGAGATGATATAGTGAAATAAGAATATAAACTAAAAGAAGAAAAATTTCTTTAATAAAATATGTGTTTGAGCCAATGCTATGGGTTGGTATAGGACTTGTAGATATTTTGGTTGTACCTAGTAAGTCTTTCCAATTTATATATTTGCTAAGAGACAATGGAATGAGCCCAAATAAAATGTGTATTGGTGATGGTGTGGATTAAGGAAATTTATACTTTTGTGTTATAGGGATTTATCTTCTGTAATATCCTATAACTAAGGAAAGGAGGCAAGGTTAATTGAAATGCATTACCAACTATGTAAGTGGTAGCTCTTCCAACGGTATTATAGGTTATATGATGTTGTTTACCATTTATAATTTTATGTTGTGGAATTTTTATGGAGTAGGCTGGGAGAACAAAGACTCACATTATTCCCCGATAGCCAGTAATATGTTCGTGCAATCCTAATTAACAGTTTGACAAAAATTTGTAAAAGCCAACAATGGGAAAGTTAAGTAGCCTATATAAGTCCTCAGCTATGTCAACCTATAAAAGGAAAAGACACAAATAGTAAGAATTCAATTAACACATGTAAAAAGCTATGTAGGTTAGACCAATATGTAATATTATACCACAAAGCCAACAACACCATGGATCCACCCTTACGTGTGTCTCTAATACCACCTTATGTGCTCTACGGTTTGATATAAAGGCTCTATAGACATAGGGGCATCAACCATTACCTCTTGCAATCCATTCCATAATGCTATGAACCTTGTGCGCTCTTCCCTCCTGTTTCTCACCGTCTTCCCTTTAAGTTTAATTCATCAGTAGAAATAAATGTATACACTTTCAAACAACTCAATTGCGATGGAAACCATGAGATTGTTTCCCACATGGTTTGCACATCAAAATCGTTTTCCATACTACAAACCTGATACTTTGTAGGATTTAAGGACATTAGATATATGTATACCAATTCAAACACTATCTTAGTATGGCCTAACCATAATTTTTGTCCCAAAAACCAGGGATGGATTTAGGGGGCTGCCCGGAGGGGGGGGCGCGCCCTCTAGGAATTTTAAAATTTTTTACTTGTATATGTAATTTTACATCATATTTGTCATTTGGTTTATTAATTACTAATATATCACCCCCCCTACAAGAAGTGATGAAACCAAAGCTACATAACTCGAAATATTTTCTATGACATTTCATAAATGTCATCTTGAATAAATATTTATAATTCCTAATTTAGTAGCCAAAACAAAAAAAAAAGTTTCCTAATTTAATAGTCAAAACAACGAAAACTATTTTCCTAATCTAGTAGTAGAAAAAAAAAAACTAGTTTCCTAATCTAATAGCTAAAACGAAAAAAAAAACCTAATTTCATAATATAATAACCAAAACAAACAAAAACCTAATTTTATTAATTTGCATAATTCTTAAAAGAGTGGTCCTGCCAACATGATATTGAAATCTATCATTTATGTAGCGGTGCCATCAATTTGTATCTTGAGATATCAAGCCAATTTCATTCATATGGTGTAGTTTGTCTTTTCAAAAATTGAAATTCATTATTATTTATTTTTTTATGATAATCATTTAATTGCAATTTTATTAGTTATTGAAATACAATTTTATTTTTATGCAGGGAAATTGAAGAAAATAGAATTTTTGAGTCCTTTTTTAAGTTAATATTCATCTTGCATTTGATGATTGAAATGTTGGAAATTACTGACAATTTGTGTCAAGCTTTGCAGCGTTAATCTTAAGATATACTAAATGCAATGCAATTAACATCATCTATAAAAGCACATGTTCAAAAATTCAGAGAAAATGTATGGGATCCTTTACTTGAGAAAGTGAAGTTATTTTGTGAAAATCATGATATAGAGATCCCAGATATGAATGTATGGTACAAAGCTACTTGAGGTCGGTCTCGCCATTAAAGAGATAGCCTTAGAGTTGAACATCACTATTGGTATGATGTATTCATTTCTGTTGTAGATTTATTATTGCAAGAAATAAATTTTAGCTTCAAGGTGGATACAGTGGAGTTATTTGTTCTTAGCTGTGCTTTAGATCCACCAAATGATCATAAATCTTTTTCAGGTTAAAGATATTACCAAGTTTATGAATAAGTTTTATCAAAATGACTTTATGGAACAAGAAAAGCAACATCTAAAGATTCAATTGAAGCATTTTGAAATTGATGCTCATACAAGCTCAGAGTTGAGGAAAGTTTCAATAATTGCAAAGTTGTGTTAAGTGTTAGCAAAGACATAAAAATTGAAAATTTACCCACTTATTGATAGAATTATTCATCTTGTTTTAACTCTTCCAATGTCTACAAAAAAAAATAGAAAGAGCATTTTTAGCTATGAAAATTGTGAAGACAAGAATTTGAAACAAGATAGAGGACGATTTTCTTTCAACTTGTTTGGTAACGTATATTGAGAAATATATAACTTAAGAATTTGTGACAGATAAACGCATTAATGACTTTGATCTTTAAAGAAGCATAGAGCACAATTTAAAATGCCCAAGTTATGAAATAAAATAATAGTTTAAGTTTCTTTCATTCTCTACTTATATTTTTGTAGAGCTTTAATAATTTATCAAATATGAATTTTTGTTAATAGAATATAAAAAAGTACCAAGTTATTATTATTTGTGTTTATAGTTCTTCACCTCCATTGGGCTCAATTTTTAGATTCGTCCCTTACCAACTCCTTTAGCCTCTCCAATGTGACATTAGACTCAATTCTCATTGTTTATACTTTATCACACTTAATGTTTCACCCCTTATTAGTCTCATAAATTTTTCTATTCACATAAATGCATATGATCTCTGTGTTATGACTCATTATTTTTTCTATGACAAGATTTAAATGTAAGAACACCCAAAATTTTTATTTCTAAAATTATTATTGCTATTAATTATTTTTCAGCCTCATTATTATACATGGTACATTATTCTTTTTGACTAATTAATTAATGTATTTATTATTCTCCCTCTTTAATATTTTTTCCCACCATTGCTAATTATAATATTTGAACTATTATTATTTTTAGTATTGCTTTTATTTTCCCAGTTGTAATTCTTAAGTTTCACCAGAATATTATTTCATCAACATCTTAATGTTATTAACTATATCCAACATAATATATTATTTCTACAATAATAATAATAATAATAAATTTCCGAATTTAATTATTTTCTGCATCAATTAATTCATTTTTACAAATTTAGTTTAAGTCAATTGCCAAAAAGTTATTAATCACTTTACGAACTTATAGTATCAAATCTTTCAATAATTTTTTTATTATCACTTTTATTATTACAAGTAATCTGCATACAAATATTTATTTATAAGCAACTGTCCAAAATTGTTAAAGTATTATAATAAATTAACCGTACTACTCTTTGTTGCTATTAGTCATGCACCCACTATCTTTTATTTTTTTCCTTTTTATTTATAATTTATTTTTGGAATTAATACAAAATTTTTAAGTAACCAATTTCTTTCCAGAATTTAAAAATTCATTTACGAATTTAGAAAATTATTTTTCGAATTTAATAATCATTTTTCTCAAAGATATTTTCACTTTATAACTTATTAATTATCCATTATTCTGTATTTCAATTTACTTAAAATTTTCAGAATTAAAAAAATTCTATTTGGGATTTAACAATTATTTTCAAATTTAATAAATATTTTTCTCAAAGTTATTTTCACTTCATAAAATATTAATTATCCATAATTATTCATTTCAATTTTTTTAAAAATTTTAGAATTTAAAAATTCATTTTCGAATTTTACAATTATTTTCAATAATAATCATTTTCTCAAAGTTATTTTCACTTCATAAATTATTAATTATCCATTATTCTTTATTTCAATTTATTAAAAAAATTCATAATTTAAAAATTCATTTCAAACATAAAAATTATTTTCAAATTTAATAATTATTTTTCTCAAAGTTATTTTCACTTTATAAATTATTAATCATCCAATATTTTTTATTTCAATTTATTTTAAAATTTCAACAAAAAATGCATTCTCACAAGAATCATACTGTAAAAAATGAAAACTACACACACTCCACTCTCAATCATATATCATATATTTACATCATTATCAAAATATACATTATAATTTTGTCTGAACATCATAATCAAAGAGGTAAAATATCATACAACATAAGAATGAATTTACAGTATACTTAGAATGCATATTTTTTCCTTTAAGCACTCCAGCCTCCCTTGATCCACCGAGCAGGAAGAAGGTCAAACAAATAGAAGACCAAGCAGGAAGAAGGCGAAACAGATGGAAGAAAGATGAAGAAATTTTGGTGGGGAAGAAAGCAGAAGAATGAAAGTGGGTAAAAAACATCTGGGACCACATATAAATAGACAGATCAGAGGGCATTTGGATAATTTACATTTAGATGTTATTTTTTTAGCCAATCAGATTCACTTGTAATCTTTGTTGCCCAATCAAAATTCGCCTCATATCAATTTGAATTTTATTTTTTTTCCGAATGAAGCCTTTGCCTTTCACCTGGTTAAGATTTGAACTGAACCGATCTGTGTCACCTAATACTCCGTCAAGTGATAGACTTACTGGATTCACCTCCAAAGGAGTAAATTCATTTATTATTTTTTACAAAAAAAAAAAAAATTGGACTTCGCCTTCTTTGGTGACGAAGCCATTTATTTTGTTAAAAAAAAGAACTAAAAATCGCCTCCAAATGAGACAAATTCCACTTTTTTAAAAAAATAATACTTTAAATATTCTGTTTTTTTTGTTAGGTATTGATTTAGACAAAAAAATTATTTTATTAGCATATCTCATTCAATTAATTGTTACTTTTGTCCTTTTAACTTTATTTGGTTTTAATTTGATTACTTAATTTTACTTTAAATTTTACTCTTATCCTTTAACTCTATTTTGTTCTAATTTAATAAGTTAATTTTACTATAAGTTTCATTTTTGTTTCTTAATTCATTTAGTTCTAATTTGGTCCCTTAACTTTATCTTAAACTTTATGTTTATCCTTAAATTTTATTTTATTCTACTTTGGCCTTAATTTTTAAAAGCCAGCTAGATTTTTTTCACCTTTCATTTGTTACTTTTTTCATTTATACGTTGATATGTTAATGTTTCATGAATTATAATAATTATTATTTTTATGATCAATTCTTGTCTCATTCTTCAACAAAATTTGGAAAACATCTTGTTCATATACATGTGTATTCACGTATGTAGAATTGTAGACAGGCATGACATATTGCGTTTGTCTCTGGTGTATATTTCTTTTTGATGAGATGTGTAAGAGTTTCATGCTTTTAATTATATATATTAAAACTTTTTTAAAGACAAGATGGATTTGGATTTTTTAATTTAAAGATTAACTACATATTTTTAATTTTTTTTATCAAATATTAAAAGATAAAACCACTCGTGTGAATGATATCTAAATAGTCTTAACATTCTACTTATACATATTTACACACACTTAAACCAATTCAATGTAAGATTTAAAAATATTAAAATGAAAATTTTTGTAACCAAACATTCCAATACTCAATTTTTAACAAACTCACTCGTAATCACACATTTTTAGTTTAGAAAACAAGAGACAAGTAAAACAAATTCAAATTAATGTATACATAATACATTCTCCCTTTTTCTTTTTTACGAAAATTCAGGCCATTGTACCCGTTCTACACCTAAAAATGCAAAACGACATTCCGTCCCCAAAAAAATAATGCAAAACGACAAAAGTCTTTAAGAAGGAGTTTCGCCGTCGTTTTCCCAAGTACCTACTGTTGTATAGCCTCGGGACACAGTCACAACTCACAACCCACAACATATTTCCAATTTCATTCAAATTAATGTTATTATAGACCAATTATTTTAGTCAATTAATACTTTTTGAAAAATCAGATTTAAATTATTAAATATAGTTAATTGCCAAGCCCGAGAGATGAGTTTAGATCAAAATTTGAAAAGAAAGATAAATAAAAAAAGAAAATAGTTGGTTGAAAAACAAAAATAAGCCTGAATTTTGTCTTGAATCTCATTCAGAGTATAATTTTATATGCATTTTATAAATGTTTCACTTTTTAAAAATGCAGAATAAAAAGGAAGATTTGTATAAAATGATTATGACGCTTTTCTGATCACATGGCCTGCAGAAATTGTAGCGTCGTATTTAAGCCTTGATCTATAGAAATAAAGAGGGAGGTCCAGAAAAGCAAAAATAGTTGCAAAAAGTGGATGATGGAATCTCAAGGGAAAAAAAGTGGTAAAACCAAAATGTCAACTCAAAAAAGGGAAAGTTTTTCGAGCACGTGAGGAACATGCATCACGTTGCTCTGTCCATATGTCTGTAAAATGTACACTCTTATGTGAAACCAAATCCACAAATCAAATACACTTTAATGACACGTTTGCAAGAAATTAAAAAAAAAAAGGAATATAAGAATATAAATAAATATGGGAATAACATTGCGTGGAATGAAAACAATTATTATTATATTTGGATGGACGTCAAAAAAATATATTACTTTTATTGTTTTGCAATGTTTTAATTGATACATATATATTAAAAAAAATTAATATGATTAAATGACATAAATGTTATAGTCCATCAATCATAGCACGAAGGCCTAAAGAAAATTTTGTATCCCTTTCTAGCTATAGTCTTCTTAGTTAAACGTTGATACAGTGTACCAAATTTGTACTCAATTTTTTTATTGGTGACGTTTAAGTTTTAAACTCTTTTCTGTTCTCTTATATAATGTGTATAAAGGATAAATTGATGATAAATTTGAAATTTAAGAAACTATTTTAAAATGTTTCAAAAGTTTAAGAGTTAATTTGAAATGATAAATAACATTATAACTAAAATAATATTAAAATTTTAAAATATATAATAAAAAATATTAATTAGTATTAACACATTTATGCAGTAATTAATATAATATATTAATCTTGATTATATTATTTTTTTAATAATCTATACTATTCTTTTAAAAAAAGTTAATTGAGACTATTACATTATGCCGATTACTTATCATAACACCGACCTATATATTTTCACGGGGGAGGAAGTGCTTCTTTCTTGGTTCCATCATCATCTCTCTCTCTCTCTCTCTCCATGTTTTTATCTCCATTATCAAAAAGACTCGAGAAATTCTTAAATTTGTGAAGCAGTTAAGTAAAATTATAAAATAATATAATATAATTTTAAATTCCAATATAATGTATCTATCGCTGCCCTAGGAATGGAAAACATAAAACTGCAACCCAAAGAAGGTTGCAAATATATAAGTGCATCACATGATAGAAAATATATTAGCTGATACATTTAGGTAACAATTGACTAATTTTCACCCTTTTATGAATAAATTTATTAAAATTAGTATATTAAATTTTCTGTTATTTAATGTATTGAGATTAGTTAATACTTATTTAACTAGATTTCATTGCGAAGAAAGAAAAATAAAAAATAAAAGAAAAAAGGTAATTGACCAACTACAAATTAGGCACATAATTTTAGGAAAGGCTTTTCTTTCACATGGCTTCAGTATTCCCAAAAGCTAAGAGGCTTCAACGTCACCCTCTCTAAATGCCAAATTAGAAATAAGCGGTGTGTAATATTTAGTGTTTGATCCCAAAAGTCACGCATTTACTTTGCCTAACACAAGCATATTCTCCGATTCTTCTCCAGATATTCCTCAATCTTTGGCTCCGCAATTAAGAAATCAGACAGCAGCAGTAAATGAAAGTGAAATTCAACAATAATAAAGTAGTTGTAAGCTCTCATTAATGGAAATTTTAAGTGTTGATAACATATCTTGGATTTTATTAAAATTACACAGATATTTAAAATATATGTTTTGGTATAATTTTAATGTCTTTTAACTACAATATTCTTTTAAAAAATACAAACAAAGAAGATATTTGGTTTTTTTTAAAAAAATATATTTAGATTAATACAGAGTGTTTTGGTTAAATAAATTTTATAATTGGCTTAAAGTATAGTACAAGTTTTTGTTTTAAAAGAAATCTTTGTATATTTTAGAAAGAAAGAAAGAAAGATTCATTGATTTTCAACAAAATTCTAGAATGTCATGTAATTTATTCAAATTTTAATTATTTTTTAAAAAAATAAAAACTAAAGGAAGAAAGGCATAAACTAGTTGAGCAAGACAAATACAGCGAAACTTCAATATGGATGCTAGGCAATTGCAATTGAGATCCTAAATTATTATGAATGACTTATTTTACAATTAAAATTGAGATCCTATTTTTGAATGAGGTTCAACTTCAATTTAAATTATTTTTATGCTTTTAAAATCTCACTCTTTTATATCAACTCAGTAACTCTGTATTTATATTTTTATTCTAAAGAAAAATTATCTTAAAAAATAAAACCTAAACCATAATTTTTTTTTTTTACATTAATTAAGCAGATGTACCGAGGATATCGTATCTTACCATAAACCCTATAAAGCAGGTTGTCATTCTGCGAAGAAGCAAAATTTGTTTCACATGCAAAGTTTCAAGCTTTTGACTTGCACAGAGCAGGCCGAGCAAAGAATTAATTAATTATGGTGGAAAGGGTAACATGGGAAAAGGGAAAAAGCAGAGGAATTTCTAGCCAGCTACCACTAATCTCACCTGTGTTATATATTGTAATTCAGTATGTTCAATTACAACTCACAAGGACATTCAAATACACAATCCTCTGTTCATTTCTGCAAACTGAATATTCCCTCCACAAATTCTTATATACACATTTTCCTCTCTATTCCTCCATTTGAGACTTACATGTACACCGATCTACATGTACTTGTAGAGCAAGGTTATCTCTGCAAAGAGATCTCGAAATCATCTCCTTCTCTGTATTTTCATAATATTCGCCTTCTGGTGATTTCTGCGGGGTGAGACGTAGAGCGAAAGGAGGTAAAGAGATGGCGTCAGCTTCAAGTTCGTGTACCTTAGCTGTGCCAAGGCTTCTCTTTCTTGTGTGACTTGTAGTTTTTGTTTCTGTGTTGGGTGAATTCGCTGGAGAATTTATCGTGGGAAGGTGTATAGAAGAAAACTGAAACGTGGAAGTAAAGAAACAGAGGATTGATGCTTCAATTAGGGTGTTTCGAAGGTGCTGGCATGAAATTGAACGGAGAGATCTCATGTGGAGAAGTGGAAGTAGAAGAAGAAAGAAAAGAGAAGGAAGTGAGTTCGGTGGTGTATCCAATCAGCGGCGATGGCGGGTTTCTACAGCCACCAAAACTGGTGGTTGGGTACGCCTTGACGTCCAAGAAGAAGAAGAGCTTTTTACAACCCAAGTTTATCGGACTTGCTCGGTATTCACCCACTTGGTCTCTCTAACATTACTATTAAACCTTCAAATTCATAATGATGAAAAAATGTTACATACGCCTTGGTGCATGCTTGTTTCTATAACTATGTAGAATTGTTTCCAATTTCCAGAAATGGGTTGCCAAAGGATATATTGTTGTATTTACTTTCTGATCAACTGCTACTGTTATATCGTTAATGCGGCTTTTGCGGTGGCGGGGGGCAAACGGTACTGTCCATAACGATAGTGGTGGAGTAGTTTTATATCCTGGCTATCACATTCGCGTCAAACCCAGGCAAATATTTTTCTTAGCCGACCACGTTGAGTGGCATCTTGGTTATCTTGGTCTTTTCATTGATCTAATTTAAATGAGAATATTCCACCATATATGCTCTTTGGATGAGTCCACAATGAGAAGCCAAAGTCAAATCTTAGTACTTGGTTCTTTATTCTCAGGTCAATTTATACTAATTAATTCCCCCTCCTTGCTTGTCAGGAACAGGAATGTTAGGATACATTCTTATCCACAAATTTATAGTCTGTTAACGGAAATCATTGCTGCTAATTTGGGGGTCATGTTTACAGGATATGCGTGCTTATTTTATTTTATTTTTTCATTTGAGTTTAAAATTTACGCTAACTAGTGAAGCATATTTGCCTGGCAGTTTGAATTATCTTAGAATGCCACTACTAATTTGACGTCCTCTATAGGGATCCTTAAATATTGTTACATTGGATGCAGGAATAAAGGTATATTCTTTGTTGCCATTGATTTAAACAAGCCGCTATCAGATCAAGGTCCTTTTGACATTATTTTGCAAAAGGTTAGAAGACTTCTCAAAGAAATTTGTCGTTATTGACATGTGAAAGTCTTCATATAGTGATTTTTTCAAAATTAATAAATGGTTTTGCTGCCTTTCATCCGTGACAGGATATTATTGTTTCGGTATTCTCCATCATAGTCTGACAGGCTTTATGTTTTTTGCAGTTGTCCGGAAAGGAATGGCATGAGGTTGTTGAGGTTCGTAAACTCCAAATACTTCTATCGACTTCCATGTTGTGCTAACAATATTGCACGGTTACTTTTGATACACCATTCATGGCATTGTATGAAATGAGTATCATCTATTAGTGCTGGGAATTAAGCATGAAACGTCGGTTACTCGCTGAACAACCTAATCTTCTGGATTCATAAAAACTTATTATTGTCTGACATAATTTGCAGTGTTCTAGCTCTCCTCATGAATCATGATCAGATAGTTGAAACCGGTCCTTCAAGAATTCAAACAAGTGAGGATTTACTTTTTATGATTAATCCAAATAGTTTGGTTAGGCATTGGTAAACTTGGTTGCCAAAAGAACAAATTTTTTTTTCATTTTGTTTCTAACTTCACTGTTTCTTAGATTAAAATGCAGTTTCTTTTAATAACATAATCTTACAGTTATTTCAACTGTGACTATATGATCCTAGTGTTCTCTATGATATCTATCATAATCATTAGATTTCTTGACAAAATTTTTATATATTCAGAAATGTATGGAAAAACGTATTTATAAAGCAATTTGACCTTCACATGGAATATTTGAATTTTATTTTAAAATGAAATTAGAGGATTTAGCAAGTATGTTTAACATTACATGGGATTGTTTTCAGTTCGTCAGAATGTGCAGTAACCAATAACCCCAAAATTGTTTTAAAAGGATACCACAATTAAATGTATCATCTGCATCTCGAATGATAAGAAATTAAAGAATAAGTTTGTTCTTGGTCATTCTGGTTTTCTATTTTATGAAAATTCCTTCGCAAGTATCTCAGAGTGAGCTTTGCATCACCTGTCATAAACTTGGAAGCTTATTTACTTATGTTAATGTTGGTAGTTTGGCAAATTTATTTTATCCGCCGGTTGTTAGATTATATATAATGACTTGAGGTCCCTTCAATGCTGTTGCTTTTCCCTTCAAGGACTGAGCTCAATGTATTAGATAGATATCTATCTGAATAATGATGAGAGAGGAATGGGGTTTCCTTTGGATCCAATATCTACAAATAACTATTACAAGAGAGGTGGAAAACTAAAAAACAAATGTCCAGACAAATTATCAAAGAGGAATGCTGCCAGTTTCTTAGCTTACACACCTTCTGATTTTTTGAATGACATGTGGGCAAAAAATAGCTATTTCTGATAAGACTTAATGTGTTTTCTTTTCATAACTGGGAAAGGGTTTTGCTTCAGTTACTTGGCCTTCTTGTTTCTTCATTCTGTGCCTACTACTCATAAACAGTAATCAAATTATCTTTACTATGCATAGGAGAGGAAAAAAAGGTGGGGCCATTTTTGATGGAATGAGTTTGGAAGTTGACAGTTTTTAACTGTCACTGTTGAATGATAATATCTATCTGATGATCACCCTTGACTCATTCTGTCTCATTTGCTAAGTATATTTAAGTATGGCTGTTTCCTTAAATCATATCCTTCATCTGTTGGATGCTGTGGTATTCTGACACATTGTTTCCATTTTCATTGATCTGAAAGGAATAATTTTCCTTCAAAAGTTGTTCTCTTGTAAAAGTATTTCCGCCTTCATCGTAGATAAAGCATGGACTAGGCAAGATCAAATTTCTTAAAGTACAGAGTTGGGCCTGATAAAATTTAGCAGCCAATAATGCTACATACAAATGCAATCCTACCTGGTAATGATCATATATCCAGAATTCAAGATATATATAATGGTATCAGCATAGAAGGTAAAATAGATGAAAGCTAAAGACACATGGTTCAATAATTCTATAAATCTGCAAGAAGTCTCTGCTTCACCTGTTAATCTGTCTATATTCTATAAAATTTCTCTCTTCTGTTTGCTAAAAAGTTTGCTTGATAGTGTAGTGAGATAATAAAGTACAATAGTGATTTTAGTGTTATTTTTGTTCACTGGTTAGCTCTCTCTGGTTTTATAAACTGCAATTGCAACTTGCTTCCTAGTAGTCTTTGAAGTTTTAATTTTCAAGGTGCCAATTTAACCCTTTTCTTCTTGTCTTTTATTTTTGAAGGATTACAGGCAAAAGCATCCAGAAGTAACAATCCTTGATCCTCCAGATGCAATTGAACATTTGCACAATCGCCAATCAATGCTGCAAGATGTGGCAGATCTAAACTTATCTGACTGCAATGGTAACTCTTTTGCACTGTTGCTGCAATAAATGATAGAAACTAGAACTGATCATCTGGAAGTTTTGGGATTGTTTGCATGAATGTACTTCAGTTTGATGTTGGGCCAGTTATTCAACTAAATGTTTTAATATATTTTTTTAAATGTGAAGAGGTCACTAGCTTTTGATTTCTCAAATTTGAACTGTGTTTCACATCTGGTAGGTAACCTAGGCCTCTGCAATATGCACCATTATTTACATTATTTGTTAACTGTTGTTCTTAGGCAAGGTTGGTGTTCCACGGCAGTTGTTTATCACAAAAGATCCATCTTCTATTCCTTATGATCTTACTGAAGCTGGGATGAAATTACCATTAGGTATGTATAATTTCGTTTTTTTTTTTTTTTTTTTTTGGGATGACTACTTTAGTTCCAGTGATAGATCTGGTTATTACTTTGACAACATGAGAATGGTGTGCATTCAGCTAAACTCTGAATTGTGGTGCTCTTGGATATCACGAGATAGATTTGAATATTTGAATAGAGTACCTGGGTTGGATTTGTTAGTGATACCCTCATCAGATGTTGTCTTAAGAGCCAAAGATTATAAGTAATTAGTTAACATTTGCATTTTCATTGTTCTGACTACCTGATTGGGTTGTTTTAGAAACATTGTCTTCTCTCTTATAGCTTTTGAAACATCCAAATGTTCATTTGTCATTTTCAGTGGCAAAACCGCTGGTGGTGGATGGCAGTGCCAAGTCACATGAACTGTTCCTTGCTTATGATGAATTTTCTCTCTCTGAGCTTAAGCCTCCATTGGTTCTACAAGAGTTTGTCAATCATGGTTTGTGAACTGATTCAGAAGGCATATTATTTTTATGGGCCGAATTGACATTGTAAACTAAACACCCTTGTTGGGGGAAAATCGTTGCAGGTGGTCTTCTATTTAAAATTTATATTATTGGGGAGACCATAAAGGTTGTGAGGCGTTTCTCTCTACCTAACATCAGTAAACATGAGCTTTCAAAAGTCACTGGTCTATTTCGTTTTCCAAGGGTTTCATGTGCAGCAGCTTCTGCAGATGATGCTGCTCTAGATCCCAGTATTGCTGGTAAGAATCACACAGAACTTTCTCGCCCACAATCCCTCCAAACACCCCCCCCCCCCCCGCCGGGGCCCCAAAAAAAAAGAAAGAAAAATACAAAAGAAAGGAAAAAAGAAATCTCAAAAAAGTGGAAAAAACCACCTGAACTTCTTTTACATGGGGGCAGACTTTTAAATTCTATGGTATTGCATATTTAATACTGATGAGCTTTGCTTGTTTGGCCTAGCTTCTAGAAGAAGGTTAGAAGTTGCTTAATTTGTAAGAAAAGTACTTAATTTTGAGAAAATGAGGTTCTTGGCCAAGATTTTGGGGGAAAAAAAAGCTGCTTTTGAGTGGTAGGAAAGACATTTTTCTTTTGTGTGAAGGAAGCATAAAATTGGAGCCTCTCCTTGGAAGCAGGAGTAGGAGCAAAAAAATTACCTTTTACCTCCTTAGACAGAAGTTTGTACTCCCCAGTCAATCAATAATTACCACAGTAACCTTTTACCTTTTTCACTTGCCGTCTTAAATACATGCCCTTCAATGCACTTCTTTTGAAAGATTTGTCAAACACAATAAGTTGATAAAAGCACTTATCAAATATTTTGCCAAACACAACTGCTTTTTTTTCACAGTGCTTCTTTTGAAACTTAATGTCGAAAGTAGTTTCAAAATAAGCAGAAATCCACGGTAATTCCAAATGGGCCCTGTCCCCTATGATTATCTGAGTTGATGCGTGCAAAATAACTGCTTTGGTGTGAATAGTTGGAACTTGGAATTAGTGGCTCCTATTAACTTGACATTGTTGCAGAATATCCACCAAGGCCTTTGTTGGAGAGGCTTGCGAGGGAGCTTCGTCGCAGACTGGTATCTTTTTCCCCCTGGCCCCTTGTATTCCCTTTTTGTCGTATCAGACACTTTTCATTTCTTATTTATATACTAAAATTAAACTGCATTTGCCATGTTTAGGGACTCCGCTTGTTCAACATAGATATGATCCGGGAATATGGTACCAAGGATGTGTTTTATGTGATTGATATCAACTATTTTCCTGGCAAGTATAATCCGTCTGCATTTAAGCTAGTTCCCTAGTTTCTGATTGTTTTAACTCATAAATATTTTCTACTTATAAATCTTCATACACTATCTTTCCAGCTTCCTCTCTACATTTAGAGAAGTGAAAGGACAAAAAGAAATCTATTATTGAAATATGCAGCTGAATATATGGAAAAGTATTATCCAGTAGTAGAGATTGTGGTCTGGTGGTGTGGGTGAATTTTACAAGAATTCTCATAAGCTTGATTAAACTCTCAAGATTTTTCAATATATGGTCAAGCCATGGCAGTGGCTGTCTGGCTAATTCGAGTTTGTGGTTTGATTGTAGGAAGCATTTGGTGCACTCACATTAACATCTTGCACTTTAGTTGACTTCTCAAGATGTTAGTTTTTTCGTATACTATATCTAAGATGACATGTCATCAAGGATACCAAGGTGTGATTGGTAAACACTATCTTTAGCATAGTAATCAAATCGTGATACGAATTGCAAATTGGAAAGCATATTTTTGAATCGCGAATCGTATAACGTATTGAATCGTAAGATTCAGTAACAAATAAAAAATAATTTGAAATATAAAATATGACATATATAATATGCATAAAATACTCAAAATAAATTTATGAAAACCTTATTAACCATATGATTTGTTAGTAATTAATTCTTGAAATAAATTCAAATAATATCTCCTTTGCTTTCTTTAGAAAAAGTATAAATTATACTTATAGCAATACAATAATATCATACCAATTTATTGATTTTTCATATTTTTAAATAGTAAAGTTATGCTATTCTACCGTATTGGCTTGAATCGAATTATTCATACTTGATTCAGCGATTTATTCATATTGCTAGCTTTGTGACTCGTTGCAAATCGTATGATTTATAACTACTTCCGATTCATATCATTGGCTTTATGACTCATTTCGAATCGTCAGATTCAAATCATGAATCGTAAGATTTTAATTACTATGATCTTTAGTGATATGAAAGACCACCCCAAAACCATAGGATCTCACACCTCACGCTTTATTTACTTAAAATTAAATACCACATGATGAAGGCTTTCAATGTTCTCGGTTTTGTTCATAAGAAACTTTTAAGTATTTTGGTTGAGTTTTTGGGAATGCATATGTTGCATATGATGCTTTGCTTGTTGAGCAATCATGTTATTTTTCCCACTGCAGGGTATGGAAAAATGCCAGATTATGAGCACGTATTTACAGAATTCCTACTTGGCCTAGTGCAGAGCAAGTTTAAGAAGAAGCCTGCTACTTAAACAATGGGAAGTAAATACATTCATTGAGTATTCTGTCCTTGCTGGTGGTTTCTGTAAATTATGAACATCCTAGTTTTAAACTTCTATAGAAATTGCTAATGAATGTCACTGAAGCCACTGTGATGTTTCTGAAAGGGGTACTCATGGCTGTCTAGTTCTGATTAGTGTTTCTCCCTAGTGGCAAAGCCTGGTCTTATTGAACTTGCTAGTTATGCGCTTGTCCAAATTAATGGTAAATATTGTTTTTGCTAAAATTATATGGGTTCATATTTTATTTCTCAAAATTCTGACAGTCCTAACATTACCTTTTTGAAGATTTTTTTTGTCTTAGGATAGCATTAGAACTCTCCTAAATGGCGACTCTTTCATCATTTTTTGTAAAATGTTGTTCGCATTAATTTATCGTAACTTCCATGTTTCTTTTGAAAACAACTTTTTTCGGCTAGATTTTGAAAGAGAAATAGCAAAATAATGAAAGAAGACTAATTATTCTTTTGAAAACAACTTTAAAAAAGTAGAAGAAGCAGAGTAATGAAAGGACTATTTATTCTGGCTCCAAAAAGAAAAAGCTACCTAATAGTAAGAATCACTTCTCGGTTCTATTGATTTCATTCAACCCAAAGCAGTAGACCGAGGTTTCCCAAGGACAGAACAATAAATTCTGTAATTTCGGATTAAGGTCGTGTTTGGAACAGATTAATATCCCAGCACTGTTATAAGAATAAAGTTTAAAATTATCCTAGTCCTGAATAACTACACACATGGTGAATAAGAATGATAGCTGCAAATACCCAACTGACTTTCAATGGATGGTTACCAATCCAACATTGACAAAAATGCAAAATGCATTTTACTTGACCTGTTTATTTGTTTCAATTCGACCAAAATTTTTTTGATATCAAAATAATTTCTTAATTTTTTTTCTGTTTCATATTGATCTCTTAACTTCTAGTGCTTTAAAAATAATTTTTATTAGATGTTTACAAATAAAGAGATTAATTAACGAAATAATACCAAAAAAAGAATTAAATTTAGGCATAGATACATTAAGAAACCAAAATGATAGTTACGCTAAATTTAATTTGAAAAAAAATTAGAATGGTCACATTTATTCAATTCATTAAACCATCAAGGTTGTCATTTATGCTAAAATATTATTTGATGTCAATCAGGGCCCGCGATGAGAGAAGGAAAGCCTGCGTTGTTGTTTAACATGGATCAAATCTTATGCTTACAAGGCTAATAATATAACTAGGCCTTCATCAAATGCTATTTATGCTGGCTCAGCTTCATTATTATATTTTTTATTTCTATAAAAATTTACAAAAATATGCAAATCTCAAGAGGATAAAACCAGCTGTGCTATTCATTTTCAGAAAAAAGAATCGTTTCATTGCTATAATCTCAAATCTTATGCATCTCGTGGGTTTCGATCTAGTATTACATAAAAGAGATTAAGAAGAAAAAAAAAAGACCCAACTAAGAAATTTACAAAGACCTAATCGAAATTAAGTTTTAACTACAAGACAAATGACTGTACAGCATATCATACACTACAATTATACATACGGAGAAGAAAGGATTTCCAAAGGATCCATCTCTTCACTATGCACATCATTATATACAAAATATACTCTGCTCCTTTAGATCACCAGAAGGGGCACCACCTGAAGCATTAAGAGAAAAAAGAGTAACAAATTAGTGTCAATCCCAAGTTTTAACGAAAATTTGCCAATTCAACATGACACTCATGGAGATAACAGAACAGTTAATAAAATCTCCACACAAAAAAAGAAGAGGGTCTATAAGTTGAGAATTTGATTTGAGAGAACATCATTCTCTACAAAACATGTACTGGATTCCACCTAGATGTCCAAATTCCAAAAGCACGAACAAAATAAAATGTTTTAAAGATTATTTGCATCTTTCATAGTTTTGTTATATGCACGCACGATGGGCAAATCCCATTTGCACACATTTTTTTCCATCTCCATATGCTTGTCAGTGACGCAAGACGTTATATGTTGACAACTTTTTAACGAGTTAGTACAGATAGAAATGATGTTGACAACTTTTTAACGAGTTAGTATAGACAGATGTGATACTAGCAAAATGCATCATCATGTATATTAGCAGAGCTTGATATGTTGAAACACAAGAACTTCATGAGTTTGAGATCATACCCAACATAATTTTGGCACAAATTTTCATGTGAGGTTGCCTGATTAATTAACTTCTGGACTTGCAATTTCACCGATAAGCCATGATCAACTTCACGAGTGTCACCAGAAATTAAGCTGCTATGGTCTACTGGATGTTGAATAGAGCCGGATGATACTGAAGAGCAAGTTGAAAAATCCCGTCCTGTAAGTTTGTTACTCATGCGAGCCATGACAACTACAGCGCGCTCATTCAGGACCTCATTAGCATCACCAAGTTGGTTAACAGCCTATATGTGCAAGTGAAAATAATTAGCATCATTACAACACTGAAAAGCAACAAGATAATACAGTTTAAAAGTACCTGAAGAAGTTCCCTTTCACGGGCACCTCGCTGAGGATGAGGAAGTTCTCTATTTGTGGCAGATTCTTCAGTATTCACAACAGGTGGTACATGATTGCTGGTAAGCATGGACATTTGAGGAACTTCATTAAAATTGAAAAGACGCCAATTGATGAGAGGATCATGTACAAAGGCCTGGGAGTGCAGGAAGAACAGTTAATCAACCTCTGTATCCAATTAATTTGTGACTGTACAACACGAGATGGCTTTATATAATCATAAGTCAATAGGCCCAGGAGTGCAGGAAGAACAGTTAATCAACCTATGCATCCAATTAATTTGTGACTGTACAACACGAGATGGCTTTATATAATCACAAGTCAATAGTACCCCAGTGCACTCAAAAGTAAGATTCGGTTAAAAAATGATGAATAAAGAAATCGTATAGCACAAGTATTGACCAAAATAAAGTCTTTTCTTACCCTTGCTGCATATCTATCTATTTTGTTGTCAGTTTGACCTAATCCTTTCTTTGCCTTAATATAATTTTTTCTATTATCTTTTTAGATACAGAAGAAAAACTTGGCAGCAACATTAAGATGAAACTTTTACCACACGTTATACAATATGCTTTTGCATGCTTAACACACATATCTTGGCAATATATATGGTAAAGCAGTAATTTTACAGTGCACTATTATTTTTCCAAGAAAAAAAAATTTATCAACTAAAGAATAAAATGTTAGACTGCGGTTACTATACCAATCAAATTATTCATGCACAACCAAAATATTAGGGTAGAACATCAAGATGGGGTTTCAAGTTTCTCATTATATTCCACTTTTTGGGCTTTGCATTCCTCTTATCTATGTTAGCTGTGTCCAAGCATACGAACACACATGGGACATGTGCTGTCAGCATGATATAGCACAGTTGGTGTCCAACACGATTGAAAGTACCTTCTTCCATGCTCCATAGCTTAATACACAAAAAATGCTTCATTTTAGCAAATCTTTGTTTCTTTTATTAAATAGTAAAAAATAAGACATTATTGTATAATAGTTGTTTCTCCTCAAAATTACTAAATCATTGCTCAGCCTCCAGCTCCCTGTGAAGGCAAGATCTAGAGTACCAGTATTGGGCATCCATCCTCGTTCCCATTAACTACTCACTAAGTGAATAAGAAAAAAGGACCTTCAAGTCTTTTAAAATCAATAGAGAACTACCATCTTAAAATAAAAAAATTATAATATATGATTATGAATAAATTTTACCATGCTAATTATATCCACCGCAGCCTTAACATAGACATCAAAACTACAAAGAACCACTGTTATCAGCCATTTTTCCACAGAATTTGACAAAGTGAGAGCTACTAAGCATTTTATGGCAGGTTGCAGCACAGAGAGAGGACAATGAAAGCAAAGGTACCACACCTCCATCATAGCCATAACACTATCTTTATTCGTTCGCAGAACTTGCATCACATTTTCACAAGTTGATCGGAAGTTTCCCTCGATACCACTAACTTCCATAGCTTTCACAAGCATCCTTGTCAAGCGAAAAGGAACCTGAAGAGGAACTTGGAAGATAAGAGACAATAATATATCAAGAATTTCAATAATCCAAAAAGAGAAGAAAAGAAAAAACAACAAATCCTTGAGCACACCTTCTCTGGAAACTTTTCACGGTTCATTGATGCTTCAAAGCAGTCACCAAAATCTATGTGTAAAATCTTCCCACTGCAGAATAAAAAAAACATTAGATACTCAAAAATTTGAAATTAATTCTATCAATCTAGCTAATTGTATCTTTCAGTTTTTATTAGTTACCTAGACCGGTGCAACATAAGATTGCTTGGATGACGATCACCTAAGCCAAGAAGGTAACCAACCTGGCAGAACCCAACCATTAGAATATGTCATGATAATTGAAATCACAGGGAATTAATAAGCCATTGCCAACACTTTAATCAGCATACTCTTGGCCAGAAATCATATGCAAAATGTTATTAAGCAGAAAATATTGACTCTAGATCTTCATTGCTTTAGGAGAGATAAACAAGTTGGTTTCTAGAAGTCATTAACTTCAATAATAGGGAAACCTATGCATGTACAGCAAGATCAATTTAATGTGTAATGAAAGTGTGGCATTCTAACACTTTGGGGGCGCGAGCCCAACAATTGATGATTGGAATTTCCATGGAACCAAATGTCCACTTCTTCTGGCCAAATTGTGAAGGTTTAGTCAAACCCTATGTGGGATCTCTCATAAGTACTTTTAAAATAATAAATCAGAACTTAATGGAGACTATATGCCTAGTTGTTGAGCTACATATTGAGAATCAGAAAGCATGTTTCTAAATCACGAATCACAAGATTCAACAACAAATTAAAATAAATTGAAATATAAAATCTGACATACATATATTCATATAATTCTTATAATATTAATAAAAGCCTAAAGATAGTATATTTAACAAGAGTTAAGAAAAGTACTTAATCATAAGTCATAGATAAGCTCACTAATCATAAATTTTGTAATTAATTAATTCTTGAACCCAAGTAAATCTTTCTTTGCTTTCTTAATAAGAGGCATAGGCTGTACTTAATAACATACAACACTGCCCCACCAACTCAGTGATTTCACGCATTTCTGACTCATAAAATTGTGCTATTCTACCATAATGGCTTGAGTTGCATAGATTCATGCAATTCATGGCCAATTCAAGATTGATTTCTATTCAAACATCAATTCATATTGTTAGCTTTGTGAATCATTACTGATAAGAATAATTGATTGGAATACTTGTTCAATACTGTGAATATTGGAATTATTAATTGACCCCATGAATTAGACATGTGCTTCATATGTTTAATCAGTCCCTAATAGTTAGGGATTTGTCTGAAATATAATTTTTTTTTCCTAAAAGTGTATCTCATATGTGCTACATATATCCATGTATTTTTTTAATCTTCTATACAATAAGAATTTTAGACCTTTTGTCACGGTATCAGCCTATCCCTTTAAAATCTGTTTGGTCCTCATTGCCATTTTTTTTCCCTCCATCCATAACCTTCATTCCTACTAGGCATCGCCTTTTGCTATTGTCTCTTAATTTCCATTTGATCCAAATATCTCAGAAACAACCGCAGAACTCACTGACCAGCCTTGCCAATTTACCAGACCTCCACCCACCACCGCACATGCCTCCACACACAACCACAACATATCTGCAACAAGTCCCATGCGTTGATGTGTAAGAGAGCTTGACACCTCTTGGAAAATAGTCAACCTAGAACACATCATCTACGTTAGGCTAAGCCCATGTCATCTAACCTGTTTTAGTTCCTCCGGTGGTGTTTCTAGTGTTTTCTCTTCTTTTTGGTTCATTTTTGCCTCATTGTTCACTGTCCTTACTCTCTGTTCGAAGTGCTTGCTTTTTTTTTTTTTTTTTTGGGCTTTCTTTTTCTTTTGCACTCTAGACCATGTCTTAGTCTATCATCACTAGCAACACTTCTGAACCAACCATTTGCCAACATAAACCTTATAGATAGCATTGACAGACAATACCTAAAACTAGGGCTCTTATTAAGAGGCCCATAACAAAGATAAAAAAAACAGGCAACTGAAATACCTAAAACTGGAGCTGTATTAAGAGGCCCCTTACAAAGAGATAAAATAGACTACTAAAATACTTAAACTAAAGCTTATCAAAAAGGATAATTTAAAGCCTAACAAAATATATAAATTCAAGATAATTCTAATTCCTAAGTTTATCCTAAATAACTAAATTACAAATAAATAACAGATTATCCCTTATCCCATTTTCCATTATTCTTTCTTGGTTGAAAAAAAACTCATTCTTGAGTTTTGAAGTAAGGAAGCAACAGAAAATTCCATCTTGGCACTTTAAATTTGACAACAAACATTAATGGCAAAATTGATAGGAAAAGCAATCTTGGGTTCTCTAAGACATCAAGAAAAACAAATATCGATTTGGCATAACTCAGTTGAATGAACTTGGATGTGATCTTCTACAACTTGAGTAACTTTGGAATGTTGTAAAGAATCCTCATGAATTTCACATCCTACATTTGCTTCCAATTTGTTCTCATTACCTATTAGGTTACCATCCTCATCAATATCTGATGGGCAATCAAGAGGCTCCACTATAATAACATCAGGGTCCTTTATATTAACTCCATCTATTGCATTTCTGTCATATGAGAAGTCATATTCTACATGGCGTTGGTCAAGGTTATCCTCTTCTCTAGCTACATCCTCAAAAATATTTTTGCCACAAAGTTGGATAATAGCACTCTTGACTTCATCAAAACGGCAATCTATATATTCTCGAAGATTTTCCAGGCCATTTTTGTGATTTTTCTCCATGGCAACATGAAAAACAATGATGTTTTTGCTCTAGAAGAGCAATTTAGCAGCTAGAATGTAGTGAAAGTATTCAAAAATACTTCCAAATATTTCCAGGATGTGTCTCAGATCGAACAACGTGACAAAAACGAGCCAAGAGAAGCCAGAATTGCTAAAACAGAGCTGCTGGCACATGGGGTGTGTGAAGCCCACACACACAGACTTCTAGCAACGGGTGTGCCTATGGTGACCGACCATCAAGGTTTGGCTGCTTTTAGCTTTTCACTGGTGGGATCAATTTGGTGATAAAATGGCTGGAAAGTGGAGTTTATGGATGGACAAATGTGTGTTGGTGTTTTTCGGTTAGTTTCTGACAAGGGTGCGTGGCTGGAACAAAAAGAACTTAGGCTCTGATGCCAATTGATGTATAGCACCAGAGAGAATGAGGGAAAGATGTTGGCAAGCAAAGTGAGTAGTTGAGACATAGGAGGAGGAAAGCTTGAGTTAATACTGAAAACTCTTATTATTCAATCAAAAATAGTTTGCTGCATAACATAAACTCTACAGCTATTTATATATAGCCTTGACACACACTACCTAAAACTAGGGCTCTTATTAAGAGGCCCATGACTACAACCCCTTAGTAGAGCCAGGAAAATTCCAAAGGCTAGTAGGCAAGTTGATATATCTGTCTCACATTGGACTAGATATTTGCTTCCCCTGCGAGTGTGGTTAGCCAATACATGCATAAGCCAAAGACTCATATGAATAGTGTCTATTGCATACTAAGGTACTTGAAAAGTGCACCTGGTAAAGGTCTCTTGTTTATGAAAGGTAATGATTGAACCATCAAGCTTTATACTGATGCAAATTGGGCAGGTTCAGTAAAAGATAGGAGAACTACTACAGAATATTGTACCTATGGGTAATCTAGTTACATGGAGAAGTAAGAAGCAGTTTTAGTTGCAAGAAGTAGCGCGGTAGCTAAGTATAGAGCACTATCACAAGGGATTTGTGAAGGGCTATGACTAGAAAGCCTTCTTGAAGAACTTCAGCATCCTACACAGACTCCTATATACATTCTATGATAACTTGGCTACCATCAGCATTGTTAAAAATCTTGTACATCATGACAAGACTAAGCACATTGGACTAGATCGCAACTTCATCAAGGAGAAAATGGATTTGAAGATTATTGATCTTAGCTATGTATCTTCACAATTCCAGTGGCTGATATATTAACAAAGGCACTCTCAAAAGCTCAGTTTGTAGAATTGAAAGACAAGCTAGGAATGATTGACATTCACTCACCAGCTTGAGGGGGAGTGTTGTGAATCCTAATGTGATTAGGATACTTTTATTTTAATATTGTTCTGTTTATTTTTGCCGCAAGGCACATATTATTTAGGAAAATAGTTGGTTGTCCTACTACTTAAGAAATAGTTAGTTATTTCATTATCCTTTTATCTGTATTTTTATTTTGGCCTTATCTGTTTATTTAGGGCCGAAGTTTCCTTGTTCTTAGGCGAGGGCAACACTATTATTTTATAGATCTAGGTTTGTCATCAAAATTAGGTTGTAACCTAGGGTTTTATTCTCATAAAAGAACTCTCTCCTGAAATAAGTAAGGTGAAAAGTTCATGAATAATATTCAGTAGTTCTATATTCACTATTTTACTCCAAATTTCAACAATATCTTTCCTCGTGTAGTATCTCCTATTTACTATAAATACCCCTGTATTCTTTATTCCCATACACAAGGATTTCAGACCATTTGTCAATTTAATATTGTCAAATCAAGAATTGTACAATTTTGATAATTATGCTATATGGTAATTATAGAATATGACAAAAAATATGGAGTCACAACTTCAACACATCGTGTAGATTAAGCACATACCATGCTCATGACAGCCAAGCTCCTAGTATAATTTGTCCTCCTCTCAAGCCATACCTCTGAAGTACGACTTTTCAACCAAAGCACCTAAGAATAGAAACATTGTGAACCTTGACATAAGCACATGCTATAGAAGACCATATGCCAGGTAGAATTTGAAAACATTACATACTCTTGCCAAGTCATTTCCTTCAGTATTATGCAAAGCATACTCAAAAACCTCAACTTTAGCTACCAGAGGCAAATGATCATAGTCAGGTGCAAAACTGAGCATGTATTTGTGTTCCTGATTCAAGGTGATCTGTAAAACAGGGCAAGAAAAATTCAGAAATAGTTTAAACTATGGAACGTTATTATATATGAAAATTATGACAATCTCACTACAATCAAACCCAGATTGTACAAAGGCATAAGTAAAGAAAGAGTGTCAGAGACAGCAATGGATAAAAGAAGGCTGACAAGGTATTTATCTAACCTTCCTGGCATCCCTGTACTCCCGAATTAGATGATGCAAGGTGTCACAATTCGGGACCCATCCAATCAACCCACTGTTTGGAGATAAAGGAATTACAGAATATCGTTGAATAGACAAATCTTTCTCTGAAGTTTTCCTAGAATTCTCGAGCAGAGTGTTCACCAAACCAAAAAGCTAGCAAAAAAATCACAGGGTATTTATCATCTTGTCAAGATGAATGACCATGAGAAAATATAACCAGATGCCAAAATATACAAGCACCATGGAGGAAAACAATCATGAGAGAGGGAGTACCTGCATGACACGTTCATCCTGGCGTAAATCCTCATGTCCCTTTAATAAGAAGGCATGATCTTCACCATCACTCCCATGAATGGTCAACTTCCTGGGCCGTTGCTTAGAAGTTATAACAATAAGCTGACGTGCAAATGACGCAATTGTTATCACTGGTGCATCTGCAATATGGATATGGATGATTCAGTAGACTAAATCCACTTTACCGAAAGCATATTATCATACAATCATAAAACTAGTTTACCAGCAATATATGTCCCAGGGACAGCAAGCTCCAAATTGCGGCATTCTAGCAATTCTGGAGAAACAGACTACCAGATATGCACAAAAGTATTAGACTCATAACAATGACAAAATACATAAGTAAGTGGATAAATAAGCATCATTCTTACCTCCAAGTCTAAGGTTGTAAGACTTTGCAGCTGCTTATCTATCTTTCTGAATACATGATAATAGATATCCCATGCCTGATCAGGATATAAATAGGAAATTAATTCCATTCAGGAAAAGACAAAATCAGGCTATAAAACTTATTTCTTTCAGAGACACAAAAACGTGCATGCTCTTTCATTATTTCACATAAAAACACCATTTTTCCATTCAGATCCATAGAAAATACAACTAATACACACTATCCAAAACAGGCATTATTCTTTTTCATCGTCTTCCAATTTCGAAAAAAGGGATTAGACTCTAATTCTTCATATTCAGAAGTGCATTCTTGTAGATCATACCAAGAACCAATTCATACCTCTAGCATTTATAACACATAATTAAGTGTTCAAATGAACCAGGACCTTCATAAATAAGTAACTAGCTAAAAATTTATGCATCTAAAATTTCTAACCTGGGTAAGCTCCGCATCTTTCCCAGTTCTCTTATATTTCATACAGCACTCATAAGCCTCTAACAGTTCCTGCCGATAGGCCTGAAATAACAAGAAAGAATTGACAGATAAAGAATACTTGAATTTGAGGTGATTGGATTTCATCTTTGAACAAATTCAGAATTGAAAAACTTTCATGTATAAGAAAACAAATAGAAAACTAGGGTACCCAAAAAAAACATGATAATTACAGCTAGTGTTTCCAAGCAGCACTCAATAAATGATGACTATTTTAATCATGGACGACCAAATAAGTAGAGAATCTTGCACAACCTCAATAAATATTCTCTCTTTTATTGTCACATTGTTTCTCATAGCTCCTTCTTCAAGCATCTCATGCAATGGCTCCAACACCTTTAACATCCCTTCAATGTTATGTTCACCAAAATACAAACGACTGGCTTCTTCCAGGGCTTCATGCCACATTTCGTGCCAAAGTATTGCAACCCTGATCAATTCTTTCGATACAAGTTGTGCCTGCAGAAAAAAAAACAGCTTACAGATAGAATACCAGAATTAAAATTACAAAACTAAAATGTAGATAGATAATTATCACACCTGATCCACAAGAACACCACTACGCTGTCGAACTTTGTCAACAACTTCCTGAGCAGCAGCTCTGCGTAAGTTGCTTATTGATTTACAGGCCACGAGAAGTGGATACATGAGAGCCTTGAGAAAAAATGAATCCCAATAATGGATAAGTTAATAACCAAATTACACTCCAAGATGACCTTTAGAAGCATCAAATTAGTAATTCAAATGCTATTATCTGTGACAAAACATAATCATTATATCAGGAAAAGAAAGTTGACAAAACAGTAAACTGACTTGATCATGCTGTTCTACTGCATATCATCAGCCATTTCAACCAATTAACCTCTTATCTTTCCAATCAAAAGGCGATTGAACTCACTGCTTTTTGTTTATTTTGAATCTCAATTTATTACTTACAAGTTACACAAAAGCACCCATTTAGAATAAAGATATATATGATAAAAAGGTAACCAATGGAATAGTAAGTCAGCTCAGTACCCATTTACCACGGAGTTCAAAATTCAAACATCAAGAGTGCAAGTTCTAAGTGAATTTTATAAGCAACAAGGACTCCTGATTTAACAATATCAGCACCGAACCTGTGGATGACTTTGCCCAATTCGCACCAAAAGTGACTGTATCAATTCTCTTACAGCATGGTTATTAGAGTGTATCCTGGCAATTATTTGAGGCAGAACTACTAGCCAAGTGTTGATGTTAACAAGGGAAAATCCTTTCTTTAGGGCCATTTGAACTTCTATTGTAGCACCATGGTTGAACCATAATGTCAGAAGCCGCAGTATATCCTGCATCCAATACAAAAAGCATGAAGAGCAGAGTTCAAGTATATCAAAAACAACAAACCAAAGCAGAATTCAGATTATTGGAAAAGGACTAACAAATTTAACGGGATTATTCAGAGCAAGAATCAGCAGAAATCATATATAAAGATGTAGATACCATAACATAGGTTACTAGGAATGGTACATTTAATAAGTCCAATATTGATCCAGAAATACCATCATTTCTTGGGATTAGAAAGGGAAAAAGAAAAGTAAAATAACTGAAATGCTGTCTACCTATTCTTAATAATATTTACCAGATGCTGAACAAAAATAGCAAGAGCTATTTTTCAATGAAAGATACTTATACTTGTACACAAGATATGGAGGATAGATGAGTTAAAGGTTATAATATTAAACTTTCAACCTAAGCACCAAGGAAAGCAAAAACAACCGATTATACAAATAATTCCATCAAGCTTCCTTGAATGACAACCAAAAAAGCCCCCTAAAATAACCACCTGGGAAAAGGGGGGAAAAAATGCCTTATAACTTCAAGTGGAAGAAATTCCTGGTTATGCATCTAGCATTGCAGCCTACCAACTACAAAAACTAACTACAACAAAAAGAACAGCTCCAAAATTTATTCCCTCCCCATTACATTAAAAACTCTATAGTCTATACAGGATAAAGGAAAATGGTTGCATAATTTGCAGCAGGTTTTGACGAAGCATAGAGCTCATTTTTCATATTGATAACCTTGAATATGTGCGTGTGTAATTATGAAACATGAAACAAATTGTGGAACATAATACCTGAGGCATGTTGCCATTGGAGGGAGTGCGGAGCTCATTTGTCATACTGATAATGCTCTGTGTGTGTGTGTGTGTGTGTGTGTGTGTGTGTGTGTATCTATATATACTATGAAGTCAGCTTTCAAAGAATTGAAACAGATCACTGGAATAGCACCCAGTGGATTTTCTGATTAGAACTGAAGCTTTTAGGATTCTAGAGTTTCATGGCTCAATTGAAGCACAACGCAAGAAAAGAATGCCCAAATTTATAACACCAGAGCAAGGCTTTCATTTTATTTTATTTTTTGTAGTGAAAAATAAGCTTATAGAATAGTATTTACAGCAAGGACATTGCTGTTAGAAAACGAAGAAACATCAAAACATGAATACATTTTCAATCCATTGAACCTGCTAAGTGGTCGTAGGCATCTGTGCTTAAGTCTTGACATACAGTAAGACTGCCAAATTGTCATTGATGCAGACCAGTAGACTAAACACTCAAATAAGCAACTGATAGAGCCATATTACTAGATAATAGCCAAACAGATATACAAATTCACTACGAATAGCAGAAATAGCAGAGAAATAAAAGTAGATTAGCTAAAGAAGAAATTAACAGAAAAGTAAGATGGTTCTCTGGTATTTGAGAGACCAGAGAGTCTCCGAAGCCTATGTCAAATCTTGCCTGCCTCCTCCCTTGAGCTAAAGCCCCAATATAACAACTCACAGCCCACATGCATTCCTCACCTCCCCAATCCACTTGTCCTAGTTAGTTAGAACCTCCCCAGCCCAGCATTCTTTCTGTTATTTTGCCCCTCTCTCTCCTTATGTATGGGCTAATACCTGACCTACTGGGACCCATCAGTCATTTAGCATGCCAATGAAGTCCATATTGCAGATACATATTTGGAACCTGTTTCAACAGAAAACGAGGCATACCTGTAAACTATCATCTACACCTTTAGCATTTGCTCCACATGCTATTGAATGAAAGTATCCAGTGACAGCAGCAACAACAAACTTAGCTGCAACATCAGGGAAACCTCTCAAAGTGTAATGAGACATCACTGCTGTATTGAACAATGCCCACTTATGCCATGCTTTAGCCCATTTAGTTGCATACTGAGTAGCTTTTGTGAATGCAGCAAGTATATCTACAAATGTAGAAACTAAATCAGAAAAAAGATTGATAGCCTTTGTTTTCAGTGTTGAAACTATAACACCTAAGAACCTTGTATAGACTCATCATCCAGCCCTGGCGAAAGCGACCACTGCCAAGATCCAAGTATCAGATACACACGAGCAAGGAGAGGAATGCTAGGATTGGCAGCATTTGCAAAGCCTGATGGTGTAACTGGTTGAATGCTCGGTGCACTTGAAAGCTCCATAGCCAAATTCTATTCCAAACAATTTGGACCCAAGCAAAACAGGTAGAAGATTAGTGGTAAATATTAAAGCACAAGAAATGTAAATTATTATTATAAAAAGGAAAACATATTATACCTGCAGCCTGACAAATGCTTCCCTGCGCTTCAAATCCTCCCCAAGTGAATACTGGTATTTCAAGTACGCCAACATTACTTGAGGAGGGCCATGGTACCGTACATTTTCAGGACATATTTCAGGATCATACTAAAAGTACAAAAAGAATGAGTGAAGTAAGTAAGAACAGTAATCAACATCAGACAACAACCTTCTTTGAAAAGATTAATACCACAAACCTGTAGAAGTTTAACTAAAGTAGATCTCGCCTGGCTAATGCGCCCACTTTTTCTGCAAAGAGAAGCAAACTTAAGCCAAGTTTCAATGTCTTCTGAAGGAGGTAGCACAAGTGCTCTAATAGCCAGAAGTGCCTGCCAAACCTATACATTCAAGAATGAATAGTTAGAGGAAGAAACTAGACAAGCAGGGAAGAAAAGAATGAGTCATGAACCTAATTATGCAGAATATAAGTTATACAGGAGAATTTCCTTTTGCATGTGCTCATTAAATTAAAATCACTTTATAAACTTATGATGTCAGCAAAGGGCAAGTAATTATAAAGCTGAAAAGAGACAGTTATCTTCTTATTGGCACATCGAGACTTGAATTTATTTCTCTTATAAACCACAATATGAGATCAAGTATGTTAAGTATCAGCAAGCCACTTATAACTCCAAAAGGACTAAGAGTTTATCATTATATAGAGTCTTACAGATTATTATTCTTTTAGGAGTCTTAAATATCTTTTATCATTATCCTTAGGAGTTTATCTTGCAGCTTATTTCTATTCCCAAGTATAGCAAATTAGAAGAGAGGAAGCTGCCATAACATGTGTATGAGTCTTCCCATTTACCATAGTTAAGTTTTTATCTAGAATTTTATGTGGTATCAAAGCTTGGTTTGAGAGAAGAGTAGGCCCTCGACATCTTATAGTTTATATAGCAGAACATTTAACTACTTTTTTGAGGGAGCTATAGCCCCAAATTTTCCCTGGCATAAATCAAGTCTATTTAGCCCCACCCCCTTTTCAAGATTCACCCAAACTCAGCCACAAGCATCTCTGGCACTCACCCTTCATGACGCAAGATACCCCTCCATCAGAATCACAACCCCAAAACAGGCCAGGACCTGAAGTTGCATCACCAAATAACACCAAACATGCATCTCCTACACATGAGGCATGTGAGGGCATGTTCACCAGGGTGCCTAGAAAATGCCAACCAACCTTTGCATTTCAAGCCTCTTTTTGCGATGGATTTTAATATTTTGCAGTACTCAACTTTTTCTTTGACCCTATACTATGTGATGTATTTAGGCTTTTCTAGGTGACAGTTACTTAAAGCTTTTCCCATTGTGCATCGCACCAACAATGCATTTCTGCATATATCAATTTACCTTCCCTTAACAGTGCCCCCTTTTTCCCCTCTTATTGAATTTTGTCATCTATTACTTGAGTTTGTATCAAGTAGGTTTTATTTGTGATAAGCATAAACTTGAATTATATTCACGTTGAAAAGGGTATAGAGGAAACCCTGCTAAAGTAGAACTTCTAAAGTATTGTGTTTATCATTACCAAGAGTCTTATAGTTTATTGTTGTTTAGGAGTTGTATTATCCTTCTTAATCATCTTTAGGAGTTTAACTTGTTGATATCTCTATTTTCAAGCATTACAAATAGAAAGAGGAGATGGAGCTATATGTGTATACATATGCATATATATATATATATATATTCCTGAATTTTACGGTCTTGATATATTTCTTTAACATGCCCCCTCATGCAAAAGACCTTTGGACTTGAGACATGGACCAAGCACAAGCCTAGCCAGGTTGCAAGGATATGAATCCTGACCACTTCATCGGAGACTCTAATACCAGGTCAAGAACCACTTCAACCCATAACTATTAGGAACAAACCTAGCCAGGAAAGCTTCTATATGTCTAAACTCTAGAGGGAGGTCATGACGTGTTGTCTTGTGTCCTGTCCATATGATGTGAATCACATGAACTTACTTGCGGAGCAAGCCAAGCAGCCAGCCTATACTAACCCACACACTAGAAAGGCACAACATTGAATATTGGATACCTGAGACCCAAATCCTGATGCCAACATCTTTAGTCTTTCAGCAAAATCTGAAAGAATACTAGAAAACTCAAGCCATTGACTATCAAATAGCCTTCCAGAAAGAAAAACTTGGTTTATAAGTTATTTGAATAGTGTATAACCTCACCATATATGTATTATAGCTTAACTGTAACTAACTATTAAAAGTAACTTCATGATGAGCCAAGCATGTTAGCCTCTAATCATGGTCCCCTTAACCTAAGGTGAAACCGAACATTAGCAAGCATTATGTGGTTTTAAAACAGTTATATCCTAATGTAGAATTTTAGAGTAGAGAAAGAGAGATAGATGAAACAGGAAGATTATTATTCAGAATTTATAAAGTTAGCGTTAGTATTTGGATAAGTCCTAACTCACTTAAAATACATAAAATAGCAGCAGAAATATAGAAACCCTAACAGCAGTCTGTTACTACAAAATAGGCGCCTACCTAAAGCCCACTTCACTTCACCTAACTCTAAAATAACAGATCTGAAACTTATGCCCACAGAAACAGATTGGGCCAACACAATAACTGAAAGAAAATAAAATATTAACATAAAATAATTAAAGAAAATAAACATAAAAGTAGGTGTATAACAACACCTAATCCACAAAGGAGTGGCTCAAATGGTAAACTGGTAAAGTATGCTTGAGCCCAGCAGTGTAGAGACCTCAGCAAGGACGGGAGTTCTAGCCAGTTAAAAAGCACTTGTGGGGAGGAATAGCCACAACCCCAAACGAGATTAGTCCTACACATAGAAGGGTGTGGGGATACACGTGGAAAAACCAAAGAAGTTATATCCTAATCCCCAAAACTTTCAAAGGAAACACAAAGGTATCCATCTAGTCAAAACTCAAAAGTCAAATAAGAATAAATACATTCCATAACAGTGGTTTTATGCTGGCTTTCAGCTAAAATTTGTGCACAAAATATTTCCATGCTCATTTTTAATGCACATGCTCTATTTGTAGGGAAAACTTGTCTACCTCAACATTGCTTTTTGCTCCTTGTATGCGCTGAGTCCACATATTGTGGATAAGAGCCCGCCGCCCTTCAGCAACTGGATCTCCAATTGGAAGGGTGCAGTAATCAATAACCTGGCAGAAAAGAATATTTTCCCATCTTACATTTCATAACCACAAAATAGAGCCAAGTACCAAAAAGATTAAACTTCTGATTATATGAGAGCAAACCTCTTCAAGTTCTGAAAGTTGCTGAACACGAACCATATTACTATAAGCACGTTCATAGCTCTCCAAAACCTGAGTATGAATGAAGATATGAGAATATTCATCATTATATGCCATAAAAGATTTAGTAAAAAGTACGTCTTATAAACTCTACAAGTAATACCACAAGAATATCACGTTGACTAGGCATAAGCAAGCATAGTCAGGTAGTGATGTATCAACTAATGTTTCATCAGAATTAGACATTTTACAAGCATACAGGACAAAATGATTCGAATAATAATTTTAAGCTGTTGAAAATGCCACCATAAAAGCCACATTACAGGTTCAACAGTTTTCCCCTCCTATCAAATGCAATAATTATCATGGAGGAATTACACCAATACAGAACATATACATGAAGCACAAACAATTCAAATGGTGTTTTGTGTAGAGGCATGTCCAGCATGAGTACCACCTCAGCACATCAACATTCATGATGAGCCCAATATTTTTGCTTTTTCCCCATTTAATATTTAGCACCACTAATCAGATAAAGCTTAGTACAGATTTAGAACAATACAGGCGCAGTGTAGAAACAAGAACAGGAAAAAATCCCCAACCCCTTTTACAACCATACTATAGTGCACTTAGTCTCAGCAATCCAAGTAAACAATTGCTGGAAATCAAGCAAACCATTGGGGCTTAGGAATACAAACAGAAGGAAAGGTTATCACTCACCAGAGCAGCAAGCTCTGTTGCCAAACATTTTCTGGCTCTTTCAACATACTCACGTGCTTCATCATACTGCCAATATATTAAGATCAGCATGAGTACAACAGCAAAAGAAAAACCAAGAGTAGTAGGTGTCCCTAGAAGACAAATACCTTTCCTCTACGAACTAATAGAACAGCCCTGAAGAAAGTACCATTACTACTTCCATCACCACTGGAAGCAGTATTTCCCAATCCTCGAAGTTTTGTTTCATCACCATCATCTAATCGAGACACGTATTCTGCCATTTGGTCCCATTCTCCCATGTTCCAAGCAGCATTTGCAGCCTAACACAACCACATAAGAAGCTTAAGCATGAGTAGGTATTAGATAATCATAAATTTGGTTTGTACAAAACCAACCATTGGTGCCATTTCAAGACGAGCAGCTGGCTCCGCTGGAGTCCAATATTCTTTACATAGGTTATTCAGCTCCTCCCAGCGAGCCAATGCAGCAAGGCATCTCATACGGCCTGCAAAAGAAGTTCCAGGCTCACATTCTCAAGCCAAACAAGCAAAGCAGCAGACAGTAGCAGAAATCCCCATATAACAAAACACAAGTAAATTTGTACATTATGTGGTTACTTGACTAAAGTAGCAGAAGAATGGGAAAAGAGATGCAAAATTGTATTAAAGAAAAGAAACATATGGTCAATTGTCATTCCCTTGTCCTTATGACACAATTGACCATTTAAGTTTACTTTCTATTTGTTGGAACCCAAGGGAGTGTGGAGAGCCCACCCTTGAAAATCGGCTTGCAAGGGGGCAGAACCACACACCTTAAGTACCCTATTAAACAACCCATACTATTCGATGCAGGGCTTAGGCAGCTCATACTACCCAAGTCCCCAACACTATTTGGTTTTCTTGTGCATTTTACAGAGTGGTAGAGGTTGCTTTTTCTAAAATATAATAAAATAAGTAAACGAGGGCTCTTTAGTTTTGGTTCCATCTCAGTTCTTTTACCCCATGACATCTTATCCTCTGTCATGCAACTTTTTCTTTCTCCTAAAGACAGGTTTCTTTGGTAACAGAAAAAAGAAAAACCATTGCATGCCATTCAAAAGCAATGCTTTCTAGCTTGTTTTCATTCTTTCCTTCTAATGATGTATTTTCATTAAAAATTAACAGACACAGAAGCTCCATCTTCCTTTTTAATGTTCCAGTTTAAAAGCCTTCTTTGAACTCCACCTTAACATCCCAACCACGTGCTGACCCAATATTAATACAAATTTAATTCCAATATTCTAGAAATTCTGTTCAAGATTGTTGAAAATCTAAAACTACTTTAAATATAACTGAGAAATAAGATTTGAAATTCTTTAATTAATCATGACTTGAACAACATCTTTCTACAATTCTGGTTACAGCATCACCACACCCATATACAACCAGCTAAAATACATACAGAATAGGATCAACTTTAATGCATTATCAAGTAACCCTAAAAAGCAAGGATAAAGGTAAAAATATCTTACAGACCTAAAGTGGCATCCAAGACAAGATGTGGACTTGTTGCCTGAGAGGCCTTTGCAGTATAGGCCTTGAGGGCATCATCCCATCGCTGAAGTTTCTCATACCTAATGGATTGCTTGTAAGTTCATACTCTTTTCAAGAGTTTCCCAGGGATATAAATTAAAATTGCATATGCAAAAGAAACAAACATCAATGAATATAAACATTGGAATATTACACATTACCATGACTCCTTCAGTTGAAAATCTAGATGCTGTTGTGCATGGGTCAATATCCCAACTGCGGCCTATAAGAGTAGATGTTCCAGTGAATGTAACCCACCATACAAATCAGATATAATAAAGTCAACCTAGGGAGCAGCAACCCATATAAGAAACTATTTCTCATCAGACAAACCTCATGCTGGTGTAACTGGTTGTTTATATGAATAAGAGCTTCAACTACAGCGACTGGGTTGGCATCCATCTTCTTAGAACGTGCTCCTTCAAACTCCATTTCTTTGTAGTGCAAGGCTTTTGCAAATGCACGACACTGAAGATGGCATAGAAAAGCAAAAATGCATTAAACAGATAAGTGATATAGGATGAACATCCAATACAAGGTCAAAGGATGTGTCAGGCAGCATGTGTTGAAAACACACAAAGAAGAGAGAGGTATGGACCTTCTCAGCAAGAGCACCAAGAAGGCGAATGTCTATTGGAAGAGGTTTCTCATCATGCTCCATGAACTCTGCCTGTAGTCAATAATAAAAGAAGTTTAAAAAAAAAAAAAGGGGCAAATTGCAATAGCATAAAAGGTCATAGTTTCATCTCTTTCCCATGAATATTCAAAGTCCACTGTATTAAATGAAGAATGACAACAAACCCTTGTTCTGAAAAAATAAAAAGAGTCTTCACAGAAAATTTTTTATCCATGTTTGGTTTAATAATTAAATGAAAAATATTCCTAAGAACATAATACAACTTAGTTTCCAAAACTAGAGTCATTTATCACAATGGGGGAAAAAAAAGCCACTATAGGGCCTCAACTCCTACCAACAAATTATATTTTCTGACTACTTATTTCCAGCTGCCAGCTTCATGACCACCAATATGAACTAATTACACTTCGTCCAACAGCACTAGTAAACTGCTCTATCAAATAGCAATTGTCGTTTCAACAAGATCTTGTGCATAATTATGCCCCAACAAAATATTGACACATTTAAAGGCATCAAGGTTCGTTTTGCCAATTCCAAACCAGAAAAAGTGATATGTAATTGGGGTGCAGCAGTAGAGACAAATTCATTTTTACCCTTAAGATCTACTGCTCGAGCCCACAGAAACACTTACTTCATTTAATTTAACCATTTGCAATTACAAAGACCGAATGAAAAACTCCTTAGTTCATATGACAAAATAAGAAAGAGAAAACCCCTTAAATAAACAAATAACCCAAAAGAAAGGAAAATATAAAAAATAAATAAGAGGTAGAAATAAAATAATATATGTGTCAACATCCCAGGATTCCATATATAATTAGAAAAAATCAATTTTGTGAGAGTTTGCACTGAACATGGAATCAGAAGCATCATTATTTTGCACATAGAATTAGATCACCATCTAAAGCCCCAGTGCCAATGCATTAGAGTCACATATCCTTAGATTTAAATATCACCCTTAGCATTTTTGAAGTAGATTTTCCATATCTACGTCTTTAAGAAGCAAAAAATAAAGAATCATGAGTCATATTAACATCAACAAAGTAAAGATGAGAAGCTATACCAAGTTAAGAAGAGTTGCCAAAATTTCTGGAGGAATATTTGGAGATGAAAAGGCCATTTCTAAATTTCTAACCAACTGTTTTTGGCTACTCTCATTCAGCTGTGCCCAACAGCTGACAAATCCAGCCGCAAACAACTCTCGCCCAACAAAAGGCTGCAAAAGCAGGAGATCAGAAGAGAAATTGATGAGGGAAATATTAATGTCAATCAGCCATATCAATAGACAATAAAACCTGCAATTGTGCAAGCCTAGCACAGGTTCGTAGGGCTGGAGAAGGAGATTCCTTTAAAAGTTGAATGCTAAAATGCCTCATCCATTCAGCCCAATCTTCTTTAGTACTTCGCTGAGAAGCCTCCCCAGCTGTTCGTAATCGACCATCATTAACCTGCATGAAAGATATTTAAGCCCCTAATACAAAAAAATATGAGAAAAAAGAATAAAAACTTCAGAGTGCCAGACAAGAATGGAGTGTACTCCAGTAACTCTTATTTCATGTTCATAGCTCTTTTTCCAAACAGGGACAACTTTCTCTTGCTAACTCCCTTTGGAAGTTCAAGCCAGAGAAAAAGTTCCACTGGAAGTCAAAGGTCCCCTTCAACGTGAAGTGTTTCATTTGGACTCCAGTCATTAAGTGGGATAAATTAATACACTATTTCAGGTTGGTAGACCACACAAAGCTCTCTCCCTTAAAATCCATGTAATGTCATTTTCTGATTTTGAGACTAACTGTCAATGACTGGAGTGGCGTTTTTTGATAGCATCAATTACCAACTTGCAATAGTGTATCAATTTAGAGGAGAGAGCTTTGTGTGGTCTACCGATAAGAATATGTATAATCTTATCGTATCACTACAAAGAGGGCTATTAGTGCATTAGAATCGCCCCTACAATCTATGTAATGCCATTTTCTGATTCTGGAATTGTTCTCCCATGGGTTTTATCAAATGGTATAAGAGTTGGTAGTCAACATTATGGAGAGGGCTACCTGCAGAGGTTTATGGCCAATTAAAAGCCATCGGGATGTCAGCTTTTGAGGAGCAATGCTATGATAAGAACATTGAATAGTATAGGATGCTTGATGGGGTATTAAAGAGGCGTGGTTCTCCCCCTTGCTTACTAGTTTTCAAAAGCGAGTTCTCCATACTCCCTTGGGTTCTATCAAATTCCAATCATTTTTAAAATTTCAATTGTTATAGAAACTTGAATGATAGAGTTCAATGGCCATATATGCTTTTTCCCCTCATATATGTGTAAAGGGTGGATCTGAGTAAGAAAAATTTCCCATTTATTCCCTCACTGTTCATTGTTTTGGTTACCTTTTGGAAAAGGCTTTTTGGTATTCTTGAAGATCTGGTAATAAGAAAGATAACAGAACTTTATGGCAGTACTCTGTTTATGAGACTTGATAGTTTGTTTGGTTGGAGAGAAATGCCCGTATTTTTTAGACTATATCTTTGTTTTTAAACATGTTATGGGATACAGTTGTCCATATGGCTACTCTTTGGTGCTCAACTCATGGGTGTTTCAAGGGAATCTTCAATTTTTTATGTGAAAAGAGATTGGTCAGCACTTTTACACCATGCATTAGCTTCTTAGGATTTCATGCATGTACTTTCTTGTCTTTCTAATAAAATTTTATCTTGTTATTAAAAAAAAAAAGTTTCTATATAATATGCAAAGACCATATAATAATACAAGATAGAGTTCAACAGAAAAATACGTACATACATACATGCATACATGCTTATATACAAGCCAAGCCATTGAGGGCATGCTCAATAGCTATTAAGCGTCCCAGACAAGGTTGTCAAACTAGCAAATTTAGGCAAACTCGTAAAAGAGAAGTAGACACGTAACATAGACTTATAACATAAACTCATAAGAGTTTCCCTCTACTGATAAATAGTTATTCAAATATATAATTACATAGTAAAAATCAATGTTGTCAAAATCAAATCGCTTAATGAATTGTGTCTAAAAGGTGATAAATATATATGTGTAAGAGTGAGTGAGTGTGAGTTTGTGAGTGTGTCAGTGTGTTTTAATTTTACATATTAAAAATATAGTAGAAAAATATAATAAATGATGAATTATATCAATTGAAAGCTCTTAACTACCCACTCTGTCATTCTTAAAAAAAAAAAAAAAAAAATTCACACGCACACACAGACGTCACTCCCATAGATTCTACCACAATTGTGACCTTACATAAGACATTGTCAATCACACGTCAACTTGTAGTCAAATTTTAAATACTACTCCCAAGACACTATTAGACTGCCCAAGAAAAGTCAATAAATCTTATCTCATTTTTATAGGTAGAACAAATACTTCTCTTTTTGGGTATAAATTCTCACATGCTTAAATGCTTCCCTCATCAGGTATATACTTTGACACACTCAAAGAGTCTTCAATTCTTTGCAATTGTAGTAGCACTTTTGCTTGACTTCTGCTACTCCTCTCTACAACATTTTGAACTACACAAACCAACAAGCCTTAAAGAAGTCCATGTCTTTTGCTAGTATTCTCTATGCAACATGGGAGGAGTTTCTTCACACCAACAAGCCATATGGAAGTCAACATCTAACATGGAAAAAAGTCATCCATGCTTCGTCCTCTTCCACTTTCCTACATTCTTCTTCCTCTCTTTAGAACTCGTCTCTCTAGCCACACTTTTCCGAAAAACACACACAGAAGAACTAAACTAGACTAGCTCAAAGTCAACTAGCCGATTTGACCAAGTTTGTACAACTAAGTCACAAGTCCAAGTAAGTAAGCACTAAGTTGAGTCTACAACCAAGTTGACACACTTTTCCTAAGTAAAAATGTAAACTTGCCAAGTTTACTGAGTCAACTCATAAGTTGGACAACATTGGTCCCAAGTATAGAACAAAAAGATTTAAATTATACAACACATCACTAAAGAAAGATACCTGATGGCCTCTTAGTTTGTGAGCATCAGATCCATCTTCATAAGGATCATTCTCCACATCATCTAAAGGGTCACTAATGACCTCAACAGGAAGACGTCGGTTCAATCTTTGAATAGCTGTGCTACCAAGGATTAATGGTTCACGTCTTTGTAGACGCCCTTCAATTTCCTCAAATTCCTTGTGCTGATGTAATATATAACTTTCTTAGAACTTTTGAATGCAAAGTAAATGTAAACAAAGGCAAAGAATAAAACCAAATAAGGAAAAAGTAAAGACCCGCAAGCGATATTTAAGTAGAAGTTTGTGTATGGATGGAATAAAAAGTGTGAAATCTTCGCCAAGGGCATGAGCCAGACAACAAAGTGCATCAATAGCATCCTTTCTCAGCTCATCATTTTTCCTGTAAATGAGAAGTGCAATCATTAGAGTCACAATACCAAGTGACAAAGAAGAATGTCATAACTAATATGAACAACAAACGAGCAGGAAATAGAGCAACTCAAACAATCCAAAAAATTTATACTTAGTAAGCAGGTTTTACTCACACTTATTAACTACAAATACATCATAAGACGAGACACCTTATTATGAAAGAAAGGCAACTATAAGAAGGAAGTGGCTGCTCTGCAAAGAGAATATGAATTGAATATCCTAGACCATAATTAAGTTCTATCTCCAATGTGACGAAATTTCTATTTTAAATGTAAGAAGAGCAGTAAATTTGAAATTTGAATATTACATCACATCCTAATTCTGTCCAAAACTTAGTCCAAGAAAGGAAAAAGTAGTCAAAGATTCATTTCTTACAGTAACAGAAAACCTTCACCTAGTTCCACGATAAATAATCCTTGAGTTAATGGCTTTGAGATCCAATATTTTCCTTATTTGTTGGAATAAAAAATTATTGAGAAAAAATGGAAGAATGACAAAAAGGGGCAAGTAATATATGTGCCAAAGTTCAAAACAAAAAAAGGAAAAAAAAAAATAAGTCAAAGAGGCTTAATGATATTGATACAACAAAGCTGACCAATTTCACTGCATATCATCAATAGAAATTTCCTGCAAACAACCATTGCCAAAACAACTAAGTGAGGCAATTAACAAAACCCTATCCCATAATATATATTGAGATAAAGTATATATGCTAAAGAATGCCATAACATATGCATATGATGTGAACCTAGAGTAATGTTTCAGCATCTTCTCATACTACCACCAAGTCCACAGGCTATTTACACAACTGCAACAAGAACTCAATACTTTTTTTTTTTTTAATCAGTTCTTTCTTTCAGACATCCTAACAATAAACTGAGATATCTTAATTCCAGTTGAATTAGTATTTTATTTCCTATCTTTGATCAAGATTTAATGAGTCATAAATTTTAGTTGCATGTCTGAATTAGGGATATCTTAGTCACCCATACACAATATTAATTGTCTTAGGGATTTGAGATTCATCACTGAAATTCAATGATAACGTGAGTTTTCTTGAGACTATCCTTAAGTTCTTTCAGTTAGCTCCACGAGACACACATTAGCGCAAATCTCTCTATATAACCATTAACCAAATCTACATATATAAATCTCCTGAATTTTACTATCCTTAACGCTCAAAAAAATGTGAAAGAATTACGTCATTCATTACATACTGATATAAACTTGAGTAATAGAATTTCAGGACTAACCCATCCAAGACTAGCTTCAAGTGATGCACGAGAGAAGATATGTGACCAGTGACCTGATGATAAAAGAGAAAACGATGACAACAGACTAAAACAATTAAGAACCAAATGATAATAGCAAAATTATTATTTTATCTAGCACAAACACATGTAATTTGCAAGCTCAGAGTGAATAGCACAGTAACTAACATGCACACGGGGGATCAATCTTGTCAAAGTTTTTATTGCAGCACGTCTGATGTCAACTGAAGCATCCACTTTAAATATGCGTACAAGCGCAGGAAGAAGTAGATGCATATGTTCATCCAAAGTCCCTACAAAGGAAAAAATAAATAGTTTGCCATTTATTCCCATGATGATTAAATCATGTTAGTACGGTAAGATCAAATTAACCAGGTCTTACACCCATGAAACCCATGGGATCAAGCTAACAAAGCTTTATTCAATGATCTGCTTCTACTGTCAAAAAAATGCTGAACATTTGCATTATTAAGGAATAGTTAACAAAGGAGGAGTACAAAGACAAGAAAATAACAACAAAAACGGACAAAAATAAAAATATTAGCTCAGAAGAGCCCCCCAGTCCATCAGTAAATCCATTAAAGAAAGCCTTGAAAAGATCACAAGCTGAAACCAAAAAGGGTATGAAAGAACTCATAATAACCATTTTATCCCAAAAGCTTAAGTTGTTAGGTGAATGCCCATAAAGATTTTATTATTATCTCCAACACTTCCCCTCCAGCAAAAGCCTTTTGGGGCTTGAAGCGCCAAAAAAGCATATAATCCCACTATGCCTTTCCTGAAATATTAATTTAACTATGAAGGATGGGGCAGCAAGATATAAAATTCTAACCATTGATCATAGGACTCATGACCATGTTATTCCAAAAGTTTGAGCTGTTAGGTGAAGGCTAATAAATAATATTATTATTATCACCCACAAGAAGATATCAAATTTTGAAAATTTTGGCATTCCCCTCCAGCAGCTGCACAAACCCACAGAACAAGCGCACTTCCAAAATCATACACTCTTCCTTCTCTTTAACAATCACTGACCAAGGTACAAGTAAAAAAATATGCATAACATACAATAGAAAATAGCACTAACCACCAAACACTTCTAGGGTGTGGAGAATGTCGAGAACATAAGTGTAGTCACTGCACCGTTCTGCATCACTAAGGACCTGAATACAACCTGGCAGAATAACTGGAAGATGTGTTCTGAATTCATCATTGAGAGCCAAACAAAGCTGTTCAACTAGGTGGAGAACCTGAAACAATCAAGAAAACTAAATAAATTATTAAATCATGAAACACATACCAAAAACCTTAGAAGATCTACCAAATTTGGAAAATTTGCCACTTACTGGATAGCCAGGGGAAGAACGAGTTGGTGCTGGAAGAGTGAATGATGACCACAATTCTGATATCAGAGAAAGCAACTCTGGCAAATATTTACGGATATGCTGCACAACCACGTCACATTCAAGAACATAAACAATCATATAAAAAAAAAATAGTTTTAACACTACAATGTACCTGGCGCACAATAGACACCAAGGTTCCAAGCTTCCATGTTATAAAATCTTTCAGACTATCTTCACATGTACGGACAGTATGAAAGAGATCAGGCAAAACCTAAAAGAAAGGAAAGTTAAGAAAAAAAAATGTTACAATCAAGTAAAATATGATTTTACTACCCAACCTACCACTACTTTTGAAGTCTGAAATTGAATTCAAATGCCATAAAAGACTCAGACACTGAGTGAGCAAACTTTTATTGGATAAAAGGAGAATGGATAACAAAAAAGGAAATAACTTACTATGGATGGAGGATAAGGAATTGTCCCAAAAGGAAAAATGAAAAGAATTAAAGAAATAACTGAGCCAACGTAACAACAAAGTTATCCAATCTATTTGCATATCAGAAACAGAACCTCCCTAAAACATCTATGAGCAGTGCCCAAAGGGTAGCCAAAAATACAAGCAAGACACAGAGTACAATAAACTTAAAATTAAGGTGGAAAGGATGTAAAGTCCATTACAAATGCAAGATCAGACTAACCTTTGGCAGGTACGGTACACAGCCAAGTCCCATTGACTAACCTCGCACATAAAAAAATACAATCAGATTGGCATAAAAAGCATCAATAAATTAGAAAGAACTACAGTAATTTTTACATATAATCAAATAAAAGAAAGAGCGCACTTAATTATCATTCACATTCACAGTGCCAGAAAACTTGCATCAAGATGAGGGCATCGACAGTAGGAAGTTCTGTAAATAAATCATTGACAATACAGTTTCATTTGCATAGAGGAAAAATTATATTCATCTTATCAAATTCTGCCGTACACCTCCAATACAACATTGAACAAGGCAATTGACAGCAGAAGTCTTCACTAAACATGCCACAAGCAAAATCAAGTAAGAGAGATTTGCCCAGCAAGTAGGCAATGCTCAGTTGAATTGCACCATCTAGGAAAAAAATTGTTGTTATCTCCAGTGCATTCTTTTGGGTCAAGCATTTTACTGCAATATTTTGGTTGAGGCGATTCATTTAAAATACGAGATGTAAAAGGCTAACAGATCCCTCAAAAAATCAGATTGCTTTCACAGAAATCTTGTTCATGATTATGACATCAAGACCTCATTAGTATAGCTTTGTTGTCCAGTTCTATCATTCCAGTAAAGTCCCATTTCCTGTTTCTTGTGCATCACTATTGCTCCTTCATTGAAACTTATTAGGAAACCTTACTTATCAGGTGGTGGGAAAGAAGTCTTAATCACCGTATGAGATAATGAGAAGATATTCTTACTATTTATTTTGCTCTGTAACAAGGTAACTACCATCTCAGGATTAGGGTTTGTAATTAGGCCATTGGTATAATTTAGGATTTATTAGGAATTTGAATAAAGGCTTTTGGCCTAGGGTTAAGTTAGCCCATATAAAGCCTGTAAATAGGTGTCTGGTTAACTTTCTCTTACTAATACTACTAAATCAGATGATTAAAATTTTTTGTGTTTTGGGTGTTTCTCTTTTGGTTCTACACCAAGTCTAATAAGAAGAAAAAAGACACCACCTCTTTACATACCTTGAATATGAACATGAGGGACCCCACCACCTTTAAGTGGTAACTAGCAAGTGATGGATCCCTTAATATACGCATGAGGGAATTAATTGCAACCTGAAATTATAAGAGGATCTCTCAAAAAATTATAATAAATATATATAAAAAAAAACAAAAAAAACAAAAACACTCGTGAGGGATTTTGATAAGCTACAGTGGAATAATAGTCTTCTGATGATGCAAAAGAAGGCCACAGGTCTGTGGGAAATTCATCCACAGACTGCATATGTTGACCAGAATCACTGGCAGGACGTGTAACTTCTCCATGAGGCCCTGGCAACCTAAGTTGATTTCGTTTATGCTCATGAGGATCTAGGGCACCCATAATCCCAAGAACCTGGCAGAACCCATGGATAATTTAATTCCAATTTAGTGCCTGTAGCATAAGGAATTATTTACTTAGTTCTTACTGTTACCTTCAATACTTCTCGTCTGGTGGACCAAACTAATTCACCATTCAATAATTTTAAGAGTAAGCCAAGTAACTGGGGATACTCATTATATGGGGTTATGACATACCTGTCAAAATAGTGAAACAAATTTGAACTCCATCAACATAGCATAATATGAGAACGACTTCAAATTCCAATTCACACACTCACACACACAAATATATATATATATATATATATATATATATTGTTCTTTTAATGGTATCCACTCCCAAAATAATACATAAGCACATCAATCATAATTTTTTTGGGGGAGAATTATACTTTAAGTACCCATAGATTCATTCAATTTTTAATTTGGTTCCTATAGTTTAAAAATTTGTAACTAGGTCTATACAATTTACAAATGTTTTAATGTAGTCCTTACTGTTTATATTCTGAACAATTTTGCTGATATATCTGATCGTATATTATCTTAACACTTTAAATATATATGATTTGTGCTAATAAAAAAGATAAAAATAAATAATGAAGTAAAATATGACAAAATATTGATAAAAATAAAATGACACTGACTAGATCAAAATTTATTTAAACTCAAAGGAATTAATTACTAATTTTTAAACTATAAGGACCAAATTAAAAATGAAGTGAACCTGCAAGGACCAAATGTATGATTTTCCCTTCTTTTTTTAAAACAGTTTCTCCTTACGCCATTCAAAAGTTTTGGCCAGACAAAGAAGGGTAAGGACTTCGTGGCAATGTGCAATTTTTACTATGATTTGGAATACTTGGCCGGAGTGGCATGCTGACTTTTTCAGGAAGGATTCCCTAGCCTTTATATGCGTTTTAGGAAAGGATTTTATTTGGAACTTCTATGTGGTCCTCAGCTACGGGCTTTGCAAATGGATTGGGCAGCTTGGCTGCACATTTAACTTTTTATTTCATTTTCTTTTCTTATTCAGTTTTGGTATTGGACCTTCTTCCTCAGAAGTTACCACATCCTCCTCATTCGAACCTTTCTTCCCATTTAAGATAATTTCTGTTTCTAGAAGTTTTATCATACACAAGCACATGTGCAAAGCTATATATTGTCTGTCATTCCAGAAGGTTAAGGCTCCCTCTAAGATGAACATTTTCGTTTGGAATGTTGTTTGGAATGCCAAACTCAACAGAAATAATACAAATTATTTGCTACAACTTTTAAGCTTCATAAACCAATTTCTCCAGATATTTGTCTTATGAACTTTCAGAGTTCAGAGATAAACATACATCTCTGTTTGCACCATGAAGTAGCACAGTAGCTTTGAAATAGACAATTAGACATTATAAGCAATGAATTTGTCCAGCCTCTTTACTCTCCAAACTTCCTTTTTTTGGGCTGAGCACTTTAGACCTTTTTCTTATCAGCCCAGTGTATAGGCTTTGGCAGCAATAAGGACGAAAGACCACTTAGAGGACTACTTTTTTGTAGGAGTGAGATTTTTATGGCTGGAACAAAATGGAAAATCTTGACCACAGATTTCTTCTGACACTGAGATAGAATAAATATTAGGTGTTAGGTTGTGCCTCTTTTAAGGGGAAGGGGTTCTCATTCTTACAAAGATTGAGACTATGAATTCTCTCTATTGCATTTTCTGGTTCCTTGTTGATGAGATCCTTGGGTAGAACTCATCCCCAAAAGCTAGCTTATGAGGAGAGGGTGCCCAAAGGTCTTATAAGGCCCCCACCAAGTGGTATTCCACCTAATGTGCAACTCTCAAGTTACCTTGGCTTGTGGTCCCTAACATTTCCACCCCCATAAACAGTGACATCCACAATGGCAACTGGTACTTGTTGCAGCATACCCACATAGTGTCAACTACCTCATTTATTAGTCTCACTCTTGTATTTATTAGTCCAACTAGTAGTTCAACTATTGTATGAATTAGTCCAACTATTGTATTAATTAGCCTCATTTCTAGGTGTAGATTTTGTATATAAATATCTATGTTATCAAAGTGATTCAACAAGGTGAAATACAAGTTCTTTCCCTTCACTACAGTACTCAAGCCTTTCTCCTCTTCGGAAGCTCTCCCTTTTCACTCCTCTCTAACCACAGCCGCCACTACCTGGGATCAAAATTGCTCTGATACCACTTGATCAGACTGTTGGGTAGAACTCATCCCTAAAAGCTAACTCATGAGGAGAGGGTGCCCAAAGGTCTTATAAGCCCCCCACCAAGTGGTATTCCACCCGACATGGAACTTGATACCATTTGTTGGAACCCAAGGGAATGCAGGGAACCCACCCTTAAAAATTGGCTTGCAAGAGGAAAGAACCACACCCTTTAAGTATCCCATCAAGCAGCACATACTACTCGACGTGGGACTTAGGCAGCCCATACTGCCCAAATCCCCAACATGGCCACCCATAAAGAGTCAACGTCCGCAGCGGTTGCACTTTACGGCACTTCACTCAGCCTTTTGCCAGTCAAAACCCTCCACAGGTAGCCCTTTCCGTGACGTAGGGCTTAGAGCTTTGATACCATTTGTTGGGACCCAAGGGAGCGTGGGGAACCCACCCTTGAAAACCGGCTTGCAAGGGGGAAGAACCGGACCTCTTGAGTACCCCATCAAGCAGCCTATACTACTCGATATAGGACTTAGGCAGCCCATACTTCCCAAGTCCCCAACAATTGATAAGGTTGCCAATCAACCCCATACTACCAAAGTCTACAATAGGAGACAAAAGGGAGGGACAGGACAGCAAGAAACAGGGGTGAAATACAAGTTCTTTCTCCTTCACTACATGGTATCAGAGCACTGCTCGTTTCTGGTATCTCTGCCATTTTTTTTCTAGGTCCATCTTTCTGGAGAAACTAAAGTGATACTCTAGATGGCTAATTTTATCTCACTACTAGCATAATGACACACAGAAGATTCCGGTCGACCTGTCCCAGTTGTCCAGTGGCCGAGAGCACTATGCACACTATATCATACACTAGCGCATTACTGCGTGTGAAACATCCATTCGACCTCGTCTCAACTTTTTAGTGCTCGATGTCATCTTTCCGGCACTTTTTCAGCTAGACATTGATACATACTTGTCTTTTAGGCTTGGGAACTTTCTTATGTGTCTCTGTTTTCACACGTGTCTCTAACTTTAGCATTCTCCATTTCACATTTTTTCCTCTTTTGGGTACTTTATCTTTTAAATGATCTCCCTTCCACCAAATTCTTACCTGTGAGTTTAAGCTTTAGGCCTATAACTCTATGTTATGCTCTCCATAAGCCATTTTTATCCTCTTAAATTTCTTATTTTTGAAAAGAGGAGTATCTGTCCTTTTTTAAGTCTGCCAAAGTCGTTCACACCTATCTTTTAACCAAGACCTTTAAGTTTGACACCAGCAATGTGCTTCTTTTACTATATTTTTGGCCTATTGTGTCCCTAAAAATGTCTGAAGTCACTATATCCTCCAAAACCAATATGACTGAAAACTCCAATGCTGTTGGGGATTTATAGAATCTACACCCCAATTATCAGTTGAATGGTAGAAACTATCTCAAATGGTCTCAACTTGTTCAGACCAAATTGAGAGGAAAAGGAAAGTTAAGCCACATTTTGGGAAATGTACCCTTAAAAAGTGAGAAACACTATGAGGCATGGGATACAGAGGATTCTATGATAATGGCATGACTTTGGAATTCTATGAATCCAGAGATAAGTGATACATGCATGTTTCTCACCACAACTAAGGAGGTATGGGAGACTATGAAGCAGGCTTATTCCAAGGCTAAGGATGCTACTTTGGTGTATGAGCTCAAAATTAAAGCTACAATTAAAGCTACAAGGATCCGACAAGGAAATAAATCTCCCACAGAATGTGATAACGTGCTGAGGAACATTTGGCAAGAAATGGATCATTATAGGTGTATTGAGATGAAGTGCAGCAAAGATGCAACAATACTGGAAAGTTTCATTGAAAAGGATCATGTTTATGATTTCCTTACAGGACTCAATGCAAAATTTGATCAAGTCAGAATCCAACTTCTTGGTAAGGATGAACCACCATCCCTTAACCACATTATTTCAATCATTCAATCTGAGGAGACTCGGAGAAGTGTAATGCTTAGCTGTCAACCTAGTGAAGGATCCACCATGATCATCAATGGTGGCAGACATCAAGGTCTAACACTAAAACTGCCCAGAGAAGACAAGAAAGGCAAGGCACAAGATTGTGATAGTCTATGGTGTACCTATTGCAAAAAATTGTGACATACCAAGGAGTATTGTAGGAATTACATGGGAAAAATATGAAAAGCAGGTCGGCAAGAGCTCAAGGGCAAGCCCATTTGATGCAACCCAACCAAGAACAACCTCCAAACCTTAATGGATTCAGCATAAATGAAATTGAAAGACTGCGCAACTTGTTGGAGACCTTGGAAAAGCCTCCTGGTAATACCAGTACTTGCTCTCTACCTTATTCAGGAAATCTCTATCACTCCTATAGGTTAAATGTCTCAAATAAACCAATCTAGAACTCTTGGATCCTTGATTCAGGAGCACCAGATCATATGACCTATTCTTCTCATCATTTTAAAACTTACACTCCATGCCCTAGCAATAGGAAAATATCGGTTGCAAATGGTTCATTTGCTACCGTAGTAGGATTAGGGAATATCCAAATATCTCCCTCCTTTGTTCTTAGAAATGTTCTTCATGTTCCTAAGCTATCCACAAATCTTATTTCCATTAAGAAACTCACACAAGATTTGAATTGTAAAGTGACCTTCTGCTCCACTTCATGTATTTTTTAGAACCAGGATACGGGAAAGAGGATTGGGCTTGCTAAGCAACAGGATGGACTTTAATATCTCGTGCCACCTACAAATGCTGATGATATCAAGATTCCCATATCCCTATCTTCCTTTACTAGAACCTCATCTACTAAGAATAAAATTTGGCTTTACCATTGTCGTTTTGGTCACCCCTTATTTGGAACTTTGAAAATTATGTTTCCTTCATTGTATAATGAATTTAATCCTACCAATTTTCATTATGAAACTTGTGAAATAGCAAAACACAACCAAATTCCCTTTCACAACAACCATAATAGAAGCTCTTCTCCTTTTACTCTTAATCATTGTGATAATTAGGGACCATTTCCTATTCCTAATATCTCAGGTGCTAAATGGTTTGTTTCTTTCATCAACGATTGCACTAAGGTTTCTCGAATCTTTCATTTAAAAAATAAGTCAGATGTGAGTGAATTGTATCCTAACTTCCATAGCATGATCCAAAATCAATTTGGGGTTAAAATCAAACGGCTTAAGTCTGATAATGCAAGTGATTACTTCAATCACACATTGTCTTCCTACCTCCAAAAGGAAGGGATAATCCATGAATCATCCTATGTATATACTCCACAGCAAAATGGAATAGCTGAGTGAAACAATGAGCATCTATTTTCTATGACTCGCGCATATCTATTTCACACAAACATGCCTAAATCCTTTTGCGGAGAAATTGTCCTTATTGCTACATATACTATAAAAAAATTACCCTCTCGTGTTCTAGACAATAAAACTCTTATAGAGGTTCTCTTTGTACTATCCAGATCTCATAGTTACAAAACATCTTCCTTATTTTCCTAACCCATTACCAAAGATAAGGAACCATCTTTCCTTCATATTTCGTCTTTCCCTGCCCTTTCCAAGTCCACTTTAGAATCCAACCCTACCACTTCTAAAAATCCATCATGTCTTGAATCCAATCCTAGCACTTCTAATAATCCTACACCCACGTTGGTTAGTCCCCACACTGAATCGATAATCAAGGATAACACCAATCTATAATATGAGGTATTTGCAGGTGTACACAAGAAGGGAAGCTCTAGCTCCTGAACCGGTGCAAGCCCAAATCTCTGCACCTATGTCTGGTAGTTCTAAAACTGAGGTAAGCACAAATTCTAACTCTAGCTCCATAAACATTGATCTTGATGTTCCCATTGCCATTAGGAAAGGAACTAGAGAATGTACAAAGCACCCATTATATCCTTTTTCTCACTTTGTGTCATTTAACAAGTTTTCTCCAACTAACAAAGCCTTTCTTGCAAACTTAAATTCCATTGTCATTCCAAATAATTTATCCGAGGCACTAGCCAAGGAGGAATAGAGGCAAGCCATGAAAATTGAGATGAAAGCATTAGAAAAAAAACAAGACGTGGGAGTTGGTCCAATTACCAAAAAGAAAGAAACCTGTAGGGTGTAAGTAGATCTTCTCAGTTAAGTATAAAGCTGATGGATCACTGGAAAGGTATAAAGCATGGTTGATAGTTAAAGGGTACAGTCAAACTTATGGCATAGACTATCAAGAAACCTTTGCTCCAGTTGCCAAAATGAATACCGTAAGAATCCTAGTATCATTAGCATTCATTTACAATTGGACACTTTAACAATATGATGTGAAGAATGTTTTTCTCCATGGGGACCTAGATGAGGAAATTTACATGAATATTTTAACTGGATTTGGAGACAGCACAAATGCAAACAAAGTGTATAAAATGAAGAAAGCTTTATATAGTTTGAAACAATCTCTGAGAACTTGGTTTAAAAGATTAACCAATGTAATGTTAGCCTCTGGCTATAAGCAAAGTCAGGGAAATCATACTCTGTTTATCAAACACAAGGATTCAGGGGAAGTCATAGTCTTGCTAGTATATGTTGATAATATCATTGTCACTGGAGATGATAAGATAGAACAGGAGGAGCTCAGGAGACGTTTGGCACACGAATTCGAAATAAAAAAGTTGGAAAAATTAAAGTACTTCTTGGGAATTAAAGTAGCATATTTAAAATAAGGTATCTTTATTTCTCAACAAAATTATGTGACATATCTCTTAAAAGATACAAGCAAACTAGCAAGCAAACCAACTGATACGCTGATTGATCCAAACTATAAACTTGGAGAAGCTAGGGATGACATTGTTATTGACAAGCAAATGCACCAGAGGTTGGTGGGGAGACTTACCTATCTTTCACATACCAGACCTGACATAGCATATGTAGTAAGTGTGGTAAGTCAATTTATGCATAATCCCAAACAAATATACTTATATGTTGTTCACAGGATTCTACACTATTTGAAAGGCACTTCAGGGAATGGGATATTATTCAAGATGAACACATAATTAACTTTAGAGGCCTATACAAATGGTGACTATGCAGGATTAATAATAGACAAAAGGTCTACTATAAGTTATTGCATTCTCCTAGGTGGTAATTTGGTAACTTGGAAGAGTCAAAAATAGAACGTGGTAGCCAGGTCTAGTGCTGAGACAGAGTTTAAAGCTATGGCACTTGGAATTTGTCAATTATTATGGTTAAAGATCATCTTGGATTATATAAAAATCAAGCGGGATGAACTTATGAAACTATATTGTGACAATAAATCTACTATCAGCATTGCTTATAATCTAGTACAACATGACAGAACAAAGCATGTTGAAGTTGACAGACACTTCATAAAAGAAAAGCTAGATAGTGGTCTTATTTGTACTCCTCATGTGTCAACAAGAGGCTAGGTAGCAGACATATTCACCAAAAGGCTCGACAGTGTAACATTTCAAACCATTATATCCAAGCTGGGAATGCAAAACATCAATTCACCAACTTGAGGAGGAGGGTTACAGCATATTGTCAACTACAACATTTAATAGTCTCACTCTTGTATTTATTAGTCCAACTAGTAGTTAAACTCTTATATGAATTAGTCCAACTATTATATTAATTAGCTTCATTTCTAAATGTAGATTTTGTATATAAATATCTATGTTATCATAGTGATTCAACAAGGTGAAATACAAGTTCTTTCTCCTTCACTACATTTATGTGTCATTTAATTGATTTCTCTTGTTTGTAACCTCTGGATTTCCAGGGAACACAGAGTTGGTTTGATAATTGTCACTAGTTTCATGCATTGGAGTGTTATAGTGTGATATTCATTTGGTTGTATCAAGAACTCAGCTTTATCCCAGATACTCTTCTCTACCCTTTTTCTGCAATGTTGCAGGAATAAGTTATGGGTCCTAACAACTTGGTATCAGAGCGATCGATCAGGGAACGGGTGATAAAATGGAAGGACATGTTAATGAGCTGGATGAGCAGGTGTCATAACTTAAAGAAAGTGTAGGAAATCTAGACATGAATGTGAGAACTATAAAGGAATGGATGTTGGAGATGATAGACATATTGACAAGGTTAAAGGGAAGAAGCAAAGGGGTGTCTAAGTCTCACCCTCAGAGCAGTATTCACCTCCAAGGACAGCGTTAACACAAGTACAGACAGAAGTTGACACAAGTACCACCAGTGAGAGGGAAGTCCACAAGCACAGGAAGTTGGAGTTACCCATTTTCTCTAGTGAAGACCCAATAGGATGGCTGTTCAGAGTAGAACGATATTTTCAAGTGAATGGAATGATAGAAGAGGAAAAGATGGAACCCATCGTAGTACGCTTGGATGGTAAAGCCTTGAACTAGATGCAATGGATGGAAACCAGATATCCAATTGCAAGATGGGCAGAGTTCAAGAGAGAACTCATCCACTGGTTTCAGCACTCTCAATTGGGGGATGGATACAAGATGTTGAAAGCTTTGAGGCAAGAAACTTCAGTGTTCGACTACAGAGAGCGAGTTGAACTGATATTAGCGCCATTGAAGGATGCTCCCAACGAAGTGCTCATCAGCACATTCAAAAATGACCAAAAGGAGGAGGTGATGGCAGAGCTACGTATGCTCAATGTTGGGTCACTGTAGGAGCTGATGGAATTGGCTCAAAGGGTTGAAGAACAAAATCTGGTTCTGGACAAGAGCAAAGAGTGTCAGATCCTTAAGACCCAAAAAGGACAAACCAACCCAAGATGGAGTAACCCTCAGCCCATGCTAACCAGGGTCACTTCTAGAGCGGAACTGAGCAACCCCAACAATGCTTATAGCACCAATCTGAACAAAACAACAGAAGCAAGGTACAATGAATCTAAAATGAACAGCAGCACAACCCTGGCTTCGACAAACCAAAGAGAAGGGACGACGAAATGGTTGTCGAACTCTGAACTTGCACGCAGGAGGGAGCTCGGTTTGTGCTTCCAGTACAAGGAGAAATATGAGCATAATCACCAATGCAAGAACAAGCAGCTATAAATATTAATAATGGCTGAGAAGAACGAGAAACAGAGCACAAAGCTCGACGGCCACGACGTGTCAGAGAAGGAGAATCAAAAGGAGGAAGAAAGTGAAGGTGAACCACCCATGGAGTTGTCCTTTAACTCTATTGTGGGCATTGACAACAACCACAGTATGAAGTTAAAGGGAATCATCAACAACACTGAAGTTATGGTATTAATTGATAGCGATGCAACAAACAACTTCTAATTAGCAGCCTTAGTGCAAAGATTAAAGCTACTCGTGCACAAGGTTACTGAGTATCAAGTTTCTGTAGGGGATGGATACACAGTAAAGGGGGACCAGCAATGTCGCCAGTTAATGCTTCAATTACAGAACCTTAGTGTTACCCAATCCTTCTACTTGTTCAATCTTAATGGGGTGGACATTGTGTTAGGGATAGAACGGTTGAAGGGATTAACGAAAGTGAAGGTTAACGGGGGTAGGCTAACAATGAAGATTGGATCAAAGGATAAGTCAACGAGTTTGCAAAGGGATCCAACACTCACAAAGACTTTTGTCTCTTTCAAGTGTGTGGTGCAATCACTGAGGAAAGGAGGGCACGGATTTATAATGGAATTTAGGGAAACAATCAAGGAAGAGATAGAAAAAGTTACCCATTCCCAGGAAATTCAAGATTTACTTGACTAATACCCTATGATTTGCGAAGCCTATGAAGGATTACCTCCTTGTCAGTCGAAGGACCATTCCATCCTAATCAAACCAAGGGAACAACCACCCATCATCAGAGCATACCATTACCCATATGTGCAAAAGAACCAAATAGAACAGATGGAGAAAGAAATGATGGCAGCCGAGATTATTTGACCAAGCAACAGCCCATACTCTAGTCCAATGTTATTGGAGAAGAAAAAATATGGGAGTTAAAGGTTCTGTGTAGATCATCATGCTCTGAACAAAATCACGGTACCTGACAAATTTCCCATTCTAGTGGTAGATGAATTATTGGACAAATTAAAGGGCGCTTCAGTATTTTCGAAGCTTGACTTCAAATCGAGGTACCACCAAATTCGGATCAAATCTGGAGATGAGCATAAAACAGCCTTTAGAACACATGAAGGGCACTATGAATTCTTGGTCATGCCCTTCAGATTGACCAACGCCCCATCCACCTTCCAGTCCTTAATGTACGAGGTATTCAAGGAGCAACTTCGCAAGTTTGTGCTAGTTTTCTTTGATGATATCCTCATTTACAGCCCAGACAACTCAACCCACATGAGCATTTGAGAGTCGTATTTGAGCTACTAAAGGAAAATCAATTGGTGATTAACTTAAAAAAATGTGCTTTCATCCAAAGCAAGGTTGAGTATCTTGGACAAATCATCTCTGTTAAAGGAGTCCAGGCAGACCCATCCAAAGTTGAAAGCATGGTTAAATGGCCCACACCAAAGAATGTGAAGTCTCTAAGGGGGTTCTTGGGCTTGATAGGCTATTATGGGAGATTTGTTTGAAACTATGGAAAGATAGCTTCCCCACTTACTGACCTCTTAAAAAAGGACTCCTTCTAATGGAACCAACAAGCCGTGGAAGCTTTTGAAAACCTCAAAACAGCCGTGACCACCTTATCGATATTAGCAATGCCTGATTTCTCCCAACCATTCGAGTTGGAAATGAATGCCTCCAGAATAGGTGTGGGAGCCGTATTAATGCAGCAAGGCAGACCCGTCACCTTTTACAGCCAAAAATTATCCAACAAGGCTAAACACTGTTCAATTTATGAGAGGGAGCTGATGGCCATAGTGATGGCAGTCAAAAAATGGCGTCATTAGCTATGGGGGCACAAGTTGACCATCAAGACTGTCCAAAAGGCCCTGAAATACCTGTTGGAGCAAAGGATTATGGAGGAAAGCCAGCAAAAGTGGATTACTAGGCTGATGGGGTTTAAGTTTGAGATAATCTACAAACCGGGGAAAGAAAACCAAGCTACAGATGCACTTTCCCAGCAAGAAGAACCAGTAGAATTAAGGGCCTTCTCATTATGGCAATATGGAGAGGTTGAGGAGTAGGAAGAGGAAGTTCAGGCCGATCCTAAATTGGCTGACATAAGGCAGCAACTCATTACTCATAAAGAAGGGCCAAAGGGGTACAGCCTTACAAGGGGTGCTTGATGTACAAGGGGAGGCTGGTGCTGCCACATAAGTCAGCAACAATTCCCATCTTAATGGCTGAATTCCATGCTTCACCAATTAGAGTTCACTCAGTATTTACAGACCTTAAAAGACTTGCAAATGTAGTTTATTGGGAAGGAATGAACAGGGACAAACAGATACATGTCGCACAATGTGATGTATGTCAAAAAAACAAGTATCAAGCCCTCTCACCAGTAGGGTTGCTTCAGCCATTGCCCATACCGCAACAACTATAGGAGGACATTAGCATGGACTTCATTACAGGTCTTCCAAGATCTAAAAGGTTTGATACTATTCAGGTAATTGTTGATCGCCTAACTAAATACGCACACTTTCTACCCTTATCACATCCCTTTACAGCCAAGGATGTGGCTGAGTTGTTTGTATCTGATATAGTGAAGTTGCATGGTTTTCCTAGAAGCATAATTTCTGATACAGTTTTTGTTAGCCAATTTTGGAAAGACTTGTTTAAGCAGTCAGAGACTAATCTCCACTATCGCTATGCTTATCACCTGGAGACAAATGGGCAAACTGAGATGGTAAATATGGGATTGGAGACCTATCTCAGATGTTTCTCCAGTGAACAGCCCAAACAGTGGCTAAAATGGCTTCCGTGGGCTGAATATTGGTATAACACCCCCTTCCATAGTGCTACGGGCATGATTCCTTTCAAGGCAGTATACGGTAGAGAACCACCCACACTGTTCAAGCTAAACGATGAGCCATCAGCAGTTGAAGGAGTGAACGAACAAATTCAAGCTAGAAACATGATCATTGCTAACCTTAAGGAAAATCTAGAGAAGGCTCAAGAGAGAATGAAATCACAGGCTGACAAACATAGAAGAGAGGTCCAAATGGAAGTGGGGGACCTGGTTTACTTATGGATTAGACGGTATAGGCTGAAATCTCTTGCAAGGAAGATCAATAGGAAACTGAGTCCCAGGTTTTATGGACCTTTTAAGATCTTGGAGAAGGTAGGGACAGTAGCCTATAAATTGGAACTGCCACCCACGGCAAGAATCCATCCCATTTTTCATGTTTCACAATTAAAAAAATCACTGCACCCCTCAGTTCCCACCCAAACACTGCCCCCTGGACTTTCAGAGGAAATGGAACTGCAAGTACAGCCCCAAGCTATCCGAAAGGTGAGGAAACTTACTAATGGCAAGATGGAAGTGTTAGTCAAGTGGGAAGGGTTACCAGAATTTCAGAACACTTTAGAAAGTTTGGAAGTGATAAGAGGACAATTTCCTCAATTTCCCCTTGAGGACAAGGTGAATCTTTCAGGGGGGCTATTGATGGGGTTGCCAATCAACCCCATACAACCAAAGTCCACGGCAGGAGACAATAGGGACGGACAGGACAGCAAGGAGCAGGGCCCACTCAAATTATGAAGGTTTATACCTGAAGAGGTAAAAAGGGGAGGGAAAAGGGAGTCTAACATAGAAATACCCTTTTGGGCAGGTGGTGGAGTTAGTAGGGGAAGGTTCTTTTGTTGGGGAAAGGTGATGGAGAGGACATCTTTTGGGATCAGAAGCTTTTGGAAGGGAGAGTGCTGGCCTCTCGAAAGCCAGCTGGTTCTCATGGTTCCTTATGTGTCTTTTAATTGATTTCTCTTGTTTGTAACCTCTGGATTTCCAGGGAACACTGAGTTGGTTTGATCATTGTCACTAGTTTCATGCATTGGAGTGTTATAGTGTGATATTCATTTGGTTGTATCAAGAACTCAGCTTTATCCCAAATACTCTTCTCTACTCTTTTTCTGCAATGTTACAGGAATAAGTTCTAGGTCCTAACACTTGTATGTTTGCTATAGGTGGATTTCTTATCCTATTGATTTATACTTTTCTTCTTTCCCTGAGGCTGCACTACTTTTAACAGTGATAATCAATGTTATATATCCCAAAAAGATTCATCAACATGAACAAAGAAACAGGTAAAAGTTTATAATACAAACAAAATACATGTTACATACCCAGTGCTCTGTACAACTTGACCGAGTGTAACAACAGCTACTTCACGTTTTGAGACAGCTGCTCCATCCAATAAAGCATCAACAATTAGAGGCATAAGTTCAGGAATGTATTGCCTCATTTCAAAACCACCCTAATGAGAAACACAACCCAAAATAAGTAGGTTATTAAGTTTCTTCTTTTATCAGGGAAAAAAAACAAAAAAAAGCAAACATAACATTAAAGAAGACGAAAAGTTCTCACCACCCTGGCAAGATCCCCCACAGTTACAAGAACTCCACTAATAATTCCAGTATTGGCGTTGACATCAATAAGTCTCGCTACAAGTGCCTGACATAATCAGATATTTACTAAAAGTCCAAAACAAAACAAAGCAAGAATGTATCTTGAACACCACAATTAGTTAAACCTTATGAATTGGAGCAATGTATGGAAGTATTAGCCTTTCACAATTCCTTATTAAACAACCAAGTAACTTTGAACTTTCTTCTTTGCATTTGCTATCTGCACTGCTGACATAGCAAGAGAATTAAAGGAAACTGAATAAATAAAAATTAAAAAGAAAAAACTACTTGTCCTACAAGAACAACCCTTAACCATGATTTTCACAATATATCTATTTTATCTACCAATAAAATAGACCCCTCAAAATTACCTCTGCTCTAAGTATGTTAGCAACTGTATAAGATGGCGACGAAGTGCTGGAAGAACATATGCAGGATTTTTCTCTGATAACCTTCCAGCAACAGAAATTGCATACTCTCGAACATCAAAATCCTGCAGAACTAGAATCTATTATCAATAGGAAGTAACAAGATGCAGCTTCAAGAACAAATTACAAGAAACTAAATTTCTATGCAAGTGCAAAGAAGCACTTATTTTCTTTCTTTTGATCGTAAATTATACTAAAACATCTCCATCAACAGAATATTAAAGGAGCTTATATCCTCCAGACACCAGATGCACTTTTCCACCTAGCAACTACCAACAGCCTAATTCAATGCAGCATAAATCACCAAAAGGCCAATATGAAAACTTAAAGGGAGGTTAGTGTATTATTTTAAAGACTCAAAGGGTGTGCATGTATATTTTATATAGTCAAGGGGAGGTTCCAGTACAAATCGAAACTAGAGGGGTTGAAAGTGTAGGTTTTAAAAACCACAAAGGAAGGTAAAGCAATTAACTCTAAACAAATGAAGAAAAATACACATAAATGTCAACCAACTAACATTGTACATGCACTCCTTAAACAAAACAAAAGGACCTTTAAAGTTGTACACCACCCTCCTCTAAATTGCTTCTACATTTACTTGAGTATAACAGAGGAAATAAATCACTCAACATATCCAGCTCACAGGCCTGCAATAAATTTAATATCCTTCCTAAACAACTACCTATATATGAATCAATCGATAGGTCTTAATGAAAAGGTTAAAGATCAAGAATACAAAACCAAAATCTAATGCCAATACCAATAGGTTAAAAACCACAGTAAGCAGATACTGTGTGCCCATGCCCAACCTTCTCTTCCTTCTTTTTATTCTCGAGAAGGGGGAAGGGAGTTCTTTGCGCACATAAAAATCTAGTAGTCATACCTCATCATTTAAAGCAGCAAATACTGCACTCAGATTATCAGCCTGTGCCAAGTACTCATCAAAACCTCTATCTCCATGCAGAGATGTAAAGATAGAGTGGCGGACAGAAACATCGGCATCTGCAACAGCCGAAATGAGAAGCTTCTCTACAAGCTGTAGAAAGTCAAAAATCAGTTGGCAACATGCATATCAACTACATGTGAATCATCACATAAGAATAACATCTAAAGAGAATAATAAAAGGACTGAAAGAGCAAGGTCTGCACTACGAAAGAGTAAGTCCACAACAATAAATTAAATAAGAATATGCCTCCGGCAAAATTGTATCACAGATCATCAGTTAACAACTAATCCCCCCCCCCCCCTTTAAATTTTTTCCTTTTCCATACTTTTCTCATTACCAATCCAAGCAATGGTAAAGTAATTTTTTTTCATTGCATCCCTTCACTTTCGTCCCCATCACATATTTTTTTCATTCCATCCATTCTGACCTAAAACTTCGCAACATACCCTAAGGAGCAGCACCCCTAAGGAAATCGATATAAGATAAAGTATTTCATTTGAACTGCAGTACTTAATAGCATAACATAAGGATTAATTACAGTGTAACCCCCTTGGTTGGGCTAAAAATCAGTTTGTCCCCCCATGGTTTGGAGTGACTCATTCAACTTCCCTGAGATTTCTTTCATTACCACTTCACCACCATGTGATATTTTTGGTCTTCATTTCAACAAAAATAATCATGCGAATGTTAGAAACAAGAAAATTTTCATTGTTGGAACTATATTTCACTTACACCTTGAGCAATTTAATTATCTTTTGAGGCTGTCATTGGACAGTTTAGAATTGAAACTATCCATTTAATCACAGTAGTAACGTCAAATACAGTGAAAATAAATAAACCATTCATTGTGTAACACTCGCATAAAATTTCTAGACCAGTTGGCCAGTTTGAGCTATAATGGCTATATAATAAGAATCAAGCCAGACTGTGGACTGGATCCCAGTTCAACAGATTGAACCAGCCAATCCAGTTCTCATAACAATAGATAACATACTAAAAACAAGCTATCAAATTTTCATTTAAAAAGAAACTAAATAAAGCACATGAAATTCATCAAAACTTATTTATCATTAATAAGAAAAAAATTATGAAACATTTCAAAACTAAGGGGTTATCATGAATAAATAACAATTCTTAAAGGAGTAGCAATAAGCAAGTTCCACAGAATAATTATAAATTTTTTAAAATCACCACAACAAACATAAACCTGCTGTAAATGGGAAAAAAAAAAACTGAGAAATAAACTATCCATAGAAACAGAAAAATAGCTGTAAACACCAAACCTCCTCAACAAGGCAGCGTCGCTTCCTCCCAGATCTATTCGACCTGCTAGAACCAAAATGGGTACATGCTATACCAGAAAAGGAATTTGCAACTAATTTACAGCAACATAAGGCAGCATCTTTTCGAGTGGCTCCATCCTCATCATCCAAGTAGATAACAACTGATTCTCTGGCAAACTCTAGCAGGTCATGGCCCTATATTATAGCATAGAATATGTTTAAACCCTCTGGCCACCTTCTAAAGACTTCTTAAATACAAAAAGGAGATGAAAAAAGATATCACTGGTAAAGTAGAACATAGAAGTAGGATACATTACAGAAGAAAAAACAAGAACCTTGAAGTTGAAACGAGCAAGAGTCTGCAAAGCAAGTTGTACAAGGGCCGGACCACTAAGCTCTGATACTTGCTGAGGTACATTCACCAGTGTTCCTCTACTCATGCTTGCTGCAGGCCTCCCCAGAGGATAGTGGGATTTAGAGAGAACCATAGATATGCTGTCAAGCAACCGGTCTTGGATGGTTGGCAGCAAAGATGGAATGCTGAAATGATAACAAATTAAACAAAAATGTAACACCATCTCAAATTAACCTTTGAAGACGAAAAATTTGTTCCAAACCACCCATGTACCTGGTACTTATTTGCTCAAGGGATTCCACAAGTACTGTTGAAAGACCAGCAGAAAACATAATATCCAGAAGACTACGTACATGAGGTTCCATAGCAGGCCCCATTGCTTTTGCAATACTTCCAACACAAGCTAAAGCCTCAAGTGATGGTTTAGTCCTACGTGGAGCAATCTACATTCATAAATGTATTAACTGCCAGGTCATGCCATTGTCACATGTAGGGAGCTGAACATCAACTAATCATAAAATCTACATAGGACACACAACAGGCAATAAGATAAATTATAGCCGAACACTGACATCAGAGATCAATTACAGCAACATACCGCCTCACGTAAGTGAGTAGTTATTGTCGGCAAATAATGGATGAGTTCCCCATCCAACGCTCCAGCCATCTCCCCAAGGGCAATGAACCCACTATCACGATCTTGAGGTATTTTCAAGACAGCAAGAATATGATTCATGCATATCTGCAAGAGATTTCATCTCCTCAGACACTCAAATAAGTAAATGTTTGAAATTACTATAAAGCCTCCATTCTCAACAATCTGCCTCCCAGCTTTGAAAAGCACAATCAAATGTTAGGGAAAGTTAACATACTGTTAAGTAGTTAGTAACAAAACGATCACGCAGAAAATGTGCAATCCGAGGTAGCAGTGAAGTTATGCTCAGGCGAACAAGCCTATCCCGGTGCTCTAGGTATCTGAGAACAATTTCAGCAACTTCTCTGTATCTTGACATCATAAACTCACCAGTATTCCTGCCCAAAAATATAGCTAATGCATAAATCAGGAACTCAGCTAAGAAGAACTCCAGTATAGTAACTATCTTGAAAAAAGGACAAAATTTATGAATATTAATGTAAACGTTGACAACTCTATTAACCTTAAAAGCTCTCCAACTGCAAGCAATGAACCATGTATGCTGTGAACTGGGGCATTTTTACCCAATCCATCTTGAGTTGCCTCAAACATTCGATAGTACCTGCCAAACAAAGGAAAATAAAGAACTAACTTTCTAAGAGGGACGTACTTAAGAATGGGTAAGATAAGGTATGCATGCTATAAGATGGGGAAAAAGGAAAAAAGGTATCTCAAAGGCAATGCCATAGTTATGATGGCCAAAACCCTCCAACATCCTGCTATATTGCTAGACACTGACACAGTGAATTTACTTCATACGGCCGTAGACATATCTCCTTATTTATTATATTATAATCACTAGCCAGCTCAGCCGTATTCTTTCTCTCATCATAGATAACATATAAAGCTAAATAAACAACCAAGTGAAAGTAATGCCAAAATTTTGCCACGAATTTCAGTAGAACCAGGCATAAAGAAGGTTAGCACACAATATGAGAAGGATTCCTTGCTTTGACACAGTCTATAACCATCTTTTAACACAATGACACACAACATTGTAAACAACTTCAGGTTTACTCAGATACAGAACCAGCAGGCTAGATTTACACAACTATTGACTGAAAAAACTGTAAGTCAACTGCATCAGGTAGAAAAAGAAAACCTGAAGGAACCTACCATAATTGTTTACAATCTAAGAAGTATTGATAAAAGTATGCGTATTGGATACAACACGATACAATACACAAGATATGGATACGTGAATATGTATATACATATACATACATACATACAAACATACATACATACATACATACATATATACATATATATATATATATATATCACAAACTAACACGTTAAAAAGTGAACAATACTTGATATGATACCTAATAAAAATTTATCAGATAAAAAGTACTTCTCTGCAAATAGAAAAGGATTTATCAGAGAAAAAGAATATATAAAAAAACGTTTCTTTGTTTAAAAAAATCCCAAAACAATACCCAAAAGAAAAAAAACTTTTGCTTATTTGCAAAATCAATACCAAAAAGATGCAGAAAGAAAAATTTAGAAAGGCTTCTCTGAATATTTGCTTCTATAGCATTCCCGTAAAGTGCAGAACAAGACCCACTAACCACTTCAGGCCAAAACACAAAACCGAAAAAAGAAGACACACTAACCAATTATTCAAAACTGATACCCAGAAAATATAGAACAAAACGAAGGGAGAGAAATGAACAAATCATTAACCTACGAAAAGAGTCACAGATACAGCAGAACAAGATTGCAACAGAAATCATTAACCAAGGCACAGCTGAAGTGATGGCAAACAGAGACGTATCAGACAAAAGGAAAAGGCTTTTGATAGGCATGCTGGTGTAATGTGCATGCAACATATTTTAAAATTTTGAGCCAGATCTTTGGCTTTAACTCAAAGTTCAGGGTCTATTGTACTACCCTGTTGACCCAATTACCAGGCATGTACTTAAGCAGTCTTACTACAGTTCAATCAAACTCCAAAGGCTCAAACCCCTCCAGAAATTCGAACTCAACTGCAATTATCGTTTCATTATGTTCCAAAGCAAATCCCATATTTAAATGAGTTAGTCAACTCCATTTTCATATTTATAGGGATAACGTACTGTGTAAGCAAATAGCAACCATTACAATCCAACATGGGACATCAACTATCACCAAAGGCAAATCAACATTACAACCAGATTCAGGCTAAGTATGTATTATATGTTGCACTTATAAAGTATGAACTAACCATTGGACACGCCAACGCGTCTCACGTTTCTCGATAACACGAAGGCAGGCACGCAATGCCTCCACAGCTCGTTCACGAACCGGCAATGCCGGATCCCTTAAAGCAACCCAGATAGCATCAACAAATTCAGGTACATGAACATTGAATACAGTTGAAGCATTTTCTGCCATTTCCTGCAGCAGCCAAATAGAAAATAGCCGATATATTTGAGAAATGGGAGACTCTAAAAATGTGGGAGACCAGCAAAATACATGCAGATGAAGAAAACTTGCTCATGAAAAGTTCGGAAGGTTAAAAAAAGTCTCCAACACAACAGAAGCTCAAGAGCCTCCAGCGAGTCCAACCAAAAGAGTAGATAAATATCTATCTTATCTAACAATATTAGGCAACCAAATCACCTAGCGCAACTGAACAGAGAAATGACACTTACTTTCAAGATTAAAACAGCAGCGAATCGACGATACTCCACTCTATTCCCTTTCAGCCAATCCAGAGCAATTTTTACCTAAAGATAAGACAAATAAGAAAATTCTGCTTCAAAAAACAAAGCATTTTATTCTAAAAATCGTGCACAAACCTGGCGTTCCACTTCATCGGCAGTCATTGCTCCACCTGCCCTGGCTAGGTGGCCCAAAACCTTACTAGCATGAACCAAAATTTCAGGATCACGCTTCACCTCAAACACATTGCGCATGTAACTAGAAAATCTTGAGACTTTAGAGGCATTCTCTCCAAGTGCTACATCGATCAACTCATCAATAGCCCTTAAAGCCCCCAAATTTTCAGCGACATCATTGCTTTCTAGAAGACTAGAAATTCGATCGTACAACTGATCCATGAATCGAGAAAAAGCTTCACCACTAAGGTCACGAGCTTCTTCCTCTAGATGTTTTTTCAGAGCATGAGAAGCACCCTCCTGCGCAATTTGTGAAAAAAAGAAAGAAAATTAGTTCTTTTCTCCTTCTACCGCTAAAGATCAACACCCGGTTTAAAAGGTAATTTCCTACGTATTATCAGCATAATCCCGCAAACCCAAGTGATAATGAAAGTAAATTTGAAGTTCCGAATAATACCTTGGGGTTGCCGCGAATATAGAGGTCAGCTAAAATCCGATTGAGTGCATCGAAGCTTCCACCGCTAGGTCCAACGGAAGAAGGACCACCATAACGATGAGACTGCGATGTAGTTGCCATTTGGGTAGCCAATCCTAAATTATAAATTGTCTAAACGAAGAAATTTTCTATAGACAAATATTATGCATTTAGCTAATAATGATGATGTGCTATATCTATGAACATGCCCGGAAAGTCTACCCAGTTTCCTTGTGTCCTATCTACTCCGAACGTCATAGTTTGAGGAGATGAGTATGACCAGGTTTCTGCTTCTGTAGTCTTGAGGGTTTTTTTCCTTTCCAATTTCGTTCGAGGCGCTCCGCCTTCACTTTAAGACAAATTATAAAAAAAACAAAAAAAAAAAAGGTAAAATTCTCTATTTTGGGATTTAATTATTGATAACTAAAAGCAAAAGTAACTTAAAACCAAAAAACATTTATTTAAAAAACGACTTGTCAAATAAAAAAAATTTTTTAGAATAACGGATAAATATTAACATGCAATAATATCAGTTAATTATTGTTTAATATGTGGATGAAAAATTAGATGTAATATTTAATATATTTATAATTTTAAATATACTCATGCACTAAAAAATTATGAATATAATAAAAATTTCACAGAAAAAGTTAACATTTTGAATATGGCTCCTAAAAAATTGAAGACAGCGGATAACAATTTAACAAGCAGGAGTAATGTTTAATTTTTATTATTCTTTAATCAATAAAAAACTAGTAATATTTAATTTGTCGATTTTTAATTGTATTGATTCTTCCTATGATTATAGAGTGTTGGGCAAAATATTTAATTAAGTCTCTAACTAATAAATCGTATATATTTAATTATTTATTTCAATAGGCACAATATAATGTTTTATATGCATACTTTTACTAATCTAAAAATGATTTTATGAGTATTAAATGGGCAACATTAGTAAAATCTAGCTCTCGCTATAATTTAGTTGGGGAAGTTTGATTATAATTCATTGGGTAAATTATAAATTATCTCTTTGTTATCATTTATATGAATTTAAATCCTTAATTTTATAGTCTACACATTTAATTTTAGACACTAAAATTAAAGCCAAACTTGCATGAAATCATCACAAAAAATAAAAGAAAAATGCAAACATTATTCAAATGATCTTGCTTTTTTTGTTTTCCAATTGACACCTTTGCAAATACAAACGTTGAAGTGCTAACAGTTTATATTATAATTCCATTTATTTGCCACAATTTGGGTGCGATTTTGGTGAACTTGGAAATCCCTTAATGCCTAATTTTGATTAAACAAAAATTAATAATCATGTGCATGCATACACATTTTAGCCTACTTGTGTCACAATTCAATCACGGGATACTAAAGCGTCAATAGAAAAAATTCCAAAATATTCAAATGCAAATTTATTAACATAGAAGTCAAGTAGATACAAATCCTACCGCATAATAAATTAACTGTATTTTAGCTTAATTAATATAAAAGTATATATGTTCAAACTTTGTGGCGTTAAAAAGTCATGTAATTATCTATATATAGATAGGGCATTGAATGGTTTGTTTTTATTTTAAATTTTGACTTTGTAATTCATGATAAAATTCTTTTGGGAAAGAATGTAAATTTCTTCTTTTATTTTTTTAATCATATTTATATTTATTTTTTTAGAATATATTAAAGATATTTTTAATCATATTTGTATTTATTTTTGTATAAAATATATTAAAGATGTGCTCTCCCACATTAATATAATACTATAACGTATTTATAGGTTATTTTATCGGCTTCCTAGCTGTACCTCTGCTGAATTAAACTTGACTTGTGTGTGGCAATTTTATGTAATTCAAGATTGATCAATCATCAATGCACCAAACAGTCTTAAGCGCAACAAATTTTTCTTGATATTCAATTGTGCATCTGCTGGCTGTTCTTTTGATTTTGTTGCTTTGAAATCACTCGTGTGTCCTTAAACTGCACTCTAAGTGATTTTACCACACTAGTATATGAAAAGTTCAGGTACTTATTTAAGAGACACACATGTCTCTTGTCATTTTGTCTAATATTAATGCTTCAAAATTCATTAATTATTTGATTTAAGATATTACTAAAATTATGCATTTGTTTAAAGATTAATGTTAAACATATGTTTAAAATCTAATTGTGATTCTTTTTAGTAATTCATTTTAATTAATTAATTAATTGCACTTTTTAATATTAAAACATGATTATAAATTTTGAAAGCACTTAATCAATTTCTCACGTTCATTTAAGCTTCATTGTCGTGCAAGTTCCTTTCTTATTGAAACCCTTACTTACTTGTTTGCTCTAACTTCTATTATTAAGCTTAACCAAGTAATCATTTAATTAAATTTATTTTGGGATTTGTATCATAGCATTTTAATTTATTTAAAAATAATAACTTTGCAATCAAATTTTATCTTAAAAGTTTTTAATCATAAAAAATTTAAAATACTTTTTTAAAAACGTATCTTTTAAATGTAGATGAAGATCCCATCTCTTTTAAACTTCAAAAAAAAAACCTTTAAATCTAATATCTTTAACAAAATTTTAAAAATATAGAATTCGTCCTACTAATAAAAAAATTCTATATAATATATACTAATTTATAAAATACATATTTAACACAATTAAGTAATAAATTTTTAATATCTTAAAATTTTGTTGATAATTAAAATCATGAACTTTTTTGTTTTACAATATAAAACATATTTTCTTAATATAATACCCATAAATAAAAGTGTTTATAAAATAATTGTTTCAAATTTTCTTGATAAATATTTTAAAGTAAATATCAATGAATCTCCAAATTACTTATCGATGATCTCTCTTAATTAGTTATCTTCAATATCTTTAATGTGATTTCACTTATCTCAAATTTTCCCAAAACAAATCTTTCCCATAATTTTTCCCTTTTCATTTTAAATTACTCTCATAATTTTTTGTGTTGTGGATGAGTTGTTAGATTTATAATAATTTCATGTTATCATCTTCAGCAGGTGATCCAATTCAACTGTTTGCGTCATCCAGCCATAAACTGTTTTTGAACCTTTATCTCATTCTGTCGGCCACGGTGCTTATCTCCTCCTTCGATGTTCGTCTTAGCAGCTTGACATATTGATCCGGTCTTCCTTTAGGTATAGGTCTTTTGAGTTTTCTCTTTAATTTCCATTTTTCTTTTCATTAATAGAAGTGTTGATTAAGGCCATAGTGAATTTTCTCCTTCTATATGTACACAAAATCTTCTACTAGCTGGAGCAGGTTCTTCATGTTTCTTCCCTCATATCGTATGATCGCTCCATTTTCACTACTCTGAAGCTCGCCATTATTGCCATTTGTAGTGGTCCACCTACAGGTAACTATCAGGCATCCTCTCCCTTCTTACTTATTAAAATTGCCTCTTCGATGCTTCTTCTGGCTAAATAAAATAATAAGATGCCTTCTAGCTAACTTATTAATCAGAGAAAAAGAAAAAAATGGATATATGATGATATTATGTCCAAATAAGACTAACTTGTTTTAGATAAGTTTTAGCTCAATTGATAGGATTGAACCATTTTAACCAAAGTTAAGTGTTGTAATTATGCATTTGAAAGTATTGATGGAAATAAAATATGTTTCTTTTGGTTGCATGATTATGCTACATCCATTTGTAGTTAGCAAAATATGATGTATTGCTAGCCTATAAGATTGGAAAAGAATATATACATTTTGTAAGAACCCTTAGAACTAACATCTTAGATATCTACTCTTATATAAAGATAATATTGCTAATGAATATATTTATATCCCTGTCTTAGTTTTATAATTTGTTGACACTTTGTTTTTCTTATCTAAACACAGACATCTCAAAAGGTTCAAGATTCCATTGGTGATTGATTTTGCATTGAGGTGCAAAAGAAGAAAAGAAAAGGTCAAGCTCAGTTACTACTTAATAGCTTTTTCCTGATTGATTTTGATTTTGAATTCTTAGTAATTATATTTAATTGATTATTGAGTGGTTTATCTTGACATATATATATATATAAGGTTGTGTATTTCCTTTACAAATATGCTTTCCACTTTTAATAAACTCGTTAGCATTACTTTGTTTGAATATCAAGTACTCATATGTTGATGAGTATCATTGTATAATCTTTATTATTTCATATCTTTTTTGTTTCCTTTAAAAGTCATAGATATCTTTAATGCTTCTTCTTCTCTTTTTTCGTGCAGAAATTTATTAACTTCATTGGTTCAATACATCAATATAATTTAGATATATATATATATATATATATATGTAACTAAACAATCCCAACTTTTTGCTTATCTCAGATTGCTGCTACGCCACCTCCCCTAATTGCAGTAGCTTCATTCTTATGTGATTTTAATATTTTTGGCTTATCTTGAATAGTCTTCAAATTAAGAAAGCTATAATTTGTGGGTGTGTCCTGTGTTGGTAAGAATGCATGTCATTTGCTTGCCATTCTAGATTTTATAGATTGGACCAATAAAGGTCTTCACAATTTTAGCCATGTTGAAGGAAAGAACCACTCCTCCTAGGATGTTAGATAAGATTTTAATTTTTTTTTCTTATTTTTGCCTCTCATTAGTAACAATGTGTGTTTGGAAATATTTTGATAATTGTTAAATTTTGGATTGAATTACAAGCTAAAGTTCCCATTTTACTTACTCACGTTGTTCCTTGAAACTCTATAAATACATTGATAAGGGATAAAAGGCTTGTCAATTTGGTTAGATACAAGTTTTAGTCAATCACATTTCTAGCCTTGTGATGCCTTCTTATGTACATAATTGGGTTTTTATTCTGTATTGATATGAATTGGACTTGAAGTCTTGGATTAAACTTGGAGTTTTGACCTCTCTGCGATTTAATATTAGCAAATATTATGTGCACTACCACCTTTATTGAGTAGTTTTTAATTATGTACGAGGTATTTGTAAAAACAATAATGATTGGTTAATCAATAAATGAAAATAAGTGATACCCATTCTTTTTATCGTAATTATTTTTTTCTACAAGGCAGTTAAAAATGGCAGAAGTGGAAAAGCATCGCAGCTTCAATGGTGACCTTTCATGGTCAACAACAGATAAAAAGGTTCAATGATTAACTTGAAAAGATTGGAAAGCTTCTCAAGGGAAAAGTAATCAAGTTATCTATGTTATTAATATTATTATTGTACTTGTTCTATTTGCAATTATTTTTATTCTTCTAATTTCGTCTTCATGCTTAAGAGTTTACTTTTATGTTGCCTATGCTATACTTGTCTACTGGTTTTTGAGATAGCTATCTTTAGGTTTTAAGAATGCTACAAAGTAAGGTTAAAATATGGTTTTACTTTTCTTTATTTACTAGTTTATTTCATCTTCATATGCATAATTATTTACTAGTTTATAGATTTTCAAAACATCCAATTATAAAAGGTTTTACTAAATGAAAGCCTTTGATAGAAAGAACTATGATGCATACAAACTCACATACACAGAAATGAATTCAAACTCTTATTCGTAGGTGTTTTTAGAGTTTTAGAGTAAAGGTGCTAGTCTTGTTGGCATTTTAATTGCATAAGATTGTGCTTTGCATGACAAGATAATATGCCTATAAGTTATGTTATGGCTTTAAAGTGGCCATTACTGGTTTTTTTGCTCTTTTCTTTATTTAAAATTTGTATAATCACATTACCTTGTATGTAATAGTGTAAGGAATGATAAATTATATATTTATAGGGGGTTAATATGAGATCTTCTAACTAAACTTATAATTAAATTACTTGTTTCCAATTTGTTATAATTTTTTTCTCAAAAGCACGTAGGATTTGAATGATTACATAGTCTTATTTTTTATTTTATCTTTTTTACATGGTTTCATTCCTTGACGTTGCAAAACTTGATGAGTTATATTTAAAGTTGTTGATATTAGATCTCAACAGTCAATTCTATCATCGTAGGTGATGGCATTGAAGAACATGACTTATGTGTATATTCAAATAGTTTTGTATATATTTGCTTTGACCACATGACATTCAATCTAGAGATAAATATTATTTGCCACGACACATATATTCAAAGATTATGAATGTTTTAAATTTGTTATTACTTGTTTCAATCCCTACCTTTTAATTATTTTCTTATTATTTGAAGTTTGAACTAACGAATCCCAATAATATAAAGAGTGGAATTGTTTAGTTTTCGAGAAGTATGAACTTGTTTATCTAAAACAGAGTAGAATGTGATGCAACATGAAGGTAAGTTTAATAATTTCTCCATATGTGTGAATAGAGTATTGATACAAAATTCAATACTTTTTTTTCTATTCAATAATTTTCATGTTTTAATAATTCTAATTATTGAGGATTGTGATATATTTATGTTTACATTACTAAATAAAAAGGTTTTTATGGTAGCTAGAATAGAATTATATGAGAATACTCTTGAGATGGTGATGAAAATTTTGTATGAAACTTTATCTCAACTTTGTAGCATTTATAAGTGGAGGGAATTTTATTTTACCTTTTTCCAATTTTATTTATACTTAGCCACAGTTAAAACTGTTTATATATGTATATGTTGTTTAAAATCTAATATAGAAACTAATAATTTTGTCCTTGATTGGGAACGAATTTTAAGGCAAAAAAATCCATCCCAAATTTGGAATTTTCTATCCTTAAATTAGGATGAGATTTACTTTGGGACAAATTTTTCCATCCTAATTTTAGGGACAAAAAAAATTTGTCCCAAATTACTACAATAGGCCAATTTAGGACAGAAAGAATTCCATTCCAAATTCTGTCTCTAAACAATTAGGGGTGAAATTTTTGAATTTAAGGATGACTTGTTCTCTTGTAGTGTTATACATTAGTCAAATGTTGTTAAAACTTTTTATGTAATTTATTTCCAACAACATTTAATGGATACCATACCATTTGTCAACTATTGCTAGCAAATGTAGTAGAAAAAATTATAAAAATTATACCTCTTTTTTTTTTTTTAAAGAGGCATTGTATTTGCTAGCAATAGTTGACAAATGTCTAAATTATGTAAAGCCAATTAGTAACTAATTTCCAACCATTAGCATACAAATTGACTTGGAAATTATTAGCATTATTGAGTCAATAGTGTTAGTTAAAACAAGTTCACTCGAAACTTATCACCTTTTCTCTCTTTCTTTGCGTTCAACTCTTTCTGAGAACTTGGATATTGTGGGTTATTCTTATTTACTAATTTATTTGAAGATCTTCACTATGGCTTCTACTTCTATAGGTCAAATTACTTTTCATTTTATATCTTCCATTCTAAACCTACTTAGATATATTATTGTTAGCATATGATTGTTGGCAAAGTGAGCTAATCTCATATTCTTTATTTCAAGTTCATGTTAATTTTCATTACAGCCTTGCATATACTACATGTCACATTTTGTGTTCCTTTTTATTATTAGTTCTTCCCTAAAGTTGTCATATTAACAAACAAAATTACACAAAATAATTAAATATCTTTTTTTGGAAAATTGTACTTTAAATCCACTTATACATGGGCTATCTTGTTGATAATCACTTATGAAAAGAATGGACATACCAAATACGATGGAATTTTTCTTAAACATTTATTTTCTTTGAAAATTAGAACACTATTAAATGATAATTCAATTAATACAGAATAAAAATAATTTTCTGAATCTGCACAAGAATGCCAAAACGAAATACAAAATGAAGTCATGAATGAAAATCAAATTTTTATTTGCAATGTAAGGAAACCAAATTCTGAATATAATAGTAAGAAACATCCAACAAAACCATCAGAAATCAAATGCTAGCTCTAGGCTAGTTTAATCATAACAGCACATATATCAAACTTAAGTAATATGACTTAGTATGATCAAAATAATAGCATTACATCTTAGTTAAATCTAAGTAACAACATTATGCCTCAGCCAAAATATCATAATACTGACATTTTGCCTCAGTTATATCAAATTGTAGTGCACTACAAGTAACATTTACTATGGTTAGCTGCAGGGTCCTGTCTAAATATTATAACTTAAAAAAACACAGTCAAAATTTTCACAAATTTAGTAACTAAGCTTTTTTTTTTGGTAATTAAAATTATACAGATTAATCTCGATTAGCCAAAAAATTCAATACATGTCACAATAATGGTAAAGCTTCACAAAATTCTTAGATTTTATAATGATCAAAATCATGTGAAGAAATTAAAAATCCATATTCAAAGTTATTCATGTTGGCCAAGGTGTGTGGCAACAATTGTCCCATGGTAGACGCCCAAGTGTATGACTAAGTCACAATCGAAATGTGACACTTGTACTAAGTCATTGTTAACGAGATAGAGTTGCACCCTGACTAATTGGTATAACTTTTAGCTTAGTGGTAAGTGATTAATCCTACAATTGGTATCAACAATTCAAAAATCTAGAATCAAAGTAATTCAGAATCACAAAATCATAATAATTCAAGGATCATAGTACTTCAAAATATACATAATCAAAATAATTCAAACAATTAGAAATTTAATCAAATGCTCGATAAGGTTCCATCAAATTCAAAGATTTCCAAATATTCAAAATATACAAAAATGATAAGGTTTATAAATTTTAAGAAGTCTGTCACATGGCACTGAAATATTAAATTATAATCACTTTCACAAAGGAAGTATAAAAATAGGAAAAACATGAATAATTAACATTATATACTCACCTAATGATGGACACCACAGTTAAATTCTTACTGTTTCCTTCACAAAACTTCCAAACTTGAAGAGGAAACATTTGATGCCCTAGAAAGCAAAGGACATAACCTTAACTCTCAAAGCCAAGGAATAACCTTAATGCAAATTAAGGTTCATTTATATTGGAATCAAAAGTTCCTCATAGTAACCTAAGTGGTTAATAGGACGTAACTTCCATTCTCAAGACAAAGTGAGCCAAATAGTTAAATTTTAGTATTTGTGGAGATTTTTCTAAATTTTTGATAAACTCTTTTACCCTTAATTTTTAATCAATTTTCACTTAAATAAAACCCTTACATAACTTAACTCATCAATAAAATGGTATATGGAATCTCTTGGTCTTTAAATATAGAGTCATAAAAAATTAAGGTAATTTACTTATACTACATGAATTCAAGGACTAGTGACACCAAAATCCCAATCATGAGAATAAGACTTACTTATTATGAGTAGGTGTCATAGAGCTTGTTGAACATTTGCTAAGCATCCCAATTCTTTCATTTAAATCACCACAAAATGCCTTCATAGTTTGTTTAATTATATATATATTTTTTGTAAATTATATATATATATTTTGTAATTATATATATTTTATATGTAATTATATATATATTTTATATTTTTTTTTACCCTTGTTAGACAATAAAATTCATTTTTGCAAGAGTAAAAGAAGTAAAAGACTTAAATTCAATCCATCATGATACGTAGTTTTACCTCTTCATGAAGGTGAGCTAAATATATTGGAATTGATGCTTATAACAACCAATACCACTCACAAAAGCCCTATAGGGAAGACAATTTAATTCCTTCCAATCCTTTTAAAATTTTCCTCACAAAACATTATTCAGATTTCTATGGTACCAATATCATCATCTTACCATTGTAATTCCAAATTTCCAAAAGTATGGTTTCACACATTCAATCTCCCATATTAGTTTGTAATATCTCCCTTTTTCTCACAAATATTTATATTTTTAGTTTATTTACATTATATATATATATCCCAAAAATTTATACAAAACCAAATAGCTCAAATTATCACTTCTACATATCCTTTGAGTTGTCCAACATTGTTAAATAACTTAGAAATTATACCCAAGATAATTTAAAATAATTACACCAAGCTAATTATCATTCTAATGAATTTTTCTTCATCAAGCTTTTCTTTACTACAATGAAATGTATGATAAATGCAAAAAAATTCTCAAGACTACTTACAACTTAAAACAAAAACTTCAATCAACCTTAATCCTTCTCCTTGAGGTCCAAAGATGTTAAAGGGAACAAGAGATATTCAAATTCCACCATCTTACATGCTTCAACTAGCTGCCATGAAAATGGGGTTTTCAAATCAGTGACCAAAACACCAAAATGGCATAGGAAAAATGTTAAACTCTTACCAAGTTCTAAAAACCCCAAAGAAGTTTAACCAAACAACTCCAAATCGTGCTCGAATCATGAGCTGAAGCTTGACCTATGTGAGTTCATACATTAAAAGGGGTTTTTCAAAATTTGGAGCTAAATCACCAAATTAAATTCTGAAACTAGAGAAGAAATAGTCAAAATTCATTTCTAAGAAAAGCCTTAACAAAATTCAAATCAAACTGACTAAATTGTGCCAAACTCTGAACTCGGATCATTATTCATGTTATTTTGCATGGTCTAAGATGGATTTCGATTCTTGAAGCCAAATCACAAAATAGAATGCTAGAATTAAGGGAGAATTGGTTGAAAATCACTTATAAAGAGAATCCCTCAAGAAATTTGGAGTAAAACTCACCAATTGAGTTGAATTTCTCTTCTAAAATATACCTTCATGTTGGACGTTGTCATAAAAAATTTCAGGTATTTTTTGTTTAAGATGGCAAATGGCTAGTTGTCGTCACACCCCAAAATCCCTGAAGTGGGACCGACACAGAACACGAGGAAAATTCTTGAACTTGCAAGCCTACACTAGATGGACATTCAATACCATGCCAAATTGTACAATTTTTACCTCATGCATAATAACTTTGCCTTTATATAGAAATAAGTGATTTATATAAAACAAGGAATTTTGTAAAAATTTCAGTAGAACCTCCCTAATAAACAAGACATCCCGAAATTTCTATAACCTCCTCTTAGGCAACAAATCATATATAAGAGAGCTCTACTCTCACTGGCATAATGCAGTACAGCAAATATCTAATTACAACAATAAAGAAAGTTCACTATGGTTACTATACAATCCCAGAATAACAAAACAATGGCTATCACTCTAACTATAAATAAATCTAAAAAAAAATGGGCCATGGATATCAAAATAATAATAAAAAAAATGGATCCCGCAATCCCAAGCGGGCTCACCACAAGAATTCCCGTCACTGCTCTGCTTCCTCCGGGAATTCACCAGTCTCCCTATTTGAGACAAAATTTTTCCAGCAGATAACACCCCAAAATCAGTAATAAAGTTACATACATAAATTGAAATCAAAACATGATCAAGAGTTGAATGATATAATCTAAACATATGAAGACTTTCATCTACCCACAATTACAAATTCCAATAAAGTAGAGACATAACAAAATCAAATTGGTAATTATAAAACATTTCTAAATACTGAAAAGTGAAATATGCAACAAAAGAGTGTTATCTGTGCACCTAAGTGTTGTTAACTACCAGAAACCCAATGCCTTCTCTTGGGTGGTCGTCTCACCCCTATGAGTTACTTACATCATTTGAAAAGCAAACAATTATTCTTCTTCCTCCTCCCTCAACCAATTTAGGCATTAAGTACAAACTATAAGAAATTATCTCCTAACCTATAATTTAACATTAAAGAGTCTTTCTACTCCAAAGAGGCTTATTCAAATGGAAAACCAAGTCCCAATTACCTCATCCAACCAAAATTCCCTCTTAGGCATATTGTCAAGCAACCATGGATTTTTCCCATTCTCACCCATTCAATTCTCATTCATTGACTTTCTATAACTCTCATAATTTGCTTTTTCTAGCTTATTTAGACATAGGTCATGTTTACATATTTCTAATCTCCCTAGAGCATTCCCATACTTGCAAAAATTTAAGAAAATTATGAATAAGCTCCAAATCATCATTCCTAACCCATCAATAATTTTTAAATATCCCAAATGTTGCCTTGAAGCTGCCAATTACACGTTAAGTCCTAAAATTTTTTATTTAGTCCCTAAGAACCCTAAATCTCGGGCAAATTAGGGGTTTCCATCCCAATTCGAATTTTATGCAATTAGCAATGAATTATGGCAAAAAATAAGTTGGAATTAATAATGTATAACAAAATTTAGCTTAAAACTCATCGAATCCAAGTAAAAATGGCTGAGAAACTCGTGATCGGTGACTTTAAGCTGCCTACTGGAAAATCTACAAAACCACTAGCCAACGGCGATCGATGTCAGGTGGAAAATGACGATGAGGAATAAAACCCACCCAAGAAACAACGGTAAAGGGGCTCACCAGAGCTTTAACGAGCTTCGAAATTTTTAGTTTCTTCGCAACGGGAAGTCACGGTTTCTCATCGAAAATGGCAGCTTCGGTCGGCGGCACACCGACGACGTCCACGTGGTGGTGAGTGGCAGCTCTGGCGAGGCAGATGGATGGCTCTGGTGATTGTTCACAACTCCACACCCTCAGCTATTTCATTGTGTTGAGCTGCCGGGGAAGAAAAGAATAAAGGCCAGGGGTATTTTGGTCTTTTCACATTGGAAGGGGACACGTGTTAGCTTCTAAAAAAACAAGAAGAGTTGGGGAAGTCAAGTCTCGAACTCGTGGCCTCTTGAATATGCACATGGAGCCTAACCACTAAGCTAGTCTCAATCTCAATATATAGTTTCACTTGATAAAATAATATACCTTAGTCAAATTTCTTGCAAAAATTTCTCTCATTTAATTTTTCATTAATAAATTATTAATTATAATTATCCTTCTAATTCTCCATTAATTAGGTCATTACACTAGTGGTGATCGAACTTATGAGAGGTGACAGTGGAGGAGCAAGATGACACAAATTGAATAGGGAAGAAAGAGAAAAAAAATCTTATTGCTTTATGAACATCTACATGATGGAAATGAGGTGAACATGTGAAGGAAAAGAGAAAAAACTATGGGGGTATTCTGGTAATTTCTTAGGGACACTTGACAGCTGTAAAAAAAATGAACTTTGCCTAAATAGTAATGAGATTCAACTTAGGCTCTCTAATTTACATGTGTAAAGTTTAGCCATTTGTGCTAGCCTAAATCTCAAGTTTCATATCCATTGGCTTAATATATGAAGCTTCCAAATTTTTTTATTTCACAACAAAATATATTTTTATACTTCCCCCAAATGTATTACCTTCTATGCTCCTATAAATGCCAATATTTACAAAAATTTCCCACTAAGATAAAATATAAAAAAGGAATCATTATTGTTACACATCTAGTTGATTCTATATTATAATCTCTAACTATATATTGCGATAATTCATCTCTTTTTACCAAGTACATTTATAAAAGAAGATTTTGAAGAAGTTCATTATAGTGTTTTGCATGTATTGTTCGATAATTTTTTCTTATTACCTTTATTTATTTCAAAGGTAATAAATAGTATAAGAGTAGATTTTCTAAATGTACTCAATATAATGTGATTTTCAAATTAAGTGCAGTCAATTTTAATATTAAAAATTACATATCAATATTTAATTATCATCAATTTATAATATAGTTTTTAATTAAATGACAAATATAATTTTATTTTATTTATGTGGCTGTTTTATACAATAACAAAATAAGATATTATTTCAGGACAAATAGAAATTTGACTATAATATGATAACGTTTCAATCCTTTCCAAAAAAAGAAAATTAGCAGTTGATATTATTATAAATATGAAAACATATAATTCCAATTTTTACTAAAATTAAAAAAAGAAATTTCATATGGGTCAATCTCAACCGCTAGGTTAATCCAACAGCTGAGATTCTTTAAATTTGGACATAATTCCCATACCCAAATGTTGAAAATCTAGAGCTAGTAAAAGCATTCATTTGTACTATATGTAGGATTTTATAAGATATGAATGAATAGATACAGGGATTAGTTTATTTAGAATTAGATTAATTTGCAAAATGACGTTGTATATATATGTGACATAACATGTTATTATTACATAAAATATGTTAATAGAGTTTAAGATGTTGAAAAAAAAAAGGATTTGCTTTCAATTATAACTAATACTCCACTAGCTTTAAATTACCTTCTATGATTTTTTTTAATAATAATGATTTTTAAAAAATATTATGTCATATGTAATTACAAACAATTCTTTTTTCCAAAATTTTTTTAATAATTATTCTATTATATATAACTAATAATCAACATAATACAATGAAAATTTATCAGTGTTAAAACTAAATAATAGTGCATCATATATAAAATTTATGAGTGCAGTATTTTAAAATATGGTTTTTTAAACCTAAATAACTTAAAGGTATCATATTAATATTTTTTATTGAATTTTTGAAAAATAATTAATTTAATATTTTGGTTAGACCTAATTTAAGAGTTAATTTGTTTGACACAAAAATAATTAATTAAGTGTCATATTTAGTGTATTCAATTATAATGTAAGGATATAATTGTAATTTATTATTGTTTGGGTTAATTTTATTATAATTATATCTTTACATTATAACTCGATGCATTAATGCATTTAAAATTATGAATGTACCAAAGATGATACTTTAATTTTATATTTAAAATCTTAAGTCTAAATTATATTTTAGGGTCTAAATGGCACCGAGCTCATTAAGTATTTTAACTTCAATTAATTATTAAATATAGATTTAATTGATTTTTCTGGTCGTAATATTTAATAGATTGTTGTGTTATATAATTTTTGCATTCTCCAACCATAAGAAATGTCTCTCGAGATGAGACAAGGCCAAAAATGGCAATCACTTTTATAAGAGTAAGAAGCAAAATAAAAAATCTACTTAATTGCAAATTGGGATTTTGTTATCCAATTTTGAAATTTAATCAAATTAACTATTACTTTTTCCCGTAATTAATGGTCCTAGTGTCATTAATTTTAAGAAAGTTTACATAATAAGTTTCGAACCCAGATGATAATGATAGTAAATTTGAAGTTCCAAACAGTATTTTAGAATTTTGCCAGTATAAAGCTCGGCTAAAATTCAATTGAATGCATCGAAGCTTTCATCACTGAGTCCAATGGAGGCAAAGCCATACTGGCGGTGGAACTGCAGCATCGTTGCCATTCGGGTACCCAACCCTAAATTACAAACCCACAGTGTCTATATGAAGAAATCTATGAAATATAAAGATTGTACATTTAGCTTGTGTGATAATGATGATGTGCTACAACTATGAGTATGCCTGGAAGGTTTACCCCGTTTTCTTCTATCCTCTAGTGTTCTATGATCTATCTACTCTGAATATCATAGTTGAAGAGATGAGCATAAACTGGTTCTTGGGTTATTTAGGGTTTTTCCCTTTCCAATTTCATTCAAGGCATGCAGACATTTTCATTTCAAGACTAACCAAAAAAAAAACCAAAAGAAAAAATATACAAAGTGCACAAATTTGGGAATTAATTATTAACAACTTGAAGCAAAAATAACTTCGAATAAAAATGAATGACATTTATCTAAAAAAAACTCCTTGAAGAAAAAACATTTTCTTTAGAATAGCAGATAAATATTGTTTAATGTAACTGCAAAAAAGTCAACATTTTCAGTTTAACTCTCAAAGAATGGAGGACAACCGATAACTATTTAACGAGTAGTAATAATGTTTAATTTTATTATTCTTCGATTAATAAAAAATTAGAAATATTTATTAGCTTAAATTAATGACTTGATCCCTTAAATTTATTTATTATTTCAAAATGGTCCCTCAAATTTCAAATATTTTAAAATGATCTTTAAGTTTTTAAATCATTTCAAATAAAATCCTTTTAAAGAAATTATGTTATATATTAACTGCATAAGTTTTTAATAATGACGAGACAACCATATATATATTTTTAAATTTAAGTGATCCAATCAATCATTAATCAGAAAAATAAAGAGAAAATGGTCGAATCTAAAGTGCTATCTCACACTTCCTCCTCCAAAAGGCAACATCTAGTGGGGCAAGAAAGAAACTTGACCGAAGTCATAGATCTACGTAGTCATCTATGGCTTCTGTCCAAGTACTATGGCCCACAAAAATGGTAGAGCTCTTCCTCAAAACCCGGGACCCCCAATTTATTGATCGTCCATTCTTGCTGGGCCAAAAGAAATATTCTTTCAACGATTTGGACAACGTATTTTTTTCCATCCAATGGTGATTGCCAGAGGGAAATTAGACAGCTATGTGTCATTCATTTATTCAATCCCATGTTGAAATAATTTTAATATTTATGGATTATTATTAACTATTTTATTATATTAGTATCTTATTAATTCTAATTAGGCAATTAATGTTATAATTTATAAATTAAGAATGAACTGAGTTTTATTTTAATATGTGTAGATAATCGGTGATGAGTTCGATTATCCATAAGCCCGCTGGTCAGAAACCCAACCCACAGCCCAAGAGTATTAGTAATCATCCCGTCAGATTACTAATCTAAGATTATTATCCAGAGAGAGATTTTATGGGCTTAATTTTGATTGATTAATTAAATTTAAAATTGTTTTAAAGATTTTGGAGGATTTTACTGAATAATATTAATTAATGATATCATTAAATAAAATCCTATAAATAACACACTGAACCCTAGTTTTCATACAACAAAATTTATCATTATCTCTATCGTCAAAACATTCTGAGAAACGCTATATGACATTGTGGGTTGAACTTATTGGACTCAACCAGATCAACGACGTCGTCTTCATCAGATTAAATTATTAATTAATTTATTTTTTTTAATTTATAATCATATTTAATTATATGTTCTAATTCAGCTTTCATCGTAAGTGTGTTCAAACATTTTGCGCATCCAAGAAGACGAAGTGCTCCGAATGATGAATAAAATAGCAGAGTCGGGTTCTTTTAATAAGGTAACTTGAGTGAGGCGGTGATGCATCTGACAGCAACATAATATGCAAGATTGCTTTTGGGAAGAGATATGAAGATGAAGGAAGCAAAAGGAATAGGTTTAATGGAATGTAGAATGAAACGCAGGCCATGATGGCAGAAGCAGTGCGATGATGCTGTGTTTTAGAGAAGGAAAGACGTGAGATGGCATTTCGGATATTAACCATTTTCTCTTTCCCTTTTTTAATTATTTTTGGATTGAATGCCAAATTATTACTTAAATTTTAAGAAAAAATTATACAGGGTTGTTACGTCGAAAAACTCAGTGTTAATATTTAACGGAATTTGTCTAAAGGACTTTATTAGATGATTTGAAAACTTAAGTGATCATTATAAAATAATTAAAACTTGTGGGATAATTTTGAAACAATAAATAAAGTTAAGAGACCAAGTCACTAATTTAACTTATTTATTACGCCAATTTTTAGTAGTCTTTTGAAGTTGATTCTTCTTACAAATGCAGAGTGTTAGACAATATAATAAAATCAAGTCCCTAACAAATAAACCATATATATTTAATTATTCATTTTGATATGCACAGTTATAGTGTTTTACATGTATACTCTTATTAATTTAAAAATGATTTTATGAGTATTAAATGGACAAAATTTTAGCTCTCGCAGTAGTTTAGTAGGACGAAGTTTGATTATAATCCATTGGATAAAATATAAATTATCTCCTTGTTAGCATTAAATATGAATTTAAATCCTTAATTTTCTAGTCTACACAATTATAAACACTAAAATTACGCCAAACTAGCATGAAATGGTCACAAAAAAAAAAAAATGCAAACATGATTCAAATGATCTTACTTTTTTGGTTTTGCTATTGACACCTTTGTAAATACAAATTAACGTTCAAGTGCTAACAGTTTATATTATAATTTCATTTATTTGCCACAATTGGTGAACTTGGTAATTCCTAAAATGCCTAATTTTGATTAAACAAAAATGAGGTCTCCTGGCAAATATTTGGGAGGGAAATAAAATAATAATAATGATGTGCATGCATACACATTTTTAGCCTATTTGTGACAGAATTCAATCACGGGATACTATTCATGACAGTCCAAGTCCATAATTTGCCCCAACAATTTTTGAACAAGAAGAAGAACTTGCTTGAGCCATCAAGAGTTTGCTGCTATATTTCAAAACATCCTTCTTCGGTTCCTCCGATGAAATCATCGATTGTTGCAATTGATTAAGTGAATCAAGTTGATCAATAGGGCTCTCCCACCAAAACTCCCTCTGCTTTACTTTCCTTGCTAAATTGAGCTCTTCAACTTTCTTTTTCTCAATCTCCAGTTCATTAGAACTCTTGAGTCAATTGCATGTTGAGATTACGAACATTAGAGTTTCTATAAACACTGATCGATGTGTCTATGTGCAAAGAGTTTCGAGCAATTAGATAATGATCTATTATGGATTCAACTGCTGGGTGGCCAAAAGAGAGAGCTTTGTTAGCAGGAGAGAACACTATCATGGCGATTTCTAGCACACAAAGCGTTCAAAACTTGCTAGCTTTCTTAAAAATTCTGAATAACGCTTGGAGAATGTGACTTGTTGATTACTTTTCTTTGATATTTTCTCTATAGTTATCTTTTGGCGACATGAGAAACTCTTTTTGTTCATTACGATGTTGGAAAGAAAGAGAGATGATAGCAAATGCTTCTTATTGGGTTTAGGAATTGTGACTGTTGGAATGGAAACATGGGCATTTATATATGATGCTAAACACATAGTTTATACATTACCAGAAAAACGCGTATTTGCGGCGGTTATTTAGTGGGGGTGATATAAAACCTGCTAAATGAACAATTTACTGAGGGTTTTTATAACCACCACTAAATGGTATGTTAAACCATCGGTGTACGAAAAAAATATGCTCTGTAGAGTTGCGCACTTCATATTTCGATTACGATTTATCGGTGTTAGAGAAGACTTCTCCTTTTGCTGAAACCCTTCACTCTTCTGATTCCTCTTCGATTGAACAAGAACAACCCTCTCCATATCTTGAACAAGAATGATGCCCACTCTGATTCCTCTTCAGGTACTCAATTTCTCAGTCCAATGCTCCCATCTTTCGGTGTTTACTGCTGATTTGACCTTTCATGTTTGCATTGCCTGTAGGGGTTTGGTTTTTTATTCTTGATTGGCTAAATGGGTCTTCGATTTCAAATAGGAAGCATGATTGGTTAGGCTTTATATGGGTTTTGCTGATCAATGAGGTCCGATGTTGCTGGTTTTTTTTGTTTTCTGGTTATTTCAAATCATCATTATCGGTGCTGGGTTCCTCTTTTCATTAGTCGATTATACTGGTTTTACATTTGCTGATTGTTTTTTGATGTTGGGTTCTTTTTATTTGCTGATTCACTTCATTATTATTATTACCTAGTGTGATTGATTCTGTCGTCACATTACACTTCATTCTCACTTTCTCACTATCATATGCTGCTCCTCTTTAGCCTAGTCTCATTCCAAAAGAGCCTAAACTGAAGGTTTGTTCTTCCCTTTGTCTTTGGATGTTACTTTCAATTATCTTGTAGTTGATATTTCATTGCATCGTGTTTATAATTCTGTGTATAAAGAAATTAATCTTTAAATTTATATTTCACTGGAATGAGCAGAATTTCTTTTGGGTACTTCTAAACTGGGGTTATTTGAGATTTGAATTTGGAAAAGCTTGGAATTTTAATCTTGCAGTATTTTTTTCAATCTTGGCTTCCCTCAGAATTTGAGTGTTCAATTTCGTAAGTTTGTGATATATAACAACTTTCATGTGGTCAGGATTGATAAATCTTGCATTCAATACTGCAATAAAAAAACTTTGACAAAACTACCATATTGTTCTGTTTTTGGCTGTGATATTGCTTGGGTTTGGATTTTAACAAGATTGAACGAGATAATTCTAGCAAGAACTTTCTAGTGTAATATGAAATTAGTGTATTTCATATTCGTTTATGCTTGTTTTTATAGTGCTTGGTGCTTGTTCATATTTGTTCCATATAAGATTGGTTGGTTATGGTTTCTTCCAGATCTTTTAGCTTTAATTTGTCATCTTATTCTCTGCCCTTTATATCTGGAATAGGCGTTCATGGATTTGGGCATTTCCACTGTATATATTTGCTATTGTTGATGACTTAAGGCCCAACAACAATTGTTATGAATAACTGTGTGTACATTTTATATGGCCAAAAAAAAAAAATTTATATGAGCAAATTACACCGTCTAAATTCTGAAGTTAAATTATTACTGGAATTAGCTGAATATCTTTATATACAGATTTGGTCAGTAGCAATTTCTTTTCAAATTTATCTATCCTTAGATATAGAAAGCAAGAATATATAGGGGAAAAACAAGTTAGCTTAATCATTGATATATAGTATTTTGTTAATTTTACATTTAGAATTGCTGAGGGCATGCTATTAGCTAATGGTAAATAACCTTAGTCTAATTTTATCATAAATAAGTAACTTTTGTACACCCTTTTGATAATATTAGGTAGTATACAAATTTAATATTAGTTGGTGAAACAATTGTATCATGTAGCAGATTTTTTTGGTTTGATTTTAGACTCTGTCATATTACTTATTAAGCAGTCAGTAAAAGTCCGCCAAATTATTTTAAGAAATTAGATGCGTTTGCGTGCATCATTTACATATACATATTTGTTTTTAGTCAATACTAGCTTAGCTTAAGTTTCAGCTTTTCAAGGTTATAATGTTTGATATTACCTTACTGTTATTTGATATATTTTCATCCTATTACAGTTTAGTACTGGAAATAACACATAAAATTGCAGACTTTTGACTTGATTGGGATAGTTACTTTGATTTCCTTGACTTTTCAAGCATTGTATTCCTCTCTCATACTGTTATCCATTTGCTCCTCTGGAACCTCTTTCTTTATCTTCTCCAAGCGATGCTTTGTCAGTTCAATCTGCCTCTGGAGCTTTTGTTTGCTCAACATTTTCTCTTCATGTTCTTTCTGTAATGCCTCCAGCTCGAATGCCTTCGTTCCTAATCAAATCTCTAATGAAATGAAACTTATTTATCAACAGAGTAAACGTACTATTTAGAAATGACATTCACAATTTTGTTATTTATGTGATTAGTTCTAATAAAATTTAGATAAAATACTAGCCAAACATTAAAGATCTTTATGTAATTTATTTTAAGTCACAGAAAGACAAACTGATTTCAAGTCAACTTACCTATTAATGCATGCAAAAGAATTCATCCTCAATATTATGACATCTAAGAGGTACACTATATATGTTAAAAATCCAAACATGGGGTAAACCCAAAAAGTAGAAATGCTCCTTCACCCTTCTTTTATAAGTTATGTTTATATGTATAAGGAGATGGGCACACTATCGTTATTCATATAACTTCTAGTAATATAGTTAGGGATACGTGCATTTACATGAACGATTCCTTAATATATGATTTAGAATTTTTTTGTTGTTGTAGAAGAGACCCCAAACTAATTACATAGCATAGTATAGTTAATATTTGCATTGAATAGTTAATATTTGACAATTACTCAATCTTCCAATGATTTAATAGTATATTTATAGAAAAATTTATAACTTCAATAGAGAATGTCACATTGAATTCCTTGTTCTGGTCATATTTTATAGTGTTTATTGTGTCTGTTGAGTTTAGCTCTTTTCCATGTTAAACATAGGCTGTTCAGAGTTTTGTTTTTTTGACTCAAACAAGTTTTGTTCTTAATAGAACAGATATATATTATACGTTCTTGCTTCATTATGAATGAGAAAATTAAATCAATGAAGCCTTTGCAAATGGGTTTCCTCTACTACCCTTGGCATGAATACTGAAGACCGACAGGTCTTTTTTTTCCTACTACACTGTTTTTTTACTGTTACTGAGGTAAGAGAGGATCAGATGCTGAGGCAATGCAATATGGTATTAATTAAAAGAACATTCCATATGTATGAGAATTTTTTAACCATTTTTTTTTCTTGTAGTTATGTTGGATTGTAAATTTAGAATGTGCTTATTTCATTCCTTAAGTACTTAGTTTGATGCTCAAATATATTAATTATGTCTAGGCCTAATAGCTAACTAGTATAAGAATAGATAATGATGAAAGTGGTTTTGAAGATGGGTCCATGTTGTGTGTTTATATGTTAAGGAAGGTATTTCTTTCTTATATTTTTTGGTAAATTAATAATTAAGTTCACAAAAGAATAATTATTTTAAGAAATTTGATTTTTTAAAGATAAAATTTATAATCCTTATGACATTTTCTACTTATTTGTACTATACTCCATCAATCACATAAATTGGTTTGTTTAAATTCCTGACATCTGGTACAATGTACTTAACTACCATATAATATTCATACTAGCTTCTTTAATAAATTTGCTTTTTGTTTATTGTGTATTGTATTCTATGGGTAATTTCTTGATGTGTTGGATATTTGATGAATTTCCTCTTTATCAAGTATATCCATAGATGGTCTCTTGCTATTTTAATTATTAATTCTTTCTTTATTTTTTAGGCTTGGATAGTTGGTTTGAACTATCAGCCACTAGAGAAATTGAGTCATTCTCTTTAATATAGCTCTTGGATTTTAAGCTTCATCTTCATCATGGTGTGATTATTCAATAATCATACATTGTTGGAAGATGAAGCTTGAGTTTATTCTCTTTAGAGTAATAAATTGTTTTGATATCATTATATGTAGCTAATTACGTCTTGATTACCTTATGTTTTGATCTTTTAGGCTAAGGTATGGATAAATCTTGGATCATCAGGTCGTGTAATATGCTTGAATATGTGACTGGGTTAGAAGGATTTTTAGATTTTGCTTTTGCACATGCGTCGAGTAATGGCAGAATCAAGTGTCCTTGTTGTAATGACCCAATTACTTATAATTAATAATTTTAGCTAATGGAAAATTAAAGGAGTAAATTATAGTTAATAAGTCAGTTAATGAAGATTAAATGAGAGAAATTCTACAATAGAATTTGGCTGAGGTATATTATCTTGTTATGTGGATTCTTACAATGAGATTGAGGCTGGCTCAGTGGTCAGGCTTCAGGCAGTTACTCAACAGGCCATGGGTTCGAGACCTGGCGTTGCTAACCTTCCTATTTTTTAGGAGCTGACACGTGTCACCCTTCTATGTGCAAAGGCCGAAATGCCCTTAGTGTTTTTTTTTTTATCTTCTTCTCCTTCTAGTTGAACGCGTGCAGACACAGTGAGAGGGCTGAGAGTGAACGTCCACTATAGCAGTTCGTCCACTCGCTGGAGTTGCAGTGCCTCCCCCCCTGAAGGTTGCCAGCCCATCACCGGCCAGTTACCGCCATGTCGCTGGTAGAGGAGCTCACTTTTCCGTCAAAAACCGCGAGGAGGCACGAGCTGGAATGAAGCTCCGGTGGCTCGTTTTCCATCGCGGTTTGGGTGGGTTTTGCTCCTCACCTCCTCGCCGTCACTTTCCACTTGACGTCGAGCTCAGTTGGCCGCCGGTGAAGCAGTTTTCCTGTGGATTCCGAGGAGCTAGGAACAGTGGCATGTTGGGGCGAATTTGGTACGTTTAAATCGGTTTTTATTGATATTGATGTTAGGAGAAGCATTTTTGGCACCTATACTTTGAATTTGAGCTCTAGAAGCATGAATTTTAGCTAGATTTTGGGGAGGGAGGCTGATAGGGACTAAAATGAAAAGCTTCGAATTTTTGGGGTCTTTAGAAAATGGGAAATGCTGACTTGTAATGAGTTTAAATTGATCCTATAATAACACTTTTAAGTTGGATGGCATAAAAATTTATAGTTTGTCATGGATTTCCTTGAATTGAAGGCTAGGGTATAGAATAAGGGACTACAGTGAAAACTCAGAAAGTTTTTAGGGCAGAAAACATCAATTGACAAAAAGTCTAGGAAAGTAGTGTTGGAATCAGGAAATATGAGTCAGGATTTGATTTGGATAATAAATGGGAAGAAGAATAATTCTTGCGTTCCAATTGGTGCAGGTGACTCGTAAGAGTGATTTCGGCACTTAAGGGAGGCATTGAGTTGTTCGTGACAATCGGTGCCCAGGTGCGCAGATAGCACCCCCTTAAAACTCTTACTATGCCTTACTTTGTCTTGCTCAGAAATGTTTTATAAGTATAACATAAATTTTGTTATGATTATACCTTATCGGACTCAAGGCTAGGATTAATGGACTCTCTGGATATGTGGAATGGCCTTATGTACAGTGTTGAACTCGTGTACGGTTAGGGGTGATTGCTTAAATAGTCATTGTTGAAAACATGGATGATTTCATGCATATTTTCTATCTTTCTCCTACATGGTTGTCTTAAATTCATTTTCATTGGGAGGACTGATGGATGATAAACCTTCGTGAGATATGACTCACACCTGTTGGTTAATTACCCTCGAGGATTGTGTATCCTTGCCTGTTGGTTAGTTGCCCTCGAGGATTGTGTATTCTCGCTTGTTGGTTAGTTACCCTCGAGGATTGCGTATCCTCGCTTGTCGGTTAGTTACCCTCGGATTGTGTATCCTCGCCTGTTGGTTAGTTGCCCTCGAGGATTGTGTATCCTCGCCTGTTGGTTAGTTGCCCTCGAGGATTGCGTATTCTCGCTTGTCGGTTAGTTAGCCTCGAGGATTGCGTATCCTCGCTTGTCGGTTAGTTACCCTCGAGGATTGCGTATCCTCGCTTGTCGGTTAGTTACCCTCGAGGATTGCGTATCCTCGCTTGTCGGTTAGTTACCCTCGAGGATTGCGTATCCTCGCTTGTCGGTTAGTTACCCTCGAGGATTGCGTATCCTCGCCTGTTGGTTAGTTGCCCTCGAGGATTGTGTATCCTCGCCTGTTGGTTAGTTACCCTCGAGGATTGTGTATCCTCGCTTGTTGGTTAGTTGCCCTCGAGGATGGTTTATCCTCGCCTGTTAGTTAGTTGCCCTCGAGGATTGTGTATCTTCGCCTGTTGGTTCTTAGTAGTCTTTCCCTCGAATGATTTTCATAAGTTGATTGTTTCCCTGTGAATGTCATTTTGATTTAATGTTTCAGAAAAGTGGATTATTTAGCTCAAACTATTAAATTGTAAAAATTGATTTAAACATTATTGTGTTGTATTTAACTCTTGATCATGTTTAATTTTTTTTTTATATATGAAATTGCTTACTAATTTGGGGTGCTATCTGCCGGAAAATTTTGGTCTCAGATAGAGAGATAGGCGACTTCCTGGAGACAGCAGAGCACTGACGGGGAGCCCGTGGTGAGCCCCGCTTGAATTATTGCGAGGCGTGTTCTTTTTGATTAATTGATATTTATGGCGATTCTTTTGGGATGTATATATCTAGGATAATAGCCACTGATTGTATATTTGGGATTATTTAGAGACTACAGCTGAACTTTCCATATTTTGTTGTATTTTGTAATTATGCTTATTGGGCTATGCTGGTGAGAGCGGAACTCTCCTATATGTGTATTGCCTTACAGGATATTGTAGAAATTTCGGGACGTCCTATTTACTGGGGAGATGTTGCCGAAATTTCTACAAATTTCCTCGTTTTGTATTAGAACCCTTATTTTTTTATTAAGGCAAATTGTATTACATATGAACCAGGGCAACATGATATTGAGTGTCCCTCCAGTGTTAGACTTGTAGGTTTGGGGGATTTCCTTGTGACTTGTGTCGGTCTCACCTAGGGATTTCAAGATGTGACACTTGTAGTCGATGTAGGTTTAGGAACATGGAGACTAGAGAAATAGTACATGAGCATTGGATGCATAGGCAATTTTCTTCCAACTATATTAATTGGTTGTGTCATGGGGAGTCAAGGCTTGTAGAATTTCAAGAAGCTTCAAATGTATGATAGGAGGAAGTAAGTGAAGACAATTTACCCGGACAAGATTTAATGCATAATATGGTTCATGGCGCATTTGGGATGTATAGGCATAATGGGATTGATCCACCTATAGTATTGCCTGAAGTTGGAGATGAATTTGAAGGGACACTACCCTAAAGGAATCAAGCACGAAGTAAAGATGGGAATGAATATTCTGACTTAATTAGGGAATGTAACAAAGAATTGTATGAAGGATGCACCAAATACTCAAAGTTGTCCTTCTTGATTAAGCTCTACCATATCAAATGCCTTTGTCGGATGACAGACAAGGCAATGTTAATGATGTTAGAACTCTTGCAAGATGCCTTTGAGCATTCAAAGATTCCAAATTCATTCTATGAGGCAAAGACTACATGTTGTATTGGAAAGATGATGAAAGTAGGGAAGATTGCAAAGTTTGTCACATGTTTAGATGGAAAGATAAAGGACATGTAAGTAAGTCACTAAGCGGTAGTAAGAACAAGAAAAAAAAATAACTTGCAAAAGTTTAGCACTATTTTCCATTGATTCCCTAACTATAAAGGTTGCACTTGTCCTCTAAGACTGCAGAAGACATAAAATGGCATGTGGTAAATGGTAACAATGATGGGTTAATGAGGCATCCTAAAGATTTTGAAGCATGAAGGCTATTTGATGCAATGCATATGGACTTTGCGTTAGATCCATGCAATGTAAGGTTAGGCAAGCGTCAAATGGTTTTGATCCCTTTAGTACAATAAGTACCAACTATAGCATTTGGTCAGTGGTGCTTATACCATATGACCTACCTCCATGGTTGTACATGGAGCAAACATCTTTTATTTTGTCATTGATAATTCTAGGTAAACGAATGTCAGGGAATGATATTAATGTTTACCTTCAACCTTTGATTGAAGATTTAAAGGAGTTGTGAATCATAGGATCGAAACATATGATTCCTCTTCTACTCAGATGTTCAATATGCGAGCAGCTCTTATGTGGACAATTAGTGATTTCCCTAGCCCTGGGACTTTATCTGGACAGAACACATATACCGAACTTGCTTGTCCGTGTTGTAATATGGACTTTCAATGTTGTTGTCTACCTTGTAGCAGGAAATGATGTTTTATGGGTCATCAACGATTTCTAGAAGTAGGCCATAGATTTAGATTAAATTATGTGCGGTTTGATGGCAATACCAAGTTGAGGAGAAACCCACTAGTCTTATCATCAGGTTTAGAAATTTTGAAACAAGTTGAGAATATTAATGTCACATTTGGTAAGAGGCTAGAGTTAGAAGCAAGAGGGAAAATACGTTGTAGTACAAATATTGAAGGAAGTGACCCTCAACAGTGGAAGAAGAAGAGTATTTTTTTTAACTTTCGTATTGGGAGTTTAATTTGTTACGTCACAACCTTGATGTGATGCACAGCGAGAAGAATATATGTGACAATGTATTATATACACATAAGGATTAATTTCTTAAAATGTTGAAGAATATGACTGTGCCAGGTGGTTATTCTAGTAACATATTTAGGTGTGTTGATCTAAAGCACCACAAAATTGTAGGATTGAAAAGACATGACTCTCACATTCTTAATGAGGAATGTGTTGAGTAATGAGGTGTGTGAAGTTTTGATAGACTTATGCTCTTTCTTCAGGCACCTTTATGGGAAAGTGTTAGATACCAGTGAACTTGACAAGCTTCACCAACGAGTTATGTTAACCTTGTGCCATTTGGAAATGTTATTTGTACTGTCAGTCTTTATTGTAATGGTTCACTTACTTGTTCATTTAGTAGGGGAAGCTCAACGAGGCAAGCCCATACAATATCGCTACATTGATGATAATTTGAAATTTGTTCCACTTGGTGTTGGCTCATTCTAATTTATGTTAAATTGATAGGTATTTTGGTAATTTGAAATCATATGTACATAATAAGGCCTAGCTCGAAGGATCAATTGTTCAAAATATAAATTGCTAAGGAATGTTTGACATTTTCATCAAGGTGTTTAGATGGAATTGAGACAAGATTCAACTGACCGAGGCGTGTTGATGATGAGCCTATATGCCCTCAGTTCACATGGTGACTATTTTCTCACAGATAGGCAAACCAGTGGGTGGTGCTTCATACTTTACTCTTTCACCCATGAAAAGACATCAAGCACATCGCCATGTGTTAATTAATTGTGAACACATGGCTTGATTCCTTCAGTAAGTAAATCAAACATGTTTAATTCTTAATATTTTAGACCTTGCATTACTTTATTGACTTAATCGTCTAGTACAGGGAATTTAAAGAAGTAGTTAGGAGGAGGCTAAGAAATTAAGCACGTTTAGTGTCAATGATTCAAAAGGTAGTTCACAGGGAGTTTGCTTCTTGGTTTCATGATCGAGTGAGTAAGATTGATAGTTTATGTCTCAACTTAGTTTTTAGCTTAGATTTCTAATACTATTGGTGTATTTATCTTAGATTGAGGCTGACAAGGAAGAAATCCATTCAGATGATATAATTTATCTTGCACAAGGCCTAACTTCACAAGCAAGAAGATTCACTTCATACAATGTAAATGGGTACAAGATTTGAACACCGGAGAAAGAGCAAGGGTTGAAGACCTAAACTAGTGAAGTTTTTGGTATTGAAAGCTATGCAAGTACATCAAATAATTGTCCAAGATTTGGTAGTGTCCCGTATTTTTGGGAGGTTGGTGGATATAATAGAGTTGAACTACTACAGTTGGTTTACAGTAACTATGTTTAAATGTGAATGGGCTAATACAACAACCAGTTGGACTAAAAAAAGATGCTATTGGATTTGACTTTGTCAATTTTTCCCATTTGATACATTCTGCAGAACATGAAGAAAATGAACCATACATTAAGGCTTCTAAAGTTCAAATGGTATATTATGTGGTAGATGAATCTAACATGGATTGATGTGTTCCTGTGCATTTAAAACTAAGAGATTTGTTTGACATGGGAGAAGATGAAGATAGTCGTTTTGATAATGTGTCATATCCTCAGCAAGACTTGAAGTTACTTTTTGCAAACGATACGGAAAATATTCCATTAGCAAGGGATGATGATGACGACGATGAATCACTTATTATAGTAGATCCTGAAAATGCAATTGATGTGTCATATTATCCATTAGTGTTTTAGTCAGTACTACTAATTTGTATAGAAAATTGTCAAACTTATCATAATTTATGGTTCAAAACTATGACCCTGACATGTTTATTCTCTTATTTTCTGGAATTGATTAGTTAGCTTGGTCCTTTTATCCGCTCTATTGCTTGCTTGATCATTTGTTATATTCTTTGGAATCGATTGGTCAGCCTGGTCCTAATCCACTCTGTTGGATTTTTATTTCCTCCATTATATTGTAATGATCATTTGTTATATATTTTTTGTTTTGTTCTAGTGCAGGGCTAAGATTTAGTTGTATTGTGGTACTAAAGTTACTGTTCTGTATGGCAATGGGTATCTTAGAAGCTTAGGAGCAAGGTTTTGCATCTAACCAAACCACTAATGTGCTCCCGTTCTTGACATCTGAATTCGATTCTTGAGTATTATTCTGGCTACTAGAAATTATTATTGGCCTATAAAACATGTATATATTTGTATTCAAACATAGCTGTGGTACCATTTATTGTTTTGACCTATTATCCAATAGCTTTTGACATTATATTCATCTCTTAAGGTAGTGGAACAAGTGAAGGCTCAATTTTGGAGATAGTTTTATGTCTGAGGCAAGGGGGCCACATTTGGAATTTCGGATGCATACTTAATAAGAGTTTTTAGAGAGTCAGAGGGCCTTGTCTCTGCCTGATGCTACAACAAAGCCACTAGTTTCCCTCTACATAAAAGGTGCAACTTTTTTTTATCTAAATTAATACAGTATAACAATAAGAATATACTTTAAAAACTCCTTTTATTTGTATATCTATGAGCATCAAGGATTAAGGATTAAATTTGTGCTAAGCTGTCAATATACTTTAACAATAAGAATGTACTTTAAATTAATACAATACAACAATATGAATATGGTTTTAAAACTCATTTTATTAGTAAATAAAAAATTTACTGCTATATATGATTTCTGTTTACATATTATTATATTTCTTGTTCATGGCTTAAGGATTAAGGTTTAAGTTTGTGCTAAATTCTGAAATTGCATTCTAACTATTTTGTGACCTTTATTGGCAGCTTTCTTTCACCACTTTCTTTCCTTTTTCTCTTTTTTAAGTCTGCTCATTTTTTCCTTCAGTTTTGAGTTGCTGTTCTCTCTGAAATTTTCTATCAGAAACGTGATCTGAAACTTCTTCAAGTAAGTGGCTGCCATAATAGAAAGTGAGCTCCTTTCCCTATTTCTTTTCAGCATCATTCCATGGTTTCTTTTTTACTCTTCTTTTTATTATGAACTCCTCGTGCTTTCCTTTATTTTTATTAACGGCTACATTCCATCAAATATACAAGTGATACGTTGCAATTGGTTTCCCCTGTGACTGCCACTAAAGGTGACTTATTTTTTTTTTTCATCTGTGATATTCTGGCATTGTTTTCATGAAGTAAGATGGAGGTTAGGAGAATTGTCAATATTGTGTATATTTTGAAATTATATAGTAATATTCCTGAAAGTATATTTTGGAAGCTGTTGTACATAATGACTAATATCAGCTTCCATATCAGTTTAAGCATGTACAACGTGTTGAAATTTCTCCGGGGCTGGCAAGCCTTGCGTCAACTAACATGTATTACAGATTTAGGATCTTTGTTTGCCATTTCCAACCTATAGCTCAATTCTTGAGAGTTCATTGTCAATAATCAACATTTAATTTACATTTAAAGATAAGTTAAGATGGAAAAGATGATATTAGGGTTATTATACAGCTAGAAATTTTGTGGCTAAAGCCAGATATTATCTATCATTATACTCTTAGTACGTTGTTGCGTATGTGACCCCTGGTAATTGACTCTGAGGATCTATTCTCTAGTGTCCATCAGTAACAAGTTTTATCTGCGACAAATTGTTAATAAACCTATAAAATACTTATGCTCTTCTCCTAGAAGGTGAAAAAATAATCAACAAACATCTCAACTTATTTCAACAGCCAACCCACATAAGAAATTAAGAAGCAAATAGCATCCAGGACCCAAGCCCATAGAAAGAACATAAGAAAGCCAACAGGAAGACCCAAACTGAAGGACATAGCTCATAATTACCGCTACTAGTAGAATTACTAAGGTAAGCTGAGGTTTATATTTCATCAACAGGTTATTTATTGGGTAATTGATATAATGAATATTTGAATTTCAATTCCCCATGTTCAAACAGAAATAAGAACCACAAGTTTTTTAACATGAGTTAGGTGTAATGTAAAAAAAAAAAAAAAAAGAGAATCAACTATAATTAAGATACAATAGGGATTGAATAAAATGGGTAACCCCACTAGTAATTGATAATTATATTTGGTGAACATTAAAATTGTTAAGGACAACACTGATTTCATCCTATACACAATATGCCTGCAAAATATACTTTCAGGAATACATATTTTCTGTAATATATAAAAGTTGGATTTAAAACATTGTCTTCCTTTATTGTTTGGATGAAGATTTGGTCATCAATGGTAATAGCATTATATGGATGCAAGAGTTAGAACAGAAGGTACATTGGATTTGTACTCAGTGGTACTCTTTTCTGTTGCCATTTAATTAACTTCAAGACAGTACTTATCAATTAACTTGATGCAAATAAGTCTGGTGTTCTTTATGAATGGTTCAATTATATCATTCTGTATCTCTACATTAGTTCATTTATATCAGCACTTTTTCATAGTATAATTTTATTATTATAATTGTGTCAAAAGCTTACTAACCATATAGAATGATTTAATTCTTTCATCCTCAGTCGACTGAACAAACATAAAAGCATAATCTTAGGAAGTGCAAGCATGTGTTTCTTTGATTTCATTATATGAGCTAAATTTACATGTAAAGCCCTTTTAGGTTTGTCTTTCATCATGCCAAGAACTAGGAGATATAGCAGCACTGTTCGAGCTTCATCGACACCTAATCCATTTGCACCAATGCCTAATCCACAGGTACCAACCCCTAGTCCACCAAATTCTGCACCAAGTCCACAGGTAGTAGCACTTTCTCCACTAGAACTAGCACCAACTCCACCAATGTTAGCAACTCCATCAACAACCCCTACTACACAAGAACCGCCGATGCCACCCACTTATCCAGCTAGTGATTTACCTGCAAACTCTGGGCATGAGTCAGATAGATGTTGGACCGTGGATGTTATAAGTATATAATATTTCTCAAGCACTATTTCTGTATATATAATTATGTAATGTTATGTTAACTTTATGTTATAGATGAAGACAAGGTCACGAAATGAGCTCAACTCAAGGTGAAAGATATGTGGGGTACGCCATTAGGACAATGTATAGCTGTTCCTTTTAATAGTGATTGCCAACCGGTAGGTGAAGCAGGTGGCCTCTTGGCTGGCTTTTCAGGAACACTTGCTTAGATGTCACATTAATTCCCATAAGCTACCATGGTTGGAAGAACATTCCAAATGCTGATAAGGAGCGGTGTTATAGAAATACAATACAAGTAATATCATGAATGTTTTTATCAATTTACATTTTGGAATTAGTCTAAGATTTATTAATTATTATTTTTTCCTTTGTGAAGTCAAAGTTTCAACTTGAAGATATTATAGCAAAGAAGTGGGTGTTGGCTTGTTTTAACAAGAGATGGAGGAATAATTGCTCATATTTGTTCAAGAATTTCTATGATCCATCATTGAGCAAAGAAGAGAACATACTGAATCATCCCACATGGATTTCACAAGACATGTGGGCATCTTTTATAAGTTATCATTTGCATCCAACATTTGAATCAAGCTTATGCTGTACGTGCAAACTGTTGCTTATTATATTGATATGTTCTTTTTTTGATATCAGAAAATGTGTGAGATAAATACAGAAATAGGAAGAATCTTAAAACACCACACAGATGAGGAATTAAGAGCTTTGCTCAAATAAAGCATGAGATAGTAAGATTGCATATTCATCTCTTAGACCCATGATTGATTTAACAATAACATTGAATATTTAATGATTGTAGGAAGTTGCAAGCAAACATATTGTGAGTAGGGGTGCAATGTATATTACAACATGTAAGAGGAAGGATGAGACATATGTGAATGACGAGACTAAGGCAATAAGTGTGAGTATGCTATGGTTTAAATTCTATTTATTTCATATATATTTTGGTCATATTGACATTCAGTGATTTTTTTTTGTAGGAATAGATTTCAGAAATTGAAATTCAAGAAAGTTCATCCCAAGTAATCAGGAAGCATGATTCTCTTGCGCAAGTGTTAGGATCAGAGCACCCAAGATGAGTTCGGCGTCTAAGATTGGGCCCTACCCCTTCTCAAGTCTTCAAAGTAATCATGCATAGAGCTACAATGCCACCTTTAGAAAACAACTGCGTTGTGACTGGACGAATGAAAAAATTAGACAATTAGTTGGAGACTAAGCACAACAAAAGTTTGAGGGTTGAGAATCTCATGCATTACATGTTCAAGAACTTTTGTGGAAATTCGCCACTACCATCAGAGTTTAATGATGTCCTAGATCCTGAAGTAAGTTTATTATTGTAATTTATATCATATTAGTTAATTTCTTTTTCCACATATTATTAATTTTGTCACTTTTTAGGGAATTGCAGGTAATGCGCAACTTTCATCTTCTAATCACAAACCTTTGCCTTCCCAATAGATAATCTAGAATACAAGCACAATTTTTAGATGTAGCACACTAGGAACTGATTCTTATTAACTAGTAGTTATTAGAATTATTGTATCTGAATAGTTTGCTATATGGATCCATTTTGTATGAATACTTGATAAATATTTAGTATCCTTTTTGTATGAATACTTGAAAACTATTTATGATACTAAATATTTAACTTTTGTTCTATTACATATATGAGCATTTTCTTCTGTTAGCATAAACAATTATTTTTACAAAGGGAAAAAAAATTAGTCCACAACAGTTAGGCATATGAGCATTTACTGAGTGTTTAAAACAGCCACAAATCACTCCAAGACCCTCGCTAAAATAGTTAGGCATCTGAACATTTTATTGAGGGTTTAAAATTGCCGTAAATCACTAAAAAATTCTTGCTATCAAATACAATTTTTTGTTAAAAAATGTCACTTTTTTCTCACAAAATTGTTTAAATAGTAACACTTACCGAAGGTTAGAAACTGTTGCTAGAACTATGAAAACTTGTGCTAAATTACACCCATTATGTGCTATAAAATCGTCATTGATTTAGCCTAAAAGCATTGTTAATATAGCGATGGTTTCTCTCCCACCCTTCGCTAATGTTAGCGGCAGTGCTGTCGCTAGATGCTTACGACACTTGCATCAACAACTATTTTTCAACTGTCGCTAAATGGATTGGTGCGGGGTTTTAACCTTTGTTAAATGCTTATATAACCTTTGCAAATTGCACTTTTTTAATTTTTTTATTTTATATAGTGATAGCACTTAATTAACCAAATTAATTGTCCCATTTTATTATTTTGTTGTTATTATTATTTATTATATAGTCCAATTGGGTTATAAAATCTTTTATCTTAATGTATATTATTTATTATGTATATGTAACCTCCTACTCCGACTAGTTGGCATCATAAAAAGATTGACTTTTGCAAAATCCAATTAATTAATTAATTGTCTGCTGTTATATATTGTCACAATATTGGCTGCTTAAGATTAAAATTATACAGTTAATTAGCATTTGTCTACAGTACTTATCACATGGTTAATTGGACACCCTGTCAGAAAATTATTGCCACGGATTAAGAGACATAAACCATTCATATGTATGATCTTTACAGCCTATGCGCACAATTATTATAATTAAGGTGATTATGGACATTATGGGAAAACAATAACGTATTCAATTGTCACATTCCAATTTTCATATACACATTAGGAGGATATTCTTATTTCTAATGTTGACCAGTATATGCATTATATATTGTGCTGTTCTTTTAGAAAGTTGGAAATTAATATAGGGTATCTAGTATATCTTTATTTATTTATTTTTTCTTTTCTGCTGGGTGGGTAAGAGCACAAATATGGTTATAATTAAATTATGTTATTGAAGCATTTTTTTATTTCTTATACACGTCCTTTTTTTTAATATAACAAAATGACAGGGAGGAATGTCGTTGATATATATGGTTCAACAATGCCATATTTTTGTACAGCATGCATGCCGAGTACAATGATATTGTTTCTTTTAAGGATTTTTTTGGACCAATTTACTTGTTACTTGAAATTAAGTTTCTTTTAAACGATTTTGAAAAAGCATGCCTCGCACCAATCCAGTGGCGCATTTAAAAGAATAAATTTTCTCAGGTAGTGGTCATAAAATTTGAACATGAGAAATTAAGGTGAAAAATACACCTCATTAATCATTATGCTAATCTCTTGTGGTTCAATGAAATTTTTAATTTTCATATAAGCTCAGTTTATATATGTTTTTGTTTGAGTAAATAATTTTTTTTGAAGTATTTGTAACACAAACAAAACTCATATTCCATTTGTTTATGTCTACTCATTTATGATTTCAGAATAACATTTAAAAAATTAAAGTAAATGTCAGCCTTTTTTTTTGGTAGCGAAAGGCAATCCACTTTATTTACGGTTTTGCTAAGGAGTATTTATTACACTCATACTAATAATTAGTATTTTTCTACAACTTTTCATAACATCTAATTAATAGTTTCTTTAGTTTTATTTTAAAGATAATATTATCTTTTATCTTTATCAAAAAACATAATCAATCTCTTTTTTTTTTAAATCATAATTAATTTCTGATCAATTTTTATGTATTCATACATTTATATAATATCTCTAGATTGCCTTTTAATATCTCAAGAAATTTAATTTAAAAAAATTAGTTTTAAAATAAATAAAAATTATTTTTTAATAAATTAAGGATAATGAGAAGATACTACTTAGATCTATGAAGATATAAAAATTGTTAGAGATTGGTCATAAATTTAAAAAAATAAAAGAGATTTATTATACCTTTTGAAAAAAATAGAGTAATATTGTCCTAACTATTAATTTAACGGTATGAAAAGTTGTGAAAAAATAACAATTATTAATGTCAATAAGTACAATAAATATTCCTTAACTAATAGGTTAAGACACTTATTACCAAAACTTATATGTTTATATATTATTTTTTTAAATATTTTTTTATTCAAACTATCAAAAGACCACAAAACGGACCCAAGCCCAACTATAATAGTTGGTAACTAAAGATAAGTATTGACTTACGTCGGAACCCATAATTATTTAGGGCGATTATTAAAAGTCAAGCCATAAACCAAGTAATTAATAAATAAGTTTGGGTATGGCAGCTTTTTTTTTTTTTTTTATCTGATAAGATTTTGCTCAACTTAAAAAAAAAAAAAGGTTAGTTAAGTATATTGAACATTTAAATTATATTGAACGAATTTTTTTAGAGTTTTGTTGAAATTAAATCAATATTTTCTCTATTTTCAAAATATACGTACTTTTTTTTTAAAACAAGAAGTTGCGCTTTGATCTAGTTTCAATTTTTTTCAATAAATTTAATACCATCATTTTAATTGCTTTGAAGTTAAAAAAGGAATTAAGGTTAATGGAGGAATTTTGGTGAAAATAATTTTAAATTAGACTAAAGTGTATAGTAAGTATTTGTTTTAGGATTCGTCTAATTTTAACAAAACTCATAAAACGTTTGTACAATCTACGGTTGACATGTATATATTTACATGAATAACATTTTTCATCTGTATATAAAAAAAAGCTGATTTATAATCACTAATGGCCTTTCTCGTCCACTGATAATTTTTATCACGTCTGAGTTACTAGAATGAAATTGAATTTCCATGATGAAAAAAAGAAGCTTATAATTTTGGTTGCAGAGCAACTCGAATCAGATTCACTTTTTAGCTTTAGAGTGCATAACATATAATGCCCTTGAATATAAAATTATCGATTAATTCAAACCTACTTAAGCCATGACGTAACCCACTATGTTAAATTAAAGAGAAACTCTCACTTCTTCTGAGTATAATACCAGAAAGATGAGTAGACTTTAGGCTAACATCTAAGAGACTATGCTTTTGCGATAACGAGTGTTAATATTATGGGCACTATAGCTACTAAAAAGGAGAGAGAAGTCCTTCCGTCGATGAGTGGTGTTTTGAATGAGTGAATGAGTTGAGTGCTTGGGCATATACACATGGTTACATTTACAGTTGATGTGTGATTCAAAGAAAGCAAAAAAGCAATGCTTGATGCTTTCATTGCGGTCAAGCAATACTGCAAATTTTGCATTGAAAATGTAGACTATTGAATGTTGATCTAATAGTTTATATATTTTATATATTTTTTTAATTTAATTTGTACAAAAACGTAAATCAATGTATTAAGATCCAATGATCTACATTTTTAATGTAGAAATGATCAGCTCTCAAGTCAATTTCAAATTCCTTTTTCTAAACTTGTTTTCACCAATCTGTGAATCATTTTCTTGATTCCTCGTGGATGAGCGTTGTTATGACTACTATATTTTTTACAAGTGTATTTGGTTTGAAAGTTAAGAAAGCGAAAAATTAATTATACATCAAAATGTAAAATATTGAATTAATAATTTTATTTGATTTGACGACAATTTTTAAATCACATTTTGTTTTTTAAACTTTTAATTTTATATAAGTATAAAATATTTAAAATTTTATTAAATAGATTATATATAATAAATTTAATTTTTCATATAAAAATTTTTAAACAAAAATTATAATAATTCAAATTATAATTTCTAAACATAAATTATAATAATTTAAATTCAGAATTTAAGCTCCATCCTGGTAGCATTTGATTCCATCGGACAGCTCATTTCTTTTGAAACCCACCTTTCAATGGAGCCAAATACTAAACTGAACACACTAAATAATTTGATATTCATGGAGAATATTTTGTATAATCCAAATTACAGTGCAATGGAAGAGTCTTATCAGTGAGAAGGCATATCTTAATTACCATCTCACGTTTTGTGAATTGTACAATATAATTTTTGCTAGCACAAAGTCTTCATCGATCCTCAGTCCTCACACGTACATAATTTTTTTTTTTTTTAAATTTTTGTGGAGCCCAATTTGATTCAACGAATATATTAAATTCATCAAGACTGCACTTTTAGAATAAATATATATGAAATAAATTGATGCCTCTGATTACAAGAACTTAAAATTACAACATTATTTTTCCTAACAGCATAAGAAAATCACATAGAAAAACAAATTAACACTTCCTACCAGGCTATCACCATTAACACTAGACACTGAAAATTCAAAACAATAATTAGACATAATGATATGAATAAAACAGATTTGATTCCAAACCTCGAGAAAAACTACAGTGTGAGAAATGCACAATATGTAAGGTCATCCATCTCCATGATCATTTTAAGAATAAAATGAGACCTTATCTGTTGTGTTTTTCTTTTTATTTGAATTTCGCACTAAATTTTCTCAAGATACTAGAAGATCAAAATCCAAAGAAAGCTGGCCTAGGAAATAAGACCAACAAATTTATCATAAATAAGGCATCTTCTTCATGAGCAAATGATCAGTAAAACCCTGGTCTTCCATATCCTCCCATATTGCTGAACCCATGGTCTGGTGGCATTATGCTCCCATGAAACCGGGGATTCTCAACTATCGACGGTGGCGACTGAAACACTTGAGGCGGCGGCAGCGGCGGCGCCACTGCGTTGGAAGAGGAACTGCCGACAAAAAACTGATTTGAGCTAGCATTCTGAAACAGGATCATCCTATCAGCCTGCCTGATCACAGTCCTCTTCAGCTCCTCCAGAGCACCCTTGAACAGCTCAAGTTGTGGCCTTGTCATCTCATCTATTGGAGTTGCCCACCAGCACTGACCCTATCAAGAAGAACAAGATACATCCTTACATGTATTATACGATAACAAAAAAAGAAAAAAAAAAAGAAGATTGAAAAAATACTTTTAATGCTGAATATTTGTTATAGTAACCAAATTAAGTTAACACGGAGATACTATATATCAAACAAATCAGATGTTTGTGAAAGAGGGAATTTATGTAAAAATTACCAAGTTTAATTAATATATTTTTTTCATTTGAATTTGAATTTATTGAATTTCGACCTGGGTGGCCCTTCGCATATGATTCAACTCCTCACTGTGCTTCTTCTCGCTGTCGAGCTGGGCAGAGATTTGGGTGAACTGTGCGTTGAGCTCGCGGACGTTGGCGTTGCGGTGAGCCTCGATGAGCTGCATTGTGCCGGAGGTCTGCGGCGGCGGGGCTCGCATGAGGTAGCGATCCACGACAGCGTCCACGTTAGGGTGGCCAAAAGAAAAGACCTTCTCTCCGGGCGAGAAGACGATGAGAGCAACCTCGGCGCCGCAGAGGGTGCAAAGCTCACTGGCCTTCTTGAAAAGACCAGTGCGACGCTTCGAGAAAGTCACCTGAAGGTTGCTCTCGTTGCTCATCTTCTTCATCTCAATCTTTTGACGACCCTTGCTCCTCCTCGAGGTCGACGTCGACATGGCTGAAAATAAGCTTGAGAGAAAACACTAGAGGGTGTGAGTGATGAATTAAGAGTGTGAATGGCAGAGAGAAAAGGGGTTAATTTATAGCCCTATTTTGCACAGAGAGATTCATACGTGTTCGTTTGGCGTAGCGAAGCAAACTAGCATTTGGCTGTCTAGGGTCAATTTTGGAGATTCTGGAATCTCTCTGTGCAAGGCTTAGATGGAAGGAACATCAATGGAAAAGAGGTGTGGTCCCAGAAGCAGCTAATATTATTATCATAGCCTATTCAGCAGGTACTAGAGAAAATGGATATGAAAAATTTCAGAAAATTTCCTTAGGTAATCTTAATCTTATCATTTTTGAATGAAATACGTTTTTTTTTTTGGGAAAATGAATGAAATATGTATTTAATATTGGGTGAAACCAGTAAAAGAAAGTATTTAACTTATATATTAGACTAATATGTGCCCGAACAATGTACATGATTTTTCCTCTCTGAATAATTTATTGACTAAGATTTATTTTCAAATTCCACTGAATTTTAGAAGGAATAATTGGAATGATATATATCAAGAAAGTATTCATTGTTACATATCATATCAAAAAATTCATGGCAGATATGCTTTATATTTAAACATGGCTATATTCATCAGTCCATGCATTCATCACATCTAAATTGTGCTTTATGTGTATATTTTAAGATAGGAGATATTTACTGTCAAAATCCTTTTCTCTCTTCATATTATCGATCCCCCTGAATATTCTGGTACCAAAAATAGAGTTAATTATTTTCCGTCATAAGGATCATGTTGATTGTATGATGTTAACTTTATACATTTGGCTCAAATGTCTTATGTTTTAATATAGTTGGTCTTCAAACAGTTTTCATCAAGTTTATAATTTCCCTGAGAAACTTACATTAAAACATAACCATTCCTTTTTTCTTTATATGTTAGTAATAGTTACAGAAATTCCATGTCACATATTGATATAACAAGAAAAAAATGATACATCGACTAATTATAATCTTTTTCCAACGTCTTGAATCTCAAAATTGCTTATTTACGCATGCATATATACAGCAGTTTTAATTTTTTCTCACATAAATAGAATTTTGTACGTACTTTTCTTCCTATATATCCCAGATTAGAAGCTAAATTTCCCATAGCTTTTGACATGTGCTCAATGTTCCAAAGTCCAAACTTCTTTTCTTCTTTTTTTTTTTTTTGGGCCATCAAAGTCCAAACTTCATACCGAAGGTAGGAGAACAGAGATTGTAAATAATTATAGCCTACATACAGTGATTATTTTATTTGTCCCTTTATTTTTTTTAATATTGCCATTATGAGGGGTTTTGGGTTTACTTTCCTTCGATGGTATGAAGAGTATACTCTCTCACGTTAGTATAGAGAAAAGTGTTAAATTGATTTTCTATTTTTATATTTTATAATAATTTGATCCATTATAAATATATTGTGAAAAATTAGTCCTTAAAAAATTTTATATATTTTATACAAATCAATCTTTTATTAATTTAAATGGAGGGATCAATTTTGTAAAAATTTAAGTTTGTAAAAAACTAATTTTATATAAATTTAAATTTGTAATGCATGGATTGTTATAATTAATTAGTAAGGAACTAAATTATTATAAAGTACTAAAGTAAAGGACTGAGCTTCTACTTTTTTCCATTAGTATGTTATATTAAAATTTTATTTCTAAAGTAAGACAAAAACAGATAAATTGAACAAAAAAGTTAGTTAAAAGAGAAACAACATATTAGCTCATTTAATTACTATAGCTAACCGCTTTGTTATATATATATATTTGGTTTTTATCCTTACTGTGAGCTAATTCATTCTGTTTAATATGATTTTCTTGAAAGTTTTACTCATTTATGGTTACTTGAACTTGAGATTATCATATGTGAATATCACAATTTTGAACAAACACTTGATTGTCTTTGTTTAATTATATCAGAATATATCATTAATTCATATTTGATCAGTATTAATGTTTGATTATTGCAACTTTGAATTTGAGGCCGTAGAACCAGAAATTTTATATATTTGACAAAAGAGATGGAGTTAAGTAAATTAGTTTCCGTAATACTATAGTCCATAGTAGGATGAGAAAAAGCGAATATATAATTATATATATAATGTCAATTACAGATAGCTAGCAAATTAACATATATAGTGAAGCAACAAAGAATATCAGAAATACTAGTATATATGACTGTTAGAGAAAAAATAGGAAGAGGATGTAAGATATATTTGTAAATTGTAACATTTATATATGAGAAGCACTGATCAAGAAGCATCTTGGTTGCCAATTCACCAGTTTACGAATCAAAGTTTATGTTTCTGGGGTGTCTTCTTTTATTTTATTATTAGTTTATGAATATCTCTTCCCTCCATATTAATAGCCTCGTCACCATTTAGTATTCTCCTCCCTTCCTAGTAAGTTTCGTGTCAAATAAAGAGGTTATTAATTCTTACATGGGTATTATATATCTGTGCACGCAACTATATGGCTAATTCCATACAGTAATCTCTTTTGTACTCTGTGACACATTATGCACAATAGGTTTAATCTCATAATTATGTGCCTTGGACACATGTCCTCGTCCCAATTTCACCTTTTTAATTTTTTACAACTAGTTGTTTCTTTTCTAACTAAGCAACCATGTGTTAGCCAATAATCTCATATATTGGCTAACACATGGGTTTAATCTCATAATAGGTTTCATATTTAAACCCATACCGCGGGGTACGTGAATCAACGCTTTTCCCACCAAGCCGTAATGTATTGGAATGTATTATGTTACTTTTATATGTAGCATTGATCCATATTTTATTTCGGTTAAATGAATTGTATGAAGAATTAAACTTGGGACCATTAAGATTTGCTAAATTTTTTTTTCTCCATGAGCTATCTTGTATTATTAAAGTAACAAGTACAAAGGTTTTATATAATATCATGAAAAATAAAGATAAAATTCATAATAAACTTCTAGTAATATTAAGATATATTTTTAAATACCAAGAGTGTAATTGAATATTCAAGACATGCATGCTAAATAATCTCTACAATTGCCCTAATAATGACAAATTTATGGTTAATAATTATTTCGACTATTATAGTCTTTGCTTAGCAGCATTTAAATAAATTTTTGTTGTCTATTTTATTGTAATTGTGCAATCATATACTTCAGTAGTTATTTATTAATAAAAAGAAACTTTTACAATTTTTTTTTTAATTATAATTGTTTAAAGTCAGTAAATTTGATAACCTTAATAAACATAATCTAGATGAACATTGTTGGTGGTAATAGATGTTTGGTTGAAGACAAAAATGCGATTTGGTGTACCAATGTAATTTTTCGTGCAATATGTCTACACCTTAAAGAAGCTAAAGTATAAACAAATTTTTAAAGAGGTATTTTCATAGAAATACCTCTTCTTTTAGAATTTGTTAAGGGTCTTGATAAAACAATGATTAGTAGGTGTTAAAAAGAAACAGAAGTTAATTTTAATAATAATCAAGTCTTTCTTCCTTTAAGGTAAATATGCACATTGAGAAAGAGGTAACTAAATTCTACCCATGTGCAATATTGAAAAATTTTTCATAAGAGTTGAATGTTATTTACCTTTATGTATGTTATAAGAAGAGGAGGGAACCAAACAATTTTTTATTATTGTTGGGTACAGATGAGCAGAGAGGAGGCACGTATGGGGATCAAATGCTGTACGACATACATACATGTTGTGCAGCAGGAGATCCTGATTCCAAAATGTTGGGTGAGTGGTTGCAATGAGAACAATCGATGAACGACTTTGGTTACGACAGTAATGGACGTACAGAAAAGAAGAGCTGCGTGGCTAGAGTGGGGAGAGAGCTAGCTTTCAAATGGAGAAAGTAGATATGAAAATCTCATACCTACTTTTTTAATGGACCTAATGATGATCCTTTTTCGATATTGTTGAGTCTAGATTTAATGATGGTCGTTTTTTCTTCATATAAATTTTGCAACAATCGACTAACGTTTCAACAGAGTTTCGTTAGAAAACTCAGTTTTCATATCATTACTAACAGTCCATTGACTCTTGTTGGAAAATTCAATTTTTATACACACGTAGCAATAGTCAACTAATATTTCATTAAAAGTTGACTATTGCTAAAATTTAAATTCTAGAAAACATTCATTTACTAATATTGTATTGAGAGTTGACTGTTGTCGGGCAATATTCACAATACTAATATTGCATTGACAACTGGCTATTAATGGGTTAAAGCGGTTGATTGTTAATAGGGATAGATTTAGATTTAATTATAAAAATAATACGATCTTTAGATTATATTAAATCAAAATGTTCAAACAAGTACAGCAATTGATCAGTCGTATCTGTGAAGTCTTATTTTAAACTTGCTATTTCATTTTTCTATTTACTTTTGGTCTGTTCTTGAAAACAGTGTGTGAATAGGGAATGAAATTTATGCCGCTGTAAACGATAATAGGAAAGTGTTGAAAGTCATAGCAAATTGCTAAACGAACGGCTTGCAAAATTATTTCCACATCCAGCTTACTTTTTTTTTTTTTAATATATTTTATTTTACCAGGGGAATAAACTTGATTACTATTTAAATAATATGAATGTTATATTTAAATAATTATATGTATATCTATATTTATGACGTGAGGATTGAAATTTCTGTCACTAAATAATTATACAACTAATAGAGTTGAAAATGTTTTAAGAATTGATAAATATAAACTTTTCTGATAACCTTGAGATTACTACTCTCTATAATAGTCATGGTGAAAAAACTTTTTTAAAATCCAATTTGCAGGTTCAGTCCCCTTTTTTAAACACAGAGAAAATGAAGAGTATCGAATGAGAAACATATCAAAATTAAAAATGATATTAATTACGTGAATTATGTATTAACTAGGCCATTTCTTATATTGGCTAACACATGGTTGCCTGATTAGAAAAGAAAAACATGAATTATTTATACAAAGAGGCTCGAGGTGGGACGCGGGCATGTGTCCAAGGCACATAATAATGTACAAAAGAGATTTCCGTATGAAATTAGCCATAATAGTTGGGTGCATATATATATATATATATATATATATATAAAATACCCAAGTAATTAAGAATTAATAACCTCTTTATTTGACACGAAACTTAACTATTAGGAAGGGAGGAGAATACCAAACTGGTGACAAGAGTATTAATATGCAGGGAAGAGATATTCATAAAATAATAATTAAATAAAAGAAGACACCCACAAGTTTGAACATAAACTTTGATTCGTAAACTAGTGAATTGGCAACCGAGAGGCTTCTTGAGTGCTTCTCATATATAATTGTTTTATATAGTCTGTTACAAATATATCTCACATCCTCTTCCTATTTTTTTTTATTCTAATAGTTATATATACAATATTTCTGATATCCTCTGTTGCTTCACTATATATGTATTTAGCTAGCCGTCTGTAATTGACATTATGTAATTAATTATAATGCTTTTTCTCATCCTACTATAGACTATAGTATTACAGAAACTAATTTACTTAACTCCATCTCTTTTGTCAAATATATAAAATTTCTGGCTCTGCCTCAAATTTAAAGTTGCAATAATCAAACATTAATCGTGATCAAATATGAATTGCATTCTGATAAATTAAACAGAGACAAACAAGAGTTCCTTCGAAATTGCGATATTCACGTTATGATCATCTCAAATTCAAGTAACCGTAAATGAGTAAGACTTTCAAGAAAATCATACTAAACGGAAGGAATTAGCTCGCAGTAATGATAAATTCCAATTCGTATATACACACACACACACACCAAAGCGGTTAGTTATAGTAATTAAATGAATTAATATATTGTATCTTTCTTAACTAACTTTTTGGTTCAATACTTTTTTTTTCTTACTTTAGGGATAAAATTTTAATATAACATACTAATGTGAGAGAGTGCACTGTTAAGATCATCGAAGGAAAGTAAGCCCAAAATCACTCCCGATCACAATATTAATAAAATAAAGGGATATATAAAATAATCACTGTATGTAGGCTCTAATTATTTGCGGTCTCTGTTGTTCTGCATTACGTATGAAGTTTGTAATTTGGAAAATTGAGCATATGTCAAAAGCAATGGGAAAGTTAGCTTCTAATCTTGGATATATAGGAAGAAAAGTGCGTATAAAATTCTATTTATATATTTGAGAAAAAAGTAAAACTGCTATATATATGCATGCTTAAATAAGCAATTTTGAGATTCAAGACGTTAGAAAGAAAAATACAATTAGTCGATGTATAATTTTTTTTTTTGACATAGAATTTCTGTAACTATTACTAACGTATAAAGAAAAAAGGACATGGTTACGTTTTAACGTAAGTTTCTCAGGAAACTTCTAAACTTGATGAAAACAATTTGAAGACCAACTATATCAAAACATGAGAGCATTTGAGCTAAATGTATTAAGTTAACAGCATACAATCAACATGTACCTTATAACGGAAAATAATAAACCCTACTAGTTTTTTATAATCTGAATATTGTATAGGATTTTGGTACCAAAATATTCACGGTGGAAAATTAAAAGAAATACCGAGGGGAATCGATGATATGAAGAGAAAAAAGGATTTTGATGGTTGTCTCTTATCTTAGTATATACACATAAAGCACAATTCAGATATGATGAATGCATGGAGTGAAGAATATAGCCATGTTTAAATATAAAGCAAATTTGCCATGAATTCTTTGATGTGATATATAGATATAAAAATGAATACTTTCTTGATATATATTATTCCAGTAATATATATTCCTTATAAAATTTAGTGGAATTTGAAAATAAATCTTAGTCAATTAATTATTCATAGAGAGAAAGTCATGTACTTAAATTTTCGGGCACATATTAGTCTAATATACTTTCTTTTACTGGTTTCGCCAACAATAAATACATATTTCATTCAAAAAAGGATAAGATTAATATTAGCTGCTGAACAGGCTTAGGATGCTTCTGGGACCACAGAGATCCCAGAATCCCCAAGCCCAGAAACAATTTTAATGCAACCGAAGGGTGTAAAAATTGACCCTGCTTAACCCCTTTTCTGTGCACATTAGGGCTATAAATTAACCACCTTTCTGTGCAAATTAGGGCTATAACTTAACCCCTTTTCTCTCTGCCATTCACACTCTTAATTCACTCATTCGCTCACATCCTCTCTCTAGTGTTTTCTCTCAAGCTTATTTTCAGCCGTGTCGACGTCGACCTCGAGGAGGAGCAAGGGTCGTCAAAAGATTGAGATGAAGAAGATGAGCAACGAGAGCAACCTTCAGGTGACTTTCTCAAAGCGTCGCACTGGTCTTTTCAAGAAGGCCAGTGAACTTTGCACCCTCTGCGGCGCCGAGGTTGCTCTCATCGTCTTCTCGCCCGGCGAGAAGGTCTTTTCTTTTGGCCATCCCAACGTGGACGCCGTCGTGGATCGCTACCTCATGCGAGCCCCGCCGCCGCAGACCTCCAGCACCATGCAGCTCATCGAGGCTCACCGCAACGCCAACGTCAGCGAGCTCAACGCACAGTTCACCCAAATCTCTGCCCAGCTCGACAGCGAGAAGAAGCGCAGTGAGCAGTTGAATAATATGCGAAGGGCCACGCAGGTCCAAATTCAATAAATGCAAATTCAAATGAAAAAAAAAAATTAATTAAACTTGTGAATTTTTACATAAATTCCCTCTCTCACAAACATCTGATTTGTTTGATATATAGTATCTCCGCGTTAACTTAATTTGTTTACCATAACAATATTCGGCAGCATTATTATTTTTTCAATCTTAATTGACGGATGTTTCTTGTTCTTCTTGATAGGGTCAGTGCTGGTGGGCAGCTCCAATAGATGAGATGACAAGGCCACAACTTGAGCTGTTCAAGGGTGCTCTGGAGGAGCTAAAGAGAGTGTGATCAGGCAGGCTGATAGGATGATCCTGTTTCAGAATGCTAGCTCAAATCAGTTTTTCGTCGGCAGTTCCTCTTCCAACGCAGTGGCGCCGCCGCCTCAAGTGTTTCAGTCGCCACCGTCGGTAGTGCAGAATCCCGGGTTTGACGGGAGCATAATGCCACCACACCACGGTTTCAGCAACATGGGAGGATGTGGAGGACCAGGGTTTTACTGATCATTTGCTCATGATGAAGATGCCTTGTTTATGATCAAATTTGTTTGTTTTATTTCCTAGGCCAGCTTTCTTCGGATTTTGATCTTCTAGTATCTTGAGAAAATTTTGTGTGAAATTCAAATAAAAAAAAAAAAAGAAAGATAAGGTACCATTTTATTGTTAAAATGATCATAGATATGGATGACCTTACATATTGTGCATTTCTCACACTATATTTTTTTCGAGGTTTGGATTCAAATCTGTTTTATTAATGTCATAACGTCTAATTGTTGTTTTGGATTTTCAGTGTCTAGTGTTGATGGTGACAGCCTGATAGGATGTGTTAATCAGTTTTTCTATGTGATTTTCTTATGTTGTTAGGAAAAATAATTAATGTTGTAATTTTAAGTTCTTGTAATAAGAGGCATCTTATTTATTTCATATATATTTCTTCTAAAAGTGCAGTTTGATGAATTTAACATATTCATTGAATCAAAATTGGCTCCACAAAAATTTATATTGTACAATTCACAAAACGTGAGACGGTAATTAATATGCCTTCTCGCTGATAAGACCCTTCCACTGCATCGAAATTTGGTGTATATAATATATTTGCGGTTTGAAATTTTTGGCATTGATAATTTAAATTTTAATGTGAAATTATTTATAGTGTACTTGATTTAATTTGACATATGATTTTGTTGTATGAACTATACTAATGAAGAACTTTAATTTCAAAATGAAAATTTTTATATAAATCACCGTCATGTTGAACTAAAATTAATTTTAAAATTAGAATTGATTCAAAATTAGTTTTGTCCAAATTCAATCCAAACACCATTTCTATGAGATAGAATCGAGTTGTCACTACCTAATTGGTCAACATATAAAGCCACAACCAGCTGCACATATATTTCCCCAATTAAGGTTGATGGCGACTTATTGTTCTTTAAAATTGCTTTTACAAACGAATTGCACCATGAATTTATACGATTGAATCACTCATGCAGCAAGATGGAATGTCACTATTCCTTCTAAAGTTTTCATATTCTCGAAGAAGCACGCATAGTTTTTTACTCAAACTTCCATACATACAAAGCCATATCAAATTTCCAGAATTTAGAGCCTTAGAATTTCATAGAAACATATCCTTACCAATGCATTATCAAATTTCTCTACAGTTTTACACAAAAGTGGACGGCATTATCAAATATCTAGTTTAACCAAAATTTCAAATTTGACACAATTTTCATCGAAGTCATAACAATAACGAGAGTGAATTGCATCATCAAATCAAGTCAGGAAACTTGAAATCCAAAATTGGAATAAAACTAGAAGGGGAATAATAAAGATGTTAGTACCTTAAGGAATATTTCGCCATTTTTTCTGAATAAAACAAACCCTTTTAAGATAAAATTTTCAGATATAAACATATAACTATTGTAATCCACATGGCAAGTGTTATTAATAGCAGTCTAGAAATAAGTCATTGACTATCTCAGGTGACATGGGACTTTGAAAATTATATATTAGTTACAACTAAACAATATGGATGGATTATTTTGAAATATAACTTACACACCCAACAAAATGTGGGTTTCAAAGGAAAAGAACAGTGTGATGAAATCAAATGCTACCAAGAATGGAGCTTAAATTTTGTATTTGAATGATTATAATTTATGTTTGGAAATTATGACTTGAATGATTATACTTTATGTTTAAATTTTTTTATAAAAAATCAAATTTATTGTAAGTATAATCTATTTAACAAAAATGTAAATATTTGATACTTGTATACAATTAAAAGTTTAGAAAACAAAATATGATTTAAAAAATTTGACGTTAAACTAAACAAAATTATTCATTAAAAATTTTACATTTTGATGTATAAATAATTTTTCAATTTCTTGACTTTCAAATCGAATACACTCGTAAAAAAAATAATAGTCAAAACTACGCTCATCCATAGGGAATCAAAAACATGATTCAGAGATCGGTGGAAACAAGTTTAGGAAATTATTTTTTTTTTAAATTGACTTGAGAGCATATTATCTCTACATTGAAAATATAGATAATTGAATTTTGATACAATATGATTTATTTTTTGTATAAATTAAAAGAAAAAATATAAATCATTATATCAAAATTCAATTATTCACATTTTCAATACAAAATCTGCTTGACTATAATGAAAGCCACAAGCATTTCCGTTTTTTTTTTTTTTTGAATCACACGTCAACGGTAAATGTGACCACGTGTATATATCACTCTAGCTATAGTCATGGTTTAAGTACACTTGAATTAATCAATGATTTTATATTCAAACGCATCATATCCTATGCACTCCAAAGCCAAAAAAGTGAATTTGATTCGAGTTGCTCTGCAACCAAAATTATAAGCTTTTAAACTGTTTTAATTTTGTGCCATATATTCGTCATCCATATTGATACAGATAAAAATTCAATTTTGTTCTAGTAACTCAGACGTGATAAAAATTATCGGTGGGCAAGAAAGGCCATTAGTTATTATAATACAGATAAAGATGTTATTTATGTAAATATATACATGTCAAGCGTAATTTATACAAATGTTCTTTGAGTTTTGTTAAAATTACACGAATATTTAAACAAATACTTGCTATACACTTTAGTCTAATTTAAAATTATTTTTATTAAAATTCCTCCATTAACCTTAATTCCTTTTCTAACTTCAAAGAAATTAAAGTGGTGGTATTATAATTTTATTGAAAAAAATTGAAACTGCATCAAAGTGTTGTGCAACTTCTTGTTTTAAAAAAGTTTTGTGTGTATTTTGAAAATAGAGAGAATATTGACTTAATTTCAACAAAACTTTAACATGCCGTCTAACGTTAAGAATTGGACTTAGAATTAGGTTATATAATTAGAATTAGACCTAACAATTCTAATTTTTTTGTTTGATTAATATTCTAGAATTACAATTCTAATTATATGCACCAATTCCATATAATTGAAAAATAAGTAATAAAGGTTATTTCCAATTTTGACCTTTAACCTAAAAAATTGCAATTCCAAAACTTAAAATTGAAGTGTAACTATTTTACTCCCTAACACAACATGTTCTTTTTTTGTTTTTTGTTTTGTTTTTAATGATTGGATCACTTTTCCAAGACGTAAGACCCAATTAAGATTTGATCAGATCACATTTGAATAGACCATGTTTCATTTTTTAAAATTAAAAATATAACAAAAACAATTTTTAAAGAAAAACATAAAAAATTAAGATTTAAAATGAAAAAGAAATAAAATAAAAATATTAAATTTAGAATGTAAAATTAATATTTAAAAAATTAATCATATGCAATGTTTATGTCTCTATATGAGATGATATATATTTATGACATATATTTCATGTATACATGTATATATAAATATATAACATTTAAGCGACATAACTTCAAAAAATATATATAATGTAGGTGCATAATACTACACGTAAACACAAAATTACATAAAATTTGCATATTTGTATATGCACATACATATAGATGTGATTGTCATAGACACAATATTGCACATACATAATGGCGTGTCATATTCTACATGCATACATGCATTCAAACATAATCATGTAACACAATTAACATTATAAACTTATGATATTATATTGTATTTATATATGTTTATACATACACAAACACAATACCATATTATAGTATAAAATCGTACTATGCTCATGTAGGCATATGTACTTATAACATAATATCGTACATATATGTATATATATATATATTCATACTTATAAAAAGACATTATTTAAACATACATGTTAATTTTGAATTAATAATTTTTTGAAAATATAATTATTACATACTAAACAATGTGATGTTACAAACACTATGAAAAACATTAAATCTTCTCTAAACTAGATTAAGAGAAAAATATTTTCTTAAAAAATATCAATTTTGTATTATTTTTATTACGTGTATATATGTATGTGTGTGTGTGTATATATATATATATATATATATATATGCTAATGCTTATACTTATCATTCATCTACACAGTAGAATTAGAATTCGATATGGAATTGTAATTTTATATTTAATATTTCATATGAACCAAACACAACTTTTAAAATTCCAAATCAATTCCAATTCTAATAGAATTAAAATTAGAATTAGAATTTTATATTCTAATTTTAATTCTTTTTACCAAATGGAGCCTAAAAGGAATTCATTCAATTTAATTTATATGTTCAATATACTTAAATAATCTTTTATTAAGTTGAGCAAAATCTTATTCACATAAAAAATAATCTACCAAACCCAAACTTATTTATCAATAAGTTGATTTACTGCTTAACTTTTAATAATCGCCCTAAATAATTATGAGTTCAAACTTAAGTCATTACTTGATCTTTAATTATAGAATATTAGGCCTTGTTTGTACCAGTAGTGGATTTTAATGGAAAAAGAATAAGAATGGGAATGAGAATGAGATGGAATGAAAAAGAAAGTTTTGATAGCAAAACTTGTTTGATATGTTAGGAATAGAAAGGAGAATAAAGTTATAAAGTTTGTTTGGTATGATAGAGATAGCGATGGAATAAGAACGATAATAGGGACTAAAAAACCAAAATGTCCCTTGCCAACAAATTAAATTAATGTTTTTAAAATTATTTTTAGGATAGTCTTAATAGAAAATATTAAATTATTTATAATAATTATTAATAAATTATTTTCTAATTTTTTATTATGTAATACATATTTCAAAAATATTAAATATTTCAAGTAACATGTAATCCGTAATAAAAAAAAAATCATTGTACTCGGCCTGCATGCAAAACAAAATATGGCAATATTGAACCATATATATCAATGGCATTCGAACGAGTCATTTTGTTTATATATATATATATATGTATATATAAAAGAGAAATCAGAAATGCTCCAATAACACAATTTAGTTATAACCATATTTGTGCTCTTGCCCACCAAAAAAAATATACTAGATACCCCATTGCCTATTAATTTCCAACTACCTAAAAGAACAGCACAATATGTAATGCATATAATTGTCAACATTGATGTTAGAAATAAGAATATCCTGATCTATTTGTGCATATCGAAATTGGAATGTAACAATTGAATACGTTATTGTTTTCCCATAATGTCCATAATCACCTTAATTATAATAATTGTGCGCTAGGCTGCAATGATAATACATATCAGTGTTTTATGTCTCGTAATCAGTGGTAATAATTTTCTGACAGTGTGTCCAACTATAATTGTGATAAGTACTGCAGACAAAAGCTAATTAACTGTATAATTTTTAATCTTATAAGAAGTCAATATATTGTGACAATAACGTCAGACAAGCAATTAATTGAATTTTGCAAAAGTCAAAATCTTTTTATAATGCCAACTAGTCGGAGTAGGAGGTTTCATATATATAATAATATACATTAAGATAAAAGATTTTATAACCTCCTAATTGGACTATATAATAAATAATAATAACAACAAAACATTAAAATGGGACAATTGCTATAAACTATATATATTTAGCATCATATATAAATACCCATGTTTCCATTCCAACAATCACAATTCCTAAACCCAACAAAAAGCATTGGGTATCATCTTTCTTTCTTTCCAACATGGTGGTGAACAAAAAGAATTTATCAGGTCGCCAAAAGATTCCAATAGAGAAAATACCCAAAAAAAGTATTTTGCAAGTCATATTCTCCAAGCGTCGTTCAGGGCTCTTCAAGAAAGCAAGTGAGCTTTGCACGTTTTGTGGGGTAGAAATTGCCATGATAGTGTTCTCTCCTGCTAACAAAGCTTTCTGTTTTGGCCACCCAGGAGTTGAATCCGTCATTGATCGCTATATGATTGCTCGAAACTCTTTGCACATAGACTCATCGATGAGTGATTACAAAAACTCGAATATTTGTAATCTCAACATGCAAGTGACTCAACTTCTTGATGACCTAGAGATTGAGAAGAAGAGAGGCAATGAGCTCGATTTAGCAAGGAAAATGAGGCAAAGGGAGTTTTGGTGGGAGAGCCCTATCGATCAGCTTGATTCACCTGAACAGTTACAACAATTGATGATTTCACTGGAGGAATTGAAGAAGGATGTTTTGAAACATAGCAGCAAACTCTTGATGGGTCAAGCAAGTTCTTCTTCTTGTACACAAATTATTGGGGCAAATTATGGATTTGGACTTTATGATTTGCCTCTGAGAACAAATTAGCTGGTCCTGATATTAATGGTGCTCCTTCTTCCAGTGCTCTTGCTAATGATGCCTTTAATATCATATACCCAACCCACGAGGATATCTCCAAGTTTGCTTCTTGATCTTGGTTTTCTTTCGGGGACAATAATGAAGAACTACTAACTCATCAGCTTTCAATTACCCATATGATTTGCTTTATTTATTTATTTTATAATAATGATTCTTGAATAGTATTATGTGTCATGCAATTGCAAATAATTCTTCCTTCCCAATAATTATTTTTTTTAATAATTATTCTATTATATATAACTTAGAGAATTGGCAAATTGCAGTGAGAATTTATCAATGTTACACTTACAACCAAATAATAGTACATCATATGTATATGTAATTAGAGGCAAATTTATAAGTGCCATATTATAAAACATGTTTTTTTAAAAGCTAAAATTTACATATACAAAATATTATATCAACATTTTTATTATAAAAAATATATGCAATTTTTTTAGTAAAATAAAATACTTTGGTTAGACCAAATTTAAAAGTTATTTTTTGTTTAGTGTAAAAATAATTAATTTTGTATTTTAAATTTGAGGTCCAAATGATATTTTCTGGGCTTGATGACCACCTTTGTTATTTTCAATTATTTGTTGAATTTAAATTTAATTAATTTTTTTAGCTAAAATATTATTGTGTTATATAGTTTTTCTAATATTTAGAAAAGGCTCATTCCAAATGAGACAATTCCAAAATCGTAATCGCTGTGTAAGAATCTCAATTTAAAATCTACTTAATTACTATTTCTTACAAATGTCTATATTTACATTAATTAGCTACTTCCTTGTATTAAATACCAGACAACTCAAGATGACAAAATTCTTTTGAAAGGAGAAGAAAACCGTAATAAAATATATAAATATAATGACAACATTTTATTTTATACTTTATTTGAAACAAAATCTGGAAATAGCAAAATTGTAGGGTTAGAAACACAAATATAGGAACTTTCCAGCGTTGACGCCGTCCTCCGCCGCAACCTCTGAGGAGGAACTGCAGAGCCTGAGCCCGCCACGGCGGCGAGCGAGATGGGTTCGGTGCCCTTCGAGGAACTGAATAGGCAACACGAGGAGGCGGTAAAGGCATTGGAGAAGGAGAAGCAGAAATTGGAGGAAATTGAAAATTTCGTTAAGGTATGGAACAGAGGGAACTGGTCGGAAGAGCCCATTAATGAGATGGATTTGGAGCAGTTAGAGTATGTGGTGGCCATGCATGAGTTGATGATGGCTCCTACCAAGGTTTTAAATTGTGGTTGCGGACCGCAATTTAGAACTTTGGCTCCTACGGCGTCGTTTTCTGGGAGAGTTCAATGGGTGGTCTTCTTGGGGGAGGTAGTTATGGTGGCGATCTCGTTGGTGATCTGAGAAAGTTCGAATTTTGATGAGGAAATTGCAGTGAGATTAAGGGTCAGAGGGAGGGTGAGTTTGTCTTGACCTTTCTCTTTAATAACGAATTTTAATTAGTTTCAATAAATATGGAATAGTTTGTCCATGAGTTGATTCACGAGTGCATGTGCTCTTATAGATTTTCTTAAGTTGGTTTTTGTTTAATTTCCATTCGGGATTGAATACGAGAATGTGATTTCACATTCTTCAATTTGTTAATGTTTATGTCACGTCTATGATTGAGTGAACTAATTAGCAGTTGATTTCACGGTATATTAATTAAGTAAGTCAATTAGCAAATCAGTGGCGGAGTAAGAAGGGCCATATGCCAGGGCCATCACAATTTTTTTATTTTGTTTATATACGTAAGTATGTCAGTGTGTAATTTAATTTTGACTCATATATAAAAACTAAAATTCTTATTTAGCCTTTAAATTATTTAAAATAATTAAATGTTAACTTTTTAAAATGAAACAATTTAATTTTCTCTTTTCAGCTTTTACTAACATACTTATATTGTACTATTTTCTCCTTTAAGCTTTGCTCAATTATATACATAGGTATAAATTTAAACAGAGGCTTCAACACTCAATAGGACTCTTCACAATTAACACTTTCAATTCTGTCTTCTTCAGTTCACTTCATTTTTTATTATCTGAATTCTACACCTTTTGACCAAATTTGGTTATTTGGGGAGCTTATAATTTGTGTCTAAATTTCATTTTATGGTATAATATTATTTTAATTTTTGTTCATTGGTTCTTTGTTCATTTTCGATTCATAGGTAACGCCTTTATTTTCTATTCATGCATTCACTTCACACCTTGTAACTGCATGTGTGTATTTTTCGCTTCATACTTCATGTATTGACTTCACACCTTGCAAAACCACTGCATATGTACATCTTGCGAATTGTCTTTAATGTATTGGATATTTTGCTTATTTATTTTGTTTAAAAATTACCTGCTATACTCACTCATGAATATTAAAATTGAAAAAAAACCAGTGTATATGTACCTTATATTGTTTGATATTTGATGATGTTCACTCTAAATGTATTTAAATAATGAATGTTGCATGATTAAATATAATTTTTTATTCCATATAGTATATTGAAGGTAATACACACACACACACACTTTCTCTTCTCACTTTATACTTACGCTACGCTACTGGCCATTGTATGTCACTGAATCAGACGATTAGCAAGCGCATTTCTGAAAGAAGATTTTGAAGGAGGCCACTCTAGTGTTTTGCATGTATTGTTCAAATTTTTTTTCTTACTATCTCTATTTATTTCAACGGTAATAGACAGTTTTTGGGCAGATTTTCTAAATGCACGTAATATAATGTGATTTTTCAAATTAAGTGCATTCAATCTTAATATTAAAAATTATACATCGATCTATAATTATCATCAATTTATAATAGTTTTCAATGAAATGACAAATAATGGATCAATCCAGCAGCTGTGATTCTCTGTATTTGGACACGGAAAAAAAATCTAGATTCCTAGCTGATAAAGGTGTTCATTTGAGCTATGTGTGGGATTTTATTAGATAATGAAATTAAATCGTAAATAATGAAATGGAATATAGTGATATATATTGAATGCATAATTGCAATGCAAGTGTTATTCCAATGCAAGTTTTGGATCAGCACACCTTGCATGGGCTCCATTATTGTCTAACATCCCCCCTCAAATGAGAGAGTATTGAGATAACCCCAAGTTTATCCTTAAAATATTGAAATTGAGTGTGGGAGGGTGGCTTAGTCAGACAATTTGCATCTATTCAGTGGAAGGGACATAGCCGACGAGTAGGTTCTTGGCCAAAACTTGTTCTCGAACAAGATGTACATCGATTTTGATGTGTTTAGTTTGTGCATGAGACACAGGATTGGAAGCTATGGCCTTCGCACTTACATTTCACACCAAAATACTAGCGTCCTGCTTTGAAGAAGGTGAATTTCCACAAGCAACGACTTTAACAAGATGACTTCAGCAGCTAGGTTTGTGAGTGCACGGTATTTGGACTCTGTACTAGAATGAGCAATGACATGTTGCTTTTTAGAGGACCAAGACACTAAGGTGTTGCCAAGATACAAACAAAAGGCAGCAATTGAGTGACGATCATCTATAGAATCGGCCCAATTGGCAAACCTTTGAGAAGGTTCAATATGCAATCCATGATGCATAGTTCCTCTGAGATACATGAAGATGTGCTTAATTCCTTACAAGTGTACTAATGTAGGTTTTTAGAAAAAAATTACTAAGCTTGTTGATAGTGAACAAGATCTTAGGGGGACTATTAGTGAGGTACTAAAGTGCACCATGAGCACTGCAAAACTTATAAGGATGGCCCAAAGGCTCACCATCATGAACAAAGAGGAGTGGGTGAAAAAGCTACATCTGCCATGTCAAACTTAGTCAAAAGATCTTGTATGTACTTTTATTGAGTGAGATAAAGATTAGTGTGGTCTCTGTGAACTTCAAAGCCCAAGAAGTAGTGTAACGAGCCCATGTCTTTTAAGGAGAAAACCTTTTGAAGCTTCAAAATGGAATCTTCAAGTTAATGAGAGTCGTTCTTGGTGATGAAAATGTCGTCGACATAGATAAGAATTAAAAGAATATGATTCTAATGCTTCCTAACGAATAGAGATGTATCACTCATAGTCTTTGAGAAGCACTAGTTAAGAAGAGTAGTTTCAAACCAGGCTTTTGGCATTTGTTTAAACTTGTACAACACCTTAGATAGTTTACAAATGTGAAAAGGGAAGTTGTAGTTGACAAAACCAGTAGGTTAGGTTATATTAACAAGTTCACATAGTTCACAATTCAGGGATCTTGCTGTTTGATTGGCCAATTTAGAGTAATAACAACAATAAGGATGCTTCTGATTGTAGTAGTTTTAATGACAGGACTTTATGTGTCCCCAAAACTTACTTTTGGATATGTTGGAAGCCTTTAGCAACTAAAAGTGCTTTATAGCAATCTAATGTGCGATCAGAATTGTATTTAGTTTTAAAAATCCACTTACAATCAACTATTTGTTTTTATGGATCAAAAGGGACTAGAATCCAATATTATTTTGTATGAGAGCATTAAATTCAAACTTCATAGCAACAAACCAATATGGAGACTTAAGAGCTTCAGTGACATTGTAAGGTTCAGAGGAGAGGTGACTTAATAATGCAATGACACCAATGTAAGGTAGTTTAGGTTTGTAAATTCCATGCTTACTTCTAGTAACCATTCGATTGCTATTAGTAGAGGGATTAGGAACAACATAGGGTATCGTATCAATTTCTTGGGTTTGACAGCTTTTAATTGTGATATTAGTAGGATTGTCAGTCGAAATGCTGGGAAGTCCAAAAAGTGCAATATCTTGTAAGTTGTCATAGATAGGAGTAGAAGGCATAATAGGTGAAGTTATAGTAAAATCTTGTGAAGAGCATATATGTTAATATGAGAGTTACTATGAGCAAAAGTCTCAAATGGAAATGAGACTATCATATCAGTTGTAGAGGTGACATGATGCTTTGTTTTGTTCAAAAAACCATAATGAAAGGGGTAATCATTTTCATTGAACACCACATGATGAGAAATATATATTCAGCTAGTTGAACTTATGCATTTGAATCCTTAGTGTTGACTGTTGTAGCCTATAAAAATGCATTTTATGGAATGAAACTAAAGCTTATGCTTGTTGTAAGGACATAAACATGGGAAACAGGTACAATCGAAAGTTTTGAAATCATTATAATGAGGCTTCTACTGAGAAAGGACCTTTAATGGTGACTAGGGGACAAGAATAAGGGTTGATAACCTGTTGATAAGGAACACTACTGTGGGGAATGCATCCCATTAGTAACTTAGAGGCATCTTAGCTTGAGCTAGAAGTGAAGACCGAGTTCAATGATGTGACAATGCTTTAGTTCAACATAGTTGTTATGGGTAAAAGTGTATGGACATGATTGTTGAAAAAGAATGCTAAATAAGTTCATGATAGGTGTGAGAGCATGATATTCCCCCCTAATCACTTTAAACAACTTTTGTTTATTGTTTGAATTGTTTTTTAGCTATGGATTTAAAGCTAATGAATGCAGTAGTAGTTTTGTTCTTAGTTTTAAGTAGATAAATCCATGTGTGACGACTGAAGTCACCAATGAAACAAATGTAATATCGATAACTAGTAGATAAGGTTATAGGAGCAGGTCCCTATAAATTTGTATGTATAAGATCTAATGGGTTCTTTGCATGTGATGACAAATTGGGAAAAGGTAGGGAGTGAGACTTGACAAGTTGACAAGATTCATAAAAAAAAGCAGTGTTATTTTCTTTGACATTACACATCTTTTGAACTTATGTTAAAATATATTCAGAGGGATGACCAAGGTGTCTATGCCATTGTTCTTTCTCTAAAATACAAAGAAGATTTGCATTATTCGAATTAGTGAGGAGAGTATGCTACCAATGTAATGGATCAAGCTTATAAAGTCCATCCTTAAGTGCTCTTGTCATTAGTGTTTTGCCTGTTAGTTTGTCCTTTACACAACATGTAAAGGAATCTAAAAACGCAGTAACATTATTGTCAGAGGTTAAGCATGAAACATTGAGCAAATTTTTGGTTATTTGGGGAGCAAGTAGAACATCATTAAGAATAAAAGATGAAGAAACTAGAGTTTAAAAAGAAGAACCAACCTTAGAGATAGGAAGAAGCTCACCATTACCCACTGTAACAAGTGGCTTACCCCTAGCATTGGTGGGATAGTTAATGTGGGAGGGTTTATTAGTGATGTGGCTACTTACACTATTGTCAACATACTAGGCAGGCTTAGTAACAGCAGCAGGTGAAACTATGTATACAGAGTTATTGGAAGGATCCTAGTTGGATTTGGCATTCTCTGAAGTCAAACCCATATATGAAGGGAATAAAAATAAATGAACATGTTCATTAATTCAGAGTAGGAGACTTACATACTTATCCTAATTGCAGAAGCTTATTGAACTCTAGCTGGGATCACTAATTGAATGAGATACTTACAGTGTATTGGGTGTATCTCAGGTTTTCACAGCCTAAATCTCTTCTCGAATACAATTGCCAAATACTTATAGGTATTCTTCTTAGAGCGTCTCAAATCTCTTTATTATAAAAGTTGTATATCGTATAATAGTCTAGCCCTATTTATAAAAGGCTAGTTAAGGTTAGGGTTTAGTAGTAATCCCTATAATTACTATTTTACCCTTATTTAATGAGCACCATTTATGGGTGGATTCTGTATAATATCTTGACAAATTTAAACCTTAGATATTATTCAATATTCTAACATCTCCTACTCACACATAATAGGAGTGCTCATATGCTCTAAACACAAAAAACATATTCTTGGTAAATCAAGAGAACGTTTTCATTTAATAATCTGCAGTTGTTCATATAAGGAAAGTAGGTCGTGCGACTAGCATACTATGACAGTATCAATGCTATACATCAATTACAAATATATAGCCTCTCATAAAAAATGCACCTGCATGTAGATCATAAAGTATGCATGCACCCTAGATAATAAGAATCACATTTAAATATCTCTCAATGATCTCATCTATCATAATATCTTGTATTCACAATCATGACACACAAGTCATAACTGATATATCGGTGAATACAGAATAATGAGATTCTCTTTATGATCTTCCTCTTCTCATGATCCTATCAACATAGACTTAGTTCACTTTTCTAGACATGCCCTTCCAGACTAAATCATTACTCATAGTCCCTAGGCAACACGTTAAGATAGCAAACACTAAGTTGCATATCAAGTACCTGATCGAAGTCTAAGGGTACAAATATAGAGCCAACGTAAAGGCTCAAGGGTCTTATACAATCATGAGTTGAGATCGCACTTATGTTAACCCAGATGGTCAGCATTTGCACACATGGTATGAAACATATGCTATAACATTCCTCTTTTTCCCGTGGAGTGTATGTCTATTTCACAAATAATGTTGTACGGATGATATTTTAGACACCACAAGTCTAAAATTGAGTTCCTAGATCTACACAATATCTTGAACTCACATTTGGCAACTAAGGTAGACTAGAAATGATGAACTTATTTCATCAAATCAATTTTAATGACCATATGTCATTAATCAAATGACTTAGGTGATTTTAAGTATTGTTGCTCTCAAATTATCCTCCGATAATTTCTCTTAAAATCTTGTCTTATCTCTAATGTCACAAAGACACTGAGACAGTTACCTGTGTGAGAAGGCTAACCCTTTTGTCTACCTGACATACTTAATAATAAATAAGAATGTACGCAACATTCAAATAAAGATATGTAAGCATGGAAATCAAACTTCATTGATTATCAAAAAAACATCAAAACATCTCTATCTATGAACAATAGGAAAAAATTAAAAATACAAATGAAGTATGTTAAATTCTACGCAATCCTAAAGACCTAATGTGTCTCACAAACACATCTCTAGAAATAGGCTTAGTAAGCGGATCTACTAGCATCTCATGCGTAGACATATACTTCATGTTCACAATCTTGCGTGTAACCATGTCCTTTATATAGTGATACTTTATATCTTTGTGTTTAGTTTTGCAATGGTACTTTAGATCCTTGGTGTATGTAATCGCAACCTCATTGTCACAGTAAACTAACACTGGTTTAATGTTTTTTGCTTTGTATAACAATTGATCCAAGAACCTCTTTAACTAAACAACCTTATGAGCTGTTGAAGATAGTACCACAAACTCTGCCTCCATCGTGGACAAGGATACATAGGATTATTTTTTACTACTCTATGATATGACACCATCACTGAGTAAGAAAACGTATCCTAAGGTAGACTTTCGCTCATCTAAGTCCCTTCCATGATCAATATTAGTGTATCCTACCAATCATAGATCTCTACCACCTTGATAACAGACCACATAATCAGTAGTCTTCTTCAATATCTTAATATCCTTTTTACAGCTTCCCAATGTTTAGCACTTGGGTCAGTTTGATATCTACTTACCAAGTCAACTGCTTAACAAATATCATTTCTAGTACAAATTATAGCATACATTAGACAACCGATTGCATTCTTGTATGGAGTTTGACTCATACGCTCTCTTTCCATGGCAGTATTTGGACATATTTCAGAACTCAAGGTTCGGCTTGTGCTGATAAGAGTGTTAGCATGGTTACAACTTTCCATACTAAAATATTCTAAGACCTTTTTGATGTAATTATCTTGCGAGAGATACAAGAGTTTCTTAGAACAATTTCTTGAAATCTTAACTCCAAGAATGTATGCAGCTTCACCCATATCCTTCATCTCAAAGCAAGATGACAACTAGGTTTTTACCTTATTGATCAGCTCTATATCATTTCCAGCTATGAGTATGTCATCAATATATAATGTCATAATCACATACTTATCTTTAGATTTTTTGGTATATACACAGTTCTCTTCACTCATCATAATGAAACCACTAAAGATGATTGCATTGTGAAAACAAATATACCACTGCCTTGAAGACTGTTTAAGGCCATAGATAGACTTCATAAGTTTACAAAATTTTTCTTCTTAGCCTTTTTTAATGAAACCCTTAGGTTGTTTCATATAAATTTCTTCATTTAATTCTCCATTGAGAAAGGTAGTCTTTACATCCATATGATGTAATTCAAGATTTAAACAAGCCACTATAGCTAGAAGTAAGCGAACAGAGGTAAATTGTATAACAAGAGAAAAAGTCTCCTCACACTCAATTCCTTCCTGTTATGTATACTCCTTTGCAACTAGTTGAGACTTAAATTTTTCAATTGTGTCATTAACTCTTTTCTTAATTTTGAGAACCCACTTGTTCCCAATAGCCTTGCGTCCCCCTGGAAGAACAATAAGTTACCAAACATTATTAACTCTCATAGACTCCATTTCCTTTTCCATAGCTTTAGTCCATTTATCCTTTGAAGGGGATAAGAGAGCCTCTTTCAAATTTCTTAGCTCATCTTCATTTTGTAGGAGCATTGTAAAAAGTTCACCACCTTCAATCTCATATCGTCGATAAGGAGTCTTTTTATGTGAATCATGTCTCAGTTGTAATTCATTGAATCTTGCTTCATTGGTCCCATTTGGATCAAGAACATTGGTCCCACTCCCACTTAGAGCAACTGGCTCAAGAACACTTTTATTCGCATATAATGATGAAGAAGGTTGCTGATGAGAAACTAATTCATCATCTGCTATAATCCTCCCACTCGAATGAAGTGGTCCTAATGCGTTTAGATCCTTTATCTTAAATAAGGACAGGTCTTGACTTACCTCACCCTTCTTAGGATATTCATTCTCTAAGAATATGACATCTTTATATTCGAATTCAGTCACGCTCCCACTGTTTTATCGACCTATAAACATATAACCTTTTAAGGTTTTCGAGTATCTAATAAAGATACTTTCCTTTCCTTTCTGGTCTAATTTGCCATACTTGTGAGAGGAATCATGTGTATAGTCAGCACATCCCTAAGGTTTCATAACACTTGGGTCAAGCTTTTGCCCAGTCCATAACTCATACGGAGTGGTTGCAACTGATTTTGTAGGCACACGATTAAGTAGGTAGGTTGCAGACATCAATGCATCACCCTAATAGGTGATTGGCAAATTAGCTTGTGCCATCATGGAGTTAACCATCTCAATGAGTGTTCTATTCTTTCTTTCTGCAACACCATTTTATTGTGGAGTACTTGGAATAGTCAACTGATGAACTATCCCTGTCTCCTCACATAATTCATTGAATTGAACCAACAAATATTCTCGGCCTTGTTCAGTTCAAAGAGCCTTAATCTTCTTATCTAATTGATTCTTAACTAAGTTCATATAGTTTTTGAAGCAGCTCAATGCTTTTGACTTACGAGAAATCAAATAGATGTAACCAAAATGAGTATAATCATTAACAAATGTGATGAAATAATTCACTTCATGTTGGGCTCTGACATTCATAGGCCTATAGATGTCAGAATGAACTAATTGCAGTGGAAAATCAGCTTTAGTTGCTTTACCAAAGGGTTTTCTTGTAGATTTTCTTGCTAGACAAGATTCACAAGTAGACAAATCCACTTGTTCAATACGGGGAAGCAAACCCTCTTTTGCTAACCTTTGCATTCTCTGTTGGCTAATATGACTAAGTCTAGCATGCCATATATTTACATCGTGATCATAATCATGCGTAGAGGCAAATATGAAAAAACTAACATTATTATTAATGTAAGATTCGTCATCCAAATCCATAGAAATAAAAACTCTAGTTACATAACTAAAACCATAAAAAATTGAGTCATAACTCAATTTAACACATTGTCATAGAAATAACATTTCGACAAATTTGAAGCGCATAAAAGACATCATGTAAGATCAGGTCTCAATCACCATACAGGATTAACTTGCATGTTTTGATCCCTTTGACAGTAACCTTAGTGTTGTTGGCCACATTTATGCAGAATGTTCCATAGGGAACTCACCTGAAGTTAACAAAGGCTTCACGGTCCCTCATTATGTGGTCTATGGCTCCTGAGTCTACAATCCACATAGGATAAGATTCAGTAAGCATAATAGAGCTAGCAACACAAAGTTCACTAGTATAAGCAGTGTAAGTTACCTTTTTAAAAGGCTTAGGGAAATTACTCGCACAGTGTCCCTTCTTTTGGCAATTCAAGCACTTAACTTTTGCCGTATTCACCTTTTGCTGCTTTTTTTTGCCTTACTAGTTAGTCTTTAGCTTTCTCTTAGGTTAAGCTGGTTTTTTGTTCTTTCCCCAGCTCTTTCTCTTTGAATCACGTCTTTCACTTGAAGTTGCCATGTGCAACTCAGGTATCAACTTGGCAGATTTAAGCCTTTCTTCCTTAAGTTTGAGGTGTCTCCAGACATCTTCCAGAGTTGTGATTCTTTCATTGTGAGTGAGATGCATCTTCATATGCTCCCATGAAATAGGCAAAGAGTGAATGACAACTTGGATCTGCTGTTCGTATGTTAAAACATTTCCAGCATCTTTTAGCTTAGCGATCATATTTGACATCAGCCTCAGATATTTCCTTATTGAATGTTCTAGGCATTTCTTATATGAGTCAAATTTGATCATCAGAAAATGCAATCTGGATACCAAACCTTGTTCTTAGAGCATTCCAAAGTCTCATAGTGCTTTGGTGGTTTTTAAACTCCTTTGATGTCATCATCCATAGTGCTTAGCAACGTAATATGAGCAGTGGAGTTCTTTTTCTTCCAAGTGTCATAAACTTCACGATCTCACCTATGCTAGGCTGTGTTTCTAGCTTCTAGCTCTTCCATGACATTATTGAGAACCTCAAGAACCTCTTGCTCTTCCAAGAGATACTGGACTTTTGTACTCCAGATCTCATAATTGTCGTCATTTAGCTTCAATCTCTTGTTGAGCTCAGCAACAATACTTTTAAAAATTGTAGTAATTCTTTACATAAAAAGAAAGATAGACTTAAATCAGGAACAGATAATTAAAAATCACACAAGATTTAATGTTTACCATGCTTACAAATTATGATACTAAGTATTGTATGATTAAGCTAATTAACCCATGCATAACCCAGAGTCGAAAGAACACGAAGTGCCAATCGTCGTCCTAAGGTTGAATGCAAGGCGTAAATCAACGAAATCAAAACACAACTAAGTGTCCTAATTATGCTACAAATAAATTGTAAATCATGATTTTTTAAATGCTAAACAAATTAACATTTGTTACCTAACGTGTTAAACTAATCAACATATTTATATAATGCTAAACTAATTAACATTCATTAATATACATGTTAAACTAATCAACATATTTAATATATGCATTTAATGCTTTATCAAATAGTGGATCTAATATGTGACATTGTTATACCAAGGACATAGATTTAAAACAAATCTCTTAGGACTAGTAGCCCGCAGTTCTGGGTTTCCAGTTGATATACGAATCCAAAGTGTAAGGGCTTATGCATGTTAAACAAATTAACACAATTAAATGCATAATGTTAAGCTAATTAACATTATACGTCTAAGTTTTCTATTGGAAGAAAATTAACAAAACAATTTGATAAAAAAAAATGATGTTAAACTAATTAACATAATGACAAGTTATCACATATTACTTGACTGAAATTTATTGGGATATAAAAAATTAATTTTTCACAAAAAATTAATTACAATTATTTGGGGCTAAAATATAAATACATAATTTATATTTTTGAATATATCTAGATGTTCATTAATTAGGGATTTAACAATTAGGCATTTAATTATTATTTTTGGATGGGCCACATGCCCAATTAAAATACCAAGCCCAACTCTTAAAGAAAAAATAGCAAAAAAAAAAAAAAACTCTTTTAAAGGCCCAAAACAATTTTAGCAATGAGTCCAAATCAAACCCTATAAGCTTATTAAAAAAAAATATAGGGTTTCAGATCCAAAAAAAAAAATTTAGAGTTTCTAAATTTTTTTTAAAAATTTTCTAAATTTTTTATTTTTTTTTAATTTTCAAAAAATGTAACAGAAACAGTCTTCTTCCTCCTTCTTCTGTTGCTACCACCACTGCAGCTCACCATCCTGCTTGCCAGCCGCCCACTCATGGGCACTGGCAATGCAGCATCTGCTGGCCAGGTGGCTGGCATTAAGTGCAACAATGAAAGCCATTTGTACAAGCATATCAGAGGGACGCAATTTTTGGGGCTCCTGTTTCAATTATTCCAAATTTTATTTCTTTTCTTTGATTTTTTTTTTAAAATTTTAGATTTCATACTTTATAGATTTCTTTCCATTGTCACTTCTTTATTTATTGAATTTTTTTTATATTTTTGAAGTTTTTTTTAATTAATGTTATTTTCTTCATTTCTTGAATTTTTAATTTTCCTTTTTTCTATTATTGTTAGTTTTTTTAAATTTCCTAGACAAATTACAGTGTTCACAAGTATATGGACTGAATCTTGATAGAAATAGCTTTTGATCAAAGATGGGTGAACTTGATTTTGATGTGTTTGAGACACGTGAAATATCCATTCCTCATCAATAGGGACGAGAAGGGCCCTGTAATTCCAACGAGAGGACTAAGATAAAAGGACCCTTTATCGCCATATCTCTATATCATTAGTGTAGAAGGATTAATAGCTTTAAATAAAATGGGATAAGAAATATGAGTGACACATGGAGCTAGAACTAGTGTAAGAAGGCCAAAAGTGTCCCATGTCCTTTTTGCAAATGATGCGATTTTCTTTTATAAGGCTAAATTGGTGGAAATCTGAGAGCTAAAGAATATCCTTGGTGTATATGAGGCTACTTCAGGTTAATTTGTGAACATCCAAAAGTTAGGCATATACTTTAGCTTAATCGTTGGAATGAAGGCCAGGAATGAGATTTGAGAGCTTCTGGAAATGTACACACTGCAAGACCAAGGTAAATATCTGGGGCTTCCTTCCTTTATAGGCAGAAGCAAGAAGGCTATTTTTTCATATCTTAAGGATAGATTTTAGGGTAAAATCAAAATATGGAAGAATAAGTTCCTCACTTGTGCTGGTAAGAATATGCTTATCAAGTCAAGAGCACAAGCTATCCCATCTTTTCTCATGAATGTATTCCTTACCTCTGTATTTATTTATGACAAAGTTCAAAGGATAATGAATTCTTTTAAGTGGGGTAAAGATCCAGGAGATAGAAAGGGGATAGATTGGTTGTCTTGGGATCGTATGTGCACTAGCAAAAATGGTGGTGGAATGGGTTTCAAGAACCTATACTTATTTAACTTGTCATATTAGGGAAGCAGGGTCATAAACTAGTGTCACAACCTAATAATCTCTCCTACATAATTCTAAAGTCTAAATACTTCCTATAAGGGGATTTTTTGTCCACCCAGTTGAGTCTTAATGGGAGTTATACTTGAAGAAGTATTTTGTCTACCCAGGATTTGCTCAAGAAGGGGATGAGATGGAGGGTGGGAAACGAGGAAGATATCTTAATGTGATGAACCCTTGGTTTACAACTGAGAATAATTTCTTCTTTAGAAGTATGTTCAATAGGCACCAAGAGAATATACATATAAAGGATCTCTTTATACGTAACAAAAAGGAGTAGGATGAGGTTAAGATCACTAATTTGTTCTTTGCAGATAAAAGAAAGGCTATTTTACAAATCCGTATTAGCGTAAGAAATTGTAAAGGCAAGAACGTATGGCATTATAATAGGAATGTCAACTATAAGGTAGAATAAGCTTATCATCTAGTCTTCATTAGGGGCAGACGCCTGATCAAAATAGCCATAGGTTTCATTGGGGAGTAATATGGAAAATGAAAGTACCACTAAAGGTTAAATAGTTTGTGTGGACATTATGCCTATAAAGACCAATAAAGGGTCCTAGAGGACACACGATGTAGTTTTTGCAGTTAAGATAAGGATGCTGAACATACTTTCTTGCACTACCCATATGCCAGATTATGTTAGACACATTGGTCAAAGGGACACGAGGTGGTGGGAAGTGACTTTTAGGAGGTTTATATGAATACATATGAGAAGTTACTTCATAAGCATTGGATAAATTATGCTGCATCTGTTAGAATATTTGTTGGGCAAGTAATATGAAGATCTAGAGACACACTAACAAATACCCTAATGACGTGGTAAAGGAATCTCAGAGGTAAAGAATAGAGTGGTTAGAAGTAAGGAAGATGGGGGACCAACAAGTCTAGTTAAATCCAAATGTATAGAGTGTAGGACAATAATAATAGAATTAAAGAAAACATTAATTCGTCCATTTCCTTGCCAAAATAAATATCCATGTTTGTCTAGTACAGAACTAGAAACCAAAATTCCTCTTTGAAAAGGATACATAGACAACATTATTAAAAGAATGTCTAGAATACAAGTTCAAAACTATAATTTCAATGAAATCCACTATAGCTAAACTTCCTCCCACTCCTACGATGGTCTTTTCCTTTTCACTTGGGCCCCTCTAATTTATGAGTCTTTCTTTTTCATAGTTATTCTTTAGCTTAAGGTAATATGAAATCATATGGCCTAGCTTTTTACAATAATGGTATTTACCCTTAAATTTTTACCCTTATTATTCTTGTTACTCTTCTTGGGTCTACATGATTTATTGCCATTAGCCTTGCCCTTATATTTCTTTCCTTTTTATTTTTCATTTTTAGCCTTGTTGGATAAACCTTGAGTAATGTAGTTCACTGATTGAACATGAGAATTTTCTTTCTTTAATGACACCTTTTCTTATGTCACTATAGAGATTATTTGATCAATGATCCATTTAGCTTTTTGAGAATTATAAGTGGATCTAAGAACCCTATTCTCAATTGGAAGAGACTATATAACTCAGTAGATATGGTAACTCTCACGTAAGTCCACATTCAGTGACTTTAACTTATTGAAGTAGTTCACCACTTTCACTATATGCTCATGCACTTCAGACACTCTAAATACCATTATGCTCTTGTAATTAGGTTTCTTATGAAAAATTTTGTAAAATGGTGTGGAGTGTTAGATAACAGAAGTTGGAAGCCTATTGATATGAAAAGTTGTACTGCTAAATGATTCCTACCAGTAGTGTAGTGGCATATGGGATTAAGCTAGAAGAGTTAATACAAGCTCAACTATTAAGCCTATTTGCTTAAGTATATATAGTTTTGATGATCATAAACTATATAGGCAAGTTTTTCAATATTATTTATAAGTTCTATATGATTTGTCTTTGTATATCTATAACTAGGAACCATTGTAAGCAAGTTTGAGTAAACAAAGTGAGCCTACACATTTGTAGTTTTTATCACTAAGCCTAATAGTTTGAATTGGTTGATTTTGGGAACTCTAAAAGGTTCCCAATCGACTATCAAAAGCCTACAACCAACTAGCTAAATGCATAGTCAACTGCCAGCCCCTGCCTAGTTGAATTGGACACTCTAGAAAGGTCCTAATTGACTGGCCTCCATACCTAGTCAACTGGTGTGCCTCTACGATGTCACAATCAATTGCTAGCTTAAGTCTCAGCTTGCTAGGAGCACTCTGTGAGTCCCCAATCAGCTGGCTCTTAGCCAGTAGTTGACTAGCCACCCACAATTCAAGCCCAATCAACTATCAACCTCAAGACCATTTAACTAAGAACTCACTATGAATGACCAGTTAATTAGCCATAGGCCAGTAGTTGACTGTTGAGGCTTAAATTCAAATTTTAACAGATAAATAGAGGGACCAATTGATTGGAAAAAGTCAACATTGACTAGCACAGTGGTAGATTAAGCTACTATAACTTTTTTAACGGATATTTTCATACTATATGACTTTGCTCTTGTCTTTAATGAATCTTTTAGACCTCACACTATAAATTTGGGACCCATGGACTTAGAAAACAAGTAAGAATTGTTCATAAGTGCTCATCCTCCTAAGAAATTCTCTATATTAGCTCTTTCTTGCCTTTATTCTTCATTGTTCAATATAATCTACTTTTTAGAGAGTTTATTTTTATATAATTGTCTTCTTTTGGAAGTGTAAATTCAAGGAGTGTGTCCAAGCTGTAGGCTTGGACTGAAGGGGAGTTCCTTTCAAATTTCTGTGTAATTTAAGTTGTTATAGTGGAAAATCCTAAGAGGTTACTTCAGGATTGGATGTAGGCTTATATTTAAGCTGAACCAAGATACATCTCTCTTTCCCTTGCTCCTTCACTTTTAGTATTTAACTTTCTATGCTTATTTTCTTTTCTTCTACTTGGTTTAGATTTGAAAAACTCATTTAACAGCTTGTAAGTTTCAAAACTTTCTTTAACATCTAATTCACCCTCTCTTAGGTGCCAACCTTGTCTAACAAATGGCATCAGAGCTAAGCTCTTGATTAGATACTTAACTATCCTAAGAGTATTATGACTGGTCTTAGTGATAGTGAGTGGCTTGAAGGGCTGTCTACTATACCTCTTGGTTTTAATGGTAAAAATTTCACATATTGGAAGCTAAGGATGAAAATCTTCTTTAAAGCTATTGACAATGACATTTGGGAAGTTATTGTGGAAAGTCATATGTGCCTATCAAAATAGAAAATGGCAAGACCTTAATTAAACCCAAAAGTGGATGGAATGATATAGACAAAAGAAGAGTTTTAATAAGTAATAAAACTTAAATCATTCTTACTAGTGCAATGAGTTTAAAAAAAAAAATTTAGAGTATCAAACTGTCAAAGTGCCAAAGAGATGTGGGAAGTTTTAGAAACAACCCATGAAGGAACAACTAGTATAAAAGAATCAAGGATTCATAATCTTTCACAATAATATGAGCTGTTTTAAATGAACTAAGGAGAAACTATTAAAGAAATGCATATAAGATTTACTTACATTGTCAATCATTTGGTAGCTTTAGGGAAAACATACACTCAAGAGGACCAAGCCAATAAAAGACTAAAATCTCTTCCTATAGAATGGCAACCTAAGGTTACATCTATTGAAGAAACTAATGGACCTTCAGTAAAATCAACTACAACTCTCTTTGGGAACCTTAAAAAACATGAAACAAGGTTGAAGCAACTTCTTAAAGAATAAGACAAAAAGAAGAAAGTCTTACTCTCAAGGTCACTTCATCTCTTCATGATGAAGAAGAAAGTGGTGATGCTTCACTTGAGGGAATTGATGAAGAAACCCTTTGTCTTTTTGTCAAAAAGTTTGGCAAGTTTTTCAATAACAGAAAATTCAATGGAAGAAGGCCAACAAGAAATGGTCAAGAAAGCAAAAAACATTTAACATGTTATGAATGTAGAAAAGTCGGTCACGTCAAATGGGAATACCCTTAATACTTGAAGAAGCATAAGAATATCGGTAAGAGGAAGGGAAAAGAAAAGAAGAAAGCTTACTTATCAACCACTTGGGAAGATAGTGATTAAGATTTAGATGATGAAAAGAATGAAGAAGCCAACCTCTATCTCATAGCTAAAGAAGAAGATGAGGTAAACTCCCTTCCGTCTTATGAAGAATTGCAAAATGATTTTGATGAATTAGATGATGAATTTCTTAAAATAGCAAAAGGTCTATACAAAGAAGAAAAACTTATCTCTTGAAAATGATTTGGAAAAGGAAAAAGAAGAAAATGCCTCCTTACTTCGGGTAAAAGCTTCTTTGGGAAAGCAAATTGGAACTTTAGAGCATGACTATATTAGTTTTAAGGAAGATCATCTTTCTTTCAAAAGCAAAACAACCAAATCTTTATGAAATTATGAACATTTGCAAAAAGAAAAGGCAGATTTAGTAAATACCCTTGCAAAATTCACTAGGGAAGAGATAACTTGAGCATTCTGCTTGGAAAACAAATATTTATTTTTGATAAAACTAGTCTTGGGTACAATCCCAAAAAATGACAAAAATATTACAAAAACTTATTTGTTCCTATTGTCATAACTAGTACTCCCTTTATCACTTGCTTTTATTATGGTAAAAAAAGACATGGTTATCATACTTATGCTTATAGAAAAGGTAAATCTCTTGAAAGGAAGAAAGTATGGGCTCTAAAAAGGACATTAATAGCCAAGTAGACCTAATCATTGAGCTAGGTTTTTAAAAATTGGGCTTAAATTTAGGTTCCTAAAAAAGGCTGAGTCCATATTTTAATAAGGCCTTTTTATTCTAGCTTTTATCTTTATTTTTCAAGCCAAGCCTATCAGGTCAATTTGGCTTTTTTATGTCATGGTCAAATCAATTTTTTACTTATGACTTGGGATAAATAACATATTTAATTATTATTATTACATGTAAGATTATAAATAGAGCAATTTAAATTAAATGAGTTATTGTATTGGCATAAATCCTTTAAATAAGAGCTAGTTTTTATTTCTTTATCAAAATTTCATGTTACACTAAGTTTCTCTTTAAATCATAATTTTTTACTTATTAAAAAGGTATTTATTTGGACCTTTCGGGCTCGAACCAGGCCTTTTTTACAAATCAAGTTTTTTTAATCAGACTTTTTTAGTTTGCACTTTATTTTTTTCAAGCCAAACTCATCAGTCTAGGTGGGCTTTTTAAGTTATTATTAGGTTTACAGCCAAGGACCCACAAAGACTTGGGTACCTAAGAATAAAACTTGATCCTTCTCTATAGGTATGTATGAAAGTCATTGGAGCAAAATGGTATCTTGATAGTGGATGCTTAAAGCACATAACTAGAAGTAAATCCAAATTCACATCTCTTCAACCAAAGAATGGAGGAAATGTCACCTTTGAAGTTAATGGGCAAAGAAGAATCATTAGAGTGTATGATCTTACAATGGAGGAAAAGTAAGAAGAGACCAAGAATGAGAATGAAAAGAAAGACAAAAACACAAAGAGGATTAACAACTACAACTTCCTTTGTTTAAGGATTCCATACAAGCAAAAGATCAAAACATCTCTCAAGATCTTTTAAAAGATTAGAGCTTCAAGAAAGATAATCCGTTAGAACAAGTAATTAGAGATGTCTCCTAAGGGTTAACTACTTGAAACTCACTTAGAAATATTTGCAATCATCAAGCATTTTTCTCTCAAACTAAATCTAAAGATGTTGGTAAAGCAATGAAAGATGAACATTGGGCCTTGGCTTTGCAAGAAAAGCTAAATCAATTTGAAAGAAGCCAAGTATGGGAACTTGTTCTTAGACCTAATGATTATCCTTTCAATGGCATAAAATGGTTTTTTTAAAAACAAGCTTAATGAGTTTGGAATTGTCACTAGAAACAAAGGTAAATTGGTTGCTAAAGGATATAATCAAGAAGAAGGAATTGACTATGATGAAACCTTTACACCAATACCTAGACTAGAGGCAATTTAGATGTTATTAGCTTTTCCATGTGTAAATGATTTTAAGTTGTATCAAATGGATGTAAAAAGTGCTCTTCTTAATGGATATATTTTGGAAGAAGCTTATGTTAGATGACTTCCAAGTTTTTAGGATCTAAAACTTCCAAATCATGTTTTCAAATTGAGAAAAGCTCTTTATGGCCTCAAATAAGCACCAAGAGCTTAGTATGAAAGATTAAGCTCCTTTTTAATTGAAAATGGTATTTCAAGAGGAAGGGCTAATAGAACTTTGTTTTTCAAAAAGAAAAACCACAACATTTTTGTTGTTCAAATATATGTTGATGATATTATATATGGTAATACTAATGAAACTTTATACAATGAGTATGTTGAAATTATGCAAGGAGAATTTGTTATGTCTACGATGGGGGAACTCAATTTCTTCCTAGCTCTTCAAATCAAACAATAAAAGGATAGAACTTTTGTATGCCAATCAAAATATCTTAAAGAATTGCTCAAGAAATTTGGTTTTGAAAACATTAAACCAAGTAGCATATTAATGGGATCCATAACAAAAATGGATTTAGATGAGAATGGAAAGCCCTACGACATTTTAAAATATAAAGGTATGATTAGTTTCAAGTAGACCCGATATCATGTTTAGCATATGCATGTGTGCCAATTTTTAGACCTCTTCTAAAGAATTGCATTACTTTGTAGTAAAGAGAATCTTTAAATATCTTACTGGCATAACTCAAATGTGTTTATGGTACCCAAAAAGTGCTATAAATTTCTTGGTGAGATACACATATGTTGATTTTGCCAGTTGTAAAACCAGTAGAAAAAACACCAATGTAACATGCTAATTCTTTGGAAATTCTCTTGTCTCTTAGTTTAGTGAAAAACAAAATAGTGTAGTATTATCCACTGATGAGGCATAGTATATTGTTGCTGGTAGTTGTTGTACTCAAATCCTTTAGATAAGATAACAACTTGAGGATTTTAGTGTATACCCTAAAGAGAACCTTAATAAATGTGATAATCCTAATGCCACAAAGCTTACTCAGAATCCCATTATGCATTCACGCTATAAACATATTAAAATTCAACATCACTTTGTAAGGGACCATGTTCAAAAGAAAGATGTCATACTTGAATTTATTCAAAGTTATTTTTTAACTCGCTGATATTTTCATAAAACCACTTTTTATTGAAAGATTTTGCTTTATAAAAAGAGAACTTGGCATGGTAAATCCTAATGAACTCTAAATTGTTTCCCTATTTGCTTTAGTTTTTCATCTCACAATCTTTACTGACTTAAGAATTAGAGTGGCCTTAAATTGTCTTCTGCATGTCCTCTCAAAATCCTTATGGTATCCTTTCAATGCAGACTCAGATGTCATCATGAAAAGCCTAAGTTTTAACACCATTTAGGCTTAATTTTGTTTATATTTGGGAAGAAACTTGGCTTTAGGTTACACTTGTAGAATGACTCTTACTTAAAATAGAAGAAATTGCTTAAAATTCTTTTCATTTTATCATATGGAGACCTGTCAACTGCCTGAACTGCATCATTCAACTGAGGGGCTTCTAGAACTAAGCAGTAGCTTAAGGAAATAAGAGTAGTCGATTTAGAGCCTTCTGTAAGGAAGCAATTGACTGCCAAGTGTCTACTAATCAACTGAATGCTTTCACTAACTTGACAGTTAACTAGAAGCTAAGGAGTAGTCAACCGCCAGGCTATTAGAGTAATTTTTTAAAAAGGAAATTAGCTTGATAGTTAACTGGGGTACTGAGGTGTTAGTTGGCTAATGATAGACTTACTTTTATAAAAGGTTTGAAGCCCTAAATAAATTTGAAAAGCACCCAGCCGCTTGATCTCCTCCATTCCTTCGACCTTTTTGGTGGTTTCTCTCCATTTTCCCTTGATTTTGGCCTACATTACCTTTTATTTAACTCATAACTTCCATATTAAGGCTTTTTTAACTTGTTTTTAGGGTTTCTTCCAAGAAATATGCCTCCACTACCTTTCTTCTTTAATTTGGCTAGGGTTTTAAGTGATTTTCATCTCCTTTGGCAATCTATGGTTGACTAAAGTGCCTCTAAGTGACCAAGGTCCTAGAATCCCTCAAGCAGTGGCCCTTCATCCTTACTTTTCTCCTCTAGAGACCAAGAAAATAAGTTTTATAAAGATTTTCACAAGAAGGGTATACTTCAAAGCCGATATGTGAACTTTAAATTCCTTAAGGATAAAGGTTTTCAATTAGTTTATGTTCTTAAGACTACTAAAGTAGACAAATTTCTTTCTTTGAAACTTGATTGGTGCCCTAAGGTGGCTAGAGCCTTCTATACAAACCTATAACATAAGCCCACTAGTGTTGTGATGTCAGTTGCAATCAAGGGCATGAAATTTTCCTTGATCAGGAGGCTCTTGCTCATATTCATAAGTTACCACTTTCTAAGGGTCATTACTTTACTAACAACCCTAATTCACTCAAGACTGTGGCTGCTTTAATAAGTTAAAGGTTCTGAAATAGGATATTTGAAGTTCCTATTGAAGAACTTAATACTTAGCTGAATGTGAATGATTTGTCATTAAAGAATAAGTTCCTCTATCACATTACGGCACACTGTTTTTCAATAAGTTTAGAAATTTTACCTATATGAGTGATTTAAAACTATTTTCCATGAAGTGCCTACTAGATGAAGACCCCTTTAAGCTCCATTGGCTTATTGTGCAAGGGATAGTCTCTAGTAAGAAGAAGAAGAAGAAGAAGAAGAATTCTCCCTTGCCTTATAGGTCCATTATCATTACCATTCTTAAGCATTACAATATTGACCCATTTGAAGAAGAAGTGGAGTCTCCTCTAAAGATTACGTGGAACAATTTATTAAGGATTGGCTTCACTAATACACCCCAAGGTGACTATATTAGGAAAGCTCCAAAGGTTCCAAGGCCCACAACTAGTTCATCTTCTACTGCACCCCCACCTTCTGAAGATCCTGACACTAAAGAAGTTCCACTTACTGCTCATTCACCAACTTTTATAAAATAGGTTATCATTCCTAAGCCTATTCTCTTTGCTAAATTAGTGTTTTGCATAAGAAAGTGAACAACTTAAGCTTTCAAATAAGAGGACTTGAACACATCATGGCAAACATGAATGAGAGAGTCCGACACTTGGAGGGTCATAAGGATTCCCTTTAGTTCCTCCCTTTTTGTGATGACAAAAAGCGAGAGATATCAAGCTTTATTTAGCCCTTATTAGTTATATTATCTCATTTAGCTCAGATTTTGGTTATTTTATCTGACAATGACTTTTGTCTTTGTTGATGAATATTTTGGTATTAGTTAATATATCTAGACTTTGAATTATCATGGTCAAATTTTCTTTGTTATTTTTAGATTTATCTATGATAAGTTTCTATTGATTTAATCACTTTGGTTATACTTAAAAAAGAGGTGCTCATACTTGAAAACTTCCCTATCTCTATGTTCACTTGTTTTAGGTTTGTCATCATCAAAAAAGGGGAAGATTGTGAAGCCTATTTGCAGAAGTATATATAGTTATTATGATTACAAACTATATAGGAAAGTTTTTCAATATTATTTATAGGTTTTAGATGATTTCTTTTTGTATATCTATAACTAAGAACCATTACAAGCAAGTTTGAGCTGACAAAATGAGCCTAAGCACTTATAGATTTTATCTTTGAGCCCTATAGGTTGAACTAGTTAATTTTTGGAACTCTGGAAGGCTCCTAGTTGATTGAAGAAACCAACAGTTGACTGACCATATGCACACTTTATTGCTAGCCCTTACCTAGTCGAATGGGACACTCAAGAGAGATCCCAGTTGACTAGCCTTTATGCCTAGTCGACTAGTATGCCTTTATGATGTCCCAGTCGACTGCTAGCTTAGGTTTCAATTTGTTGGGAGCTCTCTATGAGTCCCCAATTAATTGGCCCTTAGCCAATAGTTGTATGACCACCCTTAGTTTAACCTCAATTAACTACCATCCTCAGGACCATTGACTAAGAACTCTCTGTGAATGACTAGCTGTTTGGCCACTAGCCAACATTTGACTATCGAAGCCTGAATTCAAATTTTCAATTGAAAATAAAGGCATCAGTCGACTGGCAAAAGTCAGCAGTTGACTGGTATAGTGGTAGATAAGCTCCTGCAACTTTTCAACGGTTATGTCCATACTATTTGTCTTCCTTCTTGTCTTAATGGTTTAGACCACACACTATAAATTAAGACCTATAGACTCAGAAAATTAATAAGAATTGTTCATAAGTGCTTATATTCCTAAGAAACTCTATATTTCAGCTCTTTCTTGCCTTTGTTCTTGATTGTTCAATATACTTTTTTTTTCAAAGAGTTTATTTCTGTATAATTTTCATCCTTTGGAAGTGTAAATTCGAGGAGTGTGTTCCTTGAGGGTTGGACAAGTTGAGACTTGGATTGAATGGGAGTTTCACTAAGATTTCTGTGTAATTTCAATTGTTATAGTTGAAAATCCCAAGAGGTTGCTAAGGACTGGATGTAGGCTTGTGTCTAAGTTGAACCAGGATAAACAATTGTGTCTTCTCTTTTTCTCTTGCTCTTTTACTTTTTCACTTTACTTTCTATGCTTATTTTCTTCTTTTCTACTTTATTCAGATTTGAAAAACTCATTTAACAGCTTGTAAGTTTCAAAAAAAATTTTAACACCTAACTCACCCTCCTCTTAAGTGCCAACCTTGTATAACATCGACTACATGTATAACAAAAATGATTCTTAATTCTTGTAATCTTGTTAGAAAATTTTTGAACTAACTTCCTCCATCAGTTTGAAGTATTTTTATTTTCTTATTTAACAGATTTTAACTATACTCTTGAAGTGTAAAAAGGCATCAACCGCTTCACTCTTTGCCTTCAGAGGATACATCAATGAATACCTAATGTATTCATCAATGAATTGAATGTAAAATTTAAAACTAGCAGTGGAAGTGATCAATGCAAGTCCCTATAGGTCAATGTATATAATTTCTAATGGTTATTTGCTTGAGAAGAAGAAAGATTGAAAAGTAGCATATATAACTTTCCCATATGGGATGAATCACTGAAAAGTTTGTTTCATTACTCTTGGTCATAATGTTACAACTATTTAGAACTTCTGTAAGAACTCTCTTTGATGGATGACCAAGTTTCATATGCCAAAGTGTTCTTGCTGCTAAAATGGCTTTATGTGCAGCAAAATTACTTGTACTCAAAACTTTAAAAAGACCTTCTTTCTTCTTCCCTTTGAGCAGAGGGGTCCCTTTTGTCTTGTCTTTAACAATAAAACTAGAAGAATTGAAAATGATAACAATATTATTGTATTTGGTGAGCTGTGACACACTTAACAAATTTTTAGCTATTTGTGGTGCATAAAGTATGTCTTTCACAAACAAATTTTGAGAAGAACAATTTAATTTTGAATATCCAAACTTTAAAATTTGAATGTGTGATCCATCTCCAACAGTCAAAGTTCTCTTACCATCAACAGCAACAAGGATGTCAATTTTCTCTATTTCATATGCTACATGATTACCAGCTCTACTGTCTATGTATCAAGAAGGATAATGAACAATGTTTAAGGTGGCATAATAAGCAATAACAATATTTGGAGATTGATTGTTTTGAGGTCGATTAAAGTTTCTAACGAAATGATAGGAACAATATGTAGCTATAGGACTATACTTACTGCAAACTTGGCACATCAGTTTATTTCTTAAATTGTTGCCATGACCTTTGTAACCTCTGGGCCCTTTGGAGTTGGGTCTTCACCAATTTCCATGAGTAGTATCATGATTTAGGGTTTTGTCTTCAATCTTAGCAACATTGATCGAGGGTTACTGGATGGAAATATTACTAAATGTACTGAGCTACTCAAGTCAATTTTCAAACACGAGAAGAGTGGCTTAAAGTTTAAGCCAACTGAGATTCTCATTGTTAGCAAACTGCTACACAATAGGATTGTACTAAAAATCGAGACTTGTAAATGCCTGAGTAACCAAGTTAGTAGTATTAACTGAACAGCCAACCATTGTGAGATTATTAGCTAACATTTTCAATTTAACTAGATATTCATCCATTTTCATATGGCCTTTCTTGACTCACTACATTTCACTCTTGTAAAGAGATATATTGGCTCAAGTATGAGTTCCACAAAGTTCTTAAGTGCCTATCCAGAGTTCCTGGGAAGTAGAACAATGCAATAATTACATAGCAATCTCAGTGGTCATGGTGTTAAGCATCCAACTGAGAAGTAGTTATTATATTGCTTTCGGTTCATCGAATTCTAGACTACTCATTCCTGCATCATTAGGAATACATTAAGGAGGGTAAGCTTTTTGCTCCTATGATGAGGCCTTCTAGCTTGTTTCCACGTATTAAAGGTATAACCATTGATTGCCTAAGAAGAAAGTTGTTTTTATCCAACCTAACATAAGAGAATTAGTAGGAAGATGAAAATATAGTTTTTGGAATGGAGGATAAGATAGGAGAATTGTTAATGGATTTACTGACATTCGAAATCTCCAAAAAAGAGCTTGCTTGAGAAGCCATGGCGCTAGCCTTGTAGCTTTGATACCAAGATAAACTTTTGTATAGAGCAGCAAATGAATTGCTCAATGTGCCTTTCTCTCATTATAGAGTAGCTATTCATAGCAGATGTATGAAATATCCTAACAGAATAGTATACACATGGCTTTAAATACAAATAAGGCAAATACTGATAAAAAAAACTTGACAGCGAATATAGCAATCCTTTACATCTCAACATAGTCAACTATTAATGAAATATTAGTCCACTAATGCTACATATGTATGAAAATTGAATTTTCCAATAATAGTTTTGTTAATTATATAAAAGAGAGTTAACTAGACCTAACTTAACAACTAAAAAGCCTAGTTTTCAAAGAAAATTCAGTAATTATAGATTTAGCTAGAAATAGGTAATCCCTGAGAAATGTGACTGTATTACCATGTTTTTAACTCTTTTAAAAGATTTTTGTGGTAAATTTTTAGGGATGAGAAGCGGGAGCAACCATAGTAGTCGAGGGAAAGAGAAAAGCATGAAAATTCAATGATAAAGGTCCATCACCCAGGCATTAAAACTCCAAAACTTAGGCACCAATTTTAGAGACTCAAAGTCCAAGCGTCAAAAGTCCAGTGTCTGGCTGCTAAACCTGTATGTTGGAATTTCTATTCTAAAGGTTAGCACCCAGGTGCTAGAATTATAGCGCTTAGGTGCATAAAAAACCACTACCCAGATGCTGAATTTGCAAAAGAATAGCACCCAGGCGACATAAAATTGACACCAAGGCACTAAACAATTATTGCCCAGGCATGTCGTCAGAAACCCTAAATAGCACAATTAGAGTTTGAGATGACCTTGCACCATTTAAACTTAAACTATAGAGCTTTTCAAGGTCTATAAATAGGACCCTAGAGGAGTGCTATAGAGACACCAAAAGCTAGAGAGCAAGAGAGGCGAATTAAGGAGCACTTCTAAGGAAGGTTTTCAATAGGGTTAAGAGTCAGTCAAAAGAGTGGCAGCTCACTTTCATAGTGGCCTTCTCCCTGAACTTTCTCTTTTCTTTTTTCCATTTTCCTATTGATTTTATGTTTTGAATATTGTCAATGGTCAACTAGTAGGTTTAGTCTACGATTTTGATAGAACCCTTTGTGAGTTTATTTTTATTTTGAATTTAGTTTACTTATTTCCATTCTATGCTTAATGCTTTCTAAGCTTGATCATCACAAAATTGAACTAAAATTTAGGCTAACTTGAAAGAGAAACCCTAAATTAAGAACTGAATGGAGATAATCTTTGTTTGCATGTTTAATGAGTAGCAAGTATACCAGCAATTTGCAGTCAAGATGACAGTACCTGACTGTCTTAGGTAACCAAGATTAGGGCAATAATTTAATATCAATTATCTTATTAGCTAACTTTCATAAAAATATAGGGAGTTAGGGGAAGCAATTAAGTTTATGCAAATTTGACCAAATTATATAAGCACTTGAAACAACTGTAAATAAAAATTATCTGCACATTATGGTGAAGTCAGAATTCCTAGGTTCATTTACTTGATAGTTTTCTCAAATTTACATTATTTTCTAGTTTTCCACTTAATAATTCAATCCAATTGCATAAAGCTTAATAGTAATATCAGTCCAAAATTAAAGCTAAGTCCTTGTGGGAACAATATCCTACTTATACTTTATTACTTATTGCGATCACATGGACTTGCATGTATACAATCAATCAAACAAGTTTAATGAAATGTCAATTGATTGTTTGTAATGTTATGTGAAAATTTTTAGTTTTCTAGTATACGTATACTTAAATCTTAGTCGATTATTGCAAAATTTATATGAAGAAAAACAACTGTTATTAGGTCCAGACTTAACAATGGTTGTAAAATGACCATCATTAGGTCTATTAAAAAGTAAATATGAGATTATCATATATACTTTATGCATTTGAATCTTGCTTTCTCCCCACTTTAGCCACGTAGCTTTTCTCTTCTATTAAGACTCGTAACAAATTCTAAAATAAGCATATTTCTATTAAAAAAACCTCATAAAAAATTTGTTTATACTTTGGCTTCTTCAAGATGTAGACATACATTGTATGAAAAATTACAAGAATACACCGAATCGCATTTTTTGTCTTTTACAACTATTGCATTTGTAACACTTGCCAAGGATGATGTAAAATTTGTGTTCTTAGCAAGAGAAAAAGCATAAATATTTGTGGTGTATATTATTAATCAGAAAATGAGTTTTTGCTTAGTGGTAAGGCATGACACCTAAAGCTTGGGGGCACGGGTTTGAGACCAACATCCTCCTCCTTAAAAATTTTTTTGGTGTTAACACGTGTCTTCCATTGTGAAATGACCAAAATGCCCTTAATTATCTTCTTCTTCTTCCTGTCATTCTTCCTCTGCAGTGAACATCTTCATCTCTTCCTCTCTGTTTCTTCTTCCTCCACCACTGTTAGCCACATTCCAGCTTCCGGCCAGCACCCTCCCTCACCAACGACAAGTTTCTAACCACCACGCCCTGCAATTTCCAGCGATAGCCCCTATTTTCCGTCGGTCATTGTTGGCAATCGAGAAAAAGAGGATTTCATCGGTTTTTTGGTGAGTTTTGCTCAGTTTTTCATTAAAATGTTGATGGTAGTTGCATTTTTAGTCCTTTCCCACCGAATTTTAGCCTTGGAAGCATGTTTTTAGGCAAGTTTTTGAGATTGGTTCTTCTAGGTACTAAACTGGAAATTTTCTAAATTTTTGGGGTTTTATAGAGAATTGTAGAATTTTGAAATTTAATGGGTTTAATTTGGTATTATAGGAACACTTTTAACATTTATGAAATGAAATCCTATTGTTCTTCATGGTTTAACTTGGTTGAAGGTGAAAGTATGGAAATTTAGGATGAAAGTGAAAATTTAGTAAGTTTATAAGGAAGTGAATTTAAATTGATGAAAAAACTGAGTAAGTTATATGGTGGAATCAAAGAATATGAGCTAAGGCTTGTTTTTATGTGTTGAATTGATGCTATGGGATAGTATGAGAATTTTAGATGTTTTGGTTGCTTTTGGTAAATCTTTTTCATTTATGAACTTGTTAAGAGGTATTACAATGAGCCTAAACTGATGTGTATTAGTGATGGGAATTAAGGAAATTGTATAGGTAAGCAATAGCTCTTCCAACCGTATGTTTACCATTGCATCGTTATATGGTAGCATAGTTTGCTAGACTTGTTAGTCTTTCAAATGAATTATGACTTATGACTTGTATGTGATGCCCATGCAAAAACCATAAAAAGAGGATTGTATGAAAAGTGGTACTAGATATGTTAAATAGCGTGAGCTTGTGCCTCACAACCATTTAAGTTAAATTACCCAAGGGCTAAGTTCCCTTGACCAATGATAAAAATATCCAAGGGTTAAGTTCCCTTGACCGATAATAAAGATTCTCCGAGGGTTGTGAATCCTCGACCGATAAATGTGATTTCCAAGGGTTATGTACCCTTGACCAACTTAATTTCCATGGAATGAATCCATGACTGTTAGTGTTATATTGCATGTTTATGGCTTAATATAAAAGTTTGAAATAATGATTCATAGAGAACTGACTAATTTAAAAGGTATTATAATGATTTATTACTGGAATGCTACTCGTTTATATTTTACTTAATTTTAGGCAATCACTTAGAGCAGTTTGCTAACCAGAAGGGCTAAAAGAGCCCTATTAGTACTACTGAGGATTTCTCCTCATTTGTGTTGGGGTTTTGTATTTTTTTGGGTAATGGTGTAATTTGTTAATGATGTAAATAACTGTAAATGAGTATAGATGACCACAGGTAGATTTCTCATTCCCCTATTGTGATGTAGTTGTTTTTGGACTAATTTGAGAGTTAAGCTCTCTTTTCTGGATATTATTATTTTTGGTAGATAATTGTAGCAATTTTGGGAGGTCTTAGTTATAGAGGAGACTCTACTGAAATTTCTACAAAATATATAAATGTAAATATGCTTGGTAATGAATTTCCATTATGTATGATTTACAATTTAGTTAAGAAAACATTGTGTTAAACTTACAGAAATGGGTTATTCCCATTATCTGTGTCGGTTATACTTAAGAAGTTGGGGTGTGACAGAATCTAACAATGTTTATCTAGATTATGTCTATTAGGGTTGTCAAATTTACTAGCTTTAAACAAACTTATAATTAACGAGAAAATAGTTTTGTAACGTAAACTCATAAAAGTTTATGTCTATTAATAAATAACTATTGAAGTATACACTACCAAAAAAAGTGACATTGCAACAAATGCATTACAATGGTCAATGACAATCATCACAAAGACGAAGGATTACGAAAGGTAGACTCACTATTGTTAAGTCATTAACCTTTCAACAGTTATGTTCTCACCATTGTAATGTCAACATATTACAACAATAAAAAATGACTGTCATAATGACCAAATGTGGACCTCAACGTTAAGGTCTACAAAAATATAATGTAACGATGGCCAACTTTTAACAATCATCAAGACAGGTCCTCATGACAGTCAGCTTCTGACTGTCATTAGGCATAAAGCGAAGTGGACCTCCATAATAGAGGTCCACGTTAATGGCCTAACGACGGCCAAAAGAAGTCGTCGTTAAGATAGAGCCTAACAATAGCCTTTGTCTAGCCGACGTAAGGCCCAATATAATGTGGACCTCATTGCTGAGGTCCACTAACTTGGCCTAACAACAGCCTTACATAAATTGTCGTTAGGACATGGCCTAACGACGGTTTCTTTGAGGCCGCTTTTAGGCCCATCATAAAGTGGACCTCAACTCAAGTCAATTTATCATGGGCCTAACGACGGCTATGAAAATCGTCATCAAGGACAAACTTACCAACTAAACACTAATGATAGGAGCGCTTAAAGAGGGTTTCTATGAGCTTGTTCCTTTACACCAACACCAAGCTCTCCTCACTAGTTCGAATAATGCACATCTTCCTTGCATTTCAGATAGGGAGCAATGGCATAGATGCATAGGTCATCCTTCCGAATATGTTTTGTCACAAGTTTTAAAGATGTGTATTATTACCATTATAACACGACTTGTTTTGGCGAATCCTATCAACTTGGCAAGTCATTCTCCCTCCTTTTCCCCAATCCCTCATCTCATGCAAAGAACCTAATAGATCATATATACACAAACTTATGGAGACCTACTCGTATAATTTCATCTGCTGGTTATCGCTATTATATTCATTTCATTGACGGTTTCAGACGTCACACATGGATTTATCCACTTAAAACCAAGAGCGAAACTACGATTGCATTCATTCACTTTAAATCCCTAGTTGAAAAACAATTCAAAAGGCAGATAAAAGTGGTTCATAGTGATTGGGGAGTTGAATATCGTGTTCTCACACCTTTCATTAATTATTCTGGCATTCTGTTTTCACAATCCTATTCATACACTTCTGCGCAAAACGGAAGAGCAGAACGAAAGCATCGGCACATTGTTGAACTCAGTCACACCCTCTTAGCTCAAGCCAAAATGCCTTTACGTTACTGGTGGGATGCATTCTCCACAGCAGCTTTTCTTATCAACAGGCTACCAACCCCTGTTCTTGTTCATAAGTCACCATTTGAGGTTCTTTTTTAGGAGAAGCCATAATATAAAGACTTCAAAATCTTCGGTTGTGCTTGATTCCTATGCTTGTGTCCTTACAACAAGAATAAGCTTCAGTTTTATTCCACAAAATGCGTCTTTATGGGCTACAGGAATCACCATAAAGGATTGAAGTGCATGAGTTCAACTGGCCGCATATATATATTTCTTAACACGTGGTCTTCAATGAAAATGATTGTCCTTTCACTATGGTTTTTTGAGTAGCACAGAGCATGTTGTTTCTACAAATAAGCAGACAATATCTTTCCTATTTGAAACTCTTGCTCATCATAACTCTCATACTGACGTATTTGTTTCTTCACAAGAATTCAATACAAGTTCTTCTCGTGGTGTGCCCTCTGCCCCTGTCTCTGACAACCTACAGGTTCCTGCTCTCTTTTAAACTCTAAATGTTCAGACTAACAGTCCTACTGGTGTTGATGTCACAAGTGATAGCCATCGAACCCAGGAAACTGCCACAACACCCTGTATAGTTTCCAGCTCTTCTACTAATCGTCATCAAATTGTCACCAGAAGTAAGCATGGCATTTATAAACCTAAGCCACCATACATTGGTGTCGCTAAATCATCAAGTCCACACTCCTCAGAACCTCAGAGTGTCACTGATGCTCTTAAGTCTCCACATTGGCTTGCTGCTATGAAGTCTGAGCATAATGCTCTCACACTAAACAATACTTGGACTCTGGTCCCTTTTGATCCACAAAAATAGATAGTTGATTGTAAGTGGATTTTCAAAACTAAATACAAGTCAGATGGCACAATAGATTGCTATAAAGCGCGTTTGGTTGCTAAAGGCTTCCAATAGGATCCAACAGTGAGTTTTAGGGACACATATAGTCTAGTGTTCAAAACTACTACCATCAGAATCATCCTTACCGTCGTTGTTGCTCTGAATTGGCCGATCAAATAGCTAGATATTGATAACACTTTCCTAATGCGCGAACATATTTACATGACCCAACCTACTAGTTTCGTCGACCCTAGCTTCCCATCTCACATTTGTAAACTAACTAAGGCGTTATACAGATTGAAGTAGGCACCAAGGGCCTAGTTTGAGCGACTCAAGACTACTCCACTTGACTGGGGATTCTCAGAGTCTAAGAGTGACACATCTCTCTTTGTTAGGAAGAATCAGAATCATATTCTCTTGATTATTATCTACGTCGATGACATCCTTGTCACTGAGAATGACTCTAGTCAACTCGAAGATTTTACTTTTAAGCTATCACAAGTTTTCTCCTTGAAAGATTTGGGTCTATTACACTACTTTCTGGGCTTCGAAGTTCACAGAGATCACACTGGTCTCTATCTCACTCAGCAAAAGTACATACAAGATATTTTGACCAAGTTTGACATGGCAGATGCGGCTTCTTCACCTACACCAATGGTTACTGGTAAAAACCTTTCTGCTTATGATGGAGAACCTTTGGATGATCCTTATAAGTTTCGCAGTGCTCTTGGTGCACTGCAGTACCTCACTATTTGTCGCCCTGAAATCTCAACAACCTACATCAGTCCACTGGCAAGGAATGAAGCGCATCTTCAGGTATCTTAGAGGGATTATGCACCATGGCCTGCATATAAAACCTTCTCAAAGGTTAGATATATCGGGCTACTCTGATTCTGATTGGGCCACTTCCATTGATGATTGTCGTTCAGTTGCTCGCTTTTGCTTGTATCTTGGCGACATCTTAGTATCCTGGTCCTTTATAAAACATGTCATTGCTTGCTCTAGTATAGAGTCAGAATATCGTGCACTCGCGAACCTAGTTGCTGAAGTCATTTGGTTGGCTTGTAGAAATTCACCTTTTTCCGAACAAGACCCTAGTCCTTTGGTGCGATAGTGTAAGTGCAAAGGCCATCGCTTCTAATCTTGTATCTCATACACGACCAAAACACATGAGATCGATGTCCATTTTGTTTGAGAACAAGTTTTGGCCAAGAATTTGCTCGTCAGTTATGTCCCCTCCATTGAACTGATTGCAGATTGCTTAACTAAGTCCTTCACCCAAGCATAGTTTTCATATTTTAGGGACAAACCCAGGGTCATTTCAGTACCCTCCCGTTTGAGGGGGAATGTCAGACTATAATAAAGACCATGCATGGTGTAATGAAGCCCGGGTATGGTGTGCTGATCCAAGCCCATTCATTAAAGAGGAGTCACAATTAGCTTCCATAGTCAGTTGTATAGAAGTTTGTAGAATATGTAATTGTATACGTGGTCATTTGTTATTTGTTGCCATATGCCAGCTGTATAACCAACTCCTGTATAGAACTCATTGTTTCTCAATCGGATATCATCAAGCACTTTCATACTGCCATCGGTCTTCTTTCTCATATAGTAATAATGGTGAAAATTTTTTTCATCCAATTTGCAGGTTCAGTCCCATTTTTTAAACAGAGAAAAAATGAAGAGTATCGAAAATGCGAAACATTAAATATCATATGATTTAAGACAAAATGAAAAAAAAATAGGTGGAAGTGTGTCCAAGGCATATAATTATGAGATTAAACCTATTGTATATAATATGTCACCTACAAAAGAGATTACTGTATGAAATTAGCCATATAGTTGCGTGCATATGTATATAATGCCCAAGTAAGAATTACTAACCTCTTTCATTGACACGAAATTTATTAGGAAGGGAGGAGAATACCAAATGGTGACGAGAGTATTAATATGGAGGAAAAGAGATATTCATTAAATAATAATTAAATAAAAGAAGACACCCCATAAATTTGAATATAAACTTTGATTCGTAGACTTGTGAATCGGCAACCAAGGTGCTTCTTGAGTGCTTCTCATATATAAATGTTACATAGTCTTTTACAAATATATCTTACATCCTCTTCCTATTTTTTCTCTGACAGTCATATATACAGTATCTCTGATATCCTCTGTTGCATCACTATATATGTAATTTGCTAGCTATCCGTAATTGACATTATATAATTATATATTTACTTTTTCTCATCCTACAATAGACTATAGTATTACAGAAATTAATTTACTTAACTCCATCGCTTTTGTCAAATATACAAAATTTCTGGTTCTGCCTCAAATTTAAAGTTGTAAAAATTAAACATTAATACTAATCAAATATGAATGACATATTCTGATACAATTAAACAGAGACAAACAAGTGTTCGTTCGAAAATGCAATATTCACTTTATGATAATCTCAATTAACCATAAATGAGTAAAACATTCAAGAAAATCATATTAAACAGAAGGAATTAGCTCACAGTGATGATAAAAACCAATTGGTATATATATACCAAAGCGGTTAGCTAAAGTAATTAAATGAGTTAATATATTGTATCGTCTCTTGACTAACTTTTTGGTTCAATTCTTCTTTTTGTTTTTTCTTACTTTAGGAATAAAATTTTAATATAACATACTAATAGAAAAAAGTATCAAATCAGTCTCTTACTTTTATACTTTCTAATAACATAATCTCTTATAAATTAATTGTGACAAATTAATTTTTTGTAAATTCAAATGTATATAAAATTAGTCTCACACAAATTCATGTTTGTACAAAATTGATTTTTTCATTTGAATTAAAGAGATTAGTTTTGTATAAAATATATAAAATTTTTAAAAATTAATTTGTCACGATATATCTATGATGGACCAAAAACACTCCCAGATTGCAATATTAAAAAAAACAAAGGGATATCTAAAATAATCACTGACGTAGGCTATAATTATTTGCATTCTCTATTCTTCTGCCCTATGCATGAAGTTTGGACTTTGATGGCCAAAAAAAAAATGAAGTTTGGACTTCGGAACATTGAGCATATGTCGAAAGCGATGGGAAAGTTAGCTTCTAATTATCTTGGATATATAGGAAGGAAAGTGCGTACAGAATTCTATTTATGTGAGGAAAAACTAAAACTGCTATATAAGCAATTTTGAGATTCAAGTTGGAAAAAAGATTACAATTAGTCAATGTATAATTTTTTTCTTGTGATATCAATATGTGACATAGAATTTCTGTATTTATTACTAAAATATAAATAAAAAAGGACATGGTTACGCTTTAACGTAAGTTTCTCAGGGAACTTCTAAACTTGATGAAAGTATTTGAAGACCAACTATGTCAAAACATAAATGTATTAAGTTAACAGCATACAATCAACATGTACATTAATAACGGAAAATAATTAACTCTACTAGTTTTTTATAATCTGAGAATAGTGTATAGGATTTTGTACCAAAATATTAACGGTCGAAAATTATAAGAAATACCCAGGGGTATCGATAATATGAAGAGAGAACAGGATTTTGATAGTAAATATCTCTTATCTTAAAATATACACATAAAGCACAATGTAGATATGATGAATGCATGGACAGATGAATATAGCCATGTTTAAATATAAAGCAAATCTGCGATGAATTTTCTGATATGATATATAGATATAACAATGAATACTTTCTTTATATATGTATATGATTCCAATTATCCCTTCTAAAATTCAGTGGACTTTGAAAAATAAATCTTAGTCAATAAATTATTCAGAGAGAGAAAAAATCAGGTACATCATTGTTCGGGCACACATTAGTCTTATATACAAGTTAAATACTTTCTTTTACTGGTTTCACCAAATATTAAATCAATATTTCATTAAAAAAGGATAAGATTAAGATTACCTAAGGAAATTTGCTAAAATTTTCCAGATCCATTTTCTCTAGTACCTGCTGAATAGGCTATGATAATAATATTAGCTGCCTCTGGGACCACACCTCTTTTCCATTGATGTTCCTACCATCTAAGCCATGCACAGAGATTCCAGAATCACCAAACCAACGCGTATGAACCTCTCTGCAAAATAGAGCTATAAATTAACCCCTTTTCTCTCTGCCATTCACAGTCTTAATTCACTCATTCACTTACACCCTCTCTCTAGTGTTTTCTCTCAAGCTTATTTTCAGCCATGTCGACGTCGACCTCGAGGAGGAGCAAGGGTCGCCAAAAGATTGAGATGAAGAAGATGAGCAACGAGTGCAACCTGCAGGTGACTTTCTCGAAGCGTCGCACTGGTCTTTTCAAGAAGGCCAGTGAGCTTTGCACCCTCTGCGGCGCCGAGGTTGCTCTCATCGTCTTCTCGCCCGGTGAGAAGGTCTTTTCTTTTGGCCACCCTAACGTGGACGTCGTCGTGGATCGCTTCCTCACGCGAGCCCCGCCGCCGCAGACCTCCGGCACCATGCAGCTCATCGAGGCTCACCGCAACGCCAACGTCCGCGAGCTCAACGCACAGTTCACCCAAATCTCTGCCCAGCTCGACAGCGAGAAGATGCGCAGTGAGGAGTTGAATATTATGCGAAGGGCCACCCAGGTCGAAATTCCATAAATTCGAATTCAAATGAAAAAAATATATTAATTAAACTTGGGAATTTTTACATAAATTCCCTCTTTCACAAATATCTGATTTGTTTGATATATAATATCTCCGTGTTAACTTAATTTGGTTTCTATAACAAATATTCAGCATTAAAAGTATTTTTTCAATTTTTTTTTTTTTTGGTTATCGTATAATAAATGTAAGGATGTATCTTGTTCTTCATGATAGGGTCAGTGCTGGTGGGCAGCTCCAATAGATGAGATGACAAGGCCACAACTTGAGCTGTTCAAGGGTGCTCTAGAGGAGCTAAAGAGGAGTGTGATCAGGCAGGCTGATAGGATGATCCTGTTTCAGAATGCTACTAGCTCAAATCAGTTTTTTCTTGGCAGTTCCTCTTCCAATGCAGTGGCGCCGCCTCAAGTGTTTCAATCGCCACCGTCGATAGTTCAGAATCCTGGGTTTAACAGGAGCATAATCCCACCACACCATGGGTTCAGCAACATGGGAGGATATGGAGGACCAGGGTTTTACTGATCATTTGCTCACGACGAAGATGCCTAATTTATGATCAAATTTGTTTGTTTTATTTCCATGGCCAGCTTTCTTTGGATTTTGATCTCCTAGTATCTTGAAAAAGTTTAGTGTGAAATTCAAATAAATAAATAAAAAAACACAATAGATAAGGTCTCCTTTTATTGTTAAAATGATCATGGATATGGATGACCTTACAAATTGTGCATTTCTCGCACTAGTTTTTCTCGAGGTTTGGATTCAAATCTGTTTTATTTATATCATTATGTCTAATTGTTGTTTTGGATTTTCAGTGTCCAGTGTTGACGGAATAGCCTGATAGGATGTGTTAATTAGTTTTTCTATGTGATTTTCTGATGCTGTTAGGAAAAAAAATGTTGTAATTTTAAGTTCTTGTAATAAGAGGCATCTTATTTATTTCATAAATATTTCTTCTAAAAGTGCAGTTTGATGGATTTAACATATTCATTGAATCAAATTTGGCTCCACAAAACTAAAATATAATTATGAATGTGCGAGGACTGAGCATCGATAATGAAGACTTGTATTACCAAAAATTTATATATTGTACGATTCACAAAACGTGAGACGGTAACTAAGATGCCTTCTCACTGATAAGACCCTTCAATTTACACGATTGAATCACTCGTGCAGCAAGATGTAATGTCAGTAACCCTTTCAAAGTTTTCATATTCTCAGAGAAGCACGCATAGTTTTTTTGTCAAACTTCCATATATACCAAACCATATGTATCAAATTTCCAGAATTTATAGCCTTGGAGTTTCATAGAAACATATCATAACCAAAGCATTATCAAATTTTTCTACAGTTTTACACAAAAGCGGACAGCACAGCGAGCAGAATAGCTAGTTTTACCAAAATTTCAGTTTTTATACAATTTTATCGAACAGAGTCATAACAGTAACGAGAGAATTGCATCATCAAATCAATCCAGAAAACTTGAAAACCAAAATTGGAATAAAAATAGAAGGGGAATAATAGTACCTCACAGACTCTTTTGATGTAAAATCTCAGGATAGAAGCATGTAACTATCGTAATCCACATCGTGAGTGGTATTTATAGCAGTTTAGAAATAAGTGGCTAACTATTGTAGGCCACATGAGACTTTGACTTTGAAAACGATAGGTTATTTACAACTAAGTAACATGCGATGGATTATTTTGAAATACAACTCACACTCAACATAATGTGGGTTTCAAAAGAAACAGTATGATAGAATCAAATGCTACTAAGAATGGAGCTTAAATTTTGAATTTGAATGACAATAATTTATGTTTGGAAATTATGATTTGAATGATTATAATTATAATTTATGTTTAAATTTTTTTATAAAAACCAAAATTTATTGTATATATAGATATTTAACAAAAATGTAAATATTTTATGGTATCATTTTTTGTGTACTCATAATTTTGAGTACATCAGTGTACCTAATTATAATGTAAGAATATAATTATAATAATATTAACTCAAAAAATAATAAGTTTACATTTATATTCTTACATTATAATTGGGTACACTAGTACAAAAAATTTTACCATATTTTATACTTATATACAATTAAAAGTTTAGAAATAAAATGTGATTTAAAATTTTTGAGGTTAAATTAAACAAAATTATTAATTAAAAATTTTACATTTTGATGTTTAAATAATTTTTCAGTTTCTTGACTTTCAAATCGAATACACTCGTAAAAAGATAATAGCCAAAACTACGCTCATCCATAGGGAATCAAAAACATGATTCAGAGATCGGTGGAAACAAGTTTAGGAAAAAAAATTTAAAATTGGCTTGAGAGCATATTATCTCTACATTGAAAATATAGATCATTGAATTTTGATACAGTATGATTTATTTTTTGTATAAATTAAATTAAAAAATATAAATCATTATATCAAAATTCAATGATTCACGTTTTCACTACAAAATCTGCTGAACTATAATGAAAGCCACAAGCATTTCCGTTTTTTTTTTTTTTTTGAATCACATGTCGACGGTAAATGTGACCACGTGTATATGTCACTCTAGCTATAGTCATGGTTTAAGTACACTTGAATTAATCAATGATTTTATATTCAAACGCATCATATCCTATGCACACTAAAGCCAAAGAAGTGAATTTGATTCGAGTTGCTCTGCAACCAAAATTATAAGCTTTTAAACTGTTTTAATTTTGTGCCATATATTCATCATCCATATTATGCTTTTTTATTTATTTTCATAATGCTTTATATATTTTCCACTTTAGAAATTCAATTTTGTTCTAGTAACTCAGACGTGATAAAAATTATCAGTGGGCAAGAAAGGCCATTAGTTATTATAATACAGATAAAAATTGTTATTTATGTAAATATTTACATGTCAAGCGTAAATTTTACAAACGTTCTTTGAGTTTTGTTAAAATTACACGAATCCTTAAACAAATACTTGATATATACTTTAGTCTAATTTAAAATTATTGTACTAAAATTCCTCCATTAACCTTAATTCCTTTTTTAACTTCAAAGAAATTAAAGTGGTGGTATTATAATTTTATTGAAAAAAATTGAAACTGGAACAAAGTGTCGGGCAACTTCTTGTTTTAAAAAAGTTTGTGTGTATTTTGAAAATAGAGAGAATATTGACTTAATTTCAACAAAACTCTAAAAAAAATTCGTTCTATTCAATTTATGTAACACTTACTAAATTTAATGCAAAAATTTCTCTCTTACCAAGATTGAAGGCATAAATATTTGTTGTGTATATTATTAATCAAATATGAGTTTTGACTTAATAGTAAGGCATGACATCCAGATGCAAGAGGGTGTAGGTTTGAGATGTAGCTTCCTCCTCTCTCAAAAATGTTTTGGTGTTGACATCCAGGAAAAATTACCAAAATACCCCTCACTTTTCTTTCTTCTCTCTTGCAGCTTCTCCTTCTTCTTCAAAACGCTAATCTCCTTCTCTCTCTATTCTACACTCCACCACCACGGACAGTCGAGTCGCCACCTCTGACCAGCTTCCTTCTTCACTAGTGATGCCCTTTAGGCAACCACTGTAGCTTTTCCGGTGGGTTTTTGTGACAGCCAAGAACAACGATTTTGTAATGGATTTTGGTGAATTTTAATCGATTTTTTCATGAAAATGATGTTAGGAAAAATATTTTCGGCCCTTTTCCATTAAATTTCAACTTTGGAAGCATGATTGTAGGCAAATTTTTTGGAGTTGTTCTGATAGGGACTAAACTGAAATTTTTGAGATTTTGGGGTTTATAGAAAATTGTGGAATTCTGGAATTTAATGGGTTTAAATTAGTTTTATAAGAACACTTGTATGACATGAAACTCTATTGTTCTTCATGGTTTTACTTGGGTTGAAGGTAAGAGTATGAAATTTGGGACTAAAGTGAAAATTTATGAAGTTTTTAAGGGAGAGAATGTAAAGTGACGTAAAGTCTGTGAAAGTTATGTGATAAAATCAGGGAATATGAGCTAGGACTTGTTTTTAGTAATGATAAGGAAGTGGAATATGAAATTGGCAATGGAAATATGAAGAATTAAAGAGAATGATGAAATATGTGATGAATTAATGTTATGGGATAGTATGAGAAGATTAGATATTATGGTTATTTTATGACTTTGTTTAGAGGCATTATAGTGAACCTAAATTAATATGTTTTAGTGATAAGAATTGAGAAAAGTATATTTTATGATATAGGGATTGTGGGTGAATTCTATTGTTAACCAAGAAAAGAAGACAATGTTATTTTAGAATACGTTATCCACTAGGTAAGCAGTAGCTCTTCCAACTAAATGATTACCATTTTATTATATTATGGTAGCCTAATTTGGTAGACTTGTTAGTCTTTCCAATGAATTATGATTTATGATTAGTATGTGATATCCGTGCAAAACTGTAAAAAGAGAGGATTGAATAGAAAAGGATAATGTTTTACTAGAGATTTTGATAGCATTAGTATTGAAAAGGAAAACTCATGTATGACAGTTCTTTAGATTTAGGGAGGACACTATAAGACGAATGTTTTAACGTGAGCTTGCGACTCATGATTGTATGAGTGATTTACCCTAAGTTGCTATGTGCTCTTGACTGATATGAATAACCTGAGGGATACATACCCTCGACTGATAGTGAATTACCCCGAGATGTTGTGTGCTCTCGATGGATGATTAAATTACATGGGCCATAGGTCCATGACCAATGCTTGATGTCTTTGATAGTCCTCCTTTAGGTTCTGAGCCAACCGTATTTTGAATAAAAAAAAGAAAGTTTTTACATGTCTTTTAACAAGAACTCAAGGACTGAGTTCCCTTGATCGTTTGATAAAAGTGTACAAGGGCTAAGTACCCTTGACCAATGAAAAAGATTTTCCGAGGGCTATGGCTCCTCAACTGTTAAAATGTGATTTCCAAGGACTATTTACCCTTGACCGATTTTATTTCCATGGAATGAATCCATGATCGTTATTATTTTATCGCATGTTTATGGCTTAATTTGTTAAAGTTTTAAAGCATGATTTACCAAAAACTGACCAATTTAAAAGGTATTATATTGATTTATTATTGGAATATTACCCGTTTATATTTTATTCAATTTTAGGTAGCCATTTAGAGTAGTTTGCTGATCAGGAGGGATAAAGGAACCCTATTGGCACTGCTGACGTTTAACTTCCCTATTTTATTGAGATTTTTTGTATGTAATTGGTTAAAGATGTAAATAGATATGTATGATCACAGATAAATTCCCCACTCCCCTATTGTGTTTGTAGTTGTCTTTGAATTGAATTGAGAGTTGAGTTCTCTTTTATAAATATTATTGTTTTGGCAAATATTTGTAGAAACTTCGAGAGGTCTTAGTTACAGAGGAAACTCTATCGAAATTTCTATAAATTATATATGAATGTGAATATGCTTGAATATAAATGTCCATGATGTATGATTTTTGATTTGGTTAAGAAATCAACTTGTTAGGCTTACAAAGACGGGCTAATCTCATTATTTGTGCCGATCACACTCCAGGAATTGGGATGTGACAATTTATATGTTCAATTACTTGATTTACTACTTGACTTTCAATAATCGCTCTAAATAATTATGAGTTCATAATTAAGTCAATACTTGATCTTTAATTACAAAATATTATATTTGGGCTTGGGCCCCGTTTGTGTCTTTTGATAATCTTTTTATAAAAATAATACATAAACATATTAAGGTGGGTTACCTGGCCTTCCGTTACACAAAAAAAAAAAAAAAGGCTGGCATTTACTTAAATTTTTTAAATGTTATTCTGAAATCATAAATAAGTTGACATCAACAAATGCAATATAATTTTTGTATGTGTTACAAATACTTTTAAAAAACATATATAAACTGGGCTTATAAGAAAAAAAAAAAATCTCATTGAACCGCAAGAGATCCTAGCATAATGACTAATGAGGTGTATTTTTCACCTTAATTTCTCATGTCCAAAATTTACGACCACACTTGAGAAAATTTATTTTTTAAAATGCATCGCAGAACTGGTGTGAGATATGCACTTTCAAAATTGGCCAAAAAAACTTAATTTCAAGTAACATGTAAATTGGCCAAAAATAAAATCCTTAAAATAAAAAATATCACTGTACTCGGCATGCATGCAGAACAAAAATATGGCATTATTGAACCATATATATTAATGGCATTCCTCCGAGTCATTTTGTTATATTACATTAAAAAAAAAAGATATATATATAAGGGAAATCAGAAATGCTCCAATAACACAATATAATAATAACCATATTTGTGCTCTTACCCACCCTGCAGAAAAAAAAAAATCTACTAGATATTTTATTGCCTATTAATTTCCAACTTTCTAAAAGAACAGTACAATATATATATATAATGCATATCATCGTCAACATTGATGTTCGAACTTCGAAATAAGAATATCCTCTTAATGTGCCTTCGAAATTGCAATGTAAAATTGAATACGTTATTGTTTTTCCATATTGTCCATAATCACCTTAATTATAATAATTGTGCACCAGGCTGCAATGATCATACATATCAATGTTTTATGTCTCTTAATCCGAGGTAATAATTTTCTGACAGTGTGTCCAATTACAAATGTGATAAGTACTGTAGACAAAGGCTAATTAACTGTATAATTTTAATCTTCAGAAGTCAATATTGTGACAGTAACCTCAGACAATTAATTAATTAATTGGATTTTGCTAAAGTCAAAACCTTTTTATAATGCCAACTAGTCGGAGTAGGAGGTTTCATATATATAATAATATACATTAAGATAAAAGATTTTATAACCTCCTAATTGGACTATATAATAAATAATAATAACAACAAAACATTAAAATGGGACAATTGCTATAAACTATATATATTTAGCATCATATATAAATACCCATGTTTCCATTCCAACAATCACAATTCCTAAACCCAACAAGAAGCATTGGATATCATCTTTCTTTCTTTCGAACATGGTGGTGAACAAAAACAATTTATCAGGTCGCCAAAAGATTCCAATAGAGAAAATACCAAAAAAATGTAATTTGCAAGTCACATTCTCCAAGCGTCGTTCAGGGCTCTTCAAGAAAGCTAGTGAGCTTTGCACGCTTTGTGGGGTAGAAATTGCCATGATAGTATTCTCTCCTGCTAACAAAGCTTTCTCTTTTGGCCACCCAGGAGTTGAATCCATCATTGATCGCTATCTGATTGCTCGAAACTCTTTGCACATAAACTCATCGGTCAATGTTTACAAAAACTCTAATATTTGTAATCTCAACATGCGAGTGACTCAACTTCTTGATGAACTAGAGATTGAGAAGAAGAGAGGCAATGAGCTCGATTTAGCAAGGAAAATGAGGCAAAGGGAGTTTTGGTGGGAGAGCCCTATCGATCAGCTTGATTCACCTGAACAGTTACAACAATTGATGATTTCATTGGAGGAATTGAAGAAGGATTTTTTGAAACATAGTAGCAAACTCTTGATGGGTCAAGCAGGTTCTTCTTCTTGTTTACAAATTGTTGGGGCAAATTATGGATTTGGACATTATGACTATGCCTCTGAGAACAAATTAGCTGGTGCTGCTTCTTCCGGTGCTCTTGCTAATGATGCCTTTAATCTCATTTACCCAACCCACGAGGATATCTTCAAGTTTATTTCTTGATCTTAGTTTTCTTTGGGGGGACAATAATGAAGAACTAGTAACTCATTAGCCTTCAATTATCCTTATGATTTGCTTTATTTTATTTTTTTAATAATAATGATTTTTGAATACTATTATGTGTCATGTAATTGCAAATAATTCTTCCTTCCCAATAATTATTTTTTTAATAATTATTCTATTATATATAACTTATAGAATTGGCAAATTGCAGTGAGGATTTATGAAAGTTACACTTACAACCAAATAATAGTACATCATATATATGTAATTAGAGACAAATTTTGTTAGTGCCAAGTTCTAAAACATGTTTTTTTAAAAGCTAAAATTTACATATAAAAAGTATCAAATAAAGATTTTTGTTATAAATTTTTTTATATAAAAAATATATGCGAGGTTTTTTAATAAAATAAAATACTTTGGTTAGACCAAATTTAAAAGTTATTTTTTGTTTATTGTAAAAATAATTAATTCTATATTTTAAATTTGAGGTCCAAATGATATTTTTTGGCTCCGCCTTTGTTATCTTCAATTAATTGTTGAATTTAAATTTAATTAATTTTTCTGGCTAAAATATTATCGTATGATATAATTTTTTTTTTTAATATCTAGAAAAGGCTCATTTGAAAGTAGACAAATCCAAAATCCTAATCGCTCTCAATGGGTAAGAATCTCAATTTAAAATTTACTTAATTACTATTTCTTCCCAATCTCTAAATTTACATTAATTAGCTACTCCCTCATATTAAATACCAGACAACTCATGATGGCAAAATTCTTTTGAAAGGAGAAGAAAACGCAATTGAAATCCATCTTCATAATCATAGAAATTTTCTTACCAAAACTGGCTAGTTCAATCTTCAATTAGGTCAGATCGCAATCAAATATATAAATATAATGACAAAAATTTAATTTATACTTTATTTGAAACAAAATCTTGAAATTTCAAAATTGTAGGGTTAGAAACTCAAATATAGGAACTTTCCACTATAAGTATGTCATAACCATCTTTCTTTAACCCCAGAACGATCTTCTTACACCAACACTCCCTTTTTCTCCTTTAGCAAAACCCTATTTTCCTGCTCTTACTCTCTTCTATCAGCCATGGATTTCATAAAGCAAACCAAGAAAGCCACAACGACAGGTCGCAAGAAAATCGAGATAAAGGAGATAGACAAGGAGGCCAACAAGCAAGTGACCTTCTCAAAACGACGGGCCGGCCTGTTCAAGAAAGCCAGTGAGCTCTGCGTTTTGTGCAACGCTCAGCTCGCCATGATCGTGTTCTCGCCAGCCGACAAAGTATTCTGCTTCGGCCAACCCAGCGTTGACGCCGTCCTCCGCCGCTACCTCCAAGGAGGAACTGCAGAGCCTGAGCCCGTCACGGCGGCGAGCGAGATGGGTTCGGTGTCCTTCGAGGAACTAAATAGGCAACACGAGGAGGCGGTGAAGGCGTTGGATAAGGAGAAGCAGAAATTGGAGGAGATTGAAAATTTAGCAAAGGTATGGAACAGAGGGAACTGGTGGGAAGAGCCCATTGATGAGATGGATTTGGAACAGTTAGAGCAATATGTGGTGGCTATGCAGGAGTTAAGGAGGAAGGTGGGAGAGAGGGCTGATGAGTTGATGATGAGGGCCATGATGGCTCCTACGGCGTCGTTTTATGGGGAAAGTTCATTGGGTGGTCTTCTTAGGGGAGGTAGTTATGGTGGTTTTGCCAACCAGTATGGTGGCGATCTCGTTGGAGATCAGAGAATGTTTGAATTTTAATGAGGAAATTGTAGTGAGATTAAGGGTCAGAGGGAGGATGAGTTTGTCTTGATCTTTCTCTTTAATTGTTTTTCTGTTAAATTTAAATTAGTTTCAATAAAGATTGAATAGTTTGGCCATGAGTTGATTCACGCGTGCATGTGCTCTTTTAGATTTTTTAATTTGATTTTTGTTTAATTTCTATTCGGGATTGAGTAAGAGAAGTGAGATCTCACTCAAAATTTTATGTTTATGATACGCCTATGTTTTATTGAGTGAACTAATTAGCAATTAATTTCACCGTTTATTAAGTGAGTCAATTATCAAATCAGTAACGGAGTAAAGGGCCATGTGCCACGGCCATCACAATTTTTTATTTTGCTTATATACGTAAGTATGTCTGTGTGTAATTTAATTTTGACTCGTGTATAAAAATTAAAATTCTTAATTAGCCTTTAGATTATTTAAAAACAATTAAATGTTGACTTTTTAAATTGAAACAATTTAATTTTCTCTTTTCAACTTTTCTTAACATTCTTTTATAAACTCTTTGCTCCTTTAATCTTTGCTCAATCACATACATAGCCATAAATTTAGGTAGAGGCTTTGACATTCAAAAACACTCTTCACAATTCACGCTTATTCACACGTAATGCTTTTAATTTTTATTCATGTATTCACTTCACACTTTGTAAAATTACTGTACGTGTACACCTTTCACTTCATACTTTATGTATTCACTTCACAACAACTTGCAAAATCACTGGATATGTACATCTTCCAAATTGTCTTTGATGTATTACATATTTTGCTTATATTTTTGTTTCAACATTAGTTGCTATACTCACTCATGAGTATAAAAATTGAAAACACGAGTGTATATTTTTCTTGTGCTGTTTGATATTTGACGACATTAATGTTACTTCACAAAATATCAAATTTATTTCATATATTCTAAATTAGTCTTTGTCCCCTCACTTAATATTCACGCTTCACCACTGGCCATTGTAAGCCACTTAATCACAGGATTAACAAGCGCATTTATGAAAGAAGATTTTAAAGGAGCCCATTCTAGTGTTTTGTATGTATTTTTTGAAAAAAAATTTCTCATTATCTCTATTTATTTCAACGGTAATAGACAGCACTAGAGCAAATTTTCTAAATGCACGGAATATAATGTGATTTTTAAATTAAGTGCGTTCAATTTTAATATTGAAAATTACATATTGATCTATAATTATCATCAATTTATAATATAATTTTTAATTAAATGACAAATAATGGATCAATTCAGCAGCTATGATTCTCTACATTTGGACACAAAAAAATTCAAATTTTTAGTCGATAAAGGCATTCATTTAAGGTATGTGCGGAATTTTCTAAGATTATGAAACTAAATTGTAAATAATGGAATGAAGTGGAGTGATACTGAGTGAAATTGCAATACACCCTGTTATTATTCCAATATTGAAAAGCTTAATGGAAAAAAGAAGTATATTATTAATGAAATGAGATGTTTTATAAATTTTTTTTAATACTATATATCATTATAACTAAAATGTGATTCTATTAAACTTTCAAATAAAGAAGAACATGTTTGGTGGGATATTTTGTTACCAGTCTCTTCATTTCTTTAAATCAATCAATAATGAAATAGAAGTCATCTTCAATGTCGTAAGACTACGGTGTTACGTAATGGTGATTCAATCCCATTCTACGTATGCATGAATAAAGATGTATGTATTATATATGTAAGAATTTCAACTGAAGAAAGTCAAATTCATCGTACATATATGCTATTCGGTTTACAATGATTCCAAAAAAATTTGACCACCCCCTGTGTTGTGATACTGTGGCAATTTCTAAATATCAAGGATAGAGCACAACACCATAGCGACTAATGTCTTCATAGGCATGGGAAAGATGAAGGAAAAGATTTTTTTTTTTTTCTTCTTTTTTACTTTTGGTTTCTTTCTTCGTTCTTTCTTTTTCCTTTTCTTTCTTGAAGCTAGGAAAATTTTCTCAAGGGAAACTTTGACATAAGATAGGTTGTTTCCTGAATTTTCATAGATAAATCAGTCATCAATTTTTGAAATTTCGCTATATTAAGTATGAATTCGATATTTGAGGGGAAAAAAGCCCCAAGTGAATATAATTTTGTAATTATGGTGCTCTATTACCATTTGATTGGTGAAGAAGTCTTCTTTTAACAATGCTTTAGAGGAATATGGGCTTCAATCTGATCGACAAATTTAGGGCCAGTAAATGGATTTGTGTTATTGTAAAAATAAATGAAATAGAGAGGATAATTAGTGAATTCAGAAAATTAATAGACTTAGGTTAATAAACAAAAAGCTATAAATAGAAGTGGCTGCAATGTAAATACAATAAATAATTATTTTGATATTTGAATCTTTTGAAAAAAAAAAAATTTGAGAGCATTGGTGCCCTGCTAAGGTGGTCGAATAAGGAGCCAACATGTCAAGAACAAATGATAATTGGACATTGGAATTGTAAACTAAAAAATTCACCTTAAAATTTGATAATTGTTTTTGTATATGTAATTTAGTCTTTAATTATTATGTGGTGTGTATGAATTGTCAATATTTATAAAATTTAGAACTTATCAATACACTTTATCTATTTGAGTTTAGAACCCAAAGTCTTTCTGGTCAAAACAATAAAGAAAAGAACTTAAGCCTTTCTCAACACAAATAGAGGAGTAACCATGGTTTTTTTGACTTTCACACTACTTGTAAAGCATTTAATAACATATTTTGTGTTTTAATTTTTTCCCTCCAATATGCTTAAAAGTGCTTTTGAAAAAAAAAAACAGCTTTTTTTCTGATTGCGTTAGTCACACAATCAGATTTTCCTAAACACTTGAAGTCACTCATTCTGGACTTTTTATTTTAGGAAAACATTGCATTTTTAATCCTTTAATTTTATTTGAAGTTTCACTTTAGTTCCTTCGTTTAGTTTTGTTATTTAACTTTACTTTATGATTAATTTTTGTTTTAACTTTATTTGGCTCTAATCTTATCATTTAATTTTATGTAAAATTTTATCTTTTGCCCTTTAAATTCATTTGATTCCTTAACTTTGTCTCTTAATATTTTGTTCCAATTTTAGCCCTTAATATCTAAAAACTTCTTACATGTGTTTTTCTCCCCTCTACCGCAATCAAATTATAATGATTTAAATATATGCACTTTGTATAGATTAAGAATTATATGACCGCTAAGAAACAAATTGGGTAAGAAAAACCAAACTAGAAAAAACAAAGATGAAAACAAATTCGACTACTAATCAATTTAGTTTTTGAAAGAAACAAGAATTCAACCTCAAAATAATAATTACTATAATTTATGAAACTTTTTGCATATAAATAGATAAATGAAAAAAAAATGAAAAGTGAAAAGTGAAAAAAAAAATTGGGTAATTTTTTAAAATTAAGACCAAACTAGAATAAAATGAGATTAAAGGATAAAAGTAAAACTTAAAATAAAATTAAGGGACGAAATTGAACTAAATAAATTTAAGGGATAAAAATGAATTTAAGCATTAATTCATTTCAGTATTCCTTACCCAGTTTTTTTTTTTGGTGGTTATATAACTTTTAATTTATACAAAGTATAGATATTTAAATTATTTTAATTTGATGGTGTTAGATGGGAGAAAAACATATGTAACAAGTTTTAAAAAATTAAGGTCAAAAATTGGAATAAAATAAAAATTAAAAAAAAAGTAAAATATAAGATAAAGTTAAGGAACCAAATTAGAATCAAATGAATTTAAAAAACAAAAATAAAACTTAAATTAAAATTAAGGGATTAAATTAGAATTAAATAATATTAAAAAACAAAAATTAAACATAAAGTAAAGTTAAAGAACTAACATAACTAAATGAAATTAAAAGACAAAAGTAAAATACCAAATAAAATTAAAGGACTAAAAATAAAATTTTATCTAAAATAAAAAGTTCTACTCAAACATGCTGAAGAAAATCTGATCGTGGATCAAAAAATGTTGATATTTTCAAAAAAAAAAACTGTGACACGAAAAATGAATTATTAAATGCTCTGTGCTTGAGTCAGAAAACCAAGTGACCATTGCGGTTTGGAGCACATAATGACGAATGGAAAATTCCAGAAAATAATTAGAATCCCAACTCGGCTGGAAAATTGCAAAAAAATAATCTAAATCGTTTATAACTATGGTGGAGGATTAATGGTGGTCTGAAACATCTGTTTACATAATGCAGTGGGAAAATTTTGACCATTAAACAAACAGAAGTCCTACTTTTTTTACTAGAGAACAAAATATTCTGGTCCTATATTTTTAATTTAATTTTTTATAAATTAAAAATATTAAAATAATTATTTAGTTTTAAACATTGTTTATCTTTTGTTTTTTACAAATTCAAAATTTTAAAATAATTTTTCACTTTTCAAATTTTAATTCAAAATAGTCATTTTTAGTCTCATTTAAATAGAAACTATTTTGGGATATATCTTGAAAAGAATAAACCAATTTGAGTGAGGATGAAAATATATTGGATTGAGTAGGATTTTTTTATCAACTTGAGACCCACTCGGTTTTAGCATCGGGTCAAATGTTTAGGCTCAATTCATGGACCCAGGGGCACTAAGATTGATCCATAACTAGGGCAAGTTAGGCTTGGGCAAGTAAACTTGGTCACTTAAACTTCCTTTTAAATGTTCTCAAAAGTTATTTTTTGTAAATTTTAATTTTAAAGTTTGAAGAAAATAAAATAAAATGATATACATTTAAAACGAGATATTTCCTTACTTCTCTTTGTATTTTCACCTTTTTATAAATTTATAGGTTGAATATTTCATTCCTTTTCGCCTTCTTTATTCCATTGTTATGTTTTGTACTTTCACATTTTCTTTCATTTAATAACATTCTTCCATTTAAATTGTTAAAAATGATAAACATTTCACTTTTCCCTCATCAACGAGGAAGGGCACAAAAGGAGATGGAGTAAGCGAAAGACTTTAGGCTTCATAATAATTTAAATAAAGTATAGGGATAAAATCGTAAATTTCTAAATAGTGGGAAGTAAGTTATGAATAGATATTACAAAATTCTTACGGAGAAAATTAAATATAAAACAATTATTCCAACTCAAGTCTTATTTTTAATTCTATTCCTCATTTGTACATTTATCCCTTAATGCTGATGTGGCATTTCCTTATTGGTCCACCTGTAATTGGCACCATAAACTTATTATTTAGTCGGCATCGTACTTCATTAAGCGCTAATGCGTTGAGATTTAATAACACTACGATTAGTGTATCCAAACTCTGAAATTTGTAGATCAGCCGAAAAAAAAAAACAACTCTCAAATTTGTAGTTGTATAGAAGATGACACCTTTCAACTTATATCAAAAGGATATATTACCCACTTCATTTTTATACTAAAAAATCACATAGTCTTTTTGTTCTACAAAATTAAAATTTTAAAATTAAGGATGGACTTTATTAGCATTTTTTATAAAAAAAATTATATTTATAAGTATTTTGATTAAAATATTTTATATCTATGATGTATATAATGTAATAAATATTAAGTATGTGTTTTAATTGATATAGAATAGCTACTTTTTAGATTTAAAATAAATTAAATGAAAAATCTTATATAAAACTAATAATATTTAAAAAAAATAATGAGTAATAATGTTAATAAAAAATAATATTATTTTTGAAGAAAATTTGATCATATTTTTAATTTTTAAAAAATTATATTCATTTTAATAATGACATTAAAGTATTTTTAACTTAAATATTTTTTGAAGAGCGATTGACTCTATTAACAATTCAACTTAATAACTATACTACGTTGATTTAATTTAGAAATATTATTTAGCGTTGGTTTAATTGTACTATCGATATAACAATTATCTTTTTCCGAAATGAAGTATAATTAATGAATAATTAAAATATTCAATTATATTAAAAGTTAAAAGCGAATTTATTCGTTCATATACATCCAGAGGCACCAGCTGTGTGATCGTTGGATCCCCGACAGGACTAGCGTAGATCTGTGTGTAGCCAATCTTGATACTCCATACGTGCGTATTCATAGTAAGACCAAAAAGAAAAGGAAAAATAAAAAGGCATTATGCTCTCAAGTCGTCACCCATTTGCTTCGCTGGCCAAGGCCTAGGCTATCATTGTCGTACGTGCGCACTGTGGCTCCAGCTCATCATTTTTGCTACAATGCGCCTATATCCATCACCAAACCCAAATGGAGTAGTTACAGCTTTATTATAGCCATGCTATCTGTGATCTCATCTCTTCGATTCTTGGCCAATGGAATTTCTAATTAAATAATGGCTACTGATATTGTCGCAAGAACAAATCACACTAATTTCTAATTATGCCCTTCATTTCCTCATTCGTCTTGACGACTCCATTATCAGATACTAACATTAGAGAGAAAAACTGCAACCCAAAAAAAAAAAAAAGGTTTCAAGTCATCATTTGTCGCCAATTAGGATTGATTCAAATAGAGGAAGGGAATTTGGTGCACTCTGGACATACTTGGTGCTTGGAACATAATTACAACTTTCTTTTCAAGAAAACACAAACTTTGATAAAGCATCGTGACTATATATTAATGTTTTCTTACCAAGGCCAAAATAGAAATCAATTATATACCGTGATTAAAAATTTCTTAAATTCTGTGTGAGTATGAAATTACTCTATTTATACAATAATAAAAAAATATGAAGCTAACATAATATATAACCGTTAAAATGAGTTTAATCTATGGGTCGAATCCATTTAATTTATTATAATAGTGAGTTAAATTGTAATTTTTAATATAAATAATATTAATTAACTTAACTCACATAATTTACTTAATTTGTAAATTAAATAGGCTTATTTAATTGGAATCTATTTTGATATTTTAATTTGTGTAAATTTTAATTTAATTATATTATTGCAAAAAATTTTATATTACATAATTTCAAAAAATATTTATTTTTATTTTATTTTTAAATATTTAATATTTAATCGACTATAAATAATATGAATATATTTTAGTATTAAAAATAAATATTTAATTTTATAATTAAATATTTATTTACATTTATTTTAAAAATATTTTTTTAAAAATTTAATAAATTAAACGAGTAAACTTGTTAATCTATCTAGTGGGATAAAAATAAATACATTCTTACTAAATTAACTACTTTTTGTAAAATATGTATAATGTCTTGACCTGTACCATTATCTGACAAGTATCATATTAGCTCATTGGCCAAGTGAGAGTGACCTACAAGGCTGCAACTAAAAATCGGAATTGTTTCAAATCCTAAAAGCAAGATTTGTTGCAATTAAAATTGATTGGAATGAAGGGAATTAGGTGCACTTTGGACATACTTGGTACTTGGAACATAATTACAACTTTTCTTTTCAAGAAAACACAAACTTAAATAGAAAGAATGATTATTAGTGTTTACACACTAAAGCATACAATATTTTAATAGAATCCAATTATATACACATTTTTTTAAAAAAACATCTTAAATAATATATGTGATATTAATTTATTTGTCCAATACATCATATAAGTTTTACAAGAATTAAATTCATTCTACTAAATTAACTTTTTTTTTTTGTGAAAACATATTATATACTAATTTAATATCATTGAATATTGTACAAATTATAGTACTTAAAGAATTTCTTTTTTATTCTTAAATAGTAAATACCATACATGGCATTACTTTATTTGTTCAATAACCAATAAAATCAAGGCAACACATCAGAATTTGTAAAATTTACATGATATGTTGACTTCATATTATTCAGTGTTGTCCCAATCACAAATTACAGTCTCTGATAATGTCTTCTCATTTCCCATCATAACTAAATAGAGAAAAACTTCAAAATAAAGTTTAACGAAAAAGAAAAAAGAAAGCTCCAACTGGTACAGGTTGTCACGTTCAGTTGTCATACCCAGCTATACTCTTCAGTCTTCACTCCTCTTCATAACTGCATATTACTATCGCTTCTTCCCTCGTACCACAATCTTGAAGACCCAGATGGATCCCTGCGCTTTTGTTCGGATCCTCGTCGGAAACTTCGCCATCAAATCTCCGGCCGCCTCTAGGCCGTCTTTCTCGGGCGAAGTACACCCCTCGAGTTCCCCGTGCTTTAGCCGGATTCAACTCAGGGACTTTGATTCCCATCGTCATAGTCACTTCGCCTTCGTTCCTATCATCTCGCTAAACGCAGAGAGCTTCCCTCACTTCGTTGCTGCTATCTTTGATTTGAGCAAGCCCCAGATGGAGAAACTTCTCAAAGCGTCGAAGAACCCTGTTCTGAAGATTTCCGTTTACAAGGGTCGGACAACGACGTCGTGTGCTTTCGATACCGCCAAGTTATTGGGGAGAATTTTTGTGCCGTTGGATTTGACCATGGCTGAGTCTCGAGCATGTATGTTTCAGAACGGTTGGGTCGCACTTGGCGGGAAAAACAGAGGATCGTCGTCGGGGCAGTTAATGCATGTCACAGTTCGGGCCGAACCTGACCCGAGATTCGTGTTCCGGTTCGACGGTGAACCAGAGTGCAGCCCTCAGGTGTTTCAAATCCAAGGGAATGTGAAGCAACCCGTTTTTACTTGCAAATTGAGTTTCAGAGATCGCAATGTGGTTTCTGGGTGAGTTTCTTTCTAAGTTTTTGGTTCGGCGGGGGTTAATTTTTCAAGATTGGAAAGGATGAAATTGAAGCTGAGAAAATTCTGATTCTGTTCTGATTTTTTCCTTTTCTTGGATGCCAATCAACCAAACCTCTTAGCGAATCTTTTTCAGGTCATCCATGTTAGAGCCAAGCAATTCAAAAAGCTGGTTGCCCTCGCTGAATTCTCAGAAAGACCATTCAGCGGAGCGAAAAGGTTGGTCCATCACAGTGCACGATTTGTCCGGGTCACCCGTTGCGGCGGCGTCGATGGTAACTCCGTTCGTCCCATCGCCTGGATCGCATCGGGTCAGCCAGTCCAATCCTGGCGCGTGGCTGATTCTCCGACCCGGCGGCGACGGCACTTGGAAGCCCTGGGGCCGCCTTGAAGCGTGGCGCGAACAGAAGAGCTCCAATGCTGTCGGTTACCGGTTCGAAATCCTTCCGGCCGTCGCTGCTCCGGTGACGCTCGCCGCCTCCACCATCAGTTCAAAACATGGCGGAAAATTCACCATCGACGCAACCTCCGGCGTCACTCCGGTGAACAGTCCAAGCGGCAGCTGGGACTTGAGTTCTGGATCGAGGTCCGGGTCTGGATCCGGGTCGGAGTTTGGGCTGGAGCAGCAACTCTTGTACAAGGGGTTTGTAATGTCGGCGACGGTGGACGGCGAGGGGAGGTGTAGCAAGCCGGAGGTGGAGGTTGGGGTACAGCACGTGACTTGCACGGAGGATGCTGCGGCTTTCGTGGCCCTAGCCGCAGCCATGGATTTGAGCATGGACGCTTGCAAGTTGTTCTCACAGAAGCTCCGAAAGGAGTTGAGGCAGTAGATTCAGGTGTCTGTCGTTTGGAGTACTAACACTGTTGTTTTTGTGGATCAATCTGTCGTTTCCACGGCACTGTGTCGTTTATTGCTCACTACTTTTGGGAGACTACCGACTATTTTTTTTCCTTAAAAAATATACAATGTACAGTGTGAAATGACTTGGCAGGATCAGGTTTTTAATTTTTGTTTTGGGGATTACTGGTGCCTTTTTTGGCTTACAGATCAAGTTTTGTATTTTTCTATTTTTCAAAGGGTTTTTGTACAGTATTTTAATTCAAGTGCTCCCTGGTGGAATTTGACGTGAGATGAAGAAGCCTGAGAATCCTATGATTTGGCAGGGTATATGCATGTGTGAGGTGGCTCTGATTATATAATCATATTCCAACTGATATTGGCTTGCACTTAGGACGGCAGAACCAAGAATCAAGAATCAAATTACTCATATTTCATGATTACTATTTGAAATTTAATAATTTATAATAATTGATTTAAAATTAAGCAATTATTAAAAACGACATTTAAGCTTGCGAGAGTTACTCTGAATGTACACACGCATGGGTAATATACGGGCTTTAACTAATTGGTCTTTACATGTTATTTAGCACACTATCTCAATAAAGTTATCAGAATCCTACTAAGAGACTTGGTATCTCTTCAGGTATTGTGGTCTTATGCCTTGAAATTCCTCTGCAAGCCAAACTTTAGCTAACTTGGCTGTCCCTTGTCATTCTCCATTAAAGTGAGAGTGCTATGACTCACTACTCAGAGTTTGTCCCTTGTCTTTAATTTTTTCGCTGATCATTTTCTCCTAGACCAAGTATAGATCAAATTTCATATGTTTAGTTCTTGAATGAAGGATTGAGTTGGCAGAAAGCATTACTGTGCTTAGTTTGTCACCGTGGACGACGGTAGTCCTATGAGCTTGAATCCTATGTTCTCCCAACAATTATTTGCAACCATGTCATTTAAGCAACAACTTTTGCAAGCTGGACCTAGAAACAATAAGTTGTTTCTTTGAAGAACGAGAGATGAGGTTAAGACCTAAATACACACAATGCCCAAAAATAGATCTTCTGTCGTCCACACTCGCTCCACAAATCAACATTGCAGTATATCTTGGAGGTTCAAAGAGTTGGATTTCTTCAGGTGAAGTCCATGGTCAAGTTTGCCACTGAGGTATCATAAGATTCTCTATATTGTAATCCAATGGGCCTGTTGAGGTGAATGCAAGAACTGACATACTTGGTTACACAAAATGACAACTCAGGTATGTTCTTGTGGTAATTTTAAATCTTACATAGGTGGAGAGTGAGTATATAAAAGTATATAATGTGTTAATACACGATTAATTAATGATAGTATTCGTATTAGATGATGTTCTTTTGCTATGTTTCTTAGTAAAAAAAAGTTCTTATTGTTAGAATCTTTTGCTGGACCAAAATTATGTTGAGAGAAGCAAAGATACAAATGTTAATAAGTGAATATTAGTATCAATCCCTGGATCTGTATAAAAAATTTCAACTTTCCACTATCGACTAAATATTCAGTCAGTTCATTATTTATATAAGTCTGTTCCATGATCCCCTATATAGGCCACGAAGATAAGGCTTCTCAACTAGTGCGGTTCGCACTTTTCTGTCAGTCAAGCCTAGAAGGAAGTATTATATACTGTTGAAATGGGAGCCTTACGGTCAATTTTTCTTAAGACAACTAATATCTAGCTCTTCAGCTCTTTATAGTCCGGCAAACAGAAGATCTCTCGCATTAGAGGTTGCAGCTAGTAATCATATTGAGCATTCTAATTTATTTATAATTCGCCATTTTCAAGTTATCGGCTTAAGGAAATGGAAAAAAAAAAAAAAGATTCATTTTTGGGAGATAAGAGAAGGAAATATAAATGATAGGTTAGTGATAGTATCTGCCTATAAGGTACTTAGAAATTTTGTATCTGAATGTTTTATTATAATGCACATAAACATTAAGCATAACTCTATAATAAGTTGTCCGCACCATAGAAAATCAAATCATCTATAAGAAAAATTATTTCCACCACAAACATTTTGCACAAAAATACTATTTCCACTTAAACATACACATCTTCCCGTAGTGTAGATTTTGCGTTGGGGCTGACAGAAAGATACCATCTTCTTGTTGACAAAAGAACATTGATACCCTCATAGCCTAATTTTGGAGATGTTAGGGTAGGAGTTCAACGAGTTTAGATGAAACCGGCTCAGAAAACGTGTTTTTTTGTCCAGGAAAATCTATATTTTGTACCCGATATGCAGATCACAGTTAGAAATATATGGTCGTGGTGATTGGTAGAAATGGGAGAAAAAAGTATTATATCCAAAAAAATATATAAAGCTCTTCGAGAAAATGAAAAAGATCGTAAAACTATCATTGCGATAGCATATGTATACTACTTCCTTATAAGCTCAATATCAGGAAGCTAGAGAAGTGCGAGCCGCACTAGTTGAGAAGCTCTCCTCCACGCAGCTTAGATAAGTAATCATGTAACAAACACTATCAATAGTAAACTAACTAAAAATTTAGTTGAAAGTGGAAAGTTGAAATTCATTATACAGATCCAAGCATCGATGCTAATATCCACTAAACTACATTTGTACCTTTACTTCTCTTGGCACATTTTCGGTCAAGCAAAAGGTTCTAGCAACTATAAGGAGTTTGACGTACAGAAAACAAAGGTCAGAAGAGAAAACTGAGGAAAGTTTTTTCGTGAAACCAACGACCATCTTTTTAAAAAAATTTCACTCTGCAGCATTTTCGTCACCAATATTTTCTTCATTTCTAATATCTGGCAGCGTTTCCAGATCAGTTCGAACTTCTGTCACATCCTTGTGGATATGAGTATCAGAAGCATCAATGGCGTCTTGTTCAACTGCATCTGAAGTAACACCATTCACAGAGGAAGAGTCCGAGGTTTCATCTGTTTCATTTGTAGTGTCATCCTTGGAGTTCCCATCCTTAATGGCATCATTGTTCTCACCAATATTTCCTTCATTTCTAATATCTGGCAGCGTACGCAGATCTGTTCGAACTTCTGTCACATCCTTGTGGATATGAGAATCAGAAGCATCAATGGCATCATTGTTCTCCTTAGCATCTGAATTATTCTGAGTTGCATTCGTTTCACCTGTTTCAGTGTTACCCTTGGACTTCTCATCCACGGAGGAATCAACATCAATATTCTCCTTCGCAACTGAACCATTTTGACTTTGATTTGTTTCAGCCATTTCAAAGTGAACCTTGGACTTCTCATCCACAGAAGCATCAATATTTTCCTTTGTACCTGAATTTCTAGAGTCGTTCTGAGTGTCATTTGATGCAACATATCTTATTGTCTTATCTAACTCACCAGCTCCAGAATGAGAAGAGTCACCTGTAGCTGCATCTTCAGTTCCAGTTTCAACAGAGACTGTGGAATTAGTATTCCGCAGGTTATCTTCTCTTCTATTGTCACTCTGCTCTGATGCCTCTGTTTTCCCATTTTTGACACCTCCAGTGGCTGTTACATCTGCTGTACTACTTTCAGAATGCTCAGATTCAGACAATGTAACCATTTTATTCTGTTCAGAAGAACCTGAAGTGTTGACAACATCTCCTGTCGAGTTACTGGTTGCCACAGTAATCACTACAGTGTGGTTACTGCTTGCTTCCAATTGACTGTCAGAGTTTGCTGTGGCAGTTGTATTTATATTTGAGCTATCAAATGGGTTGGACAAAATGGCGTTTCCACTTTCTTTACCAGCAGTTGTATTCAACGCATTCCCACCCTTCAATTCATATTCTGAAATCTTACCTGAATCATTTTGATTTGTATTACTTTCCTCTGTATAATTAGGCTTATTCTCCTGTTTCATAATGTTCATTTCTGAGTTCTCATTGGAGTTTTCTGTACTTAACATCTCAGTTTCAGTGCTAGTAGTATGGGTATCATGAGCCACAGCACTGGAAGCATCATCAGCCTTGTAATGTTCCTCCCGTGCCTCATGTGTGTTTTTGTTTTCATCTATTACCTCCTTTTCCTCATCCTCACTGTTTTCATTCTCCTTCTCATCACTCTCATCTTTCTCTTTCTCTTTCTCTTCATCCATGAACTCCACATCACGGTCAGTATCAAGTTCTGATTTTTCTTGCTCATTCTCATCTATCTCATCATCTCCTCCTCCTCTCCCATCATCTTCCATCTCTTCACCTTTGTTTTCATCTTCCTCTTGTTCTTCTGCTCCATGCTTGCTTTCTTCTTCTTCCTCTTGTTCTTTAACTTCATGCTTGTCTTGCTTTTCTACAGTTTCATGCTTACTTTCTTCTTCTTCTTGTTCATCATTTTCATGCTTATTTCCTTCGTCCTCTACAATATTTTCATCTTCCTCTTCTTCCTCATGCTTTTCACTTTGAATTATATCATCTTTATGAGGTTGAAGGTCTTTCCTACCAAGTCTAGGAATCTGATCAGCAGTCTGCATTGCGACTGATGCTTTTGCATCATTCTCATCAAATTCCTTCTTCTTGTCATGAGAGTGCTTAATCTGGTAGATCAACCAGAAACAAACACCAAGCAGCAGAATAATTTGCAGAACATGCTTTATCTTAATGCCTTTGGACCTGTGGTTTCTACTCGGCAAGCGTTTTATCATGGTTATTTTCTTCTCCAAATAACAAGGACAGGCCACCTGCTTTTAATTAGAGATGCTTAGTTAAGGAACTGAGCAGGTTATTTTCACCAATGTAAGAATATTACTAATACTTATACAGAACATAAAGAATATACACACACACACACAAACACAGCTTATCTTCCTGAATTATTGCATCAAGAAACACCTAACAAACAAAAAATCCCAGAGCCCTTCCGATTCTAATCCATTTCTTATCTATTGTCTTCTTGATTTTGTGCAATCAGCCCTCTTTGCCACAAAAAGATAACAAAAAGCAACTGAAAAACTATTAATTTAAATGGGGCAACAATATATGCCTTTGTTCAACATTTATGCAAATACAAAGAACAAGTCAACTAAAATATGAGGCAAAGAACTAAAAAAATAACAATTCCTTTAGTAAGCAGCCTCAATCAATGGAAATTTTCAATAAAAGCAGACACCAGAAAATTTTATAGTAAGATGTTCCTTTTTCAGGCCATTTTCAATCTAAAAATTTATGAAACAAAGAAATAGAAAGAAGTTCGAACCAAACCATGCTAAACAATAAACTAATAAGGTTACATCCTCAACTTCCGTGGCTACAGATACTACTGGTTAATGCTACAACACCCGTAACAGTCCTCCCATATTGGCTTTAACTCTTCCCAATTACTTATTTTTTTTTTTAAAAAAAGACAACTCAAAAATAAAAATTTAAAAAAGCCTCTTCTCTGAAGTGGGAACAATGTTAAATTTCAATCCGCTATTTTCATTTGAGCTTTTGAAGCTAAAATCTACGAGTTTCGATGATACAAGGGGAAACACAGTAACTAGGGGGTTTCTTGAAAAAAAACCTAAAAGAACAAAATATGAAAAAAAAAAAAAAAAAAAAAAAAAAGAAGAAGGAAAAGCTAAGAATCTACAAGCAAACCCTAGAAAAACCCCGGAAGCAAAATTATAATCCAACACACAATATTAAGCGTAAATTTCACAAATAATCCAAAGACAAAGATTCCATGGCAGATCATCGGAGAAGGCAAACCAAAGCCCCGTACTTTCTCCTCCACAGTTAAACCCCATCTTCCATTTAGAGGAAGTTTAAATTACCAGAACCATTCCAGGAAGAAGCAAACAGATATAGGGTCTGCTATGGAAAATCACTTCATCGAAAGGCGGAAAAATTAAGCATTGAAAAGAGCATTAGTAAACCCAGTATGAGAAAATCCAGAAACGAGTGAATCAAAGCGTTGTTTGAAAAAGAAAGGAAGCAGAGAATAAATTACCAGAATAAGCAGAAGAAGGCAAGTAAGGAAGGAATTGCAAGTGAGACGGAGAGACGGTGAGGAAGAATGAGGCAAAAGTAGTGATACTGAGGAGGATTGATTTATTAGGCGGAGGAAAGTGGTCTCATTGAAGTGTGAGTGGTAGACAGGAGGAGTACAGACGGAGAAGCGCGATCTAAAACAAGGAAAATGAATTGACTTTCGTTGGATTTGCGGATATCAACCCCACCCCAAAACCAAAAGAAGCATTGTCCCTTTCTTTATTTGTTTTTCAGTGTGTAATTTATTAGTATTATTATCAAATTTTTTAAAAACAACTTTCAAACTTTGGATGATTAAATTATTTAAAAAATATCTTTAAGTCTTATTTTAAAAAAAGTGATATAATTTTTTAAAAAAATATTTAAAGAAATGTACTAAATATGTCTTTTTTATTATACATTTTGATAAATTAATTTTTTATAAATTAATTTTTAAAAAATATTATTTTATATAAAATTAATTTTTTATTAATATAAATAAACAAATTAATTTTGTACAAATTTAAATTTATAAACGATTAATTTTATATAAATTTTAAATTTATAAAAAATTAATATATCAAATTTAATTTATAATTAAATTATTATAAAACATAAAAGTGACAAATCATTTTTGTATTTTTTTCAAAAAATTTGTTTCATCCTTTATGTGAGGAAATCAGAAAAAGTATTCTAATATCAATATATTTTTCCTATTTTGAATCCTATAGATTTGAAATTATAATAGTTAATTCCTCCAGTCGGCCCTGTCGGTAAATTGACGTTGGACTTCATTTTTTTGGTTATGGTTGGTAAACAAATATTTATTGCAATACGTTTTTAGAATTTTAATAATTTATCTGTTTCAAAGAAATCCATTTTCATTCTTGTTAGATAAATTAATATTCAATTTGGTCATTCCTGCATTTTTTTTTTCTTTTCGTCTGTTAATAGTTAAAATACTTGTATTATTATTACATCATTCTATATCTCTATCCAATATGTTAATTGGATACTAAATATGAAATTTGAATTAATATTATTAATTAAATATATAATATTTAAATCAATAAATTATTAAAATTTAGTTAATACGAGAAACTATAATTATAAACATTATAGTGACTAAATGATAAAATTTATATATATATATATATATATATATATTATTAATGATCAAAATAATCTATCCGTCATAAATTAATTACTTTTTCTCAGAAATATTTTTTTAAAAAATGTTTTGGATAATAATAATAATAATAATAATAATAATAATACTTTCCATTTAAGTAGATGTTCAGATCAACAAGTTTGTTGAAGGACAGGTACAACCGTATAGAAGGCTGGATCCATCAAATATAATACAGTTTCGTCCACTTTTAATTTTTTTTGTCTTCAGTTTTGGTTTTCTTCGCTTTATTATTTTATGCAAACAAGAAACAAAAATAAAATCACGCTTTCTGCGACTTTTGCATTAAAGTGAAACCTATTTCCTGTGTCCTCATGGAGCTCTTCCAAGCCAAAATGACGAAGGCTTTATCCTTTTATATGTGGTCATTTTCACCCTCAAGTTGTTTCTACACAAATATTAATTAGCAGACTGGCTTTCCAATTTTATACTTAATGGGGTAGTTAGCGGTTGATTCATCTTAAATGTATTGTTTTCTGGAAAGATTTTTTTCTATGAGATCATTAATCTCTTTGATTTGAGATATTCAAAAATCTATTTGTATATTTAAATGAGAGCTTGTATTATAAATAATTTCATTTGGTTTGTCTTTTGATTTTTGTTTAAGATCAATTTTGTCCTTTAAACTCTTGGTTGCACCAAAAAAAAAATATTTTTGCATTGAATAAAATATATATGTAACAAAAATCAACTTTCAAAAAAAAAATTCAAAAATAAATCACAATTATGCAAAATTAGATTTGATCCAAATTAATTTTGAAAGTCAAGTTAATTCAAAATCATGTTAGTTCAATATTAATCCAAATTTAAATTGGCATTGAATTAACCTGATTTTGAATAAATTTAATTTTTGAAATTGATATTAGTCAAATATAAATTTGCATAATTGTAATTTATGTTTAAAAAATTAAATTTGGTTATCTATAAATATATAGAAAGCAAAAACAATTTTTTTTTTTCACTTGTGAGCATGTGTGGATTTAGAGGTAAAATTGGTTTTGAAAAAAATAAAATACTAAACCAAACAAACGTATTTGTAAGATAAATTTAACGGACTTTTAAATTTTTAAATTTAATTAATAATGCTTTTAATAATGTGTTAATAACAATCCGCCATTGGTTATGACATTTAATTAATATGTTAATAACCGCTAATTGTAACGTCTCTGTAGACTTTATTATTAAAACTCTAAAGGCATGTCACCAACACAATAAGAAACTGTGCTTTGATAAAGTAAACGAAAAATCTGTCGTTCTCCTATAAATAACATCCATAATTATTTTTTTTATAAAAGTGCAATAAAATTTGAACGAATAAAACACTATTTTAGTCATTTATAAATGAAACTATTCTCAAGTTGATCTTCAAAAATTTTCACTCTCATTTTAGTCTCCTTATTTGAAAATTCATCCAATCTAATTCAGTTGTAAACTGCTAATTTTATTAGCAAAGTTAGTAAGGGACTTAATTGGATTATTTTTCAAAATAAGATGGATTAAAAAAATTCTATTAAGGACTAATGGCAAATAATCTATCTATGAAGGATTAAAATAGAAATTTCATTCACACTTGAATCTTCCTATTATAAAAGTGATCGTTTACTTTTTTTGGTTTAAGGTAGTATTGGCAAATAGGGTGCTGAGCAATTAAAAAAATGGAATATCATGTCGGAAACATATATTCTAATTTGAAAAGGAATCAAATTGTTTTATCAGTAAAAAATAACGGGCTAAATTGATTTGATAATGTAAAATAATAGAATAAATTATTTAATGATAGGCATATAGATAACGTGTTGTATTAACGTAAATAATCCAACTCAAATTAAGCGTTATAATCACAGTATAATCTTTGAAGAATCAACGTAATATTTTTTATTTTTAAAAGATCAAATTGATTTAATGACAAGAATTAAAATACCAAAAATATATTTTTATATATATATATATTGACATATAAATAATTTCTAATTTAATGTATAAAATTCAACTCATCCATATAATTAGAATACATGATTAGAGAAGAAAAATACATGATAATGTATAAATAACATTTTTTAATATATTCAAAATAAATAACTTGAGTATAGCAAGAGTAATCCAATGATAAAGTTTATCATGCCCATTCGAGTGGTTTCATGTGCAAATTTTAGTAAGAAATTAAGATATAATAATAAATAAAAAATAAAAAAATTGACAACTTTTCCTTACAGAGAAAGATAAGAAAAAGAGATGAAGCTGTCTCAAGCTCATCTCTAGTCTTAATTTACATCTTAGCCACTCTAGATTCCTTAGTTCTGAACATATATTCCCCTTCCAGGCCAAGAAAATGCTAAATTGAAGTGGAGATAAATATACCTAACTTATTCACAGGCCTAAGAAAAGCTGGGAAGGAATAAATCTTTTGAAGAAGCCATCAGAAAAATGGAAGCTTTATAGACCAAGTTATCTGAGCTGAAAGCAAATCTATAGTCATCGTCTTCTCATCTTTCTGAACTTTCTGCGTCTACCGGGAAGAAAAAGGCTGTAGTTGAGAAAGCCTAAGTGTGTGTTCAAAGCTTGGCATATATTATAACGACAATATTCTTATACTATTCAAACATTTCCTTCGTTCGCTGGTTAATGTTTCATTAGCCACCAGCTTGTTATGTCCAAAGTGACATTTACTTATGGTGTAATGAGAACTCTATTGAGATTCTGACAGCTAAACACCTTTACTTCTTTCTAAAGATATTCTTTACTATAAGAAAGAACCTTCATGCAGTACCTATATATAGCTTCTTCAATATATATCAGTTAAAAACCATCTAGATTTCTTTTGACAGAGAAAGCCATGACCCGCAACTTTCTGAGAGTCATCGTCCTCAATGTTGGGCTAGTAATTTGCTTAATGAGCTTGTTTCACGTCTCAGTTGCATCTGTTGTTTCAACAGGAGACTTCAATAAGGACTTCTTTGTGTTATGGTCTCCTTCCCATGTAAACACTTCAGCTGATGGACGCACCAGAAGCTTGAAGCTCGATCAAGAAGCTGGTATTATATATATATATATAGAGTTCAGTGGATATTGCCTTCGTAAAATTGCCAAAGCTTCGTTTAACTTTGAGTTTTGATATTTTCAGGGGCTGGTTTTGCTTCAAACCAGATGTTTTTATTTGGGCAAGTAGACATGAAAATCAAACTAGTTCCTGGTTATTCTGCAGGCACAGTCTTGGCCTATTATGTGAGCAATTCTTAATTTCCACTTCAATGTTCTTTTTTATTTTTCCTCTCTCTTTCACAAACAGTTACAGAGGTACACTAATAAACCATGGTTGGCCCAAAAAAGAAAAAAACACTAATTAGTGTGGCATTGTTTTGAAGTTGGCCTCAGATCAACCAAACCGTGATGAGATAGATTTTGAGTTTCTTGGCAACGTGACTGGGCAACCATACATTGTTCAAACGAATATATATGCAGATGGGTTGGATAACAGAGAGGAGAGGATTTATCTGTGGTTTGATCCAACAAAAGACTTTCACACTTATTCTGTATTGTGGAACCTGCACCAGATTGTGTGAGCTATCTCTTACCAAGGATGAAATCTCTTTTCTTTTTGTATTCCCTCTTCAGCTTTTTTTGTCATTACAGAGTGTCATAAAGTTGTAACTCCCTCTTGGACTTTACCTCTAAAAAGCTGATATAAAGTTGAAAATGGATGTTGAATTGCAGGTTCATGGTGGATAGCATTCCAATAAGAGTCTACAGGAACCACGCAGATATGGGAGTGGCATATCCAAGATGGCAGCCAATGGGTGTGAAAGTGACACTGTGGAACGGAGATAGCTGGGCAACACGAGGTGGCCTTGAGAAAATTGACTGGACTAAGGGTCCCTTTGTAGCTTCCTTCTCAAACTACACCTTCGACGCTTGTGTATGGAAGGGGAACCCCAGGTTCTGTAGGGCAGCTAGTCCTACAAATTGGTGGAACAAGGGCAGCTTCAGCACGCTGACCTCCTCGCAGAGAAGGTGGCTCAGATGGGTCAGGAAATACCACATGATTTATGACTATTGCCTGGATTCTCAGAGGTTCCAAAATAATCTTCCCAGGGAATGTTCTCTTCCCAAGTATTGAGAAGGTTTAGATATATTCTGTGATCACTATTCTTTAACTTGTTTTCACCATGTTTGAATTGAAACTAGCTTGAATTGCTTCAGTATATATATCTGGCCTGGCCTTTGAAGCAAAGCATTCCTTGGAGACCAAGTATCATGAGCTGGCTGGAAAGTTTTTTTTTTTTTGGTTTATAAAATGCTATTTCATAAATTTATGGAGCAAAATCTCATTTGGTCTCTTATTTATAGGGTATTTCTCACTTTAGTCCCTCTTTCTCAATTTGGTTCGTCAATGATATTTGGTTTCCCAATACTTATAAATATTTCAGACATTTATCAATTTAATTCTTTATAAATAAATTTTTTATTAATTATATTCTCAAAAAATATATTAATTTAAAAAATATAAAAGACGATATTTATAATAAGTTTATTGGAAAAAAAAAAACAAATGGAAAAATATTCATATGTAAAGAATTAAATTAAAAAAATTATATAACAGACTAAATTAAAAAATATCTTATATATTTGAAACTAAAATAGGATTTTACACTAAAAGTTTCCTTGTTGGATTAGCATGAAAATGGTGAGAAGACAATTTATTTTTATGTTACGTGATTTACTACACAAAAGTTTTCAATCAATTAATTACAACTATAAGAATGATGCTTTTATATTTAAAAGGATAAAAGTTTTTGGATCAATTATTTAAATTAAGGGAGTCAAATTCTTACCATTTAAAGGGCAAATATTTATCAATTAAAAAACTAAATTTAGAATGTAAGAAAAAAATTATATATAAAAATTAAATTCAAAAAAGTTAAGGAGCGCTGCTTTGGATTTATCCCTTCGATTAGTTATATACACAAAACTTTCTAATGTATTTTGTATTTTGTTTCTTTTCAAATTAGAAGTATCTTGAAACTTTTTTTTTCTTAAATTAAATATTTTCTGTGATGATTGTGACCCTTACTCATGGTTTTAATAAAGGAGAAAACTTATATAAGTTTCCTTATATATTTATACGAAGTTATTCAATCAAATAATGATATTTGTATAATTTTTTTTTGTATAGATTATCAGTTTACCCATTCACACTGTTAAGTCACAATTGTTCAATAAGAGAAAAGGAGAAACCTTCTCAGCTGCAATATGTTATCACCCCCTTGCTTCTAAAGGGTAGGCGCCATCTGGGTGAAATTACATTTTTATATCCTATCCATTCATATTCACCAGATCTAGTGAGTAAGTATAAAACGAGACTAAATTATCCATTTTCAATTTTTTCACACTTCCTAAGATCATTTATAACGCTTTAACTACATAGTGTCCTCCATTAATCAAATCAATTGGAGCAGATCCAACGCATTCTGCCATGTCTGATCACCCTTCGTGATCCTCCCTTTAGCTTTAGTTTAGGCCAATTCATACCACAAACGGCTACTGGAAGTCTACACAAACCTACAAAAGCGACATTTTAAAAGTTTCTATTATCAAAATCGTGAATTAAGTTGTTAAATTATTAATTTTATGTTTTAGATGAAAAAATAAATTTAACTTAATTGTAGAATTGTGATTAAAGTATATTAAGTTAAATTCAGATATAATCGGTCAAATTTAAGTAAATTTGTAAAATTTAACCAAATTATTTTAATATTTTTTTTTAAAAAAAATTAACTAACTTTAAGGTCAATTCAATTATTTTAACCGTTAAATATAAAATTTTTTTTTCCATTGCATAACTTAAAATATATTATTGTATATATATACATATATATGATATTTATTGTAACTTGTTTACATTATTATTATTATTATTTTAAATTTTAATTACTTTATATTTATATATTAATAAGTATTATAATGATAAAATTTGTTTTTAATTTTTTTAATACATTTAATCTGAATGCTTTTCAAAAAATTTTTAAATTTAATTTTTATCTAATTAATTATAATTAAAATTTTTATGATTCAAGTATATTTTTTTAATAAATTTATTTATCATTCCTTATTTCTATAATTTTGATTATTATAAAATATTTTGTATATATATATATATTTTTTTTTTTTTATTTATATTTTTAAAACTTAATTATATTTAATATTTATCTATTAATAAAGATAAACTACTATTCTATATTAACGAGTCTAATACTCTTTTACCATTTTTTTTAAACACACGAATTTCACAACGTTATTCCATGTGTGGTTATGATCGTCTTGAGTGCTTCGCAAGCAACGGCCATTAGGTCTTAGGTTTTAGGCGAAGGGGATGTCGATGTGTTTGGTTTCGTCCCCTTCTTGGAACACGTAGCTGTAGGGCTTGTTCTCGGTGGCCTTGCGGGCTACAATGGGAGTGACGGAACATAGGGCAAATGGAAAGATTTTTATTTTATTTGAAACTATAACTTAACAGTTTTTTTATTTTTTAAATGACTTAACACTATTTTAAAACATAACAATACGAATGAGTAGGTTGATGATGTGTAAAAGATTATACATACGTTATTATTTAATTAAAGAACTTGATATAAGTTTTCTTTCTTTTATAAAAACATAACGGAAATTCTGTGTACACTCTTTTCATACTTACAAAAAATTTAATAAACTAGTCAATAAAGTCAAAAATATGAATCACTGCAACCACTTGGAAAAAACCACGTATAGTAACAAAAATTCAATAATTATCTATTGTCAATATTATAATAAAAGGTGTTTTTGAAAGATAAAATTTATATGTTATTTTTTATATATTTATGTCAAGTTATTTAATTTTTACATCTCATTTATATTTTTATTTACACTGTCAACTCTCACCTTTTAAAAATTATCCACATATCATTAAACAATTAGGAAAATTTGATATAAGTATATAAAAAATAACATATAAATTTTTTTGGTCAAAAAACCTTACTTACAGGTAACCTTAAAAATTCAAATAAATTAAAATTTAGATAATCATTGTTTGTGTAAAATACAATGTATAGAATCATCACAAATCACTATAACAAGGTAAGACATTCTATAATCTAGATATTTTTAATAAAATTTTAAATTATCACAAATTTTTAACTTCACATGGTGTCTCCCAAATTCTTAAATTATCTATGTTGTCACATGAATTTATTTGTTTTGTTTATGACTTTTTAGTCACTTTGTTTCCCCCGAAAAAAGGGAAAATCAAACTGACAAACCAAGAACATGGACGATATTTTTATTTTGTGTATTATAATTATATACTCTTAGTTGTCTAATTTGTATATACACGCAATGAGTGAAATATTTGTAGAAACTGAGTTATATATTTCTTATAATTAAGGACAAAATAGTACATGGAAACAAATTCAATTCTTTTTAATTACATCTACGAACTTTTTTTGAAGAGTTTGTTGAAAGCCCAAACTCACACAAACAGAGGAAAGCCCACAGAGGTCCAAGAGAGACAAGCCCAAGTTCTTTTGTTTTTCTATACTGCTTTATTTACCGAAAAAGGAAAACATTACCTCGTACTCGTTCGTAGTCGCACATATTCTGAAACCCTCCTTCGTTCTTCCTCCACCATAGACGCGGAAGCAAGCAGGGAGAGATGGAACAGAAAAGTAAAGAGCTTCTGCGCTTGGAACACAAGAATACTTCCCTTTCTTCTTTAGGTCTCTATCTCTATCCAACTCTTTCAAATTTACATTAATGGAATTTGTGGTTCTCTGTTTTATTTTTTTGTCTAATAATGAACTGCGTCATTCTCACTCCGCTTCTTTCTTTCGCGTTTGCAGAGTCCGCACTTCTTGTTTGTAAAAAAGAATCAAGCTCTCAGACTAAGAAACGTCCCTCTGATGGGACGCCCCTCACTGCCCCAGTACCTCCAAGCCATCGTAAGTTCTGTTTCAAAATTCCAAGTTATACCAAAACTCTCCCTTTTTTTTTCTTTTTTTTGTCTTTTTATAATTTTCTCAATTCAGTAGGGATTTTCTAGAAGTTTGCCTTTTTACTCTTGCTTAAGTAGGGAGGGAGCTAATGATTCAGTTGATTTTAACAAAATTGTATGAGGCAATGTATTATAGGCAGATAAACTGATATTGCCAAGAAACACTGATTGTGTTTATCTGGTTGATGATGAATCTAATTAATTTTCTTGTCCTGTTAATTGCCAGCTTAATGTCATGCATCTTCTATAATCTATGCCTTTACAATTTTTAATGTGGTGATGATGCTTAAGATTTTATTTTATGTCTGCCAATTAATTATTGGTCCTACTAGTAAGATGGGCCGATATTTAACCATATGACATTTTAAGTAGTTATTAATCACTTGAATTGCACTAGGGTCTTCTTTTTTATTGTCTGAGTCAGTTCTGCTATGCCTGTGGAGTCCACATAAAGGGATTAGTGTTATCGCTCTTTATGTGGTCTTCATCTTATAACTGTTTACTTATAGACAAGACTTAGGTGAAGTTCCTTAAGTGTTATTAGGTTCTCTAATCAAAACATAACACATGGGATTTTTTTCTTTTTTTTTTTTCAAAAGACTCACTTATGTGGTGTTGAGCTATAGAAAGCATCCACTTGTCATATATATAGTTTAATTTTTTGTTGGGAAAACTTGATAGCAAAGCCCTGAAAACTGTATCTAAGTTCTGTCCTATACTTATAGGAAGATCAATTTGTTTCTTATAAATGGCATGGTGCTGCTTAAAATTTGTTTGTTACGCATGAGTCAAGACATGTTGGTGCTTTCATGCACTCTACCTCCGAGCAAACCATTTGAACGTCTGTGAACAGGAAAATTCAAAATCTTGATATTTCATTGTATTGGTGTTCTTGTAAATCTATCTCTCTTGATGACCGTGTATTGTGATCTTGATTGGGATTTTACTGCATATTCATATGCACATATGTTGTTGTTTTACAGCTATTTGTGTATGTAGTGACACTAATTGTTAGATCTGCTCGTGTCAAATTTTTTTTCCTTTTAATTTTTGATAATTTGCCTTCATCATAATGTGAAAATATGTATTACATAGAAGAATAAGATTCTATCTCCTTCTGCAATGAGCTTTCACTGTCTTTTATGATATAATTAATGTCTCTTATTTCTATGATCTAGATATCATTATTCTTTGTTGATGCAGTTTTAGGAAAAGTGAAAGACTTCCTAGGAGTGATGTCTGAAGCCAATCAACAGCTGGAGCTCAATGCAAAGGTTTCAAATTGACTTTCTGATTGAAGCCATAATTTAAGCTGCTCTGCAGCCATGATTTTTTCTTTACTTATTCCATATATCTTAAGACTTTACATCAATAAAACGTAGGACAATCCGCGGAATTATGACATCGAAGAGCTAACAGGAAATGAATCTGAAGTTATTGAGATGGTAATTAAGTTTCTTGTATTGTTATATAATCTATCTATTTATATACCTGAGTAACTTTCATTTAAATTATGGACTTACATGCAGTTAGTGGATTTTATAAGATGTTTTGGGTGCCTTTTTATCGCAGGATTTAATGCTTGGTGTTGCTGATCTTCATACATCAGAGGCCGTGGCTGCTGCTGAGTCTGCAATTTCAGGCTTTCAGCCTGTGATTCCGTTGGCTGCTGATAGTAGTCAAACAGATTCTGATGAAAGTAGTTCTGATGATGACAACGGTGGTAACCAAAGCAGTGATGATGACGATGTGGATGATGATGACCGTGAGAAAGATGGTTCTAAGTCTACTTGTCTTGTTAAAAGACGTATCTCTGGGGAAGATAAGATCACCAGCAAACAAAAGGGAAATCAACATTCTAAGAAACGGCCAAGGATAGTTGAGCTTTCTTAGTGACATGGGTATGGAGTTGCGAGAGTTTGATGTATGATTACTATCAAATATTGATACCAACTTCCTGAAATGGTTGCAACCAGAGTCAAAATGCAGTTTTACGAGCAGGAATGTTATTTTATGAATGATTTTGGCTATCTTGAGAATATATAAATTTAGTGAAATTCTTATAAAAGAGGCTTATTGCAGAGCTTAGTCCCTAATTGTTGTATAGTTAAGGGATGACTAATTATTTACCACCATGACTTATCATTTAGGAGGGAGTGATTATATAAGATAATTGAATATAATTAAGGAAAGAAAAAGTTTTCTATCTGTGTGTAGTACTCCTAGTTTTTGATTTCCGTCGCGGAATACTTACACTGGTGAGAGTTCAAAGAGTGTGTAACTAATGTGCTAACAACTAGCTGGCTAAGTGCTAGTGATCTCTTTGGATTTATGATGTGTTATTTATTTGTTTGAATCCAATGATTATAAGATTATTTGAATATTACCTTTTATAAAGTGATGAGATTCCTAATCATCAATTAATTTTTATTTGGGAATCTATGTTTAAATTCCGTAGTTGTTAGTGAGAATAATAACTTGAGTGCACCTAGATTGAGAATTGGTGTAATTGTTGTAAAAAGACTAGTGTGGACGTTGTGGAGAGGCTTAATCGTCATTATTAAGAAAAGACTTATATAATATTATGATTGTTAAGAACTAGATTTTAGTATTTTCCCTACATTGCAATGAAAAGTGTTCAGAACTATATCTTAACTGTTTTATCCTTCATGATTTAAAATTACGAAATAAACACTAATGCACATTCTTGTTACCCTTTCTGTCCACTTTGCTTGTTATGCCCTCACTAAGTCTGCGTGATGACTTATCCATTTCCTATGTCAATATATTTTTTATTAAGTTTTCAAGTTAATGGATCTTCATTCTTCAACTTGTGACAATGTCAGAGAGATCTTGATAGGCTTCCTTTTGTTCAGGTGGCCAATATTCTAACTAGCAGGAAGAGAGTGGTCTATGTCGAAGATGCTTGAAATGAAATCAACTTTACACTGGAATAAGCATGGATGTTCTGAATTCTGATGTCATTCCCATAATGCATAAGCCAAAGTTCTGCACATTATCCCATATTCACTAAATATTAAGTTACTGAGTCTGCGTGGAAGCATCCGTATAAGTAGCATCTAGGAAAATTAATTGAGCAATTAGCTCAAGATCGCCTTTGAACCTTTCTTTACTAAAAATATGCAACGAGGAAGATTCAAACGACCCTAGTGATGAATTATAATATGCAGGGCAGGAGACTAGTTAGAAATGACTTGTTTCACACAACAAAAGTTTCATTACACCACTGAACTTTCAAAGGGGAAAGCCAGAAAATGAAACTTCTGAAATTTCCCCTTTAAGAACTCTGCTTCAAAAATTTACATTGCAGATCGGTACTTGATCATGACGATGCCTCCATATCACCAAAATCTAACGAAGATATGGCTCAGTAATTGAATCCTCATTAACTGATGACTGAACTTGTGGAGTATTTGGCTCACTTGAACTTGTGTCATTCATAAAAAATGCAGGCTGGGAAGGCATTGGAAGATCAGAGACAAAATTGCTATTAAGCATTTGTACAACTGAAGTCATAGTTGGCCTATTTATTGAACTTTCTTGGCCACATAATCCAATGTTTATGCATCTTACAATTTGATTCATTGAACCATCTCTCAGTGTGGGATCTATGACATTTGAGACTGTCTCTTCTCTCCAGCTTTTCCATGCCTGTATGAATTTCCTCGAACCTCAGAAAATGTTCATAAACAATTTCATCCATGTGAGTGTGTACGTATAAAAGAATGGCAAACTTACAATGCTTGGAAGATGCTCTAGATTTTCTCCACTAGGACTACGACCATTTTAACAGCCACTTATAATTTCTAGAAGCAATATGCCAAAACTGAAGATATCTGACTTCATAGAATAATATCCATGGTTGACATACTCAGGTGCCATATACCCTCTGCGTACATGGCCAACCTCAGTTAATTGCAAATGTTAATAAATTTGTTAACAGTCACATTCAAGTTTTCCCATTACTTCATTTTTTGAGGATAATTACTAGAATGATTTATATATTTAAAATATATATTGATACTTACAAGGTCCCAGCAATATTTCTTGTGTTATCATGAGTTTGATCCATCATTAACAATCTCGCTATGCCAAAATCTGATATTTTAGGGTTCATTTCTTGGTCTAAAAGTATGTTGCTAACTTTGAGATCGCATGGATAATCTGCAACCTAGAATCCTCATGGAGATAAAGAAGGCCTCTAACAATACCTGTTATTATCATGTAGCATATCTCCCAATTTAAAGAGGCATGCCTGATTGGATCTACGCAAAACCGTAGCTCAATCATGAGATAATTGATATGAACAAAGTTTAGAACATATCTGAGAGAGCTCTGAAGTAATTGAGAAACTCTAATTACTTACTAAATATGAAGAAATCAAGGCTTCTGTTAGGAAGAAACTCATAGATAAGTAGTTTTTCTCTTCTTTGCAAACAGAAACCAAGTAGGTGAACTAGATTTCGGTGCTGAAGCTTGGCCACTAATTTGACTTCATTCTTAAATTCTACATCTCCTTGGCATGAATTCACAGACAACCTTTTGACAGCAACTTCTTGTCCATTCAACTCACCCTGGAATATGTCAGAGTATGAAAATGTATGTAAATTCTAATCAGGCTATATATATACTATCCATGAACATAATGTGATATTCAAGTTATATCTTTACCTTGTAAACGGCTCCAAATCCACCTTGTCCAAGCTTATTTGCATTAGAGAAGTCATTCGTAGCAATTCTAATTGTTTCGAAGTCCAATTGCACTTTCTCAGTTGGATCAATTTCTTCTTCTGCTTCAACTTGACCAAGAGAACGATTTACAGTATCATGATTGGACAGCAACTTCTTGCAGGCACCTGATTGGCCATTGTTATTTAGTTTTCTACTTCCTGATACTTTAACCAATTTAAAAATACTGAAATTACTTCACATGCTGCCATTTTTCTTTTTGGATGATCAATGTATTGAATTGTTTGGTCAAAACCAAAATTAATATACTAGTTTAGGAGATTATTCCAACATGTCATTTCTATATACTGAGGAAATTTCATGAGTAATTAACGTTCTAAACTCTAAACTTTTCATTGCTTATGAAGGCCTGAGTTGACCAAAATTAAGGTCTAAAGATACTTACGTTCTATAAACTTGATTGGATTCCTCCCTCTTAAAGAGATGCAGAGAAGAATTAGCGGTGTGAGGAAGATAACAACTGCTACAATATTGACATTTCCAGAAATTTTTCCTGAAAATTCCAGAATTAGATGCTGATTACTTAACAATAATCTGTCAAAAGTTTAGAAAAAAGTACGCTCAGAACACGACAAGTACCTTTTCTGCACGAGGTAACATTAGGCAGGGGCGGAAGACTGGGAGATGATTCTTCTTTCAATGGTAACGGTGGTAGTGCCACATCTGCAAAGTGATAGAACGGATATATCTCTTAAAAAATCATAGAAACCTCGTGCACTTCTAGTATTGGTTATCTTTTATACCAAATATGAGAATCTTATATTTGTCAGAAATATCATGGGACGTAAATATCGCATGGATGATCTTTCATGTGATATTTACAAACAATTTGGGTGATGTCCTTTATGCTAAAAGGTACATAATCCTTTAAATGTTGAAGTATGCACAAATAATCTCTTAAATTTCAAAACTGGACAATGAAACTTTAATATTTTAGATTTGTGCTGATAATCCTTGTAATTAGTAAATCTGGTTATTTATTAACAAAATAGAGACATGTGAGAATAAATAAACTCATCAAAATTTTATTTTTTATACAAATAACTTAGTTAAATTTTGAGTCACATAATAATTTTATAAATTTTGAGTCATATGCAAATAACCTTTCGATGTATCATACTTATATTAGTGAAATAATCGATTAATTAACCGTAAGTAAGTTGCCTATAATCTCAAATTTAGATGATTCATAGTCAAGTTTTAAAAATTAGGGATCTACCTATGACTTAAAGTTCAAGATATTTATGTGGATTTGCACTATGACAGCCATGGCTTCTAGGTGTTTTGGATACCAGAGTATCAGACACAGAGATCTTACATCTGGAGTCGCCACAAGGAGCTTTGTCTATTAGCACTTCTTCGTTGAACTGATCAATGACTTGTGTGAGTTCGTGGCAGAGAAGGCATGGGAATATTCTGGCTCGATGCCGAAATGTGTTCGGTTTGAGTACCATAATATGCAATGATCGTACCGTATAATTGCCTCCTTCTGATATGGACACAGCTTCAGGAGAAGGATTCCAGAGTCGTAGAGGCATTCACTGCATTCATATGCCTTCACATCTCTACTGCACCATCCAATGGCATTGACTTTATCTGAGTTCTGTCCATACGAGGAATTGTAGAAGCCACGACCATGTTGTTTGTCGGAAGTGAGATTTGAAGGTAGGGCATGAAGGTTGGTCTCGTAGGTACTTTCGATGGTGTAGTTACCGTTATTGTTATTGCAGACATGTACGAAGTTTGGCTGGGCTGTGGCCTGAGGCATGGTCAGGACGAGAAGGAGAGAAAGAAATGGAAACAACGTTGAAGAAACCATAGCCATTGTCGTTGTTTCCTATAATATGATGTTAGAATCAAAAGTTGAAGCATACATCGTTGGCTTCTATACGGTAAGACTGAAGTGACTAAGACTAGATGCCAAGCATAGAACATAATAATAAGAAACCTCTGCTTTCGGTTTTTTTTTTTTTTTTTTTCAATTTGGGTATCGATTCTTAAAATGCCAAGAATTTGGGTGATATAGCTTTTGAAGACGTATTTAACACGTTAAATGAGTGGAGGGCAAGAGGAAAAGAGAAATCAAGCATCTGACTAAACGGTAAGATACGGTGGATTTGAGTAAAAATGCGTGAATTGAACCGTTATTATTGAAGTAATTATATAAATTTAATGGTTTGAATTAAAAATGAGTGACAGTATATAGTTAAAAGCTTTAATATCAACCGTATATAATCTTAAAATTTAATCTAATGATTTATATTAAATAAATTCTGCAATTCAACAGTTTGGAAGCTCAATTTGCACCTTCAAATGCACCTTATTTGAAATTATCTAACTACAACTTATAGCATGGTGTTTATTTGATTTTGTATACTTGTTTAAATTCTTAATATTATCTTAAATACTAATTATATTGATTAATATATTAAAAATTGATGGCATGTTCAACATAGTCAGATAATAAAACACTATTTTAGCCATTCACTAATGTTTAATCTCAATTTGATCTATCATTTATAAGTCTAATATTAGTTTAATCCTTCATTAAGTTTAGTTTAACTAAATCCTTTATTTATGAGTTTAGTTTCAATTTAATTTTTTATTAATATAAAAATTTGTACATTCAATGTCTCATTCTCAATTAATTTTGGACCAAATATATTAATACATATTAGTAAGAAATTAAATTCAAACTAATCTTATAAATGAAGGATCAAATTAAATTTATAAATTAATAATAAACTAAATCAAAACTAAACTCATAAATAAACGATCAAATTAATACTAAAATAAAAGAATGAGGAACCGCAATGGTATTTTAATCCATAATCTTATAGTCATTTACAACATTTGAAGGAGAATATTGAAAGCAGTGAGTTGAGACTCACGTACTCTTGTGGATAATGTAGCAATGACGGACATAGTTTCAGTTTTTATCACACTCCACCATCGTGGATTTTAACTTCAATGGTGTACCCACCGTCGTTTATCAGGAAGATTGACTCACTTTTGCAGGTTATTATCATGTGGTGCCAAAGAGTATGCAATGGGCAATGATAAACATCAAATAAGCTTCCAGCTTTTGCTCGTTTAAGTAATTTATACATGTTAATGGAAAATTCCAGAAAAATTCTCTCCAGACTTATTTGCACGTCCAAACCAATCTTCATGGAAAGTGTTCGCAATAAGTAGGGACGCAATTACTTTTCTGACCCAACCACAAGTCTCTTGCAGGTGTGAAAGTGGGTTATCTTGGCGTAAGCTGATCCACTTGAGTTGGTAAGTTAAAAATTTTAACTTGCCCCACTTGATTAACCTGCTTAATCCAGTATAAAAAATAAAAATTATAAAAATTTAAATATAATTTTGTTTGAACATATGTCTTGTTTAATGAATCAATTTTTATTTCAGTATAAATAAATTAAAAAAATAACTAAAATAAAAACAAGTTTTAATTGATTAAAATAAGTAAAGTAATCTAATAATTCAATGATTCATTAATAATAAAAATATGATTATAAACAGAATATTCAAATCTAATAAATTACAAAATAATATAAACAACATAGTATATATATCTAGGACTGGTATGCTAAAACTGAAAACATCTTATTTCCTTGAAAAATATCCATGAACTTTGATTAGTTCTAATTTGGTCTTTCAACTTTACTGTATATTTCACTTTTGTCTTTTAACTTTATTTTGTTCTTAGTTGGTCCCTCAATTTTATTTAAGTTCTATTTTTGACCCTTAAATTAATTTGGTTCTACTTTAGTCCTTAAACTTTATCTTAACTTTTACTTTTGTCATTTAAATTCATTTTAGTTTAGTTTAGCCTTAATCTTCAAAAACTACTCAATTTTTCTTCACCTTTTATTTTTCTTTAATTTGTCAATTGATATGCGAAAGCTCTTCGAATTGTAGTAATTATTATTTTGAAGTTTAACTTTTGTCTTATTCTTTCAAAAACTAAATTGATCGATCCTCCTGAATTTTTTTATTCATTTTGTATTCCTTACCTAATAAGTTTTCTAGAGCTCATAACTCTAAATTTATATAGAGCCTAAATATTTGAGGCATTTTAAATTGATGGCAATAAAGGAAAAAAACATTTTTTAGTAGTTTCTAAAAATTAAAGGCAAAATTAGAACAAAAGATAATTAAAGGATAAAAGTAAAACTCAAGGTAAAGTTAAAGGGCTAAATGGGAACTAAAGGAATTTAAAGGACAAAAAAAATACTTAGAGTAAAATTATGGGACAAAATTAGAACTAGATAAAATTAAACAATGAAGGTGAAACTTATAGTAAATTTAAAGGACCATTAAAACTAAATTCAAACTAAAATTAAGGGACCAAAAATGCATTTATGCCTTAATATTTGCGATACCCAGCTTAAAGTAGCTCTTGTAAAGGTTAATTAAGAAAACCTGGGCCAAACATTTCTTTTTCACTTACATTTTCATCTAAAGCGATAGTATGATATTATTAAAATCTCCATCTCTAGTTAATATTATAAGATGACAAAGAACTTAAATAAATTATAAATATTTCATCATAACAAACAAGTAATGGACACATTTTAGTTAAGTCTAACAATAACTTTTGTAATTTATGAGGACTACTATCACATAACATAGTCATAGTATTTTTATTACCCTTTCTTTTATTCGACTCTAATTTACTTTAAAATATTATACTTTAGCTTTAACATCTTAGCTTACTACCTTGACATATCTGAAAATGAATTCAAAATAAAACGTGAGACTTTTATGTTTGAGTAGTTAGCATACAGTTAATAAAACAATTTCATTTCTATTACGCAAGGTTAGTACCCAAAAAGGGAATGAATTGTGTTAAAGAAATTTTAAAAACTTAAAAACTTTGAAAGATGTTTTTCAAATTTGAACCAAGTAGAAAATAAATTATAAGCTTTGAAACTATAAATGCAAAATATAAAGAGGGAAAGCAAAATAACCACAACAAGAAAACAGGTGATTAGGAATAGATTTTTTCATCCTTAATCAATTATAAATCTGTCTTTGATTAATCAAGGTAGAATTTGGGACGGAAATCATTCCATTACTCCTTTAGGAGCCACAAAATTTCAAGGATGGAAACAATTTCGTCTTTAAATTAGAGATAGAAAATTTTGTCATAAAAAGACATGAATAATATATTCTAGTTTTGGGATGAAAGAGAAATCCATCCCAAATCTGAGAATCTGTTTATGATTTGAGATAGAGTTGGGACAAGACAATCTGTCTCCAATTACAAACGAAGAATTCTGTCTTCAATCCATCTCTAATTAGTGTAGCTGGTTGGAATTAAGCAATACACACAAGTTCCATAGCTAAATAAGGTAATTTTAGATTTTTCCAATACTTTTGAAGTGTACGTGTACATAGCCAAACAATCATTATCATGCAAGTGTTACAATGGACTTTGTGTACTCCAAAATGTATAAAGTAATTTCAAACCCTAGGACTTCATATGCCTATTCTTTTGTTCCCACTCCACTATTGCAAGCATCGGACAACCCTAAGATCAATAGGTCTTTTAGGCTTGTAACGTCATCAAATGTAATGGTTATCAAAAAATTGACATAGGAGAGTGCAAAAACTTCAAGAGAGTTCATGTGCAATGTAGAAGGAAAACATCCTCCAACAACTCTACTTTTTCTTTCACCCATTTTTTTGGCATGTCCTTTTCCTTTCTTTATTTTGTTATTCTCCCAAACTCAAGACTCTTTTAATCCAACTTTACATCCTCTTCCCTCTCTCTCTCTCTCTCTCTCTCTCTCTCTCTCTCTCTCTCTCTCTCTCTTTGTTTTGTGTAAGGGTTAGTTTTTGGTTTTTCGGGGTACAAGGTACAACATTAAAGTGGGTAAAAAAAAAAATCAATTTTGCAAAGCTCAGAGAGTGTGCAATTGATAATAGTTAAATCAGGTAAAGCTTTATAGGCCCAATCAAAGCAAACAAATGCCTAAATCATATCTCAAGATCATGTAATACCTAGGATTTTGCCTCAAGATAATATAAAACAGATTTTAGAGCTATAAGTTTGAAACAACATATACAAATTAATTTACATAAAGTTGCTCCTACATCACGCATTCAAACTATATTTGACTAATTGTGCACAAAAATTTAAGTAAACAAAAAGGAAAATTAAAAAAAAAATTGCACGATTGAACTGAGAACAAGCATGTTGGCATTAAATTCCAACTAATCATACGCTGTTGACAATAATTTTCATCATTGGAGACAAACAAGCAACCAGGCAAGCAAACAAGCAACTAGCTCAAAATACAAAACATGATTGATAGGACTAAATAAGAGCTAAAGTATGTAATTCAAATTATTTTGCTTAATCAATATGTATCCAAACCCCCCAAAGTTAAGCTATACATTGTCCACAATGTTAGGAATCAATCAAAGATTAGAAATTATTGTTAGGGGAGAAGAAGAACTCCCTATCACTTAGCTTGATAAATGTGAAGAGGAAATAGTGATAAACTTTTGAGCGACAAACTGACACAATTTTTTTTTTTTAAATTAAACTGCAGACAAAAATGACAAAAACTTAAAAGTAAGGTTAAACTAAACATATGAGTGTACTAATTGTAAACCAAAAAAAAAAAAACTAAACGAGAAAGAAATATAAAACTATGTAGATGCTAATGAATGTCAGCTTTGCCACATAAAGCAGTGATCAAGGAACCATGTCGCAAGTCATCCTTCGGGCTAGATGCTGTCAACAAAATGTTACCATGAATCAAAATTCCTACATCAATTGGTTTCCCTGTCATGATGTAACAAATTAGGATGACCCTATCCCTAGTGATAGTAGAAACATGTTTGCTCAGGAGCAGTGTCGCAGTTACAAAATGATGCCATACTCTGGCTTCCTTCACTATGTTTTTCTTTTTTAGCGAGGTCTTCACTTCCTTGTTGGCCCACCATATACCACACCCCCTAATGGTCATCAGTTGAGTCACTTCATCTAAATCAGGATATAATTCACCATCTAGGTATGTTTTGAAAAGGCAATCAGGCTCCTTCAGTGTGTGATAGTGTTGTCTAATATCTTGGGGGTCAAAAATTGACCTTCCAACCTTGAACCAAATGACATCCATTTTTTCATCAATTACATTAGCATAAAACTGACTAAACCACTGGTACAACTGCCACTTCAAGCTAAAAATAAAGAGTAGTCCACATTCGGGCTTCTATATTTTGAAGGAATAAGGCATCCTTAATGAAATGAAGTTCAAAGCCTCTTCCTCGGATGAAGGTTTTGTTGACTATAGATTGAGCATAACGATCTTGGGCGATAATGGAAGCAAACTTTTTACGATCAAAATCAAAGGATGTAGATGTAGCTTGTTTCCCTTTTCTTCTGAGAAGCCATTGGAAAGTACCTAAAAAGAGGAATAATTTAATTTAAGTCTGATAGTAAATGAACATACATATTTTCACAAATGATCATTCACTTGCTAAATTCAGAGTGGACAAACCAATCATGATTGAAAGATATAATATAATTCGAATTCAAACAAATGACCACTGTGCTTGGCTTGTTAAGAAAAATTAGAAACAATATGAAGCAGTTCAAGCAACATGTAATAGCCTAGGATATATGCATAATTCAAAAGTATACCCAATCCTATGTCAGTATCGGTATTTATCAAGGTATGATGTTCAAACTAAAAATATCAACAAGGAAAAAGTGTTACTCAATGCCAAGCCAATATCTCACAAATTCAAAGGCACTATACTAAGAAGTAAGTATCATAGCAAAGTTACTTTTAAAAAAAAATCAAGCACTCAATTTAAGTACTCAGAATCTAGGCTAAAACCGCCCCAACTATTTTATTTTTTTAATGGCTAAGTAAAAACAAAACTCATGAATCAGTTAAGTACCTGTAGAAAAATTCATTAAAATTGTACATTAAGCATGAATTTCTTATAAGGCATAACACAATGTATCAACTGTGTACCTTACTAAACTTGAACTGAGCAAATATCAATCACAGAGACTTAGCAAAAACAAAAAATGGAGAGATTGGAAGACTAAGATACATACCTGGTTGAGGAAACTGAGCCGACATACACTTAATAAGTGAACTAACCAAGATCTGACATACGGACCAAACCGGAAAAGTTATGGGAGAATGGAGGAGAGAGAGATGCTGGGTTAGTAGGTGTGTTCGTGGGGGAACGTATTGCCAGATAAAAAAATGGGGTTAAGAAGGTGAGTGCTGCACCAACATTGAGGGTCGAGGAAGGAGAAAAGGAAATTTTCCTTTATGTGATTTTGCTTTGTTTCATTTTATTAATTATTATAATTAAATTCCTTGCTAAAGCTGACCGACGTGCAGTGTGCGTGAATGAAAAGACAAGACCATAGAGAAAGAAGTAGGCGTGCAGATAAAGAAAGCTAATTGGAAATTTTGTTTTTATTTTTCTACGAAGAATGATGCACGTGACCGAGAGACAAGAGAATAGGACATGATATGATAGATTGCTCTTTCCTTTATTTTGAATGTTACTTTATTTTATTATTATTATTTTTAATTTCTTTTCTTGTCTTTCTTTTTTGTTGATTTTAATTTTTTATTTTTATAATTAATTAATTTTTGTTATTTACATTTTTAATAATAGTAAATAATTTTTTTAAAGATCCTCTTCTTATCGCAAAGCTCGGTCATGTCGTTATTTCTCTTTGCTTGAAATTTTAAACTGATGCAACATCAATGGTCATGGCCAGTTGAGGCTGGTCATGACCATAAAACATTCCGTCACCCATAGTGAATGTTGTGAGTAAATAATCGCAAGAGTAAGTATATATGGCCAACAAGTTATAAAGAGTAAAAAAATATTGTCTTTAAAAAATTTTTAGTTAATATTGATATTAATTAATAATGTTTATGTAATTATTTAATCTAAGCAATCTAATATTTAATTTGAAAATAAGATAATTACAAATAGTTAAATGTAAATTTACAATGGGATAAAACCCAAAGCAAAAAGGCTTCTCTAACCTAAAAGATTACCAAAACATTTTAATTGTGAATCAATTACTTTACCGACTTAAATTCATTGAATTATAAAATAATCTTAGCCTATTATAAGAATATGTCAATTTCTTATAAATTTTATCATTTTAAATTAATTCTCTATATTTTTATAACAACTATTTTAAGAGATGCATTAAATACGGCTAATATGACTCCACACATTTGATAGGTATATGTTTATCCTAAAAATAAATTGAGTTAAATTCAAACAATAATTCAATATCAATAATACAGTATTCAGTCTCATGACTAAATTTAGACTTATCTTTTAAGAATCTCTAAATTTTTAACATAAACCCTAATTTATGGCCATTTAACAAGGGAACAAATAAAATTTGAACTGAATAACTTTATACACAATGAAATTCAATTAAGAAAGTAACAAGTTTCAACTATTGACTTGTCCATGGTCCACAATCCTAAAGAAATAAGGATTTAGCCAAGCATTTTCATGATTATAATCCAACACAATTCAAAAATATAAACAAGAGAAGAAAAAACAAAACAAAAAAAAGAGACAAAGAACTCCATTTTCGAAGCTTTAATTGGTTTCCTCTCTTGAAATGTGTTCTTTAGCAAAACTCAACCCTTATAACTATGAGAATCCTCTCTTCCAATTTCAAAACAACTACCCATTTCCAATAAACCCTAAGAAAACATTTTATATTGTCTCAAAACTCTAAGAGACCAATTTACCTTTCATTTACTGGGTGTCTTGGCGCCAACTTTCTAGTTATTATATGTGTTCTAGCACTTTGACGCCAAATCTCTTGACAAAATATTGACATTGGTGCCTAGGTGCTAGAATAAGTCTCTTGCATTAGTTTCAGTATTTCAACTATAACTTTACACTTTGACATCAGATTTTAGTAAACTATCTCTTGTTAAAATGGTCTCGACAAGCTCTACAACTTTCTATGAACCATTTACAAGTTTTAGCATTTAAGGGTTGAAAAGTCATCTCAAAGTTAAGTAATCACTTACTTAAGGTCAAAACCTTCTATTTTTCCTTTGACAACTTGGATAAAATATAAAATTACATTAATAACCTACAAACGACTAAAATATAACAATTAAATATAAATCAACATTAGCTAATCTAAAACCTCACTACTAAAATATATCTCCTAATTAACAATAAAGACTCCAATTTATACTAAAACTAACATGGTAGTACAATGAAAAAGTATAAAAATGACAAAAATAAAATAAGATTATTAGTGAACTCATGACCCCATCACGAAATCATTTTGAGTGAATGGAGGCATGACTAGCTGAAGCTGGTTATGGCTCCAAAACTTACTGTCACAACTAGAATAAGTTCCCTCACTTCTTCCCTCTTGCTGAACTTTCATTGTTTAGCCTTGTGAATTGAAAAATTTGCCCCAAAATGCTGTCATCAAATATAATTTCATGATTTTTCATTTCATTTTTCGTTCATCATTTTTTTTTCAAATGCAATAAGGCTGTAATTCCCAAGCATGCAATTTCTTCAATTTAAAATAGCAAGATACATAAATAGGCATGAAAATGCATTGGATAATTGTAATATCCTAATTTAATTAATGATTTTACTTGGTATAATATCATAATTTAATTAATGTTTTTACTAGGAGTCCATGAAAACTAGTATAAAGACCCTAAATCCTAGCCTGTTATAGACCCTAATTGAAATTTTGGAGTAATCATGGGGTAGAAGTAAAATTTTGTTAATGCATGAAGGAAACACTATGTAATAAATTCAAAAAGTAAGTAAAAGGAGGACCAATGAAAAAGAGAGCAATCATTAGAAAGGAAGAAAAAATAAGTCCCAAAATTTTTTTATATATGTGGGGTTTTATATAATGGGACAAGAAAGATAATTTTTTCAAACACAAATTATTAAAATTGGGACCAAAAGTGCCATATTCACACTGGCAGGAGAGGCAGACGATTGGCTGAAAACTCAAAGGCCCGGTGTCCTTATTCATGCAGTAAAGATACACGTGGAGGATGGAAAAAGGCATAAATTGACACCTAAGCTATTAAATATTGCAAAACAAGAAAACATGTTTATAAATAGGCTAGGGTTTGGGTCTACTTGCATGAAATCAACAAATTTATTAACTAAGGCTACGTTTGCTAGAAGGCATTAGGAGGCAAAGGTGTGAGAATAAGGGAGAGAAAGTAAAATTTTACTGTTTAGTAGAATGGTAATAAAAATCTCTCGCCTGTCTGTACGTGGAGAGAGATTTCCATCACAAATTGGATGGAAGGCCACATCTTCTTGGGAATAGATTGTAGAATTACAAAAATGCCCTTAGTTGATAGTATTTTGACATTCTGAAATATTTATTGAAATATTTGAAAGAATAAAAATGTTTTAACATTTTTAAAAATATTTATTACAAATTAAAATTTCTATAATTATTTATCAATATTTATTATTTCTCAATTAAATAATTAAAAAATAAATATTTCACTTAAAATAATATTTTAAAAATATTTATTATGTAATAAAAATTAGAATATAATTTAGTAATATTTATTATAAGTAATTTAATATTTTTATTAAAAATACCATAAAAATAATTTTAAAAATATTAATTTAAAATTTTTAATATAAGTACATTTCAAATTTTTTATCCAATATCATTTTTAATTTATCATTATTTCTATTATACAAAAAAAATTTTATAATTTTATTTCTCTTTTTATTTATAATATATTCAATAAATTTTAATTTTAAATTTTTTTATTCCATTCCATTTTATTCTTAATTCTAACGTATGGAAAGGGAGAAAAGTGTGTAAGAAAGGAAGAGAGAGAGAGAGAGAAAGGAGAAAGAAAAAGATTTCGTGAAGAAGGGAGAGAAACTGAGAAGGTAAACAACTAATCTTCCATTCTTTTCCTTCATAGAGCACCTATCTTTTCCATGGTCATGTTCTACCTTCATCTTATATTTCTCCTTTTATCAAGAGAACTTTAATTTTTGGTTAATGAAGGAATTCAAAAAGTACCACCTGACTTAGAAACTCTTGAAAAATTTCCAAGCAAGGGATTAAGCCTAAAATCCTACTCTTTAGACTTAAATAAACTAAAACTAAAATTTATTTGCTTGAAAAGTGATAGGTGATTGAGAGCTCAACTGGTAGTTAACTAATGCTTCTTCTTTTATGACTTATTTGATACTTGCAAAGTATTGTGGCCTTATAGTGATAACACTTGTTGGCAACATTATCAAACTTGGAAGTAAATAAATTGAGTTTATGTCATGTGTTAAAAAAATTGTGTTAACTCGAGAATTGATTTAGACTCAATTTAAATTCATATGAATTTGCAGTTAATTTACCTTAACTTAATCAAATCGACAAGTTGAGTTCGAGTTTAATGAATTAACTCATGCCACCACTACTTGACTAAACACGAACTGAGGTTTTAACTCACTTGGTCTATCTATGGTCTCGAAACAGGGCTCCCAAAACTGATGCACGCCATCTTGCCGTGACGCCAATTGATATCCTTACTTTATCATGTGCAATATATCATATATAATGACGTTCTATGTTATACAATGCTTGCTTTATTTTCTATTTTTATTTTGAATTTGATTGTAGTCATGGTAACTTTGAAGCAAATAATTAAAAGGTTATGTGTTTTAATCTAAACTAATTTAATTTTATTATCTTAAATTCTTTTCAAATATTAATGAATTAATATATTTACTAAAAAGTAATATGAAATTACTATATTGTTAACATAGTGTAACCCTATTAATATCATAAAATCTTTATCTTTTTACTTGTTTTAGCACAACAATATATTAATGATTATGTTTTGTCAGTAGTTAAATTACTTATATTTAAAATTTAAAATTATTAACATTTTTTTATTAATACTTATTATTTAAAAAATTTACTGTATGAACTTTAGAGATATTTGCATTTAATTATCATCAATCCGAATATAGTCAAAATAATGGTTAATTATTGTTTTCATCAATTCAATTATTATTATAATTTTAAAAACATTAATTTTAAGTATATAATTATATATTTTAATAATAATTTATTAATAAAAATAAACTTTTATAAATTTATATTATGAATTTATGTTACGAGATTTTCTTCTTTTTATGAATTTACTTAAATTTACAAATTTGACAATTTTACTTGTTGGTGTGTGGATGAGTGGAGGCGAGATTGTAATGCTTTCTTTGTGTTTTGAGGTATACATTCGTAATATTCATATGAATCTATAGTTGTGCATCATTGCATGACATTACTCATCATATTTATTCCTCTTGTAACACTTTTTTGTACTCTTAGCATCCTTGCTTGAGATTACTCTTCATATTTATTCCTTTTGTAACACTTTTTGTACTCTTAAGTTATATTAAATACATTAGTTAACTGTTGGGATTTTTGAATCTCACTTTTCTTCTTAGATCCATATTTTAAGTGAAAAAGACGTTCATACTTGACTCCGACTCCTTTAGTTTCGTTTAAGATTATGAGGAATTCTCTCTCCATATTTCCATGATCATATACATCCATGAAGGAGAGATTTGTGGTGAACCTTGCATTAAGGGAGGCTCGAACCTAGACAACCTCTCATCTTGACCAAGCCTATGCCAAAGCTAGCGAGCGCTATTATGTTTCGGTCTTACCAAATAGACGCTACAAGTGGAGAAAATGTAGTAGGGGTATGTTTTGTAATTTCTCTTAATCAAGTGATTGTGAAGGGACTTTTTTTTACTTTTATGTTGGCTAGTTATAGGAAGTTTAATGATTGTGATGTAGTAAGACTTGTAGTATCTGGATATGTTGTTGTGCAAGTACTTACGATGACCTTTACTTATGTTTTTTAAGAAGTATGCTTTTGTCCCTGTGTAATGGTGGCCGAGAGGGTGTGTGTGTTCTTACTTTGTTAAATTTCTACGCTTCCCAAGTGCTGGTGATGGTGACCAAGAGTGTTTGTATGTTTTGACTTCAAAATTTTTTTTATGCTTCTGTGATGTCGCTAAAAAGAATAATTGCTAAGAGACAAGGAGTACTCTTAAAAAAGGTGCAATTAGTATAAGTGCGTTAGATTGCACTTTTGAAAAGACAACTTGGTGTTTAAGAAAGAAAGAAAGTTGCCTGGGAAATAAAAATATAATAATTAAGAGCCTCGCCAATCAAATCACAAGAATAGGCTAATGGGACAAATTAATATTAAATGAAAACATTGCATAAGAAAGGGTCTTTTCTTAGGATTACTTGCCAAAGATTTAAATCTTCTCCTTGTCAAGCGTAATATTGGAAGTAAAAATTTAACTTTGTTCAAGAAGGAGACGAGATCTAGAAAGAATAATTTTAGCTTGGGTGTAATTGAGATTATTTGATAATAAGGGGTGTAAAATAGAAAATTTGCGAAAAGAAAGAATTTCTTGTGTTCTTGGGTGAAATTAGAAATATTACCACGCCTAATAAAACTAGGGGACTAAAGTACAAATAAGATATTCAAGTAAGAACTTAAAAATAAATGATATCAGAAATATGAAAGTTTATAAAACTTTCTTAGGAAAAAGCAAAAAAGAGTTCTTTTTTTAAAGATGATTAAACATTTTAGATGTTAGTTGCATTAAATGCATAGCGATGACACTTGAGTACTTGCTACAGCGAGTAATTATTCTTTCCTCTTGTGGGTGCCGTGTAATGTCATCTCTTCAAGGATAAAGTGTCGTTGCTTTGATATATATTTTTAAGTTCTTTTCATGAGTAAGGACACTTGAGTAAACAGGGTTAAATTACAAAGAATTGGATTGGGTATAAGCGGAGTTATAGTTTTTCACTCGGGAGAGATAAAGACATGTAGAAAGAGGAGTAGAATATTACCCTTGCCTCATTCTTTTTGGGCCGAGAATTTTTGGGCCCATCATCTTAAGTGAATTGCCTTTATACATAAGCCCAGTTTTGAATAGGAAGCTTATTTTTATTTACATATATATATTTAGTATTTCAATTATCTTAGTAGAATATAAAATTAATTTTATCATTTGGTCTTAATATAATTTAAGATTTTACTAAAATTTTACATTATTTGAGTTATACATGATGGGCCACCATAGTATTTCCCTCATTTTGCTAATCATCAACTTGAATCTCTCCACTACTCCTTTTCTTCTACTAGCAAACAAACAAGAGGCTTGTGCACTTTTTGTGTTACCCAACTGAGATTTAGCAGATTGAAAAACAAAATTACCATGATCAAAATGGTACTTATATAAGTGTGTATTATCATTTATATACAACTATCAACACTTGGTTACCTATGAGGAAGCGTTAAATTTAATGTCTTCAACCTGACTGACTATTCTTCTTCTTTCATGTTGGAGTTCCCAAGGTCCCAACAGGCTTCTAGCAATCCACCTGCTTAAATCTTTGGCCATTGACCTTAACTTTTAGTTTGAGTTATTCTCCATGATTTCTCTAACCCTGTATGGAAATGCCCTAACCACAGTGAAAGGATTAGACCACTTAGACTTCAACTTCCTAGGAAAAAGTTTGAGTATAGAGTTATTAAGCAAAACTGATTGACCTAGTTCAAACTTCCATTTGGGAATTTTCTTGTCATGTCATTGCTTGGTTTTCTTCTTATAGAGTTTAGAACTCTCATAGGCTTGCAACCAAAGCTCATCAAGCTCATTAAGCTACACAAGTCACTTATCCTTAACTTTCTTCATGTTTATGTTTAACTTCTCAAAGTCCAATAAGCGTTGTGCTCTATTTCAACTGGAAGATGACAAACTTTACCAAAAACTAATTGATATGGAGACATACCAATTGGGGTCTTAAAAGCAGTATGGTAGGCCCATAGAGCATTCTCAAGTTTTTCTGCCTAATTCCTCCTTGAAGGACACACGGTCTTTTCTAAAATCCTCTTAATCTCTCTATTGGTGACTTCATATTGACCATTTATCAGATGGTGGTAAGCTAAAGCCATTTTATGATAAACTCCATATTTCTTCAAAAATGCTTTGAATTTGTGGTTGTTAAAATGGGTTCCCTCATTACTAATGATGGCTCAAGGTGCACCGAATCTAGTGAAGATATGCTTCTTTAAAATTCTAACAACCACATTGGCATCATTCGAGTGACAAGCCAAGGCTTTAATCCATTTAGAGACATAATCAACAATCACAAGGTTATACTGATTGCTTCTTGAAGACATAAAAGGTCCTATAAAATCTATCCCTATATGTTAAATAGTTCAACTTCCAAAATATTGTTCAAGGGCATTTCATGTCTATTTGAAACGTTTCCTATCCTTTGACAGTTATCACAATTCAAAACACAAGCTTGTACATTTTTTAACAATGTTGGCCAATAAAAACTAGATTGAAGAACTTTTGCAGCTGTTCTTTGCCCATTTAAGCGATCACCGTATTCCGAAGAGTGACACCTTTAAAGGATAGAAGCTTGCTCTTCTTCAGGAATGCATCTCCTTATCACTTGATCCGCACAAATCCTAAATAAGAGTGGCTCATCCAATATATAATGCTTCACATCATGCAAAAATTTCTCCTTTTGATGAGAACTCAAATCAGGAGGTAGCACATGGCAAACAATGAAATTAACAAATTCTGCATACCATGCAACCCTTTATACTCCACAGAAAATAACTTCTCATAAGGGAAACTCCCATTTATTTGAGTTTCCTCCTCATCTGAGCATCAGTACTCAGTCTTTGCAAGTGATCTGCCATGTGGTTTCCATTTCCTTTCTTATAAACAATTTCCAAATCAAATTCTTGCAAAAGAAGTATCCACCTTATAAGTCTTGGCTTAAAGTCTTTCTTTGCTATCAAATACTTTATAACAGTGACCTTTGTACCCACAAGATAAGCTCTAAATTTGTCAAATGCAAACACAACTATTAGCAACTCCTTCTCCATAGTAGTGTAGTTTAATTAGGCATCCGCTAGAGTTTTGCTTGCAAAGTAAATGGGATGGAAGAATTTTCCCTTCTTTTGTCCTAAAATCACTCCCACTATATAATCACTAGCGTCACACATCAATTCAAATGGGAGGGATCAATAAGGGGCTACAATGATATGGGCAGCCACTAGCCTCTTCTTTAACACTTCAAATTCGAACATGCATTCACCACCAAAGTCAAATAAGGCATCTTTCTCCAACAACTTACATAATGGCTTAGCAATTTTGGAAAAGTCTTATATGAATCTTTGATAGAAGCCTACACATCCTAAGAAACTATGAACATGTTTGACTGAAGTAGGTAGAGGCAACAACTTAATGAAGATATCTTTGCTTGATCTACTTCTACGTCCTTGTTAGAGACCCAATGCTTAAGGACAATACCTTTTTGCATTATAAAATGACACTTTTCCTCATTCTAAACAAGATGGGTCTCTTTACACCTTTTCAAAACCTTGCTAAGTTGGTTAGGCAATAATCAAAAGAAATACCAAACACCAGGAAGTCATCCAAAAGGACTTCCATATTTTGCTCTAAAATGTCTGAAAAAATGGAAGTCATGCACCTCTGAAAGGTTGTCAGGGAATTACATAACCCAAAAGGCATACAACAAAATGCAAAAGTACAAAATGGACAAGTGAAGGTGGTTTTCTCTTAGTCTTCAAGGGCTATAGCAATTTGATTATACCTTAAATATCCATTTAGAAAGTAAAAGTATTCCTTCCCTGCTAATTTATCAAGCATTTGATCAATGAATGGGAGGGGAAAGTGATCCTTTCTAGTAGCATTATTAAGCTTCCGATAGTCCATGTAAACTTTCTAACCTATGACTATTCTTATGGGTGTCAGCCACTACAATCATGCCTCCCTTTTTTGGAACATATTGAACTGGGCTCACCATGAATTATTTGAGATTGGATAAATGATACATGTATCAATTCATTTAAGAATCTCTTTTTGACCACCTCCTTCATGATTGGATTTAACTTCCTTCGATGTTCAATGGATTTCTTGTGGTCTTCCTTTAACAAAATCTTATGCATGCAAATGGATGGTCTAATCCCCTTGATGTCAACAATAAACCACCCAATGGCTTTCTTATGCTCTCTCAACACTTCTGGAAGCTGTCCTTCATGTTCATTTGATAATGAAGCAGAGATAATTACTGGTAAGGTATTTGTATCTTCCAAATAGATGTACTTTAAGTGTGAAGGGAGAGGTTTCAATTCCAAAACTGGTGGCTCTTCCACAAATGGCTTTAGTGTTAAAGTTGCTCTAGAAGGCATGTTAAGTGATTCAAACACAAACTGTTGCTACAAACACTTGGGTGTTATCTCTTAGAGCTTAACATATTCTTTAACTTCTTTTTCTCTATCATTTATATTCAATAATGCTACCTCAAGAGGCTCATTTGAAAAGTACGCTTGAACTTTTCATGCATAATAGAATCTAATAGACTGGCAAATGAACATAGGGTCATCAAAAGATTTCATGGCTTTGTACAAATTAAATGTAACCTCTTGATCATTCATTCTCATCGTTAACTTACCTTTTTGCACATCAATCAAAGTTCTCTCTATTGCTAGGAATGGTCTGCCCAAAGTGATAATAATATCTCTATCTTCCTCATAATCAAGCAGAATATAATTAGCTGGAAAGATCAACTTGTTTACCTTTACTAAGAAATCTTCGATGACACCCTTTGGACAAGCCAAGCTCCTATAAGCAAGTTGTAGTGTTATTGTAGTAGGTTGGGCTTCCCCCAATTCTAGTGTATTAAAGACAGACAATTGCATCATATTTATACTGGTCCCTAGATTACATAATGCCTTACCCACAAAAATTTTACCATTGTTGCAAGGAATTGTGAAGCTTTTAGGATCTTGTAGTTTCGGCAATAACTTCTTTTACAAAATGGCATTACATTCCTTAGTCAATTCAACTATCTCAAACTCATTAAATCTTTTCTTCCATGATAGCACATCTTTTTGTGAATTTAGCATAACTTGGCATTTGTTCCAAAGTCACTACAAAAGGTATGTTGATGTGAAGTTGCTTGAATACCTTTAGGAACTTTTAGTATTGCTTGTTCAAATTTGGCTTCTTAAACCTCTAAGGGAAAGGTAAATAAGGAACAATGTTTACTGGTGCATTACTTTGAAGTTTCTCCTCTCCCCTTTTATCTTCCTAATTCTTATTCTCATCAATTATATCATTACCTTTTAGATGGTCACCTTGGACCTAAATCGTATGAGCCTTTGGTAACTCTTTTCCACCTATTAAGGTAATATAGCCTTGTACTCCTCGTTACCTTCATTTGGGACTAGCGACATAATTACTTTGGAAGCTCCCCTGTTGCCTAATGTTTAAAGTTGAGACTAGTTGACCAACTTGAGTTTCCAAGTTTCTCATTACTGCATCGATTTTTGCTATGCATTGCATAAGCATTTATTCTTAATTAGGCTTATTCTCTTGCACTGGTGGCCTAACTTGAGTTTGAAACCCTTGGGGATGGGAGGTTCTTACTCTAGATGACAGTGATAAAGATGAATTTGAATGAAAATTTTGATATTGGTTCGAATTTTGATTTTGACCCCATGAAAAATTAGGGTGATTGCGCCACCCAGGATTATATGTGTTAGAGAATGAATTATTTTGACTTCAATTGTAATTGCCCACATATTGAACAATTTTAGGAGCCATAGGGTAATTTTCTATTTGATGATTTCCTCCACACCCTTCACAAATCACCATATAGCCATGCAAGACAATCATGTTACTCCCTTAATTTAGCCTTTTAAACCTTGCTCTTAATACTCATATGTGCTAGCTAGGGTCTAAGGTGCTTACAAGCATTTCCCCAAATGACATATAAACTTATACATAATTAATCCATAATTTCGTATGTGATTAAACTAGTTATCCACATGCCCTAATTTGACTATGTGAGGCTAATAAGTATATTCCAATCTCATTACTCACTCAACAAGCTTCACAATCCAAGGTCTAATTCTAATATCCCTTACCCAAGTTCTACTAAAATACCAAATTTATCCAATAGTTGGCCAATCCATTAGAAAACATGAAGCGTAAGATTGGATAACCACATATATATACCATTAAAAGTAAGGAAATAAGAATGCAAGTACTAATCCTTGTTAGAGTTTATAATAATCCTACTTACAGAGATCTAGCCACTAAATAAAATAGAATCCATCACCAACATGTCTAATGACAGAATTAACAAGAAAATACAAGAAAAAAAAAAATGATAGAGTAAACTAGAGGGAAATTTGGTCTTCACTTCACCTAAGCTTCTTCTTGGCCTTTTGAAACCTTCTCCAGCTCTCCTAGCACACTAGAACACTTCCTAAGCCACCTCCTTTCTAAAACCCTCAAAGAAATTTTATATCCCAGTAGAAAATGGAGCTCAAAATGTTCCCATTTTGAAAAAGCTGATACATCATCATGACTTGTTGGTAACATTTTATTCCATCCAAATTTCTTTTTCTGAGGTCATGTCTAGTTGAGGGTTGGTTATGGTGCTACATTTTAATAACGGGCTTCCAAATGCAATCTTGAAGGCTTCAGGTCTGGGTTCTATCATTTAAGCTTTAAGATGACTTTGACTTAATATTCTTTGTGTTAGTTCCCTACAAAAACTTACATTTCAAAATAACTCACTTAATAAAAGTATAATTAAGCCAAAACTTGTCATCTATAGTATCTAATTTGTGTGTTAAACTATGTACAAATTCCATTTATAAAATGTTCAAAATATTCTCATCAAAGCCCTAAAATTAATAACTCATATCCACATTTCCTACTAAAAATGCATAATTCAGTATGGATTGTGGGAAATTAACACACTTCTTTTTAGAAGGCAACGAGATATAAAATCCTAATATGTGTACTTCTGTTTCCTACATGTTCATAGTAACATGGCAGAATAAGATAAGAAATTTATCTTCTTTAACTCATTTCTTTTATGAATTTTATATTCAATATATATGATAAAGAAGAGAAGCAACTTACCTGAGTTCCTAACAACTACGAACATTTGTCGTTATGAAAATTTAATCTGAGGCCAATGCAATTTAGCTTCACATGTCCACTAGTCACTAGTCAATTTAGCTTTGAACATGTTTCTTCCTTGCTTAGTAATACCATGAAGACACCCCATGCTCCATTCTCCATTTCACTAAATCCCATTTAGTTTTCTGCCACCTTGTTAATTAAAATTACACCGAAAACCAATATGTATCTTTCTGTGTATTATTTACTTATATCTCCTATGGTGTACATATCCTATGCTGCCATATTATTACTCTTATATTAATGCCACCTATTCAAGTTTGTTAATCCCATTAGTTGCATATTAGTTCATGTTACTTATTTCCTCAAGTGTCCACTGTCAAAATTTCCTGAGGGTTTATTCTCTTAAATCTAACTTCTAGTGATAGTGTGTTTTTCTCATGAGGTGATCTTATATTTAGGAACTATAACATGTTTTATTTTTTCCTTAATGCTAGAAACTCATAAAACAATTATATTTGATTAATGAATTTTGTTGTTTCTCTAAGATTTGTTTAAATTTATTCTCTTTATACTTATATTTTTCAAAAGGTGCAATCATCCTTATTATTGTTTATATCCAAATCTCTTAGCTTAATAGTATAATTTATTAGTACTAAATAATTATTTCATATTTTGCTAAATTTTCTACATCTTACTTATATTAATTTTTTTAGCATTTATAGCTTAACAATTTACAAACATAAGATATCACATTTTTGTTATTTTTCCTAATTTCACACACTACAAATAAAAAAGGGTTTAACCATAGTTATAACCATGATTAAGCCCCTAACCTACAGTTGCTAAAACTGTGATAGAATCATGTATGAAGAAGGCTTTAACCACAATTTTCAATAAATGTGGGTAAAACCGTGATTAAACCAAGTGTTAACCATGGTTAAAAGAAAACGTGGTTAAGGTATGTCTTTGAGATAGGACATGACCACAGTTTTGACAATTGTGGTTATATCCCGACATAACCATGGTATGTCTTGTCTTAACCATGGTTTTTGCAAACCGTGGTTAAAATAGGATTTAGCTACAGTTATTGAATGGTGGTTAACACATATTAAATGTTGCTATATCATATTTAACATTTAGTGGCATTTTAAACTGCTACCATTAGTATGATTTTTTTTTATCATACCTTGTATAGATAACAATTTTTTTTGGTCATACAAACCTATAATCTAGACAACAATAAAATTTAGCCAGCCAACAACATTTCCTTGGCATAAGATAATATCTACCCATTGCATACACATGTTTCTAGTACATGCATATAGTTCAAACACTAAGATAAATAGAGTGCATCTAAATGTCATAAAAGTTCTCCAATTACACTAACATTTAATACATTCCATCTAAACTAATTATCAATGGTACTCAAATAAGGTGAATGGTCCTCTGAAAATACATGGCTACTGTTGTGATCACTTGGTACTTGAATTTCAAATGAGAAAATTAGATGTAATTATATTAAGTCTGTTATAGATGAACATATAATTTAACTAGAGAAACTCTTGAAAATTACTCCTGTAGTTTGTAAGGCAACAAGCTCAGATAGCTCTTAACCTTAAAAACCCTATAAAAGGGAAGTCATGCTTGCTTCTAATTGTTATATCCAGGTATCTCTCTAGGCATATCTTTCCATCATTTGGGCATTTGTTTCTGCCATAGCATGCACTCTTCCATTTACCTTCAATAGATTGTAAAGCATAACTCTTGTGGACATTATCATTAAGTTCAAACTTAGTAGGCAAAATACAATTTAAGCATTAATGCATGGTACTATGCAATGGTGCAAAAATAGACAATGTGACTTTACTTGTACAGTATTTTTGTACATGTGATTCTTATACTTAGAATGTACAAGCATCCAATCACTATAACTGATTGGAAATGCATTAAAGTCTTTGGCAATAGTGCCTGAAAAAACACCAAGTAGCCCACCTCCATCACCAACTGATTGGTGGGTGTCATTGAATGGGACTATAATCCAGTGCCCACATGGAAGTGACCATGCATCATGCACATTTAATGATTGAGTTTGCACTTCTTTGTTCTTATCTGTTAAGGGAAAATTAGTAAATATATAACTTAGCACCTGTGTGAAAGTGTAAAATTACATACTAATAAATAAACTATGCAAGATCGTCTTTGATGTCATTGTAGATGTTGGTCACGCTCTATGGGCTGTTCACACTTTTTAAGCTACTCAGGTTGCATGTTATCCTCATCCACTAACATGTTATCATTTTGAACATCTGGTAAAGCAACTTGGAAGTCAAATCCTAGAGATATTGATGGACTTGAAGGATTAGACATAGAATTTCCACTGCTGTGGGAACCAGCACTAGTGCCCTTACCCACTTTACACTTTTTAAGGGACTTGTTCATTTTCAAAATTCCTGTTTAATAAGACAAGAAAACGATTAGTTCAGGTGTACATGAAAAAGATAAGTCACGTTAATACTTAAAGTTCAAGTAGTATAAGAAAATATTAGTTCAAGTGTAAATCATATAACTTATTGTTAAAGCAACATAATGAAAACAATACCTAGATAAGCGTATGTTTGCTTCAAACTCAGAAAATATAATTTCTAAGTGTTGAGGTTGGAATGACTCACTATCGTAAATAAGAACATCATCTTCTTCCCCTAAATCATATAAGTCACAAGGCTTTAGATGGACAACCAAACTTAAGTTATGATCTAACTAATCGTTAACATAATATACTTGTTGAGCTTCTAAAACTTGAATGTATGGCTCATCATCTTCGTTGTTACCATTATTTATCAACTGTGAAAATTTGATGGACTTGAATCCTAAATCATTGGTTATAATTCCTCAAGGATTGGTCGTATTAGCCCATATACATTTGAATACGGTGACATAAATCGACCATGACAATTTAATTCAATGATATCTACTGATTTTCTATAATATGACACACCTCTGAAACTTATTTGACTATTACTACTACTTGAATAACTTCTAGTCTTGAAAGTCCTATAAACTCCACTGTTTTGAGTTTTCAACCCTTAATCTCGTTCCATTGTTTTAAATTTGAAATTGTTGACATTAAAAGCATTATATCATCTTGCTATATCAAGTGGATCCAAGGCAAGCAATTTCCTATCGACTGAAGGAGATCCACTAACATCATTCCTCATCTAGAATTAACCAACCATAAATATGTCATTGAATGGGATCCATCTATCAAGTAAACAAACATTTATAGGCAAATATGTACTTACACGCTGACAGAACCAATGAATGAATTCTTGGTAAACCTTCTTATCAATTTTGGTTGAAGACCATGTATAACTTTGCATTTGTCTCTTTATGTGATCTATAAATTCTCTATATGACATATGCTAGAAATTATATTAATGAAATTATATATGAAAGAACTAAATTCAATATGTATAATTCACTCACTGAAGAAACGAGTTCACTTGTCTACAATTGGTTAGCACATGATGATGTGCTTATAATTTTTCTATAGGAGACAAAGTAAAGTATTCAAAACCTCCTATGGGTCTTCCAATAGTAGAAATAAAGTGTCAATGTTAGTTGACCCAATAACAGGTTAATCATTTACATGCCCGAGTTGATTGATTGTAGTCTCAATTTCGTCCAAATATTGTGAACAAAAAGTTAAAACCTCTTAAGCTATATAACCTTCAACTATTGAATCCTTAGGTTAGGCCTGTTGCGCATGTATGATTTTAACTTTCCTAAATACCTATTGAAAAAATTCTTTATTGGTAATGAGTATAATTAAATCGAATGTGAAAGAATTAATTGTAACACTCACAAAATTTTCATAGATGACACTTAAATTAGTTGTATAAGATTGTTTCTATTTTTAGATAAATGAAGTAAAACTATTTAGAAGAAGTGAAAGAATAAATTTAAATGGTGTAGGTTATTAATTAGATAATGAGTTATGGCTTAGTGGAAAGACCTTCTTACCCAAGCTTTGATGGCAAGGGTTCAAACCTCAACTTCCTACTCCTTCAGAAATTTTTTGGTGTTGCCACGTGTCCTAGCAAAGTGAATTTACCAAATTGCCCTTGTTTCATTTTCCCCTTACCTAGTCTTTTTTTTTTTTTTTTGCAAAACTTTCATCTCTTTTTCTCGGCTTCCACTTTCCCTCTTTGCTCTGTCACTTGTTCTGTCACTCCGGCTGGCATCCTTCCATCACGTCGACTTTCCTGTAAGAAACCTCCATTCCTTCTAGCTTTCTATTTTAGCACTTGAAGACTGAATTTTAATCCAAATTTTGGTGAGATTTCATTTATTCTCCATGTGGGTTCTATTTCATACTTAAAATTTATCCTTTGCCCTCTAATTGGTGGTTGAAATGACAGATTTAGGTGATGAATTTCTTAAAAAAGCTCAAATGTATGCCTAAGGTTGTTGGGGACCAATTTGAATTTTTTTTTTTAGATTTTTGGCTCAAATGTGGAATTATATAAATTCTGGAATTTACTTGTTAAGGCTGGTATATTATGAATAATATTAATTTTTTTTAAGAAGTGATATCTTATTTGTTATCCATTAATAGGATTATTTAAAGGTGATAAAAGAATTTAAAGTGTTGTAAGTTGGGATTAATTGAGTAGTTGGAAATAAGAATTATAAAAGGAATGGATATGATTGAATTGGCAAATGTTAAATCTGTGAGAATTTAGCAAAGCATATGGTTGAAATAAAAGAAAAAAAATGAAATAAGGCTATGACATAAATTTTAAGTGAAAAACAAGGAAATGTGAAAAGAATTTGGTTATTGAAAAGATACTCTTTATATATCTTAAAATATGTTGAAAAGAGAATATAAACTAAAGAAAGAAAATTTCATTTGATAAGGTATATGTTTGAGCCAATGATATGGGTTATTAAAAGGACTTGTAAATATTTTTGTTGTCCATATTAAATCTTTTCCATTTATGATTATGCTAAAAGATAATGTAATGAGATCGCATAGAAAGTGAATGGTGATTGTATGGATTAAGACAATTTACACTTTTGTGTTATAGGAATTTATCTTAAGAAATATCCCTTAACGAAGGAAAGGAGGCAATGTTAATTAAAATACTTCACTAAACAGGTGAGTGGTAACACTCCTAATAGTATTACATGTTACATGATGTTGCTTATTGTTTAAATTATTATGTAGTGGAATTTTAGTAGTTATTGTCCTTATGTTAATTAAGAAATTGCTTATTAGATTTGATTAGTTCTCTCAAATGAATTATAAAACATATGTGGTTTTACACAACACTTATAAAGTGGATATTATAACATAGACAAGCTATGATACTAAATACTAACTAACATGTTATTACGATGTGACATTCATGTAAAAACAATCAATTGGATTGTACTAAGAGTGAATGTTAGATGGATTAAATAGCGTGATCTTGTATCTTACGATTGTTTGGCTTAGATTACCCGAGGATTAAGTACCATTGACTGATGATTATGTTTCCCTGAGGTCTATGTACCATTGACTGGTGAGTATATTTTCCAAAGGGCTGAGTGCCCTGATCGACTTGATTAGCATGGAAGTAAGTCCATGACAATTATTTTATATTGCATAGTTCAAGTTCTTTTCTCTTATGTAAATGACATATGTTTTATGCTTTATTATAGTAAGAATCTAAATGTTAATTAACGTAACACAGGTCATTCTAAAGGCTTACGCCAACAAGTATAGTATTTGATATATCAGAGTTTATTATAAAGCAATTTACACATGACACTGTATACCTTATGGTAATTAGCATTGATTTTGTTTTTGGGATGCTACAGTCACACCCTAACTCCCGGAGTGTGACCAGCACAAAAAACAAAACTAGCCTGTCTCTGTAAGCCTAACAAATTGGTTCTTAACTGAATTACAATCATACATAACAAACATTCATAACTAAGCAGATTCACATGCAAATCAAATTTGTAGAAATTTCGACAAAGCCTTCTATATAACTGAGACCTCCCGAAGTTTCTGCAAACATCTGCCCAAATACTTATACCTCATTCTTGCTAATTTAAAAATTTTTGCATGAACTTAGTAAAATTAGCAAATGTTACAGGTACCCTTTTATTTTCTCTACTTTTAGATAACCACCCTGAGTAGCTTCCAAAGCACGAGGGTTAAAAGAAATTCTACTCATACTGCAGAAGATACGATCCCTTATTTTGTCGGGGTATCTTTCTTTTGTAATAGTGTAACATAGTGGGCCAACATGTATATAATTATGGATAACCACAGACAAATTCCTCATTCCCCTATTTTGTTATAGATTTATCGGATATTGGTTATTTTGATAACTGAACTCTCTTTTCTGGAGTGTAATGGGTTGATAGGTAATTGTGGTATTTTCGATGGGTCTCATTTATAGGGGAGACTTTGCCAAAATTTCTACAAGAAACCTAGTTGATAAATTGCTTATTGTTTAAGATTTTTGTGAGTTTATGTTATTACATAATTCATATCTTAATATGATTAATCAGGAAAACATAATAGTTGGCTTGCAGGAATGAGGTTATCCCTGTTATCTGTGCTATTTGCACTCCAGGACTTTGGAGTGTGACATTAATCATCGAAGAAGTAAGAGATTAGCTTTCTATAAGGTACATCCACCTATATTGTACTAGGCCTCCAAGATTTGCTTCTTGAACCAAGTGTATAGTCAATTAAACCATGATAGTGAAAAATGAAAGCATGAATAACATCTTCAAATGACACAATGTAAGAACACACTACAAAAAAAAAAAAAGGCTTTGCAACGGCTTTTTAATGGCTTTTGTGAGGATTTTGATCGGTTCCATGATAGTCAATGAAAATGTCATAAAAACCAACGTCACAAATGAAACAATGACGTTTTATGTTAACCCTTGTAGAAGTTGTTGCGATAGCATGTACGTTCAAAAAATCCTCATTAAAAATGTTATTCTAAGGGTAAAAAAAAGTGTTGCAGTGTTATGATTTTGAGATAATTTTTTTATTTATTGTCATAATAACATATCATTACAACGGTAGAAAAAAATGCCCTTATATCATGGTTTTACAACAGTTTTTTCTGACCATCGCAATCACATGCAACAGTGACGGTCAATAAAAATAGTCGTAATGTCTTGTCCTTGTTACAGTGTATCTTAATCATTGTTAATGGCTCTATATTCCTTATGGCAGCAGTTTAAACCATAACTGACAGGTTTTTACTTTTCTAAAAATATTTTGTTTAATTTTTTTGTCTCAATTTTTTTTTGAACTAATATCTTGTAAATATGATAAATTTATCACTAATCATAATGACACAATATGATACTCAAAGCCAACAAGGCCTACTAAATAGTCAACTCTAAACATAATTAGATACAAAGTCTAACATGAAACTATAATAAACTCTAAACATAATTAGATACTAAATAATTACAAAGTGTTATAACAAACAATAGTCAAGTTTTAACGTAATGTAGAAACCATCCTAACTAGCTATTTGTTCCTATTAGAAAGACTTGATGATTGATTTGTAGGCGAGTTTGCACTGCCTAATTAGATATTAAATAATATTACTTTTTTCTCATTAGGTTTTTCAGGAGAAGTATGACTCAAGAAAAGATGTAAACCATCATCTTCATCTACCTTTGCCTCCAAATATTTAGCAGTCCACTACTTTTCATTTTAGTGCCACCCTGCACCTGGTGAAACAAGTAAAGTCAAACACTTACAAACACAAACACATGCACATGCACACTTTAATAGTTTTCACAAGTGTCAAATTCAAACTTCACTTACAAAGGGTGTTGAAATGTCTTTTGCCCATAAATGTTTGTTGCCTTGAATTCTTCCCACAGGTCAGTTATAGGGAAAAAAGTTTAGCATTGAGAAAGAGAGACAGAAAGAAAGGCTCTCTCTCACGTCTCTATTTTTTTGGAAAATCTTTTAAAATCGGAGTTCATTAGCTTCATTTTTTGGAAAATCCCATAAGTTCGGATTCATAAGTCTGAGTGTTAAACTAAATACAATTGAAATGCAGTACCAGATCTTATATTTTTTCAGCTATTTACATTAATTTTTTTTTTGTTTTAAATCTTACTGTACAAAAACTTTTGAATCCAAATCTTATATTTTTAGTATTTGGATTCACTTAGTCTGAGTCTTCGTTAAAATTTAGATAGTATCAATCTAAATTCCTATTTAATAATAATTGAAAAAACTAATGTCAAAGGACATGAAATGCAAATTTTCAAGTCCTAATGTGATTAGGTGGCCTCTTAATAATTTTTGTACCTTCCAGAATGTGTGTGCTTGTTCAGGTTGCTTCACCTATAATTAGTACTCGATATAATTCTGCGTGCAGTAGCATATTTTGTCAAATTTTATAGAAAACGTAGCTTAATTTAAAAAATATTTTATTATAATTTTTAGACTTTGGCTTAATTTTTAAAAGAAAAATAAGCTGTGTAAACAATATTTTGAGAGAATAGTTAATTATTTAATTTAAAATTTTTTGTTCCTTTTAGAATTAAATCCTAGTTCAGTCTTGCATAAAAAGAAAGGAATTAATATTAAATAACTATGTAAAAGAGATTAATGCTAATTATAATAATTAATATTTCAAAGTCAGATATTATTGTCTATAAAAAAATGATTTCTTCTTTAAATCTATTACTGAGCTCTTCTAATTTATCAATATCTATAAAGAACTTTGTCATTAGCCATGTTGTTCTTAAATTCTAAGTATTATAGGAAATTAGAATTCCTGTATACGCCTAATAATAGAATAATCTGTTTATTTTATCTTCTTGAACTAATCTGTTTATCATTTTTCCTATACATGGCTTTAGTGTTCTATAGCTCTGAAAATTCCCTAAATAATTTTACCCATAAATCTTACACATGGCAAAGCTTGGTGGTTTCTGTGCTTATTAATCTAACATATTAGTTAGTCATCACCTTTGCTCTCATTTTATTGCCACTTGTATTAACACCGTATCTACTTTCTCTTGAATCGTCCACGTTTACGGTTTAGGAGGTTTCATAAGCAAATGCCACCTATCACACAAGCACTTACCCTTGTTAGAGAATAAAGCTTAGGAATCATCATTTAATTAGGCAGTTCAACTGAATACCAAACTGTAAACTGGATGACAAAAATAACCATATTTTATATTAATCAAGTAGATGCAAATATTTCAGTTAATATAGTATCCTGAAAGTACATGGAGGCGACTTTAAAAAAGTAATAGTAACAACTAATTTCATGTATAATAACCAATTGTGTGGGGAAGCCAAACATATTCACAACCGGGGAGAACAATACTATATTATCTAAAGAAATAAATTAATAGTAGTATACTATATTTAAGGGAACCCAATCCGCAAAGCCAGGCTACTCTAAAAGTAGAGTTCACTAACCTGAAATTGTATCTTCTTTTTCAACTCATCAATGTTTTCCCCAAATACAGACTGTTCAGATGACACTAACGAGCTTCCTGAATACCTGAGTTTTGCAGCTTTCAGGATCATTTACGAACTGTTCCATCAAGCACTTCAGGGTACTGGTACTGAAAGCAATATCTGCAGCAAGCATCTTAACTTGCTCAATGAGAAGATCCATTTAATCAGACAATGCCATCCCGTCCTACAATTCAATGAGAAGTTAACATATAAATTTTAGTAAGCAACCACTTAAAAGTACAAAAGTAAAATACAATTATGCCTAGGAGGCAAAACTTTGATGATATGGACCTGGAAGTCTGACAACATGATAATGAAGAATGAGCAATAAGCATGTCAAGAGTCACAAAGGGCCACATGATTAGTCCTAAAATGGATTAATTTTGCAGTCACATATTTCACTTAGCAAATCAAAATTGAGGAATCCACCTCTAATGGTAATGTTATCTAAATCCATACGCATCCTAATCTCCTCCACTCAAATCATTCTACATATTACGCTCACTCTCCAGGTCCCCCAGCTATAGATATACGCAATGAAAAGTACTTAAAATCAGATATACGCAACAGAGATTAAAAGAAAAGTATTGACTCAATGAGAGTAGAAACAACATCACCATTGTAGCTTGAACATTAAAAAAATATTAGTTTGACAACTACAGAAATTCAAAATACGATAAAACACTTGACCTGCTATTAAAATTATCAAATCTTAATTAAAAAGCTAAAAGCGCTTCACCTTTCTTAATGAATATTCTACATATGTTTTTATCCGTGCATAAACAGAGATTAATCTCTATTTCCCAGCCAATCGCCTTAAACAGTGAGGAGAGAAGAACCAATGGGGGAGGAGCAAACAAACAGAGGAGGAACAAACTTACAACAAACGGCACGAGGAGAGAAGACCAAATGGGTAGCAAACGGCGGTGCATGGTTTCGTCATCAGCGGTTCACAATTCTCTATTGGCGGCATGTTGATCAGAGACAAAGGATCAAAGGTGCAAGGGTTCTAGTCAAAGGGACATTCGTGCGAGCAAGGAAGTGAAATCAGATCTGGTTTAAAGGCACCTGCAATGGTCGCGTTTCGACCATCTCATGTCCTCTACCTAATGATAGCCAGATCTGACCGCCACTAGTCTGTGACCTAACAATGGTCTCGCAGGTCTGTGACCTTAGGGCATATTGTGAATTTGTGCTGAGGCCCACTTTGTCCTGGGCCTAACGATGGCCCCAAAAGGACCGTCATTAGGCCATGACCTAACAACAGTTTAGTAGGGTCTTCATTAGGCCCTTTAACGTTGATCTCTATGTTGTCAAGGTTCAAATTTGGACATAAGGTCCAGACACTATGACGGTTATCCAGACATTATGACGGTTATTTTTTAATCATCATAATGTCTGTGGTTTCATGATAGTTGTATTAACCATCATTGTATTCATCTTTTGCAATGTTTTTTATTGACCATCGTAAAGAATTTATTGTAATGACATCATCTTTTTGTAGTGACAACTTTAGTTTGGAGTTGACCAAGTTCATTCACACTTAAGAGTTTGTTATATAATTTTATGAAAAATACACACAAGTCAATTAAAATTACAAACACTTATTTAAGGAATGTCTTCCTTATTGCTATAGGTAAGAGTTTCTCCTTCAAAACATAGTAGCCATGACTTTTTAACCCTAAAATCTTATGTTGTCTCAAATTAATGCTCCTAAAGATGTTATTTGAATAGTCATATGGGACAGTGATATTCTTTAAAGTTCTAAGAAAGACATCCATATTTGCATTTGTCAATGTGAACATTATCGATATGCCAAAGTTCAAGCCTAATATTCATTTCTTGCTAGTCTCTTCGTGCATTTAAACGGTCTTTTCAATGCCCAAACTCATTTAATAAAGTGAAAAGCACATTGTCCCATAAAATTTTTTCAATATGCATCACATCAAAATTGTAGCATAATAAATGGTTTCCCCAATAAGGAAGTTGGAAAAGTGTACATTTCTTATGCCAATGTTAAGTGTCACCCTTACCAACACCAACTCCTCGAATCCTTCTTCCATTAACTTCAATGTCAACGTTTTTCTTAAATATAACATTAACATTTTTAAGCAACTCTAAGATTTCTAAGATAGTAATTGCTTTTGGAGACTTCTCCTATCCTCCTTTCTATCAAATTGATTTCAGGTCAATCTAAACTTATGCCTGAGGCTCAAATAATGACTATGACCCATAAAATACCAATTTTGACTATAAGAAAGAAAAACAAGGGTTAAGTTAAAATTACAACTGGGACATGTCGGCCTGACATGGATATTCTACCCAGAAAAAGTTTTAAATTCTGGAAAATCACTAATAGTCCACATCAATGCAACACACATGTTAACTACCTCATTAGTGAATGAATCATATGTTTCAACTCCAATTTGCCCCAAATCTTTCAACTCTTCTATTAATAGTTGTAAATACACATTTATATCATTTCTTAGTGCTATTTTCCCTAGAATAATCATAGAGAGAATGAAAGAACTTTGTCCTTCACACATCCAAGGCGGGAGATTGTAAGACATTGAAACCACTAACCAAATGCTATAACTCGTATTCAAATTGCCAAAATGGTTAAAACCATCTATGGCCAAACCTAGGCATACATTATGTGGATCTAAGGCAAACTAAGGATTTATTAGGTCAAATCTCTTCTATGCCATAGAATCCTCAAATTTCTTATCATGTCATAATTATTCTTATCTAATGCATGCCATCTGATATCCTCAGTAGTTTTTGAAAACATAAACAAGCTTTACAACTGTGGCTTCAACAAATAGTATTCTAGTACTTTTGCCAATTGCTTATTTCGCTTTGTACCCTTACCTTTTGGTCTCCATATAGAAGTATTGCATTTCTTACACACTTCTCTATGTTCATCCTCCCCCCAACATAGCATGCAATCATTTGGATAAGCATAAATTTTTTTGTAGTTGAACCATAACTTATTATGATTTTCTTGGCCTCGTTAAAAGATGGTGGAATTTTGACATGTTCAATGGCATTAGGCAATAATTCATGAATCATTGACATAACCTTGTTACTTATTCCACATAGACACTTGATGTGACACAATTTCACTAAATAGGACAATTTTGAGTAGTTTTTACACCCTTCATATAGTGGTTTTAATCCATCATTAAGCAAGTCATAAAATTCTTGCACACTACTATTTAACGTATGGTTTAATGTTAAAGTTGGACCATCAACTTCATTCACAATTTTATTATCATCCCCAAATGCATCACAAATCATGTTATGTATAAGGTTGTCTTTACGATTTGATTCATCTCTTACTTGTGGCCTTGCTTGAAGTTCTACCTCATAAGATTCTTTATTAGTTCTTTTTCTATGCCTAACCCAAAAAGTGTATCCTTTTGGGAATGATTTAATGATTAAGTGGTCATGTATAACTTCCCTGAAATGGACATATTATCTTACCCCTAGCACTTTTATTTGCAAATATAAAGTCTAAAAATCCATTCAATCCCTCCAAATATTCAAAAGTATTTCACAGCCTAAGAATCAAAGACTTATTCATTTCCTAAAGCAAAAGAAAGAATAACAAAATGGAAAACAAAAATCAAATAACTAATTTTGCAAGATTTTTTCATTTGGGATTCAAAGAGGAAAAGAATTAATGCTGAAAGTTTTATTTAAATACTTTACAACCTCAAACTCAATCATATGAATCATTGTAGCAATTAGGATGTTGAATCCCATAACTAAATTCATCAATATTGATTTTATAAGTATCCTATGGATAGCTATAAAATTTAATATCTACAAAGATTATATATATACAAGTTAAATCAAACAAATGCATATAACAAATGGTTGATTTAAACAAATTATTCAACTCATTTTAATTTAAGTAAATTCAACTAATATAAATATAATTAACTTAACCTAAACAAACAAGACTATGGTAATATTCTAAAAAAACTATTAACAATATATAATAATAACGATACCAATTCAACTATGGACAAAACAAAACAAAAACTATAAAAGAACAAAATGATATAATTCCAACTTAATCAATATTTAATTCATACAAAGTTTAAAAACATAATAATATATGTTATTCAAATAAAGAAGACTATTAATATATGGCTATAGCTTATACAAATTTTGAAGCATAAAAAAAAAAAAACAAAACAATTTTTTTTTAAAAAAAAGGCAATCGACAAATGGCACAGATTAACTAACCTGGAGGAAACTTGGAGGAACTCTTGCAATTGTGACCAGCGCTGTCTGCTATTCCTAGCATTCGATAGGAGGATGTCGGAGGTCCCACTATCATTGGCGACGACAACAAAGAGATGGAGGGTGTGGTGTGCTGCATAGTGGAAAAAGAAGACGTGGAGAGCAGCTACCGTCAAATAAGAGGAGCTTCCACTATCGCCAATGTTGATCGATGGTCGCCAAAGGTTTGTCATCGCTGGACAATAGTAAAGAGGGGGGAGTATATGCGATGCAATGAAAAACAAATTGGAGGGGAAAACTAGGTCAAATGTCAGGCTAAGGGGGAGATTTGATTTCACTTTAAATGGGCCTAGCAACGACCACATTTTCTAAATGTGGCCTAGCCACGGTTTCAAAAACCATAGTAGGGCCATAACCCAGCCATGGTTTTTTGTTAACTGTGGTTGGGCCACTTTTTTCACCATGTGTTCTAAAAATTATTCACTTAGCCCTAACCATAGTTATACAAACCATCATTAGGTCATGGTTTAGCCATGGTTATATAAATCATGGCTCAACCACTATGGTTAAATACTCTTTTTTTTTTAGTGACATCTTAATCTCATCTTATTTCTATCAAGAGAATTTTGCGGAATATTACAATGTTATTATCATTATTATATAATTTAATAAATACTTAAGTGTAAGTTATGTAATATAATTTTAAATCCTAAGTATATTATAAATTTCGTGCGATTACTTTATTTGTTTGTAATAATAAAATGTCATAATAGTACTCAATTTTTTTTAACACTAATTGAAAGTATGGTAAATACTTTCTTTGCTAGGCTTGGTAAACTTACATATTTATTGTTCGAGTTTAAAATTTTCATGATTATACTTAAAAAAAACAAGTCAACTTCATATAAATTCAAACTTATTGTATATAGTATTTTAATTATATAACTATATATTTTTGCTAACTAAGGTAGATTTTTACGAATTTATGTTATAAGTATACCGTTTGAGTTTACGTCTTTTTAATGAATTTGTGAGTTTGATAATCTTGCTTAAAAGCACAAAAAATCAATGGAAGGGGTGACAAACTCTTGCAATCTATAAACCGACATGGATATGCAATCCGAAGCCAAGAAGGACAAAAGAAGCCTTTCTATAGTCTTCACTTTATGAATCTAATGAAACAACTAAAATTACACATGAATATTAAGTTATAATATTAGTAAGTTATTAGTATGTCGCGCTACCAATAGGTACACAGTAACGTATAATGCAAGTAATATATTGTTTTTACGATGATTTGTCATTAAAACAATTACTAAGTATCAAAATATATGTTCTACTCTAAATTAAGCCAAATAATCAGAAGTCTTTCACTAGTCCCTTAAGAAAAAGATGTTCTCATACTACTGTTGTTTTAAAATAGCAAAAGCAAGAAAATTAACTTGAAAAGTCTTTTTCTTTTTATTACTAAATTGAACTTCAATTTCAAACAAATACAAATGCAGCAAAACTAAATTACAAAATAAATTTCTAAAAATATGCTATCATGACTAAGAATTAGAAATAACTATAAATGATTCATTCATAACAAAAAGGAAAGACAGATTTCCCAGAAACAAGGACTCCACTATAACAAATGATCAGAAAACACAAACAGGATTCCAGAGACACTATCATCAAAATCTAGCGAGGGCATAGTTCAGTAATTGTGACCCCATTCAATGATGCGTCAATAGAATTACTTGTACATTCTTGTGCATCTACATTAGTATCTTCCTGTGAGTCAATGTCTAATAACCTGCTAGTACAAATATAATATGCAGGCTCCAAGGGTGTTGGTAGTAGGTAAGAGTGGCTTTCAAGCATTAGTGCAACTGAAGCAATAGTCGGTCTATCAGCTACATTCTTTTGAACACACAGTAATCCAATTTGGATGCATTTCATTATTTCATCTCTTGAATCATCCATCAATGTTGGATCTATAATCTTTGAAACTGTCCCTTCCCTCCAATTTCTCCATGCCTGCAAGAATTTGTTGTCGATTCAAGAAAAGATTAATATTTTTTTAACTGTTACAACTTTTGGGAACTAAATGGTACATTAGTGGGTAATTATACCATACTTTCCATTGGTGAGAAGATGATAGTTAAAATGAAAGAGGAAGCTAACTTACAAAGCTTACTAGATGCTCTGAATAGTCACCACAACGAATGCTATTATTTTTCAGTCCACTTACAATCTCTAGAACCAATACACCAAAACTAAAAATATCAGACTTCACTGAGAATTGTCCATGTAATGCATATTCTGGCGCCATGTATCCACTGCATATTAACATGTGCATATACCATAAGTAAATATTTATTGTTTTGCCATGAGTTTGATTCACTGTGAAAAAATTAATTTGCTTGAGGGTTTTAGCATGTTATGGTACTTACTAGGTTCCAGCTATCCTATTTGTTCTGCCATGAGTTTGATCCACAACAAAAAGCTTCGCCATGCCAAAGTCAGATATTTTAGGATTCATCTCTTCGTCTAATAGTATGTTGCTTGCTTTAAGATCACGATGAATAATAAGCGATTGAGAATCATCATGAAGGTAAAGAAGACCTCGAGCAGTGCCTTTGACAATCCTGTAACGCCTTGGCCAATCTAACTGTATACGCTTAATTGGATCTACATTATCAAATAAACATAATTATAATCTTTTCAATTTGTCATGGGTGCACAATTTGCATCTGTAAAAGCTCTGTATATCTTACCAAATGTGAAGTAATCAAGACTTTTATTGGAAAGAAACTCATAGACAAGCAGCCTCTCTTTGCCTTCCAAACAAAAACCAAGTAGCCTAACTAAATTTCGATGTTGAAGTTTTGCCATTAACAAGACTTCGTTTTTAAATTCTATTTCTCCTTGTGTGGAATTCTTTGACAACCTTTTGATAGCAACTTTTTGTCCATCGGGGAGCCTTCCCTGAAAATATATCAGAACTTTGTTACACGTAATTTATGGCCAAATAACTATGTGTAAACCATTAGTTTTGACAAAGTTAATACTTTTCTCACCTGGTAAACATGTCCAAATCCACCTTGTCCAAGTTTATTTGCATCAGAAAAGTCATCCGTAGCGACTTTAATGGTATGAAAGTCGAATTGGAATTTCTCAGTAGCTCTATTTTCATCATTAATTTCAGTTTCACCTGCGAAATGAATTCAAACAAGATGAGACTCAAACTCAGTGCACTAATTTTTTTGGTAATGAATTAGAATAATGTTATATATATTATGTAATAGGACTGCATTTATTTAGTTATTTTACTGGTCTAACTGAGGCAAATCACATTTTAAAAGAAAACAACGCTATTATGGGCTTACTTTTAGAATATCTTCTTTCCTTCTTCGCTCTTATATATACGTAGATAAGGATGAACAGTACAGAAAAGGCCACAATCGGAGCAAGCATAGCAAGGACTACTGTTCGAGACGGGTTACTATTTCCTGCAAAAACCAGATTGAGTCCAAGTTTAGTGCCGGGCATTTCCAATGTTCTAATTCTTTAGGACAATAAGATTCCATAATTTTACAGCCTATGGGAATGTTGCAGGTAAAATTTTAGCAGATATTAGCCCCCTTTGGATTTAAATGGAACAAGCCACCTCAGAAGACCTCAAGGTTCATTTACTAATTTATGATTTTATACAAACTACTGAAATAGATGATGTAGTCAACAAAATCGTTGATAGATATAGACAGACATGACAATATCATGTTCAAATATAAGATTGGTGTCTTTTTTCTAAACTTTGTCAATAAATTTTAAATGAGTTAGCGAATTATTTTTTTTAAACCAATAATTACAAGAATAAGTTACTGTAATATTATCAGGTAGAACACTCGTACACATTTATAATATTTTAGTGTAGAGATTAGCATACCGATGAGGCCAACTAAGAGGCGAAGAAGACCCAATGTATAGATTGGCCACTAGGGGATCTCTGTGAGGGGGGTAATTACCACTAATTAATAAGAGGCTTTAACATTAAAAGAATTTGAAGCCGCACAATATGAATCTAACCTCTATTGTTGGCTAGTGGATATATCATTTTCCACTCATAAAGTAATTCAGAATCCAACCATTTTGCAAAACATTAATTGTAATTTGTAATTAGTATGTCACGCACCTTTCACTGGAGGGGCATTAATGGATGAAGGAGGAGGAGATATTAGTGGTGGTGGTGGAGACGACAACGATGAAAGTGGCACATCAAGAGTGGTGGCATCATAGTAAGGTGTGGTATCAAATCTAAGATTACAACTTGGTCTGCCTACTCTGCCATTCATCTTACCACCACAACAAACTGGGATGTCTGATCTGATCTCCTTTATCAAGCAATCATTGCACACTTCCTCTGTCAAATCAGGCGTGCACTGCACGTGAGCATATATCGTTTGAGACGCAGGACCCCTCGCACTGGCCGCAGCAAACTTACGACGACCATCACCAGACGCAGCTTTGCTTCTCAAACTTTCCAGCAAATCTCTAAGAACACGATCGAACTGATCCACTTCACTTGCATTCTTTTCCGCCCACATATAATAACCAGGGTAAATCTCCATGTTCTGAAATATAGAGCGATAGGAGTAGCGTAACATACACTTGTCGTACCACCCGATTGCCTCCTTCTGGTCTGGACATCGCCGTGTGAGGAGGACGCTTGAGTCGTTGAGGCAACGACGGCAAGCGTCGGCGCTAACGTCCCCTCGGCACAGCCCGATGGCGTTAACTCGATCAGAGGATTGGCCATAGGAGGAATTGAAGAAGCCGTAGTCTATTTGTGCGTTGGAAGAGATATTGGACAGAAGGGTATTGAGGTTTCTCTGATATGTTCTATTAGCTGCGTATTTGCCATTATGACTGATACAAAAATGGTACAGAAAGCTTGGCTGGGCAGTGGCTTGAGATGCGAGTGTTGCAAGGAGACACAGAAATGAAACCACTCTTAAAGAGAACATAGCCGTTAATGCTTCCTTCTTCGGTCCTCACTTTTCTTTTCTTTATTTCTGTGGGATTATATAGCCTGCAGTTAATTAGCAGAATAGGATGTTATTGAATATTATTTTGTCTTTTTGTCACGAATAGGTATAACCATAGCAGCCATCTGACCAAGCACTAATGATAGTGATAGATTCTTTGGACTCTAGCTGACCCATTTTCTTGCGCAATTGTAAGTTCGGCGTAGAACAAAGATGGCTTCGCGGGCAAACCGTGTAGAGTACAATGCCGACTTCTGGTTCAAATCTCCCATATTGCCATTTTTACTTCTAAATAACTTCAAATAAACGCTAATAATGTCTCCCAGAAAAACGAGGTTGATAGAGCCAGGAGTGGTGGCGGTCAAAAGTATAAATTTCACCCATCGACATGACATGGACTTGACTAGCGGGCAAGTCTTTCTCCCTTGCACTCTTGTCGTATATGTTTGGAACAAAGAATGCTTCTTATTTAGAGATGAAAAAATAATTTTGATTCTTGTCGGGATAGTTTTGTTTGGGATTCGAAGATTTCTTCTTTGTTAGGGTAGAAATGAAAATTGTTATTCATATCAAAATTTGGATGTAGTATGTTTGTTCCAGTTAAACTATTACAAATTATGATAAATAGCATTGAGAAAAACATTAAATCATATCAGGGTAGAATAATAATTAATTAATATATTTATACGCAAACCAACTTTTAGGGTCACGTAGTTTGTTATGGGTATCCAGTAAATTTTTTTTATGAGGCGAGCAATTGCCAAACTAAACATCAGTTTTTGTTTTTGGTCCGAAACACTCATCAAACGGAAGAGCAAAACAAAGAAATTTACTATGTAGAAACAGGAAGATAAGTAACCATTTACTATGTAGAACAAAAAGTAAAACTCCAAAGAACAGAGAAGATAACAATGATGGTCAACTCCACTTGAGATTTTCAGATTGCCATTTTCATTTGACGTCAATTGCCCCTTATGCCACTTCTCTGTGGGAATATGGAAGGTGCAACTTCTTCGAGAAAGAAAATATTAGCTAATTCAAATATACTTTTGTGGTAAGTAGCTGGTAGAAGTTTTCCTTGCCACAATAAATATAATCAAGGAAAATTTTATTTTAGTCCCTTATAAAATTTTTTTCCCTCTTTGGTTCTTCACTGACTATCATAACCGACCTTTCAGCATAAATTTGAAAGAAAAAAAAAAGAAATTAGAGGTTAAATTAATTCTTAAATAAATCTTGAAAAATCAATTTATTGGAGTTGCCACCACAATTTTTAACAGAAAATTTTGGAAAATCAATTTAAAACAAAAAGAAAAGGTAAAGTGATTTGCAAAAACATATACGAGTTTGAGAGTCTATTTTAGTATGGGGAAAGTGTTAGACACCCCACAACACCCGTCCATAAGGACGGTTACCTTAAACTAATCAATTGAAATAGAATATGACTTTAAATTTATCTCAATTACCCTTTTATTGACATGTATGCTTGTTAAATAGAGAAAACAAAAACAATAATGCAAGCAAACAAATAGATAGTTATAAAGGGCAGACTTGACCTAAGATGAAAGCCTAGTGTCACACTCCATAACCTTGGAGTGAGATTGGCACTGAAAACAAGGAAAATTCTTGAACCTGCAAGCCAACACTAGATGGAAATTAAAATTGTGCCAACATTTTCCAACCTTGCATCATACTCAAAGTAAAATTTACCCCTTTTATAAGGATATCTAGTCTATATACAAATAAAGATTTTGTAGAAATTTCAGCGAAGTTTACCCAGTAAGTAGAGCATCCCAATATTTCAACAAAATCCTGCCAATCAACCAAATTTACATAAGGAGAGCTCCGCTCTCACTATAGTGACCCAAAACAAACTACACAAAAATACAAAAAGTAGGGAATACTCAATCGGTAGTCAAGATACATTGTTAGAGTGAACAAAAGAATAGTTACCTAAATTTATATATACAACCCAATAAAAATGTACAAACAAGGTGAGATGGAGCTAGTTCCTACAAAACCAAGCGGGCTCACCCAAGGAAATCCCCAGTCACTCCTTAGCTCCCTCAGGCAAATCACCAGCTCCACTATCTAAGACAAAAAAATTTTTCAACAGATAGCATCCCAACATCGGTAAACAATACACATATATAATCAACAATCAAAGGTATGATGATGATTTGTATGGATTAAGATAAACATTTAACTTAAAACAAACAGCAACCAAATATTTGTTGAATATTTTAAGACATGTTTTATTGCTCGAATCAAGATGCCGTATAAAGTGAAAAGAAAAGAAACAATGGATCCCTGAATATCTATTATGAAAGGAATACTGTGGACTAACTTATAGATATCCAGTGTGGCACAGAGTTCACAAGGGTAACTTACAACAAACAAGGACACATAATCCTTGAGGGTAAATAACCAACAAGCATAAAGTCATAACTTACGAAAATTAATCATCCATTCGTCTGCATGTGATAGTCATCACACGGGGCTAGCATTTTAATTAACCCTGTTAGCTAGGTATTTTTTCAAGGTGCACCAAGGGCTAATAGAACTGTTGTTAGCTTCCAGTATCCTAACTAGTCCTTCTAAACCCAAAGAATTATAAATAAGGGTGTATGGAATTAATTTACCTGGTGGTTGCATTTAACCGTGCTTATAATTCCTCAGTGGTCTTTACCAATCCATTCATACAGTAATTATGTAAGTTACCTTTGGAAAACCCTCTTATAGAGTTTAAAATTTTTTTGAGTAATAATACTAATAGCAAAAATCATCAAAATATTCTAATAAGTAAAAGAATAAAAAAATCACGTAAAGGAGTTTGGAGTGCTACCTGCGCACCTGAATGCCATTAACTAACAGGCAACCTAATTACCTTCAACTTGGGTGGAAGTCTCACCATTAAGAAATTCCTATGCCAATAAAAAACAATGAATTACTTTCCTTTCTCTTCCCTTAAACATTTTTGGCATTAAGCTTATATGACTATAATCACCTTATCATTCACCATTCTTCAATCAAGCCTTAATACCCTCATACATTTCAATTTAGCATTTACGAGTTTCTCTTTTGCTAAGAACTCTTACCACCACAAGGAAATAAGACTTTATAAATATATCCCAATAAAAATTTTTATTCTAGCATATCATCAAGTAACAAATAAATTTATCAATTTACTAATTGCTAAAAACCTAATCCAATCATTCTCTTCATATAATTCCCATTTATTAAATTTCTACAACATGATTAGACTATAGGTCATTTATAATAGGCTTTTCCACATACTTATTTTTCCTATTAACCCTTCCTTAAATGTAAAATTGAAGGTAAATTATGAAAAATTATCAATTCATCTTCCCTATCAAAGCAATAATTTCTAATTGTTCCAATGCTTCCTTTATGCTGCTAATTGAAGCCTCAAATTTCAAAAAGTTCAATTTGGTTCCTCAAAAACCCTAAATTCACATCAAAATTGGGGTTTTTCACAATGGCTTGAATTTCTTGGAATTAAGAGAAGGAAATGGACGAAGTTAATGAGAGAACAACAAGGCACATCGAAATCTTAAGTTTAACTCACCAATTCGAGCTCAATTTGAAGAAATTCGCAACTTTCCCTATTTTTCGGAACCTTAAAGCAAACACTAGGATATCTGTCGAATCTGAAGAAATTTGCAAGTTATAGAACATGAGATTAGAGGTGAATGGCTGAAAATGACATAAGGGACAGAAAACACAACAGAAACATCGAAGAAAATCGCATCATTACACCAAATTTTCTCCCATATTTTGGTGAGCTGTGAACTATGAAGACCAGCTAGTTTTCACTAGAAAATAGCGACCTCTAACTAACGACTCGCTGGCGATAACAGCACAGCTAACAAAAGACAGCACCAGTCATGAGAATAAGAAAGCGGTAGACATGCGATGCCAGAATTTCTCTCCACTTGTTAACTACTCAAAACTATCAGGAAGAAGGAGATATAAGGCTAAGGGCATTTTTGTCATTTGACCTCTAGGGCTAGTTGCCAGCGTCTAAAAAAAAATGGAAGTGGAGAAGTTAAGATTCGAACCCACATCCTCTCAAATAATGCAGGTGAGGCCTAACCATTGAGCTAGCATCAATTTCAAGATATATTTCCACCTCAGATTATGTTATACCTTACTAAATTTTCTTGAAAATTTCCCTCTTCTTATTATTTTATTTTATTTTATTCACTAACTAAGTGATTATATATTTTTCCACTAAATAAGAATTATTGGGTCATTACACCTAGGGCCTACGTATCGTGTAATAGGGATCAAAGTCCATGTAATTTGACTTCACAAGGCATGTCAGTTGGTTAATGTCTTTTACTTTTGTGAAAAGAACAAGATTGTGGACATTAGTCTGCATTTCGTAAACAAAATGAGCTTGGGTTTGATTGCTATAGTTTAATTTATGAAACTAATGCAATCTCACCTTATTGCTCTCTCCATTTTTTTAATTTTTGTTTATTTTGGAATTTTAACTTTATTTTGAAGTTTAAACGAAATGAAAATGGGAAAAGATCTCTTGGATTTTGGGGTTAGAATTTTATTTTGAAATTGAGATGAAATTATAATACAAAAAATATATTTGTTTTAATCTTTTGAATTTATGTTTTTATTTTTGAAATTAGAATTTATTGTTCAAATCAAAATCAAATTTTAATGGACAACCATTTTTAGGGATTTTTTAATTTATTTTTTGGATTTTTCAAGACAAGGTATTTTGTTTTAAACGTATTACAGTCCTTTTATGAAATCACATATTAACCTTCAAAATCTGAGGAGACCAAAGTCTCATGCGATTTCTACTGGTCGATTTTTAAGTGCCTCAAGAAACAACAAGCTTCACACGATGACTCTTGAAAAAACAAAACATCAATAAAAGGAAGAAACAATTTTGTAAATTAAAACCATTTTACTTATTTTCTTAAAAAGCGTATTGACCACCTTACACACTAAGACAGTAAAATAAATCATAATAATCAGAGAAATAACAAAATAACTGAAATGTTGATCATAAAAAACAAAACAGAAACTTAAATAACTAAATAAAGTAAATGAGTAAATAAACGGAGGGCAGCCTAATAATGGAACAAGAATAAAACACGTAAACCATTGCATTTTTAAAGTGCTCTATCGAAGCATTATTCTGTCAAAATAGTACACCTCCTACATATCACGTGCAGGTGTTTTACCTATGATGCAACTAAGAATAATAAACACTCGAGTAGGATAAATATAGCATGAACCCATTGGAAGGCATCAAACACTGCCATGCATGAATCAAAATGGAAACAAAGTTTAAAGATAACCAGTAACCATCAGAGTAACATGCGAATGACTACCAAAGGCGAAACATTACACCATTTGCCAACCTATATGACTTGGTGCATTAATGTTATGAAGGAGCAACTTAACATAAGAAGACATGACTCGATCCCACCATCAACAAAGCAAGGAAAAAATAGAAAATCCTAACACTAACCTTGGGATTTGTCGATTTTTGTTTCACCGTTTCTTCCTCTTCCTTCTGCTTTGTCCTTCTCAGCTCACCGGCTCTTCCTCCTCCCTGTTGTAGGTTTCAAAATAGAGGTGCAGGCTCTCTCCTCTCCTTAGGTCACTCCTCTCCTTCTTGTTCACGATACTCACTTCTCCTTTTCATTTAGGTTATTCTTCTTTCCTTTCATTTATATTTCTTCGCCCCATCAATATTTTTCTCTCCTCGCTTGGTCTCCCTCTCTTTCATTTTTCTCTCTTCACTCAGTCTTCTATGTTTAAGCTGCCCCTTGGGCTCTATTTCGTTACTTCATAATAGGGGCTTTCCTCACGCCACTTAACTTCACAACATTCTTTTTCTTCCTCGAGCTATCTCCTTCTTCCCACTTTTCCTAAGCTGTCTTGTTCCCAACCTGCTTGCTCTTTGCTCAAGATCTTTTCTTTTTCCTCTTTACTTTTTCTCTCAAGCTCCCTTTTCCTCGAGCTCCACCCACTCACTCACAACCCATGCACCTCTAGCTCTTTCTTCAGTCTCTGTCCATCCTTGTCCTAGAGCCCGATGGCAAAGCACTTCCCTGTCTCCTCCTCTTTCTTCCGACGCTTACAGTTTCCCTCTTCTGTTTCAGATTGTTACCCAAGGATGCATAAGGAGACAATCCTTTGGGCCTTTAGTTTAGCCTTCTTCCTTGTTTTTATGTTACACTCTGATTTTAATGTAAAAAAAACAAGGGCCTATACATGCAACCTCTCAGTCTCTTAACCTCTCAGCTTCCATCTCCTTTCTTTTCCTCCCGATTTGAGCTTTCCAGTCATCTCCCTCGAAACTCTCTTCTCCCCCAAGTTCCCTTCACTCTCAACTCTCATCTACGTTACAGGGGCTCCTTTTGTTTGGAGCCCTTAACAAGGAGCTTTGGTTCCCCTTAAGTCTTTTTTCTTTCCTCCCATTTTCACTTTCATTTTCTCGATCTTCTCTCCTTCCTCCCCCTTTCACTTTTGTTTTCTCAATCCCTTTTATAATGCAGAGCCGCCCCCTTGTATCTCCACTTCTCATCCCTAAAACACCAAGCTTCCCTGTAACTGAGAAAATGAGGCTCGGAGGGCAAAGTCCAAAATCCCACTCCTTCTCATTTTTCCCCTTCGATGACAATGTGTTGAATAAAAACCTAAGAGCCATATGCACCTTTCCATTTCTATCTTTCTCTCTCATCTCAAGTCATTTTCTCTTCTTCTTCTTACTCGCTGCTTAAGCTCCTCCTTGCCTTTACATTTGGTCTCCTTCATTCATTGAATAGGAATAGGCTTCATATGGTTCAGAGTGAAATGGATCTACCCTATTCGGTCTTGACCATCTCAAATCTCTTTCAATATCTACCTTGGGTTTCATTAGAAAAGATGCTTGAGGAGTCAATGCCCCAGCCTGCCAGGAATTTCCTTTTCTTTTGCTTTGCGCTTTGGCTGACGAAAAAGACCATTTTGGTCACAAGCTCAACATGGTCATTCTTTTCTAAGTGTGTAGCCTAGAGACTATAGGGTATTTGAGACAGATCCTAGTTTGGAACTATTATACTTGTGTTTATTTTTCTTTTTGTTTTCTTATTTTCTTTTATTTAAAAAAATTTAATCTTGTTTTCTGAATTTCATTCTATCATATTGTATTTTCCATTTTTTATTTTTTATTTTAGAATTTTTGTTTAAAATACGGTGTTCACATTAATAAGATTTCATTTTCAATTTGGTCATTCATAAAATTGTCCTAGCTATTTGGTCCCTCACATTACATGTATAATTTTCAATTTAATCTATCGCATATAAAATCATTATTAATAATGTCTATGATCTATATTTTTAAAATTAACATATTTTTAAGGATAATAATAGTTTTATTTGTAAATAATCAAATTAAGAAATATTAATGCAAGAAATCAAATCAAAAAGATCATTTTACATGGAATTGAATTGCAAAATATCGTACATTCAAATTATGAAAAAAATTTCAAGAGGCTTTAAAAATTGAAACATGTACTCCATATACGAAAGACCAAAGTAAAGTTCTTATATTCAATGCAAATCAGTAAGAGATGCTTCCAACTGTCACATCTTTCGAAAAAATCTAACGAGAAGATAGCTCAGTAATTGAAGCTTCATTCACTGATTCTTCAACATGGTTACTTCTAGATTCACTTGGTCTTCTTGTCCCTGCATCTTCATTATTCTCCATATCTGACCTTCTCGTATGCATAAAATACCCAGGTCTCAAGGGTACAGGAAGACTCTGTGAGTAGCTGCTCAGCATTAATACAACTGAAGCCATTGTTGGTCTATGAGTTGCATGCTCTTGAACACACAGTAATCCAATATGAATGCATCTCATTATATCATTTCTTGAACCATCTTCCAATGTTGGATCCACAATATTTGTGACTGTCCCATCTCTCCAATTTTTCCATGCCTGCAAGAATTTCATTGATTGACAAAACTATTAGTACAGAGATAGCGCTTTTAATTGTATTCTTAATATAGTCACCCAATATTGGAAGGATTAACGTGGGTTCAGTTATTAAATTTTAAAAATTACAGTTAAATAGATATATTAATTGAGGGCCAAATCATTGATATTAGTTTAGTTGATTTTTGTTTAATTTTTAGTCTTTTGATGACAAATAAGATAGATAATTGAAAGATTTTATACTTACATAGCTGATTAGATGTTCAACGTATTCATTGTCACGGATGCTGTTATTTTTCTGTCCACTTACAATCTCCAAAATTAAAACTCCAAAACTAAAAACATCTGACTTCATTGAGAAATGTCCATGTAATGCATATTCAGGTGACATATATCCACTGTATATAAGGAATCAAAACATACAAAACTTATTAAGAAAGTGGAGAAGAATTAATTAGCTTTAGCTTCTTATAGAATGTCATAATACTTACCGAGTTCCAGCAATTCTACATGTAGTGTCATGAGTTTGGTCTATAATGAAGAGTCTTGCCATGCCAAAATCTGATATTTTAGGATTCATATCTTCATCCAAGAGTATATTATTTGTTTTGAGATCGCGATGAATAATACGCAATCGAGAATCTTCATGTAGATAAAGAAGACCTCGAGCAATACCTTCAATAATCTTATACCGTCTTTGCCAATTTAAATATAAACGTTTAACTGGATCTACATGTCCAAGCAAACAAATTAAAATTTTTTCGAAGCATACTCGAACTAATCAAAGAACATTTGTAGAAAAAGAGAAAAAGCTCTGTATATATCTTACCAAATAAGAAGGTATCAAGGCTTTTATTAGGAAGAAACTCATAGACAAGTAACCTTTCTTTTCTTTCCAAACAAAAACCAAGTAATCTAGTTAGATTTCGGTGTTGAAGCTTCGCCACCAGCAACACTTCATTCCTGAATTCTTTGTCTCCTTGTCCAGAATCACTTGACAACCTTTTTATTGCAATTTCTACTCCGTTGGGAAGTGTACCCTGAAAATACATCAAAGTTTTGGCACATGAAATTCTAGGCAATGTAACCTTAATTAATTCTAACAATTAAATGAACATATATATATATATATATATATATATATATGTATGTATATATATATCAATATCACAATGTTATGTTACCTTGTAAACAATTCCGAATCCACCTTGTCCAAGCTTATTGGCATCTGAAAAGTTATCTGTGGCAACTTCTATGGTTTGAAAGTCAAATTGAAATGTCTCAATGGGTTCAAGTTCATCTTCAACTTGAGCTTCACCTGAGGAATATGAGTTCAAAGAAATGAGTTCGTCAAATGTGATTCATGAATGGGAATACTCTTAATTGTGTCATTTTATTAAACAATTATTGTGTTTTTATGATTAAATTAGTCTGCCTTAAAATCTATCGGAATGACCAGCATATTAAATAAAAGAAAGTAAAAGTTGGGCATACTTCCAACAGATCTTCTTGGCTTCTTCATTTTGATACATATGCATGCAAGGACAAGCAGTACAACGATGGCGACAATCGGCACAACTACGGCGATTACTTGCTTGCGTGAAAGTTTGCTCTTTCCTGCAAAAACCGATTACCATGCTCAGAGCTACAAGATTTTCCACTACTTGAGGACATTTAAGATACTATAAATTTTCCGACTAAAGATTGCAAAAGGTTTCTTTTTTATTTTTGAAAAAAAAATACCTTTCTTTAATTATAAAAGTGAACAAACCTCATCATATAATTTCATTACTTTTTTATTTGTGAAGAGTAGAAAAGCTAGTCTTTTAAAATCTTGGCTACGTACTTTTTGTAGAGAAACTCTTGAAGTTTCGATACCATGTGTTGATATAGAAAATCAAGTGTTTTAACTCAAGTATGAATAATAAGTAAAAAAATGGGGACTGATTATTAAAAATAAACTTGATTTCAGCTTCATGTACTATTTGTCATGATCCATATCTTATAATCCAATCCATATTTAAGTTCATTGTCACCTAAGTCCATTGTCTAGAATTATTATATGAAATGAAATAATTATTAGTTGGAAGATGTACAAAGTAAAAAAAGTATATGATAGCTAGAAATTAAATTAAATGAATAGCTAGAATCTTTTTTAAACTAAGTTCTATAAACAAAGAATGATTCTTTCATTATTGTATCAAATCAAAAGAACAAAGTTAATAGAAACTTTTCTTTTCTCTTTATTAACATTTCCCAACTTTACTCTCCAAAATTCTTCTACCAATATTCTAAATACAAAGAGGTTTACCTTTGCCTGAACACCGGCTAACTGAATTCAATCAGCAAATTTACTCTAGTTCCAATCTATTTGACCCTCAAGAGTCAAAACCAACCAAATATGAAGTAACCAAGTCAAGAGTCCAGCCAATCAATGAAAAGCTAATAAAACCAACCTGAATGGTCTATTGTGCACTATTGTACAGATTGAACCATTGTTCATTAAAAGTTATAATAACTATAGGCGGTCATCAATGATCTAATAGATCAAAATCTACACAGTAATATTGTGCATAGTAGGCAATCCCAATTATAATAAAACTATTAATTTATTGGTTTTATTAACTATCAACTTAATAACGCACCTAGTGGGAGCGTGGCATTGACGGATGAAGGAGGAGATGGCGACGATGCAGGCGATGGATCCTCTGCATCAACTGCTGCAAGATCATAATAAGGCAGGGTGTCGAATCTAAGATTACAGCTTGGTGTCCACATTCTACATCGTACCTTGCCCGCACATGAGCTTGCTTTTCCTGGGATGTCTGAGATTACTCTAACCAAACAGTTACTGCAATCTAGCTCGGACAGATCAGGCGTGCACTGCACGTGAGCATATATAGTTTGAAAGCTTTGAACCGAAGAATTTCCCGCAGCAAACTTCCGACGAGAGTCACCGGAAGCTGCTCTGCTTCTCAGATTTTCCAGCAAAACACTCACATCTTCATTGTACTTATCCACATCACTTGCATTCTTCAAGTTCCACATATAGAAAGGTGGAGTAGTTTCCTTTACGCCAAATATGGAGCGATTTGTGTATCTCAACATGCAGTTGTCGTAATACCCGATTGCCTCCTTCTGGTTTGGACATAACTCAGTGAGAAGGACTCTTGAATCGTTGAGGCAACTAAGGCAAGCATCTACCTTAACATCTCCTCTGCACAGTCCTATGGCATTAACTTTGTTGGGAATTTCGCCATATGAGAAATTATAGAAGCCATAGTCGATTTGTGTGTTGGAAGAGAGACTGGTCAGAAGGGTGTTGAGGTTGGTACGGTAGGTACTATTAGCAGTGAAGTTACCATGATCGTTCATGCATTGATAGTGTACGAAATCTGGCTGGGATTTTGCCAGAGAGATGAAAAGGTGAAGGAGACAGAGAAATGATAGGAGCTTGGAAGAAAGTAGAATGGCCATGATGACGAAGGAATGGTAAGTCATAATTAGCTGGCCAAGATTCTGTGTTTTATAGACACCATGTCTGACGCAGTCAACTTCTGAAGTTAACGACTCAAGTTCCTATGAAGTCTGCTGTCTATGAAGGCTGTTGGTCAAAGGCGCATGAGCATCTAGTCAGTTTTAGCAGAACTCAGTTTCTTGGAAAACTGCAAAATATTTAAATATGGCTTATGGGAAAAATAATAATATTTTTTAATTGTTTCATATAGTATATATATACCAAAAGATGCTCCTTTTAGTTCGACCAATGCAGGGTGGCTGGAAACCATGGACAGCCCAGTAACTGATTTCCCAGGAAATTTCCAATGCACTAATTAATATATAATATCTTTCCTTTGTAGGCAAAAATACAAATTTTCAGCCCCTAACCTTTATTTTAAATTTTATTTTTACCCCTTAATTTTATTTTGTTCTAATTTAATTCTTTAAATTTATCCAAAATCAACTTTTGTCTTTTTATTTTATTTTATTCTAATTTAATTTTGATTTTTAATTAAAATTTCACTTTCCTTTAATTTATCTTATTCTGCTTTGCTCCTTTATAAAATCCACTTAAGTGTTTCTTTCCCTCTTACACTACTCAGATACATAACAATTTTGTCTTATTTTGGTTCTTTAGTGGCTTAATAATTCTAACCACTTTAATAATTCTAACAACCTCCTGCAGAAAAAATTACCATTAATCTTAAATCTCACCATGGACATTAGGTCACTCAATGGCCACATGTTTATACTTATAGCTAAGATGCACATATATTTACAAAACGCAATGATATGTGGTAATAGGGAAAGTTTTATAACAGGTGGATCCAAATTGAGAAGTTTTTGGACGATATGGGGTAATTGTAAAATAATATAAAATTAACAAACGAAAGTGAAATTTGAAAAAAGTTAAGAGACTAAATTAAAACAAAATAAAATTAAAGAATAAAAGTCAAATATAATAAAAAAATTAAGAGATTAAAGTTAAACGAAAAAAATGAGAAACCTTTGTTAAAATGGAAAGACTAAAAAGTATATTTTTATTTTTTTGGCTTTTTAAATATTTTTATCTGTTACCGTATTCTTTCTCGACATCAAAGTTATTCTATCATGCACTAATGAACTATTACAGATACTCTGTAGATATGCTATTCTTGTAAGAATTTTTATATATCACAAATTGTCGCAGATATGATAAGTTTTATGAGATTGAACATCAAGCATCATGATCATACTGGATGCTATTAAAATGAAAAAAAATGTATTAATTGGTCATGCGTGGATATAGAGATAGTGATTTTACTGAAATTTGATAAATATTATAAAAATTTTTAAATTATTTATAATTTGTAAAAGCTAATTTTTCAGACAGGGGAATTGCAGTTTTATTTTTAATACACTAATAAAAACTTACAAGTTGATATTGAGTTTTAATAGGAGAGTCTAATATCTTGAGTCAAAAAGAAAAAGAATTAAGTAATTTCATTTTAAAAAGGAATACAAATTGTGCACACACATTAACAGCATTAACAAAAATTAAATTAAGGGGAGCCCAATTCTATTTTTTAAACAAAAAATATATTCAGTGTGATTTAATCATACTTAGGAAAAGATGAATGTAATAATTAATCTAAAGGATATCCACTAGCTCAGGTACCATCTTTCTTTCATAAAAGCAGAAGTGAAATTGAAACTACAACATTCTCTAATTCCTCGTAGTGGAGTCTAGACAGTAAATCAATACTCGAAGGGTATGAATTCTCCTCTGGCAGACTAAATCTAACGAGGAAATGGCTGAGTGATTGAAGCTTCATTTGATGATGCTTGAACAGATTGATTTTTTAATTCACTTGATCCTGTGGCCCCTGAATTATACTCTCCTGATCTGCTGGATGAAAAAATTCGACTACTCATATAAGTAGCAGGTTGAGAGGGCAATGGAAAAGTGACGGAGTAGCTATTAAGCATGAGTACAACTGAAGCCATGGTAGGTCTATCAGATATATTTTCTTGAACACACAGCAACCCAATGTGGATGCATCTCATTAGTTCATCTCTTGAACCACCAGTAATCGCGGGATCAACAATACTTGCAGCTGTCCCTTCCCTCCAGTTTTTCCATGCCTGTATAAAGTATCATAATAGCAGAAAATCTCAGTTTTTTAACTCCATTTGGACTAATAACACTAAAAATTCTAGTCCCATACTTCCAAAGAAAGGAAAGAAAAATATGCAAATAAGGCACACTTACAAAGCTAAGTAGATCCTCTACATTCTCCCCTTGAAAGACACCACTATTTTTATGACCACTTACTATCTCTAGAACTAATACGCCAAAACTGAAAACATCTGTCTTTACTGAAAATTGTCCATGCATCGCATATTCAGGTGCCATGTATCCACTGCATGTAAGCATAGACAAGTTCAATTAGATACAAATGTCAATAGCTTTTGGAAATTTTCAGTGTTTTGGAGGACTTCTGGTTGAAGAAAGTGATTAGAGCAACTTATTGGCCTAACCATATGGATACTTACAAGGTTCCAACAATTCTACTTGTATTGCCTTGAGTTTGATCCACCCCAACAAGCCTTGCCATACCAAAATCTGATATCTTAGCATTCATCTCTGCATCCAAAAGAATATTGCTTGCTTTGAGATCACGGTGAATAATTCGCAAACGAGAATCCTCATGAAGGTAAAGAAGTCCTCTGGCAATGCCTCCTATAATTTTGTATCGCTTTTCCCAAGACAATTGGGCACGCTTAATTGGATCTACAAACACAAGCAAACAAATTATCTTTTGAAATGTTTGGAATATTTTTTAACTAATATACATTCAACAAAAATGGAGCAGCAGAGATACAGTGCAATCAAGCAAAACTTATAGCTTACCAAATATGAAGTAATCAAGGCTCTTATTGGGAACAAATTCATAGACCAGTAGTCTTTCTTGTCCTTCCAGGCAGAAACCAAGTAGCCTAACTAAATTTCGATGCTGAAGCCTGGCCACTAACAACACTTCATTCTTAAATTCCATATCTCCTTGAGAAGAATTCCCAGACAACCTTTTCACTGCAATTTCCTGTCCATCAATGAGCGTACCCTGAAAATATTGAAAGATTGGTGCTTTAATACAGGACTAACTGTCATTGTACACCCTATTTTGACCAAGAGCAAGATGCGATACAATTTTCAATGTAACATTATTATCTTTACCACGTAAACAGGTCCAAATCCACCTTGTCCAAGCTTATTTGATTCAGAAAAGTTATTTGTTGCAGCTAGGATGGAGTCAAAGGTCAGTTGTAATGTCTCAGATGACCCAATTTCACTGTCAGCTTCAACTTCACCTGGCAATGATTTGAAACAAGCGAATTGTTCAAAAAGATATTTTGCTAATTTAGTTCGTTTTTAGCTTACAACAGACTATTGCCATTATAAGTTCTAATTTTTCGGATAAACCAAAATTAGTTCAATTTATTGGAAAGGAATTCTCTTTTAATTTATTTGTGGCCATCTTGTTATAAAAATATCATTATGCACTTGGTAAAACTTGTGCTTCAAACTTACCAGAGAACATAATAACTTTTTCTTTCGTTTTTTTAGTTGAGAATTTCATCCAAGATAATAAGTCAATAAATTTATTCAGCAAATTATTTGCAGTATACTGTTAATGAGATACTTTAAATTTGTACAAACTCCTATGCAAAAATCACTTTGTTATGTAAGCTTTAACTTCAACAATTCATGACTCTATCTGTCGTTTCACTTCTTCCTAATTTTCATTTCTTAACTTCCTTTAAACAACTGGAAAAGAAAATGAGTTCGTCAGATGAGATTCATGATTGGGACTACTCTTAATTGTGTCATTTTATTAAACAATTATTATGTTTTTATGATTAAATTAGTCTGCCTTAAAATCTATCGGAATGACCAGCATATTAAATAAAAGAAAGTAAAAGTTGGGCATACTTCCAGCAGATCTTCTTGACTTCTTCATTTTGATACATATGCATGCAAGGACAAGCAGTACAACGATGGCGACAATCGGCACAACTACGGCGATTACTAGCTTTCGTGATAGTTTGCTCTTTCCTGCAAAAACCGATTACCATGCTCAGAGCTACAAGATTTTCTACAACTTGAGGACATTTAAGATACTATAAATTTTCCGACTAAAGACTGCAAAAGGTTTCTTTTTAATTTTTTGAAAAGAAATACCTTTCTTTAATTATAAAAGTGAACAACCTTCATCATATAATTTCATTACTTTTTTATTTGTGAAAAGTAGAAAAGCTAGTCTTTTAAAATCTTGGCTACGTATTTTTTTGTAGAGAAACTCTTGAAGTTTGGATAAGCTACAACCTTGATCACCATACCATGTGTTGGTATAGAAAATCAAGTGTTTTAACTCAAGTATGAATAATAAGTAAAAAAATGGGGACTGATTATTAAAAATAAACTTGATTTCAGCTTCATGTACTATTTGTCATGATCCATATCTTATAATCCAATCCATATTTAAGTTCATTGTCACCTAAGTCCATTGTCTAGAATTATTATATGAAATGAAATAATTATTAGTTGGAAGATGTACAAAGTAAAAAAAGTATATGATAGCTAGAAATTAAATTAAATGAATAGCTAGAATCTTTTTTAAACTAAGTTCTATAAACAAAGAATGATTCTTTCATTATTGTATCAAATCAAAAGAACAAAGTTAATAGAAACTTTTCTTTTCTCTTTATTAACATTTCCCAACTTTACTCTCCAAAATTCTTCTACCAATATTCTAAATACAAAGAGGTTTACCTTTGCCTGAACACCGGCTAACTGAATTCAATCAGCAAATTTACTCTAGTTCCAATCTATTTGACCCTCAAGAGTCAAAACCAACCAAATATGAAGTAACCAAGTCAAGAGTCCAGCCAATCAATGAAAAGCTAATAAAACCAACCTGAATGGTCTATTGTGCACTATTGTACAGATTGAACCATTGTTCATTAAAAGTTATAATAACTATAGGCGGTCATCAATGATCTAATAGATCAAAATCTACACAGTAATATTGTGCATAGTAGGCAATCCCAATTATAATAAAACTATTAATTTATTGGTTTTATTAACTATCAACTTAATAACGCACCTAGTGGGAGCGTGGCATTGACGGATGAAGGAGGAGATGGCGACGATGCAGGCGATGGATCCTCTGCATCAACTGCTGCAAGATCATAATAAGGCAGGGTGTCGAATCTAAGATTACAGCTTGGTGTCCACATTCTACATCGTACCTTGCCCGCACATGAGCTTGCTTTTCCTGGGATGTCTGAGATTACTCTAACCAAACAGTTACTGCAATCTAGCTCGGACAGATCAGGCGTGCACTGCACGTGAGCATATATAGTTTGAAAGCTTTGAACCGAAGAATTTCCCGCAGCAAACTTCCGACGAGAGTCACCGGAAGCTGCTCTGCTTCTCAGATTTTCCAGCAAAACACTCACATCTTCATTGTACTTATCCACATCACTTGCATTCTTCAAGTTCCACATATAGAAAGGTGGAGTAGTTTCCTTTACGCCAAATATGGAGCGATTTGTGTATCTCAACATGCAGTTGTCGTAATACCCGATTGCCTCCTTCTGGTTTGGACATAACTCAGTGAGAAGGACTCTTGAATCGTTGAGGCAACTAAGGCAAGCATCTACCTTAACATCTCCTCTGCACAGTCCTATGGCATTAACTTTGTTGGGAATTTCGCCATATGAGAAATTATAGAAGCCATAGTCGATTTGTGTGTTGGAAGAGAGACTGGTCAGAAGGGTGTTGAGGTTGGTACGGTAGGTACTATTAGCAGTGAAGTTACCATGATCGTTCATGCATTGATAGTGTACGAAATCTGGCTGGGATTTTGCCAGAGAGATGAAAAGGTGAAGGAGACAGAGAAATGATAGGAGCTTGGAAGAAAGTAGAATGGCCATGATGACGAAGGAATGGTAAGTCATAATTAGCTGGCCAAGATTCTGTGTTTTATAGACACCATGTCTGACGCAGTCAACTTTTGAAATTAACTACTCAAGTTCCTGTGAAGTCTGCTGTATATGACAGCTGTTGGTCAAAGGCGCAAGAGTATCTAGTCAGTTTTAGCAGAACTCAGTTTCATGGAAACCTGCAAAATATTTAAATATGGCTTATGGGAAAAGAAAATATTTTTTAATTTTTTTATATAGTATATACATATACCAAAACATCTCATAGATGCTCTTTTTAGTTTGACCAATGCAGGGTGGCTGAGGAGAAACCATGGAAAGCCCAATAACGGATTTCCCAGGAAATTTCCAATGCACTAATTACTATATAATGTCTTTCTATTGTAGGCAAAAATGCAAATTTTCAGTCCTAATCTTTATTTTAAATTTTATTTTTACTTAAAATTTTACTTTCCTTTGATTTATCTTATTCTGTTTTAGTCCTTTATAAAATCCACTTAAGTGTTTCTTTCCCTCTAACACTACTCAGACACATAACAATTTTGTCTTATTTTGGTTCTTTAGTGGCTTAATAATTCTAACCACTTTAATAATTCTAACAACCTCTTGCCAACTTAGATCATATATATATATATGACTTTCCTGCTGAAAAAATTTCCATTAATCTTAAATCTCACCATGGAGATTAGGTCACTCACTGGCCATATGTTTATAGCTAACATGCACATATATTCACAAAACGCAATGTTATGTGGTAATAGGGAAAATTTTATAACAGGTAGATCCAAATTGAGAAGTTTTTGGACGATATGGGATAATTGTAAAATAATATAAAATTAACAAACGAAAGTGAAATTTAAAGAAAAAAAGAAAAAAGAGAGAGACTAAATTAAAACAAAATAAAATTAAAGAACACAAGTAAAATATAATATAAAAATTAAGAGATTAAAGTAAAATGAAAAAAATGTGAAACCTTTAATAAAATGAAAAGACTAAAAGTATATTGTTATTTTTTTTGGCTTTTTAAATATTTTTATCTGTTACCATATTCTTTCTCGACACCAATGTTTCTATCATTCACTGATGAACTATTACAGATACTCTGTAGATATGCTGTTCTTGTAAGAATTTGTATATATCACGAATTGTTGCAGATATGCTAAGTTTTATAAGATTGAAAATCAAGCATCATGATCATACTGGATGCTATTAAAATGAAAAAAATGTATTAATTGGTCATGCATGGATATAGAGATAATGATTGTACTGAAATTTGATCAATATTATAAAATTTTTTAAATTATTTATAATTTGAAAAAGCTAAATTTTCAGACAGGCGAAATTGCAGTTTTATTTTTAATATACTAACAAAAAATTTCAAAAATAAAAAGAATTAAGTACTTACATTTTAAAAGAAGTATACAAATTGTGCACACACATTAACAGCAGAAAAAATTAATTATTTAGTTCCTAAATTGAGTTTGTTAATTGGTCCTTACACTTCATTTTTTTTTTCAAATTACTCCTTATAGTTTTAATTTTTTTTTTTTTTAATATGGTCCTTGTCGTTAAGTGAACCACTAATTCAATTTGATTTTGAATTATGTGAACTGACATGTGACTAATGTAACTGATGAGGAAGCCACATGAGCTGCCATGTGAGCAAGCAATAGAAGAAAGTAGTGTGCTGCAGATGGGCGAAAAACAGAGGGTAGTGTGCAGAGGACAAAAAGAAGATCAAGAAGTGGGTGTCCAAGAATTTGGTTTGATCCTGATTAACATGTTTTTAATCTGTGTTCAATGCTGAAAGTAAGCAACTATGGGTGCTGAACTACTTACGAAATATTACACTTTCCTGCACTAAGTAGCAGCTCTGTCTCCTCCTTGATTTTCGCAATTTTAAACCCTAAACCCAATAAGGCAAACACCACAAGCGACCTCATAAACATTTTTACTAATTTACTTGCCTTAGAGATGTTACAGCACTGGCTGAAATTTGACTAGAGAAAGATAAGGCACTTCTTGCCTCCCGAAAGTCCATATTAGGAAATGCAATTTTCAATATATTAAAAAAGAGAGCATGAACCTTCCTGGCTTCAGACCTTACCTGGGCATAATAATATATCATTCCATAAGAACTCATATACACGAGTTTAATATAGAGATAATATATTCCCCAAGGCAAAGTGAAAATCAGTAGATCATAAAAATAAAAATAAAAACTCTCATGACTCATGATCAAAATACAAAAGCAATCTAGAGATAAGATACACCAACACATGCCATTTCATCTTTGGCAGCGACATGGAGAAGTAATCACTATGTATTATGTAGTTGGATACAAAGAGGAAGGAATAATTCTTGCTATATTTTTATATACCAATTTTAATAGACAGGTTTATATATAGCAAAAATTAGAACCAATACTTCGTGTTTAGGAGATGACCCCTCCTAAACACATAAAAAGCATCACTTTCAGATAACTCAGGTTCTGGAATACCTTCAATTTTGATAGCCAAGTCTCTTTTGAAATCGAGTTTCTCACAATGACGGGATATAGAAACATATTCGATTTTCTATCAAAGTCTATTTCATCCACATTTCTAAGTAATGCCTTAATGCTCAGTGGTTTGAACAGAAAAAAAAACCTCATCTGATTGAAAGCGAATTTGCCAATCCATGAAGAGCTTATTCCAATACTCTTTAAGTATTCTATATTAGGTAGCATAGTCTTCTCCATATCACAATTCAGAAACGACTTATCATTCTTAAAAGAACCCATAGTAAATTACTTACAGCGTTGAACGCAGATTAAATATATACTGATAAAGATCAAATCAGATTCTTGGACGCCCACTTCTTCTTCTTCTCTACACACTACCTCTGTTTTTGGCCCACTTGCAGCACACTAATTTTTCTTCTACTACTTGCTTACATGGCAGCTCATGGAGCATCCTCATCAGTCACATGTCACTCAAAATCCAACAAAGTTAGTGGTTCACTTAACAGCATGGACCATATTGAAAAAAAATTAAACTATAAGGACTGATTTAAAAAAAACAAGTATAAGGACCAATTTATAAAATTAAGTAAACTACAGGGACTAAATGATTAACTGTCCCTTAACAGCCTTAACAAAAATTAAATTAAGGGGAGCCCAATTATATTTTTTAAACAAAAAATATATTAAGTGTGATTTAATTATACTTAGGAAAAGATGAATGTAATAATTAATCTAAAGGATATCCACTAGCTCAGATACCATCTTTCTTTCATAAAAGCAGAAGTGAAATTGAAACCATTTTCATCATCAGATGCCCTACCTCTTAATTTTTATATTGGCAAAAGCTTCGTATACATCATAGTGTTTATCATCTCTTTCTAATATTAAGCAGTAATAGATGTCTTAATTCTTGATTTACAAATAATTATCTTTATCATTGACTATATCACTCCAAATAAATGAACTGAATTAGAACAAATAAAAATTGAATGTTAATCATGTTTAGGAGGTCATAGAAATATACATCAAACTACAACATTCTCTAATTCCTTGTAGTGGAGTCTAGACAGTAAATCAATACTCGAAGGGTATGAATTCTCCTCTGGCAGACTAAATCTAACGAGGAAATGGCTGAGTGATTGAAGCTTCATTTAATGATGCTTGAACAGATTGATTTTTTAATTCACTTGATCCTGTGGCCCCTGAATTATACTCTCCTGATCTGCTGGATGAAAAAATTCGACTACTCATATAAGTAGCAGGTTGAGAAGGCAATGGAAAAGTGACGGAGTAGCTATTAAGCATGAGTTCAACTGAAGCCATGGTAGGTCTATCAGATATATTTTCTTGAACACACAGCAACCCAATGTGGATGCATCTCATTATTTCATCTCTTGAACCACCAGTAATCGCGGGATCAACAATGCTTGCAGCTGTCCCTTCCCTCCAGTTTTTCCATGCCTGTATAAAGTATCATAATAGCAGAAAATCTCAGTTTTTTAATTCCATTTGGACTAATAACACAAAAAATTCTAGTCCCATACTTCCAAAGAAAGGAAAGAAAAATATGCAAATAAGGCACACTTACAAAGCTAAGTAGATCCTCTACATTTTCCCCTTGAAAGACACCACTATTTTTATGACCACTTACTATCTCTAGAACTAATACGCCAAAACTGAAAACATCTGTCTTTACTGAAAATTGTCCATGCATTGCATATTCAGGTGCCATGTATCCACTGCATATAAGCATAGACAAGTTCAATTAGATACAAATGTCAATAGCTTTTGGAAATTTTCAGTGTTTTGGAGGACTTCTGGTTGAAGAAAGTGATTAGAGCAACTTATTGGCCTAACCATATGGATACTTACAAGGTTCCAACAATTCTACTTGTATTGCCTTGAGTTTGATCCACTCCAACAAGCCTTGCCATACCAAAATCTGATATCTTAGCATTCATCTCTGCATCCAAAAGAATATTGCTTGCTTTGAGATCACGGTGAATAATTCGCAAGCGAGAATCCTCATGAAGGTAAAGAAGTCCTCTGGCAATGCCTCCTATAATTTTGTATCGCTTTTCCCAAGACAATTGGGCACGCTTAATTGGATCTACAAACACAAGCAAACAAATTATCTTTTGAAATGTTTGGAATATTTTTTAACTAATATACATTCAACAAAAATGGAGCAGCAGAGATACAGTGCAATCAAGCAAAACTTATAGCTTACCAAATATGAAGTAATCAAGGCTCTTATTGGGAACAAATTCATAGACCAGTAGTCTTTCTTGTCCTTCCAGGCAGAAACCAAGTAGCCTAACTAAATTTCGATGCTGAAGCCTGGCCACTAACAACACTTCATTCTTAAATTCCATATCTCCTTGAGAAGAATTCCCAGACAACCTTTTCACTGCAATTTCCTGTCCATCAATGAGCGTACCCTGAAAATATTGAAAGATTGGTGCTTTAATACAGGACTAACTGTCATTGTACACCCTATTTTGACCAAGAGCAAGATGCGATACAATTTTCAATGTAACATTATTATCTTTACCACGTAAACAGGTCCAAATCCACCTTGTCCAAGCTTATTTGATTCAGAAAAGTTATTTGTTGCAGCTAGGATGGAGTCAAAGGTCAGTTGTAATGTCTCAGATGACCCAATTTCACTGTCAGCTTCAACTTCACCTGGCAATGATTTGAAACAAGCGAATTGTTCAAAAAGATATTTTGCTCAGTTAGTTCGTTTTTAGCTTACGACAGACTATTGCCATTATAAGTTCTAATTTTTCGGACAAACCAACTTAGTTCAGTTTATTGGAAAGGAATTCTCTTTTAATTTATTTGTGGCCATCTTGTTATAAAAATATCATTATGCACTTGATAAAACTTGTGCTTTAGAGAGAGAACATAATAACTTTTTCTTTCGTTTTTTCAGTTGAGATTTTCATACAAGATAATAAGTCAATAAATTTACTCAGCAAATTATTTGCAGTATATTGTTAATGAGATACTTTAAATTTGTATAAACTTCTATGCAAAAAGCACTTTGTTATGTAAGTTTTGACCTCAACAGTTCATGCTACTGACTCTATCTGTCGTTTCATTTCTTAACTTCCTTTAAACAACTGAAAAAGAAAATACATGTTTTATTATTCTTTCTAAATCAATGGTAACAAAAATCTCAGGAAATTGCTGTAACATCAAGTGATATCGTATATTAGTGCACAAGCATGTTCATCTATGATTTTTTGTGGACTACCTATCACCATAATTTCAGTGCTACATAACGGGCCTTACTTAACAAATCTTAACACTAGACTTTCTTGACTTACTTTTAATATATTTCCGTGGCTTCCTCATTCTTAAACAGACGCAAACAAGGGTGAGCAGAGCAATAACGGAAGCAACTGGCACAACAATGGCAATAACAATTCGTGATGTGTTGCTTTTTCCTGCAAAACAAAAATTATGATCAAGACATTCAACGATTTGCGGATAATAGGATTAAGACACCAAAATCTGACCAGAGACAACAGAGGAAAGGCCAACATAAGCAAGAACCTACATTTCAGTTAAATTTTCAGCAGACCACTAATCTTTTCTACCATCAGATGAAGAACTCAAGAAAGTTCAAACAAAAAACCCCCCACAAAGAAAAGTACTCAGTTCAATGATATATCATAGAACATCAGCATACTTAGATGCTATTAACTTGATGCTTCTTGCCTAATTCATTCTAAGCCTAAGATTGTCGTACCTTTCGTGGAAGAGGCATCTGTCGATGGTGGTGTTGAATCATTAGTAAGGTTATAGAAGCGGTAGTTCTCATATCTAAAATTACAGCTTGGTGTTACAATTCTACCACCAATCTTGCCACCAGAACATTGTGGGAGTCCTGAGATAACCTGAACCAAGCAGTCACTGCACTGGTCGGCAGATAAATCAGGTGTGCACTGCACAAGACCATATAAAGTCTGAAAATCTGGAGCTGCTTCATTTGCTGTAGCAAACTTAAGAAGGGAGTTTCCTGATGAAGCTCTGCTTGTTAGACTATCTAGCAAGTTCCTCAGCACTTGATTGAACTGATCCACATCTGTTGCATTAGCATTGCTTGTCAAACAGACGGAAGGTGAAATTTCCTTGGTGTTTAATAGTGAGCGGTTTGAATAGCGTAACAAGCAATTGTCATAGTACCCAAATGCCTCCATCTGATTCGGACACTGCTGTGTGAGAAGGCTTCTAGAATCATTGAGACAACTGCGACAGATATCCAGGGCAACATCTCCTCTGCACAACCCTATTGCGTTAACCCTGTCGGAGTTTTGGCCATAAGAGAAATTATAGAAGCCATAGTCAATTTGTGTGTTGGAAGAGATATTGGACAAAAGGGTATTGAGGTTTCTTTGGTAGGCACTATTTGCAGTGTAGTTGCCATTATCATTGTTACAATTATAGTACAGGAAGCTTGGCTGGGCAGTGGCTTGAGATATGAGTATGGAAAGGAGACAAAGAAATGAAAGCATTCTTACAGAAACAACAGCCATTTGGTGTTCTGCAGGAATGGCATGTGATTAGTAAAATATCGAAGCTTGAAGCTTAAAAGGTGGGCTACTAATGGGTGGCTAGTTGAATAGTATGCAGTCCATTTTTGTAAAATACCTTCTTTGAAAGAATCAATGAGTTTGGCATATACACAAACAGTTAATCTTCAAATCGAAGAAAAATTCATGGTTTTGGGTTTTCTACTAGACCAAGAGCTAATCATAGAATTACCGACGCCTTCTACTCAAGTTTTTCTACGTACGTGGGTATGCGCATTACTAAACCACATTTAGTTTAAAAAACTAAATGAAACGTCGACAGTTCTGGGTTGACAAATGCAGCTCTTGATCACCTTTGAACGCCATACCAATCTTTTACATCATAGTTGGGAATAAATAGTAACTGATGGAGACTATTATGATTGAGGGGAAATCGCGGAAACCCCAAAGATGATTCCTTTGGTCAAATCCCTCATTTTCTTATATTATATGCATATTCAAATAGTTAACCGCAAAGTTGGACTTTTTCTCAGCAAATTTGGCCGGAAAGAAGTGCCTACACACTGCTTTGACTAACGTGAATCAAACGTTAATATCTCAAATAAAAGAAAAAAAAAATAATTGATTGAGACCCGAGTGGAAGAAAAGAATTTTTTTATAAAATTTATTATTCTTCCACAATTTTGAGTTGATATTATTATAATTATATATTTATATTATAATTTAATATATTGATACATTTTTATTATGAATCCATCTAATATTTTTTTTTTTAATGAACTGAAAGATTTTCTTTTCATTGACGTGGTCTACCCATAAGTTTAATCAACGTAACAAGCAATAAAAAAATGGAATAGGCCATTTAGTTTATTATTTAAATAAAAAATTAAAATATAAATATGTCGTCAAATATTATATAAGATAATTTAAAAAATAATAATCAACAAAATTAAATAAAAATTCACATAATAAATATCAAATGAGGCATTCTTTTTTACTTTTATTATTTTTTTCCATTTTTTGATTATACTGAATATAAGGCTTTACGGAACGTCTACATGGCCGTGTCAATGAATAGGTAGGTTTCTTTTAACATTAGCATGTAGATTTATTAATTAGCATTTGTCATGAGAGTTTAATGATATAATTTATAGGCTAAACACACTTATCTTTCTAAACATTGAGTTAAACATTAATAATCTTTTTCAATTTCAAAACTTAATAACGAACAGACCAAGTTTTTTTAATACAAATATCCTTTACCATTAGCAAACCTATTAAATTAGAAAGGCGACTGGTCAAATTAAAAATCCTTTTAAACTCTTTCTTTCTTTCTTTTTTGGTACAAATAGTTTCTTAAAATTTAGGTCATGTGCTACTAACATCTCTGAGTTTTGAATATGTGCAAATAAGTTCGTTAACATGTAATTGCTTTGTTAGTGATATAACAAATACTCACATAATCCGAAGTTTAAAAAATTTTACTATCAAATTCTGAAGGTTAAAAAATAATTTGCACATGAATTAAAATTAAAAAAGATATTATACATTTTAGCCAATTCTTTAATCCTTGCCTACTGAAAATTTAAAATAACATAATGAATTGAGTGTATTTTTCCAAAGGAAAAAAACTTATGCTGATAGTTAACTTTCAGTCCTTCATTAGTAATGCTTAAGAATAACCCATACACTACCTTACGAAAAAGTCAGCAAAAAATATGAGAAATTAATTGTCGTATAGTGGGCTACCTAATCATGTTGAATAAGCGCTTTTTATTTTGTCAATCTTTATGAGTTCGAAAAATGAATACGGTAAAAGTACTGTTATTGGTATAAGGATTTCTTTTAGCAAGGAATAAGTTTAGATGTAATTTTTTATATTTCTGTTGTTATTTTAAATTAAAATATAATAAATATATAAAGTAAAATATGTTTTTTATTTTTTATTTATCACAAAATTATCATGTTAATTATTTACTCATTATAATGTTTAAAATAATTTTTTACTCATTAAAAAGTTTTATATTTGATTATTAACTTTTTTTTAAAAAAAATTAAATTTAATCCATCTATATTAAATTTTATGCTAACATAGAATTTGGATAAAATAACTAAATCTGATATTATTTAAAAAAATAAAAATTTGAGTATGATATTTTTTTAATAAGTGAAAAGTTAAAAGAAATTTTAAATATATAATTTTTAAATAATAATACAACAAATATATGGTTTAATTGAAGAATTATATAATCATATATAAAAATCGCGCACTTGTCACGGTGTCATTATAAAATTTTATACTTATTATATTTTAATTAAAGAATTTAATAATAAAATTATGAAGAATTCTATAAAATTCATATGATAAATGGTAATATGGCAAACATGCAGCGATGATAAAAAAGAGGAATGGGGTAATGAATCATAAATATATTGAGAGACAAGATGTGAGCAAATTTGGGAGAAAGTTGACTTGATTTATATATTATAGAAACCAAACTTCTCACGCAACTCGACTTTTGAATTAGTATTGAACGACGAAATTGAATCTTTCATATCTTTACACGATTAAAGAAATTTTTGTTGACATATATTTCTTATTTTCTCGGGGAACTACAATATTCATTTTATTGAATAATCAATATCCCAAAGATAGGGTATCCCATGCTTTTAGGCATATGAGAAGCCCCAAAGCTTCCTAAAAGAATAACTTAAATTGAACATTAGTGTGGCAAATACTTTTATTTATTTACTTCTAAATGATATATCAACCGAAAAGCTCAGTTGTAATAATTTACAAGTTTTGTCTCCTCTAAACTTCTAGATCTTTTTCGTTGAGCAACGCAACACAAGCTCGACTTTAAATATTGAAATTTTGAGTTTTGATCTCTTACTGTATAGCCCACCGTGTTATGCAGCGGTAATTAATAATTGTATAACAGTATATCTTTTTTGCTGAAATTCCATAGAACAGTGCAACACATGGTCAGCTTTGAATATTAATAAAATATTTCAAAAAAAATCTTTGAAACATGGAAATAGGGTTAATTAATGATTGAAGCTAAAAATGGCCGCCCATCCGCATGATTTTTAACTCAATTTTACTAAAATTAAATTATCTTTCTTTAAATTTAAATTAAATTTTATTTAATATTTTAATTTTAAAATATACTCAACTTATTTTCAAATTTTTTCTTTATTAATGAAATTAACTCTCTACATAATGAACATTCCTTTCAAAAAAAAAAAAAATTATACAACTGTTATTGCTATGCTATATGTTTCTCTTACCTTGGAGTTTTATACTGACTAAAAGGTGTTCAAAGCCGATTCAATTTTCACTTTAATCACTGTTATAACATGTAAATTGACAGTTAGTTTTATTAACAATAAAATAATAGAAGAATATTATTGATAGTAATCATATTTATAAAAAACTAAATTAAAAAATACCAATATATGAGAGACCAAATTGTGAAGTCAATTTTATAAAAGATAAAATTAAGAAATATCTCATCTGATAGAGATCAAATAAAAGACAAAAACAAAAACAAAACTATAAAGGACCAAAGTTGAAAATAACGCATCCACATGGTTTTATACTCTGCTTGTGCTCACAGACTCCTTCAACCCTGTTCCCTACTCTGCTTGGCTATTACCGTATATGGAAAAAGGGGGAACCAGCAGACCAAGACTATGTTAGTGAGGTTCATGTCCATGCTCCTACTGGTATTTCCAAAACTAGAGACGTTCTTTTAAAAGCTCAAGTTCTCTATACAAAGGGTACTGAGGCAAGGGGCTATAAATTCTCTGTACACGCAGTGTATAATCTGTTCTATGCATCAAATATTGATAAGTAAATAATAGTTGATAGAAAAATCAACCTACTGTTACCGAGGGAAAGAATTGCTCATTGTTAAATCATTCACCGAGTATAACGATTTAGAGCCTGAACTAGATTCCCCTGCCGCCGAGTTTATCACTATTCCATTGCGCATCAAAAATGCTGGTTCTCGAGGAACGGGCAATTCGTCTAAAGGGCTACTAAGATATGAAACAATTTTTGCCATCGTAGGTCTATCATTTGGATTTTCTTGGACGCTTAGTAAACCAATTTGAATGCACTTAATGACTTCGCTATGTGGGCAAGCTTCCTTTAGACCTGGGTCCAATATTTCTAATGGTGTTTGATCCTTCCATTGTCTCCAAGCCTGCGACAATTATGTTGAATCAGATATCAGTCATTGATTCTGTCTGTTTCTTATCATTTCCATATACAATGAAGATGATGACTCTTGCATCGACTAGGAGAAACAAAATGTACTAGAAATCACTACTTACATGACTCAAGAGATCATCAACATTCTGTGACTCAAGAGAACGAGCATTCCTTTTTGCACTAATAACCTCCAAAGTTATGACTCCAAAACTAAATACATCTGACTTTTCAGAAAATTGTCCATGCATTGCATATTCAGGAGACATATAACCACTGCAAAAGAGAATATTATCACTAAAAGTAAAATCAAATGGCTCCTGTTATTTATCAATGATGAAGCTTTAGTAAGCATATCTTCTTCCAAGAAAATAAATTATAGTTAAGAGTGTCTACAAGGTTTTAGGTTAATAAAGAGAGAAGATATTCCTCCTACCAATTAAGTCCCTTGAGTGTATAAAGGTTTCTTTTAATAGCTTTTAATTGGCCGAAAAAGATGACAGCTGAAAAATTCAGATTCCTTTTAACTTTTATAACAATTCTTTTCCTACTACAGCCGTTTAAACTTGAATTAAGTGTAAAAAGACGTCCTCTACAAGCTTAAGATTTATTTCTAGCATATTTAAATTACAAATAAAGAGACTAAGAAGATGGGGAGAAAATAAGTTTTGGAATCACTTACTATGTTCCAACTATTCGTCTTGTTCTTCCTTGGTCTTGATCTATAGCAATCATCCTTGCTAAACCAAAATCTGAGATTTTTGGATTCATATTGTCATCTAGCAACACATTGCTAGGTTTAAGATCACGGTGTATAACTTTGAGTCTTGAGTGCTCATGTAGATAGAGAATTCCTCGTGCAATTCCTTCTATGATTTTGTAACGCTGAACCCAATCAAGTAGTCTTCTCTTTTGGGAATCTGCAAGTCGTAAGTCACTCAAATAATAAGGCAGATGCATATTTTTCTTTCCATAATTTGAATCAGATAAATAAAGAGCTTCCTTCAACACAAGAATGAAAACTTTAATGTAATGCAAAGATCAGAATAGTTCTTTACCAAATATAAAGTGATCAAGACTTTTGTTGGGCACATATTCATAAATAAGCATTCTCTCTTCTGCTTCCAAGCAAAAGCCTAGCAAGGCCACTAGATTCCTGTGTTGAAGTTTGGCTATGAGTAAAATCTCATTCTTGAATTCTACTGAACCTTGCCCAGAACCTTTCGAGAGTTTTTTTACAGCTATTTCTCGTCCATCTGGAAGAACACCCTGAAATTATAACTCATGACAGTTAAGTTTACTATGAAAAACAAGTATAAATGTACTTTTTACTACATTGACTCACCTTGAAAACTTCTCCAAATCCACCCTGGCCTATCTTGTGCTGGTGGGAAAATTTGTTTGTTGCTGCTTCAACTGTAGCCAAATTGAATTGCAACGACTCCAAAGTGGCACTTTCCTTTCCAACTGGGCCAGCATAATATTCTTAAGTAAGCAAGCTAATCATTCGCCCTTTTTTTTATAATTTAAAGAACATGAGTTTTTTCTTTTTTTTCATTACTCACAATTTTCTCTTAAAATAGTCCTATAACTCTTCCTTGACCTTCTCAGCAGGAAATAGCAGCCTAAACATAGGAGAATTAAGAAAGCAATGACAAGGATAACAATCATGGCAATTGTTCCTCCACCAAATTTCTTCTTTCCTGCATAAATAATTGCCGAGATAAAAGAATTTCAAATTTCTATAAAATAAAAACTAAAAAACAAGGAAACAATTATAACTAGTACTTACAAATTTACCATAAGCGAGCAAATGTTACATACACAGGTATAAAAAGAGATTATCATAAAGAGAATATAGCTGTTTGCTTTTGACTCATAATCAATAAATATCCACCAACTCATCTTCAAAATATAGACACCTGCCTTGCAATCTCTGAATGGTAAAATCTATCAAATGCCATCAATTAAGTACGTTGTTTGACATATATGACATGAAAATTCACTTCATCAGTACCACTTACTCTTATATTTACTCCAACAATTCTCAAAGAATATATTTGCTCCAATTCTCTGTAAGTTCTGTTCAATTTGAAAACTCTTTAATCAATCAACATTTTAACTCATTTCGGAAAAGACATGAATGATCAATTCAATCATACATATTATATAAAATAGACGAGACATATCTAACAAGAAATCCTTGTGCTTATCAAATACAGGAATCAAACACTCTTGTTTGCAATAAGTCTACTAAAGTTTATTGTTTAGTCCCAAGGAGAAGGTACATTACCAGAAGTCGCAGGGGGAGATAACGAATTGGTATCATTGTAAAATCGGAACATCTCGTATCTCACATTACAGGGCGCAAGCAGGACTCTCGCGCCTTGTTTTCCCCCACAGCACGTCGGAAGAGTTCCGGCGGCATTCTGCAAACACGTCTCACATTGTCCAGTGGTCAAATCCATCGAGCATTGCACTAGCCCATAAACCGTCATCGAGCTCGTCACCTTCACTTCCCCTGTGGCGAATTTCTTCTCCGTCTCCGAATTTGCAGCTTGAGTTTCCAAATCGCCCAACAATCTGAACAACGACTGGTTGAATTGGTTAATGTCGGCGCTAGATACGTTCTCGTCGTCGGTTAAATTCATTCCGGGAACGACGCTTCCGAACCGGAAGTACAGATTGGTGAATCGCAGCGTGCACACATCGTACCAGATTACGGCCTCTTTTTGGTTAGGGCATCGAATGATAATCTCTTTGGCGGCGGCGATGACACAGTCGTGACACGTGGTGGGGGTGATGTCGCCGCGGCAGAGGAAGAAGCCGTTGACGGCGTCGGTGGTGCCGAAGCCCATGACGGTGTTGTAGGAGCCAGCGGTGTCTTGGGTGGCGTTGGATGTGAGTGAAGAGAGGAGCGCACTGAGATTGCGTTGAAATGTGGAGTTGGCTTGATACGACCTATTGTTCGCGCAGTAATAGCCATTGTAAACGGGAGCTGCGAAAGCTTGGGTTGCCAACAAGGTAGTGAAGAGAAACGCAGAAAGGGAAAGAAGAAGAGAAGAGGTTTTGAAGAGAAGCATATTGGGATAATAGTTATGGACTCTGAAGTTTCGATAATTTTCCCTGGGACTTGAACATTGAAACGTAGAATGAAATCGGCCATGGGTACGAGTTTCAGAGAGGTAATGAAAGATTCGAAAGGTGTTTGACAATTCTGGTGGGAGGCCACCGACTGATGGGTGGGGTAGTTGCCTTTTGACGAGTGCGAGTCGCCCTTGGCGTCCTTGTTTGGACATTTTGTCAACTCCACGAGATATGTCCAATGGTGGAACTTGAATAAAATCATTGAGGAATCCAAAAAGATAATAATAAAAATGTTAGTTATTTAATTTTTTACTTTAAATTAATTTTTAATTTAGTCTTTATATTTTATATCTTTTACTGTTAAATTATTCATATACTTTTCAAACACGTAAACATTAGTTCTAACTGTTTAACTTTGTTATGATGCCGTTAAATTCTGATGAGCTGGCAACCAGAGCTTATCTGGCATGCCTGTGTCATGTGCCAAATAGCTTCTAATGACTAATTATTCTAGTAGCATGTAGTATGATGACTAAACCTTACTAAAGGTACAAAGAGATTGTCTGCAGTGTAGCGCCGCACAGCATTGTACTATGCTGCAAACTTCAATAAATGAGTAGTTAAGGAAATTTTTTAAAAAAAAGGGACCAAAAAAAAAAAAAATACTGTAAGAGTCCTTGCACGGCACTGAAAGCATGGTATACTCGCTGTGCTTTCAGATAGACTTGGTCATTAATTGAACTTTTAAAAAATTAAATTTAAATTTGAGCTTAATAAAACTTTAAACATGTATTTTAATTTAATTTTTATTTATATTTTTATGTTAAATTTATTAGGCTAATCTAATTTTTTTAAAAAAGATCAAATTAATTTATTATTTAAAATTTGAGATAAATAATATCAATAATTATTATATATGAAATTCTATATAAAAAATTATAAATATAAATAAATTATTGCATTAACAGAAATTTTTTAAATAAAAAATATTAATTTTTATTTCCTTCTTAAAATGTCACATTATATTAAATTTTTTAAATAATAATTTTTTTATTTATTTAGATTCTGACCAAATTTTTTAAAAAATTATCTGTTTTATAAATTCATTCTTTTTTGTTGGAATTTTATTTTTTTTATTGAACAAATTTTTTAAATTATAATTAAGTAAAGATTGACCTCGGAAAATCATCCTTCTCGAAAAAGTTGCCATGGCCAAGAGATCCCACGTCACAACTCACATAAATCCTTAGATATTTATATTCCACACTTTCTCCAACAATTCCCGCCATCAATCCAAAACTATGACACCAGCTTCAGCTTCTGTGAAGTTCGTAGTACTCTTTCCAAACAATTCCTAATAATGTGTTCACGCCTTTTGGGAATGGTAAATCGAATCCCAACTATGATGCACATGTGAAGAGAAATGATGTAAACATGCGACAGTATTGAAAGTCTCATTTATTAATCTGTGTTTGTCAGCTATCATTTAATGAAAGTGAAGCTTTTATGAGTTATCAAACAGAACTCTTTTGCTACGTACAAAAAAAATTCAGATGAATGACTGATTCTTTCTGCTTGATGCTAACTTAATGGTTTGTATCTCTTTCTGGCATTTTTGTTCTAGAGTGAAGATTTTGGGTTGGAGAAATGGTCAAGGCATGAGATGGGGTAAAGTGTGAGGGGAGAAAGGGACAAATTTAAAAAAGAAGAAAATGTAATTTCTTTATTTTGGAAGGTTGCTTCACATCTGTAGGCTATTACAATATTGGCTTATGTAGCACCCTGTTGGCACATTAGGTTTCATGTGAATAAGACATATTTGCTCCCTCAGCCACCTCGACAGAATTTGGATGGCATTACGACAAATAGAACAGGAGGGACCAACGTTGAAATGTTTGAAAAGTGTAGGGAATGTTTTGGGGGAAAAAAAAAATAGTGTAGGGACCATTGAAAATTAATGCAATATATGAGACTAAATGATAAAATTTTTCTAAAATATAACTACGCTGACTTCTTTGCATTTATGGAAAATAATTTTCTTCTAAGTTGATTGCAGTTACCAACTTGATTACGGCAAAGTTTTTTGCTTTTAGTGAATTGATATTTGTGCTATGAATAAAATCTTTTTAAGTTCATTTTTTAATTTAGCTTTTTATAGAATTTTTTAATTTGATATCTTATAAATAAGATATTTTTTAATTTGATCCCTCGTATAGTTATTTTATTAATTTGGTCTTTCACATGCAAGTATTTTTCAATTTAATCCCTCACAAATAAAATTACTCTATCATTATTTTAAAAAAAATATCTCAATTTTAAAAAAAAATAATGTTATTTATAAATTACCAAATTGAGAAATATTCATTTGCAAGTAATCAAATTGATAAGTCAATTTTATAAAGAACCAAATTGAGAAATATTTTATCTATGAAGGAATAAATGAGAAAAAATATATAAGGAGCAAAATTTAAAAACAGAAATCTCATATGTGAAAGACCAAAATAAAGTATTACTCGTGTATAAATATGATAAAATATAATTTAGTGCCATATGTTTGATCCGTTTAGATTGTAGCAATTACTGTTTAAAAATTGGCATTTAAATCTTTTGATATTTAAAATGGCTTTACTTTAACTGTAGTGTTATTTTATTAATTCTTTGATAAAAATAAAATCATGTGCATGTCATGTGATTCAAAAATTGCCATAATTTGGCCAAATTTTGGTTTTCAAAGGATTTAATCCCAGGATTTTTGAACGGAATTAAAGATTTTATAAACAACATTAGTCATTACAACAAAATTGGAGGAGCAATTACAAATTTTGTACAAGGGCAAACTTTAGGGAAAAAAATATTGAAAGTTGAAATTTCGATCTTAATTGCATAGATTAATTATCGGAGATTTCACAAAGAAATTAAGAATTTAAGGTAAAGTTAAATATTAAATTAGGAATTTGCTTTGTAGGCAAATAATTTTAGGAAAAAATATTTTGTTATGTGTGTCAAACTTGAGATTTTAACTAGTGAATAGAGAAATTTCAATCTTTAATGTATAGGAAGTTAGGATTTATTTGTAAAGAACAAATTTGTCAAACTCGCAAGTTTAAATAGAATCGAAAGAAATTGTGTAAATTTGTATCATAAACTCGTAATATAGAATTTTAAGAGTTTACCTCTATTAATAAATAATTATTAGAATATATAATTATATAGTTAAAATATAATATAAACATGAGATTTATTCAAATACTACTACATTTAAAATCACAAAAAATGTATGGGGTGTAACATTGAAAATCCAAAAGGTAAAAAACAAATTGAGTGTAAGTTTGTTATCCTTAAAACAAAAAGCCACAGGAAAGGTAATTTTACATGCATATCTTGAATATCTAATTGCACTTTTGGTAATAGAAGGTATAGTTAATATAATTTTAACAAAATATTTATATGTTTTATCATCTATTATTCATGATATAAAATGAAAATCATACAGTTTCAAATAGCATAAGAAAAGTCATAAGAAAAAAAATCTTAACATTTAGAATAAAAGATATTGAGAGATAATTGTACTCCTAATATTAAAAAATATTAATATAATTTAAAAAATATTCATATGCCTTTTATTTTTATTATCCATAGTCTTATATAAAAATTTTACAATTATCTTTTAAATAATGTAGGATATCTTATATAAAAAGATTGACAAAGGCTAATGGTTATAAATTTATTTTTTACATTACCAAATTTCCCAAGAAATATATATAAAACGTCATCTATTATCTATTAATATACAAAGTTGGTCTGGTGGAGCTACTATAACAATTTATATTGATGGCTGATGATTTAAGTATTTATGTAATGATTTCCCTCAAATAGAAACTCAAAGCCCATTATATATATAATATGGCTTATATATATTGAAAGTTGAAGTTGGCTGCATGGATGAGATGCTGCCGTGGACATTGAATGGCATGAGTTTGATATCAATTTTTTTAGAAATCTCAAGTTTTCAAGGGGATATTTCAACTCGTCTAACTCGGACTGAACTCGCCAAGTTTAGCGAGTTTATATGAGTTGGCAATGAGTTCAACCAAGTTTGATTCCAATTCGAGTCTAAAGGTGAGTTAACTCGAAACTAATGGATGAAAACGTTGACTTGACAAGTTTATTAAGTCAACTTGCAAGTTTAACAATAATGGTAAGGAAATTTGAGAACAAATTGAAGATTTCATTTAGGGACAAACCTAAAGATTTCATTTAAAATTCTAATTGACCAAGTAAGAAATTTCAATCTTCAATGCATGAAGATTAAAAATTTTAAATATAGAAAAGTCACTAAAAAAAAAAAAGAATGTAGATCATGTAGTCCTAATTCTTTAGAAGTATATGTATTATTTTAAGACTTTGACTTTCAATAATTCTTTATATGGCTCAAAAAAGCCTATACTTGATTGTTTTTTTTGTGGCACATGATCTATTAATTGGGCTATACTTTACCATGCATGATAAATGCTGGTTCCAGAATATAGAAACGGTAAATTCAACGGGAAGACTAATAATCACATTTAGCCCACCACATCCCTTTCATTTTTTTTGTTTTTTCTTGTGAATGTTTTCACATTCTTTGGCTTGTGATTAAGATTGCGACTCTCTGTGAATTTCTTTTATAATATTGTTAAACTCTTAATATTACAAAGATTTTTCAACTACCAAAATCAAACTTTTATTTCGCGTGAGCCATTCCTTTTATGTTCTTTTTTATTTATATAAGCCTTAAATATGATATATATTATAAACAATTTAATTGAATTAATCACAAAAGTACGTAAACATAAAAAAATCAATATTTCCTAATAAAATTGACTTCTAATTAATGATATTATATATATATATATATATATATATATTGTAATCAATTTATTTAAATTACGTATGCTTATTAATAAATTGAATGTACTTTAAATTAAATCTCTCAGCCCTTTAAACTTAATTAAAAGTTGAAACATAGGCAAAGCCTATCCTTATATTATATATGTTAAGAAAATAATTATTTGCTTGTTTGATTTGAAAGTAGAAAAGTCACAAACTTGTAATTATACGCAATCAATACAAATTAAAATTCAAGTACTGGAATAGAAGCATGTCAACTCCTGTTTGCCTGGTTTAAAAAAGTTATAATAATATGTGCATTTAAATCATTCGATAAAATAATACTATTGCTTGAGTATACAATTAATTAGGATCATTAGAATATGAATGACAATAAACAAAAGGCATGAAGTCCCACGACAAATCAATCAATCAATCTCTAGCTATTTTATAGCTTGCCATGAACATGACAGAAAGTTTCAAACTAATGCTTATCATCGAGGGAAAAAAGTACTCTTGGACATGTCATTAATGGAGGAAGGTGCAGAATTATTGGTGGATTGACCTGAATCCCAATATTCGCCATCTGTCATGTTTGCTGGTTTTCCAATACTATGCTTGAAAAGTGCTGGTTCTCTTGGAAATGGCAATTCAACTAATTGACTATTAAGGTATGAAATGATTGTGGCCATTGTGGGTCTATCATCTGGGTTTTCTTGGACACATAATAAACCAATTTGAATGCACTTTATGACTTCAGAGTGAGAGTAAGATTCTTTTAGGCTTGAGTCCAGAATCTGTAGTGGTGTCTGATTCCTCCATTGTCTCCATGCCTGCAATAATTTCTCACATTAGATATAGATTTGCCATTGTTCATCTTTTCTTGCTTCTTTATAATCTATATATTTTGCTATGCAAGAGATATACAGCAATTCAGAGTTTATTGTAGTCAAAGATAGCTAGAGATATATATTTAACAAGTTTACAAAAATAAACTCGACATATATAGTATATTTTTCAGGTAGTGCTGATAAAATCTAGTGACACACTTATTTTGATTTTACAATAATTTTTTTTACACTTTTAGCTATATTTAATAATTTCTCTAAAATATAGATGGAAATTGCATTGGCAAATAAAAACAAGGTGCCGAAGTTCAATACTTACACTGCTTAAGAGGTCATCAAAATCCTTTGATTTAGGAGATCGGGCATTTCTTTTACCACTGATCATTTCTATAATTATGACTCCAAAACTGTATACATCAGATTTTTCTGAAAATTGTCCATGCATTGCATATTCAGGAGACATATAACCACTACACAAAAGAACCAAAATATCAATATTAAAATTAAATGTAGTACAATTAAAAATCAATGCAATAAATCAAGTCTTGAGTATTGTCTAGATGACAGACTCACAATATTATTATAATTAAGCCTAAAAAATCTTAGTGTTATTGGCTTAATAAAAGTTTATACTTTTTAATTATCAAAAGTGTTCTAAATTTCAAGTGAAACATGACAAATTTAAAGAATGAAATATCTTTTTGATCATTCATTTATCACAAAATTATCATTTTAGTCTTTCACTTACTGAAATGTTCAAAATAAATTTTCACACATTAGAAAATGTCATAGGTCCCCTAATTTTTTTAAAGAAAATACCAGCTTTAGTCTATTAGAATTATGGCTTAGTGTTTAACAAGAAAAAATAAATTTGATAATTTTCCTGAAAGCATAATATTTTCTAATAAGTGAGAGACAATTTTGGACATTTATTAAGTGATGAACTAAAATGATAATATTGAAATAAGTGAAGGGCCAAAAATGTTTTTTTTTCTCCAAATTTAAATGTGGAAGCAATAATGTCTCAAATCTTAAGTACTGTCTTAAAAACACATTTTGTGCATGTAGCATATATGTATATGGAATTAAGAAATAAAGGAGGAGAACAAAGAAGAAAGCATACTTACTATGTTCCAACAATTCTATTAGTACTTCCTTGATCTTGATCTACAGCAACAATTCTTGCTAGACCAAAATCTGATATTTTTGGATTCATATTGTCATCTAATAATACATTACTAGGCTTGAGATCACGATGTATAACTTTAAGTCGTGAATGTTCATGTAGATATAAAATTCCTCTTGCAATACCTCCGATGATTTTATAACACTCAACCCAATTCAATATTCTTCGCTTTTGATCAGAATCTAAAAATTTATCACAAGTCACTTGGGTAAGTAAAAGTATAAGTGTTATACTAATCAATATTTCAAATTGAATTAAAATAAGTAAAGCTATGATTCCTACGCAAATTATACTAAACTCAGAGAAAAGATTAATAACTATACCAAATAAAAAATAATCGAGACTTTTGTTGGGCACATATTCATATATAAGCATTTTCTCTTCCTCGTGCAAGCAAAATCCAAATAAGGCGACCAAATTTCTGTGTTGAAGCTTGGCAATCAGTGAAATCTCATTTTTAAATTCTACTATTCCCTGTCTAGATTTACTTGAAAGTTTCTTGACAGCTACTTCTCGGTTATCCGGAAGCACACCCTGAAATTATATTGCTCGTTAGAACTAAACTATTTATATGGAAAAAATAATTATATATATTGCATTGTTTTGTTGTTATTATACATTGGATGATCACCTTGTAGACTTCTCCAAATCCGCCTTTGCCAATTTTGTTCAACACTGAAAACTTGTTTGTTGCAGCTTCAATTGTAGTCAAAGAGAATTGCAACGACTCTAAAGGGGTGATTTCTTCTCCATCTATCAGATCGATACACACACATATATGTGGAAAAAGAAAAAGTAAGCAATTTGAATCTCACCAATCTTTCAAGCTTCAAAAGCAAAGGAGAATAATTAATTCCAAATTAATTTTCTTTTTTTAGCATTAATTACTTACATTGTTCTTTTAGAACAGCCTTATGCTTCTTCCTCTGTCTTACTAGCCGGAAAAACCCACCAACACAGAAGATCACAGCTGCAACTGAAACTGGGACAACAATTATGACAATTGTTCGTGTTCCAATTTTATGTTTTCCTGCATTAATAATTGCTGGAACAAATAAGTTTCCATCTAAAATCCGAAAAATGAAACCAACTATGATTCATTAATTGTTAAATCTGCAAAGAAGTATATATTAATATATCAATCATCAAATGGAGAATATAGACCAAACAGAAGTCTATATAAAGCTTCTAAATATCCAGAATCCCTCCATATCTCTAATTAATCCTATAAGCATTCACCAATAATTGCTTGAAAAATCATGTTTAGTTTCTATAACTTCAATAAAGCTAATACATTTACCTGAAGAAGACAATATTGGTCCAACTAAATCTGATAGACTCGTTGTATTGAAAAATGGGTACAGTTCGTATCTGATATTACACGAAGCAAGCAGGGCCCTCGCACCTTGTTTTCCCTCACAACAATGAACAAAAGTTCCCATTGCGCTTTGCAAACATGTTTCACACTGTCCACTGGTTAAATCCTCCGAACACTGCTCTAACGCATACAGCGTCGTCGCCGGCGAGCTCGCCAATGTCACTTTGCCGACCGCAAACTTCTTCCCCGTCAGTGATTTTGCAGCCTCCGTTGTCAAACTTTTCAATAAGCTGAATAATGAGACATTGAACCGCTTCATGTCCCCGCCGGCGAAGCTCTTGCCGTCATTGAGGTTCATTCCGGGGGCGACGCTGCCGTACCGGAAATATCTGTTGGTGTAACGCAGCATACACTGGTCGTACCAGATTACGGCCTCGGTTCGATTAGGGCAACGTCTAGTTATCTCTTTGACGGCTACGGTGACACACTCTTGGCAGATGGCGGTGGAGGTGATGTCGCCGCGGCAGAGGAAGAGGCCGTTGACGGCGTCGGTGGTTCCGAAGCCCATGATGGTCATGTAGTAGCCGCCGAACTGGGAGGCGTTGGAGGTGAGAGAGGAGAGGAGGACGTTGAGGTTTCGTTTAAAGGTGATGTTGGTTGGGTAGATGGTGGCGTTTGAGCAGTAATGAGCAGTGTAAGTGACCGATGCTTCGCTTGAGAAGATCGGAAGGAACACGAAGATGGAAATAAGTGTGTAGATTTTGAAAGTTGCCATAGTTGTTTGATGGCGAAGTTCTGATATGTTGCTGAAAGGAACGCAATGATTGGAAGTGAAGAGGAGATTTAACCCCCATGAACATCTCCAGCAATTGAGGGAATGAAATTAAGTTTCACACGCTAATTATGTGACCTTTTGATTATCTTATGGAAGCGATTAATTATCAAATAATAATGAGTCTCTGGAACGGAAAAAGAATTGAAAATATAACTACTTGATCGCTACTTTTCTGCCAGCTACACACTAAAAGCTTGGATATTTATTTATGAATTATTAATCTTTAGACAACCAATCAATGAATTTAAAAATGAAATTGTGATCGCACAATGTTTATTAAGAAGATTTTGCGTCCAATAATTTAATGAAATCATTTGTTCGCGAGGCTAACATGAAAGTCAGCTTAAGTATTTTCACAATTTTTGGAGATGAAGTATTTACCATCAATAAGTAAATGGAGGAGAAGTCTTTTAATAAAATAAATTGAATGGTTCAAATGAAACGGAATTAAGTAACTTTTCTTCTGTAGGAAGTTTAATTGAAGTTTTGGTGGTATTAATTAGTTTATTTGAATTTAATTTCTTAATATTTCCTGACATGTTGTACAAACTCATTCATCTTATCCTTATAGGTTTTGTCATCCTTTATAAGCGACATATTAACTATGGGTTGGATTGGCAATTTAAAACTAACGACTAGGTGTAATTAGCAGACTCCTTCAAACTCAGGCTAATTAAAGCTTTAACATAGTCGCACTCTTCAACAAATCTTTAGCTGATATCAGTGATTATAATATTGGTGTAGGCGAAGGAATTTTGCATAAAATAATGTTTTAGTTAACTAATTTTTGAACCAGCGAACACCAGATATATATTGGTATATATTCTAAATAGGATTAATTTGATGTTAGCGTTAAACAATCACATTTTTTTAATAATAAAATTGTGTACGTTTTTCTTCTTTTCTTCTAGAATGGACTCAACACAATTTTTGTCATTCAGCGAGGAATAGCTTTCTATGGAAGGATGCTTTGAAAAAAAAAAAAAAAAAAGAAGCTATGATCTTATCTCCAAAGATAACGGCAACAATACAAATAATTTTTTTTGTGTTAAACATATCTATATGTTAAAAATATTTTAATTCAATTAAAAGAAGAGATTAAATTTAAATTTTTAAAAATTTATCTAACTAAAAATAATACTTGCTTGACTTTATGAAGTTCAAAACTTTGGTTATTGACGTAGAATTGAGAGATGATTGAACTATTAAAATAATAAAATTTAAAAAATAGACAGAGTTGGCAAGCGCTGAGAGATGACAACATACACCAACTTGGATGTATCTAATGGCTTCAATCCTAAGCTTAGATTCTTTCTAGTGTAAGACATATATGTTACATGCACTTAGAGATGGAAATGTCCCAAGGTAGGAGTAAGGAATATCTCTTTGTCCTCGTCTCTGAATGAATATAAACATAATTAAATTGTAAAATAACTAAAATAGATATATAGATGGTAACAAAACATGTATATAAATATATATATATATATATATATAATTAATAATATTTATAAAAAAATAATTAGAATGGGACCACGGAGAGTATGATCTATCTACATCTTTAATTTAATGTCATGAAATTTTGTTTTCATATCACCAACCCGTCAAATAAAAAAAAAAATCTCTAAATACAAGTTTTCAAATGAGATAATTTTCTTACCAATCACAGAATTTGAAGTTTTTGCTACACCAGCGTGGATTTCGAATTAAAAATACTATTTACCAAAATAAATGATTTATATGCTAACTTCGGGAATTGATCTCTCTTAATATTTGATGTATATTACTAAAATTCTCACTCTAATTAAATGTATGTTAAATTGTACAAAATATAAAACAATAATTTATCTTAAATATAATAATAAAAATGTTGATACTAAGTTCCAATACAATATATGGTTTCATTTTTATTATAAAAATTAATTAATACAATTAAATAATTTATTTTTCAATAAAAAAACACATTTTATAAAAAGGTTAACATTAATGAAAATTATATTAAAGTAAAATTTCTCTGTGTGTGTGTATACATAAATATTATATATATATATATATATATGATGTAAAGAGACGCATAAGATTAATTTAAATATTTAATTAAATATTAAAAATTAATAAACTTTAATTAAAAAATTGATTGCGTGGATAACACCGACAGAGACAGAGCGCCCATTAATCAATAATTGGTGATAAAATTGATTGAAACATTACTAAAATTTGAAACTACCCTGGTCACCGCACATCTATCATTCAAATTTTCATACTCTTATAGAACAAGTCCGCTTGCACATAAATAAATCTAGAGTAGTTTGGATATGTAGCATTTAGGAGGAAATATATGAATCTAATGGTACAATCTAATGGCTCAAATTTAATTATTGTAATTGTATGCACAAGGTTTTTAATTTTTTATTAAATAGTTTATATTTAAAAAATTACATGATTTAACCGTGAGCAATTCCCCTGAAGAATTATAGCAAATTTGAATTCTTGTGATAATACGTATGTTTCCAAGTTTTTAAATTAAGAAAAATAACTATATATAATTGGAAATAATCGTGTACAGTTATTTTTAAATTAAAAAATTATAATATTTCCTATTAGATAATAGTAGACAGGGACTTAAAAGTTTTTATTAATCATAAATTTGAAATATTTAATATAAAAATTATAAAATTCGGAATTATTTTAAAAACAGATGAAATAATATTTACTACAAAATACTATATAATTGTTAAACTTGTGAGTTTATTATCCAAGTTTACAATTGTATATAAAGAAAATTAGTCAACTTAATATAAACTTGGATTTAGTACAAATTCGAGTAAACTCGCAAGTTGTCTTATCGAGTCTACCAATTTTACAATTTTAATGTGTTAACTAACTTGTAAAGTCAATAATATAATAATTTAAACTCAAAACTAAATAAGATATAAATAAACTTTTTTTCCATGAAACCTTTACAATTTATTTTATCACAAGTTTGAATATGTATAAAAAATAATAAAATTACATTTAATATGTACTTACTAAAAAATAAAATAAATATTATTTATTTATTTATATTGAATAATTATTTATGTATGATTATCTTAAAATATTTATGTTGAGTGTTATAAATTACGAAATATAAATAGTTTTTGTTTGATTAAGTATAATTCAAATTATATTTGAATAATTTGATAATTACTTATTAATTAAGATAAATTTTTACGAATTTACATTATAAGTCTACATTACAAGTTTACATTATAAGTCTATATTACAAATTACATTTGAATAATTTTATAATTACTTATTAATCAAGATAAACTTTTACGAGTTTACATTATAAATTTACCTTTTTCTTACGAATTTGCATAAACTGAAAAATTTAATAAACTTTAAAAGACACTTGCCTTTGAGATATTAAAAACACGCAACAAATGAGTTTTGGAATGAAATCTCTGAGTCTCATCTTTCATAATAGAAAAGAGTTTGGTTTTCGAGTCTTCTAGAATAATTTTAAAATTCAAAGACTTTCATTAAATATTGTAAATTTATGAGTTTAGATTTTTTAAGATGTAAAATTTATCAAATACTCTAAAAGTTTAAAAAAATAAAAAAGGAAATGAGAAAGTGACTTAAAAATAAAAGAGTTCTATATGCATTCTTACTCCTTATATTATTTTCTTTCTCTCATTTAAAGTATTTTAAATTGTTTACAATAGATTTAAACTTTAAACTTATAGATCTTAATTTTTCTTTTATATTATACATATTAGGATACTGTATTGAGGCCGAATCAATCACTCCGTTGTCTCTCTGGGTTTAACAGAAGGAATCAAAACAAAGAATTCAAATTCACATTACTACTCAATAAACATATCTCCTCCTTCCTACTTCTCATTTTAAATTGCTCATTAATTGTGTAAGTTTCTATTTTTGTTTTTATTACTCTTATCTTCCTATATTATATATTTTAGTTAGCAAATTCATTACACATAAACTTTATTGATAATTCTAATCAAAATTAGATGATATTTTGACCATAAGTTTAATTTGATATACAATTAATTAAAGTAATTTTTTTCCTAAATAACAATAGCCACTGACATTATTCAAACATTGACGTTGTTAATCATATGAAAACCCTTTGCGTAAATATTCCTGGTCACATTATTATCTCATTCTGTATTGATGTTTTTGTTCATAGTGATGTCAATATATTTTCAAGGCGCCTATATTATGTATTTTGGTCGACTAATTCTTGACATAAACCTTTTTATAGCAATCAAGATCAATGTTAGATAATATTTTGACTGAGTTTATAAAATGAGATCTACAAATTAACTGAGTCAACGAAGAAGAGATCAACTCCATTAAAACGGCCTTTGCATAGCTGCAGAGGACTAATTTAAAGTTTCAACTTCAGTTTGCCACGTTTGCCTTCTTAGTCAGGGACAATATAGGATTCCATTATAAGGGGATACAATTTTTTAAATTAAAGATTTGAACTAAAAGAATAAATTTTTATAAATCAAAAGGTCAAATTCTTTTAAATTAAAAAATTAAATTAAAAATATAAAATAAAATTAAATATTAAAATTTAAAATTTAAAAATTCAAAGGAGCAACTGCCTCTCCTTAAGTTCATCCCTGCTAGAGCATCAACAAAAGTTTAGTTATTTTACAAATTATATATATGTGTATACATTCATACACACATATACTCACAAACACACCACTCTGAATTTTTCAACTGTTCCAGAGTCCTCTCTGTATTATAAGATTTAATAGTCTGCTTGGTGAGTGGAATTGTGGGCTTGTGATCTCTCAATCACTTTCAATACTATTGATAATAATAAAAAAAAAAAACAATAATTGCCTGCTTCATTTCGCTGGTTCATGAGATTATTTATTTAATATTTTACATAGCTGAATGCGTTTAGGATTACTAATTAGACAAACATAAACGAGAAGAATTTTTATTTTTATTTTTTTAAATCTCACATACACCTTTTTCACCCTTAAGTAAGTCGGCAAAAGAAAAGAACTTACTATAATGGGTGTATCAAAGAACTATCATCACTTGCCATATTTATTTTACTGAATTTTCATTGACTTTTTGTACCTATTTTGGGTGCTAAAAAATACCTAAGAATTGTTCAAAATGTAAGGGGAATATCAACTTTTGCCATGTATCAGGGTAAGAGAACTTTTTCCGTTGTGGTAATATCACTTTGTACTATTTTATGACATAGTGAGCTAATCTTTTTTAAAAACCATCCATTGTAGTAAAATTTTGAACGGTTGGATTAAGCTTTTAAATCGCTTATAGTTATCAAATCTAAATCTTTGAAGTTATCGATTTTGATAACTCAACTTCAAATGTAAACCATTAAATTTTTATAACAGTTACTGTTAGATTTAACTGAAAAAAATAGTACTGTAGAAAATTCATATAGGTATATTTCATATCAGAATCATATATGACACAAAAATGAATTATTGAAAACTTGGAACAAAATCTTATACTTCAAGCTCTTTTGAACGATCAAAATTTCGTATTGAAAGTCAACTTTGTAGTGGCAGCTAGCTAAAACAGAACAAACAGAAGCCGCGGAGGAGAAGGGGATGAGGAAAGTAGAATTCTAAGACTAGCCTAAATCACTTAGTTAAGCTTGCAACTTTGTCCCTAAATTATTATATTATATGCAATCCTATTTGTCAAAAAAATTAGAGTGCACGAGTTAATTTCTAAAATTACCACTCTTACTCGTTCAGCTTTTCAACATACTTAAGTAAAATTAAAATTTTTAGTACGTTCACAATTTTAAATATATTAATATATTCAATTAATAATATAAAGATATAATTGTAATATTATAATATTATTAGTTGATGAGGTACTCATATAATGAATATGCATGATTATTGACGAAGGAATTGGAAAGCTGGTAGACCGATCATAATCAAGCTTTATGTCTAAATCGACTTGCTCTTCTTATCCCTAGCACTGTAAGGTATTGACAAAGTTATGTAACAAGATTATTAACTATTCAACGTAAGTGGTACAAGAAAGTTTAACAACCAAAAGGGGTAAATTGGGTTCCATAAAAATTCAAACTGTTTTCCATTAGTTTAATGTTATCCTCAGTCAAAACTTTAAGATTCATCCTGAGTTTGTCAATTTCCTTTGATATATGAGGCTCTGTCTCTGTTTGACTAGCAGCAGCAATAGCATCCACCTGGAAAAGATTCACAGCATTTGACATAGAAATATGTTGATCCAATGCATATTAATAAATAAAATGCACAAATATAATGGTTTAGAATTACATGGAATAAATTTTTTAACTGTACGCGATCATAAAGTTTAATTTGATGGTTCAATTTTCTGTATAATTGGTGACTTAAAAACAGCATAATTTCTACCCTTAATTGTAGCGAATCTAAATCCCATCGCTTTCAATTCCAATTGGTCATTGATGTTAATGTGCGCATATCACTTGATAATGAGGGAAGGTCTATTTGCTGGCTTCCTTTTTTAATGGCATGGGACTTCTCTTGTTCAACTTTTGCTGCCAAATCATCCACTTGCCTGCAAGATAATAAATAATGTAGAAATTTGCAGCATCACTTATAGTATTAAATAGAATCCATTCATTTAAATATATCCCTGTCTAATCTTGCTTGTCCCATATAAATTACCAATATGTGTAGGCAAACTTAAGGGGATTTCGGATTGTGCCAACAAATTGTTTGTTATAGCAGGTCGTAAATTGAATGTAATTAATGGTAAAATAAAGCACAAAAGGCAAAAATGGAAGAGACATTTGCGTTCAGGCAAATTATGCTTAAGCAGTGCATCCTTTCTTGCGGATTTAAAGAGAAAGAAATATGGCAAAAAGGAAGAACAATAGGAAGAATCTCAGAGTTAAAAGAGTCACTTTAGCAGAAGATTATTTTTTATCTTCTAAACCAAAACATTTTGCTTTTCCTCTGATCCTTTTGTGTATTCTGCCCAAACAAAGTCAAAACCCACAAATAATATTAATAATATTAGTGCATTATGATACAGCTTCATTTTCTCAGTAATGGTGCTTCATAGATTCCATCACATCTTCCTGATTTCAATTTTGAATGACCTATCCCCACACCCATAAGTGATTTCCAAAGAATTATAAATTGATCCATCTTTGAACATGCAAACCGTAAATTTGCTTTACACAGCTCAAGACTTAAAAAAAAGAAACAAATGTAATTTATATTTTATCATGCTTTCACATGACTTAAATTTGCTATCATACAGTTTGCCTTATCCAGGAAATATTTTTCTTGAAGAAAAGAGAGGGCAAAAGGGACGGCTGAGGACACTAGATTCATGGTAAAACCTGTGAACTAAGTGTAGAGATTGATGAATAATAGAGCAATACTGCTCTGCAGAGACATTCCCAACCATCTGTGGGGATAGAGAAATTTCTGTTACAGCGCATACCAACTTAATCAGAAAACCTAATTAGAAACTATTATGATCAGTGAATTTAAAGAGAAAAGATCTAAACTGTTTACTCAGAATATAAGAACACAATGCATATCCCGGAAGTGTTCAGATTTCTAGGTGCTTAGTCTATTTCTCATGGTCTGAATATATCTGATCTGGAAGTTAGGGCAGTATTCGATCACTATAATTGAAACAAAAGCCACCATATTTCATTCCTTGCATTAATTCCTTCCCAGATTGTTCTGAATTCAGGAGCTTCTCCTATTTCTCGAGGGCTGAATATCGGATCTGGAAGTTGAGGCAATATTCGATCACTTTTGCCTTTTCTAGCTACAAGCAAGCGACGACACACTATTTGGCTTGCCTATTTTATGGTGGAACTACAAAATCAGCACGCAGACATGACAGAAACAGAACAAAACGCAGTACATGGTAGTCAAAATGGAACAAACATCCCCAAAACAGAACAAAGATCGAAGAAGACAGAGCTCTCCTCACCTGTGATGGGCGCTGATGGCGGATTCCGATGACGGTGGCCGGTTGAACTCCTGCTATTGCGTCACGCTCTCCGCTCTGATAAACAAAGAGGGTCCTGATGACCTGAGCGCAAAACTCGGACTTTTGTGAGTGTAAATTTTTGGATAACATTGGAGAGAGATAAATTCAAAAACAATGACTCGTTATAAAAATTTCTGGCCCAAAACACAAAGGAGTAAAATATAGTTTATCTTCCGTAATTGGGCTCAATTTTGTGTTGGTATATTTAGTTTAAATCTTTGGCATGTCCTATAAAGGTTAATAGAATAATATTTGATAATATAAGATTAAATATGATAGACTTGATAAAAATTTAATATTATATAATGTTTGACGTGGAATACAAGGATTTTCTAGTTCTCTGTAGATTGATTTATTATTATTTTGGTCATCCATAAATTATTCTTCTCAAATCAATCCCACGTACTTTCATTCCTTCCTAAATAGTACCTTTCATCACGCATGGAAGAATTACTCATAAGTTCTTCGATGCCCTCAAGTATTAAAGCGCATGGATACCCAAGCTAATGTGTGCTAGGAATGCCACCTGTAAAGTCGGTTCGCAGAAAGAGTAAAAGGAAAGATTAGAAATGACTATCCTAAAGTCTTTATATTTATAATATGACCCTAATACTTATTTGATTTATACTGTCACCCAAAATTAGTGGAATTCACATTTTGCTGATATATTTTAGTCATTTTGATATGAAATAAATATATTTTTTCTCATTATCTTAAAAAAGGCTTGCAACATTGTAGAATTAATTAACTCGATATTAGAATCGAAAAGAATGAAGACAATTAATAAGCGCAATTGTGTTAATGAAGAGTGTTCTTAGAATATTGGAAAAGAATAGATATATTTAAAAAATTATTAATGGATTAAAGATTAGAATTAAGTAAGAGGATGAATATACTAAGGTTTGAAGACGGAAAGATAGAAAATCTTTTAAAAATTACATGTAGGAGAAGCAATTAAGAAAGTGAGATGTTGTTGGTAAAGCTAATGTGATATCTGGATTTAAGCTTATGAATTTGCTTGGTTATTTCGCATTGTACTTACATGAATTTCTAAGCATTTAACTTGTAATATTTATTGAATTTTTAATTAATATGTATTTTTGTGATGAATTTGCTATCAATGTGTTGTAATTATTTATTCATTTTCACAAACTTGTGCATGAACTAAAAGGAAGCAATACTTTTACTTCCAACAATATTTTGTTCGGGTAATAATTATATAATATTTGTCACAAGTATATTATGAGATAGGAAATGTACTAATGTCCAAAATGAAATAAATAATATTTCAAATGTGTATCATATATGAAAAAAAATTGAAAATGGTTATTTAGGGCCTAAAATAGGAAGGATTATATCCGACCACAAATTGGTGAGAAATATCTGACCATTTTGTTGGTCGGATGTTCATGTTTCCGACCAAATGTGTATATTAAATCAAGAATAATGTAGGCCAAGCTCATTTATCAAAAATAAAAGATAAAAATAAAATTGAAACTGTAAGATAAAAGTTTTAATGTTTGAGTTAATTATCGGTAGCACTTACTCAATTGGTGTGATCTGCTCTAAATTCATATTTTTAATTTTTCAAATTGTGTTGTCAAATTTTGAAAAATATAAATGAGAGATACTGATGTAAATAGTAAATTTCACATTTAAAATGTGGTAAATTTTATTGTGTTTATATTATTAAATTAATAAGAAATCAAGTAAAAATTGAGAAAATTTAAATTTAATTGTTTACATGGGATAAAGGTGTGTATTCAAGGAAAAAGCTTATATGTATTAATTTTTCAATATAGTTATTACATATAATTATATAATGTTTTTAATTAAATTATTTATTTTTCATATTATTATAAACCTTTCATACACTTGTGGATTGATTGAAATATCTAATAACAAATATATAAGCACATAACTCTCATATTATGTTGAAAGGATTGTTCTAGTCATTAAAAGAATTTGGTGAATTTGGTCGGATCTTCTGACCATTAATATATCAGAATTTTCTACCAACCTCTTTCTACTTCTAATCACTTTCTACTTCACCCCTTTCAAACCTTTCCGACCTTTTGCAATTTTGATTTTTTGTTTTTTGCTCATCTCCCTAAACATCCATCTATAGTTTTCAATTTTGTTTTCTATCATTTCATTTCATTCTGTTACGTTCTTCTCTTTTTCTTCTATTTTTGTCTCCCAATATTTTCTGCAATTTTTACTTCTCATTTTTTTGGCTTCAATCATTCTCAATTGAGTTTTAACTCTCAATTTGCAATCTCAATCTTTACAAACCTTATGGCGCAAGCTCTCATATATAAGATATTTACATGTTTTTTTGGTTAAAAGTTTAAATATATAAAATGTATGGCAAAATTGTGAAATTTTATTAATACTGAGGCTTAATATATATATTAATCAATTAGGGTAATAATGCAATTTTAGAGAAAATTATCTCATACTTTAGAGGTTGTTTTCTAATTTTATCATTTATTTGCTCTTTTCAGTGCATGCAACTCTGGCTTCAAGATGTACATGTACTTAAAAATTCACCGGACTTATATCTACCTCAGCCAACAATTTTGCCACATCAGCGGAATGAAAGCCACGTCAGCCCCAAATTCAAGCCTTTCATCCCTACTTGCCTGAAATTGTGGTCTCTCATTAGTCGCTAAAGAGAGAAGAGGAAGCCATCAGCCATTCAAATGCTCGCCCCATAAGGCAGTATGAGTATGGTTGGAAGAGTGGCCGAAGAAGCAACCGAGGAGGGACTTTTTGCATGAGCCAGAAAGGTGGGCGGAAGCGGTTTCGCACCATGTTTGTGTTCAATTCGAAAAAGTTAGTGTTTCTTAAATCCCTCCCCTGATTTCATTGTTTGGAACATAATCAAATTTCAAGACTGTTTTAGGCACCCAAAGTAGAATAAATTTAATGGAATTTTCCTTTCTTACGTTAACCCAAACCAATATCATATGCCAGGTACTTTGAAGTTTCTACAAATACATTGCCGATTACTTTCAAATGGGATTTTTATTAATTGCCTTGTACATTACCAGGGATGAGTGTGCTCATAATCCTGTACAATACTTACTCCATTTTCTCAAATAAGTGATCAAGCAATGGGTGTTTTGAGACCCTTTTGACTAGCCATGTAAATGTGAGCTTAAATGGGGAGATATTTTCTATTATAGATAGAAGGAATGAGATTTCTTCCATTGTACAGATTTTAGATAAAGTTTACAATTTGAACTGGCTCAGTAGTTGTTATGATAAATTTAAAGTTTACATTGTGATTAGTTCCATATAATGCAAAGGAGTTGGCCCGACACTTAAAGGTGTAACTTATGATTTACTTGCTATATAATTGTCACGAATGTGCTATATGCAATTTGACCCACTTTGATCCTTTTTAGTTAAATAATAAATGGTAAAAAAACATTGAGCACAACTTATATTGAGCATATCTTCTTTACTTTATAAATCGACACAATTTGCTTTTGTCTATTTTTGTCTGCTATTAAATTTGACCATACAAGCATGTTTGAATAATTTAGAGATTCTAAATTGGTTAATATCGGTCTATAATGGTGTGACTGGTTGTAGGATTCAAGACAATGGGTGGTGGTGAAGGCACATGGTGGGAAGTTGTAACTTTTTTGAACTGCTGCAAGAAAATTTTGAAGTAAACTTACTGTTGGTGCTTGTGGCTGTCAGGACAATTATCTTACTTGTAATGTGGATTGGGAAATATATGTAAAGTGGGTAAATTTGATTTAGGTTATTTGTAAACTCTGATACATGGTAACTTGAACAGTAGGGATGTTTGTAAACTCTAATGTATAGTTGTATACTACCTGATGTTAGTAAAATCTGAAGTGTGATGTAATGGAAAGTTATCTCAAATTTTGTAACTTTGTAAACTCTAATGTATACTAACTGACGCTTTTGTCTATTTTTGTTGTTGAATTAAGCATCCCATTACAATAGATGTTGTGCAAACAAGTGGAAGTTGGACGAAAAAGTGAAATGCAATAAAATAAACTTTGATATCAGGTATATGTAACCTTGTTGAATTTAGCCGTTGTCATTGTTGAAAAATTACTGATGTTGCTGAATTAAGCATCCTATTACAATAGATGCTGTGCAAATACATGGAAGGTGGATCAAAAAGTGAAATGCAATAAAAGAATCTTCACTATCACATATATGTAACCTTGTGTAATAAATTTGTCTTAAAAAGAAAAGAAAAAAAGAAAAGAAGGAAAGTTAATTTAAATTAATAAAAAATAAAAAATTAATTAAAGTAAAACAAGCAAAATCAGAAAAAAAAAAACCAACAAAATGAGAAAAACCAACCAAGAAAAAAAAATGAGAAGCAAAAGGGCTCTGAAAAAAATGAAAGCTAAAAAAAAAGAAAGAATTTTTAATAACAAAAAGAAACAAAAAAAGAAATTGTAAAAATAAATAATAATGAAAAAAAAAAACTCCTGAGAAAACTAATGAGAAGCATCATACAAAACAACAAAAAGGTGGAAGGAAATCAGGAAGAACAATTGCAGTTAATTGGCACCCTTCTCCTGGCAACATATAAGTGATATGTAGGCAGAGAAAGACTCACGTTGATGGTAAACCTCAGACCCCGTTCTCTTTTCTGACATCGCTCTTTATCTTGTGCCTTTTCTTCTTTTTTCTCTACGTGTTGATGGCTTCTCGTGACTGGAATTTTGAACAGCTTCAGGGACTTTCTCGTGATGCTAGGATTTCAAACCGAGATGGAAGTGTTTTTTCAAGTTGACTTTTATAGTGATGGCTCTAAAAATGGCGTTTTCTTGCGATGTTCTCTGCTTGCGATTGGAGACCAGAATTTCAAACAAGGACGGAGGCTTTCTCAAGTGGCTGGGCTTCTCTGTAAATTTATATCACAATTTTTCAAAGAGGGATGGAGAGCAAAATTTCGAACATGGTTTCTTTTCCATCTCTCTTGGAGCGTTCATTCTCTGCGAATAGATAGCACGGTGATGAGCAGGGATGAAGGCCTCCTTTTTGCGTGTGTGTAGGGTTTGGGACTGATGTGGCTTTCCTTTTATTGATGCGGCAAAATTGCTGGCTGAGGTGGATATAAGTCAATGACAGTTGCTGCCAGCACACCAGAAAACGGTACACATCATCCTCCACTTAACAATCAAGGGATGGAGGGTTCTATTTGACAAGGAATGAAAGTGTGGGGGACTGATTTAAGAAGGATGATCAATGGGGGACCAAAATGATAATGGGTTACTCTCCAGAGGACTAAAAGGGCCTTTTATTCATTTGATGTGACACTATGTTAATTGCATAAAATATTATTATTCTATTTTGGGTTAATTTGATAGGATAAATATAAACTATCTTGACAAAAAATATCTTTTACTTAAAAAATTTTATTCATAAAAAAAAAAGAACTTGATGTTTTCTTGGCACTTATATACATTTATACTATTAGTAGTATATCAATATACATTGATGGTAGAATTAGAAAAATTAAATTTTGAAATAATGACTGATTGAGTAAAATCTTGTTTTGCTCAGTTATATATAGAATATTTATCAATTTGGTTGCTCTTAGATTTTTTTCTTCAATTTGTTCCCTTACATATAAATATTTCTTAATTCAATTTTTGACAAATAAAATCATTATCAATAATTTCTTCTATGTTTTTTAAATTAACTTAATTTTTGGGGGATGTTATTAATAAAAATTTTATTTGTTAAAGATCAAATAGAAAAGTGCTCATATATGAGGAACTAAATTAACAAAACATTTATATGAGGAACTAACTGAGAAGATAGCTTTGAGAAGGATGAAATGAAAAAATATATTATCTATAAGGAACTAATGTGATAAAAATTCTAGAGTTTGCATTTTTAAAATTAACTTATTTTTTAAGATATTATTGATAGCAATTTTATTTGAGGGATCAAACAGAAAAATCTAAATATATAAGGGACTAAATTGAAAGATAATTCTATTAGGGATAAAATTGAAAAATCTTATATGTGAGGGGACCAATTTGAGAAAAATTTAAATGAGTTTGTACTTTCTTAAAACTAATTTATTTTTTAGGATATTATTAATAACAATTTTATTTATAAAGAGTCAAATAGAAAAATTATTTCATAAGTGATTGACTAAATTATGAAGGCACTTCTGTGAGTGACTACAGTAAGAAGAAAATTTTATAAGGAATTAAATTGAAAAATATAATTAAAGGACCAAATTGAAAACTTTTTTTATAAAATTAAATTATTTAAATTGATTTATTTTTTGAGGATATTATTGCCAATAATTTTATTTTTGAAGAATCAAATAGAAAAATGTACATATTTGAGGGACTAAATTAAAAAAATAATTCTATAAAGGATCAATGGCAACTGAATATGTTCAATTTCAAAGACATATGTTGTTCCAGGCTATAAGCACAGGGAGCAACGGCAATTGAGGCGAAGATTTGATGGTAAAGCAGGAAAGGCCCAAGAAATATAAAACATAGCTCAATGCAGCAAAGGAAGTTGACTCCAATTAGAGGCAGAGTGAATCCATGCCTGTTTATCAAGTTATCTGTAGGGACATTTTTGTTATTTTTTTCGCATATGCATAAATGAGCTTAAGTGGTTCAAGGGTTCAAGTGTTGCCACATCAGCTTCCATGTAGATATGACACATCACCTCTGTTTGCCACTTCCGTAGATTTTTAACTGTGTTATAATAGATTTAAATGGCAGGGACCATGCATTCTTGAGACTTTTAAAAAGTATAAGGAGTTTTTTGAAAAAAATAAAGTACAAGGATAAATTAAAAATTAATGCAAAATATGGGGACTAAATGATTAGTTTTTTTTTTCTTTTTAACAAAATACTAAATTTCTTATTCAAATTATGAGAATTGTGATAAATTTAAAAGATGACATAAAAAAAATGTGTTTAATTGTCATTTTTGCATGTTTTTAGTCTTGTACTTTGATTATGATTTTAGTGTTTTAGTTAGGAAATCAGGTCTCAAATAGTTCTTTTGAGTTGGTTTCAAGTTGTGGAGATAATTTGCTTGATTTAAGTGTAGAAACAAGACATAGTATGCTTTTTGTTATTGATGAGCTATAAATTGGAACGTAAGTCGTATATGATGTAATTCATTATTTTTAATCAGTAACGATAATTCATCTTTCAACCCATTTTTTTTCCTCTTGGATGATACAAGCACAGAAAAAAGGCTTAGGAAGCTTCTAAATGATATTTGGATAGATTTTCACATTTTTATATTGGGAAAAATTCAGAAGTTAGTGAGAGAGAATATGAATTTCATTTTAGTGTATAGATTTTCTTTATCTGTATCTCTCTAGATCGTCTTTTTCATCATCTTCTTCTCTCCTCTGGTTCTAGTGAGGAAAACTTGCAAAAACTTATTTTTTAGCATTGTAATTTTGATTTTGGATGAATATTATGGGTATTTTAGCTGTGTGTAATTAATTTTGCACATTTAGCTAAGGAATAAAATTATGAATTTTTCAATAGTTGTAAGAATTACTTGAACTCTATTTTTTTCTTTTCTTTTTGATATTTTAGCATTCCTATACTACTTGTGTTGTCTTTGAATAAATAGATGATAGGGCCTCTTGTTTATTTTGCTCAATAATGCTTATTTTCTATTTGGTTTAATTGAATTTGTATTTGTATCATTAAACCAAAAACGAGTGGAAAATTGGTACAAGAGATTATGATTGTGCTTTCTTTTATATTAATGAAATGTGAAAAGTAATTTGTTGAACTTTGTTTTTTTTGTTTTAACAAATTAGAGTAGGTGATTTCTTGATTTTAATGCAATGAACTAATTAAATCTTAAATACTTATTTGTGGTTGTTAGTTAATTAGGATTTGATTAGAGAACTTTTTTTTAACCAATATATTTAAGGAAGTCTAAGTTGCTAGAGTTTATTAGTAATTATAACTACTCACTACAAAGAGAGAAGTAATCTTTTAATCAAGGATCAACAATTGAAGGATCAAAACATAATATTCCTTAGCTAGGTACTTTGTTTCTTGATTTAATTTCTCTTAATTGACTTTTGTATTTAAAATATTTCCTTACTTGTTCATTGTTTAATTTCTTTAATTTTGGTTGTTGTTGTTCTTGTTATATTTTTGCTAGGCCCCCAATTTTATTTCTTTTTTTTATGTGCTTTTTTAGTCATTCAAAAGTATTGAAATTATTAGTCCTTGTGGATACCACCCAACTTACCTTTGTCACAATAATTTTATTATAGAGTAGGTTAATTTTTAGTTTTGTGGATTCAACACCCATCAATTTATGCAAAAATTCTTTTTTTTTGTTGGGATAAAAAGACTAGGTTCAAACAGGAATGAAAAAATTATAGTTATCATAATAAAACAACATCCTATGAAAATAATTAATCTATCTATTGATGTTAGTCGAATGACCTATTATTTTGCTCTAAAATTGCTTGAGCAAGTTATATATGTATGTGAGAATTTATAATCCATAGTGTCGATCCTACTAATAGAGCGATTTTATCAAAAGATAAGTCTATTTTTCCGTGAGCAGCGTCTGAATAAGCTGAATATGCGCATTAGGCCAACAACCCAGCTAAAAAATCCACTGTAAGAGGGATTTGATTGCTTTTTGAACATTTTCCATCCCCGTTGTCTTATTGGTCATATCGTTGAGGAGAGCAAAATTTTTAATATGATGCAATGACTTGAAGTAAGATTTTTTCACATTATTTCTAATATTTTAGACAAACTAACAAGTTTGTTTGGTAAAGCACCTTACACAGTTGTGACTAAAGGTTAGTTTCATAATATACTTGTCCTTTTACTATGCTTGATCTTACATTTATAAACATATGCCATTGAGTTTTACGTAGGAAAACTTTATACAAAATCATATTCAATCTCACTCCTTCATTTAAGTAAAACAAGGCTCCAAAGAAGCAGGGAAACGAGGATTCAATATGCTAACATCATTAACTATACTCCTATATAACATCATAGTTTGACTCGATAACAAACATACAGGATTAAATTATACAAAATAACCACATTTCATCGTGGGTACACTTCAGTAATTAATGCATCATTCATAGACAAAAGAATTGTAGAGCTGGAAGACTGACCAAAATGGAGATCCTGTTGGAACACGCTTGGTGTTCTTCCTCACAGGAAAGATGCAGGTTGCTGAGGTAATGACAAGAAACAGTATAATTATTTAGCAGGAGTGATACAGATGCCATTGAGGGTCTATCTGATGGATTTTCCTGGACACACAATAAAGCAATATGGATGTATCTGATGACTTCATTTCTAGGACAAGAGCCTCTCACTGTCGGATCCAACAACTCCAAAGGTGTTCGATTTGTCCAATTTTTCCAAGCCTGCAGTAAAACTAGCGTTCAATTTCAGTGTTTCTTGTAATAGAGATTTGTTTTTTTTTTTTGGGACAATTGTATTAGAGATGTTTATTAAAATTGCAAGTTAGCTTTCCATGTCTTACCCTAAAGACTAGGTCTAAAATAACATATAAAATGTCTTAGGCCAATGGGGCCTGGCCCAACCCAAAATTTAAAATTTTCTTTAAAAGAAATTTGGTCAACCTTGCCCAGTTTATTCCTTAGGCCTAATAGGTCCAAGCTAAGTAGTTTTTTTTTTTTTTTTTAAATGAGTTATCATTTTTCCAACTCGGAATATATATCTCTTTAAGGATGGAACATGCTAGCCCATAAAACTTGGCCAATTTTGACTCTTCTATCATTTCTTTGTCACCGAGCACTTCTATTGGACATAAACATCAATGAAGGAAATATGCTAACTTATATAGTTTATGCTCACAATGCTCAAGAGGTTGTCTTCCCGATTAAATTGATGGAAGTTGGAGGTTCTCTTGTCACTAAAAATTTCTAAAACTAATACTCCAAAGCTAATTACATTCGATTTCACAGAGAATTTTTCATATATTGCATATTCAAGAGATATGTCACCATATCAAAATAACAATATTAATAAACAAATTCAAATAAAACAATACATATGTTTTAGCAAAAGGAATATCAAGTTAAATAATGAGAAAGAGATATGATGATATTTTAAATATAAATGTGTATATATATATAGAAATATTCTACCTATAAATGATGCTATATCTGCTTTGCAAGATGGTAGAGTGGCCAATAACTTACAAAGTTCCAACTATCCTTTTAGCACTTGTATTTTCAGTTTGACCAGAATGGAAAATCTTTCCTGTACCAAAATATGAAATCTTTGGGTTCATGTTGAATCTAATAGAACATCGCTTGCCTTCAAATCATGGTGTATTTTTTTAAGCCGAGAATCTTCATGAAAATATTGCATTCATCAAGTGATTTCTACTATAATCTTAGAATGCTTTGACCAATCTTATAATATTTGATTTTCAGGACCTACAAATTTTCCAAATTCAAAAAATTTTAAGTAAGGAATAAACTAACTTTCTCAAATGACTTACTTCAAATTTTAAAAAAACTAATTCGCTTCGAAGTTACAGATTTTGGGCAAGGCAAAAGTTAACCTTACTCTTAAATAATTGTCTAGAATGCAGGAATTTTTTAACAACAATATTGCAAGAGAGAATCAGAAGAGTTTAGAAGATTCAAACCAAATAGAAAATGATCAAGGCTTTTGTTTGGAATGTATTCATAAACAAGTATCTTCTCTTGTCCTTCCAAGCAAAATCCTAATAACCTGGCTAATTTTTGTGTTGAAGTTAGACCACAATTGTAGCCTCTTTCTTAAATTCTATTGCCCTTACATGGAGCATTTTGTTAACCTTTTCACTGCTCTCTCTTGTCCATTATAAAGGGTACCCTGAGAACATACCTTCCATCTATCACACCCTTTAACTAAGGAAAAGTGACTAACATGGCAAATGAAGTAAACCTTGTCCCTACCAACTAAAACAAGTTAGACAAAATAATCATTTTTATCATAAAGTTACATGATAGCAACACTACATTTTAATGGCCCATCACATGATGCATTTATGATGGTCAGACATAAGCTTACAATTAATTACATGACTTTCTTGTGGACATTTTTGATAGAATCTCCCTTGACAAGTGGACCTTTCAAAAGTTCCTCAATTAAGGCTTGTGAATCAAAAAGGAAGAGAACTTTTATCTCTCAAAGATTACATCTAGAAAACTCGTAAATATACAATACAAATACTAAATCTTTGCTTGTGACAATTGAAGCTACTAGATTACAAAATTTACAATGTTCAACAAGAATAAGAAATAAACTGCGTCATTGCGAACAATATAAGGCTCACTAAGAAATACCTAACTTGACTCTATGCAGTCAAAGGTTTCATGGTCAACATTACTTTATGAAAAACATAGATATAAAAGGATTAAGTGAAACCACTCAGTGAACAAGTAATACTAATTATACTATTGTCACGACCCTAACCAAATAGAGATGACCGGCATGAGGAATGAGGTATCCCTTGCCCTCGAAAGCCAAACTAGCATATAAACAATTAGACTTTTACTTAACATGCAGAATCTTCATTAACTAAAATTGAATAGAGTACCTACAGATGCATATACAAAAAATATTAGCCATCTTTGTGTAATAATTTTAAGAGAGTCTCCCCTGAAATATGAACCTCTCAAAATTTCTCTAACAAAAAATTTGACACACACAACAAGATGGAGAGCTCTACTCTTCCAATATATATATACATATACAACAACCCATAGTCACCTAATCATAATAAAAGACCATCTACCTATATACAAGGGAAATTACTAAATCAAATTTCAAATTTACAACCATAGAAGAGCTCTTGCCCTTGCAACAAGGCTTACCAAAAGCAAGAAACACCCATAAGCTCCTACCTTATAGGTGGGTGTTTTGGACTGGCGTTGTGATATGAAAAATGTTAAATAGCATGGGTGAGTAAAGACTCAGTGAGCAAATAATACTAATTATACAACCTTAGTAGAGCCTTAAAAAAAAAAAAAAATCATATTTTGCCTTAAAACTATACATCTTCCATGTTTGATATAGATAGTGTGGTATGCGTAACAAACCTTACACTTTAATAAATGCCTTGATAATAAAATTATAAAACTAACTTTGAATATAAATATATCAGTACATAAGTAATATAAGAATATTTCAAAACCAATTGAATGCTTCGGAACATCGTACATAACCATTACATATATGAAACAAAGCTAGCCTAAGGCTAGTATAATCTTAGAACAGAGTAGATATCATTCACGAGCTTCAAGCTTGGAATATTCATAATAATGGCTTTAAGCCTTAAACAGACTATCATAATGATAGCATCATGCCCACTCATATCAAATATAGATTGCAGTGCATTATAGCTAACATCTACTACCGTTAACTACAAGGTCTCATTTGGATGCATTCCCCAAAAATATCTTTAACATATATACATCTGTAATCAAATATCGAGGCTTCAGAAAACTCATAACCAAACTTTTTCATAAAGACAGATAAATGTATTAGATTTTAGAATCCCAACACTTTGTGTACACAGAATCAAACACCTTCTTAATTAAGAACTATATATTTCATGAATATAGAACTAGAATACTTTCAAATACAACAGAAGTTTAGAAATCCAAAAATTTAGAAATATTTTAACTCAAAAAACTTAAAACTCAACGAAATTCCAAAATACAGAGTCATTAAATGACTAATGCCAGTATTTCAAATATTTGTAATTCCAGAAGCTTGTCTTAAGGCACAAAGAGATTAAGAAACATTTTTTTTTTTATGCTAAGAAACATCTTAACATAAATAAATTTTAACAAATTCCCACAATAAGTTGGCATTTAAAATCCATTACGGTACTTTATTTCTTTTCTCTAAGGTCATCAGTTATTTCTCTTGATGATTTTAATGACCATAATTAATACATATATTCAAATACACAACACAAATACTTTTGCCACCCAAATAGTCCATAAATTTACAATTTCACCCTTACCAATAGCTACCTTAAATAATTTATAGTAAAAATATTCAAATGTCTTTAATAATGCTCATATGCCTCTAAATTCACATGATTTCCATTAACTTCACCTCCTATTTCTTGTATTATATCCAACACAAAACATTGATGCTTCTTATTATGAAATAACATTAAACACACTTGCCAATCATAATTATCTTAATTGTAAATTCCAATACCTTACTAGTTCCCAAATAACTCAATCATTGTCTCTTTTAACGCTTAAGTTGTCCAATATTACCCATGGGTTAAAAGTTATACCAACAATAACCAAAGTAATTTATTTATTAATTATAATCATTCCAATGCACTTTCATTTATCAAGCTTCCTCTAATTAATAATTCCTAAGTGACTTACCATTTAAACAATAACTTCTTCTCTTTGAGGTCTAATGACACTAGGGAATTAAGGAATCTCCATATATTATCACTTAACTCACTTTAACTCCTATCAAGAAAAGAGAGGTTTTTAATTAAGTAATCCAATCATCAAATTGACCATTGGGAAGTGTTAGATACATACCTAAGACCAAAACCCCTAAAAAAGTTCCTTAAATTCCCTTCAAATCAAGCTTTAATTTGATTTTTTTGGTTACTATTCATATTCATAGCCTAAAAAGGGGGATTCTCAATTCTAAAGCAAAATCACGTAATTAATCACTTTAATCAGTAGAGAACTACACGAAATGAAATTTTAAAGGGAAGCCCTAACCAAATTTCAACTCAAACTCATCAATTTAAGCTAATTTCAGCCAACTGCTATTATTCACATGAGTTTTGGATAGCCAAAAAGGAACTTTAAATTCTATTGACATGAAATTATGCTCAAACATCATGGAAGAATCATTTAAAATTCCTGGACGAATAAAACCCCCATCGAAAATGGAAGAGAAGCTTACAAATCGAACTCGAATTCCTTTCCTTATCGCGACTGACGTAGGGCTTTATTAGGGGAAGTTCTCATTGGAAACTACACCTTCTTTGGCCACTAGTACGACAGAAGACGATGATAGGCAACGGAGGGCTGGTTGCTAGTGCGAATTAGTGGTAGAAAATGCCTGAAGTATAAAGCTGAGAAGAAGAAAATGAAGACACGTTGAAGAACTTCAACAAAGAAGTAAAAAGGAAGCTTAGGGCGAATATTGTAATTTTACTCTTAAAAGGACATGTGGTAGCCAGAATAAAAAATATACTTTGATGCACAATGGGGAGATTGCATAGGTAACGCTTAGACACTTGAGCCAGCTTAAGTTTCATGAAAATTGCTATTTGAATTAATATAAGAGTTCTCTTTAATCTCCCATTTCCTTAACTAATTAGATTTTTATATTTTTCCTTAATTAAATTGCTTCTTCCCTCTAACTTATGTAAATACTCACAAAATTATCACTCAAGGATAGAATTACTAAATGAAAATTTTTAGAATATTACATTCTACCCTTTAAAGAAATTCAGTTCTTGAATTTGAAATACACACATACCTCAAGTCTCAAATAGGTGCAAATATTTATCTCGTATGTCATTCTCTATCTCTTTAGAACAAAGCTTCTTGACTTGCCTATCAAGAATAGCCACAGGAACTTCTTTATAAGTCAAATTGACATCCAATTACTCATCTTAGGCTTTAGTACATGAGATGGGTCGGGCTAATACTTCTTAAGCATTGACACATGAAACATAGGATGTATGCCCACTAACTCTGAAGGTAGGCCAAATGATACGCCATTGTTCCAATTCTTTCTAGGATCTCAAATGGCCTAACATATTGTGGGCTTAATTTTCTTTTCTTTCTAAATCTCATTACATCCTTCATCGAAGACACACAGAGAAATACTTGATCACCCATCATGATTTCTAAATCTCATCACCAGTTATCCACATAGACTTTTTGTTTGCTCTAGGCAGATAACAACCTTTCTCTAATTAACATCACCTTGTTTATTGCATCCTAAACTAGTTCTAGCCCCAATATTCTCGATTCACCCACTTCAAACTAACCTACAGGGGATCAACATCTTCTACCATATAATGCCTCACAAGGTGCTGTTTGAATATTCGCTTAGTAGCTATTATTATAGGAAAACTCAGCTAAGGGTAAATAGGTATCCTAACTCCATTCAAAGTCTAGGATGCATGATCTTAACATATCCTCTAGAGTTTAAATTGTATGCCATCCATTTGTGGATGAAAAGCCATGCTAAGATCCAATCGAGCTCCAAACACATCCTAAAAAGCCCTCTAAAACCTAGAGGTAAATTAGGGTCCTTAATCAGATATAATTGAAATGGGTACACCATGAACCTTCACAACTTTATTTAAATAAATTTGAGCATACTTTACTGCATATATGTTGTCTTCACTGGAAGAAAATGCTCAAGTTTGGTCAATTTATCAACAATTACCCATATGGAATAAAAAACCTTAAGAGTTTGAGGTAACCCTCTTATAAAATCCATGGTTATCCTTTTCCATTTCCATTTTGGTATTTCAATCCTTTGAAGTAACCCAGCTAGTTTTTGATGTTCTGTTTTCACTTGCTGACATATTAAACAATGAAAAACAAATTCTACTACATTTTTCTTCATTCCTTCCCACCAATACCACTGTTTCAAGTCCTGATACATCTTGGTTACTCATGGGTGGATTGTATAGGGTGTTTAATGAGCTTTTTCCTAGATTTCCCTTTTAGATCTCATTGTTGTGAGATACACATAATCATTGGTCAAACCATAATACCCTTTCTAAGTTTAGGGTAAATGCACTGTGCAAGATCATAATCATGCCTAATATCATCACCTTCATCATTGTCATCATATGTAACATTCTTGAAATTTATATGCAAAATGTCATATTTTAAGTGAAAAAACTTGTTCACATGGTGCCAAATATCCATAGTAAAATTACTTAAATACCTTTAAATACTACATCTTTACTATTAGATCCTTCCTTTCATGTTGAAAATGCACAAGCAAATCCATCATGTTTAATGAACAGTATCCTAACTCCTCTCCAGCCAACTCCATTCAAATCTTTCCAAGACCCATCGTTGTTTGGCCTAAAAACTTAAGGTTCTAGTAAGGTCAGTATGAGATGTGATTCCAATAAAAATTTGCATAATTCAGAGGTCTTAGTCAAAAAATTCTTTTGGGCTTTGATTGCAAGGTGAATTTTGTCCCATTCTCTCTCATTTGCACTAATTAATTTCATCTAACAAGCTCTGAATTGTGAAGCCCCATTTCTACAGCATGTTTATTATGATTTCATATGAATTTGTCTTAATCTGGTACATTTCTCTTCAAATTTCATTTGGGCTTCACTTCCTCAGTAATTTTAAGCCTTTTCTCTCTCATTTCCAATTATCAATTCAACCATAAGGCTTATAACTGAAAACCTTTAAATTTGTAGCGTTCATATGTGAAAAAGTTTGAATTTGGAGCACAATTCAGTGTGAACTTCTCAATTTGAGTTAGGGCCTCATATCTTAGGTGAATTTTAGACCTTCTCCCCTGACCAATTTTGTGTTTAAACTCTAAGGTTGATGATGCTCAATATGACTATGTGTTTTTCATATGTGTAGGGTGATGAAATTCAAAGTTTTTGGCCTCCTCTAGCCTCATTGAATATCTAAAAGATGGAATAAGGCCAACGGGAGTTTTTGTTTTGAGTCGTTAGTAGGTTTCATAATTTTTATTAATTATAGTGGATTTTCATTGATGTAAAAGGAAGGAAAGATGAATGGAAAACCTTGGTGGAGTTAACTAAGTGACCGTAGATGATTATCTCAATTTATTGACTAATTTGGAACTTGGTTGTTTGATCCTTGATGCCACATTAGTGAAATTGATAAATTCTTAAATATGGAATAAGAGTATAATAAAATATTTTGGAGAAGATTTAAGACATGGAACATTATTTAATATCATGGAATTTATTTCGACTATGTGAGTATCTTTTCCTAAGTCATTGATGAAGTTAAATGGGCAGTGATAAGGAAAAGTAAAAGTAGTGACAAGCAACTTAAGAAACCATAATAATGGACTATGTATGTATTTAAATTTTGGACTTAAGTCAATTAATCTTCCATTGATGGGAATTCACTTGAACTTATAGCATGGAGACTTTACCTAATCTTGTGGTATTTTCCCAAGTGCTAGATATTAGTTTTGACAAGTGGGTTGAAGAATGAAATTATTACCATATTGATCATCAGGCCCTTGGACAATTTTCCTAAAAGGTGTAAAAACACTTAGTTATAAATTTAGTATCAATTCATTTTCATAACTAAACAATTCTAAAATTTAGAGTCAGGGAAACTTAGAAAATATAGAATCACAATTTCATAATCAAAATAATTCAAAAATACATAACAGAGGAGTTTAAGAAATCCAAAATCATGGAAAATTAGAAAACTCATAATTAGTGAAATTTAAAAACATAAAGTCAGAGTAATCTATAATTCCATAATTTCTAAAGTATTCAGAGAATACATATGAGGTTTATAAATTCAAGAAGTCTGCCCAAAGCATAAGGAAATTTGAATATTGCATATTTTGTTAAAAAGTAGCGTAAAATAGAAAATTTTTATAATAGAAAACTCCTATTGGCTTTATTTTTTCTCTTAAATGTTCAATAAAGCTCAAGGAGCCCAAAAACTTTGAGTTTCATCACCCTACAAGTATGAACTCACATAGTCAAATTGGGGTATTTTAATCCTAAAGACAAAACATGAAATTGATCACTAAATTCAGGGGGAAAGGTACATAATTTACCAAGGATATGAAGCATCGTCTTAATTTGATGATATCACACCAAATTAAGCTCCAAATTCAAACTTTTCGTGCATGAACAGTGCACATATTTGGGGTTTTCGATTGTGAGCTATATGGGTGAAATTGATAAGTGGAAATGAAAGAGAAAGGGCCAAAAAACCTTAAGGAATCAAAGTCCTCACACAATTGAAGAAATCACGCAATGAATCATGTTTAGGAATTTGTTTGTGTTGTAACAGTGTTGTCATGAGGAAATTTGAAATTTAGAGCTAAACTAGTCAAATTGTTCCATAAAAATGAAAGTTGTTTGAAATTAATCCTAAGATCAAAGCCCTACGAAGAGTTAGAGAAAAAACACCAAAAACATGCTCAATCAAGTTGAAATCATGTTAGGGCTTGTCTCACTAGAAACCCCACATTTATAAGCCAAAATGAAGCTGAAGAAGGTGCAGGGATGACGAATGACCTCTAACGAGCACAAACTGTGGTAGAAGGTTAATGAAAAAATGCTAAACAAAGAAAAACATTGTGAACACATGGAGGAAGAAAGAAAGCACATGATGAAAGAGTGATAAGGAAGATATAGTACCAAGGTTATGTAGGTAATTTCCCTAGGGGATACTTGGCACTATCAGAACAAAAATTTATGTAAATGCCTTATTTGCACACTCTAGTTTCAAACACAATGGTTGGGAATGCGTTAGATAGGGTTTAGACACTTATGCCAACTTCAAACTCAGATATAATGATCTTTCAATTCATATTTAATACTTCTTAAATTTCCTTTTTGAATGTTCCCCCATATATTTTAAATTTATCTTGCCTTAGGTGCATTTTCCTCCTTTCTTTAACTAATAAAATTATATTAAAAGAGAAAACAATTCCACATAAATTACTAGAAAATTTGAAATTTTTGACAAATTTAAATCTCTAACTAAATTTCATTAATTAGTGACTAATTAATGATGACTGATGAAAAGGATCAATTTGTTTTTCAAATCTTCAAAGTTAGTGACGAACTTAAATTGGTCACTAATTTGATTATTTAGTGATGAATTTGTGAAAGAATTTAAAACATTTAAAAATCTATTAGTCAGTGATAAATTAGTGACAGACTCCTATATATGTATTTAGTTTAATTCATTTGTATTTTATAAATCTAATTTATTTAAAAAATTTTTTAAATAAACTCAAAGAAATATTTAATCATGAAATTTTTAGAAGAAATATATTAATATTTTAAGTTCATTAAAAATAATAAATTAGTAGTCAAATGTTTATCTTAGACATTTTAATCGTGGAAGATTTAAAAGCTATATAATAATATTTTAATAATAAAGGTTTAAAATATTTATAGAAAAATAATATTTATAAAATTTTGAAAAAAATTATTGATCTTGAATATTCTTGAAGGGAATAAATTTAATATTTTTTTGACAAAATATTTGTTAAGAAATGGATTATCTATATATATATATTGTATTATCTAATCTATGTCGTTGATTTGCACCATCATAATCCCTTTTTTCTTATTCTTCTCTTAGTCTCTTCCCTTGATCATCCTTCACATTCACACATCCTTTCATCTCCTCCATTTAAAACGTAAGGCAAATCCCAACCCTAGCTCTAGTTGTAATCTTTGTGACCATTCATCTTTGGTGAAAGGTGATTAGTAGAGTTAGTGTTAGTTTTCTTTCAGTAATTGCTTACTTTCATGTCTCCACCTGACAAAAAATTGGGGGTTTTAAAATCTTGATGCTCTTTTGGGGTTGTAGTAGATCATTGATTAGTAGAGTCATGCTCTTTATCCCTATCACATATTTGCAAACTAATCAAAAGAATTTGTACCTCTTAATGTCGAACATGCATTAATGGCATATTTCATTGCACACCGATTGCTATTTCCGTAATCCCAAGCTAAATTAAATAGAACCTTTGAGAACATTGGTGGTTAGTGGATCCCATATGCTCATTATTATTTTATTTATTGCTCCACACCTTAAACCCTCAAAACTAGAGTGTACTAAACTATAATATATAAATCCATCTTCATCTTTATCATCAGATTTCCAAGGCATTTTACTTTTGTAAAATCATGTTTGATAACTTTTAAAAGGTATATATATATATATATATATATATATATATATTAGAATATCGTATAATATCTAGGATTTAAACCTATTAAGATATTATACAGTGTCTACCCATAAAGGGTGCTCATTAAGTAAGGCTAAAATAGTAATTACAAGAATTACTACTAAACCATAACCCTAGCTAGCCTTTATAGAAGGGCTAGACTATTATACGATAGATGACAGAGATCCTGAAAATATACTCAATAGAGACTTAAGACGCTTTGAAAGAATACCTGCGAGTATTCTGTAGTCGTAACTTGAGAGGAGATTTAGGCTGTGGAAACCTAAGATATACCCAATACACTGTAGGTATCTTATACGATTAGTGATCCCAGCTAGAGTCAGATCAGCTTTTGCAACTAAGGAGAAATATGTAAGTCACCTAACTTGAATTAAATTATAAATGTGTTCTTTATTTAATTCCTTATATATATATATATATATATTATATAAGTTTCACATTAATATATATTATTCTATATATCTAATATGCATTTATAATAAGAACTTCATCATAGGTATATTTTAAATTTATAGATGTTGAATTCACAAAATAAAGGCGTGGTTCTAACTAATTAATTGATTTTTTAGTGTTAAGAACTTAAGATAATGAGTTTTCATATTAGAATGCTAGTTCCATCCAAATGGAATCTTACTCCTTTATGTGTAATATTATTATTTTAGTCGATAAAACTATCAGTCAAATCCAAATTAAATAACCTTTTCTCTCTTTTTTTTTTCTATGCTAGAATGATATTTTGTAGACTTAAGCATTTGTTTAAGTTTAATATGGTTTAGTTAATGAAATGTTTATATGATTTATTCAACAACTAAGCATCTTATTAAGCATGTTATTAGATTTTAATATTAAATATGGTTCCTATACTATCATCTTAAGAATGGTTTTCTAATCTTTTTCTTTTTCCTTTTGATTGTCACATGTCTTTTATATATATATATATATATATATGCTTTTTTTTTTTTTTTTGCTATGTTAAACTTGCCTTATGTGTTCCTTTGTATTCTCAAGTTAAATTTATTAGCAATATATGTTGTCTTAATTTCTTAGTTAGCCTTAAAATGGTTCTAGAGTACAATGAAGAAATTGAAGGGATCCTTATTGTACATATGATTTTATTCTCTTTAATATAGAATAGTGTGAAGAAAACTTCTAATTATTAAGTCTTTTAAAACCTATATAATAATTTCCCATTCATTCTTTTGTAGCTTTTAATATTAAGGCACAATAGAATGAAGGTTGATAGGATGTGGATGCATGATTGGTGTGACTGAAGTAGAAAAGGACTAAATGATATGTTTATAGATAGAGTAGATCAATTTATAGCATTTGCTCTACCTCAAGCAACCTTAGTCTTAAATAGCCAAATAAGGTGTCCTTGTTTACGGTGTGATAATAGAAGATTTTTAGAAGTGGAAACTATCAAGGTTCACCTTTACAACCGTAGTTTTACCCCTAATTATGACTAATGGAGCTTTCATGGAGAACCTTTATATTATGATAATGTTGAATGTGAGGTTGCAGATGATAATGAAAGAGAGGTTAAAGTTGATAATGAGGAAAATGTTGATGTTCATGTGTAAAATCCATATCGTACTATGATTATATATGTCGCTAGACCTAATTTCAATCTTAACATTGATATAGATTTAAATGAACATCCAAATGAAGATGCCAAAAAGTTTTATGACATGTTGAAAGCTGCTAAAGAGCCATCATACATAGGATGTAGTGCATACACTACATTATCAACAATATCAAGATTGTTAAACATCCAGAGCTCAACTTGAATGAGAGTTGTTATAACTGTATTTTAGAATTTATGAAGGAGTTACTACTAGATGAAGCAAAATTGCCTACTAACTATTACAAGACTAAACAAATGGTAAGGAAACTTGGGTTAAAGTATGAGAAAATAGATGTGTGCAATAATGGTTGTATGCTTTACTATAAAGAGAATAAAGAAAGAAGTGATTGTTTAGTGTGTAGTCATGCTTGTTATAAGCCTAGAAGCAGAGGTGATGGACATAAATAGGACAAGCCTTACAAAATCTTGTGTTATTTCCCATTGACACCAAGATTACAATGGCTTTATATGTTTACAAAGATGGCTAAGCACATGACATGGCATCATAAAACTATACGATAGTTAGGTGTCATATACCACCCTAGCAATGGTCTAGCATGGAAGCATTTTGATCAATGTCATCCTTCTTTTGCATTAGAGCCTTGAAATGCTAGGCAAAGACTATCATTAGATGGATTCACTCCATATGGGCAATTAACACATCCATATTTATGTTGGCCTATAATTGTGACACCATGCAATCTTCCCCAAGGGATGTGCATGAAAACCCCGTATATGTTTCTAACTCTTGTCATCCCTGGTCCAAGGAACCTGGGCAAAAGATTGATATGTACTTGCAATCTTTAATCCATGAGTTAAAAGAGTTATAGGAGATTGGTGCATTGACTTTTGATTCTTCCTCTAAGCAAAACTTATAATGCATGCATCATTATTGTGGACTATTAATGACTTCCTCGCTTATTGCATGTTGTTAGGATGAAGCACCCACGGTGTTATGGCATGTCTAATTTGCATTAAGCATAGTAAGTCATTCTACTTGAAAGAGGGGCAAAAATCATCATTCTTTGATTATCATCATCCATTTTTGCCACTACAACATCCATTTCATCGAGACGAAAAGTCATTTCATAAAGGGCTTGATGAAAAATCTCCTGTCCCTTAAAGGTTTTCTGGCAATGACTTGTAGGAAAAAGTTTGTAACTTACCAAGAACTATCAATAAAATTAACTCCAACAAGTTGGCTGGGTTTGGCCACCATCATAATTGGACTAAGTGTTCAATATTCTAGGACATGTTGTATTGGAATACTAACTTAATTAAACACAATCTTGATGTTATGCAAATTGAAAAGAATGTATTTGATAACATATTCAATACCATTATGGATGTGAAGGGCAAGACAAAGGACAATGTGAAAGCTGGGAAGGACATTTCTATTTACTATAATCGAAAAGAATTGGAATTAAAAACATAAGAAGATGGGAAGATAGTGAAACCAAAAGCGTCATATACTTTAACAAAGGATCAAATGAGGTTGGTGTGTGAATGGGTTAAAAATTTGTGGTTTCTTGATGGGTATGCTTCAAATTTGACCACATGTGTTGATACACAAGATTGTAAATTATCTAGAATGAAGAGTGGTTTTTAGAAAGATTGCTTCCTATTGCCTTTAGAGACTTGTTGCCTAAAGTATGGAAAGTTTTAAAGGAAGTAAGCCTATTCTTTAGAGACATTTGTTCAACAATGATTACAAAGGAGCAAATGCAAAGACTTGAAGAAAACATTATTATCACTCTTTGAAAGTTGGAAAAGATATTTCCTCCTAGTTTCTTTAACTTAATGGAACACTTACGTATTCACTTACCTAATGAAGCAAGAGTTGGTGGACCTGTGTAATATCGATGGATGTATCCATTTGAAAGGTGCATATTGAAATATTTTTCTTTAAAAAAAATTGAAATCTCTATATATGATTGTATCCAATTAATTAAATGGTTTTTAAATAAATCTTTATATAGGTTTTACATCAACTAAAGCAAATGGTTAGAAATAAAGCTCATGCGGAAGGGTCAAGTTAGAAGCATACCTTATTGAAGAAACCACTACATTTTGCTCATATTACTTTGAATACCACATTCAAATTAAACTAAACAAGGAAGATCCAAATGATGATGGGGGTGAGGTTGACTACCTTGATGGATGCCTTTCTATATTCACTTATCCAGGTCATCCAATAGTGAAAGAGAAACCGTGATATATGACAGATGATAAATTCAATGTAACAACCATATATGTTTTGCTAAACTTTAATGAAATTTAACCATTTCTTTGATATTTTTAACCGTTCTAAGATTTTTCACAAGTTTATGAATGACCATACATGGTACATTAATTTACTTTATTCCTTGAATGTAGAATCTTCGGAGAATAATTTGAGCAAAGAATATCTGTCGTAACCGACCTTTCGACGGAATAAAATAAAAGTTTAAATTGATTCCCAAAATGAAACTTGAAAATCAATTTATTTGGAGTCGCCACTAAAATTTTTAATGGAAAACTTTGGAAAACCAATTTAAAATAAAAAGAAAAAGACAATATGGTCTGCGAAATCAGAGATGAGTTCGGGAGTCTATTGGAGTATGGGGAAGGTGTTAGGCACCCCACAACGCCCGTCCATAAGGACGGTTACCTTAAACCAGTCAGCTGAAATAGAATATGACTTTTAAATTTACCTCAATTACCCTTTTATCGACATGCATGCCTGTTAAACAGAGGAGACAAAACAACAAGAATGAAGGCAAACAGATAGATATTCACAAAGGGCGGACTTGACCTACGATGAAAACCTAGGGCCTACGTACCCTGTGATTGGGATCAAAGTCCACGTAGTTCGACCAAATGACATGTTTATTGGTTGATAATTTGTAAATTTTGTGGTGAGTACAGGAGGGTTTCAATTAAATGGATTTTCGTAAACAAAACGTAATTGGGATTTGGTTCGTGTGTTTTAGTTTACGACAACCTGATTAATCTGGTTCTCTTGACCTCTTCATTTTTTTCTTTTTAAAATTTTTGTTTTTGAAATTTTAATATTTATTTTGAAATTTAAATAAAATGAAATAATTATAAAGAACGAATTCGATCACCTAAAGAAAAGAATTTACTTAATTAAGACATTTATTTTTGTAATATTGTTATTATTGTTTTTATTATTTTATAACGAATATGTGCTGATTTTGGGAATCCAAGGAGATTAAAATCTCACATGACCCCATGCAATCAAGGGGGACAATATTTTTACGCGATAATTTCATAAATAATAGAAATCATTTAATTAAAGTAAATATTTAGTTGTTATTATTTTTAAAACCAATGTGTACCAAATTTAGGGATCTAAGGAGATTAAAATCTCACATGATCCCATGCAATTGAGGAGAAGAAAATTCTCACACGATTATTTCATAAATAATGGAAAATATTTAATTAAAGTAAATATTTAATTGTTATTATTTTTACAACAAATGTGTACTAATTTTAAGGATTTAAGGAGATTAAAATCTCACATGATCCCATGCAATCGAGGATGATAAAATCCTCACACGATAATTTCATAAATAATGGAAAATTATTTAATTAAAGTAAATATTTAATTATTATTATTTTTAAAACCAATGTGTACCAAATTTAGGGATCTAAGGAGATTAAAATCTCACATGATCCCATGCAATTGAGGAGAAGAAAATTCTCACACGATAATTTCATAAATAATGAAAAATATTTAATTAAAGTAAATATTTAATTGTTATTATTTTTACAACAAATGCGTACTAATTTTAAGGATCTAAGGAGATTAAAATCTCACATGATCCCATGCAATCGAGGAGGACAAAATTCTCACACGATAATTTCATAAATAATGGAAAATTATTTAATTAAAGTAAATATTTAATTATTATTATTTTTACAACAAATGTGTGTTAATTTTTGGGGATCCAAGGAGATTAAAATCTCACATAATCTCAAGCACTCGAGGAAAATAATATTCTCACACGATGATGACGTAGCTTTATTTTCATATATTTATTTTAAAACAAATTTTAAAATTGGAAATATTTAAGCCAAAATCAATTCTCCTAAACTTATGAGAACCTGAGTCCCACATGACACTTTTATTTAATTAAATTTTATAAAGACCCCAACTTAATCATTTTGTAAATAATTTAATTTTTATATTCATTTTTTTTCAATTATTATTATTTATTTATTTGTTATTTTTAATATTTATTTATTATTTTTTTAACAAGTATGTACTAAATTTTGGGGTTAAAGAGATTAAAATCTCACACAACCCCAAGCAGTCGAGGAGAATAATATTCTCACACGATGATGATATAGCTTAAAACCTTGTTTGTAAAGCCGAAATCAATTCCACATCCACATTGACATGAAAAAAATGACAATAAGAATAATGAAAAATGACAAAAAATAAGTTAAAACAAAAAATAAGCAAATAAACACAATGTTATCTTAAGCAAAACGCATAAACAGTGTTAACCATGCATAACAACTTCCACCATGCAGTCATACCTCACGTGCTCCTTCTTCAGCGATATTTTCTTACTCAGATGAAAGGCTGCTTTCCTTCCTCGGTTGACACCTCGCTCACTGCTCTCTAACACAGTCCCCAAACCTCTGCTTTCTCGGCTGGAAAACAGAGGCCAAATGCTCCTCTTCAACTCAACACCTTCCTTTCTTCCTTCCTTCTTCTTCTTCCTCTTGATACCTTTCCCTCTTCCTTCCTTTCTTTTCCTCTTCTTCTCAATGTTTCTGCTGTCTTCTCGGCTCCTCACACACCTTTAGTTTTTTTTTCAACACCTTTCCTCGGTTGCATCTCCCTGGATGGCCTCCATTTTCAGCGTTTTATTCTTCCACTCCTCCTCTGTTTAGCTTTGTTTTTTTGTGCTCAAAACAGAGAATTTCTTCTTCCTCTTCTTCCTCACGAAGCCCCTAAACTTCCTCTGCTTTGGATCATTCAAACAGAGGTGAACAGAAAGACAACTCGGTGTGTCTGTGGCACCTCTGCGTTAACAGTTTTTTTTCAGTCCGTGGCTCCTCTGCTCAACACGTTGCTTTCCCTCTCTTCTACACTTCTTTGTCTCTCTTCTTCTTCCTTATTCAACCACAATTTCAAGGCCCAGCAGCACCTATCTTCCTTCAGCTCTCCAACACGGTCCAGCAGCGTTTTTCAGTCTCTCTCTCCCCCTCTACTCATCTTGGGTTTCTCTCCCTTCTCCTCTAGCCACACTTTCTTTTTCTCGGCCACGTTGCTCCTCCTCCCATCTCCAGCCAAGGTTCTCTTTATTTATGCTCCAGCCAACCTCCTTTTTAGCCACAGTCTCCCCTCTTTTCCTGCTTTTTTTGCAACTTCCAGCCATTCCACTCTCTACTCACGGTCTCCTCCTCTTTTCTACTTTTTCTGTAATTTCCAGCCACTCCACTCTCTGCTCCAGCCAACCTCTCTCCTTTTTCTGCACAAGCTGCTCCACTTTCTGCTCTCCTCTGAAAAACCAGCTCCCTCTTGCTTTTCTGTCCTCCTTATCCTTTTGTTCCTTAGTAATGTGTGTGTGTGCATGAGTGTATGCATGTGGGAGTGGAAGTGTATGTATGTAAGCAAGTGGGAGTGTGTGAGTGTGAGCAAGTGAGGGTGTGTGAGTGTGAGCGTGTGTGAGAGCAAGTGAGCATGTGAGAGTGTGTGAGAGCAAGTGAGCAAGTTTTGCAATTTTATTTTAATTAGATGGCCTTTTCCTCCTTTTTGTATTTGGACAAATTTATTAACCCTATTCATTTTATTTCTTTACAAGATGATTACCATGTCTCTTATTCAAACATATATTTTGAATTTTTCTTTTTAATATTTTTGGTTCTTATATTTGGTTTTTTCCATATTACTTCTAATTTTTTTTTTGCTTTTTGCAATTTTGTTTTAATTAATTAATTTTTTTGAATTTTTAATTTTATTTATTATCATTACCATAATTATTATTATTGTTAGTTTGGGTGGGGTGTTCACAATATCTCTTGTAACTAAAGAGGAGATAGAGGTTATAACGACCAATAAATTTGCAAAGTGATTAAAGGAATATGTAAGTCTCATGAACTATATATTTTAGGTGATTTATAGGTATAATATATCTACAATTTGTATTGTGCTTAGGTTTTCAACCTAGAGAACAATGTGGATGATATACGCATAAAGGATTTAGCTTTTGGACCATCCAAAAAAGTACACACTTGGCCTCAATATTGTGTAAATGGATATAGGTTCCACACTTATGCTTATAACTCAACAAAATCAACCATGAATAGTGAAGTGTGCAATAAGGGAACAAATTATTATGATTTTAAATGTGATTACTTTGGTATGTTGGAAGAGGTGATAGAGCTACAATTTCCCAATCCAACCTCTAAGAAAACTAGAGTTGTGTTGTTCATGTATTGGTTTGATCCCCAAATAAATAGAGGATGGAAAGTTCACATTTGACATGGCTTAATTGAAATCAATAAGAGAAAAAGATTTTCAAAGTATAAACCTTTTATACTTGTGCAACAATCATAACAAGTTTATTTTACTGAATATGCTAGTAGAAAGAGGGAAAGGGTTGATTGGTGAGTTACTTGTAAAATAAAAGCTAGAAGCATGATAAATGCACTGAATGCAGCATTCCAAGGAGATAAGGCGATTATGCAATTTGATACTAAAATTTATGAAAGTGATAACCTTTTTAATGGGATGGATGAAGAGGTATTTATAGATGAAGAGTGGAAATTTAAGTCCATAATGATGCTAATGAATAAGAGCTTATTGAAAACAATGTTATAAACTGAAAAAGAAGATAAAATTAGCGAGAATTGTGACAGTGAAACTAATGATGATGATGAAACTAATGATGACATTGATGATACATTAAACTTTTAATGTGTCACAATTACCTATGTATGAAGATGCTAGCACAATTTCCATGCATTTATTTAAAATGTCATAAAATTACTTTTATAGCAATTTTCACTTATATATCATTTTAAATTTGAGTAATCTATTTTAAATTTAAGCTACCTAATTATAAACACTATAGGTATACCAAAAGGTAAAGGAAAAGCTAGATCAGTCAGAGTACTAAGAGGTGGAGGCACCAGAGTTAAGAGAAGTGGAAGTAATGAATTGAGGCAACAATTGACAAGTGCAAGTAATAAAGCACTCGTAGAGCAAGCATCCTTGGTGCATAACCATCGTGCCTTAGATATTGATAATGAGGTTCATCCTGAGAGTGATGATCCCACTTTAACTTATTCCCAATGAATTGGCAGTGAAAGAAGACAAAGCTTATGTGTGCCTAAAAAATTCAAAGATGGGCACACTTACTTGGAACCATATAGAAGCTCGTATGTGTGTGCGTATGTATAAGTTTTCTTATTTTCCTATTATCTCACTTAATGATTTTATACTAACACTTAATTTTGTTTATTTCTTAGGTATCATCCACACCAAGTTGTTCGTTATTTGTCAAAAATAATAAAAGGGTATTTTGATGAGCCATGGACTAAGTAGGATGATACACCATCTAAGGTGAAAGATTGGTGGTTTGGTGAGCCTAAGGTACACATTATTTTTGAATTATTAGAAACTATTTTAACTTTAAAATGTTGGCTGATTTTTTTTCATGTGTTTATATTGTAGAAATTGTACATTTAGGAGGATAGATTTCATGGAGAGATAAGGAGGCTTTATGATTTTGTCATTGGGAATAGAAGACTAAGAGGTGTCCTTTACTATGCAAGGAAGACCTTCAAAGAAAAAGAACTAAAGCGAGTGTGGATGCTTACACATATATGGTTATAAAAGGCTATCAAAACTAATGCAAAGGATAGATTAAGTGACAAAGATGGACTTGGTCCATCATGCCACACATGTGGATCAATACCATATTTAGAGCATATGAGAAAAAATGTATTAATCTCATAATACACAAACTCATATAAGTTTCCATTTAGAATTTTATTTCACTTATCTACATGGCTAACCTTTTTGCATGATTTTAGGAAGAAGTAACAGGAATAAAACCTCATCATTCACAAATATTCTTAAGGACCTATAAGAAGAAAAGGACTAGAGAATTCACTAACAAAAAGTCAAAAGTAATATGGATAAGATAAGCACTATGGGCAACAATTCATCAATTTTTCTGCTTTATATTAATTATATAAACATGTAATCACTCATTTTAATTACTTCGTCTCAATCCATATTGAACCTTGGTTTTGGAATTCAATATTGCAAGACTTTATTTGAACTTGGCACTGTACAAAGTTTGTTCATATTTGATGGTTTATTGTCTGTATTGACTATTCTAGTTTGGGTGAGGTTTAACTAAGATTTTGACTATCTAATATGCAATTAGGGCTTAAAATCTTATATTAATTTAGCTTATGGTGTGTTGCCATTTTTAGAGTGAAATATTAGATGTGATTAGATACTTATCAGCATGAACTTTTACCAAATGTTCCATGTCCTTGGTTTGAAAATCTGCATTAATATGTACTGATGATTTCTACACCTAAAATTTGTCCCAAGGTGCTAATATGCTATTTGGAAATATTTCAGCAAATCTTGTTTAATTAAGCTTAATGCAAACTTTAAGGATTGAGAATTTGCTAGTTAGTTTTGGAATTAGGTATTCTGCTTCCTTTTGCCACAAGTTATGCTTTATTTAAACTTAGTGCAAACCTTTTACCAAAACTCCTAACTTAATTGTTATGAATCAAGATTGCCCTATTATCATATTTAGGATAGCATGTATGTTGTATGTTAGTTTAATCTCTTCAATGTTCATATATTTGTTGGAAAATATTCCTATGAGAGATTGATTTGGTATTATCTTATGTATGTGTTTATAGATCTTAAGAAGTTCAAATGTTAACTTTGATTAATAACTTAAATTTATTTCTAGATTTTCCAAGAGAAGTTTGAGAATGAGATGAGAGAGTCCCTAGGTGACATATCAAATATTCCAAATGATGACAACCAAGAGCCAGTTGCAAGGAATAATAATGAGTAAGAGATGTCTGTTAGGCTGAAAGTTGTTAGTGGTCTAACAAAGAGAAGGATTTATGGCCTTGGATAAGAGGGTTCAACAATTTGTGCCCCTCATGCATCTCAATCTACTGCATCACGGGCTTCAGCTCAAGCAACTTCACTAAATCAAAGGAATCTAGAACAATTGGAGAGGATGCATCAAGATGTTGAAAAGGAAAGACAAATGATGTGTCAAGAGGCTCAAAGAGAGAGAGAGAATAAATGCAAAAAAGAACCGCAAGATCTAAGAGCAGTAGTACAACAATTACTAATTAATAACAGATTGCCTTTTACTCACTTAGCAACGTAACCTAAGGATCCATTTGTAGGCTCTAGCACATTCCCAAATAATGATAACTAACATTTCATTGTCCTTTTACCTATTAATTTGTATTTTTGAATGTTATTGAGACCACTATATTGGCATATGTTGTGACTTTGATTTTTATCTTGTAATCCAATTTAAATACTAGCTTAGTGTGAAGTTTTTGCATAATAATGGTATAATACAGTCTCATGATTTTTGGTTGTATAGTAGGAACTTAAGATTAGATATGAAAAAGAAAAAATGATTTAAACCAATAAAATAATTAAAAATCATTGACGGATTAGGGACACATCCTTCGTTACTATATTTCAAAATAGGCAATAACATTAGTGATGGAATTTTCCACCACTAAAATTAGTGATGGATATTTCATCACTAATTACTATGACTAATTTTAGTGACAAACACTCAATCACAAAATTTAGTGAAGGACAGTCTGTCGCTAAAGCATAATTCTGTCACTAATGAGTGATGACCATTATTTCAATTGTACTTATCTTTAATGATGGACTTAGTAGTTTAGTGATGGTCATTTGTCTGTGTCGTAACCGACCTTTCAGTGAGAAGGATAAAATGTTGTTTTAAATTGATTCTAAAAATGAATCTTGAAAATCAATTTACTGGAGCTGCCACCAAAATTTTTAATGGAAAACCAATTTAAAATAAAAAGAAAAGAAAAAGCAATCTGCAAAATCAAAGATGGGTTCGGGAGTCTATTTGAGTGTGGGGAAGGTGTTAGACACCCCACAACACCGTCCATAATGATAGTTACCTTAAACTAGTTAGCTGAAATAGAATATGACATTAAATTTATCTCAATTACTCTTTTTTAACATGTATGCCTATTAAACAGAAAAGACAAAAGTGAAAAAAATGAAGGCAAAAGGTTAGATATTTACGAAGGGCAGACTTGACCTAGGATAAAAGCCTAGGGTCTACGTACCCTGTGATAGGGAATAAAGTCCACGTAGTTTAACCAAATTGGCGGGTTTGTTGGTTGATGATTTGTAATGAGAACATGAAAGTTCAAATTAAATAGATTTTCATAAATAAAACAGGATTCGAATTTGATTTGTGTGTTTTAATTTATAACAACCCGATTAATCTAGCTCTCTTGATCTCTTCATTTTTCCTCTTTTTAATTTTTGTTTATTTTTTGGAATTTTAATCTTTGTTTTTGAAATTTAAATGAAATGATGATGGGGCAAAGATTTTGGGATTTTTGGAAGTCAATATTGTTTGGAATTAGAGTGAAATTATAATGCAAGAAATATTTTTGAATTTTTTTATTTTTTGGATTTTCAAAATTGGAATTTATTGTTGAAATTGGAATGAAAGTATAATGAAAAGCCATTTTTTGGGATTTTTGAATATTTTTTGGATTTTTGGATTTTTTTTTCTAATTTTGAAAGTGAGATTATGATTAAAATGATTTTTAATTTTAATTTTTTTCTTATATATGTATATTTTAATTAGAATTTATTTTGAACTTTAAACTATAATGGAAAAATATTTCTATGGTTTCTGAATTTATGATTTTTGTATATATTTTTGTGAAATTAGGATTCACTCTAGACTTGAAGTAAGACTATCATAAAAAAATATTTTAGAATTTTTGGATTTTATGATTTTTGTATTTATTGTTATTTTTTGAAATTTGAATTTATTTTAATACTTAAAGTAATACTAGAAATAAAAATATTCTGAGGATTCTTAATTATACACAACATGTAAGTCAAACCTCCCTACTCTAGAATTAGTTCATCCTAGTATATTAAACATTAATTTTTGAAACCTGAGGAGCCTTAGGGTCTCATGTGGCTTCTACTAGTTAACTTTTGAGTGCCTAAGAAGACGAGCAATCTCACTCTAGAACCCAAAATATGGAAGAAAATATTTGGAAATTTTTGGGATTTTATTTTTATGTATTTTTAAGGGTTTTGAAATTAGAATTCTTTTAGTCTTATTTTTAACAAGATTGATTCCCCAAAGTCTACGGAGACCTAAGTCCCACATGGCATTTTTTAATTAATTAAATTTTACAAAACACTAACTTAATCATTTTGTAAATAATAGAAAATACTTAATTAAAATATTTATTTTTGCATTATTATTATTTTATAAAAAAAACAAGTATGTACTAATTTTCGAGGTTTATGGAGATTAAAATCTTACACAACCCTAAGCACTCGAGGAGAATAATATTCTCACACGATGATTTTCTTAGAACCTTACTTGTAAGGCTAAAATTAGTCTCACATTGCCATAAAAAGAAGATAAAATAATAATAATAATAATAATAACTGAAAAAAGAAAAAAAAAATTAGAATAGCCTAAACAAGAATTAGCTTCTGTACACGAATAAAACAATATGTATGCATGTAATTCACCTTCGATGTTCAGCTTCGTGCCTCCCTCTCCTCGGCTAGAAGTTCCTCTAGTGGTCCTTCTCCCTTCTTCTCGGTTCGCCTCTCTCTCTCTTCCTTCCCGGCACTCAAAACTTTCTCTAATTCTTCTTCCCTTCTTCCTTTCTTCTTCTTCTTCCTTTCAACCTTCTTAAACCTCCTCTTGCTCAGGGAATTCGAAGCAGAGCCTTCCTCCTTGCCTTCTCCTCTTCTTCCTCTCCTTCTCCCTCCTTCTCTTTCCCTCTTTGGTCCGTAATGGCATAAGTTTGTAGCATTTCTCTCTCCTCCTTCTTCTCTTCTTCTGCTTTTCCCTCCTTTGGTTTCCACTCGTTCTATCACATTACTCGTCAGCTCCCTCTCCTTTCCTTTCTCTTCTTCTTCTCACCCTCTCTCTCCTCGGCCTGTAATGGCAAAAGTTCACAGTGTTTCTCTCTCCTCCTTCTTCGTCTCCTTCCTTTTTCTTTCTCTCCATTCCTCCTCCTCTGTTCACCTCTGCCCACAGTGCTCAGAATAGGGGAGATCGCTTCTTCTTCTCCTCTCCTCTCCTCTTCTTCCTTCTTCTTTCCTTAGTATACCTCGTTCCTTTTTGGTTTTTTTTTTTCCAGCCTTTCTTTTTCTTCCTCCTCGTGCTTTCTTCTCTTCTCCTCAATTCACTCTCTTTTCGGCTTGCCTCTCGTACCCTGTGGTCCAATGACTACACGAACACCTCTTTTTCCTTCTGCTCTCCTTGGTTCACTCTCCTCTTAGCTTGCCTCTCCTTTCTGTGGTCCAGTGACTGCACGAACACCTCTCCTTTTTAGTCCCTCGGTCCATGGCTGCTCACTTCACCTTTTTCAGCAACATATCCTTTCTTACATGCCTGTCTCTCATGTTTTTTGTTCAATATATCTCCTTGTGTCCTTTTATCTCCTGTGAATGTGTGTAAGAGCGGTATGTGAGAGTGTGTGAATGTGTGTGTCTATGAGTATATGTAAGGGTGTGAGTGAGAGTGAGAGAGAGCTTGCATTTTTATTTTGATTTTAATTAGATAACTTTTCTTTCCTTTTTAGATTTAGGTTAATTCAAAATTTTTGACTCTATTTAATTTTCTTTTTGCAAGATAACTAGCATGTTTTTACTTCAAATACTTATTTTAAATTTTTCTCTTTTATTCTTTTTAGTGTTATATTTTCGACATTTTGACTTTGTATTTGGTTTATCCCATTTTTTATTTTATATTTTGCTTTTTGCACTTTGTTTCAATTTTTCTTATAATTATTATCATTATTATGTTTTATTATTTTGTCTCCATATTTTATTCAATTTTATTTTGTGTCTCCCATTTTACATTTATTTAGTTATAAGAGTAACCAATTAATCCATTAGGTAGTTATTAATTTTTATTCTTGAGGTGGGGTGTTCACAGTCTATCACTAATTTACTAACTGACACTTAGCCATCACTAAATTTATTGCTAAATTTACTCACAAGCAAGAAAGCGTCGGATTTAGTGACTACCATATTCATCACTAAATTCAAAATTAGTGATAGATTTTTGTCGTCACTAATTTTGATTTTTTTTTTGGTAGTGAATATAATTATTTAATGTAAAAATCTCATGGGTATTACACTTTGGATAATCTTGCTTGTCCCTTGCAAGTTACTAGTTTGTGTAGGAAAAGCTAAAGGGGTTTCAATTTGTGCCAAAAAATTTTAATTCTCTTTAACCTTTCTCATTTCATTCCCTAGCAATCCATTCAACTAAAATTGTCATTAGGTTAACAACTTATGCAAAGAAGTAGTATGAGAATTTATAACTACAATTAGAGGGTAGCTTAACACTAAATTTGTGCTTCCAATGTGCTTTATTTTACATATGTAGATATATGCATGTCCTTGAGTTTTACAAGTGGTATTAAAAGATTTTCCTAGCATATTGTCAAGATTGTATTTCAATATTTGTTTGTCTCTGATTTAATTTTATCAATAGAAATATTGATTTTTTTTTAGATTAATTAGAATATTGAAAATATGTTACATGATTTAAAATCATGATGTTCTAGCAGCTTTTTATATGCATGGTTTTTAAAAAGAGTATGGTTTGCAATGAAATGAAAATAATTATTTTTGTAATTTGCCCTAATTTTATTTAGATACTTTTTACAAGCATAAATTCAATAGTGATAATCATATATTCTTAGGAACATGGTGTTCCAATAGAAGAGCCCATTCCAAAAGACTAATACATTAGGTTGGGAGACCCCCTTAGAATCATAAGGCTCCTTCCTTTGGGGAGGCTCCCTAATATGGGACTTGCAACAATGCACCCCCATCAGAGTTGACGTTTGTTGTAATGACCTAATAAATCTTAATTAGTGGGATATTCATATATAATCACTTAGTTAATGAATAATAAGAAAAGAGAAATTTTCAAGAAAATTTTACTAAGGTATAATATTTTCTGAGATGAAAATATATCTTGAAATTGAGGTTGGCTCAGTGGTCAAGCTTCACTTGCATGGACTAAGAGGCTGAGGGTTTGAATCCTAACTTCCCCACTTCCCTTGTTTTTTTAGGAACCGACACCTGTCCTCGGATGCAAAATGACAAATTTGCCCCTGGTCTTATAATGTCTTCTTCCTTAAATTTTGAAACAGTCAACCAACAGAGAGGATTTTTACATCGTGTGTTCACCAGAGCTTCAATTTCTCATCATTGGAGTTGTCCCTTGCCACCTATGCTATCGTCGCCGACAAGTTGCTGGCCAGAGGTCGCAATTTTTTGGTGAGAAAACTATTATTTTCCAATCACTATGAACACTGAAATTGTGAAGCAAATTCAGTATAAAGAAGCAATTTTCTTTAGTGTTTCGGTCATGGGTTTTATTCCTTACTAAATTTCCAATGTTTCCTCTTTAATAAGACCTTGTTTCCTTGTGGTGGTAAGCTTCTTAGGAGTAGAGAGACTCTTAAGTGTTAAATCAAATGTTATGAGGGTATTAAGGTATTGATAAGGTGAATACCTGCGATGTGAGCTTAATGCTAGAATTGTTAAGGTGAAGAGAAAGAGAAATAATTTTTTTTTTTTCTGTCGGTATAGGAATTTCTTAAGGGTGAGGCTGTCACCCAAGATAAGGCATTAGTTACCTGTAAGTGAATGGCATTTAGGTGTGCAGATAGCACTCCTAACTCTTTTGTTATATATACTCCATTTTTCTTTATTAGGAGATGTTTTACAATTACCATTATGATTTTATTAATTGGTATTGTAAATTTTGAGTAAATGAATTTTCTTGACTTGATTATATAATTACATCATATATGGTTCAATAAAAACCTTTAAGAAATCTCATGCATATGGTTTTGTACAACCGCCAAATAAAATAGTATTGAAATGCTAATTGATTTCATGCATGCCTATTTTATTTACCTTAGCTTTGGAAGGACTAGTTAAGATACTGGCAGCAAACAGCAGTTCTATTAACCCTTGGTGCACCTTGGAAAAATACCTAGCTAGCAGGGTTAATGAAGGTGATAAAGGTGTTAGCCCCATGTAACGGCCATCACACGCAGACGAATAAATGATTAGTTTTCGTGAGTTATGACTTCACACTTGTTGGTTATTTACCCTCGAGGATTATGTGTCCTCGCTTGTTGCGATTACCCTTGTGGGCTGTGTGCCACACTGGACATTTATATATTAGTCCATGGTAGTCCGTCCCCTTAATAGACATTCAAGAATCTACTATTTCCTTTCTTTTTACTTTATAAGGCATCTTGACTTGGGCAATAAGCATGTTTTACAATGTGCATCAAATAACTTGTTGTTGTTATTTATAAATTAAATTTTATCTTAATCCATACAAATCAGGATCACACTTTTGATTACGAATTATATATGTATCTTGTTTACTGATATTGGGATGCTATCTACCAAAAAATTGGTTGTCTCAGATAGGGAAATTGGTGAGTTCTTGGAGGGAGCTAAGGATTGACGGGAATATCTTTGGGTGAGCCCGCTTGGATCTGTGGAGTTTAGCTCTATTTCATTTTGTTGTACATTACATTTTTTAGTTGTATATATACATATAGTTCTAGGTAATTATTCTTTTGTTCACTTTTGCGATGTATTTGACCACAGATGAGCTTTCCTACCTTTTGTATTTTGTGTATTTTGTTTTGGTTCACTTTGGTGAAAATGGAGCTCTCATTATGTAAATTTGTTACTTGACAAGATTTTGTAATAATTTCGAGATGTCCTATTTACTGTGTAAGCTCTACTGAAATTTCTACAAAACTTTTTATGTTGTATATAAACTAAATACCCTTATGAAAAGAGCAAAGTTTACATGAATGTGGTGCAAGATTGGAAAATGTTGGTATGGTTTTATTTCCATCTAGTTTAAGCTTGCAGGTTCGAGAATTTTCTCGTTTCTTGTGTTGGTCTCACTTTAGGGTTATGGGGTGTGACATCCATGACAGCCCACTTTACTAACACTGGTTTATTAGTAGCCTTTTCCTCTATGACAGCTCCATTCAAGTTCCAATATTCAGCATGGTTGCACCACTCCTTAATCACTCTGTAGGTCGCCCCATTGCATCTCAATCTCTCTCAATGAAAGTACCAAAGTTACAAGTATAAATTCAACAGGAGTATCTATCATAAAAGACTAATCAATTAGGTGGGAGAAACTTTTAGATCTATAAGCTTCCTTCCTTTGGGGAAGTTTTTTTACATGGGAATCATAAAAGTAACTATGGTTTAAATGTTGGCATTCGAGATTTAAATTATTATCACAATAATAACTGTATTACTTTTGTTAATATTTTGAGGGAGTTCATTAAAGTTTACTCTAAAATTTCTTTTTAAAATCTCTAATTTTGTATGCATTAATGAAGATTAAAATTCCTCCATTGACCAATTAGAATCTGAAATTCAACACTTACTTTTAAAATTTTTAATTTATTTTATATTAATAACATTAATGTTTAACCCTATATGCCTTATTCCTTCCAAATTTATTTATCTATATTTTTTTGTCATAATAGGAATAAAATCATAACATCAAATTTAAAGGAAGTGTCAAGTTAACTATTTCTACTATCATATAATATAAGAATATATTAACAGTATCATGCTGTAAAAAAATTAACTTCATTGATAGAAACTAAATTTAAAGGTAAGTTTTTGAAAGATATATAGTAAACGTCAAGAAATCACATGACAATTGTACAATAAGATAAATATTAAGTATAACTTAATTAAACAAAAAAAATTACTATAATTTACTCTTAACTTGATAAGTGATTTGTTTACTTATTTTTCAATACACATATTTATGCAAACAATATTTTGACTGAACAAACATGTTAATCTTTAAAATGCTACATCTATTTGAATTTTAATTTTAAAGATTAATAACTACACAAATTAATTCATAAAAATGACAGATTCACTGTATATCTGTTTGCCATTCCAAAATTACTTTATCAAAGAATCAAATTATAACAAATTAATTATATTTAATAACTAACTCCATAACTTCTTCATTTTTGAATACTTCAAAATATCTCTATCTATCTATATATGACTACATTGTTTGACTAGTCTTCCTCCAATGTGACAGGTGTGAATTAAAGGTTGTGGGGGCAAATCCTAGTTCCCCATTGAGAAAAATGATGAATATGAATTATTATGTGATGTATAGAGCCAGACAAAGAACTTACTGGTTGTGACTTGTGAGTTACGACATCCCCTACTATCGGCACACAAGAGTGAAGAAATATCTCAATGCAGCAAGAGATTAATTGGTTGGAATTGTTGATGGCACAAGAGATGTCTCCATAGCTGGAAGATAGTACTTGGTTGCATTAACTGTTATGTAGATTCCCAGCTCATGGTGGAAACTTTTTCTTCATCTTATCTTCAAAGTACGTAGGAGCACCAACGTGTGACACAGGTCCTTAGCCTTTTTTTTCTTTCAATTTTGACTTTGGCGGATAATGATGTATCATGTGTGATCACTTTAAAATCTAATTTCAGGAATCAGGATAATAAACTAGTGGAAAAGAGCTTCATATTATTGGGTTTTCTGTGATGAAAAAACTAGTGATTGTATAGCAAGTTGTGTTGCCGTTGCTGCCTGCCGAGAGATGAATCATATTATTCAAATTTTCACAGACATAGAAAAGAAAAAAATAGATCAAAATGAAAGGACTCAAAGCAAAAGAATTTAATGATGTTGACTTTTAGAAGCAATTATAATAATCTATGCATTCAAGGTGGAATTAAAAATAATGAAAATTTTAAATAAAAAAGGGCATGGAAATGAAACAATATTTTAAAAATTTATGATAAACTAATTTATTTTAAATAAAATAAAATAAATTATTGGAAATAATATATATATATATATATATATATATATATATATATATATATAAAATATGATCAAGTTGAGTCAAGATATCAAGAAAACTTGAAACCTGAAAAAACACATGTTGCTAGACACAACCTTGCCCAATAAAAATAATTTTATTTTCTTAATTCAGCCTAACCTAGCTTGACATAATCAAATTGGATTGGGTTTGTCGAGCCAACATGGTTTGTGTTTATCCGAATGTTGTAACTTACAGGGGAGAGAAGATCAAATATTCATATTGGCTTTTCAAAATGATTAGGGTGAAAAATGAAAATTAAATTTTTTTTTTTATAATCATACCTAATTCGGTCAAACAGAACATGATTAGTAATACAGTACAACATTGTATTAAGTAAGATTGACTGGAGATAATTATATGAACTTATATAATCAAGCATTATATGGTTGTCAAATGGACTCTTATTAGTTTAATATAAACTGCTTTGTTTTTTTTTTTTTCTTCAGTTCAATCATTTGGCCTGTGTATATATTTATGTTTGAGGACTAATATTATGCAAGAATATTCAGAATAAGAATTTAAAGTTTATTCCTAAAGAGACATATAAAGCTTCAGGAAATAAATTACGTTGTCATACATGCAGGGTACGTAACACTTGTTTATAAATGACTTACTGCTAAATGTATATGGACAGACGTTAATAAAGTTTAAAAGTTGGGATAAAGTGGGAAAATGTTAGAATTATTTGATTATGTAATTAATTTTGCACAATTTAGACAAGTCTATATTACATATGTATCCGCACGCCTTTGAGTTTTACGTAGAAAAACTTGACACAAAATCCTATTCTCCAAGCTCATAATTGGGATCAGGCAAGATTCTCAGAATCTTGAATCTCAAAACTCTTTCATTTAAGTGACAGCTAGTTCAATCATGGCTAAAAAGGAAGCAGAAGGGGATAGAAGAAACGAGGATTCAATATGTATCGTTAACTATATTACATCATTGTTGACCGAGATAAGAAATAAACGTGACTAAATCATATAAAATAACAATCTCTTATCGTGGATGTATCCCAGTAACTGATGCATCATTCATAGAAAATGGAATGGTACGGCTACAAGACTGATCAAAATCAAGCTCGTTTCGGAATCCAGATGGTGTTCTTCCTCCTCGTAGGAATGATGCAGGTTGTCGAGGCAACGGTAAAGTAACAGAATGACTGTTCAACATAAGCGCTATAGATGCCATTGAGGGTCTATCTGACGGATTTTCCTGAAGACATAGTAAAGCAATGTGGATGCATCTAATGACTTCAGTTTTGGTGTATGAACCTCGCAGTGTCGAATCCAACAACTCCAAAGGTGTTCGATTCGTCCAGTTTTTCCAAGCCTGAAATAGAAGAATTTAGTGTTCAATTTTGGAGCTTCTGCAAGAGAAATGGCAAGTAAAGCCAACCCACCCCGATGTTCAAAGCCCTCTATAGATTATTATGGGTTGGACAAGCAGGTTTTCGTTACACAAGGGCTAGAGAATTTCTAACATTGACGGCTAGTCCTAAAATATGAATATAAAATATTGATAAATATTTTGTCTTGACCGTAGGGACCTTAATTAGCTCTACCCAATTTTAAATTTTGCTTTTGGAAAAAAAAATTCGACTGAGCCTTGCCTGGTTCAGTAATTGGGCCAAACAGGTTCAACCTAAACGGCTATATTGAAAATGGATTGTTATTTCACTAACTCAATTCCATATTTTTATAAGGATTGAACAAGCTAGCTATCTCATAAAATTTGGCCAATATTGACATCCCTATCATCTATATGCCACCAAAATCTTTAATTAAGGCATTTGCAGCAGATTCAGGCATTACGAAAGGAAAGATGTTAACGCAGTTTATACTTACAAAGCTCGAGAGGTCATCCTTCTGATTTGAAAGATAAAAATTAGAGTTCTTCTTGCCATTGACAATCTCCAAAATTAGGACACCAAAGCTAAACACATCCGATTTTGCAGAGAATTTTCCAAACATTGCATATTCAGGAGACATATAACCACTGCAAATCAGTAACATTAATTAATAGATTTAAATAAAACATATGTTCTAGCAAAAGGGAGTATATAGGTTAAACAATAAGGAAGAGAATTTTTTTTTCCTAAATATCGAATTCTTTCAGCTACAATGTATGCAACAAACTAGTCATATAGATAGTAGGATAATAGAATGACTTACAGTGTTCCAACTATCCTTCCTGTACTTGTTTTCTCTTGAGTTTCATTTGCATGAAAAATTTTTGCCAAGCCAAAATCTGAAATCTTTGGATTCATATTGGCATCTAATAGAATATTGCTAGCTTTAAGATCACGGTGTATTATTTTAAGCCGAGAATCCTCGTGAAGGTAATGCATTCCTCGAGCAATCTCTGCTATAATCTTGTAACGAGTTGACCAATTTAGCAATCCTTGCCTTTCAGGTTCTACAAATTTGCAGAAGTTAAAAATTTTAGATAAAGCATAAATTGATTTCCTCATCTTATAAAATCACTTCTCTTCAAAGTGAAAATTTATTGATAAGGCAAAAGGTAGGCCTGCTCTCAAATTATTGTCTTGAAGGCAGGAATTTCTTAATAAACAAGATTAAAAGAGAGAAGTAGAAGAATTTTAAAGATACTAACCAAATAGAAAGTGATCAAGGCTTTTGTTTGGAATATATTCGTAGATAAGTATCTTCTCTTGTCCTTCCAAGCAAAATCCTAATAGCCTCACTAAATTTTTGTGTTGAAGTTGAGCCACAAGTGCAACCTCAGTCTTGAATTCTATTGCTCCCTGCAAAGAGCTTCTTGATAACCTCTTCACAGCTATCTCTTGTCCATTGTAAAGGGTACCCTATAATATGCCTAGGATCAGACCTATTACTAAACTTATGATTAATAAACTTATTAGTTTTCTTACCTTATAGACTACACCAAATCCACCTTGGCCTATTTTCTTATCATCGGAGAACCGGTTTGTGGCAGTTTCAATTGTGGCCAAGTCAAATTGCAGAGAGTCTGCTAATGTGATATCATATCTTACTGCAGTAAAAACAGGGCATAAAATGTATATGCCAAATAAAACTAGTAGTGAAAATAAGTGGAGCAATCATTGAAATGAAAGGGCAAAGAAATATATATTACGGCTATCTTGTAGAACTGTGTCATAGTTCTTTCTTCGCTTCCTCTGCAAACGACAGCCCAGAATGAAAAGCCCCAGCAAAACAGCAACTGAGACAACAATGGCAGCAATTATTGAGACACTGCTTTTTCCTGCACACAAGTAATAGCAATCTAAGAATTAAGATACCTTGTAGCACCTTCTTCTTCCACTTATGTTAATAAGAGACTATAAAAAGTTAAGAACATAGAAGTTAAATCGGTTGTTCTAGCTCCACAGTATTAATACCACATTCTTTGAAGCACAGACACTTTAAAGAATGGATCTGTGTTCATGTATGGCATATATATAATTAAAGCAATAAATGAGAGCCAATTGCTTGATCTCAGAGAAGATGGTTTTAGCAAGCTTAAACTATTGATTCAGCCAATAACCTGAAGAAGAAGGAGAAGGAACAAGAGGTTTAGCTGATTTTGACGTTATATTGTAAAATGGCTTCATTGCATATCTAATAGTACATCCCGGAAACAGAACCCTTGCGCCTTCACTTCCGTTGCAACATAACGGAAAATTTGCGATAGCACTTTTGAGACACCCATAACAGGCATCCGTTATGTCGTTCACGCACTGCGCAAGTCCATACAGTGTCTGAGAACTAGTGAGATTCACTTCGTCGGTAGCGAACTTTTTCTCCGATTGGGAACCCGCCGCAGTTGCTGCCAATCCATCTAACAAGTTCGCTAATAATCGATTGAACAAATCCAGGTTCGCGGCGGCAATGTTAGTGTCGTCCTTTTTGTTGAATCCGGGGACTAAGGGGTTGAGGGACGTATTAGAGTAACGCAACATACACACATCGTACCAGATTATCGACTCTGTTTGGTTTGGGCATCGGTGTATTATGTCTTTTGCTGCCGCGGCGACACACTCCCGGCAGACGGTGGCGTTGACGTCGCCGCGGCATTGGATAAGGCCGGTGACAGCGTCGGGAGTAACCCCAGCAACGGTGGTTCTGTAGAAGCCATCAGGGAGGGAGGCGTTGGAGGTAAGGGAAGATAGGAGCACATTCAGGTTGGATTGGAATGTGCTCTTGGGTTGGAAAACGGTGACGTCTGTACAGACATGAGCACTGTAAATCGGAGCAGCTTCGCTTGAAAAGCTAAGCAACCGGAAGAGAGAAAAAAGAAGAAATGGGGTTGCAGAGTATTTGAAGATAAGCATGTTTGCCTTAGATCAGCTCTCTATTTTTCTGATTTTCTTGTTTTACGATTAAAGTTATGCATTGTGACTTTGGAGGTAATGAATGAGCATGGAGGTAATGAATGAGCATGCCCAGAAAGCGATCGTCGAAGAGATTAAGTCCGAAAGTGGTTACTGGTGGACTTGCTTGACACATCACTCATCAAAACAACATTTTGACTATTCTATTGTACATAGATAATGGAGAAGGTCGAGGAAATCTCAGTTTTTATGAGTTCAAATTTCGTGGAAATTTATGAAATTATGAATTAGAATAGCACGTGGAAGTAGAAAAGTATGAGCATCTTGTGGGCTAGATACATGCAGACAAGCATGTTCAATACCAAAAAAAAATATCTTAATTGATTTAGTGTATTAATTTTAATAAAATTATTTTAAATATGTATATATAATAAATAATTTTATTAAACGTTATATATTAAATTAAATATCATATAAATATATTAAAACTAGTATTTTTAACCGAACCACCAGCTGGTGGTCAGTAAAAAATGTTTAATTACCCCTTAAATATTTCTTATACTTTCTTGTTTTATATATGATTTATACGTTGATATTTTGCATTAGGGAGGTAATGAATGTGAATGAGATATATACCTCCAATGCACTAGTGATTGACCGATGGTGAGAGAGTTGACGCAAATTTTTTTGAGTACAAGTAAAAAAGTCATATAATCTAATTAAATTAAAATTATTTTTGTATTTTATTCAATGTATGTAATATTACCAATCATGTTTTTTCACTCCTAGGGCCCAAGGCCGGCCTATTGTTTGCGTGATATTAAATTCATTTTGATCTGTTCCCTGCCTGGAATTATATCTTGGCCAAGTAAACGACGTTCGCAATTATATGACTGGGACTTCAATTTCTGAAGTCTAACGTCGTTAACCAGGATGAAATAGACAGGTTTGCTTTTTGAAGAAAATTATCAAATTTAAAGGAAATATCAACTTAACTATTTCAACTGTCATGTTGAAAACACATTAACAATATCATGTTGTGAAAATAATTAACTTTATTGATAGAAACTAAATTGAAAGGTAATTTTTGAAAAATAAATATTAAATGTCAAGAAATTACATGAGGTTTTTAAAATATGATAAATATAAAGTATAACTCAGTTAAACCTAAAAGTTTACTATCATGTACTCTTAAATTGATACGTGATTTGTTTACTTAATTTTTTTAATAAACATATTTATGTAAACAATATTTTGACTGAACAAACACGTTAATATTTAAATTACTACATCTATTTGAATTTAAATTTTAAAGATTGATAATTACACATATTAATTCTTAAATATGACAAATTCGTTGTAAAACTGCTTGACATTCCAAAATTACTTTATCAAAGAATCAAATTATAACAAATTAATTATATTTATGAACTAACTCCATAACTTATTAATTTTTGAATTCTTAAAAATATCTCAATCCATCTATATATGATTAAACTAGTGTTCCTCCAATGTGACAGGTGTGAATTAAAGGTGTGGGGGCAAATCCTAGTTCGCTATTGAGAAAAATGATGTATTTGAATTATTAAGTGATATATTGGACTTAATGATTGTGACTTGTGAGTTAGACCCTCCCCCACTATAGTCATGCGAGACTAAAGACATGTCTCAATAAAGCAAGAGATTAATTGGTTGGAATTGTTGATAGCACATGAGATGTCTCTATAGCAGGTAGATACTTGTTGGTCGCATTAACTATTGCGTAGATTCTTGCTCATAATGGACACTTCTTCATCTTATCTTCAATACAGGAGTACCAACGTATGACAAAGCCCCTTATCTTTTTCTTGTTTTTATCTTGAGTGGATAATGATGTATAATGTGTAATCTATATCAAAATTTTGTAAAATTAGGCTAATAAAAAGTTATGATCATTACATAAAAAGTTTATTTGGTTCCAAAATAAAATGTATATAAGCTAATACAAAAATTAGTTCAGCCCAAAAATAGACTTAATTTTAAAAGCCCAAAATAAAAATAGGTCATGTTTTATTATAAAAGCTTATCCAACTTGAATTATTAATATTTAAATTGTTTGTAATTTTATTATTTATTATATTATGAAATTAATATAAAATTCTGTATTAAGTATTACTATGCTATTTCACCTTATTTCATACTTATTAATTTGTCTAATTCAAACTTCTTTTATATTATCAGTAACTTGTTGAATTTCAAAAGTAAAATTTTATTATTGTAATAATAGGTTGACTAATTAATCTTAATCATGTAACCATTTATAATTTTATGTTTGCTCCCATTTCACTAAATTTTATTTTAAAGATTAAAATTTTATATTAAATTAATTGAAGCAAAAATATAAGAATAAATGGAAAAAAGAAGAATTAAATTTTTTTTAAAAAAGTATATTAAAAAAAGTTAGATCTTAGGCATTTTAGAAATGGATTTGAGTTGGGCCTAGGCCCATATAGTCAAAATAATGGGATTCGAACATGAAAAAATGTAATTTTCAAAGTCAAATCCAGCTCGTCTTTATTAGTATTTATATTTTGGGAATTATTTTGATACCATACATTTTCAGATGACCAAATTTTTATTAAAGTAAAAAAATGACCGACAAAAATAATACTTCATTGGTAGATAAACACAACTAATACTTTTATTGTATGAAAAACTTGTGATTGTATGGCAAGCTATATTGCTGTTGTTACTTGCAGAAGTGATAGGCTATTTGAGTCGAATTTTGTTGATGAAATGAAACCCAAAATCTATAGTTCTAAATACGTTGCAAGTTGCATTGCATATTTAAGAGGCCAAAAACTACTTTCCATGTATGCCACACTTTAAAATTTGAAAGGTTGCGAGACCAATCTCAAAGTTGTACTAAAATTTTGCAGGGGAAAATAAGAAGTCTTCTATACATTATACATAGCTATAAATACAGCACGACCTATATGAACCATAAACCACGCTGAAAACTAAGCAACAACAAACTTAATATTCCGAGAGTGTAAACTTAGGGTCATAAATAGCTATGGCTCATAACTCTACATAATACATAATAGTTATATGCATTAAAGCCTCCAACTTTCAAGCTTATCGAGGAATTATTTCACTAACTGACATCTCATTGACAGAAATTGATATTGATTTCGTCGTAGAATCAAATCGCAGCTCCTTCGGCTTGTTTGGATCAGTTCCACTTTGGAGAAAAAATGCAGGTCGTGAAGGTGTTGGCAGAGACACAGAATGACTGTCAAGCATGAGAACTATTGATGCCATTGTAGGTCTATCTGCTGGATCTTCTTGAACACATAGTAGACCAATGTGGATGCATCTCGTAACTTCATTTGGACTATAAGATTCTCTTAATGTGGGGTCCAACAATAGCAAGGGTTCTCCATCCTTCCAAAGTTTCCAAGCCTGTATCAAAATATTGTCAAATTTTTGCTACATTGTGAGCCCCATATTTTTTCCTTTTCATTGGAGGTAACTTATTCGTTTGAATCAAACCAAGGAGAGAATTATATTATAAGAAATACTCACATAGCTCAGAAGGTCCTCAGCCTCATCTGTTTGATGGAAAGAACTATTCTTCTTGCCACTTATAATCTCCATAAGGAGTATGCCAAAGCTGTATACATCTGACTTAACAGAAAACTCTCCATGCATAGCATATTCTGGAGACATGTAACCACTAAAACATAGAACCATCAATACAAACTGTCAGCATAGGAAAAATAACACCACTAAATCATCAATACAAAACTCTCTTCATAGGGAAAATAACACACCTCTCTTGGACCAGGGAAGATTCTTTCTTTGTTTACAAGAAGATAATAGGATATTTGAAGTAACTAAGATTGTTAGAATTAGAAATTAATGCTTTCGGAAACATTGATTTAGCATGTAAGGATATGTAAATTTGTGCTTACTATGTTCCAACAATCCGGTTAGTATTTCCTTGAGTTTGATCCACTCCAAAAATTCTTGCCATGCCAAAATCTGAAATTTTTGAATTCATATCACCATCCAACAATATGTTGCTAGCTTTAAGATCACGATGTATAATTTTAAGTCTTGAATCTTCATGAAGATACTGAATGCCTCGAGCAATTCCTCCAATAATCTTATAACGTTTTGCCCAATCCAACTGTTTTTGCTTTTTAGGATCTACACGTTTAACAAGATCTTCAAATCATAAAAAGAAATAGCAGATAAAAGTGAAGTAAATTGATTCAAACATAGAAAGCTAAGAAGCATAGCTTCCTCTACAATAGTATCATGTATACCGAATCTGGAAAAAAGTGGAAAGTCAAGCAATCATGCATATTAATTGTGATCTACACAGAACTGAGATAAGATGAACCTACCAAAGAGAATATAATCAAGACTTCTGTTGGGCACATATTCATAAACAAGTATCTTCTCTTCTCCTTGCAAGCAGAACCCCAAAAGCCTTACTAAATTCCTGTGTTGTAGCTTCGCAACCACCACTACTTCATTCTTAAATTCTTCTCCTCCTTGTCCAGAGCCTTGGGAGAGTCTCTTGACAGCTATTTCCTGTCCGTTCAGAAGCGTGCCCTGAATTTCAAACATAAAGTCAACTGATATGTACGGACTGGTCTAACTTCATGTAAAAGGCCCAAAAAGCATACCAACTTAATACCTTGTAAACCTCCCCAAATCCACCTTCACCTAGCTTGTTATCTGCAGAGAACTTGTTTGTGGCTGCTTCAATTGTACTAAAATCAAATTGCAGTGAGTCCACAGTGCTCATGTCATTTGCAGCTACACAAACCAAATGGTATATATGTGTATGAGATAAAAAGAATGCAGAAAAGCGAGCAAATAAGAGCCATAAAAGGAAAAAGTCGTATGCATTCAAATTATTACGCGTATCCTTACATTTTCCATCGGGTACAGAGTCATACTTCTTCCTTGTTCTTCTACGCACGTAACAAACGGCCACTATAAACAGCAGCACAGCCACTGAAATTGGAACCACAATCGCAACAATCGTCCCCGATGAGATCCCACTTTTTCCTGCATCATCCCAACGACACAAAAAGGAACAACCTTAAATCAAGTGGCATCATATATTTGAAAAGATGATTTCATGACAATAACCAACTTCACTTCATTAATATTCTACTGTCAACTTTGTTTTCATTCCTCATAACACAAGTGATTCGATAATTTTGTTCTTTCAGTCCCCTTTGCTTTTTCTCTACAAATTTGAATCCTCCCTTTCCCAATTTATTGGCTCACTCTTTTCTTTGGGTCTTCCCCTGCATTTTTTTCTAAGTTTTCAATTTTTGCAACCTGATGCCCAAATTATCAAACAGATGAAAAACTCCAAAGACTATATGAAATACCTTCAAACATATAGGTAAGAACTTTACCTTGGGAATTAGCAGTATTTGCAGGAGGAACAATTGTAGGGAGTGCAGGAGTTGGCGGTGGAGCTTCTGCTTGAAAGTAAGGATAAAATTCATAGTTAACGAAACAACTGGGGTATAGAACTCTTCCTCCTCGCCTTCCCTCACAACACCATGGAAGGTCCCCAATCACACCACTCAAACACCTTCTGCAATCTTGGGGTGAAAGGTACGGTGTGCACTGAGCAAGACAATACAGTGTCTGAAACCCTGAAATATTCACTTGCTTCGTCGCAAACTTCCATTTCCCCGCAGCAGGTTTCGCCGCCCTATCTGCCGTCTCGTTCAAAATATTGAACAAAGAACGCATGAAGTTTACAGGGTCGGAGACATTGAAGGGGTTCGCGAGGCAGTGTCTAGGCCTTGTGTCGACGGTGGAGAAGAAAGAGTGGTCGGAATAGCGAAGCCAGCACTCGTCGTACCAGGTTACGCCCTCCTTCGAGAATGGGCACTCGGAGCTCAATTTTCTGGTTGCGTCAATGACACATTGGTGGCAGTCCGCAAGGAGGACGCCACCCCGGCACATGAAATAGCCGTAGACGGTTTCGCCGCCGCCGGCGACAGTGGTGTTGTAGTACTCGGTGTTGCCGGTGGCGTTGGAAACTAAGAAAGAGAATAGCGTGTTTCGGTCCAATTGGAAGGCACTATTGGCTGTGAAGGTTTTGCTGGCAGAGCAGTTGTGGAAAAGATGATTAGGTTCAGCTGCTTCAGTAGTTGCAGAACAGAGGAAGCCAACAAAGAAGAAGAGTAAGAAAAGTTTGTGGGAAGCCATAATCTTGGATATGTAATGGTGAAAGAAGGCAATGGTTGTGGAGTTATTTATTGAGTATTTTGATGGCAACCTGAGGAAGAAGGAACGCGGAGCAGATGTGGTGTACAATAATAGATCAGTAAAAAAAAAAATTAATTAATAAAAATTAAACAAAAAATGTGTTTGTATGTAATGACTTGTATAACAAATTTATTGTACAATTATTAATTTAGATTCTAAAAATAAATACTGTAATGGCAGAAAAGTATTGGATAATCAATAATAAGAAAAAATAAAATAATAATTTTTATCAATTTAATATATATTTTTATTAATTTAATTAATAAAATATTATTATTTTATTTTCTCCCTGGAGAACGCCGGAAAGGAGCATGTATTGACGATCGTGACGCATGAACCAAAGTCAACGAATTGGAGGGAGTCAGTAGAGCTTTGCATTTTTCGTTGCCCGTTCGATTTTGTTGGAAAATGAGTGTCAGTAAAATGAAAACGGACCCAACGCTATATGAACCGGATCAGGGTAGGCTTCATAGATAACAAAAAAAAATCAACTGGAAATTAATGGAAGTCTGACAAAACTTGTTAAGCATGGGGATGAAACAATAATGGAATTACTTGCCGTACGGGTCATACAATGCAACAGATTTTTCTCGTTACTAGATTTATAGATGAAATTTTGTGTTAGAATTTGGGATAACTTTTTTTTGTTAGATAATTAGATGCAATTAATTATTAAAAAATTTTAAATTTTGTAATAATTTGAAGAACTTAATATCAATTATGTTTTTTAATAAACAAAACTATTCCTAAACTTAATAACTTTAAAAACTTATTTTACACCTAATTTTTTATGTTAATATTTTATCTTGTTTTACGTTTTCATCTCATTTTGGAAGAGAGAAATAAATTCTAAAATTTTATGTTAATATTTTCTCTCATTTTACGTTTTCATCTCATTTTGGAAGAGAGAAATAAATTCTAAAAAAGTATGTTCTTCATATGTACAAGTTTCATAAGTTTTTAAAAATAAATTTGTAATTTTAGTATTTCTCGTTGCTTCTAAATTTTCATCATCTACAACTATTATCTTTATATTTCATCATCTATACTGCTGAAATAAAGTAGGGAAAACCATTTTTTTAGCTTATCATGAAAAAACGAAGTAATCGTATAACACATTAAGCATGTAATAATAGTAAAATAGACTTATAAAATTGGAAAACTTAAGTGTTAAGAAATTTTCAATGTAATAAGTGGTAACAAGAAAGGTAAGATTAACAAAACAAGTAGTAATAAACACAAATTCAAACCTTACATTTGAAATTTGTGTGTTTTGTTTACAATAACTTATTTGTTTAAAGTGAATTATACATTAATGCATGGTTAAAAACATGTTAACGTATTTTTATCTTTTAGTGTAGTTGAGTTAACATAAGGGTTAAAATATATCATCATTGATTATATTAAACAAGTAAAAACAATGAAATTCACTTGTTAACCAAGGAACCCTCAATGGTAAAAAATGTGAACTGTAACAAATGGAAGCAAGCAACGTTATATTGATGAGACATTGTGGTAACAAACTTAAATCAAACTTGTAAAGTTAACATGTCTCATTTATAGTCTACTTGATTATATTAAATTGTGTGATACAATGTTGCCTTGCTCAAAACATTATAACAAACTTTTACCTTTTTGTGTTGTTGATTCAAAAGCTTGTTATGAGTGGGAAGAAATAGATCAAAGAATGCATAATTCATCGCTAAAGGAAATATTTTGCTACTTTCACATGGGTGGAGAGATTTTTGTTAGACGAGACAATCAACACCTAAGAAAATAGTGAATTGGGCATTTGTTTAAATGTTGGTTCTTTTCAAAATTACTTTGAAAATACTTATTGTGAATGATACTTAAAGAGTATGAAACAAAGCAACAATAATATTAAGCATTGAAGACTTAATGCTAATGCTTGGAGTATGAATATTTCTTTTCAAAACAAAGCATTTAACAATAGATCAACTCTTCAAGTGTAATATCAACAATAAAAGTAAATCATAAATATGATAATTTTGAATATAAAGAGTATAAGGATAGAGAAAGCAAACTCAGATATATATCCTAATTCGACTCCAACTCAAGTCTACATCCAATTCCGAAGCAACCTCTTGGGATTTTCCATTATCTCAATGATTAATTACAACAACCAAGGAGAACATCTCTCTCAATTAAAATTCCTATGAAGAACCTCTTTTTAAACTCAAGCTTTCACTGCTTGATACCATCAAGGAACCTCCTTGAACTTACTAAGGGGGAACCTCTCTCTCAACCCAAACACTCTTTGTTTGTTTCTCTCAAGGAACCTCCTTGAGTAATAACAAGGGAGAACCTCTCCCTCAACTTAAGAACTCTCTACTTGACACCCTCAAGAAGCCTCTTTGAGCTTCTCTCTCATAGTAAAGAAAGAATTACAGATGAATAAACTCTCTCAAAGAAGTAAATATTCAAGATAAAGCTCTAAGAACTTAAATAAAAGAGAATATGTAAGTTTTGGCTCAATGATGTTTGTTTCTCTCACAAAGATAATATAACAAGTTAAAGATCACATTATAACATTTAGGTTTACTCAAAAAATTGTTTGGAAGGTCATATATTTATATCAATATGAGATACAACTGTTACATACTCAAAAGAGTCATTATTTACTTTTTAAAATGATGTTGTACATGTTACCAGTTGACTACTAGGGTTCCCCAATCAACTTGTAACACTTGCCAAATTATAGTGCAAAAAAAAAAAAATTTGTTCTTAGAAAAGAGGAGAGTATTAATCTTTGTGGTGTGTATTACTAATCAGATATAAGCTTTAGTTTAGTGGTAGGCCTGGGCATCCGGATTCAAGAGGGCGTGGGTTCAAGATGTAGTTCCTTTCTCCTTCAGAAATATTTTTGTGCTGACACGTGTCCCCCACAAGTGAAATTACCAAATTGCCCCTCTTACTTTTTCTTCCATTTTCCATCTCTTTCCCGTCATTTTGTATCAAAAAACATTACTTCACTTTTGGTTAGTTCTGCTGCTCCCTGTGGCCACAACCAGCCAGCACCACCTCCGGCCAGCTCCTCCACTCACCAGCGACGTGTTCTGGCCGATCACCGCCGGCAACCGCCAGCAGCAACGTCAGTTTTCTGGCGGTCTTCGTGAAGCTCAAACCAGCGACGTTTTGGGCAATTTTGGTGAGTTTTAAGTGTTTTTTTTTTTCATGAAAATGATGTTAGGAGAAGCATTTTTGGCCCTTATCCATCAAATTTCAGCTTTGGAAGCATAATTTTTGGACCATTTTTTGAGAAGTTGTGCTGATAGGGACCAAAATGAAAAATTTCAAAATTTTGGGGTTTCAGAAAATGGTGAAATTCTGCATGGTAATGGGTTCAAATTGATCCTATAAGAGCATTTTTAAGGTGTATGGCATGAAAACCTATTGTTAATCATGGTTTTTCTTGGATTAAAGGCAAGGGTATGAAATCTGGTACTAAAATGAAAACTCAGAAAGTTTTTTTGGGCAGAAAATGTAAATTGATGAAAAGTCTGGGAAAGTTAGTGATGGAATTAGGGATTTTGGGTTAGGGTTTTTTTGAGTAAAAAGAAGGAAGAAAAGTAATTTCTTGCTTTCCTATTGGTGTAGGTAACTCATAAAAGTGATAAGGTCACCTAAGGGAAGTTATCGAGTTGCCAGTACTTAACGGAACTCAGGTGCGCTGATAGCACTCCCCAATAATCTTTTTTTTATGCTTCACTTTTATTGCTTGAACATGTTTATAAGTATCATTATTAATTTTATTATGTCTATATTTTTTCGAAATTGAAGTTAAGAGTAATAAAAATCCCTTGATATGTGAAATGACTTTACTTACGATTTTGAACTCATGCATACGGTTAGGAATAACTGCTTGATGAATCATTACTGCAAATACATATAGATTTCATGCATACTGGCTACTTTTTCTATGCATGCTTGTTTTAAATTTTAATATTATTGGGAGGACTAGATAGGACACTGGCTGCAAAAAGTAGATCTATTAGCCCTTGGTGCACCTAGGTAATGACCCAGTAGCAGGGTTAGTGATAGTGCTAGCCTCGTGTGACGGCCATCACATGAGGACCGATGAGTGATAATCTTCGTGAGTTGAGACCTCATGCCTGTTGGTTAGTTGACCTCAAGGATGGGCCTGTTGGTTATTTGCCCTTAAGGATTGTGTATCCACGCCTGTTGTGATTTGCCCTTTTGTGGCTGTGTGCCACACTGGTTTAGTCCTTAGTAGTCCTTCCCTAGATATGATCTTCAGAAGCTTATTGGTTCCTTGTGAACGACACATTAAATTAATTGTTTTTAAAAGAGCATTATGTATTTGCAACTGTTTATTGCAACTTGATCATTGTGGTTTAAACATCATTGTATTTTACTCAATTCTTGATCATGTTTCAATTTCTATTTATATATGAAATTTTGTTATTGATTTTGGGGTGCTATCTGCCGAAAAAATTTGGTCTCAGATAAGGAGATTGAAGAGTTCCCGGAGGCAGCAGAGCACTGACGGGAGTCTTGTGGTGAGCCCCGCTTGTGATGTCGCGAGGCCTTTACTTTTTGTTTAGTCAGTATTCGTGGCTTATTCTTTTGGGATGTATATATACCTAGGATGATAGCCATGGGTTGTATGTTTGGGTGGTATAGAGACCACAATTGAACCTTCCATAATTGTTGTATTTTGTAATTATGTTATATAGGGTTATGCTGGTAAGAGCGGAGCTCTCCTATATGTTGTATTGCCTTACAGGTTATTGTAGAAATTTCGGGAATTCCGATTTACTGTGAAGGTGCTACCAAAATTTCTACAAACTCCTTGTTTTGTATTTAAACCTTTATTTTATATTAAGGCAATTATATTACATATGGTGCACATCGAATAAATTTGGCATGATATTGACAGTCCCTCCAATGTAAGGCTTGCAAGTTCGGGAATTTTTCCTCGTGGCCTGTGCCCATCCTACTCCAGGAATTTGGGGTGTGATAAATTGGTATCAGAGCCTGGTTTTGGGGGTTCTCCTATGGTCATGTAGGATGGCTGTGTCCTTCTGTGGTGTCTCCATTATTGTTATAAAACTCGGGCATAACCATAATTGGGATACCATAGGAGGCCTGGTTTGGGGTAGGGGCATATCTGTTCTTTCTATAGGTCTTTCTTGATTATGATTGAACCTACATATTGCTTTTCAATTAATTGGTAATTGTGGAGGCTTAATGTTTGTCATCTTGTGTTTTAGATTAAGGATGCCTCCACGTACACGAGGTGGTTGTCGAGGGGTGGACGTTGTGGGTAGGTCGAAAAATGCATCCGTCCAACCCGAAGTTCCCCTAACCTGGGGCCGTGCTAAAGGTCCTAGAGCTGCAAGACCACTGAGAGTTGATTCCCACATGGATTGGGAAGTGGAATCACAGGTTCAGGGAATGAACATACCTCCAATGTGAACTGAGTCCAGGGATTCTTGAGCTGGGCAACCGAAGAAGGTGACCTTAGCCCAGTTTGTGAGGTTTAGGCCTCCAGTTTTCACAGGGTCCGATAGCCAGGAAGACCCTTATCGCTTCATAAAGGGGATGGAGAAATTGTGTAAGGCACTGCGTTGTTCTTACACTAGGATGGTGGAGTTTGTAGAATATCAGATGCAAGATGTAGCTTATTTATGGTTTCAGACAGTACTTAATAAGAGACCCGCTGAATTACCTCCCATGCAATGGGATGAGTTTAAGGAGCTGTTCATGGACCGGTATATACCTCAGAGTGTGAGGGATGCGAGGGCCCGAGAGTTTGAAGTGCTCAGATATGTTCCTGGGGAGACTGTACTGGATTATGATATTAAATTTACTCAACTGTCCCAATATGCCCCACACCTGGTACCCACAGAGAGGCACCATATTAAACGATTTCTAATGGGGTTACCCAAATACATGTACCGTGCTCTGTCATCACAGATGGATACCTTCCCTTAATACTCAGTGGCAGTGAATTGTGCCCGTAGAATTGAATTATGGGAAATGGAAGAAGATACCATTTGCAAGAAGCGGAAGAGGGATCAGGGGAGGAAACAGCTTAGGGTTGGCCCTTCATCAGGGGAATCTGGGGTACTAAGGCCTCAGAGATCATTTAGGCCTACTCAGGCTCAGACTCGCTCACATGCACCGCCTCCATATAATGATCCTCCTCATCGGGTTACGCAAGGAGGTAGCCAGACCACCCAGTTCCGTGATGTATCTCAGTCAGTTCACCCACGAGCCGCATGCCCTACTTGCGGGAACTTTTATTCTGGGGTATGTTAACATGCTGCTGGGGCGTGTTTCCATTGTGGGTAGACAGGCCATTTTAAGAGGAATTGCCCTTTTGCACGGCAAGTTTCTAGCTGGGACTCGGTGCAGCCAGTAGCTCATTCTACACCACATAAAGTTACATCGAGCGCAGGCCCCTCCACTTTTGCCGGTAGAGGCACACCTAGGAGAGGCTCGGGCAGTCAAGGGTAGACATCAGCAGGTAGAGGGCAAGCACGTGTATTTGCCCTAACACAACAGGATGCTCAGGCATCCAATGAGGTGGTGACAGGTATGATTTCAGTTGACTTATATCCAGCATGTGCTTTATTTGATCCAGGTTTTACTCATTCCTATGTTTCTCCCTAATTTGCTAAGTTGTTGTGTGGCACATCTGTGCGCTTAGAGAATCCCATACTCATGGGTACCCTGTTAGGAGAATCAGTGATGGTTGATACAGTTTATTGATCATGCAAAGTCTCAATCGAAGATAGGGAAACTCTTGCTGACTTAATGGTATTGTAGATGGTGGATCTGGATGTGATTCTTGGTATGGATTGGCTAGCCTCTTGCCATGCAATTTTAGATTGCCATCAAAAGGTAATACAACTTAAAACTCCTGGAGAAGCTCCTTATGGATTACAAAGGGATACAGGGGTGATTCCAACTAGAGTGATCTCTGCTCTTAAGGCACAGAAGCTTTTAATTAGCGAGTGTCAGGGATTTTTGGCTGTGGTGAGAGAATTTCTTGATGTTTTCCCTGAAGAATTGTCGGGTTTGCCACCGAATAGGGATATTGAATTCTCCATTGATCTGATTCCAGGCACTCAACCCATCTCTATTCCTCCTTATCGGATGGCTCCTGCAGAGTTGAGGGAGTTAAAAGAGCAACTATAAAACCTCTTGGAGAAGGGGTTTATTCGGCCTAGCACATCACCCTGGGGTGCTCCTGTCCTATTTGTTAAGAAGAAGGATGGGTCTCTAAGGTTGTGTGTGGATTACAGACAACTGAACAAGGTGACAATATCTAACAAGTATCCCTTACCTCGAATTGATGATCTTTTTGATCAACTTCAAGGAGCTCAGTGTTTCTCGAAGATTGATCTTCGGTTGAGGTATCATCAGTTAAAGATCAGGGGTGAAGATGTCCCTAAGACAGCATTTCGTACCCACTATGGTCATTACGAATTTCTGGTAATGTCTTTCGAGTTGACTAATGCTCTTGCAGCCTTTATGGACCTGATGAACAAGGTATTCAAATAGTTTCCTGACAAGTTTGTGATCGTCTTTATTGATGATATCTTGGTGTATTCTAAGAGCCCTAGTGAACATGAACAACATTTGAGAATTGAGTTGCAACGGTTGAGGGAAGAGCAACTTTATGCTAAATTCTCAAAGTGTGAATTTTAGCTGAAACAAGTGGCGTTCTTGGGCCACATTGTCTCTAAGGAGGGATTTTGGTTGACCCAAGTAAGGTAGAAGCAGTTCAAAAGTGGCCCCGCCCTTCCACTGTTACTGAGATCAGAAGCTTCTTAGGCTTGGCAGGATATTATCGGCGTTTTGTAAAAGACTTCTCCCGAATAGCTGCTCTGTTGACACAGTTGACCTAAAAGAATGAAAAGTTCATCTAGAGCGACTCTTGTGAAGTTAGCTTCCAAAAACTAAAGGAATTTCTAACTTTAGCTCCTATCTTGAGCCTGCCTTCTGGCACTGGTGGGTACGCAGTGTATTGTGATGCTTCTGGTGTAGGGTTAGGGTGTGTCTTAATGCAGAATGATCAGGTCATAGCTTATGCATCCAGGCAGCTGAAAAAGCATGAGCAGAATTACCCTACCTACGACCTTGAAATAGCAGTAATAGTTTTTGCATTAAAGATTTGGCGGCATTACTTGTACGGTGAGACTTGTGAAATATTTATGGTTCATAAAAGCCTGAAGTATATCTTTCAACAGAGGGATTTGAATTTGAGATAGAGAAGATGGATTGAGTTACTGAAAGATTATGACTGCACCATACTTTATCACCCAGGCAAAGCAAATGTGGTGGTGGATGCTTTAAGCAGGAAATCCATGGGGAGTTTAGCCCATATTCAAGAGGTAAGGAGACCTTTAATTGTTGAACTACAGTAGTTAGAAAAGAATCGGGTAAACTTTGAGATTGGTGAATCAAGAGCTTTTATGGCTCACCTGCAATATAGTTCTGCTATTATTGATGAAGTGAAGATTGCTCAGAGATCAGATCCAGAATTTCATAAGTTAATAGAGGATTGCCAGAAGGGGAAGAATAAAGAGTTTACGGTGGATGCAGAAGGAGTATTAAGATTTGAAGGGAGGCTGTGTGTACCGCAAGGGTATGAATTAAAGAAGAAGATCCTAGAGGAAGGCCATCGCTTAGCTTATACTGTGCATCCTGGATCCACCAAGATGTATCATGATTTGAAGTTGGTTTATTGGTGGAATGGTATGAAGAAAGATGTAGCTGACTTTGTCTCTCGCTGTTTGGTGTGTCAATAGGTTAAGGCTGAACATCAAAGGCCTGCCTGTTTACATCAACGGCTAGAGATTCCAGAATGGAAATGGGAGAGAATCACCATGGATTTTGTTACTGGCTTGCCCTATACTCTTAAAGGGTATGATTCCATATGGGTGATTGTAGATAGGTTAACGAAGTCTGCACACTTCCTTCCCATCAAGACAACCTACTCTGCAGCTAAGTATGCTCAAGTATATGTAGATGAGATTATGAAGCTACATGGAGTGCCATTGTCTATCATATCTGATCGAGGACCTTAATTCACTTCCAGATTTTGGGGAGCATTTCAAGTTGCTTTAGGGACTTGATTGGATTTGAGTACGGCTTTTCACCCCCAAATGGATGGTTAGTCCGAAAGAACAATTCAAATACTAGAGGACATGTTGAGGACATGTGTTTTAGACTTTGGTGGCAGTTGGGACACATATTTGCCTTTGGCAGAATTTGTATACAATAATAGCTATCAAGCCAGTATTCAAATGGCACCATTTGAAGCCCTCTATGGTAGGAGGTGTCGTTCCCCGATTGGGTGGTTTGAAACAGGCGAAGCTCAATTACTGGGGCCAGATTTAGTTCAAGATGCGATGGAGAAGGTAGAGCTTATTAAAGAGAGATTACATACGGCACAGAGTAGAAAAAAGGCTTATGTAGACAACCGGATGAGGGATTTGGAGTTCATGGTAGGCGACTATGTGTTTCTATGTGTATCTCCCATGAAAGGGATTATGAGGTTTGGCAGAAAGGGTAAATTGAGCCCTAGGTATATAGGCCCATTTGAAGTTCTGGAAAGCATCGGTGCAGTAGTTTATCGACTTGCATTGCCACCTGAGTTATTGAGTATCCACCCTGCCTTTCATGTGTCTATACTTAGAAAATACTTGCATGACCCATCACATGTTATTAAGCCACAAACGGTGCAAGTTAACACAAGGTTGAGTTATGAAGAGGTGCCTATGAAAATCTTGGATAGGCAGATAAGGAGGCTTTGTTCAAAAGAGATTCCTTCAGTAAAGGTGCTATGGAGGAATTACTCTCAAGAGGAAGCAACTTGGGAGGATGAACATATCATGCGTGACCAGTATCCTCATTTATTTGCATAAGGTATGTCACGATTTAAATTCGGGGACCAAATTCTTTTAAGGGGGGGAGAATGTAACACTTGCCAAATTATAGTGCAAAAAAACAAAATTGTTCTTAGGAAAGAGGGGAGTATTAATCTTTGTGGTGTGTATTACTAATCAGATATATGCTTTAGTTTAGTGGTAGGCCTGGGTATCCGGATTCAAGAGGACGTGGGTTCAAGATGTAGCTTCCTCCTCCTTCAGAAATATTTTTGTGCTGACACGTGTCGCCCAAAAGTGAAATTACCAAATTGCCCCTCTTACTTTTTCTTCCATTTTCCATCTCTTTCCCGTCATTTTGCATAAAAAAAACATTGCTTCACTTTTGGTGAGTTCTGCTGCTCCTTGTGGCCACAACCAGCCACCACCACCTCCGGCCAGCTCCTCCACTCACCAGCGACGTGTTCTGCCCGATCACCGCCTACAACCGCCAGCGGCAACGTCAATTTTCTGGCGGTCTTCGTGAAGCTCAAACTAACGACGTTTTGGGCGATTTTGGTGAGTTTTAAGTGTTTTTTTTTTTTCATGAAAATGATGTTAGGAGAAGCATTTTTGGCCCTTATCCATTAAATTTCAGCTTTGGAAGCATGATTTTTGGACCATTTTTTGAGAAGTTGTGCTGATAGGGACCAAAATGAAAAATTTCAAAATTTTGGGGTTTCAGAAAATGGTGAAATTCTGCATGGTAATGGGTTCAAATTGATCCTATAAGAGCATTTTTAAGGTGTATGGCATGAAAACCTATTGTTAATCATGGTTTTTCTTGGATTAAAGGCAAGGGTATGAAATCTGGGACTAAAATGAAAACTCAGAAAGTTTTTTTGGGTAGAAAATGTAAATTGATGAAAAGTCTGGGAAAGTTAGTGATGGAATTAGGGATTTTGGGTTAGGGTTTGTTTTGAATAAAAAGAAGGAAGAAAAGTAATTTCTTGCTTTCCTATTCATGTAGGTAACTCATAAAAGTGATAAGGTCACATAAGGGAAATTATCGAGTTGCCGGTACTTAACGGAACTCAGGTGCGCTGATAGCACTCCCCAATAATCTTTTTTTTATGCTTCACTTTTATTGCTTGAACATGTTTATAAGTATCATTATTAATTTTATTATGTCTATATTTTTTCGAAATTGAAGTTAAGAGTAATAAAAATCCCTTGATATGTGAAATGACTTTATTTACGATTTTGAACTCATGCATACGGTTAGGAATAACTGCTTGATGAATCATTACTGCAAATACATATAGATTTCATGCATACTAGCTACTTTTTCTATGCATGCTTGTTTTAAATTTTAATATTATTGGGAGGACTAGATAGGACACTGGCTGCAAACAGTAGATCTGTTAGCCTTTGATGCACCTAGGTAATGACCTAGCTAGCAGGGTTAGTGATAGTGCTAGCCCCGTGTGACAGCCATCACATGAGGACCGATGAGTGATAATCTTCGTGAGTTGAGACCTCATGCCTGTTGGTTAATTGCCCTCGAGGATTGTGTATCCTCGCTTGTTGGTTATTTGCCCTCGAGGATTGTGTATCCTCGCCTATTGTGATTTGCCCTTTTGTGGCTGTGTGCCACACTGGTTTAGTCCTTAGTAGTCCTTCCCTAGATATGATCTTCATAAGCTTATTGGTTCATTGTGAACGACACTTTAAATTAATTGTTTTGAAAAGAGCATTATGTATCTGCCACTGTTTATTGCAACTTGATCATTGTGGTTTAAACATCATTGTATTTTACTCAATTCTTGATCATGTTTTGCTTTCTATTTATATATGAAATTTTGTTACTGATTTTGGAGTGCTATTTGCTGGAAAAATTTGGTCTTAGATAGGGAGATTGAAGAGTTCCCGGAGGTAGCAGAGCACTGACGGGGAGTCTTATGGTGAGCCCCGCTTGTGATGTCGTGAGGCCTTTACTTTTTGTTTAGTTGGTATTCATGGCGTATTCTTTTGGGATGTATATATACCTAGGATGATAGCCATGAGTTGTATGTTTGGGTGGTATAGAGACCACAGTTGAACCTTCCATAATTGTTGTATTTTGTAATCATGTTATATTGGGTTGTGCTGGTAAGAGCGGAGCTTTTCTATATGTTGTATTGCCTTACAGGTTATTGTAGAAATTTCGGGACGTCCTATTTATTGGGGAGGTGCTACCGAAATTTCTACAAACTCCTTGTTTTGTATTTAAACTTTTATTTTATATTAAGGCAATTATATTACATATGGTGCACATCAAATAAAGTTGGCATGATTTTGACAGTCCCTCCAATGTAAGGCTTGCAGGTTCAGGGATTTTTCCTCGTGGTCTGTGCCGGTGCCATTCTAGGAATTTGGGGTGTGACATAACTGGCCTCCAAAATATAATCATTATTTTGAATCCGCAATGTGTCAATTGATTTTCAGGGGCCTTCCAGTCAACTATCCTCAAAATATGACTATTAGCTCAATTCTATACTGTCTCAGTCAACTTGCCAAAGGGGACTAGTGACTAGTCACTTATATTGACAGTCCCAACTTTAAATGATCATAAATTTCTCATTTTAAATCCATTTTAAATGCATGACCTATTGTTTGATAGCACTTTAAGTCTATTTTCTAAAAAAACAAGTCTATAAAAATTCAATAAATTTTGGAAGATATAAACAAAAGAGTGACCAAAGGTCATAAAATAGTTTTACACTAAATTCATATCTCATGACTCAAATTTAGATAGTCATAAAATTTTCATTTAAGCTTTATTTTAAGTTAATAAGAGATCATTAAAATGTTATTTGTGTCTATTCTCTAATGGAATAAGTTTCATAACAAAATACCATATGGTTTGTGAGATATAAGCAAAATAATGACCAAAGGTCAAAAACAATTTCAAGTAAAATCTATATCACACTATCTTTTAAGTCCAAGCTTATATTTTGATAACCATAATATCTTGAGCTAATGAATGCAAATCTAAATCATCAAGTTTCACAAAATAACACTTATTCTATGATAATTATATTTGTTCAATCCATTGGCTTTCTTGAAACAACTAAGCTTCCAAAATCATCAAATCCTTAACTTTTTCATTACTTAGAGCATCTTTCCTTCTTGCTATCTTTATGTGAAGCACGATATTGATAATGTTTTACTATCTTCACTTCTATGCTCACTCTTCTTTCTTTTAACCATCTTACATAATAGACTTATAACTTGCAAACTAAATAGTTAGTCTAAAAGGTTAATAAATTAAGCATATATTAATTTATATATGTAACTTATATTTTTCATATGTTTGTCATCATCAAAACAATCTCAACAATTTTAAAGCATTCAAATTAAGGGCTCCATTATGAAAAAGGTAAACATTTGGTAAAATGATTAGCGAAGGGATTTCACTAGTGCAACTAAAGACACTTACAGGAACATTTATAGAAAAGGATATACGGGCTAAGTAATTAAAGAACACCTTGCAATTTAATTCATTTGAACTCTTGGATTTTGTAGAAGATGTAACGTAACATAATTGATAAAGTATAATGAACAATGCGCACATATCAACATCATTGATGGAGAAGAAGTTAGAGCAACACTTTTACAACAAAGTCAATGATAATGCTACTGAATGTTATTGGGTTTGTTACCACATTACCTTCAGCTTTAAATTTGGTTGGATTCATAACAATGGTTTATGTTTCTAATGAACATTTTTGCATTTTTTGTCATAACAGCTTTAGTAATTACTTTGGTTGGACTAACAAATAACTACTTATAATATTACTACCAAGGTTTGTATTTCATATAAGTTACATTTAGCTTAGTTATTGATTATATTCACATTTTTTACCACATCAATTTTAGCAATAACCTGTTGAACTAACATATAACTTATAAATTTATTATTACCATGGTTTTCTTTTCATACAAATTACATTCGCCCTAGCTATGGAATGTTTTTACATTTCTTACCACATAATTTTGATTCTTAAAAGGTTAGACTAACAAGTAGCTTATGAATTTATTACTACCATGATTTAAGTTATTTACAAATCACATTCGCCCTAGTTACCGAATATTTTTGCATTTCTTATCACATAATTTTTATTCATAACTAGTTGGACTAATAAGTAACTTATGGACTTATTACAACCATGGTTTGCATTTCTTACAAACCATGTTTACCCTAGTTACTGAATGCTTTACATTTCTTGTAACATAATTTTTATTCTTAACTAGTTAGACTAAAAAGTAACTTATAGATTTATTGCTACCATGGTTTGCATTACTTACAAATCACATTCATTCTAATTACCGAATATTTTTGTATTTCTTATCACATAATTTTTATTCACAACTGGTTACATTGACAAGTAATTTATAGATTTATTGCTACTATGATTTTCATTACTTACAAATCATGTTAATCCTAATTACTAAATATTTTTGTATTTCTTTTCATGTAATTTTATTTACAGCTGGTTGGACTAACAAGTAATTTATGGATTTATTACAACCATGGTTTGCATTTCTTACAAATCACATTTGCCTTAGTTACCGAATGTTGTTGCATTTCTTACCATATAATTTTTATTCTAGTAGGACTAACAAGTAATTTATAGATTTATTATTACCATGGTTTGGGTTTCTTATTAATCTTATTTGTCATAGTTTAATGCAATGATCTACCAGCAAGAATAGTCGATGTCGTCATTCATTTGTTGAGCGTACCTGGTGATGTGGACAAATGTAACGAGATGGATGAATGTATGCTACATTTGCATCTACATTATTAAGCATCAACGTATGAGGAATCAGTACATGAAAAAGCCATGGAGGAAGGTGAGGAAGGAGGAGAAAGACGAAGTAGTGTAGCCATGTGCGGAGCAAAGAGCATAAGGTATTGTAGATAGGGCAAACGTTCGTCATTCTGTGCAAGAGAAAAAGAAAGTATCAAACATAGTAGTGAGAGTTTCATAATCTATAATCTTTAGGAAGTGAAGTATTATGGTTGAAGAAGGAAAAGGGCTTCTGTTCCAAATAAAAAATTTAGATTGTTTTGGTAAGTAGGATATTAAGGTTATTTAAGGTAATTTTGTCCATTGAAAAGTCATAAAATGAGATTAGGTCATTCAAAGTAATTACAAAATTTATGGTCTTTTTTAGTAATTAATTGCATCTATTAGCCTTAAACGAAAATTTTTCTTTGAAATTTTCAATATATATTAGTGTCAATTAATTAAAAATATTACTTTACCTTATACTTTCCATAAAAAAACAAAAAACAAAAGAAAGGACAAAGGCTGTTTTCAAAACAAACAATGCCTTACATTTGAACCTTAAGACCTCCCATAGTCTTCACTTCCTTATCTTCCAACACCATTGTCCTCGACGACGGTGGGAACCATTCCAATGCAATTTGTTGCATATTCATGTGTCGTGGAGATTGAGGATGCTTGCATGGTGTTGTGTGTGTTGGATTAGAGTATGACTTATTTATCCTAGCTAATACTTTGCGTATATATAGATTGTGTTAGCTTTTAAAACCTTATGTGAAAATAAGGTGTTATAGAGAACAAAATGAGTGGAAGATGACAATCAGGTTTCTCTTCCGAATAAGGTTATTTATACATAATACAAGTCTTCATTATCAGTCATCCTTCTATACTAGCTTATAACCACCTAAGCAAGTCTACGACTACCTAGTACAAGTATCATCATTACCTAAACTAGCATCATTTTGTATGTTACAAGAAGTAATTAAGAAAGGCTACACAAAAGTTACTACTTTATAAAATAGCTGGCCACTTTATGATAAAGGTAACACTAAGGTTATTGCCTTTCGGCTAGTACTCCTCCTTAACCTTAGTGTTACTGCATACTCTTGAGAGTTTTTTTTGGGCTTCACATTAGGCAATCTTCTAGTAAAGACATTTGCTCTTGGTCTTCAAAGCAATAATTTTATATCACTTGACCTTCCTCCACTATCTTCTTTAGGAAATGATGCTTGTTTTTTATTTTCTTTCATTTTTTATAAACCACTGGATTTTTCATTATGGCCATTGTTTATTATCATCATTTAACATAGTTGTTACTTCCATTGGCTTTGTCTTTATGTCAACATGGAGTTTCCTGGTGCTCCAGTGTACCCTTCCTAAACTATTAATGAAACAATAGTTAAATGCATTTTTAAAATCATTACTTAATCCTTTTAAGTCATTGTCAATAAAGCTAACAAGTTTTGTTTCCTTCTTTTTTGAATGATGACCACCATAATCTTCAAACCCTTTCATAAGTTTAATAGTCCTTTTCATGAATTTCTTCTCCTTAAACTAGCCTTTGTTCCTTCTTACACAAAACCTTGATTCCATGGGTCCTTGTGTCCTTCCCGCACAAAACCTTGATTCACCAAGTCCTTATGTCCTTCTTGCATAAAGCTTTAAGGTTGTTTCCATTCAGTAAGAAAGCTTCTCAATACCATTTTTACAATCAATACTTTGGCATCATTTTTCTCAAATACATCACACATATCATAATGAAAAAGTATCCATATCTTCTTTCAAGTAATTGACCAATAGTTCAGAGGCTTTAGCTAATTTTTGGCATAAATAACGCATCATTAATTAATTTTGTACTAGAGGCTATCTAAATGGTAGCATCTCCTTTGTCTTGTATGTTTGCAAAGCTTCCATCGCCTATCTTCACCTTTGACTTGTACCTTTTTGTCTAAGAACCTAAACAGCCCCCTCCTGGAAGTCAAGTGATGAGTGTAACCACTATAAATCAACCATGCTTAATTAAGTGAGCTTGAATGACAGGATCTTTTAGCTTGGAAAATTGTAAATGCACATTCTTTCATCAGGTTAAGATTTTCAATCACTTAAGCTTTAGGAGGTTGTTGCTTTGCCTTAGCCTTGCATACTTTTTCTATATGCCAAAATTGCATGCAGGCTTAAACCAACAATATTTTTCAAGATGACCATTTTTGTGGTAGTGCAAATAAGGTTGAAACTTATCACTCCTTCTTTTGGATGTGTTTCCTTGCTCACTTTCCTCCTCTACTTCCTTCTTAACTAATCCTCTTTGACCTTTTGAGGTTCCTTGACTTCTTCCTCCTTGGTTTGCCACCAAGGAAGTTTCATTAGGTTTGTCAAGTCTAAATGCCTTTATTTGCTTTACTTCTTGAAGAGAGTTCACCAATTCAACTAAGATAAGTTGATAGATGTCCTTTAAGTCTTCCTAAAAAGAGATCTTTCCTTCAAAATATTTAGGTAGCGTGACCAGCACTTTTTCCGCCACAAGTTTTTCAAAAAGCTCCTTACCAAATAGCCTAATCCAATTTACAATCTTCATAAGCCTATCTACATACTCCTTGATAAGTTTTGCCCCTTTATCCTTAGGAGTTCAAACTATCTTTTCAAATTTAGGACATTGCATCTGTTTGGTCTTTCTACTTCCATGAAACTCATCCCTTAACCTATCTCATATCATGATTCTTATGCCACCTTTCCAAGTTCACATGCCATGATTCTTGTGAAATGGTCTTTGTCGTAGCAACATGTGTAAGAGAAAAGGCCTTGAAATCCTTTGCTATCTCCTCTAAGTAATACTTTTGCCACTGTGGGGTTGTTACCAAGTAGAAAATGGTTATTTCAAGTCTCTACACCTTTTATAGGTTAAACCCTCTTAAATAGGCTTTCATCTCTGTTGCATAAAGTTAATAGTTCTCACCAATGAACACTGAAGGAACTCTAACATTGAAACTATTGGATGCCATGGCTAAACGGAGCTATGAAAGTTTTTAGTAAGTAGGTGAAATTTGCTAGTTCTTGCTTCTACTCACAAGTTCCTTCCAAAACCAATGGAGCTCTACTACCACTTGTTAGCTTTTGAAAGCTTAAATGAAATAAAAGAAAAGATGACGAGTTATAAAGAACAAAATAAATGGAAGAAGATAATTTGGTTCTCATGCATATCTCTTCTAAATAAGGCTATTTATACATAATATAGGTTATCATTATCAACCACCCTCCTACATTATCCTACAACCGCTTAACTAGTCTACCATGACCTAAGCTAGTTTGTAGTCACCTAGTACAACTATTATCATTACCTAACTAGCATGAATACTATGAGAAGCATTCAACAAAGGTTGCACAAAAGTTACTACTTTATGAAAAAGTGTGTACTTTAGAAAAAGTGGGTTGTTTTATGATAAAGGTAGCACTAAGATTATTGTTGATTGGCTAATAAATTATGTACCCTTTCAACTGAGAGGCTTCACTACCATCAAACCCACACCACTAGCATTTTTGTATCCTACATCTTTTTTTGCCTAATAAAAAGTATAAACATGAATGTTTAAAGTATTTTACTTTTGAAAATTATTTAAATTGCCTAAATAGTTCATAGAATTTATTTGATAGAAGTCATAATGGAAAGAACAAAAGAAATACTATAATGAGAATTGAAAATTTTTACACATGATATATGATTATTAAACATGTGGAAACAAAGATTAAAGAAAAAATTTAGGCAAGTGAACTGTTTAATCCTTAATATTTAAAAAAGATAAAAAAAAAAAGAAAATGCTTAAGAAAAGAAAATGAATCCCATACATGGACTTTTATTGTATGACTCTCTTTCTAGGTACACGAGATTTAATTGTAAAATTTTATAATGAAAAATCTTTTCAAAAAGTTTATTGACAACATTATGATACCAACTACTTAGTATTAAGTGGTATTATCTTAGAATCATGGTAACAATTTTATTTGTTATCAATGATTGAATAAATTCTAATGCAGAATTTGATATATAAGTATCATTTGATAATGTAAGGGGTGAAATTTAAAGTTTGGCTTTTAAAATATTTGTTTAAGCCTTGCCTAGTTTAGTCCTTAGCCAAATAAAACACTAATAGGGTTTTAAAGTTTTTTTTATGAATTAGGAATTTAGGATAATTAGGAATTAAGGAGAATATTAAAATAATATATGATATATTAAAAATAATAAGATCATCGGGCTAGGCCAAGTGTGGTGGGAAAATTGGCCACCCCAGTACTCGACCTAATTGGTGCCTTCCTTTTTTATTTTTCTTTCAGTCCCAACCTAAGTCTACCAGGTTAGTAAGTCACATGTGCAACCCTAACCAATATTGACACCTCCTACTCCTCTTTTGCCACCAAAAAAATTATATTTAAGTATTTGTAATACACTTTAAACACTGTGGAAATAGGTTAACTTAGTTTATACTTAAAGCTCAAGTGGTGATATAGAACTTTCATGCATTACATATTTAGAAGACATGTAACCACTATAGCAATATTAATTAACAAATTCAAGTAAAATAATATAGAAGTCTTAGTAAAGGGAATATAAACTACTCATCTACATTGCAGGATGGTAAAATGGCCAAAAACTTACAAAGTTCCAACTATCTTTCTTGTATTTTCAGTTTGATTTACATGGAAAATGGTTCTCATAATGTTGTATATGGGGCTTTTATCTATGATCATCTAGATGTATCTAAAGTATTTATACCACAAATCAGATCCTAATTAACTTAGGTTACAGAAAATATACAAAAGATCTCAACCTTTGTAGAACAATGCAGGGGCTCACCTGTGACTCTGTGTCCTCTTCCTTGGTCTTGAGAATAGCTATAATTTACTATTTAAAACAATAAAAGTGAATAGGTAGTATCACAAAAAAACATAATAACATATGTAATCAAGAAGAAAAGAATTAGGAGAACAATTATGCAATAAACCTAGCAAAAATAAGATTATCTCTGTACCAATTAAAAAAAAAAATTGTAAACGATATCCACGGTTAAACTTCATAAGCTATTAAAGCATGCATAAGCTTAAGAAAACCATTAGCAACAATTTTTGTTCAACATTAAAGGTGAGAAACATTGAAAACTATAAACAGTAATTATGAAGACTATTATAAGACATAAATCGTCTATCGTTAGCACACAACCCATAAAGTCATAACCAACTGTCGAGACTTTAAAATAGTATCTGCGAGTATTGAATACTACATCCTATAAAATATGCATGATTCTTGCTAAAACACATTTACAAGCTTTACTTTTAATAGAAAAAAATAGTTGACTTGGAAACCATGTGTCAGGGAGGACTATTAAAGACATGAAACAATGGTCATGGACCTTTAGCCTATAGATTATCATTTTTAGTTGAGAGCATACAGCCCTCAGGATAATTGATATCGGTCAAGAGCACACAACCCTAGAGTAATCAATATTGGTCAAGAGCACACAACCCTAGAAGTAATAATATCGGCTGAGAGCAAATAGCCCTTGGGCTAAATTAACCAAATGGTCGTGAGTCTTAAGCTTACACTAAATCATTAGTCCTATCCTACTCCTCCCTAAATATAAGGAAACTATCGTGCATGGGTTTTCTTCTTTCAATATCAACACTTTCAGAATACAAGTTTTGATACCTTATTAAAGATAATACTTTGTCTATGTAACCACGAATATTCAATCCTATGCACGGATTTAGTTAGTCAATAGGACTATACTGTAATCTTTTTAAAACTAAACTTTGAAAAGGATAAGAAAAGCTTCTTATGTTAATGTAAGAATGCAAGTAAGATAGCAATAGCAATAAGAAACATATAAATGATATATTTCATATAAAGAACTTGGGAATGTTATTGCTCATGCTACATCACCTTTCATTCCATAAAAGAAAATTAACTATTTTCCTTTTAAAATGATTTCGATTAAATTGAATAGAGTTCACAAGTGAAATGAAACTTATAACTAAAGCAGCACTAGTAAAAAGGCATGTAGATGCATTATTTGATACAGTTGGGAGTGCTACTACTTACCTAGTTAGCAAAATACTTTTGGTTATACCTAACTTCTCTCAATATCCTTGGTGAAGTGCACTCACCGTAAGGCCCCTTATAAGTCGAATTGCATGCTAACTTTAATTAACATGCTAGCTATCATACTAATGTAATTTAATTCAAAACTTATTTACAATACTCATTAACGACACCATACCAACCATTCTAAGCTGGTAGCTATAACAGTTAGATTTTTAGAGATTCAACACTAAGAGAAATTCCACTATTAGTTATTCATTCCTATTCACAGTTCGTCATAAGAATACCATCACTATAGGGTGTTTAAGATTACCAAAATCTCTTTTATGAGCTTTATGAATTTTGTATGTTGTTCATAGCCATAACAAGTAAACCCCATAAATTCACTTCACTTAAATCAAAGAAGGGTTCTCACTTCTACCACCAATTCCACCACAAATTAGATTTAAGCGTCATTTACTTCTTGACTCCCTTTATGATTCATCCATTAGCCACCACACTAACATTAATACCTTAATATTCACTATCTTATCCTTTACCCTACAACACAATGACTAGTATGCATAGGAATATATATATATATATATATATATATATAAAATATTTTATTCCATACACAAATTGCATTTTATTATCAACAAATTATATAAATTAACCTATCCATCTTCCTGACACCATTGCATCTTAATACTTCCTTCAAGTACAGAGTTGAATGATATAAGATTTCTATCACATAAATTATCTCAAAGTAAATTTAACTTCTAAAGACTTAACTCCCTTTCTCCTTAATGTCCAATGATGACCAATTCCAAAAGGAACCTTCAATTTTAGCCCAAACAAACCCTAACTTTGTTATCAAGGTGAAATTCAAAAATTAAGAACAAATTTTGTGCGTTGATTTAAAAAATCATAGGGAAAGTGGTGAAAATCATATCAATAATATAAGGCACATAAATTTTCATCTGCCTCTCGTCATATCATGTCTAAAATGCTTCCTTTACTTACCCTTGCATCGAAATTGGAGGGAGAAAATGTAATACCCTAAGAAATTAATAATAATAGTAATAATAGATAATTTATTTTATTTTAAGAGCTTAAGAAGAGGAGAAAAATTCACTTGGGATAGGGATAGAATTTACATGATAATGGAGTACTCAAAAGGGAACTCAAGCAGTACTAAATATAGATACAGATAAAATTTTATCTGAGATGGTAACCAATGTGAGTCCTTAAGCCTTAGCTTGTGCATTCTTTGTACTTATAACTTAATAGAGTATAGTAACCAAGTATCTTTAAGGAAAAATTTGATCTAATAAAGTGAAATACCCCTCATTTTCATTATTATAATGCTTTAATTATATCATATTTTTGCCATCAGACCCTTATTCCCTCGCTACACTTTTCCTTATTCGCAAACCATCCCCATGCAGTACCGTCACTGGCAGCTCAAAGCGTTCTCCATCACCGTGTAGGCTCATGCAAGTCGCTGGCCCGTGCACCACCACCACTGACCTTCAGGTGGCTAGAAAAATGAGGAAATTTTTTATGGGTGAATAGTAGAGCACCCTAGCTCAAAATTTGTGAAATTAGGTGTGTTTTTCTCTGATTTAGCTTAGGAATTTGGTTCCTCTATGATTTTTAGCCAATTCTTTGTCCAAATCTCTTATTAATTTGGTCCAATTTGCCTCAAATTGAAGAACCTTAAATTGTGGCACTGTTCACTCAAAAAAGAGGCAAATTTGAGCTCAATTCGGGGTGGTTGCCTCAAATTGAGTTAGAACTACATATCATAGGTAAAATTTCACACCCTTCTCCCTTGAAATCACTAATCTATTGTGTAGTTTAGCTTCTTGATTGTAAAACCTCAAATTATAGCTGTATGTGTAATTTTGCAAGGAGAAGAAATTTGAATTTTTGGGGCTTCTCAAATGTTATTATGCATCCAGGAAGTAATTTAGGATTTTTGAAAATTCTAATTTGAATTATAAGTTGAATTGCTTATTTTTTATATTTTTCCTAGATTTTTCATAGAGAAAGAGAGGAAATTTGAATGGGAAACCTTATATGGTGTGATTAAATAGTAATGAACAATAATGCAAGTTGAATGAAGGATTTTGGAATTTAATTTAAAAACCTTTAAGTGACATTGGAGTTGATGGAGCTATTTGGGAATTAGTATGGTATTGGAATTTACAATTAAGATAATTATGATTGGCAAGTGTATTTAATATAGATTTTCATAATTAGAAGCATCAAGGTCTTGTATTAGGTATAACGTTAGAATAGGAGGTGAAGTTGATGGGATTAAGTGAATCTAAGCATATGAGCATTTTTAAAGACATTGGAATTTGTTAGAATTTAATCAAGTTTATATGTTTCTTAGAATAAGATATTAAAAGTATATCATTGTATTTAGGGTCATAGCAGTTGTACTTTGCGCCGTGGTAAAGGAAGTTGAATTGTGTGTGCTTCGATCGAGTAAGTAGATAATCCTAATTATGTAGGATTTGGTTCCATAGTATCTATCTTCAAATATAAATGTTTGTATCTTTGGTATCTTAGGTAGACTTTTAAATTTATAAATTTTATTCCCCATTTTGAGACCAGGAAATTTGTTGGTTGATGAACTTTATGATTCTGCATTTTGAATTATCTAAATTATTGAAATATGAAACTTTGAAATGGTTTGACTTTGAAATTCTGCTTTCTGAATATGGATGTTTATATTTTTTCTAAATTTTGGGAATGTGTCCAAAACAAAACCCTATAACTAATGGCAGTAGACGTTAGTCATAGTGTACTGTGATTGGTATTCTGATATGGTTAGGTACAATGTCTTATCACGTATTTTGTTTGAGGCCTAAGGTCATTATTATAATTATTCACAGCTTAAGGTCGAAAATGGGTAATTGTTTTGATCTATTTTCACTAAACTTGGGCAAATTCTATATTTTGAATATTGATTGGTTCTGTAGGAGATTCTCAATGTTTTTTGATAATGGTATTCTCTGCTTTTGGTATTATTGATTATGACTGTAAGTTCTTTGGTTTTAAACAATGAAAAACCCTTCCATTGTGAGTCTGTTCCTTTTTCTGCATTATTAGTATTATCTACTTACTAAGTTTCCATTTATTCCTTTATTTAACATTTCATATTTTAACGCCGATCTAGAACACCCACCTATGGAGTAGGAGCTATAATGTTTTCTAATTTTTTTTTTGTGAGTCTAGCCTGTTGCCAGAGCAACGGTTCCTTATGATACATTTGTAATTAGATGTAGTTTCTCCCTTGTATACATGCTCAATGTTTTTATGTATTTCTATGGTTGTAGGATATGTTGTAATTATATGTGAGAGAGTAGAATTCTCCAATCTGTTGTATGTCAAATATTTCTGTTGTAGAAATTTTGAGAGGTCCATAATTCAGGGAAAAATCTGTCGAAATTTCTTCACAAATTAAACTGATTCTTTTAATAATTATATACAGAAATATTAGCCTTGGTATTATTGGATGTAGACCTATGAATTTGTTAAAATTCAATTGTCTTGAGATGTCTAATAAGCTTACGAGGACGAAGGATATCTTGTTCCCTGTGCCGATCACGCCTTACCAGCTCAGGTTGTGACAGAAAACATCCCCTGTGTTGTTTGAAGAGTCGTCAGCTAGGATATGCCAACAAGTCAAAAACAATGAGAAGTGACCAACAACAGCGACAACGGACAAGCTTAGGGGAAGACATGGCGGAGCTGTTCATTTGCTAAAGGAGGAAGTCTTCGTGTGCAACAGAAAAAGTCCGTGTGAGAGAAAAGGAAAGTGGGAGGGGCACTTTGGTTATTTCACACAATAATATGCAATGTGTCAATGCCGAAAAAAGAAATTATCATCACTGAGGGCTGAGCTTCAAACTTGGTACCTAGTGGGTGAAGCGGATGAGACCAAGCCATTGTACCAACCTCAATATCAAGTCTTATTCATATGAAATTTATATTTAAGCCATTATTAACTCATTTTACTATTTTCTCTTTGGTTAATTTAATTTTATTTCTAAATCTCACATTTCTTCTATTATTTCCTGTCAAGGTAAGGAAAAATTTCTTCGTGACTTCCAAAAATATTTTTTTTCAGAGACAAAAAGTCCATCGGTATTATACAATCATTGAGATGAAAGGGGAACAAATATATGTTATTACCGTTTATCTTGTAGAACTGTATTGTAGTTCTTTCTTCGCCTCATTTGCACGGAAAAAAGCGCCACCAAAACGACAACTGGGATAACAATTTGCTACAATTTTTGAGACACTACTTTCTCTTGCACAGAAGTACTTAACTATTTAAGTACTAGCACCACCGAGATCTATTCATATTGATCTCAATAATAAAATCTGTAAAAGCTCGTTGCTTTCTGCCATGAAAGATGATGATAAAAGCTCATTGCTTGTTTGAGAGTTCTGTAAAGAACCAATAAGGTATATGAAGGATAGCGTGAGATGTGAAAAAAATATAGTAATATTTTTCGGCATGTATAATTGCCAGTTAAATGTTAATTTGTTAGTTAATGTTTTGCTAGTTTGATTAAGAATTAATTATTTTAGTTTATAAATATAAGAATGAAGAGCCTGAAAAATTTTTGATCATTTTTTTTATTTTACGCAGAAAAATTTTTATCTCCTTGCATGTTTCAACTTCATCCTCTGTATTTGTTTCAACAAGGGAGGCAAGGGAAGCGTCGGAGTAAAGCCAAGATAGGAGCACATTCAAATTGGATTTGAATGTGCTATTTGGTTGGAAAACGGTACCGTTTGTACAGGAATGAAAACAATAAATTAGTGCTGCTTCGCTTGTAAGGACAAGGCTAGGAAACGAAACAGAGGAAGAAGCAGAAATGGGGTTACAGAGTTATAGTACTCATAACAAAATTATACGTTGACTTTCCATTCTTGCCTTAAATCAACTCCATGATCTCTGTCTTCTTGTTTCATGATTTATGCATAATGTTTTGCGCATAATGAATGACATCCCCAGAATGCGACGATGATTGTGAGACTGAGAGGAGTGTTGACGCAAACTACGATGAAGACATGGCCAAGTGGTTGCCGAAGGAGAAGGACTTGCTTCGAGATCCGAATTTGACTATTCTATTGTATATAGATAATGGGGAAGAAAGCGGAGCAAATCCCAGTTTCTTCAGATCAAATTTCGTGGAAAATTCTATCATAATACCCGGGTGTCATTTATCCAATAGAAATCTACCGCTTACTCTGAAATGCGTATGGATACGCTAAGTTCTTTTCGTCTTTTCTGTGCCATAATTCCGGGGAAGATCCTGCCTTTCTCAAGAATCTAACCTAGGTCATTGAAGAATAATAGACAGGCTCGTCCTAGTTAAGAATCCATATACGACACATTCTGTGAGGGGTTGCTGAGGTTGCGTGCTTTTTTTCTTCTATCTCTCACTTTGGGTTAGGTGCTATGTTTTCTGCATTGTGATCAGCTTTTCTTTTCTTTTGTTTATCTGGAAAAGAAAATTCCTCCTCTAAAGCATTCCAATTTTAATATGATGTTACCTTCTAAATCATATGTAACATTATTTGTTAGTGTGCTTGAGTAGACACTGTCCATCCCATTAATAAGTCTTCTCGCTAAAACATCTTGCCAGAGCTGTTCAATAGAAGCTTCTTCTAGAGCTTCAGGGGTTAGATGTAATCACGTATGATTTAATGATTTTAACAGGTTAAACAATCAGATTCAGATAACACCCTGACTTGATCAGTTTCCAAGTTCCACAATAATATTATTTTTACATTCTGTTATAGTACCATAGATCACGAGGATTGTTAATAGTTTATGATTTCTACATTAAATATCAATTAGTGACAACTAGCCCGGCATACATAATCTAGTCCTTTTTCTAGAAGTTGTTGGTTCCGAAAATATGGCTCATCTCATCAGATTTATGGCAATAGCATTTCTATTCTGTGAACTCCGACAAAAAGACTTCACTCTTTTGCATTATGTTTGAAAACATGCCCCGATAAGTGAATCCAGCAATCTGCAATTCTAAAAGTCCTAGGAGCTTTCTATTCTAAATTTTTGATAAATACAGAACATAAGGGTTCTGAAGCCCTTTGAGTAATAGAGACGATCCCAACAAGAAGCGGAATTAGAGAGGTTTTGCTCCTCATATTGGGTAGAGCACTTGGGCTTCATAGCTTCTTGACTCTGCTACATCAAAATGATAACTTTAAATGATTTCCACTAGGAGTATAGGTGCTTGGCCTCATTCTTGAAAGGGAAAGTGAGTGAGAATGCAAATTGCTCATGTCTCTCCAAGTATATCATAAATTATTTGTCCTGAAGCTGCAACCAACCTGGGGTTTGTAAAGACTTAGAACTGTATGAGCTCTACCAGATTCATATAAAAGCATAATTTGATGAGATTTAATCATACGCTGGACGGAAGAAACATAAGCTTGTGTCCCATTAACGGGGGTAAACTTCAGTAATAGATGCTTCGTTCGTAGACCATAGAATTGAACAAGTAGATTGATCAGTATTAGCACCATTTTTCAGTTTGTTTGGTGTTCTTCCACGCACAAAAGATGCTGGTTGTCGAGGTAATGACAAAGTGACAGAATAACTGTTGAGCATAAGTGCTATAGTTGCCATTGAAGGTCTGTCAGATGGATTCTCCTGAACACATAATAAAGCAATATGGATGCATCTTATAACTTCATTTCTTGAATAAGAACCTCTCAGTGTTGGATCCAACAACTCCAAAGGCGTTTTTCCTGTCCAATTTTTCCAAGCCTGTAATTACACAAGGAGTCAGTGCTCAATTTGGAATCTGTCAACTTTTACCCAACAGAATCGATTATTCTTAGGCATCTCGGCTGACTTTGTTTGTGAAAGAATGAAATAATGATGTTATACTTCACTACTTTATACTTACATAGCTTAAGAGGTCATCAGCTTCCTGTGATTGGTAAAAATCAGTGTTCTTCTTACCACTAATAATCTCCAAAAGTAAGACACCAAAGCTAAAAACATCTGATTTCACGGAAAATTGTCCATGCATTGCATATTCTGGAGACATGTAACCACTGCATAGAAGAATTATGAATTGATTGATTGAGGGAGAAAAAACTATGGTTAGAGACAACATAATGGTCAAAAACTTATTATGAATCAAAAGATTTAAAAATTGATAATGAAGAAAGCTAAAGAGATAAGAAAGGCCCACAACTTACAAAGTCCCAACTATTCTCTTAGTATTTACTTGAGTTTGATCACCTTGAAAAATTTTCGCCATGCCAAAATCTGAAATCTTTGGGTTTATATTCTCATCTAATAGAACATTACTAGCTTTGAGATCACGATGTATTATTCTAAGTTGAGAATCTTCGTGAAGATAAAGAATTCCTCGAGCAATTCCTATTATAATTTTATAGCGTCTCGACCAATCTAACATTCTCTTTCTTTCCGGATCTACAAAATTCGTCAAAATAAAATGATGAAGTTATTAATAACAGTTACTAAGCAATAAAGGTAACACCGTGTGAATACTTCAGAGTCATTGTGCTTTTGAGGTGACATATAATACTAGATGTGCCTTTGGCAATGAATTATTTGCATAAAAATTAGATTTATAGAGATGGTTAGCACTAGAAGAATTGTGAAAAGGTACAAACCAAATAGGAATTGATCAAGGCTTTTATTTGGGACATATTCGTAGACAAGAATCTTCTCCTGCCCCTCCAAACAAAATCCCAAAAGCCTCACTAAATTCCTATGTTGAAGCTTGGCTACAAGTGCAGCTTCATTCCTAAATTCCAAAGCACCCTGCAAGGAGGTAACCGACAACCTCTTCACAGCTATCTCCTGTCCGTTTGGGAGGATACCCTGAAAACATGCTGGAGATTAGACCAATTTTACTTACTTTAGCAGAGAAATATGACTGCAATTTGCATCAAAAAGTTATAATTTACCTTATAAACTGCACCAAAACCCCCTTGGCCAATCTTCTTGCCATCCGAGAACCTGTCTGTGGCAGCTTCTATTGTAGCCAATTCAAACTGCAAAGACTCTATAGCTGAAAGATCATTTCCAACTACATTATAAAGAAAGATAAAGGACTCTGTCAGCCTTCAAATGACCAAAACCTTATATCCAAGCTTGGAAACCAAAAATCAAATGAAACAAGAACAATCATTTAGATGGGAAAGGAGATATTACTGCCATCCTCTGTGATTGTATTGTACTTCTTGCTCGCTCTCTTACGGAGGAAACAGCAACCCACAATGAAAAGTGCCACAGTAACAATAATCGGGACAACAATCGCAACAATTAATGAGATATTGCTTCCTCCTGCACAAAACATGGTAATTTTAACAATAGTCGAATCTCCTTCTAAGACAGTCCTAGGGATACGTTCCTCCATGCGCCTTTAACGAATAAGCTAACCCTTCGGATTTTTCTTTCCATTTTGATGAATTGAAATAATTATCAGACAACAAGGTTAAATTCCGAAGTAAATACTTTATGTTATATCATTACCTGAGGGAGGAGAACCTAGTGGCTGAGATGGTGCGTGGGATTTATTGTAAAATGGATAAAGATCATATCTGATGTTACATGATGGAAGCAAAAGCGTTGCTCCCGTTCTCCCACTACAGCACGATGGAAGAAATCCGATGCCGCTTCGGAAACACATATTACAATCAAAATTGGACAAGTCGGGAATGCACTGTGCGAGGCCGTACAACGTTTGCGACGATGTGAATTTCACTTCTTTAGTCGCGAACTTCTTCCCTGTCTGGGTATTAGCTTCTGCAGTCAAATCATTCAACATGCTCGACAACATGCTATCGAACCTATCCTGTTCGGCGCTAGCTATGCTGTTGTTAGTTTCCAAGTTCACGGAAGGGACGATGTTGTTCAAGTACTGGTTCGTGTAACGAAGCGTACACACATCGTACCAGATTATGGACTCTGTTTGGTTTGGGCAGAGGACTATTATCTGCTTGGCTGCGGCGGCGACGCACTCTTGGCACACGGCGGGGGTGACGTCGCCGCGGCAGAGGAAAAGGCCGGTCACGGCGGAAGCTCCCTGAGACACGGTGGTACGGTAGTAACCGTCGTGGAGGGAGGCGTTGGAGGTCAGGGAAGAGAGAAAGACATTCAAATTGGCTCGGAATGTACTGTTGAGCTCGAAATAGTTTCCACTTGTACAGTACTGACTGCTGAGAACGGGAGTTGCTTCGCTTGTGAAGCTGAGAAATCCCAAGAAAGAGAGAATTTTGAAGAAGGTAGACATGTGGGCGAACAGATGCTTCTCTTGCTTCGAACCTTGCATGTATGGTTCTCTATATTATTGACAAGTCTCTGTTCTCCGGTTCATTGCTGGTTGAATCTTTCAGGTTTCGCATCTCTGTCAAGGAGTGGAAAAATTAGGGAGAATAAACGAGAAAAGTATTAAATTAGTAGTTTATGTTTATATTTTGTAATAATTTAATATTATATCAATTAATTATAATAAATTAATTTTTTAAATTTATTTTATATAAAATTAAATTTTTATTAATTTAATAAAAGAATTGATTCTATATAAATTTAAATTTATGAAAAATTAATATTAGACAAATTTAAATTTGTATAGGAATTATTTTTTATACATTTGAATTTGTGAAAAATTAATCTATTATTGTCAATTTGAAAAGTATTAAAGTATTACAAAATATAAAAATAAGACATCAATTTTGTCCTTTTATTGATAATAAATTGAAGATATTTGTCATAAAAAAAAGTCTTAAAATGAAAATTATTTTAAATATTTAAAGAACCAAGATTTTATATTCTAAAGAAAAATTTACTTTAAGACCTTGAGAACTTAAGATATGCTCTAGTGAAAAGTTTTCTAAGATTTAAAAAAAATAAATTCTTGAATTCTTTAAAACAATTTTAAAATATAGACTCTTTCATTATAAATGTTTTGAATTAAAAATATTTCATAATATTTTTTTCAAATTTATGTACATACAATTAATATAATTTGTGAATGAATATTTTAAAAAATGAATCATACAATTATTAAAAGAAATTTAGTGTTACAAATTAAAAAATATCTTTATGTATTATTTTTTAAAAGTTTACTACGTTTTGGAAGATTTATTCTCTACATGCCAGATCAAAAGATAATTACGGTAACACTAATTTATTAGCAAGATTTTATTGTAGATTAATTGTATCAAATCCAACTTAGTACTTTTAATTAAAGATAATTAAAGAAATAGATATGTTAGGAGCTAGAAATATTCAATAGGATAAAGTTAAAAGATGAAATTTTATCGAAGTGATCTGTTAAATTTTTTTAATAATATTTTTTAAACAATTGTAATCTAATATTTAAGATATATATATATATATATATATATATCTACACACTTAAATTACGAGCAAAATGCCGCATAAAACTGAGGAAGAATGCGTCATTCATGATGTAGACAGAAGTGAAGTCAATTTCGATGGCTAAAGCGCAAAGGACTAATAAGAGCGAAGAAGGTTGGAGAACGAGGATGGGATTGTCCGCGTTAAAGCAGAGCATTTAATTTGAAAGTGATAGTACGGAATTAATATTGTAAATATCTTTTAATACCGAGAACTCTCAACTTTTTTTAGTTAAATAAATATTTTTTATTTATTATAAAATTTTTATTTTAATTTCTTATTATAATATCAAAAATAATGCTTATTTATTAGAATATATTATAATTAATTTTTTATTTTTAAAAAATTTTAAAATTAGTTATAGATTTATAATTTAAATTTTAATAAAGAAATTAAATTTAATAGTTTTAAAAATAAAAAATTAAGTGTAATATTTTTTAATAAATAAAAAATTATATTTAATATTTCAATAATTAAATAACTAAAATAATAATTTTATATTGAATGGAAGATCAAAAGCATTTTTTTTTTATTCTTTCTTTAAGTGTATTTCATTGAAGAGATAAAAAATGGGATAATATTATATTAAAACAATGTTAAATTCAAAAAATTGATTATTGAAATAAAATGACTAAAATTGTTAAGCTTGCAAATTTAGACAATTTGTAAAAAGATGATAAATTTATAAAATAAATTCATAACTATCAATTCGTAAAAATTTAAATCAGTTAATAACTCATTATTAAAATATATAATTATATAGTTAAAATATTATTATAATTAAAAATTATATAAATACAATTGAAATTAGATAAAATTTTTTGTGTAGTCGCAATTTTGAGTGTACCAATATTTTTAGTTATAATGTAAAAATATAATTATAATATTATTATTTTTTATTATTATTATTACAATTACATCCTTACATTATAATTAAATGTATTAGTATACTTAAAATTGTGAATACACTGAAAATAATATGGGTTAAATTATATTAGTTTAAATAAAATTGTTCATATTTCATAACGTATAATAATCAAACTCTTTCAACTTTTAAAATGGAGAGATATAGACATGGTGAATTTTTTAACAGAAACAGATAAGATATGTTTATTCAAAAAATATAGTTTTATAGATTTAATTGCAAATTTGTATGAATGTTTGGAAAGTTTGGATTCTGGTTTAAATTATACAATATTTACCCTGTCTTTAAAATGTGTATCTATATACACACAAAATTTTATATATATATATATATATATATATCTGTGTATGTGTATGTATAATTATTAAAAACAAAATAACATTATGAAAATAGCATTATAAATATAACAAAATAGTAAGAAAACAATTTTATTTAGCCATAATTTTTTCTTAAAATATTTCATTTCATACGAAAAAATTTTGTATAATTGAATTTTAGTTTCACAAAAAAAATTTCGTTACAAAAAATTTTCAAGTAAATTTGAATCTAAGGATCGACTGAAAAATAATTTACCCACTATATATAATTACAAATTATAATATCATATGTATATCCCATCCATAATTATTATTGGGCTCTGTAATGTAAGAACTAAATGAATCTAAATTTGTTCCATTTGAGAATATTTACATGTAGTGAATTTGTCATATTTAAACTTCTCAAATTAAAAAAAAAAAAAAAGTATATGAATGTAAAGCTAAATGCATAAAAATAATTTTAAAAAAAAAACTTTTTCGTGGACCTAATCTCGATTGTTGAGTTTACCGGAGTACTACCAGGTTTCCAGGTGCCATAATTTGGGTCCAATAATTTAAGTGAATGCCTCGCGTATCAGACATGACTTCTCTTGTACTCAAATTATTTCCAGCTTATTAAATAAAACAAACAAGGGGGATAGGAACCTGATATTCAGGCTGTGGGGTCCATCGGCTGAATTGGACGACCTCATCAAAATGAAAGTTTTGGTCCTATCCTACCAAATCTGACACGTGCATGAGGCATCATTTTTAGGGCATTCAATTATAATATCCTCAATTTTATAATAACGACTGTATTGGAATTCTTAGTTCTCTTACTCAGTACAAGAAAAAAAAATTGCAATAAAATTATCTGACATGGACTACTGTTCTGACTTGTGTATGACATTAAATTCAGATAAAATTTTAAATAAATTCGATTGCGTTATAATGACGTTGAGGCTTCCTTCTTGTACGGTCTTCCACAAAGGATGGAAGGATGGGAGAATTGTGCGATGGAAAGAAGTTAGAGGGACCGAAATATTTGAAGATAATACTAAAATACCCCCAACTTTAATGATCCTACTTATTATTCCATTTATTGTTACAGCAGAGGTGCGAAACATTCATCTTTTTGCATTTTTTTTCTGATTCATAAAATTATGCAAAAAATTATAAAATTATTTATTACATTAAATATAAATAATTTTATATTATTTAAAAATAATTTTAAAAATTATTTATTTAATATTTTTAGTATAAGAATATTTTAATCTTTTAACCTATTATCATTTCAATTCTATTATTATTTTTATTTGATATTTATTCTATCAAATAAATTTTATATTTTCTTTTTCTTTTTCATTTTTAACTTATCAAGTTTTAATATTAAATTTTTTTATTTTAACTTATTCTTATTTTTATTTTCATTCTCTTTCCATTAAAATTTATTATTCATATCAAACAGGGTAGAGTTCCAAAAAACAAAAAACAAAAGACTTTGAACAAATAACATGTTTTTGAAACAATATATTTTTTAATTATAAGTAATTAATTATTAAATATAATAATATATAAAATAATATTTTATTTTTAATGAATTAATTATTTAAATTAAATTTAATAAAATTTTATTTAATATTTAATTATCATTTATATTATAAATAACAAACATAATATTTTCGAGAATACATAATGTGAACTTAAAGATTTGTAAACTCAACTAGTCATGAATGAAACTTAATCACTACTGCTTAGACTGAATCTTTTATACATCAGAAATTGACCATGCTTATATATCAAAAGTGGTCTTGAATTGCCCAAAAGCTTGCTTGTGGGATCCAGGAGCGTGGAATTTTGCAGCTATGTTCTTCGTATTCGACATGTCCGTCCCTGGTACGATGTTGTTGAACGATTGGTTGGCGTATTGCAGCGTGCACACGTCGTACCAGATTATGGCCTCTTTCTGAACTGGGCAACGGCGTTTTATCTCTCCGGCTGCAATGGAGACGCATTCATGGCAGGCGGCAGCAAGAGTGTCGGCGCGGCAGAGGAAGAGGCCATTGACAACGTTGGGAGTGCCGTCGCCAATTCTTGTTCGGTAGAAATGGCTGCCATCGCCGGCGTTGGAAGAAAGAGAAGAGAAGATGAGGTTGAGGTTGGTTTGAAAGGTGCTGTTTGGTTCGTAAGTCATGGAATCGGTGCAATAGTGAGAACTGTATGTTGGAACTGCTTCGGTTAGAGAAGTTACGGAGCTAAAGAAGAAGAGAAAAAAGTACTTGGCAATGGAAATAGGCATTTTGGTGAAGTCCGTTTGGTGAGTGAAAAAGGCCAGCATAAGGTTGTAGTAGTTTACAATTCTGTAACTTCACTTCACCATTGATTTTAGTATTTTGGGTTTTCGAAGTTTTATCTTGAGGACCATGTTCGGATCAGATACAGACAGCCACTTGAAACAAAATGTGGGTGAAGGAGAAAGATTATAGAGATATTTTTTGGCAGGCGTAGATTACCAAAGATTCGTGTACAAAATAAATTATGAAGACTAATATGTTGGTTTCAAAGTTTGAATCTGGTAAGTCTATTTATTTATTTTTTGTTAAAATAGTGAGTTGGTATTTTAACTTTATTTATTATTTTTAAATGGTTCTTTAAATTTAAAATATTTTAATACAATCTCTTAAACTTTAATTCCATCCAAAAAAAATTTTATAAGTAAAAGGTATTAATTTTTCTGATTAGATGGAAGCCACATATATATTTTTTATGATGTGGTACCCAAATCTTCATTAAAAAATAAATAAAAACACACAAGATGGGTTCATCAGAGATACCCTGGCGTTCTTGCCTCTAGCTAGATTTAGTGTTTACGTATTGCAGAAACTTACAAACTCCCAAAGCACAAACATGAGAGGTACTGTGACTTGATGAACTTTAACAGAAGCGTGGAATTTCAAAATTAATTGAGTCTTACCTAGTCCGAAAACTTCCTTTAGAGAAGTAGGGACTAAAACCAAAACACCCATTTGAGGAGGACTATGCATCTTGTTAGATGGCTATACTGCTGGAAAATTTATTCTCTGAAGCCGATAAGCGTAAGGTTGTATTCTCTGAAGCCGACAAGCGTAAGTTTGTCTTCAAAAGAGAGCATCAAAGTGGTTTTTAAATGGAGGAATTGAACTTGATGACAACTCTAAATTGCTACCGGCTTTAATGGGAAGAAAAGCTTAAAACCATTTTGCGGGTTTTTGCTTTTAGGGTTCCTATAATTCTCCGAATTATTACCTCTCGTATATGTGTGCTTTGGAGGTTCGTAAGTATCTGCAATATGTGAACACCAAGTATGACTGAAGGGAGCAACGTCAGGGTATCTCTGAAACTGTAAACAATGAATTGTGTGTGTTTTTATTTTTTATTGATAATTGGATTTCATGTTTAAAAATGTAAAAATAGAATATATATATATATATATATATATAATTAACACAGTTAAATTATAACGATTTTTATTTAAAAAATATTTTCTATGGAATAATATTAAAATTTAATGAATTGTTTTAAAATATTTTAAATTTAAGAAACTATTTTAAAACAAAAAATAAAATAAAAGCACTAACTTATTATTTTAACCTAGTTTTTTTTTTCCATAACTTGAAACTTACATCTAGTGAAATTTACTTTTGACTAAACTACAGACATTTTTAATTTTGTTAAAATTATATAATTTTTTTCTTTTTTTAAAATAAATGCTCTTGTTCTTGACTAAAATAACCTCAATAGAAAAAATATATAAGAGGATATTCTAGTTGAAAATAATATGTATTAGTTAAAAAAAAATTTTAAATTGTACTAACCTGTAACTCAGGTCTTAGTGACAGAAATAATTTGTATATATTTTGAAAATACAGGAGAAATTTATGTAATTTCTACAAAACCCATGACTAATTTATGTTATTTACAATTCATCTTTTTATATGCATTAAAATAATGTGGAGAATACCCTTTTAAGTTTGCATAACAATCCACTTGGTTTGATTGAAGCTTAAAATTACATAAAAATAACATTCTCAAAAAAATATTCTTGATATGTTCATATTTATTTTCATTATTGATTCACTCTATTTTTTTCAACATAACTAATATTTGTACCCTGAATTAATATATTTATTTAATTTTATCATTTTTAAAAATAATAAAGTTGCAGCACTTCTTTTTTTCCACATCTCTAAATCACTTTATCAAAAGGGCTAAAATTTAAGGAATTTCCTGTGTACAGACGTCATGTGCCTACTTGGCCAAAGCTTATACATGGGGAGAGAAGCTGTTTATTTTTCTTTCTTTTTTAAAAAAAGGTACTTATTTTTATTTTTTATTTTTATGTATTTGACCTTGCATAAATAAAATAAGTTGGTTTTGAGTGGGAATAAAAATTAAGTTTTAATTATGAGAAGAGAGCAAGAAATTAAATTTCTTTTTTGAAATAAAAATATAGTAGAAGAAAAAAATTACTTTTTACAAAACAAATATGCTCCCACTCATTCATTAGTGAGTCATCATATGACGCCTTACATTTTTTAAACCTTACAGTCTCTTCTTTTTCCATTTTTATTTCTTCTCTTACCTTTAGATACCTATGTGATTATTTATTTCAAATTAATATACTATATGTGAATATTTATTTTGATCAAACTGTATAATAAATATATTGTGATTTTATCTTCTATATTTTAATTATATAGAAAATTTAAAAAATTATTAAAATTGATTATAATAAACATATAAAATTATTTATTCATTCAAATAATGTTAATTACAAAGTCATATCTACATGTATTTTTTTTTTATGTAATTTGACAATAAAAAAATTTTTGGAAAAAAATTTTCAAAGCTAATAACATATAAGAACACTTATCAAATAATTTTATCAAATACAAATAATTTTTTTCTTATCGCGTTGAATAAAAAAATTATTTTTAAAAATTTTCAAATAAAAAAATTACCATAATTTTGTTCCTCGTTGATTGTTTTTTTATTTTAAAAATTAAAGCTAAACATCCCTATCAATCTAGAGACTAAATTATTAGATTAGTCTTCCTCAATGCAAAAAAGTCACACGAACTTAGGTGGCAGTGACCACTTTTAAGACTAGCGCATTAACTCAAGCAATTTTCAACCCTTCTGTTTTCCCCAATGGAGCAGGTGGGGACTAAATGCTGCAGAAGATGATGAGACAGGGCAACTCAGTGCTTGCGTTAGTCATGGGCTCACCCACTAGGCACGCTAGTCCTATGAGAAGAGTAGATATAAAATATCTCAGAAACAGCTAGAAATTAATTGGTTTGCGTTTGCAGTCAATTTCGATGGCTGAATAATAAATTTCACTGTACGTACCATGATAAATAATAGGATTCGTTGCATTTATTAGCCAATGTAAGTCCCTGCTCGCCAAGGGAATTAATTCGACATCATCTTATCTTTCCAAGTGGGAGCACCAACGTGAGACAAACCCTCTTGCTTGGTGGTCTTTCTTGGGTGGATAATGATGTACCATCTTTTTCAAATCCTTCTAGAATCAGGCCCAATAAACCAGTGGAAAACTGCTTCATAAGTTGCAGAAAACCTTATAGCAAGCTGTGTAGCTGCTGCTGGTGCATGCAGAATCACATATATATGACACTAGACTATTGATTTTGTCTCTGATGTTCTGTGTTTGTTACTGTTAAGTTAAATATAAGGATTGTGAGTTTGAAAGATATAAATGTGAGGCTAAAATAGTAATGTAATTTTGTTGCCATATTTTGAATTACATTGGAAAGGTTAGAAAGAGAAACAACATAGCAACTAAATACCAAATCTGCCACAAATCAGGATTCACATGTTGCGAGGCCAATAACTATTGGTGAATTCAACTCAAGATAGTTATACAATTTACAGAGATAAAATATGAAGTCATGTAGAGCCCATTGGCCACTGCTATAAATACAACATAGCCTATATCTTTGACCCGCAGATGTTATTTCCACGCTGAAAAGTAGGCAACTATAAACTTGGTTTTCCAGGAGCATAAACTTTGGCCATAACCAAACATTCAGACATAGATACTTATACATTAAAACCTGGAACTGTAAAGCTTATCGAGGAGTTATTTCACTAACAGACATCTCATTCACAGACATTGGTAATGACTTGGTCGTAGATTGATCAAATTGCAGCCCCTTTGGCATATTTGTATCAGTTCCACTCTGGAGGAAAAATGCAGGCTGTGTAGGTATTGGCAGAGTCACAGAGTAACTATCAAGCATGAGAACTATTCTTGCCATTGTAGGTCTATCTGCTGGATCTTCTTGAACACACAGTAGACCAATGTGGATGCATCTCACAACTTCATTTGGAGTATAAGATCCTTTTAATGCGGGGTCCAACAGTTCCAAGGGTGTTCCATCCTTCCAAAGTTTCCAAGCCTGTTATCATATTTTTTTGTTCATTATGATCAGCAGATTTTTCCTTTACAATTAAACAAAGGAGGACAAAACTATAATAATTAGTATACTCACATAGCTCAAAAGGTCCTCTGCACCGTCTGTTTGATAGAAGGAGTTATTTTTTTTGCCACTTATAATTTCCAGAAGGAGAACACCAAAGCTATACACATCAGACTTAACAGAAAATTCTCCATGCATAGCATATTCTGGAGACATATAACCACTGAAAAAAATAAAAAAATATTAATACAAAACTCAGCACTGTGATGTACCAATGCTTTCAAATCAGAGATTAAGTAAGAATTATAAGTAAATTTGCACTTACTATGTCCCAACAATTCGACTTGTATTTCCTTGTGTTTGATCAACTTTAAAGATTCTTGCCATGCCAAAATCTGAGATTTTTGGATTCATATTACCATCCAACAATATGTTGCTAGCTTTAAGATCACGATGTATAATTTTAAGCCTTGAATCTTCATGAAGATATTGAATGCCTCGAGCAATCCCTCCAATAATCCTATACCTTTTTGTCCAGTCCAACTGTTTTTGCTTTTCAGGGTCTTACATATTTGAACCATGAGAAAATCGTCAGATCAAAGTGAAATCATTTTATTACTTCAGTCCCATATAGTGAATTTGGCTAAAGAAGGAAAATTTAAAAACTCTCCACAATACAGAACTGAGATAAGATGAACCTACCAAAAAGAATGTAATCAAGACTTCTGTTGGGTACATATTCATAAACGAGTATTTTCTCTTCTCCTTGCAGGCAGAATCCTAGAAGCCTCACTAAATTTCTGTGTTGTAGCTTGGCAACCACCACTACTTCATTCTTGAATTCTTCCCTACCTTGTCCAGAGCCTTGGGAAAGTCTCTTGACAGCAATTGCCTGTCCGCTTGGAAGCGTGCCCTGAATTTCATACATTAAATCAACTGATATTACAGAGTGGTCTAAATTCCTTCATGTAAAATACCCAAAAACCATACCGACTCAATACCTTGTAAACCTCTCCAAATCCACCTTCACCTAACTTGTTATCTGCAGAAAACTTGTTTGTGGCTGTTTCAAGTGTACCGAAATCAAATTGCAGTGACTCCACAGTGGTAATGCCATTTTCAGCTACAAAACCAAATGGTATGTGCATGAGATTAAAGTAAAAAAGTTAGATACTTTGTAATCACTGTGTGGACCCTTACATTTTCCATCTGGCACAGAGTCATATTTCTTCCTTGCTCTTTTACTTAAGAAACAAACGCCCGCTATAAACAGAAGCACCGCCACTGTAACTGGAACCACAATTGCAACAATTGTCCCTGACGAGATCCCTTTTTTCCCTGCATCATTTCAAAAAGAAAGTAGGGAAAAGCGTAAATTAACTGCATCATATATTTCAGGAGGTGAATCTCTGTCATGGATATTGAAAATCATTTCATCATACTCCTCCCTAAGTCCCGTTTCCTCAATATAGTCACTGCTTGTGATTGATTTTTGAAAAGGAAAAAATTTGCTTAGGTCCCGATAGATTGTTACCTTTTCAACTTGGCTCCTCATAGATAATTTCTTTCAATTTAACTTGCATAGTTACTGGAGGCTAAATTACGAGTTTTTTTAACGATTAACAGATATTATAACCAAATAAAAAACCCACAAGAATAACTTTATCCGTGCCCCTGTTTTCTGGGTTTCCCCTTGCAATTTTCCCAGAATGAAAACAATTCCAACCCATAGAAGTAAAATTACTTTAAACAATCATATTTAAACTTACCTTTCTGTTCTGCAGAAGGTGTAAAATTCCCTGGTGCTGCTGGTGTCGGGGATGGTGCCCGCGAAGCCTCTCTGTAGAAAGGGTACAATTCATACCTGAAGTTGCAGCTAGGATAAAGAACTCTTCCTCCAATCCTGTAAGTACAACACCACGCAACATCCTCAATCACAAGGCTCAAACACCTTCTGCAATCTTGGGGTGACAGGTCAGGCGTGCACTGTGTCAGAGTGTACAGCGTCTGAAACGCAGTGAGATTTGCTTGCCTCGTCGCATATTTCTTAACACCTATCGGAGTTTTCGCTGCCTCATCTGCCGTTTCGTTCAAGGTTGTGTACATCAAAGTCATAAACCTTTGTTTGATTCCGTCGGTGACATTCCCGGTGTTCCTCAGGCGCATTCTAGGCCTTGTTTCCATCCTGGAGAAGAAATTCTGGTCGGAATACCGAACCATACATTCGTCGTACCAGAGTATAGCCCCTTTGGAAAACGGACACACGTTTGATGAGCCTGTTAGTCGTTGTGTTGCGTTATAAACGCATTCCTTGCAGAGATCCTGAGGGACGTCACCGCGGCACATGTAGAGGCCATAAACGGCGTCGGAGTTGTTTCCGCCGGCGGTGGTGCCGACGGTGGTGTTGTGGAATTCGGCGTTGCCGGAGGCGTTGGAATATAAGGAACTGAGCAGGGTCCTGAGGTTCAATTCGAAGGCACTATTTTGGGCGAAGGTTGCAGTGCCTGTGCAGTTTTCACGGAGGAAAATGGGGTTTTCTGCTGCTTCAGTGACAGGGAAATTGAGGAAGCTAAGAAACACAACGAGCAGGATGAAGTTGAAGGAAGAGTTGATCATAGCGATGGTTCTGTTACTCTTTGGAAGCACGGCCATGGCGTGCAGCTTCGTCGGAGTTAAGTTCTTGAAATTATGATGCTTTTCAATTGGCGAGTATGGGTATATGTATTTGAGGTAGATATATTTGTCGATCTCTCGAGTCAATGACGCAAATCAAGCTACTGTATCAGTTTTTTCTCTTTCACATTCATGGTCACTTTCCGCACTATTATTGTTTACTAGATTCAAACCCTGAACTTCATGAGTTTCCCCATTCGCAAGATTCGTTACAGATAAAAATATGTTAACTTCACAAGAATTCTTAGCCACTTTATTTTGGGTAAATCAAATTACAGTGACTAATTTCATTCATTTGGACTAAATAACGTATAATACTTAATATTATAAGACTCTGTCGCATTTATATGTATTGTAAAATTTCTTTCTAAAGCTAGGTTTTTATTATCAAAATTAAGTGTATTTTTTGTACAATCAATACACTAATAAGAAGACATAAAATTAAAAAATATTCAACTTACCCCATTTACTTTATATTTTTTAAGTAATCTTACAAAATATTAGTTCATATATTAAAAATAAAAATAAAATTATTGAATTGTAGAGCCATTAAAAAGATAAAGAAAGTATTAGAAATGAGTTAATAAAATTATAAATTAATATTTTTATATGGATTATTAAAAAATAAAAAATAGGATAAATAAATTGAAATTTTCAAAAATAATGTTAAGTTTATAAATAAAATCTAAAAATAATAGAGTCTAAATATAAATAGAACAAGTTATTTTAAGTTGTTATATCTTCAATAAATATAACACGTCATTTTTATATTTTTTTTTATAGTGTATTATGTAATAATTACGTTGATGCAATCAATTGTATATGTACATCAAAGAATTTGCCTTGAAATTAATTTTTTTAAATAAAGTTATAATTGTTAAAATTTAAAATCACTTTTTAAAAATATTTGTAATATATATCAAATATTTGGACAGCTACTAATATTGTGTTGGTACTCGAATTATCTACGGCGCCTCTAATAACGACAAGTGTGATGTGCCCGTAGACCCCATACAGGGGACTATTTCTATATATATATATTTTAAAAAATTTCCCTCAGCCTCTCCTCTCTTTATTGCTACGCTAAAAAAATTATATATATATATATTCTCTCTATAGTGTTGTAAGTTCATATTTGCATCCACCAAAAATTATTGAATTTTTTCCTAAAAGGAAAGAAATGTTAAAATATTTCCTATTGAGAAGAATATGAAGAGAAAAATGTTTTATGGTTCTAAATGTCACTTCCTATAAGACTAAATATCATGGAAATAATAATGCAAATTAAAAGGTCACCAACTTTAATATAAAATGCATATTCAATTTCAAATGCATATGATAAATATTTAGAAGATTCAAAAGATAGATATTATCCTGGAAAAGAGTGTTGGAATAATTTTAATAATTTTATGGATTAGCATTAACTATTTTATTAGATTAATAGCTTGTTAATTCTAATTGGGCAATTAATGTTATAAATTTATAAACTGTGAATGGACTGAGTTTTTATTTTAATATGTAGATAATCGGTGATGAGTTTGATTATCCACAAGTCCATTGGGCGAAAACCTAACCCACAACTAAAGAGTATTAGTAATCATCCCGTCAGATTACTAATTTAAGATTGTTATCTAGAGAGAGATTTAATGGGCTTATTTTGATTGATTAATTAAATTTAAAATTATTTTAAAGATTCTGAAGGATTTTATTTTAATAATATTGATTAATTAAATTATTAAAATAAAACCCTATAAATGACACATTGAAACCCTAGTTTTAATACACTAAATCTGACGCTCTCTCTTTGCCGTAAAAAACACTCTGAGGAACGTTTTTGAGCATTGTGGGTTGAATTTGTTGGATTCAACCAATACTCAGATCAATGATGTTGTCTTCATCAGGTTAGATTGTTAATTTATTCTCCCAATTTGTGATCATGTTTAATTACATGTTCTAATTTCGCTTTCAAATGGTATCAGAGCCTACGGTTTTATGATCAAAATTTTTTCTCAATCTTCATCAAACAAATTTTATCTTACCGTGTGGCTAATGGCATTTTAAATGCATGTATTATTATTATTGATTACAGAATGACAATAATAATATTGTGATCAATGGCTTGCGTTCAAATTTTTTTTTTTGGTAATCATCGAAATCCACCATGTTTGACAGAAACATTTTTTCAGCGAGAATAACAATTCGACTGCATAAATTTTTTTTCGTTCATTCATGTTGCTACTGCCATTCAAAGCTATCAAAACCGAGCCAGAATGGATTTTATATTCACTTTACTTCACTTCTCGTCGCTGGTAACAAAGAAAAGAACTAACATTGGAATCCAATTTTTTTTTTTAAGTGGTTTTTTATTGCAATGGGATAAATTCACCAGAAACCACCACCGGGAACTGTAGATCATTGAACGGTGATCAGAAAGGGCGAAATTTTGCTGTCTGAAAATTTGAAAATTGATGGGTCACAGGTGGGTACCCGTCGGGTCTCTGGCGGGTCAAATCGACCCTCCAAAGGTTGAAGAAGCCCACGTGCACCTTCAGCACGTGTAGGTGTGTGCAAGCTCATCTTAGGTCAGAAAAAATTGAAATTTTGGAATCTGCCTCTACTCGCCCCGATCTAAATTATGGTGATTTTTTTTAGAATTTTTGGAGCCTTGTAAATAGGAGTTTTAAAATTCTTGAAAAATTAGGGTCCTTAAAATAATATTAAGACAAGGTATTTTGATCTGAGAAAATTTGTGCCTAGACTAGACATAATATGGGACACTATGTTTAGTTCACTCTCCCTGATTATATGTAAATAAATCATAATTAATTTCTTTGTATTAATTATTATACTTTATCCCTAATTTAAGCACATGCCTTGAAAGGGAATAAACCATTTGAGAAATTTATCATAACTTTGGATCACATACACCTAATGATTACGTGCTCACCTATCGTGGGCCCAATCATGGTGATATGTCTGTTTTATAAATAAATTTACATCACATTTGTCACTCAATTTCCTATAACTTTGGATAATTTACTTACCTTCATCAGGGCAGAGTCTGAAAATTACAATGAGTCCACAAGAGAGTGTATATTTATGTTATATTGATGATGAATATACCCTATCAGTATGACATTGTTAATATAATTCTGTGGAATAAATAGTGTATATTCATGTTATATTGATGATAGTAATACCCTATCGGTGTGACATTGTTAATATAATTCTGTGGAATAAACACATTTGTGAATCGTTAGCAGCATTTTAATCCAATGCCTTCATTATTTCTTATATCCTATCGATATGGAAACGATGGATGCATTTTGTCACTTCTCTTTATGGCCAAATTATTAATACATATGAGTTTTCTTTGTTGATTTGTTATAATCCAAGACTTTAAGTGGGATTATAAAGCACATCTTGATGATACAGTTGCATAAGCTGAATTTTGTGAAGGAAATCTTGTTTTATGATTATGTTTATGGGACATAATTAATATTTCTTGATTTTGTTTCATCAGTTTCTGTGTTCCAGCAATTGTTTATGGTGAAAACTCTAAATGAGACGAATTATGATGACTGGCATGAGTCCCTTAATATATACCTGATCATCTCTAATGAGGATTTGCCCATGAGGGATCCAAAACCAACAGATCTCATTGCTGGGTCTAGTGCTGCTAACAGAGCTTATCACAAGCAGTGGCATGAATCCAACAGGATCTGTTTGACAGTCATAATATACACCATCGAGAAGACAATCAGACAGAGCATTCCTAAGAAGGACACCACTGTGGAATACCGTAAGGCTGTGAGTGAAAAGTTCAAAAAGTTCGATAAGACGCAAAAAACGTATTATCTTTCACTACTGGATAACACTCATTATGATGGAGTGTCAGGTGTGCGTGAGCATATGATGAAGCTGGTGAATTACTTTAACAAGCTGAAATCTCTAAATGTGGACCTGGGTGAGAGTTATCTTGTCTACAAAGTCCTACAGTCTCTTCCAGTAGAATATGGGGTTCTCAGAACCACATACTACTCACAAGAAGCTGAATGGACTGTCGATCATATGATATCCATCGTGACTCAAGAGGAGGAGTCATTAAAGAAATCAAATTCACATGGTCATTCAGTGAACTATATCTCTCATGCTTCGTCAAGCAAGGCAGGAAATGAGAAACTTAAGGGAAAGAAACCTGAGGGTAAGCTTAATGGTAAAAGGTTCTTTGAGATCAAAAAGAATAATAAGAAGAATAAGGGTCAGAAAAAGAAATTTAAGGGTGATTGTAATTACTATAAGAAGCCTGGCCACAAGATCTTAGATTGCCTTAAGCTGAAATACAAACGTGAAAACAAAGGTATCTTCCTGAAACTGCCCCTTTGGCTCTAGTTTGTCTTGAATCTAATAATTTTGAAACCTCTATGGACACTTAGTGGTTGGATTCTGGAGCGACTGTTCAAGTAACTAATTCTTTGCAGGGGCTCAAAGACAGGAGGAGCTTAAATGAGAGAGAAAAGGCCATTCTGGGAGTGGAAGGAAGTTCAGTTGCAATGGATTGCATAGGAACTGTAGTTTTGAACTTGTACTCTGGACATACTTTAACTTTAAATAACATTGTCTATGTACCTTTTTCAAGAAGGAATCTGGTTTCAAGTTCTGTGTTAGACAAAGATGGATATTCCTTTTGGCAAGGAAATGGTAGAATTGATGTTTGTTTTGATTCAATCATTGTTGGAACTGCTAGATTAATAAGCGATTTATATTGCTTGAATGCGAATGTTTGTTCAGATTCCACTTCTATGGCATCAATTAATGCTGTCATAGGACACAAACGCCGAAGAATTGATGAGAACTCTTCCATGTTATGGCAGCGGCGTTTGGGCCATATTTCAAAAGAGAGATTGGAGAGAGTGATCAGACAAGGCATATTGCATGACCTAGACTTTTTTGATTTTGAATCCTGTATTGACTGTATTAAGGGAAACCTTTCCGCTAGAGCTAGGAAGAAAGGGGCTAATAGATCTGAGGCTATTTTAGAATTGATCCACATAGACATTAGTAGACCAATTACTCCGTCTGCTATGGGCAATTACAAATATTTCATAACATTTATAGACGAATATTCCAGATTTGGCTGGGTTGATCTGTTGCATGAAAAATCTGACTTATTAGATGCCTTTAAAGCATTTAAGGCTACCGTTGAACTAAAGTCTGGAAAGGTAATCAATAGTGTAAGATCAGATAGAGGTAGAGAATATTATGGAATATATACTGAAATCGGGAGAAACCTTGGACCGTTTGCTCTATTCTTACATGAGCAAGGAATTGAAGCTCAGTATACTATGCCTGGCACTCCATAACAAAATGGAGTTGTTAAGAGGCGTAATCGCACCTTGATGGACATGGTTAGAAGCATAATTAGTCACTCTTCGTTGCCAGAATCTCTGTAGGGTGATGCCCTTAAGACAGCAGCCTATGTCTTAAATCAAGTTCTAAGTAAATTTGTTGAAAAGACACCGTATGGGCTTTTCACTGGTAAGAAGCCTAGTCTAAGGCACTTTCGCGTGTGGAGTTGTAGACCAGAAGTGAGACCCTATAATCCGCAGCTCAAGAAACTTGATTCTAAGACTATTAGCAGATTCTTTGTTGGGTATTGTTCAGGATCCAGATGATGCAGATTTTATTATCCCAGTCACACTACCAGGATCATTGAATTCGACAGGGCCTTCTATTTTGAGGATACTTGGACAGTGGGAGTGGTATCCCTAGAGTAATTAACCTGCATTGTATGGATACCATCTTATCCACGTCATCGTTGTCATCTCTACCCATAGATCATGATATTAGAGACGACACCTTTGTTGAGAATCCGATTAATCCTATTGTAGGAGCTCCTATAACTGATATTGGAGAACCAGCTCTTAATTTGAGACGATCACAAAGGATTTGTAGACCTACAATTTCATATGACTATATAGCATACTTGCAGGAATTTAAGTTAGACATTATTGATGGCACAGATCTAGTTTCTTATGATGAGGCTGTGACAGGATCTCATTCATCTGAGTAGTTGGAGGCTATGAATGATGAGATGTCCTCCATGTCTCATAATCATGTATTGGAATTAACTGAGTTACCAGATGGTTGTAAAAATGTAAGGGAAGACCCATAAAAAGAGTAAAAATGTTAAATTGGGCTAATCTAACCCACATGGACTAACCTTTTACAAATTGTGAATTAAATGGGTTAATTGGTTTAACTCACTTTATTTAAATAGGCTAAAAACTTTAATTCAAACTTTCAAATAGGTCAAACAAGATAACCCATTTAACTACCTAAAATATAAAAGATTAAAAAAATAAATAACATTAATTACAATAATGGATACTTTCCTATTAGCCAAGATGTGTGGCAGCAATTGTCCCGTAATAGAGGCCCAGGTGTAGGGTCAAGTTGTAACATCCTTAAATTAGTGATTTTTAATATAAGCTAAATTATTTAGGGAAAATCATAAAGAATTAAACAAAAATAAATATGTTCAATTGAATCATTTAAAGAAAACAACCTGTAGCTTAATTTTAAGATATAGGGGCAAAATGGTTATTTTTGAAAAAATACTAAGGGCAAAATGGTAAATTTACAAGGCTAAAGGCAAAATGGTCATTTAAAAAAAAATACCAAAGGTAAAATGGTAAATTCTTAAGAAGAGCTATGTGGCATTACCTTAACTTGAGAGGCTCGCACATGTGGGGCCCATACCATAGTAAAATATTAGATATCTGTGGAGTCCATACCACAATAAAATATTAGATATCCATAGGACCCACACCATAATTATATCTTAGATATTCATGATTTGAGATTAAACCACAACTGTTGGATTAAAAATATGTGGTTAAATCCTAGCTATCAATTTCTCTTTAAATATCGTACACCCTATCCCTTTTCTTCACACTATTTCCTATATTCCTCCCATACCCATTTCACTCACTCTCACCTCTCCATTCCATACTTAGATCAAGAAGGAAGGAAGCAAGAAGGAAGACAACAATTTTAAAAGAATTACAAGAAAGGAGAGCATATCCAGGTAACATGATTTAGCATATTCTAGTTTCTCTTCTTCTCTTTTTCTTTTTCTTCTTGAATGGTCTCCATGGTAATCCCTTTTGGCCTAGGGTTATATATCTTGAAATTTTGTCATCATGTGCTCATTCAAGGTCTTAAAAGGGTAGAATTAGAGAGGAAGATATTTTGAAATATCTAAATAACATGTAAACCATAATAACTTTAAGATAAGAATTTTGATGTGTGAATTTTGTTGTGCATTATATATCCTTATATGAATATTTTGTTATTCATGCACTATAATTGCCTATGTTGTTGTGCATTTCAACTTTATATGATGGGGTGACAATATGATTGTTTGAGAAAAGAACTACTCTTTGTGAGAGTAAACAATTCCTGTATACTATATACTTATTGATAATTTGGAATCTTATTTGATAATGGCTGGCTATGTCGGCTTAATATATATATATATATATTGTGAACAATTTGATGGTTAACTATGCCGCCTTAATATATATATATATATATATATATATTGTAAACCCTATAAGTTCCTTAGCAAGGCATTATACCCTATTAATCTTGTAAATTATGGCAGGTCATACCACCTAAACAATTATAAGGAGATGGCGTTATTATACTTCTTAGACCATGACTTGAATTTTAACATCAATGGTAGGCTGTGCCACCTAAATGGTCTTAAGAATTCAGGAGAGGATAAGAATATATCCTTGTTGGGAACATCTTAAATTTAATTGACACTAAAGGGATTCCTAACTGTTATAAGAACATCAGTGTTCAAAGGATTACAAAAGAAATCATGATAGTTCTCTCTCAAAATAATCCAATCTTGACTATAAGATGACTTGGATGACATATTAATATAAAGATTATATTGTCTGTCTTTGTCATGGGTACTCGTTGGGGGATGCCTCAGCTAAAGGTGGGGTTGCGCCTGCCAGTCTGGTGTCATAATTTGGGTTCGTGAGACTTGATCGCCTGGGTATGTCAGTCATATGTTGGGGTTTCGTGAGACTCGAGTAACACACATGATGTCCCAATACCTAATGGTTAAGGACATGGTCTTCCTCTATTTGCCATACGTTTGATAATGCATATTTGTATGTTATGATATCTAATATCCATACATATATCATAAAGATCATAATTTATGGTCATATTATATTCCATGGATATTTCAAGTATCATATATGCTTTTTCATGTTACTGAGAAACTATTTTCACCATTTTATTAATGATGATTTTAGATGGTGAATTACCTAATTTATCTTGAAGTCTGTGTGAAATGAGTATTTGTTCTACCAATTGGGAAACACTTATTATTAAGATTATTGTTGCAAGATGTGATATGGCCTTATGTGCCATACCACTTATGTTTATGTCATAGGAGGGCATGAATCTTATTAGATATAGGCCTACTACCCCTTCTCCAGTTTTGTTAAATGATCTATACGAATGTATGAACAAATTTATGTACGAACTTTTTTTCTCTATAATTATACTACTATGTTTTAGATATTCTAATAATTTTTTTAATATTTCATAATAATTTTAACTGAAATTTATAATAAATTCTATACTTTGTAAGAAGGGTGTTACATGAGTCATATTCGAAATGTGGCAACAATTATCTCTAACAAAATATTTGAAATTTAAATAATCAAACAACTCTTTCAAACTTTAATAATTAAAACTAAATAGCTCATGGGTCATTAATAACTTTGGTTTTTATTTTTAATATTCTAGTTGTTTGTGCAAAAAGGTGTTTATGAATTTCAAGTTTTTACTCTTAACATTGTATATTTTGATTTCAAGTTAGTAACCTCCTTTTTCTTTACATGAGTGCATTAGATCTCAGCGTTTTACTAACTAATTTTAGATTTAGAGGCCTAAGAGAGACTTGAACTCTAATTCCTAAAGAGTTTGTTCTAGTTGTTCAATGTCTGAGCATCTACTACTACTTTAATTGTGTGTTCTGGTCATTCAACGTCCAAGCATCCAAACCAATGTCGAGGATCTATTGTAGGTTTAATATTTTGTTCTGATCATTCAATGTTTGAGTATTCATTGTTTTGTTGTCATGTGGGAAATTTGATATGAATAGAAATTTTTCACTTTGTAAGGCAACTTTTGCTAGAGGTGAGACAAACAAAAGTCTGGGAAAGAGAAGAATGAAAAAAAGTGGGTTCAAGAGATTTTGGAGCTTCATAACTAACTTGGGACTAAGGAGACCATGAAGTTTGCTTATCATTTTTCTTCTTCCTTTATTTTTGTTGTTTTTATCCATATATACCTAAACTTGTAGAGCCAGGGTAAAGAAATAGTTTAACTTTGATGGTATTTCTTTAGTTTTCTTACTTAATACAAGTTTATATTTTCATTAATTGAATGATTATTATGATTCTTAATGGTTTTCATGACTTTACCACTCATGGATTGATTTAGGGTTTATATATAGAATTGACAAATTCATGTGTTCTTACTCATGTGATAAACAATATAATCTAACCTAATACATGAATAGATATTGTTGATTATGTAGTTTTTGTGAAATTTCCTTGCTCCTTTATAAAGCTTTTTCTTATTGGGATTTATTTAAGGGATTAAAAGTTCTCATTAAGTTAAAAAAAGAGTAGCATTTCAAGGAATTAGTTTTCTAGTTAATTTGGAAAATTTAACTATTAATTGTGGAATATAACTTGGTTAAGTAAGAATTTTTAAGCTCATTAGAAGGTTAAACGATATTGGACCCTTAACTATTATCAACATTCGATATCTTTCATAACTTTGATTATTCTATTTGTTGAAAAACCAAAAAAAAATAAAATCAATTGCTTTTTTGTTATTGGTGCTTCTTGCTATTTTCATTTAAATTCCATTCGGTCTTAAGTTTTCATAGTTTAAATAGCATCAATTTAGTAAATTTGGTAATTGATACTTAAAATTTTCATGGAACAATACTTTCTCACTTCTATATTACTTAAAAAATTTAGTATATTTGCCAAGTGGTCCATCACTCATCAAATACTAAAACAAATAATATAAGTAATTAACTTTTTCAAATTTCTTCAAGAGCATTTAATTTTTTTTTTGAAGAGTTAGTTGTACTAACAAAAGTTTAAATATAATTTCAAATTTTAAAATCAATAAGATTACTAGGAAAAAAGTCAAGTTAGGTGAGTTAGCCCACCTAACTTATGAATTCACTTGTTTAACACACAAATTAAACATGTTAGATTGAAATGTTACAGTTGAATAAGTTAATTTGCATATAAAGATACAAATCCAATACATAAAATAACGAGTTACATGTACTAATTTTGTTAATTCGACTAATTTAAAAGCTTTATAGAACAAAAAGTAAAAGAGGGAAAGATTTGGTGAATTCGACTTATTTTAAAAGCTCTACATAGTAAAAAGTGAAAGAGGGAGTGTTCAAAAATGTAGAGGAAAAACAAGTAGATTAAAAAAATCAATGAAATGAAGAAATTGGTTATAATTAAGTTGATGTGATTTAAGGATAGTTTAGATTGAACAATTCCAAAACACAAATAAATGACAAAAAGAAAAGACAGAACTAGCAATCTTGAACAGAATACTATGTTTGATTCACCACACTTTAGAATAGAAGAGGGAGAGTGATAAGAATCAGGGATAATTTCGCCACCAAGTTTACAAAACTTAGATAAGAAATTCACATATAAGAGGTTAAGCTAATTTTCGGAGCATTCAAGGTTACATTTCTCATTGATAAATTCTGTATAGCCAAGAACAACCCTCATGGCATAAGTCTAAGATTTACATAATTCTCACTTAATTTGGAAAAACATGCATAGAGATACACCTAACATAGGCTTTTAATCTAATGTAGCTTACCTAACTTATCTAACTTAGACTTTCAAGGAAATATAACTCACCTAACTTAGACTTTAACCAATACTTATTTCAACTTTCATCACATGCATGATTGACTTTTCACAATTCATTCATAATAGCACATGATCAAATTTCCCCACTTAAACTAGGGCTCTATACAGAAGTTGGGCTTGAACACTAAATGGTATGATTCCATTTTAAGTTGCTGGATAACCATGACCCAAATCTTCTTGGCTATAGAACGGGTAATCAATCCAGATGGAGCTCCTTGGCCCAAGTCTGCTTTTTGTTCAACTTGAGGCACATCATTCTCCCTAGGTTCAAAAGGATTTGTCCTCAAATCCAAGTCTTCATTATCATCTTTGTATGGCATTAAATCTCTTACATTGAACGTGGCAAAAATATTGTAATCTCCTGGTAAATCAACCTTGTAAGCATTGTTATTTATTTTCTCCAAAATCTTGAATGGATTTTCTACCTTGGGCATTAGTTTTAACTTAGCATGCCAAGTATATATTAGAAAAATTAGGATCTTCAGCATGTTGGCCCTTCATTAATTCAATCCTAACAACTTATCATTCATTAATGAGATTAAAGCATGCCTTTGAGACAAGGCATCTGCAACCACATTAGCTACTCTCTTTTTATATTTGTTGATGTAGGGAAAAGCCTCTAGAAACTCCACCCATTTAGCATGTCTCTTGCTTAATTTGGTTTGACCCTTCAAATATTTCAATGACTTATGGTCTATTTGAATAAAAAACTCCTTGGGTAACAAGTAGTGTTCCTAATTCTGTAAGGCTCTAACCAATGCAAAGAACTCTTTATCATAAGTTGAATAATTCAAAGTTGCTCCATTCAACTTTTCACTAAAAAAGGCAATGAGATGCTTATCTTGTATAAGAACCGCTCCAATTCCTACACCTAATGCGTCACAATGAACCTCAAAAGTTTTAGAGAAATTAGGGAGTGCTATAATTGGTGCTGAACATAAATTCTTTTTAATGATTTTAAAACTTTGTTGGGCTGCCTCACTCCACTTAAAGTCACCACCCCCTTTGATGTAATTAGTCAAAGATGCTAGAATAGTACTAAAATTCTGCACAAAGCTTCTATAAAAGGATGCTAACCCGTGGAAACTTCTCACCTCAAAAATGCTTATAGGAATATGCCACTCCTTGATAGCTCTAACTTTCTCTAGATCAACTTCAACTCGATGCTGACTAATCACAAAAAAAAAAAAAAAACTTGGTCTTGGCAGAATTGGCACTTTTTGAGATTGCCAATTAATTTTTCTTTTTGTAGAACTTCAAAGACCTTGATCAAGTGCTTTCTATGTTCTTCCTGATCCTTGCTATAAATCAAAATGTCATTAAAATAAACCATAACAAAATTTCCAATAGAATTTCGTAGGACATGATTCATCAAACGTATGAAGGTTCTTGGGGCATTTGGAAAACCAAATGGCATAACCATCCATTCATACAACCCATGCTTTGTCTTGAAAGTTGTCTTCCATTCATCCTCTTCTTTCATTTGAATTTGATGATATTTGTTCCTAAGATCAATCTTTGAAAAGATTGTAGAGTCATATAGCTCATCAAGCATGTCATTAAGCCTAGGGATAAGATATTGATACTTCACTATGATTTTGTTTATGGCCTGATTGTCTACACATATCCTCATAGTTCCATCCTTTTTTGGCAGTAACAAAGTTGGTACTGAATAATGGCTCATTGACTCTCTTGCAAAGCCTTTTTCCAGTAACTCATTTACTTGACATTGTAACTTCTTAGCCTTATCTTGATTACATCGGTAGGTTGGTCTATTAGGTAAAGTAGCACCTAGAATGAGATCAATTTGATGTTTAATCCTTCTAATTGGCAATAATCCTTTCGGCATCTCATCTAGAAACAAGTCAATGAATTCTTTTACTAACTTCTCAATTAGTAGAGGTATAGATACTACTTTGTTGCCATAGCTTCCTTCATTGTTAGCATCAGTATTAGATTAGTTGAATGCAAAACTCTATCAACTTCCCCTTTAGTTGCAAATAAGTTCTTATTTTTCTTTTCCTTCTTTGTTAACAAATCTTTTAGAACTTGATAAGGATTAAAAGGTGCTAAGACAATCTTCTTCGTATCCTTGGTAACAGAATAGGTGTTTTTGAACCTATCATGCATGGCTCTATTATCATATTGCCGAGGTCTTCCCAGAAGCAAATGATCGGCATTCATTGGTACCATATCACATACTACTTCATCTTTGTAAGACTTTCCAATAGAAAATGGTACCTGAACTTGCTTAGTGACTTGAATTTCTCCTTGGTCATTCAACCATTGTAGCTTGTATGGATGAAGGTGCTTTGTGGTCTTTAAGTTTAGTTTCTCTACTAATATTGTTGAAGCAACATTAGTATAGCTACCTTTATCAATAATGACATTAAAAACCTTTCCACAAACTGTACACCTGGTATGAAATATGTTCTCACTTTGATCATCTTCTACCTTAGCTTATGAGTTTAAAATTTGTTAAACTACAAGTAACTCTCCTTCATCTGGATACTTTACAGTGCACTTGTCATCTTCTTGTTCAGTTTCTATTTCATCTTCACTTTCAACTTCCCCTTGTGCTGTTTGAACAATCATGACTCTTCGATTTGGACATTCAGAAGCAATATGTCCAAAATCAAGACATTTGAAGCACTTAATTTCTCTGCCCCTTTTTGAGTTCTTTGCATTATCATCCTTGTCCTTTCCTCTAGATGAATCAGCATGGTCATTGGAACTTATCTTTTCCTTTCGTTGTTCATTCCATTTTGAGACATCTTTAGGTGTTGATGAGTTTAAGTTTATTGCCTTGAAACTAGTAGATCGTGAGCTTTTTGGTTTAGTTGCTCATTTTCTACGTCACCTTTCCACCATACCTACAAGCTTAATTACGTCCTCAAGTGTTATATAAGGTTGTAATTCCACTACATCAACAATTTCCTTGTTCAAGCCTCCAAAGAACCTTGCAATAAATTGTACCTGAGGCTCTTCTATCTCACATCTCATCATCAACATTTCAAACTCTTTAACATAATCTTCAACACACATCGCCCCTTGTTTAAGAGTTTGTAATCGGATGTATAGCTCTTGCTTGTAATGGTCAGGAACAAAGCACTTTTGCATGAGTTTCTTCATAAGCCTCTAACTTCTAATCTCTTCTTCTCAATCTCTCCTTTGTTGTGCTTTTAAATGCTCTTACCATAGATTTGCATAATCGATAAATTCAAGGGCAGCTAGTTTGTATTCTTTAACTTTAGAATAGTCATGGCACTCGAACACCTTTTTCACTTGTTGTACCCACTCTAAGTACTCCTTTGGTGAGCTAGTACCTTTGAATGGTGAAATCTTCAATTTTATGTTGTTTCCCAAGTCACATTGCTGCCTCCTTTGTCTATGTGCATCAGCTTCATCTTTTGTTTCTTCATCACGATCTGAATCAATGGAAGTTTGATGATTACATTGTTATGGAGGTTGTTGAACAGTTAATCTTGCGATTGCCTACTCTAGATGAATCAACTGCTCTTTCATTTCTTGTTGACTTTGTTGTATGCCTATAATCTGAGCTTGTTCCAAAGAAAGCCCTCTTATAACATTGGTAGTGTTGTTTTCAGCCATATCTTACTCTAAACACTCTTCTCACGTGTTTCTCTCTCTAACCAGTAAGTGTTTCTCTTTACCCATTTGCAACTGGAGCTCTGATACCAAAATGATGTGCTTTAATGATAGCTCAGATTGAACAATTCCAAAATACAAATAAATGAAAAAAATAAAAGAAAAGATAGAACTAGCAATCTCGAATTCTAAGTTTGCACGCCATACTCAAGAATACTAGGTTTGATTCACCACACTTTAGAATAGAAGAGGGAGAGTGATAAGAATCAGGGATAATTTCACCACAAGTTTACAAAACTTAGATAAGAAATTCGCATATAAGAGGTTAAGCTAATTTTCAGAGCATTCAAGGTTACATTTCTCATTAATAAGTTCTGTATTTATAGCCAATAACAACCCTTATGGCATAAGTCTAAGATTTACATAATTCTCATTTAATTTGGAAAAACATGCATAGAAATGCACCTAACATAGGCTTTTAATCTTATTTAACTTACCTAACTTATCTAACTTAGACTTTCAAGGAAATATAACTCACCTAACTTAGACTTTAACCAATACTTATTTCAACTTTCATTACATGAATGGTTAACTTTCACAATTTATTCATTATACCACATGATCAAATTGTCCCATTTAAACTTAGGCTCCATACAGAAGTTGGGCTTGAACCCTAAATGGTATGATTCTATTTTGAGTTGCTAGACAACCATGACCCGAATCTTCTTGGCCATAGAACAAGTAATCGGTCTAAATGGAGCTCCTTGGCCCAAGTTAGCCTCTTGTTCAACTTGAGGCTCATCAGAAGTCCCCTTATTAAATATTTTATGCCTAATATAATACTTTTCCTTTTTGAGTTTTTGTAATGATGCTGGAAAAAGTGGAATCTCATCATGGATGATTGTTGTAATTATAGTTACATGTTTCTTTTTGTTTCTTTTCGAGAATATTGTTGAAATGAAATGTGAACAAGTGTGCAAAAGCATGGAGTGAGTGAGGGGTAAAATTTTCACACATTGCATATATGAGTTGAACTGAAAAATAAATATATAAGTAGAAATGACTTATACATTTAATCCCTTAATTATTTTAGTCAAGCTCATGCATATGTCTAGTTAATGAATTTTTTTCTCGAGTCCAACAAAAAAAAGATAGATTAGAAAATATTTTCTTCAATACTCTAAGCTCCTAAGGGTCCTGACCTTGTGGTATGAAGTACATTTCTCTCTTTTTACGTACTCCCTGCCCAACCTTTAGTTTGCAAAGATGCCAAAGGACGTGCCATTTAGTCAATCTGGGACCATGTCAATTATACCAATCGATAAGCCTGAAAGTTCCAGGTTTTAATACATATGTATCCATGTCTAAGTTGTTAGTTAAGAGTTAAGAGCCGTGGCTTCTTATGACCGAAGTTTAACTTTTGGAACAAATTAAATTTGTCGTTGCGTACTTTTCAGTGTGGAAATAACATCTCCGGCTTATCCAGGACATGTTGTATTTATAGCAATGGGGTCTTTTAGATGACTTCTTATTTTCCCTCTGCAAATTGCATTATTGTTTTGAGTTAGACCTCACCAATAGTTGTTGGCCTCGGAACGTGTCTTTGATAGCACATGAATTATCTTTATTAGTGTACGCACATTGAAGATTCTACAATAAGTTAAGAGTCATTGAATAAAAATGCAATGATTTATATTTATGAATAGAAATTCGATAGCATGAAATTATACTAATTTATATAAGGGTTTTCCTAATGGGTGCTCTTAGGGTACTGTTATGAATCATTTATTACACATAATAAATGAACTTTAACTAAAAAAATTAATCTAAGACCATTTATTGTATTTATTACTAATAATAATAAATATTTATAGGCTAATTTCATTAGTTAAGGTTTATTTAGTATGTGCAATAAATAATTATTAATCAATGCCTTAAAGATACTCATTAAAAAAATCCTTTATATAATGACTTGTAGTTATTAATAAAAAATTGGAATCAGTAAATTGTAGTTTAATAATTTTTATTTTACTGATAATTATCTAAATTCGTCTTTGATATGTGACGAGCATATTTTAATGTATTGTTGTTTTTGTTTGCATTTACTCATTAAGATTGCAAATACAAGACATGATAAAGAAAATCCATATTCTGGTATGAAAGATATGTAATTATGCAAGTCGCTAAAGCAACACAAGTTGATATACAATAACATGGTATTCAGCAACTAATGATTACTTCGAGATACAAAGTATGAAGCACTTTGCCACTAGTTTATTAGCCCGATTGCAGGAGGATTATAATTTGAAAAAGATCGCACACATCGTTATCCATCTATAGAAAGACAAAGAAGCAAAGGTGTCTTGTCTTACATTGGTGCTCCAACTTTGAAGATAAGATGAAGAGCTTTCACACAATTAACTAACGCAACCAAGTACTAGCTATCATCCTGCTATGATGACATTTACTCTTGAGGCCATCAAAATTGACTCCAACTGCTAACTAAGTTAATTCATAACTTTCAGCATATTTATTATAAAAGACTTTAAGTTTACAAACTATTCATTGGAATTTTAGAACTAAATTTTATTTATTCTTAAAGATGTTGGATTGGAACTAATTGATTATACGTCTGAACATTAAATTTTAGGATCCTAAGTCAAAATTCTTTAAAGTAAACCAAATTTGATTCTAAAATCTTTTTAAATAATTTTATAATCGATAATAATAGATATGATAATCCTACAATTCTGAAATATAAATTTCTCTTGTTTATAATTGGCCAAAAAAATTTTTCGCTTGTTTATAAGGCATTCCTCTTCTTTTGGTGAGACTTGTGCCTAGTGGGAAGGTCACACTCACGGCTCACAACCTGTGTTTCTTTTGTCATCTTTCTCAATCATGTAATAATGTTAGTTGGTCCCTCGAAAAAAATACAAGGACAATTTATAGTTAAATATCATAAATTTAACATATATATATATATATAATAAATAACTTCAAAGTTTAAAATTATTGCAAAATAATTTGACTTGAACTCTTTTAGGTTTGGACGCTGGCCTAGAAGAGCCACAGGTCGAAGTCCTTCAAAACAAAATTTAGTATCAAAATCCTTTGAAATGATTTCAGAAGGTAAGATTCTCTGTAGTTAATATGTTAAATTAAGGTCTTTAAATACAGAGACGAAAAAAAGGTCTTTAAATATAATTTTCCTAAAATGATGGTTGAAAATTGCTTCTGTTTATTCGTTGTCGCCTAATTCCACGTGACTTTGCATTGTAAAAATATCATGTTGATTGGTTTAGATCCATTAAATTTAAATCAATCATGTGGTGCAAATATGTCAAACATACTCTTTCATTAAATTTATATATAATCTTTCTTTTCCTTTCACATCCCGGTTAGTGGCTGTCTACATCTTGATTCGAACAAGGTCCTCAAGCAAAGGCTTACAAAAATCTGGAATTTTACAGAACTGTACAACTACAACCAAATGCAAACCTTTCTTCAAACGGACATCGCCAAAATGCCTAATTCCAATTTCAAGTTCTCTGTATTTCTCTTCCTCTTTAGCTTCTTAATCTTAAAATCCGAAGCAGCTCCAATTTATAGTTCTCATTATTGCACCGATTCCATTACTTACCAACTAAACAGCATCTTTCAAACCAACCTCAACCTCATCCTCTCTTCTCTTTCTTCCAACGCCAGCGATGGCAGCCGTTTCTACCGAACAAGAATCGGCGACGGCACCCCCAACGTCGTCAATGGCCTCTTCCTCTGCCGCGGTGACACCCTTGCTGCCGCCTGCCACGAATGCGTCTCCATCGCAGCCGGAGAGATAAAACGCCGTTGCCCAGTTCAGAAAGAGGCCATAATCTGGTATGACGTGTGCATGCTGCGATACTCCAACCAATCTTTCAACAACATCGTGCCTGCGACGGACATGCTGAATACGAAGAGCATAGCTCCGGCGGACAAGGACAGGTTCAATGAATTGCTGGCGGGGATGCTGAATGCTCTGGCGGCAAAAGCTGCGAATTCCCAGGAGAAGTTTGCGACGGAGGAAGTGAACTTCACAAGAACAGAGACACTGTTCGGATTGGTACAGTGCACGCCGGAGCTGACGGTGTTCGACTGTAATATGTGTTTCAGAAGTGCCATTGCCTTTATTCCCAATTGCTGCGACGGAAAACGAGGAGGAAGAGTCCTGCTTCCAAGCTGCAACATCAGATATGAATTCTTCGCTTTCTTCAATTCCACCGCATCAGCCAGCCCTCCGGTTCCACTCGTTCAGTCTCGCCCTTCAGGTTCTCAAGTTTTAAATCACCCTTACTTCAATAAACGATGATATATAGTATCTATTACACAGGCTTTCTTTCAATTGAGGCTTGGACTAACTAATTTTGGTGATGCAGGAAGAAACCATGTGTTGGTTATACTTGGATTCGTTATCCCCATTGTTGCTTCGATAGTGCTTTTCATCTTTGGTTTCTGTTCTTTCGCGGGAAAACAAGCTAGAGACATGATGCTGTTGTGCAAGAAAACGGTAAAAATAAGATTTATTCCAAGTCTCAGTCCATTTAAGTAATTATATACCACACTTAAGCTATGACTCCAGGCTGCTAACTCTTTCCCCCTGATAACACGACAGAACTTTTCTGAAGCATAGATAGATGAGAGTGGCATGATTCAGCTGTAAATTTTCCGAGGTAAAATATTAGGAAAATATTATTGCTGAAATTTAAACTTAATTTGGAAAGAAGCAACAGCCTTTGAAAAGTGGGAGTCCATAATGACATATAATCTCCCTGTGATGTCATCAGATGCATCCATCTTTGCTTTGATGTGGGCATGTGAGATTACAGTAGCAGATGCAGTTGAACTATATCTAGAAGTTTGAATTTTTAATTTTGTAACAATTGTTTAGTAGTATTATAGGCTGCTTTTTCCTGGTTTGTTGAGTATAAAGTTTGACCAGTGTAAATTTGGTTTATGACTTGCCATATGCTATTAATGTCATACACAAGTCAGAACAGCAATCTATATCAGATAGTTTCGTTTTGAATATTCTTTCTTTGTGTAACCTATCTCTATACGATAGAACTATCATCAACTTCAGTACAATCGTTAATTAAACAAGATCAGACAATTATAATTGAATGCTCCAAAAATGATGCTTAGTACTCCCGTAAATTCGAAAATGGAGGTTGGTCCCCATCTTGCAGAACACACTAGCTATGCAGCAAAATGGCATCTTAATATATATATATATATATATATATATATATTATACTTTAATATAGGTTTGATATAGCTATTGGATTATATCTTACGTATAAATTTAATAAATTATCTTACTTATCACCTATTAAACTATTAGTTGATTTTAAGCAGGTGTGTTGTGCAACAAATGACAACTTATAAAAAATTTGCAACGAACAATAACTAAGCAAAATTTAGTGGAAAAAACCATACAACATAAATCCGGATTCGTTATTGTCTAGTTGAACATATAATAAGCTTCATGCCACGCGACTGAAAGAAAAATGGTCACTCCCCCTTCGTCAACGTGACATGGTAAATTAATAATTCTGTACGCATCAGCCGTCAAAATTGACTCAAAACCATTGCCCTTTCAATTCTTTCTCCATCTTGCATGAAGTATTACATTCATTTGTTATTCTTCCTCGGAATTTTGCATGCCATTCTGCCAATACACTGTATGTAAGACTATACACTCTGATTTTTTCAAATATGATTGCATAAGATTGAATTTTGAATTTGTGAGATAAGAGAAGCATCTGCATATGATGGAGCAGACATCTCTTGCAGTTTTTTATAACAATGGTTTAAAAATGTTATTGCAGAAATATAAAGTCTTTTAATAAAAATTTTTAGACCGTTAAATTAAAAGCTAATGATTAAGAAGACTACTGTCAAAATCCCTAGTGTAGGAGATCTCTGCTCGCATACAATGGTATGAATTTGAGTTCGGATCACTTGGATGAGTGAGATGAACCATACTATTAGACTATTTTTATTATGCTTAGTAATTGTTTTGGATTGAATTTGTCTGTTTTATTGGTAGAAATGTGTGTAATGGATACAAAATAAAAATAGGAATAAGAATTGGTGATAAAAAGGGAGAGTAATTAAATATATTTAGTTGTATATGGAATGAAAAAGAGACTACTATGTTTTGTTTGATTTGATGAATAAATTAAAGAAAAGAAATGATTGAGAGAAAAATTATCGTATTACTCTTAGACAAAAATTATTATTAAAATATATATTCTAAAATATCGTAAGTATTAAATCTTAAAATTAGAAAAGATGTATTTTAAAAAAGTAAAAGAATATAAAATAAATAAAATTATAATAAAAAAATGTATAATATAATTTTTATTTTTATTATATATTATATATTATATATTAAAATATTCAAAATATTCAAAATTATCCTATTAAATAAACATAATCTGTGCGAAGCCAGGCTAATGGGTAAAATAAATAGAACTGTATGGTTGCTGAGTTGGCGGGGACAAATTGTGAAAGCGGCCTTCGTTACATGAAATGGGTAGCCATTCCATCAACTCTTCAAAGGAATGATCAGAGCTCTTGTTGTGGGAAACGGAGTAGCTAATGAAAAATCATTCCATCCAACCAAACATTTGTTCGGGAGCTTTCCTTCAACCTTTCCCTTTCCATACTTGACTTTTTTAGCAAACCAAACGGCACCTATGGTTCGTGGCTTGTTCTGGTTTGTTGAACGCAAACATTGACCAGCGGTAAATTTGGTTTGACTTGTCATATCCAATTGATATCTTTCGCAAGTCTTTTATGTATAGTAAATTAATGAAAAAAAAAAAAAAAGAAGATGGTAAAACCCTGTTGCCATGTTTCTTGTTTGTTGAACGTAAGCATTGACCAGCAATCTTGCTTAAAAATATGTTTACATGTTTTCTTTAAAAAGCTCAATAATAAAACAAACTGAATTTACATATACGCATTGACCATCGAAATTGACTGAAAACCATTGTCCTTTCACTTCTTCCCCATCATGGATGACGTACTTCACTCATTTATACTCTTCGTCGCTGGAATATTGAATGTATCTCTGCTGATTCTTTAACGGCCCATTTAGCCCACTAGTTCTACAGTACATTGTAATATTGAAGTTGGGCCACTGGAAATGGGGACCCAAGAACACTGAATTTGTAATTTGTAGTAAAACCCAAATAAAGTTATTTTTCACACACCATGTCATGTTTGCTTGACCAGGTCGTCATAAATCTCTCCCACTGTCCTCACTTTCTTGATGAAATCATTTAACCCATTTTTGCTGTGGAAACAACCCAATTAGTCTTGTGTCATTACGCAAATCATTTTCAAGATCTGAGTTTCCTAAGCAACAAATGCTTTAAACAATTGGAAAACAACAGAAGAAAATGGGGCGAGAAATCTTATCCCTACCTGAAATTGATCAAGTTGTTATCATATAAATATTTTAAGTTATAATGACTGTAAAAGAAATCTAAACCTGAAGGGAAATTAAAAAAAGAAAACCAAAATATATGTAAGCCTCCAACTAGCTAGCGGGGAAATAATATGCTCTCAGACATTTCATTGACAGAACATGGTTTGGAATGGTTGGCAAGTTGACCCTTCATTGCTCTAATGGTTGGTTCAATTTGACCATGTATGAAGAATGTTGGTTCTTGAGGAATTGGCAATTGAATTGAATCATTACTAAGATATTGAACAATCGTAACCAGGGAAGGCCTAGCGTCTGGATTTCCTTGAACACATAGCAGACCAATATGGATGCATTTGATAATTTTGCTATGTGAATCAACTTGCGCCAGATTTGAATCCAATATTTCTAGCAGTTTTCCAGCACTCCAATGCTTCCAAGCCTACAATTAAGTAACATTAATAATTCAAATCAATGCACTAAATAACATATACAATTTTGTTAACTTTGATCCAAAGGTTGGGATGATAATTGAAACTTATTACTTACGTAACATAAGAGCCCATTAGCATATTGTGATTTACTATGACAACTCGCATTCTTCTTTCCACTAACAATTACTAAAACCATAACTCCAAAACTAAAAATGTCTGACTTCTCAAAAAATTGTCCAGACATTACATATTCTGGAGACATGTGACCGCTACCAAAAAAGAAGAAGTTATATATACATATATCACGGTCAGGATCTTAGCCAATAGATAATCATAAGAACATTTGGACATTTTAATTCAGTAAAAGTAGCAAGGGAGAATATTCCATATATAGCAAGCACGATTCAAATAGCATTAATTCATTCATAACTCTTTTTATAAATCTATATTAAGGTAAATTATAGAAGTCAAGAAGGGTATAAAAAAAATTAAAATATCTTAACTTACAATGTCCCAACAATTCTATTAGTACTTCCTTCAGTTTCGTTAACAGTGATCATCATAGCCATGCCAAAATCTGAAATTTTTGCGTTCATCTCATCATTTAGTAAAATTATTGTTAGATTTGAAATCACGATGTATTACTTTAATGCGAGAATATTCATGGAGATAATGAATTTCTTGAACAATTCCTCCAATAATTTTATACTTAGACCAATTTAGTACTCTCCCCCTTTTGAGAACCTAACAAAGTATTAAATTTCACGTTTTAAGTACAACGAAGTGAGAATATAATTGAATGTAATGCTTATAACTAAAGCCAATAATAGAAGATACAAAAAAATATGCATCATGTAATAAAAAAATTTGGTGGTACATGAATAACAAATTTTAACTAGAAGTAAAATGATTTTAGAAGTGCTAAACCAGATAGAAAGTAATCGAGGCTCTTGTTAGCAACATATTCATAAACAAGTATTTTTTCTTGTTCATTGAAGCAGAATCCTAATAACGCCACGAGGTTTCTGTGTTGAAGCTTCGCTATTAACAGAATTTCGTTTTTGAATTCTATTAAACCTTGATCAGGCGTTTTTGACAATCTCTTCACAGCTATTTCTCTACCATCCGGAAGAATGCCCAGAAATCATAATTAATTAGAAAAATAGATCACAGAGACATATACATATTATACACACATTAATTTGATGGCATTTGTCACCTTATAAACTTCTCCAAATCCACCTTTGCCTATTTTGTTTTCAGCTGAAAACTTATTTGTTGCCGCTTCAATTTTTGCAAAACTGAAATGCAAGGACTCTAAAGTGGGGCCTTCACTTCTAACTAGACAAATATACAAATCTTAAAGTAAGTAGACTAACATATACCTTATTTCTACCCTTAAATAACAGAGAGTTGACATAGTTGTATATCTTTTTAACTATTACAATTTTCCTCCAAAATAGTCTTATAACTCTTGCTCTTTTTTCTTCGCCAGCAGTAGTAGCCAAAACCAAAAAGCATCACTGAAACAACAGTAAGGATCACCCCTATTGTAAATTTTAGTGGTTGGACTTTATTTTTTCCTGCATAAATTAGCATGACCATGTGTATAGACATGTTATTTATGGGTCATAGATAAGTAGAGGATGATTCATAGTGAAAAATGGAAAACACATTAGGATCAACAATTTATATGTAGTTCTATGCAAAAAAAATGATCTGATCGTTAATTACTTTACCTATGTTTCCTTAACCATTGGAGTTGGGGGATACACAGGTGCTTCTACAACAATCATAAGTACAAACGTGTTATTTACATGCGATAGACAAAGAGTAGAGGATGACTCATAATGACAAACGAAAAGCAAATTAGGATCAGTGATTTATATGTAGTGAGTTATCTCTGTAGAAAATGATGGAATTGTTAATTACTGTTAGAATATCGTATAATATCTAGAGAATAAGTCTGTTAAGATATTATACTATGTGCACCTATAAGGGGTGCTCATTAAAATAAGGGTAAAATAATAATGATAAGAATTACTATTAAGCCCTAACTCTAGCTAGCCTTCTATAAATAGGGGCTAAACTAGTATACGATGTGAAGAACTCATTAGAGAGTGAGACTTGAGATGCTCTGAGTAAGATACCTGCGAGTATTCTACAGTCACATTTGAGAGGGGATTTAGGCTGTGAAAACCCGAGATACACCCAATACACTGTGCGTATCTCATTCGATCAGTGATCCCAGCCAGAGATTAATAAGCTTCCGCAATTAGGAGATCAATGTAAGTCTCCTACTCTGAATCTCTGAATATATTTATGTTCTTTTATTCTCCTTCATTGGTATCAGAGCCATGGGCTGGTTTTCTGATCAATTGTATACCTTATTGGGATTAGATTTTTATTTGGGGCTATTTTAATTTAAAAAAAAATCTCAAAAATTAAAAAAATATTTTCAAAAACCCTAATTTTTTTTTGGTTTGAAACCCTATTATTTTTAATAGGCTTATAGAATTTGATTTAGGCTTATTGTTAAAATGATTTTGGGTTTTCAAACTTTTTAGCCTATTAAAAGAGTTTTTTTTTTTGTAGCTAATTTTAAAAGTTGGGCCTTGTATTTTAATTGGGCATGTGACCTTCCAAAAATAATTACAGGCCTAATCGTTAAATCCCTAATAAATGAACATTTAAATATGTTCAAAAATATAAATTTTGTATTTATATTTTAGCCCCAAATAAATGCAATTAATTTTTTGTGAAAAATTAATATATTCCAACAAATATCAAGTCCAAGTAATATGTGATTACTTATTATTATGTTAATTAGTTTAACATTTTTTTAATTTTCTTCCAATAGAAAATTTAGACATATAATGTTAATTAGCTTAACATTATGCATTTAAATGTATTAATTAGTTTAACAAGTTTATTTAATAAATGTTATTAGTTTAGCATTATGTAATTAATTTATTAATGTGTTGATTAGTTTAACACGTTAGTTAATGAATGTTACTCTGTTTAGCATTTGAAAAATCATGATTTACAATTTGTTTGTAGCATGATTAGGACACTTAGTTGTGATATGATTTCGTTGATTCACACCTTGCATATAACCTTAGGATGATGATTGACACTTTGTGCTCTTTCGACTCTGAGTTATGCATAGGTTAAATAACTTAATCATACGATACTTAATGTCATAATTTGTAAGCATAGTGAACATTAAATCTTGAGTGTTTTTAATTATCTGATCCTGATTTAAGTTTGTCTTTCTTTTTATGTAAAGAATGACTACGGTTTCCAAAAGTATTGTCGTTGAGCTCAACAAAGCGTTGAAGCTAAACGACAACAATTATGAGATTTGGAGTATAAAAGTTTAGTATCTCTTGGAAGAGCAAGAGGCTCTTGAGGCTCTCAACAATGTCATGGAAGAGCTAGAAGCTGGAAACACGGCCCAACATAGGCGGGATCATGAAGCTTATGACGCTTGAAAGAAAAAGAATTCCACTGTTCGCATTACGTTGCTGAGCATTATGGATGATGACATCCTAAGAGAGTTCAAGGACCACCAAAGTGCTATGGGGCTTTAGAATGCTCTGAGAACAAGGCTCGAAACAACGTCCGTATCTAGATTGCATTCTCTAACGATTAAATTTGACTCATATAAGAAATGCCCAGAACATTCAATGAGGAAACATCTGAGGCTGATGTCAAATATGATCACTGAGCTAAAAGATGTTGGAAATGTCTTAACAGATGAGTTGCAGATCCAAGTAGTCATTCATTCTTTGCCTAGTTCGTGGGAGCATATGAAGATGCATCTCACTTACGATGACAGAATCACAATTCTGGAAGATGTCCAGAGATACCTCGAACTCGAGGAAGAAAGACTTGAATCAACCAAGCCAATACTTGAGTTGCACATGACAACTTCAGGTGAAAGATGTGGTTCAAAGAAAAAGAACTGGGGAAAGAACAAAGAACCAACCCAACTTAAGAAAAAGCCAAAGACTAATAAGCAAGGCAAAAAGAAGCAGCGAAAGGTGAATATGGCAAAAGTTAAATGCTTCAATTGCCAAAAGAAGGGACACTATGCGAGTGATTACCCTAAGCCTTTCAAAAAGGTAAACTACACTGCTTATGCTAGTGAACTTTGTGTTTCTAGCTCAATTATGCTTACTGAATCTTGTCCTATGTGGATTGTAGACTCAGGAGCCATGGACCACATAGCACATGACCGTGATGCCTTTGTTGACTTCCGGTGAGTTCCCAATAAAGCATTTTGGATATATGTGGGCAACAACACTAAGGTTGTTGTCAAAGGGATCGGAACATGCAAATTAGTCCTGCGTGGTGGTCGAGACTTGATCTTACATGATGTCCTTTATGCACCTCAAATTCGTCAAAATGTTATTTTAGTTTTGGTTTTACTTAGGTTAGGCTATGAGTTGAATTTCCATAACAATTGTGTTAAATTGAGTAATGACTCAGTATTTTTTAGTTTTGGTTATGTAACTGGAGGTTTTATTTGTATGGATTTGGATGACAAATCTTATAATAATAATAATGTCAATTTTTTCCATGTTTGCCTCTATGTATGATTATGATCACGATGTAAACATATGGCATGCTAGACTTGGTCATATTGGCTAACAAAGAATGCAATGGTTAGCAAAAGAAGGTTTGCTTCCTAGTATTGAACGAGTAGAATTGTCTATTTTTGAATCTTGTCTAGTTGGAAAATCTACAAGAAAACCCTTCGGAAAAGCAACCAGAGCCAGTTTTCCATTGCAATTAGTTCATTATGACATCTGTGGGCCTATGAATGTCAGGGCCCAACACAGAGTGAATTATTTTATCATATTCATTGATGATTATACTCATTTTGGTTATGTCTGTTTGATTTCTCATAAGTCAGAAGTATTGAATTGCTTTAAAAACTATATGAACATAGTAGAAAATCAATTAGATAAGAAGATTAAGGCTTTTCGAATCGATCGAGGCCAAGAATATTTGTCGGTTCAATTCAATGAATTATGTGATGAAAAAAGGATAGTTCATCAGTTGACTATTCTGAGTACTCCATAACAAAATGGTGTTGCAGAAAGAAGAATAGAACACTCCTTGAGATGGTTAGGTCTATGATGACATAGGCTAATTTGCCAATCACCTATTGGGGTGATACATTAATGTTTGTAGCCTACGTACTTAACTGTGTGCCTACGAAATCAGTTACAACCACTCCATATGAGTTATGGACTGGGTGAAAGCCTAACTTAAGTGTTTTGAAACCTTGGGGATGTGCTGCCTATATATATGATTCCTTTCACAAGTATGGGAAATTGGGCCCAAGAGGAAAGAAAAGTATCTTCATTAGATATTCAGAAACCTCAAAAGGTTATGTGTTTATAGATCAGCAAAACAGTGGAAGCATGAATAAATTCAAATCTAGAGATGTCACATTTTTAGAGAATGAATATCCTAAAAAGGGTGAGGTAGGTCAAGACCTATCTTGATTTGAGATAGAGGATCCGAACACACTAGGACCACTTTATTCGAGTGGGAAGATTATAGCAGAAGATGAATTAGTTTCTCATCAGCAACCTTCTTCATCATTTGATGTGAATGAAAGTGTTCATGAGCTAGTTGCTCCAAGTGGGAGTGACCAAATGGAAATCATTCCAAGTGGGAGTGAGACCAACGCTCTAGATCCAAATGGGAGCAATATTGATCTAAATGGGAACAATGAAACAAGATTCAATGTATCACAATTGAGACGTGGTTCACATAAAAAGACTCCTCACCGTTGATCTAAGATTGAAGGTGGAGAACTTTTTACAATGCTCCTGTAAAATGAAGATGAGCTGAAAAATTTGAAAAAGACTCTCTTAACCCCTTCTAAGGATAAATGGACTAAAGCTATGGAAGAGGAAATGAAGTTTATGAAAATCAACAATGTTTGGGAACTTGTTGATCTTCCATGGAGACACAAGGTTATTGGGAACAAATGGGTTTTCAAAATCAAGAAAAGAGCCGATGACACAATTGAAAAATTTAAGGCTTGACTAGTAGCAAAGTGGTATACACAGCAAGATGGAATTGACTATGATGAGACTTTTTCTCTTGCTATATGATTTACCTCTGTCCACTTACTTCTAGCTATAGTGGCTTGTTTGGATCTTGAATTACATCAGATGGATGTAAAAATTGCCTTTCTCAATGGAGAATTAAATGAAGAGATATATATGGAATAACCTGAGGGTTTCATTAAAGAGGGCCAAGAAGAAAAAGTTTGTAGACTTTTGAAGTCTATCTATGGCCTTAAACAATCTTCAAGGCAGTGGTATATTTGTTTTCACAATGCAGTCATCTATAATGGTTTCACTATGATGAGTGAAGACAACTGTGTATATACCAAGAGATCTAAGGACAAGTATGTGATTATGACATTATATATTGATGACATACTCATAGTTGGAAATGATATGGAGCTTATCAATGAGGTAAAGACCTGGTTGTCATCTCGCTTTGAGATGAAAGATATGGGTGAAGCTGCATACATTCTTGGAGTCAAGATTTCAAGAAATTGTTTTAAGAAACATTTGTATCTCTCATAAGAGAATTACATTAAAAAGGTTTTGGAACGTTTTAGTATGGAAAGTTGTAACCCTGCTAAAACTCCTATTAGCACAAGTTGAACATTGAGCACCGAAATGTGTCCTAAGATTACCATGGAAAGAGAGCGTATGAGCCGAACTCCATATAGGAATGCGATCGGTTGTCTAATGTATGCTATGATGTGTACTAGACCTGATATTTGTCAAGTGGTTGGCTTGGTGAGTAGATATCAAACTGACCCAGATCCTAAACATTGAGAAGCTGTAAAAAGGATCTTAAGATATCTAAAGGGGACTGCTGATTATGCACTCTGTTATCAAGGCGGCAGAGATCTACGATTGGAAGGATGCACTGATGCTGATCACGGAGGAGACTTAAATGAGCGAAAGTCTACCTCAGGATACGTTTTCTTACTCAGTGATGGCACCATATCATGGAGTAATAAGAAACATTCTTGTGTATCCTTGTCCACGATGGAGGCAGAGTTTGTGGCCTTATCTTCAGTAGCCCAGGAGGCTATTTGGTTGAAGAGGTTCTTGGATCAACTGTTGTGCAAAGCAGAAAACACTGAACTAGTGTTAGTGTACTGTGACAGTAAGGCTACAATTGCATACACCAAGGATTTAAAGTACCATTATAAAACTAAACACATAGATATCAAATATCACTATGTGAAGGACATGGTTGCACATACGACTGTGAATGTGAAGTATGTGTCTACGCATGAGATGCTGATAGATTTGTTGACCAAGCCAATTTCTAGAGATGTGTTTGTGAGACACACTAGGTCTTTAGGATTGCGTAGACTTTGGCATTTTCATTTGTATTTTTTATTTTTTTCATTGTTCACAGACAGAGATGTATTGATGTTCTTTAATAAATCAATAAAATTGGATTTCCATGCTTACATGTCTCTATTTGAATGTTGTGTACATTCTTATTTATTATTGAGTATGTCGGGTAGACAAAAGGGTTAGCCTTCTTACACGGGTAACCGCCTCAGTGTCTTTGTGGCATTAGAGATGAGACAAGATTTTAAGAGAAATTATCAGAAGGATAATTTAAGAGCAATTATACTTAAAATCATATAAGTCGCTTGATTGATGACATAAGGTCATTAAAAGTGACTTGATGAAATAAGTTCATTATTTCTAGTCTACCTTAGTTGCCAGATGTGAGTTCAAGACATTGTGTAAATCAAGGAACTTAATTTTAGACTTATGGTGTTTAAAATATCATTTGTACAACATTATTTATGAAATAGACATACACTCCATCGGAAAAGGAGGAATGCTGTAACACATGTTTCATACCATGTGTGCAAATGCTGACCATCTTGGTTAATATGAGTGTGATCTCAACTCATGATTGTGTGAGACCCTTGAGCCTTTACGTTGGCTCTATATTTGTACCCTTGGACTTCGATCAGGTACTTGAGATATAGCTTGGTGTTTGCTATCTTAGCGTGTTGCCTAAGGACTATGAGTAATGATTCAGTTTAGCAGGACATGTCTAGAAAAGTAAACTAAGTTTGTGTTAATAGGATCGTGAGAAGAGGAAGATCATAAAGAGAATCTCATTATTCTGTATTCACTGGTATACCGGTTATGACTTATGTGTCATGATTGTGAATACAAGATATTGCGATAGATGAGATCAAAGAGAGATATCTAAATGTGATTCTTATGATCTGGGGTACATGCATACTTTATGATCTACATGCAGGTGTGTTTTCGACAAGAGACTATATATTTGTAATAGATGTATAGCATTAATGTTCTCATAGTATGCTAGTCGCACGACCTACTTTTCCTGTATGAACAACTACAGATTATAAAGAGAAAGTGTTCTCTTGATTTACCGAGAATATGTTTCTTAGGTTTAGAGTGTATGAGCACTCCCATTATGTGTGAGTGGGAGATGTTAGAATATTGTATAATATCTAGGGAATAAGTACATTAAGATATTATATTGTGTGCACCCATAAGGGGTGCTCATTAAAATAAGGGTAACATAGTAATTATAAGAATGACTACTAAACCCTAACTCTAGCTAGCCTTTTATAAATAGGGGCTAGACTAGTGTACGATGTGAAGAACTCATTAGAGAGTGAGACTTGAGACGCTCTGAGTAAGATACCAGCGAGTATTCTACAGTCGCATTTGAGAGGGGATTTAGGCTGTGAAAACCTAAGATACACCCAATACACTATGGGTATCTCATTCGACTAGTGATCCTAGCCAGAGATCAATAAGCTTCCGCAATTAGGAGATTAATGTAAGTCTCCTACTCTAAATCTCTGAATATATTTATGTTCTTTTATTCTCCTTTAATTACATTACCTGGAGGTCCTGAACCATAAGGGGGGAGATATGCAGGCACATCTTTAACGACACTATTGTTGTAATAAAATCTATATAACGCGAACCTCAAGTTACAGTTAGGATACATGAACATCGATTCTTTCTTGCCACTACAACATTGTGAGAGAGTATCTCGAGCAATATGTAGACATTTGAGGCATTTTTGGCTAGACAGATCTAGTGTGCACTGTGCAAGAGTGTACAATTTTTTCATCTCTGAAATGCTACCTACTTCCTTTGTTGCAAATTTCTTATTTCCTACTGGCCCTGATTCAGCTGCCTCAGCCACTACTTGATTCAATGTGTTTGCTAATAGTTGATTGAAGCCTTCTTGCTGGTTTTGTGGCATATTCGTGCTATAGAACATGAATCTTGGTTCTTTAAGTTAGAAAAGAAAGAGTGGTTGGCATATCGAAACATGCAAACGTTATACCAAATGATGGCTTCCTTGAAAAAGGGACACCTATAGTATAATTCTTGGATTACGTCATCGACACATTGGCGACAGAGTTCGGAGGACATGTTAGCCCGACACATGAAGAGGCTGTACACGGTATCGGACCGGTTTCCGATGATTGTGACATTGTAAAATCCAGTGGTGTTGGAGATGTTTGAAGATATGGAGATGTTGAGACTTTTGAGGTTGTTTCGGTAGGCATGGTCGCTAGTAAAGTTTTTTTTTTGGAGAGCATTTGTGGTATGGTATAGCAGGGTAATAATCTGTTTACCAAAAGAAACAAAACCTTTATGAGTAGGCCATGGTCTTATATAATTTTTGTTTAAATAAACAACAAAATCATAGTCAACTCTAATTGGGCGTATAGATGGAGAAAATGGAAGCAAGTCAAACTTTACACCTTTGTTTTTAGTAAATTATTATTTTCGCTCTTAAAAGATGGCTAAGAAAATATAATATTAAAAAGAGATTAAATTTGGTTATAAAATGGAGAATTAATATGAATTATAAAATTAAATCTCACATAAAACCAGGGGGAAAAAAGAAGAAGGAACAACTGACCTTACCTTCTTCTATGTTTGGATGGAGGGTCAGGGAGGGAGTGGCAAAGAATGAAATTGTCAAATTTGAATGAATACATGTTTAGATATTTTCATGAGGAGGGAATGTAATGGCAAGAAAGGGTTTCCAAGACCCTCCCTAGCCATCCAAAATATTATTTTTGTTGTCCCCCCAAATTGGGGGGTCAAGGATGGAAGGGAGTGGCTCACTAATTAAAAATACTATTATACTCTTCCAAATTTTTTAAAATTACAAGTTTATTAAATGTTTGTATCATGAATAACAAATTTAATCTTTATCTCATTCTTCTATTGAATGATTAATTAAAATCTCAAATTTATTTATTTAAAACAATTTTAAAATAAGTAATTTTTACATATTATAAGTTGTTTACATAAGATATATATATATATATATATTATTTCATAATTATGTTGCATTTTGTGAATTGAGAAATTAAAAATATAAACAGAAAAATGAGTCACATTCTTATTTCATATATTGAACAAAAATAAAATTATTAGCTATATGATTATGTTATAAAGGGTAATATTAAAAAAAATAATTAATAAGTCATTTCATTTCATTTATTTAATTATAACTTTCAAACAAAAATTTTAAAAGTCAATTCCTTTCTTCATTAAAACTTTCAAACAACATATCTACTCAAGTTATTCCACTCCATTCCATTTCATTTTATAACATTTTATTAATGACCACTCCCTTCTATTCTCCTTTAAACTTCTAAACATAGTTAAGTTCTTTGATCATCCTCGGGAGGCTTGTTTCCCTTGTAATAAAATCGGACCGACTCGAACCTTAAGTTGCAGCTAGGATTAAGAATTTTTCCTCCGTAAGAGAAACTGAAACAGCACCATGGAATAAGTCCCATGGCGTCACGCAGACACTTGATACAGAGTTGGGTGGGCAGATCCGGCGTGCACTGAACAAGAGTGTACAGCGTTTCCAACCCGCTCAAGCTCGCTTCCTTTGTTGCAAAATTCTTGATACCTGCAGACCCATATTCCGCTGCCTCCACTACCGTATCATTCAATATTGTGTTCCTTAATATGCTACTAATGCTTTCATTTATCGTACGATTTAAATTAATCAGAAAGCTTATAGCAGTAGGCTGTTCGTCATGGGTAGAGGATAAAGAACGATCGGAATAGCGGACCATGCACTTGTCATACCAAACAATGGCCTCTTTGGGGTGGCGACACAGGCTATTTGAGAGACGGCGTCTGCAACGCAATCTTTACAAACCTGATAGAGGACGTCGCCACGCACATTAACAGTCCATAAACGGTGTCCTTGCTCTTTGTTTTGCCGAAGTGGGTTTTGTAGAATCTGTCAGAGCCGCCGGCGTTGGAAGATAGGTCAGACAAAAGAGAGTTCAGGTTGATTTGGTAGGAGCTCCTGTTGAACATTTTGTGGATTGTGCAATTGTGGTCTAAGTAAACAGAGCCATCTGCTTGTATAGGGGCAAAATTGAAGAAGGCGAGAAGGAGAAAGTAGGATACGAATTGAGAAATGGCAGCATACCCATTTTGTTGGTGGAGATTTCTGGTTATCCCGAGTTTGAGAAAGTCAGCAAGCTTTGACAGCACAAGAATGTGCTCGTACGTGTTTTCCAGGATCGAAAGGTGTTGCCATGCATCTTTTGTAATTGTAAGTTGTAGTTTGAGACTTTGGGTTTGATGATCCCAAACAAAACGGGTTGGAAGGGCTTTATAAGGAAAAGGATCAATGCTCTCAACAAAAGTTTATGAAAATAAGACGAGACTGAAAAAAAAATGCCGTCCTTTCATAGCCAAGCGAGAGAAATCCATAAAAAATACATTCTTCTAATGTTCTAAGTGAGGCAACGACTAAATTCTTGACCCTGACGTTATTGCGGAAAATAATTGTGATTTATGACCTCTTTCACCAAAATAACGTTAAACAAATTTTTTTTTTTAATTTCTTTCAAGGATACGGAGCTATTACACGTAATATTTATAATATTTTTAAATAATAAAATTTATTAGAATGGATCTATGATGGCCTTCGCGCAATTTAAAAAAACAATTTTTTTTTAAATAAAGTTGGTCGCGAGAATCCATACATATACCTTTAATGAAGTATTGAGTTTTAATGACATCTCTCACTTTTTTTTTTTTTTTAAATCTTGGAACCCATCAGATGATTCACACATGAATTATATATATATATATATATATATATATATATATATATTCCTTTTCTCCCTCACTTCCTTATTTGTTCCTCCAAATTTTACAGTTTTCCTTCTTTATTGTTTTCAAAATTACAGCTTTTAATTTGTGGCAGTGGATGAGCTCCAAATTAAAATTTGAGTATAATTTTATAAAATGTTACACACACCTACAATCCTCATCTTTTATTTTCTTGACAAAATTTATAAATAGAATTTAAAATCTTAAAAACTCAATTGGGTTAATTTAGTTATGAATATACTGAGTTGCTTATTGATTGTACTACAATTTTATTATCTATTAGTTACATAGAAGTAAAGACGTAAATTTGTAATTTCAATTTCTAATATTTTATTTAAACAACATACTTTTAATTTTTTTTAAAAAAATAGGATACGAACAAATTTCGAAAGAAAAAAAATTAACATAAGAGTGACAATCTTCATCTAGACCTTGTAATTCTAATCTCCAATAGTAACACCAAAATTGAGATTGATTTAAAAGATTTTCCATCAAATATAGAAAAATGAATTAAATATTATTCTTATAACTCTAATTATCAAAATAAAATAGAAAATGACTATATCAACTTGGTCCTCACTGACCCAGGATTTTGGCTCCACCACTATATGCAAGAAGGGGTGGACGGATGAATAGAGTTAGAGAGGGGAGGGGGAGAGTAGTGCTAGGATCAAAACCCCAACGACATGATTGCTAGAGGTACAATTGTACATCTACAAGAGTAACAACAAATGACATATACGAAAGAGGATTCCCTGCTGTGTAGCAGGGATCATTCATACTTGTTGTCCAGCATTTGATCCAGGTTTTGACATATACGAGGAAAAATAGATAGGTCGTTTGTCTTTTTCCACGAGATCCTCTGTTTTCAATCAATTGGCTTGAAATCTCTTTTAAAATGGTTGGAGGGGTAAGTAAGTGAAGAAAGAACAACGAAGAAGCCATTGTTGAGAAGAACGAGAGTAGTAGGGTGTAGTAAAGAACTTGTTGAAAAAATCTAATTTAAACTTTCTAGAAGAATAAATTTTAGTATTACAAGGAGTTAAGTTCATTGTGTTTAATTAGTGTACCTAGATATATATGACTAATGTATCTAGATTAGTGTCATTCATGTATGGGATGAGTCATATACTTAGAAAAGTGTGATACATATATTGAGTATTAAATATGGTGAAGGTAACTAGCCTTTTAGTGAGCTTATATATACCCCATGTACCTGGTGTTTGAAAGCAAGCCAAGCAATTGGAATACAATTGCAAGTTTGAAGTCCTTCTCCTTCTTTTTAGTTCCTCTTCTACTGTTTCTACCAAAGTGGTATCAGAGCTTGATCTTTTAGTATGAGAGATGGCAAATAATGGAATGTTTCCATTTCAATTTCCTTGTCTTACAAAAGAGAATTATAAAAATTGGTGTATACGTATGAAAGCATTGCTGGGCTCACATGATATTTGAGAGATTGTAGAAAATGGATACATTCAACCACAAAATGAGGCATCATTGTCACCAAATGAGAAGGATGCTTTGGCAAAACAAGGAAGAAGGATCAACATGCTCTTACCCTCATCCATCAAGGATTAGATGAATCAATGTTTGTGAAAGTGGTTAGTGCCAGCACAACAAAAGAAGCTTGTGAGATTTTACAAAAGTTTTTCCAATGAGCTGACAAAGTAAAGAGAGTACGTTTCTAAATGTTAATAAGTGAATTTGAAGCCCTACGAATGAAAGAATTCTAGTCAATCTAAGATTATTGTTCAAGGGTGTTAGCTATTATGAATCAAATGAAGAGGTATAGAGATCAAGTGGAAGATGTTGGTGTGATTGAGAGGATACTTCATACCTTGACTTAAAAATTGATATTGTGTCTTGTGTTATTGAGTTTAAAGATCTTAACTCTTTGACGATTGAACAAGTTATGGGTGAGTTACAAGCCCAGGAAGACAAGCTTAAGAGGAGACAAGATGAGACTCTAGAGCAATTCTCAAAGCCAAGACATCTTTGAAATAGGATTGATGAAAAATGAATCAAGAAGGACATGGATGAGGATGAGGACATGGTTGTGAACATGGCCAAGGAGGAAGAGGAAAAGGTGATCATGACGCTTGTAACAATGATAATAGCAACTAATCAGCTAGAGACTGTGGAAAATCAATGGGCAAAGGTACAGGTAACTATACTAGAACAAATGAATAAAGATATGACAAGTCGAATGTTGAATGTTATAATTGTCATAAGTTTGGGCATTATTCTTAGGAGTGTTACAACTTACAATGGTACCCAAGGTAAAGAAGAAAAGGCCAATCTTGTTGAAGATAAGCATACTGATGTTTGTAGACTGTTCAATCCTCCATCATTTGGTAAAAGTAGATACTTCTTATTCTCCATTGATAATTATAGTAAAAAGACTTTGGTTTATTTTTTGAAGCAAAAAATCTGAAGCATTTGTGGCATTAAAAAATTTTAAGGCCCTTGTTGAGAAAGAGAATGACCTTATGATTAAATCCTTAAGGTATGATAGAGGAGGCTAATTCACTTCCAATGAATTTAATGACTTTTGTAAGTCACATGGAATTCGTCGTCCTCTAGTGGTACCCAAATCAACACAACAAAATGGTGTAACAAAGAGAAAAAATAGAACCATTCTTAACATGGCTAAGTGTATGATGAAAGCGAAGAATATGCCTGAGGAGTTTTGGGCCAAAGCTATTTCTTGTGTTGTTTACTTGTCCAACCACTCACCGACAAAGAATGTGGATGGTCAAACACCTCAAGAAGCATGGAGTGGATAGAAGCCAAGTGCTAACCATTTATTTATATTTGGGAGTATTGCTTACGAACATATGCCTGATCAAGAAAGATTGAAGCTTAATGATAAAAGTGCTAAGTATGTCTTTATTGGCTATGACTCAAATTCGAAAGGATATGAGTTGTATAGCCTAAGTAAATGGAGGATAGTTGTAAGCAGAGATGTTGAGTTCAATGAAAAAGGAAGTTGCAATTGGGAAGCATAAAATGAAGCTTACTATGACTTCTTTCCTTAGTTTGAAGAACAAGATACTATGACACCAATCCAAGGCAGGACTCCTCCACCTTTTTCAACTCCAATTCGTGAAACATCTTCATCTTCTGAAGATAGCTTGAGTGAAAGACCTTGGAAAAGAAGCATTCATGATTTTGTTAGCCAAGGTGTGTGGTAGCAATTGTCAAGTGGCAGAGGCCCTAGTGTGGGGCTAAGTCACAGTTGAAACATGGTGCTTATGTTAGGTCATTGTTAAGGAAATAGAGTTATGCTATGACTAATAGCTATAGCTTTTGGCCTAGTGGTAAGTGCTTGATCATACAATTAGCATCAGAGCTGAGGTCATAGGTTCGATTCCTAGCAAGGTAATTGCTAAGGGTAAGATTGTTAGCCAAGGTGTGTGGTAGCAATTGTCCTGTGATAGAGGCTAAAGTGTGGCGTCAAGTCACAATTGAAACATGACACTTGTGCTAGGTCATTGTTAAGGAAATAGAGTTGCACTCTGACTAACAACTATAACTTTTGGCTTAGTGGTAAGCACTTGATCCTACAGATTTGTATGACAATATCAAAGTTATCAATGATTTATTTTGCCTTTTTGTAGATAATGAACCTATAGACTTTAATGAAGCTGTTAAAGATGAAAGATAAAGATAAGACATGGATGAAGAGATAAAATCCATAAAAAAAGAATAACACTTGGAGTTATCTATGCTTTCTAAGGGTCATAGTGTTATCGGAGTTCAATGGGTCATCAAGAAGAAGAAGAATGCCAAAGGAGAAATGGAGAGATATAAAGTGAGGCTTGTTGCAAAAGGTTACAAACAAAACCAAGGCATTGATTATGACAAAGTCTTTGCCTCTGTTGTCCGTATAGAGACAATTTGTTTGATTGTTTTATTGGCAGCTCAAATGAAATGGAAGATTTATCAACTTGATGTGAAGTCTTCCTTTCTCAATGGCTATTTGGAAGAAGAAGTCTATACTGAACATCCTATGGGCTACATAATCAACGGGCATGAAGATAAAGTTCTAAGGCTTAAGAAGACATTGATGGATTAAATCAAGCACCTCGTGCATGGAATAGTAGCATCAACAAGTATTTCTAAGATAATAGGTTTGTTTGTTGCCCACATATGTATGCTCTTTATATCTAGATGCATGATAATGGAGACATTTTGTTAATTTGTCTTTATGTGGATGATCACATTTATATTGGAAACAATCCAAATTTGTTTAAAGAATTCAAGAAGGCATGTCATGGGAATTTGACATGACAAATATAGGACTCATGTCATATTACTTGGGCTTGGAAATAAAGCAAATGGAGATGGAATGTTTATGTCACAAGGAAGGTATACAGGAGAAGTATTGAAGAGATTCAAAGTGCTTTACTGCAATTTTGCTAATACACTTATTAAATATGGAATGAAATTGTCAAAATTTGATGTTGGAGGAAAAAAAGATCTGACTCTTTTCTAAAGTCTCATTAGAAGCTCATGATACTTGATAAATACAAGGCTTCATAATCTATTTGTAGTTAGAGTAGTAAGTCACTATATGGAAACTCCTACCTTCACTCACATGGAGGTTGCTAAGTATTATTCGTTACTTGAAGGGAACTATGGACTATGGGCTATTTTACTTCATCAAATGATTTTGAGCTATTGGGATATTGTTATAGCAATTTTATTGGTGATATTGATGATAGAAAAAGCATGATTGGATATGTGTTTTTCTTGGGAGATTGTGCTATTTTGTGGTGTTCTAAAAGGCAACATATTGTGACATTCTCATCTTGCAAAGAAGAATATGTAGCAGTAGCTTCTTGTATTTGTCATGCTATTTAGCTTAGAAGATTGTTATAAGACTTTCATCTATTGTAAAGGAAAGCAACTATAATTTTCATTGGCAGCAAGTCCACACAAGCACTCGCCAATAATCCCTTGTTTCATGTCCGAAGCAAGCATATAGGCAAGAGGTATCATTTCATAAGAGAGCAAGTGGCCAACAAGGAAGTCAATTTGAATTTCGTTAAGACACATGGTCAAGTCATGAACAATTTTACAAAGCCCTTGAAATTTGAAGATTTTTTAAGAATACAAAAGAGGCTTGACGTTATTAAGAAAGTTTGAAATTAGGGGGGAGTGTTGGAAAAAATATAATTTAAACTTTCTAGATGAATAACTTTTAGTATTGCAAGGATTCAAGTTCATTGTGATTAATTAGTTTACTTGGATTTATATGACTAATGTATCTAAATTAGTGCGATTCATGTATGGTGTGAGTCATGTACTTAAGAAAGTGTGATACATGTATTCAGTATTAAATATAGTGAATGTAACTAGCCGTTTAGTGAGCCTATATATACCCTATGTACTTAGGCTATGTTTGAAAGTTTAGGGGAGGATGGAATGGAGTGGTCATTAATGGAATGGCATGGAATGGAGTGGAACAGCTTAAGTAGATATGTTGTTTGGAAGTTTTAATGAGGAAAGAAAGGGACTCCTAAATTTTTTGTTTGAAAGTTACAATTAAATGAATGGAATGAAATGACTAATTGATTACTTTTTCCAATATTACCCCTTATAACATAAACACACAAGATAGAATTTTTATTTTTGTTGAATATATGAAATAAGAATTTGACTCATTTTCCTGTCCATATTTTTTTACTTTTTTTTATTAATTCTGTTATTTTCATTTTCTTTTGACTTCTCAACTTACAAAATGTAACATAATTATGAAATAAAATGAAAAAAATATATGTATATATCTTATGTAAACAACTTATAATATGTAAGAATGACTTATTTTAAAGTTTTTTTAAATAAATGAATAGGCTACAAAAAAGGGATATATAACAAACTAAATCAGACTACATAAATATTTAAATTTTCAATAATTCTCAACATGATTGCAATTAGGCATTAATTTTTAAATGAAAAATTTAAACCTATCAATTAATAACATTGGTAAAGTATTTGGGTATATTAAATACATAAACATAGATAGAGCATCTTGATACTCCTAAGCAAAAAAACTAAGTTCACATCATTAATCTATAAATTAACTAGGGTGCAAGATTGTTGATAGATAAAAGATAGGTCAACATCTCCATCTTTTGCTCTAGAGGACATCCGATCATGGCCCTTTGAACATCAACGTCTCGAATTAGGAAAAAATAAGCTTTGTGTAATATGCTTCTATCAACTTGCATTTCTTCCAAAAGAGCCCAAACTTCATTTTCAGATATAACACGAGTTGGTTGACTCTTCGCAAAGTCACGAAGCATTTCACAAAAGCTTTAACCATAGTGTCTATAGATTTACCAAACGTATCCAAGAATGTATCTTCATCTCTTGCTTTACCTTTACTCTTTTTGGATGAAGTTCCTTCTTGAGAAATAGTCTGATAAGCACCTTGAGGAGCTACTTAAGATCTCGCTGCAGGAGAAATGCTTATGTCGATGCCATGCAAAGTTGCTTCATTGTTAGATACCATCACATCAATATCATCTATGGTATCAAAATCAGCTGCATTGGTTGTTTCTCTTCTTTGTCTCATTTTAGTTGCAGTCTCAGCAAACTCCCCTGTTGCCCTATCTTGTCCATAAAGTGTAAGCAGTTTCTCATAATAAGGTATTGGCTTATTCTTCCACATAGCAGCTTCTGCTTTTGCCTAGAGAAATATAAAGAGAAGACATCATAATTAATTAAAGAGACAAAACATTCATAAATCTAATAAAACAAACTATTTAAAAATTGTTTACCTTAATTAACTTATCCCAAACTTCTAGTTCAATAGTCCACATATTGGTAGTTAGATCCCATCCAAAACCACTATGGCCATGCTCAAACAAATCATAGTAAGGTCTAAATTTGTTTTTTAGTCTTTTTATATGATCTTATAACTTTGTTTTGTCAAATACTTTTTCAGGAAAGCGATCTCTCATCTCTAGTAAAATTTCATCAAGTGCTTTAGATGTAAAGGTTCTACCTTGCCTATTGCCCAAATTATGTTGATGCACATATGCATCAACAAGAACATCTTCTATAGCAGTGGTCCAAACACATTTCTCATTAGGCTCTACAACTGCATTTGGCACAACACTTAGATTCCTTCACTTTGACATATCTAATTAAACTTAGATTCCTTCGCTTTGACATATCTAATTAAACACAAAATCAACTAAAAACTTAGTAGCAATGACAATTAATAGTACAAACATTCATAGTACACTAAAGAGTATTCATAGTACGATTACAAATAAAACCAAAACATAAAGTCACCAATGAATAGCAACACAAACATGCAAAATAAGTTCTTAATTGTAATACAATATTCTAAATTTAACTACAACTCTATATCAAGAGATATAATCATGCCACATGGCAGCTGCAATCGAGTCTCTAATTGAAGCTCCTTTACTTGCCTCTTCACTATCTTCCCTATCAACACATTGCTCCCTTGAATAATCAGTTTGATTAATAAGTTCACGGTCAACCTCGACTTTAAGTTCTTCATCTCGATCAACATTCATTAAATAATTATACAAGATACAAGCAACTACCAAAATTTTCTTTTGGGTTTTAATTCCAAAAGTTGGCACATTTGTGAAAATGGTAGACCTCTTTTTCAAAACTCCAAATGCTCTTTCAATTACATTTCGTAAAGAAGAGTGACGATGGTTGAATAGTTCACGAGGATTTCGTGGAGGATTTCTTGAGTACTCTTTCAAATGATATCTTTCTCCCCTATAAGGTGTAATGAGCCCACCTTTTAACATAAAACCAGCATCAACAAGATAGAATTTACCTATACAAAATGTAAAAAAAACATGATTGATATTAATTAGTGCTACAATTAATTTTAGTTAATTGGGTGTTAAAATGAATCTTTCAAACAATACCTTTAGGAATTATTAGGGGACATTGGCGTTTCAATGCATCTTTTAAAATTCTTGAATCAAATGCTGTGCCTTCCCACCCAGCCAAGACATATGTAAATCTCATATCAAAAGAACATGCTGCCAATATGTTTTGTGTTGGGTAATCTTTCCTACCACGAAATCTAAGAGCATCATCTATAGGGACTTTAACACGCATGGTGGAATATGCCGTCCTTTCATAGTCAAGCGATAGAAATCCATAAGCAATAGATGCTTTTAAAATTCTAAATGAAGCAATGACTGAAGTTTGAGAGTAGACATAGGAAATCCCAGAGGTATGTTGCTTGAATTCTTGACCCTAACATTGTTGCAAAAAATGATTACAATTTATGACTCTGTCGCCAAAGTAATTGGCTTTGCATATTACATTAAATTTTTTTTTATTTCTTTTAAAGATAGGGAGCTATTCCACGTAATCTTTATATTATTTTTTAATAATAAAATTAATTAGAATGGTTTGTATGATGGCTTTCACGCAATAAAAAATATTTAGTTTAAATAAAGTTGATCGCGTGAATCCTTACATACACCAATAAAGCGGCTAACACCCATGTCAGCCGTGAAAGGAGTATATGCAAGCAGCCACATTCTCCTAAGGGTTCTCTCTCTTTTTTTTTTTTAATTTGCATGACATATATACTATTGAATTTTGACATTATATCCTCACATTCTTGAAATCTTTAAACCCACACATGTATTATATTTTTTCTTTTTTCTCTCCCTCACTTTCGTACTTGTTTCCTCCCAATTTTATATTTTTTCTTCTTCATTGACTTTTAAAATTGCAGGTTTAAATTTGTAGCAGTGGATACGCTCCAAATTCAAGTTTTTGAATATATTTTCTAGAGTGTTACACACCTCCAATCTTCATTTTTTATTTTCTTGAAATAATCTCTAAATTTAATTTAAAATCTAAAAACTCAATTGAGTTAATTTAGTTAAGAATACTAAGTTACTTATTGATTGTACAATAATTTTATTATTTATTATTTATATAAAGGTAATGAAGTAAATTATAATTAATACTCGAATATTTCTCCTTAAACACGAAATGCCTTTACTTAGGTTCCTCACAAGTAGTTTATGTACGTTTGAATTTGCACCTTCGGTTCAGGGCATATTAAACTGAAAATGCTATTTGAAAGAGGATTTGTTCCTTTTTTATGCACAATAAAAAATTAAAACAAAGAAATGACGTTTGATGTTCTTTGCAAACGATTAGAGCTATTAGATTAAATTTCATAAGTGTTTGTCATTAATTTTTTAAATAAACACATGAGATGTATGTGAAGAAATTTTTTAAGAATATTGACAATATTTTTATTAGAGTAACAAAATCTATTGAGTAAATTAGTGAGTGTGAATGACAACTTCTAATTTTCGAGCTTCTTTTGGAATGCATGATATAAATAGTTTCAGTAAAATATATCATATATCATTGAAGTTTCAGTCTAAGAATCTAAAAATTAGAGATGAGTCTTGTTCCATTACACAAATCATTTTTATGGTCTGAGTTTGCCAAGCAAAAATTAATGCTTAAACCTGCAACAAAGTAGAAAAAATCATCGGAGCTATTAATGGACGGCAAAAGAAAAAAAAGAGCGAAAAGACTCATCCCCAGCTAGTCCCTACCCTGAATGTGATCTAGTTATTATTATATAAATATTTTGAAAATAAAACGTAAAGTGATATATAATGATAACCAGAAAAAAAAAAATCTAACCCATGAGGAAAAAGCTAAAATATAAGTCTCCAACTAGCGATCAAAGAAACAATATGCACTTGGGCAATTCCATCGACGGAGCCTAGTTTGGAATGGTTGGCAAGTTGATCCTCCATTGTTCTGAAGATTAATGTTTGTTTCTTGAGGAATTATTTGCTGAAAAATTTTGTGAGATATAGTAGAGAATACTTATCTAGAGAAGATCCAAATTCACCCATGGTTAACTAGCAGAGTTTGCAACTTTAGTATCCAACCTTTTCACATAGGAGAGCCACATAAAGAGAGAAAAGAAAAACACTAGAATATTTATTTTACTCTGACAGGAAATACTATATAATTCATCAATTCATATGAAATAATTAATTTATTCATATTTAAAAAACTCTGATTTCCTTTAACTCCTTAAAATTAATAATTAATACAATAATTACCAAAGGGGTAGAATTTCTCTTTTAACTCTTAGCTAGTAATATGATAGGATAATTATTGAAAGTCTTGGGCTGCAGGTTGGAACATTTATCCAATAAGTTTGTAAGTAGTACAACATATTACTAATTACTTACAGTTAACATAAACACAATCCATTATATGGTTTAAATTAAGATTGATTACTTAGTTAACAAACATAAGAGAATTGTACTAATAATAAGGTTAATGCTAATATACAAAATAATATAAAATTATTCCAACATTTAGATAGCATTAATTTATAATTAGAACAATTAATAAACTAACAAAATCAAACAATCAATATTCACATAAATATATAAATATATGTGTATACTAAAACATGCCAAGTTCATAAATGAAACTATACAAGATCACTATATTCGGTTGGGAAACTAGTGATGTCAATGTTATTATGGACTTAATTTCAATATATGAACATATTAGAATACAAAATGACGTTCTTGAAATAATTATAATTAGTGAAGATAACTTGCAACCACATAGGATTATATAATAGTACATTAAAGTTGCAATTAGTTACTAATTTAGGCCTCTTTAATTATTTGAGGGTGTTGGAAGATACTTTGATATAACACTCTAGGGACATAAGCAGATCATCATTCGCAAATAATTCTCTTATTTTTTCTTTTACAACAAAAAAATGGTTTTTTTAACGGCTTTTGTGAGGGTTCCAACTATTATAGTGTGGTTCTATGACGGTTGATGAAAATGTCGTAGAAATCATTGTCACAAATGAAGCAACGACATTTTTCGTTAACCCCTATAGAAGTCATTGTAATGGTATGATCTTGCAACGGTCAAAAACCGTCGTTAAAGTTATCACAAAAATTAAAAGGTTTAAAAAAAAAGTGTTACAATGTCATGATTTTGTGACAGTTTTTTTTTACCGTTGTAATCACATACCGTTGCAATGGTAAACAAAGGAAAGTGTTATAATGCAATGGTTTTGCGACATTTTTTTTTTATTGTTGCAATCACATATCATTGCAACAGTCAATAAAAACTGTCATAATGTCTTGTCTTTGCAATAGTTTAGTTAAACCATGGTTAATAGTTTTATATTCTTTATGGCTGCAATTTAAACCGCTGCTGATATGTTTTTTTTTTTTTTTACAATATTCTACTTTGACTTTTTGTGTCATTTTTTTTTTGAGCCAATATCCTGTAAATATAATAAACTTATCACCAACAATAATAACACAATTTGATACTCAAGTGAAGCCAAGAAGGTCGCATTATTCATACAAATTAGATACTTAGTCTAACATATAACTATAATAAACTCAACATAATAAGATACTAAATAATTATAAAGTCTAACAACAAATAAAAGTCAAGTTTTGACATAATGTAGATGCTATCCTAAGTAACTAATTTTTCCTACTATAAGTGCTTGACAATTGATTTAAAGGTGCGTTTGCATTGTCATGATCATTGGGTACCTAAAAAATGGATACAAAGTATCATGAACAATAGATTGAATAAAGATAAAAGAACGAAAACATTATGACATATGATTTATACAAAATAAATTAGAGAAATACCCTATAAGATAGTATGCATGTGAAATCTGCAGGCAAATCTCCCAAGATAGTTTTTATTTTTCTAGAATAGCATTGTGGGAAGAGCCCATCATTGGCTCATCTTTATATGACCTGGAAGCATAGATGATTTATTTATGGCTACAAATCTTTATACTCTTTACAATAAGAAATTCATATCAACTATCAAAGTTCTAAAACAAGCTAATCACGAGATATGAACCTAAGGGAAAAAACTTTTCAAATTCAATAAGAATGCCTTGAGTATTTCATATTGCAACTTATTGTCAGCAACTTGAATTTTGTGACTAATCTTTTCTTTCTCAATAATGTTATACATGTAAGTAATATCAGATAGTAAGATAGGACAAGAAAATTTTAAAACGGTAATATCTTCATCTTATTTTGATCAACTTTAGTTGAATTTAAATAATTTTATTAACTTTAAAAAATTTTAAAATTAATATTATCTTATATATATTTTTAATAAAATAAATTTTATAAAAATTTAAAATTAAATTATGGTATATTTTAAAAAATAGATAAGAGATCTAAACAATTATAACAAAATTCAATATATTCTTTCGTTTAAAGGATTAATTTAACAAATCTTATAAAAAATGCAAATAGTTTTCTTTGATGATTATTAATTCATTAGAATTTTAATTTTAAAATTTAATTTGCTTAAATTTCTAGTATGAACGAAGTTCATTTGAAATAACTATGTTAATTTGCTTCTTAGTATGCATATCGGAAACCAACTAAATTGAGTAAACTAAATTAAACGTATCTAAAATTGAATAAAGCCCAAAGCTACTAGGTCCAAATTAGTCTTTGCAATGTTAAAACTGACCCAATTGGTTCAGTTATAGTTGTTTTTTTTTTTTTTGGTAAAATCAAACTAAAGTTACAGACCCTTTTTTTTTTTTCTTAATTATTCATTTAGGAATGATTTCAAGATTTCGTACTTTTAATTCTAATAATTCACTTCCATTTAATATCAGATTTGTGTATCTGCATTTCAGCATTTATGTACAGTCAATACATAATCTCTCAGAGAGTGGCACTTTTGTGTGGACAAATATAAGCATAGCACCATTGATAAGGGGCTTAGAGGTGGGGGAGCTCAGCCTTACATTTAGGTCAATTGGGCCTTGTTGGACTAGGATCAGTCTAATTGGTACTAATCATTTCTTATCTTTGACATAGATATCTGGAAGAAATTAATAAAATCTCGTTAAAAGAAATGCATGGTTAAGTGGTAAAATCTACTTAACTTATTCTAATAAATTCTTATTTTTCCTACGCAGATTTTTCATGCAAAAATTACATATAACTGTTAACTTTTTTTAAATTTTTTGATATAAAATATTAAAATTAAATACTTTAAAATGAATCCTATCTTCTAAAGACATGATTTTTATTATTATAGTACATTTTGAGATTCCAACTTTAGTGCACAATTAACAGTTCTATCAAATCATGACACCACAAGCACTAATATGCATGAGGAAAAACTAACAGAGAAAAGTAGGAGATAGAAAAAGAAAGATACAACTAAGCTAACCTTGATGGACAACTCAAAGACTTTGGTACATCAGCTTCCATCATCAGGGGACGAGGATTAGCAGCCATGAATACAATGCAGCCTTATGAAGTTATGAGCATTAACAGCCATGAATGCAGCACTATTTCATCCATTAGGGCATCTAGCTTCCCAAACTTTATATTATGTTTGCCTGAAGTCGCAAATAGTGCTGGTTCTTGAAGCAGCAATAGATGCTTCTGTGATGTACATAAGGTCAGAAAGTGCCACTCCAAGGAATATGCAATATCGCATAAGGACAAACAGTCTCAATAATCACAAATTATCATTGTAATGTATATGTTGATAACTCTCCAAGGCAAAGCATTTAAGTAAACATTAATTGAACAAACATCGTATTTTTGAATAAAAATCACACAGATTTTAGATACAACTTAAAGTTTTCTGCTAACATTGATTGAGAAAAGAATTAAGTGTTATTCAAGGAAAAAGGACTAGAATGGTAGAAACAAATTCTGAAGACCAAAGACCAGTGCCTAGGTGCTACAATGCCAACGCTTGGGCGCGAAATTTAGAGAGATGACGCTCAGGCACCAGAGAACTAGCGCCCAAGCACCAATTGCCTCTGGAAGAACAATCAAAACTGGAAAAAGAACACCTAGGCGCTATGAAGACAGTGCCCGGGTGCCAATCATTACCAGAATATGGCACCTAGGTGATAGTATCTTAACGCCTAGATGCCAAAACCTGAGATATGAAAGTCTAAGTAGCTTGTTCCTAGGATTTTGACTGAACCCTTGTTAGGGATTCTTTTGTGTTAAATGTTATTATAGTTTTTATTGAATAAATGATTGTTTATATTAATTCTACAATTATTATTTTCTAAGACTGATCACTTTAGGAAAGAAGATAGAATTTATGTCAATTTGAAAAGGTTACTTAAAAATCTGAACTGGATGCATATAGTCACTGTTTATATAAATGCAATTCACATTTAAGACAAAAGAACTTGATTGTATGTGATCACCACATTTAGGACTTGATTTCATAAGATTCTTATCTTAACTGGTTTCTATAGACATATTGGGAATTAGGGAAAGAACTTAGCTTGTATGAATTTGAAAAAAGCATGCAAGCAGGTAAGAATCCTAGGTTAACAATCTATTCATCAAGTAGGACAAAGTAATAATTGTAACAGGAAGCAACCTTGCATGTGGTGAAAGTTCAAAATCCTAGGTTGTTAAAATTCTGCATCAATCAACTGTTAAATTTGTCTTTACATTTGCTCAACCAATTCTTGATTATTCAGCTTAAGAATAGCCCTGTTAATGAACATTGAAACCAGGTCCCTAAGGGATCGACATTCCTTCATCATTATATTACTTGCTGACCATGTATACTTGAGTTAATATTACACCTTGATTGCAATTTTAATTAACAAGTTTTTGGCACCGTTGCCGGGGACTTGGCATTAAATTTTACTGACATTGTTTTTAATCACTTTAATATGAAATATTGCCTTCTGTGACAGGAGTTTTTTTGCATGTGTAAAAGAGTCAAAGCAGTGACAGTGCCCTTAGATCCTAAAATTGAATGAACGTGCAGAAAATTAGAAATCAACCTAGGAGTCAGTAGGAGGAATCATCTACCCTAGCCAGTGACAATAGCAAGGCTCCTGATCCAAGAATTGACACCCAAGCCTAGGTTGTTAATGGGAATATTGACCCACTTGCTCAAAGGAAGGTCAAGGACTACATCATGCCAACATTTGAGGGTATTCAGTCTAGCATAGCTAGGCCAAAAATTGGTAACACAAACTTTAAAATAGATTTTGCTACTATGATTATGCTTAAAGAAAACAAATTCCATGGCCTACTCTTTAAAGATCCAAATGCTCATTTAAGATCTTTTTTAGAAAATTTTGATAACTTCAAGGTGGCAGATATTTCTTCGGAAGCCATTCACCTTAAGTTGTTTAGATTTTCTTTAGAGGGAAGAGCCAAGGATTGGTTAGATTCACAGCCTAGTGGATCCATAACCACTTGGGCACAACTAGTATAGAAATTTTTTAACAAATATTTCTCTCCTGCCAAGACTGAAAAACTATTGAAGGACATTTTCAACTTTTAGCAATTTAAATTAGAATATGTATATGAAGCTTATGAGCTATTCAAAGAATTGCTTAGAAAATGTCCTCACCATTGTTCCTCTGAGCAGCAATAGATTTGAATCTTTTATAACGGACTGACCCTATCTTCAAGAAATCAAGTAGATGGAGTTGTAAGGGGATCACTACTGAACCAGTACCTTGAAGATGCATTTGAAATACTGGAAGATCTCACCTCAAATAACTACAGAGCCTATGAAAGAGCTTTTGAAAAACGAACAACTATAGTGATTGAGTGGACAAACTAATAACCTTCTCAGCAAAGGTTGCAGCCCAGTTTGAAGCAATGAATAAAAACTTAGACAATCTGGCTTTGGGGAGACAGTAACAACAATGCTTCAGGTAAACACCACTGAGCCATGTAACTATGGGGAGGGACACTTGAGTGTACAATGCCCACTAACCTATCCAGAAGAAATAATGAATTATGGGGGTAATAACTTTAGGGGAAACTAACCAATTTCCAATACTTATCATCCTAGTTGGAGAAATCACCCTATCTTTTCTTGGAAGAACAATAAACCAAAAGCACCTACCTCTAAACTAGATACATCTCCAGGTTTCCAAAATCATAGGTAGCAGAATAATTAGAATCATGCATCATCTAGTCTGCAAGATGATTGGGTGAAACAGTTGCTATTAAGCCAAGCTGCCACTTTGAAAAACATGGAAACACACATGGGGCAGTTAGTTAATGCCTTGGCCAATAAACCATAAGAAACCTTACCTAGTAACATAGAGCCTCACCTTAGGTCACATGGAAAAGAGTATTGTAAGGTAGTTAACCTTAAGAGTGAAAGACAGCTGATAGAGCCTAAACCCAAACACTGCTAACAAAAAATTGAAACATTGGAAATTGAGAAGCAGGAGGCAAAACTGAAAGAAGAATTGATTGGTAAGAAATAGAACATCCCTTTCCTGTAAAGATTGAAATAAAAAAATCTAAACTCAGTTTAACCAGTTCCTTGAAGTGTTTAAAAGGTTGTAGGTGAACACACCATTCGCAAAAGCCCTGAAGCAAATGCTGACATATGCCAAATTTATGAAGTACATTCTGTTGAAAAAGAGAAAGCTGGGAGAGCATTAAACAGTAGCCTTAATAGAGGAATGTAGTGTAATTTTACAGAAAAGTTACCTCATAAACTCAAGGATTCAGGAAGTTTCACCATCCCCTGCTCTATCAATAATGTTTTCTTTGGGAGAGCTCTATGTGAATTAAAAGTTAGTATAAATCTGATGCCCCTTTCTATTTTCAAAAATTAGGTCTTGGGGAAATTAATCCTACATTTGTCACATTATAATTAGCTGACCAATCCCTAATTTTCCTAAAAGGAATATTGGAGGATGTCCTAGTTACTATAGAAAAATTCATATTCCTACAAAATCTATCATCTTAGATATGGAAGAGGATAAGAATATCCTTATCATCCTAGGTAGGCCATTCTTAGCAATAGGTGAAGCCTTAATTAATGTAAAAAAGGGGGAATTGGCTATGAGGGTGTAGGACCAAGAAATGACATTCAACATACTAAAGGCAATAAAGCACCCCAATGAAGAATTTGAATTATGTCAATGGAGTGCATTACTGACCATTCAGTATAAAATGTGCTGACCCTAGATGCTTTGGAAGCCGCTCTAGTCTTGATAGATGAAAGAGAGAATGATGAGTTCTTAAAGTTCCTAAAACTAGCTAGAGTCTAGTCCTAAATTTAGGAAAGTTAGCCTTCAGAGGGAACCTTTAGACTTATCTAAGTCTACTATGAAGGTCATGCTAAAATTATTGAAAAACCAAATTGTTAACTCTCCAAGGCGAAGCCTAGAGGGAACTTTAATTGAAAAAATATCACAATTTTGAGAAAAACAAACCAGGATTTCATATTTAAACTTGAAAGTTTTAGCTAACATTAGTTTTCAAAAGAATTAAAAGATATTTCAGGAAAAAGGACCATAATGAAAGGAGAAGTGCAGAAGATTAAAAGGCTGGTGCCTAGGTGCCACATCCAGAAAATTAGTGCCTAGGCGCCATAAGAATAGCACCTGGGCATGAATTCTAGAGATTTGGTGCCCAAGAACCAAACGCTATAGGAGAAGGAAGCATTTTTGGAGAAATAGCACTCGAGCACTAGAAAACCAGTGCCTGGGTGCCATCCATTTCCAAGACATAGTGCCCAGGTGTCTTAATCTCAGCGTTTGGGCACCATCTATTTCTAGGACATGGCACCTAAGTGCCATAATCTCAGCATCTGGGCGCCAAAACCAGAGAGTTGGCACCCTGGCACCAGATTTACCTTGCTCAAGCATGCCACTATAAACCTTAATTTTCTATGATGATTGGGAGCTCCATACTTGGCCCATGCTACATTGTAAGGTCTTTGCTGATGATTGGGAGCTTTATACTTAGACCATGTTACACTGTTGGGTCTATGAAGCTTATATAAAGGGTTATGAACATAAGTAGAAGCATCCAAGCAGAGACCAAGCAAGGAGAAGTGCCTTGAAACACTTGAGGAGAGAATTAGAAGTTGAGAATAGCTAAAGGAAGGGTTGGTTTCAGAGTGAAGGCTCTTTATTAGAGTTTTTCCCCTTCTGAACATCTCCTTTTTCTTTAGCTTCATGTTATCTTTATGTTGCAAAGAAGGTTATGAGGAATCTTAAAGGTACCAAATACTGCATGCTAATGTACAAGCGAACTGAAAACCTTGAGGTAGTTGGATACTCTAATTTCAATTTTGTTGGTTGTATTGATTCACAGAAACTAACATCTAGGTATATTTTTATGCTTGCCATTGGAGCTATGTCTTGGATGAGTGCAAAGCATACTTTAACTATTACTTCTACCATAGAGGCTGAGTACATGTCATGTTTGATGCAACTTCGCATGGTGTATGGCTTAGGAGCTTTATTTCTGGTCTTAGAATTTTGGATTCTATCACAAGGCTATTAAGAATATATTGTGACAATTCAACTGTAAATTTTCTAGCTAAGAACAATAAAGTGGAAGTCGAAGCAAACACATTGACATTAAGTACTTAGCCATTTAGGAGTGTGTCAAGGAAAATAAAATTTTGATTAAACATATAAGAATTGAGCTAATGATTCTGATCCCTTAATAAAAGGCATGCCACCTAAGAAATTTAAGGATTATGCAGCTAGAATGGGACTTGATTCCATGTTAAGTATTTGATGTATGTTATAATCACTTGTAATAAGGCTTTTATTCATTTGAGTTATTTTTCTCATTTTGTGTGCACATTTATATTTTGAGAATAAACAACATTAAGAAGACCCATAATAAGCAAAGGGCTTATTCATTAAGTTATGGTAAGAAGAGAAAGCGATATGCATTGTTATACACAGAAGATAATACTCACTTATAGAGGACTTTTTATTGTGATTCATGCATTTAACTTTTCTCCTTTAGAATATGTATGAACAAGGATATTGAAATTATTAAGTATAATGGACTAAGTTGGAGAATGTTGGCAACTACTGTATGTTAAATTTGATAGCCCAATGTTGGCAACTGCTGCATGTCAACTTTGGTAGCCTAATGTCAACAACTACTGCATGTCAACTTTGGTAGCCCATCATATGGTTGATAACTATTGCTTGAGTGAGGTCCATTTTGATAGGTTCATATCTTGCCATTCTAGACTTTCATCCTAAATCAACATAGTTTGTATGCATATTTTCTACCTACTTGCTATGACCATTGATGGAATGGTTGCTTTATGCTCTCTTATAAATTTGGGTCCCTAAGTCTGGTTTCTCACACCCTTCAACTCACACACCATTATCAGAAAGTGAGAAACAAAGGCTTCCATTCATTTTTGTGTTCAACAATTCTGACATTTATAGTATTTTTAATCAATGGCAATGGTTAGAGGTATAATTTTTTTTTTTCTGCATTATTTCCTTGTTCTAGATTAACTTGTTAGTCTATTTAATGTATAAGTTCTAACATGTACTACTTCCAAAGTTTTGCAAGTAGGTTTTTACTGGCCTTTGCTATTCAAAGATACCTATGAGTTTGCTTGAAGGTGCGATTGCCATTAGAGAGTGGGGAACATATCAAGAAGGCATGAAATGCCTTTGAACAATATCCATGAGATTAAGTTATTTGATGTATGGAGAATTGACTTCTTCGTTCATTTCCTTTGATATATGGAAACTAGTACATACTTATTACTAATAATTATGTTTCCAAATGGGTTAAGGTTGTTGCATTTCAAACACATGATGTTAAAGTGGTGATTTGATTTTTAAAAAGAAATACTTTAGTCATTTTAGGACACTACAGGCAATCATCAGTGAAGAGGGATCACATTTTTGCAATAAGTAGCTTAATACCTTGTTGAGTAAGTATAGATTGAGACATAAGGTGGGCACAACTTATCATCCCCAAACTAGTAGCCAAGGTAAAGTTTCCAATGGAGAAATCAAAAGAATCCTTGAGAAGACTATGTATCCTAACAGAAAAGATTGGTAAGTTAGGTTGGATGATGAATTGTGGGCATAAAGGACAACATTTAAGACCCCTTTGGATACATCTTTGTACATGCATGTATATGGCAAGGCTTGTCACTTACTGGTTGAGTTGGAGCACAAAGCATATTGGATACTTTAAAAGTTGAACTTTGATTTACAAGCAGTTGGAGGTTAAAGATTTTTGCAGCTCAATGAGTTAGATGAGCTAAGGAGTCAAGTTTATGAGAATGCAAGGATTTACAAGGAGAAAGACAAGAAATGGCATGATAATAGAATTATACAACTGGAGTTTGAAGTGAGGCAGCTAGTGTTACTCTTCAATTATAAACTCAAACTCTTCCCTGGAAAACTCAAGTTTAGGTGGTCAAGTCCATTTCGTGTGGTGGTTGTATTTCCCATTGGAACTCTAGGGTTACAAGACAAGCATTGAAGAAACACTTTTAAAGTAAATGGCCAAAGTGTAGCATTACGTAGATCTACAATAAACAGGGAGAAATCATCAATCTATTTGGAGGTAGAATGAAGATGAAGGAATTTGGGATGTCAACTTTAACACAAGTCTTATTGGAAGGCAACCCAATATGAAAATTTTATTATTTCTTTGTTATTTCACTTTTGCTGAGCTTTTAGTTGAGATGTTTTCCTTTTTTGTGGGTAATTTTTGTGTCTATTTATTTGTTTTATGTTTTATGTTGTAGCAAAAAAAAAAAAAATTATAGAGCTAAAGAGGTAGAAAGATGCATGATAGGGAGGCTAGGAAATTTAATCAATGGTAAGTGGCATATTCAAAGTTTGGGAGGCATTTTAAATGTACGTTACAACTTCAGATGAATTTAGAGCTTGGTGAATTACTTGAGGAAATGGGCAAAGTTTTGGGAGCCTTTGGATAATGCTATATCAGTATGTAGCATATAGAAGAATTATGTAGAAAAAATTACCCAATGTTATGACAACCCTGCGACATTATCATGACAAAACATTTCTAGATGTCATGACAAAGCTATGACAAAACACTTAGTAACTTTATAAGAAAGAGGAGGTTTAATCAACACGCACAACTTTGTCAAAACCCTAACTCCTCTTCTCTAAATTGCATATCAATCCCTAACTTTATGTTATAGCATCTCTGGCACCCTCTCTCATTTGATGTAGTTCACAACCTCCCCCTTTCTCCTTCTCCAACATGCTTCTTTGGCACTGTTGTCATAGCTTCTCATTATCAGTCATGGTTAGTAATGTAATGCTTAATGGTTCTTTAGTTGAAGATAGTTAGCTCCATTGTTGAACTGCCACCATTGGTTAAGTCACATTTCATTTGTTGCAAAATTGTTCATATGAACATTCTTTACTGAGATGCTTTAATGATTGAATGATTGGTGAAATATTGAGTTAAATTTGGACTTTGACTCCATTGTTGTTGATTTTGAGTTGGGAGAGCTATGGAGTACTTATTGCAAATTGAAGATTAAGCATATGTTCTGCTAGTGATAATGGATAGATATTGAATTGATTATCATTATTTTTTCTTTTGATTGTTAGATTGGTAATCAAAAGTAGGTATTAAAGTTATATATCTAACTAAACGCTACAGTAAGTCAATTGTTATTACTTTTTCATCCCCTCCTAGTAGGCATAAATAGGTTTATACTCCGAAACCAAAGCCCCCAATAACTAGGAAGCCTATTTTATGTAATGGTGTGCATGATAAGGGAAATCCTACATGATAGAGTGTTGATCAATGGAATTCATAACCATTCAGGTTGTTTCTCTTTACTTTTTCTTTTGTTTGTATTTTCTTTCTTTACTTTTATTGTTGATGTGTTATGTATATTATTTTATTTTTTCTTTTGCCATTTTCCTTGTGTTAGTGATTTTGTATGGGCAATAAGGGCACTGGTGAACTTTAAGTTTAGGGGGGATTTTGTGTTTTCTATCTTGTAATCATAACAATTATTTCTTAGTTTGGTGTTACTTTTTACTTTTAAAGTTATTAAAACTAGTTGTAGTTTTTCTTAGTTTATTTGCATGCATAGTAATTGTTGGAATTAGTGTTGTGTTGTTTTGAGAATCTTTATTGTTGTAATGTGTATCATGGTGAGAGTTGTTCAATGATGATGTTGCTGCTTAATGTAATTCTTATGGTTTTATGAATTGCAATTATATGAGAATGTTAGTGGAATCAATTTGAACTTTAAATAGAGTGCCAATTATTATTTGCTCAGTTTAGGTTGAATATTTGAGAGTTTAAGTTAGGTTAGAAGGTTGTGAAAACCTAATCTTCAAGAATTGAATTGAAGAGCCCCTTGGAACAAAGAGATAAAGAACCTAGTATTAAGGAGTTGGCCAGGTAGAGATAATTATATTAAAAAAGAAAGAAAAGAAGAAAGAAAAAGAGAATCAAAAAGTTTATTTAAAGAGGGATGCTCTGTTGTTTTGAGTCACTTAGTAACCAGGAGTAAGCATGAGCCCCATGTTTGCCTCTGCGTCAAAAGGTTACTTGGAATATGAGCATGCAAAAGGACTCTTAGTTGTAAGTTGCAAAGTAGGCAGGTGTCTTTATAAGCCCCATGTTGGCATTCATTAATAAGCAACATTACTAGATAGAGAACCCTTTCTTTAAAACAAAAAACAAAAATATTAGAAAAAAAATTAATAAGGTCAATTTTTTCTTGAAATAGGTTTCTTAATCTTTAATAAAGAGGGAATCTTAGAGTCAACTCATGGAAGCATGCACTTAGGCTTAATTATTGGTACCTAACTCAATTTTGGCAATTGAGGATTAAGCCTAAACTCTAATTACACACTTAGAAGGTGCTTGAACAAGTGGACAATAGATTAATCCAGCATTAGAGTACAATTGTAAGGAAACAATAGTAGGAGACTTACAGGTTTCATGTGTGCTTTATGGAAAATCTATTTGAGAAAAAAAATCTCTCATTTTGATTAATGTTAAACATATGTGGATTTTCTTTTAGGTGTCATTGCATTTGTGTTTTTGTAGTCTGACTTTAGTGTGTCGCTTGAGGAAAAGCAACATTTTAAGTTTGGGGGTGTGATAACTCTAAGAAATTAAAGTTTTCAACCATCAAATATGTGAAGAAAATGTTTGTTTTCAAGTCTTTCTTTTCTAGTTTTATCTAATTTTGGTTCTTAGTTTTCTTTATTATGCATGGATGTGTTGTTAGCCATAATAATGAACTTCAGAAGAGGAAATTGCATAAAAAAAGGGAAAGAATAATGCTTGGTGTGGTTATTATTCATATATAGGTAAAAGGAATGTGGAGTTTCTCAAAGCCAAAAGTTTTATCCATTATTGTGACAAAGCTATGGTAATTGCTGCGACAAAATCCTATGTTAACTTAGATTATTGAAACACATGTTTTAAGCTTGTGAGAAGTGAGCTAAGTGGCATGTGACATTTGAATAAAGCTGATGGAACCTTAATAGAAGAAGAAGTATGAAGGAGTGGGAGAGGTAGAGAAGGGACATACAAAAAAGCAGAGGAGGCAAAAAAGTACAGAATACAAGAGTATGATATTTGATTCTAGAGGATCTTGTTTAGCTTTTCGAAAGTAGTAATAAAGGAAGGACAAACTAAGAGAGGAGAAGTTAGTACACTAATTGGGATTAGAGGATCTAGAGTTTGGCAATCAATTTTATTATTATTGATCTTTATTCTAACTTTTTAGTTATACTATCCTATGGATAGTTTGAAGATTATTTTGATTTTTATTATCATGAACTAAACTTTAGTAGCTAGGGTTGTTATTTAAACTTGAATTTGCATAATTCTTTAAGTTGTTGACATTATATTTTGTAAATTTTATTAGTGTTTAATCTAGCTTTTATGAATGATTATGCTATTTGTTGATTAGCCACCAACAGATAGTAAATTAACTTGAATTAGTGTTGGAAAGTTCAATTCAAGTGGGATCTAGCTTGATTAGTGTGAGTTCTTCAAGTAATTTGTGGATTTACATCTATATAGGGATATATAGGTTGTCTCACATAACCTATTCATTATTGAGCTTAAATTTGAATTCCTTAATTTGGGTCCTTATAGGAATGTGTTGAATTGCAAATTAGGGTGGTTAACATAGCAATTTTGGAAACAATTTTATCCATTTCTTTTGTAGGGGTTAGCATTATGTTCTGTTGCAGTAATGTCATGAAATTGCTATGACAATGATAAGTAGAGTGCAAATAAAGGGGAAAATAGTAATCCTAGCACTGTTCTTGATTGAAAGTAGTTGATCTTTCTCTGTTATTACCTATTTCCTTAGCTGTTGAGTTTTATTTTTAATTCACCAATCAATTTCATTTGTTTATATTAGTTATATAGTTAAAATCTAATACAAGACTTGATATTGTTGCTTCAAATTCAGTCTATTTTAATCAAGTTAATTAACATTTGTTTTTAATACTCAATCTTCATGGGATGATACTTTTTCACCACTTTTTCACTACTATAAAATCAAGGGGCAGCTTATAACTACTATTAAAATGGACCCTAACAAAATATTTCCTTTAATTATGCCACTTGGGAAAAAATAAGTCATGAGTGTGAAAACAATGAAGAATTGACACTATGGCACTTGAGATATAACCATCTAAATTTCAATTGCCTTGAATTGTTAAATAAAAAAGAAATGGTGTTTGGGCTTCCTTCTATGCATTTTCAAAAGAAAATATGTGAAGGATGCATTTTTGGAAAAATGCATAGGTTACCATTCCCAAAATCATCTTGGAGAGCAAAGGCCCCACTAAAGTTAGTGCACACAAATATTTGGTATCCCCCATGAACTCCTACTGCTAGTGGTAAAAGATATTTTCTGCTCTTGGTTGATGAATTTACTCGCATGATTTGGGTTTACTTTATTGAGCAGAAATTAGATGCATTCTCCTATTACACTCAGTTCAAAGCATTTGCTAAAAAGCAAAGTGATCACTTTCTAAAAACTTTGAGAATAGATCGTGGGGGAGAATTCACTGATCATAGATTCGTCAAGTATTGCAAAGAGCATGACATCAAAAAAGAGCTCACAGTTCAACACATACCTCAGTATAATGGTGTTGCATAAAGAGAAAATAGAATTGTTGTTGAGATGGCTCGCACAATGTTGGAAGGCAAAAATATGCCAAAGTTTATACCATCCAGCAAAAGCAGTTAACAAAGCTATTTATATTCTCAATCAATCTCTCAAAAGTTGTTCTAAATAGAACTCCATATGAAGCATGGTTCAAATAAAAGCTAAAAGTTGATCAATTCAGAGTCATTGGTTACATTGCCTATGTTCACATCCTAAAAGGAAGCAGAGACAAGCTAGACAAGAAAGGAGAAAATTGTATCTTTATGGGCTAAAGTGATGAATCCAAAGGTTATTGTCTCTATAATCATGATAGGAAACAATTCATTATTTCAAAGGACGTGATATTTGATAACGATGCTAGTTGGAAATGGAGTGATGAAGTACCTAATGGGACTTAACCTCTTCAAGTTGAAGAAAATACAAGAGATGACACAATCTCAAGCACTAGTCTACCTCAAAGATAGAATAGCCAATCACCAGATTCATTTCCTTCAGGAAAGATGTGATCATTGCAAGATATTTATCAAACTTGCAACATTGCATTCTTTTTTTGTGAGCTACAAAAATTCAACGCAACAAAACAAGAAGAGTGGAAAAGAGCCATGGATGAAGAATTAAAGATATCAAGAAGAATCAAACATAGGATCTTATGCAAAAGTCCAAAGAAAAAGATATCACTGGACTAAAATCGGTCTACAAAATCAAGTATAATAAAGATAAATCCATCTAGAAGTACAAAGCATGGCTTAAAGCAAATGGATAATCCCAATAGCTAGGTATCAACTTCAATGAGACCTTTGCTCCCGTGGTTTATATGGAGACAATAAGAATGAAATTGGCTCCAGTCGTGTAGCTAAAGCTTCAAGTCTATTAATTAGATGTGAAGTTAGCATTCCTGAATGGAGAAATTGAATGAGAAGTGTATGTGAAGCAACCTCAAGGATACATTGTTCAAGGTAAAGAAGACAGAGTTTACCTTTTGAAGAAACCACTTGAGGTTTGAAGCAACCTCAAGGGTACATAAGGATATTTGAAGAATTCAAGCAGGCCATGATGAAGGAATATGAGATAACCAATCTTGGCCTCATGAGGTATTTTCTTAGAACGTAAGTTAAACAAAGGTTGAGACAAATATTTATGTCTCAAGAAAAATATGCAGATGATTTGTTGAAAAAGTTCAAGATGGAAGCCTGCTAGCTTGCATCCACTTTGTTGGGTACAAATGAGAAATTATCAAAGAAAGATTGAAAAGAAAAAGTGGATGAGATAACTTATCGAAGTCTTGTTGGATCGTTGATCTATCTCACAAAAACTAGGCCAAAATAATTGAATTTATACGTATGATTCATGACATTAAACATAAAAACGTTATTTGGAATATGATTTTATCTTTTTATACATAAAAAAGAATTGAACAAAGAAAGGACATTTGATATTCTTTGCAAATGATTAGAGTTACTATCTTCAATTTCATAGTTTTAGTTATCGACTTTTTAATAAAGACACATGTATGTGAAGAATTTTTAAAAAATATTAATCATTTTTTCATTCAAAATTTTAATGATAAATATATATAAAAAAGTATTGATGTTTATGTATAGTAAAACTACTCATTGATTAACAAAATTTATTAGTGTAAATAGTGAGTGATGATAATTTCAAACTTTCTAGCTTCTCTTGGAATGCAAGATATAAATTAATATTTTTAGTCAAATATATCATAATCATCATTGAAGTTCAAGACAATGGCAATGAGCCTTTTTCCATTACATAAATCATTTTATAATCTAACTTTCCTAACCAACAAATGCTTATGAACAATTGCTAAAAAGTATACAAAAAAAAATCATCAGAACATAATTATAATGGACAACAAAACAAAAGAAGCTAAAGAACCTTGTCCCTTCCTGAGAGTGATCAAGTTGTTATTATATAAATATTTTAAATATAAAATTAACCACAAGAGACATATAATGATTACAACCTAAGAAGGAGAAAAAGAAAATATAAGCCGCCAACTAGCAATCAAGGAATCCACCCTTCATGGCTATGATAATAGTTTGTTTCATTGGACCATATACGAAGAATGTTGGTTCTTGAGGAATCGCAAATTGAACTTAATCATTATTTAGATATGGAACAACTTTAACCATGGAAGGAGGATTTGGATTTCCTTCATTTTGGATCTCATTACGTTCTAGCAGAAACATGAGGTCATATTTCATTATGGTGGATCGTTAGATAAAAATTTAGTGGTCCAGACTTATATTAAAAAACATATGCATTGTGCAGTTATATTTTTTATCTGTAAATCTAAACTATTAAATTTCCATCTAATGATTCATCATAACCAAACATGATTTCATGTTCCTACCACCTTGAACAAATAACAACCAATATGGATGCATTTGATAATTTCACTATGGGAATCAAATTCTGCAAATTTGAATCCAATATCTAACAATCTTTCATCACTACTCCAATGTTGCAACCAATTTAATACTTTATTTTCTAAAAACTTATACATAGATTTGTTATGAGTGACTAGAGTGAGAAAATAAATCAATATAATATTTAAACAATTAAATCAATAAAACTATTGAAAGAATGCACTGAATAAATTAAATAATTATTAACATGCATGACATATATGAAATAGAAATTTTAACTAAAACTTCAAATAAGTTTGGAAGAGCCAAACTAAAGAAAAGGTAATAAGGCTTTTATTTTTACCATATATTCATAAACAAGTATGTTTCTTACACATGTTAGCCATCCCTTATCAGTCCTTGAATGGCAGACTATGATATCCTCCACTACAACTTTACGTTCCTATAAATTTCCCATCTCTCATTAGATCTTAATTCTTATAGGTTCATTTCATGGTCACAAAATTTCATAAGAGCACTTGGTTATTGTTGGATTGATGCTCGGATAATGCCCCTACAATTGGATTTTGATCTTGCACTACTTTCTTTCTTCTGCTTATAGTCTTTACCATCTTACACCATATACGTGCCACCATCAACCTTACACCTATCATTATCTATGATGGAGAAAGAGCTCAAGGATGGTAGGTCTAATTTTTTGCAGACAAGATGAGGGATTTTTGGGTTCTATTAAGCAACTTAATGTCAGTATGTAGGGGCAAGATTTTGCATGTGATGTGTCATTCTATATAATTAGTAAATGGTCCACTCATCATAAAATGTCCAAGTCAGGTTTTTATAGGCACTTTTGATGACAAAAGGACATACTTGATTAACAGAGCACTGAGAGGGAGACTTGTTGTTAGATATAATTAGTTTGGAAAACTAAATTAAGAAGTTTGTAGTTGTGATGATAGATTTCCAAGTCCTATATTGGATAAATTTGAAGGCTTTGAAGCCTATATAAATGAATATTCACATCACATATTAAATAAGAAAATTGAAGGAAAAATAAGTACTATTTAATAATCAATATTTGAAACCACTTAGCCTTCAACTTAAAAATTTAGACAAATATAAATGTTTAGAACACAACTTTTCTAAAGAGTTGTACGTATTTGTACAAATCCTTACTATAAATAAGAATATAGATAGATTATAAAATATAGAAAATTCATATTCTCCTCTCACCTCATAATTTCAACTCTGTTTCTTCAAAAGTTTTACTGAGAGAAAATTAGAATATATAGAAAATTTGTATTCTCCTTTCTCTAAAAACTTTTACTATGTTCATTCCACAGAGATTCTATAAGTTGTTGTCTATAAATCTTTATATATTTGGGAAAAATCCTGGGGGTAATTTGTCATATACCCTATAGTAAATATAGTGGGAGTAAATATTACTTTAAGGACAGTATGGTTAACACTTGTTTCTGGGTACTGTTTTTATCTTCTATATATTTTTAATACACTTTCCTCATCACTTGTTTGGATTGTTATTTAAGTGGAGGACCAAAATATGATTTTTGTCTTAAAATATTATTTTTGCCCAACAACTTTAGGTAATTAACTTAACAACATTGTTTTGGGCTTTTGATAAAACAATTGATAGAGAAGATTTAAATTTGTCCCATTAAAAATGTAGTTTTACATAAAGAATCATTTAGCCTAGTTATAGTATTGTTTTTAGCCCAAAAAATTATTCAGCCCAAGATATAATTTCCCATAATATTCTTCAATTTGGATCTATCATGTTTTGGTGGAAACATGAAATCATGTTTAGTCTTGATATACAATTGGATGAAAAAAAATGATCAAATTTATATTCAATTAATATAACTGCATGTAGAATCTGTCACACCCCAACAAGAGATGTGACTAGCACGAAGGGTAAAGTATACCTCACCTCTGTGAACCAACAATAAATCATACAATCATACTAGTTAGTGAACATACATAATCTATAGAGAATAAAGATAAATATCTATTACATTACGTGACATTTGTGTGGAAATTTTGGTAAAGTCTCCCCTGAAATATGAAATTCTTGAAATTTTTGTAGACAGCCACACACACACACACACACACACACATATATATATATATATAGAGCTTCGCTCTTACAATAGTTCTCAGTCAAATAGCCCAATATATATATATACAACTTACAAAACTCTGCCTAATATATGGAGCCACTAAAGTTCAATACGTATATTAATTACAACAAAAGAATATTTTTGCCTTTGCAGACATTGTAGGGCTCCCCAAAAGGAGTCCAACTCGGTGGTACACCGCAAAGAAGGTCCAGACTCGACATTGCTATTTGAAAAAGTAAGGAAATAAAGGTGAGTAACAATCACAAAGTGAGTAAATACTTTTAACTATACCAAGAGGGGAACATACAAGGATGATGGAATATTTCCCAATCCTTTCAAAAAATAGAAAATTAATAATAAACATTTATTAAATCCTGAACTTCAAAACATTTCACCTTATGGAAAGATTACACATACACATAAAGTTTAGGGTTTTTCAATCCGATAAGTAAACCTCACAATTGATATGTGATTCCAAGGGAGAAGAATGCAAAATTTACCAAGGATATGAAGTTCTAGCTCAATTTGGAACAATCACTACAGATTGAGCTTAATTTGGCCTCTTTCTCATGTGATAAGTGATTATGGTAGAGAGTTAGCCGAAATTCATAGACAATCTAAATTCCTAAGCCAAATTCGAGTAAAACACACCTAATCCCACGGTGTTTTTGGACACCTGAAGGCCAGTGAAGGTGGTGCTATGGCATAGGATGAGCTTTGGCAGCTTTGAATGGTGATTAAAAACATTCCAAGCTTCTAGTGATGATAAACACAGTGATGGTACGCGAGAAGGAAAATGGCGAGAGTGTGTAGGAGAGTTTAATGGCAAAATGACTTAATTAGGGTATTTTGGTAATTTAAGTGGGAGTATTTTGCATTATTAGATCAATTATTTTCCTTGAAGATACTTGGTTACCATACTCTGCTCAGTTATAATTGCTAGAAATGCACAAGGTAAGATTTAAGTACTTACATTGGTTACTATCCTAGATAAAATGTTATCTACACCTATATTTAGTATTGGTTGAAGTTTCTTTTTGAGTATTCCATTACCATATAAATCTTATCCCTATCGCAAATGAATTTTTTCCTCTTCTTTAACTCTTTAAAATAAAATGAATTATCATTTATTTTTATTATTATTTTCTTTGGGTATTATAGAATCATTTGGTCCAATTATTGTTTTTAGCCCAAAAACATTATTCAGCCCAAGATAATTTTTCATAATATTCTTCAATTTGGATCTCTTATGTTTTGGCGGAAACATGAAATCATGATAGATCGTTTGATGGAAATTTAATAATTCAAATTTATATTAAATTAATATAATTGCATGCAGTTATTCTATTTGTAAATCTAGACCAATGATTTTTTATTGAATGGTCTACTATGATCAAACATAACAAGGCTTTTAAATATATATATATATATTTGGGTACTAATGGTTTAGATTTATTTTGAAATCATTGTATATCATTTGCAGTTTCCATTGTTCAAATATAAATATGATAACAAATTCATCACTTTGAAGCCGTCTTCAATTTTCAATGTTGTTAACTTTGTTTTCCAAATTCCTGCATTTGTAAAATCTCGTTTGCCATATATTCCCGTTCCTTTCTCCCTATTCTATCATGTCGGTGATAGAATGGCCGGAATCCCACAAAACGAGGGAATCCTCTCATCTCCGGGAATGTATATCTTATGTTCAATTCATGCTAACTTGCTAAGTGCAAAGTACCACTTTTCTCCATCTTGTGACAGTTACTGATTAAACATAGATACTGTTATTTTTTTAAAAATTTTTATTATTATATTTTTTACTTAATATATGATAAGTTATAGTTAATTAATAAGTTAATTAATGACAAAAATACAATTTTGGTCCCTCGTTTTTTACCTTAAGAGCAATTTGGTCCTTTAAAAATGAAAAATATTAAAATAATCATCTAAAGATAAAATTCTTTAAAAAATATAGGTCTTCCAAATATCAATTCAGTCCTCGATAAGGACTAAAACCATTCACTTTTTTATCTTTGTAGGACCATTTTAATACTTTTCATCTTTAGAAGATTAAATTAATACTTTAGCAAAAAAATGAGGACTCAAAATTATATATTTCTTGTTAATTAATAATGACATAATAAAGTATAATTTAATAAATTTTTTTTACAATTATTAACAATAATCACATACATGTCGTGATATTATTTAAAAATTATACACTTGTTGTATGTTTTAATTAGAGAACAAAGATATATACATAAAGACTTGTATATAATTTTTTTGTCCATTTTCATTTCAACGTGGAGCGAAGTAAAGGAGTTAATTATTGTATTGGTTTCTAAAAAAGAAAAAATTAATGATATCAATTTAGCTTTTAAAAAATTATTGTCATTATTTTACTTTTGACTAATAAATTTATTATCATTAATTTTGTCTCTGAAAACTTCTATTAATATCAATCTAGTCCTAAGCTACCAAAAGAATTTATTTTTAAAATATAGAGATTAGGTTGATATCAATACATTTCAAAGAACTAAAATTGATAGTGACGTGCTTTTTTCTAATTCAAATAATAGTTTATTCTTAATAAAATTTCTCAGCAAGATCATGAATAACTATAAATAAGCATGAATAAGTAAAAATCGACATGTTCACTGTATATAGCCAGCCGAGGAATATTAATTTAAGAGGTTAAGTAAATGGGAATGTAATAAAAAAAATATATTCGAGGCACGTGATCAGACTCGATGTCTGTCCTGGATGTATTATAAAATGAAGCTAAAGTGGGTTCCTTAAGCAAACCGAGGTGAAACGTTCATTAAAAATAATTGAAAGCCAGAGATTCAGAAACCCATACGAAGGTACCTAGAGCCTACCTCTCTATTTCAAAACATTAGAGTAACTTACCTTTATTTTTTAAACAAAACAAAATCATCAACACCATGTTTCATTTCAAGAACATAAAGGAGAAGGACAATTAAGTAAATCCAATGCAACATTTTCGCTATATATAATATGGCACAATCTTTAATATCATCAATTTTTTTATGGGCGTATTGTTAGCTTATTGAAAGCAGATCAGGTTAATTAGAAAACTAGAGAAAATGCAAATGGTCCATTTCTATCCTTTGTTTGTACTGGTGAACCTTTCCCGGTTCTTCCCATTTTGTCGCCATTATTTATTTGCACGTTATAAATTTTTAAGAAAGGATGTATATTAAATTATGATTATCGTGGTCCGGGTTTCACAAAAAATATTTTTATATTTTTATTTATTTTTTATCTTCTACTTAAACAAAGTTACTCAAGAAATAAAAAAAAGTTCTATTTTCAAGTTTCAAACTTTTCAACTTGAACTTATTTCGTACCTATATGACTTGATAGTATAAAATCAAATAGAATAAGACCTTGTAAAATCATTAATGCCGCATAAAATTTTAATAGTAATGTTGAGAGGGAGTGGGCAAGATAATATAGGACTGAAGTATGTATTGATATGAGATGCTTGATTTATAATATGATAATAAACTTTATTAAGTATTTGATTGTATAAACTAATATAATATAATTTGTACATCAAACAAATGATAAATGTAAACTGCACATTATATAAACTTAAATAATATAATAAAGAAATGGTAAAATCATTAATGCACTAATAATTTTGAGTACACCAATAAACCTAATTATAATATAAGGATTTAATTGTAATAATATCAACTAAAAAAATAATAATATTACAATTATGTTCTTATATTATTACTAAGTTTATTGATATATTTAAAATTGTGAGTGTACCAAATATAATATATGAAGAAATCTAGATTTGTTGTATCTAACAACTTATATTAAATTAACTGCAGAATGAAACATGTTTAGAATTTAGAAATTAATATTAGCAAATTTTAAAATTGTAATCACACAGTTACAAATGACTTAATCACTTGATCCGACAGTTATTATTATTACACCAGACGCAGCTGCAAAATGTCCTACCGTAGGGAGTTCCTTTCCCCTTATAAGATATGCCAAGGAGGCTCTAACCGTTCAACCCTTCACAAAAATATTGATAATTGGGAAGCATGTCATATTATTATTATTTTTTGTTTTAAAAAAAAGACCTCAGAAGACTAATTTATTGGTCAGGGTGATATGGATCACGTTGAAGTGAGCTGTTGGCTTTCTTTGGCTTTTCCACAATAAAGCTTTCACCAAATATAGTTTCATAAAGTAGATCGCAAAACCTTCACCAGCAGAACCAGTATGCCATTTCTCAAACTTGTATTCCACTTTCTTCTTCTTGCCTTGTTCAATTTGGCAGCTATTGAAGCATATAGCCCTGTGTACATTGACCATAAATGCGCAATCAACAAAAACTTCCTTTCCAACAGTACCTACCAATTCAACCTTAACTCACTTTTGTCTAACTTATCTTCCAACGTCGCCAGCACCTTGGATTTCTACAGCGCCACCGCCGGCACCAACAACGCCGTTTATGGAGTGTTCATCTGCCAGGGCGACATCCCCCATCAGATTTGCCGAGATTGCGTTGCAGACGCCACCTATCGAATAGTCTCTGAGTGTCCCCACAACAAAGAGGCCATCATTTGGTACGACGTGTGCTTGGTTCGCTATTCCGACCGTTCTTTTTTCTCTACCCACCATGAACTGCCTACAGCTAAAAGCTTGTTAAGTAGGGCTCCACAGTATCGTACTGAAGGCACTGGGAAATCTGGTCCCGAAGGTACTGGGAAATTTGAAACAAGAGACGCAAATCTTAGTGGTGCATTAGACAACAAATTGAATGATGTGGTGGTGGAAGCAGTGGAATCTCGGGTTCCAGGTACCATGAAACTGGCTACAATTGAAGGTAATTGAGTTAACAATTTACCCCATTCACTAATCACTACTACTCTTTTCAATCTGACTTTTGAATTTGTTTGAGTAAATATTGAGGTATGCATAATGTTTAAGATTTAAATTGATTTTTTTTACATGAGTTGTTTCTTCGAATTTTATAATTCATGTTAGTCCTACGGTTGGATCAAATTCAATATGTGTGTGTGTGTGTATATATATATATATATATATACTTTATTTTATAGGGGATTAATTTAATATTCACGTGTAGGGAACTTCAAACTTTAAATGAATAATTTGAATAGAAGAATAAATTTAAAATTTCTAGTGCAAGGAGATATATTTAATTTTTACCAAATTGCATATAAGCTTTTTTTTTTATATTTTTTACATTTATTTTTCAAGACAAAATTGGAAATGTGGGATTTTTTTTTAAATTAACCTTTGGGAAAAAAGTAATGAAAAAGAAAAAGTACAGATTGTTATTTTTGGCTATGGAAGAACGAAAATAATAATTTTCACATGACAAAAATGTGAAGTTTGACTTGCTTTGACTTGTTCGCTGTTTCATCGATCCCATTAATGTTATGCCAAATTAGACCGCAAATTGGTTATCTTTGGTAAGCAGAGGAAGACCAATATTATTTAGACCTGAAACGCTCAAGGCAACAAAACCTTTACTTGTTTCTAAACGACTTTTGGTTCTTGCAACTTTCTTAATTTAGACTTCAATAATTTTTTTTAACTAAAATCTTTAGTGTATTTATAATTTTTAATTCACTAATACATTTAATTATAATATAGGAATATAATTGTAATATTATTATTTTTTGGGTTATTAATATTATAATTATACTCCTATATTATAATAGGGTATAATAATGTACTTAAAATTGTGTGAGTATATCAAAGATGATATTTTTTAATTTTTTTTTATTGACCGAAGTAATAATGAAACTAATGATTTTCTCAACAAAAATGTAAAATTGGACTTGCATACTTCAATTCATTTACTTGCTTCTAGTTTCTCCATCCATCCGTTTTTAGGTTTAATTGTCGTTAGTAATAACTTGAACAAAAATGATATAAAACCATGATTTGATCTTGAAGGTCTATTTTTCCCTTTTGATAAACAGATTATCCTACTTTTCTACGCTACAACTGCTCAGACAACAAAAACTTCACTGCCAATGATGCCTACCAAAACAACCTCACACGTCTAAACTTCTCCATATCTTCCAAGATTGCCAAAAACACCGAATTCTACATTAACGAAACAATCATCGGAGTGCAGTCGGACACCACATACGGCCTCATCATGTGTCGGGGTGACGTGCCCCTTAGCCTCTGTCGTCAATGTGTACATGACGCAATCCAGGAATTATACACTATGTGCCCTCTTTCCAAGGAGGCCATCGTTTGGTACGATGTGTGCATGTTTCGCTATTCCAATCATTCTTTCTTCTCTACCTTAAACACTGTGCCTAGGTTCACTCAGTATGGTGCGGACATGCCAAAAGACGAGCAACAAGGCTTCAATCTGCTATTATCGAAGACTTTAGATGAAGTAGTAACCGAGGCAGCGAAATCAGACCCTACAGGAGCTATGAAATTTGCAACAAAAGAAGTAAGTGGCGTTCAAGAGTTGAAAAAGTTGTACACTCTTGCACAGTGCACACCAGATTTGTCCGGCCAAGATTGCGAAACATGCTTACTGGATGCTCAGCAAGAAATCCCGTATTGCTGCAGGGGAAAGCAAGGAGGAACATTGATGTATCCTAATTGCCTCTTGAGGTTCGAGTTACACCAATTTTATTACAATAGCAGTGTCGTTCAAGAAGTGCCAAATGGTTCACAAACAACAGGTAAAGTAATTAAGATCGATCCAATCAATTTCTTTTTTGAAAGAATTCACTACATATAAATCGTTGATCCTAATTTATTCTCCATTTGTTATTATGAATCATCCTCTACTCCTTGTTAATTGATACTTTATAGCATGTAATTAACACACCTATACACATGGTCATGTTAATTTATGCAGGTAAAGATAAAGGTCAATCACAAACAATTATAATAGTGGTGGTCCTTACTGTTCTTTCCATCATGCTATTTTGTTTCGGCTACTATTGCTGGCGGAGAATGAATGGCAAGAGTGATAAGGCTATTCTGATGGAAAATTGTAAGTAATAGTTAAATAGATATACGACACACTCAACTGATTAACTTTAGGTTAGAAAGGAACTTCTGTGTATTTTTGAGTGCTTACTTTAAAATTCATATATTTATCTAGTTGGAAGTGAAGGCACCGCTTTAGAGTCCTTGCAGTTCACTTTAGCTGCAATTAAAGCTGCAACAAATAAGTTTTCAGTTCAAAACAAAATAGGCAAAGGTGGATTTGGAGAAGTATACAAGGTGACAAATTGATGCTATGAAATTAATGTATATAAATTTTGTATATATTTCCCTTTCTTTATCTAATTAATTATGATTTCAGGGCATTCTTCCGGATGGTAGAGAAATAGCTGTCAAGAGATTGTCAAAACGTTCCAAACAAGGTGCAGCAGAATTCAATAATGAAGTTCTAATAACATCCAAACTTCAACACAAGAACCTTGTGGCGTTATTAGGATTTTGCTTAAGAGAGGAGGAGAAAATACTTGTTTATGAATATGTTGCCAACAAGAGTCTTGATTACTTTCTATTTGGTGAGGCAATTCAATTCTTATTTTACCTTTTTGTTAAAATTTTTTATTCATGTAATAACAAAAAATAAATTTATTCAAGTAATGCATTTAATTTATTCGGTATCCTTTATCATTTGCTTTAGCTATAAACATTCACCTTAGTTATACAATCTCTCTCAAGTGCACTCATGAGAAATTTAATTATAGGTCCCCAAAAAGAAAAGGCATTAAGTTGGTTAGAGCGCTATAGAATTATTGGAGGAATTGCTCGAGGAATTCTTTATCTTCATGAATATTCTCGTCATAAAGTAATCCATCGTGATCTGAAACCTAGCAATATTTTGTTAGATCACAAGATGAATCCAAAAATTTCAGATTTCGGCATGGCGAAGATGATTACTACTAATGAAATCGAAGGAAACACAAATAGAATTGTTGGAACATAGTAAGTGTTCTTATTATATATACCTGTACTCACTTCTATGTTTTATCTTAATATGAATAGTACAGAAAAAGAGTTGTAAGTTAGTTAATAATATTTGAACAATGCTTGACTTGCTAGTGAATTTATAATGTCCAAAGTGTTCTAATTATACCATATATATGTCTTTTTGTAGTGGTTACATGTCTCCAGAATATGCAATGTTTGGGCAATTTTCAGAGAAATCAGACATTTTTAGTTATGGAGTTATGGTTTTAGAAATGATTAGTGGAAAGAAGAATGCAACTTGTCACGATGAATCACAATATGCTGATGGATTCTTACATTATGTAAGTAGGAAAATTTAATAATTTGTTTTTCTTGTTAGTATTACTCAAATAATCATCTCTACCTTTGGAGAAAAGTTATTATATAAGCTGATTAGAGGGTCTTGATTTGAATTATTAATTTTACATAATTGCAGGCTTGGAAGCAATGGAAAGACGAAAAATTGTTGGACATAGTGGATTCAAATCTGGCAAAAGTTTATTCACATAGTGAAATTATTAGATGCATCTATATTGGTTTGTTATGTGTTCAAGAAAATCCAGATGCTAGGCCTTCCATGGCTACAGTTGTTCAGTATCTTAGTAATGACTCAATTCAATTGCCAATTCCTCAAGAACCAACACATGGTCAAATGGAACCAACCATAAGAGCAATGGGGGATGAACTTGCCAACCGTTCCAAATCATGCTCCATCAATGAGATGTCCAGGAGTATATTATTTCCTCGCTAGCTAGTTGGAAACTTATATTTTGTTTCATCCTTCTTGGGTATTCAAGGTTTTAGATTTCTTTTGTAGTCATTATATATCACTTGTTGTCATTATTTTGAATATATTTATATAATAACAAGTTGATCACTTTCCAATAGCCAGGGATAAGTTTTTGGCCTCTTTCTTTTGCTGTTCATTATTGTGTTCTGCTGATTTTTTGCAATTCTCTTGCTTAGGAAACTCACTCCTTAAAATTGATCTGTGTAATGGCACAAGACCTTCCACTCTCCATACCATATTCTATCGGTGGAACTTCAATTCCATCACCTATTTTTCAGTTTCTGAACTGTTAAATCTCCATGCACCAAACTTTTAGGTACCGTGTGGCAAACAAGTTCATGGAGGCAAGTTTGGCAATGGAAGGACAAATGAGAAGTCACATAGGATGATGCCAGTTCTTTGTTTATAATTAATATAATTATGTTTTGATGCCATTGGAGGATCAGTTCAGCTACAATGTGATGTATACAGAAAGCAATGCTCTCGTCACTCGTTGTTTGACCATTTTGTAAATATGCAATGGTCCATTGACGAAGATACAATTCCTGACTCATACCCTAGATAGTATCAAAAGTAAAAAATGTTTTGGACCAAAAAAGATTGTTGGGCAAAATAGGTTTCATGTTGCTACGAACAGATCCTCTGTTACTAAAATAGTCTGCATGAGTTCTGTAGCATGGAAAGAGTAGGGGGTTTGCTTCAGTACTCAAGAATGTGTGGTTAAGTTGTGTGTATGTGTTACAATACATGGATTCATAGTTGATACAAGGCCCAACATTTCTGTAAGGCCCAATAGATGAAAATAGGATATCCTTTTCGAGTAACGAATAATGATAAGAGGGGACAAGAGGAGATATAAGACGGGCATTATTAGAGGACCAACATGGTGGTGAGGAGGAGATACCACGGGCAAATCAGGGATTTAATAACGCTATTTTCAAATTCACCAATTATTTAAACGCTTATATGCTAGTGTACACACATGAAAGTGACAAAGACAAAATAATTTGCAGTGTAGATGACAAATACGTTGTCGGATATTTAAGGGAGACCTTGAAGAAAGAATTGGAAGAAAAAGAGCATAAAAAAAAAAAAAAAAGGAAAAGGCAGAGGCATACCTTTACACCATTATAAAGGTGACATGAGATAAAGATCTCACTAGACAGATTGGAAAGGACGTATATTTTGATATTTTCGACCATGACAAAGTGAGGAGTTTTTATGTCCAGAAGCGTATAATTTTTAACCTTTCCAAGGATGTTTTAACTTTCCTTTTCGCTCTTAATAGGTTTGAAGGGGAATGTAATGTTACAATACGTTGATCCATATTTTAATAGAAGTCCCAGCTCTTGCAAGGCCCAATAAATGAAGAGATCTTTGGTCCGAAGAGTAAAACCTTAGCATCATCTTTCTAATATGTCAGCCATGAGAGATTAAGTCGAGCAAAAAGAAAATTAGTGGATTCTGTGGCTCAGGAACTCAATCCTTACTAAAAGGGATCACTTTTTTTTTTCTTTTTTTCTTTTTAACAATATGATCTCTTTGAAGTTAGAGTTTCTAACTCATCTAATAAAAGTGTTTGACACTAATTGAATCTCAATTTTTAGTATACTACTTTCAAAAGAAAAAAATAAAATAAAATTGAGGGCTAGTATTTTCTACGGAAATCATGTGCTCATCTTCCACATATGGATATATATCTATGACGGGCAGAGTTTACAGGAGACACAAATGCGGATATTTCTTTATACAAAATTTCGTATATTTCTTTCATGAGAGCGGTGCTGCGAGCACATACTTTTAAATACAAAAAAAAAAAAAAAGAAGCTATTTTCGTTCTCTATTTTTGTATTTAAACTTATTTTAATTTTTTATAAATTGAAAATATCAAAATAATCATTTTCATTTAAACTTAATTAATTCTCCAGAAATTAAAAATCTTAAAATAATTTTCTATTTTTCAATATCTAACACAAAGTAGTTCATCCCTAAATAAAATAAAAGAGGACTATTTTAACTAAAATTTTAAAAAGTAAAAATCATTTTAAAACTTTTAATTGTGGAGGAACGAAATGAAACAATGTTTAAAATTAAAAAATTATTTTAAGACTTTTAATTTATAGAGAATTAAAATGAGACTCTGTTAAACTAAAATATTGGGTTTTTCGTTTTAAATCATATCGCATTTTGACATCTAATTATGTGACGAAACAGAAGTCATGTAGGTGGCACGATGTTACCAGCATAATTTGTTAAGCAATTGACAATTAGTGATAAAATAAAATATTATTTTAAAAAACTAGAAAGCTATTATTTCATATTTTTAATTGAATTAAAAGAACTAAAAGTATGTACAATATAAATTTAATATCTAGTTTAGATAGTGGACGGTAAAAGTAAAACTCGCTAATAGATGGGGATCGATTGCAGCCGTTTTAAAGATAATTCGAGATTATAATTTATAACTTATAATTAGAAAAAATATACTAAAGTGGATAAATATAAAAGTTGTAAATAATAATTTTGATAAATTATTATTTTATAAAAGCAGATTAGGAAAAGAAAGAGATGTGTGAGTAAAGAGTACAGTAGTTTTTCGTGGGAGCTGCCATGTAGCTCTTTCTCAATTTACTTTGTAAGTAATATATATATATATGTTTAAAATATAGAATTTATAAAATGTTTCTAAAATTAAAAAAATTGATACAACAGAAAGTGAAAATGAATTTATACGATAAATTCAGAAGTATGCCAGCTGCAACCATAATGGAAGCCACAACAACCTCAGTAGTCTTTGGTGAATGACCCTTTTATTTTCCTGCACGTGAGCATGAGCATGATCGCACATGTCTCTCACGTGTTAATGACAAGGAATAAAGCATGGAATTTTTATTTTAATTACAAGCACTTGTAATTTATAAGAGTTATCTATTATATTAAAAATTTTGATATTATCAATTTAATCTTAAGTTATAAATAAGATAATATACTTCCAAAGTATCTATCTATATATCTATATATATATATATATATATATATATATATATATATTCAGAACACCAATTACTATTGTATACTGTTTAGGAATTAAAGTATATACTTCTTCCCAAGGGCAGAGGAAAGGGAGCTTACATTTATCATGTGCCCTTAAAATTTCCTATGTGGGTCATATATATGTATAAAACTTAACATAAAATTTTTATTTGGCCCCCATATTACTTAAAAGAGATATTTAACAATAACCATTTAAATAAAAAATTTACTTTTGCTTTTCAACTTTTTTCAATGTATTCTATTTGTTTCTTTAGAGTTTTTTTTTCTCAAGTTGTTTTATTTATCTTCAGTTCATTTATACTTCTATGCTCTCTCTTGTCTATTTATTACACCTCTAACCTTCATTCTTGAGTCTTTGCTCTGAGACTTCAACAATTAGTAACACTCTTAACACTTCACACTTTCAAACATTCACTTTATTTTCTTGAATTTAGATCATTTTTATCATCTAAATTTTGCACCTTTCTCAAAGACTATAGTTATTTGGGAGTCTCATGGTTTATGCCTTCATTTGATTTTTGGATATAATAACTTATTAATTTTTGGTTCATTATTCCATAGTTCATTTTTTTGTCATGCTTAATGCCTTCATTTTTAGTTCATCCCTTCATTTCAGATTGTGTAAATCTACTACACGCTTTCCCTCCTGCATATTTTACCTGTGCTTTTTTATTATTAATTGTTATATATATGTAATAGTTTTCTCCTATCAATTGTATTTCTTATTTTATTTAATGTTATCTATATTATGATAATAAATTTTAGAAAAATGACTGTGTTTGGTTTAGTTGTTTAATTTTTAATTTTTACTAAAGTTCATCCTTAGATATTGTAGTTGAAAATAAGAGTGCATATGCATCTTATGTTGTTTGATGTTTGATAATATCGACTCTAAATATATTTGAGTGATACATATATATATATATATATATATATTACTTGAATAAATATCAAATTTGTTTAATATAGTATCTTACTAATAAAATTTTTTTGATATATCAAATATTTTAATTGATCTTTGACACCCCTCACTCTAAATTTTTGACACGCCATTGCTTCTTCCTACTGTCACACACCTTGGCTAACAATCTCCCTCTCAGCAATTGTCCAATTGGGAATCGAACACATGACATCGACTTTGATACCAATTGTAGGATCAAGCACTTACCACTAGGCCAAAAGCTATAACTATTAGTTAGGGCGTAACTCTATTTTCTTTACAAGGACCTAGCACAAGTGTCACATTTCAACTATGACTTGGCCCCATTCCTAGGCCTCTGCCATGGGGCAATTTCTGCTGTCTACCGCTAATAGGTTTATGTTGTGACCATTCAATGATCCATATTATATTAATAACATTATGTGACGATTTGTATTTACAATTTAAAAATTGAAAATGATGACTTTTAAAAACTTCATTGTGTGTTTATATATATGTATGTATATATAGAGAGAGAGATAGTGACAGAGACAGAGAGACAGAGAGGATTTATCTCTTATATATAGAAAGGACAAATGATTCTATATGTAAAACTACTTGGTTAATGGGCCATTTTTAAATCTTATATGTGTCGATGCGTATTTATTTTATCAAAAGCCCAAAACAATGTTGGTAAGTTAGTTACCAAAAGTCCTTGGGCTGAAATAATATTTCAATTAAGCAATATAAGAGACAAATCTTTGTGTGTGTGCAAAAGGTTTAGATTTCAATTGAAGTCAATGATCATTTGAAGTTCCACTGCAAAAATATCTTATTGATCAACTTGATCATCTTGAAGCAACAACATAAGAGAAATGATTTTTTTTCTCATTATAGTTTCTACGTGGATACTAATAAGCCTATTTAGTATATTCATATCAATTAACATATAGAAATATAGATACATCCTGCCATTGCTTTGTGTTAGCCCTGGCAACCAACACTTAGGAACAGGTGAATTGGGTGTTTACAAAATTTCTATTTCTTTTCGAAGTTTCTTTATAGAAATCCTTGTTATGAATTATGCTTGGAAGAGTATGATGTAAAGCAACAATTATATGAATCAATGGAGTCTTAATGTATATGCTTGGCGTATATATATATATATCAACACTTCAAGTGTAATATCAACAATAAATGCAGAACATCGATATGATAATTCAAAATATAAAGAGTATAAGGATAGAGAAAGCAAACTCAGTGGTTTAGCTCCAATCCAAGCCTCGTCTAGTCCCTAAGCAATCTTTTAGGATTTTCTACTATCTTAATAATCAATTGCAACAACAAAAAGGAACAACCTTTCCCTTAATTACAAATCCCACGTAGAACCTCTTCCTTACACTTAAATAGGGAAATCTCCCCCTCAAGCCAAGCACAACCTTGCTTGATTCCCTTAAGGAACCTTCTTTAGCTTCTCTTTTTCAAAGAAGAAAGGATTACAAAAGAATAACCTCTATCAAAGAAGTAGATATACAAGATGAAGCTATAAGAACTCAAATGACAAAGTATTTGCAAGTTTTAGCTCAATGATGTTTGTTTCTCTCTCAAAGATGATATAACAAGTTAAAGATCACATTCTAGCATTTTTTTCATATAAAAAATATGTTTGGAAGATCATATATATAGATAAAGATGAGACATAGGCGTTACATACTAAAAAAAGTCGTTATTTACTTTTAAAAACACTTTCAACAAGCGATCAGTTGACTGCCAGGGGCCTCCTAGTAGTCAATTGCTCCTCAAGATATGGTCGTTACTTTTAATCTGGGATTGACCAATCGACTATCGGGGGCTCACCAGTCCACTGCCCACTTTCTATATTGTACCAGTTGACTTGCCATAAGTGATCAGTCGACTGGTCACTTATAGTAACATAGTCCCAACTTGAAATGGTCATAACTTTCTCATTTTAAGTCCATTTTAAGTGCATGACCTATTTTTTGAAATATCTTTATGTCTATTTTCTAGTGAAATAAGTTTCATATCAAAACTTAATGTATTTTTGGAGATATAATCAAAATAGTGGCCAAAGGTCAAAATACTATTTTATGCAAAATTTATATCTCACCACTCAACATTATAAGGTCATAGCTTTTTCATTTGAATTTCATTTCAAGTGAATGACCTATCATTAAAAATATCTTTAAGTCTATTTTCTAATGAAATAAGTTTCATAACAAAATACCATATGGTTTATGAGATATAATGACTAAAGGTCAAAAGTGATTTTAAGTAAAATTTATATCTCACTATCCTTTAAGTCCAAACTTATATTTTGAGAACCAAAATATCTTGAGCCTATAAAGACAAATTTAAATCATTGAATTTTTCAAAAAAAAAAATACTTAGACTATGATAATTTTACCTATTCAATCCATTGGCTATCTTGAAGCATTCAAACTTCAAATCCTTAACTTCTTCATTGCTTATAGCATCTTTCCTCTTGCTATCTTTGTGTGAAGAATGATATTGATATTTTATTCTTTTTACTTCAATGCCCACTCTTCTTTCTTTGGACCATTCTACACATAATAGATATTTAACTTGCAAACCAAGTAGTTAGTCCAAATGGTTAATCAATTAAGCACATATTAACACTATAATTGTAACTTATATTTTTCATATATTTGTTATCATCAAAATAATCTCAACACTTGAATTTGAAATATTGAAACCTAAAATACTGAAAAAAAGAAGAAGATAGACACATACACTATATAGGAACTTATGAACTTCTATTTCACACTATAAGATGGTGTAAGATGAAGGGATGATGAGGAATGAAGCCTCAGAGCATATTAATAGGAAACACTGAAGCCAATTTTCTTCAAAGTAGTTATTCAATGTAATACTTAAGTTGCCCCTAAGTGATATTGATTAAGTAGTAGATTGGTTAAATAAATAATTAAATAAGCTAATTTCTAATTGGTTAATTAAGGAGTAGCTCTCACATGTTATCTGTAACTAACTACTTAATGGGAGTGATTAATAGAATATCTGATAATTTGAAATTTGAAATTTGAAATTATTGGATAATAAATGGTTATATGATAATCATGATTATTATCTGATAATAAATGTTTATTTGGACACTAGTCCCTATCTTTGCCTATAAATTGGGGTTACATAATCTTTCCTAATTCGTCACTAATGTACATATAAATTAAAAGAGGCTAAGAGATAGAAATACAATTTTCCTCTCACATAGCTCTCTTTTGAGATTAAGAATCTATGGGTTCATGAAAATTAAGCGATGGATCAAGTTATGTATTCTTTACTAAATTGATAGTACTGTATATTATATGGCATGTGAAAATTTATGAATTCCCAAGATCTGATAAAATATAATTGATTGATGATTCTTTCATAAGGATTAGATAGAAATTAAGAAAAACTTACATGTGGTATTGGAGCCTAGGTTTAGGAACTCATAATTTTCTATTAGGAAATTTGATCTTCCAATTATGAATTCTCATTTTTGTTATAATATTAAGATCTAGCAAGAAGCATGATTGTCTTTGTGCATTGCAAATCAATGTACAATATCAATGTATCCAATTGAGAAATTCAAAAATTCATGATCTTCCATTAAAAGAAAAAAATTATTATTGTTTTTTCTCTGAAGTTATAGAACTTTATGTTTGCTGCATTAATTTAAATTAAGTTTATTATATACGTTTATGTGTTTAGTATGAATAACTTGTTAGTTACTAAAGTGACTGAATTATAAAATTTATTGTGATGTCTATATTATAATTGCTTTTTTAGTCACCATAGTGGCCAAATTAAAAAGTTTGATTAATGTCAAATTAAGTAAAATTCAAATGCCCATAATTATGTCATACTATGAAAGGTTTAATTATCATTGTTTCATGGGTATATTGAAGTTCATTGATTGTAAAATATTTAAGGATCACTTAATGGTTTATTAAACATTTTATAATCATGAACATGATTGTAGTTAATTTATATACTTTGTAGTTAATTTATATACCTAGTTAGACATACTTAGCATATCCAAAGATAGCAAATATGTCTGATTGAAGTATTTATAATTACTAATTATGTGAAATTGAACTTCAGCATCAAATATATTTTGTAGTTATATATTAGTGTATTACCCAAAGGTGCATATTAATATGCAATTGATTGCTAAATGAATTATTCTAAGAATCTATATAATATGACTCAAAGCATTAATGTTAGGCATATTATTTCTAATTTGCTTCATTCGCATGTTTTGTTTATTCCTGCTTTAATGGGTTAAATTTTTATGACTGGAGTGAACAAGACAAATTTCACTTTGGCATATTAGATCTTGATTTGACACTCAAAGTTAAGTGACCTGCTGCTATTACCGATGCCAGTATCAATGAGGAGAAAGCTCATTATATGAATTTAAAAGGTTAAACGGATTAAGCTTAATGTTTATACAAATAAGTATAGTTAATAATATTAAATTAGCTCTTCCCAAAACTGAAACTACTAAAACAAAAATAGAAATTTATGGAAGAGCGCTCCTAGATAGTAGACAAGTCTCTTGTTGGCACATTAATGGGTACCTTAATCACCATGAAATTTATTGGTTCATGTACCATGCATGAACATGTCATTGAGATGACAAATATAGCAGCAAGACTTAAGCCTTTGAAAATTAATGCGAATGAGAATTTTCTTGTATAATCCATAATTAACGCATTACCATTTAAGTATGGCCCTTCCAAATAAACTATAACACCATGAAAGATAAATGGAATGTGAATGAACTGCATGATACATTTGTTCAGGTGGAAACAAGGCTTGAGAATCAAGGAAATCATTCTATCCATTATGTGAACCATCAAGGAGCTAGAAAAAAGAAAGGAAGAAAACATAACAATAGTAAAGGACCACTAAAGCTAAATGAGTCCTCTCTTCAAATCCACAAGAAAGGACAAAGGAATGACAAATGTCATGTAAAGAGGTTTAGGCAATTCTAAAAAGGATTGTTTGAAAGGTAAAGCTTGATTTGAAGAGAAAGGTAAGCATAATGCTTATGTATGTTTCAAACCAAATTTAACTAAAGTTCCTTATAATGTTTGGTGGATTGACTCAAGAAGTATGACTCATGTTTCTAATATGATGTAGGGATTCCTTACAATTCGAACCATAATCTCGAATGAGGAGTTTATCTTTATGGAAAACAAAATGAAAGCTCCAGTGGAAGTCATCGGGACTTATCATTTAATGCTGGACATTGGACATCATTTAGACTAATTTATACTTTTTATGTACCTAGTATCTTTTGGAAATTAGTTTCATTGTTTAAACTTAATGTTATTGGATATTTTGTTAATTTTGGTAATGGATGTTTAAGTTTGTTTAACCATAACTATCTTATGTGCTCTGGTATTCTCAATAATGCATTATACAAGCTAAATCTTGATAGTTTTTATGTTTAATCACTTTTGACCCTGCATCATAATATTGATACTAAACATGGTTTAGTAATGAATGTTTCACTAAGTTGTGGCATAGGCTTGTAGGTCATATTTCCAAAGAAATACTAGAAAGATTACTAAAGAATGATATCCTTCCAAATTTGGATTTTATTGACCTAAATATTTATGTGGATTGTATAAAAGGGAATCAAACAAAACACATAAAGAAAGGATAAGCACACAACTTCTTAAGTATATACACATCGATATATGTGAACTTTTTGTTTCAATAAAGAAAAGTACTTATATCATCTTTATCAATGATTATTCATGTTATGGATATATTTATCTACTATATGAGAAATTTCAAGCAACGAATGCTTTAGAACTAGTCATAAATAAAGTTAAAAGGCAATTGGATTGGAAAGTAAAAAAATTGTCTGATCAAATATAAGTGATGAGTATTATAGGAGATATGATGAAACTGGGCAATGCCCAAGTCCATTTGCTAGCTTTCTTGAGATACGCAACTTATATGTACAATTTACAAAACTAGGTACAATACAATAAGATGGTGTATCAAAAAGACACAATAGAACATTAATGGATATGGCTATGAGTATGACCTGTAATTCATTTTTACCTGTATCATTGTGGATGTATACTTTGAAAACTGCCATGTATTTTTTTAATAGGGTTCCTAGTCAGCCAATTCCAAAGACACCTTTTTGAACTATGGATTGATAAGAAACCTAGTTTAAGGCACCTGCGTGTTTAGGGTTACTCGGTTGAATTAAGAGTATACAACCCACAAGAAAAGAAACTAGATGTATGAACAATCAGTGGATATTTCATTGGTTATCTAGGAAAATATAAAGGGTATATATTTTATTGTCCTTACCATAGCATAAGAATAGTTAAAATTGGAAATGCCATGTTCATTGAAAATGGTGAAACCAGTGGGAGTGGAGTTCCATGAAATATGGAAATTAAGGAAATAAGAATGCAAGTTCCATCAATTTGAATTTCTTTTAAAGTAGTTATTCTTCAAATTTTTGAACCACAAAACAATGAAGAAGAAGAACAAATTAATAATCCTATTGTTTACAACAAACCTATAGTAAATGAGTCATAAGAGGTAGTATTAAGAAGATCTCAAAGGGAGAGAAGACCAGTTATCTCTAAAAAATTATGTGGTTAATCTACAAGATTCAAAAGATGACTTAGGAATAAACAATGATGCAATTTTGATTTCACAAGCCATTGATAGTGATAATATTGACAAATTGATGCCATGAAAGAAGAGTTAAAATTTACGAAACATAGTGTTGCATGGGACTTTATAGAATTGTCTAATAGTTACAAGAGAGTTGGACGAAAATGGGTCATTAAGATCAAATGTGACTCCTATTGCAACCTTGAACATTATAAGGCCAGCTTGTTTCCAAAGGTTTTACTCAGAAAGATGGTGTTGACTTTAAGGAGACATTTTATTGGTCTATGAGAAAGACTCTTTTATAATTAAACATGCTTTAAAGTAATGGTATCTCATGTTCAATGATAATGTTGTTAACTTTAAATATAAAGAAAACACCAACAATTGATGTTGTCACACCTAACAACCTGTTAGAGGGTAGAGTGCGACATGGATGGCATGAAATGAAACGAGAAATAAATCGGCTCCTAAAAAAATTTTAAGAATTGATTTATTTAGGAGTTACCACCAAAATTTTTAAAAAAAAACTTTGGTTAAAAAAAAAAAAAAGAAGGAAAAATGGTTAACAAAAATAGATATGGGTTCAAAAGTCTATTTGAGTTTGGGGAAGGTGTTAGACACCTCATAACACCCATCCATAAAGACAATTACTTTAAACTAGTCAAGCGAAATCAACATAATATGGCCTAAAATTTATTTCGATCACCTTTACTAACACACATGCACAATAAACAAAGTAAACATGAACAACAACAATGAAAATGAACAAATGAATATTTACAAAGGGTGAACTTTGATCTAGGATGAGAGTCTAGGGTTTACATACCTAGTGATTCGGATCAAAGTCCACACAATTCAATGAGAAAAAAATGTTTCAGATAGTTAGTGAGTTTTTGTTTATGAAACCAATATAATATTACTCCTTTGCTCTCTTCATTTTCTCTCCTTTAAATTTATAGATTTTATAATTTGGATTTTTATTTTAATTTTGAAAGTGAAATGAAATTATAATGGAAAAGGATTTTTAGGATTTTGAATTTTACAATTTTTTTGCATTTTTGAAAACCTTATGTTAACTTTCAAAGCCTAAGGAAATTAGAGATCTAACGTGGCTTCTATCGGTTAACTGCTAACTACTTGCAAAGACTTATGATCTCACATGGGGATTTTAGAAATTAAATAAAACTATAAAATAGGAAATAAGATATGATAAAATGAAAATAAACATGTCTGTAAGTTGAAATTGCTTTCATTTACTTATTTATTTATTTGTTATAAGAAAAATATATACTAACTTTCAAAGCCTAATGGGACAAAAGATCCCACGTGACTTCAACCGGTTAACTTCTAAGTGCCTGCGGAAACCTATGATCTCATACAGCAATTTTTTCAATGTAATGCCTACCTAATTATTTTCATAATTTAAAAATCATTTTATTACTTATTCATTTATTCTTCTATTATTATTGTTGTTGTTGTTGTTAATGTGTCATTATTTTCATAATTGCTATTTTTATCTTTTTTTTTAATCATCAATTTTCATAGCTTAAGGAGACTAGGGTCTCACATAATTTAAATGTCTAAGGAGACTGACAATGTCACATGACAACCTTTGAAATAAATAAATAAAAGAAAACTAAATAAATAAAAGTTAGAAGAAATCATTTGATAAATAAAACTTATTTATTTGTTTGTTATAAAAGAATTGTGTATTAACTTTTAAAGCTTAAGAAAACTAAGATCTTATATGGCTTTTACCGATTAACTTTTAAGTGTTCAAAGAAATCAATGATCTCACATGACAACTCTAAAAAATAGAGCGAAATAAAATATGATAAGGAAACAATAATAAACAAAAAGTAATGCATGTTATGAACTAGAAATAAAAACAAAGGAAAGGAAAATAAATCAAAATAATTCACGTTAGAAATAAAAAACACATATAAGTTGAAAATGAGAAAGATCGTATATGGTATGATTATAAACATGCTATAGTAAAGCTGAAAAGAAGATAAAATGATATATGATATACATAAAAAGAAAATGAAATCCAAATAGAATGAAGGCAAAAACAAGATGCCCGAGTCTATATTTGTTCCAACCTTCCCCTTTTTCTTTAATGGTATTATTATTATTATTATTATTATTATTATTATTATTACTTTCTTTATCATACTCACTATTATGTTTTCAAAGGAAGAAATAAGATCAACATCACAGCACACACGTTATCCTGTTGGGGTTCATTTCATTTTTTTTAAAGACTTGACAACCCACCATTGGAAGTAAGACCCAAACAATTTCTCAGCACAAATTGGACAGCCAAAATGATATTGAGACATGGGTCATACAGTAGACCCCTTTTTACAGTAAATAAAGCAAGTTTTGAGTAAACTTTTGTATCATTTTAATCACAAAAAGTGGAACCAAAACGCAGCACTCATTGAACACCATTATGACAGCAGAATTGAAGCTTTGTAACACACTTTTCATTGCTGAAACAGAGGAAAATTACAGCCATGTTCAGTAGGAATTGACAGCAAAACAAACTAGCAAAGAAAGAAGGGAAAAAACACTTCATATTTTCAGCACTTGGAGGCGTATGTGCATCAGATTCCAACAATATATTGATAGCAAAAGACGCATGAAATGCAGCAAAATATCACCCAAATTTCACAGTAAAAACGACTCACATAATGCAACACCCTATCCACATGTTTCATAGTCAAAATGAAGCATAATATGTAACATAATATCAGCTAATTTTTACGCCAAAATGAATCATAACATGCAGTAACTATATCGGCATAATACAACCAAGAAGATAGCACTTGATGCTGCATAGTAACAGCTTATTACATAGCAAAAAGAAACACATGATGCAGCAACTATACCGAAGGAGAGAACTATGCAACATTAAATTAGACACCCATGGCAGTAAAAGGGAGAGAATCATACAGCCATATGCTTAAGAAAATCATGATAGAACACTAAGGGAGCTTGGGCACCATGACGGCAAAAGGATGAAGATAATGCAGCAACTAATTTCAAGGTACATGGCAGTAAGAGGAAGAGAACTATGCATCAATAAACTAGACACTCATGGTAGCAAAAGGGATTAAAATGGTGTAGCAGTTTACTTCAAACTACATGACAGTAAGAGAATGAAGTATGTAGCAACAAAATCTGTCAATCACGACAGTAAAAGGGATGAAAATGATGCATCAATGTTACTTTGAGCTACACGACAGCATGAGAATGAATTCTCTCATCACCAATTCCAAGAAAGTTTCACCAATACGTAGCACAGCATGAGAGAAAGAAAAAGAAAATAGAGTAACCTAAAGAAGTAAGTTGTAGCAAAATAAGGAAGGAGTAACTCAACAGTCTAAATGATTAAAGATTGATGGAAGAAATAGAGCTAAACCACAATAGAAAATAGGAACTTAGTGCGACCAAAGGAGGAAAGTAATGCAACAATAATTCAAACACTTATGCATCTAAAACATGAAATGAATGAGCATTAAAAAGGCTGTAATCTTTGACCATAAGAAATTGGAACTATGAAATTAGCAAAATTATGACAACAACAAAAGAGAACTCTTCCAGCAACATTCATGGATGCACGATAGAACCTTACCTCTCTTCCTCTCTATTCAACTTCTCTTTCAAGTTCTCCTCTTCCTTCCTCCATTCTCTTGTGTCTCCTTCCGTTCATTTAGCTCCTTTTTTTCTCTTGGTTTTCTTGTTTACCTTATCTGTTCATCATTGTTTTGTCTCACCAGAGCAGATAGAGCTATTAAATATGCCATCAACTTATCACATTGAGAATTTCAAAGTTTGGTAAAATCTTTCAAAAGTTGTTGTAAGTTTTTCAAAAGTTAGTAATAATTTGTCAAGGGTTGGTAACCATCCTTAGAAAATAAGCATAGATGAAAACCTCTATAATTTTTGAATTAATGGTTTGGTAGCACTATAAATAGGGGGATGTGATAATGGGAGTGTCTGGCAAAGTGAGAAGTTGTATAAGTGCGTGAGAAGTGAGAAGAGGTATAGAGAGAAGTTTAGAGTGAAATGTGTCGTTAGTAGTTATTGTAATTTTGTGGAGACCAATAAAGAGTTCTTTCAATTAAAGTTCCTTTTCTTAGTTCTTGTATTCTACAATTGGTCTTAGTGCCTATTAGAGTCTAGCTCTAATTTAGTTTAGGTTTAGTTCAAGTCTGGTCAATTGAGTATCCAAGCCAAGAGAATCCTTTGTTCAAGTACAAGATCTAGGATCGTCGTACGAGGAGATTATGTCTAAATATAGTCAAGGACTATAAAGAAACTTCATTAGAAATCAAGCAAACTTGGTGTAAGTGCTAGACACTGCCAAAGTCACTATGGTTGATATGTCGATGAATACATGCTCGGTTAAGAAGTTATGTAATGACAACTATCAAGTCTGGAGTATCGTAGTTGAACTTTATCTAGTAGGCTAGAATCTTTGGGACCTTGTTGACAGAGATAAAGTGATTCCACCAACAAATTCAAATAAATTAAAGAAATGGCATGTAAAAGCTAGAAAGGCTATTTACATATTAATTTCTATAGTGGAACCGCAATTTGTTAGATACATTAAGGAAGTCATGACACCAAAGAAGGCAAGGGATACGCTTGGCACACTGTTCGTAAGGGTGAATGAGGCAAAGTTGTAGCAACTGGAGACGAGCTTATGTCAATTCGACAAAATGATATGCCAATAAGTGAATATTTTTCAAAGATCAAATCTATTTGCATTGAGATTTCAAAATTAGATTCAGAGAATGCTATTACCAACATAAGAATGCAAAGAATTATTATTATGGGATTAAACCCAAAGTATTATAGTTTTGTTACCGCCACAAGAGGTTAGGCTAAGGAACCAACTCGAGCAGAGTTGGAAAGTATACTAGCCAACCACCAAAGCTTCTTTGAAAGATGAAGAAAAAGCCCACTTTAGCATACAGAAAGGTCAACAAGAGGAATCCAGCTGAGGAAAGAAAGGAGATAATAGAAGGCATCAAAATGGTTAGCAAAGAAACCATCATGGGAGATGCTTATATCAAGGGGGAGCTTGCCCAAATCCATAAGACCCTGAATTAAAGAAGGAGTGATGGAGAGACAACATATGTTATAATAGTGGCAGAAAAGGTCACTTCGCTAGAAATTACATAACATCTCGTGAAGAAGGAAATGTTGCAACTGAACACTATAGTGACAAAGGATGGGACTTTTAAGCATGTTTACAGCCATAGAAGAATCATTAGAAATTACATTAACTTGTTTTGAAGAACCACAGGAAGATGTGACACTTGCAACGTTAAGCAACAAATCTATCAACTATAAAGAAGATTGGATTATTGATTCTGGATGTTCTAACCATATAACGGGAGATAAAGAGAAGTTGTCAACAATGTCTGAATATAGAGGAAGTTGACTTGCTGTAATAGCAAACAATTTAAGATTATCAATAACCTATGTTTGTAGTATGAAAATCAATCCCTGCCACATTACAGGGAAAGTACATATCTAAAATGTCTACCATGTACCGTGAATGAAGAAAAATCTCCTATCAGTGTCATAACTTGCATTAGAAGGCAACTATGTGGTGTTTGGGCCAAAAGATGTCAAGGTATATAGAAATCTGGATCCAACTAGTGCACTAATTATGAAGGGCAAATGTGTAGAGTCTATTTACGTAATGTCAGCATTGACAACAAATTTGTGGCATGCAAGGCTTAGTCATGTCAGCTATCATAAGCTAAAGTTAATAATGAAGAAGGAAATGCTTAGAGGACTTCTGTAGCTTAAAGTTCAAGACAGTATGGTTTATGTGAGAAGCTAGTATGGTAAGGCACAATAGCTACCATATTAAGAGTCTAGTTTTAAAGCTAAGGAACCATTTAAATTGGTGCACTCTGATGTTTTTGGACCATTAAAGCAAACCTCTATCAGTGGGTATCGGTTCAAGATCACATTCATTGATGAATAGTCAAGGTACATATGGGTAGATTTTATGAAAGAAAAGTCAGGAACATTATCTTGATTCAAGTTGTTCAAGAAGAAAAATAAAATGGAATTTAGGCATAAAATTTTGTGCCTACATATTGACAACGGAGGAGAATATACATCTAAGGAATCTGATGAGTATCTGCAATAGAATAAAATATGGTGATAGCTAACATGCCTTGAAACACCTCAATAAAATAAGGTTACATAAAGAAAAAACTAACACTTTATAGAAATTTATCGAAGTATGTTGCATGCCAAGAATGTACCGCCACGGTTCTAGGCGGAATGTATGAAGACTACTATTCATATTACCAATAGGCTACCACAAGCAAAGCTTGATTTTATGTCACCCTACGAAAAGCTCTGGAATATCAAACCCACCGTAAGTCACTTTCGAGTGTTTGGTTGTGTGTGTTATGTTTTCACGCTTGATCATTAACGTTGTAAGTTTGACAAGAAGGTAGTTTGGTGTGTATCTATATGATAATCAATGAAAACATTAGAAATGTTGTGATCTAACTACTAGCAGATGTTATACATCTCGAAATATAGTATTTGATGAGGTGTCATCATGGTGGTCACTGTAAGTAATAAATCTTCTTGAGTTAAGTGAGATTAAAGACAAATTACAAAAGAAATTAAATGAGCATGAAAGTGAAGTCCAACCAATCTTTGAAGTTGAAGTGAAACCGATGATAGAAGATGATAGTTTAAGAGCGAATGAAGTTAAATAAGCCCTTTGAAGATAGGAGTGCATGCAACATCAGAAGAAGAATGACTAAATCAACTCGAGGAGCAAGAAGATTTGAGATATAGATCAGCCACAACAATTACAGAGATTAACAAGGTAAAGAAGACCGAACCTGAAGTATGTAAATGTAGCATTGATTGAAGATGGAAGACATAATGAGCCAGTAATGTATGAAGAGGTGTCTAGTACCAAAAAATGGGAGTTGGTGCCAAAACCCAAAGATGTACAACCCATTTCATGCAAATGGGTGTATACAGTAAAGACTCATCTTGATGAATCAGTTGAAAGATACAAAGCTTGGTTAGTGGGCCCCACGATCATGATTCAATCTCAAGTCATATACATCTAAGATATAATTATGGTGTCGATCCCATGGATATATAATATTTTATTATGGTATAAGCCCTACATGTGTGGGCCTTGCTTGTTAAGGTAATGCCACATATCCCACCTTGTGAATTTACCATTTTACCCTTGGCATTTTTTTAGAATGACCATTTTTCCCCTGGCCTTGTAAATTTACCATTTTCCCCATAGCAATTTACAAAAAATTCCATTTTGCCCTTATGCCAAAAAACTAAGCTATAGATTGTTTTCTTAAATGATTCAATTGGGCATATTTATTCATGTTTAATTCATTCTAATTTCCCCCTAAATAATTTAGCTTATATTAAAAATTACTATATTAGGGTTGTTACACTTCTCAATCATATACTTTATGACTGTCAGACAAATCTTATTGGACTTGTTGAGCACGACTAGAACCTAAGAAAAGGGTGAATTGGGTTTTATCAAACTTTTACTAAAAAATTCCTTTAAAAATAGAGATAATAAAATCATGCTTGAAACAATAAATACAGATTAAAAAAAAAGTAAGGGAGATGTATAGACATAGAGATTTATCCTGGTTCAGCTTCTACCCAAGCCTACATCCAGTCCCCAAGCAATCTCTTGGGATTTTTCACTATCTCAAAAAATAAATACAACACCTGGGAGAACCTCTCCTTAAATTCCTAAGCTTTCACAGCTTGACGCCTTCAATGAACCTCCTTGAATTTCTCTCTCAAGGATATTCTCCTCTTAAACCCAAGCTCTCTCTTAGCTTGACACCCTCAAAGAACCTCCTTGAGCTTCACTCTCAAAAGAAAGAAAGATGTACAAGCAATAAACTCTCTAAAATAGGATGGATGATACAATGAAGCACTAATATGATATAGTGCAGATAAGATGATGAAAACTTATGATATGATCACTCTTGAATGTTTTTCTTTACTTTTGAGTCCCCAGGTCGAGTTTATATAGATTGGAGTCCAATAGATTGTTGGGAGTGAGTAGGAAATCAGATGTTTCAAAATATAGCTATTATAAATTCGTCATGGCTTATCTATCACTGACCAGTTAATTGCTCCTTCTTTGCCTCTCAAAATTTCAAATTCTGGACCCCAACAATCGGCTGTTCACTTTTGACCAGTCAACTAGTCACTCAGAGAGCTCTCAGTTGATGGTCTTAAGGCTGGTAGTTAACTGATGCTTAATCTGGGTGTGACCAGTCGACTGCTCACTCATAAAGAGCTCCCAGTTAATCAAGGCTTGAGTTGGCATCTGATTGATTCCTTCAAGAGAGTGACCAGTCGACAACTGGCTTATAACCAGTCAATTGTTCACTCACAAAAAGTGTATAGTTGATTAGAACTTAAGCTGGCAATAAACTGGGGACTTTTCAGAAGGTGACCAGTCGATTGCTAGCTAGTGGCCAGTTGACTGTTCACTAACAGAAACTCCCAAATCAGCTTTTTCTCAAACTTTAAAACCTGGGATTGATTATACATTCATTTTAAATGATTCCTATCAACTCAATATCATTTACAAAGGTTCCTAAAACATGATTAAACATTGAAAACATCTAGAACCTAAGTAATACATAATAAAACTTTTCTTCTTGTGTTGTTATCATTTAAACCTTGATCTCTCAGCAAATGGGTTCAACAAGACTCATACTACTGCTTATAGAAAGCCTTATTAGCAGCTCTAGACTCAGTAATGAGGTCTCTTAGCTTAGGTTCTCTTATAGCCAAATTCACTTTAGCGATCATTAGATTCATATCAAGGGACTCAATCCAATCACCATAGTTTGTCTTGTTTAGAGTTTTCACTACAGACAGTTGTTGGAACAGAGAAGCTAAGGAAAAATAAATAGGAAACATTGATTATGTCATAGTCCTTAACACATAATTATAGAACAAGGTTTCCATAATGAAACTCAGCTTCTGCAACTGTGTAACAAAATGTTCATCATAGTCCTACCTAAGGGCTCAAACTATAACAAACCATGAAAAGTCATACACACTAAAGATGCATATAATCAAGTGAAACATCACAAAATGTACCCACAGTCTCCATATCAATAGGATACGAGAGACCATGAATGCATCAATTAACAAATCACTACTAATAGGTCATAAACAGGCCTTATTCACAAAATTATATTGATGATGTTACATTGATAGGGCATGTCCATTGCCAACACAATTGTACTCTCTTTTGTTGGTTGCCTCAATAAAGTCCTCTTCATCAATGATTATATGCGCACTTTCAAGAGTAAATAGACAATAACCACAACAATGGTGGTTCACAAAGCCAACATCATTATGATTAAGCCCAAGATAGGTGAACACAACCACTAGGTTCATATGGCCCAAAACAGAGTTTGTTTACTTATTTCTATCATTTTGCACACAGAATTAGGAATTATATATTCACTAATTATAAAAATAAATATGTTTTAATTCCTCTAAGTATTGTTTGGGAGAGTGAGCAATATATACTATCCCTTATTATGTAAAATTGACTTACAAACTTTTCCAGGTTAAAAAAATGTCATTACACAACATTTTGAAGCCCTCAATCTCTAAAAACTTTCAAAACTCATACTTACAGGCTTGAACAAATTCTGGAAAAAAATCCCAAAAATAGGAAATGGTGCATGAAGTTGAACTATGAAGATTTGGTGGCCAAACGATAAGGAGGTGAACCACACATGCCTTTATTCTTATGCACTATTTACTTTTCTTTAACCTTAAGATGGATTAACCTGACCCATTTCACGACCTATTGATGTGACCTGATGTAATACAAGGCTTTAAGGGCTATTTTTGGTGTCAAAATGATTGTTATTCGATGATTTACAAATCCCCTATGATTATTTTGGCTAAACATGAAGCATGAGTGAGGGTTTTTTGTTCTAAAATCTTAAGGGTTTTGAGCTCCTTTAAGCTCTAATGGCATTTCCATTCTTCAAAAATGTTGAGCCTTGATTTAGGTCTCATTTTGTTCGAAATGTCTCAGGGAATAAAACCTTTAAACTCATTTTGGAAAACTTGATTTGTATATCGAGCAATTTCTTTCAAAACTTTTGATCCTTGTGGGCGTTATTGGGTCGAAATGGTTCAGCTTGTTTTAGATTACATAATGGGCACCATTTTGTTCTTCATATTTAGATCTATAAAAGCCTTAGCATTGTTTCCAAAAACCTATAAGATTTGTCATGAATTTTCTTTCAAATTTCTAGGGTTCACATTGTTCACTGATTTTTATACAAGCAAGTGCACGTGATCGTGAAAAGTAATAGTAAGTAAGATATCATTCCTACGAGGACTTGGATTCAATTTTGGATTGATACTATTATTAAACTTTTAAATCTAGTTCAAAGATTGATTGTGTAATATCTTGACAATAATGTAAAATTGAGTAAACAAACAATTAAATGAATCTAGCACCTTGACTTCACCTCAATGCGTAGTTACTTTGTATTGACAGTTATTTCTTTCTTGAGTTATGAATTAGTTTACTAACCTAGAGATTCAATTGTTTATAAAGTTCTGTTAAATCATCATAAACCTAACTGCTTCCCCAAACTCCATATATTTCTATGAAAGCCAACTGAGAAGATAGTTGATACAAAGTACTACCCTAATCTTCATTTTCCAAGACAATCAAGTAATGTCATCTTGACTTATACTTACTACTCTTTCAGCATGCAAATAGAGATTATCTTCATCAAGTTCTTTATTTAGGGTTTCCCTATTGAGTGCCTAAATGCCAGATCAATTCTAAGGAGATCAAGCTTAGAAAAGCATTAAGGACAGAATGAAAATAAGCAACTGAATTTAAAACATCAATTAGAAAATATTGTCATACAAAAGTAATCCTACAACAGGTTTAGCAAAATACTAGATGAATCTACTAGCATTTAATAGGCATTATTACATATTCAACTAACAAAGAAAAGCTTAAAGAACACAAGAAACAAGAGGGGAGGGAGGTGTTCATATAAGGAAAAACTCTATACAGAGCCCTCACTTTGAAACCACCCCTCTCCTTAATAACTCTCAACTTAAATTTCTCCCCAACTGATTTCCTCTCCTCTCTATACTTTCTCCCTCTTTAGATTCTTTGCTTCTTGCCCTTAGGACCCTTTATATAGGCTTTAGAGACCTAACAGTGCAGTATGGGCCAAGTATAGAGTTCCTAATCATCAACAGAGACCCCACAGTGCGACATGAACTAAGTATGGAGCTCCCAATCATCAGTGGAAATTAAGGTTTCTGGCGACGTGCATAGGCAAGGCAAATTTAGCACTTGGCATTATGTCCCTGGTTCTAGTGCCTGCGTGCTGAGCTTCTGGAGCCTGGGTGCCACCTTTTTAGCATGCGTGGTGCTCGGGCACTATCTTTATAGTGCTTGGGCACTAACTCTCTAGTTTTGACACCTAGGCAGTGGTCTTCTAACACCTAGTGCTATTTTCCAAAAAACTGGTACCTTGGCTCTGGAATTTTAGCCCCTAGGCGCTACTTTTCAAGAAAACAATCACCCTGGCATAGGAATTCTAGCACCTGGGTGAGGTGCTATTCACTACAAGATTTTAAAGTGCGAGTTTGGGGCCAAGTTGCTGGATTTTTTATGCCCAGGCACTGGTCTCTGGAATTGATGCACGTACACTGGATTTATGGCACCTGGGTGCTAGATTCTTCTTGTTTTTCACTTTTTCCTCTCTTTTTTACTCGTGCTTTTTTGGCTCCATTTCCAGTAAATTCATTATAAGAGATGCTTAACTCTATGCTTACCAATGGTTAAAGGTAAGTTTCCAAGATATAAAAGAAATTTCCTTGTAATCATTATGATTTTATTTATAAATTATGTGTTTCTACTATCAATATTGTTTCTAGATTGTTAATTCAAATTGCAATCTAGGTGCAATATCACACGCAAGTATATGTGGTCAGCATGTAATATAATGATGAATGAGTATAAATCCCTCAGAGACTTGGGTTGAATGTTTACTGATGGAAGTTGTAAGTTGTGTAATCAAAATTTAGTTAAGTAAATGTACGACAATTTTGAATGTTTGTTAATGTAAAATTTTAACAACCTAGGATTTTGAACCTCACCACATGCAGGGATGCTTTCTGTTATAAATATTACTTTGTTCTAACTGAAGAATGAATTGCCAACCTGGGATTCTTCCCTTCTAATATGCTTCTTTCAAATACATACAAGTTGAGTTCCATCCCTTTAGTTTATTATATGTCTATGGAAACCAGATGAGATAAGACCCTTATAAATCTAAGACCTAAATGTGATTATCATAGACAATTAAATACTTTCGTCTTAACTATGAATTGCAATTATGCAAACAGTGATTATATGCATCCAGTTTAGATATTTAGGTAACCTTGTCAGGTTGACATAAATTCTATGTTCCTTTCTAAGATGATTAAACTTAGAAAATAATAACTGCAGGATGAATATAAACAATCATTCATTTAATGAAATTTGCAATAACAATTAACATAAAAGCATCCCCAGCAAAGGTTTCAGTCAAGATCCTAGAATAGCTACTTAGCCTCCCATAGGCATGAATACATGATAAAATAACAAGGAAGAGTATAAAGATAACATGAAGCTAAAAAAGAGGGAGATGTTCCGAAGGGGAAAAACTTTAATAAAGAGCCCTCACTCTAAAACCAACCCTTCCTTTAACTTCTCTTAACTTCCAATTCTCTCCTCAAGTGTTCAAGGTACTCATCCTTGCTTGGTCACTACTTGAATGCTTCTACTTGTGTTCATGACCCTTTATATAGGCATCATAGACCCAACAGTTCAGCATGGGTTAAGTATAGAGCTCCCAATCATCAGTAAAGACCTTATAGTGCAATATGGGCCAAATATGGAGCTCTCAATCATTATAGGAAATTAAGGTTTTTGGCGATGTGCCTAGGCTAGGCGAATATGGCACCAAGGTCTTAACTCTTTGGTTTTAGCACCCGAGCCCTAAGATTATGATGTCTGGGTGTGATGTTCTAGAAATGCATGGTGCCTAAGCACTGGTTTTTTGGCGCCCGGGCGCTATTTCTCCAGACATGCTTCCTTCTTCCATAGCATTTAGTGCCTAGGCACTGCTTTTCTGGTACCTGGGTGCCAATTCTTTAGAATTCACGCTTGAACACTGATCTTCTGGCATTTGGGCACTAATTTTCTAGATATGCTGCCTGGGCACTAGCTCTGTGGCGCCTGGACACTAGCCTTTTGATCTTTTGCACTTCTCCTGTCATTTTAGTCCTTTTTCCTTAAATATCCTTCAATTCTTTCCAAAACTAATGTTAACTAAAACTTTCAAGTTTAAATATGAAATCCTGGATTGTTTTTCTAAAAAATTGTGATATGTGTTCAATTAAAGTTTCCTTAAGGCTTTGCCTTGGAAAGTTAACAAAGATAACTTTCTTTTATAGGGTTATCACATAATTTCTTCATGTAACTTTTCAATACTAAGCTCCCCATAACAACCAGCAAAAAACTTAATCCTAAGCCTTTGATACCATTTGCTAAAAAATGACATTATATAATAATAATGTCCTTAATAGGAGATTACATGTTAATGAACACTAACTTGGATTTGAAGACGTGTTGGCCATAGCTTACAGAGCAATAGGGACAAACAACCTACAGTGCCCAATGTTCACTAAGAAAGAGCAGAGATACAAAAGAAAGAAGGCCAGAGGGAGATAGAGAGAGAGTTACCAAAACAAGAAAGGGGCTTCATACATTCACAAAGTGTTCCATGCCCTTCCTTAAATAACAACCTTAAAATAATAATAAAATGTATTTTATTTTATAAAATATAAGCCTTATCTCTAATTGACTCAATAAATGAGTTTAATTTCTCTCATCAGTTCTTTGTTAATGATCTGATGGGATAATCACTGATCAACAATGAGCTGTAAGTTGGGGTCTCTACTTAAATAGGCCTATGACTAATCCAACCCATCATGGATTACATATAATGTCAATGAAGACCCAATCCTTTCTTGGTTTAGTCTAATATTGATTGTCTAATTAATATTACACAAAATTATTCTAATAATTGGATTAATGCTAATCCATAAAATAATATGAAATTATTCCAACAAGCAAGAGAATGAATTCTTACATCACTGATTCCAAGAAAGTTTCACTAATACGTAGCATAGCATGAGAAAAAAAAAATGGAAAACATAGTAACTTGGAGAAGTAAGTTGCAACAGAATAGGGAAGGGGTAACTCAACAACCTAAATGATTAAAGCTAGATGGAAGAAACTGAGCTAAGCCATGATAAAAACCAAGAACTTAATGCGGCCAAAGGAGCAAAATAATACAACAATAATTCAAACACTTATGCATCTAAAACATGAAATGAATGAGCATTAAAAACACTGCAATCCTTGACCATAAGAAAGTGGAATTACGAAATTATCAAAATTATGACAACAACAATAAACTGCTCTAGCAACATTCTTGGATGCATGACAGAGCCATACCTCTCCTCCTCTTGGCTCAACTTTTCTTTTAAGTTTTCCTCTTCCTTCTTCCTTTCTCTTATGTCTCCTTCTCTTCGTTCAGCTCTTTTATTTTCTTACAGTTTTTTATTTACCTTCTCTATCCATCCCTATTTTGTCTCACTAGAGCAGAGAGAGCTCTTTTCTTTTCTTTCAGCTCTCCTCACCTCTTTTGTAACTCTTCTTTCGGTTTCATTTTTTAGCTTATTCTCCTTCCTATGTTGCTTTAGTATTGAACTCTTCCTCATTCACAATGATTTCTCCACTTCACTCCCTACTCCTTCCTCTCTTTCTCACTCGAAACTCACTTTTTTTTCTCTCTAAATCTCTTCTTACCTCTATGAGAACTCCCATTCCCTCTCATCTCTCAAACTCTCTTCATCTCAAGCTCCCCCTTAGTCTCTCGGCTTTCTCCCTTTATAGATACTTTAGCCAACATTCCTTGCTCTTGTCCCCTACATCAATAGACGTGTAGAGGTGGCACATGGCTGCAGCAGAGTGGCTTTGTTGGCCACTTGTGGCAGGGAGGGAACAGGTTAATTCTCTCCCTCCTCTGCCAAGTTATCCTCATATATATATATATATATATATATATATATTTTTTTTTTTTCTTTTTGTCATTTTTTTTTATTATTTTGATTCTCCTAATATTTATTCTTAAAGTCCCTAATTAGCTATTTTCATGCCATTTGAAGATGTTATTTGAACCTTGTCATTCTTAATTTCCTTATTTTACTTAATTAATAATTAATTGATAAATCAATTAATTAAATAATTAGTTAATTAAGGATGAGGTGTTCATAGGTGTATATGTCTAATGGTAAGTTAGAGTAAGTTTATATTTTCTAATCCGATATGTTGATGATATCTTGCTTGTTGCTAAAGAATTTCTTATACATATGTCATTACTGTGTCTAATGTATGCAAAGAAATTTCTTGGATACTTGCAAGGAATTAAATATTGTATACTTGTATTGATAGTTAGATTCCACTTGGTAGATACAATGGAATCCACTTGTATTATTGGCTAGAAAGGCCCTCTAATGAAAGATGAGCTTGTGGCATGCTTTGAAAACACTACTCATGATTTATGAATGTGAAACTTTATTTTAGGACTTGGAATTATTAATAGTATTACCAAGTTGTTGAAAATTTATTGTAATAATTTTGTAGCTATCTTCATATAAGGACAACAAGTATTTCAAGGTGCTAAGTATATGGAATTGAAATACTTTGTCGTTAATGAAGATGTCCAAAAACATACAGTGTCAATAAAACTTATTAGCACCAACCTTATGAAAGTTGAACCTTTAACAAAAGGGTTATGACCCAAAATATTTAAATATCATGTCATAAATATGGGCATTATTGATATTAAGGATTGTTGAACATTATTAAAGTATTGTATTTTGACACTGTGAGCTCTCTAATAGATATATTTTTGATTTACCTGTTAATTAAGTATTATATACATGAATGAATCAGAATGATGATAACATGTTTTGTCTTTGTTAAAGACATTATGTTGGGCCAATTATGCACTTCTCACTTATATGTCATAATAAGGAAAAGGGACTCGTATTGTAGTACGTGAAAGGGAGTATGTTGAATAAATGATGTACAACCGCTATGACTCATATTAGTTCTTATCTTTATCTATGACAAATAAGGTAATCAATGTATGAGAAATTAGTCATTTCTATGTGCATTATGATCTATTTGACAATGAAGGAATGCAATATCACATGAGCCAAGTGGGAGAATGTATGACTTAAGTTGGCCTAAGTGATATTGATTAAGCAATTGATTAGTTAAACTCATAATTAAAAGAGCTTATTTCTAATCGGTTAATTAAGGAGTAGTTTTCTCATATTATCTGTAACTAACCACTTGATGGGAGTAGTTAATAAAATATCTGATAATTTGAAAATTGAAATTTGAAATTTAAAATTATTGGATAATCAATGGTTATCAGATAATCATGATCATTATCTAATAATAAATGTTTATTTGGAAATTGGTTCCTACCTCTGCCTATAAATAGGGGTTATGTGTTTTCTCCTAAAAAATTAAGATAGACTAAAAGATGGAAACATAACTTTCCTCTTTCTCATAGCTCTCTTATGAGATTAGGAATCTAAGGGTTCACGACAGTTGAGCAATGGATCAAGGTATGGATTCTTCCCTAAATTGATAGTATTGTATATTGTATGGCATATGAAAATTTATGAGTTCCTAAGATATGATAAACTATAATTAATTGATGATTTTTATCATCAGGATTAGATAGAAATTAAGAAATCCTTACATTCAAAAGAATAGTATTCTTGCATCATGCCTCTGAAATCCCTAAATATTTGAACCATTATTTGATATATGATTTGCTTTTAAAATGATGGTAGCCAATATTCTAGTAAATCTCTATAAAATCATAATCAACATTCTTCTACATGGTCCAAATGACTTAATGATTTCAAGACCCATGATTATTTATATTCCAAAAAGAGAAAACTAAATGCATGAATCATAATATTAAGTCCTCTATAAGCAAGTTTGACCTTCCATGTATCACAATGCATGTATATTTCTCAACCCACTATAACTTAATGAATAAACCCAATGCTTATCTTGGGTCTTCTTTATGTTGTTTATTCTTTAAATATAAATGTGTACACAAAGTGAGAAAAAAACTCAAATCAAATTAAATAGGAACTTTATTACAAATGATGATTAAATACTCAATGTCGAATTAAGTCACATACTGGCTATATGATCTTTGAACATTATTGGTGGTATGCCTTTCATTAAAGAAACAACAATCAACAACTCAGTCCTTATGCGTTCAATGGAAACTTTTTTTTTTTAGACACAATCCTAAATTTCTAAGTACTTGACATAGATATGCTTATTTCAACTTCTACTCTTATCATCCTTAGCCAGAAATACATTAGTTGAGTTATCGCAATACATTCTCAATATCCTATAGATAGAATATACAATTCTATGCCCAAAGATAACACTCTTAAGCCATACACCATCCAAGGTTACCATAAAATAAGACACGAACTCAGCTTCCATTGTATAAATAGCAGTCAAAGTCAACTTTTTGCTCCTCTAGGACATGGCTCCACCACCATGCATAAGGATATAACTAGATGTTAATTTCCATGAGTTAATGCAACTAGCAAAATCCGAATCAGAGTAGCCTACTAATTCAAGGTTCTTAGTCCATCTATACATCAACATGTAATCTTTGGTACCTTTGAAGCACCTCATAACCATTTTTACAACTCTCTAATAATTCAGTCATAGATTACTCTGATATCTGTCTAATATTCCAACAACAAATGCAATGCCAAGTATTACATCCCAAAGACCTAGATTGTGACCCACCTTGATAATAAGGACAAGCCCTGCTCTTACAATCCTAAAATATTCAAAATAAGATTTATCTATCTAGGTTAAGGTACTTAAGAACTGCATGTGGTCTACCAGATATATTTACAATATATACATACAAAAATCAAATCTCTAAAACAAAATGTCACTAAAAGCACAAAATAAGAGGTCTCGGCCTTGTGGAATGATGCAAGGCTCCCCCAACAAATCTCTAACCTCTATCCTCATGTCCCAGGGTGTACTCGAGCTAATTATTTGAAATAATAAAAAATGAATAGGTAGCATCCTAGAAAAATATAATAACAAAACTATACAATAAAGGAAAAAGTTTAAAGGAACGTTTTCACAAGGAATTTGGTGGAAATAAAATTTATCTCTATCACAAGTTAAAAATAGTTACAATAAGTAATGAACATTATGAAATTTTCATAAACAAACAATTATACAAAGAGCTTTGAGAAACCAATTGTAAAATCATTGCTTTTAAGATAGAAACTGACGTAAGACATCTATTGTGCGCACCTAGCTTATGGGGTAATCACCATATTTGCCCTCAAGGGTGATCTAACCAGTTGGTCATGAGCCCAAGCTCTTGCTACCTCATTTTATCCATTCATGTGTGATGGATGTCACATAAGGCTAGCATCTCCTACCATCTTACTAGCTAGGTGTTTCCAAGGAGCACCAATGAAGAATTTCATTCTTCACAATGATTTAGCCCATGCATGATTTCAATTAGTAAAAAGTGATGAATTGTAATCCTTTTTAAAATAAAATGAAAAGAGCTTCGTAAGCTAAAATGAAAAATAAAAGAGAAGCAACAATACATGATCTTCAAGACAATTATGCGAACAAGTTAGTGAATGGGCATGCTATTTGGTCATCTGGTTACCAAAATAATTTTAGCTAGCTCTAGCTTCTCTCCTTACCCTCAGGGAAGTGCTCTCACGATAGGCCCCCTGAAAGTTGAAACGTAAGGAAACTTTTAGAAACAAAAAAGAAAACATCGTGACAGTATGCTTCACTTGAGGAACATTAAAGGAGAAGGCCACAACTAGGTAAATTCAATGCAACATCTAATTCTCTCTTTTATATAATATGCACAATCTTTAATAACATCAATTTTTTATAGGGCTAATGCTAGCCTATTAAAAGCTAGGTAAATTCAATGCAACATCTAATTCTCTCTTTTATATAATATGCACAATCTTTAATAACATCAATTTTTTATAGGGCTAATGCTAGCCTATTAAAAGCAATTCAGGTTAATTAAAAAATTAAAGAAAATGAAATTGGTCCATTGAAATACATTTTTATTTATTCTTTATACGATGATAAGTTGTATTAAGTATTGACTGTATAAATTTATATAATACAATGTGTACACCAAACAACTAATAAAAATAAATTAAATTATCTAAACTTATATAATCCAACCTTATAAAACATGTTGAACGAGGATTAATTGTACATATCCTTTCAGTGAAATATTGATAATTGGGAAGCATAGAATATCAATTTAAAAAAAAAAAAAAAGGACAAAAGAAGACTAATTTTTTGGTCATGGGTGATATCGATCGCGTTGAAGTGAGCTGTTGGCCTTGTTAGTCTTTTCCATAATAAAGCTTTCTCAAAATATAATTTCTTAAAGTAGATCGCTTGTAAAGCTAGCCTACCCATGGCAAAACCTTTCCGTCCTGGTATCATAGGCAGTCATGTTTTGTCCAAGCTTGAAAGCACTGATTTACTCAAATCTTAATTTGGATTTTATGCATTCCAGTATTAAATGCTCGTTCAGTTAAAATAAATGTACGAATATGATTGTCTGCATATAAAGTTAAGAAGTTGAAATTGATAATATTTAATTATTAAAATTAATAAAATTTGAAAAATTAATCTAACTATATATATTTAATCAACTGTACAATTAATTTTACAGTGCACATTAAAAAAAAAACCAACAGTAAACAATCCATCCTCAAATCCATGATAACCAGAAATCTTCAACTAAATGAGCATGCCATTTCTCAAACTCGTTTTCTATATTCTCCTTCTTGCCTTGTTCAATTTGGCCACTACCGAAGCAGATGGCTCTGTTTACTTTGACCATGATAGCGCAATCAATGAAATGTCTAAGTATGCAATTTCCTCGCAAGCGCGAGGCTTATATTTCTTGTCCTTTTGGTTCCTAAAGGTTGGGAAACTAGGATTGGAGCACCATGATTGACTAAAGAATTAATAATCACTAATACTAATTTTTTTCCTCTTTTTAAATTTTCTCTAAAAAAATTTAGTATACAAATTTCTCATCAAATATGGAGTCCCTTTTATACTTGCACTATTTTCTTGGGCCACCTTTCATGCTTCCGCAATAATTTCTTTAATATAACACATAAGCCAAAATTAATTATAGCTATTGAGTATTTATATAAAATTTCAGATATTTTCAATCATTACATTCTTGAGACAAAAATAAATCAAACCAAAAAGGTTAAATCCACAACGACCATGGATTCCGCTTTGTTGGGCTGTTCCAGTTCTGTCTAAATTTTTTCTGAAGAAATTTATTATATAAATTTCTGACATACTTTTAACAAATAAATATTTTAATGAAAATCTTATAAATATATATTTTTTATTGATAACATGAAAGTGAAGTTTTCAAAATAAACATATAATTTTTTTTATCACTCATGATTGATTTATAAAATTCTCTTTTTGAACATAATGTAATTTATTATAAAATTTATTATTAAAGATAAAAAATCTAAATCCAAATGTAATCAGATTTTCCTCAAGTAGACTGCTAATTGAAAATAGAGATATCCTGTTACTATACAATGCATCAAGAATGTAAGAAAAAATTGAACCCACACCACACCCCATTTCCACAGTAGCAGGAGGCTGGATGCAATCAATTTCGCTAATTGAGGCTCATTTTCCGTGGCAACACCTTCTTGCCTCTAGGAAACACAAGTCCAGTCTTGTGAAGCAGATGAGTATGCCAGTTCACAAATTGGAATCCTATTTCCTCCTTCTCGCCTTCTTCAATTCTGCCGCTACCGTAGCAGATGACCCTGTTTACATTGACCACAATTGCACAATCAGCAGAAACTTCACTTCCAACAGCGCCTTCCGATTCAACTGTAACGCTCTTTTGTCTGACTTATCTTCCAACACCGCCGGCACAGCCTAACTCTACAACACACTGCCGTTGACACAAAGAACAACGACGCCGTTTATGGACAGTTCATGTGCCGCAGCGACGTCCCCCGTCAGCTTTGTCAAGAGTGCGTTACAGACGCCACCTATCGAATAGCCTCTGAGTGTCACCACAAGAAAGAGGCGATCATTTGGTATGACAAGTGCTTGGTTCGCTATTCCGACCATTCTTTTTTCTCTACCCTCCATGAACTGCCTACGGCTAAAAGCTTGCTGAGTAGGGCTCCTGAGTATCGTACCGAAGGTACTGGGAAATTTGAAACAAGTGAAGCAAACCTTAGTGGTGCATTAGACAACAAAATGAATGATGCGGTGGTGGAAGCAGTGGAAGCTCGGGTTCCAGGTACCACGGAACTGGCAACAATTGAAGTTAATTGATTTAACAATTTACCCCATCCACTACTAAGCACTATTCTTTTCAATCTGACATTTGAATTTGTTTGAGTAAATATGCAGGTATGTAAATTTATTTTTTTACATGAGTTGTTTCTTCAGATTTAATTATTCATGTCAGTCCTATGGTTGGATCAAATTCTATATTTACTTTATTTTATAGGGGATAAATTTAATATTCACGTGTAGGGAACTACAAACTTTAAATGAATATTTTGAATAGAAGAATAAATTTTAAACTTATAGTGCAAGGAGATATATTTAATTTTTACCAAATTGGAGCTGACTACGAATTGATACAAAATTTTCGTTTGATTTAAACAAAAAGTTATTTTAGACCGCTAATTGGTTTCTTTTGGTAAACAGAGGATGACCAATATTATATAGACCTTTAATGCTTAAGGCAACAAAACCTATACTAGTTTCTAAATGACTTTTGGTTCTTCAAAATGTAACTCTCTTAATTAGGTATTCAATAAATTTTTAATTATTTTTTCAATGACCGAAACCATAATGAAAATAATGATTTACTCAAAACAAAAATGTAAAATTTGAGTTGCGTACTTCAAGTCATTGACTTGCTTCTAGTTTCTCCATCCATCCCATTGCTATGCCCAATTGTCGCTAATAATTTAAACAAAAAATACATAAACCCATGACTTAATCACGAAGCTTTCATTTTTTTCTTTTGATAAATAGAGTACCCTACTTTTCTACGCTACAACTGCTCAAATAACAAAAACTTTTCTGCGAACAATGCCTACCAAAACAGCCTCACACGTCTCAACTTCTCCATATCTTCCAAGATCGCCAAAAACACTGAATTCTACATTAACGACACAATCACCGGAGAGCAGTCAGACACCACATACGGTCTCATCATGTGCCGGGGTGACGTGCCCCCTAGCCTCTGCCGTCAATGTGTCCATGATGCAATCCAGCAATTATACATTAAGCGCCCTTCTTCCAAGGAGGCCATCGTTCGGTATGACATGTGCATGTTTCGCTATTCCAACCATTGTTTCTTCTCTACCTTGAGCACAGTGCCTAAAGTCACTCTGTATGATGCGGAGGACATGCCACAAGACCAGCAACAAGGCTTCAGTCTGCTATTATCGAAGACGTTGGATGAAGTAGTGGCTAAGGCAGCGAAATCACGGCCTATAGTAGCTATGAAATTTTCAACAAAAGAAGTAAACAGCGTTATAGAGTTGAAAAAGTTGTACACTCTTGCACAGTGCACACCAGATTTGTCCAGCCAAGATTGCGAAACATGCTTACTTGATGCTCAGCAAGAAATTCCGTTTTGCTGCAGTAGAAGCAAGGAGGAACATTCATGTTTCCTAATTGCCTCTTGAGGTTTGAGTGGCACCAATTTTATCACAATAGCAGTGCAGTTGAAGAAGTTCCAAATGGTTCGCGAACAACTGGTAAAGTAATTAACGATCCAGTCATTTTTTTTAGAGAGAATTCACTGTATATAAATCGCTGGTCCATATTTATTTTCCATTTGTTATCATAAATCATCCTCTACTCCTTGTATATACTTTACAGCATCTAATTAACACATCTAGAAACACATTGTTATGTTAATTAATGCAGGTAAAGATAACGGCCAATCACAAACAATTATAATAGTGGTGGTCCTTACTGTTCTTTCTACCGTGCTATTTTGCTTCGACTACTACTGCTGGCGGAGAAAGAATAGCAAGAGTGATAAGGCTACTCTGATGGAAAGTTGTATGTAATAGTTAAGTAGATATTCAACTCACGGAACTCTTTATTAACTTTAGGGTAGAAAGGAACATAGTTTTATTTTTTAGTGCCTACTTTATACTTTATATATTTGTCTAGTTGGAAGTGAAGGCACCACTTTCGAGTCATTGCAGTTCACTTTAGCTACAATTAAAACTGCAACAAGTAAGTTTTCAGTTCAAAACAGAATCGGCAAAGGTGGATTTGGAGTAGTTTACAAGGTGACAAATTGATGCTATCAAATTAATGCGTATAAATTATGCATATATTTCCATCTCTTTCTCTAATTAATTATGATTTCAGGGCACTCTTCCAGATGGTAGAGAAATAGCTGTAAAGAAATTGTCCAAATGTTCCAAACAAGGTGCAGCAGAATTTAAGAATGAAGTTCTAATAACATCCAAACTTCAACACAAAAACCTTGTGGCATTACTAGGATTTTGCCCAAAAGTGGAGGAGAAAATACTTCTTTATGAATATGTTCCCAATAAGAGTCTTGATTACTTTCTATTTGGTGAGGCATTTCAATTATTCTTTTACCTTTTTGTTAAATTTTTTTATTCAAGTACTAACAGTTTCTGTTTTATTCAAATTATGCATTAAATTTATTTGGTATCCTTTATCATTTGCTTCAGTTATAAGTGTTCTCATGAGAAATTTAATTATATGTCCCCTAAAACAAACAACATTAAGTTGGTCAAGGCATTATAAAATTATTGGAGGAATGACTTGAGGAATGCTTTATCTTCATGAATATTCTCACCATAAAGTAATACATCGCAATCACAAGCCTAGCAATATTTTGTTAGATCACGAGATGAATCCAAAAATTTCAGATTTCGGCATGGTGTAGATGATTTCTGTAAATGAAATTGAAGGATTTACAAATAGAATTGTTGGAACATAGTAAGTGTTTTAATTCATATATACCTTTACTCACTTCTAAAATATATCTTAATATGGATAGTAAAGAAAAAGAGTTGTAAATTAATTAATGGTATTTGAATAATGCTTGATATTATTTATATATATATATATATATATATATATATATATGAAAAATTTGCATTGCTACTTGCTAGTGAATTTATAATGTCCAAAGTGTTCTAATTCTCTACTGGCTAAGATTTTAACATTTTTATGTTTTCTTGTAGTAGCTATATGTCTCCAAAATATGCAATGTTTGGACAATTTTCGAAGAAATCAGACATTTTTAGCTTCGGAGTTATGGGACTTGTCATGACGAATCACAATATGCTGATGGGTTCTTACAATATGGAAGTAGTAAATTTTAATAATTTGTTATTATTAATAATAGTGCCCAAATAATCATCTCAACATTTGGAGAAAACTTAGCAATATTGTTTAAGCTAATTAGTAGGACCTTGATTTGAATTATTAATTTTATATAACTGCAGGCTTGGAAGCAATGGAAAGATGAAAATTTTTTAGACTTATTGAATTCAAATCTGACAAAAGTTGAATCACATAGTGAAATGACCACATGCATCCATATTGGTTTGTTATGTGTACAAGAAAATCCAGATGCTAGGCCTTCCATGGCTATAGTTGTTCAATATCTTAGTAATGACTCAATTCAATTGCCAATTCCTCAAGATCCTACACAGGGTCAAATGGAACCAACCATTAAAGTATTGGAGGGTCAACTTGCCAACCGTTTCCAAATCATTTTCTATCAACGAAATGTCTAGAAGTGTATTATTTCCTCGCTAGCTAGTTGGAAGCTTAGAGTGTGTTTCATCCTTCTTAGATATTGAAGGTTTAGATTTCTTTTGTTATCATTATGTACATCACTTGTGGTCTTTTTTCTTGAAAAATTTATATAATAACAAGTTGACCATTTTCCATTAGGGATAAGTTTTTCTGCCTCCTTTTCTTTTGTTGTTCATTAAGATGTTCTGCTACTTTTTTTTGTCTTTTATTATTATTTATTTATTTTTTTGCAATTTTTTAAGCATCTATTGCTTAGGAAACTCACTCCTTAAAATTGATTTGTATTGGAGTTAGTATGCTATTTTTACATGTTTTTATATTTGTTTTGGCTTTAATGTTGATGTTTCTAGCTAGGAAATCCAACTTTAAATGGTTGTTTAGGTTATGTACACGTCTTAGGCTGATTAAATGCAAAAGTGAGCCATGGGTGTGGCATAAAAGGTAGAAAAGTTGTAAGCTATAAAGTAAGCCATGGGCATGACTTAACACCCTATTTTAAAGTAGAAAGATCTTATCCGAATTATCTGCATCGATCTTTTACTCCCCTGGAATGATAAGGATGTGTAAAGATAAGGGAAAATAGAAGGTTCTAATAGATTTTGAGATATCTTTGTGAAGAAAAAAATAACATAGATAAAGAAAACTAAATCAGATGAATTTAGGGAGACTTACTAATTTCTCCTTTGCAACGGAAGTTAGATCTGATTAGGACTAAGATTATTGATCATATGAGATACCCACGGCATGTCAGGTGTCTCAGAGTTTCCACAGCCTAAGTCCTATCTAACTCAATTGTTGAAGTAGGTGTATAATTGAGTGTTGATCCAAATGGATGCAATGCTTGCATGTAAACGTGGTCAACAAGTTGTATAATGATAAGTGGAGTGTCAATCCCTTATTGACTTGGTCTTAATTGCTATTGATTACTTATTCTTAAGCCTTTTTACGAAGTATAACTATATTAGTTAAAGTAAGTAGAAATTCAAATGTTGATTGATTAACTCTATCTAGCAAACCTCATATTTCAACCCTTACTACGTGTAGAATTGCTTTCTTTACAATTAATACTTCAAATCACTTAATGATTGAATTGTTAACCAAGGAATCTCAATGCCTATATGTTTTTGTTGAATTCATATACTTTAGGTTAAATCCTCTAATTCCCTATATGTCTATGGAAATCAGTAGAAATATTACCTCATAAGACCAATACCTAACTATGGATATCAAATACAATCAAGTACTTTTGTCTTGATTACAAATTGCACAAGGGCAAACAGTGATTATATGCATCCAGTTCTGGAACTTAAGCTACCTTATCAGGTTAACCTAAATTCTAAACTTTATCCTAAAATGATCAAACTCAAAAAGCAATGTTCACAGGATGAATATAAACAATTATTCATTAAGTAATTCTAAATCAAAACCTTAATAGAAAAGCAACCCTAGCAGGGGTTTCAGTCAAAATCCTAGAATCAACTTACTAGCCATCATTGAATAAGCACATAAGCAAACAGATGAAAAGAAAATAAAATAAAACCAGAAGAGGGAAGAAGGAAAAATTTAGAGGAGGCACAACTCTGAATGAGCAGTCTACTCTGTAATAGAACCCTTTCCTAGTCACCTTGAAACCCTACTCAAATGTCTCTCCTCTGTAGTGTCACTGTTATTCTCTCTAGCTTGGTTTAATTTGTAACACACCCCCAAGGTCTTATTTGTAGGATTCAAAAACCTCTCAAAGTTTGGATTTGAGTGGTACTAGGTGTCTCAATCCCACTAAAACTCTAATTGGTTAGTTAGGGTTTCTAATGGCATATCAGAATGATAACTTTTTAGCACTTAGGCATGAAGTCTCTAGAATTAGTGCCTTAGCACTAAAATCCTGGCACCTAGGCATTATCTCTTCTCACCAAATTTGGGTTTCCTCTATTATTAGTGCTTGGGTGCTACTATTGTGGCACCTAGGTGCCATGTCTCTCGCTTTAACGCCTAGACATTGAAATATTGGCGTCTGGGTGCTAGAATATTCATGTGTTTCTAACTTTTTCTCCCTTCTTTACTGATGTTGTTCCAACTACATTTCCTGAAAGTTTATCTCTAAGAATTCTTAGATCTTTGCTTCATAAAGGTTAGAGATAAACTTTTAAGTTTAAAATGAAACTTCTTTGAAATCAATGAGATTTTATTTAGATTTAAGTGTTTTTGTTATTAATATTGCCCTAGATAACTCTCTTTCAAAAAGTTATTACACCCATAAACTTGAGGGTTTGCTTATCCTCAAGCAAACAAGTTCAATCATAGCTTCAAACTTTGTCATTATTCATAACATCCAAGAACTACTGGATGTACACAAACCTTTAAGTTGTATTAATCCTGCCAATCAATAAAAATACTATTAAATTCTCAAACATAATGCAATCAATAGACTCATCCTATCTTCTTTTTCTTTCTTCTCTCTACTAGATTTAGTGAGAGAAGGAGTATGAAATTCGATCAAAACATTTGTAATACTAGATTTGAACATGGATTTGTGGATATTTACAATGATGAATAGTTAATTTGGTCAACCTTGCTAAGGGTTTTTGTTAGTTTCTTCAAATGTTGTGAAATATTTCTAACTTTTCTCTTTTGTCCTCTTTTTGGTCATTTTGCAATCCAATTTTGATTGAGTTATCTTTGAGTGAAGGAATGATTCGACCTATTGTTTATTTTGCTTAGAGATGATTATATTCAATTTGGTTTGATTAAATCTATCATTGTTTAATTAAACTAAAGATTAGTGGAAAATTAGTATTAGGGATTGTGATACGCTTTCTTCTTGCGAAAGATGACTTGTTAAACCTGCCTAATGTTCTTGACAAGTTAAAAATCATGACTTTTCAATCTTAATGAAGGTTGTTAGCTAATTAGGAGTTTGTTTGAGAGCTTTTCTTAAGCAACATATCTAATGAAGTCCAAGTTACTATAACTTGTTAGTAACTATAGCTATTTACCCAAAAAAAAAAAAAGAGGAAATTTATCTTAGTCAAGGCCAATGATCAACTTAGGTGGAACAAATAATATAATTCTTAGTTAGATGTTCACTCCTTGATAGACTTCTTTAATTTGCCTTTTTCTTTATCTTGAACTTACTTGCTTCAAGGTTGTTTGCTTGTTTAATTTCATTAATTTTAGTTGTTTTTATTTTGTTTTATTGAAAAACCCATTTTATTTCTTCTTCTATGTGTATTCTCCTTCGTTATTCTCAAGTGTTGAAATCGTCAATTCTCATGAGTACAACCCTACTCACTTTTATTGCAATTATTTTCTTATTTTCGTTTGAGAGTAGGCTTTATTTTTAATTTTGTGGATTCAGCACCCACCAGCCACTCTGAAGATGCCAAGCACCTTAGATAATGTGGTCCATTCTATGCACAGGATGAAATTCTCATCCACCAAAACAGTTACTAGGCATGTTTTCCAACAGGTTCTATAATGTTGAAGGGAGCTATCACTAAAACGAAAATACGGGTCGTATCTCGAAAGCTAGAAGTAGCTCGTGTTTTCACTTGTATCCATTAAAGACTCCAAGGAGCCTGGTACTAGAGAACTACTTTCCAACCATTAATATCCTCTGGAGAGGGTTTTTTGTCTGTCCATCAAACCATTGCCGATAAGGAAACCTTATACAGCTGAGCTGGGAGAGTTTAATGAAACAATAGGTGAAGGTCATTAAGATCAGGGGGATGGAAAGAGCAAGGAGTAGAATAGTGTTCGAAAAAATAAAGAAGGGGGGGAGAGCATAACAGGTAAGGGTCAGAGGAAGAGTGAAAGGAAGGTCAACGTGACCATGCAAAAAGGGGGTTGGTAGGAAAAGTGTAGAGGCAATGATGAATGGTAACGTTCAAGGCGTGACGGAACTAGTAGTCTATGAGGTATTGCGGAGTTCAAGCATTGCCGTTGGGAAGTGGCTGTAGTGGTGGCGTGGGGAAAACAAGGGCAGCGAAGAACAGACAAAGGAAGTTGCAGTGACGTACGCATGTGAGAGATTTTCTCTCACTTCACAGGATTCAAACTCATATATATATATCATAATTGAAAATAAAAAATTAATAATGTATGTATACAAAAATTTTATAAGTATTTATGTAAAATCTATCAAAATGGAAACTTATAAAGCGTAGAATATGATTTCGTACCCATCCCCTAACTACCTTGTGAAATATTTTTCCCTCTGTTCTTATCCTCACAATCAAATTAAATTTTTTGATTTTATTTACATTTTAAAACTAAGAGAGACAAAATAAGTAAAATCCATTTATGGACAAACTATTGATCCTTTATGTTTATTGTTTACTTCATTTTCATATATTAGAAGAAAAAAACAGTATCTCACATCGATTAATGCATAAATATCATCAAATGCAACTTCAAATGCATAAACACTTTTTTACATTTCAAAATTGCATGTAACCCATTAATTAATGTAATTTATCAAAATTCTAACGTAACTAATAAAAATTTACACATAACAATTGCGCATTAGATGAATTATCATAAATGCAGAAAGCATAATGTCAATTTTTCTCATCGCTTCAAATAAAAATTTATAAGGTTACAAATTCTTAACTTAAAAGTTATGATTTAAACAACAAAACAAAATGAATAAAATCAATTAACTTTATTTGACTGAAATTTTTATATTGAAATAATTAATATCATAAACAAAAATAAAATAAGTATAATTTATTAAAAGCACAAAAAATAATAATTATATCCACTCATGTATAAATATTATCAACTATAACTTTAAATATACCAAACATATTTTCACGTTTTAAAATTGCAACATAACTCATACATTTATACAAATCAATTAGACACTAGATGAATTATTATAAATGCAGAAAGACCTACAACATAACAAATTTGAAAGCATGAATTATTGTAATCCAATCATAAGAGGGGATAAAAAAAAAAAAATAGACATTGTACTTGTGGCTCGGAGATATTTTGAAAACAATACCATTATGCCATCCAAATCTCCCAAAAGAAAAATACTAAAATATAATGACTAAAATTGATATTTTTTTAATTTTAAATGGTTATAAATAAAATAATAATTGAAATGATCCAAAAAATACAAACAAATATATCAAATAATTAAATCTAAAATTAAAACACTCAAACAATATCTTTATACCTTAACAATCAAACTAAAAAAATAAAAGAATTAATTAATAATCACTGATTTTTCTTAAAAATCAACTAAATAAATAATATTTAGTGTATGAAAAGTAAATAAATAAATAAACACACACACACACATATAAGAGGGCACACACACACACACACACACATATATAAGAGGGCTTGCCCTCTAATGAGTCCACAAGGGACCTGCGTACAATTAAAAATGAATTTGTTAGAGAGTGTCGCTTTCTTTTTAGACGATATATTTTGTACGGTTTAAAAATTCTTAAATTATTACTTTTAATTATAGTGACCAGAAGTAGCATTAGAAGACAGATAATTACCAAGAGCTTTGGCCTTTGTCATTTAAAAAAGAAAATTAATATGCGCATAAAAAATTTTACTAAAAGATTAAATATTATCACAAAAATAAATTTACATATAAGGTCTTATAAAATTGCATATAGTCTTTTAAAAATAATAAAACTTACATATAAATTACCGTATAATTACATATGACCCCAAAAATGTTGGTTTCCCTTCACCCCATCTTTGTTGGCATGTTTTGCAGTGTTCCCTGACTGTTTTAGGAGTCATAGAGAAGAGCAACACCTTGTCAACACCACAAAGATGGATGCATGTTGTTACGACTGTTTTTGTCTTAGCGTTAAAACTTGAGGTTTACAAACTCTTGTACATAAAATTCTATAATCTTGTACATAGAATTCTTTAGAAAACCCTAAGAACACATGTTGTAATCTAGAAGGAGGATATTCTATGGATATTCTTTAGATATTCTAGGTCTTAGATATTTTAATGGAGGGTTCTAGAGAACCTTTCTCTACCATTAGATTAGGTTGATCACTATTGAGGAGGTGGAGTTGTATAAATAGGGGTTGCATCCTCATTTGTAAATCATCCAAACATTCAAGCTTCAAAGCATTCCAAAGCTTTCTCTCTCTCTCTCTCTCTCTCTTGCCTTCTTACATATTTTTCTAGTCAATTTAGTTCATTGAGGTAGGCTGACTTAGCTACCATGAAAGGTCGAAAGGAGCTAAGACCGCACGTGAGCTTGTTAAGAGGAAAAGCTCATGACATGTGGTATCAGAGCAGGTTTAGGTTCGTATTGTGCACACTTAGGAGCATGGTTAGAAACGTTGAGGGTACCACTTCATTCATTATTGTGGAGTGTGGAAGGGAAGTTATCCCTGCCCACCAAGGCGGTAAGAAGAAGCGTGACCATAGCAAGGCTCAGGAGCATGCTGCTTTTGAGCAAATTGTAAGGAATCTTGGAGAAAAGCTCGAAAGTCAAAAATGACGTTGTCTTGTTAGATAACCATATGTTCAAGCAACTAGGCAGGGTGAAGGATGACATGAGGTACGTGGAGTCACGGTTCAAGTCTATCCAAGTCTTGCAAGTTAGCATCAAGGAGATGCGAGGAGACTTGACATTATGCAAAAAGGGCACTGCTAATAGTGAAGCAACAATCACCATGAACAATCCATCTAAGGTCGACTACTCGAAGCTAACAAAGTTTGATAGGGCTAAGGAGGCCAAGGAAGTTGAGATCTACCTTTGGCAAATGCAACAATACTTCGACAAGCTCAACCTAATGGACGAGACATCGAAGATCAAGACTATCGCTTCCTACCTTGCCGACATAGCAATGCTATGGTGGCAAAGAAGACATGTTGATATGGAGCAGGGCATTGTTTGAATTGATACATGGGAAGACTACAAGAAGGATCTTAAGCGACATTTCTACCCAGAGAATGTCGTTTTACCAGCGCGCAAGAAGCTGAGGGAGTTGAGGCAACGAGGTACGATCTGTGACTATGTGAAATATTTAACAACCCTTATGCTTCAAATCCCCAACTTGTCCTAAGAATATCTACTCTTCAACTTCATAGATAGGCTACAAAGTTAGGCTAAATAGGAAGTACAACAAAGGGATGTTTGAACAGTCAATGAAGCCATAACCATTGCCAAGTCCTTAGTGGACTACCACGAAGGCCAAGTAAAAGCATCTAAGAAGAATGATTAGAACTTTGCCACAGGTGGGGGAGAGAAACGTGAGGCTTTGGGGAGGGACAACCAACACAAGCCACCATTAAAGGGAGAAAAGAAGAGCTTGGGCCGAGACAAGTTCGAGGCCAAGAAGAAGACCTTTGTGTTAAAGGGTGGGTGCTTTATGTGTAAAGGACCACATGCCATGAAGAACTATCCCATGCTTGGTTCTTTATCGACAATATTAAAGCAACAAAAGGCTGTGGCTCGAGAGGACGAGGTGAGCAAGATAGGATCACTCCAAATCCTTAGTGCCCTCAAGGCCAAACCGATGTCAATGACGTTGAGCAAAGGGTCATGTACGTTAAAGCATATATAAATGGGAGACCAACAAGGGTGTTAGTTGATACGGGGGCAACCCATAACTTTGCGACCAAGGAGGAGGCCAAGAAGCTTGGTCTTAAATGGACGAGGGGTGAGGGTTGGCTAAAAATTGTCAATGCCAAAGCTAAACCCCTCAATGGCATAGCACGAAGGGTAGATTTACACCTAAGCACTTGGAAGGGCCATATGGATTTTTCAGTGGCTCCAATGGACATTTATCAAGTCATTCTAAGGTTGGACTTCTTGAGATAGGTAACTATTATCCCTATGCCTTCCTTTAATAAAGTGTGCATACTTGAGAAGGGGTCACCATGCATGATCCCAATAATGGAGACACCTAGTGATCGAGTTCGGGAAGCTAAGCACTTGTCGGCTATGCAACTAACCAAAGGGGTGAAGAGAGAAGAACTGACATTCTTAGCCACTCTAAAGATGGACAACAAGTCGAAAGGGCCGAAAGACGTACCACCAATCATTCAAGTCATCCTAGAGAAAGACAAAGATGTGAGGCCTACAAAATTGCCCAGTAAGCTACCATTTAAGGGGGAAGTGGATCGTAAGAATGAGCGGAGTAAAGCCACAGGGTGGAGTCCAGGAACACTCAAGATGACTAAGTCTTGGGAAGACCCAAGCCGAAGGTTTTCACACCGAGCACCACCTATGATAACAAAATCTTACGATAAAGAAATTGAAAAGGCGCTCATGACAAATAAGGTGCATAAATGGGGCATTTCACATGAAACACACTATCTGATCAAGTGGAATAGGCTATGTGAGTCAGAAGCAACATGGGGGAATTCGAGAAAGACTTAAGGCAGTTCCCAGATTAACTCAAAGCACACGAGTAGACGAAGACGTCGCCAGATTAGGTGGGGGAGAATGTCATGGCCTTTTTCGTCTGGGCATTAAAATCTGATGTTTACAAACTCTTGTACATAGGATTCTATAGTCTTGTACATAGAATTCTCTAGAAAACCCTAGGAATACATGGTGTAATTTAGAAGGAGCATATTCCATGAGTATTCTTATGGATATTCCTCGGATATTCCAAGTTTTAGATATTTTAATTGAGGGTTCTTGAGAACCATTATTTACCATTAAATTAGGTTAATCACCATTTTTCATTGAGGAAGTAGAGTTGTTTAAATAGAGGTAGAATCTTCATTTGTAAATCATCCAAGCATTTAAGCTTTAAAGCATTCTAAAGCTCTCTCTCTATTTCTTGTCTTCTTTCTTTTTTGCCTAGCCAATTTAGTTTATTGATGTAGATTGACTTAGCTACCGTCAGAAACGGAAAAGAGTTACGTCCACTCGTGAACTTAAAACAAATCCATGACAATGTGTTGACTTCTCAATGAGATTAGATGTCTTTTACGACCTTCACGTTTCCATGAATATTGCTTCCTTCCAAATTAATCTTATAGAACCGTTGAATTTCAACAATAAAATTGTCCCAATGGTTACTTCTGAAAATTCTGGAGCTGACTCATGCCACTCGAATCCATCTACCTCAAAAACTCTGTAATTTTGTAAGGAAAAAAACAGTTAGCATAAATCTTATTTACCATTTTCTTCCACACAAGTATCATATTTCTTGCTTGTTCTCCCACGAACATACAGAAATTAAAGATAGCAAACACTACCAAAGCAACTATTAGGAAAATGAATTCAAGAATTACTTCGTTCAAAGATTAGTTACAGTATCCCAGCATGCACACGTCGTACCAGTTATGCCCTCTTTGTCAATTGGCAAATGGCTTTTTTATCTCTCCAGCTGCGGCGAAGATGCATCCAGATCAATGGCAATAGCATTTCTATTCTTTGAACTCTTACAATATAGAAAACAAATTATTTTGCATCATGACTGGAACATGCCCCATTAAGTGAATCAAGCAACTCTGCTGTTGTAAAAGCTCAAAGAACTATTCTAATGTCTTATAATATACGTACCAAAAAAAAAAAGAAGTTCTGAATTTCTCTCATGAGAAAGCCCTTTGAATAATAGAGACAATCCCAACAAGATGAGGGACTGACGGATGTTTCAGGGACAACAATTGGGTTCATAGCTTCTGAACTCTGCTACATCAGAAGGATAACTTGAAGAAATCTCCACTGGGGAATTAGGTGCCCCATTCTTGAAGAAGAAAGTGATTGAGAATGCAGATTATTCAAGTCTCTCCAAGGGCATCATGCGTTAGTGTTCTGACGCTGCAACCAACCTGAAGTTTGTAAGGATTTAGAACTATATGAACTCAACCAGATTGATATAAAACATAATTTGATGATTTAAACACACATTGGATGGAAGAACACATATGATGAGTCTCTTTATCGAGGGTAAACTTCAGTAATAGATGCTTCATTTTTAGACCATGGAACTGAACAAGTAGATTGATCAGAATTAACGCCATTTTTCAGCCTGTTAGGTGTTCTTCCACGCATAAAAGATGCTGGTTGTCGAGGTAATGACAAAGTAACAGAATAACTGTTGAGCATAAGTGCTATTGTTGCCATTGAAGGTCTATCAAATGGATTCTCCTGAACACATAATAAAGCAATATGGATGCATCTTATGACTTCATTTCTTGAATAAGAATCTCTCAGTGCTGGATCCAACAACTCCAAAGGTGTTTTTTCTGTCCAGTTTTTCCAAGCCTGTGGTTACACAAGGAATCAGTGTTCAAATTTGGAATCTGTCAATTTTGACCCACCAAAATCTATTTTCCTTAGGCATTTGAACTAACATTGAGGATGAAAGAATGCAAGAAAGATGTTATACACAGGTACTTACATAAGTCAAGAGGTCATCAGCTTGATGTGATTGGTAAAAATCAGTATTTTTTTTGCCAGTAACAATCTCCAAAACTAAGACACCAAAGCTAAATACATCTGATTTCACGGAAAACTGTCCATGCATTGCATACTCTGGAGACATATAACCACTGCAAAGAAGGATTATTAATCCATAGATCCAGGAAAGATGATGGAAAACTATAGCCAAAGACAATAGAATGGCCTAAAACTTACTAAGTCCCAACTATTCTTCCTGTATTTACTTGAGTCTGATCGCCTTGGAAGATTTTTGCCAGGCCAAAATCTGAAATCCTTGGGTTCATATTGGCATCTAATAGAACATTACTAACTTTGAGATCACGATGTATTATTCTAAGTTGAGAATCTTCATGAAGATAAAGAATTCCTCTAGCAATCCCTACTATGATCTTGTAACGTCTTGACCAATCTAACATTAGTTTCTTTTCAGGATCTACAAAATTTGTCAAAATGGAATTATCAAGTTAGTCATAAAAGGGTTACTGAGCAAAAAAGGTAACACCATGTGAATAGTATGAAGCGATTATGCTTTTGAGGTACTGTATAATTTTAGATGTTTGTTGCAATGAATTATTTGCATAAAAGACTAGATTTATAGAGATGCCAAGAACTTGAAGAGTTGTGCAAAGGTTCAAACCAAAGAGAAAGTGATCAAGACTTTTGTTTGGAATATATTCATAGACAAGTATCTTCTCCTGCCCCTCCAAGCAAAATCCCAATAGCCTCACTAAATTCCTATGTTGAAGCTTGGCTACAAGAACAGCTTCGTTCCTAAATTCCAAAGCACCCTGCAAGGAGGTTACCGACAACCTCTTCACAGCTATCTCCTGTCCGTTAGGTAGGATTCCCTGAAAATATGCTACATATCAAACCAATTTGCTTAATTTTGTAGAGAAGTATGACATCAATTTACATTACGAATGAAGTTATTTACCTTATAAACTGCACCAAATCCACCTTGGCCAATCTTCTTCTCATCTGAGAACTTGTTTGTGGCAGCTTCTATTGTAGCCAATTCAAATTGCAAAGACTCTATGTCTGTAAGATCATTCCGAACTACATTTCAAAATAAAATAAAGGAACATGTGACCCACCAAGTTACTACCTTAACCAAGCTTGGAAGCAAGTAATGAAATGGAACAAAAGAACAAGAAGAATCAGTAAGATGGGGACGGAGATATTACGGTCATCCTCTATGAACGTATTATACTTCTTGCTTGCCCTCTTACGCAGGAAACAGCAAGCCACAACAAAAAGTGCCACAGAAACAATAATTGGGACAACTATAGCGACAATTATTGAGATATTGCCTCTTCCTGCAAAAAACTATTGTGATTAAATACCCAATACACTGTCCCTCCTGCTCATAATGAAAAATATATATACAACTACTTTACAAATTTCTTGTCTGATCAGGTCGGTAATGGAGATTTTTCTTTGATAACAGAGAAAAATGGAGATGGAAGAACATTCTAGATACAAATTTGATGAATTGGACTTTGATAGACCCCATAAAATGAATCTGGTTCTCCCAAACTCTATAAGACAATATGACATCCACAAAGGTTAAAATTAAAAGAGCAGACTAACTATTTGATCCATTGTTAAGTCTATTAAATCACTTGACAAAAAGGGTAGTTTGTTATTAACAGAGATATTCACTATTTTTTTAACATAAAACTTCACTCAAATTGAAATATAATACCTTATAGCGTTCAGTAAATTACCTGAAGGAGGAGGAACTAGTAGTGCCGAGGATGTCTGGGTTACATTGTAAAATGGGTAAAGTTCATATCTAATGTTACACGATGGAAGCAGAACCCTTGCCCCCTTTTTCCTTTCACAGCAATTTGGCAGATCTCCAATGGCGCTTTGGAGACACATATTACAATCAAAAGTCGTCAAGTCAGGGTAACACTGAACCAGTCCGTACAACTTCTGTGACGACGTTAGGCTCTCTTCTCCCGTAGCGAATTTCTTCCCCATCTGGGAATCTCTAGCTTGTGCCGCCAAATTTTTCAACAAGGTCGGCAACAATTGATCGAACCGACCCTGTTCGGTGCTAGCTATGCTGCTGTTATCCGACAAGTCCGTGGAGGGGACGATGTTGTTGAAGCTCTGGTTCGAGTAACGAAGTAGACAGACATCGTACCAGATTATGGACTCTGTTTGGTTTGGGCAGAGGCGCTTTATCTCTCTGGCGGCGGCGGCGACGCACTCTTGGCACAGGACAGGAGTGGCGTCGCCGCGGCAGAGGAAAAGGCCGTTGACGACGGAAGGAGTTCCCCGAGCCACGGCGGTACGGTAGAAACCGTCGTGGAGGGAGGCGTTGGAGGTAAGAATAGAGAGGAGGACATCCAAATTGGCTTGATAAGTGCTATTTGGTTCGAAAGTGGGTGTGTCTGTACAGACGTAAAAGCTGAGAATGGGAGATGCTTCGCCTGTGAAGCTCAGGAATCCGAACAGAGAGAGAAGTACGAAGTGGGTTGCAGAGGGTTTGAAGATAGACATGTTGCTGAACAATATAGCTCTCTTTTGCTCCAACTTCGCAGAAAGGGTAGCCTATGATATTTAGTTAACAACTCTGTATTCGATCTCGTAAATTATTGATTGAATCTTTCCGGTTTTGCAGAAAATTCTGGTGGAAAGTGAGATCGTGTGGAAAACGCCATGGTTTGCGCACTACAAGCCAAGGAAGCAACTTTCTCATTATAAGCGGGGGTGATGTGATTATTCATTAATGTGAAGAAAAGCATATCGCGGTTGGGATCGGTTAGTGTAACGCAGACATGCTGTACCGCGAAGAGTGCCCAGGACTTTTCCAACACGCACCGGACCAAAAGGTTGGAAGATTTTCGGGTTATGCTATAAGAAGTTAGAGCTTGCAGTTTGCAGTGGAATTACATTTTTCTTTCATAATTGCTTTTAAATTATAAAAAGAGTGACGAAAAAAAATGAGTGTGCCCATAAAGTTTTAATTTTTTTCGTTTTATCGATCTTTTTTTTCTCTATATTTAAAATATTGAGAAAAAATATTAAATCTTCCGAGAATCAGGCACTTCCATAGTCTTTGGTGAGATGAGACGCACGCACCTCAATAATTTTATCTAAATAGTGAAAATATTAGCACGGAATAACACATTTATGATGTTAGTATAATTAAATCATCATATAATAAAAAGTTACATAGTTTAATTGAATTATCCTTACTTCCTCTTATAATTTAATTAAACAACGTATTATTTCATTAATTAGATTTATTGTTATACAATAAAAATATTATAACTTTTTAAACCAAAAAATAATTGCGCGCATAACCATTTTAAAGTTATAAAAAAATTATATATGTTATTATACAATTAGAAATTCAAATTCGTATCTCATTTGTCACGTGTTATTATTAATTTATATTTTATTATCTAAATTCTAAAAAGTTTAGTATTCCACCTCGTGTATTTCATTAAAAAAAAATTTGTTTTTGTGAGGCAATTTGTATATTTTAAAAATATAAATAATTTTTTTAAAATGTTATTGTTGTAGTTTTAATCATGAAATTAAATTTTTTATATTTGAAAATTTAAACGTAGATAAATTTGATAACATTTAATGATTTAAATTTTAATAAATAACTAAAAATTATTTAAAATTTATTAAAATTTAAATTATAAAATAAAAATTTAATAACTCATATTTCCTCAAATTCAAAAAATTTGAATTATCAATTATACATTAATTATTATAGCAAAGAGAGAGCAGACGAATAAGCTTATGCTATATAATATTACTCTAAATTATATTATATAAAGTATCACAATCTGACCTTTATTAGCATAGAAAAGTCCGGATTCGGATATCCAGGATATAATCATGGGTCATCAGATTTTCATCCGATAGTCCAAATTGTTTTAGAATTTTTTTTTTGATAAAAATTAATTTTTTAAAAAATATAATAATACATAAAAATTCATAAATATTTTAGATCACTTTTATATATAATACATAATAATATTTTATTGATAAAAAAAATAAAAATAAAATTTTTTGTGCACTCATAATTTTTAGTGCATTAATGTATCTAATTATAATGTATAGATATAATTATAATAATATTATTATTTTTAATTAATATTATTACAATTATATTCATCTACTCTAACATAGTATATTAATGTACTTAATTATACTAAAGATAACACTAAAAATAAATTATAAAATATAAATAATAAACCATATATTATTAAAATTGATTTATATTTTTTATCAAAATATCATCCTATATTAAAAAATAAACTTAAAATGTAAGAAATATACTATAAATTATTAGAAATATTTTATTTTTTCTTCAATAAGATATATTTTTTATAAAAAATCTTTATATATTATTATAAATTTATTTTTTAAAATAATATTTATTGAAATAAAAAAGTTTAATAAAACTTGGATCATCAAATTTTATCTAATGATCAAGTTATTTTACAGATATCCTCATGTAATTGTTTACACGAGGATATCACAATCCGAAAATTCCGAGGAAGAAAGCAAATGAGTGTAATAGGTCCCACGTGGTGGAGAAAGAAGTGAAAAAATAAAGGTTGAGTCAATTTCGATAGCTGATGCGTAGAGAATTATTAATTTATTAAACTCCGTTGTTGAATTTAGTGGAGGAGTACTGGTATTGAGGGAAATTTGCCTAGTTGACCATTTACGTTAAATTTGAAGACGAATCGAGTTTTTCGGACATAAAATCATATTTCATAAATTCGTTTTTCGAACTTTGTATAGCCATAACCTATTTATTTTACTCATTTTATTTCCAACTCATTAAATAAAACAAATTAGCTGGCAAATGTCCCCGAGTTTTAGGCTCTGGTGCTCCATGAACTGAACTGGATGAGCTCATTATGAATGAAAGTTCTGGTCCTATTGAATCCAAATCCGACACGTGCAAGTGGTAGTAATTGTAATTTTCTGATCTATTTTATTTGGCTATTTTACTGAAATTGATAGTTCTGTCGATTCTTTAGAATATAAATATTGTATTCTGAATCATTGAATTTTTATTTAATAATTTAAATTTTAATAAACATGAAATAATTTATAATAATTTTTCAAATTTTAAATCATTGAAGTTTATTTAATAATATAATTTTATCAAATTTCAACTCATTAAATTTAATGTCTCAACTTATTAAATTTAGGTGGATTAACTAGATCAATCTATATAGGTTAGTTGCTCGTTTTGTGATGATAATAATGACGCATTTAAATTTTGTATATAAATTCAAAATCTTTTATTTTTAAATTTTTCAATTAATATTATTTTTTCTTTATTTTTTAATTATTTTTAAAATATTAATTTGTAAATTTTTGAATTCACTATTTTATTTGATTTTTTTTCAATAATTACTTAAATCTTTAGTTTTATCTTTGTTTTAAATTTATAAATTAATTTTAATAGAACCATTAGAAAATGGTGAAAGTAGAAACAGTATGTTTAAAATTTAAAAGTGCCTCTGGATTCATAAATAAAATTTTTGAAATATTGAGTTAAAATATAAAAACAACAACTTGTTTTATGTTATTTGAAATATATTTTTTGAATATGAGAATTTAAATATAAAAAGATGAACTATGAAAATTTAACAATTTAAATTTTAATAAATTGTTAAAAACTATTTGATTTTATTAATATTTATTCAAATCGGGGATCTCATGGAAAGTCCATATCCCAGTGCGACACATTCTGCAATGAATACACGTGTACAACCACTTCTTCTAAGATGCACCAAAAAATTTCCTATCGAACTTATACCGGTCAATACAGGTCAAAGAATGTTCGACAAATCAGAAAAAACCACAAACCTGCAGAATTTTTGTTTTTTGGCCAACAACCTGCGGAATTCAACACAAAGCAATTGCCACAAACTAAAAATCAAACTTCTAGACATGGTTCACATGCAGCTGCCACTCTTATCTCCCGTTCACACTTCTGCTGTAAGCCTGTACTTGTTGAGGTCCGTGATAAACCAAGGCAATAAAATTGGTTATATCCAAATAAGTTCAATTCATAAAAATTTATATACTGCGCTAATAATAAATAATAAACCATTACCAGCTGTTTAATCATGATTGCTTAGTCAATGAATTTTTTTACAAATCGAAAATTGATCGTAGTGTGTTTGTGGGCATGCATTGCAGTGGTCCATGATATGTTTCAGGAGTAACACAGATGAACAACCTTTCACCGCTGAGCGAAGATTGGATGTATCTGATCACTTCACAAGGAGATTATATATGTCTTCATGGAATCCTACTTTTCCAATTGTCTTGCTTCCTTCCAAATTAAGCCCATAAACAAATAGTTTACTTCTGAAAATTTTGCAGCGGCTCACTGAAATACCTTATTTTTTAATTATGTCTGAATCGTGCCACTCTCATCTATAACTCAAAAATTCTGTGTGGAACGGGAAAACAAAAAAGTTAGCAGCCTAGAGCCAAAGCTTAAGCGAAGTAAATATTTACTTAGAAGGACTGAATTTATGAGATATATTCTTATTCATACCGTTTTCCTCCACAACATTAACATATCTCTTGCTTGTTTTCCCGCGAAAGAACAGAAGCCACGGACGAAAAGCACCATCGAAGCAACAACGGGGATAAAGAATCCAAGAATTACTGAAACATGGCTCCTTCCTGCACCAACATTAGTACAAGTACTAGTAAATCAAATTAGTACTTACGGTACTAGGCTCAAGGAAAAGCCTTTAGAATCACGCTAATAGCATACAAACATCAAGGTTCTAAATTGCAGTCGGAAACAGCAATTGTGGCCGCAATTTACTGTTGCAGTGAGTGATGCATTGGCCGTAACGCGCATAGTAAAGTTAAATTTATACATGATAGCGTTGGTAATGTCTGTAATTACAGTAATTACAACCGCAATTTAAAACCTTGATAAACATAAACCTAGAACATAGTATTGACGTACATACACCTCATTTACAGTGAAAAAACATTTCAAACTTTGAGTTTTATCCCAATGGAAAAGATTTTTTCTAATACATCCATATGCATAATCCTGGCAATGTATCAACACGCTTGAAAATTCGTGCTTTTATGGCTAACAGCATAACTTTGAAAAACTTCAATGAGCAATGTTAAGAAGCAAAGACAGATATGAACTATACACTCAACAAAATATAGAATGATTCGTTAAAATTTGAGTATATATACTTTGAAGTATGAGGTTGTATCTATATTTGCATTAGATATTGAGTATCTGTGCCTTAAACCTGGAGTACCTGATGTCCTGAAGGACGAGATTGAATTGCCGGAGGATTAGATGTTGGGGTGGAATTAAAAAATGGATAGAGTTCATATCTGATGTTGCAGCCAGGAAGCAACACCCTCGCTTCTCGTTTTCCAACGCAGCAATTGGGAACAGAAGCTATGGCGCTTCTGAAACACATATTACAGTCAAACAGCGTCAGCTCCGGCGTGCACTGTACTAATCTGAACAGTGTCTCTGTTCTTGTGAAGTTCACTTCCTCCACCGCAAACTTCTCCTTCTGAGAATTCGCAGCTTTTGTCGCTAGAGCATTTAGCATTCCCGCCAGCAAATCATTGAACCTGTCCTTGTCCGCCGGAGCTATGCTTTGCGAATCCGACATGCCCGTCGAAGGTACGATGTTGTTGAAAGATTGGTTGGAGTATCGCAACATGCAGACGTCGTACCAAATTATGGCCTCTTTCTGGAAGGGGCACCGGCGCTTTAGGTCTCCTTCAGGCTGCGGCGGAGACACACTCGTGGCAATCATCCACGAAGGTATCACCGCGGCAGAGGAAGAGGCCGTTGACAACGTTGGGGCTGCCGTCGCCGATTCTTGTTCGGAAGAAATGGCTGCCCTGGCTTGCGTTGGAAGAGAGAGAAGAGAGGAGGAGGTTGAGGTTGGTTCGGAAAGTGATGTTTGGTTGGTAAGTGATGGAATCTGTGCAATAATGGGAACTGTGAATTGGAGCTGCTTCGGTCAGAAAGATGAAGAAGCTAAAGAGTGAGAGTAAAACAGAGTACATGGAATCGGAATTAGGCATTTTGGTGATTATGTTTGGAGAAAGGTTCGCGTTTGGTTGGAGTTGGACATTTCTGCAACCCAACACTTCCACTTTCGTGCTTCGAAGTTATGGTTGAGGAGCTTTTTAATTAAATAAATAACACATTTATAATTTAATTTTGATTAGGAGATTTATATATATATTTTTTAGTTATGAAAATTGATTTGATTTTGACAAAGTTATTAATCAGGTAAGATATTACAGTATATTATGTGTTTTTAAATTTTTATAACCTAAATTTTATTTTAAATTATGATTATAGAATACTTACAGATATTTTTTAAAAGTATTTTAATTTTTTATTAAATATGTTTTTAATATATTTATATTCTATCATATAATAATTTAATTTTTTTATAAAGATTAGAGTAGTTAAAGTTTATTATTTTATCTTTAATTAATAAACACTTCTTATGAATGAATATTATATAATATTTTAATAAATTTTAATATTAAATATTATATAATATTCTAACAAAATTAAACGTGACGTATAAGATAGATTATGTTTATATGAATGGTGAGATTCTTTCTAATATGATTAAATAACAAACGGATACAAAACCATTTTTTTCTTCTTATGAGTATTTACACACCTGGTATTGCAGAAGTCTTTCATATGATAAGCTCTAACTTCACCACTTGAATCGCTTCTTTCATGAGTAAAATGTTAGACAGATTATGTTTAATTTTGGAATAAACTATACTAATTTTCTTGAAGCTTGGAAAAATTATATTTGACTTGTTTCTTGTTTTAAAATATTATTTGGCTCTCTTGACATTTGACATATATTACAAAACTTTTTTTTAATTTATCTTTTGCCAATAAAATTAATGTTCAGCACTATATGCCTTCCCTCCAAGATTATTTATTTGTCTTTTTTGTCATAGTATGCATCAAACCATAATATCATATTTTAATTAATTATCAACTTAACTATAATAGAACAAATTCATTATACATCTTTTTGACATCGCTAAATTACTTTATCAAAGAATTATATTGTAACAAATTTATTTTATTTAAAAACTAAATCCTTGACTTAATAATATTGCAATACTCGAAAACATCTTTCTCCATCCATGACTAAATTATTTGATTAGTCTTTCTCAGTGCAAACAGTCACATGGAACTAGGCGGCAATGACTACTTTTAAGAAACGAAATCAAGTTTCAACCACTCTGCTTTCTCCAAAGTGGCAGGTGGGGGTTAAAGATTGTTGGGGCAAATCCCATTTCGCTATTAAGGAAAATGATGAATTTGAATAGTTAAATGATTGAGCCAGACCAAGAACTTTGTGGTTGAGTTATGACCTCCCCTACTGGGCATAGTAGACTGAAGAAATATCTAAATGTAGCTAGATATTAAATGGGTGGACATAATGGAGTCAATTTTGATGGCTCAACAGTGAATGTCTCCATGGCAGGAAGATAGTACTTGGTTGCATTAATTATTGGGTTGATTCCCTGCTCGTTGTGGAAACTTCTTCATCTTATCTTCAAAGTAGGAGCACCAACGTAAGACAAGGTCCCTTGATTTATTTATTTTTATTTTTTCTTTGGTGGATAATGATCTATTATGTGATCTGAAAGTGCTTCATATGAGTTGCAGAAAAAACTTGTGATCGTATAGCAAGCTGTGTTGCTGCTGCTACTTGCAGAATGATAAATCATTTGACTCAGATTTTCTTTATAGTGTTCTGTGTTCGTAATGTTAATGAGGATGAAATGAAAACTAAAAATACAGTTCAAAATATGTTGCAAGTTGCATGGCAAGTTAGAGCAAAATAGCAACTACTTTCCATGCCTGCTACATTTCAAAATTTGACATTTTGCGAGGCCAATAATTACTGGTGGATTCAACTCAAAATAGTATTACAATTTGGCAGAGGGAAAATAAAAAGTCTTCTAGAGATCTTATTGCTATAAATACAACATTGCCTAAATGAACCGTAATCCACGCTGGAAAAGTAAGCAACAACAGACTTAATGTTCCAAGAGTATAAACTTCGGGTCATAAGAAGCTATTGCTCTTAACTCTTAAACAAACCACTTAGACATAGATAGTTATGCATTAAAGCCTCCAACTCTCAAGCTTATCGAGGAATTACTTCACTGACTGACATCTCATTGACAGACATTGGTATTGATTTGGTCGTAGATTGATCAAATCGCAGCTCCTTTGGCATGTTTGGATCAGTTCCGCTGTGGACAAAAAATGCAGGCTGCGTTGGTGTTGGCATAGTCACAGTGTAACTATCAAGCATGAGAATTATCGAAGCCATCGTAGGTCTCTCTGCTGGATCTTCTTGAACACACAGTAGACCGATGTGGATGCATCTCATAACTTCATTTGGAGTATAAGATTCTCTTAATGTGGGGTCCAACAATTGCAAGGGTTCTCCATCCTTCCAAAGCTTCCAAGCCTGTACCCAAATATTGTCAATTATTTGTTATACTGTGATCACCATATTTTTTCTTTTCACAGGAGACATATGATTCGTTTGACCAAACCAAGGAGAGAAGTATATTATTTGATATACTCACATAGCTCAGAAGGTCCTCAGCACCATCTGTTTGATAGAAAGAACTATTCTTCTTGCCACTTATAATCTCCATAAGAAGGACACCAAAACTATATACATCAGACTTGACAGAGAATTCTCCCTGCATAGCATATTCTGGAGCCATGTAACCACTAAAACACAGAATCATCAATACAGAACTGTCAGTACAGGGAAAATAACACAGAACTCGGGACCAATGGCAATTCTTTCTTTGTTTAAGAGAAGATGCTAAGATATTTGAACTAAGATTTAGAATTAGAAAGCAGTGGTTTCAGAAATAGATTTTGCAAGCTTTTTACTTACTATGTTCCAACAATCCGACTAGTGTTTCCTTGAGTTTGATCGACTCCAAAAATTTTTGCCATGCCAAAGTCTGAGATTTTCGGATTCATATTACCATCCAACAATATGTTACTAGCTTTAAGATCACGATGTATAATTCTAAGTCTTGAATCTTCATGAAGATATTGAATGCCTCGAGCAATTCCTCCAATAATCTTGTAACGTTTTGTCCAACCCAACTGTCTTTGCTTCTCAGGGTCTACATATTCAACAAAATATTCAAATTATAAAAAAGTATCAGATAAAGTGAAGTAAATTTAATCAAACATAGGAAGCATAGCTTCCGCTACTTTAGTCTCATATATACTGAATCTGCAAAAAATTGGAAAAGCCAATCAATTAAGCACATTAACTATGATCTACACAGAATTGAGATGAGATGAACCTACCAAAAAGGATGTAATCAAGACTTTTGTTGGGCACATATTCATAAACAAGTATCTTCTCTTCTCCTTGCAAGCAGAATCCCAAAAGCCTTACTAAATTTCTGTGTTGTAGCTTCGCAACCACCACTACTTCATTCTTAAATTCTTCTCCACCTTGTCCAGAGCCTTGGGAGAGTCTCTTGACAGCTATTTCCTGTCCGTTCAGAAGCGTGCCCTGAATTTCAAACATAAAGTCAACTGATATGTACAGACTGGTCTAATTTCCTTCATGTAAAAAACCCAAAAAGCATACCAACTTAATACCTTGTAAACCTCCCCAAATCCACCTTCACCTAGCTTGTTATCTGCAGAGAACTTGTTCGTGGCTGCTTCAATTGTACTAAAATCAAATTGCAGTGACTCCACAGTGGTGATGTCATTTGCAGCTACATAACCAAATGGTATATGTGTATGAGATTAAACGAATACAGCACAGCTAGCTAATATGAGGAAAAAAAGAAAAAACTCTAATTATTGTGTGTATCCTTACATTTTCCATCGGGTACAGAGTCATATTTCTTCCTTATTCTTCTACTCAAGTAACAGATGCCCACTATAAACAGCAGCACGGCCACTGAAATTGGAACCACAATCGCAACAATTGTCCCCGATGAGATCCCACTTTTGCCTGCATCATCCCAAAAACAAGAAGAGAAACAAACCTAAATCAATTGGCAGTATATATTTACCAAGGTAAATTCATGACAATAACCAACTTCACTTCAATAATATTCTACAGTCAACTTTGTTTTCGTTCCATATAATACAAATGATTCCATTATTTCGTTCTTTTAGTCTACTTTGCTTTTTCTCAATAATTTTGAATCCCCCCTCTCCCCTTCTCTCACTCTCTGTTTTATCGGTTTTTCCCTGCAGTTTTGCTCAATCTTTCAATTTTCGCAACCTGATGCCCAAATTATCAAACAGACGATAAACTCCAAAGATTATATTAGCTTCAAGCTTATGGAGTAGAAACTTTACCTCGGGAAACTGTAGTATTTGCAGGAGGAGCTATTGTAGCTGGTGTAGGAGTTGGTGCTGGAGCTTCCGCGTGATAGAAAGGGTACAATTCATAGCGAAAATTACAGCTAGGGTATAGAACTCTTCCTCCTTGCTTTCCCGTACAACACCATGGAAGGTCCCCAATCACACCACTCAGACACCTTCGGCAATCTTGGGGTGAAAGGTCCGGCGTGCACTGAGCAAGACAATACAGAGTCTGAAGCCCTGAAATACTCGCCTGCTTCGTCGCATATTTCTTTTGCCCCATAGCGTGTTTCGCCGCCTCATCTGCCGTCTCGTTCAGAGTCTTGAACAATAACCGCATGAAGCCTGCCTGGTCGGAGACATTGCCGCTGTTCAAGAGGCCGACTCTAGGCCTTGTGTCGACAGTGGAGAAGAAAGAGCGGTTGGAATAGCGAAGCAAGCACTCGTCGTACCAGATTATGGCCTCCTTCGACAATCGGCACTCAGAGTTTAATCTTCTGGTTGCGTTAACGACGCATTGGTGGCAGTCCGGGAGGGTGACGTCACCCCGGCACATGAAGAGGCCGTAGACGCTGTCGCCGCCACCGGCGACGGTGGTGTTGTAGAACTCGGTGTTGGCGGGGGCGTTGGAAGCTAAGGAAGAGAAGAGGGAGTTTCGGTCCAACTGGAAGGCACTATTGGCAGCGAAGGTCTTGTTGGTAGAGCAGTTGTGGTAAAGATAAGTAGGCTCAGCTGCTAAAGTAGTAGTAGCAGAAGAGAAGAAGCTAGGCTCAGCTGCTAAAGCAGTAGTAGCAGAAGAGAGGAAGCTAACAAAGAAGAGTAAGAAAAGTTTGTAGGAAGCCATAATCATGGACATGGTAACGGTGAAGGGTGTGTCGGTACTGTTTGAAAGAAGATATTGTGGAGTTTATATGGAGTATTTTGATGGCCACCTGAGGAAGAAGATATTGTAATGGCAGAGAAGGGTGTGATTGATGATCGTGAACCATAAGGCAAGTCACTGACATTGAGGGGAGTAAGCCAAGCTTTGTATTTTTGCTTGCCCCTTAGTTTCAGTAATATTTTTCAATCTTTTGTTGGAAAATGAATGTTATAAAAATATAGGAAAGGTCAAAATGTAATAAAGAAAAGCCGTGAGTGTTGGGCATGGAAATTGAAAGGAAGGCTGACTAAAAAGTTTATATGAATGGGAAATTTATGAGACGACCTGCGGTACGGATCAGAGTATTGTAAGAAGTTAATATGATATCCATTTTGTCCCGTTGTATTTTTTAATAAAAAAAATTTATACATCAAATTTTGATTTAAAATTTATTCAATAAATAAATATGCCAATAATTCAAATATTTTTATATCGTATCCTTTCCATTAAAAAATTATAAACGCGTTTGTATCAAAAGAGAACCTTGATACTTGTTATTTCCTTAAAATTGTGTTATATATATATATATATATATATATATTTATTATCAAATTTTATGATAAACAAGTACTAAGTATATAATTAATAAATAATAATATTATTAAAAATCTATAGTTTAATTTAAAATTATATAATTATTTACAATCACGGTATAATTGAAAATTTTTAATTAGAGATAAGCAACCGTATAAAAAAATTGTATAATAATTTTTCTTTTCATTTACATATGTAATAAGAAATAAACATGAGATGAAAACTATATGAAAGGAAAAGAAACCACGCTAGCTGAAACACCCTTTTAAGAATTTTCCTTGTATAAGATGAGAAGGAGCCGAGACACAAATTATATATTTTCATTTAATAAAAATTTTAATATTGAGTTTAATTCTTTAAATATTAGTTCAATTTTATTTCAAATAATATATTTATACTAATCTTTTTGAGTGAGCCAAATAAATTAAATACGCTCTTTTTTTTATTAATATAATATAATATAATAAGTATTAAATTAATATTATTTATGAAAGTAAATTAATATAAAAATGAGTAACTCTAAACAAAGTGCTCTTTTTTAGCATTTAATATAGTATAACAAGTATTAATTTAGAATATGCGTTACTACAAAATTCATTTGGTCATTTAAATGTTATCTCAATATCATTTAGATTATATAACCTTCTACAAAAAGAAAGTTCAAGTGAACCAATTAAATTAAATGCTTTCTTACTTTTATTATATAACAAGTATTAAATAAAATATGCATTATTACAAAACCCATTTAGTTGTTTGAAGGTTCCATCGGTATGATTTATGATACTAAATTTGTACAACAAATATATGAATGACTTAATTGAATCAAATATTGTCTCTTCCTCTTGGCTCTTATAATACAGCAACTATTAAATCAAAGTATGCATTATTGCAAAACTTATTTAGTTTTCCAAAGATTACATCAATAGTATTCATAATGAAAAAAATTAATAAAAAAGATATTTGAGTAAGATAATTAATTAAATTAAAATACTATATTAGTAAGGTTGGAGACCTTTGGGAATGTTAAAACCCATGCTATCCTACACTCCAAATGAAAGTTAACTATGAGATGCGGTCACATTAGGTGGTGTCTGAATCCGCTCATTTTTAAGTGCCAATATGAGGGATCATGTTGCCTTAATCACAGTCGTTTGCTCAATCCGATGGACATTCTTTCGCCATGTCGTCATTTTGCATTTTTTTTTTTTTTTTTTTTTTGCCTTTCAACACTCCAAAACGCTACTTCATCCTGTTCCAAAAAGACTAAGCCATGAAATAGAAAACCAACGGCGCTAGAGCAAAGTGGGAGCAAAGTGGGAGATGAAGTTTCTAACAAAGCCTCTTGCTATGCTAGTACTATCCTCTGATTTTTAACTAATTCATTCTCTTCACTACCTTCCATTTTTTTTTCCCCATCTTCATCCACGTTTCAGAAATAATATATATTATTGTTAATCCCTCCTCCTACTCCAACATTTTCACCATAATCTTCCTCTTTCTTCTTCCAACCCCCATTTCTATTTTCAGGCTAATTTTTCACTTCCCCTGCTCTTAGACATAGGATTGGCTAGTTGGTAAGATGGCCACCACCGCCTTTAGCTTTTTGTTAGAATATTATATAATATTTAGGGAATAACTCTGTTAAGATATTATACTGTGTGCATCCATAAGAGGTGCTCATTAAATAAGGATAAAATAGTAATTATAAGAATTACTACTAAACCCTAACTCTAACTAGCATTCTATAAATAAGGCTAAACTAGTATACAATAAACACAACTCATTAGAGAATGAGACTTGAGACGCTATGAGTAGGATACCTGCGAGTATTCTGCAGTCGTATTTGAGAGAGGATTTAGGCTGTGAAAATCTGAGATACACCCAATACACTGTGGGTATGTCATTCGATCAGTGATCCCAGCTAGAGATCAATAAGCTTATGCAATTAGGAGATCAATGTAAGTCTCCTACCCGAATCTCTGAACTTATATTTGTGTTAATTTATTCCATTCATTGGTATTAGAGCAATTAGGTTGGTTTTCTAATCAAGTATATTTTATTGGGATCTAAATTTTTTAGGTTAAATTAATTAGGGTTAAAATAAGAAAAAAATTTTGATTGAATTTCACGGTCTCTCTACTTCGTCAATAAAACGCTTCTAATGAATAGTACAATGAGCTCCTACTGTGTACAGCTTCCATAGCTTTCAACACTCTAACAACATTCACCTTGTTGCAGGCAATAGTGGTCGTCGGCAATCCCACCCCAATCTGGTGGAGCTTGAGTTGCCGACGACCATGTCCTCGGCACATCCAAATAAGTTTCGAACCCATGTTCTTATTCCTTCACCACCAAAGACGTGCAATGGCTGTCGCCTCCCCTGATAGCAACCTCTCATCAATTGCCGCCGGTGACAGTGGTCGCTGACAATGCCTCAAAAGCAGGAAGCCATCAATGACCACGTAATTGGCGGTTATAACCGAAAAATGCATATCTGCATTTTTGAAAACGTTACATCCTTCAAACCGCTAACCGCTGGCGACCACATTCCTTTGACTGGTGGTGTCCACAGTAGCTGGCGACATGTCGTTGGCACCTCCTGTAGCCCTACCAAACAAAAAAAAGGAAAACACACAAAAAAAAAAAAAAGGTAGAGCTCGTGGTCTTGAGAAAGAGAGAGGTAAAGAGAGAAAGTGACTCTCTTTACCCCGTCACTGGTGGCAATGGCCACTATCACTCTTCCAGCTAGCCATCATGCTGGCGAGCTGCAGTGGCGGTAGCAGAGGAAAGGTGGCTGAGGAGGAGGGAAGGAGGGAGCAAGATTATGAGAATTTTTTAAATTCAAACAAAAAAATCTCAAAAATTTGAAAATTCATAAAATTTAAAATGTATATATTTTAAATTCATAAAATATTTTCAAAAACCCTAATTTTTTTTTGGCTTGAAACCCTATTATTTTTAATAGGCTTATAGAATTTGATTTAGGCTCATTGTTAAAATGATTTTGGGTTTTCAATTTTTTTAGCCTATTAAATGAGTTTTTTTAGCTAATTTTAAAAGTTAGGCCTCTTATTTTAATTAGGCATGTGGCCCCAAAAATAATTATAGGCCTAATCATTAAATCCCTAATTAATGAACACCTAAATATGTTCAAAAATATAAATTGTATATTTATATTTTAGCCCTAAATAAATGAAATTAATTTTTTTTGAAAAATTCATATATCCCAATAAATATCAAGTCCAAGTAATATGTGATTACTTATTATTATGTTAATTAGTTTAACATTTTTTTTTAATTTTCTTCCAATAGAAAATTTAGACATATAATGTTAATTAGCTTAACATTATGCAATTAAATGTGTTAATTAGTGTGAACACCCCATCCCTAATTACCTAATCATTCAATTAATTGATACACCAATTAATTAATAATTAAACAAATAGGAAAATTAAAAAATGACAAAACTTCAAAATGACATTTCCAATTAGGGGACAATTTGGAATTAAATAATGGAGGACAATTAAATAAACTCAAAACAATATATATATATATATATATATAGAATTAACTAATCAAAATAATTATAATAAATAAAAACAAAATAATACAAAATACAAAATGTATATGAGAAAACAAAAATAGAAAATTAGGAAAATTAAAAAATAAAAGGTAATAAAGTTGTCAGCAGTAGTATGTTTCACGTTAAAGAGCTGCAAGGAAAAAGCTAAACGAAAAAGCATGGTGGACAGCGAAAAAGGGGCTGGATAGAGAGGTCCTTTTGTTGAGCAACTGGTGGTTTTAGAGAAAGCAGAAAGGAGGAGAGGCTGGAGGCTTAAAGTGGAGGAGCATTTGCAACAGAGTGAGTGGAACAGCTGGTGGTTTCAGAGAAAGCAAAAAAAGAGGAGAGGCTGGTGGCTTAAAAGGTAAGGGCACTGTTGAATCGTGGGGGGAGGAGAAAGAGATCTTGGCTGAAGCAAAAGAGAAGAGAGCTCGTTGTGGGAGAGGTGCAAAACCTTGGCTGGAGGATAAGAGAAAGAGACCTTGGCTGGAGCATAAGAGGAGGAGAACCGTGGCTGGAGGGGAGAGGTGCAAAACCGTGGCTGGAGGAGAGAGGTGCAGAACCGTGGCTGGAGGAGAGAGGTGCAGAACCATGGCTGAAGGAGAGAGGTGCAGAATCGTGACTGGAGAAGAGAGCTGTGCAGAACCGTGGCGAGCTGGAAGCAGAACGTTGGAAGCAGATTATGACGAGCTGAAGCTGTGAACGTCTTCCCCTGTTTCTGACGCTGTAAACAGAGACAAACAGAGAGAAAGTGAGCTGAAGGTGTCTGCCTGGTTTCCTCGGTTTGCTGTTCCCATTTCTGGTCTTTCTGTCTTTAGTTTGTTGTTTGATCTGTCATGAATGCATGTAAAAGGTTGGCTGTTATCTATCTTTGTCTACTGTTAGATTGCTTTTGATAGAAAATGAGCAAGAATGCATCAGCGTATATATATATATATATATATGTATCTGTCAGCTTCTGTTTCTGCATCTGTGTGTTTTGGTGTATGATAACAAGTAGAAGAAAGCATGGAGATAGGGTAGCAACGTATATATATATATATATATGTGTGTGTGTGTATGTCATGTCTGTTTCTGCATGTTTTTCGGTGTATAAGAACAAGAAAAAGGAAGCATGGAGATGGGGCAGCAACGTATATATATATATATATACGTGTATATGTCGCGTCAGTTTCTGCATGTTTTTTGGTGTATAAGAACAAGTAAAAGGAAGCATGGAGATAGGGCAGCAACGTATATATATATATATATATATGTATGTGTGTGTGTATGTCATGTCTGTTTTTGCATGTTTTTCGGTGTATAAGAACAAGAAAAAGGAAGCATGGAGATGGGGCAGCAACGTATATATATATATGTATATGCATCTGTCAACGCATGTTTCTGCATCTTGTGTTTCGGTGTATGAGAACAAGAGAGAAGAGATAAAGCAAAAGGGGGAGTGCATCAATGTGTATATGTATATGTCTCGGCATGTTTATGGGCAAGAAAAAAGAAGAACAAGAAAGAATGCATTGGTGCACATTAGTGTGTATATATACATATATATATATATATATATGCTCATATGTATGTGTACTTAGGTATATATATATATATAAGGTGCAAAAAGAAAGAGTGAAGTGAGAAGAGGTTCTTTTTTTGGGTATATATACATATATATATGTATGTGCATGAATATATGGGTGCATGCATAGTTAAACATACATAAGGTAAGGAAAATGAACCAATAGGAAGTTGTCTTGTTCTCATTTTTGTCATATTTGTTATGATTGTGTTATTATTATTATTATTTTTATTATTATCATCATTATTATTTCATTTTGTTTGAATATAAGACTAATCTTGGTCCCATTGGTAAAGTTTTATGAAATTTATCACACGAGAATTTTGTTCTCCTCGATTGCATGAGATCATGTGAGATTTTAATCTCCTTAGATCTTTTAAAAATTAGCACATTTATTTTAAAAATAATAATAATTTAATATTGACTTAATTAAATATTTTCCATTATTTATAAAATTATCGTGTGAGGATTCGGTTCTCCTCGATTGCATGAGATCGTGTGAGATTTTAATCTCCTCAGATCTTTTAAAAATTAGCACATTTGTTTTAAAAATAATAATAATTAAATATTTTTCATTATTTTCGAAACTATTGTGTGAGGAGTCGGTTCTCTTCGATTGCATGGGAATATGTGAGGTTTTAATTTCCTTAGTTCCCTAAAATTAATATACCTCTATCTAATAATAATAATAATATAATAATGAGAAAAAAAACCATCATAATTAAATATTCATTCTAATTAAATATTTCCTATTATTTACGAAATTATCGTGTGAGAATATAGTTCTCCTCCAATACTTGGGGTTGTGTGCGATTTTAATCTCTTTAGACCTTAAAATTTAGTACATACTTGTTTGAAAGATAAATAATAAGAATGATGATAAATAGATAAAATAACAATAATGCAAAAATGAATATTTTAATTGAATTATTTACAAAATAAATAAAGTTAGGGTTTTATAAATTTAACGAATTAGAATGCCATGTTCAAAAATTCCAAAAATGGCTTTCTGTTATATTTTGTTCTAATTTCAATCCTAATTTAAAAAAAAACAAATAAAAAAAAAGTGAAACAAAAAAAACCAAAATCCAAAAATTAAATAAATTAAAAAACTCAAAAACATTCCTTTCACTATAATTACATTTCAAATTCCAAAAGAAATAGAATAGAATATAAACTTCCCAAAATCCCAAAAATCTCATTCCGTAATCATTTCATTTAAATTTCAAAATAAAGATTAAAATTCCAAAAACAAACAAAAATTAAAAGGTTGAAAAATGAAGAGATCAAGAGAGCTAGATTACTTAGGTTGCTGTATATTAAAACACACAAATCCAAATTCCAATCCTATTTTGTTTACAAAAATCTATTTAATTTGAGCTCTCCTGTTCTCATCACAAAAATTATAAATCACCAACCAACAGACACGCCTTTTGGGTCGAACTACGTGGACTTTGATCCCTATCGTAGGGTACGTAGGCCCTGGGCTCTTATCCTAGGTCAAGTCCGCCCTTTGTGAATATCGGTCTGTTTGCTTTCATTCGTGTTGTTTTATCTCTTCTATTTAACAAGCATGCATGTCGATGAAAAGGGTAATTGAGATAATTTAAAAGGCCATATTCTATTTCAATTGACTAGTTTAAGGTAACCGTCCTCATGGACGGGTGTTGTGTGGTGCCTAACACCTTTCCCACACTCAAATAGACTCCTGAACTCATCTCTGATTTCGCAGACCATGTTGTCATTTTCTTTTTTATTTAAATTGGTTTTCCAAAGTTTTCCGTTAAAAATTTTGGTGGCGACTCCAAATAAATTGATTTTCAAGTTTCATTTTGGGAATCAATTTAAACTACACTTTTTATTTTATTCTGCCGAAAGGTCGGTTACGACAATTAGTTTAACATGTTTATTTAATAAATTTTAATTAGTTTAGCATTATATAATTAATTTATTAATGTGTTGATTAGTTTAACACGTTAGTTAACGAATGTTAATCTGTTTAGCATTTGAAAGATCATGATTTACAATTTGTTTGTAGCATGATAAGGACACTTAGTTGTGACATGACTTTGTTGATTTAAACCTTGCATACAACCTTAGGATGATGATTGGCACTTCGTGCTCTTTCGACTCTGGGTTATGCATGGGTTATAATTAGCTTAATCATACGATACTTAGTGTCATAATTTCTAAGCATGTTAAACATTGAATCTTGCGTGTTTTTAATCATCTGATCTTAATTTAATTCTGTCTTTCTTTTTATGTAAAGAATGACTACAATTTCCAAAAGTATTGTCGCTGAGCTCAACAAAGGGTTGAAGCTAAAGAACAACAATTATGAAATCTAGAGTACGAAAGTCCAGTGTCTCTTAGAAGAGCAAGAGGCTCTTGAGGCTCTCAACAATGTCATGGAATAGCTAGAAGCTGGAAACACAGCCTAGCATAAGTGGGACCGTGAAACTTATGACGCTTGGAAGAAAAAGAATTCCACTACTCACATTACGTTGTTGAGCACTATGGATGATGACATCCTAAGGAAGTTTAAGGACCACTAAAGCGCTATGGGTTTTGGAATGCTCTGAGAATGAGGTTTGAAACTACGTTTGTATTTAGATTAATTTTGTCGTAATCGACCTTTCAGCGGAATGGAATAAAAAAGTTTAAAAATCGATTCCCAAAAATGGAATTTTGAAAATCAATTTATTTGGAGTCGCCACCAAAATTTTTAATGGGAAAACTTTGGAAAACCAATTTAAAACAAAGAAAAAGGCAACATGGTCTGCAAAACCAGAGATGGGTTCGGGAGTCTGTTTGAGTGCAGGGAAGGTGTTAGGCACCCCACAACACCCGCCCATAAGGACGGTTACTTTAAACTAGTCAGTTGAAATAGAATATGGCCTTTAATTAATCTCAATTACCCTTCTATTGACATGGATGCCTGTTAACAAAGGTGACAAGATAACAAGAATGAAGGCGAACAGATAGATATTTACAAAGGGCAGACTTGACCTAGGATGAAAGCCTAGGGCCTACGTACCCCGTGAGAGGGATCAAAGTCCACGTAGTTCGACCAAGAGGCATTTTTGTGGGTTGGTGGTTTTTTGATTTGTGATGAGAATATGAGGATTTTAATTAAAACAGATCATTGTAAACAAAATGGGATTGGAATTTAGTTTGTATGTTTTAATTTACTACAATCTGATTAACCTCGTTCTCTTGAACTCTTCACATTTTCTCTTTTAAAAATTTTTTGTCGATTTTATTATTATTATTATTTTTTGAGTTTTGGGAGTTTATATTTCGGGAATTAATGCAAGGTTTATAATGAAAGGAATATATTATTTTTTTTATGAATTCTTGAATTTATTGTTGGTGAATATTGATTATTATTATTATTGAGTATTGGTAAATAATTGAATTCAAGTGCTATTATTTATTTTTGAATGAATATATGCTGGGTTCTATGGAGATTAAAATCTCACACGAGCCCGGGAAGTCGAGGAGAGAAAAGTATTCTCACACGATTCATTTTGTATAAATATTTAATCAAAGTTAATATTTAATTATTGTCCATTTATTTATTTTTTTGTATTGTTATTATTATCATTAATATTATTACTATTTCTGAATTAATTATAGGGATTTAGGGAGATTAGAACCTCACATAATCCCACGCAATCAAGGAGAACGATATTCTCACACGACAATTTCGTAAATAATGGGAAATGTTTAATTAAAGCAAATCTTTTAATTATTCATTATTTATTATTCTTTTTTTTTTAAAAAAACAAAGGTATGCTAACTTCAGGGATCTAAGGAGATTAAAATCTCACACGATCCCAGGTAATCGGGGAGAACAATATTCTCACACGATAATTTTGCAAATAATGGGAAACAGCTCATTAAAGCAAATATTTTAATTATGATTATTATTATGATTTAATCAAAATTAATATTTAATTATCATTCATTCATTAATATTTCATTAATATTATTGTTGCTTTTCAATTATTTAATTAGTTGTAAGGATTTAAGGAGATTAACATCTCACATAACCCCCGGTAATCGAGGAGAATAAAATTCTCACACGATAATTTTTATGCATCATGTCAATATTTATTAATTATCATTCACTTATTTTTCACCATTCATCCATTAACATTTCATTAATATTATTATTGCCTTCCAATTATTTAATTAATTGCAAGGATTTAAGGAGATTAACATCTCACATAATCCCCGGTAATCGAGGAGAACAAAATTCTCACACGATAATTTTATGCGTAATAGCAATATTTAATCAAAGTTGATGTTTAAACAATGGTAATAAACAAAATTAAAACAAGTTTAGGCAAATGAACAGTAGCATCTTGGATCAAAACGCATGAACAGTGCAGAATGCATGAGATTATCTTGAAGCAACTCGTATGAACAGTACCATGCACGCAGCAGAATCGGCCAAGCAGCCCATGCAACCATACCTATGCATTTTCAGCCTCTCCCTTGTGCTCCAATGAAGAATGACCTTCTCCTCCTCACTCACCTATGGTAGATGGTCCTCCAACAGTCCCAAAGTTGCTGGTCTCAGCTGGAAGCAAGCCGAAATAGCGGACCACTTCGTTGGGCAGCGTTGGAAATTCTGGTTGTCTTCAGCATTGGAAATTCTGCTCATGCGTCTCTGCTTTTCGGCTGGAAGATAAAGGCTGAAAGCTTCCCTTCTTCTCTACACTTTCTCTTCTTCCTTGTGCTCCCTAAATTCTCCTCTGTTTACCTCTATTTTCTGGACATAAAACAGAGTTTTTCCTCCTCCATGGTTCAGCCTCTATCAACCCTTTTGCTGCCACTTTGTTTTGCATTCAGGCCTCCTTGTTTCTGCTCATCATTTTGGCATCCAACTCTCCATTTTCTGCTCCTAGGATGGTCTGAACTTCAGCTTCTCTTTTCTCCACGGTTTGGACGTTGCTTCGGCTTCTCTCCCTCTTGGTTTCTGGTTTCATTTTCTCTTCGGTTTTCTACACCATGACTCCCTCTCTTTTCCTCTCGGTTTCTGCCTCTCGTTCAGCTTCTCTCCCTCTCGGTTTCTGCTTCGTTTTCTCTTCTATTTTTTCCCTCACGTTGCTGTCTCACTTTCTGGTTTCGTTCAGCTCTCGGTTTCTCTCTTATCCTCTCGGTTTCTGCTTCTCCCATTCAGCTCTCATTTTTCTCTCGGTTTCTCTCTTATTCTCTCCCTCTTCTCTTCAACTCTTTTCCCTTCTCGGTCACGTGGTTCCCTCCTCTCTTCAGCGTTGTTTCTGCCTTCTTTCTCCCTCTCCCTTTCTCTTCTCTTCAGCTCACCTTTTCCCAGCCGAGGCCTCCTCTCTTTATGCTCCAGCCCACCTCCCTTTTTTTGCCACGTTGCTCCCTTTTTTCCTTACTTTTTCTGTAACTTCCAGCCACTCCACTTGCTGCTCATGGTCCCCTCCTTTTTTTGCCATTTTCAGCCACACCACTCTTTCCTTTCTCTGCACTAGCCGCTCCACTTTTTGCCTCCTCTGAAGAACCAACTCCCCCTTGCTTTTTTGTTCCCCTTGTCCTCTTGTGCATGTGTGTGCATAAGTGTCTGCATGTGGGAGTGGGTGAGAGTGTGTGTCCGTGGGTGAGAGTGTGTGAGGATGTGTGTCCGTGAGTGAGAGTGTGAGTGTGTGAGAGTGATGTGTGTCATGTGTCTGAGGGCAAGTGAGCATATGGGAGCAAATGAGTATATGAGAGTGTGAATGTGAGTGTGTGAGGAGGTGTGTCCGTGAGTGAGAGTGTGAGTGTGTGAGAGTGATGTGTGTGAGGGCAAGTGAGCATATGGGAGCAAATGATCATGTGAGAGTGTGTGAGTGTGAGCAAGTGAGAGTGTTTTGCAATTTCATTTTAATTAGGTGGCCTTATTCATTTTATTTCCTTACAAGATGATTGCCATGTCTCTTCTTCAAACATATATTTTGAATTTTCCTTTTTATTATTTTTGGTTCTTATATTTGGTTTTTTCCATATTACTTCTATTTTTTGCCTTTTGCAATTTTGTTTTAATTAATTATTATTATTATTATTTTAGAATTTTTAATTCTATTTATTATTATTACCATGATTATTATTATTGTTAATTCAGGTGGGGTGTTCACAGTTGCCTCTCTTTGCTTGTCTCTTAAGTTAGGGAAGTGAATAGTGAAGAAATAACCTAATCTTAAGAGCAAGCAAAGACATGAACACACCACCTTCCTCATCGAGGGAAGACAGGGGGAGACAGGAGTAAATTCGTGTTTAGAAAGGATGGTGAATATCCTGAACAAAATGCCTGGCTTTCGACATAAATGTAAATTGCTTGGACACGATGCAGGACTTTGACAGAAATGTAAATGGCCTAGACACGATGCAGGACTTTAGCAAAAACGTAAATTGCCTGGACTTGATGCAAGACTTTTGCATAAATGTAAATTGCCTGGACTTAATGCAGGACTTTTGCAGAAATGTAAATTGCCTGGACTTGATGCAGGACTTTTGCGGAAATGTAAATTGCCTGGACTTGATGCAGGACTTTTGCGGAAATGTAAATTGCCTGGACTTGATGCAGGACTTTTGCAGAAATGTAAATTGCCTGGACTTGATGCAGGACTTTTGCGGAAATGTAAATTGCATGGTCATGATGCATGAGCGAGGTAGGTGTCGAACATGGACAGACGTGTATGCGTGAGAAAGGCACATCCTTAAAGGATAATGAGAATTTTATTGGTTTTGATACATGTTAAAATGATACCTATTCCCTTTATGTTAGAAGTAAGAAGACTGCTTGTGAGCGTAAAACCTCTACCTTTTATTTTGGAAATTGGAAGGGTGACATGTTAAATTATGATTCAAGTCAATTAGAAAAACGTCAACATTGCCCAAAGTGAATGAACTGTCTAACCACGCTTCCTTCATTGCGACCCTAAATCTATCGTTTCAACAGTCGACAATCTGCATACTTCGCTTCTTCAGTTTAACTACAAGCAGGCTTATACTCTCTTCTTTACAGTAAGCCTGAGGACATTGAAGTTGCTTTTATCTCCTTTTATACGAGGTAAACTGGTAATGAAAATGCCAAATTGCGTATATGCTGCATCCTTTAGGCCTCATCATAGTAATTGCATGGAAACACTTATTTAAAACGCATTGGGGTATTTCTGGGATGCATATCATCAGACAATATTTTGAATAGTGCTATTCACTTGAATGTTTTATTTTGCATATTGAATGTATGAGATAATCATAAAGGCAATATGGTTATGTAGGGGAAAAGAGTGATAAAAGGCAAGTTATCTTAAATGAGTAAACAACTAAAGACCCGAAGGAATGTGGGTGGTAAGCCGAACGCAAGTATAAAGAATAGTAAAATACAACTGGGATGACTCTGAATTTTGGCTCCAGGCGACAATGGTTGCTTACACCTAGTGTTGCCATCGGATGCACTTATTTCGAAACTGACTAATGAAGACAACCTTTAAGGATCCTTTTGGGTTGGCAATTTAGTCTTCATACCACCTTACTTTGTCCATCCTTTGCCACCCTATCCTTCGTTTGGACCTCATTCTTGAACTAGCCCTAATTGCGAATTCTCCTTTCTTTCTTCTTCTTTTTTCCTCGTCATCCCTGTTTAAGCAAAGTATTTCTTGACTGCGTTTGAGTTAATTGGGTTTCCAAGCTCCCTACCATCCATATCGGCAAGAGTCAGGGGCCCTCCAGAGAATGCTCATGTCACCACATATGGACCTTCGTATGAAGGTGCCCATTTGCCTCTATTATCTTCTTGATTTGGGAGGACCTTTTTCAGAACCAACTCCCTCGGCTTGAACTGTCTAGGATGAACCTTTTGATTAAAGGCTCTTGCCATCCTTTTTTGGTATAGCTGCCCATGACACATAGCTATTAATCGCTTTTCTTCGATCATATTCAGTTGCTCATACCGTGTCTTTATCCACTCGCTCTCCTCAAGGTTGGATTCGATCAACACTCGGAGAGAAGGGATCTCAACTTCAATCGGGGTGACTGCCTCCATGCCATATACTAAAGAGTATGGAGTTGCCCCCGTGGATGTTCGTACCGTCGTTCGATACCCATGAAGAGCATATGGGAGTATCTCATGCCAATCTTTATAAGTAATAACCATCTTGCTAATGACCTTTTTGATAATTTTATTCGCTGCCTCAACTGCTCCATTCATCTATGGTTGGTAGGGTGCAGAGTTATGGTGCTTAATCTTGAATTGACCACACAATTTCTTAATGCCAGCTCCATTCAGGTTGGGAGTGTTATCCGTGATAATCCTCTCTGGTATACCATATCGACAAATGATGTTTGATTTCAAAAATCGGAGGAAGACCCTTTGGCCAATATTGGAAAATGAACATGCTTCTATCCATTTTGTAAAATAATCAATGGCTACCAGAATGAATCGGTGTCCATTTGACACCTTTGGGTTGATGGGGCCAATCACATCTATTCCCCACATTGAGAATGGCCATGGTGCCACCAAGTTGTGTAGGGGCTGGGGTGGAGCATTGATCCTATTGGCATATGTTTGGCATTTGTGACATCTTCTCACGTGGTCAATGCAGTCTCTTCCCATGGTTAACCAGAAGTATCCACATCTTTGAATTTGTCTAGCCATAGTATGGCCATTAGCATGAGTCCCACAGATTCCTTCATGGATCTCTATCATTATCCTTCGTGCTTCTGATGCATCCACACATCTAAGCAGAGTGTTGTCCCATGATCTTTTATATAACACCTCTCCACTAAGGAAAAAATTCATCGCCAATTGACGAATGGTTTTTTTGTCATTCTCCGTTGCCTCAGCCGGATATTGCTGGTTCTAGACATAGTTCTTTATATCATGGAACCACGGTCGTCCATCCTTTTCTTCCTCCACGTTCAAGCAGCAAGCCGGGGTGTCCCAGGTCTCAACCTGGATAGGGAGCATATTAACTCCATAGTCCAACTTAATCATTACAGCTAGGGTGGCCAACGCATTAGCAAACTGATTTTTATCACGGGTCAAATGCGTGAAATTTATCTCCCTAAACCTTGACACCAATTTTGTCAGATGTTTTTGGTATGGGACCAGTTTGGGATCTTTGGTTTACCACTCTCCTTTTACTTGATAAATTACAAGGGCTGAATCTCCAAACACCTCAAGATCTTTGGCACTTAACTCTAAGGCGGCTTGCAGACCATTGACACAAGCTTCATATTCTGCCACATTATTTGTGCAGTCAAAATTGAGCTTAACTGCCACTAGATATTGCTTGCGTTCAGGTGATATTACTACTGCTCCTAACCCGCTACCATGTATATTGGTTGCCCCATCAAAATACATAGTCCACTTGATTTCCTTTGGATCATCTTCTTCCATTGTCAGAATATCCTCATTGGGGAACTGGAAGTCTAGCGGTTGATATTCATCCAGGGGATTAGCCGCCAAATGCTCAGCTATAACACTCCTTTTGACTGATTTACTGGTCATATATTTCACGTCATATTCTGAGAGTATCACTTGCCATTTTGAGACTCTTCCCGATACATGAGGACTCTCAAAAATGTATTTGATTGGATCCATCCTAGAGATTAGCCATGTTACATGATAAAGCATGTACTGCCTTAGTCTCTTTGTGGTCCACACAAGATTGCAACAAGTCTTCTCAATTAACGAGTACCGTGACTCGCATTCGTTAAATTTCTTGCTTAGATAATAAATGGCTTGCTCCTTTCTTCCTGATTCGTCATGTTGTCCTAACACTGCACCCATGGACCCTGGTCGGATGGTCAAATAAAGGATAAGGGGCCACCCCGGCGTAGGTGGCACCAAGACAGGGGGGTCAAAAGGTACTCCTTTATCTTATCGAATGGGCGTTGGCAGGATTCATTCCATTCTCCTGGTTGGTCCTTGCATAATAATTTAAATATTGGTTCACAAGTGGCAGTTAAATTTGCGATGAACCTGGCTATGTAGTTCAAACGACCCAAGAGCCCTCGGACTTCTGTTTCTGTACTAGGTGGTGGCATGTCGCGAATCGCTCTAATTTTATCAGGGTCTATTTCTATCCCCTTCTTACTAACAATGAATCCCAAGAGCTTCCCAGATGTAGCCCCAAATACGCACTTACTAGGATTTAATCGAAGTTTGTATTTCCGTAGTCGTTCAAAGAGCTTTCGTAATACAGCCACATGACTTTCCCCTTCAGCTGATTTAGTGACCATGTCATCCATATACACCTCTATTTCTTTATGCATCAAGTCATGAAACAAGACGACCATCGCACGTTGGTAGGTGGCCCCAGCATTTTTAAGTCCAAAGGGCATTACCTTGTAACAAAAGGTTCCCCATGGGGTAATGAATGTGGTTTTTTCCTTGACATTAGGGTGCATCGGGATTTGGTTATAGCCAGAGTATCCATCCATAAAGGAATACCTGAAGCTTTTTGTTGTATTATCGACTAAGACATCAATGTGGGGTAATGGAAAGTCATCTTTCGGGCTAGCCCGATTTAAGTCCCGATAATCGACATACATCCTTACTCGCCCATCTTTCTTTGGCAAAATTGCAAAACAAAATTAATCAAAACAAAATTGCAAAAGGTAAAAAAAAAAAATAGAAGTAATATGGAAAAAACCAAATATAAGAACCAAAAATAATAAAAAGGAAAATTCAAGATATATGTTTGAAGAAGAGACATGGCAATCATCTTGCAAAGAAATAAAATGAACAAGGCCACATACTTGAAATAAAATTGCAAAACACTCTCACTTGCTCACACTCACACACTCTCACATGCTCACATGCTCCCATATGCTCACTTGCCCTCACACACATGACATACATCACTCTCACACACTCACACTCTCACTCACGGACACACCTCCTCACACACTCACATTCACACTCTCATATGCTCACTTGCCCTCACACACATGACACACATCACTCTCACACACTCACACTCTCACTCACGGACACACATCCTCACACACTCACACTCACACTCTCACACACTCTCACCCACGGACACACACACTCACTCACTCCCACATGCATACACTCATGCACACACATGCACAAGAGGACAAGGGGACAAAAAAGCAAGAGAGAGTTGGTTCTTCAGAGGAGGCAGAAAGTAGAGTGGCTAGTGCAAAGAAAGGAGAGAGTGGCATGGCTGAAAATGGCAGAAAAAGGAGGGGACCGTGAGCAGTAAGTGAGTGGCTGGAAGTTGCACAAAAAGTAAGGAGAAAAGGGAGCAACATAGCAGAAAAAGGGAGGTAGGCTGGAGCATAAAGAGAAGAGGCCTCGGCTAGGAAAAAGAGGAGCTGGAGAAGAGAAGAGAGGAAGGAAAAAGAAGACAGAAACCATGCTGAAAGGGAAAGGGAACCACATGACCGAGAAGGGAAGAAGAGTTGAAGAGAAGAAGGAGAGAATAAGAGAGAAACCAAGAGAAAAATGAGAGCTGAAGGGGAGAAACAGAAATCGAGAGGATGAGCAGAAACTGAGAGGAAGAGAGGGGAACCGAGAGCTTCACGAAATCAGAAAACAAGGCAGCAACGTGAGGGAGAAAACAGAAGAGAAAACAAAACCAGAAATTGAGAGGGAGAGAAGCTGAATGAGGCAGAAACCGAGAGGAGGAGATGGGGAGTCGTGGTGCAGAAAATCGTGGAGAGAAACGTCCAAATCGTGGAGAGAAAAGGAGCTGAAGTTTAGGCCATCCGAGGAGCAGAAAATGGAGAGTTGGATGCCAAAATGATGAGCAGAAACAAGGAGGTCTGAATGCAAAACAAAGTGGCAGCAAAGGGATGGATCGAAGCTGAACCATGGAGGAGAAAAAACTCTATTTTGAGCTAAAAAAACAGAGGTAAACAAAGGAGAACTTAGGGAGCACAAGGAAGAAGAGGAAGTGTAGAGAAGAAGGGAAGCTTTCAGCCCTTGCCTTCCAGCTGAGGAGCAGAGACGCGTAAGCAGAATTTCCAGCGCTGAAGCTAACCAGAATTTCCAACAAAGCTGTCCAACGAAGTTGTCTACCATTTCTGCTTACTTCCAGCTGAGACCAGCTACTTTGGGGCTGTTGGAAGTCCATCTACCATAGGTGAGTGAGGAGGAGAAGGTCATTCTTCAATGGAGCACAAGGGAGAGGCTGAAAACGCATGGGTATGGTTGCACGGTTTGCCATTGCTGAGATTTCTGCATGCATGTCACTGTTCATACGAATTGCTTCAAGACGATCTCATGCATGCTGCACTGTTCATGCGTTTTAATTTGAGGTGCTACTGTTCACTTGCTTAAATTTGTTTTAGTTTTGTTTATTACCATTGTTTAAACACTAACTTTGATTAATTATTGCTATTACGTATAAAATTATCGTGTGAGAATTTTATTCTCCTTGATTACCGGGGATTATGTGAGATATTAATCTCCTTAAATCCTTGCAATTAATTAAATAATTGGAAGGCAACAATAATATTAATGAAATATTAATGAAGGAATGGTCAAAAAATAAGTGAATGATAATTAAGAAATATTGCTATCACGCATAAAATTATCATGTGAGAATTTTATTCTCCTTGATTACCGAGGATTACGTGAGATATTAATCTCCTTAAATCCCTACAATGAATTGAGTAATTGAAAAGCAATAATAATATTAATGAAATATTAATGATTGAATGGTGAAAAATAATTGAATGATAATTAATAAATATTATCATGATGGATAAAATTATCATGTGAGAATTTTATTCTCCTAAATTACCGGGGGTTATGTGAGATGTTAATCTCCTTAAATCCTTACAACTAGTTGAATAATTGAAAAGTAATAATAATATTAATGAAATATTAATGAATAAATGGTGAAAAAATAAAGGAATGACAATTAAATATTAATTTTGATTAAATCATAATAATAATCATAATTAAAATGTTTGCTTTAATGAACTATTTCCCATTATTCGCAAAATTATCGTGTGAGAATTTTATTCTCCTCGATTACCGGGGATTATGTGAGATATTAATCTCCTTAAACCCCTACAATGAATTGAATAATTGAAAAGCAACAATAATATTAATGAAGTATTAATGGATGAATGGTGAAAAATAAATGAATGATAATTAAATATTAATTAAATCATAATAATAATCATAATCAAAATGTCTGCTTTAATGAACTGTTTCTCATTATTTGAAAAAATTATCGCGCGAGAATATTGTTCTCCCCGATTACCTGGGATCGCGTGAGATTTTAATCTCCTTAGATCCCTGAAGTTAGCATACCCTTTTTTTGAAAAACAAAAAAAAGAATAATAAATAATAAATAATCAACAGATTTGCTTTAATTAAACATTTCCCATTATTTACAAAATTATCGTGTGAGAATATTGTTCTCCTCGATTGCGTGGGATTATGTGAGGTTCTAATCCCCTTAAATCCCTATAATTAATTCAGAAATAATAATAATATTAATGATAATAATAATAATACAAAAAATAAATAAATGGACAATAATTAAATATTAACTTTGATTAAATATTTATACAAATGAATCGTGTGAGAATACTTTTCTCTCCTCGACTTCCCGAGCTCGTGTGAGATTTTAATCTCCATAGAACTTGAAAATTGGCATATATTCGTTCAAAGATAAACAGATAAACAAATAAATAATAGCACTTGAATTAAATTATTTACCAATAATCAATAATAATAATAATCAATATTTACCAACAATAAATTCAAAAGTTCAAAAAAAAAAATATTCCTTTCATTATAAATCATGCATTAATCCCCGAAATATGTACTCCCAAAACTCCCAAAACTCAAAATAATAATAATAATAATAAAATCGACAAAAAATTTTAAAAGAGAAAATGTGAAGAGATCAGGAGAATGAAGTTAATCAGATTGTAGTAAATTAAAACACATAAACTAAATCCCAATTCTGTTTTGTTTACAATGATCTGTCTTAATTAAAATCCTCCTATTCTCATCACAAATCAAAAAACCACCAACCCACAAAACATGTCTTTTGGTCGAACTACGTGGACTTTGATCCCTATCGTAGGATACGTAGGCCCTAGGCTCTCATCCTAGGTCAAGTCCACCCTTTGTAAATATCCATCTGTTTGCATGCATCCTCGCTTTTTTGTCTCCTATGTCTAACATGCATCCATATCAATAAAAGGGTAATTGAGATTAATTAAAGGCCATATTCTATTTCAACTGACTAGTTTAAGGTAACCGTCCTTATGGGGGGTGTTGTGGGGTGCCTAACACCTTTCCCACACTCAAATAGACTCCCAAACCCATCTCTGATTTCGCAGACCATGTTGCCTTTTTCCTTTTTATTTAAATTGGTTTTCCAAAGTTTTCCATTAAAAATTTTGGTGGCGACTCCAAACAAATTAATTTTCAAAACTCTGTTTTTGGGAATCGGTTTTAACCGCTTTATTCCATTCCACCGAAAGGTCGGTTACAACAATATATTCCCTAAACAACTTGATCATATCCTCCCTTTTTGGGTTATCAACTATTTTTAATTCCTTCTTATCATCCTCTGTCCCCATATTGATCACTTCAGCGGTTTCTTCGTGCGGAACAATACCCTTTTCCGTAGACTCTATTATTTTAACAAAGGTTTGAGATATGTCATCATTATCATTAGTTTCTAAATCACTTGCATCCGTGACAACACATGGCTCGTTCAAGCAGTGCCCTAGTGCTTTTGCTTTAAACAAGAGTTCCGAGGATTCGAATTCCCTGGAAAGTGGGTAGAAAAAGCAAAAATAAATACAAAAAGGCAGGATTCAAACAAGATTTTGGCAAAAAGATCGAAACTACTGCATTCATTCAATATTTAAAATAAAGTTTCAAGTCGTTAGCTATTACAGAATTTTAAAACACGATATTCAAAACATTACTCTAATGACATAACATCCGATAAAATTTCGGATTCCCAATTGTCTAGAGCTTTTCCTAGCTTGTCTGGCTAGATCCATGCAACCTCCGTATGCTCTCCTTCTTCTTCACTTGCCATTATGACTAAGTCACCTGGATGTATTATCTCAGTAGGAGTAGGAAACATTTCTCGGAGGTGAGGTATTTTTGCTTTCCCCTTTTGCTTACCCTCCTTCCATCGCACCTTGCGGGTTTCCCTGGAGAGCTCGTATCCTAGCCCCTGTTGCCCTGGATTTTCGAGCAACTCAACTGGTTTCCCTATGCTTTGCAGATTCTCGCCCAGTCCTTTTCTTTTTTGATACCCACTGTTCATCATGATCTTGGCCACTACCTGATTGACTCCTTTGGTGGATTCCCCTACTCCCAATGGCATTGGGTCAGTGCCCTTTTTAGAATTCCCAGCCTCCAACACTTCTAAACTCGGGAAAGAGCTGTCTATGACTTGCTCGGTGTTTTCAATGTAAGGTACCATACTTGACCTGCTAAGAATAATTTCTTCTTCACCTTTTATGGTGATGAGCCTCCCTTCATCGATGTATTTGATCCTCTGATGCACGGTCGATGGGACTGTGCCAGCGGCATGAATCCAAGGTCTCCCTAGGAGCATCGTATACGCTGTGTCGATATCCATAACTTGGAACTCGACGGTAAATAAATTTGGACCGATTTCTAAAGGGAGTTCGACCTTTCCAATCACTTCCCTCCTGGTCCCATCGAAGGCTCTCACTACCAGGTCATTGTACTCAATGCATGACTTCTCAATAGGTAATTGCTCTAAAGTGGACAAGGGCAAGAAGTTCAGGGCTGACCCCCCATCGATGAGCACTTTAGCAATTATATACCCATAGCATTTCAGAGTAATATGGAGGGCTTTGGGCTTTCTGACCGACATGGGGTGCATCTCGTCCCCAGAGAAGGAAATTAAAGTAGAATTTTTCACTGCATTTATCAGGTTCACGACCTTCTCTGGGGTGATATTAGGACGCACATAAGCTTCATTCAGAATACCCTGTAATGCCCTTCGGTGAACTTCTGAATTCATTATTAGGCTCAAAATAGAAATTCGGGCTGGAGTTTTTCGCAGTTGATCCACCACGTCATATTCGCTCTATTTCATGATTTTTAGAAACTCTTCTGTTTCCTCCCTTCCATCCTTCCCAGGGGCTTCCTTGAGGTTTGAGCTTTCCCCTACTTCCAGGTTTGGATTCAGAACTCCTCCCACATCTTTGGAGTATACCCGACCACTGCGAGTGATCCCTCCTACAACGTCTAAATGACCTCTTTCCGTGACAAACCTCTCTTTCGATGCCTCATTGCCAGATGAACATTCTATCTTTAACCCGTAATTCCATGGCATAGCATGGTCGCTCTGATACGAAAATGGAGAGGGCACGTAAATAGTGGCAGTTGGACCTTTGATAGGCACTGGCGTAGGTATTACAAGTAAAGATCCTTGCGCTATACCTTGTGGGTTACGATTGTTTTGGATCGGGGTGGCTCTCTTAACTTCATAGAGTGGTTTGTCAACCACCAAGAAGGAGTTCCTAAGCCTTGTGGAGTCGGATGCTCCCTTGGTCCAGGCATCGTCTTTTTCTATGATGCACACATTCCCTTTAGTAGGCTCTCGAGTTCTTTCGATGGTTAGAACTCCAAGCATCATCATCCTCTCTGTCAATTCCCTGAACTGCTCACAACCTTCAATGTCGTGACCCACCTCTCCATCATGAAACTCACAATACCTATTTTGCGACCCTCCGAGTTTGTTCTGCCCCCTATTCTGAGCAGGGACATAGTCAGTATCCTTCAAACCTTCATATAACTGCCGCATGGTATAGGATGCCTCAGCCAAGTCTTTCAAGCCAAAATCCTCCCCATCTATCATGGACACTTGCCTTTCCTTATTGTGATTTGGCAAGGGGTTGGTGATGATATTAGGGTCATTACCCGTCTTTATGCCGATGTGATTATTGTCTAACAATGCTAACACGTGCTTCCTGAAGGCCTCATATTTGTCAATATTGTGCCCTGCAGCTCCTATGTGATATTCACAAGTGGCATTGGGATCATACCACTCAGGGAATGGTGGCTGAAGTGGCTTGACCGATCTAAGGCCCATAAGCTTCTTTGCCACTAAGTCGTGAAAAAGCTCCGATCGGCTAACATTGAAGTTGGGTAATGGCCTGTCATCGCGGGGGGGTAGCATTGGCCTAAACCCTCGATTTTGGGCTGTCAGCTGTTGCGGCCCAGAATAAGTTTGCAGTGGTGCTAGGTAGCTCGTGTAATTCCTCGTGGCTGGGCCTTGCGGCTGATAAGACATGGCTGGATTCAGATCGCGAAAAGGTGCCTGGGGATATTGACTATGCATAGAGCGGGGATGTTGGAATGTGGAATGGATATGACTAATATCCCCTTCCTTCTTTGAGCTATTTGTAGGTTTTCTAGTTTCCGTGGAGGTAGCTTCAAATAGTCCATCACGCACATCAACGTCTATCCTCTCTCCAACTTGGATCAGATCAGCAAATTCATTTATGTGTGTCCCTAGCATTATCTTACGGTATGGGTCCCCCAAGGTACGGATAAAATAAGAGCATAATTCCGAGTCCAGAAGTAGCGGTTGGACTTCAGCAGCTGCGACTCTCCATCTTTGGGCATATTCTTTAAAGGTCTCTGTTCCCTTCTTCTTCAGCCCTTTTAGGTGCTCTCGTGTAGGGGCTGTATCCAGATTGAACTTGTATTGGCTCATGAATACATCAATGAGATCTCTCCACCTTTTTAGCTTGGAGTGATCCAATTTCATGAACCAATGTAAGGCCGCGCCGGTCAGACTCTCGTGAAAGAAGTTTATCAAGAACCTTTTGTCCCTGGACCATACCGACATCTTGGTGCAGTATGACTTTAGGTGGTAGTGTGGATCTCCACTACCATCATATTTGGTAAACTCAGGCACCTTAAATTTTTTAGGGATGGGGACCTCCGGGGCTAGACACAACTCACCCAACTCGACAGACTTATAGTTAGTCGGCCTCTGCAGAGCTTGCAGTCTGTCTTTAACCTCTGCTATGTCCTCTTCCCAATCTTTCCTCTCATCGCCCTCTTTCGTCTTGAAGCTGGCATTGGCAGCAGGCCGAGCAGGAACTGCAATTCCAATAGTTGGTTCCCCCCCAGGAATGTCATAGGTGAAGACACCACCTTGGCTCCATTCTGGGTACCCTTGTCCTTCAGCCCCTGAAGCCAAAGGGTTTGGTGGTCGGTTTGCCACTGTCGGTCTTTGTGTCGGTTCGGGCACTCCGGTGGCAGAAGGACTACCCGGAGCTACTCCTGGTATTCCAACACCTATATTAGGGGTGCCCTGGTTGGCATTAGTGGGGTTTGGCGAAACATGGTTCGCGGCCACGCTAGAACTCATATTCTGCAACAGCTTCATCATCTCTACCATTTGCGACTGCATGGCCCCATTTGATCCTTTAGGGCCCCTACTTCCGCTTCTAACCGCTGCTCAGTCTCTGATGGACTATTTTCAGCAGCCATAGCTCTAGCCCGCGCTCGGGTTATATACGTTCTTCTAGACGGCTAGGCCTAGTTAGACGAGTTCTTCCCCTCTCGGGCAATATTGACGTCTTACCTGTCATTATTGTCATTTTTTTTTAAAACAAAATGAATGTAAATAAAACGATTACCTAGATTTCTGATTTTCGGTGTGTTAACTCGGCATAAAGGATATAAGAACCACGGACCTTTGAATCCTTGAGGATACATATAGTAACACTCAATGAATCAAAGTTAACTGCTAACACAAGGGACATTTAGTATCCACATGTATAGGTCTATTTTTACACCACGCAACCAATTTCCACACAATATCTCTACTATTTCGAACGTATTTGATGGCCAGAAGACGAAACCGTGCATTATAATATAGTGTTTGATTACATCAATTGACTTTGAAGTTACACATTAAAGGGACCCCATCTATGAGTCCATCTTACAAAATACTGAAGCTGTCTTTGTCCCTTACTCATCTAAAATTTCATCAACATTTTTAAATCCTCTATAAGGTCATGACACAGAGCAAGAAACTCAGTTATTGCTACAGGAGTCTTTATGGGGATGGCATGCCCTTCCGCTTGCTTATATGCATGAACGAATTCAGGAATGGCATCATTGGCAAATAGGATCATTCTTCTGAAGCGTTCCAGCCATATTTCTTTCTCGGCCACTTGCTCTTCATGGCGTGACTCCCACAGCCGAGCCTTTTCTGCTTGACGGTTGAGTTGTTCAACTAAATTTTGTATGGCTACTGCATTATCGCTCTTGACACTGATCACCTCCCTTGTCTTTTCTTCTAACCGTTTGGTGAGTACATCAATTTCTCGTTGGAGGTTACTATAAGACTTGAGCTCTTCTTCCCTCCTCATTATAGTGTCTCTTTCTTTAGTGGCCTTTGACAATCGAGCTTGATAATGGAGGACCTTCTTGCTACTTTCCTCAGCTCATTTTTGAATCCTCCTTATGGTATTTTTCAACTTGTCATTCTCCTCTTTCAATTTCCTTAACTCGGTGTTCATCTCTGACTCCTTTCTCCTTTTTGCTCTTTCATTTTCTTGTGACTTAGATAAGTTCTCCAAGGGTCTTTTGCTTACTTCCTCCAGGTTTTGTAGCTTAGCCTTTTTATCTTCTAATTGTTTGGCTAAACCCTCATTAACCTCTCTTAAATCGTTACTCAACAAGGGGTTATGAGATCCTAGGGGTGGGTGGATTCCCCCGGTCCTTTCCTGGAGCCAAATCTCGTATTGCTTCGTGGTTGCCACGGCACATTTCCCTAACTCAAACTTCCCTTTACACATTACATGGCCCCATGCGTCCCTTATCTGTTGGATCATTTCCACTTTCAGGGGATCAATGTAGTAGAAGCTGACCCTTCGCACAACCTCTTCAGATGGGATGTCCTGTTCATATGCGAATTGGCAATGAGCAACTGCGGGGTTATAGTTAATACATCCTCTAGCACTCATGAGAGGAACATTAGGGAAATGTCCACAACAGTATATAATATCCTCGCTCTCCCACCAAGAGAGCTTCCACCAAATAGTGGTATCTTTAAGTTCCCCTATTTTCTTAGTCCATTGGTCACGACTCATTCTTGCTTGTAGCGGAGCTGACCCTTCGCGATGGGCATAATCTCGGATCGGGTGATGAACGGTGTCAAACCTTGTGCCAAGTTGATATTCCCTGCCATAGATATGGTTAACCCACCATATATTCAAAAGTGGCAAACAAAACTTCAATTTCCCTTTCTTTTCTCTATGACAAAAACTTAATGTCAAAAATGTTTCAGCTAGCAGTGCTAGTACGGGATTCACGCGGTGACTTTCTACCATCCACAAGACACTTACCGCTGCTAGATCGACTACACCCACTGCTGATGGGAATAATACTAGCCCATATACTGCTAAAGCAAGCACTCTTCTGAAAACAACCTAGTTCCCCTTCTCAGCTAAAGCTTCCAACCTTTTCTCTAAATACTTCTTGGATAATCCTTCTGTTGCACCCGAACGACATATTTGTACTCATGTAGGTTCCTCCCCTAAGATCTGGGCCACAACCCGTTTGGAGGGGAGATGTCCGGGGTACAAGTAGACAGGGGTATCCTTGGTAATAGGCATTCTCATCAATCCCCCGTATTCTTCCAACGTGGGCGCAAGCTGGAAAGTTGGAAATGTGAAACATCGCATGGAATCATCCCAATGTTGAGCTAGGGCTACAAGAGCATCGGGTTGGATAGGAACTGATAGCAACTCCAAAATATCTCCATAGTCCTTTCTACTGATTCAGCTTCTAACTTCACGTTAACTCTCTTTCTAGATGAGGCCATTTCTGTCGAGCTTGTGTCTTGTGGTTGTGTGGCGTCCGGTGAGTCCTTCATGTCTCTATGCCAAGTAACGAAAATGACAGTTCACTGTAACAAATCCATGGGTTAGAAACAAAACGAAATGAGCACACAATTTATTTAATCAATAGATTACTAATCACTTTCTTCATTACTAATCACCAAAGACCTTATTGATCCATTGGGCATAGCAACTATAACTCTCATCCTAAGGAGAAATAGATCCTCACGTGGACGAGGCTTAAATAAGTGAACCAGGTAACCTATTGATGTATTACTTTCCTCGAAATTATTGATTTTCAAAAACTCCCAACTCCATCAATTAGGCAAATCTTACCACACTGCTAAAGTTTTCAATTGTAGCTCATTTCGCTTGGCTAACAACGCGTTAAAATGGAAATGTTGTGATAATTCAATACCCCATAAAAGTCTTTCTTCTTTCTTAAAGAAATGTAATCATGCCATGAATGATGTGTTGACATGCAAAATATGAGTGTAACATGATCCTTGGTGTCCTAACTTGGGCCAACCCTATGTGTGGGAATGGCACCCTAAAGACGATAGGTTCTAAGAAGGTTATCTATTAAGGTGGTCCATTAAGGTGCATGGTTTGGGGGTAGATCTAGCATCTTAAAGGGTTATTGGTCTTCAGATTGTCCCCACTTAAGAGAGTGAGGATCTCGCAAATGAATTAGACTAAAAGAGGATAGAATCCCACTCCAATCAAATCCATATAGTGAGACACAACCTGAGCGAAGTCTTCACAGTAGTCTCTAGAAGCGATAAGCTTCACAAGAAAACTGTCATAAACCTCTACTAACCTAGGACAATCGAGGACCCGGGTATAGAGCCCAAAAGTGTGTGAGGTAGAGTGTCAACGTGCACAAGATGGGAGGGGAGCATATAAAACTCTAAACCAACAGTTTATCCAATCTTTATTTATCAAACCATCAAATTGCAAGAGAAGACAAGAGCTTATAACATAAACAGAGGTCGTCTATCCTAAGGTTCCATTCCGCATGTTATCATACGTATTACAAATAAACTAACGAAATTACATGGTAACTAAGGAACTTCAAGCATGTTATATGATTGAAAAGGAAGAAATGCACCTATACAAATGGGAAAATAAACAGCAAATACATAAGAATATACAGGCATATCATGCGATCACAAAAGATAAATGATCAAGAAACACCAAAAAAGAATAAACCATTAGACCAAACAAAACACAACAAGGGTAATTAAAATAACAAGAAGCCATATTATTTCAACTAACTAATTAAACAGGCTTGACTCTCGAACATATCCCCAGTGGAGTCGCCAAACTGTCGTAACCGACCTTTCGGCGAAATGAAATAAAAAAGTTTAAAAACCGATTCCCAAAAATGGAATTTTGAAAATCAATTTATTTGGAGTCGCCACCAAAATTTTTAATTGGAAAACTTTGGAAAACCAATTTAAAACAAAGAAAAAGGCAACATGGTCTGTGAAACCAGAGATGGGTTCGGGAGTCTGTTTGAGTGCGGGGAATGTGTTAGGCACCCCACAACACCCGCCCATAAGGACGGTTACCTTAAACTAGTCAGTTGAAATAGAATATGGCCTTTAATTAATCTCAATTACCCTTCTATTGACATGGATGCCTGTTAACAAAGGCGACAAGATAACAAGAATGAAGGCGAACAGATAAATATTTACAAAGGGCGGACTTGACCTAGGATGAAAGCCTAGGGCCTACGTACCCCGTGAGAGGGATCAAAGTCCACGTAGTTCGACCAAGAGGCATTTTTGTGGGTTGGTGGTTTTTTGATTTGTGATGAGAATAGGAGGATTTTAATTAAAACAGATCATTGTAAACAAAACGGGATTGGAATTTGATTTGTATGTTTTAATTTACTACAATCTGATTAACCTCGTTCTCCTGAACTCTTCACATTTTCTCTTTTAAAATTTTTTTGTCGATTTTATTATTATTATTATTATTTTTTGAGTTTTGGGAGTTTATATTTCGGGAATTAATGCATAGTTTATAATGAAAGGAATATATTATTTTTTTTATGAATTCTTGAATTTATTGTTGGTGAATATTGATTATTATTATTATTGAGTATTGGTAAATAATTGAATTCAAGTGCTATTATTTATTTTTGAATGAATATATGCTGGGTTCTATGGAGATTAAAATCTCACACGAGCCCGGGAAGTCGAGGAGAGAAAAGTATTCTCACACGATTCATTTTGTATAAATATTTAATCAAAGTTAATATTTAATTATTGTCCATTTATTTATTTTTTTGTATTGTTATTATTATCATTAATATTATTACTATTTCTGAATTAATTATAGGGATTTAGGGAGATTAGAACCTCACATAATCCCACGCAATCAAGGAGAACGATATTCTCACACGACAATTTCGTAAATAATGGGAAATGTTTAATTAAAGCAAATCTTTTAATTATTCATTATTTATTATTCTTTTTTTGAAAAAAAAACAAAGGTATGCTAACTTCAGGGATCTAAGGAGATTAAAATCTCACACGATCCCAGGTAATCGGGGAGAACAATATTCTCACACGATAATTTTGCAAATAATGGGAAACAGCTCATTAAAGCAAATATTTTAATTATGATTATTATTATGATTTAATCAAAATTAATATTTAATTATCATTCATTCATTAATATTTCATTAATATTATTGTTGCTTTTCAATTATTTAATTAGTTGTAAGGATTTAAGGAGATTAACATCTCACATAACCCCCGGTAATCGAGGAGAATAAAATTCTCACACGATAATTTTTATGCATCATGTCAATATTTATTAATTATCATTCACTTATTTTTCACCATTCATCCATTAATATTTCATTAATATTATTGTTGCCTTCCAATTATTTAATTAATTGCAAGGATTTAAGGAGATTAACATCTCACATAATCCTCGGTAATCGAGGAGAACAAAATTCTCACACGATAATTTTATGCATAATAGCAATATTTAATCAAAGTTGATGTTCAAACAATGGTAATAAACAAAATTAAAACAAGTTTAGGCAAATGAACAATAGCATCTTGGATCAAAACGCATGAATAGTGCAGAATGCATGAGATTATCTTGAAGCAACTTGTATGAACAGTACCATGCACGCAGCAGAATCAGCCAAGTAGCCCATGCAACCATACCTGTGCGTTTTCAGCCTCTCCCTTGTGCTCCAATGAAGAATGACCTTCTCCTCCTCACTCACCTATGGTAGATGGTCCTCCAACAGTCCCAAAGTTACTGGTCTCGGTTGGAAGCAAGTAGAAATGGCGAACCACTTCGTTGGGCAACGTTGGAAATTCTAGTTGTCTTCAGTGCTAGAAATTCTGCTCATGCGTCTCTGCTTCTCGGCTGGAAGATGAAGGCTGAAAGCTTACCTTCTTCTCTACACTTTCTCTTCTTCCTTGTGCTCCCTAAATTCTCCTCTGTTTACCTCTGTTTTCTGGGCTTAAAATAGAGTTTTTCCTCCTCCATGGTTCAGCCTCTATTAACCCTTTTGCTGCCACTTTGTTTTGCATTCAGGCCTCCTTGTTTCTGCTCATCATTTTGGCATCCAACTCTCCATTTTTCTGCTCCTAGGATGGTCTGAACTTCAGCTTCTCTTCTCTCCACGGTTTGGACGTTGCTTCAGCTTCTCTCCCTCTTGGTTTCTGGTTTCGTTTTCTCTTCGATTTTTTGCACCACGACTCCCTCTCTTTTCCTCTCGGTTTCTGCCTCTCGTTCAGCTTCTCTCCCTCTCGGTTTCTGCTTCATTTTCTCTTCTACTTTTTCCCTCACGTTGTTATCTCACTTTCTGGTTTCGTTCAGCTCTCGGTTTCTCTCTTATCCTCTTGGTTCCTGCTCATCCTTTCAGTTTCTGCTTCTCCCCTTCAGCTCTCATTTTTCTCTCGGTTTCTCTCTTATTCTCTCCCTCTTCTCTTTAGCTCTTTTTCTTTCTCGGTCACGTGGTTCCTTCCTCTCTTCAGTGTTGTTTCTGCCTTCTTTCTCCCTCTCCCTTTCTCTTCTCTTCAGCTCCCCTTTTCCCAACCGAGGCCTCTTCTCTTTATGCTCCAGCCCACCTCCCTTTTTCTGCCACGTTGCTCCCTTTTTTCCTTACTTTTTCTGCAACTTCCAGCCACTCCACTTACTGCTCATGGTCCCCTCCTTTTTCTGCCATTTTCAGCCATGCCACTCTCTCCTTTCTCTGCACCAGCCGCTCCACTTTTTGCCTCCTCTGAAGAACCAACTCCCCCTTGCTTTTTTGTCCCCCTTGTCTTCATGTGCATGTGTGTGCATGAGTGTATGCATGTGGGAGTGGGTGAGTGTATGTGTTCGTGGGTGAGAGTGTGTGAGAGTGTGAGTGTGAGTGTGTGAGGATGTGTGTCCGTGAGTGAGAGTGTGAGTGTGTAAGAGTGATGTGTGTCAAGTGTGTGAGGGCAAGTGAGCATATGGGAGCAAATGAGCATGTGAGAGTGTGAATGTGAGTGTGTGAGGAGGTGTGTCCGTGAGTGAGAGTGTGAGTGTGTGAGAGTGATGCGTGTTATGTGTGTGAGGGCAAGTGAGCATATGGGAGCAAATGATCATGTGAGAGTGTGTGAGTGTGAGCAAGTGAGAGTGTTTTGCAATTTCATTTTAATTAGGTGGCCTTATTCATTTTATTTCCTTACAAGATGATTGCCATGTCTCTTCTTCAAACATATATTTTGAATTTTCCTTTTTATTATTTTTGGTTCTTATATTTGGTTTTTTCCATATTACTTCTATTTTTTGCCTTTTGCAATTTTGTTTTAATTAATTATTATTATTATTATTTTAGAATTTTTAATTCTATTTATTATTATTACCATGATTATTATTATTGTTAATTCAGGTGGGGTGTTCACAACTTTCTCTAATGATCAAATTTGATTCATATAAGAAACGCCCATAACATTCAATGAGGAAACATCTGAGGCTGATGTCAAATATGATTGCTGAGCTAAAAGATGTTGGTCATGTCTTTACAAATGAGCAGTAGATCCAAGCAGTCATTCGTTCTTTGCCTAGTTCTTGGGAGCATATAAAGATGCATCTTACTTACAATGATAGAATTATGACTCTAGAAGATGTCTGAAGACACCTCAAACTCGAGGAAGAAAGGCTTAAATCAACCAAGCCGATACTTGAGTTGCACATGGCAACTTCAGGTGAAAGACGTGGTTCAAAGAGAAAGAGCTAGGGAAAGAACAAAGAACTAGCCCAACCTAAGGAAAAGCCAAAGACCAATTAGCAAGGCAAAAAGAAATAGCAAAAGGTCAATACAACAAAAGTTAAGTGCTTCAATTGCCAAAAGAAAGGACACTATGCGAGTGATTGCCTTGAGCCTTTCAAAAAGGTAACCTATACTACTTATGCTAATGAACTTTGTGTTTCTAGCTCAATTATGCTTATTGAATCTTGCCCTATCTGGATTGTAGACTTAGGAGCCACAGACCACATAGTGTGTGACCGTGATGCCTTTGTTGACTTCCGACGAGTTCTTTATGGAGCATTTTGGATATATATGGGCAACAACACTAAGGTTACTGTCAAAGGGATCGGAACATACAAGTTAATCTTGTGTGGTGGTCGAGACCTAATCTTACATGATGTCCTTTATGCACCTCAAATTCATTGGAATGTTATTTCAGTTTTGGTTTTACTTAGGCTAGACTATGAGTTGAATTTCCATGACAATTGTGTTAAATTGAGTAATGACTTAGTATTTTTTAGTTTTGGTTATGTAAATGGAGATTTTATTTGTATAGATTTGGATGATGAATCTTATATTAATAATAATGTCAGTTTTTCCATGTTTGCCTCCATGCATGATTATGATCATGATGTAAATATATGGCATGCTGGACTTGATCATATTGGCCAACAAAGAATGCGATGGTTAGCAAAAGAAGGTTTGCATCCTGGCATTGAACGAGTAGATTTGTCTACTTGTGAATCTTGTCTAGTTGGAAAATCTGCAAGAAAACCTTACGGTAAAGCTACTAGAGCTGATTTTCCATTGCAATTAGTTCATTCTAACATCTGTGGGCCTATGAATGTTAGGGCTCGGCACGGAGCAAATTATTTCATCACATTTGTTGATGATTATACTTATTTCAGTTATGTCTATTTGATTTCTCATAAGTCAGAAGCATTGAGTTGCTTCAAAAAACTATATGAACTTGATAGAAAATCAATTAGATAAGAAGATTAAGGCTCTTCGAAACGATCGAGGCCGAGAGTATTTGTCGGTTCAATTCAATGAATTATGTGATGAAGAAAGGATAGTTCATCAATTGACTCTTTTGAGTACTCCACAACAAAATGGTGTTGCGGAAAGAAGGAATAGAACGCTCCTTGAGATGGTTAGGTCTATGATGGCACATGCTAATTTGGCAATCACCTATTGGGGTGATGCATTGATGTCTGCAGCCTACATACTTAACCGTGTGCCTACGAAATTAGTTGCAACCACTCCATATGAGTTATGGACTAGGCGAAAGCCTGACTTAAGTGTCTTGAAACCTTGGGGATGTGCTGCTTATATACATGACTCCTCTCACAAGTATGGAAAATTAGGCTTGAGAGGAAAGAAAAGTATCTTCATTAGATACTCAGAAACCTCAAATGGTTATATGTTTATAGGTCAACAAGATAGTGGGAGCGTGATTGAATTCAAATCTAGAGATGTCACATTCTTAGAAAATGAATATCCTAAGAAGGGTGAGGTAGGTCAAAACCTATCCTTATTTGAGATATAGGTTCCAAATGCACTAAGACCACTTCATTCAAGTAGGAAGATTATTGAAGATAATGAATTAATTTCTCATTTGCAACCTTCTTCATCATTTGATGCGAATGAAAGTGTTCCTGAGCCAATTGCTCCAAGTGGGAGTGACCAAATGGAACTCATTCCAAGTGGGAGTGAGACCAACATTCTAAATCAGAGTGGGAGCAATATTGATCCAAATGAGAACAATGAAACAATACTCAACAAATCACAATTGAGACGTGGTTCATGTAAAAAGACTCCCCACCATCGATATGAGATTGAAAGTGGTGAACTTTTGACAATACTCCTGCAAAATGAAGATGAGCCAAGAAATTTGAAAGAGGCTCTCTTAACCCCTTCTAAGGATAAATGGACTAAAGTTATGGAAGAGGAAATGGAGTCTATGAAAATTAACAATGTTTGGGAACTTATTGATATTCCAGGAGGACATAAGACTATTGGGAACAAATGAGTTCTCAAAATTAAGAAAAGAGCTGATGGCACGATTGAAAATTTTAAGGCTCAACTAGTAGCAAAGGGGTATACACAGCAAGAAGGAATTAACTATGAAGAGACTTTTTCTCTTGCTGTATGATTTACTTCTATCTGCTTACTTCTAACTATAGTGGCTTGTCTGGATCTTAAATTACATCAGATGGATGTAAAAACTACCTTTCTCAATAGAGAATTAAATGAAGAGATTTATATGGAACAACCTGAGGGTTTCATTAAAGAGGGTCAAGAAGAAAAAGTTTGTAGACTTTTAAAGTCTATGTATGGCCTTAAACAATTTTCAAAGCAGTGGTATATTTGTTTTCACAATGCAGTCATCTCTAGTGGTTTCACTATGATGAGTGAAGACAACTGTGTATATTCCAAGAGATATAAGGACAACTATGTGATTATGACATTATATATTGATGACATACTCATAGCTAGAAATGATATGGAGCTTATCAACGAGGTAAAGACCTGGTTGTCATCTCGCTTTAAGATGAAAGATATGGGTGAAGCTGCATACATTCTTGGAGTTAAGATTTCAAGAAATCATTCTAAGAAACACTTGTATCTCTCGTAAGAGAATTACATAAAAAAGGTTTTAGAACGTTTTAGTATGAAAAGTTGTAACCCTGCTGACACTCCTATAAGCATAAGTCAAACCTTGAGCGTCAAAATACGTCCTAAGACTGCCATTGAAAGAGAGCGTATGAGCCAAACTCCATATAAGAAAGCGAACGGTTGTCTAATGTACGCTATGATGTGTACTAGACCTGATATCTGTGAAGTAATTGGCTTAGTGAGTAGTATCAAACCGACCTAGGTCCTAAACATTGGGAAACTGTAAAAAGGATCTTAAGATATCTGAAGGGGACTGCAGATTATGCACTCTGCTATCAAGGGGGTAGAAATCTACGATTGGAAGGATACACTGATACTGATCACAGAGAAGACTTAGATGAGTGAAAATCTACCTCAGGATACGTTTTCTTACTCAGTAATGGTGCTATATTATGGAGTAGTAAGAAACAGTCCTGTGTATCTTTATCAACAATGGAGGCAGAGTTCGTGGTCTTATCTTTAGTAGCCCAGGAGGCTGTTTGGTTGAAGAGGTTCTTAGATCAACTGTTGTGCAAAGCACAAAACACTAAACCAGTGTTAGTGTACTGTGACAGTGAGGCTACAATTGTATACACCAAGGATCCAAAGTACCAAAGCAAAACCAAACACATAGATATCAAGTATCACTATGTGAAGGACATGGTTGCATGCAAGACTGTGAACATGAAGTATGTGACTACGCATGAGATGCTGGCAGATCTGTTGACTAAGCCAATTTCTAGAGATGTGTTTATGAGACTCACTAGGTCTTTAGGATTGCATAGACTTTAGCATTTTCATTTGTATTTTTTATTTTTCCATTGTTTATAGACAGAGATGTATTGATGTTCTTTAATAAATCAATAAAGTTTGATTTCTATGCTTACATGTCTCTATTTGAATGTTGTGTACATTCTTATTTATTATTGAGTATGTCGGGTAGACAAAAGGGTTAGCCTTCTCACATAGGTAACCACCTCAATGTCTTTGTGACATTAGAGATTAGACAAGATTTTAAGAGAAATTATCAAGAGGATAATTTGAGAGCAATTGTACTTAAAATCATATAAGTCGCTTGATTGATGACATAGGGTCATTAAAAGTGATTTAATGAAATAAGTTCATCATTTCTAGTCTACCTTAGTTGCCATATGTGAGTTCAAGACATTGTGTAGATCTAGGAACTCAATTTTAGACTTGCGGTGTCTAAAATATCATCTGTATAGCATTGTTTATGAAATAGACATACACTCCACAGGAAAAGGAGGAATGCTGTAACACATGTTTCATACCATGTGTGCAAATGCCAACCATTTGGGTTAACATAAGTGCAATCTCAACTCATAATTGTGTGAGACCCTTGAGCCTTTACGTTGGCTCTATATTTGTACCCTTGGACCCCGATCAGGTACTTGAGATACAACTTGGTGTTTGCTATCTTAGCATGTTGCCTAAGGACTATGAGTAATGATTCAGTTTGGTAGGACATGTCTAGAAAAGCAAATTAAGTTTATGTTAATAAGATCGTGAGAAGAGGAAGATCATAAAGAGAATCTCGTTATTCTGTATTCACCGGTATACCAATTATGACTTGTGTGTCATGATTGTGAATATAAGATATTGTGATAGATGAGATCACTGAGAGATATCTAAATGTGATTCTTATGATCTGGGGTGCATGCATACTTTATGATCTACATGCAGGTGCGTTTTCCATGAGAGGCTGTATATTCGTAACTGATGTATAACATTTATGCTCTCAGAGTATACTGGTCGCATGACCTACTTTCCCTGTACAAACGACTGCAGACTAAAAGAGAAAGTGTTCTATTGATTTATTGAGAATATGTTTCTTGGGTTTAGAGCATATGAGCACTCCCATTATGTGTGAGTAGGAGATGTTAGAATATCGTATAATATCTAGGGAATAACTCTATTAAGATATTATACCGTGTGTATCTATAAGGAGTGCTCATTAAATAAGGGTAAAATAGTAATTATAAGCATTACTACTAAACCCTAACTTTAGCTAGCCTTTATAAATAGGGCTAGACTAGTGTAAAATAAACACAACTTATTAGAGAGTGAGACTTGAGACGCTCTGAGTAGGATACTTGTGAGTATTCTGCAGTCGCATTTGAGAGAGGATTTAGGCTGTGAAAACCCAAGATACACCCAATACACTGTGGGTATCTCATTTGATCAATAATCTCAGCCAGAGATCAATAAGCTTCCGCAATTAGGAGATCAATGTAAGTCTCCTACCCGAATCTCTAAATTTATATTTGTGTTAATTTATTTCCTTCACTTTAATTCCCTTATTAGCGATTTTAAGGGAATGAAAATTTTTAAATATAAGATTTAGACTATAGGAGACAAATTTTACAATGTAAAACGAATAAATTCTTATAAATAAATATACTATATTAATAGTATAAAATAAAATTGTATGTAAAACAAATTTAAAATTTTAAAAAGTTTAAGGGGCAACCATTGCCTATGCCCCTTAATCTATTTTTGGCTCCAATAGTGGTGAAACCTGAGACTAAAAAGGTTGTATAATATATTAAAAAAATTTAGAGTAAATTAGTTATTTAATCCTACAAACATATATCTTTTCCCAATTTGGCTTCTTTAAATTTAGTCATATCATTTTATTATCTTTAAGTCATGATCGATCAGGTCATGTACTAAGATTTGAAAATAACAATGTGGCTCATGATGCATGAATGGAAAATTCTTAATATAAATATGACCAATTGTTAAACTAACATGAATCTCTATGATGAAGAGCATTCATCATTATAAAGATTTTATATGGGTGTGCTTGGAGTAAGCTACATACGAAAGATCTTTTATATTTTATAGGAGATCTTAATCCTTTATTCACAGTTCTACTACCATCATGCCATACTATGTTATGATTTCTTTATAGGCATCTTGAATTAAAATTGACCTAATATCACTATTAAACTTATATTTTACATTTTTCAAAACTAAAATATTTTCAATTTTAATGTTTTACTTCTTAAGTTACATTATCTTTTAATGATTAAATTAACTTTTTTTTAGTTAAATAATAAGTTTTTTCCTAAAAAGAAATATTGATTCAAACATGGACCTGAGCTTTAAAAACCTCCAAGCCTGATGATGAGTGTGAATCTACCAAATTAAACATATAACTTACTCTTTAAGAAAATAATTATAACAAAAGTGAGTAAAGTCATACTCATTTGGATTGATGATTTCAAGACTTGTGAATAACCAAAAAGCAAATGCGTAAAAGATGAAATAAAATTGGGGGGTTTTAACAAAAACATAGTAAAGACAACAACTAAAAGTAAAGTAATTAAACAAGCAAACAACTTTGAAACAAATAATTTCAATATAAGGAAAAGAGCAAATTAAAGAAATCTATCAAAGAATAAACCAATGTTGTCAAAATCGTAAGTTTAGGCAGAATCGTAAAGAGGGTGTAGATTCATAACGTAAAATCATAACAAAGAATCATAAAAGTTTATCTCTATTAATAAATAGCTATTAAACATAACCAAATTTCAAAAATACAAATAAAAATGCATACATATATACAAAATACTATTATAATAACCCAAATTATATAACTAGGAAATGATAAAAAAAATTAAGAAAATATACTTAAATCATAGAACTTTTAATTATAATTAATTAGGTATAAATTGAGTTTAAAAGTTTTTTGGAAAGTCTTGAGATTAAATTTATTAAAATAAAATTAAAAGGCATGCTTTGCCATTATAATACTTACTAATATAGAAATTTAAAGAAATTAAAATTTAAAATAATAGTAATTTTAATAGTAGTAATCATGTAAACAAGTTAGAGTAAATATTAAATACATATATAATAATAATAATAATAATAATAATAATGAATTTTAAGCTATGCAAATAAAAAAAATTTTAAAAATTTTGAAAGTAGAGTTAACTATTTAATCACAATGTAATACATTATTTGCTATTAATTGCAAGTAAAACGTATTAGAGTCATAATAATGTAATTATATTTGTAATATAATTTTTTTATGTTTAATGGTTGAAATAATTGAGTTGAGCTTAAAGTTAGTTAATTTTTCTTAAAAAAGTGATTGGAAAGTTGGATTATTCATATTTGGGCCAAAAACTTTAAAAAAAAAAAAATACTTTAGTTGACTTTGGTCAAACTCAACGAGTCTACCCAAGTTTTACTGATTTTATATGAGTTTGATTGAGTCTACACTGAATCTACTCCAATTATGATTCTATGACCGACTTAAATCAATATCCTCACTTAAAAACATAGAATTGGTGAGTTTAACGAGTTGATTTGCGATTTTGACAACTATGAAATAAACTTCTAACTAAGGATTGTATTGTTTGGTCCTCCTAAATTGATCATTGACATTAATTAAGATAAATTACCTCTCTCTTTTTGGTAAATGGCTATAATTATTAACAAACTCTAGTAACGTAGACTTCCTTAGATATGTTGCTTAATAAAAGCTCTCTAACCAACTCCTAATTAGCTGACACTCTTAAGTGAACATCTAAGATTTAATTAACTAATTGCATTAAGATTGAGAAGTCACCATTTCTAATTTGTCAAGAATATGAAGCAAGTCTAGCAAGTCATCTTTCACAATCCATCAATATAGAATAAAAAAACATATCCACAGTCCCCTGTACTAATTTTCCACTAGGCTTTAGTTTAACTAAACAATTATGGATTTTATCAGATCAAATGACATATAATTATCTCTTAGCAAAATAAACAATGGGCTTAATTTTTAATTCACCCAAAGATAACACAATCAAAATAAGAATGTAAAAAGGCCAAGAAGAGGAGAGAAGAGGAGAAAAGAGAAGAGTTAGAAATATCTCATAATACTTGAAAGAACCATAACAATAATCCTTAACTAGATTAACAAAATTAGCTACTCATCGACATAAACATCCACAGTCCACGTTTTAATCCAGAATTATAGTAGTATATTTTGAATTTCAAACTCTTTCTCTTACTAAAATCAGTAGAAAAGAAAGAGAAGAAGATGAAAATATGACAGTCTGAAAAATCGTTAAAAAACTAACTTAAAATTGCAAAATCCCTCGTCTTTGACTAGCTTCTAGTTTTTTCCAAAATAAAAATCTAAAAATCACATAAAAGTGTCCTTAGAAGTTTCTCATGCCTTCTTTCTTGGTGCTTTGACACTTACTAGAGAGAATGTGAATGAAAATGATTCCACTTTTCGTTTTAAAACTGCAACCTAAGTCATGTCTATCTCTTACTTTCTTGCAGCTCAAATGCAATATAACTCATGTTCATACCTTGCTTGTGCTCCAAATTCAATAATATAATTCCCCAATCTGAAATTAACCAAAATAATCATAAATAATTTGATTTTCTCACTAAAACACTAAAATTAAAATCTAATGAACTTTTCAAAATTAATTTTGTGAAGTAGTTTTTTTGAGTGGCCTTTACATTTCAAACTCTTTTTTTTTTTTTTAAAGTAGACCTATAAGACTTGGCGAACTTGCCTTATATTTAGTTATTTACGAAATATGTGCATCATACTATTTGAAGTAATCATCATATATATTGTTGTATTTTAGTATTTTAATTTAGCATATTTGAATGACAATTGGATATTTAATGGTCATATAAATTTTATCAATTATGTTATCTATTTCTGTTAACTATTAATGAATGAACCTTGACATTGTACTGAAATATGGCGTCGGATCAAATTAAAATTAAAAGAAGAAAATATGCTTGACTTGTCTTATTGACTTAATGAGATATAACGTTGGACTTTATAATTAAGAAAAATTATTCCCCAAAAGAAGAACTTGACTTGCTTTATTGACTTGAGAAATGAATGAAAAATTGTACTTTAGATATACCGAACTTACCATTATCAAACAATTCAACGCTAGCAAAAACTGAACGCCAAAGTCGCCTTGGCCGTGCTCTCAAAGAGTACCAGAACCATTACAATACCTAATGCTTCCTTCAAACTCATGTTGAATTAATTTTATGAAATATATTAAAATAATGTGGATTAGTATTAATTTATTATTAGGTCAATTCATTGGGTTAATCAATTAATTAAGCAACTAAATTTTGATATATAAACCAAGAATGACTTAGATTTGAGTTATTTGTGGATAATCAGTAATAGGTTAGATTATCCACAAGCCCATTGGATATAAGCCTCAACTTGTAACCCAAGTCATGTCAGTAATTATCCTATTGTATTGCTGAAGATAAGAAGAATATTTTCTAAGCATATCCAATTTGAAATTTGAGCAATCGAGAAGAAGTGACAAGTTATTGTTTTAAATAATTTGAATATTTTATTTATTAAATATAGAAAAGTACTCTAAACGTGAAGTAACTTCCCATATTCTGAGGACTCATCAGAATAATTTTTTCGGCTTATTAAAAACTCATCTGTGTGTGACTGTCACTTTAATGTATGAAAAGATTTGGTAAAGCAAACTGCTCTCTCTATTTGCATAATTATGGTTGCATTGGGTGCTTCATAAGGTAAATACAATTTTATTGTTATTGATTTATTCATTTATCTCCCACTATGATATGAAATTTTATTCCTTCAATTAGTATTAGAGCACTAAGTTATATAAAATGATTTTATCATTTTTTGTATGTGTGTTCATATATATATATATATATATATATATATGCATCATATGATTAGAATTTCTGCTTTATTCTAGTATATATGTATCATGCTTGATCAAACATTGTCGAGTGAAATTCACATTATCACAAAATTTTTGTTTCGAAATTAACTTAGGGATTTTGTTAACTATTAAATTACGATCAAAATGTTTCATAAGTGTGCTTGTAATACAAAGCAACATGGCTTCCATTAACAGTAGAAATTGAAGTTTTTCAAGCCATAAATACTCTAAAATGATATACTTTTGATCGAAACTAGTATAGGGATTTAATTAGACTCATGATTTTGGGTAGAATGATGTAAAATTTTGGCCAAAACTCGATCAAATTCTCTGGCATTCTTGACTCAAAAAAGTGCCCTAATTTTCTAACCAAAATACTCTCCATTGGTTGCATTTTACTCAAAATTGATAAAGGGATATTGTAGATAATTAAAAAACAAACAAAATGACACTAATTTTGTCCTATGAAACTTCAATTTTTTGTCGAGTCGGATTTTTGGCACAAAAACTGGAACCAGCTGACCTAGTCGAAGGTTGAAGGAGATGAACAATGGCATTAGGCAAATCCCAGGTGCACCATTGGTGCATGATGGCACATGAACTTCACATGTTAGTTTGGTCTCCAAACTTACACAGTTCAGCTCCACTCGCCTTTTCTTATTTTTGGTGTTTCTTCTAGAATTTTTTAAGCCTTGGAAATAGGAGTTTTGAAATTTCTTGAAGATTTAGGGCCTTAAATCAATATGTAACTTATGTGTTTTGACTTGTGAAATTTTTTATACTGACTAGACATAGTGAGGAACAAAATACTGAGTTCATTCTCCTTGATGATATATAAATAAATTAAATGAATTTATTTTGCAGAATTAGTTAATTTTCATTCCTATTTTGAATTGTGAAATTAATTTATGAATAATAAAGGTACTCCACCTAGTGGTTGAGTGTTTACCTATCATGGGCCTAGCCATGATAGTATGAAATTTGAGACCCACCTTATTAAAGTAATTATGATTCATGACACATAATTATTAGTATGTACCCTTAAATAATTATTAAGGGTAAAATTAGTCACCAAGTAAGGTCCAGAGAATTTTATTTATATTAATAATGGACATGCCCTATTGGTGTGACATTGTTAATATAATATTATGAATTACACCTGTTTATGACTTGTTACTAGCATTTTTTTTTAACATTTTCATAGTTTCTTATATCCTATCAATATGGAAACTATGAAAGCATTTTTGTGTAATTCTTATTATGAGTTAAATCAAAATTGATATGGATGAGTTTTCCTTGGTTTATTGTAGTCAGGGACCCTTAGGTGGGGTTGCAATAAACAATTTGTATATAGTGGCATGAACTGAGTTTATGAAGGAAACTGTTTTATAATTATGTTGCTTTGAAATAATTAATGTTTCCTATTTTTGGCTTTCTTAGTTTCTATATTTCAGCAACTATCTTCAGTGAAAACTCTTAATGGTACAAACTATGACGATTAGAGTGAGTCCTAGACAAGTATTTGACAATTAATAAGGAGGATTTAGCTCTAAGAGTCACAAGACTAGCAGAGCCCACAATTGAATCAAGTGTTGCTAACATAACTTTTTACAATAGGTGGCATGAATCAAACAGAATTTGCCTAATGGTCATGAAATTCACTATTAATAAGACCATTAGACAAAGTATCCCTGAGAAGGATACTGCCATAGAATATTTGAAGGTTGTTGGTGAAAAATTCAAGAAATTTGAAAAGACTTAGAAAGCTTATTATCTTTCATTGCTGGATAATATACATTATGATGGGGTTTATCGTGTACGACAGCATATGATGAAGCTTATTAACTACTACAATAAGTTGAAATCATATAATGTAGATTTAGGGGAGGGTTACTTGGTCTATAGAGTGTTACAGTCTCTCCTTATTGAATATGAGGTCCTCAGGACCACTTATAATTCTTAAGAAGCTGAATGGAACATTAACCATATGATTTCTGTAGTAACTCATGAGGAAGAATCATTAAAGAAAGCTTGCTCTCACACTCACAAGATTAAGTATATTTCTCAAGATTCAAGTAGTAAGGGTTGTAATGAGAAGTAAAAGGATAGGAAGCAGGATAGTAGAGCTAGTGGTAAGAAATCTTTTGGACCCAAGAAGAATGGGAAACATCATAAGGGTAAGAAGAAGAAGTTGTTCAAGGGTGATTTCCACTGCTGTAAGAGGCATGGTCACAAAATATCATATTGCTTCAAATTGAAGAATAAACGTGAGCAAGAAGGTACTTCTTTTGAAATTGCCCCTTTAGGTCTAGTATGCCCCTTAGCTTTGGTATGTTTTGAGTCCAACAACTTGATTCTTGGTGGTTAGATTTTGGTGTGACTTTTCATGTAACAAATTCCTTGTAAGGGCTCATAAACAAGAGGACACTAAGTGAGAAAGAAAGGACATTCAAAGAGTAGAAAGAAGTTTAGCAGCAATTGATAGCATAGAAACTATTTCTTTAAATTTAGAATATGGACATTGTTTAGTATTAAATGATGTTGTTTATGCACCTTCTTCTAAGAGGAATTTGATTTCTAGTTTAGTATTGGACAGAAATGGCTATTCATTTTGGCAAGTAAATGGAAAGATTGATATTTTCTTTAATTCAATTGTGGTTAGATATGCTTCTTTGTTGAATGGTTTATATTGCTTAAATATGAACGCTTGCCCAAATTTGTCCCATAGTGTGCCTATTAATGTTGTAATTGGGCATAAACGTCGAAGATTTGATGAAAGTTCCTCTATGTTGTGACATCGACATTTGGGCCATATATGCAAAGAAAGATTAGAAAATATGGTTAAACAGGATATACTAGGGGTGTTGGATTTCTCTGACTTAGAGATATCTATTGATTACATGAAAGGAAAACTTCCTACTAAGGCTTGGACTAAAACAAAAATAGGTTGAGAACATTTTAGACTTAATCCATACAGATATATGTAGGCCTATTACACCAGTTGCCGAGGGTGGATTCAAGTACTTTATCACTTTCATAAATGATTATTCCATTTATGGGTAGATTGATCTATTACATGAGAAATTTGAGTCTTTAAATGTCTTCAAAACATTTAAGGCAATAGTTGTGTTGAAGACTAGAAAGGTTATTAAATATGTGAGATATGATAGGGGAGGAGAGTTTTATGGTAGATATATTGAAGCAGGTAAGAATCCTATTCCATTTGCCTTATTTTTGCAAGAACATAGGATTAAAGTTTAGTATACAATGCTAAGCACTCCTTAACAAAATGGAGTTGCTGAAAGACACAAACATACCTTAATGGATATGGTTAGAAGTATAATCAACCACTCCTCCGTACCAAAATTTTTATAGGCCTATGCATTAAAGACTGCAATCTATATTATGAACCAAGTACCCAGTAAATCAGTTCAAAAACATTGTATGAATTGTTTTTTGGTAAAAGATCTAGTTTAAGGCATCTTTGAGTATAAGGATATAAAGCAATAGTAAGATCGTATAATCTCTAGCTCAAAAAACTTGATCCCAAAACCATAAGTGGATTTTTCATTAGATATTGCATTGGATCGAGAGGAAACGGGTTTTATTGTCATATTCACACTACCAGAGTTGTTAAGTTAGATAGGGCATTCTATTTTGAGGATGACTTGGATAGTGGGAGTAATGTGCCCAGGATAATTAATCTGCATATGGAAGATACCACGTTGCCTTTGCTTGTTTCATTTTCATAGTCATTCCCTAGTCACTTTAATCTAGATGATGCTATTGGGAAAATCTAGTAGATTTTGACATTGAACAATTTTGCCGAAGATTTGTAGGTGACAGCTAATGAATTGAGATGGTCTCAAAGAGTTTACAGGCTTGCCATTCTAGATGATTATACTTACAAGAGTTTGAATCCGATGTGGTTGATGGAACTGACCCTATCTCTTTTAAAAAGGCAATAACAGTGTCTCATTCATTTAAGTGGTTAAATGCAATTAATGAAGAGATTGCCTCCATGCGTCATAATAATGTTTGGGTACTTATTGAACTACCTGACAGGCATAAACCAGTTGGTTGCAAGTGGGTCTTTAAAACTATGAGAAAGGCAGATAATGAAATTGAAAGGTATAAAGATAGACTCGTAATTAAAGGCTACAATAAGAAAAAGGGCATTGATTTTACAAAGACATTCGCTCTTATATCTATTAAGGATGCTCTCAGGATGTTCTTGGTTATTGTTACACAATTTGACCTTAAACTTCACCAGATAGACGTAAAAATTGCTTTTCTGAATGGAAATTTACATAAGGACGTATATATGAAGCAACCTGATGGATTTGTAGAATCTAGAAAAGAGCATCTAGTTTGTAAGCTAAATAGGTCCATTTATGGATTGAAGCAAGCTTCGAGGCAATGGTATCTAAAGTTTGATAAGGTGATTATTGCACTTAGATTCATTGAGAACATCACAAATTAGCGCATTTATCAGAAATTTGAGAGGTGCAATTTTGTAATTCTTGTACTCTATGTAGATGACATCTTGTTAGCCAATAATTCTGTGAGTCTATTGAATGAGACCAAACATATGCTATCATGCCATTTTGATATGAAAGATCTTGGTGAATCCTTCTTTGTTTTTAGAATTAAAATTCACCATGATAGATCAAGTGGCATTTTAGATTTGTCTCAAACAACCTATATTGATCAAGTACTGAAGAAGTTTAGCATGCACTCTTGCACTCTTTGTGCTGCACTTGTACAGAAAGGTGAAAGATTGTCAAAATCACCATGTCTTGAAATGATAATGAAAGGATTGCAATGGAAAGAATTTCATATGTATTTGCAATTGGCAGTCTTATGTATGATTAGGTATGAACACGTCTACCTTTGCGATCAGTGTGCTTGGCATGTACCTAAGTGATCCTGGCCATGATCATTAGAGGGTTGTAAAGAAAGTCATGAGGTATCGTCAAGGTCATATGTTTGCTTTCAAAAAGATTAATTCATTGGAGAATGTAGGTTATTCTAATTCAGACTATGCATCATGCATTAATGATCATAAATCCACTTCAGAATACATTTTTATGATGTTTAGAGGAGTTGTTCATGCAAAAGTGCTAAGCAATCAATCACAGCTATCTTAACTATGGAAACAGAATATATCGATTATTATGAGACTACCCGTCAGACCATATGATTGAGAAAACTAATATCTGACATACTTATTGTTAATTCTATATCAAGACCTCTAACCATACATTGTTATAGTTCATTTGCTGTTTGCTTTTCTCAAAACGATAGGAATTCTAGTCGTACAAAGCACTTTAATGTTAAGTTCCTGTTTGTTAGAGAAAATGTTGTTGAATCTCAAACTTGTTTGATTCATATTTTTGGTGAAAATATGCTTGTGGATCCATTAATTAAGGGCTTACCCATAGGAGTACTTAAAAATCATGTATCTCATATGTGTGTTGTTAAATTTTGATATAGTCTTGGTATAATAAAAGTCTGAGTTAGTCCTAAAAGGACTTTTGCATTGTAAGATGACATATTAAATGTTAATTTTATGATCTATTCAGTTTAGATGTTGACCTCACATTATAATTATATCATTTGTTTCCTTATCAAATTCAATGATATTATGTTATAATTATATGAATATCACTTGTTTCTCTATTGGATTCAATAATATTTCGATGTTTTATTTCTGAACTCTGTATGATTTTATGTATATTTTAGTTGTCTAATTTTTTATTGATATTTCTTTAACTAGTTGTCTAATAATCAATTAATATCATCCAAGTGGGAAATTGTTGAATTGATTTTATGAAATATATTAAAATAATGTGGATTGGTATTAATTTATTATTATGTCAATTTATTGAGTTAATCAATTAATTAAGCAACTAAAATTTGATATATAAACTAGAAATAGATTGGGTCCAAATTATTTGTGAGTAATCAGTGACAGATTGGATTATCCACAAGCCTATTGAATAGAGACCTTAACCTACAGTCTAAGTCTTGTCAGTAATTATTGTATTACTAACTTAGATGATAAGAAGAATATTATATAAGTATATTCAATTTCAAATTTGATTAGTTGAAAAAAAGTGATAAATTATTGTTTTAAATAATTTGAACTTTGATCGTGAAGTAACTTTTCACAATTTGAGGACTCATATTAATAACTTTTTTGGCTTCTTAAATATTTTTGTGTGTGACTCTTAATTTAACATATAAAAAGATTTGAGTAGAACAGACTATTCTCTCTACCTGAATAATTATGATTGCATTGCGTACTTCATCGAATTTTATTATTCTTAATATATTCATTTATTTCATACTATTATATTGAATTTTATTCCTTCAACTCATCCTCTTCCTCCAACTTCCTCAATTTTCGCATCACTGAAGCAGCAGAAGACCCCATTTTCCTCCGTGGAAAATGCACAGGCACTGCAACCTTCGCCCAAGACAGCGCCTTCGAATTGAACGTCAGGACCCTCCTCAATTCCTTAAATTCCAAGGCCACCCGCAACACTCAATTCTACAACTCCACCGCCGCCGGAAACCACTCCAACGCCGTCTACGGCCTCTTCATGTGCCGCGGTGACGTCCCTCAGGGCCTCTACAAAGAATGCGTTTATAACGCAACACAACGACTAGCAGGCTCATCAAACGCCTGTCCGTTTTCCAAAGTGGCTATACTCTGGTATGGCGAGTGTATGCTTCATTATTCCGACCAGAATTTCTTCTCCACGATGGAAACATGGCCTAGAATGCGCCTGACGAACACCGGGAATGTTACCCACGGAATCAAACAAAGGTTCATGAATTTGATGTACACAACCTTGAACGAAACGGCCGATAAGGCAGTGAAAACTCCTATAGGTGTAAAGAAATATGCGAAGAGGCAAGCAAATCTCTCTGCGTTTCAGACGCTGTACACTCTGACACAGTGCACGCCGGCCCTGTCGCCTCAAGATTGCAGGAGGTGTTTGAGCCTTGTGATTGAGGATGTTTCATGGTGTTTTGCGTACAGGATTGGAGGAAGAGATATTTATCCTAGCTGCAACTTCAGGTATGAATTGTACCCTTTCTATAGAGAGGCTTCGCCAGCACCATCCCCAACACCAGCAGCAAGAGGAAATTTTACAGCTTCTGCATAACAGAAAGGTAAATTTAAAGCTATATGACTGTTTCATGTATTTTACTTCTATGGGTTGGAATTGTTTTCTGCATGGGTTAATCGGAAAGGAAAAGCCAGAAAACAGAGTCAGGGAAAGAAGGCCAAAGGGCAGGTTCAAAATTACAGAGGACTTAAAAAAATAAATGTAGTAAACATTTTGAGAAAACGAGTCTACAAGATTAAGGCTTTCTCTTTGGTGCTCATTAAATAATTGAGCGTTAATTGCTAATGACTTGTTATTGTGTTTAGCCGCTTAACAGATATGGTTATGCTAGTACACCATACTAAATTACCTTAACCACGTTAAGTAATTTAGTCAGATTGTATTTTTGGCCAAAAAAAAAAATACTGATAACTATCCGTTAGCCATTATTTGTTAATGCCATCATGTAATTGATAATGTCCTAGTAACGTTTGGTTAGTAACCAGCATAGAATCGTTACTAATTGTATCCTTTACTATGGATTATAATCATTAGTTATTAATCAGCAGTGCATAAGAAGAGCTGTTTCTAGTAGGATAAAAAGTTATTTCAAATTAGGTTGGCGTTATTAATTCTTTAAAGTTCACTGCAAATTTCACCAAAGATAAAATATCATGGAATTGTTCTTGGGGAATTAATATTTTGGTGTTTAAGATATACATGTTACAATTTGGTCCGAAAACTTAGCCCTACTATTTTCACTTTCGGTCTCTAAAGTTAGTTTTTATCCTAATGTCCCTAATTGAAACTTTGTTAAATAATGAACTTGAGATGTGGCATGGCCTAATAGATTAGGTCATGTGACTATTAAATACCATCTGTTCGTTAAAATGCTACATTTTATAGTCGAGCATATTTTTGGATTTTTCCTACAGAATTAAGTACTTAGTACGACTTTTCTTTATGTTTTGTCACATAATCTACTTTCGTTTTTTAAGGAAAAAAAATACGTAATCTATTTGATAATCATGGTTGAGTGAGATGCTAAATTTCAGGTGAGAATCACATATTTGTCTATTTGTCTCTCTCTCTCTCTCTCTCTCTCTCTCTCTCTCTCTCTCTCTCTCTCTCTCTCTCTCTCTCTCTCTCTATATATATATATATATATATATATCATGATGAGATTGGATTTTCAAGCGTTAGGAAAGTCTAGTTACTTATGCAACCTATTGATGGCTTTTATGGCCATATCACTCATTTTCGTAGGACATGTCACTTGTCTTATTATTCCTAAGTTTTGAGTAAGTTACACTAATATTTTTGAGGTAGGACAAAATAATACTTGATACTCTTATTTATTCAAAAATAGGTAAAGTAATGATTTTAGTCCTTGATTTTTTAGTTTAATATCAATTTGATCTTCTACAAATTTGTAGTAATAAAATGATCTTTCAAAAATTCAAGGATAATAAAAACTAATACCTTAAAGTGATTCTGATTGACTTGTTTTTTGCTTAATGAGAAATTATTTTTTATTATTGTTGGTATCAACAATTTTGTGAAAAATTAAATTGACATTGAGATAAAAAGTGATATATTAAAATAATATTTTTCTCTTCAAAAATATCGTCGACACCTTATATATATTGCAAAAAAAGTAAAACACCATATTGTTCTCTCACATTTGAATCTAACCTCAATTTGATTCATCACTAGTCTCTCACTAATTTCTAGTTGCAATTTGGTCCATGGCTAATATGAATGTTAGTATCTTTAATCCAAAATTAGTTTAGATTGGAGGATTATATATATTAACTTTTATAAGGTCAAAATTGAAACTAGACTCATAGTGAGAGAGTCAATTGAGATTGAAAATTGTGAGGAACTAAATTAAAACTAAACTAATAAATAAAAAACTAAAATAATATTTTACTTATTATAAAAACCTTTCCTATTATTTACTTTTTGTTATTGTAAGTTAACATTTTGAATAAAATAAGATTTTTCCGGTCTTTCAAGTCATGAAAAATCACTTCTCTCTCCTTTTTCAAAACAGTTTTAATTTTTTCTCTCATCATGCTACTACCAACATGATATTGTGATTTTATACTTAATATGACAGTACAAAGAATTGAGTAATTTCATTTGTGGAAAGAACACATCCTGTGCAAAATGTCAACTCCGGTGACAGAATATAAATAGTAGGGGAGATTTTTAAAAACAAGAGTGATATTATAATATAACTAAATGTTAAGGGAAATGAGTTGCATAATTTAATATCTGTGGAAATAAGTTAATAGAATGTGTGACACTAAAATTTCAATCTACTCAATTACTTTCAATGTTTAAAAAAAGCAATATTCTACTAATCTTTGTCATAAATTTACCTTCTTAAATATATAATACGGTTAATTTACGTTTTACATTCGTTGATTTTGGAATGTTGCAGTACAAAGTGGGGTCTCATCTGGGACAATTGTTGCCATTGTGGTTCCAATTACAACTGCTGTGCTGTTGTTTATTGTGGGCGTTTGTTTCTTAATCAAAAGAACAAGGAAGAACCATGACTCTGAACATGAAGGAAAATGTAAGACATCTGAAAAGAAAAAATCAAACTTCTACCAATTCAACTCTTTGCATTTGTCATTTTATCTCATGCACATACCATTTGGTTGCTTAGCTGTCACAAATGGCCTCGCTACAGTGAAGTCATTGCAATTTGACTACAGTACAATTGAAGCAGCCACAGACAAATTCTCTACAGACCACAAGCTTGGAGAAGGTGGATTTGGAGAGGTTTACAAGGTATTAAGGTGGTATATGCTTTTTGGTATTTTACATGGAGGGAATTTATACCACTGGTTATATTGGTTGGTTTTATGCTTGAAATTCAGGGTACCCTTCCGAGTGGACAAGAAATAGCTGTCAAGAGACAATCCCAATGCTCCGGACAAGGTGAAGAAGAATTTAAGAATGAAGTACTAGTTGTTGCTGAGCTTTAACATCGAAATTTAGTGAGGCTTCTCGGATTTTGCATGAAAGGAGAGGAAAAGATACTTGTTTATGAATATATTCCCAACCGAAGTCTTGACTATATTCTTTTTGGTAGGTTCATCTTATCTCAATTCCCTATATATAAGAGCAAAGTTGAGGAATCTATGCTTAATTGATAATTTAATATTGGACAAGCTGAGCCTTCATTATTTTTACCATATCCGAGAGAAAATTTGATCAAAGTCTATGCTTTGAAGTGTATTTCTATGTTTGAATCAAATTACTTCACATGATTTTGTCATTTTTCTTATGACTTGCATGTATTGTTCAACGTGAAGACCTTGAAAAGCAAAGAGAGTTGCATTGGATCACAAGTTGTAAGATTATTGAAGGGATTGCTTGAGGCATTCAATATCTTCATGAAGACTCTAGGCTTAAAATTATTCATTGTGATCTTAAAGCTAGCAACATATTGTTAGATGGTTATATGAATCCAAAAATTTCAGATTTTGGCATGGCAAAAATTTTCAGAGTAGATCAAACTCATGGAATTACTAGTCATATTATTGGGACACAGTAAGTAAAAATGTTCTCATATTTCTTGCGGAATCTAAGTTTTTCAAAACATTAATTTCTAATTAGCTGTTTTGATATTTGTGTGTTATAGTAGTTACGTGCCTCCAGAATATGTCATACTTGGAGAATTTTCAATCAAGTCAAATTGTGTATAGCTTTGGCGTCGTCCTTATGGAAATTGTAAGTGACAAGGAAAATAGCTCTTTCTATCAAATTGGTGGTGCTGAGGATCGTTTGAGCTATGTGAGTACCATTTTTATCTTAATTTCATTTTGAAGAATCATCTGCTTTCTGAGGAGGAAATGGTGACCATGTCATAATTTATAATAATATTTTGACACAGGCTTGGAAACTTTGGAAGGATGGAGCACCTTTGGATATGCTGGACCCCACGTTAAGAGGATGCTATATAAGAGGATGCTATAATCCAAATGAAATTATCAGATGCATCCACATTGGGTTACTGTGTGTTCAAGAAGACCCAGCAGATAGACCTACACTGGCATCAATAGTTCTCATGCTTGATTGTTATTCTGTGACTCTGCCAACCCCTAAGCAGCCTGCATTTTTTCTCCATAGTGGCCAAAGTCAATAACAATGCCTACCAATGAGATGTCAGTCAGTGAAGTAATTCCTACGTGAGCTTCAAAGTTTGAGGTTTTTATCCCTGAGTACCTAAGGGTATAGGTAAGAGACTTGGCTTCTTATGACCGAAGTTTCATAATCTCAAGCTACATTTTGTAGTTGCTTCCTTTGTAATATGGAAATAACATCTGTGGGTCATTTAGGTTATGTTTTATTTATGGAAGTGGGATCTGTAAATTACTTCCTTTTTTCACTCTGCAAATTGTAAAACTATCTTGACTTGAATCCACCATTAATTATTGCCCTCTCAGCATGTCAATTTTGAAATGTAATCGACTTGGTATTTAGTGGGCATCTTTTGTATGTACTATTTACAAAGAGATTCATTATTAACGATAAAAAAATCAATGGTACTGCAAGACTCTTCCAACCTCACATACCACTGTACCGATATACGTATTTCAATTCATAGTCAATTAACATTAGAGCGCAGAAACATCAGAACAAAAGTTTGTATCAATGATTTGTCATCTTGCAAATTGCCGCAGCAACACAGCTTGCTATACAGTAACAATGTTTTCTACAACTCATGAATACTTAAAAAAAAATATATAATGTGAAGCACTTTACAGTCTTATTAGCCTGGTTTGAAAATGATCACACATCTCCCTGGAAAGGAAACAAAAAGAGCAAGGGGTTATGTCTTACGTTGGTGTTCCTACTTAGAAGATAGGATGATGAATAACCTTCATACAATTAGCTGATCCTGCTATGGTGACACTCACACTTAAGCCATCAAAATTGACTCCAACTGCAGAACAATTAAGTTCTAGCTTGCACTGAGATATTTACTCACTTTTGGCGGGACTAGTGCCTAGTGGGAGAGGTCAAAACCCACATGTCACACCTATGTGCTTCCTTCTTCTTCAGTAATAATTCAAGTTTATCATTTTCCGTAAAAGCTAACTGGGATTAGCCCATACACCCGCTACATTGGTGAAGGTACAATGGTTGAAAAATTGCTTCTGTTACTCATTGCCGCCTAACTACATGTGACTCTTCGCATTTAAGCCAAAATTTATGTTGATTGGTTTAGATCCATTAAATCAATCATGATCATAAATGTAAACATACTAAACACACTCTTTCTTGCATTTATATAATCTATCTATTTCATTCGCGGTCCCGATTCTAGAACTTGTCTACATCTGATCCGAACAAGGTCCCCATACAAAAACTACACTCTTTCTTGCATTTATATAATCTATCTTTTTCATTCACTGTCCCAGTTCTAGTGGTTGTCTACATCTGATTCTACCAAGGTCCCTATGCAAAAAACCCTTGTGGAATGATGCGGGGCTCGCCTATAGATCTCTAAACTCTATCCTCATGTCCTGGGGTTTGCTCTTACTAATTATTTGAAATAATAAAAAGTAGACAAGTAACATTTTAAAAAAACATAATAACAAGATTATACAATAAAAAAAAGAAGTTTGAAAGAATGCCTTTGCAAAAAAATTGGTGAAAATAAAATTTATTTCTCACAATTTTAAAATAGTTACAATAAGTACTCAACATTGTGAAATTTTCATAAACAAACAAGTATAAAAAAGCTTTGAGAAACCAATTATAAAAACCTTGCTTATGGGCACCTAACTTATAGGGTAATTACCATCTATTGAGGGCACGTAGCCCGTGAGGATGATCCAACCGATCTATCATGAGCCCAAACTCATGCTGCCTCATTTATTTGTCCATGTGTGATAGATGTCACACGAGACCAGTATTTTTCATCATTCTGTTAGTTTGAGACCAGTATCTTTCGTCATTTTGTTAATTTGGTGTTTCCAAGGTACATCAAAAACTAACAAATCTGATGTTAGCAACAGTGTCTTATTCTAATCCTCTCTAATGTTGAGTTAACTATTGTGGGTGGGTTTTTCTCCACTTGAAACCAATACTGTCAATATTACCATATTGGTATTCAACTGTTTACCAGAATAATTTTAGCTAGCTCTAGCTTCTCTCCTTACCCTTTGGAAAGTGCTCTTACAATAGGCCCCTAAATGTCGAAACGTAAGGCAACTTTTAGAAACCAAAAAATAATAATAATAATTGCCCCTCATAGGCAACTTTTAGAAACGTAAGGCAACTTGTCAGTCTTTTCCATAATAAAGCTTTCTCAAAATATGGTTTCTTAAAGTAGATCGCTAATAAAGCTAGCCTACCCATGGCAAAACCTTTCTGTCCGGTAGCATAGGCAGTCATGTTTTGTCCATGCTTGGAAGGACTGATTAACTCGAATCTTAATTTGGATTTTATGCATTCATTCCAGTATTAAATGCTCGGTCAGTTAAAATAAATGTACAAATATGATTGTCTGCATATAAAGAAGTTGCAATTGATAATATTTAATTATTAAAATTAATAAAATTTGAAAAATTAATCTATCTATATATACTTAATTAATTGTACAATTTAACAGTGCACAATTGAAAAAACCAACAGTAAACAATCCTTCCTCAACTCCATGCTAACCAGAAATCTTCAACTAAATGAGCATGCCATTTCTCAAACTCGTTTTCTACTTTCTCGTTCTTGCCTGGTTCAATTTGGCCACTACTGAAGCAGATGGCTCTGTTTACTTTGACCATGGTAGCGCAATCAATGAAATGTCTATGCAATTTCCTCGCAAGCGCGAGGCTTATATTTCTTTTCCTTTTGGTTACCAAAGGTTGAGAATCTTGGATTGGAAAACCACAATTGTCTAAAGAATTAATAATCACTTATGCTAATTTGTTTCTCTTTTTAAATTTTCTCTTCAAATATGGAGTCCCTTTTATACTTGCGCTATTTTCTTGGGCCACCTTTCATGCTTCCGCAATAATTTCTTTAATATAACGCATAAGCCAAAGTTAATTATGACTATTGGGTATTTATATAAAATTTCAGATATTTTCAATCATTATATTCTTGAGACAAAAATAAATCAAACCAAAAAGATTAAATCCGCAACGACCATGGGTCCCGCTTTGTTGGGCTTTCCAGTTCTTTCTAAATTTTTTCTAAAGAAATTTATAATATACATTTCTGATATACTTTTTACTAATAAATATTTTAATAAAAATCTTATAAATATATATTTTTTATTGATAACATGAAAGTGAAAATTTTAAAATAAATATATAATTTTTTATCACTCGTGATTGATTTATAAAATTCTCTTTTTGCACATATTGTAATTTATTATAAACTTTATTATTAAAGATAAAAAATCTAAATACAAATTTAATCAGATTTTCTTCAAGTAGACTGCTGAAAATAGAGATATCCAGTTACTATACAATGCATCAAGAGTGTGAGAAAAAATTGAACCCACGCCACACCCCATTTCCACATTAGTTGCTGGAGGCTGGAGGCAATCAATTTCGTTCAATGTTGTCAAAATTATGATTTTAGTTAAATTAAAAAAAAAATATAATTCTATTGTAAATTCATAACGTAAAATTATAAAAATTTACCTTTACCTATTATTTAAAGTATTGAACATAATTATATCAAAAAATCACATAAAATTTTATACATGAGTACTTATTTTATAATTCATAATTCATACTGTATACTTTTTATTTAAATTAATATACAAAGTTCAATAATTATATTGAATTTTTTTACCATCCTGACTAACATTTTTTTTATATTTCCACCCTATATTAGATTTATTATCAGGAAAATTCTTTCTTCCAACAACTATATTATTTCTCAGGAGGCTGATGGAGTACTTGCACTTAAATACATATTTTTTTTTATGTATTACAACACAACAATATATAAATTCATATTAGTTAAAAAGAAATCCTAATGAACTAATCAAAACAAAGATGAATGAATATAGAAAATAAGTTTACAATTCACATACAAATAAAGTGAAAATTGAAGACTAGTTTATTTGTAGAATAAACAGTTATATGACCACTAAAACAGAAAAATTAATGAAGAGGAGAACAAAAGAACGTCTCTTACATTTTTAATCTACATAAATAACTTTTATAAATAACTTGATATTAAAATCGAATGTAACAGATAAAACGTATTCAGATCTATCACAATTTATCAACAACCCTCCCTATTTGCAATATATTATTACTATAATGGCCATTTAACATTTTGCATCTCTGCATGGAAAAAGATCATGACAGATAACATACACTAATCGATGGAATTGAGTTGTTAAACTTTTTTTTTTAAAAAAACTCTACTTGGCAACAAGGGAGGAGAAGACAAAAAATAAAAAATTCAAAAAAAATAAAGAAAGAATGCGAATAAGATAAAGCAAATGGCTGAAGCTGGCAGTAAGGAAACGTAGTAGAGTGCAGGATAATCTTTTTAAAAAGGTTTCCTTTGCTTTTGTCTGGATGGGGGGTGCAAGAATTTCATATTTGAGTCATAGTAACGTATGGTCGGTCCAGTACTCTCTTTCACATCAGAATCCATATCTTCTTTGTGATATTCTCGTTGAAATGCATGCATTCTCATCATACACACAAAATTGATTTTGGAGGGAAAAATATATAATAAATATATATAATCTGTTTCTCCATTCGGCCATCATAGCATTCCATCAATAAGATGCTTAATTAAGGTCCAAACAATTGAGACAGATCAATCTCCAAATTGCATTTCTTATACTTGATATTTCAGATGCTGCGATTCTTGTGTTCTTTCTTTTCCCTTTCTCTTGCATTGCATCTTTTTACTACTGATAATTCTACTTTAACACATCTAGAATCCAGAATTATAAATTTGAAGAGAAAAATTATTTGAAAAAAATAAAAGATCTTACTACTTTAACACATCAGTCTATTACCGATTAGCCTATTTAAGCATGATCCGATTAGCATGAAACTAGGAATTATTGGGTTACCTCCTCCAAGGCTGACGGTATGGCTGCTGCTACACCGAGGGATGGACTACTGCGACGTTCTCGGCGTCAATGGCATCTCTTCGTGCTACGCTAGAAAGCTGCGACCTTAACGACGTCTCTCACCTCTGCGCCTGGGCGGCTGTGCCTACGTCTGCGAGCTGCGACCTTCCGCGACTGCAACGTCTGCTACTGTGTGCCTGTGCCTGAGCTGAGTTGAGGACCGAGATGAGCTACTGTGTGTTTGAGCTGAGCCGCATCCTTCGCTTATGGCAGCACCATGAATGAACAGAGCAACTAGCCAGAGCAGAGGGTTTCCACGAGGCATCGGGTAGGATACGAAATCAGGGATCCAAGTGCATATTTTTTTCTGGACCAATGCATTTTCCGATTGGGCTTCCAAAAAAAGGATATTGGACTGTTGGCTCCGGCACAAATTGAATGAAACTCCTAACTCAAAATTGCTATCTACGATCGTAGAATCAACAATTCTATCAAGCTAAATTGTGATTTTGACATCATTAATTTCACTAGTTGAGGCTCGTTTTCCGTGGCAACACCTTCTTGCCCTTAGAAAACGCAAGTCCAGTCTTGTGAAGCAGATGAGTTTGCCAGTTCACAAATTGGTATCCTATTTCCTCCTTCTCGCCTTCTTCAATTCTGCCGCTAGCGTAGCAGATGGCCCTGTTTACATTGACCACAATTGCACAATCAGCAGAAACTTCACTTCCAAGTTCCAACAGCGCCTTCCAATGCAACCTTAACGCTCTTCTGTCTGACTTATCTTCCAACGCCGCCGGCACAGTCCAACTCTACAACACCACCGCCGGTGACAGAAAGAACAATGACGCCGTTTATGGACAGTTCATGTGCCGGAGCGACGTCCCCCGTCAGCTTTGTCAAGATTTCATTACAGACGCCACCTGTCGAATAGCCTCAGAGTGTCACCACAACAAAGAGGTGATCATTTGGAATGACGAGTGCTTGGTTCGCTATTCCGACCATTCTTTTTTCTCTACCCTCCGCAAACTGCCTATAGCTAAGAGCTTGCTGAGTAGGGCTCTTGAGTATCGTACCGAAGGTACTGGGAAATTTGAAACAAGAGAAGCAAACCTTAGTGGTGCATTAGACAACAAAATGAATGATACCGTGGTGGAATCAGTGGAATCTCGGGTTCCAGGTACCAAGGAACTGGCAACAATTGAAGCTAATTGATTTAACAATGTACCCCATCCACTACTAAGCACTATTCTTTTCAATCTGTCATTAGAATTTATTTGAGTAAATATGCAGGTATACATATTTTGATGTTTAAATTTTAATTTTATTTTTTCAGATGAGTTGTTTCTTCAGATTTAATTATTCATGTCAGATCAAATACTATATTTACTTCATTTTATAGGGGATTAATTTAATATTCACGTGTAGGTAACTACAAACATTAAATGAATATTTTGAATGGAAGAATAAATTTTAAACTTATAGTGCAAGGAGATATATTTAATTTTTACCAAATTGAAGCTGACTACGAATTGATACAAAATTTTCGTTTGACTTAAACAAAACCTTATTTTAGACCGCTAATTGGTTTCTTTTGGTAAACAGAGGATGACCAATATTATTTAGACCTGAAATGCTTAAGGCAACAAAACCTATACTAGTTTCTAAATGACTTTTGGTTCTTCAAAATGTAACTATCTTAATTAGGTCTTCAATAAATTTTTAATTATTTTTTTCAATGTCCGAAACCATAACGAAAATAATGATTTACTCAAAACAAAAATGTAAAATTTGACTTACTTCGATTCATTGACTTGCTTCTAGTTTCTCCATCCATCCCATTGTTATGCCCAAATGTCGTTAATAATTTAAACAAAAAATACATAAACCCATGACTTAATCATGAAGCTTTCTTTTTTTCTTTTGATAAATAGAGTACCCTACTTTTCTACGCCACAACTGCTCAAACAAAAACTTTACTGCACACGATGCCTACCAAAACAACCTCACACGTCTCAACTTCTCCATATCTTCCAAGATCGCCAAAAACATGGATTCTACATTAACGACACAATCACCGGAGAGCAGTCAGACACCACATACGGCCTCATCATGTGCCGGGTTGACATGCCCCCTAGCCTCTGCCGTCAATGTCTCTATGATGCAATCCAGCAATTATACATTAAGTGCCCTTCTTCCGAGGAGGCCATCGTTTGGTATGACATGTGCATGTTTCGCTATTCCAACCATTCTTTCTTCTCGACCTTGAGCACAGTGCCTAAATTCACTCAGCATGATGCGGAGGACATGCCACATGTCACACTCCAAACTTTCGGAGTGCAACCGGCACATATAACGGGAATAACCTGATTTTGTAAGCCTAACATGATATTTTCTTAACCAAATTATAAATATATATAATGGAAATTTATAGAAATCTCATTACCAAACAGATTACTATTCATATATTTCGTAGAAATTTTGACAGAATCTCCTTTGTAACTTAGAACTCTCGAAATTACTACAAATATTTGCCCAAAAACAACAAAATCTTGAAAAGAGAGCTTAGCTCTCAAATCATCCATAAACAACTAAATCACAATAGGGGAATGAGAATCTGTCTGTGGTCATCCATACACATTTACAATTATTTACATTTTTAACAATTACACTAGAACAAAAATACAAAAACCCAACAAAATAAGGAATAAAAATTCTCTGCGGTACCAATAGGGTTCTTCTAGCCTTCATGGTCAGAAAACTGTTTGGGTGATTAACTGAAATTAAATAAAATATAAACGGGTAGCATTCTAGTAATAAAACCATTACAATATCTTTAGGTATGTAGGGCTTTGTGCAATTTAATGCATTATAACTTCTCAAACATTCTAGTAATAAAACCATTACAATACCTTTTAAAATGATTAGTTCACTATGAATCAACATTAAAAACCTTATCATAATAAGCTATAAACATGCAATAACAATAACAGTCATTGATTCATTCCATGAAAATTAAGTTGGTTAAGGGTACATAGCCCTTGGAAATCACATTTATCAGTCGATGATCCACAACCCTCGGGAAAAACTTTATCATCAATCAAAAGTATTTAGCCCTTAAATATTATATTTATTAGTCGAGGATCCATAGCCCTTGGGAAACTTTATTATTAGTCAAGGGAATTTAGCCCTTGGATAATTTAAATCAAACAATCGTGAGGCATAAGCTCACTCCATTTAACACATCTAGTATTCATTTTTCATACAACCCTCTTTTTATGGTTTTTGCATGGCATCACATACAATTCATAATTCAAGACTAATCAAGTCTAGCAAGCTATGCTACCATATAATGATGTAACGGTAAACAAACATCATATAACATGTCATACAGTTGGAAGAGCTACCACTTACCTGGTGAGTGAAGTAGTCTAAAATAACCTTGCCTCCTTTCTCTTGGTTATAAGATAGTTCACCAAATAATCCCTATATCACAAAAGTACAATTTCCTCAATTCACCATCATTAATTCCAATGCCTCTTAACAAGTTCATAAATGGAAAAGACTTACTAAAAACAACCATAATATCTATAATTCTCATACTAACTCATAACATCAACTTAACACATAATTCAAATTAAGAAGAGTTTTCTTCTTTTAGTTCATCACATTTCCATTACCAAACTCATATCAAACTTTCTTATTTACCACTAAAAACAAACATTACTTAGCCTTAGTTCATATTCCTTGATTCCACCACGACTTACTCAGTTTTTTCATCAATTCAAATTCACTTCCTTATAAACTTACTAAATTTTCAAATTCATCCCAAATTGCCATACTTTAACTATTCCTTTCACCTTTAACCAAGTTAAGCCATGAAGAACAATAGGATTTCATTTCATAAACATTAATAGTATTCCTACAATACCAACTTAAACCATTAAATTCCAAAATTCTAAAATTCTCTGTAAAACCCCAAAAATATGCAAAATTTTAAGTTGGTCCTTAGGAGAACCAATCTAAAAAACTTGTCCAAAAACATGCTTCCAAGGCTGAAATTCAAAGGAAAAGAACCAAAATTCATCTATCATCAACATTTTCATGAAAAATTGAGCAAAACTCGCCAAAAAACTGCTAAAAATCCTCTCTTCTTGGCTGCCAATAGAAGATGACGAAAAGAAGCCGTTGTTGCTGGAAACTGCTAGGCGTGGTGGTTTGAAGCTTGTCGCCGGTGAAAGGAGACACTGGCTGGAACTGGGAGGGTGGCAAAGTGGTGGCGGGGGAAGGAAAAAATGAGAGAAGAGCAGATGTTTTCTGCAGAGGAAGAATATGCTCGGGAAGAAGAAGAAGAAAATAAAGGGCAATTTAGTCATTTCACCTGGCAAGACACGTGGCAGCACCAGGAAAATTTTGAGTGAGGAGGAAGCTGGGTCTTGAATCCCTGCTACCAGACACAAAGTGCCATGCTTTACCACTAAGCCATAGCTCATTATCTGATTAAAAACATACACAATGAATATTTATGCTTTTACTTTTTCTAAGACTAAAACTTTGCAAGCGTTAAACCACAGGACTAGCAACAAGGCTTCAGTCTGCTATTATCGAAGACATTGGATGAAGTAGTGGCTGAGGTAGCGAAATCAAGGCCTACAGGAGCTATAAAATTTTCAACAAAAGAAGTAAACAGCGTTTTAGAGTTGAAAAAGTTGTACACTCTTACATAGTGCACACCAGATTTGTCCAGCTAAGATTGCGAAACATGCTTACTTGATGCTCAGCAAGAAATCTCGTTTTACTACAGTAGAAAGCAAGGAGGAACATTATGTTTCCTAATTGCCTCTCGAGGTTTGAGTTGCACCAATTTTATCATAATAGCAGTGCAGTTGAAGAAGTTTCAAATGGTTTATGAACAACTAGTAAAGTAATTAACGATCTAGTCTTTTTTTTTTTAGAGAGAATTCACTATATATGAATCACTAGTCCATATTTATTCTCCATTTGTTATTATAAATCATCCTCTACTCCTTGTTTATACTTTATAGCATGTAATTGACACACCTAGAAACACATGGTCATGTTAATTAATGCAGGTAAAGATAATGGCCAATCACGAACAATTACAATTGTGGTGGTCTGTACTGTTCTTTCCATCGTGCTATTTTGCTTTGGCAACTATTCTAGAGGAGAAAGAATAGCAAGAGTGATAAGGCTATTTTGATGGAAAATAGTATGTAATAGTTAAATAGATATACAACTCACTCAACTCTTAATTAACTTTCGAGTAGAAAGAAGCATAGGTGTATTTTTGAGTGCTTACTTTATAATTTATATATTTGTCTTGTTGAAGTGAAGGCACCACTTTCGAGTCGTTGCAGTTCACTTTAGCTACAATAAAAACTACGACAAGTAAGTTTTCAATTCAAAACATAATCAGCAAAGGTGGATTTGGAGTAGTTTACAAGGTGACAAATTGATGCTATCAAATTAATGTGTATAAATTATGCATATATTTCCATCTCTAATTAATTATGATTTCAGGGCACTCTTCCAGATGGTAGAGAAATAGTTGTAAAGAAATTGTCAAAATGTTCTAAACAAGGTGCAGCAGAATTCAAGAATGAATTTCTAATAACATCCAAACTTCAACACAAAAACCTTATGGCATTATTAGGATTTTGCCCAAAAGGGGAAGAGAAAATACTTGTTTATGAATATGTTCCCAATAAGAGTCTTGATTACTTTCTATTTGTTGAGGCATTTCAATTATTATTTCACCTTTTTGTTAAATTTTTTTATTCAAGTACTAACAGTTTCTTTTTTATTCAAATGATGCATTAAATTTATTTGGTATCTTTTATCATTTGCTTTAGTTATAAAATATTCACTTTAGTTATATATTCTCTCTTAAGTGTTCTCATGAGAAAATTAATTATAGGTTCATAAAAACAAACAACATTAAGTTGATAAGTGCATTATAAAATTATTGAAGGAATTGCTTGAGGAATTCTTTATCTTCATGAATATTCTCACCGTAAAGTAATACATAGTGATCTCAAGCCTAGCAATATTTTGTTAGATCAGAAGATGAATCCAAAAATTTCAGATTTTGGCATGGCCAAGATGATTTCTGGTAATGAAATTGGTGGATGTACAAATAGAATTGTTGGAACATAGTAAGTGTTTTTATTCATATATACCTTTACTCACTTCTATGATATATCTTAATATGGATAGTAAAGAAAAAGAGTTGTAAATTAATTAATGGTATTTGAATAATGCTTGATATATACATATATATATATATATATATATATATATATAAGTTTGCATTGCTACTTGCTAGTGACTTTATAATGTCCAAAGTGTTCTACTTCTCTACTAGCTAAAATTTTAACATTTTTATGTTTTCTTGTATTGGTTATATGTCTCTAGAATATGCAATGTTTGGACAATTTTAAGAGAAATAAGACATTTTTAGCTTCAAAGTTATGGTTCTAGAAATTATTAGTGGAAAGAAGAATGGGACTTGTCACGACGAATCATAATATGCTGATGGGTTCTTACAATATGTAAGTAGTAAATTTTAATAATTTGTTATTATTAATAATAGTGCTCAAATAATCATCTCAACCTTTGGAGAAAACTTAGCAATATTGTTTAAGCCGATTAGTAGGACCTTGATTTGAATTATTAATTTTATATAACTGCGGGCTTGGAAGCAATGGAAAGATGAAATTTTTTTTAACTTATTGAATTCAAATATGACAAAAGTTGAATCACGTAGTGAAATGATCAAATGCATCCATATTGGTTTGTTATGTGTACAAGAAAATCTAGATGCTAGGCCTTCCATGGCTATAGTTGTTCAATATCTTAGTAATGACTCAATTCAATTGCCAATTCCTCAATATCCAAATCCAACATAGGGTCAAATGGAACCAACCATTAGAGTAATTGAGGGTCAACTTGCCAACCATTCCAAATCATTCTCTATCAATGAAATGTCCAGAAGTATATTATTTGCTCGCTAGCTAGTTGGAAGCTTATAGTGTGTTTCATCCTTCTTAAGTATTGAAGGTTTAGATTTCTTTTGTAATCATTATGTATATCACTTGTTGTCTTTTTTCTTGAAAAATTTATATAATAACAAGTTGATCATTTTCCAATAGGGATAGGTTTTTCTGCCTCTTTTTCTATTGCTGTTCATTAAAATGTTCTGCTGATTTTTTTACCTTTTTTCTTTTTGCAATTGTTTAAGCATCCATTGCTTCAGAAACTCACTCCTTAAAATTGATTTGTTTTAGAGTTAGTTTACTATTTTTACATGTTTTTGTCTTTGTTTTGGCTTTAATTTTGATATTTTTAGCTAGGAAATCCAGCTATAAATGGTTGTTTTGGGTTAAGTACATGTCTTAGACTAATTAAATGCTAAAATGAGTAGTGGGTGTGGCATAAAAGGTAGAAAAGTTGTGAGCTGCAAAGTAAGCCATGGGCATGACTTAACTTCTTGTTTTAAACTAGAAAGTTCTTATTCGGATCATCTTAATGGATTTTTTTTCCTTGGAACAATAAGAATGTGCGAATATAAGGGAAAATAGAAGGTTCTAATAGATTTTGAGATATCTTTGTGTAGAAAAAAAGTACACAGATAAAGAAAACTAAATCAGATGAATTTACGAAGACTTACTATTTTCTCCTTTACAGCGAAAATTGGATTTGATTAGGACTAGGATAATTGATCGTATGAAATACCTACAGTATGTCAGGTCTATCTTAGAGTTTCCATAGCCTAAGTCCTATCTTACTGAATTGTTGAAGCAGGTGTATAATTGAGTGTTGATGCAAATGGATGTAATGTTTGCATGTAAATGTATGCGGTCAACAAGTAGTATAATGATAAGTGGAATGTCAATCCCTCAGTGACTTGTTCTTAATTGGTATTGATTACTTATTCTTAAGCCTTTTTATTAAGTAGAACTATATTAATCAAGGTAAGTAGAAATTCAAATGTTAGATTAATTAACTCTATCCAACGAACCTCAGATTTTGATCCTTACCGCATGCAAGATTGCTTTCTTTCATAGTTAATACTTCAAATCACTTAATGATTGAATAGTTAACCAAGGAATCTCAATGCCTATATGATTCTATCGAATTCATATAGTCTAGGTTAAATCCCCTAATTCCTTAAATGTCTATGGAAATCAGCAGAGATGTTACCTCATAAGAGCAATACCTAACTATGGTTATCAAGGACAGTCAAGTACTTTCGTCTTAACTGCAAATTGCACTAAGGAAAACAGAGATTATATACATCTAGTTCTGAAATTTAAGCTACCTTGTCAAGTTAACCTAAATTTTAAACTTTATCCTAAGATGATCAAACTTAGAAAGCAATGTGTACAGGATGAATATAAACAATCATTCATTGAGTAATTTTGAAACAAAACCTTAATAGAAAAGCAACCCTAGCAAGAGTTTCAGTTAAAATCTTAGAAATAACCTACTAGCCAATCATTAACATAAGCGCAAAGACAAAAAGATGAAAAATAAAATAATAAAACAAGAAGAGGGAAGAGGAAAAAATTTAGAGGAGGTATAACTCTGAATGAGCAGCCTACTCTATAGCATAACCCTTTCCTAGTCACCTTGAAACCCTACTTAGATGTCTCTCCTTCGTAATGTCTCTGGTACTCTCTCTAGCTTGGTTTAATCTATAGCACACCCATAAGGTCTAATTTGTAGGCTTTAAAAACCTTCAGAGTTTATGTTTGAGTGGTACTAGGTGTCTCAATCCCACTAAAACTCTAATTGGTTAGTTAGGGTTTCTGACGACAAGCTCGAATGATGACTTTTTAGTGTCTGGGCATGAAGTCTCTAGAATTAGTGCCTAGGCATTATTTCTTCCCACCAAATCTGGATTTCCTCTACAATTAGTGCTTGGGTGCTACTTTTGTGGCACTTAGGTGCCATGTCTCTGGTTTTGATGCCCAAACATTGAAATATTGGTGCCTAGGCACTGGAATATTCATGCTTTTCTAACTTTTTCTCCCTTCAGGTAAGCTTTTAATTTTAAAATGAAACTTCTTTGAAATCAATGAGATTTTATCTAGATTTAAGTGTTTTTGTTATTAATATTGCACTAGATAACTCTCTCTTAGAAAGTTATCACACCTCAGACTTGAGGGTTTGTTTATCCTCAAGTAAACAAGTTCACTCATGACTTTAAACTTTGTCATTATTCATAACATCCAAGAATTATTTGATGTATAGAAACCTTTAAATTGTTTTAATCTTGCCAATTAGTAATAGTACTATTAAATTCTCAGACCTAATGCAATCAACGAACCCTTCCTATCTTTAGATTTTTTGCTCCTTTTGAAATCATACACTAATGATTCATCCCCTTTCGTAACTTTATTCCATAAGCCTACTTTTTAGCCACTCTCCACATCTCTTAGAGGAACACAAAATTTGAAATCATTAATGCTTTATAAGCTTGTAATGTCAGGCTAAGGTAGGGGTGGATGAGAAGGAAATTTTAGGCTTAGTCCATACCACAAGAAAACATTCCTAGAGAGAATATTTCTACTTTTTCTCAGCCTCTCTTTCTACTAGTGTGAACACCCCATCCTTAATTATATAATTATTTAATTAATTGATTTATCAATTAATTAATAATGAAGCAAAATAGGAAAAATTAAGAATGGCAATGATTCAAATAACATCTTCAAATGGGGCAACTAGAAATTGAAAATACCTAATAGGGGGACTTTGAGATGAATAAATAAATATTAGAAAAATAAAAATAAAAATAGAAAAATCATAAAAAGGAAAATCCAAAAATTAAATAAAATAATAAAAAATAGAGAAATCAAGATAAAAATCATAAAATAGGGAAATAAAAAAACTGAAGAGGGAGAGAATTAAGCACCTCCCTCCTACCGACAAAGATGCTCTGTTGCTACCCACACGCCACATCTCTTGTTTTATTCCCTTTTTTATGTAAATCCCAATACGTGATGTTGCATGTTTCCATTTTTATTTGTGTTACTGTATTGGTGACTTTTGGTCCCATTTTAATAGATACCCATCATGTTGTTATAGGAAATGCCCCACTTAATGTTTTAATCTTATTTTAAACAAGATTTTCATATGGATGGACTCAATATTTTGATCTCATTTTAGATGAGGCTTTCAAGTGACTATTCAAAGCATTTTAAAAACAAGGAAGCTGAAAAAAAAAAAAAAAAAGGGCTCTCAGGAAATGACAGATATTTTATCTCATTATTTTATTTCATATTTTTTTGTTGTTTTGTTTCATTGGTTTTTCTTTAAGAAAAGGAAGGAATAAAAACTAAATATAAAGTATAAAACAATAGGCATGAAGAATAAGATTAAATTCCTTAATCAAAATTCAGATCATATGTTGTATGCCAAGTCCATTTTAATTGCCTATGTTAGCCTGGCGTTTATTAATGTGAGTCTAGACATGAGGTTCTTCGTTGGTAAATATTAGCACTGATGGTCTTCAAGCTTCAATGTCTTTTTGGGTTCATATAATTTTTTCTAGTTTGCTTATACACAGTAAGTGTTGTGGGACTTAGTTTAATGCCTACTCTCTTTTATAACAATGCCTTTTTTTTTTTTAAGAAAAATATAAGATGGGAAATAAAGTAATTTCTTTCTAGTAATGCAAACAAGGTCAAAGAAAAGAGGGATGGAGTAAAGCGAATTATCTATGAAAATTAAATAATTTTTATTTAAAAAAAAAAAAAGAAGAAAGAAAAGAAAGATAAAAGGAAAGATAAAGAAAAATAGATAGACTCATGACTGAACATGTGTTTAGTATTTTGGATGATGTGGTGTTTGGGTTGTACGTGGAAACACACCTTTATCACTTACTCATGTTTCTCTCAGCCTGTTTCACTTATTTAGAGTTCTCCATTAAGGATTATCCAATATTAAAGTCAATTTTCAAATTAATTATCTAGGGTCCTTTGGTGTTTTAGTTGGAAACAAATAAATTTTTTATTTATGGTTTCAAGAGGGGGAAGAAAAAATTTAATTTATTTTTTAGAAGTCACTGTATGAGACCCTTTGTCTCTGTAGGCACTTAGAACTTATTAAGCAAGGACCATGTGAGACCTTTACTTTCCTTAGGCTTTAAAAGTTAATATATGATTTCAAAAATGCAATGATAAAATTAATTTCTAAAATCACATTTTCCCCATTTATGGCTAAAGTTGTTGTATGAGATTATTAGTCTCTTAAAGCACTTAAAAATTTAATTGGTAAAAGTCATGCAAGACTCTAGTCTCCTTAGGCTTTGAAAGTTAATATCTAATTATAAAAAATATCATTGTTAAATCACCAAAATAATTTGTCTTTCAATTTCTCAACCTAGTATTGCTGTTTGAGATTGTTAGTCCTGTCAGCACTTAAAATTAACAAGTAGAGATTGTGTGAGACCATGGTTTCCTTAGGTTTTAAAAATGAATATATGATTTCTAAAATAAACAAATGAATAAATAATAAGTAAATAAATAAGTAAACAAAAATGAAATAAAATAATTTTTGAATTGTAAATGATTAATTTTACCATTCCCTTAAAGATCGACATGCGAGATTATACATCTCCGTAGGCATTTTAAAGTTAACCAGTAGGAGCCGTGTGAGGTTTCTCATCTCTTTAGGCTTTAAAAGTTAGTTTATGTTTTTTTTTTCTTATAACAAATAAATAAGTAAATAAATTACCAAAAGCAATTTCAATTCACAAAATAATTTCCTTTGGCATTTGAAAATTAAGGCAAAAATCTTGATTTAAAAAATTCCACAAAAATATATATTCAAAAATCCTAAATTTTTTTTCCATTATAGTTTCACTTAAATTTAAAATAAAAATTCTAAATTTAAAAATCCTAAAAATATTCTTTTTACCATAATTTCACTTCAATTTTAAAATAAAATTTTAACTTCAAATATCCTAAAGAATAATAATAAATTCAAAAATCCTAAAAACCCTTTTCCATTTTAATCTCATCTCAATTTCAAAATTAAAGTAATTCAAATTCCAAAAATCCAAAAAAAATTAAAAAGAGAGAAATTAAGAGAGCAAGAGAATGAGATCAAGCTAACCTTGTAAGTTAAAACACACAAACTAAATTTCCATCTTGTTTTATTTACAAAAATCTATTTGATTTGAACTCTTTTTTCTTTTCACAAAAAAAAAAAAAAAAAAATTCACCGACCAACTAACACGCCTTTCTAAGTCAAACTATGTAGACTTTGATTCTTATTATTGGGTACATAGGCCTTAGGCTCTCATCCTAGGTTAAGTCCATCCTTTGTAAGTATTCATATTTTGTTTATGTTAATTATGTTTTATTTTCTCTGTTTATTTCTTTTTGTGTAGGTTTTATTAAGGGTAATCAAGATAAACTGAAAGCCTTATTCCATTGATTTCATTTGACTAGTTTATGGTGACTACCCTTACAGACGGGTGTTATAGGGTGTCTAACACTTTCCCTACACTCAAATAGACTCCCAAAGCCATCTCTATTTTTGTAGACCTCCTTGCCTTTTCTTTTTGTTTTAAAATGGTTTTCGAAAGTTTTTCTTTAAAAATTTTAGTGACAACTCCTAAACAAATTGGTTTTTAAATCATTTTGGAAGCTGATTTGTTTCTCTTTTCTTTTCATGCCATATGCGTCACGCTTGACCAGGTTGTCAAGTGTGACAACTAGGGGACATATTCTTATTTTCTTTATGCTCCCGCTCTATTTTCTTTTTCTTTTTCTTTTCTCTCTTTGATTAGCTTTTGCACTTTATCTTTATATATAATTGCTTTGCAATATTCGTGTGCAGTGCTCTTATCAATTTCTCAAGCATCCCTATTCATCCTACCTTCTCCATATGATATAGGTCGTTAAATTTTCCACATGCTATCATCAGTCCCCATTATGCCTCTGTAATATGAATGGTGTAATGAGGGAGTTAGTTAGTGTGGCTGGGTTAATGAGTGTTTGAGAGAAAAGTAAAGATAGTTAAGGCTTAATGGGGGACATCTAGGGATAAAACTTTTTAGGTTGGCTAGAAAATGGCTTAGTTTGTCCACAGAATGCCTAAATCCTCTTTCTAACAATGTGTCCTTTTAAACTTGTGCCTCAAAAGGTTATCATATAAGTTCTAGTATGCAGTTCAAAAGGAATAAATCAAAGTGCATGCATACTAATGTTCAGAATCATTTTTCGGGTAAGCAGGTTCAATTTTATGCAATTATTTAAAGTTTTTAAAGCATTTCATTCATCATGACAAGAATAAAAATAGACAAATTATCCATATGCATTCACTGTCATCTTTTCTACCATGCTAATGGAAAGTTAAATGCTATTGTAGAAACTAATGATATTTTTATTGATTTTAAACTTTTCCAGTTGTGAACATCATAATTTGTTTGGACAACTTTTAAAAATAGCAATAATTAAGGGAATCTTAAGCAACTTAATTCACAAAAATACTAAAAATTAAAAAAAAATTAAAAATAAATAAGTATAAAAAAGAAGAAGAAAAGTTGATTGAAGATTTAAGAAATAAATTGGAAGAAAAATGAAAAAATGGGATTAGGCCCAAAAGAAAATGAGAAGATACAAAAGGGTTTAGAAAATTAAAAATGTAATCAAGTTTTTCTACTAAAAAAAAATGCAAGCAATTGGGCCCAAAAGAAAAATGAAAATGTATGGATGAGCTTAGAGAATTAAAGAAATTAAAATTTAAAATAAGAGGGACAGATGGAGAGTTAAGATTGCATCTGAAATTTCAAATAAAAATAATAAAATATAAACAAACGAAAAGGAGAATTTCCTGTCTTGAAAAACAAGACTCAATGGAAAAAGGAAACCTTTAGTTGGGAATAAGCAAAATAAATCAATGACTAAAAAAAAAAAAAAGGAAACCAAGGGAAGAATTTCCTTTCTTGAAAAGTCAAGACAAAATGGAAATGGAAACAATTAAAAGGAAAATTGGAAAGGGTAAATGGGTAACTGGAAATTTTTTTTAAAGGAACCTTAGTTTTTTTTCAAAAAGACAGAAGGTGAGAGTTTTTAGGAGGTTGGAAAATGTGAGAAATGGAGAGGCAAGAAGACATGGAGAGGAGGCTGAGAAAGAGTAGAAAACATACACTGAAAAAAAAAAAGGGGGAAAAGAAGGAGAGAAGACTCGTGCTATTAGAATCTAGGAATTAAGGTGAATAGTCTAGCCTCTTCCCTCTCCAATTCTGGTTGATGTTTGTGTTGAAAATCTCTTAGTTTATCCCCTTTTAAATGGCATCCATTGTAGTGTTTTATTTGCTATCCAAAATGCCTCAATCCATGCTTCCCTTTCTGCCCAAGATATTGTGCTTCTTTTCTGTCTGAGATATTTCCACATTTTTGTACTTCTTTGATGCCTAAGATGTTCTGAATTTCGTGCTTCCTTTCTACCTAATATATGTTGTATTTCATGTTCTGTCTTCAGCTTAAGATATGATGTGTTTTGTGCTCCTTTTTTGCCCAGAACATGATGTGCTTTTTATGCCTTCTTTATGGCCCAAATTGTGCTGCGTTTAGATGGTACATTCTGTTCAAAACTTGCTCTATTTTGTTGTTCAAAATGCATTGAAAATTCCCTTGTTTTGGCTGCTTAAATGGCATTAAAATCAACTCCATTTTGCTGTCATTTTTAAGCTCCTATTTCGCTGCATGATTAGCTTACTTTGCTGTCAGTTTTGAGCCTCAAATTCACTACATGTATATGCTGATGTGCTATCAAGTTTTGAGTTCTAATTTACTGCAAGTATGGGCTGTTGAGCAATCATTTTTGAGCTCTAAATTTGCTGCATATATAGGTTGTTGTGCTGTCATTTTTGAGCCCCTGAATTCGCTGCATATGTGGGTTGTGTTGCTATTAATTTTGAGCTTTGAATTTGCTGCATTGTTTGGCTACTTTGCTGTCATTTTTTAGCTCTAGATTCACTGCATAAGTAGGCCAATTTGCTGTCATTTTTGAGTTCCAAATTTTACTGCATAAATATGCCAATTCACTATCCATTTTAGCCCCAATATTTGTGGCATATTCAGGTTATTTTGTTGTCCATTTTCCAACCTATAATTTTGCTACACATTAGCCTCCATAATTGCCCAAATGTGAGTCAAATATGTTTCATGTTTATTCCACACTTACTGTCCAAATTTGGGTGGAAAACCCACTAAACATCACTCTTATTTTGATGCCTTAATATGCTAAATTTGGTCGAAAACTTCACTATCATTAAGTTGCTCAATGATTACATGCTTCTCTTAATTCATTGGTATGAGATTATGAATTTGAATGCATTATGTGAACAAATTAAGAGTAGATATTACGGGTGTTGTGAATTTAAGTATAACAAAAGATTGAAAAATCCTTATTGAAGTGAATATAATGACAAAGTGGCCTTTAAGCCTAATGCAAAAAGCAAACAAGGATGGAATGCAAGTGTAAACAAGAAGATTTGTAAGGTTTATTTCTAGTAGTTGAGGAAAGCAATTTTAATTTGTCATTGTAAATTCTTGTAAATGATATGTATAATTAAACACTCGCACACACTGACACCCATGAATATCTTATTTAACATCCACACACACCAAACACCAACACTTAGTGCTAATTTTTTAAAAAAATGTGCCATGTGAGGTCTAATGCCTCCATAGGTACTCTTTTTTAAAAATGTACCATGTGAGATCCAACGCCTCCATAGGTACATGCTTTAAATGTTTATGGTTTTTCTTAACATTAATGTTGTCATATGAGACCAACGTCTTTATGAGCACCTAATGATTCACTAGTAGGGCCTTGTGAGATACAATGACTCCATAGGCATATCACAATATTAGTCGCATGTGTTTAAACTAACTTGGGGTCCCAACAACCCATATTATATCATGTATGATTTTCCTAAAAATAAAGGAGGGTTTCAAGGGCTCATATTCGATCAATGTTTTAATAAATAAATTTTAAATAATCAAATAAATACCAAAGTATTTCTTGAAATATTTTCCAATGTTCATATTTTTTCCATAGTTTTTTCAATATAAATACCAATAAATTATGTTTTTAGGAAAAAAAAAAAAATAAATGTGAAGAGCAAAGAAGTGAGATTAATTCAATTTCATAAATTAAAACACATCAACCAATCTCTACTTTGTTTTCCTTACAAAAATTAGCCCAATTTCAACTATCTTTATTCTCTTCACGCAAATAAAAAAATATCAACCCACTGACACGCATTTATAGATGAACTTCATGGACTATACTACCAATCATAGGGTACGTATGACTTAGGTTCTCATTCTAGGTCAAGTTCACCCATTGTAAATATACATCTTTTTATTTCATTTTATTTTGTTTTCTTTGTTATTCCCAAGCGTGTTTAAAATTAGTGATTTCAAATTAATGTGGGTAATTTTAAAATAAATTAAAAGCCATATCTTTTACTTTGCTTGACTAATTTAGGGTAACCATTCTTACAAATGGATGTTGTGAGGTACCTAACACCTTTCCTACAACCCAATATACTCTTGAACCCATATCTGGTTATGTTGACCACCTATTATTTTATTTAGTATTCCAAAAATTTTTCGTTCAAAAATTTTGGTGGCAACTCTAGTTAATTGGGTTTCAAAATTCATTTCGAGAATCAATTTACACTTCTTTTTTACTTTTCCACCGCAATGTCAGTTATGACAGTTTGGCAACTCCATTAGGGATAGTTCGAGAGTTAAACTTGTTTGATTAGTCAAGCAAAGCGATATGACCTTCTTTTATTTTTATTGACCATTCCTTTTGTTTTGTTAGTCCATTTCTTTTTACCTTACATGCTAATTTATTTAATTCATTTGTTGTTACTCATGTAACATGTCTTTGTTTGATTCTTTTTAGTTCTTGTATTTATGCTTTTTCTTCATGTTTATTATTTATTATTGTTTATATTTATTTGTTGTTTGTCTCTAGTATCTATATTAGGATAGATAACATATGGAATTACTCTAAGTAAATGACTCTTATCTATTTATGGTTTCTATTTCAGCCAATCTGCTTAGCAGATGAAGGTTAGGTAGAATTTAGGATCTTAGGTTTGTATGCTCTCCTCACACATGATCACTAGAACATCTAACCACACACACTTATTTAGACTCTATACTTGAGTCCTCTTATAGCATAGGGTAGTAGAGGTTTATATTAGGCTCATAGTGGAGCTAACGCTTTCTGAGGTTACCATGAAGACCTCACTTAGATTGTACCTCGCTATGTGTGCTTGATTTGGGTAAGGCTTATCCCTTTTGTAATCAAGTACATATATTGAGATCTTTACTTGTTTATTGAAGGCAATCTAAGGCCACTATTTCGTTAGGTGAATAGAACAACCTTAAATACCTTGCACATTGTTAGAAAGCCTTAGTAACTAACCATAATAGAGTTTTATCATTTAAGAGTTCAACCTTTGCCTAGGTTTTACCAAAATGATAGGCCAATGGAGAGCAGGTTTTCATTCTTTGCATAATACATAGTTGCACTCATCATGGCATAAATATTCATTTCAAAAGCTAAAAGTTTCAAATCAAGTACTCATTAAAATATTTTGCTCCATTAACATTGTTGGGCTACTTAAATCTTTCTTCTTTAAATCTCTTTCCAAAGAATATTCCTTGAAAGAAATAGAATTGATATGTAAGCCCAATGATATGCCACAATCGTAACTTTCAAGAAATGCATTAGTGAATTACTATTTTGACATAAATGACTACAAATCTTGAGCATCCCTAAAGTAGGGCTTACTCCACCTTAAAGTTAATTGCTAAATTCTTCATTACCCATGGATCAATAAGGTTCTTGATATATGAAGAATACAAATATGTCAATACTAGTAATTTATTAGTCAAGCTTTATGCAATTACTTATCTATAATCTTAACTATATACATGCCACATTTTCTTTTATCTTTAGAGGTGAATTCAAGTTATCATCTATTGGCATAGTAGACCTAATAGAATAAGAAAGTAGCACATGCTTTTTTGAATCACATCCTACTGGGGTTGTACTGACTAGTAAGAGAATTAGGATAAAGGTGGAAGTTGAACCAATGGAAAGTTTAGTTACCCTAAGTAAGAAGCTTAAATGTGGTTAACTCAGGGATTTTATGAGAAATTATGGAGATATATTGGATTTGTTAACAATTCCAGTGCAAGCATGTTGTCTTATGGGCCTAGTGCAATATTAGGATGATCCTCTGAGGTGCTTCACATTCACAAACTTTCAAATTAATCCTACCTTGGATGATTATGGTAGATTGTTAAATATGTCTGTGAACAAAAATATGTCGGTGTGTTCTTATCCAAGACATTTACCATTAAAGCAGGTTGTAGCCTAAATTTTAGGAGAAGATCCCAATAAGGTCAAATTGTCTCGATCATGAGCAATGAAAGGGATATAGAGGAAATACGTAGAGGCTTTGTTGGAAAAGTTGGCCGAAAAGGGAAATTGGGACATGTTTATAAGAGTGCTTGCCTATTATGTATATGGGTTGGTGTTGTTCCCATTAGTGGTTGGAATGATTAATTTAGTTGCAATAAGTATCTTCCAAATGGTTAAAAATCATCATATCAATCTAGTCATAGCAATATTGGCTGACATATTCTTGACCTTGAGTTTTTGCCACTAAGAGAAGAAAGGAAAGTTAATGTGTTGTCTGCCTCTCTTGAACATATGGATTATTAATCATGTATATGGGAAATAGTATCAGTTGGCTAGACATGATTCATCATCCAATGCAAGATTACAATATGCGTGAAGGTGCAATTTTAAAACAAACAACGAAGAATTATGATGAATAACCTCAAGAATTTGAAAATTGCATGACAATGAGATTTGGTGGAAATTGGCTTGGTGGGATTTTAAAGAAGTTATATATTGTTATGGGAAATTTTTAAATATACCCCTTATGAGCTTTCATAGATGCATTAACTACAACCTGGTTATGGCCCACAAGTAGTTCGCATGCAAAGAAGATGTCCCAGTTGAGAACATGATAAAGCAAATTAACTTTTACCATGATGGTGTGTCAACAAAAGAAATAAATCAAGAAATCAAAAGTGCCTGGGACATGATCATATGTAAAGGCAAAGTTAAACTAGGCATACAAGTTATTACAACCATTGAAACCTACTGTGACTGGCTAAAAGGAAGGGTAAATAGGGCTAATCCACCTTTTGCACCACCCAACCCATTGTTAAGCAATGATATGTGAGATATCAATGAAAGCATGGCAAAATAGTTAGAAGATAAGAAGGTGGAGTTGAAGGGCCTAAAAGAAATGAAAAAGAAACATTTAGAGGACTTGACTTGCATGAAGGAAGAAGATAAGGCTCAAAAGCAAAAGGAAATTGAACAAAAGACTGAAATAGAGAGGATAAAAAAAACTAAATGCTCGATTATAGAATATCGCCGAGGAAGCCTTAGAACAAGAATAGGAGAATGAGTAAAAGGCACGCACCTATCAGACATGATTATTAAAAATGGCTAAAGAAAAAGATGGGTTGGAAAAATAAATAGACGAGCTGAGGTCAACCCAAAGTGTGTCAGGGAATATTAGTATGTTGGCTTGAAAACTTAAAGATAAGACTAAATAATTAATTATTGTAAGGAGTGATAACATAAGAAAGATACAAGCACTTATAGAACAACTTAATCAACAAGCTGAAAAAGCATAGTATTGGGAAGAACATAATGGAGAATAAGTAGTTGAGAAGGTGATGGTGCTAAATTGCTTATAAGGACTAATATTATTTACAAACGATATACTATCAGAATTTTCCTGTGCATTCCGATAAGCTAAAGAACAAGCAAATCCTTTAACAACTTTAGCAGTGATAACTGATTTTTTTTATTTATGCCAAGACCTTATGAGTTAGTTAAGGAAAATAATGAGGAATTAGATGACTTTTCTTGGTCTTGTTTTATAATAATATAATTGAGCATTGTATTTAAACATTTGAGTTATGAAATATAGTTTGCTTTCTTTGAGCAATATGTGATTTTATGGCATGTGCAAATTAGACCTAAGCAAGTGAATTATTCACTAATTTCTATACACGCAACTACACGTGATCACAAAAAGTAATAAAGTGTGAGTGAGATATCATTCCCACAAGGACTTGGCTATAATTCTGGACTGATACTATTATCAAACTTATAAATTAGGTAAATGGATGAAATGTATAATTGAATAACTTAACAATAATGTAAAATTAAATAATCAATTAAATGAATCTAGGACTTTAACTTCACCTCAATATGTAGTTACTTTGTATTGACAATTACTTCTTACCTAATTTATGAATTAGTTTACTAACATAGGGATTCAACTACTTATGAAGTTCTATTGAATCATCAAAAACCTAACTGCTTCCCTCGACTCCCTAAATTTCTATGAAAGTCGGCTGAGAGGACAGTTGATATAAAGTGTTGTCCTAATCTTGGTTATCTAAGATAGTTAAGTACTGTCATCTTGACTGCTAATTGCTATACTTACTACTCTTTAAGCATGCAAACTGAGATTATCTTCATCTAGTTCTTAATTTAGGGTTTCCCTTTCAGGTTAGCCTGAATCCTAGTTTAATTTTAAGGTGATCGAGCTCAGAAAAGCATTAAGGACATAATGAAAATAAGTAAATTGAATTCAGAACATCAATCAAAAAATACTTGATAACCATATGAAAGAAAGTTATCAAGAACAATATTGATAACGAAAATGCTTAAAATAAAGATAAAATCTCATTGATTTGAAGGAAATTTCATTTATATCTTGGAAACTTAACTTTAACCATTGTTAAGCATAGATTTAAGCATATCTTGTGATGAACTTATTGGAAATGAAGCCAAAAAAACACAAGCAAAGAAGGGAGGAAAAAGTGAAAAGCAAGAAGATTCCTATGCTTGGGCACCATAAATCCAACTTTTGAGCATCAAATCTAGAGACCTAGTGCCCAAGTGCAAAAAATCCAGCAACTAGACTCCAAATTTGCACTTAAAAATTTTGTAGTGAATAGTACCATGCCTAGGCACAAGAATTCCAGCACTAGGTTGCTAGTTTTATGAAAATAGTGCCCAAGCGCCAAAAAACCACTTCCCAGGCATCATAAAGACAATACTCGGGCACCATGCATGCCAGAAAAGCATTGTCTAGGCTTTAGAAACTCAGCACTTGGGCGTCAAAACCAGAGACATGGTGCCCTAGCACTAAATGGGCCTCACCCCAGCATGCTGCCAGAAACCCTAATTAGCTCTAATAATTGAAGGCTTCATACTCAACTTATGCTCCACTTTTAGGGTTTTGAAGCTTATATAAAGGGTCTTAAGGGCAAGAAGCAAGGCATCCAAGTAGAAGGAAATCATAGAAAGGAGTGGAAAATACTTGGTAATAAATTTACGTTGAGATTTACTGAGGAAAGGCGTGGTTTCTGAGTGAGGGCTTTGTATAGAGTTTTTCCCTATCTGAACACCTCCCTCTCCTTCTACTTCATGTACTCTTTATTGCTTTTCTTTGTTATCTGCATTTGTACTAATGCCTATTAGATGCTAGCAGGTTTTATTTGGTATTTTGGCTAAACCCTTTGTAGGATTAATTTTATATGAAAATATTTTTTGATTGATGTTTTGAATCCAGTTCACTTATTTTCATTATGCTCTTAATGCTTTTCTAAGCTTGATCACTATAGAATTGAATTGGCATATAGTCTAACTCGAAAGAGAAACTCTAAATGAAGAATTGGATGAAGATAATCTCTGTTTGCATGCTTAAAGAGTAGTAAGTATAGCAATTAGCAGTTAAGACGATAGTACTTGACTGTCTTAGATAACCATGATTAGGGCAGCACTTTGTATGAACTGTCTTCTCAACTGGCTTTCATAGAAATATAGGAGTTGGGGGAAGCAATTAGGTTTATGATGATTTGACAGAACATCATAAATAGTTGAATCCCTAGGTTAGAAAACTAATTTATAACTCAGGAAGAAGTAATTGTCAATACAAAGTAACTACGCATTGAGGTGAAGGCAAGGTACTAGGTTCATTTAGTTGTTTATTTACACAATTTTACATTATTGTCAAGTTATTACACAATCCATCCATTTACCTGATTTAAAAGTTTGATAATAGTATTAATCCATAATTGAATCCAAGTCCTTATGGGAACGATATCTTACTCACTCTTTATTACTTTTCGTGAACACATGCACTTGTGTGTATAAAAATTAGTGAACAATACTGTCATACAAAAGTAGCCTCACAAAGGCTTCTATCAAAATCCTAGATAAAACCTACTTAGCCTCTCATGGGCATTAGTATAGAATCAGAATACAAAGAAAAGCATAAAGAATACAAGAAACAGAAGGAAATGAGGGTGTTCAAAAAACTCAATACAGAGCCTCACTTTGAAACAAACCCTCTCCTCATCAACTCTCAAATTAGAATGCTTTTCATGTGTTTCTCTTTGCTCTTTATGCTTTGCTGTCCTGCGGCATCCCCTTGGCATCTTATATATAGGCCTTAGAACCTTAAAAGTGGAGTATGGGTCAAGTATGGTGCCTTTAATTACTAGAGTATATTAGGGTTTCTGGCAATGCACCTGGGCATTATTTCTTCAGTCTTCCTATAGTAATCAGCATCTGGGCTCTAACTTTCTAGAAATGACACCCAGGCATTAGTCTTATGGTGACAGGGACCTACCTTTCTGAAATTGGCACCCAGGCACTACCTTTGTGGCACTTGGGCACTGGTGCATTGCTTTTGGCACTTGGGCGCTCTCCTTTTGGCATTAGGGTGTTAGCTCTTGAACTTTAAAGTTGTGCTCCATTTCTATCCCTTTTTCTTAAAAGAAATCATGTGATTCTTTTCTCAATCAATATTAGTGAAAACTTTTCATATTTTCAATGAAATCCATGCAATTCTTATCCAAAATTATGATATTTGTTCAATTAATGTTTCTTTAAATGACTTTCCTTAGAGAGTTATCATGAACATTTACTGATTCCTTGTATACGCATTAACCTTAATCCACTGAGTGGTTTAGTAACAACCCTTTGAGAATTAAGGGGATCTTAAGGTTCCACAGTGGCTATGCCAAAAGACCAATAAAACATTATCTCAAACAATTGTGTTAATTACTAAATATAATTTTTTTTATTTAACTTTATGTCAAAATAATCATTGCTCCTCGAAGGAACTTGTTTAACTCTCTAACTCGAGTCTATACTTCCCAAGGCAGATTAAAGCAACGCGAAGAAGGAATAAGAGAAAGAGATGTCTAAAATAAAAGACAAAATTTGCGCTTTACAATGCTTAGAGGATTAGAAATCAGTTGAACTAGATGAGCTATGTTTGGCCCCTAAAATATTGATCCCTAAGAAATTCATAGTGCCTAAGTTCACTAAATATGATGGAAGCAGAGATCCACATTACCATCTAAAGTCTTGCTGTACTAAGATGTCAGTCTGGTTAAGGGATGAAAAGTTCCTCATTAACTTTTTCCACGAAAGTCTAACAGGGTTAGCCCTACATTGGCTCATGAAGTTAGACCACTCTAAGCTGAAGAAATGGAGAGATGTTACTAAGGTATTCATGAGACAATATAAATTTAATCTAAGTATAACTTTTACTTGGGAACAGTTGAAAACCCTGAAGAAGAAGGTAACTAAGTTGTTTAGAGAATATGTGCAGCGATGGAGGGCAGTAGTAGCAAAGTTCAACCCCTATTAATTGAGTCTAAGTTACACTCATACTTCATTCAGACTCTAGTGGATCCATATTGCAAATAAATGCTTGGCATGCATGCTTGGTCTTGAAACAAACTTTGATGCCCACAAAATACCTTTATATCCTAATATCTTTTGTAAAAAGCAAAAATTATAGAGATTGAGCCTAACAATGTCTTTAACGATTTAGGAAGAGGTAGTTAAACAATGAGAGGCTGGTTTTTTGGAAGTAGCTAAGTACCTACAATGGGTTGCTAACATAGTCCTAATACCTAATAAGGACAGACATGTCAGAATGTGTATGGTCTATCGCGATTTAAATTGCACAAGTTTGAAAGATGATTTCTTGTTACTATATATTAATGTGATCATTGATAACACTGCAAGAAGTTGTTGATATTCATTCATAGATGGGTACTCTGGGTATATTCAGATCTTGATGATAAGGAAAAGATCACCTTTATTACACAATGGGGAACATTTTGCTACAAAGTATTGCCTTTTAGACTAAAAGATGTAGGGGCAACCTATCAATGTACCATAGTGGTACTGTTTCATGGTATGATGCACAAAGAAATAGAAGTATATGTAGATGATATGGTAGCCAAATCAGCCTAAGGAGAAAGTCATGTGATTGTGCTATGACAGTTGTTTGAATGACTACAAAAATGCAAGCTATGATTAAACCATAATAAATGCATATTTAGAGCTTCATCAGGGAAGTTATTAGAATTCATTGTTAGTAAAAGGGGCATCAAGGTGGATTTTGATAAAATCAAAGCAATTCATGACATGCCACCACTACAATTTGAAAAGGAGATATGAAATTTTTTGGGACACTTGAATTATATATCCCAATTTATTGCAAACCTCATTAGAACTTATGAACCAATGTTCAAGCTACTTTGGAAAAGTCATCCTACAGAGTGGAACAAGGACTGTCAGCAGGCATTTGACAACATAAAAGAGTATCTCTTGGATCCCTTAATTTTGGTACCACCTACACCTGGTCAACCCCAGATTTTATATTTGACAATTCAACCAGAGTCAATGGGGGTAGCATGATGAATTAAGGTGAAAAGAGTAAGTCATTTATTACTTGAGCAAGAAACTCAATGATTGTGAAGTCGGATACTCGCTGATTGAAAAGACATGTTGTGTATTGATATGGACTACTAGGTGATTAAGGCAATATATGTTGTATCTTGTTACATGGCTACTCTCAAGAATGGACCTGATTAAGTATATTTTCAAGAGTCCCCATGCATTTGGTTGGGTCTCGAGGTGGCAAGCGACACTTTCAAGTTTGATGTGAAGTTTATGACTCAAAAGTTTGTTAAAGGAAGTGTCATAGCTGACCACTTAGCCGCATGCCCCTTAAAGGATTATAACCTCTGACCAAAGTCTTCATGAGCACCTAATGATTCCCTTGGGGTCACACATGTTTAAACTAAACTTGGGGTCCTAACGACCTATATTAAATCATGCATTTTTTTCCTAAAAATAAAGGTGGGTTTCAAGGGCCCATATCCGATCAATGTTTAACTAAATAAATTTTAAATAATCAAATAAATACCAAAGTATTTCTTGAAATATTTTCCAATAAATATTGAATTCAAAGTCTTTTGTTTCCCTAAAATTTATTTCATTAATATAATAAAAAATAAAAACAAATGTTCATATTTTTTCCATAGTTTTTTCAATATAAATACCAATAAATCATGTTTTCCAAAAAAAAAATTTGAATGTTAAGAGCAAAGAAGTGAGATTAAGTCAATTTTGTAAATTAAAACACATCAACCAATCTCTACATCGTTTACTTTGCAAAAATTAGCCCAATTTCAACTATCTTCGGTCTCTTCATGCAAATAAAATAATACCAACCTACTAACATGCATTTATAGATGAACTATGTGGATTTTAATCCTAATTAATGGTTACATGGACCCTAGGTTCTCGTCGTAGTTCAAGTTCACCCATTGTAAATATCCATCTTTTTATTTCATTTCATGTTGTTTTCTTTATTATTCCTAAGCGCATTTAAATGGGTGATTTCAAATAAATGTGGGAAATTTTTAAAATAAATTAAAGGTCATATCTTTTAGTTTGCTTGACTAATTTAAAGTAACCATTCTCATGAACAATTGTTATGGGATGCCTAACACCTTTCCTACACTCAAATAGACTCTCAAACCCATTTCTGGTTACATATACCACCCTTTGTTTTGTTTTGTTTTCCAAAGTTTTTTGTTCAAAAATTTTAGTTGTGACTCCTACGAGTTAGTTTTCAAAACTCATTTTAGGAATCAATTTACACTTCTCTTTTACTATTCCACTGCAATGTTAGTTATGACACCAATACAGCGAGTGTATTTGTGCATATGCATTAATCCCCCTAGACTTAATCCAAGTAGTGTTGTCACTGCCTAAACTAGCACTACCCCTAGACATAAGATAGTAGAAAGAAAGAAAAAGAACTAGTATTCCCCTATTAGACTAGATCATAGGCTCTTTGTCGTCTTTAGTCTCTTTTTTGTCCTTTTCATAGGAATCCTCCTCTTCCACATTTGTGCTCACATGAGTATTGGAGGAGTGCCCCATCAGATGGTCAAACTCATGTAGAGGTGATGGCCAAGCTATAATGGTGTCTGAGGGCATTTCTTGAAAAGTAGCTATCGATCGCAGTATCTCCCACACAACCATATTACACTGAATCTATTACTCATTGAAGTGCTCCTCTCTTGCCATACACTGTCCCATGGTCAAATGGGTCTGGTCAAGTGGTGCAACTGCATGTGGCTGAAGGATGTTGGCCTCGTTTCTTGCTGCCTCCTCATATTTAAGAGGTTGAAGGCATTCAACTTAGTACGTGGCATCAATTCTCTGCTCCTTATTCATACTTCACTCCTGCTTGTTTGCACATCCCTATGATCAGTAATGGATAACACAGATTATCCTTAATGTTATTGGGCATTTGGATCATACTCTAAAAGTTGTATACCCTAACATTTAGGGACCACCCTGTGACAATGAGGTAGAAGCGAATGGCTCTGTTAATAGTCACCTTATTGATGTGTGAGGAGGGAGACTCTAGAGGCCATGAACTTGAACCATAGGTGGTTGACTGGGGTCAACTGGCTGGTACTGAACCTTATATGCTTCTCCTTTTTAATGACTTAATGGGGGTCACCATTGTACAACTGGTTTCCTAAGTCATCTAAGTTAAAGTGATCCTACAGGAGTTGGGAGTAGTAATCATGCTTTTTGTTTGAGAGCCCAAATATCCCTTTGATCTTGTCCTCTCCCACTGGTACTTGCTTCCCACTTACTAGAACTCCTAAGTTAATTTGGTTATGGAGGTTTCCATAAAATTCCTGGACTACCTGAAGAATGTCTCTAGCTAGTTGCTTGCAAAATTGCTCCCAAGCTCCTCAGCGTATCTCATCGTCGATGGTTGTGTCAGTGTTGTCATCTACTCGAATCCTTCCTTTCTTCACCATATTTTTATTCACGATCATATTCTGAAATCTATTCATGGCCTCTCGTTAAGTGAAGTGGGTTTCATCGAATGCCTGATTGGATTCCCCTCATTACTTATTTTATGGTGCCATAATACCAAGAATTAGAGGAAAAAGTTTAGAAGTGTGGCATTTAACCATTTATGAATAATCTTCTTGGAGTTATTCATGTGAGGATCCTAAATGTATTCAAAGACAGCATTAATGCCTAAAATACACTGATTAAAACATGTAATATTGATAGCATTCATGATCCTAAGTCATAAGATCATGTAAAACTACCCTAATCAGTCCTAAAATGTTTGAATTGTTGCCCTAGGGTTCATCAATGAAGAGTGATTAAGAAAATTGATTGCAAATAGTATTCAGAGTCCTAACGGAATTGTTCCTACACATGAATCACTAAAAAATAAAGCAACTAATCTCAAATAGTCACATGTAATGAAAAAGTTAGGATTTTCGTCTCTTACCTAATGTGAATGCTCAAATCTAACTAATGTGGATGAAATTAGGGTGCACGGGAGAGTGGCTTTAGTTGAAGGAAAGTGACAATTTAGGAAAACTTGTCTTAGAATGTTAGTTTTAAAGTTTAAAATCATGGGTTTTGAGGTAGCGCCTGGGCATTGTGACTTCAGTGCCTAAATGCTCAAACATTACCTAGCACCAGAGTGCTACAATTTTTTAGAAAAATGGCATCCAGGTGTGGTGATTTTAATACTTGGGCACTTTGTTTTTGTAAGGGTTCTGGCTAGTTAGCATAAAGGTGTTAGATTTCCAATGCCTAAGTGCCAACTTTCTAGAAATAGTGTCTGGGCACTGATTTTGTAGCACCTGGGCACTAAACCTTTGCCTAAGGTGGGAGTTTTTCTGGGGATTTTAATGCAAGGGCACTAGGTTTCTAGTGCCAAGGTGCTGAATTCTTTACTAACTTGAAATTTTCTCCTTCTATAACCCTAGTTTGATGGCTTCTCCTTACATAATTGTAACATGTAAGTCTATAAATGGGTGAAAAAAAACATAAGAAAAGGAAGAAACAAAATGAGATATGCTTGCGTTGCCTCCTAAGAAGTGCTTTAATTATAGTCGTCAGCTAGACTGTTGAATCCTTTCATGGTTGAGTGAGATTATGGCCTGGTTCTTTAGAATTGTGCCTTCCCAATACTACTTTAGTTGCTGTCCTTTCACCTTGAATGTTTATTGAGAGTTTTCATTAAGAAGTTCCACTGTACCATAAGGGTTCACTGCTACAATAGTGAATGGTCTTGACCACCTAGACTTCAAGTTTCCTCTAAAGAGTCTAAAATGAGAGTTAAAAAGTAACATATTTTGCCCAGATTTAAAATTCTTCCATTGGATTTTACTATTATGGCAATGTTTTACTTTTTCCATGTTGATTTTATTGTTTTCGTAGGCATGTAATCAAAATTCAATAAGCTCACTAAGTTGCATAAGCCTCTTTTTCACCATATTCATTTAAGTTAAAGTTTAGTTTCTTAATAGCCCAGTAGGTCGTGTATTTAAGCTCAAATGGAAGATGACATGCCTTGCCAAACATTATTTGATAGGGGACATGCCTAACGGAGTTTTAAATGTTATTCAATAACCCCTTAAAGCATAATCCAACTTTACTGACCAATCCCTTCAAGATAGACAAATTACTGCCCAATCCCTTCAAGATGGACAAACTATTTTCTCTAATAGTTTTAATTCCTCTATTTGAAACTTTAGCTTGTTCATTCGTTTATGGCTAGTAAGCTAGGGCTACTTTATGATGCACACCAAACCTTTTAAGGTGGTTTCAAATTGTTTATTACATAAATGCTTCCTTCTATCATGAATGATTGCCTTTGGTATACCAATTTGAGACAGAATTTGCTTTTTTAAAAACTTCAACACAACATTGGCATCATTAGTAGTGTAGGTAGTGGCCTCAACCCATTTAGAAACATATTATATTGCAAGTAATAAATAAAAGTTACCAAATAAGTTTATAAAGGGTCCTATGAAGTTAATTCCCTAGACATCATATAGCTCTACTTCTAATATTGAATTCAGTTGCATTTCTTGCTTCTTTGTGAGGTTTCCTATTCATAAGCATTTGTCATAGTTCTTTGTGATTATTCTTTGTATCGTATAAGCATTTAAGAGTCTATATAGACTGATGGGATTATTCTTTGTATCATATAACATGCTTGCCTATTTATAAAGGCTAGTTAGGATTAGAGTTTAGTGGTAATTACTAAAGTTATTGTTCTACCCCTATTTAATGATCACCCCTTATGGGTATATTTTATATGATATCCAACACTTTGTAATCTCTTATAAAAAGGAAGATTAGATAGGTAGATATGATAAGATTAAGGAAGATCTAGGGCATTTAGATTAGTTTATAGTCCCCCTTTAGGGTAGCTTCCTCAACATCTCTCTTTAACTTTTCTTTTCTTATTCTTCTTCCATATTTTTTAGTTTTAGAGAGTGTGGAATAGTAGGTAACCTTGTATAAGCATTTTTTAATTGGGATTTCATAGGAATGAATCATGTGTAGCTAAACTCTTTTTATCAAGTTAAGGAATATTTGTTTTGGCCCATCAATGGTTGTGAGAATTGGATATTCATTCTTCTTCTCCTTTCTTTTTATAGCATTTTTTACTTCCTTGTTAAAGATCACAAGTGCCCATTATTTACTTTGCTTGATGATATTTATCTTCCAATTGGGTTGGTTGAATATGTAATAGTTTGATTGTGACAATATTAATGGAAATTAATATAATGGATTGTGTCTATGCTTTCTTTTATATTGATGGAATGTATAAACTAATTTAATTTAGCATATCTTATATGTTTTCACAAGTTAGTGTTAGTATTCTTTAGATCTTAACACTGTTGAGCTTGTTAATAACCTAAGCCACTTATTCTAAAGAGGAAGTTTATTTTATGTCGATGATCAATTTTTAAGAATGCTAAAACAAGAATATTCCTTAGCTAGGTATTTCTCTCATTGAATTAAATCCTTATTTTTAATTGGTTCTTTTATATTTGAAAATTTTCTTTAGTTTTTAATTAGTTCAATTTTTGTTTTTGATAATTAATTTGCAAAAATTTTCCTTTTTATTATTTCCTTTCTTTACTTTAATTCTTTGGTTTTTAAAAGCATCAAAATTACCAATCCCTGTGGGTATGACGCTACTCACTCTAATTGCATATTTCATAGTTGAGAGTAGGTTTTGTTTTTAATTGTTTGATTCGACACCTATCAAATTTTGACATAGTTGCTGGGAATTAGTTTAATTGATTTTGATCTTTTGATGACCAAGACTTAACGTAGAAAAGGACTTCTGTTTGATCTAGAAATTGAAAAGATTGTTAGAAGTTTAAGAAAGGCCACCAAAGCAAGGAAGAAATCCTTTAAAGCTTCACCTTTAAGGTAAGAACAAGGATCCCCTTTGGAACTTGCCAATAAATTAATTAAGGTTATGCAAGGAGGTGGAGAAATGACTATAGAATGGACTTTAAGAGAGTTAGCTACCCATCGGCGAATCAACTACCTGTTTGCATTACTAATCCAAACTTGGATTAGAATTGAAATAAGGATTGAAACATTTGCTACCTAAATTTAAAAGGTTAGCTAATGAAGACCCCTATAAGCATCTCAAGGAGTTTCATGTAGTTTGCTCAAGTATGAAACCTTAAAGAGTTTTAAAAGACCAAATTAAATTGAGAGCTTTTACTCTTTCTTTAAATGACATGGCTAAATATTAATTATTTTATTTGCTTGCAAGTTCCAGTACCACTTGGGAAGAAAAGGTGCGAGCATTTCTTGACAAGCATTTTCCTGCCTACCAAGCTATTGGAATTAGAAGGGATATCTATGGGGTTATGTAAAGAGAAGTTAGGACACTCTATGAGTATTGGGAAAGATTCAAGAAGCTAAGTGCAAGCTATCTTTAACATGATATCTAGGATGAATCCCTTATCCAATATTTCTTAAGGGATTACTGTTTACTAAAAGAAGGATGTTGGATGTAGCTAGTGGAGGTGCCATCATGAACAGGGCTCCTCAAGCCACTAAAGGTTTGATATCCACTATGGCATCTAAATCTTTAAAATTTGGGAATAGGTAAGAACCTTGAAGAAGAATGAATGAGGTGAGTACATCTTCCCTTGAGTCTAAAATTAATCAACTTACTGACCTGATTCAAAGCTTGGTCACAGCTTAAGTGCAATAAGCCAAGGCTTTCAAAATTAGTGCTAATGTTGGCATCCTGATGTGTCCTACAAATCAAGAGGATGACCAACATCAAGTTAATTCTATTGTAGGTTTTACCAAACCACCATAATGGTTGTTTCATCCTTACACCAACACTTACAATTTGGGGTGGAGAGAACATCCCAATTTTAGCTGTGGAGTAAGACTTCCAAACATTCAACAAATCTAACTAAGACCCATGGCACCACAACAACCTTACACTTTGGAATCAAGTATGCCACTTCAAGATATTGCAAGGTCTCTTGCAACAAGCCCTAAATAATTCGAACTAGAGATTAGGTCAAGCATAAAAAATTTTAAGACTTAAGTGAGACAATTGGCCACATCATTGAGTAAATTGGAGTCCTAAGGCAAATTACCCACTCAAATTGAGATAAACCCAAGACAAAATGCAAGTGCAATCGCCTTAAGAAGCAACAAAGAATTGAAAGATAAACCTAGAAAATTAAGTTATGGGCATAACTTTGCAACAAAACCATAACCAGAAAGCTGAAGTCATTATGCTAAAACAAAATGTAAACATCCCAATTGAAGACAAATTTAACAAGCAGGAGAGATTGATCATAAATCTCCCTTTTCCAAAATGATTTGCTAAATCTAAGAAGGAAAAGGAAGAAAAAGATATCTTAATGACCTTTTGCAAAGTAGAGGTAAATATTACACCTCTTGAAGCAATTAAGCAACTACCTAGCTACGTGAAATTTCTCAAGGAATTGTGTACTGACAAGAAAAGCTCATTGGATATGAAATAGTATGCATGCAGGAGAACATATCTGTAGTGGTAAAAGAAAATACCTCTATAGTGCAAAGACCCAAGTATGTTCATCATTTCATGTAAAATAGGAAACGTAGGGATTTAAAAAGCTATATGTGAATTGGGTGCATCAATCAATGAAAATTCCATTGTCTATCTATTTACGTTTAAGTGTTGGAAAGTTGAAAGAAACTGGTGTTGTAATTCAACTTGCTGACAGGTCGATTGTGTACCCTGTTAGAGTACTAATTCATGTTAAAGATTTGGTTTCTATTACAGATTTTTTTTGTCTTAGATATGGAAGATGTCAAATCCTCTAAACCATATGATATTTTATTAGTAAGACCATTCCTTAGTACCTCTAGGACTAATATTGATATACATGAGGGAACCCTCACCATGGAGTTTGATAGGGAAATTATTAAGTTCAATGTTCATGATGCCATGAAACACCTTAACAAGGTATTTTCTTTTTGGCACATTGACATCATTGATTCTATAGTGCAAGAGGCATTTGAGTTGATTGACCATGATAAACTATGTGTTGCATTGTGAAGAATATCAATCGCAACAACCTTGAAAAGATGGGACAATAGTTTGATGATAAGTTAGAAGAAATGGTTTATTAGTTGGAGCCTCTTAAACTAAAGATAGGTAACATTCCGTCTCTTGTAATACCCATAACTCATACTAAACTTCTACCTTCTATTGTTTAGGCACCCACATTGGAGTTAAAGCAGCAAAGGAAGAAAGACTAAGTTGGGTACTTAGAGAATACAAGGAAGCCATTGGATGGACAATTGTTGATATCAAAGGATTGAGCCCATCTACTTGCATGCCCAAGATCCTTTTGGAAGAGAATTGCAAACCAAGTAGATAAGCTCAAAGATGTCTTAAACCACTAATGATGGAAGCTATGAAAAAAAAAAAAGATTTTAAAGCATTTGGATATCGGCGTGATCTATCAAATTTCAAAGATCAGGTAGGTAAGCCTAATACAAGTTGTTCCCAAGAAAATGGGAATAATTATTATTGAGAACTTTGATGGGGAGAAAGTTCCCTTTAGTGTCCAAAACAGCGGAGGGTTTGTATTGATTATAGGAAATTGAATTCTTTAACCACGAAGGATCATTTTCCTATCTTTTTTATTGATCAGATGCTTGAACATTTAGTTAGTAAGACACTTTATTATTGTTATAATGGCTATTCATGTTTTTCCCAAATTTTGGTGGTGACTAAAGATCAAGAGATATCAACTTTCATATGCCCATTTGGAACCTTTGCTTATAGAAGGATGCCATTCAAATATTGTAATGCTTTGATAACATTCTGGATATGTATGGTATGTGTGAACACCCAATCCCTAATTGTCTAATTATTTAATTAATTGATACACTAATTAATTAATAATTAGACAAATAGGAACTTCAAATGACATTTTCAATTGGGGGACAATTTGGAATTAAAAATAAATAATGGGTGATAATTAAATAAACTCAAAACCTATATATATATATATATATATTAATTAGCTAATTAAAAAAAATTATAATAAATCAAAGCAAAACTATAAAAAATAAAAGAATATATATATGAGGAAAAATAAAAAACAAAAAATTAAAAAACTCAAAAATATTAATCATAATAATGTAATAAAAAGAAAAATGGAAAAGGCTAGTAAAAAGAATGGACATGTTATGCTGGTGAAAGCTGTAAAAAAGAGAAAAAGCACTGTGTTGAGGGAGATTTGCAGGAGCCAACATAAAAGCCTGCTGAAGGTTCATAAAGGCAGAGGTGGCTGCTCCAACAACAGTGACAGGAGCAGCACCACATCACGGGAAAGTGCAGAGAAGAAAAAGAGACAAGGCTGAGGATGAGGAACAGCACGAGATCAGGGGAAGGGCAGAGAAAAAAAAAAAGAGGAAAAGGAGGAGGTGACGAGCCAGGGAAGGGGAGGAGAAAAGGGAAAAAAAATCGAAGCTCTCTGGTTCTACCCTCTGGACCCCTCACGCTCTCACTCTTCTCGGGTTACTTCTTCTTCTGCAGAAGAGAGATGGATTGAAGGAGAGAAGATGGCAAGGGGGCAGAAGGAAACTGAGAAGAATGAAAAAGATGAGGAACCAAGAGGAACACTAGGAAGAGCACGAGAAGAGCGAGTCAAAAGCTGTAGAAATGGAAGGGAGCTGAAAAACAATAATATGAACCCATGTCTAATGGCTACCAAGGAACCTAGGAAGAAGAATATGCTCTGAAGTGTTTCCTCTAGGAGAGAGATGGCATCAGGGATGAGGCTACCAACATGGAGAGCTTGAAGGGCAGCGAGCTGAGACAAGAGGGGCTGTAACTAAAGAAAAGAAACTGGTAGACCGAGAGCTGCTGTGAGAAAAAACTAAGTGATGAGCGAACTGAAGCCACCAAGAAAACAAGCTACAATGACGGACCAAGAGCACCGAGACTGAGCAAACCGAGAAAGAAAGAAGCCGAGCTAGAGGCCACGAAATCACCAGCCAAAGAGACATACCATCGCTTAGCCTTCTTTTCATTGGTGCCTCAGGTTAGCTGGTTTACGTGCATGCATGGCAATGGTGATACTATTGGAGCCAATTCCTCTGCTCACACACACTAAAATAGAGGCAAACAGAGGCCATGAAGAGCATTGGAAGTGGCTGTTCAAGCTCCTCGATTTGCAGCTTCATCGCCTTCCTTTGTTTTCTACAAGATCGCTGTAATATCACAGCAATGTAACACCCATTGGCTGTCAAAAACTTGCTGGAAGTAGCTGTACAAGATTCTTATTTTTTTGCCAAAAACTTTGGTGTGAGAAAGAAGAAGAAGAAGAAGAAGAAGAAGAAGAAGAAGGGGTTGATGGATGTGAATGTGATGGGTTGCTGCTGCTGCTATGAAGCTCACATGTTGCTTCTGCGAGGGAAGAGAAGGGTGAGGAGCTTGTTCTAGTAGGTCAAAGCAGAGATTAAGAGGCAAATAAAGGCTAACTCCTACAACAAGAAGAAGAATTTCACCTTCAACTATGATCCTTTTAGTTATTCTCTTAACTTCAATAATGGCAATTTTGGCTTCTTTTGCTGACTACTCTGCCACAGTTTTGGAACAACAACCACATTAGAACTATGGAGAACCATTGCTTAAGGAGTGAAGCCTTCAAGCTTTTGAGAAGTACGAGAAATGCTAAGTTTTGAGGCATAGAATGAGATGGGTTCTTACAGAAACTTGATGCTTTGTTGTGTCTTGCACTTTTCTCGAATTCTTGTTTTGAAGCTCTGATGTTAATGTTCAGGAACTTAACCAAAGGCAGCTATCATCACGTTTTCTTTAGTATGTTAAGAAGGTTATATGAGACAAGGCTTCGTGATCTTCTGTTTATGGTGATTTTCAAGATTGGTGTTTTGTTTTCCCTGTATCTGCAAGTGTCTCTTTTTCTTTGATTGGTTGTTTAGCTGCTTGTATACAGACACGCAGCGATACATGGATAAAATATTTGTATGAAAAAGAAAAAGAAAAAGAGAAAAGAAACCAAGAGAGAGTTACTGCAGAGGTGAAAAGAAACCGAGAGAGAGTTGTTGCAGAGGAAGAAAAGAAAACCAGAGAGAGCTGGGCAGCTGGAACCGAGGAGATGATGAGCTAAGACTGAGCTAAGACCGAAGCCAATTTCCCCTGTTTTGGACACTGTGAACAGGGATAAACAGAGAGAGAGTGAGCTGAAGGTGCCGTGAAGGAGAAGAGAGGAAGAGAGTAAGCTTCTTCGGATTCCTGATGCTTGCACATTTGTTTATCATGTTTATGTGTATATATGTGTATGTGTTTATATATATGTGTGTATATATATAAATATGTATAGGTGTAGGCATGGGAATGATTCTTCTTCTTCCCGAGGTTCGCTTCCTTTTGTGTTTAAATGTATATACACATATAGATGCATGAAATATATTGTATATGTGTTTATATATACATGTACATATATATGCACATAGATAGATATATATATTTGAGCGTATATATATGTATAGTTTGTTTTGCTGTGCCTGACGCTACTCTCCCTCTCTTTTGATCATGCCCATATATATACTATGTAGGTGTTTATATATCTGTATAGATATATGTATATAGGGGAGTATATATGTGTGTGTAGATATAAATATACACTGACCTTCGCTACATGATGTTCTTTTCTGGAGCTTTCTACTTTTCGTTTCATGCTTGTACAAGATACTGCATATAGGTTTATATATATATATATATATATATATGTATATGTATATATATGGATCCATATAGGTATACATATATTACTATTGTCTTTGTATCAATACAAGATTAATTTTGGTTTATAAATAAAGTTCTAAGAAAGTCATCGAGTGAGAATATTATTCTCTTCAGATGTCTCAGGATCGTGTGAGATTCGGATCTCCTTAGATCCCAAAAATTATTAATTAAAAATTAATACATACTTGCTATAAATAATAACAATACAAAAATGATAATAATAATAATAATAATATTGATTTAATATCAATCTTAATTGAATATTTTTATTATCTGAAAAATTATCATGTGAGAATATTGTTTTCCTCAATTATATGGGATTATGTGAGATTTTAGTCTCCTTAAATCCCTAAAATTAGTATACATTTGTTTTGAAAAAATATATAAATAATAATTAAATATTTTTATTATTTATCGCGTGAGAGTTTTGCTCTCCTCGATTGTATGAGATTATGTGAGATTTTAATCTCCTTAAATCCTTAAATTTGGTACACATTGGTTTTTTGAAAAAAAAATATGTAACTAAATATTTACTTCAATTAAATAATTTCTGTTATTTATGAAATTATCGTGTGAGAATATTGTTCTCCTCGACTGCATGGGATCATGTGAGATTTTAATCCCCTTGGATTCCCAAAATCGGCACCTATTTGTTATAAAATAACAACAATAATAACAATATGACAAAAATAAACGTCTTAATCAAATAATTTCTTTACGCAACTGAATTCCTTCTGTATAATCATTTCGTTTCATTTAAATTTCAAAATAAGGATTAAAACTCCAAAAATGAATAAAAATTGTAAAAAGAAAAGTGAAGAGATCAAGAGAGTTAGATTAATCAGATTGTCGTAAATTAAGACACACAGATCAAACCTCAATTTCGTTTTGTTTATGGAAATCTGTTCAATTTAAACTCTCCCGTTCTCATCATAAAATCTACAAATAATCGACCTATAGACACACATTTGTAGTCGAACTACGTGGACTTTGATCCCAATCTTAGGGTACGTAGGCCCTAGGTTTTCATCCTAGGTCAAGTCCGCCCTTTGTAAATATCCATATGTTTGCTTTCATTCTTGTTGTTTTGTCTCCTCTGTTTAACAGGCTTGCATGTCGATAAAAGGGTAATTGAGGTAAATTTGAAAGCCATATTCTATTTCAGCTGACTTGTTTAAGGTAACCGTCCTCATGGACGGGTGTTGTGGGGTACCTAACACCTTCGCCACACTCAAATAGACTCCCGAACTCATCTCTAACTTCACAGACCATATTGCCTTTTTCTTTTTGTATTAAATTGGTTTTCCAAAGTTTTCCGTTAAAAATTTTGGTGGCGACTCCAAATAAATTAGTTTTTAAGATTTGTTTTTGGGAATCAATTTAAACACTTTTTATTTTATTCTGCCAAAAGGTCAGTTACGACAGTATGTATTTTCTCGGACTTTAGAGAATATCATAGAGGCTGTTATGGATGATTTCACCATCTGTGGTAGTTCTTTTGATGAGTGTCTGGCTAAACTTACCAAAGTTTTGTAAAGATGCTTAGAGTCTAACCATGTCTTAAATTATAGGAAGTGCCACTTTATGTTAACCAAGGGCTGATTTTAAGACACATTGTATTTGCCCAAGGAATTGAGGTAGATGAGGCAAAAGTAGATTTGATTAAATCCTTACCTTACCCTAATAATGTACAAGAAGTTCTTTATCCTTTTTAGCCATGTAGGTGTTTACTGGCACTTTATACAAGATTTCTCCAAAATCATTCAACCCTTGTGTAGGTATTAGTATACGGAAGTACCATTCAAGTTTGGTAATGCTTGTATTCAAGCATTTGATTCATTGAAGAGTAAGCTCATCTCAGCACCAATCATCCAACCACCAAACTGGAATTACCCTTTTAAGATCATATGTGACACGAGTAATTATGCTCTAAGAGTTGTCCTTGGCAAAAGAATCAATAAGAACCCGCATGTTATATACTACGTCTCAAAATGCTTAATAGTGCCCAATACAACTATTCTACAACAAAGAAGGAGCTTTTAGCTATTGTTTTTGTTTCAGGAAAGTTTCCTTAATATTTTCTTGGCAATAAAGTATTTGTTTATTCTAATGATGTAGCTTTAAAGTATCTACTTAAAAAGAATGAGCCAAAACCAAGATTAATTTAGTGGATCCTTCTCTTGCAAGAGTTTAACCTAGAAATAAGGGACAAGATGGAGTATGAGAATTTGGTTGCCAACCATCTTAGCTACTTACTCGTAATTAGGGAATCACTACCTTTGGAAGATGAGTTTCCTAATGAGCACCTCTTTTCCATGTAATAAACCACTCTCCAATATGCATACATTGTAAATTATTAGACTACTGGTGTAACATCCTAAATTTAACAATTTTTAATACTAACTAAATTGGATTATTTAGGGGAAATTCGAAAGAATTAAATAAGAATAAATATATATGGTTGAATCATTTAAAGAGAATAGCCTATAGGTCAATTTTAAGGCTTAAGGGCAAAATTGTAATTTTTCACTTTAAGCAATAAGTAAACTAGGGGCAAGATGGTAATTTCATATTTTTAACAAACTTTGAAAATTTTTATAAGCTAATAAAAAATTCAAAATCTAATAAGAAATAGACAACAACTAGAGCAAATTTTATATAAAATCTTATCATATTGAAAGTAAAATTTTTCTAGGAAATTAAACCCTTAAAAACATCTTGATAAGAAAAAGATTGATATTGTCTCACATAAAAATGTAAAATTCTAGCAAATTATATTGCTAATAACAACACAGTATAAGTGAACATATCTTAAGAGTAAAGCCAAATTGAACAAAGTTAAGAAGTAAAATAGAGACAACAGGGGGTGCTTACCACTAGAGGTAAAATAGTACTTTGACCACCACGGGTAAAATGGTAAATTCACAAAGAGGGACATATGGCACCACCCTAACTCCTGGGGCCCACACCATAATTAAATGTTAGATATTTTATGATTTAAGATTAAATCCTAGCAATCCATTTCTTAAGATTAAATCTTAGCCTTACATTTAGATCAAATCATAACCATTAGATTCAAATCACATGATTAAATCCTAGTCATCCATTTGGATTAAATAGATCAAATCATAGCCATACATGTATACTAAATCATCAACATTGAATTAAGATCAATGATTCAATCCTAGCCATCGATTTGGATCAAATTTCAACAATTAGATTAAAAAAATCAAATCCTATTTGTCCCCCTAAACAAAATCACAACCATTGGATCAATAACATGTGGTTAATTCCTAACCATCCATCTAGGTTACATCTTAACCGTAAGATCTTAAACATGTTAAATCCTAGCCATTGAATTCTCTTTAAATACCTCACACCCTACCCCATTTCTTCTCATCACACCCCATATCCTACCCCGTACCTACCCCATATATCTCACTCACACTCACCTCTCCATTTTGGTGCCACACTTAGATTAAGAGGAAAGAAGGAACTTTAAGAGAATTACAAGAAAAAAAGTGTATCCAGATAACGTGATTTAGCATATTCTAGGTTTTCTTTTTCTCTTCTCTTTTCCTTCTTCTTCTTGAATGGTCTTCCTGGTAATGCATAGGCAAAAGATTTAGCTATGGTGTGGGAATCAATTGAAGTTGGAACATACTTTGATACTGCATAACCAATCATTTTTTTACCTATGGTCATTTATTTAGAAATTTTGTTACCATGACCTTTCATGAGCCCATTCAAGTTCTATAAAGGGTAGAATTGGAGAAGATTAAGGCTAGATATGTATTTTGAAATATCTAAGGAAATATAATGTAAAATATAACAACTATTGGCTAAGAATTTTGATGGATGAATTATCTTGTGTATAATGCATTCTTATATGAATATCTTGCTATTCATGCATTATAATTGTCTATGGGGTGACAATATGGTAGTTTGAGAAGAGAAATTGTCTTTGTGAAATTAAACTATTCCTGTACATTATGTACTTATTGATTGATGGTTAGGATCCTGTTTGAGGAAAAAGATAATTAAGACATAAAAAGAAATTAATTAGGACCCGAAGGAGCCTATGGCCCTTGTATACATTCGACTATGGCTGGCACTACCACCTAATTGTCTACGTTGAACCCTTAGACTATGGCTAGTTCTATTGCCTAAGTGTTTATGAGGACCTTTGGATTCCTTAGCAAAGCATAGCTGGGTTTGTGGGACTCTATCGCCTAGGTATGATGGTCATATATTAGGCTTCGTGAGACTTGAATACCCAGATATGATTTCCCCAATGCCTAATGGTCAAAGACATTGTCTACCTCTGGTAGCTATATATTTGCTAATGAATATTTACATGTTATTTTTATGATATCTGACTTGCATACATATTTCATGAAAATCATGATTTTATGTCATACTATATCCCATGGATATTTCAAGTATCACAACTGTTTTTTCATGTTAGTAAGAATTTCTTTCTCACTATCCAGTTTTTAATGTTTTTATATGGTAGTTTGTCAAATCACCCTTGAAGTACACGCTGATTAGGTAATTGTCCCTACAATTGGACAAGTACTCTTAATTTTTATGATCATTGTTGTTAGTTGTAATATGGCCCAGCAAGTCATTCCACTAATGTTTGTTCCACCAGAAGGCATTAATCCCATTAGTTTTCTAAGCCATAAAGAAAGCTTTAATTAAAGATTAGTGGGAGCTTCAAGGGAAGATATGGAATATGTTCAGAAGTAGAATAATACTAGGCCTAAATTTTGATATTTAATAGGTATAGCCCTAAAACCCCTTCCCTTAGTGTTGTTATATAAGGTATGCAGATGTATGGATAGATTGTTGTACTGACTCCTTATTATCTTCAATTACACCTTTATGTTTTGGTAATTCTGATACATTTATCATAATTCTTTCATCTTAATAATTTATAATTAAAAACCATAGTATATTCTTTAAATAATTAGAAGGAGTTATAAATGGGATGTTTTTGAATGAATTTTCTAGATGTGAGAAAGATAAAATCTTGAAAGATGCAAAGTACTATATTTAGGATAACCTTTATCTTTGGCAGTGTTGCTTTGACCAAATCATTAGAAGGTATGTCCTTGAATAAGAAATTGAGTCTCTTAAAATTTAGTTATTCTTATGCATGTGGGGTCACTTTACCCCAAAAATGACAGGTAGGAAAATTCTAGAATCTAGGTTTTATTGGCCTACTTTGTTTTGTGATTCATATATGTTCTACAAGTCTTATGAATGATGCAATGAACTGGAAAGTTAGGACTTAAAGATCAAATACCCCTTGCACGTATTTGGCTTATTCTATTTTCTATGTGTGGGTTATTAATATCATGGGTCTATTTCCTCCCTCTTTTAGCAATTCTTATATCTTACTTATTATGGACTTTGTCTTGAAGTGGGTAGAAGTTAAGGCTAGGCAGGATGATAGTGTAATAGTTGTTGTAGACTTTGTAAAGTCTCATATCTTTGCAAGGTTTGAGACATCGAAAGCCATCATAAATGGTAGAGGATCTCACTTTTGCAATATGATTGTGGAAGCTCTCTAGAAGAAATATAGAGTCACCAACTATGATTCTATTACTTACCATCCTCAAACTAATGACCAAGCCAAAATATCAAAGGGAAATCAAGTCAATCCTTGAGATGACTATTAATCCAAATAGGAAATATTAGAGTGTAAGGTTAGATGATGCATTGTGGGCATACTACATAAACTACAAAACCCCTATTAGCATGTCTCCTTACTAATTGCTTTTTGGTAAGCTATGCCATCTCCCCAGAATTAGAACACCAAGCATATTAGGCAGTTAAGCAGTGTAATATGAATATGGATGAAGCTAGTGAGAAGCAAAATTACAACTTAAAGAATTAGAAGAATTAAGGATTAAGGCATATGAAAGTGTAAGAATTTATAAAGATAAAACAAAAACCTTTTAAGATCAGAATATTTCAAGGAACATTTTGTTCTTAGGTAGAAATTTTTGCTTTATTATTCACGTCTAAAATTGTTTCCAAGTAAATTAAGGTCATGCTGGATAGGTCCTTTTATTGTTACTAATGTTTTTCCTTATAGAGCATTAGGAATTAATGATATGGATACTAATAAATTTACAAGGTGAATGACCATTGATTGAAGCCTTTTTATGATGGTTTTCAAGTCAAAATGTAGAGCAAATCACCTTGGAAGATCCAAACCAAGGAGTGTGGTGAAAGATGAATGTCTAGCTAAGAACACTAAATAAGGGCACTTTTGGGAAGCAACCTAACTTCTTGAAGTTCTTACTTTTGTTTCACCTTTATTTAGCTTTAGTTTTCCTTTTATTTGGTTTTAAGGTGCCTATACATAACATATGTCTCTTTCCTCTCTTTTGTGTTATTTTATCTTTAGTTTTCTTATATGTGCCTACATCTTAACTACTTCTCTTTTATTTTGTTTAATTCCTAGCTTCTATAAGCATGCCCATTCCTTTATTGGTTCTCCTCACTTTGTTTTATTTCAAGGCATGCCCATGCCTTGAGTGCTTTTCTCTTCCATTTAGTTATCTTAGGTATGCCCACACTCAAAGTGTCTTGAGTGCCCATTCCCTAAGTTAAAGTTGGAAAGGATGGATGACCAACTTCATCAATTATCTGAGTACTTGGGCTTCATACTAGACCCTCCTGAACAACCATGATATCCATCACAGAAGTTTCCTTTCCTTTTTCCCAACTTTGTCTTCACATTAAGGACAATGTGTTAAACATGTGTGGGGGAGGGATGCATCTTTTTAGATTTAAAATGTGCTTGATTTTTCCTTTTTTTAGATTTTTAGGTTTTGTTTAGTTTTGGTTTTCCTACACAATTTTCACTTATTGTAATGCTTAAACAAGAAAATTTTTTGGCTAATTTTTTTACTTGCTCACAGTAAACAACTCTCTGTATATTAAGCATTAATTTGGCTACCCAAATGAGGTAAACTTCAACAATTTATGTCCCTTGTTTACTTAATAGTGGATTGTCTTTGTTGAAGTCAACTAAGCACAAAACACTTTTATTTAAGGCTAAGAAATGATAGACGTAATTATATGCATGCTAAATCAATGAATGCCCACATCTTAGAACCTCTTCAAGCTTATTAAGCGTTGAGAATTTTTTGAATTGTTTGTGCATGATATGGGATTGAATGACTAGTTAATTTGCCTTCCCTTATTTCTCTCATTAAGGAAAAGGAGAAAATGAGTTGTTTTTTAGTATGCTAAAAAATCATCGTGAAACGTTTTGTTTGGAAGTGTGCTTGTGGACAAGTGTGGGGGCAATTTGTTAGTTTGATACTTTTACATGTTTTTATCTTTGTTTTGGCGTTAACTTTGATGTTTTCAGCTAAGTAATCAAGCTTTAAATGGTTGTTTTTGGGTTGGGTATAGGTCATAGGCTAATTAAATGCTTAAGTAAGTCGTGGGCATGCCATAAAAGGCAAAAAAGTTGTAAGCTGTGAAGTAAACAGTGGGCACAACTTAACTTCCGATTTTAAACCAGAAAGATCTTATCCATATTGTCTTCAGGGATCTTTCTCTCTCATGGAATGATAAGGATGTGTGAAGATAAGGAAGAATAATAGGTTCAAACATATTTTGAAATATATCTGTAATCCTTTTTGAAAAGGAATATTAGAATGGTAGATAGGATAAGATTGATGAAGATCTAGGCATTTAGATATATAACTCCTTGGGTCATCTTCCTCATCATATCTCTTCTACATCTCTTTTCTTCTTCTTCCATATTTTATAGTTTAAGAGAGTGTGTAACATTGGGTAGCCTTGTTTATACATTTTTAATAGGGATTTCAAAGGAATGACTCATGTTCAGCTAAACTCATTTTATCTAGTTAAGGAATATTTGTTTTGGCTTCTCAATGGTTGTGAGATTTAGATAATCATTCTTCCTTTCCTTTCTTTTATAGCATTTTTACTTTCTTGATTAATATGATTTATCTTTAAGTAGGTAGATGACAAGGGCTTGTCATTTATTTTGCTTGATGATATTTATCTTCCAATTAGGTTGGTTGAATATGTAATTGTTTGTTTGAGCCAATACTAGTGGAACTTACTATAAAGGAATGTGACCATCCTTTCTTTTATATTGATGGAATGTAGAAATTAATTTGGTTGGACATATCTTATATGTTTTAACAAGTTAGTGTTGGTGTTCTCCAGATCATAATGTTATTAGCTAATTATATCTTGAATACTTATTTAGGTTGTTAGTTAATTAGGATTTAGTTATAGAGTGCTTCATACTCAATGAATTTAGGAGAATTTTAGGTTATTCAAGCTTGTTAATAACCTTAGCTACTTGTTATAAAGAAGGAGTTTAGTTGGTATCGATGAACAACTTTTGAGAATGTTAAAGCAAAAATATTCCTTAGCTAGGTGTTTCTCTCATTGAATTAAATTCTTATTTTTAATTGTTTTTTTTTTTAATATTTGAACATATTCTTTAGTTGTTAATTAGTTCATTTTTTGTTTTTGTTAATTAATTTGCAAAAATTTCCCTTATTATTATTATTTCCTTTGTTTACTTTAATTCTTCGATTTTTGAAAGCATTAAAATTACTAGTCCCTATAGGCACAACCTTACTCACTTTTACTGTAGATTACATTTTTGAAAATAGGTTTATTTTTTAATTTTTTGGATTCGACTAGCATAAGACTCATTACCATTGTCCAACTTTAATTCCATTTCTTTCTATTTTCCAGTTTCCAAACTATTTAATCACCATACACCAAACTTATAGGCTTGATGCCATACCTTGGGGTAAACAATTTAATGGAGGCAAGTTTGGCAATGGAAGGGCAAATTTACATTCGCATAGGGTGATCATGATGTGTTAGTTTTTCTGTTAATAATTAATATAATTATGTTTAAAGCCACTAGAGGATCTGTTGAGCTACAATGCTTTGTATACAGAAAGTAGTGTTGTTGTCTGATGTTTTTGTAAATGCATATGCCATTGATCAATTGTTTCAAATGTTGACAAACAGAAAATTGTCTAGGTACTTCTTGGACACAAATTTATTGATGAGTATATTCTCTTGTTCATCCAAGCAAAACCCCTATAATCTTGCAAGATTTTTGTGTTGAAGTTGTAATCATTACAATCTCATTTTCAAATTACTCTCCTCCTTGTCTAAAGCTACTTTATAACCTATTTATAGCTTTTCTTTGTCCACAAGGAAGTGTACCACAAACATAAATAAAACCTATTATATATTGAAAATTGACCATTTTTATAATAAACTAGTTTGGAATTGTGAAAGTCCATTTTTTAAAATAAGAAGAATTTGAATATATTGTAAACTTCATCCAACTATTGATTTTATAGTATCCTAACTACATTTATAACAAAACACCAATAATTGTTATACCATTCTATTCAAGAATGAAAGTATAATTCTTCCTATCTCTCCATATGTCACGCAATACATATGTCACGATTGGAATAACAATGGCAATAATTGTTCTAGCTAAGCACTTACCATGCCACACTCTAAAATCCTAGAATGCGACTGGTGTAAAAAATGAGGAAAGTTATACTTTTGCAAGTCTAAAACTAATAACTCACAACCCACCTATCTATATTAAAGTATTTACAAACTACATACTGGATTTCCCTATCACTAATTTGACCATCAATTATAAAGCACAAGGCATAGATTCTGTAGAAATTTTAACAAAATCTCCCTTGAAATTATGACATCCCAAAATTTTGATAATTGCCTATCAGCCCACAAGCTCAACTTTCAATTACAACAAAATAATCAATATACATCAATTTGAAGTATGTAAACCTAGCCTATGGTCATCTAGGATATGTCTAGATTAATTATACATTAGGAACGTAATAATTATCGATATACAAAGAAATGAACCAAAAGGAGAATTTTTCCCTTTCAAATTGAGGCAAGGCTCACCAACAAAGATATATACCCTATCTTTAGACTCTGGAGGCTGCTCTATTGCACTACTTGAAAAGGTAAAAGTAAACAGATAGCATCACAAAAAAACATAATAATGTAATTTAACAATAAAGAAAGAGTTTAGGAAAATAATTATGTAATGAACTTCGTGAACAAAAGATCAATTACTATATCAACTGAAAATTATAACTATAAGTACCACAACACTGTGAAATCTCATAAACAGTCAAGGCATTCATGAACCTTGACAAACCAATAATAAAACCTTTAGTTTAACATCAAAGATTTAAAAATGATGAATTTGAAAACCTAGTGTAGAAAAGGACTATCATGGACTTGAGGCATCTATTGTGGGCACCTAGCCAAAAGGGTAATCACCATTTGTCGAGGGCACACAACCCTTAGGGGAAAATCACTATTTATAGAGGGGATATTGACCTTAGGGATATCATTGTCTATCAAGGCCACACAACCCTCGGGGTAAGCTAACTAATGGTCATGAGCCCAAGCTCATGCTATATCATTCCTCTGTCCACATCTAATGGCCATCACACAGGGCTAGCATATCCTGTTAACCTACTAGTTGGGTGTTTCCAAGCTGCGCCAAGAGCTAACAAACCTGTTGTTAGCTATCGATGTGCTATTCTAGTCCTCTCTTAGTCTAACATATCTATTATGCATGGGTTTTTCTTTATTAATATCAACACTGTCAGTACTCATGTATTGGTATCCCAATTCAAACAATGAAGGATTTCTCCCTTCACAAATATTTAACCCAAGAATATTTTCAATCTATAAAAGGAATAATTTGAAATCCTTTTTCAAAAAATTTCATTGAAAATGAAAGGAGTTTCACCAGTAAGAATGAGAATTATAAGTACAATTACGCTATTAAGAAAATGAAGGAGAATATGTGAATGAATTAATTAGTACGATTGGGAATGCTAACTTTACACTTGGAAGATGGAATAACTTTAGGAATTATTAGCTTCTCTCCTTACCCTTAGGGAAGTACCCATAAAGTAAGTGTTTATAACATAGAAATGCAAGGTACTCTTCAATTCGCATGGCATAGCATTCAAGAAATATTGCTAAATTCAATATCCTCTCTATCAACTTAGTTAAAGGTTATTAGATTACTACACTTAATTGAAAAACTTAATGATTCTATTTACTATCCTATACACTTAAAGCTATACACTTAAAGCTATAACAACAAGGTTAACTTTATTTCCATTAAATCACTCTTACTCATAACTAGGTTCTTCAGCTAAACACTATCACTATAAAAATGATCAAGATCCAAATCTTTAATTACAAGCTCTATGATTTCTTCAAATTAATTATAGCAATAACAAGAAATACATACACATAAATACATATCACCTACCCAAGGTAGAGATTTCCACTTTTCTCATCATTCATGCAACAATAATTTAATAAGTGATTAATAATAATAATAATAATAATGAGCATTAACTTATTACTTAACTTCCCTTCTTGTTTCCATTATTCCTATACACTATAATGATGCCAATGTTTTTCACAAATCAAGTCCTACACTCCATAAATATACATGGCTCCATATATCACATTATTATAAAAGAATCTACTCCTGGTGATCCTAATTACAATCGAGGTGCAATATAACATGCAAGTATACATGGTCAACAAGTAATACAATGATGAATTGAGTATTGATCCCTCAAAGACTTGGGTTCAATATTTACTAACAGAAGTTGCAAGTTGTGTGATCAAGGATTGGTTGAGTAAATGCAAGACAAATTTGAATGTTGTTTAATGTGGAATTTTAACAACCTAGGATCTTGATCTTTCACCACATGCAGAGATGCTTTCTGTTTTGATTATTACTTTGTTCTAACTGAAGAATGAATTGCCAACCTGGGATGCTTTCTATTATGCTTTCAAATACATACAAACTGAGTTCCTTTCCCCTAATTTTTAATATGTCTATGGAAACCAACTGGGATAAGAACCTTATAAATCCAAGACCCAATTGTGATTATCACAAACAATTAAGTTCTTTTGTCATAACTGTGAATTGCATTTATGCAAACAGTGATTATATGCATCCTATTTAGATATTTAGAAAACCTTGTCAAATTGACATAAATTCTATCTTTTTTCCTAAGATGATTAACTTAGAAAATAATAACTATAGGATGAATATAAACAATTATTCATTCATTGAAAAACTATAATAACACTCAATAGGAAAGCATCCTTAGCAAGGGCTTCAGTCAAAATCCTAGAAACAGCTACTTAGCTTTCCATGGGCATGAATACAGAATTAAATAACAAGGAATAGCATAAAGATAACATGAAGCTAAAGAAGAGGGAGATGTTCAGAAAGGGGAAAATTTTATATAGAGCCCTCACTCTAAAGCCAACCCTTTCTTCAGCTACTCTCAACTTCCAATTCTCTCGTCAAGTGTTTCAAGGCACTCCACCTTGCTTGGTGCAACTTCTTGCCTTCAGGACCCTTTATATAAGCCATAGAAACCCTAAAAGTGCATCATGGGCCGAGGATGAAGCCTCCTTCAACCAGAGAAAACTAAGGTTTCTGGCAGCACACTTGAGTGAGGCAAATCTGGCTCTAGGGTGCCAAGTCTCTAGTTTTGGTGCTAGACACTGCGGAGGGCGCCATGCTCTAGAGATGACTACCACCCGAGCCTTAGTTTTCTGGCCTTTGGGTGCTATTTCTCTAGACACACTTCTTTCTTCTATGGCACTTGACACCTAGGTGCCATCTCTTTGGAATCCATGCCCAGATGCTATTCTTATGGCGCTTGGACACTGACTCACTGGATTTGGCACCCGAGCGTGGACTTTTGTGGCACCTGGGAATTGACTTTTTAATCTTCTGCACTTCTCCTTTCATTATGGTCCTTGTTCATGAAATATCCTTTAATTCTTTCCGATACCGATGTTAGCAAAAAAATTTTGAGTTAAATAAGAAATCCTGGATTGTTTTTCTAAAAAGTTGCAATATTTGTTCAATTAAAGTTTCCTCAAGGCTTTGTCCTGGAGTGTCAACACACCCCCAGACTTAAAGGTTTGCTAGTCCTCGAGCAAACAATTTCAAATAATGTTTCTCACCACTATCTTTGTACAATAAATAAGAGTTGATTTGATTGTCTATAAGCTTTTTAAACTGCACTAATCTTGATCACGAGATCAAAGTACATATTGAATTCTTAGACAAAATGTAATCTACAAATTCTTTTCACTTCTAGTTTTTTCATTCCTCTCTAAAACACACATTAATATTTTATCCACTTTTGAAACTTTACACCATAGGTTTGATTTTCACTCCATTCTCTGCATTGCCTTAGAGAAACACATAATCAAGAATCATTAGGTCTTTATGAGCTTGTAATGTCTGACTTAGGTAGGGGTAGGTTGGGAGGGATTTTCTAGGCTCAGTCCATATCCTAGCAGACGTTCTAAAGATAGTGATGTAAAAGTTCTCTCTTTTTTTTTTTTGAATATATGGGCATTCTAATATTTCCCTTTTTTTTAACTATTTAGGTGTACCCTTGCTTTGCAATACTAATGTATAGCATTCTTCAACTGCCCCCTATTTTTCTTCAATTCTTATGAGGCTTGCTATGGCATTAACCCATCACTATCTGACCCTATTATGTCTTTAAGATATGGGAGGTGTAGTTGGAGGGCCATTGGTGTGGATGGGCGGATGGTTGTGAAGAAAGAAACATTATTCAGTTAAGGCTCAAAAAGGGAATCCAGGGAGAGAGAATTTCAAGTTGGCTAAATAAATGGCTCAATTGGTCCAAAGAATGCCTAAATCCTATTCTTGACAATCTATTACAATTATGCCTTAAGTGATGTTCAATTAAGTTCTAGAATACAGTTTAAGGTGACAATTAAAAACTCATGCATTTGATTGTTCAGAATTATCCTTGAAGTAAGCAGGCTCTATATCATGCAATTGATTCTAAGTTATTCCTGGCACTTATGTTCCTTATGACAAGAATAATGAAAGATAATTGGCTCATACACATTCAATCTCTTGTTTTTTTTTTGTTATACTTTAATAGTGAGTTTGAAATTATTAAATATTGCATGTTATTCTCCTAGAAAAAGATTAAACTACTAATTTTACCAACTATCAATGCAACTGTTTCATAATCATATGAGTTTTGTTCATAGCTCCTCTAGGCCTAATCAATGCAGTGCCCTTACTACCAAGTTATCACAATTCTAACAAGTATTTTATAAAATAATACTAAGAAAGATAAAAACTACTGATACTTTCCTAACTAATTAAAGGTCTAGCTCATCATAGTCCTCCATCTCTTCTAAATCCTCCTCGCTAGAATTCCCCTCCTCCACGTTCGTGCTAGCGTAGGTGCTCGAGGACTGCCCCCATCAGATGCTAGAACTAAAAAGGGCATAGGCTGTGTAGGCATCATATCAGGTGGCATGCCTAGAAAGGCAGCCATAGCCCAGAGGAACTCACCTGTAGCTAGATTGCACTGAATCAGATATTCATTAAAGCATGACTATTTGGCCATCCTCTCGCCTATGGTGAGCTATGATAAGTCAGGGGCTGCTATGGAATGGGGTCTCAGGGCAGCAAGTCTCCCGTGGTGCTAGCGTCTCCTATTCTGAAGGCCAAACACATTCAGCTCCATGTGAGGCATCAGTACCTCTTCTCCTTGCTCCCATTGGACGCCTGCCCACTTGCACATTTCAGTTATAATAAAGTGATACCATAGATTGTCTTTAACATTTGTGGACACCTATAGCATTCCTCAAAAGATATAGGGCCCCACATCAAATGATCAGCTGGTGACTATAGAATATAGAAGAAGGGCTCGATCTGTGGTGATCTTACTAATATGTTGGGTTGGGGAGATCCTTGATGTGATGAATTTAAACTAAAGCTGGTTCTCTGGGGTTAAGTGATTGGCATTAAATTGCACGTGCTTATCCCTCTTTATCACCCATTGGGGGTCCCCATTGTATAGGTGTCACCCTAGCTCTTCTAAGTCCATCTCTTTCCTGCAGAAGTTTAGAGTACCCAACATCATCAATGTTAGGGAGGTCAAAAAGTTTGTTGATCTCATCTCCTCCAATTGGCACCTTCTTTCCTCTAATAAGCACGTCAAAGTGAGTGTGATCAGGCAAGTTAACATAAAACTCTCGTACCACTGGGAGGATTGTTCTGGCTGGTTGTCTGCGTAATTATTCCTAACCTTGTCACCGTATCTAATCTCCAATGGGTATGTCAATGTCACCATCCACCCTGATTCCTCCCTCTTTAACCAGCTTCTTGCTCACAATGATAGTATAAAACCAGTGCATGGTGTCACTAGAGGAAAAGCAAGAATCATCCATAAGCTGGTTGGATTTACCTCGTTGCTTCTTTTTGCCATGATGCCTGCAATCAAATATGGTTAAAGTTAGTAATGCTATAACCCATGAAGCAATGTCCCCTATAGATATTTAATCATATGGTTCCCCTATAAAGCATATTCAACTACCATGATTAGATATTAAATACGTTTTTCATGCAATTACTCTTGAACCAATTTTATCACAATTACTGAATTTAAGCCCAATAAAATATGATAAGAACCTTAATATATTTTATAAAAGAGGGACTTATTGTACGGTTATATACAATTGCTAGGTTAGTTGGTTTATATAAATTCATTCAATTCCATGCCTGCTGTATAGTCTTCTTTGTTTTGGAAGGACTAGTTTAGGATCCTAGAAGCTAATAGCAGTTCAATTAGCCCTTGGTGCACCTAGAAAATACCCAGCTAGCAGGGTTATAGAAGATGATAGCCCCGTGTGACAACCATCACACATAGATAGGAGGGATGTTTGATTTCGTAAGTTAAGTTCTTATGCTAGTTGATTATTTAATAAGTTGAGATCTCACGCTAGTTGATTATTTGATAAGTTGAGATCTCACGCCAGTTGATTATTTGTCCTCAAGGAATGTATGTCCTGGCTAGAATGTGATTTACCCTCATGGATATAAGCCCATGCTAGATTGTGATTTACCCTTATGGGTTGTGTGCCCACACTGGATATCAAGTTGCTTGTCCATGGTAGTCCTTCCTTTGAACAAATTTTTGAAGCTGACTATTTTGATGCTTTACTACTGAACATTAATCTTTAAGTTGATTTTTACCACATACTTTAAAAAGAAAAGGGTCAGTTACTTCACATGTGAGGTCATTGACTATATTTTTCATAAAACTATATTGATAATCTTTAAAGCTCATTATATTGTTGACTTTTGCTCTTGCAATTTCCTCATACTATCAGTTGTTTTACTTCATTTCACTTTTATTTTATTTCTTTTAGTAACTGTCCTATTACATATATTATATAGTTTTTAACTTTGTGGGTTACTCTTATTTTGTATTCAATGTTTTGGAAAGGTTAAGTTGTACTTTTTTTTCTTTTCAATTTTACTCTAGTTGTGTTCATATGACCACAGGCAGGATCCCCAACCTTGAAATTGTACATTAAGTTTGAATTTAAGAGCAAAGCTCTCTTTGCATTGTTGATTGATAGGAGTTATAGATAAAAACTCAGACAATTCAACTTTTAAGGTAGGTTTTGCCAAAATTTCTACAGAACCTAAGCCCTTTTAGTTAGGCTAATTGACAATTGTAAAAAATGAACTTAACCTATTAGTTGTGATGATGGTTATTTCCACTTTGTGAATTTGATATTATCTTGTGCGGCCTTGCAGGAATGAGGTTTTCCCCAGTTTTCTATGTCAGCCATGCTCCAAGTTTTTGGGACATGACAAGTAGCTCCATCGAATACCATCTTCAACTTATACAAATAATGCTCCTGTTATGTTATTCTAGTGCGTATCTTTATATATCCTTTTCCACCTCATGCTTCCATATTCTTTTCCAGCCTATGCCATTTCCTTTCATTCAAGTTTGCATTTCTGATGCTTCTGTTCTACTTCATTTCTTTTGCTAGATAGTCTAATAAACCTTAATGTACTCATATGTCCTTCTAACTACCACCTTCATTCTACTTACCTATTTATTCACAATCTATTCACATGTTGTCCGTGGATTGCTTTCCTATAAATTCTCAAAGCATTCAAATGTTAATCTCTATCCTTTTTAACTAATAAAATCAAACTTCATTTATGTGAAAATATCTGAAAACATTTGTTTAACCACCTTAATAAAATGTTCGAGTTTGGATTACATTTTCTTTTCTTTTTTTGTCTTGGGTAATGAGGATTTACATTTTTTTGTTATCATTATATATCACTTTTGGTTTTATTTTTAATATAGTTATACAACTTGATAACTCTCAGAAGGGATAAGGCTTTTTGCCCCTTTTTCTTTAGCCATAGGCTAAGATGCTTTGATGGTTTTTTTTTTTTCACTTTTTTGCAATTGTTTTAAGCATTTGCAGCTTAGGAAACTTAAAAAATAAAAATGATTTGTGTAATAGAACAAGACTCATCACCACTGTCTAAATTCTTTGACTGAAACTTCAAAGACAATGATTATATATTTGACTGATCATATTTATACCTTTCATTCCAATATAACCTCGAAAATGTGAAATCATCTTTCACACTTATTATATTCCATTTAATTAATGGCTTCTTCATTCCTCTTATTAAATTTTAAAACAATAAAACAACACTAGTTATCATTCTTTTCCATTCTTATAAACCTGTCTCTCATTTTGATTTCTTAGAATAGATGGCTAACTAAAGCCAGTCTTCCTTGGCAACACCATTCAATCTTGGAAACATAGTCTTATTATGATGTTTGTTGGTATGTATGGCCTATACATGCCGCTTGTAGTTACACTTTCGGTGTAGTTGTACAGTTGCTCATTGGCCCAATGGTAGTATCATTTAGAATTTTATAAGCATGTGTTCTTCATGGATTTCCCTGTTTTGACTATTGAAGGATGGCATTTTTTCTTTTACATTAATAAATATATAGGTACTAAACGTCTACACATCTTGTAGTTTTCTCTTTTTTCACAGATTTTTGTGGAGAGTATTGAGCCGAAATTCCTCATAGAACCCTTCCAATACATATTATTTTGGATCATCAAACTCAAACTAACCATACAATGGCAACGCCTTGTATCTTGGAAAACACAAGCACATTCTTGTTCACTCAAAGCATACTACCACTGATTTACTCAAACCCTTGATAACCAGAAACCTTCATTGACAAAATGAGTATGTCATTTTTCAAACTCGTTCCCTACTTTCTCCTTCTCACCTTTTGCAATTTTCCCATTACTGAAGCATATAGGCCTGTTTACTTTGACCGTAATTACTCAATCAACAAAAACATTGATTCCAACAGTGCCTACAAATTCAACCATGACACTCTTATCTTTAACTTATCTTCCAACACCACTGGAACCATTGAATTCTACAACACCACCACTGACAACACAAAGAGTAACGACGCTATTTATGGACATCACTACAAGAAAAATGTCATATACCCACAGTCAAAGTTCTACGGGTAAGAGTAATAAATCCATGTGTATAGCCCTAGTTGACTTATATCTATAGTTTAAATTTTCATCATATTTGCTATGCCTATACCCATAGATTTTGATTGTGGTTATAACCTTTACCTACAATTTTGTAGGATGTGGGCATAACAGTAAAAGTTATACGCATAAACACTTGATTGCCACTATACCATATTGTGAGAGTTCATTAAACCTTTACCCACAGAGGTTTTGCTATCACTAAAACCTTTACCTACGTGCATCTAGCTATCAATAAAACCTTTAATCACAAACATTTTTCTATCACTAAAACCTCTATCCATAAGCTATAAAATTTGATTCATTTGGCATTCCTTGTTATTCATTTTTCAATATATTCATACTCACTTTAGTTAGAAAAAGAAGTAAATATACAAGACTAAATTTTTAGTAACTAAAGATTCATTCCATTACGTTAGAGAAATTCTAATAATGACCTAGTTTATACAAAATATGGAGTCAATCTATTAGCTCCTCAACAATGCCTATCAAATGATGTGACAAAAGAACCCAAAATGGGTAATACAAGTCTATGGTCTAACTACATATATGTATAATACTTCTAATTTTGCAAAATAACTCCAATCTAAGATGTTTACTTTGAATATGGCTGAACTTGTTCCTATTATGCACATGGAAGTCAATAATGCCATTGTTAAAATGACATTATAAAGTAAAGTGGAAAAATAACCAAATTCTAAGACAACTAGCTCTAATTTACTTAATTTAGAGACATACCATTTCCATTGGGATTACTTGAAGTTGAAGATCATAGATGGCCACTGGGGGCATTATAACCATTTGGTACTTGTATAGAAAGTAAAAATACAAAATTTTATCAATAAACCATTTGTATATAAAGTTTTATCACATACATAATATGAAAATTATGTTAAACCTTGCGAGATGCTGCCTCCATGATACCATTAACTTCCTCACTAGAAAGTTGTTGTTGAATTATTGTCAAAACATTTGCCAATAATGTTTCAACATTTTGAAGTCTAGCCTCAACCCCTATATCTGAGAAAGAATTTGAAGTAGTGTATTTGACTTTTGGAATATTTCCCAAACAATGAGCATGTCCTCTCTTTTCAGGCCCTAAAACTTTAAAATATGCATCATTCTTCCAAGATTTGTACCATTCAGTGTCTGCAGCGTTTTATGAGCTTCCCTCTACATCCATGACCTTTTTCAGCTCATCCTAATGTTTAAATGGAAATACAATATAAAGTCTAAATCTTCCTTTCTAAACTTGAAATTACTTCAAAAGTTGCTATTGTTGAATAACAAATGATTAAAAACTAACAATTGAAAAGATAGAAATGTAAACTTACAATTACTCTCATAGCTTGCTTGGTAATAACTCTTCCATCCTTGTGAGTTAGCATATCAATGTAAACTTGTGCATGACTAGGTTTCATTCCAATCCCTGGCTTTACCTAAAATGTAATAAAAAAATAAATTCTTAAACCAAATAAATAGTGATATATATGTGGTAGGAAAAGTTAACTCTACAAAAGAATACAAATGTTCTAATTAATTAACCGTGGGAGCCTTTTTGTTCCCATGCAATGAATATCTTCAAGCTTGGCAAGATTTTTTTAGTTAATCTCACTTAATTTCTTATTTTTAAATCAATGCAGAAAATAGAAAAAGAGTTAGTTATTCAATATCATGATTTGAAAGAATCTATCAATTTAATAAATAACTTACCAGTTCTTTATTAGAGCACCAATAATGAACTAAATCACGATATTGAGAAGGATCAACCCTTTCATCTGGTATATTAGCAACCATTTGTTCATCAATCTTACATGGGTCATATCCTATTTTCTTCACATCATGCTTCCATTGTCTCCATTTGTCTCACATCTCAGACTTTAGCATGTTTGTTAAGATTTCTTCTTTTTTATTATCTAACTCAGGGACAAATTCAAACTTTGTCTAAATAAACGGAGTAGAGAAATGCCAATTAACGTTTGTACAATGAAAGAAAGACATCCCAATATGGATAAGAACAAGTAAGAATACCAAAATTGTTTTCAACATTGATTCTTTGTATTAATCAGGCATATCTTTCCACGTTGCGAAATTAATTAGAGCACATTGAAATCTCCTAACCAAGCCACCAATGTATCAAGTTAAAGTTCTTCTATCCTCACCAACAGGACGGATAAGTAGATCCAATTGAACAATAATAAACTCATCATCATACATGTCCCATACATCTAGCATTCTCGTAAGGCCTCTAGTATTAGCATGACCAATTATTTAATATTACAATATTCAAGTTATAATCTGTATATATATATATATAAATATGAAAGGCAACAAGAATAGTGTGTGATTTATACCTTCCCTATGTTGGATCACCACACCATCTGCATGAATATCACAACCTTCTTCAATTAAGATAATGGAATGTGTGATTCAATTAACATAGTGGAACACAAATATAAATTCTTGAAGAATTGTGTGTGATTTATACCTTCTCCATTAGTTTCTTCCATAATAGGAATGATTTGGGTCTCAAATTGAGGTGAATTGTTTTCATTTGAGCAATTCAAATTCTCTATATTATTATGGGGTTGCTCTTGAAGTCTTTCATTTTGTCGATTAGTACGATGACCAATGATCAATCTTTTACATTTTACCATACTTCCCTGCAATGTTAAGTTCTTTAAAAATAAATAATGCATAAATAATATCAATAAGTATACGAGAAGAATACACATTTTAGAATTAAACTATTAATTATATACCTTACTTGGTAAAAAAGAATTTGAAAATACCAAAATCAACTAGAAGAAATTCTCTTTACCAAAATCATCTAGTACATTTGGTACCACATTCAACCTTTCATCATCACCAATGACTTCTTTAATCCATTCGTCTTTAGCATGTGAATCATTTGTAGCATTTTCATCTGACTGTTCATTCCTTTATTTAGTGATATCTTCAAATTCATTGGATTTCTTATCACCTATGTCATACATATCCCTAACATTTGCATTCATAATAGCTAACCAATTCCCTTGCCTTTTATTGGCCACATAGAATACCTTTTAGGCTTGGGATGCAAAAATAAATGGATCATCACAAATATCATCACCTTTATGCTTCAAATAATCAAAATTTACGAAGGTCATTCCAAATTTGTCCACCTTGCAGCCTCTATTGGGATCAACACAATTGCATCTAAAAAATACTTTCTTATATCTACTAGAATAATCTAATTCAGTCACATTTGTTAAGGCACCGTAGTAGTTAAGTTCACATGACCTACCATTTGAACATCTTGCACTAGAATAAATTGTAATATCACTACAACAATCCCACTATTTTGAGTTTCAAACATCTTTCTCACTTTTGTGTGTGAACCTAAAACCATTCACAAGGTATCCTATATACCTCCTTGCTACTTCAAATGGACCACGTGATAACCATCTAAGTTCATCTGTAACTATTACACTTCCTTGTTCTTCCAAGCGTGCAATCTAAACATTTTATTCAGAAAAGTTAGAAATAAATTTCAAATATAATATTTAATCACTTTGTATGTGGTTTATAATGCTTACCCTCTCATGAAACTAAACATTGAATGATTGACTATAAACTTTTTGGATTTCATATTTTGTCAAATGATGTGGTCGTCTTTGTCTCTTTAGAATTACACAGTGTTCCGTACAATAAAATTTTAAGCAACCAAGTATTTTTCAAGGAAGAATATGAGGTTTCAATGATATTGAATAGCATAAGGTGAAGATGTTTCTAACTCTCAAAATGGGGTGATCACATCATTGTTAAAGAGTACATATCGATGTGTTTATGATAAGGTTTTGTTGTCCAAGTATGACTTTGTCTAATCTTTTTTGCTTTCTTAAGTTGAACTTAGAAGGTCTCTTCCTTCTGAATGATCTTCCAACATCATGTTTAAGATGTGAATCTTCAACTAAAGTTGAACAAATTTCCTCATCAATTCAACTAGGTCGATTAAACCTAGTCTCCACACCCGTTAGGTATTGTAAGCACATTGTTAAACTTTAATGAGCCAAATACCCTTATGCAATTGACCCTTCAGGTTGTGCTCTATTGGGTACAAAGGATTTCAAAGTGCTAAGATACCAATAAGTGCTCCATAGAAGAAAAGAAATAATATCATTGTCATTGTTTTAATTACCTTAATATACATTCCAAAAAGAAGTTTGATCATGCCTCTCAGTTAGATACATCCAACAGTAATGTACAAGCCCTCCAACTTGTGCTTCGTAAGCTAAGTGGACTACTAAATGTACCATAATAGTGAAAAATGAAGGAGGAAAGATTGTTTCAAGTTGACATAGAGGTTTTTGGCTATTTGAGACTCCAATTGCCCAGCATAAACCATGTTAGGAACCTTAGAACAGATTTCTTTGAAAAAGTGACAAAGATCAGTCAAAATTAAGGTGACTTTATCAAGAAGGGAACCCCTTAATGCTATTGGCATAAATTCTTGCAACAAAACATGACAATCGTTACATTTCAAGCCAATCAACTTAAGTTGCTTTTCATGCACACAATGAGAGATATTCAATGAGCATCCATTTGGAGCACATATATTTTTCAAAACTAAAAGAAAAGTTTCATTTTCTTTTTCTTTTTTAGTCATTTGTTAACATGCTTTAGGCAGAAATATTGTACCATTTGAGGGACGTGTTTGTCTATTTCATCTCCCCAAGGTCTGCTCTTGTCTTATAATTGTCTTTAGATTTCCCTTATAGATTCAACAATGTACCAATAATGTTATCACAAATAATTTTTTCTATGTGCATTACATCAAGATTGTGACGCAGTAGATTATTTTTCCAATATGACAAAGTGAACAAAATACTTATCTTCTTCCAAGGTTATGACCCATCCTCAATTGCATGCATTTCTTCAAAATCTTCCAATTGTCTCAAGATTATATCCCCATCATTACATGTAGGATGGCCCTTGAACTCTTGGGTTCCATCAAAAGACCTGCGACTGTACCTCTACTTTTGGTTAGGTTCTAACCATCATATATGACACATATGGCAAAATTTTATGCTATGGTATAACCATTGAGATGTCGTTTCAAAACCACAACATGGACATGTATATTGACCTTTAGTACTCCATCTAGACAAGTTTACATATTCTTGGTAATCATTAATGGTCCAAATTACTGCAGCATGCATTAATGGTCTAACTAGTGGATGGAGGTAAACATCTATATTGTTACCAGGACCTTTTGGACCAGGAATAAGCAATGACAACATGAAAGAAGGTTGTTTCATATACATCCAAGGTGGAAAGTTATAGGGAATTACAATAACAGGCCATGTACTATGAGTAACACACATTATCTTAAATGGAATGAAGCCATCAGAAGCCCATCCAAGCCTAACATTCTGAGGATCACTTGAAAAATCAGGATACTTAGAGTTAAACTCCTTCCAAGAGAGTTTGTTGGATACCTTAAAAGGCCATCTTTTGTGTGATCCTCTTCATACCAACTGATAAATGATACAATTTTTTAGGATATGAAAAGCCTCTTTAACCTAAGTATCAAAGGAAACCATTGTAGAATTTTTACTGGCATCATTTTTCTCTATTAACTATCCTAACTTCGTTACTTATCTACTCAGATGTATTATTTTCATTATTCTCTGAAACAATAGGAGTTTTTCACCTTGAAACATCACACTTTGAACACATTTTATCTTTGCTCTTGTCCTTCCAGTACAACATACAGTCATTAGGACAAGCATAAATTGTTTTTCACCTTGAAACATCACACTTTGAACACATTTTATCTTTGCTCTTGTCCTTCCAGTACAACATACAGTCATTAGGACAAGCATAAATTTTCTCATACGCTAACCCTAATCCAGAAATTATCTTCTTTAAATCATAGTTTGATTCTGGAAAAAAATTCCTTTCTGGTAAAACATCTCTTAATAACTCCAATAAAATTAAAAATTACTTATCACTCCACCCATGAAGACACTTAATATGATAGAGACGTACAATAAATGATAGCTTAGTGTATTTTTCACAATTTGGGTAGAGCTTTTGTTCAGCCTCTATAATTAATTGATGAAATTTATTAGAGCTATTCCCTTCAAATTGGTGTTCAACAAATTCCTCCTTTCCTTGTTCTGGATTTTCTCTATTGACATCTTCCATGTTTTTTTGGCCAATGTGTTCAGATATTCCAAATATGTCATGAAGTAACCCATGCATATCATTCTCTAGCTCTATTGGTTCAGTATTCATACTTGAAGGAGTTTCATATGCCTCACCATGGAAAATCCATTTTTTGTATCCTCTAAGAAACTTATGGCGTGGATTAGTTAAGTGCTCATAAACATTTGATCTAAAATAAAGATAAAGATTGGCACATGCAACACAAGGACATATGATTTTCTCATTTACTACTGACTTCAGAATACGAAGTCCAAAATGTCAAGTACAGCCTTAATGTAAGCTTCACCACTTTTAAAGGGATCATTAATCCAACTTCTACAATCCATTGAATAAAACTACAAACATGCAAGTTTAAAATAAGATTCATGTACAATCATTACAAAAGGCAAACATCAAATTCCAGCACTTGCTTAGAGGTAAACATTAAATTGTAGCACTTGCATAAAGGTAAACATCAATCATTATAAAATACAAATAGAAAATTGCAAACACTAGCAAGTAACAACTAAATTTAAGGTAAGGTGTACCTAAAAGTCAAAGAAGAGGAACTTTTCATACTACTAAACCATATCATGCTGTTTGGAAACAAACACATAAAGCACGTTTGTTACATGTTTGGCAAGATGTATATTGGAATCTAGCTTTAAAATAAATGAGACATAGCTTAAATCCAATATTACAAAAAAAATTTGAAAAAATAGCAAAGTCAATGTGATAAACTTCATTACTACTCACATTACTCATTTCTAATGCATTATTATCAAATACTAAGTCAAAATAATCTGATAATTTATTTGATTTTTCCAAACAAACAAAATTCTTCTTTTTATCTTACTTGTCAAGGAAAATGTGATACTTGTTATTCTTGGGGGTCAAAACATCATTCCTGTATCTTTGTTTCTTGGCCTCAAGAGTGCAGAAACTATTTATGGTGTCTTTATTTAATTCTTTCCCTGCAAAGAGGAAGCAAGAATTAAAAGCTATTTCTCATAATGATCTATTGCTGAAAATGATGATCAATAATATAAGTAAAACTTAATGATTCTAAAATTAAATTTGAAATCTTATACATTTTTCTTTTCCCCCTTACTACAAAAAACATTGCATTTTCTAGCGGTTTATTTTTCTTAGAAGTTCTCCTTACCCATTCATATAAGAGAAAGAAACAAAACTTAAAAAAGAAGACTAAATCAAATAATATACATCAAGCACACAATTATATAATAAACATGTGCAGAAAATTTATTTGATTACATATAGTATTAAGAACAAATAAGTTGGAGTCATTTCTTAGTTGCATTCCTATGAGTAAAAATTCAGAAAAGGGCATGCCCTGTTGATGTATTATCAACCTTGTCCACAGGATCGAGCAAGTACTCTGACAAAATTGTGAACCAATATCATCATCTCGTGCAAATTTCATGTAAGCAATCTAAGCAAAATATAAAAAATTATAGAACCCTAGCTTTAAATTAAAATTTTCAAATAACGAAGACCTATTTTTGACGGAAATAATATAAGGAACAAGAAGCTTCCATAGTTAAAAATATGATTAAGGGGCAAAATAATATAAAGAATGATGGAAAAAAAAGTTAGAACCATAATTTTAATTTTTACTAGCAATCTATAGTATGATTTTTCAAAGATTTTTTGTATTACTTTACTATTTAAAAGTTTTTTGAATTACTGTTAAAATCCATTTTACAATGAAAGTGAATAAATTACTCTAAAAGTAAGCTAAGTTAAATATCAAGTGAAGGCCCATTAAAAGTTTTACTCAAATTTCTAACATGCTCCCCCTTGGGCTTGAGCTAATAAGACTTGGTCATAGAAGCTTCGTTACCATGACAAAAACTATTTCAATTCAGAAGCTTTAGCTATTAAGTGAAAGACCCTAGTACATTTGCTAACAAAATAAAGCCACCATTGTTTTCAGGACAATGTTTAAGGAGTTTTCACTATTATGTAGAATCCAATTTCTAGAAAGAACAAAGAGAGCAATCAAAGCAGTTAATGTTCACTTTGTATTTAATAAATCATAAACATGAGGAGAGTGCCTTACTTAATATATGGTGGAGCCCATTGCGTCCTACGTATATTAGACAATTCCAAGCATCTTATTAACGAAGGCCTAAAACCATTGACAAGCCAATGTAAATCATACTTTTCCACAAGGGAGAGATGTGCATTTCCAATGATAAATCATATGAAATACATTATTCTTCATTTGAATAAGTTGCTACCAACTAACAGATATGTTTATTAACAGATATGTTCAAAGCTGCACATCCTTTAAACAGGAACAAAAGGCCAACTAACAAGAACTCCTAAGAATAATAACCATTCCCAGAAATAGAGCATCCAAATTGAATTAGAGTGCTACATCTGCATTAGCAAGTCAGAGTATATGTACAAAAAGAGACCAACATGAACTGTCAAACATATATGAACAAACGGGAAGTACACTCCAGTCCTGGGTCCTATGATGAGATGGTCAGAATTCAAACAGTGATAGTCCGAGGAATTCCAATAATCAGTAAGTAAATAGCACATGCTATGCATAAACTACTTATGTCTACAATCCCAAATTAAATTGCTTCTGAACAAAAGCAGAGCAAATCTTATATTTAAATTGCAATCAATAAAAGTTCGATGTATAATAGAAAGTGAATAATACCAGGATATCTGTTAAGATTTTAATTTCTAACCTTGATGTATGATAGTAAATAATTTCGAAATTATTTAAAAATAAATTCTAAAATTAACAGTAATTGGTGTGTATTATGGACACTTATATCCGGACAAATTATTATTTTAAGTCAAGACTTTTACATAAAGGAATTAAACTATGAATTCATCAATTTTTGGGCATTGGCAAGCTTATTATCAAGTCAACAACACTTTATAAACTTAGTTTGAGAAGCTAGTTAGCTTGGATCAACATTTTCATCAAATTATATATGAATGTCTTGTGAGTGATGAGACTTTATTTAATTATGGCTGCTAAGCTAAGCCAGAGGTATATTTGGCTTCACTTCTCTCGCTTTTCCCCAATATACTTTAGCAAGAAAGGGACAGAACAAGGTAATTGTTAGTTTAATTATACAGCAAAAACATGAGTCACCTTATGTGTTGTCCTCTTTTAAATAAACCAGCTAAGTTGTGGGGATCATCTACTTCTCTTTTCGGTTCATTTTGCTACCAGCATATCTCCAACCTTTTTCTTTATATTATGGTTCATTTGTTTCCTTCTACTTTTTTCTCCTAAGACACAAGAGGACAACTACACCTTAGCTACTCGAAATACTAAGAAATTTACCACCCTTCACAACAAGTTGGCCGAAATGTTTCTGCCTAACTTTCTTTTTTCTTTATTCCTTTTACATTTGCTCACTTCTTTGACAACTTACTCCCTTAACTGCCCCATCTTGACCGAAATAATTCCAAGAAAACCTTTGACCAATCACAAAATGAGTAAATGGAAAATGGCTAGGATTGTTGAAATTAAAAGGTTGCTTTGCCCCCATCAATAAAACGCATCTATGAATATAGGTTTTGCTAAATCAAACACATCTATATTTTTATTTATTGTGATTTGTTTGAATCCTACTGATGAAAATGTAAGATATGTACTAAACAACTTCATTTTTATTCATTATGATTTGTCAGAATTTTGCTGCTTCATTTTCCTTCATTGTATGGACTTTACTGCATGTCCTAGTCAAGTGACAAACCTAAAACCAATAAAACTAGGAACATATAAATGAAAAAAGAGCATTACATTACTTTGAGAAGAAGAACCTAGAGTACATGCTCCATAGCCAGAAAACATAGAGAGTACGTGCTCCATGGCAATTAGACCAACTAAGATAACAATTAGTTCACAATAGCTAAAATTGACATAGCCATGGCAATTTAAGTCAAATGGGCATACCACATCCAGGAATTCTAAACATTTTAGAATCCAACGTAGAAATATAACCGTGTTTATTTTTCGCTAGACTGATATCAGCATGGTGATCACAACCTAAGTTTTCAGGAATAAATTCTAAATCTTACAAATGAATTTCAATAGGTAGCTATGCTTCTAGTTACAAGAAAACGGACAAGTGTTGGCTAAAGAAATTATTTCTGTTCTAATTTGCATGCCAAGCCACGTAAAAAATTGATAATGAAATCTAATAGGGGAAAAAATATTAGTTAATGGAGTTGAGTAAAAGAGTTGTACTTTGTGTTGTAAATTCATTTAGCCACATAAATCATAGAAAAAGTCAGGCTATGTTAAACTCGTTAAATTTAGAAGTAATCCACAATCATCATAAAGATTATCTAAAAAAAAAAAATTAGAAAACCAAAAGGTTAACATACTAAAACAAATTTCCTGGCAGCAACATGCAATAATCTATGTGAAGCTTTACAACACCATATTACAAAGACTTAGGAAGCGAAAGAACAAGTCATTAGGCCGTAGTTTAATTACCCAATAGTATACTTATCATTAGAAATAGCTTAACTTAATCAAGAAAACAAAAAAATCAAAATGAAGTACCAATACTCATTAAGAAAAAAAAAATCACTAAAATACCATGGGCATTAGATTAACTAACTTCATCCATTCTCTCACAACTCAATAGAGGTGTTCCTCTAGCTCTGGTTTTCTCATAAGCCAAATATAGGAATAGGTCAACATGACCAAGTCTGATCAAACATAAATTACAATCAAAACCAAAACTTATACATGACAATTGAATTCAGTTAAAGAATTGACACCAATTTATGTCAATTCTGAAAGTGGGTAGTCTATAGATAACAACATCATCATATCACTGATCAAGCCTTTACAATTCTTTATGACAGTACTATATGATAGCACCAATTTAGCATTGTTAAAAATATATATAATTTAACTATGATATGCTAAATAACATATCATAATATGTTCATGAAATGAAATTTGTAATATAACATATTATATATTTAAAATTGGAAGATAATAATAATATATCGACCTAAGGATGAAGAAATATTGACTATTTGATGTAGATTGTTAGATAATTACAACTTACTATTACATAATATTTGAAAGAGAGAGAGAGAGTAATGGAGAATACACCACTTTGCAATTTTTTTTTTTTTGCTACGGAGAGTCTTTCACATGAAGAATGAAGCACTTATATGTGTGTATGCCAAAACAAGAAGGAATTATTATGTAGACAATGGAAAGTAGTTGATAATAATTGTGGAGATAAGATTAATATTATTAGTGGAATGATAATGTTTCCATCATCATACAAAAACAATCTTTTTTATTGATTTTGTATCAACAATTTAATAAGATAATTATTAATAAAAATTAAATTGTGAATTGGAGTTTTTATTCAACAGACTTGTGAGTAATCTAATCCATCACAAATTACTCAATGTTAACAAGGATCCTATCTATTCTTAGTTTTAATTAATATTAATTGTCTAATTAATAATTGCATATAATTGTTCTAATAATTATATTAATGCTAATCCATTATTATTTTAAAATATTCCAACATGATATTGTCAATTAAAAAGAGCCACTGTGATTAGTTTATCTTCCACTTATCACTGTTTTTGATAATGAGCCAAGGCCATGATAGAAAAACAGGAGAATCAAAGACAATAACCAATAAAAATTAACCAAACTTTGCAACACGAATCAATGAAAATCCATTCATATCACTGAATTCAATGGCCCGTTACATATTGGGATTCACATCAGTTGAAACATTGGGTCATTACAGCATTAGAATATGAGTCAAGCATAGAGGCTTAGTTGATGCAATCGTGTAACCATACTTTATAATTCGGGCATCAAAGGAACCTGTTAGGGGTTTTGAGCGGTCCACGCAGTGTACGTGCCAATCGCCCTCCCCGGCAAAGGACTTTGCTGCATCTTCCATTAGAGATTCCATAGTGAAAATTGCCCTCCCGTACATCGCCAATCGCCTAGGACTCCATCATAATAAGTTGCTGTCAATGGATCGCTAGAGTGATTTGATTTTGTGAATGAAGAAAGGAAGCAACTTTAGCGAAAAGCAATGAGGGTTGGAAATTGGGGAAGAAGGCAGACAATTTCGAAACAAAGGTGTCGCTTTTTTAGTCTTACTTGAAGGAAGTAACATGCCACATCGCATGCCATGTTAATATTTCAACTTAGCATTGTTGGTCCGATCAGCAATTTCTTAACAGTGTCATGAGGTGACAGCAAGGATTAGGATTTGAAATTACGAGGTGTTGTTTGAAAAAAATAATATTATAGGGCTAAATTAAAAATAGAATGAAAGTATAAATATCAAATGATTATTTTTTTCAAAATTTTATAATATAATATTAGAATGCCGGGGTACTTTCTCAGGTCAGTAGATTTAATTATCAACTTTTTACTAATGTTTATTCATAATTTTTAATACATGATTAATAACACTATTATGTGTAATTTTTTAATACATAATTAATTATACTATTATGTAAGATATCAATATACGTCTTAAATAGACTTTACGGTAATATATATACTTTCATAAGAAAACATTTTTAAAAATACTACAGAAAAATTGCTGCAAAGAAAAAAAAGAAGAATATGGCAGCAAAGCAGGGGAAAAGAAAAAGTCACTAGTAGATCTTCATGAATGACAAAACAGAAATTCAAGCCTTATCTATGGCCGAAAGTGATCAAATTGTTATTCTACAAATATCATTACAATAAAACTACTGATGGTATCCAATGATTTCAAGAAATATAAGGCATGTACTAGCGAGGAAAGAAATTACTGATAGACATTTCATTAATAGAGCATAATTTGGAATTGTTGGGGTGTTGATCGGAACTGGATTCTTTGTTTCTAATGGTGGGCTCCATTTGACCATGTATATAGAATGCTGGTTCATGCGGAAATGACAATTGAATTGAATCGAATCGTATTACATATTTATGTGTTTATTTTGACAGCTGGTCGCACATAACGATTAAACGGTGATGAAAGAGTAACTCGTACAAGGTGGCTGGGATGAATTCAAAGGGAGGCAATTGTCCTTTTCAACTTTTTAAAATTTTAATTTTTATATATAATTTTATTTTATATTTATAACTTAGTTCTTTAATTTATAAGAGTTTATTTTTTTGAATTGTATAAATTTGTCTTTCTTAATTTAAATATTTGTTCTGAAAATTTTTGTCCCTTTAAAATCAAATGCTAGATCCATACCTGCATGATAGATGAAAAAACTTAAACTTGATATTTTGGACTTGTTGAAATTATTATTACTGTTAGTTTCTTGAGCTTCAAGAACTTATTATAAACTTGGTTATTGGAATTTTTTAAATTTTTAAAATTTATTCAAACTTGTTAATTAACCCAAAGAAGGAATTTAAACTTTAAAATTAAGCTTTTTTAGATATATAATTCTTTCCAATTTTATTAAATATTATTTTTTCTTTTATTTGTTTTATAAAAAATTAGAAGTTCTCATAAAAGATAATGATAATAATTGAGATAAAAAATAATTAATGGCCAAAAGAGGAAGTTTGGAGGTACTCCCGGTTCTCTGTGGGAATATTGCCATCCTAGGCCTGAGTTGGAGTGAATAATTTTAGCCCATTTATAAATAAGGCTTGCCCAACATTAGTCGAAAATCATAGAAGCCATAAACGGACTACAGTTGAAGCAGCTCATAATGGCAATTCTAAATCCGATTACGGACGATCATTTTCTCAAATATAGTTTAATTGAAAAGAAAAATCTTTGCATGTCCACTTTGAGAATCCCAGTAAGTGGCTCTGGTTCCAACACAAGGCAATGGCCTACGTTTCGAAACTTGAGTACGTTCCTGATCAGCCCATTAATTAAAGAATTTTATTAGCTAGTGTCATAAGGCATGAGTTAAAAATTATTTAGTGTATATAATAAATAATTTTTACTTAATAAAATTACTTTAAAATATCAATTATAAACATTAATAATAATAAATATTTATCAATTAATTTTATTAATTAAGTATTAATTATTATTTACAATAAATAATTATGCACCTTAACAATATTCATTAATAAATCCCTTAATTAGCTAAGCTTTAACTCATGAAATAATGATCAGGTAATTCTCTCCTTTTCGGCCACTATGATCGGTGATTCATGGGCTGATCATTGTCACACTAATAATTTGTTGTCGAAGATTCTGGTAATATAAGAGCAGGGATCCCTCTAGGGAATATTTTCTACAGTAATAGTTTAGCATCACTAGATTTAAATTTAATGGTTTTAGATTTTTTATAAAAAAATATTTTTTAAAAAATAAAAATATATTAATACTTTAAATTTTTTTTAATGCAAAATAATATTTATTAAAAAAATAACAGACGATAAAATATATAAAATAAATTGTAAAATACAAAAAATAGTTTAATATTTTTTTAATTAGATTTTATTTTGTATAAAAAAAATTAAAATATTACTATTTTTTAAAAAAAATAATTTATTTTTATTCAAATAGAATATATTTTATAAAAAATTTAGAGTCGAATCTAAGACCATTAAATCTAAGTCTAGTGATCAAAACTATTTCTGCAGAAAAGATCCCGTGCTCAAATGTCCATCGATTCTGACCGCAATAAACGGGAAGACCAGCTTAAATTAACGGGACCCACTTTAATTGACTAGCACGCCCTTCGTCTCACTTGCTGGAATCAGTTTTGACCACACCATGAAGTATTAAATGGGTATTTTATTTTTATATTTTGTAATAATTTAATTTATTATAAATGATTGTAATAAATTATTTTTAAAAAATTTATTTTATATAAAATTTATTTTTTTATTAATATAAATAAATAAATTAATTTTATATAAATTTAAATTTATTAAGGACTAATTTTGTATAATTTTAAATTTATAAAAAATTAATTTATTATAATTAATTTGTAAAGGATTAAATTATTATAAAATATAAAAATAATATATCAATTGTATACTTTATTTCTTATAATTGAAATTATATATATTATTTTAATTATTGACTTTGTATTTTATTTTAATTTTAATTTTTTATTTATTTTTATTCTCAAAACAATCCTCAACTCTCAAACACGACCCTCCATCGTATTACTGTAATAAAACAACTTACGTGACAATTTACTGTTGGCGTACTGTATTAAATGCTATCATAGAAGAAATTTAACTCTCCCCATGCGAAATCAGCAATCGTTTTTACGGATTCTTCCATCCATCGCACCTTCGTCTTCGTCTCTGTGCCATTGCCACAATCCATGCTGCAGGAACCCAAATTTGCCATCATCACCCTATTCTCCATTGCCGGCACCCGAAGCTTGATGAGGCAGTATGTGAAAAACGTACTTAAAATCGCACTAAGGTTTTGTTATTTCATTCGAGTTCGGTATCCGTGGAAGGTGATGAACAGAACAGAGATGGGCTGTAATGGTTAACGGAGGGAATCTTCATCGTGTTTCTTGTCCTAATTTACTCTTTCTTAACTTGGACGGCATCAAAGACTTGGTGAAAAGGTGTCTGATAAAAGATATGGAAGGCCCAGGTGGCAAAAAAATCTCTCGCCTTTGATAAAAACGGAAAAATGTATCAATGGGCATATGGGCAACCTAATCACAAGACCACTTTAGCATAATGAACCAAATTTCAAGTTTTGCACTATTTACTAGCAATAGAAAGACTTGACTTTGTCTCTTCAAAATTCTTCACTTGTTTCTGATCTCTTGACTCAAAACCCATATTTAATGGATGACAAATTAAATATAAAAAAAAAAGACCTAGTCCATATCAGAAAAGTAAGTATGATGTACAGTCCATCTCAATCTATAAGTGAAAGACAACTCATCTAAGTACAAAAGTTGTTGTGCAATGAAAAACATTAGAGTTTTCTCTAAACTTCCTCTACCACACTCTTCCTATGCCTCCTTCTTGTCTCTTGGAAGTGTTATTAGTAGCAACCATTAATAGCGCTTTAGTAAAACTTAGATCTACCGTGCTATTAGAATCAAAAATTGTACTTCATGGCAGTTAAAGAAAAAGCAATCAAATCTCTCTCTCTTCATGAATATCTTTGGCAATAAATGCTCTCCCATGTCTCTTTCTGAAGAAAATTATAAATATGTTGAAGATACTGCCTTTGAAATATAAGAAAAAAGAGACAAAAACGAGAAAGAGCTGAAAGAAAGAAGCATTCTGTAACGTTGTTTAACTTTGCTTTCTTAAAGCTTATTCTCTGGTTTATCAGTTTTTTAGAAGCATTTTTGAGCTGTTAGAAAAAACCTAGTTGTGTAAGGTTTATAAAACCTTTTCTTACTATTGGTATACCTTTGTCTCAGTGGAAAAAATGGTTGTTGTTGTTGTTGTAAAGTTTGAGGTTGAGTTAGAAAGCCTTATATTTGGACTTAGCACATGAAAACTCCTTTGTGGAAGTGTAAGAAAATTTTTCTTAGTGGAAAATCTCTTAGAGAAGACAAGAGGACTGGAAGTAGGCATTGTGATTGGCTGAAATTAGGATAAACTTGAATGTTTGATTTTTTTTTCCTGATCTTTATCTTTCAATATATTTTTCAGTCAACTTAAAATTTTATAGTTAATTGATTCCTTCTTTCATTTGTTCTTTTTAAGAAATTTAGTTCATTGAAATATTTATAGTTAACTGTCTTTCCTTCTATCACAACGAATTCACTAACTGAAAGGATAAGTCAACTTTAATTTATTATAGTTAATTATTTATTACAATTTATAATTATCTAAAGATATTTTCAATTAACTCTTTTTTCATTTCTTCTCTTTTGATATAATGAACATCTTAATAAAAAAATTCAATCGACTGTATATTATTTCAATCAACTATTTATTGTGAATTACAATTAATTATAAACATTTTAATTAATTAAAATTTTTAAAATAAAATTTTATTTTTAAATTTTAAATGTGTCTATTCAGCCCTCCTCACTAAATACCTTAGTAATCTACACTTTGCTTGTAACTATTAGAGAACAAATGGGTGGTTATTAAATGGTGGAAAAAAGAGCAAGCACAGAGAGGCAGTGAAGGAAAAGATATTATCTACATCTGGCGGCGGAATGTGTTCACACTATAGCTGCCATGGGTTCAATTTATTGACTAGTCATGAGCCAAAGAGAAAACACATTCATAATAAATGCTTATTTTATCTATTTGACTACGTCAAAAATCATATTAGATATTACTTGTCTGTATCATTCTATGAGATTGGATGTCCAGTGAAATGATGGCATTGGGATGCAAATCCAATGGCCATAAATTCATTGGAGAATTTTTTTTTAATTTGATTTTAATTAAAATTATTTTCTTAAAAAAAGTATGATAATAAACAAAAATATATTAATATTTTAGATCTTCATTTGTATGAGATGATATCCTGTTGATGGTAAAATTAAACTGTAAAATAAAAGGAATAGACTGTAAAATAGTAAAAGCTTAATATTTTAGATATTTCTTTGTACTAAATAGTATTCTATTGGAAAAAAATAAACTGTAAGATAAGAGGAATATACTATTAGAAGCAAGATGTAAAGTATTAATATATATTTGTGCATTATCATAATTTTTTGAAAAAAAAATATTATTTTTATTAAATTACATTAACAAAATTTCTCAATAAATTTATGATCATTTCAATGGCCACAAATTCACTGGACATTCTTCGATAACTTAAGCTTTGAGCTATTGAACGAAATCCAATCTTATCCTATCTAACTGAATGAGATCTTCATCGTGTTTCATGTATTACTTGTCAATTTAATCCTTATGTCATAGTTTCATTAAATATATGGCCCCATTAACCTCTTGAAAAATTTAAGTCTCCTGTTGTTAAATTCAATTTTGAGGTGGTCTAACAACAGTAAAGAACTGGAGCTCTCAAAATGTTAAATTCTCCATAACCAAATCTTTGTTATTCATTTACATCTAAAATTTTCAATTGGAGTCTATTCCACTTGCTAAGGAGATTTTTTATCTTGGAGCATCCAGGCACGTACTGTGGTTTCCAAAGAGAAGGAAAGGGCATTGGATGTTAAAATTAGGGCCAACTTCATCTGAATCATATTCTCACCCCTCCACATAAGACATCATCCGGAGAACCGCTTTTAACAGTTCCTAGTTAAGGAGTCTCTTTCGTCACCAAGTACTCAGGTATAAGTATGACAGACGATGTTAAACAATCAACAAGCTGAATTTCTATAGCATTAGTTCACCTTATAAAAGACGAGCCCAAAGTTATAATTCAGTCAGAAGCAATCCAGGGATCAAAATGAGAATTAGAATAATGAAGAAGGGCACAAAATAAAAATTTTCTCATTTTGATGGACATACGAGTTTATGCTTACTGAGGAACTATTACTAAAATGAAAATAATACAAAAATGTAGTATTAAAATCATATATATATATATATATATATACACACACACACACAAATCAATCCGACTTAAGAATAGTCAAAAAATCAGTTTCTTGACTTTTCTCAATTATGGAGTATTGACTAAAAAACAAAAAAAAAAAAAGGCCATGGAGTTTCCTCCACCATCTCACTAATTATGTCGCAAAATTTTTCTAATGGGGGAGAAAAATGATTCACAATATATATATATATATACACACATCATCCCGACTTAAGAATAGTCAAAAAATTGCTATCTTGACTTCTCTCAATTATGGAGTATTGACTTAAAAGAAAAAAAAAAAAAAAGGACCATGGAGTTTCTTCCACCATCTCACTAATTATCTAGCAGAATTTTTGTAATGGGAGAGAAAAATGACTCACAATATATATATATATATATATATATATGCACACACATCAACCCGACTTAAGAATAGTCAAAAAATTGCTTTCTTGACTTCTCTCAATTATGGAGTATTGACTTAAAAAAAAAAAAAAAAGGACCATGGAGTTTCCTCCACAATCTCATTAATTATCTCCCAAAAGTTTTGTAATGCGAGAGAAAAATAATTCACAAAGATGTCTAACTTCAAATCCTCTGCCACCCACTTCATACTTCTCCGTCTATTTGGATTGCTGAGCTTTACAAGTGAAGCTGCTCCCATTCTCACCAATCATAACTGTACGAACGAAAACCTGTTCCAACCCAACAGCATATTTGAAGCCAATTTGAATGTGCTTCTCTCTCATCTGACCTCCAACGCCACCATCCACCCCAGTTTCTACAATACCACCGTGGCTCCGGGAACTCCTGACGCCGTCAACGGACTTTTCTTCTGCCGCAGCGACTCCGACCCCGCCGTATGCCAGGAGTGCGTGGCCTCCGCAGCCAGAGAAATTAGACGTCTCTGTCCAAACCAAACAGAGTCCATAGTCTGGTACAATGTGTGTTTGCTTCGTTACTCGAACCAATCCTTCGACGACATCGTCCCTTTCGTTGGGGGTAGCAATACCATAGGTAGCGCTGAACAGGGTCTGTTGGATCGAGTGTTGACGAGTACATTGGATAATTTGGTTGCAATAGCTATTTATCCGACAAAGAATAATTTCGCCGAGGATGAAGTGCACCTAACGTCCTCAACGTTGTACTGCCGCGTGCAATGCATTCCGGACTTGTCGACTTTGGAGTGTAATACGTGTTTACAAAACGCCATCGTATTTCTCCCAACCTGCTGTAGAGGGGACAGAGTGGCATGGGTTGTGCTTCGAGAATGTAATGTTAGATATGAACTTCACCCATATAATACAACGGCGACACCCCCTGAACCAGAAGTTCCTCCTCCTTCGGGTATGTATACTGACATTGTGTATTTTATTCCTTATTCATACCATCTAGCTGGATGATTTATTTCAAATTTTCAACCAAATAGTAATAATATTTTTTATTTTATTTAGTCTTAAGAAATTTGGGAGAACCAGATTAATTCTGTAAGGGTCTTTCCGAGCTTACTTAGTCAATTTGGATACCCTTTAAACGCAGAACGATGATGGCTTAAAATTCTGGGGAGGGATAGCAAATTAGTATAGTAAGTTAAAAATAATGGCTTAAGCGTAAAGCATTTTGTATGTCAACCTGAGTTATTTTTCTTCTCATTTATTCGATCAATCCATTCAATGCGAGTAGTCAGAGAATATTCAATCTAGCAAAGTCTGGGAATAATCATAATTGTAATAATAAAAAAAGATATTCAACTTGATTTATGAATAGTAAAAAAATTGCTTAAAATTGCTTTCTTGACTTGTCTCAATTATGTAGTTTTGACTGAAGAAAAAAAAGAAAAGAAAAGAAAAGAGTTTTCTCCATAATCTGATTATCTACCAGAATTGTTGTGCAAAGCAAAGAAAATTATTCCCTAGATGTAGAGAGGAAAAGAAGGCTTGGGTTATGCTTCCAAAGTGTAATATTAAGATATGAATTTCCATTTTACAATACAACGGCGACGCTTCCTGGACCAATTGAATTTTGGTTCCTTCACCTTGTGTACATAGACATTATTTTGGATCCCTACTGTCCTACTCATATTGAAATTCCGGGGAAGGATAGCAAATTAGAATAGTAAGTAAAAAATGATGGCTTAAGTGTATAGCATTTAATATGTCATTCCTGAGTTTTTCTTCTTATTTAGATCAATCCATTCAATGTGAGTAGTGAGAGAAAATTTTATCTGATTACAAATTCTTTGAATAATCATAATTGTAAGAATAAAAGAAAGATCACCTCAACCTGACTTAAGAATAGTCAAAAAAATTGCTTTCTTGACATGTCTCAATTATTTAGTTTTGACTGGGAAAAAAAAAACTTGAAATTTTCTCCATAATCTAATTGTCTACCAGAAGTTTTATACTCCAAGTATGCAAAGCAAGCAAGAGAAACATTATTATGTTTGGTATGATATTAGAAAATGGAGTAGTGATGGGAATGAATAGTAGTCATATTACTATATTATCCTTATATAAAATAAAATAAAATATATTTTTAATTTATAAAATATTATTTTATTCCTCCATCATCTCTTCCCTCATCCTTCTATCTTATTTATATCGATCATGGCGCTGACTTACTTGTCCAGTCAAATGCCTTCAATATTCCTCCCTCTAGTAATCAAAATGAATCAACCACTGTACTATGGATCTTTTGTACAGTGGTTGATCGATTAATTAAAAACTTTTGTTGGGTTAAAAGCCGTATAACAGATCTGTTATACCACATATAATCTGCACTCCTCTGGTAACATGTTGTTGACTTTCCTTTATACAGTAACATGTTGTTGACTTCCCTCTATCTTCTCCAGCCATCTTTTTCCTCTATGTCTTCTTTCTTTGTTGGTCATACTCTTACCTTCTTGGCCAAAATGGTAACCCTATGTTTCGTTTGTCGTCCTATCCTATCATCGATCTCTCTCTTTGTGCATCAAGAGGGTGCTTCCCTCTCTATTGTTGATCTCTTTCTCACGTTGATCTCTTTCTCACATTGATCTCTTTGTCTCTCTCATATCGATCTCTCTCTCTCTCATGAATCTTTATTTCTTGTTGACTAGAGGGGGCAATGGGTGTTAGTAACAGTGGTGAAGGTTGTCATGCAAAGTGATGGCCTTCCATAACAGTGGTAGTGGTTGTTGTTCATGGCAATGGTCTATCAAGAAAGGGGTTTGCCAAGGAAGGAGTAAAAGAGCAAAATGAAGAAAGGGAGAGGTTGATGGTCATTTTCACCTTGATTCTTCTAAATGTATCTAATTTCATAAAAAAAATTTGAAGATTTGTCCATTCCTTTAGATGTGGGAATCAAAATTTCCATGGGAAAGAGATTAACAAGCAAATATGCAACCAAACAAGGGACATTCCCTTTCCTTAGGCTAGATTCCTACAACTAAATGAGGCCAAATATTGATGCATTCAAAAGAATGGGCCTGGCTAGGGAACGAAGTGGGTTTTATTTTCTGGTAACCAAACATGATGTGCTTCATCATGGGAATGGGATTCCATAGAACCCCTTTTCCTTCTAATAAACGTATAGGACCCCGTTTGGTTGATTGAATGATTTAACATGAGAATAGGAATAAGCTTAGCAATGGTGACATGTTTTGATGGAATGGAATCTAAAAGCCATATACTATGTTTGGTATGATATTAGGAAAGAAAAAAAAGTAGCAACAAAATGAAATAGTAGTCATCTAACTATACTTTCCTTATTAAAAAGTAAAAATTATTATTATTATTATTTCAATATTATTCTTAATTCTCCATTTTCTTCAACAATCTTCTCCATCCTCCTTCTTCAAGAAAATGCTACAGTGAATAAACGATTAAACAAAAAATGGTTGAATCCACAAACAAAAATGCTATTAATTAAGAATAGATTCAGAAACCACCATTCTAACTAGAAATATAGAAACAAAAATGGCTTAGTAAAAACTAGCTCTACATATAAGATACTTCAACATACTCTTCACCATCTATATTTGCTTCAACTAAAAAAATGATAGAAATATAATCAACTTAAATACAGAATCTTCCTTGTTTGAAGTATAGAAATGGAATCGAGCATGAGAGAGAGATAGCAATTTGTATGAAGGAGAAAAAGAGAGGAAGGGAGAGTGCATATGAAACAAGGAGAGAGTGATAGAAGAGAAACAAAGTAGAACAAGGAGATATAGACAAAGATAGAGAGATTGCAGAGATACATACAACGGAGAGATAGACAACGAAGGGGAGAGGTTACGAGCAATGGAGTAAAAGGGCAAAAGAGAAGGGAGAGTGGTTGGACATTTTGGTCATTTTCTCTCCATTCCCAGGAATGAGGGTAACTCCTTTGAGAAGATTAGGGAATGTAGAAGTAGAAGGGAAAAGAAAGGTAGGGTTGTGCTTGCAAAATGTAATATATAGATATGAACTTAATGCCCATATTTGGAGATCCTTGCAGGTACAGTCTATTTGAGGACCCGTACTTGAGAATCTTTCTTTGTAGGGAGAAGGATGGAGGGAAAAATCTCCCCAAAGGTAATTTGGGAATGGGGAACAGTAGTAGTAATTTTACCTAAATATTTTAAAATTTCTATATACATGTATTACTAGTAGTAATTTTATTATATATTCAAGTTTGAAAAATGTGAATTCTCTTGTGAAGATTGAAATTTGGAAGTACAATTATTTACAATATGTAAAAGAAAATGTTTCAATTATTAATATCAAGTCAAAATTAGATTGTTACTTAGACAAGTTTGTCTTGATTGATATTTTAAATGCAATAGTTTTTGACATAATAAGTTAGTAGAAACAAAATAGATTGAAATACCCAACTTGAATATACAGAATAAATAATAACAAAGACTTCACTCATGGGGGACATGATGTCTTAATATCAAGATGACTTAAACTTGATTTTTTTATTTGTTGAAGTTATTATTTCTCTAAGTTTTTTTGAGTTTATAGGATTTGTTTAGAACATGTCATTTGAATTTTTTTAGTTTATTTTAATTTGATTAGAATTTATTGGATAACATAAACAATGAGTTTAATAAAAATTTAATATTTTTTCAACATATTTATTTTTTATATTTATTAATATTCTTATATTCTATAATTTTCTTTAAAAAATTTTGAAATCTCCTTGGAAATCCACGATGATCCACATCCCTATAAAGAATGGAGATGAGGGAAAGTTGTGAGGATGAAAATGGGGGAGACAATTAATGTAGAGACGGGATCAGGTAGGCATTCACTGTTCTTGTCCTGTTAGATTGTCATCCCTTCTAAAACCAATGATTCCTTAGTTCCTTCACCTTGTATACATATACATGAATCGGGACAATAATCTAGATCCCTACTGTTATTTACCTGCAACAGTACAGTCCATATTAAAATAATAACAAGATATGAGTTTTATCTAAAATTTAAGAATCAATATCAGTAACTTTTAAAAAATTGATAGGACAGGTACATGCAATTTAAAATGGCACCAACAGTTGAAATAACCAATAGCATGGATCCATCTTGATATAGACATGGTATATATTTTCTCTTTCATACCATCTAGAATGATTAGTTCCAAATTTTCGACCAAAATAATAATAATTGTGATGCTGTTTAGTCTTGAGGAATTTGGGAGAACCAGATAAATTATTTACAACTCTTTCAGAGTTGAGTTAAATGGTACGAGTATAGAATGTACAAATGATAGACTATTGTTATTTAAACAAAATCAATTACACACATGTGTGCATAAAACAATCAATCCATACTCTGAAGCGTTCTTAAGATCGATCTACAAGAATAATCAAATATGAGCAGGTCAAACCAGTACATGAAAGACGTTACTGCATACTTGTATATTTTTTAATAATCGATTTGATCTACTTGTTTTAATAAATTGACTTTACTTAACAATCTCTTGCTTTCTGTGGCATGTGTAATTAGATGTGATCCATACATGCTCATGTTTATGCAGGAAAGAAAAATGGTCAATCCAAAAAGATTATTGAGGTTGTTGTTCCTCCTATTGTTGCGTCGGGGATACTCTTTTGTTTGGTATACTTTTTCTTACGAGAAAAGAGGAGGAAGAATTACAAGGCAGTTCTTAGAGAAAACTGTAAGTTATGTTTAAAAGAGAAACTCTAATGATTCTAAGTTAATTAAATGGTAGAAAATAATTATCTTCTATAATACTGATTTTAAACGTTACAAAATGATTTAGTTGGACTTGAAAGCATTGCTCTAGAGTCCTTGCAATTCAGTTTGGCCACAATTGAAGCTGCTACAAATAAGTTTTCGCAAATGAACCGTATTGGAAAGGGTGGATTTGGAGAAGTTTACAAGGTGACAAATGACATCAAACACAAATGTTATACCTTATTTACCAGGGTTATCTAATGAATTGTGCTTTCAGGGAATTCTTTTTGATGGACGAGAAATAGCAATAAAAAGACTTTCAAAGAGTTCTGGACAAGGTGCAGTAGAATTCAAAAATGAAGTTATATTGATAGCCAAACTTCAACACAGAAATTTAGTGACATTATTGGGATTTTGCTTAGAAGAGCAAGAAAAAATACTTATTTATGAATATGTTCCCAACAAGAGTCTCGATTACTTTTTATTTGGTCAGTCTCTTCTAAACCTTTTATCTAATTTTTTTGTTGTAATTTATAATTTTTTAAGTATGTTATTATTTTTATGTCATCTAATTTGCTTTAACTAATTATCATTTCATTATTGCTTATACTTATTTTTTGCCTTTTATAACCCATGAGTATTTTTATAGGTACTCAAAAGAGAAGTGTATTAAATTGGCAGACGCGTTATAAAATTATAGGAGGAATTGCTCAAGGAATTCTTTATCTTCACCAATATTCTCGTCTTAAAATAATTCATCGTGATCTCAAGACTAGCAATATTTTGTTGGATAACAACATGAATCCAAAAATATCAGATTTTGGTATGGCAAAGATGGTTGGTATAGATGAAACCCAAGGAAGTACAAATAGAATTGTTGGAACATTGTAAGTTATAATTTTTTTTTCACTTGATTTATTCTATATGGATGAATAAAGAAAACTAGTGACTTGACCTAATGCTTTATGAATTACGTGGGATATGCATATATAGACCTTGCTAGTAAATTTTACATGTTCAACATGTTTTATCTTAGAATGAATCTAACAATGTTGATTAATATTTTTTATGCAGTGGTTATATGTCTCCAGAATATATAATATTTGGATAATTTTCTGAGAAGTCAGATGTGTTTAGCTTTGGAGTTATGGTTTTAGAAATCATTAGTGGAAGGAAGAATGCTAGTTATTATGAATCATCACAATCATCACATTATGTTAATGGCCTTCTAAGTTTTGTGAGTTTTGATATTTTCTTTCTTTCTTTAGTATTCCTCAAATCATTGTTTCTATTTTAAAAAAAATTTAAAAATGTAAAAGCTAATTAAGACGAGCAATGCTTTTTATATCTAATTTATTGTAATTGTTGTAGGCTTGGAAGAAATGGAGAGATGAAAGTTTGTTGGAAATATTGGATTCAAGCATAAGAGAAGCTGGTTCACACAATGAAGTGTTTAAATGCATTCATATTGGTTTATTATGTGTTCAAGAAGATCCAGAAGCGAGGCCTCCCATGATTACAATTGTTTCATATCTTAATAATGATTTAATTGAATTGCCATCACCTAAGGAACCAGCATTCTTCATGCATGGTCGAATGAAACAGCAAATTGTTGGAGAAAAGGATTTAGGTTCTAGTCAACACACCCAGATTTCCACATTATGCTCTATAAATGAAATGTCCATGAGTAATTTCTTTCCCCGTTAGAGTACGAGGTTTCCATTTCTTTTCCTTGATTCTTTTTTGTATAAATGGTTTATATTCGTTTGAATTAATCATGACATATGTAGTTTTATTGCCAAACTATTTATACAATGTAAACCTGATCAGTTGAGAAGGGGTGAGTTTCTTTTGCCCCTTTCACCTTTTCAGTTCAATAAGGTCTTTTGATGATTTATCTAGCTGTGTTGTAGTTATTTAAGCAATAAGCATCTGCTTCTTAGAAATAAGGACCCTAAAAAAGGTTAATAGTACAAGAATCATCTTATTTTGTGATAGAAATTTTATTTCTGATGATACATTAACTAAGCACCTTATTTGATTCACGGTGTTCATAAAAATGCACTCCACAACAACTTCCATGAAATTAAAAATTTTCATTCAAGCTAAGACATGTATATCTAACCTTTGCATTGACAATTTCCAAACATTTCTCTTTCAGTAGCATAAATTTTGGCCATCTAATTTTGATAGTTTTTCATGCACCATAAAAATATACTATCATTTTAACATCATGATAGTTTAATAAATAACTCAAAAGAGCATTTTATATAACAAAATTTTAAGAATGCTACAATATTTTTAAGGATAATTGTTCAAGGACAAGCTAAAATAACATATTTTTATTTGAACTTCACTATGTTCTACTCAATTACTATTTAACTACTATTTGCAAAAGTGTAACAAATGTATACATATATGAAATATAAAACTATATACATAATACATGTATAGGTCTGATAGGTTCAATTTAAAAAATAAAAAAATAACATGACCTAATCATATAAGATAAGCATATATTTCAGTGGGTTCAAAAATATTAAAAACGTGGGGATATAAAATATCTTCCCCCATCAGCAACATCACATCTAAGGCTTATAGATTACACATGTAAGAACTCTTGGCCAATGTTCTGGTATGAGATATTGACTTCCCGGGTAAAGCTTGCTTATGGTGATCTTAGACATGCTATCTTCTCCATCTAAAGAAAAGACAATGATAGTAAAAAGAAGAACAAACCCTTCATAGTTTTGAATAAGCCTAAAGGTATTAAAGAGAATCATTTTTGCCCCAAAAGTTTGGAAGCAAAGGGAGGTAGGATCTCAGTAAATCTCAATTGATATATAAACATTCACAAACAATTAAACAAGGTACAAGAAGAGGTTGCAAATATACATCATGGATACCAATCGTAAGGATGCGAACAACTTAGATCCATACCAATATCATGCATGACCATTGGCAAAGTCAACCACATTCTTAAACACACCAACCATGGTGCAACACACCAAAAATAATGCCACCGAACCAGGACCATATCCATACCCACTAAGGGCCACACCACTAAGGGTCATATCTATGCCACAAGGGCCATTCATAGAAGGCCTCAACCACCATCATCTGCCAAAGAAAAAGCAAGTGAAGAGCTTAGATATCTACCTTGTTTGTCTCAGCTTAGGGTGAGAAATTACTCATTTCAAAAGTGAAAAACAAAAGTAAGGCATTCCATAGTTGCTAAACTAAATTAAGAAGAGAAAATAGAGGAAAATGAGAGAAGAAAACTAAATTTTATAGGCTTACTTGGACCCTAATTGTCTTGGCCAAAAACTCCTCCTTCTTCTTACTCCATCAATGTCTCTTTCTTTCTCTTTCAAACTCGACACCTCTTTCTCTCTTTCTCTATCTCACTCTCACTTACAAGAGCACACACTTTGCATAAAATGGTCTCACACACCCACCTATTTATAGTGTAAGATCAAGGCTTTCTTTTTAACTAAGTTAGGACACTTGTCCTTGTTTTTATGCAATCATTTCCAAGTGTCATCCTTTCTTTGCATGCATGGAGCCATTTCTCTTTAATGTATTATGAGCCCATCATCATTGGGCACATCTCATTTTTTAATGACTAAAGTTGAATCATCATCCCACTTCTTCTACTTATCATTGCTAAAATTACCAAAAGTGCTCTTATATATAGGTGGTCATGAATATTAAGTGGAATATTCTCTTTTGGTCCTTTGCAATGTTTGCTCTTTTTCCTATTGGTCCATTCTTCCATTTCCTAGGAGTTTATTTCGTCCATCTCTTTGCAAGTTTGGGTAATCACATTGGGGTCCTCCAATCTTTCCTTGGTTTACAAATAAGGACAACAATTTAGAATATTTTAGCTTTTATGTTAAAGTGCCACCCCTCGGGGTTTGAAAATGTCCTTGGTTCCTTAGGGATTTCTCGTATTCCTACATCATGCTTAACTACACTTTGCTAATTTGGATTAGGTATACAAAGTTATTACAAAATTATCTTTGTGCCTCAAATTTTCCTTTTGGGTCTATAATTAAGCAGGGGGACCTAAGTGAAAGAAAAATTAGGATGTTACAGAAAGTGTTAAAAAGCTTGTTGAATGACATGGCAAAGTGATCTTCATGCCTAAAGTTAGGAGCAAGCAAAGACGGAATGCAATTGTTGGCAATAAGCTTTGTAAAATTTAAATTCTTGTGATTGGGAGAAGCAATCTCATTTCTATTATTATAAATGTTGTAAATAATACATGATGAATATGTAATTGGACATCAACACACATTCAAGCACCAATGTTTGCCTTTATTATCATTAGGGTGCCATGTGAGGTCCAACCCTCCATAGACACATCTTATAAACATTTTTATTTTCAACATTAGTGCTGCTGTGTGAGACCAACATCTTTATGAGCACCTAATAAATGCACCAATGGGACCATGTGAGATCCTACAACTCCATAAGCATTACCCAACACTGGACATTAACATTCAATAAATTTTATATTCCAATGACTCACATTCAATTACACGTGTTTTGTAAGAAATAAAGTAGGGTTTCAAGAACCCATGTCCAATCAATGTTTTCTCAAAAACCTCAAACTTGAAATAATCAAATAAAGATGAAATCATCTTTTCATAATAAAAATTTTGTTGTCAAATTTCTTATTCTATTCTATTTTAATAATTGGTTTTCTAAAATTTAATAAGGCAATTTTAAAAACAAGTGAAAATATCTTTTAATTTCCTTGAATATTTTCAAATAAAATATTATTTCCAAAATTTATTTATTTTCATAATTCATTTATTTTTCTTTAAAATAAAACAACCAAAAATATGTGTCACTTTTTCAAGGTTATGTTCCAAATTAAAGTATAAACATATCATTTAAAAAAAAAAGGAAGATAAAATGAAGAAAGCGAAAAAGTGTGATCATACATATTTCATGAATCAAAACACGCCAACCAAATTTCAAATAATTTTGTTTGCAAAAATCCATATGATTTCAGTTGTTTTATTCTTTTTGCAAAGTTTGAAAAACACCAACTCACTTGCATGCCTTTTTAGATGAACTAAATGGACTTTGATCCATGTTGCATGGTATGTAGGCCCTAGGCTCACATCCTAGGTCAAGTTTGCTCTTTGTAAATATCCATTTTTTGTTTGCATTAATTTTATTTTATTTTCTCTATTTATTATTTTTTGTGTTTAGATGTGGATAATTACAATAAATTTAAAGCCTATATCATTTACCTCACTAAACTAGTTTAGGGTAACCATCTTCACATACAGGTGTTATGGGGTGCCCAACACCTTCCTCACACTCAAACAGATTCTCAAACGCATCTCTGGCTACGTAGACCTCCTTTTCATTTCCATTTGGTTTTCTAAAATTTTCCTTTTTAAAAATTTTAGTGGTAAGTCTAGCAAATTGGTTTTCGAAATTGGTTTTTGGGAATCAATTTATTTTCTTTTTATTTTCTTACTTTTACCAGGATGTTTGGTGACACTAATTGATCTTTAAGTTATTAAATCTAAAAGTTCAAATGTATCATCTCAACTTCCACTATCATGCCTACGAGCCACAAGTCCTTTCACTTTAATCATCTTGTCACAAATTTCACCAACTTTCTATGCTTATATGTCTCTACGCATGACATCTTGTGATTACAATCTATGATGGTAATGTTGAAAATTCAAATTTTGTCAATTGCTTACCTAGGAAATCTGCATAAATTGATAAACATAGATTTCTAAGTGATACTTATAGCTCTTATTTATTGAAATTCATCTATTCTTCATCTATGTTCTTAACCCTAGTGGCCTCTCATAAACAAGCAAAATCCTTCACCATGTCTTCTTGTGGCTATAATGTCAAGATACTTGAAAGGTCTCATGCCATGGCTAGGTTTCAATGAGAATATTTTGAACACTTTGTAAATGGATACTAGATATAGTTCCACACACAAGTTATATGTTAAAGATGACAAGTTTTAGTTAATTATGCTCTTAATAGGTGGTTTACTATGAGATGAATGTTTTTTTTTCTAATACAGAACCAACATAACGAAATTTAAGTAGAGTCATCATGAAGCTTAATCAAAGAAAACTTGGATCCAAAGTGTCATACCATAATACATCACATCCTCTAAGAAAGTAGTCCAAGTTTTTTCAAGAAATTGGAGTCAATTTAGTGAAAAAATGAAGGAAACCTTGTGGGAAGATAGTTGAATAGGAAAGACAAATTCTAATTTAATGGTATTGTTCATATGGTAAACAAGTCAAATTTGAAAATTGATAATAAATTCTAGGAAGTTCTAGAAATTTTGAAATTTTTGAGGCAATTAGAATAATGTGAAAGCTAATTGTGCACCAAATTTCAATTCAAAATGCATTCATTTGTCCCCTCAAATAAATCCATGATTGTTGTTATAAAGAATTATGCAGAACCAATTTTTTATTTCTAATATTTGGTACAAAACCCACATAAATGGAATCCAAATGACATCAAAATTTTCACAATACTTCATTAGTACCTTAGGGATTTGTAAATAAAATTTCAGCCAAATATTCATCCATTGAGTCCCATAGGGGTCACCTAACATCATACATATTAGAAAACTTTTCTGCATAGTTATTCATATTTTGAAACATGCAATAAGGTCAGCTATGTAACTCAAAATTAGATAGAATTTGATACAGGTAAACTTTGATATATTAAGATTCAATCTACCAAAGATCTTAATTTTTTTGAATCCATCTACTTACTTTTCACGTTTTGAATTTGGCCTCATTCACTCATACTTATGCTTCAAGGAGTCTTCTATTACATATTGAAATTTAATTTAACTCTTGGTTAGTCATTTCTTCATGCATGTGGGAGTTTATAAACATACAAGAAAGTCTTGTGCTATATCTTCATATTTTTTAAGTTACATGGTAATACATTCTTGATCCTTGAATTCTTGTTACATACATCAAAATATCTTAGCTTCCTGCTAACCAAGCCTCTTGGCTTTTCTCCTCTAAAAGATCTAAAAGGCTCTTTCCTTTTACTTATCCTTACTAGATCCACTTGAAATGGTTAGTTAGAGATATGATGAGATAAAAAGTCCCAATAGCTCACTTCATATTCCACACACACTATGGCACACATAAGCAAAGTAATGCACACATTATCATAACATGAACATAGCACATGAAATTATTCAAGAGTTAACACCTTTGATTTTGGTTCCAGACCATATGATATTCAATATCATGATTTGAGTAGAATCACCATGTCTAAACCCTATATGACTAACTGAAGCCTAGTCATGACAATGTATCTGTTTATAACAAAATGGAAATATTTTGCATATGATTTTTAGTTGGTTTTTAAGGGTTCTTATAGGGTTTTTAAGGGGAGGCCACCTAAGGTGTGTTTCAGTAGTGTTAGGAACACTAAAAGGGATCCCAAGGAGCAAGGAAGAGGCATAAGTGAAGATTTCCCTCTAATTTCTTCTACCCTATATTTTTTTTTCTTATATTTCTTTAATGATTTTGCCATTTACCATATTTTTGGTGATGGATTCCATGTCATTTAGTGATTATATATCTGTAATCCTTGCTTTTAATGGTGTATATATATGTGTTTAATCAATCTTATGCTTCATGATTTCTAATGGATTTGTCATCTATTAGACTAATTTGGTATTCAAGTAGAACTTGGGAAAAAGATATTGGAATTTGACCTTGGATTGAGTTGTGTGGGTACTTGAAGCTTATTTAATGAGTGGATAGTGTTTCCAATGAGATAAGAATATACTCACTAGCCTCACATAGCCAAATTGGAGCTTGTGAATTAGATTGACTAGTTTAATCACATACAAAATTGGGAAATACTTGTAAGCACCTTAGACCTCAGCTAGCATATGTAAGCATAAAGAGCAAGGTTATGAAGATTAAATTAGTATTTATGAAGTGTTCGAAGAATTAATAATCTTAGGCTCTACCACAATTATGCATTGAAGAATAGTGGTCAACATGTTGGTGACCAAAGTCATTCATTTTCTATTGTGGTTTGAACATACATTCACATAAGAACATGTTGCTCAAGTAATATAGTAATGAGTTACGTATCGTCCCACGAGGATTTGGTAGCCAACAAATTGTTAAGTATTAAATACACACGCTAGCCTAAATTAGACTAATTAATTATAAGTATGTTAAAAAAGAAACTAAATAGATTTGCAAAATTAAACACATAATTGCATGCTGCTTTATGCATGGTGTGCCTTTCATGCAATTCCATTAAATTTGTGGAATATAATTTTAGGTGACATGAGGACCACCCAAAGTGGTGAGATCAAGGAACTCCTATATAGGAGGGTAATCATTGTTATTAACCAAAACACAAGAGTAGATCTTTTTAAATATGAGGCTCAGCGAGCAACCCCCAAAGTGAACTTTGATGAATGGCTAGTTGCTTCTGTGAAGTTTAAAAAATTTGGCAGTCATTGGATTAAAATATGGAGAAAAAGAGAGGATGCAGAGCTAGCTCAAACCAAGGAAAATTTAAAAGCCTCCTCATCCCACTTTGGAAAAAAAGGCCTCTACCAAGGCTACTCCAGTCAATAAATCCTACCAACTCCAACTCCTAGGAAAATGATGCCATTACTTATATATATTCTCCTTAGGATATCATTGGTCCTACAATGATTAAAACTTACCTGAAATTATCCACTTGCACACATTAAGGACCTAAAGGCGGCCATTACAGGTTTTTGAATGCAAATGGGTACAAATCAAGGGGATCTGAAAAAGTTCATCATGCATTCATTCAATAAGAGATTGAAAACATTAGAAAACATATCTATGCCCATATATTTCATGGATGAGACTATCAAGCCATGCTCATTTATCCTTCACCGAATATGGATCCTTTAGAGTACAAGCTTTGGGTGAGACCACCCAAAGTGGATCCTACGACTAAGCATGTAAAGGCTCATACTAGATCTTTAGGTGTTCCTCCAGTGCAACATCCTTCCTTACTATATGTAGGCTTTCTGTAAATTCATATGGAAATGTAAATAAGTACAAAATAACCTATGAAAGGTTGAATTTTTTTCTCTAAATTCAAATTTTAATCTTAACTAAACAAAATCATAAGGATTGATTTTATGAAATATGATATAATTATTTAAATTCATACATGTCGGATAACTCTCTCAAAGTGAGTTATGTAGGGCAATATTGATAATAGAAACACTTAAATCATGATAAAATCTCATTAATTTCAAAAAAGTTTCATCTTAAGCTTCAAAGTTTATTGTAGACCGTTATTAAGCAAAGATTTAAACATTCTTGGTCAAGAACTTTTAGGAAATGGAGTTGGAACTGTAGCAATAAAGAAGGGGAAAGAAGTTAAGGAAATTATGTAGAAGATTGCAGTGCCCATGCACTATTGTTTTAGCACTTAAGCACAAAAAATAAAGACTTAGCACCTAGGCACCACAAAAATGATGTCCAAGCATCAGAACCATAAATATGGCTCTTTAAAATGTTCATATGCCTCATACAAGTATTCCAAATCAAACTACTGAAAGTTAAAGATATCTTTAAGTAATTTCTCTATTTTAGTATGAGAGAAATATCTATTTAGAAATTTTTGCCCTAGTTGAGCCCAAGTTGTAATGGATCTACTAGGTTGTGAGTCTAACTAATCCTTGGCCCTACCTTCTAGGGAGAATCTGAAAAACCCAAGGCTGATGGCTTTTGAAGGAATGCAACTTACCTTGAAGTTATCACAAATTTCTAGAAAGGTTCTTAGATAAGCATTAGGATCCTCAGATGGTAAGTCATTGAATCAGTTCTCTTTTAGCAATAGCATAGTGGCAGAATCGATTTTAAAGTTAATGTTACAAATTTTGGGCCTAGCTATGCTTGACTAAATTCCTTCAAAGGTTAGCACGATATAATCTATGACCTTTCTTCGTATAGGTGCATCATCATTCTGGTTGACAACATGGGTATGATTGTCAGCCACTAGTTTAGGTGCTCCACTGCTATTGTCTGCCATAACAAGTGATTCTTCCTTTTGATTCTTGGATTGGTTTCTATTCTTCTACAAGTTCCTTTAATTTTAGAGTCCAAGGGTAGAACTTATGCTTTTCCATGTGTACACAAGCATGAGTGCCTAAAAGATTGGCCATGAAAAAACACTAGAGATAATGCAGAACTCTTAATAATACCTTCAGTAAAATTAAAAAACCAAGTTCCCAGCAATGACACCAAAAACTTCGCTGATATCTATACACGCAAGTGCACGTGATCGTGATAAGTAATAAAGAATGAGTAAGATAACATTCCTACAAGGACTTGGCTCTAATTCTGGGCTGATACTACCATTAAGCTTTGAATTCAAGTAAATAGATTGAATGATTGATTGAATAACTAGACAATAATGCAAAATTTAGTAAATAATCAATTAAATGGGTCTAGGACTTTGACTTCACCTCAATGTGCAATTACTTTGTATTGACAGTTACTTCTTTCCTAAGTTTTGAATTAAACTACTAACCTAGGGATTCAATTATTTATGAAGTTCTGTCAAATCATCATAAACATAATTACTTCCTTTAACTCCTTATATTTCTATGAAAGCCAGCTGAGAAGACAGTTGATACAAAAGTGCTCCCCTACTCATGGTTATCTAAGAGAATCAAGTACTGTCGTCTTGACTGCTAATTGCTATACTTACTACTCTTTCAGTATGCAAACAGAAATTATCTTTATCCAATTCTTCATTTAGGGTTTCCCTGTCGAGTTAGCCTAAATGCCAGTTTAATTCTAAGGTGATCAAGCTTAGAAAATCATTAAGGGCTGAATGAAAATAAGTAAATTGAATTTAGATCATCAATTAGAAAATATTGTCATACAAATGTAAGCCCACAAAGGGTTCAGTTAAAATCCTAGATAAAACCTACTTAGCCTCCCATAGGCATTAGTACAAATTTAGAATACACAAAAAGGCATAAAGAATACATAATACAAAAGAAGAGGGAGATATTCAGAAGGGGAAAAGCTCTATACAAAGCCTTCACTTTGAAACCAACCCTTCTTTAGCAACTCTCAACTTCAAACCACTCTTTAAGTGTTTAGAACACTTCTCCATATTTGTGTACCAAGTTGCTTACCTTTTGGACCATACATATGCTTCAGTACCCTAAAAGTGTTTAGAATTCAGGTGCCGGGATGCTATTTTCTAGAGAATCGACATCTATGTGCTGGAATTCTGGTGCCTAGGTGAGGTAAAATTCACTGTAGAAATGCACATTAGTGCTTAGACATTGAATTTTTAGAGCCCGAGCATTGAGTCTTTAGAATTGGTGCCCGAGCGCAAGATTTCTTATGCTTAGGTGCTAGAATCTTCATTTTTCCTCTCTTCTTTTCTTGTACTTTTCTTGCTCCATTTCCTAAAGATTCATCACAAAAGATGCTTAATTCTTAGCTTAATAATGGTCAAAGGTAAGTTTTCAAGTTATAGAAGAATTTTTTATGAAAAAAATGAGATTTTATTTATAATTTAAGTGTTTTTACTATCAATATTGTTCTAGATAACTTTCTTTTTTAGAGTTATTTGAACCTCTTCATGTAATAATTTTAACAAGGGTTAAAAAGCATTAGATTAATTATTAGTTCAATCCAGGCGCACAAGTAGCACTCCCAACTCCTTACGCAATTTATATTTCATTTTCTTTGCTATAATACTTTTATGATTATCGTTATTATTATTATTATTATTATTATTATTATTATTATTTATGCAATATTTTTCTTTTTAGTTTGATGATTTTTCAAAAGTGATTTACATAACTATATTGTGTATGGAATTGGTAAGGATAATTGTGAAATTATGTGCACATTTATGTATAATAGCCAGATTTGTTGATTACATGTAAATTCATCAAGAAATTATGTGTATGGTTATGTTCAATTGAGAAATTTGTTGATTCCATGTAAAGTTATCAGATTCTGTACATGCAATTTTTTTCCCATGGTTTTAAAAGGACTAGTTTAGAACATTATAAGCTAACAACATTTTTTTTTTAGCCCTTGGTGCACCTAGGAAATATCCAATAACAAGGTTATTGGAGATGTTAGTCCATTGTAATGGACATCACACGTGGATAGGATGGTTGATTATTGTCGTGAGCAGAGGTCTCATGCCAGTTGGTTATTTGCCCCCAAAGTGCTTTGTGCCCTAGCCAATTGTGATTTACCCTTTGGGCCATGAAACATCCATATTTAGCAATTTTTAATACTAGATAAATTGGATTATTTAAGGAAAATTTAGAAAGAATTAAACAAGAACAAATCTTTCTAGATGAATCATTTAAAGAGAATAGCCTATAGCTTAATTTTAAAGTTTAAGGGCAAACTCATAATTCTTCACTTTAAGCAATTAGGAAGTTAGGGGCATAATGATAATTTCACACTTTTGATAGACTTTAATAATATTTATAAGTAGATAAACAAATCAAAATCTAATATACAATGACTATAGCAAATTTTACGCAGAATTTAGTCATATTTAAAGTAGAATTTTTCTAAGTCATTAAAGCCTTGAAAAACATCTTGATAAGAAAAAGACTAATATTGCCCTAAATAAAAATCTAAGTCTCTGACAAATTATACTGTTAATAAAAAAATAGTATAAGTGAACATATCTCAAAAGTAGAGCCAAATCAAAGGAAGTTAAGAAGGAAAACAAAGACAGTAGGGGTGCTAACCACTAAGAGTAAACAATAATTTAACCACTAGGGCAAAATGGTCATTTTGAAAAATGCCAAGGGTAAAATGGTAAATTGAAATGGAGGTGTGACATCCTTAAATACTAATCAAGTAGATACATACATATTCATGCCCATAGATTATGACCACATACTAATAAAATATTGAGGAAAAGTATCTAGGGACTAAACTAAAAATTTCTATTTAAATTTCTACTACACGAACATACTTAAAAATTAAGTAAGTATTATTTTAGCTTAAATCACATGTGGACATTAAGAGATAATCCTAGAGATCATAGTCATATAATTAAGGCCCATAATATACATATATAAATTTTAATCCTATAATCCACATGCTAGGCCCACATTATACCTAATGGATTTTAAGCCTATTACTCACCTTGATTTGGACTTTTCTAAAAGTTTTATTACCTAAGCCTAAACTTACAAAATTTTAAACTATGGAATTTCAAATCTTTAAACATGAAATGTGTGGGACCCACCACTATCATGGTGTCTCGTTGAAAATTTTACCAACATCCACTCACACATGCTCCTATACAAGGATATCATAAGTGCTTTCTTTTCAAGAACACATATTGGCTAACCAAATTCCAATCATGGTCACATCACACTTCTACCTATTTCCAAGGTTGTCTACACATTCCACTAAGTAAGACTTACATGAAAATATTAACTTGTCTCCTCCATGCCATTTTCCCATGCAATCATTTCAAAAAGTGTCCAATAACTAAACACCTCAAATGTCATAAATCCATCAATCTTCCAATAATTTAAATTGCACATCATTACCATCAAATTTCAACCAATCAAGCCTATTGTGCAATTCTAAGATAACTTTCTTATTCTTTATGCTATACTTTTGTGATATCAAATGCTAGTCAACTATTGTCCAATCAATCATGCTTATATTATCCATGCAACTACCACATTTTCCTAGCCTAAATGCATGCTCTTCTCAGCCAAAGGGGTTGCTTAACCCAATGGGATTTTTTTTTCCTAAATTGGTCATTAAGATCAACATTAAACAATTTAATATGCTTGCCTCTCTCCTTTAGCTCATAGAATTGTCATCTAGCTCCTTAATTTACCTCTTTTAGGTTTCCATCCTTGAAAACTCCAACTTGTCTTATCTTGTCATGCATCTCGGCCAAGAGACTCATTTATCCTATCAAGATTCAATTTGACATATTACATGCAACTACTCTAGTTTAAGGTATGCCTTATCCATTTCCATTACCTTTTTCCAATTCCAACAATGATAAGACCTATGACCTTATGCTATTTCCCATGTTTAACGTAATTGTTTCATGGTTAACTTCCTCCCTCTTGGATTCTTCACCTAGGTGATAAGCATGTTGAGCTTGATTAATTTTATTATATTAAGCCTATGTAACATGTGCAAACCACTACTAAATGGCATATTAGACTTGTTTACTATATCCATATATTCTCATTACTAATTTAGCCTAGGTTTAATGTGTAACTTTGTTCATTAAAACCCTAGGATAGTCTCAGCCACATAGCTCCTTTAATTCATTTAGACAATTTGTTAGATAACATTACTTAACTATTCAATTAAGTACTAGGCTCATATCATATTAGCTTCCATTGACCTAAATTAGTCTATATTCATGCTCAGCCAAAGACAATTCTAGTTCCTCTAACCTCAGTAGGAAGGAGAAAACTAGTTGGGTTTTAGGTGAAGTTAGAATTAAAGGCTCTTATTACCATAGGGCTATAATCTAACTTTAATGATAGTAGCTTGTCCAACCCAACATTTGAGAAAACATCAAATAAAGAAAAACTTTTATTTTGAAGAAATTAGAGATTTAGACACTTACTTTAGAGAACATTCCTTTGTTAGAAGTTCTCAATGAAGGCAACCTTTTGTGAACGTGAAGATAAGAGTGGAGGAAGACTAGAGGATAATCCACTTAAGGGATTCTTGGTTCTTGGATGCTTGGTTGAATGTCTCTATGCCATTAATGATTAAGAAACTCCTAAGAGAGGCAAGAATGGTGAGGATTTCGAGTGGGAGGGGGAGAAGAGTAAAAATTCCTATTTGAACCGATTAAACCCTTGAATATGGTGATTAATTAGTGAATTGAACAAATAGGAAACAAAATTCTAAGATTTGGGGGGATTGGTCGAAAATTGGAGTGCAAGAAAGATAGGAGAGTAGTCGGCTGGGGACAATAGTGTTTGGTATGAAAAATTAGGTCTTCGACTGCTCTAAATAACGAATTCTAACATTGCCTAATCGACTGGTCCTTGACTCCTAGTCAACTGTCAAACCAATTTTCTCTCAGGGTTGCTCTCTAAAGCCTCCCAGTTAATTGGCCTTTGGCCTCCAATCGACTATCAGGTTACAAAGAGAAGCTAATCAACTGGCCATTCTGTGGCAGTCAATTACACCCTTACAAAGAGTCCTCAGTCAGCTGCTCTAGCCTCCCTGAGTTGTTGACCTCACTCCGAAGCCCATCAGTTGACTATTGTCCCTATAGCAGTCGACTAGTCAAAGCATAAAGTGACTAAATGATCAATTTTGGACCCATTTTCTTACTTTTTAGTGAGAATTACACCTATATATTCACTCAAGCTATTTCTAACTAATTGAAAGTAATTATTATGCTAATGAAGGAGATATCACAAAGAATTATCATAAATAAAACAAATTGAGACCACTTTAATGCTTAAGTTAGTGAATATTCTCCTTAAGCAAATGGCGAAATCTTTCAGCTGAAAGAGGTTTAGTGAATATATCAGTAAGTTAAAATTCAATTTGGACAAATTCAAGCCTAACATCATTCCTTTGGGCATGATCTTTAATAAAATGATGCTAAATTTCAGTATGTTTAGATTTTGAATGCATAATGGGATTCTTGGTAAGGTTTATTGCTCTGATATTGTCACTTCTGATTGGAATCTCTTTAAGATATACACCAAGATCCTCTAGTTATTTCTTCATCCAAAGGATTTGAGCACAACAATTGCCAACTGCAACTTACTTAGTTTTAGTAGTGGATAATGCTTTACTATTTTGTTTCTTACTAAACCAAGAAATAAGAGAATTTCCAAAGAATTAGCATGTGCCACTAGTGCTTTTTTAATCAGTTTTACAACCAGCAAAATCGACATATCTATGTTTTGAGATGTCATAAGGTTGTCCATTTTCATTAGCATCCATCTTTGTTGTAGATCTCATTAGAGTGTCTTCGACTTTGATATTTTCAAATCCAAATTTCTTAAGTAATTCCTTGACATATTTGGATTGACTTATGAAATTTCCTTGTTGCTTCATTTGAAGACCCAATAAGAATGTAAGTTCCTCCATCATAGACATTTCAAATTCTCTTTTCATCATGTCAGCAAATTCTTTGCATAGAGTTTTATTAGTAGCACCAAATATAATATCATACACGTAGATTTGAACAACTAAGATAACTTTTCTCATTCTTTTGAAGAATAATGTTGTATCAACCTTGCTTCTAAAGAAATCATTCTTGAATAGAAATGTACTAAGCCATTCATACCATGCTCAATGTGCTTGGTTAACAACATATGGAGTTTTTCTCAATTCGAATACATGATTTGAAAGATTTTGATCATCAAATCCTAAAGGTTGTTCAATATATACTTCTTCCATTATGCATCCATTGGAAATTTCACTTTTAACATCCATTTGATATAACTTAAAATCATTTATACATGCAAAGGCAAGTAGCATACGAATTACCTCTAGTCTAGCTATTGGTGTAAAGGTTTCATCATAAGAAAATCCTACTTCTTGATTGTAACCTTTTACAACTAGTCTAGTTTTATATCTAGTTACAATTCGAGATCCATGAATCTTGTTTCTAAAAGCCATTTACTGTCAATGACTGGATGACTATTAGGTCTAAGGACAAGTTTCCATACTTGAATTATTTCAAATTGAATTAACACTTCTTGCTAACTAAGACCTAATACTCATCTTTCATAGCTTCATTAATTCCATTTGGTTCAACTTGAGATAAAAATGCTTGATGATTACTGATATTTCCAAGAATGTTTCGAGTTGTTACCGCTTTGGAGACATCACCAATTATTTATTCAGGTGGATGATCCTTTTAAAGTTCTATGCCTTTGGAAGATTCTGAGTAATATCTTCCCCCATTTCTTGATAAGATTTTTCATGCAAGGAGGATTGTTCAACTATCTTAGTAGACTTACTTTCATTCTTGATTTCTTGAGCTCCTTGTTTGTCATTTATTATAAGCTGATCAAATTTTACTACAATTTCTTCACAAGATACCTTTCTTTCAACAGGGTCAAATTCATCAAAATTTACATGTATAGATTCTTCTACAATCATAGTTCTATTATTATATACTCTAAATGCTTTGCTAGTACTAGAGAATCCTAAGAAATTACTTCATCAAATTTTGCACTAAACTTATCAAAATTGTCTTTTTCATTATTAAGCACAAAACATTTACAATTAAACACATGCAAATAGGGAAATGTTAGGTTTTCTTCCTTTGTATAATTCTATTCATGACATAACATGCAGTGTTTACTCCATCTACCCAAAAGTACTTAGGAAGACTTCTTTCATTAAGCATTGTTCTAGCCATTTCCTCTAAAGTTCTATTCTTTCTTCCTACAACTCCATTTTGTTGTGGAGTTCTACTTGTAAATAAATTATGCTTAATTCCATTTTCATCACAAAATTTCATAAACAAGTTCTTTTCAAATTCTCCTGCTTGATCACTTCTTTTTCTCATAATGATCATGTCTTCTTCATTTTGAATGAACTTTGCTAATTTCAAACAGATTTAAAAGCTTGATCTTTGTGAGATAAGAAAAGTGTCTGAGTAAATTTCCTCCATGATTCATGGCCCTAGATGGTCCAAAAAGATCCATGTGAAGTAATTGTAGTGGTCTAGTTGTGGAGACATTCCCTTTGGATTTAAAAGAGCTTTTAATTTGTTTTCCCTTCTGACAAGCATCACACTGTTCGTTTTTATCAAATTTTAATTTAGGCAGTCCAACTACAAGATCTTTCTTAGTAAGCTTTTCTAATACACTCGTAGTAGCATGAGTAAGTCTTCTATGCCATAGCCAACTTTCTTCATTAACACTCATCAGACATTTTGAATCAATAGTAGGGGCATCATCTAAGTCAATAACATACACATTATTAACTTTATGTCCTTTAATATGGTTTTTTTTTCATCTAAATTTTTAACTAGACAGTGTTTTGAATCAAATATGACTTTATTATTTTTATCACATAATTGACTAATGCTAAAAAGATTATGGTTCAACCCTTCAATAAGAAGTTCATTGTCAATTGAAGTGAAAGAGTTCGTACTAACTTTTCCTATACCAATCATTTTTCCTTGTCCACTACCTCTAAATATGACATTTCCTCCATTCTTTGGTTGAAAAGAAATGAACTTGAATTTAACTCTAATCATATGTTTAGAGCATCTGTTATCGAACTACTATTTAGCTTCAATAGCCTTCATAAATACCTGTAGAAATATTAAATTTTATTTTGAGGTACCCAATTCTTGTTAGGTCCTTGAATGTTAGTTGTTCCCTTAGGAAGCCATATTTTCTTTCCTTCCAGAATTTTGTTCCTTCTGTAAGAACAAGTATAGGATCCATGTCCCTTTTGATCACAATAGAAGCATGTAATAAAATGAGTACTGGTCATGAATGCTAGAACAAAGAAATTTTTATAATATTTATGTCTTTTGTTAAGATTGTATTCAAGACCTATCTTACCAAACACACATATTTCTTTTCCAAGCAAAATATTTAAGTTATATTTTTCCTTTGTAAACTTTGCAAGAGTGTTTACCAAATCTTTATTTTCTTTTTGTAGAAGTTCACAATTACAAGTAAATTTTGCAGCTATATTTTGTTAAAGAAAGATTTTCTTTTTGAAAGCCTATGTAGTTATACTTTAATGTTTAAGTTTTTTTTTTACTAAAAACGCTTTTATTTGAAGTAGTGAAACATTTTCTCCTTTCTCTTTTTCTAAATCATTTTCAAGAGATATTCTTTGAGAAATTTATAGCTTTTGCCATTTTAAGAAATTCATTAAACACATTTTGTAGTTCTTCATATGAAGGAAGAGAATTCAACTCATTTTCTTCTTTTGCCATTAGGCAGAGGTCAGCTTATTCATCATCTTCAGTTTCTAAGTCTTTATCACTTTCTCCCTAAGTAGCTGATAGGTAAGCTTTTTTTCTTTTCTTTTCCTTTCTTTCTCTTTGTGTTGTCCTGCTTCTTCAGAAATTAAGGACATTCCCATCAGATATGCCATGGTCTTTTATATTCATAGCAATGGGGATGTTCTTTGTTTTTTTAACACCTTCTAAATGGTCTCCTTCCATTGATTTTTTGGTTGTTAAATAATCTTCCAAATTTCTTAACAAAAAGATTAAGGGTTTCTTCATTAGTTGCATCCAAAGAATCATTGTTGCATTCTTCCTCTTCTAGATATATTGATGTTACTTTGAGAGCAAAACCCTTCTTCACCTTATCTTGTTCCTCAAGGAGTTGTTTTATCCTTGGTTCATGTTCTTAAAGATTACCAAAGAAAGTTACAACTGATTTTACTGATGGACTTTTAGCTTTTTCGATGGTTGTTACCTTTGGTTGCGATTCTATAGGGAGTGAGTTCATGATCTTGTATGCTTGATCTGCTTGTGAGTATATCTTCCCTAAAGCTGCCAAATGATTAACAATGTGAGTAAAACATATTTACATTTCTTTAATAGTGTCTCTAAGATTCATTTTTTATAACTCTTTGAAAGAAAGTTATCTAGAACAAAATTGATAGCAAAAACACTTAAAATATAGATAAAATCTAATTGATTTCAAAGAAATTTCATTTATATCTTGGAAACTCACCTTTGACCATTATTAAGCATAGATTTGGGCATTTCTTGTGATGAATTTATAGGAAGCAAAGAATGGAGGAAAAAGTGAAAAACAAGAAGATTCCAACACCTGGGCATCAATTCCAAAGACACAGTGCCCAAGTGCCAAATATCTCGCTCATGGGCACCAAATTTGCACTTTGAAAATTTGCTGTTTTGAATAGTAATGCCTAGGCGCCAGAATTCCAATGCCAAACAATGCCAAGGCACTAGAATTCCAGTGCCAGAGCACCAATTTTCTATGAAAATAATGCCCAGGCACCATTATACATGTGCCAAGGCGCCAAAACCAGAGAAATGGTGCCCAGGTGCCAAATGGGCCTTGCCCAGGCGCACGAAAAAAACCCTAATTTGCTTTAATGATTGAAGGTAACATACTCAACCCATACTCCACTTTTAAGGTTTTAAGGCCTATTTATAGGTCCTAAAGGCAAGCAGCAAGACTTCCAAGTAGAGAGGAAGCATAGAAATGAGTGGAAATCACTTCAGGAGAAATCTAAGTTGAAAGTTACTTAGGAAAGAGGTAGTTTCAGAGTGAAGGCTCTATATATAGAGTTTTTCCTTTCTAAACACCTCCCTCACTCCACCTTCATGTATTCTTACTACTTTTCTTTGTTACCATGATCTATTGTAAGGCCCATTAGAGGCTAGCAGGTTTCATATGATATTTTGGCTAAACCTATTGTGGGATTACTTTTGCATGACAGTATTTTCTTATTGATGTTCTGAGTTCAGTTCACTTATTTTCGTTATGCTCTTAATGCTTTTTTTAGCTTGATCACCTTAGAATTAAATTGGCATTTAGGCTAACTCAAAAGAGGAACTCTAAATGAAGAATTGGATGAACATAATCTCTGTTTGCATGCTTAAAGAGTAATAAACATAGCAATTAGTAGTTAAAATGACAACACTTGACTATCTTAGATGACCAAGATTAGGTTAACACTTTACATCAACTGTCTTCTCAGTTAACTTTCATAGAAATATAGGGAGTGGGGGGAAACAGTTGGGTTTGTGATGATTCGACAAGACTTCATAAGTAATTGAATCCCTAGGTTAGTACCAATTCATAACTCAGGAAGAAGTAACTATCAATACAAAGTAACTACACATTGAGGTGAAGTCAAGGTGCTAGATTCATTTAGTTGTTTATTTACTCAATTTTACATTATTGTCAATTTATTCAATTATACACTCAATCCATTTACCTGATTTAAAAGTTTGATAATAGAATCAGTCCAGAATTAAATCCAAGTCCTTGTGAGAATAATATCTTACTCATTCTTCATTGAAGTAAAATTATTGATGCAAAATTCATTGGAGAAGCGGATGAAATTATTAAGGTAAAGGCTCTTTTTAGGATTTTTGGAATTTATTTATTTACTATTTTTGGACTTTCTTGAAATTAGAATTCTTTTTTTTTTTTTTTACTTTCCAAAAGAAATGAAATTATTAATGGGAAATATTTTTAGACTTTTAGATTCATATTTTTTGGATTTTCCAAAATTAGGATTTTGTTTTAATTTCTGAAGGGGTTTTTGGTTTACAAATTACAAGCAAAATAAATAATCTTTAAATCTTAAATGGAGGCTAAGGTCTCATATGGCTTTTACTAATTAACTCTTAAATGCCTATGGAGACTAATGATCTCATATGACCTTTGAGAATTATTTAAATTCATTATATTTCTGTGTATTTAATTATTCATTTAGGAAAACGCATATTAACTTTTGAAACCTAAGGAAACCAATATCCCATATAATCTCTACTTGTTAGCTCTTAAATGCTTATATAGAGTAATCATCTCACATGATGACCTTCAAAAAAAGGACAAATGAAGTTATTTTAGCAATTCAAAATTATTTGATCTTATTACTACTTATTTGTATTTACTTATTTATTTAGGAAATCATGTATTAAGTTTCAAAACCTAAGTAGACTATGTCAAAGGAGGCACCTACCATAGAAAAAAATAAAGGTGGTTGGTGGCCAACCATTAAGAAACAAAGGAAAAATTTTTGTAATTGCAATTTAGTCCTTTGAAAATTGCATTGAAGCTCTTCATCATTCCTTATAAGTAGAGAGCTTCAAAACCTCATTTTTTACAACTAAGAAATTAGCTATCCTATATAGAGCGAGAGTTTTGAGATATATAAAGTTATGAGATTAGTATTCTCCTATTAGCAAAAGATATAAAAATAATGTATTATCTTTGCTATATAAAAAGAATGAGTAACTCTTATTTTTCTTACAGTAAAGCCCTTTCTTCCTTATCCTTAGTTTTTACCTTATTGGGGTTTTCATGTAAAATTCTATGTGTCATCTCAAATTATTTGCTATAGTTTTGCTTCTATCCAATGTGTATTTTCTCTACAATTAGTATCATAGCCTATTTAGGTGTGTTATTATCTACTTAGTGTATGCTATGTGGCTACCACTGATATAATGGATCCGTCACATAAAAAAATAAGTATGATTACTTTCTCCCATTATAAGGTACTGGGTAATATTCACGTGTACAGTGCATTATTTATATGTACAATTATTGTTCATAAAAAATAGTGAGAGCAATTTTTGCTCATAAATAGATAATGATTGAAGCAATGGCAGCAAAATTTCTTATTGAAAAGTTCAACGGCAATAGTTTCTCACTACAAAAGCTGAAGATAAAGGCTATCTTTCGAATATATAATTGTTTTACGGCTATTAATAAAAGGCCAGTAGAATTCACAAATGAAAATAAGTGGAATGAGATGGACGAGAATGTAGTTACAAATCTTCATCAAGCACTTGTAGATGAGATATTGTCCAATATAGAGGAGAAGACAGAGGAAATTTAGGATCATTAGACTAAATTGTACAAGTTTAAGTCATTACACAATAAAATTTTCCTTGAAAGGAAATCTACGAATCTTGGAAACTACTTCAGTGACATGGCACATCAACACTTTGAATACTCTATTTTCTTAACTCACACCATTTGGTCACAAAATAGAGTCGAATGAACATGTTGAAATTCTGGTTCAAAGTCTACTAAATTCCTATGACCAACTCATCATCAACCTAACTAATAATGTTCTTATGGACTACCTAGTTTTCGATGACAGTGCACCCACTATTTTGGAAGAAGAAAATCGGTGCAAAAACAAGGAAGACAAATTGATTTGTTCATAACAAGCGGAAGCTTTAGCAATGATAAAAGGGAGATCAATAGAACATGGTTCAAGTGGAACTAGAATCAAGGTAGATCAAAATTAAAGAGCAAGAAGAATATTAGGTGTTTCAAATGTAATAAAAAGGTACATTACAAAAATGATTGTTAGCATTTAAAGAAGAATGCAGAGGACAAAGGCAAGGATACCGAGTCGTCAAGTGCTTAGGGAAGCATTGCAAGTACCTCAAATGATGGAGAAGAATTCTACAGTGAGGCAGCAATAGTTGTAGATGACAGAAAAAGGTTTAGTGATACATGGCTTGTAGACTAAGTAGCAACATGATATATGACCCTACAGAAAGAATGATTCCACTGATATAAATCTATTTATGGAGGATATGCGTTTATAGAAGATGATCATTTCTTAAAGATTTCTAGAATAGGCACCATTAAACTAGAAATGTATGATGGTACAACTTGAACCATCTAGGAGGTCTGACACGTGAAGGGTCTCAAGAAAAATCTATTGCCTTTAAGACAATTTTATAGTAATGGGCACTAAGCCTAGATATAAGATGACATTCTGAAAGTTATTAAAGGTCGCTTGTAGTTATGAAAGCATAAAATATAGAACATATCCTTAAAGGAGAAACACAGCAACAAAGAGAAGTTTCATTCGCATCAACTAATCCTGCAGTTATGGAATCAACGACGTCATGGCACCATTAACTTGGCCACATGTCAGAACGTGGATTGAAGGTTCTTACATAATGGAATCTTCTTCTGAAACTCAAAAAGGTTTATCTACCTTTATGTGAACATTGTGTTACCAGTAAGTAGTATAGGTTGAAGTTTAGTAGCTCTAAAGAGAGAAGTAAAGCTATCTTAATCCTAGAGTACTTTGATGTTTAGCAAGCACCATTCTTATCCCTGGGAGGTGCAAAGTATTTTTTTTCATTCATTGATGACTACTCTAAGAGATGTTGGTGTATAGAGATGTGTTTAAAGTTTTCAAAACTTTCAAAGTGCATATGTAACGGAATTTGAGAAAAGGATCAAATGCTTGAGAATAAATAATGGAAGAGAATACACCAGCGATGAATTTAATCCTTGCTGTCAACAACAAGGTATCAAAAGGCAATTTATGGTGGCATATACTCCATAAAAAAATAGAGTGGCAAAGTGGATGAATAGGACTTTTTTAGAAAAGACAAGGGTAATTTTAAGAACTGTTGGATTAGCCAAGTCATTTTGGGCAGAAGCAGTCAAGATAACTTGCTATGTGATCAATCAGTCACTATTAACAGTAATTGACCTAAAGACCCATATAGAGATATGGACTAGGAAGCCAGTTGATTATACAAACCTCCATATGTTTAAAAGTTTATGATGTACAATGCTTAAGAAATTACAAAGCTAGATCCAAAATCTAAAATATGCTTATTCTTAGGATATGCTGGCAGAGTAAAGGGATATCGCCTATTGGATCCCACTAACCACATGGTTATTGTCAGTAAGGATGTCATCTTTCCTAAAGAAAAATAACATATACATGAAGGTGATAGCACTTTAAAAGAAATAGTAAAGACCACTATTAAATTCTTCTGAAGTAGCACCAAACTACAATGAACAAGAACAATATGATCTTATGACTCCACAAGTTTGACGGTCAACTCAGGAAAGGAAAGAACCAGTTAGGCACTCAAATTACATTATGGAAAGAAATGTTACATACTATCTACTAGGAGAAGATAGAGAGCCTTTGATTTTTTGAAAGGCTATGGAAAGCTCAAAAGCTTCTCTATGGTTGGTAGCAATGCATGAAGAAATTGAAGCCCTCCATAAGAATAAAACATGGGATCATGTTCCACTACTAAAAGGATGAAAGGCTAATGGGAACAAATGGGTGTACAAGATCAAGAGAGCCAGTGATGATCAAGTTGAATGATATTGTGCTAGACTAGTAGTAAAAGGATTTGCTCAAGAAAAAGGTGTTGATTACAACAAGATAGTTTATCCAGTTACTTGACTCACAATGATTCAAGTGGTCTTAGTAATATTTGTTATATTTGACTTACATCTAGAGCAGTTAGATGTAAAAACAACATTTCTTCATAGAGATCTTGAAGAAGAAATCTATATACTTTAACCAGAAGGGTTTGAAGATAAAGGAAAAAAGAACTTGGTTTGTAGGTTGAAGAAATCTCTATATGGTCTTAAACAAGCACTAAGATGTTAGTATAAGAGGTTCAATTCATCATAAGCCTTGGATACAACAGACTTAATTCAGACTCTTGTGCATATATTAAGAGGTTTGGTGGAAATGATTTCATTATTCTGTTGTTGTATATAGACAACCCGCTAATAGCAGGCCCTAACAAATATCATATCAATGAATTAAATGGACAATTAGCTAGGGAATTCAATATGAAAGACTTGAGATTGGCAAATAAGATTCTAAGCGTGCAAATTCACCAAGATAAAAATAATAGGAAGATTTAGCTTTCCTAAAATAATTATTTAAAGAAGATCTTGCAACGCTTTAATATGCAAGATTGTAAGCCAATCTTTACCCCACTTCCTATTAATTTCAAGTTATCCTCAAGTATAAGTCCTAGTAGTGAAAAAGAGAGAAAGGAAATGTCTCGAGTGTCTTACGTATCAACAATGGGTAGCTTAATGTTTGCTATGATTTGCACAAGACCAAACTGGCTAGTCAATATATGGCAAATCTAGGGCAAAACCATTAAAATGATGTAAAAGGGGTCCTAAGATACATTAAAGGGACCACAGAGGTTGCATTGCATTATGGAGGATTAGATTTCACCATTAGAGGCTATACAAATTCAAATTTTATAAGTGATTTTGACAATAGCAAATCCACCAATGGTTATGTGTTTACTTTTGCAAGTAGAGCTACAAGATAGGTTTCAAAACTACAATCTATTATGGCCATTTCAACGACAAAGGCAGAATATATTGTAGCAACACAAGCTAACAAAGAAGCAATCTGGTAATAAATACTATTGAAAGAGCTCGAGTACAATCCCGAGAAGATTACACTATTATGTGATAATCAAAGTGCTCTCGACTTGGCAAAGAATGTGACATTCCATTCTAAGACAAAACATATACGAGTTCAATATCACTTTGTCTAAGAAAATGTGGAAGAAGGAAGTGCAGATATACATAAAATCCATACTAAAGATAACATAGTATATGCACTGACAAAGCCGGTGAACATTGATATGTTCATATAGAGTAAATCTTCTATTGGCCTAGTAGAGACGTGAGAAATAGGAGATGGCAAGGAAGGAAGAATGGTGTGAAATTTTATTGATTCTCAATTAAATCTTCAAGTGGGAGATTGTCAAAGGAGGCACCTACCATAGAAAAAAAAAAAAGGTGGTAAGTGGTTAACCATTGAAAAAAAGGGGGGAAAATTTTTGTAATTATAATTTAGTCCTTTCAAAATTGCATTGAAACCCTTCATTGTTCCCTATAAATAGAGAGCTTTAAAACCTCATTTCTCATAACTAAGAAAGAAGCAATCCTATATAGAGAGACTTGTGAAATAATTCTCCTATTAGCAAGAGATATAAAAATATTGTATTATCCTTGCTATATAGAGAGATTAGGTGTAACTCCTATTTTTCTTGTATTGAAGCATTTTCTTCCGTGTCCATGGTTTTTACCCTATTAGGGTTTTCCACATAAAATTTTATGTGTCATCTCAATTATTGCTGTAGTTTTGATTCTATCTAATATCCATTTTCTCTACAGATGAAAGTCTCACATGGTCTACTTGTTTATTCTTAAGTGTGTGAAGTGACTAATAATCTCACATGACAACTTTTTAAAATAATTCTTGCAACATAAAAAATATTTCAATTTTGGAACTTTGAAAAAAAATCACGTCTTGAAATAATTCTAAAATAATTCTTGTAGCATAGGAATTGTTCCTTTAACTCTTGCCTTGGTATTTTCATCAACTCATGACTTAGGGAAACAAATAGAAAAGGAGATTAAACCATTAGTTTTCCATTTAAGAATGACATGTGCCAGACCAAAACTAAGAACTTATAAAAAACTAAAGGTAAAAAAGATAAATTACAAACCTGACAAATGAAGAAAGAAATACTAAAACAAAAACCAAAGATTCATTTTAGCTTGTACATATAAACAAATGAATAAATGAATAAAGAAAAAGATTAAACCATTAGCTATCCCTTCAAGAATGACATGTATTAGACTAAAAATAAGAACTCAAAAATAAAGGTAACAATAGAAATAAAAAAAAATACAAACCTGATAAATAAGAAAATAAAGAATAAGACAAAAGTCAAAAATTTAGTCTAACATGTACACATGAACAAATGCAACAACTTTATTCAGTTTACTTTAGTATCTTTTACCTCATTATCTAGCTTTAATTCCATTCACTTCCAACCACATTGAGTGCTAAAAGGTTTAGGAATAACTTAAGTCAAAAGATTAAACAAAGAGTATTTTCATGCATCATATAAACGTAACAAACAAGATACTATTTTATCATAAGAGACCAACACCTACGAAAATAATATCATTTCTATCACCCACATTTATGAACCTCACACCGGCTTATTCATATTTCTTCACCCAAACCATAGATGTCAGGATTCTTATTGTGACTTTTAAATATGACAATTTGATTCCCAAACCCTAATAAAAACCACACAAGCATAAAGGACTTTCCTACGACTGTTACTTTGCTCTTCAAGGTTGGATCACTTCCCCTGGCTGTTTGTCATCTTTGTCTCTTCCTTAATCCTTCTCTCACTCTGTTCAAGGGTCATGATATTTCATACTCAAGTACTCATTCAACTCCGTATATTAGCACCATGTCCAAGCTCCCTTTGTGGTTATCTAGCATGAACAAAATAGAGGTGTTGTGCCCACGGAAAGCTTGATTCCCTTTGTTCTATGCTTCCTTCATTGGTCTTTATTATAGTTTAGCCATAAACATGTTAAACAAGATAACCAACACCCAAGAAGGGAGTGAATTGGGTGTTTACAAAAATTTTTGTTCTTTTCAAAATTGCTTTATAAAATACTTGTTATGAAGGATACTTTGAAGAGTATAAAGCAAAACAACAATTATATGAATTAAGAAAAGATTTATATTGATACCTGGAGTATAAGATAATAATATTTCTTCCTTAAAACATTGCACTCCACTATATGTAGTTAAACTTGATTCAAAAGCTTATTTTCATGTAAACTAGAACAACCATACAATCTCTTTAACAATGAGGTTGCTTGAAGTAGATATAGAAAAATGTATCAAGCAAATAATAACAATACATGAAGCAAAATATCAATAATAAAATAAAACATTAAATGAGCAACATAAATTGTAAAGAGTAAAGGGATAGAGAAGGAAAACTCCAAAATTTATCCTGATTCGGCTCCAACCTAAGCCTATATCCAGTCCCCAAGCTTCAATTTAAGATTTCTCTACTAATTCTACAAGTTTATTTGGGCACTTGTGAGCCTCTAGAACTTCAAATTTTGCTAGAGTTGTTTCTCACCTAAGAGATTCCTCACACTTTCTCTCCCAAGGGATATACCTCCTTTGTCTTATAAAGATTAAACATGAATAATGTTGCTTAAAGAAACTCTCTCAAAGAGAAGATATACAAGATGAAACTCTAATAACTTAAATGATAGAGACTAAGCAAGTGTTGGATCAGTGATGATTTTTCTCTCTCTTAAAGATGTTGAAATAAGTTTAAGATCACATTATAGCACTTAGCTCTTCTTCAAAATATGTTTGGAGGGTCATATATATAGAGTAATATGAAATATATCCATTATATAGTCGTTACACACACAAAAAAGCCATTATTTACTTTTAAAAAGCTATCCCTAATACTGCTAGTCAATTGCAAGGGGTCCCCTAGTTGACTATCAGCCAAAATATGACCGTTAGCTCAATTTTATGATACACTAGTCGACTTGCAAAGTGGGGCAATCGACTGGTCACTTACAATGACACAGACCCAAATTTAATAGTCATAACTTTTTCATTTTAAATTTGTTTTAAGAGAATGACCTATTTTTCAAAATTTCTTTAAGTCAATTTTTCAATGCAAAATGTTTCATATCAAAACTCAATATATTTTGGGAGATATGATAAAAAAAAATGACCAAAGGTTAGAATATAGTTTTACAAAAAATTCCCATCCTGTGACTCAACTTTAGATAGTCATAACTTTTTCATTTGAACTCCATTTTTAGTGAATGACATAATGATGAAAATTCCTTTGAGTCTATTTTCTAATGAAAAAAGTTTCATAACAAATTATTAAATAATTTTTGAGATATAAGTAAAAAAGTGACTAATAGTGAAAATATGATTTTAAGTAAAATCTATGTCTCACTATCTTTTGGGTCTAAACTTATATTTTGAAAACTAAAATGTCTTAAGTTAATAAATGCAAATATAAATCATTAAGTTTCACAAAATAACACAGGTTAGGACATCCTATATTTTAATTAATGATTGCCACTAAAATTCATTGACAAAGATAACACACAAAAAAATGTAATGGCGCAAAAAGTAAATTTAAAGTGGCATCTTAAATATTGTTGTACTTAAATAGGGAAAACCCTACAGCAGAGTATATATCTTGAAAAATACCAAAACTTTTAATAAAATTTTCTATCTTTGGAAAATAACTTATTTCCTCACTTTAATCTCAATACGATGCACTAATTGATATATACAGTACAATAGTACTATTAAAATACAACAAAGATAATATACTAAATTATTGTCTAAGAACTAAGTGTTTAATAAAACATTTGTACTAAACAACTTACATCAATAATATATTTGCAAGAAAAAATTTTATATATATTCCAAATAAATTACTACAAGTTTATAAAATACAAAATGATCAAAACTTTTTATTTTACAAAATTATATAACCAATTGGCTGAAATACTAAATTGTTATAATACAAATTTATACTAATCTACATGAAAGAATATTTAATTGCAACCATTTATTCTTGAAATAGGTTAACATATGTTAATACTTGAATATAATTACTAAAGTGGCAACCTCTTTGGAAATTTTGACGTAATACTATATAAACTATTCTTATGAACATTTTGTAATAAAAACATCAAATGACAAATTAATTAATTGTCAACAAAACTTTATTACACTTTTAAACTAGGTAAAGAAATTATAATATGTATTTCCAAATAAATCATTAACTTTCTTACATGTTAATATATTTCTAAGAAAAATATTTTTCTAATTAAATTATCATTTAGATTCTTTAAGAAACCAAATTGCTAGCTTTATCACTTGAAATATTATATACCAAGTTTTGTCAACCAAATACCATATCATAAAATAAACTAATAACTCATTTTTTTTTTTTTAATTTATGTAGTTTTGCACATAATCAATTAACATATTATAACTTTATATGCAACACCATAACATTACTATTTTAAATCTTTAAATAAGTACTTAATACTTTACATATCAAAATATATCCTTTTAATGTAAAGTAACTAATCTTATCCATCTTTAAGTAATTTCACTTACTTATAATACAAAATAAGTATATTCAAAATGATTGTAATGTTAGAACAAGGCAATCAACACCCAAGAAAGAGTGAATTGGGTGTTTACAAAAATTTCGATTCTTTTCAAAAGTTCTTTACAAAATACTTGTTATGAAGATTACTAGGAAGTGTATGAAGCAAAACTACAATTATATCAACCAAGGAAAGATTTATGTTGATGCTTGGAGTATGTATATATACATATATATATATATATATATGTATATATATATATATATATACACATCAACGTTTCAATTATTAATAACAAATGCAAAATATAGATACAATAATTCATAATATAAAATGTATAGGGATAGAGAATGCAAACTCAAAGATTCATTCTAGTTCGACTCTAACCCAAGCCTATGTTTAGTCCCCAAGCAACCTCTTGGGATTTTTCACTATCTCAATGATCAATTACAATGATCTGGGAGAACCTCTCCCTTAATTACAACTCTTAAGAAGAACTTTTTCCTAATCCTAAGCACTCGCTGCTTGACTCCTTTAAGGAACCTCCTTGAACATAACCAAGGGAACCTCCCCAATAATCCAAACACTATTTGCTTGACACCCTCTAGGAACCTCTTTGAGGTTCCTTCTTAAGGAAGAAAGAAATACAAATGAACAAAGTCCCTTAAAGAAGTAGATATATAAGATGAAGCACTAAGAACTTAAATGTCAGAGAATATGCAAGTATTGGCTTAGTGATGGTTGTTTCTCTCTCAAAGATGATGAAAAAAGTTAAAGATCACATTCTAACATTTGGTTCTTATGTTTCCTATGCTATTGAGACATGTATTTATAGCCCAAAAAAGTAAGAGAACCATTTGGAGTCAAGGAGAAATCCAAACTCATACAACTTGATTGTTAAAAGTAAGTAGCTTCATTAATTGACTTTATGGTAATCTTCTATTCCATAACCACAACTTTAGATGTTTATAGCTTATGTATTTCGACTTCATTTTGAACAAATTATATATCATCAAAAAGCCCTGTAAGTCTATTTTCTATCCTAAAAAGTTTCATTACAAAATTTGTTGGCCAATGTGTGTGGCAGCAATTATCCCTTGGCAAAGGCCCAGGTGTGTAGCTGAGTCACAATAGATACGTGGTGCTTGTGTTATGTCATTATTAAGAAAATGGAGTTATACCTTGACTAACAGCTTTAATTTTTGGCCTAATGGTAAGTGCTTGATCTTATAATTGGCATCAGAGCCATGGTCGCGTGTTCAATTCCCAACAGGGCAATTGCTGAGGAGGGGATTGTTGGCTAAGGTGTGTGGCAACAATTATCTCATGGTGAAGGCCCAGGTGAGGGGTTGAGTCATAATCGAAATGTATCACTTGTGCTAGGTCATTGTTAAGGAAATATAGTTGTACCCTAACTAATAGCTATAGCTTTTGTCCTAGTGGTAAGCGCTTGATCCTACAAAATTTAATCTAGTTGTTGAGATATTGTTGAAAGAGTAACAAAAAGGTCAAATAACAAATTGATATACATAGCTGCAAATTGTGGTGCACATAATTCTTTTATTTTAAATCAATTTTTTACATGTGATATATAAAAGGAAATTTGTGTGAGTCTAATTTCATATGGAATAAACCTCATTTCAAAATTCTTACCGGTTGGTCAGATATTGTTGGAATTGTGATTAAAGGTCAGGATAAAGTGTGATATTCATACCTAAATGTTTGACAATCATAACCTCTTAATTTCAACTATATTTTAAGCATGTGATATATGAGTAGAATGATGTTTAAGTCTATTTTTAGATGCAATGGGTTTCATTTCGAAATTCCTTCTAATTTGTGAGATATACTAAAATTAGTGATCTAAGGTCTAAAAACAACTCCATTAAAATTTATATCTCTATTATCATTTTAGCCCAAACTTATATTTTGAGGACCAAAATGTATTAGTTCAATAAATGAAAGTCCAAATGCATTTGAAATAATAATAATAAGCTCATGATAGTTAGTATAACTTACAAACTAAATATTTGGTCAAATTCATATATCTCAATATACATATTTTGATTGTCTATAATATTAGAGCCTATTGGATATACTATGAGCAAGTATATCTCATATAAGGGATGATTAATCAATTAAGCACATGTTGATACTATATGTCTAACTTATTTGTTTCATATTTGTCATCATCAAAACTTATAACATTAAATCTTAGGGTTAACATTTAACACATATTTACTCTTAGTAATGCAATAAAATAATTTCCAAATATCAAATAATGGTTTTACTACAAAATTATAGAAATGGCATTTTGGTAAATTTCTAATCAAGAACCATATGCACACACATCCCTCATGCATTCTATGTAACTTGCATGGAGGTTTTCTTTGTTTTACCAATTCCACCATAGTTTGATTTATGTTTTCAATTTAATCCCTATGGTGTGAATTTCAAATAAAGGTAGGAATAAGTGAAATATTTTTAATTTAATCCCTTTGCATAAGACATGTAAAATTCTGTTTTCTTGTTTTACACCCTTTCAACCATAATTTTTCATTTTAGTCTCTAAACACTATTCATACATATTTTAAAGTTTCCATATGCAAACAAATTCATCAATATCCATAAACTTTTCCATCTATTCATACAAGATTCTTATTCTCTTCATTCATCTATCTCATCTTGTTCATTTGTTTCTTACTTTCTTTGTATTTTCCGTCATGCATCTTTCTTGTCAATAATCACTCAAAACTTCTTGCACATAATACCAAAATTTAGCATACACATCAGTAGCCTTCACATTATATAACACATACATATATATATATATATATATATGTATATATTTCACAGTACTTTAATACATACCACACTAGCATCTGTCATAAAGAGTTTAGGAGTCACAACACATACACACATATTAACCTACATACAAACATTCTTCAACTAAGTTTCCTAGCCACACTTTTCAGCCATTACACATTATAATACAAGAGTTAAACCGTGGTCTTCATTACAACATTTCTCACACATAAAAGCTAAGTTACAACATATTACAACTGTAAGGAATAATGAGCGGCCTATATAGCATACAAATTGTCATCCTTGGCATAATGTCCGTCTCATGAAAGTGTTCACCAATGTACATTCTCCTTGTGTTTAATTTAACCGCCACTTCCCCATTTATAAGAAAGACTGAAATAGTAGACACAATGCTAAATTTATTGTATTCTTGAACAAACCTAAACCTACAAATGTCTTCTTCACAACCTGAAAAATGGTGAGATAATAGCATGAGAAGTTAAAAAAATTCTCAATAGTTAAACAAGTCCAATATCACATTAATACATAGATATATAACACATGTAACTAATAATTACAAATTGAGCATATGATCATCACATAATTCGATCCATAAACCACCACATGCATGCCAAATTACCTTGCTTCCAAATCAAAGATTTCAAAATGCTCAATGCACCCCTATTGGTGCTGCCACAATGCCTAATCTAACATGATACATATATATCATACATAATCAAATAAAGAGCAAGTTCAACTACCTTAGGTTGAATAAGTTTTCTCCTTGAATAATCCCTTAATGTCTCGTTCTAAGTGTAAAAAGAAGAAAAAGAATATGCATTTAAATTCTAATTGATCCTAAGCATGTAAAAATGAAAGAAATAAAGAATAAAATAAACCTTACTTGACTTCCTAGATATATACTTCTCGGCCTTCTTGCTTCCTTCGCACTTCCTTACTCTAAATCACTCTTTCTCACTCAAGAAAAGCTAGCACAAGTTGATAAATGACAAGGTTTGCATTCCATCCTATTTATAGGCTAATTCCCTTGCATGGCATTAATGGCTTCTAATATGTGTCAATTCCTTAAACTAAACACTTGCCTAATATTTAAACTAATCATCCAAGCACTTTGATAGATAGCTATGCAAGTTCTTAAAATGACACTTAACCTTAAGTAATATATCGTCAAGGATACCAATATCCAACTTTGTCTTGCTTGAATTTTGCTAACTATGTCATTGGTTGGCCGAGGACTATATAGTTCTTGGTTTGGTTCCATTTCAACCAATCCCATTCCATTTCAATGCTTCTTGTTCTTTTTCCTCTCAACTTTTCCTATATGTTTTTCGAACTCTAACCTTAAGAAAATATTACATTTTAGGATATTACTTTGTCATAATTTCTTAATTACAAAGAAAACTATCCCTAAGGTTTACTAATATACAAAGGCTTACTATGTAACTTTTTAATCGCTTCTTAATGTCTTAATAAGAATTTTATTTAGGATTTTATATGAAAAATGATAACCTATTTTCAATTAAGTCCTTAACTTATAACTTTCTTTTCAATTATGGATAGGGACCTAATTGAAAAAAAAATTTTAAGATGTTACATAACCTATGATAATTATACATATTTAATCCATTAGCTATCTTAATACAACCAAACTTCCAAATTTTAATTTTTTCAAAGCTTAGAACACTTTTCTTGCTTGCTATCTCTTTGTATAGAACATGGTATTGATAATTCATTCTTTTCACTTCAAAGCCAACTTTTCTTTCTTTGAACCATCCATCCTACATAGAGATTTGACTTGCAAGCTAAATATTTAGTCCAATTCATATTTAATAATATACATACTTTAATAGAAATAAACATTTTAATAATTTATATGATTTTAATCAATTAAGTACATATTGATATTATACTTGTAACTTACATATTACATATTTATCATCATCATTATTTATAATATTGAACCTTTGTGTCAACAAAGATGTTTATTTCTGACACATTCAAAACAGAGGCTCACTCTTTTCTCCTTTTCTCCTTCAAAAGTTTCTCTATCTCTCACACTTTCTTGCTCTTCTCAGTACACGAAAAAAAAAAAAAAGGTTTTTTTTTTCCTTTTACACTCAGTCCTCCTTCATTTCGATTTCTTCTAATAGAGAAGAACCCTCCCTTTCCTCTCTTCCTTTTAGCTCCTTTTTGTTCGCTCTTCTTTTTTGGTCTCTCTCCAACCCCTCCCGAGAGCTCCCTCTTGCTCTCTTCTCTGATTCTCTCTCATTCGAGCTCAATGTTTCTCTTAGGCACACCCTCTTTTCTTCTCTTCCCTCTTTCCTGCTTTCGTTTTCGCCTACCCTTTTCTGTTCTTTGTCAATTCTCTATCGAGCCTCACTCCCTTTTGTCTGTTTCTTCTGGTCCTCGAGTAGAGATCACCTCTTGTAAACCATAATACTGGAGAATCTCCCGTAAGGCTCTTTGTACTGCTAGATTTATCTATTGGTTAGTATTTTGCCATGTCATCTATTATGTAAGTTTTTTCAACCTAAGCCTTCCGTGCAAAACGACAACGATTGGGTTAACCTTGTATCATCATATTCAACGTTATGATCAGCTTCTTCTTCATTAAGAACACAACATCTCCTCCCTGTTTTTTGCCACCAACGTGATGATCAGTTTCTCATATATGTAGCTGCACAATGTCCATCATCATGAAATGCAGTTCCTTATTTTTTGCCGCCAATGTTCCACATGTTTTAGCCTCCATTTAGCCTAGTTTTTGGCTTTTAGCTCCTCAGAAAAAACCAATTTGTGAAGCTCCTGTATTTCGGTTGTCTTGGATTGAAGATGTTAAGGATTCTGAAAAAGAAAACCAGGTAGGTTTACGCTTTATAGTGATTTTGGATACTTCGTGTTCTTTGATTACTGATTGCTGACCCATCTGTAGTATTTTTTGCAGTTCACTTTGAAGAATGTATCCTAGCTCCTACTGAGTAAAAAAATAGTTTTATTGGTCAAAATCATAGACCCGTTTGATGCTTTTTTTTGTGCTCCATAATCTTATTTTTTTCCTAATTTTTGTGTAATTACAAATGATCTGATATTGGTATTCTATTACAACCCATTTAAAAGAAGGCATTTTCAGTCTCCACCTCAGTGAAGACCTTGTTAAGCCGCACCAAATGATTTTCTTGGACCATAAAATGCTCTGCTTTTCCAATCAATTCTAGTCTCTCTTAGAAATATCCTATATTAACCACATTTGAGAATATAAAAACATATAAAGGTCTTATTCATACCTTTTTAACCCTACTCCTATCTGTTCCAAGTCATTGAAACACAAACTTAGATTTCATATAATGCCTCAAAACATGATCAAACCTGTCATGAGAAGCAGAGTGGGTAGAATCCCAAGTATGCAGGTGTAGAGGGAGAAAGAAGAAGCTGCAGAAGTGTGAGAGGGAGATGGAGCCGGAGATGGTTCATGGTAACATTGTTGAACGTGAATAGCAACTTTCATTCCTTGAAAGCCGTAGTCTCTGCTAGAGAGGAAGTAGTATATATGTACTTGCCTCAATCAATGTACCACATCTCGCCCATCATGTCTCAACTTCTTTTGTGTTTTCAACTTTCTAATCTAGTATTAGTATGATTTTCTAAGTCTTTGGGAGTGTGATCATGGCTCAATCAAAATAGTCTTCAAGTTGATTTTGATATATTCGATTATTAAGAATATCTTTGGAAAAAGCTATTATTTCAGTCAGTTTCTTGACAACTTATTAGATTCTCAACCTATGGAAAACATCATTGCTGGAATCGAAATGGAAGAGATGAAGAGATGAAGCCGAAGGAGATTTCTTACCCTTTAATCTCAATCTCTGTCATCTTCATCATTCATTGCGTCGCTTATCTCACATCTCACAGTAGGCTTAGGAGAAAGAAATTTACATAATAGATGACGTGCTAAAATTCTAACCAATAGATAAATCTAGCTGTACAATGAGGCATACTGGAGATTCTCCAGTATTATGGTTTACGAGAGGTAATCTCTACCCCTAAGAGAGATAAGCCTGCTCATTCCCTTGTTTTAATAGCCAGCTATTATCCTCTTGCCCTGCAGTCTGCTGCTCTTCCTCTTCAGTAGCTCCCTATGTGCAAGCCTTCCATTTTGTATTATATAGAGGCAAGGAAGAAAGGGAGCCAGTGCTGCAACATTTCCATTTTGAGCTTCCCTTCATGGTTTGACTTTACTACCACTGTTTATCTCCTCTGAAGGCGCCATTCACCCTTTTTATTGTTGTTTTGTGATTCGCTATCGTACTTTTCATTCTCAATATTGTAAGTTTTGTCTTTAATTCTGTACAATTTTCCTAGTCTCGTTCCCTCAATTTTACTTTGGATTTTCCCAACTTAATTTGTTGTTTCTTTTTGTTATTTCTCATTTTCATTTTATTATTTTTTATTTTTTTAATTTTAAATTTTATCTTTGAATTTTTGTTTTTTCTTCTTTTTATTAATTTCACTTTCTTCATATTTTTTTTAAATTTTATTTGCATATTTTCCTTCACTTTTCATTTTTCATTTTCCATCATTTTTAATTTTAGGTAAAGTATTCACATAACTTATAAGATAAGTTTATTCTAAAAAATAAGTTTAACAAAAAGATAAGTAAATTTAAAATAAAACTATTTAAATAATTATAATTCATATGTTTATCCTTAATTTTAATTTACAAATAATTAATATTATTTTTTTTAATATTTATTTTCTATCTTTTATTACAATGTGATCACAACTCTAATGTATTTTGAAAATATTCAACTATGTCGTTCAAAGTTTTGAAGAAATGAAAAACTAATATGTAATAAGTGAAATTAGTTTTTAAGTTAAATTATTTTTTTACTTTTAATTATTATAAATATAATAACAAAGAAAATAACTGGAAATGCAAAAATTTGTGTGTGTGTATATATATATATATAATTGGTGGAGACGATGACCTAACAAGGTAAGAGGTGTATAAACTTTGTCTCCATTCCTAAATTTTTTCAGCAAGAGTTTTTTAATCATTTCTATTCTCATGGAAATAAATTCACACCATGCGAACATTCAAATGAGACAATTTAATTTGAATTTCAAAATTTGAGGGCATATTGTCATCCCTAATATGGAGGGAAAGGGTACCTCCTCAACTGCAACAAATATAAGCCTAGCTCGGAAATTAACTTGGAATGGAAGTAAAAAGAAAAAATAAAATTGTGTAATGAATAAAGATCGAAATCTAGAACTGTTTGATTATATATGATTGAATTTGGTGGCCTGGAAGCTCTTGAGGGAAGGGACTTCACTGGAATTGTTGGATTCTTATTCGAGCAGTAAGGTTATCGAATGCATTAATATAAAGCTAACACACAACTGTTCAGGTAAACTCAGAAATGCCTGGCCCTTAGAAGTCAGCACTGAGAACATATATAATCAATCAAGCCAACCACTAATGAGTAATTTACGAGCTAGTCAATGCAGATGACCATAGCTAGACCGAGCTTTGTGGCTTTATAAGTAAATGGGTCCGCATTGTTCTCGGTGCCAATGACCTTTCAAGACCACATGTACAAAATCATAGTCCGACTTTTTGCAGGAGAGAGATTTCCCTGTTTCTGTTTGAATGTTAGGATAAAAATTTAATAATTTAAAATATATTACATAATTTTTTAAGAAAAAAATCATAATACATTAAAACATATTAATATTTTGGATACTTTTTTATGCATGATAATAATCTATTAAAAAAATTAACTGTAAGATGTAAGGAATATATTGTAAATTGTTAAATGTTGCTTAATTTTTTTCTTCTATACAATAAGATATCATCAATTCTTGAATTTACAAAAAATGATTTATTAGTATTTACATTGAAATATATATGAAAAATATGAACACATACTTTTTTATTTTTAATATTTTTAATAAAACATGCATATATTATTTGAAAAGAAAAAGATATTTTTATTTGTTTTTAAAACTCTTTAGTCTAAATTTCAAATGTCATGGATGTTAAAAGAAACAAGAAATTGGAAAAATAACAATTTAATTTTAATTTTGTAGAAACATAAATATGAGCTTTTAAAATCCAACTTTATTTTTAAAAAGCATGCATAATAAGATATAGGTCGTTGTAACCTCCAAATTTATTTTAAACGCATGTGACCAATATTAGGGTATATTTATAGAATCATTGTATCTCACATGGCCCTAGTGATAAATCATTAAGTGTTTATGAAAATATTGGTCTTACACAGCAACACTAATGTCTCATTATGTGCTCATAAAGACATTAGTTTCATAAGGTAACATTAATATTAAGAAAACTGATAAATGTTTGAAGAATGTGTGTATGGAAGTGTTTAACCTTACATGGCAAAGAAATCAAAAGAAAATGCCTATAGAGATGTTAAACTTTATATGACATATTTTAAAATAGAGTACCTATAAAAGCGTTGAACTTCACATGACATAATTTTTTAATAATAATAATAAAAAAAAAGGCATTAGTGTTTGGCATGTGTAGGTGTCCAATCAATAATTCATGAGTGCGAGTATATGTTAATGTTAAATAAAGCATTCATGGATATTTGCGGGTGTCAGTAGACACATAAATTATTGTCATTACATGTTGTTTGCAAGAATCGAGCCAAATACAAATAAAAATGGCTTCGTTTAATTTGGAATTTTCCTTGCTAGCTTCCATGTAGTCAAATTGAATTCCGCACTCCATCATTTGTCTCTTGCTTTACAATCTGACAATATTCCTGACAAACTCTCCAATAAGCATACTTTGAACCCAAATTGAATTTATAAGAACAGCAAACCCAATATATTTTCAAATTCAATTTTTAAGAATTCCAAACCCAATATATTTTTAAACCCAATTCAAGCATCCACCATTTCAATCATTTTGCCAAGTTTAAACAATCAAAATTCGTAATTACACCACAAACACTAACATTGAAGCAAATCATCCAATACAACCCAACCTTCTATTGGGGGCAAAAGTATGAACCACTTCTTAATGCTTATGAATAATAAAAAATGAAATTCAAGTTGAACCATAATTTGAGTCCAAATTTTTCAATACTAAAGTGAGATGTGAACCAAACCTCCAATGAAGGTATTTTGATGAAAGCATGGTATTCAAGCTCTCTTTCTTGACCATCAACATAAAACCTCTTATCATTATAAATGAAACCAAATTTATTTCCATATGAATTGATCAATCAAAATGACCTTTGTTGTAGTGAAATATAGGCATACTTTAAGAAACAAAATTTGAACCATTTGTTTTTCAAAATCTAAGCATATTTGGACATAAAACAGTTAATATGCAGCCATCTCTCATGCCTGTTTATCAACATTATAGAGCTTATGGCACATCCTTTTGACAGCAAACAAGTCAAGCTTTGACCAAGCTCTTTTATCTAAATTCATGTACCATCTTAAGATTCAAATAGAGCCAAAACATAGCAACCATTGAGTGCTATTCGAACAGCAGAATCAAGGCATGATTGCATCACGATTTCACAGCTAAAAATAAGGGAAATTACAGCAAGATTCCAACAAGAATTGACAGAAATGAACAGCAAAAAAGATCAACCAAATGAAGGGGAAAACACCCCGATTTTTTTTTTTTTTAAACAATGATGAAGGAATATGTATGCTGAATTCGAACACCATTTGGGCAGCCAATATATCAGTAAATTTCAACGTAAATAGTCAGCAAAGAAGAGGGGTCCGTGGGTATGATTTTTAACACCATTTAACAATGAAAACATCAATTGGATTTCAGCATGGATTGATAGCAAGAGAGGAGGTGAGCACATCATATTTTAATATCAATTGACGGCAAAATAAATAGGTGTGTGTAGCCCACTTGAACAACGTAATGGTAACCTAGGTGCTCTGAAAATTCATGGAAATTAAGGAAGAAAGACAGAAAAGCAAAAGGAATGAAATCAAGCAACCCAAATGAGTCAAAATCCGAGACAATTTATTGCAGGAAAGTTTGCAACATTTTAACAAACATGTTAGCAACAAAAAAGAGAATGTATGGCAATTACTGATGACAGAAAAGAGAAGGGAAATTGAGCAGTGATGCTTGCATCCCATGACAGAAAAGAGACGGAAAATTGTGCAGTGATAGAAGGTTACCTCCCTACTCCTCTGTTCAATCCGGTTTCACAGTGCTCTCTTTCCCCTTAGCTTTCAAATGCACTCCCTCTCGTGTTCCTTGCTCTCCCCTGCTCTTAATCGCCTCTTTCCCTCTTGCTCTCTCTCAAATGCTCTCTAACACCTCGCTCTTTTTCTTTTGCTCGTTATTTCTCACGTTCCTCTTGCCTTTTAGATACCCCTTCCCTGCTCAAGCTGTCCATTTCTGTTAAGATATTTCTCCTGCTTTCTTTCGCTTCCCGTCCTCCTCATCTCCACGTCATGCTTCTGCTTTCCGCAGGTGCTACGCGAGTGTGTTAGTGTGTGAGTATCTGAGTAAGAGTGTGAGTGATGAGTGCACGAGTGTGGATGAGAGTGAGAGTATGAGCACACGTGTCCTCTTGAAAATTTCTATTATTTTTCTCTGACTCGCTCTTTTTTTTCTTAATTTATTTGTTAATTATTCAGCTTTACCTTTTTTTCTTGAATGATCTAATTTTTATTTAGTTTTTGAAGAAAGGTGGTTTTGATTTGAATTTTTTTCATTTTAATTTGATTTTATTTGGATTTTTTTTATTTTTATTTAATTAAAAAAATGGATTTAATAGAATTTTGATTTTAAGTGGATTTGATTTGAATTTTTTTTACTTTCCTTTGATTTTTTATTATTTTTTTGAAAATGTTAGATTTGGTTTGGATTTGGATTTTCTTTTGATTTTTATTATTTTTATTTTTTACAATTTCATTTAATTTTTGATATTTTGATATTTACTTATTTATTGGGATTATTATTATCATTATTATTATTATTATTTTTTACTTTGATGTTTACCCAATCGTAATACAAGGGATGCTATTTTCTGTAACATCTCTAACTACGGAGAGTGACCAACGTAGAGAATGCAATATTTCCATCAGTAACTATTTAAGAATATACCCCCTAGATCACTGCCTATAAATGCTGCGCAGAACCCCTGTCTTTACACAGCAAAACAGAGCAGAAAAAGAAGTTAGGGAAAACACAAATGAAGTTGAGTTGGCCGTGGAATGTTTTGCAGTGAAGGAGGAACACTATACTAGGAGATGGAGTTTGTAAGGTAGCACGGCAAACACTGTAAGATAGAATAGTAGGGACTAGGGAGGCAACTAACCTGTTTGAAGAAGCAAAACAGAGTACAAAGGAGCCGGGCATGGTGTAACACGAAGCAAGGAGGAACCAAGAGTATTCAGGTATAATTTCAGGTAAGAAACCGAAGTATACCGTGTTGGAAATAACTAGAAACATTTTCATGATGTATTTGGTGGATTAAATAAATCCGATCAAATTAATTTTTTAATTTGTTAAAAAATAAAAATATACAACTTTTTATATGAACATAACTTTTGAGAAAATGTGAATTTTTATAAAAGAGTTTTGTTTGTTTGAAAATTAAATTTAAAAAAATATATCTATATATTAGCATAACTCTTTAAAAAAATTTTAATTTAAACAAAAAGATTATATTTATACAAAGTCTTATTATAAATAAAATTTTATTACATATCAGAAAAAAAAATAATTATTATTGAGATGAAATATTGAAATTTTTCCTCTTTCTTTAAAACTTTTTAAAGAATTTTTTAGGAGAAATTTTTAAAAATTATTATCTGTCAATCTTTAGATTGTTTAGGATAATTTTTAAAATAATTCGTTATCGACCATACAACAAATATAGTAAGAATAAATATCATCTTAAAGACACTATGATAAATACACAGCTCAGGTACAATTTTCATCTTCTTTATTCTTTATAAATATATTTTATCCACAAATCTTAATATGATATTTGTAGAAGGTAAAAATTAACCCAGTGATATTTGATGGAGGATGTAAACAACCCAAGATTATGTTTTCATAATAATGACTCAGAAACATGATGGTGATTTGGCGCTTATCATCATCGCTCTGGATACAAACTCGGAATTAATTTTATCAATTGGTAATATGTTTACTGTATTGCAATATTAGTGTTTGCATACATAAAGCGATGAAGCAATTCCCACGAATTTGCAGACAAGGTCGACCAGAGAATGATCTATCGATGAAAAGGTACATATATCCCTATCGTTCTCTTAAAAGGTATGTGTGTCTCTTGTAAAATATGGGTGATATATGTGATGCAAATGATGGATGACGTGGGCTTTTGAGATCACAGTACTTCCATAATGGTAGTTATAACTTTTGGTCTATTAATAGCTAGGGAAGCTTTCATATATCTATAATCACATATGGACAGAGGTAACGACGTTTTGTGAATTTTTTTTTTTTTGGACAATGGGCATACTGTGAAAAAGTTATTATCCTCAATTATATTCTAATGTTTATCATAAAAGCGGAAAAAAAAAGTCTCTTATATGTATTCTCCATGACTTTGATGCTAAAAACGAAAAAAAAAAAAAAAAACTTCTTGCACCATCTCACACATAATGTCATGGCAGATTGGTATCTTGATGTTGATATGTGCTCACATATTGAAGCGTTGGTCTTATATATATTTGGTATTAGAGTTAGCCTTTTTATTTTTATTTTTATTCCTTTTAGGATATTTTTCCTGATGGTTCCCGGTGGCTTGATTTTATCATGTATCATAATATTCCAATATGATGTATGTGAGAAAACTCGCATAGATCAAGTATATGTTGACTGGAACATTAATTGTTGAAAAGTTATAAACTAAAGTGGTAACAGGAATAAAATGGTTAACAAAGTCAACCTTTTGTTCCTATTGAATTATGGCAATAATTATCTGACATCATATTTTGATAGATTTGGAAATATATGTTTTGACCTGACTAATATTATTTATGATCTTCTTGAAATATGCTTAACACAAATAATTTTAATCATTATTATAATTGTTTTGTGAGTATTCCAATTCAAGAAAAGATTATTTAAAAATAATAATTGAGAAAAAATTTTGAAAAAGAGTCACAGAGAAGATAGAGTGAGATATTCTATTAGCAAGAGCATTTTTATGTGCAGGTGCATATCCTATCCCTTATCTTTTAAGGCCAATAATTATATATGTATATTTGAAATTAGATAAGTTTTATATAATTTTGTTATGCAAAATTAGATAAGTTTTATATAGACTCAAATAATGACATATATGTGATTTATCATGATTATTATCATGGGAAATTCTAATATCAATTAGAATAATTGATAACTATCTTGTAAATTCTAATTTAATTAGAATGGATGGTGGGTGTGTTCTGAAATGTTATTAGTGAATTGACAAGATAGTATTGGGATTATATGCTTATGATTTTATTTAAGCATGTTGTTAGTGAATTTTACAAATTGTAAACTTATTATCAACATAATCATTTCTAGGGAAACTATTTTAACTAGTACACTAGATGAAATGGTCTTGTCCAATTTTATCTTATGTTTAATCTAAGCATGTGAAATGATGCTAAATAAAATGTAATTTCATTTTATGATTGGATATTTTGAATTACTATTATCTTGAATTAAAAAGTAGAAATACATAGTGAAGATTTATCCATGGAAGTTGTTAAAAGGTTATCAAATTTTAACAACTTAATTTTAAGATATAAGGACCCTTTATGGTTCTTCACACAAATAGATCATACAATGGATAATCAATTATTTGATTGGTCTTATTGGTTTATTGGATTTTGTAATATGTAAAATTCAAATTGTATTGAAGGTGAATATGTTTCATAATTTACAAACTACAAAAGTTGATATTAAAGTACTGGTTATTGAGAGTTAATGATTGTCCTAAAATATGTTAAAATAAATAAAAATCTTGGACTAAAATTTAGAAGCTCTCATATATTTTGTTGAATATATTTTTGACTAGTTGAATTACTAGTGCATGTAAAAGATGGAGTTTACATCATGTTTTGTGTTTATCCATATTTAAAGGTTAATTTGTACTCATGGATAAGAAAGGGTGTGTAACTAACTCATTGCACTCTATAGACTATGAGTTAGTGATAAATTAAACAGTGGAAAAGAAGAAAATAATTTATAAATGAATAAAAAAAGAGTTGTGGCTCATAGTCAAAGCTAATCATTTCTTTGTATTGTGTGCAAAAAAAAAATTTGTTCTTAAGAAAGAAGGGAATATTAATCTTTGTGGTGTGTATTACTAATTTGATATAAGCTTTGGTTTAGTGGTAAGCCTGGGCATTTGGATTCAAGAGGGTGTGGGTTCGAGCTCCTTCTTCCTTCAAAAATATTTTGGTTTGCCCCTCTTACTTTTTCTTCCATTTTCCATCTCTTTCCCGTCATTTTGCATCAAAAAACATTGCTTCACTTTTGGTGAGTTTTGCTGTTCCCAGCTGCCATAGCCAGCCACCACCACCTCCGGCCAGTTCCTCCACTCACCGGCGACATGTTCTGGCTGGTCACCGCCAGCAACCGCTGGGGCAACGTCAGTTTTTCGGCGATCTTTGTGAAGCTCAAACCAGTGACGTTTTGGGCGATTTCGGTGAGTTTTAAGTGTTTGTTTCATGAAAATGATGTTAGTAGAAGCATTTTTGGCCCCTATCCATCAAATTTCAGCTTTGGAAGCATGATTTTTGGACTAGTTTTTGAGAGGTTGTGTTGACAGGGACCAAACTGAACAATTTCGAAATTTTGGGTTTTCAGAAAATGGTGAAATGCTGCATGTTAATGGGTTCTAATTGATCCTATAAGAACACTTTTAAGGTGTATGGCATGAAAACCTATTGTTAATCATGGTTTTTCTTGGATTAAAGGCAAGGGTATGAAATCTGGGACTAAAATGAAAACGCAGAAAGTTTTTAGGGCAAAAAATGTAAATTGATGAAAAGTCTGAGAAAGTTAGTGATGGAATTAGGGATTTTGAGTTAGGGTTTTTTTTAGTAAAAAGAAGGAAGAAAAGTAATTTCTTGCTTTCCTATTGGCGTAGGTAACTCATAAAAGTGATAAGATCACCCGAGGGAAGTTATCGAGTTGCCGGTACTTAATGGAACTTAGGTGTGCAGATAGCACTTCCCAATAATCTTTTTTTTTTTTATGCTTCACTTTTATTGCTTGAACATGTTTATAAGTATCATTATTAATTTTATTATGTCAATATTTTTTGGAATTGAAGTTAGGAGTAATAAAAATCCTTTGATATGTGAAATGACTTTACTTACGATTTTGAACTCATGCATACTGTGAACACCCCGTCCCTAATTGCCTAATCCTTTAATTAATAGATACACCAATTAATTAATAATTAAGCAAATAAAAAAATTAAAAAATGACAAAACTTCAAAATGACATTTCCAATTAAGGGACAATTTGGAATTAAATAATGGAGGACAATTAAATAAACTCAAAACAAAAAAAATAGAATTAAATAATTAAAATAATTATAATAAATAAAAGAAAAATAATAAAAAATAAAAAAATGTATATAACAAAACAAAAAATAGAAAATTAGGAAAATTAAAAAAATAAAAGGAAGTAAAGTAATAAAGCTGTCAACAGCAGTATACGTTCACGTTAAAGAGCTGCAGGGAAAAAGAAAAAGAAAAAGCATGGTAGACAGCGAAAAAGGGGCTGGATAGAGAGGTCCTTTTGTCGAGCAGCTGGTGGTTTCAGAGAAAGCAGAAAAAGAAAGGAGAGGAAAAACAGAAAAGAGGAGAGGCTGGGGGGTTGGAGGAGAAAGCTGTGCAGAACCGTGGCTGGAGGAGAAAGCTGTGCAGAATCGTGGCTAGAGGAAAAAGCTGTGCTGAACCGTGATGGAGAACGAAGCAAGCTGAGAACGTCTCCTCTGCTCTGAGTATCTAAAACAGGGGTGAACAGAGGTGAATGAAGGGGCTAAAGCTGAGATGAAGGTGGTCTGCTGCGAGCTAGTCTTTTGACGCTGTGGAAGAGCAAGAAATGAGGGGAAAAAGAGAGAAACTAAGAGGAGGAAGAGGAGACACTGCTGGACTGTGAAACCATGGCTGGAGCAGAAGAGTTGAAGCAGACCGTGGCTGGAGCAGAAAAGCTGAGGCAGACCGTGACGAGTTGGAAGCAGAACGTTTGAAGCAGATTGTGACGAGCTGAAGCTGTGAACGTTTTCCTCTATTCCAAACAGCTTTAAACAGGGGCAAACAGAGGTAAGTCTGGCCAAGAGAAACTTAGGGTGCCATGATGCATTTTCTGCTTCCTGATGCACTTTTTGTTGGGCCGAGAATGTATATATATGTAGGCATGTGTGTATCTGAGTTTCCTTGCTTCCTGAGGCATTTTTCTGGCTAAGAAATATATATATATATATACATATATATACATATAAGCATGTGTGTATAGGAGTTTCCTTGCTTCCTAATGCATTTTCTTCAACATTTTCTTCATCCCTCCATCGTTATATACATATATATATATAGCTGTGTGTATATGGAGGTACATATATATATACATTCGGGTGTGTATATGTGAATGCATGTAGATGGATATATGGATATATGAATACTCATATGAGTGCATGCATGTGGTGCGGGGTGGGCTCTTTGTCTTTCCTGATGCATTTTTCTCTTCTTCCATTGTTATATATATATATATATATATATATATGTGTGTGTGTGTGCATATATATATATATATATATATACATGAATATATGCATGTGGCGTGTAAGTTTTCTTACTGATGTTTTTCTTTTCTTCCATTGTCATATTTATATATATCCACATATATGTATATATATAGATGTATGAAGAAATATACATGTGTGTGTGTGCATATATAGATATATATATATATATATATATATGAATATATGCATGTGGTGTGTAGGTTTTTCCTCTTACTGATGCTTTTTTTTTCTTCCATTGTCATGTTTATACATACCTACATATGGGTATGTATAGATGTATATGGATAGATATGCTATATATATGTATATATATGTGTATATATAGATATATATATATATATATATATATATGAATACCCATGAGAGTGCATGCATGTGGCGTTGAGGGTTCTTTGTCCTTCCTTATGTTTTTTTTTCCTTCCATTGTGTGTATATATATATATATATATATATTTGTGTAAACATAGAGGTATATATATGTATGTACATGAATATATGGGAGCATGCATAGTTAAACATACATAAGGTAAGGAAAATGAACCAGTAGGAAGTTGTCTTGTTCTCATTTTTGTCATATTTGTTATGGTTGTGTTGTTTTATGTTATAATTATTATTTTTATTATCATCATTATTATTTCATTTTGTTTTTATATGAATATAAGACTAATCTTGGTCCCATGTGTTGTAACCGACCTTTCGGCGGGATGGAATTAAAATAGTTTTAAAACCGATTCCCAAAAATAGAATTTTGAAAATCAATTTTATTTGGAGTCGCCACCAAAATTTTTAATGGAAAACTTTGGAAAACCAATTTAAATAAAAAGAAAAAGGCGAAATGGTCTGTGAAATTAGAGATGGGTTCGGGAGTCGATTTAAGTGTGGGGAAGGTATTAGTCACCCCACAACACCCGCCCATAAGGACGGTTACCTTAAACTAGTTAGTTGAAATAGAATATGACCTTTAATTAATCTCAATTACCCTTTTATTGACATGGATGTTAGACCTAGGAGACAAAAAAACAAAAATGCATGCAAACTGATGGATATTTACAAAGGACGGACTTGACCTAGGATGAAAGCCTAGGGTCTACGTACCCCGTGAGAGGGATCAAAGTCCACGTAGTTCGACCAAAAGGCATTTTTGTGATTGGTGGCCTTTTTTTATTTGTGATGAGAATAAGAGGATTTTAATTAAAACAGATCATTGTAAACAAAACGAGATAGGAATTTGGTTTGTATGTTTTAATTTACTACAATCTGATTAACCTCGTTCTCTTGAACTATTCACATTTTCTCTTTTAAAATTGTTTTTGTCGATTTTTTTTTTTTTTTGAGTTTTGAGAGTTTATATTTCGGGAATTAATGCATAATTTATAATGAAAGGAGTATATTTTTTATTTTATGAGTTTTTGAATTTATTGTTGATAAATATTGATTATTGGTAGACAATTTAATTTAAGTGCTATTATTTATTTGTTTATCTGTTTGTCTTTGAACAAATATATGCTAATTTTTAGGTTCTATGGAGATTAAAATCTCACACGAGCCCGGGAAGTCGAGGAGAGACAAGTATTCTCACACGATTGCATAAATATTTAATCAAAGTTAATATTTAATTATTATCCATTTATTCATTCTTGTATTATTATTAATATTATTATTATTTCGGAATTAATTATAGGGATTTAAGGAGATTAGAACCTCACATAGTCCCATGCAATCGAGGAGAACGATATTCTCACACAATAATTTCGCAAACAGCATATTAAAGCAAGCATTTGATTATGATTATTATTATGATTTAATCCAAATTAATATTTAATTATCATTCATTTATTTTCCACCATTCACCCATTAATACTTCATTAATATTACTGTTACTTTTCAATTATTCAATTCATTGTGGGGATTTAAGGAGATTAATATCTCACATAATCCTCGGTAATCGAGGAGAACAAAATTCTCACACGATAATTTTATCCACCATGACAATATTAATTATCATTCAATTATTTTCACCATTCCTTCATTAATATTTTATTAATATATATTGTCTTCCAATTGTTTAATTAGTTGCAAGGATTTAAGGAGATTAAGAAAAACTCACACAATCCCCGGCAATCAAGAACAACAAAATTCTCACATGCTAATTTTATACGTAATAGCCATAATTAATCAAAGCTAATGTCTAAACAATTATAATGAACAAAACTAAACAAATTTAAGCATGTGAACAGTAGCATTGCATATTAGAGTGCGTGAACAGTGCACATGCATGAGATTGTATTGAAGGAAATCGAGTGAACAGTAACAGCATGCAGAATTCTCGGCCAAGACACAACGTGCAGCCATACCTGGCGTTTTCAGCTCCTCCCTTGTGCTCCAATGAAATTTATCGCGTGAGAATTTTGTTCTCCTCGATTGTATGAGATTATGTGAGGTTTTAACCTCCTTGGATCCCTAAATTAGTACACATTGGTTTCTATTACTTATGAAATTTATTGTGTGAGAATTTTGTCCTCCTCGATTGCATGAGATCATGTGAGATTCTAATCTCCTTAGATCTTTTAAAAATTAGCACATTTTTTTTAAAAATAATAACAATTAAATATTGGCTTAATTAAATATTTTCCATTATTTATGAAATTATCGTGTGAGAATTCGGTTCTCCTCGATTGTATGAGATCATGTGAGATTTTAATCTCCTTAGATCTTTTAAAAATTAGCACATTTGTTTTAAAAATAATAACAATTAAATATTGACTTAATTAAATATTTTCCATTATTTATGAAATTATCGTGTGAGAATTCGGTTCTCCTCGATTGCATGAGATCATGTGAGATTTTAATCTCCTTAGATCTTTTAAAAATTAGCACATTTGTTTTAAAAATAATAATAATTAAATATTGACTTTAATTAAATATTTTTCATTATTTTCGAAACTATTCTGTAAGGAGTCGGTTCTCTTCGATTGCATGGGAATATGTGAGGTTTTAATTTCCTTAGTTCCCTAAAATTAATATACCTCTATCTAATAATAATAATAATATAATAATAATAAAGAAAAAAACAATCATAATTAAATATTCATTCTAATTAAATATTTCCCATTATTTACGAAATTATCTTGTGAGAATATAGTTCTCCTCAAATACTTGGGGTCATGTGAGATTTTAATCTCTTTAAACCTCGAAATTTAGTACATACTTGTTTGAAAGATAAATAATAAGAATGATGATAAATAGATAAAATAATAATAATGCAAAAACGAATATTTTAATTGAATTATTTACAAAATAAATAAAGTCAGGGTTTTATAAATTTAACGAATTAAAATGTCACGTTCAAAAATTCCAAAAAAATGGCTTTCTGTTATATTTTGTTCTAATTTCAACAATCAATCTTGATTTTTAAAATAAAAAATAAAAAATAAGTAAAACTAAAAAAACCAAAATCCAAAAATTAAATAAATTAACAAACTCAAAAATATTCCTTTCATTATAATTACATTTCAAATTCCAAAAGAAATAGAATAAAATATAAACTTCCCAAAATCCCAAAAATCTCATTCTGTAATCATTTGATTTAAATTTCAAAATAAAGATTTAAAATTCCAACAAATAAAAATTTTAAAAGAAAAAAAATGAAGAGATCAGGAGAGCTATGTTCGTCAGGCTGTCGTAAATTAAAACACACAAGCCAAATCCCAATTCCATTTTTTTTACGAAGACCTATTTAACTTAAACCCTCCTATTCTCATCACAAAGTTTACAAATAATCAACCAACAGACACACCCATTTTGGTCGAACTACGTGGACTTTGATCCCTATCACGGGGTACATAGGCCCTAGGTTTTCATCCCAGGTCAAGTCCGCCCTTTGTAAATATCTATCTATTTGCTTTCATTCTTGCTATTTTATCTCCTCTGTTTAACAGGCTTGCATGTCGATAAAAGGGTAATCATGATAAATTTAAAAGCCATATTCTATTTCAGCTGACTGGTTTAAGGTAACCATCCTTATGGACAGGTGTTGTGGGGTGCCTAACACCTTCCCCACACTCAAATAGACTCCTGAACTCATCTCTGATTTCACAGACCATATTGCCTTTTTCTTTTTATTTTAAATTGGTTTTCCAAAGTTTTCCGTTAAAAATTTTGGTGGCGACTCCAAATAAATTAGTTTCCAATATTCGTTTTTGGGAATCAATTTAAAACCTTTTTATTTTATTCCACCGAAAGGTCGGTTACGACAGTTTGGCGACTCCACTGGGGAAATTTCTTGAGTCAAGCCTATTTAATTAGTCAATTGAAATAATATGACTTTCTATTATCTTGATTACCCTTGTCGTGTTTTGTTTGGTTTAATTTTTCTTAATTCTTCTTTGGTATTTTCTTGTTTATTTATCTCTTATGGTCGCATGATATGCCTGTATGTTCTTATGTATTTGCTATTTATTTTTCCTATTTGTATAGGTGTATATCTTCCTTTTCAATTATATAACATGCTTAAAGTTCCTTATTTACCATGTAATTTCGTTAGCTTATTTGTAATACATATGTCAGGATAGATAACATGCGGAATAAAACCTTAGGATAGACGACCTCTGTTTATGTTGTAAGCTCTTGTCTTCTCTTGCAATTTGGCTGTTTGATAAATGAAGGTTGGATAAACTATCGGTTTAGAGTTTTATATGCTCCCCTCACATCTTAAGCACGTTGACATTCTACCTCACACACTTTTGGGCTCTATACCCGGGTCCTCGCTTGCCCTAAGTTAGTAGAGGTTTATATTGGTTTTCCTATGAAGCTTCTCGCTTCTAGAGATTACCATGAAGACCTCGCTCAGGTTGTACCTCGCCATGTGGATTTGATTGGAGTAAGATTTTGTTCTCTTTTAGTCTTATTCATGTCGTGAGATCCTCACTCTTTTGAGTGGGGGCAATCTGAAGACCAGTAATGCTTTAAGATGCTAGATCTACCCTCAGCACTATGCACCTTAATGGGCCAAACTTAATAGATAACCTTTTTAGGGCCTACCGTCTTTAGGGTATCGTTCCCACATATAGGGTTGACCCGAGTTAGGACACTAATAGAGAATATTACACTCTCGTTTTGTATGTTGACACATCATTCATGGCATGATTACATTTTTTTAATAAAAAAATCTTTTATGGGGTATTGAATTATCACAACATACGATGTGTTATTAGCCAAATGAAATGAGCTAAAATTGAAAGTTCTGTCAGTGTGGGAAGGTTAGCCTAATGGTGCATTGATGGAGTTGGGAGCTTCTTGAAAATCAATCATTCTTGTGAAAATAATATATCAACAGATTATCTGGCTCACTTATTTAAGCCTCGTCCATGTGAGGATCTATTTCTCCTTGGGTTGAGATTTATATCTGTTATTCCCAATGGATCAATAAGGCTCTTGGCGATTAATAGTGAATAAAGTGACTAGTAATCTATTGATTGAATATGTTATGTGCTCATTTCATTTTGTTTCTAACCAATGGACTTGTTACAGTGAATTTTCATTGGCATAAAGATATGAAGGACCCATCGGACACCACACAACCACAAGATACAAGCCAACAGGAATGGTCTTGACTAGGAGGAGAGTTCAAGTGAAGGTAGAAGCTAAATCAGTGGATAGCTTAATCATTATGAGTGGGAAACTTAGAGGGGAGTAGCTCCACCATTTTCAAAAGGATTATGGAGACATCTTGGATTTGCTATCAATCCTTATCCAACCCATTGCACTTGTAGTCTTAGCCCAACATTGGGAGGATTCATTAAAATGCTTCACGTTTCCAACTTTCCAACTTGCACCCACTTTGGAAGAATACGGGGAATTGATGAAGATGCCTGTTACCAAAGACACCCCTGTCTACTTGTACCCTGGGCATCTCCCTTCCAAATGCGTTGTGGCCCAGGTTCTAAGGGAGGAACCTACCCGAGTACAATTATGCTGCTCTGGTGCAACAGAAGGATTATCTAGGAAATATTTAGAGAAGAGGTTGGAAGCTTTAGCTGAGAAAGGGAACTGGGTTATTTTCAGAAGAGTGCTTGCTTTGGCAGTATATGGGTTAGTGTTATTCCTATTAGCAGTGGGTGTAGTTGATCTGGCAGCAGTAAGTATCCTGTGGATGGTGGAAAATCACCGTGTGAATCCAGTACCAGCGCTTCTAGCGGAAACGTTTTTGACATTAAGTTTTTCCCATAGAGAAAAGAAGGGAAAGTTGAAGTGTTGTTTGCCACTGTTGAATATATGGTGGGTTAATCATGTTTATGGTAGGGAATATCAACTTGGTATGAGATTCGACACTATCCATCACCCGATCCGAGATTATCCACATCACGAAGGATCAATCCCAATACAAGCAAAAATGAGCCGTGATCAATGGATCAAGAAAATAGAAGGACTTGAAGATAACACCATTTGGTGGAAGCTCTCTTGGTGGGAAAGTGAGGATATTATTTACTGCTGTGGAAATTTCCTTAACGTTCCTCTTATGGGTGCCCGAGGATGCGTTAATTATAATCCCGCGGTTGCGCATTGCCAATTTGCGTATGAGCAGGACATCCCGTCTGAAGAATCTGTGCGAAGAGTCAACTTCTACTATAGTGATTCTCTAAATATGGAGATGATCCATCAGATAAGGGATGCATGGAGCCATGTAATGTGTAAAGGGAGGTTTAAGTTAGGGAAGTGTGCCATAGCAACCACGAAAAGATATGAGGCTTGGCTTAAGAAGAGGACCAGTGGAATTCATCCACCTTTAGGATCTCGTAACCCCTTATTAAGTAACAACCTACAGGAGGTTCATGAATGTTTGGCCAAACAATTAGAAGGTAAAAAGGCTAAGCTACAAAGCCTGGAGGAAGTAAGCAAAAGACACTTGGAAAACTTATCCAAGTTACGAGAAGACGAAAGAGCAAAAAGGAGAAAAGAGTCAGAGATGAACATCGAGTTAAGAAGATTGAAAGAGGAAAATGACAAGTTGAAAAACACCATAAGGAGGATTCAAAAATGGGCTAAAGAAAACAACAAGAAGGCCCTCAATTATCAAGCTCGATTGTTAAAAGCTGTTAAGGAAAAGGATGCCATGATAAGGCAGGTGGAAGAATTTGAGTCTCCTAGTGATCTCCAACGAGAAATTGATGTACTTGTCAAACAGCTAGAAGAAAAGATGAATGAGGTGACTAAGGTTAAGAGTGATAATGCGATAGCCATACAAAACTTGATCGAACAACTCAACCATCAAGCAGAAAAGGCTCGATTGTGGGAGGCTTACCATGAGGAGCAAGTGATTGAGAAAGAAATGTGGCTAGAGCATTTCAAAAGAATGATCCTGTTTGCCAATGATGCCATTCCTGAATTCATTTATGCATATAAGAAAGCTAAAGGGCACACTATCCCTACGAAGACTCTTATGGCTATAACTGAATTTCTGACTTTATGTCATAACCTTATGGAGGATTTGAAGATGTTAATGAAATTTTAGATGAGTAGAGGCAGAGAAATTTCAGTATTTTGTAAAGTGAACTCATGGACTGGGTTACTTTGATGTATGACGTAATCAAACATTCCATTTTTTTAGTAAAATGCATGGTTTCTTCTTTTGGCTATCAAATATGTTCGTTACTGCATATATGGAATATTAGCAATCATGTGAGAAAGTAGGTTGTGTGGTGCAAAATAGACCTACGCATGTGGATATTAAATGTCCCTTGCATTAGCTATTAACTTTGATTCATTGAGTGTTACAATACTTACCCTCAAAGATTCAAAGGTTCGTGGTCCTTATACCCTTTATGCCAAGTCAACATATTGAAAAATCAGAAACCCAGGTAACTATTTCATTATTAAAGTCCATTTTTTTTTCTTTTTTTCTAAAAAAAAAAAGGTAAAAAGCCAATATTGCCAGAGGGGGGAAGAATTCGTCTAACCAAGCTCAGTCGTCGAGAAGAACGTATTTAACTAAAGCACGTGCTAGAGCTATGGCCCCCGAAAATAGCCGATCAGAAACCGAGCAGCGATTAGAAGCCGAAGTGGGAACCCTGAAGGATCAAATGGGGACAATGCAGTCTCAAATGTTAGAAATGATAAAGCTATTACAGAATATGAGTTCGAGTGTGGCTGCAAATAACGTTCCACCAAACCCCACTAATGTAGACCACGGCGCCCCTAATATGAGTGTTGAAATACCGGGAGTAACTTCGGGTAGTCCTTCTGCCACCGGGGTTCCGGAACTGACACAAAGACCTACGATAGTAAGTCAACCACCAAATCCCTTGGCTTCAGGGGCGGAAGGACAGGGGTATCAAGAATGGAACCAAGGGGGTGTTTCCCTTTATGACCTTCCAGGAGGGGAGCTGGCTATCGGGATCATTAGTCCCGTTCAGCCTGTTGCCAATACTGGCCTTAAGATGAAAGAGGGCAATGAGAAGAAGGATTGGGAAGAAGATATAGCAGAGGTTAAGGACAGGTTGCAAGCTCTACAGAGGCCAACTAACTGGAAGTCTGTCGAATTGGAGGAATTATGTTTAGCCCTGGAGGTACCCATCCCTAAGAAGTTCAAAGTGCCTGAGTTCACCAAGTATGATGTTAGTGGAGATCCGCACTATCATCTAAAGTCATACTGCACCAAAATGTCAGTATGGTCTAAGGATGAAAGGTTTCTTATAAACTTCTTCCACGAGAGCCTGACCGGCGCAGCATTGCTTTGGTTCATGAAACTAGATCACTCTAAACTAAAGAGATGGAGAGATCTTACTGATGTGTTCATGAGGCAATATAGGTTCAACCTCGATACAGTGCCCACACGAGAGCACTTAAAAGGGTTGAAGAAGAAAGGAACAGAGACCTTTAAAGAATATGCTCAAAGGTGGAAAGCTATAGCAACTGAGGTTTAGCCGCCGCTTCTAGACTCAGAATTATATTCTTATTTCATTCGTACCCTGGGGGACCCGTATCGTAAGATAATGCTTGGGACACATGTGGATGAATTTTCTGATCTTATCCAGGTTGGAGAGAGGATAGATACTAACGTACGCGAGGGTTTGTTTGAAAGCACCTCTATAGAAGCTAGGAAGCCTGTAAGCAATTGAAAGAAGGAAGGGGATGTTAGTCACATCCATGCTGCATACCAACACCCTCGCCCCACATATAATCAATATCCTCAAACGCCATTTCACGGTCCAAACCCAACCATGTCTTACCAACCCCGAGGTCCAGCTGTGAATAGTCATATGAGTTACTCAACGCCACCACAATCCCATCTTGGATCACAACAAATGACGGTCCAAAATAGAGGGTTTAGGCCTATGCAACAGCCTCACGATGATAGGCTGTTACCTGACTTCAATGTCAGTCGATCGGAGCTCTTCCACGATTTGGTGGTTAAAAAGCTTATGGGTCCTAAGCCGATTAAACCACTTCAACCACCATTCCCAGGGTGGTATGACTCCAGCGCTACTTGTGAGTACCATATGGGAGCTACGGGACACAACATTGACAAATGTGATGCCTTCAGGAAACACGTCTTGGCATTATTAGACAATAACCATATTGGCATAAAAATAGGTGACGACCCTGACATCGTCACCAATCCCTTGCCAAATCATAATAAAGGGAAGCAAGTGTCCATGATAGATGGAGAAGAGCCTAGCTTGAAAAACTTGACAGATGTGTCATCCACCATGAAGCAGTTATATAAAAGCTTGAAGGGCGCTAACTATATCCCCACTCGGGATGAAGAGCGAAACGTGCTCAGAGGGTCACAGAACAGCTACTGCGAGTTTCATGATGGAGAAGTGGGTCATGATATTGAAGAATGTGAGCAATTTAAGGAATTAGCGCAAAGAATGATGTCGCTTGGAATCCTGACCATTGAAGGAACTAAAAGGCCCACTGAAGGGAATGTGTGCGTCACAGAGAAAAATGGTGCTAGAACTGAGGGATCACCTGACCCTACAAAGCCTAGGAACTCCTTTCTAGTGGTTAATAAATCAATTTACGAAGTTAACAAGGCTGCCCCAGCCTAAAGCAACTATGACCCACAAGGTACAACAAAAGGATCCTTGCTCGTCATACACACACCGGCACTTGTAAAAAATCCAACTGCTATTATCCATGTGCCATCTCCATTTCCATATCGGAGTAATCACGCCGTGCCATGGAATTACGGGCTGAAAATAGAATGCCCTCATGATAATGAGGCATTAGGAGGAAGGCCTGTTATAGAAAAAGGGCGGTCAGAAATGATAGGGGGAATTACTCGCAGTGGTAGAGTATATTCTAATGACGGCAAAGGAATCCCAAACCCGAACCCGAAAATAGGAGAAAGCTCAAACCTTAAAGAAACCTCTAGAAAAGGAGAACGAGAGGAGACCGATGAGTTCTTAAAAATTATGAAGCAAAGCGAATATGATGTGGTCGATCAGTTGCAGAAAATGTCAGCCCGAATTTCCATTTTGACCCTAATAATGAATTCAGAAGCTCATCGAAAGGCATTACAAAGTGTGTTGGATGAAGCCTACGTACGGCCTAATATTACTCCAGAGAAGGTGGTAAACATGATAAATGTGGTAAAGAATGCCACCTTCATCGCATTTTCTGAGGACGAGGTATACCCCGCACTGGCTGGAAAGCCCAAAGCCCTCCATATTACTTTGAAATGTTATGGGTACGTAATCGCTAAGGTACTAATTGATGGAGGATCCGCGCTGAACGTCTTATCCTTATCCACTTTAGGGCAATTACCAGTTGAGAAGTCATGCATCGAATATAACGACATGGTAGTGAGAGCCTTCGATGGGACAAGGAGGGAAGTAATTGGAAAGGTTAAACTCCCATTGGAAATTGGCCCGAATATATTTACCATCGAGTTTCAAGTCATGGACATTGATGCAACATATACGATGCTTTTAGGAAGACCTTGGATTCATACAGCTGGTGCAGTCCCATCAACTGTGCACTAAAGAATCAAGTATATTAGTGAAGGAAGGCTTATCACCATAAAAGGCGAAGCAGAGATGATCATCAGCAAGCCTAGCACGGTACCTTACATTGAAAATGCCAAACAGGTTATGGACAGCTCATACCAAAGTTTGGAAGTCCTAGAAGCTGGGAACTCCACCAAAGGTGCCAACCAGAACCCAGAAGGAGTAGGGGGATCTACCAAGGATGTCAATCAAGTAGTGGCCAAGATCATGATGAGTAATGAATATCAAAAAGGAAAAGGACTGGGCGCAAAGCTGCAAGGTATAGGGGAACCAGTTGAGTTACTTGAAAATCCAGGGCGACAAGGGTTAGGGTACGAGTTGTCTATGGAAACTCGGAGGGCACGATGGAAAGAGGGTAAACCAAAAGGGAGAACAGAAATACCCCATATCCGAGAAACGTTTCCTGTTTCTGCTGAGATAATACATCCAGGCGACCTAGCCATAATGGCGAGTGGAGAAGAAGAAAAGCGCACAGAGGCCCCATGGATCCAGCTGGACAAGCTAGGAAAAGCACTTGACAATTGGGAATCTGAAATGTTACTAGACGTTATGTCATTAGAGTAATATTTTGAATATCATCTTAAAAAGTTTTGTAATAGCTAACAATTTGAACTTTATTTTGAATATCGAAGGAATGCAGCAATTTCAATCTTCTTCCAAAATCTTGTTTGAATCCTGCCTCTTCATATTTATTCTTGCCTTTTCTACCCACTTTCCAGGGAATTTGAATCTTTGAAGCTCTTGTCTGAAGCAAAGGCGCTTGGACACCATTTGAATGAGCCTCATGTTGTCACAGATATGAATGATTTAGAAATTGATGATAATGATGACACATCTCGAACCTTCGTTAAAATAATAGAATCTACAGAAAAGGGTATTACTCCGCATGAAGAAGCTACCGAAGTGATTAATATGGGGACTGAGGATAATAAGAAGGAATTAAAAATAGTTGATAACCCAGAAAGGGAGGAAATGATTAATTTGTTTAACGAATATATGGATGTGTTTGCTTGGTCCTACCAAGATATGCCAGGAATAGACCCTGAAATTGCTGCCCACAAGATACCCTTGTACCCTGATGTAGGACCTAAGAAGCAGAAGTTAAGGAGGATGAGCCTAGAGATGTCCCTTAAAATCAAGGAGGAAGTGATGAAGCAATGGGATGCTGGTTTCCTAGAAGTCTCTAAATACCCTCAATGGGTCTCGAACATAGTCCATGTACCAAAGAAAGATGGGCGAGTGAGGATGTACGTCGATTATCAGGACTTAAACTGGGCCAGCCCGAAAGATGACTTTCCTTTACCCCACATTGACGTCTTAGTCGATAATACAGCAAGAAGCTTCAGGTATTCCTTTATGGATGGGTACTCTGGTTATAATCAAATTCCGATGCCCCCAGATGACAAAGAAAAAACCACATTCATCACCCAATGGGGAACCTTCTGTTACAAGGTAATGCCCTTTGGGCTTAAAAATGCTGGGGCTACCTACCAACGGGCGATGGTAATCTTGTTCCATGACTTGATGCATAAAGAAATAGAGGTATATGTGGATGACATGGTTGCTAAATCGGCTGAAGGGGAAAGTCATGTGGCTGTGTTACGAAAGCTCTTTGAAAGATTGCGAAAGTACAAACTCTGATTGAATCCTAATAAATGCATATTCGAGGCTACATCAGGGAAGCTTTTAGGATTCATCGTCAGCAAGAAAGGAATAGAAGTAGACCTTGATAAAATTAAGGCAATTCATGATATGCCACCCCCTAGCACAAAAACAGAAGTCCGAGGGTTCTTGGGACATTTGAATTACATAGCTAGGTTCATTGTGAATTTAACTGACACTTGTGAACCGATATTTAAACTATTACACAAGAACCAACCAAGAGAATGGAATGAAACTTGCCAGCGAGCGTTTGATAGGATAAAGGAATACCTCTCGAATCCCCCTATCTTGGTGCCGCCTACGCTAGGGCAGCCCCTTATCCTTTATTTAACGATCCGACCAGGGTCCATGGGTTCTGTGTTAGGACAGCATGATGAATCAGGAAGAAAAGAGCAAGTCATTTATTACCTGAGTAAAAAATTTAATAAATGCAAGTCACGGTACCCGTTAATTGAGAAGACTTGTTGCAGTCTCGTGTGGACCACAAAGAGACTAAGGCAATATATGCTTTACCATGTCACATGGCTGATTTCCAGGATGGATCCGATCAAATACATCTTCGAGAGTCCTCATGTATCAGGAAGAGTCTCAAAATGGCAAGTGATACTCTCATAATATGACGTGAAGTACATGACCAGTAAATCAATCAAAGGTAGCATTAAAGCAAAGCATTTGGCGGCTAATCCCCTGGATGAATATTAACCGTTAGATTTTCGGTTCCCAGATGAGGATATTCTAACAATGGAGGAAGATGAACCAAATGAGGTTAAGTGGACAATGTACTTTGATGGAGCAGCCAATGTAAATGGTAGTGGATTAGGAGCGGTGATAATATCACCCGAAGGCAAGCAGTATCCAGTGGCAATCAAACTCAGTTTCAATTGCACAAATAATGTGGTGGAATATGAGGCTTATGTCAATGGCTTACAAGCTGCCTTAGAGTTAGGTGTCAAAGATCTTGATGTGTTTAGAGATTCGGCCCTTGTAATTTATCAGGTAAAGGGGGAATGGCAAACCAAAGATCCTAAACTGATCCCATACCAAAAGTACTTGACGGAACTATTATCGGGGTTTAAAGAGATAAATTTCACACATCTAACCCGTGATAAAAATCAGTTTGCCAATGCATTAGCTACCCTGGCTATAATGATCAAGTTAGACTGTGGAGTCAACATGCTTCCCATCCAGATTGAGACTCGGGACACCCTAGCCTACTGCCTAAATGTGGAGGAAGAAAGCGATGGGCGACCATGGTTCCATGATATAAAGAACTATGTCCAGAGTCAACAATACCCGACTGAGGCAGCTGAGAATGATAAAAAAACCATTCGCCGATTGGCGATGAGTTTTTTCCTTAGTGGAGAAGTGTTGTATAAAAGGTCATGAGACAACACCCTGTTCCGGTGTGTGGATGCATCAGAAGCATGAAGGATAATGATAGAGATTCATGAAGGAACATGTGGGACCCATGTTAATGGACATACCATGACTAGACAAATTCAAAGGTGTGGATACTTCTGGTTAACCATGGAGAAAGACTGCATTGACTACGTGAAGAAATGTCATAAATGTCAGACATATGCTAACAGGATCAATGCTCCACTGCAACCTCTGCACAACTTAGTGGCACCTTGGCCATTCTCAATGTGAGGAATAGATGTGATTGGCCCCATCAATCCAAAGGCGTCTAATGGACAACGATTCATTCAGGTAGCCATTGATTACTTCACGAAATGGATAGAGGCATGTTCATTCTCCAATATTACCCAAAGGGTCTTCCTCTGATTTTTAAAATCAAACATTATATGTAGATATGGTATACTAGAAAGGATTATCACTGATAATGCGGCTAACCTAAACGGAGTTGACATCAAGAAATTATGTGAACAATTTAAGATTAAACATCACAACTCTGCACCCTATCGGCCACAGATGAATGGGGCAGTCGAGGCAACAAACATAAATATCAAAAAGATCATTAGCAAGATGGCTATCACTTATAAAGACTGGCATGAGATGCTCCCGTATGCTCTTCATGGGTATCGTACAACAGTACGAATGTCCACAGGGGCAACGCCTTACTTTTTAGTATATGGTATAGAGGCAGTCACCCCCGTTGAGGTAGAGATCCCTTCTCTCCGAGTGTTGATCGAATCCAACTTAGAGGAGAGTGAGTGGGTAAAGACACGGTATGAGCAACTGAATATGATCAAAGAAAAACGACTAGTAGCTATGTGTCATGGGCAACTATACCAAAAAAGGATGGCAAAGGCCTTCAATCAAAAGATTCATCCCAGGCAATTCGAGCTAGGGGAGTTGGTTCTAAAAAAGATCCTTCCGAATCAGGAAGATAATAAAGGCAAATGGGCATCTTCATATGAAGGTCCATATGTGGTGATACGAGCATTCTCCGGAGGTGCACTAGTTCTTGTCAATATGGATGGAAGGGAGCTCAGAAAACCAGTTAACTTTGATGCAGTAAAGAAATACTTTGCTTAAAATGGGAATGGCAAGAAAGAGGAAAGAAGAAATAAAGGAGATTTTACAATCAGGGCCAGTTAGGTCGAAAACCTAAAAAGGTGGTTTAAACAAAAGACGGGGCAATAAATGATGAACAGAGTGAGACTGTACAAGGACCAAATCACCTATCTAGAAGGATCCTCAGAGATTGTCTTCATTAATTAGTTTCTAAATAAGTGTATCCAACGGTAACACCAGGCGCAAACAACCATTGCCACTTGGAGTCAAAAGTCAAAGTCATTCCAGTTGTTTTTTTGGCTAATCTTTGCATTTACATTCAATTTATCACCCACTTTCCTTAGGACCATGTGATCTATCTTCAAGATGAAATCGCTTACTTATTTAAGATAACTGCTTCTTATCACTCTTTTCCTTTCTATATACCGTGTTGCCTTCATAATTGCTTCATGCATTTAATACACAAAATAAACATTCAAGCGAATAATGCCATTCAAAATGTTGTCACCATTCAAAATATTGTCTAATGATATGCATTTCGAAAAACACCCACGATTCTTTAAATGCTTCCATGAAACTGTTGGGATGAAGCTTAATATGAGAAACATGTACGCGTCTTGGCATTTCTGTGGCATTTCTGATTTCGTTACCGGGTTACTTTGTAAAATAGGAGATAGAAGCATTTTCAATGTCCTCTAGTTTACTGTAAGGAAAAGAATATAAGCCTGCCAAGAGTTAAGCCGAAGAGGTAAAGTTATGTAGATCGCTGCTTGCTGAAATGACGGATTCATGGTCACAACACAAAAGGAGCTTGGTTAGGCAATGCTTTCGCTCTGGGCAATATTGATGTCTTTCCAATTACCATGAACTATAACCTAACATGTCACCCCCCAACTTCCAAAGTAAAAGATAGAGGTTCTACGTTAACGTAAAGTCTCTTATTTCTAACACCCAAGCTATAATTTCGAAATATATCAAAGCAAATAAAATTTTCATTATTCTTAAAAAACGAGCCTATCTCATGCATACATGGTTCTCCACGCTTATCATATATCTCACTCCTGCATCATGTCTAAGCAATTTACATTTCCGCCAAAGTCCTGCATCGTGTCCAAGGCAATTTACATTTCTGCCAAAGTCCTGCATCGTGTCCAGGCAATTTACATTTTTGCAAAAGTCCTGCATCGTGTCCAGGCGATTTCCATTTCTGCCAAAGTCCTGCATCGCGTCCAGGCAATTTACATTTCTGCCAAAGTCCTGCATCGTGTCTAGGTAATTTACGTTTCTGTCAAAAGTCCTACATCGTGTCTAGGCAATTTACATTTATGCCAAAGTCCTGCATCGTGTCCAAGCAATTTCCATTTCTGTCAAAACTCCCTGCATCGTGTCTAGGGCAATTTCCATTTCATTTAAAGTCTTGCATCGTGTCCAGGCAATTTACATTTATGCAAAAGTCCTGCATCAGGTCTAGGCAATTTACATTTCTGTCAAAGTCCTGCATCGTGTCCAGGGCAATTTATATTTCTGTCAAAAGTCCCTACAACGTGTCCAGGGCAATTTCCATTTATGTCAAAAGTCCCTACATCGTGTCCAGGGCAATTTCCATTTATGTCAAAAGTCCCTACATCGTGTCCAGGGCAATTTCCATTTTGTTTAAAGTCCTGCATCGTGTCCAGGCAATTTACATTTCTGTCGAAAGTCTTGGATCGTGTCTAGGTAATTTAGATTTTTTGTTAGAGTCCTACATCATGTTTAGGACACTCACTGTCCTATCCAGGCCATGATTTACAGAAGGTCCCATTTCACTGGTTTTCCCTCAACACGAGGAATGGTGTGTTCATGTCTTTGCTTGCTTTTAAGTTAGGCCATCTCTTCACAACATTCGCTTCCCTAACCTAAGAGACAAGCAAAGAGGGGCAACTATGAACACCCCGTCCCTAATTGCCTAATCCTTTAATTAATTGAAACACCAATTAATTAATAATTAAGCAAATAGAAAAATTAAAAATTGACAAAACTTCAAAATGACATTTCCAATTAGGGGACAATTTGGAATTAAATAATGAAGGACAATTAAATAAACTCAAAACAAAAAAAATAGAATTAACTAATTAAAATAATTATAATAAATAAAAGCAAAATAATACAAAATAAAAAATGTATATGACAAAACAAAAAATAAAAAATTAGGAAAATTAAAAAAATAAAAGGAAGTAAAGTAATAAAGCTGTCAGCAGCAGTATACGTTCATGTTAAAGAGCTGCAGGGAAAAAGAAAAAGAAAAAGCATGGTAGATAGCGAAAAAGGGGCTGGATAGAGAGGTCCTTTTGTCGAGCAACTGGTGGTTTCAGAGAAAGCCGAAAAAGAAAGGAGAGGAAAAACAGAAAAGAGGAGAGGCTGGGGGCTGGAGGAGAAAGCTGTGCAGAACCGTGGCTGGAGGAAAAAGTTGTGCTGAACCGTGAGGGAGAACGAAGCAAGCTGAGAACGTCTCCTCTGCTCTGAGTATCTAAAACAGGGGTAAACAGAGGTGAATGAAGGGGCTAAAGCTGAGATGAAGGTGGTCTGCTGCGAGCTAGTCTTTTGACGTTGTGGAAGAGCAAGAAAGGAGGGGAAAAAGAGAGAAACTAAGAGGAGGAAGAGGAGGCACTGCTGGACCGTGAAACCGTGGTTGGAGCAGAAGAGTTGAAGTAGACCGTGGCTGGAGCAGAAGAGTTGAAGCAAACCATTGCTGGAGCAGAAAAGCTGAGGCAAACCGTGACGAGCTGGAAGCAGAACGTTTGAAGCAAATTGTGATGAGCTGAAGCTATGAACATTTTCCTCTGTTCCAAACAACTTTAAACAGGGGCAAACAGAGGTAAGTCTGGCCAAGAGAAACTTAGGGTGCCATGATGCATTTTTCTGCTTCCTGATGCACTTTTTGTTGGGCCGAGAATGTATATATATGTAGGCATGTGTGTATCTGAGTTTCCTTGCTTCCTGAGGCATTTTTCTGGCTGAGAAACATATATATATATATATATATATACATATATATACATATAAGCATGTGTGTATAGGAGTTTCCTTGCTTCCTAATGCATTTTCTTCAACATTTTCTTCATCCCTCCATCGTTATATACATATATATATATATATATATAGCTGTGTGTATATGGAGGTACATATATATATACATTCGGGTGTGTATATGTGAATGCATGTAGATGGATATATGGATATATGAATACTCATATGAGTGCATGCATGTGGTGTGGGGTGGGCTTTTTGTCTTTCCTGATGTATTTTTCTCTTTTTCCATTGTTATATATATATATATATATATGTGTGTGTGTGTGTGCATATATAGATATATATATATATATATATACATGAATATATGCATGTGGCGTGTAAGTTTTCTTACTGATGTTTTTCTTTTCTTCCATTGTCATATTTATATATATCCACATATATGTATATATATAGATGTATGAAGATATATACATGTGTGTGTGTGCATATATTCATATATATATATATATATATATAATATATATATATATATATATATATATGAATATATGCATGTGGTGTGTAGGTTTTTCCTCTTACTGATGCTTTTCTTTTCTTCCATTGTCATGTTTATACATACCTACATATGGGTATGTATAGATGTATATGGATAGATATGCTATATATATGTATATATATGTGCATATATAGATATATATATATATATATATATATATATGAATACCCATGTGAGTGCATGCATGTGGCGTTGAGGGTTCTTTGTCCTTCCTTATGTTTTGTTTTCCTTCCATTGTGTATATATATATTTGTGTAAACATAGAGGTATATATATGTATGTACATTAATATATGGGTGCATGCATAGTTAAACATACATAAGGTAAGGAAAATGAACTAGTAGGAAGTTGTCTTGTTCTCATTTTTGTCATATTTGTTATGGTTGTGTTGTTTTGGGTTATTTTTTTTTTCTATTATCCTCATTATTATTTCATTTTGTTTTTATATGAATATAAGACTAATCTTGGTCCCATGGGTAAAGTTTTATGAAATTTATCGCGTGAGAATTTTGTTCTCCTCGATTGTATGAGATTATGTGAGGTTTTAACCTCCTTGGATCCCTAAATTGGTACACATTGGTTTCTATTACTTATGAAATTTATAATGTGAGAATTTTGTCCTCCTCGATTACATGAGATTATGTGATATTCTAATCTCTTAGATCTTTTAAAAATTAGCACATTTGTTTTAAAAATAATAACAATTAAAAATTGACTTAATTAAATATTTTCCATTATTTATGAAATTATCATGTGAGAATTCGGTTCTCTTCAATTGTATGAGATCATGTGAGATTTTAATCTCCTTAGATCTTTTAAAAATTAGCACATTTGTTTTAAAAATAATAACAATTAAATATTGACTTAATTAAATACTTTCCATTATTTATGAAATTATCGTGTGAGAATTCGGTTCTCCTCGATTGCATGAGATCATGTGATATTTTAATCGCCTTAGATCTTTTAAAAATTAGCACATTTATTTTAAAAATAATAATAATTAAATATTGACTTAATTAAATATTTTCCATTATTTATGAAATTATCGTGTGAAGATTCGGTTCTCCTCAATTGCATAAGATCATGTGAGATTTTAATCTCCTTAGATCTTTTAAAAATTAGCACATTTGTTTTAAAAATAATAATAATTAAATATTGACTTTAATTAATTATTTTTCATTATTTTCGAAACTATTGTACGAGGAGTTGATTCTCTTCGATTGCATGGGAATATGTGAGGTTTTAATTTCCTTAGTTCCCTAAAATTAATATACCTCTATCTAATAATAATAATAATAATAATATAATAATAAAGAAAAAACAATCATAATTAAATATTCATTCTAATTAAATATTTCCCATTATTTACGAAATTATCGTGTGAGAATATAGTTCTCCTCAAATACTTGGGGTTGTGTGAGATTTTAATCTCTTTAGACCTCGAAATTTAGTACATACTTGTTTGAAAGATAAATAATAAGAATGATGATAAATAGATAAAATAATAATAATGCAAAAACAAATATTTTAATTGAATTATTTACAAAATAAATAAAGTCAGGGTTTTATAAATTTAACGAATTAAAATGCCACGTTCAAAAATTCCAAAAAATGGCTTTCTATTATATTTTGTTCTAATTTCAACAATCAATCCTGATTTTTAAAATAAAAAATAAAAAATAAGTAAAACAAAAAAAACCAAAATCCAAAAATTAAATAAATAAACAAACTCAAAAATATTCCTTTCATTATAATTACATTTCAAATTCCAAAAGAAATAGAATAAAATATAAACTTCCCAAAATCCCAAAAATCTCATTCTATAATCATTTCATTTAAATTTCAAAATAACGATTTAAAATTCCAACAAATAAAAATTTTAAAAGAAAAAAATGAAGAGATCAGGAGAGCTATGTTCGTCAGGCTGTCGTAAATTAAAACACACAAGCCAAATCCCAATTCCATTTTGTTTACGAAGACCTATTTAACTTAAAGCCTCCTATTCACATCACAAAATTTACAAATAATCAACCAACAGATACACCTATTTTAGTCGAACTACATGGACTTTGATCCCTATCACGGGGTACGTAGGCCCTAGGTTTTCATCCTAGGTCAAGTCTGCCCTTTGTACATATCCATTTGTTTGCTTTCATTCTTGCTGTTTTGTCTCCTCTGTTTAACAAGCTTGTATGTCGATAAAAGGGTAATCATGATAAATTTAAAAGCCGTATTCTATTTCAGCTGACTGGTTGAAGGTAACCATCCTTATGGACGGGTGTTGTGGGGTGCCTAACACCTTCCCCACACTCAAATAGACTCCCGAACTCATCTCTGATTTCGCAGACCATATTAGCTTTTTCTTTTTATTTTAAATTGGTTTTCCAAAGTTTTCCGTTAAAAATTTTGGTGGCGACTCCAAATAAATTGGTTTCCAATATTCGTTTTTGGGAATCAATTTAAAACTTTTTTATTTTATTTCGCCGAAAGGTCGGTTACGACACATATGGTTAGGAATAACCGCTTGATAAATCATTATTGCAAATAAAGATGGATTTCATGCATACTGGCTACTTTTTCTGTGCATGCTTGTTTTAAATTTTAATATTATTGGGAGGACTAGATAGGACACTGGCTGCCAACAGCAGATCTGTTAGCCCTTGGTGCACCTAGGTAATGACCCAGCTAGCAGGGTTAGTGATAGTGCTAGCCCCATGTGACGGCCATCACATGAGGACTGATGAGTGATAATCTTTGTGAGTTGAGACCTCACGCCTATTGGTTATTTGTCCTCGAGGATTGTGTATCCTTGCCTGTTGTGATTTGCCCTTTTGTGGCTGTGTGCCACACTAGTTTAGTCCTTAGTAGTCCTTCCCTAGATATAATCTTCATAAGCTTATTGGTTCCTTGTGAACTGTACTTTAAATTAATTGTTTTGAAAAAAGCATTATGTATCTGCAACTGTTTATTGCAACTTGATCATTGTGGTTTAAACATCATTGTATTTTACTCAATTCTTAATCATGTTTCGCTTTCTATTTATATATGAAATTTTGTTACTAATTTTAGGGTGCTATCTGCCGGAAAAATTTGGTCTCAAATAGGGAGATTGAAGAGTTCCCGGAGGCAGCAGAGCACTAACGAGGAGTCCTGTGGTGAGCCCCGCTTGTGATGTCGCGAGGCCTTTACTTTTGTTTAGTCGGTATTCATAGCTTATTCTTTTGGGATGTATATATATCCAGGATGATAGCCATGGGTTGTATGTTTGGGTGGTATAGAGACCACAGTTGAACTTTCCATAATTGTTGTATTTCGTAATTATGTTATATTGGGTTGTGCTGGTAAGAGCGGAGCTTTCCCATATGTTGTATTGCCTTACAGGTTATTGTAGAAATTTTAGGACGTCCTATTTACTGGGGAGGTGCTGCCGAAATTTCTACAAACTCCTTGTTTTGTATTTAAACCTTGATTTTATATTGAGGCAATTATATTACATATGGTGCACATCGAATAAATTTGTAATGATATTGACAGTCCCTGCAGTGTAAGGCTTGCAGGTTCGGGGATTTTTCCTCGTGGCCTGTGCCGGTCCCACTCCAGGAATTTAGGGTGTGACAATTTGTGTCTAATAATGTAATCACAATTTAACATATCAAACCAAGGAATAAATTGTTAGATGTGAAATCAAAACAACTCACAAAAGAAATTGTGAGAGATTTTCAATGGAATGGGATTGAAACCCCTCAAATAGAGTCATCAATAATGGTAACCCAACCTTTAACTAGACCAAATCTAATTTAAAAGCTCAAAGGGTAAAAACAAGTTTCTGGTAAGTGATTTGGTGCACTAGAAAATATTTAGCCATCTTAGTCAAGTGCACATTATAAGAACTTAAGTATTCAATTTGAATAAAACTCTTAATGGATTCAAGAAAGCCTAAAAAGATTAAGGCTTAAAGAAACACACCTACGTGAACATAAGGAGTGGTGCTACTCATAGCAAAAATTTGGGATTAATTCTTGGAAATGTTCATGAAAAGCCTAGGGTAAAGCACATGGCCATATAAGTGCAATAAATTTTTGTGAATTTTTTTGGAGTTATAGATAAGACTGTGTGTCATATTTCTAGTTTCAATATAAGAATTGTGATTCAATGCTTTAATACAACCATCAATTTGTTAAAACTTTGAAGTACTTACACTAACAATTAGTTCAAGTCGAGAGACACCTATCTTTATGTATAGTCTTATGGATTAGAGAAAAGACTTCGTTTTTCAAATTAGTTATTCAAAATAACTAGTTTGAAAAACTAAGTTATGTATGTGTTGAATTAAATAAATCCAATGACTCAAATTAACTTTCTAGTCAGTTAAAAATAAAGAAATATGATTTTTAATACAAACACAACTTGTAAAAAAAATATGACTTTTTAAAAAGAGTTGTGTTTGTTTGAAAATTAAATTTGAAAAGATATGACTCTATATACTAATATAATTCTTTATAAAAGATATAACTTTTTGGAATAAAGAGTTATGACTATACAAAGTCTTATTATAAATAGGAATTAATTACATACTAGAAAAATATGATTATTATTGAGGTGAGAGATTAAAATCCCTCCTCTTTCTTTGAAACTTCTTAAAGAGTTTTTTAAGAAAGATTTATAAAAGTTGTTGTTTATCAATCTTTGGAGTGTTTGAGATAACTCCTAGAGATGATTTGCCATTGACCCTATATCTAATATTGTGGAGGTAAAAATCACCTTAAGAATAATGTGGTAAACATTTATGGGCATAATTTTCATCTTCCTTATTCTCTACAAATATCTTTTATCTAACATACCAAGCAAGTTTCAAATTTCATTATGTTTTTCTTCCCTGTTCTAAACTGAAAATAACAGAGGCAGAAGTTACTAAACATGAGGTAATTTTGAAGTATAGCTAGTGAAAATCATATAAGGAAAACCAGTAATGTTCTAGTATATAGATGCCATAGGACATTTTATGCCCTTCAGTTCAAAGAATAACAGTCTAAATCCAGAGAATTAGTATGAAAGAAGGAGAGAATGTTATGGCTGGAATAGAACGTATGAGGAAAATTAGTTACCGAAATGAATATGAGTAATCTGAGGAACAGCAGTGGGAATAATGGACGTATTAAGACTGAACTAAAATGAAGATGTGAGGTTGGTATCTTTTGTCATTAAAAAATTGATTTAAATTTAATACATTTAAAGAGAAATGTACAAATTTAACTGTTAAAATTAAAATAAATATGCGATTTGACAATTTAAATTAATTTTACTAACTGTGCATAGTTTTAAAAGTTTAATCTAACGACTGAAATGAAAAAACTGTGCAAATCTAGGTTCAAAATTGATTTGGATTCAAAATTAAAGTATTGAAACTGCACAGGGAACCGGAAGGTGTTGGTGAAAGAAATTGAAGTTAAAATTAAATACATAACAGGAAAAGATAAGGTGTACATAGGAGTTTTAAAACTAGATTAGATTAAATTTAGAATTAAGATTCTGTAAAGGATAGCATATATATATATATATATATATATATATATATATATATTAGAAGAATGAATTCGACAGGTATATACTAATAAGAACCAGAAGATGGAGATACTATAGAAGAATGTTCAGTATTCCTTATGTCTACGAACAATAATAGATCTTATGTGTTAGGTAGGCATATCCTTGGGGAACAATAAACAATGTAAAATTTATGTGGTCAAGCTATGATTTTAAAATCACAAGGACCTAGCATAGTAAGTCGGGGAAGTTGGATACATTTGATTAGGGAGCGTCTAAATTATAATATACCAAACTTATAATAAATCCATTGACAATGGGTGAAGTTAAAATTAGAAATATCGATAAATCATAAGGGCATAAAGGTGGCATTTTTGGATAAAATAAGTGGAAAATTAGACCAATTCTTTTAGTGGAATAAAAAGAAATTATTGGATAAATAAACATGGAACAAGAACTTGTTTATTAGGCAAACAAGGGATTGCTTATAGGTGTGAGCAGTACAAATGGAAATAGCAGAGTTTATAAGAGAGAATTTAAATATGATTTTATTCCATATAATTGCCTCGAAAGTCTGGAAAGGAGATAAGTACAAAGGTAAAAGAAAAGCTCTAGAACAAGTGTGGCTTCTCCCTTACACATTTTATTTTATTTATTATTTCATTATGTCATGAGTTATGATATACATATGTGGATACCCATAAGGAGTGTCCTAGTTTGTTGATTGAATATGCTACCTATAAGCGTATCTGGAATTAAGTGTTGGCATTCATTAGTTTTCCTCTAACAAAGAATTTAAACAGAGGATATAATACCCAATCGAGCTCCATATGCAACCTCAGCTACCAGTCAAAACATATGTGTATATCCAGTATTACATGAAATTTGTTATAGGTATGGAGTGGATATGAAATTGCTTTCTTAACTGTATGCTAACTTCTGTAACGTAATGGCCTAACTTTTCTTTGAATCAATTTCCAGTTGAACAAGGGTAGTTAGCTAAGATGAAAATAACTAAAGTATAGTTAGCTAAAATAAAGTAATTATGGATTGAGAAGAAAGAGGATTTTATCCTGAGATGGAAGTCTTTATAAATTATGAAGATTATAACAAAACTAGGAGAGACATAACATTGACCTGTTTGCATGAAGTATTTATTTTATACACTTTTCTGAGATTTAGTAGTAATAGTCAGAAATAAAGGCCTTATAATTTAGAGTCCTGATATAGAAAGAAAGGTGAATCCAAGAGAAATTTAAATAAGAGCTTACCTTGTACAATTAACTCCATTAGTGCTCACAAGAAGCTATATAAGGAAAAATGTCTCAATTTCCTTCCAAAACATATGATATCATTAAAGGAATTTAAGATTTTTCAACATGAGTGATAATCATTTATTCTCAAGAACATCATGTTCATTATATATGACGAAATTAATAATTAAATATTAAATAATACTTTATTAAAAGATTTTGGATTCAATAATTAATGAGTTTGATTATAATATTAAAATCTATTAAAAATTGTTCTATATTTAATGATATTTAATAATTAATTCATAATTAGATAATGATGTTCCCAAGAACATATGTTCATCACTCTTTTTAGGAAGACATGTCGATGGACGTGGTAATGATGAAGCTAGGGTGTATCTCCGGAGTGTTCAATGGCGAGAGGAAGGGGGGGGGGGTAGAGGGGTAGAGGGACAAATGTAGCTACAACTACACGCAAGAAGTTTCCCCATGCAAAGAAGGGATAGATAGATATGCTTGACACCACACAAGTCAATCAAACGAGTTAAGTAAGCCAAGTTTTAGTGTTTTCATGAGAAAATTTATCATTTTGATTTTTTACTTTTAAATTTAATTTTATTTTAGTGGTTCACGAATTGTAAATTTTAAAATGATCCTCCATTTTTAAATTGAATCTTATTTTGATCATTCACAAATTAAAAATCTTAAATTGGCCTTTCACTTCTTAAAGTTAGATTTAAAGTATTTTCTCTATGATAGTGAATAAGTTCAAAAATGAAAGATTAATTTAAATCATATCTTAAAATGTGGAGAATTATTTTGAAGATCAAAATGAGACTAAATTTAAAAGTAAATGATTAAAGTAGTATTTTTTTTCAAATTTTCTATTCCACTTTTTAACCTCTGTTTAAATTGCAAGCATTTTAATTTATTCGATGCAGTTGTCGCGAAGGGAAGTAGGGTCATCTTAGGCATCGATGACTGTATATACGTTTGATTATGGATATTAGCTTTGTTGGAATCAAATTTTAAACTCATCTATTGTGTTAAGTAAAATATTGTAAGAGTAAGTAGAAATATAAATAAAGATTCAACAAATGATCATAATATCATTTTAAAAAATTACAATATTAAATATAATAAATTATTTTTTAATTTTGATAGAAGATAATTATTTATTTTCCTTCTTTCTCATCCTATATCATCACGCCTTCCATGTCACTCGTTCACGATCTATAGAAGCCTTCCATGGGATTAGGCTTCCATACCTTTAATAAAAGTCTCCGATCATCCTTCTCACTACTCTCTCTGGATTTGTGACATCCTCTTTTTTCACTGAAGACGTCTCCAAAGGGGGCATGCCCCTCTCTCCCTCTTGTTGATCTTTCTCTCCTATTGTCTAGAGGGAGTGGTGGGGCACACAGTGCACGGGACGAACAAGGACAACCAGGGGCAAATTTGTCCTCAAACTCATTCCCATTAGAGGTCTCCCATTCCATGACCTACTGGTGAGAAAGAGCACTCCCACACTTGCGTCAGTGAACATTCCCTCTAGAAAGGAAGAAACCTTGCAGTCCTTATACCAAACATACATGGGAATCTGGCCCATTCCTCGTAGAACTCCGACAACCAAATAGTGCCCAAGTTTGACGTCAGAATAGATATATTCATTGTTTAACATAAGTCAATATATATCTTTTCCTTGCTTTTAAGGATTAAAAAAACAGTGCTGTAAAATTTTAATAATTTTTTTATTTTATAATATATTTATATTATTAGAATCATTATTAAAATTTTTAGTCTTTATTAGAAATTTTTTATTATTTAATTAAGTAATTTATTTTTATTTAGATAAAATATTTATTGAGGTTTCCTTTAGGAGACTTTTTTAGATTTAGGAATGGCCTTTTCCAGGTCTTGGCTTCATGTAGTTTTTGGTCTTTGTCCTCTATCTCACCCAATATAAAAGAAAAAAAAAATGGTAAACTGATATAAAAAGCAGGGATTAGGGATGAACATCTAACCAGTGGCCTAGCTAACCTAGTTGGTGTCTTAATAAAAATATTTATAAATTTATCAGGTTGGGCTAGGTTTTAAATTTATTCACTACTCGGCCTGTTTTTTATTTTTATAATTTAATTTATTTATAATAAATTTTTAATACATTAAATCTTTTTAAATCTCAATTCTTTTTTTTTTTCCTGATCTTAATTTTTATTGATTTTAATTTTTTTTCACCAACAAATCTTTATTTTTCTATTTTTTCTTTTTTAAAATTTTTTTAATTAATTAAAATTAGTTTTTGTAAATAAAAATATTATTAAAAAATAAAGATGGACCTGGCCTAACTCCATTAAACCTAGTTTGGCCCAGTTACTTATTTGCCCAAATTGGGTTGGGCAAGGTCCGGGTCTTGTTGAAACTCAACCCTTGATCATCCTTGGTAGGAAATATTATTTAAAGGTCGACATCAATGTGCACTGGACTTTGTTCATACATATAGCCAACCCTTTTAGATATTTTGTTTGTGAGATTAAGTAATCATATATTAATGTTACATATTATTACTTAACCAAATATTTAGTTTGTGTTACCTAGTATTTTGTTCTATTAATGTTACATATTATTGTTATTCTCATTTTAAGAAAATTGTTTAATAGGAATTAGATTATTGAAACTTTCAATCAAATATAAGAAACTTATAATTTGAGTTGGAGGGGGAAAGCATTCAAAATGATATTAAATAGTAAATGAAAATTAAAAATTGAAAATTTGTCGTAGAGAATAAAAATTATAAATCTCTCTAACCCCCTTTCTATTTGAGCTTGATTAGTTTGCATTGCAACAAATTTTGTTTTTGTGTTTAATGGATTGTAATTATTGATAAGGATTGAAAAAGCAAAAGATACATTCTAGTGAGAGCTTTGCATTAGAAGGATAAGTGGTTCAGACTTCAGAGGTTGCAATAAGAAAATGTGAAGGAAAATGCACCAAGTGCTAATAAGAATGAAATGTTGCTAGTACAATAAAATTATTAAAGCCAATGTATAGGCTAATTGAAACTTCTTAAACTTTAGATTCTCTCATTCTTTTTCATTCTCTTTTTTTTTATTATATTGGAGAAAAATAAATTCAAAGTGAGACTTAATTGAATGATGAGGTTAATTGAAAAAATATAAAACTTACTCAAGTGATAGGTCATACTTTTTTTATTTAGAAGAAACATCATCAGATTTTATTGATTAATAAGCTGAAGTATAGAATAAGTGTCCTACAATTTGAATTTGGAATGGCTAGCAGAGACTAGCAATTTTGTGGGCATTTACATTATTAGATCTATTAATCCACATAACACTAATATCACCTCTACTCTTGAGGATACTCTTGCACTCACTTATTAGGAGACTCCATTCTGAATAGTAAGAATCATTACCTTTTAACGCATTGAAAATTTGTTAAGCTCTGTGTAAATAATATTGCTACGAGACAGGCTATTATATGATATTAAAACATTTCTCAATGCTTGTATTGCACTAACTCTGGCAGTGTATCTTCCTTGATAGTGACCAGAGATGGCCTTAAGGCTTGATTAGTCATTATGATAGAAAATGCAATTGAAACTATGATAGTTAAACTCTTTAAAATTTGCAGCATCCACCTTGCAAATCCAACCATGTCTAAACAACAGGTTCTCCTAGATAGAACGATTATCATCTTTGTTTGTGCAGGGAAAATTTTACCGTCCATCTTCTTTAAGTGTTACTTTAGCATAAATCCACTCGCGACATCAGCGTTTAGCTTCCCTGAAAATTCTTTCCAGACTGTCTCCTTTATTATGCCAAAACAGGTTGTTTTCGTTGTTCCAGAGGCACATGAGATTGTACAGAACTCAATCACCACCTTAGGGGTTTGTTCTCTATCAAACATTCCAAACAATCAATGAAGGACAAGAGGTTTAGTGTACTAGCTTCTGTTTAATGAGACTAACATTCCATTGCCTGGACACAATGAATTAGAACATGATTGATATGTTTTTCCTAATTGCATAACAAAGAAAGTGGATTAACATCCATTCTTATGTATATTAGATTTCTTTTTGTAGGAAAAATCCCTTTACAAACTCACTAAACAAAATTCTTAATTTTTGGCTGGATTTTAGGCTTTTAGATTTTGCTCAATTTATTCTCTATCCAAGGCCCATTGCCACCATGAAAGGAAGAATGAGCAATATGATAGGTAGTTATGACTGTATAATTCCATTTTCTAGTAAAATACCATATCAACTTATCTTCTAAATGTTACAAGCTAATGGGAATGACAAGTATTTGTTCTATGTCATGTTCAGCAAAAAACTTAGATAACATGTTTACATTCCATTCCCATTCTTTGAAGTTGATGAGGTCCTTGGCCTTTTGCTTTTCAGTCACTTTGCCATATGGATCAATAGCCATAAAGTCATAGTCTCTTGGGAGCCAGAGATCTCTCCAAATCTTAATTTTTTCTCCATTACCTACCATCCATCTCACACCTTGCTTTAATAGCCTATAGGAAGAAAAAATACTCTTCCAAGTAAAGATTAGGTTGGAACCCAACTGAGCTAACTAAAAATCCCCTTCAAGAAAATATTTAGCTTGGAGAATACGAAAAGAAAGAGTATTAGGACTTGTCTTTGGCCACCATCCCTACTTCCCTAACATGGCTAGATTAAAACACTGTAAATGACAAAAGCCCAGGCCTCCTCTAGATTTACATGAGTACATTTTCTCCCAAGATAGCCATTTAATACCTTTTTGGTAATTCTCACTGTTTCCCTACCAAAATGAATTTATCATTTTTTTTAGAATAAGTCTAAGTCTCTATTAGGGATTATAGGTTCCATTTGATCACCATTGAGTATAATAGAATAAGTCATTGATCTAACACACGTTGTCATCCAGGTCAGCCAGATGTTATAGAAACCCAGCTACTTTATGATAGCCTCATAGTAGCACCAATCAACTCTATCATATGCTTTACTAATATCAGTTTTAATTGCCACAAAGCTCGTCCTTCCTTTCACCTTTCTCTTCATGGCATGGATTAATTCAAAAGCAACAAAAATATTCTCTTCTTAGTACAAAGGAGATTGATTTCCATGTGACATAATGTCATAACTACTCTATCTTAAAGTTAGTTAAATTCAAGTAAATTCAACACCTTATTACATAGATGTCAAAAAAACAAAAAATGAACACATATCAATTAGAATTGCTGACACTTGCTTGTGAAGTGTTGCTCTCATTGCCATAGATAAAAGTTGTCTTATAAGAACATGTGAGTCATGACTTTTCAATTCCTCAATCTTTCGTTGTCTTCAATCAATGCATCTAAAGATATTGCTTGAGTACCCGTTTGGCACAATAATATTCTTTAAAATCTTCAAAAATAGGTACTTATTCGCATTTGTCATTGCGTATAATGTAGAAGGATTTTTACCATATTTGTCAAGTCAAAGTTTAGGACATATGCCTATTTCTTGTAAGTCTCTTCGTGCCTTAATGTGATCTTTTGATTTTCCAGCATCATTTAACAAAGTGAATATGATATTGTCACACACATTTTTCTTAATATGCGTGATGTCAAGACAATGACGCAATTAATTTGTTTGACAATATGGAAGTTGGAAAAAGATATTATTCTTGTGCCATTGTTAGGAACCTACCTCATAAATACCACCTCCTCAAGATCTCCAACCAAGACTTTTAACTTACATCTCTTTTTCGAATGTAACATTAACATTAATTTGCCTTAAAATGTCTGAGCCACTAATTGCAATAGGTGGATTTTTCTTTTCTACTTTTCCATCAAATTGAGTGCAAGCTAACCTAAACTTTTGATCCTGATTCATCCATAGAGCACCACTTCCAACTACACAGAAGTCGCATAAGAGTTAAGTCAAAATTACAGGATGAACAAGCCAACCCAGTATGAGTATTCCATCTCAATAATGTTTCAAGACCTTGAAAGTCACCTACAGTCCACGATAAAGCTGCACACATATTGAACTCCTCATTACTATATAAATTAAATATGTTAATACCAATATCTCATAATTCCTTCAACTTTTCAATTAAAGGTTGCAAGTATGTATGTATATATATATATATATCATTCTCTGGTGGTCATTTAGCTAAGATGATCATTGAAAGAAGGAATGAACTATGTTTCATATACATCCAATAAGGAAGATTATAAGGCACGAGCATTATTGACCTTATGTTGTAACAAGTGATTTAGTTTCCAAATGGATTGAATCGATCAGTACCTAAGCCAAGGCGTATATTCCAAGGGTCTGATGCAAATTAAGGATCCATGATGTCAAATTGTTTCCATTCCTTAGAGTCCCTATGATGTCTTAACATGTCATCGTTAGTATTTTCCACAGCATGCTCGCGTTAATGCTCAACTATCTTAGAAAACATAAACATTCTCTACAATTGGGGTTTTAGTGGAAAATATCCTAATGCTTTTGCAAGTAACTTTTTTTTTCTTTTTACCATGACTTGATATAATTTTTCCCACTAGTTTTTCACCTATATATGTTGCAATTTTTACAGGTATCTCATTCCGCATCCTCTACCATATACTACTTACAATCATTAGGACATTTATGAATTTTGATATAGTCTAGTCCAAGTTTAGCAATAGTTTTGTTGGCTTCATAAAACGAAGGTGGAATTTTAACAATATCAAAAACATCTGCCAGTAACGCTAATACCATCGACATTACCTTGTCAGTTATTTTACACATACACTTCATGTGGTATAATTTTACTAGGAATGATAACTTTGAATACTTTTCTCACCCTTCATACAAACATTTTTGTCCATCTCTAATTAATCAAAGAACTCTGCACTATTATTGGTCATAGTTGGATTTGATGGTGGTGACAGTACTCTATCTTCATCCATGCATTCATTGTTTGGATAATGCCCGAAGGCATCATAGACCATGTCCACTATGTGATCATTGACATTAATCCTCTCTTCAACCACATGTGGTATTGTAAGAGTTTCAACTATATTATTCACATACTTGTCTCTGCATGTCTAAGCCAAAATGTGTAACCATTAGGAAATGGTTTGATAATCAAGTGATCTTGAGCTTCTTCTCTACCATGCCTTTTTTAAACTTGTAATCAGGACATGGACATATTATTCTACCTCTAACACTACTTTTAGCAAATGCAATGTCTAAAAAGTTGTTCAATCCTTCCAAATATTGAGGAGTATTTGAAGGTTTTCAATCCAACTCTTATCCATTTCAAAAGGCAACACTTATCGGTCTCCAAGTCCTCTAAAACAAATCTAAGATTTAAACCAACCAACATTAATATATATTGACCATCATCTCCAATAAAAAATTATAACCTCTAAATTCTCACTGAGAATCAAGTTTCATAAAATAAGAATTAAATAGACAAATCAAACATTGATATTATCACAAAGTAATTTTCATAAGTGAGTAGACAAGTATATAGCACTCTCACACATTTGACATCACAACAAGTTCTCTTGGCATAGATGTCCATTATACAATCATTAGCATGTCAAAACAATTCTCATAGGTAATTTCTATTCACAAAAGTAATTTTATACAACAATCAAACTTATATCAATCCTACATAAGTAATTTTACATATAACAACATAAACAAAAACAAGAAAAAAAACTATTGGCATACCACATTTCTATTCATAAAATAACCTTACAATTTCTATTCACAAAAAATAACATATATACAACAATTAAAATTTATAACAATCCCCATACAAGTAATTTTGCATTTGGCACCCAAAACCAAAACAATATATATATATATATATATATATTCATACTACATTTGATTGTAAAAATAACTATACTATTGTCTTTACAAGTTGAGCATGTCAAATTAAAAGAAAAATCATCAAAGATGTTATATTAAAGTAAAAAAATTAATTACACAATTTTTCTTCCATATTAAACAAAGTAAAATGCTTGAAAAATTCGTAGGCTATTTTTAGTAAAACAAAATTGCTAATTTGACACCCAAACATTAAGATGAACACACCCTCAACCAAGGAAAAAAGTGAAAAAAAAAAAAAAAAAAACCTTACAGGCAACAGACACGACGGGACTGACAACCAATGAGGCTGCAGTGGGAGGGGATCGGCCGACAAATGTGATAGGTAGTGACTATGGCTAACCAGTAGCGCTCAATGGACTAAAGCGCAACAACTTTCCTCCCCTAAAGTTGTCTGTTTGTGGCTGCTACAAATGTAGAGAGTGTGTGTGTATATATGTGTGTGTCTGATTGAAATAAGAGTTGCAGACTAGGGTCTTTTGAAAAACCCTAACTGTGGTTTGTTTAAACCACGACTAGTAGCCATGGTTTGCAATAAACTACAAGAAGTAGGTGCGGTTCAAGCTAAAAATTAGTGAAAAATTGATATAAGAAATTGTGATTGTACTTTCTTTTATATTGATGGGATGTGAAAACTAATTTATTGAACTTTGCTTTTTTTGTTTTGATAAATTAGAATTGGTGATTTCTTGATTTTAATGCAATTAACTAATTAAATCCTTAAGTACTTACTAGGTGTTGTTAGTTAATTAGAATTTGGTTAAAGAGCTTTTTCTAACTAATGTATCTAAGAAAATCTAGGTTGTTACAGTGTGTTAGCAACTATAGCCACTTGTAAAGAAGTCAAGAAAAGAGAATTAATCTTTTCATCAATGGTAAAATATTGAAGAACCAAAATAGTATATTTTTTAGTTAGGTGCTTTTTTTCTTGGTTTAATTTCTCTTAATTGTCTTTCTTTTATATATGAAATATTTTCTTACTAGTTGTCTGTTTAACTCTTTAGATTTTAGTTGTTGTTCTTTGTTATTATTATGGTTAACCTCCCAATTTCATTTCCTTCTTTTACATATTATTTCTAGTTAATCAAAAATATTGGAATCATCAATTCTCGTTGGTATGACCCAACTCATCCTTGTTTCAAATATTTTACTAGAAGGTAGGCTATAATTTTAATTTAGTGGAATTGACACCTATCACCGATAAAGAATCATTATCTTAGTTTGGGGAGTGTGAAGTTAACCCATGATCAATAATATGATGAATTTATCAAATAAAAATTATTCATTTATTTAAAATAATTTCCACTACTATGACTACCTTAATAATAATAATAACGAATTAAATGATTACTAACAAACTTAAAATCTCTTTTTTAACTTTCAAATAGTAATTTGATAAGATGATTATTGATATGTCATAACTTGCAAGTTAGTGCTTTTACTTGATAAATTTATGAGTAATCCAACATGACAGTGATTGCCTACAACTAACATAAACTCAATTCATTCACAATTTATATATATCTTATGACTTAATTATTAATCCAATGAAATTGCAATAATAATAAATTAATGCTAATTTATTAATAAATTAAAAATTTATTTCAACAGTTGAAGTTTTTATCAGATGTAATAGCCATAAGAGTGGCATGTGACTAAAGTTTCATTGATGATAACACAGTATCTAAACCGCTTTATCATTTGACTCGCAGAATTCATGTCATGCATTCCACAACAATAGCCTTCAAGCTAACTTAGCTTTACATTGACAACTACCAAACAAGTTCTCATGTTTTGCTCCCCATATTATATTTCCAGACATGTTTCAGTTATTAGTGGCACTAAAAAAATTCCTTGAGTTATCTCTGAAAGATTGCTTATTCGTACAAAAGGAATACTAATTATCGTAGCTCTCCCTTCAGAAAAAAATATTGCCATTTAAATTATTATCCACCAGAAGTGATAAATATCAATGAATCACACATGACTATTCTTTCCCCAACAATATTGATGTTGATGCTTTAGTGAACTAACTTCAGATAGATATATATAAGACATCTGGATTTTTTTTTTTTTTTAATTTCGAAGAACAAATCAGTACCTCAATTTTCTGGTTTTAGGTAAATTAAATTAATCAATTTTATATGACCTAAAAGTTAAACAGGAATTCCACATAACATAGTTGCCCTCGAAATACTCTTTTATTTTAAGCAATTAAAAATTTGGTCAACTTTTTTGTCCTACTAAATCAGGGGGGAAAATAACATGGAAAGATGTTTTTTTTCTTTTTTCGGGACAGCAACATGGAAAGAAGTTTAGAGAGTCCGAGATGGAAAAAAAAAAAAAAAAAAAGAGAACTTCGCTGCTTATTGGTGGGTCTCTTATTATTTGATGTCTGGATAGAGGAGGATTCCATAATTATTCGTTTGAAAGTGCCAGAAATCAAAATTTTGGTAAATGTAGATCCCATTTCTGAAGAACACCAAGGGACCTAATGCTAATACTTGAATTCACTATCCACATTGAATCTGTTTAAAACTTCAACGAGATCTTAAAAATTTAATCTATAGTTACCATTTATCTAAATATTCCTGCACCAGCCTATCCATCGCTTGTTTTATTATTGAATAGAAAAAAGAACAAAAGAGGTAAAAAAAAAAAAAAGAAACAACTTGCACTTTTAGTCTTTTTCATGCTACAGAATTCAAATGAAATCTTTTCGTAACAGAGGATCCTGCTTGAACTCTACCCCGATTATTATTCAAAATATTTAGCACCATTAATATGACTGTCAATGAAATAATGATTAATTACTAAACAAATTTTCCACTTGCAAGTGTTCATTTATACCTAACTTATGTTGTCTTTCTTGCTACATATCACATGCATTCACCATTCACCTCAATGAACATAAAAGTTGATGAGAATATAATTCCTTAAAAAAATCAAACTTTTACTTTTCCTACAACGGACTTAGCCCTCTGTTTGCTGTTCCAATTGGATCTGTTTGAAACTTCAACGGGATCTTATACAAGTAACCTATAGTAGCCGAGTCAAAATCTGAATTAAAAGAACCTGCTCTTTTAGTATTTTTCTGGCTGCCGAATTCAAATGGAACTTTTTAGTAACAGAGGATAATTTTCGTAGCAATTAGGAACCTTTGTGCTAAACAATCTAGTTCTGACCAAACCTCCATTTAATAATAATATGTTCGCACTTTAGTCCACATCTCTCTCTGTCAGTGTCTTCTAAGTCAGCCACATGAAACCATATTTTTATTAGGACGGTGAACATTTTCTGCACCTATTAATACTTTTGTCAACATCCTCACTTTCTGAAGCAACCCCAATTTTTAAAACATCAAATTTAAAAAAAAAAAAAAAAACCATGTGCTATTCGAAATATTCAGCATCAATAATATCACTACCAATGAGATATCCCTGAACAATTTTCTAGGATAAAGTTTCTGGAAATTTTTTTTTAACAACAGTAATCAATAGACCGTGGCTAACTTCGGATAAAATTATATAAAAAAATGTGTAAAGAAATATTCAGTACTACCTGTTCTGTGAGTTATAGGTATCATTGTTTAATTTTATATCAGTAAAAGGTAAACATTATTCCATATTCCATATAGCGCAGATTCCCTTGATCATTCGTGTTAGAAACTACAATTTCAACAGTAATTTATAGCAACCTCTAAAGATTCCTATGTCCAGAACCACCATTTGTTGATCAGTTGAATATTGCCTAAAAGTCAGGTTTTGACCAAAAAGTCTGTAGTTTAATAATATTATGTTTTCACTTCACTCCACATCTCTCTCTCAGGTAAAGCCTATCTCACAGCATTAATAAACCTTAAAAAAAATGGGAAGCAAGAAAAGAAATGAACCTCAAATATCATACCTCGGAGTATGAAACAGCATTGGTTATCAGAAAATGTTTTGCTTCATGAGTTCTATCAAGGCAATTCTGCTTTTCTACTTTCTTCTGGGCCTTTTGAATGCAAGAACACAAGGCGAACCTATTTACATCACTAAATCATGTCCGAACACAACAACTTTTGCTCCAAACAGCACCTTCCAAACCAATCTTAATCACTTACTTTCTTCCCTTTCCTCGAACGCCAATCAAATTAATGGATTTTACAACACCACCGTTGGCCCAAACAACCCCAGCAACGCCGTCTACGGCCTCTTCCTCTGCCGCGGAGACGTCACCGTCCCGACGTGTCAAGACTGTGTTTCCACAGCGACCAAACAGGCCCTTCAAGAATGCCCCGTTGAGAAAGAATCCGTCATTTGGTACGACGAGTGCTTGTTACGATACTCCGACAAGTATTTCTTTTCCACCGCGCAAGAAAATCCCATGATTTCTTTGTTGAACACCGGCAATGTCTCAGACCAGAGTCGCTTCATGCAGTTGCTGGGTGATACTATGCAGGAGGTGGCGGAGCGAGCGGTGAACGGCGGTGGCGGCAAGAAATTCGCGACCAAAGAAGCAAACTTCAATTCTTTTCAAAATCTATATACTCTTGGACAGTGTACGCCGGATTTATCTAGGGATGATTGCAATAGGTGTCTGCACATAGCAATTGCATACCTACCGAATTGCTGTGATGGGAAGCAAGGAGGAAGAGTCCTCACTCCCAGTTGCTATATCAGGTACGAACTGTACCCATTTTACCAGGAGGTGCCTTCGCCACCAGCTCCTACGCCAGAATCAACTCCCCATGGTATGGAATTGTCTATGTTTAGCATGTTTAGTTCTGGAAAACAATATTACTATAATCAATCAGTCTAATTTATTTTGAGAAAAGAAAAACGTTAACTTGGTTCCATCATGAGTTATGTTGATGAAGTTAACCGCAAAGACGCAAGGCTGAAATGATTGAAATCCCGTGATTAAGCTTTGCAAAACATGTCTGGCTACATTTTCGCCACAGTACTCTAGCTGCAACCGGATAGATGTTTGATCCATGAATGATTTCTGAAGAGGATAAGCGGTTGGTCTGGGAATGAAGTCTGAGTTAGTGAGCCAAGCCTTCTCCTTATAGCACAGAGGATATTGGAGAGGGCTCTAGACCACCTCTTGTTGTCTAGCCAACCCAACCACCTGATCATTTGACCTTTGAACCAGAGATTTTAGTATCTGATATTGATGATTCAACATGTCTGGATAATTGCGTACAAAAAAAAAATTGACATTTTGGGCTCAATTTGCAGTAAAAGTGGGGGTAGCACATCTAAGTAGTAGTAAAAAACCACCTTTTTTTCGTCTAGTATTTTGATAAGTTGCCGGCCAGTTCGATCATCCAATGATGTTTCAAGCCAGAGAAAGTTGATTTACATGGACAGTGTCATATCAAAGTGAGATTAACAGAGCTTAAGAAAGATCAAATTTATAAGAATTTTAAAAATAAGATTGGAGTATTTTGATGGCATCTTTAAAAGTCAAAATTGATAGAACAAGTAATTATCTTATCTGTCAAGGACTAAAATTGTAGTTCACTCTATACTAATTCAATTGCATACGTGGTAGATGCATCAATATAACAACTGAACTGAAATGTTAGTGTACAGATTTTTCTTTTTCTACAAAGTCATATGGGTTGAGAAGGACTCTGGAAGGTTAGTTCTTTGAGAGACAACAAAACTAACTTTGATAAAATGATTAGTGTAATGGATATGGAATGAAATGATGTATGTCTGATTCATCAATTAGCAAATATGTTTTCTTTTATTTGTTCAGGTAAAAGCAAAACCTCGGCTGGGACAATTATTGCCATAGTTGTTCCAACAGTTATGTTCTTATTGCTAGTCTCGCTCTGCTGCTGGTACTTAAAGAGGAGAGCAAGGAAGAAGTATACTTCGGTTCCTAAACAAAATGGTACAGTAATTATTAGTTTATATGTTTAGGTATACGTGCTTCAGTATGTGAATAACTACATATATACAATTCAAGCATCTATGTATATGCGTGCTTCAGTATGTGAATAACTATACATATACAATTCAAGCAACTATGTACTTCTGTATTAAAGAGGGTACATGTCTGTTTTACGAAGCTTATTTTATCTGTTTGTTTGGTTATGTAGTTGAGATTTCAAGTGTAGAATCCTTGCAATTTGATTTAGATACTATCAAATCAGCTACAAACAACTTTTGCCCTGACAATAAATTGGGTGAAGGAGGATTCGGGGAAGTATACAAGTATCCAAATCAAGTTTGATTATAGAAAATTGGAATCACTGAGAATTGTAAAACTATTGGTTTGAAGATACTTTTATACTTGAATACAAGGTATTCTTATAGTTGGATATTTTTAATTTTCAGGGTAAACTACCTAGTGGACAAGAGATAGCTGTAAAGAGGCTATCACTTAGCTCTAGACAAGGTGTAGAACAGTTCAAGAATGAGGTTGTTACAATGGCACAACTTCAACACAGAAATCTTGTAAGGTTACTAGGATTTTGCTTGGATGAACAAGAAAAGATACTCATATATGAATTTGTGCCCAACAAAAGCCTAGACCATTTTCTATTTGGTAAGTTTTGCAGAATTATTTTAGCATTTAAGTACACTTTTAATCACAAAATCACAATAATTTCTAGTAGAGATTGATTTGAATGAAGGTACTTGGGTATGGACCTCAATCTAATCTTTTATATTCTAATTTAAATTTGCTTCTTCTTGACTGTACAGAGTCTAGAAACAGGGGTAAGTTGGATTGGTATAAATGTTATAAGATAATTGGAGGCATTGCGAGGGGAATCCTTTACCTTCACGAAGATTCTCGGCTTAAAATTATACACCGCGATCTCAAAGCGAGCAATGTATTGTTGGATGAAGATTTAAATCCAAAAATTTCTGATTTTGGCATGGCTAGAATTTTTGGAGTTGATCAAACCCAAGCAAACACAAATAGAGTTGTGGGCACCTAGTAAGTTATTGAAATCATAATTCACAATAAATTAAACAAAATAGATCATTTATCGTATAACGTATATTGTTTTGTAGTGGTTACATGTCTCCTGAATATGCAATGCACGGTCAGATTTCAATTAAATCTGATGTGTATAGTTTCGGTGTGCTGGTTCTAGAGATCATTAGTGGCAAGAAGAACACATCTTTCTATGTATCAGGTTATGCTGAAGACCTGATAAGCTACGTAAGTTGATTTCCAAAGTAAACAACTTAAAATAAAAAGGTATCTTATGGTTGAGATCAAAATCTTGAACAGATTGATTATAATATTGTATATGATTGACTTTGCAGGCCTGGAACCTCTGGAGGGAAGGGACTCCCCTGGAATTGTTGGATCCTGCTCTGAGGGATTCTTATTCAAGAAATGAGGCTATTAGATGCATTCATATAAGCTTGCTGTGTGTTCAGGAAAACCCAGCTCAGAGACCTACAATGCAGTCCATTATTGTGATGCTTAGTAGTCACTCTATCACCCTGCCTGACCCTCAATCGCCTCTATTTTTTACTGATGACACTAGAACAGATTCAAACAAGCGAAACATCAATGAACACAGGTCTGACCAATCTACGAGCAAGTCAATGCAGTGGTCCATGAGTGAAGATACGATTTCTGACTTGTATCCTCGCTAGTTTTTAAAAGTAAATATTCTTGCGGCCAAAAGAATATTGTTAAACATTAGGATCCTTATTGCTACTAGGTGAGTGAAAAAATCTATTTGAGTTCTGCAGCATGAAGAGCAGGGGTTTTGGGCAAGACTCAACTCAGAAATGTATGGTTACATGTATTGGTTTGAAGCAGAAGTTTCAAATGCATATAATGAAAGATGGCAGAGATTTTGAGAATTGGACGTAGTGAGTGCTAATTAGTTACTTCGAAAAGGGAATTTTTTTAGGGCAACTATTTCACGGGAAAATCATGTTTATCTTGTACTCGGATATAAAATTAGATTAAATCTATAAAATGCAAAGGTTACAGAAAAAACGAATCCGGTTTTTGGCCAATATTAATGTGGAATATTTCTTGTATTCGGAATTTTCATATTGTTCTACGTGTAATATCAACATCATTCTTGGGGCAAAATCACTTATTTGATGAGTGCCCTTTTTTCCTTGGCTCATATAATTTAGTTTTTAATATAAAGCACAATACGAAAAACAAGCCTTTCAATAGTTGAAGAGTCTGTAACCAAAGCAGGTCATTTGTATACTTATGCAGAAATCAAAGGGAAGTTCAGACACACTTGTCTCTCAGTCATTAATGAAGTTTCTGTCATAGTATTTGGTGACGAATCTCGTACCATTACATACCTCGTACATGGGACAATGGCGTCAAAGGAGAACTAAAAAACCATTAGAGGATCGAGTTGTTCTACAATCACATGTACCAGGGAAAAAAAATGAAATTAAAATTTCTATGCATTAGTAAGTAGGAATCATGGTAATGATACCAAAAAAATGAACTCTATATTATCGAGGAAAAGATCTAGTTATAGTTATTTCATTGATGGAAGATGGAATGGAACTGTTGGTTGATTGATGACCTGAATTTGATTCAACTGCTCCCACAATTGGCTCCATCCTACCATGTACGTAAAATGCAGGTTCTCGTGGCAATGACAAATCTGTTGAAAGATTACTTAAATATGAAACAACTCGTGATATATGAGGCCTTTCGTCTGCATTCTCTTGAACACATAATAAGCCAATCTGGATGCACTTAATCACTTCAGTTTCACAACAAGATTCTCTCAAATTTGGATCCATTATTTCTAGTGGTGTCTCATCCCTCCATTGTTTCCAAGCCTGCAAAGTATTCAGATCATTGTCATGATTTGCTTTTTTATGAGTCTGTATGCATAAAAAATGATATCACGAATAATAGACATGGTACAGTGGTGGATTATTTCAATTTACGCACATAAAAATTATTGTTGGGTTTTAAATTTGGCAGAAATCAAACTACCATATTTCATCTCATGATGAGTTCTAATTAACAGCCATAATAAGAAACAAACAAATATAGTAGATAATACTCACATAAGTCAAGAGACCATCATTGCTGGGCAATTGACAAGAATTAGCATTTTTTCTTCCACTAATAATCTCCAAAATCATGACTCCAAAGCTAAATATATCTGATTTTTCTGAATATTTTCCGAATATTACATATTCTGGAGACATATAACCACTATAAAAAAAATAAAATTAATATCAAAACAACATAAGTAAAAAATATAAAGAGCATTTTCGAAATTTGAACTAAAATATAGACAGTGAAGAAGTTTGAGATGGTAAAGGATTAAAATTCAGTTTCTTACTATGTCCCAACAATTCTTCCTGTTCTACCTTGGTCTTGATCTATAGCTACCATTCTTGCTGTTCCAAAATCAGAAAGTTTTGGATTCATATTGTTGTCTAGTAGAACATTACTAGGTTTAAGATCACGATGTATAACTTTCAAGCGTGAATGCTCATGAAGATAAAGAATTGCTCGAGCAATTCCTTCTATGATTTTGAAGCGCATAGACCAATTTAATAGTCTCCGCTTCTGAGAATCTGTAAGTTTGTAGATATTAGACGGTGAAGTGATAAAATAAAAGTGTTAAACTTCAAAAGTAGAGGGTAAATGACAAACCGAAGAGAAAGTAGTCAAGGCTTTTGTTGGGCACGAATTCATAAACAAGTATCTTCTCATGCTCTTGCAAGCAAAATCCCAACAATGTCACTAAATTTCTATGTTGAAGCTTGGCTATGAGTAAAACCTCATTCTTAAATTCCATAGCGCCTTGTCCGGAATTCACTGAAAGTCTCTTTACAGCTATTTCATGTCCATTAAAAAGGGTACCCTAAAACCATAATTTATAAGTCAAAGTAGAAATTAACATTAGTATTATATATATCAAACTAATTTCTCACCTTGTAAACTTCTCCAAATCCTCCACAGCCTATCCTATTTTGAGATGAAAACTTGTTTGTTGCAGCTTCAATTGTAGCCAAATCAAATTGCAATGACTCCAAAGTCGTACATTCATTTCCAACTAAAAGAATGTACACATATGTATTTTTCAAATAATCATCTCAATTGTAAGCGCAAAACAGTGAAAGAGTATGGATTGATTTAATTTTCTTTTTCCCTTTTCATATTACGTACAATTTTCTTTGAGAATAGCATATCTCCTCCTTGCTTTTCTTCGTAGCAAATAGAAGATGAAATGGTAAAGCATGGTTGTAACAACAATCGGGACAACCACCATGATGATGGTTCGTGATCTGACTTTCCTTACTCCTGCACAATCAATGTGGATGCATAAATTAAGTTGATATTTGACAAAAGTTTAGGCTATAATTTCTACAGGTTGCTTAGGTTTAAATTTGATTTGGACATTTTCATATATATGTAAGGATTTGAATTATATTTTCAACTAACAGTCTCAATTAGGTGGTTGACCTTTCTAAAAATAATTTCCTGTTCAAAAATCAAAAGCCATTGTTTCCCCAAAATCCACCCAATAACTAGAAAGCATGTTCCACCAAATATATTTCATTTGTTATAGTTTATTCAATTTTAAGAATATAGCCATATTGGCGACTGGGGAAAGGAGGCTAAACTAAAATATTATAATATTGCTATTTATTTAATATATATATATATATATATATATATATATATTGTATGTGTATGCGCATTTAGATGAATCCAAAAATCATGCCGCTGAAAATAATTATACTATTATATACTCAAATTACATGTATATCCCTCGTATCATCAATATTACGATTGACTTTATGATATTTTGTTATCTCATTGAAAATTTCAAGTAGCTTAAGTCTGTCAAAAATAAATATGTCAAATAATTTATTCATAAACCTATCATATGTCATAGGTAAAGATAATGAAACCAGTTTGGAACTCTTCATATCTGAATGAAAACATAAAGTCATGTTTAATTATAATAAATCATTGAATAAAGTTTCAATAGTCTAAATTAACAAATAGAAAATATAACTATAATCTAAAAATATTGTGATAAAAACGTAAGGTCATGTTTAATTTTAATAAATCATTGAATAAAACTTCAATAATCTAAATTAACAAATAGAAAATATAACTATAAATAATTGTATTAATTTAACATAAATTTGAACTACTGAATCTTAATCTAACCGTCCATTATAATTAAACATGATCTCATATTTTTATCAAAATAATAGTGGATTAAAATTGGATAATGAGCACTACCGATTCCAAGCTTTGTCCAATGTTCTCTGTCAAGTTCTTATACCATTTTAAAGCAAAATTTGTTATATAAAATTAACGAATTTAGTGCATCATAAAGAATTTTCTAGGAGAATGTTCGGTAAAAAAATTATTAGCTAGATAGAAAAAAACATTGTCTTTTATCACTCTTTCACATAAAGCAAAAATCCCACATATTGGCCCAAAAAAACAAAAAACCTACTACTGATAACTAAGTTAATCTATTTATTTATTACAAATTTAATAATTTTATAGGCAGCGACATGAGTACGTGAGTAGAAACTTTACCTTCCCGTGTTGGGTCTCCCTCACCACGCGCACCCGGACGCGCGTGAACAACTTCAACCTCTCTGTAAAAGAGGCGCAAGCCGAACATCAAACTGCAGCTGGGATACAGGACCATTCCGCCATCCCTTCCGAGGCAACACATCGGAATTTCTCCCATCATATCCCTCAGGCACCGCCTGCAATCTCCGCTCGTCAGATCCGGTGAGCACTGTACCAGAGTGTACACAGTCTGATTCGTCAACTTCCCCGTCCTCGTCGCAAATTTCTTCTCGCCGGCGGCCACACCGTCCGCCGCCTCCGCCACCGCCTTGTTCAGCGTGTTCGCCAACACCCACCCGAGGCTACCTTCTGACGAGTCCGGAATCCTGCTGAAATCCACGAGCTTAAGCATCGGCCATTCCTCCACGGCGGAGAAGAAGGAATAGTTCGAATACCGAACTAAGCACTCGTGGTACCAGACGACGGCTTCTTTAGAGTAGGAACAGCGCGACGCGATTTTCTGGATCGCCAATTGGAGGCAGTTTTTGCACATCTGATGAGTGACGTCGCCGCGGCACAGGAAGAGACCGTAGATGGCCTCGCCGGTATTTTCGCCACCGGTGACGGTGGTGTTGAAGAATGCGATGGTACCGGTGGCGTGGGATGATAAGGAGGAAAGGAGGGTGTTGAGGTTGAAATGGTAGGAGGTATTGGGAGTGAAGGTTTTGTTGTTTGAGCAGATGTGGTAGATATATACAGGGTTAGTATTGCCTAGAAAAACAGAGCCATCTATTACAGTGGCTATGGCGGAATATTGGAGAAAACTGAGGAAGACGACGAAGAATATGAGAAAGAGGCAAGGTATAGTCATTTGGGATTGGCAATGTTTGATTATTATTTGATCATGTAAATGAAACACTAGATAACGAGAGGGATTAGGATTATCGTATTTAGAACTTGGGATTTAGATGACAATGCTCTTCGATGATCAACTGGTTAGAGGTCAATGCTTTTTTGCTTGTTGTTTATTATTTTAAATGGGGGTGGTTCTTATTTTAATGTATAGGTTATGCACACAAGACAGACCAGAATAATTCCCACATGTGTATTGATTCTTCAAATTTTTTATCACAGGATGTTTAAGTCTGTCTGATTAAGTTTTGACTTTCTTTCATTACTCGTGAGGCACTATTCTTCATTACTCTGCCTTGTACGCAACTCTTAAAGGTGTGCTGAGGCTGGTATGATACCTATCAATATCTTCATACATCATGGTTTTCTTAGCTTTTGTCCCCAAAATTATAAGCCAGGAAAGTATGGATTTTTTAGTAGTCTACCAAGTCTGTTTTAAATTTTTTTGTTAAAAAATAAAAATTAATAATTACTTATAATAAAAAATTTTATTTTTTGTGTGAAAAAATTTCTCAATTTGTATTTAACAAACTTGTTTAAATTGAATTTACACCAAAATTGTCAAACACTAAAAAGCTATAAACTCTTCGATGGGTACATCTCATAAAATTTTGGGTAAAGCATAAACATTTATAAAGAAATTTTTTTAACACATGTCAACCATTAATATAGAACAAATAGACACCAGACAAAAGTAAAACTGTTATAAATAATTTGAGATACTACACAGAATTGTATATAAAAAACCCTAATGAGATAAAAACCACAAATAAGGAAGAAAGTGTTTCACTATAAGAAAAAATGAGAATTACACCTTCTCTCTATATATCAAGATAATACAATATTTTTATATCTCTAGTTAATAAGAATATATTAATCTCACAAATTCTCTCTATATATAGAATTGCTCCTTTCTTGGTTGTGAGAAATGAGGTTTTGAAGCTCTCTATTTTTAGATATGGATGAAAGATTTCAATACAATTTTCAAAGGACTAACTTGCAATTACAAAATTCTTTCCTTTTATTTGTCAAAGGTTTGGCCATTAACCTCCCACAAGCAATATCCCTTTACTTCGTTAGCATATCCCAAGAATAAGCATTTTCTAGATTTTGGATCTAACTTTGTAATTTCTTGGGTATTGTACATTACGTATACTAGACTTCTAAACATATGGAGATTTGTATAATCAACTGGTTTCCCAATCCATATCTCCATTAGGGTCTTTAGATTAATTGTAGTTGTTGATGACCGATTGACCATGTAACAAGCTATCTTGACTGCTTTTGCCGAAAATGAATTGGCCAATCTAGCAGTTCTTAACATTACCCTTGTCCTTTCCAACAAAGTTCTATTTATCCGCGCTGCCATTCCATTTTGCTGTGGAGTGTACGCCACTGTGAATTACTTTTTGATACCTTCTTGTTGATGGAAAGTATTAAATTCATCACTAATGTATTCTCCTCATTGTCTAATCTCTGACATTTAATCCTTTGCTCATATTCACGTTTCACACACACTTTGAAGGCTTTAAAAACTTCAAACACATCTCCTTTTCTCTTGATTGGATATACCCAACATCTTATGGAGTAGTCATCAATGAATGACACAAAATATTTTGCTCCTTTTAGGAATAAGACTGGTGATTGCCAAACATCAAAGTGCACTAGGTCTAAGATAGTTTTACTTCTCTCTTTAGAGCTGTTAAACTTCAACCTATGCTGCTTACTTGTAATACAATGCTAAAAAAAAGGTAGAGAAACATTTTTGAGTCTGGAAAGAAGATTCCATTTTGTAATAACCTTCAATCCATGTTCTGACATGTGGCTAAGTTTACAATGCCACGATATCATTGATTCCTCAGCTATTGGATCAGTTAATGCAACTGAGACTTCTCCTTGTTGTTTTGTTTCTCTTTTAAGCATATATAGGTTAGCTGCTATCATTTCTGGCTTCATAACTACAAGTGTGCCTTTAATGACTTTCATAATGTCATCCTATATCTGAGTTTTATACCCATTGCTATCAAATTGTCCTAAAGACAATAGATTTTTCTTAAAACCCTTCATATGTCAGGCCTCCTAGATGGTGCGAGTTGTACTATCATACATCTTTCTTTTGATGGTGCCTATTCCAGCAATCTCCAAGAAACGATCATCTCCCATAAACACATATCCTCCAAAGATAGGTTTATATTAGTGGAACCATTCTCTTCGTGAGGTCATGTGCCATGTTGCTACTAAGTCTATAAGCCAGATATCACTGAACCTTTTTTAGCCATAAGCAACTGTTGCTGCCTCACTGTATAAGACTTTTCCATCATTTGAGGTACTTGCAATGCATCCCTGAGCACTTAACAACTCAGTATCTTTGCCTTTGGCCTCTGCATTCATCTTCAAATTCCAACACTCATTTTTGTAGTGTCCCCTTTTGTTGCACTTGAAACATTTGATATTCTTCTTGCTCTTTGAGTTTGATCTACCTTGATTCTAGCTTCCACTTGTGCCACGTTCTGTTGATCTTCCTTTCATCACTACCAACGCTTCCGTTTGTTATGAACAAATCAACTTTTCTTCCTTATTTTTGCACCAATTTTCTTCTTTCAAAATAGCCAGTACAATGTCATCAAAACTAGGTAATCCACAAGAACATTATTGGTTAGGTTAATGACGAGTTAAACATAGGAATCGGTAGGCTTTGTAGTAGAATTTCAGCACGTTTAGTCGCCTCTATTTTGTGGCCCAATGATATGAGTTGAGAAAATAGAGTATTCAGAGTGTTGATGTGCTCCATCACTGAAGTTGTTTTGGAGATTCATAGAGTGTATAATTTCCTTTTAAGGAAAATTTTGTTGTATAGTAACTTGGCCTCATACAATTTAGTCAAATGATCCCAAATTTCTTTCACTGTCTTTTTCTCCTCTATGTTGGACAATATCTAATCTAAAAGTGTTAGATGAAGATTTGCAACTGCATTCTTGTCCATCTCGTTCCATTTACTTTCATCTGTAAACTCTACTAGCCTGTCATTGATAGTTGCTAAATAATTATCTTTCTCACGATTGACTTTATCTTTAGCTTCCATAGTGAGAAATTACTACCATTGAACCTTTCAATCTCAAATTTCACTGTCATTGCTTCAATCATAATCTATTTGTGAGAAAAAATAGCTCTCACTATTTTTTGTGAATAGTAATCGTACGTATGAATAGTGCCTAGTACCTTGGGTGAAAATAATCTTACTTATTTTCTAATGTGGAGGATCCACTATATCAGTGGCAGTCGTAGAGCATACGATAAGTAGATAATAACACACCCAACCTAGCTTTGATACTAATATAAAGCAAATAGACACCAAGCAGAAGCAAAACTGTAGCAAATAATTTGAAATGATACACAAAATTTAACATGAAAAACCCCAATAAGGTAAAAACTACGAACAAGGAAGAAAGGGCTTCACTATGAGAAAAAATGGGAATTACACCTTCTCTCTATATAGCAAAGATAATACAATATTTTTATATCTCTTGGTAATGGAAGAATACTAATCTCACAACTCTCTATATATCTCACAACTCTCTCTCTCTCTCTCTATATATAGGATTGCTCATTTCTTGGTTGTGAGAAATAAAGTTTTGAAGCTTTCTATTTAAAAGGATGGATCAAGGGCTTCAATGCAATTTTCAAAAGACTAAATTACAATTACAAAATTCTTTCTTTTTATTTGTCAAAGGTTTGACCACTAACCTCCTTAATTTTCTTCAATGTTTAGCACCTACCATTGACAACTAATACACAATACAATACTTCAAACTAAAAGACTAACATTTCATAGTGTATTATGTCAAGATCTCCGTCACAGTCTCAAACTTTTCTATGCTTCATGAAACCAAGTTGAAGGATCATATTGTGAAGTTAGGCTATTGAGGATATATATAAGTAATCAATAATTCTTCATTCACAGGCCCATGGCTTAATCTGCTTGTAGAGTTAAGCGACTCCATCTCCCTTGTTGGCAGGTGTGGAAGTGTTCTGGAATGGTGAAAAAATACAAGGCGTTCAGTATTGCGATAGTTACTAAATCAATATTAAGCATGAGAGATACTGTTTGCATTGTTAGCCTTTAAATTGGATCTTCTTGAACACATAATAACCTAAAATTGATGCATATGATAACCTCTTCTTTTGAATAAGAATCTCTCAGTGTCGTATCCAACAATTCCAAAAGGTTTTCGTCTCTCCATTTTTGCCAAGGTTGTAACAAGTGTCAAAAATTATAGTTTGCTTTTGTAATTTTGTAATCAAAAGTTTGACTTTTATAATCTTATTCTACATGATTAAATAAAAATTTCAACAAAGTTAAATACTCATGTTCAACTTGTTCATGCTTCATACTCAAAGGATTTATGTATGAATGAAGATTTTAGCTATTGTAATAAAATCACTCACAAAATGTTTACTTAAAACGTTAAACTGAAGTTGAAATGAAATTCAATCCCCTTCCCTTTATTCTTAATTAATTTTTAAATGATTATATTGCCATTGCCAAAGCTAAATTTGTATAAACTTACAAAGCTCAAGAAGATTGATTCATGGAATGAGGTGCTCTTCTTTCCAATTATAATCTCGAGAACTTAAAACATCAAAGCTATACACATTTAACTTCACAAAGAATATGTCCAAGCGTAGCATATTAAGGAGACATGTAATTACTACAAAGCCAAACAAATTAGGTATGAAATATTAGGAAGAAGAAACTTTATCATAATGAAGTTACAAATTCGAAGCTATGTAGAGCAAAATAAAAACACCAAAAAGAAGAAACAAAGTTAAAATAAAGAATTGAAGCATACTATGTTCTGACAATTCTATTAGTATTTCCCTAAGTTTGACTAACAACTAAAATTTTTGCCACACCAAAATCTAGAACTTTTGGATTTAAGTCATCGTCCAATAATATATTGCTAGCTTTGACAATATGATGTATAGTTTTGCATTGTAAATCTTTATGAAAATATAGCATCCTTTGGTTCATTGTACCGTCTTAGCCAATTTAATAATTGTTGTTTGCCTAGGTGTGTATATATATTGATAAAATTAAGATGTTCAAATAATGTATAAGAAAATAAACATGCAGGGAGTTCATGCATTCCAGCAAACAATAACATACCAAATAAAAATTTTTCTAAGCTTTTATTGGGAACATATTCATAGATGAGGATCTTTTCTTTACCATCTAAGCAAATTACCAATAGCATAACAAGATTTCTATGTTAGAATTTGGCTACTAAAACTACCTTATTCTTGAATTCTTCTGTACCTTGGCTAGAGCTTCTTGACAGCCTCTTCAAGACAATATTTTGCTCGTTAGGAAGTGAACCTTAGAATGTACAAATTAAAATTGTATCTATCTTCCAAACATATTTGAATATCAAACCAAAAAATATTCATGTAATTATACACTTTGTAAACTTCACCAAATCCTCCTTGGCCCAATTTATTGTTATCACAGACTTTATATGTTGCCACTTGTATTGTTTCCAAATCAACTTGCAAGAACTTTGCACTTATGATATAAACTACAGAAGCCATCACAAGAGATCTTTGTATTATGATATATCCTATAAAATGCATACTATGGTATAAATTAGCTTTCATTCTTCATATTAAGTAATGAAACTTTTCAATAAGCATAAAAATTTGAAAACTGGCATTAATCCTAAGTCACAAAACAAAGATTTAAACTATATATATATACCACTTTCTTTTACCACGGATGTGTGCTTCTGTAATTTCTTTCTAGGCTTCCTAGACCTACTATTGAAGAAGCAATAGAAGAAGAAAAGCAACATAGCTACCACAATAGGAACCACAATTGCAACAAATGTCACTGATGATATATATATATATATATATATATATTGTCTTCTTTTCTAGCATAATAAATAAAAACATTTAAGGGGACAAACAAAGAAATACCTAATATGTTAACCACAAGTACAATAGTTAAGATGACTAACCCAAATTTAGAATTCCAAAACTTTGATTAACATTGCAATAATTCATCTAGAGCAAACTAAAACAGTTAAAAGCATTATATACTATGTCTACGAGAAAACTTTGGTAGTTCAGGTTTGAAATTTTGTAGCTTAAATGATTTTTTTTGTTCTTATGTTATAATTTTAAAAATTTTTAATTTAATATTTTTCATTAAATTTTGTTGACATAACATGTCATCTTGACTTTCAAAATAGGTATGATTTAGGCCTAACTCTCTTAAATAAATAATATAGTCTGTATCACATACTACACATGTAACCTATATTTCATTTCCTTATTTACTTTTAACTTTTTTATTCATATTAATTATACATATTTATAGTGTCAAATGTGCATATGATTAACCATATCAGCAAATTTAAAAGAACACTAACATAACTTTCATAGTAAAATGTAAATTAAAATTTTTAAACCTATAAGAACCCCAATAAAAATACAAGAGCAAATTTATAGTCAAGTAAAACTAGAAACTAAATGAATAACTTAACAAAATTTATATAGAATATGACATATTAGTAGTTTAAAAAATTTGCATATTGTATAAGTGTGTGCACTAACATTACCATTAGGATCAAGTTGTTTTGGTGCAAGCAAAGTACCATTAGGACTTAATTGCTCTAGTGGAGTCATAATTTCCTCATTGTAAAATTGATTTAGTTTGTACCTAACATTACAACTAGAATTAAAGGTCCTTGCTTTTTGACTTCCTTTAGGCAAACTACCAATTATTGATCCTAAAGAACAATAACATTCTGACTCCAACAAATTAGGCCTGCATAATACAAGCATGTATAGAGTTTGTAAGCTAGTAAACTTTTCTTCTCTTGTAGCAAACTTCTTGTTAAATCCTCCAGCTGATGCTTATGTGGCCAATGTCTTCATGCTGTCACCTAATAAGCCCATAAACTGATTCTAGTTAGAGACACTGCCTGTACCAAGCATAGTAATCATAAGCAGTAATTCAATGTAAAAGAAGAAAGAACTATTTGTGTATTTCAACATACACACTTCGTACTAAAAAATAGAGTCCTTTTGTATGGGATATACTTTTAGTAATTGTGAGGCTGCGGTGGAAACAATGTCTCTATATGAGTTCGCAGTGATGTCTCTATGACAGATTAAGAGGCCATAGATGGTATCATCAGAGGGATTGATGGTGGTAATGCTATAGAAGCCAATGGGGCTGGTGAAATTTGAGGTAAGCGAGGAGATGAGTTGGTTGAGACTGGTTTTGTATGAACTATCGAGAAAGAAAATACTTGTGTTTGGATAATCATAACTATAAATCTCACTAGATAGACTAAATGTTAAGGCTTTAGCAACATTTGCAATCAAACAAAGAGAATGAAGATTATAGCACCAAACTTAATGAACTCCATTTGCGTCATTATCATTCATCAATCAGTACTGTTTCTCTTACTTAAGCTTACTAAATTACTATTCCATTCTCCATTTCAATGGTGTAAAAAAGTTTACTCATACAAACATGTATGGAATAGAGAGATACTATAAATTAAACAATATGACTTAATGAGGCTATAGACATGGTGTGAATCTTTAATGTTAAAGATAGGGAAAGAGAGTGGCAAACTATGAAACCCTAGCTTATTTTCTGAGATAGTTTGAATATATTTAAGAAACAATAAAATTAAAGCTATGTAAAGTAACTTAAGGCCTTATTTATAAACCATTCAATCACTGTATTTTTATTTTATTTTTAAATAAATAAGTTTAGTAATTTATGCCCCATATAAAACTTATATAAATTGAGTCCAAAATCTCTCTCATTTAGTAATTTGATGGAATAATTACTAATTAAGCTTGGGCAGTAGGTCGGAGTCTTAACTACCCTAGATGATCCAACCCATCAATGATTACTTACTATTAATATGAACCCAATTCATTCTTGATTTAGTCTAAATAATATTAATTGCCCAATTAATAAACTAAGATATTGGTCTTACAATAAAATTAATGCTAATCCTTAATAATAAAATTTATTCTGATAATATCCCACTTGGATAGCATTAATAAATTATTAGGTCAATTTAAAGATGATATAATTAAGCAATTAATATTCACATAAACACAAAGATGTGTGTATATCCTAAATCAAACAAGATTTAGAAACGAAACCGTAATATTCTAGGAAAATCTCAATTAACAATTCATCTTAGTGAATTAAATTTTTAAATATCTACATTATTAAAGGAAGGAAGGCAATACATTTGGGTTAAATATAAAAATTTAAATGGATGAACAAAAATTAAAACTAAGAACTTAATTTTTTTCATTTTTTTTTTCAAGTACAATTTTACATGAATATGAGCTTGGTTCAATAGATAAATCTTAGAACCCATATCCCCGATGTTATGAGTTCAAATGCCACTATAACCATTTAGACAATAATCCATTATTATTATTATTATTCAGACCCTACAAAATGACCAAAACACCTTTAACTTTCTCTCCCTCTTATTTTTTTCTCATCCATGAACACTTTCATCTGTGTGTGAGCTAGAAAATTCTTCTCCCTTTTTCTACAATGTTTCACTCTAATATGCTCCTCCACCATTGCCTCTCCCATTTTTGGCCACCATCAGCACATTTCCGATGAGATGCAGACTAGAAAACTCCAAAATTTCTGGCAATAACGTGACGTTAGCATAAGGCGCAAATCTAAAAGGGAATTCGCCCAATTTGGTGAGTTTTACATGAATTTTTTATGGGGCTTTAGTTGTGATAGGTATTTTGGTCAATTCTTTCCTTTGCAGTGTTTAATTTCATGTTTTTTATACAGAATTTGAAAATCTCTATTTTTCAATGTGAAGAACATGAATAACGATAGCATAAATTCAAAATTTGGATCATTTTAGTGAGTTTCTTGTGAATTTCTTTAAGGCTTTGTTTAATCTATTTATTTTGTTCCTTTCAACATTCAATTTCATGGTTTTGCTTCAGAAATCAAAAACCCTTTTGTGCATGAACAGTATCGTGAGCAGTTATGTGAACACTACATGAATAGTTACCAAAATTTGGAATTCAAAATTAGGGCTCAATTTAGAGGATTTTTGTGAAATTTCTTTGGGGGTTTTAATCTTAGGTGAGTATCTAACAATTCTCATGTGTTAATTTGATGTTCAAATTGCTTAAATAAAAATCCCTTTTATGGTTGGGAATTGAAGTGTTTAAAGTGGAGGAATGTAAAGATTTATTGTTCCTCTAGCATCATTGGACCTCAAGAAGAGGGATAAAATTTGTTGGTAGTTTTTGTTTTGAGTGGTAAGTTATTTTAAGATTTTTTTTTTTCAAATTATGTTAAATTTCGTTGTTGTAAGTGAAAGTTTGATGAAGAAAAATTCAATGGAAATGACTGTCATAATTGAATAATTACTTTAGTTATGATTGATATAATTTTTAAGTCATTGGATAATATTGAACAACTCAAGAGCTATGTGAAATGGATTAATTGGCCTATTTTGGCATATTTAATTTTCAGAGTTGTATATAAATAATGACGTTGGAAAGTGTGTTTAATGTTGCTTATACATTGGGAGCTTTGATGTTTGCATTAAAAATAATTCCATTAATAGGGGTGAAGGAGAAAAGTTACAAATCATGAGGTCATAATTTTGGAATAATTATGTAATTAGAGTTTTGGACTTAAAGGTAATGAAATTGCCAATTTGTGGAGATTTATATCTTAAGGACATCCGGCTATTACTAAAACCTTGGAGTATTTTTCTAAGTGCAATATATATGTATATTGGTCATGGTAATGGGTGGAAGAATGAAAACTTTAACATACGAACCATTTGCGTCTCGTTAGCATTTTCTACTTGTATATGCATGTATTGTTGGTCATGGTAATTTTAATCATTTGAGGGAATATTTGTGATTTTAATGAAAGGAAGCAATTTTGGATGAAGGCATTTGATGATGACAAATTACTTGTTAATTAGTTTATTATGGGTCAGTTCATTATAAATTTATTCAATCTTAGATGATTATAGCAAGGGACATTAAGATTGTATTTTTTAATTTTATTTTTAGGAACATAGGGTGTGCACTATTTCTAGCACATAGTAAATGAGACAATAAGAAAATGTGCTATGTGTGCCTTTTCCAGGTGTGTTGATAACACTAATTATTTGTATTTTTTGACTTATGAAAATTCTTGTTAAAATAATTGTTATTGAATATCTCTATGCCCTGGGATAAACTTCTTCGAATTTAAAAATATTTCATCATTTATACATTTTCTGAAGCATTATGATTTTGTACCTCTGAATTATCTTGTTCAGTAGTTCTAAATCATTCCAATTGTGTATTTCTAAATTATTCTAACTGTGCAAATTTTGAATTATTCTAATTATATATTTTAGAATTCCTCTTATTAGAATTTGTGAGTTAAAAATTATTCTAAACTTATGAAATTCTCTATTTTGTAAGTTGAAGTAGTCTGTTTTATGTTTAGAAAATACTTTGATTCTTTAATTATAAAGATATTTGATTTTGTATATACAATGTACTTAGATTATGAGATTTCGATACTTTTATTTGTCTCTATGTAAAAGTTTAATTCTGGATTTTTGAAACTTTGAATTCTGATAATGGATTTATATATGTTAAATAAATATTTTGGAACAAATCCAAAACATGACCCTGTAGCTAATGGTAGTAGACGTTAGTTGTAGTGCATTATCATCTATATTTTGGTAAGACCAAGATTGTGATTATTCCAAGCTTGAAGCTCATAAGTGATATATGATATGTTCTGATTATACTAGCCTTGAGTTAATCCTATTAATTTGGACTTCTGATGGTTCTGTTAGATATTCCCAACCATTATATTTTGATTTGGATATTTTTTAGAATTAAATTTTGACTTGGATATTCCCAAGCATTTTGTTTTGATCGGGATGCTTTTATGTTGCAAATAAATTGATTCATTTTCATTCAGGGTTTGTTTATATTTTCATTTGGGATTACATGCGATGATTAAGAAAGTTTTCCTCATTTTAATACTATTTGTATTAATTGGTAAATGTGTTCAGATTTCGAGATAATAAATGGTTTGTGAAAAACTCTACTATATCTAGTATGTCCCTTCCATTGTGTAATTAGTATTATCTGCTCACTGAGTTTTCACTCACCCCTCGTTACTTAATATTTTTCATATGATTGTGTTATTTTTGGACCCTCACTTATGAATTAGAGGCTTAGTAGGTGTCTCTTATGTGAGCCTTGCATTGTTCACAAAAGTAAGTTCTTTTTTGTTGTAAAATTTGTATTTGAGATCTAATGGCTCCCTTGTATACAAGTGTATGGTCCTATTTTGATATTGTCGATCATAGCTATCTGTTAAACATTCTGTTTAATCATATTGTTATTGTAATATTAAGTGTCAGATAGGTTTACGAGGACCAGGTTTATCTCATTTCCCTATACCGGTCATGTCCTGATTCGTGGGGGTCGTGACAAAGACATCCTTGGTTACCTGTGTCTTGTGGAGCATTCTCCGATGAAACCTTAGTCATTATTGTGAAACCTAGGTATAATCATGATTGAGGCATCAATGAAGGTCTTATAGGTTCTCAGTGTCTTTTTTTTCCTTCTTTGAGTGATGGAGCGATCTTCGTACATAGAATGTGTGGCATTGCTAGTCATATTATGGTTCTACCAATATTTGCCTACTATGTTTTGAATGCAGAAATTCAATTTAATAAAAGGGTACAAATGAACTTCCTTTACAGATGTGGAATTGGTGATTCGTAAGTCCCACTTTTCTATTCTTTGAAAGGATTTAAAGTAGAAATTGTTGTTAGAAATGAAATCATTTCATGATCTGATGCATGGTGAGAAGCAACCTTTATATTTTTAAGGCTCTACCTTACTTTGAAACATTTGGAAATTTAATTTGGTAGATTGGCATATGGTGTAAACACCCCATCCCTAATTGTCTAACCATTTAATTAATTGATACACTAATTAATTAATAATTAGGCAAATAGGAACTTCAAATGACATTTCCAATTAGGGGACAATTTGGAATTAAAAATAAATAATGGGTGATAATTAAATAAACTCAAAACCCAAAAAATATATATATATATATTAGATAATTAAAAATATATATATATATATTAGCTAATTAAAAAAATTTATTATAATAAATCAAAGCAAAACTATAAAAAAAAATAAAAGAATATATATATAAGGAAAAATAAAAAATAAAAAATTAAAAAACTCAAAAATATTAATCATAATAGTGTAATAAAAAGAAAAATGGAAAAAGCTAGTAAAAAGCATGGACATGTTATGCTGGAAAGCTGCAAAAAAAGGAGAAAAAGCAAAAAGAGGAAGTAGCTGCTCCAACAATAAGGACAGGAGCAGCACCACATCTGGAGGCAAGAGCAGCTCATTGGGCAGACTGAAAAGGAGAGTGAAGAGAAAACATAGAAAAGCAAGGGGCGTGAGGTCTCAAGGGAGAACTCAGAACAGAGGGAGAGAAGGAGATAAGATATGAGCTGAAGCCAAGAAGCAAACCGAGGAGCTACAGCAAACGAATTGGAGCCACCGAGACCAGAAAACCAAGGGGAGAAGCAAAAGCAAATCGAGAAGCAAAAGCAGAAACCGAGAGAGGAAAGGGGGAGAAGCAGAAGCGAACCGAGAAGCAGAAACAGCAAACGAACTGAAGAAAATCGAGAAGCAGAAACCGAGGGGAGAAGTAGAAGAAAACCGAGAAGCAGAAACTGAAGGAGGGGAGCAGAAAACCAAAAAGAGAAGCAGAAGCTGAGGGAGAGAGCAGAAAATCGAGAAGCAGAAACTGAAAGAGGGGAGCAGAAAACCGAAAAGAAAAGCAGAAACTGAGGGAGAGAACAGAAAATCAAGAAGCAGAAACTGAAGGAGAGAGCAGAAAACGGAGAAGCCGAAACCGAGAGAGAACAGAAAGGAAAAGAGAAGCAGAAAATCGAGAAGCAGGAGCTGGAACTAAGAATGTGGAAGGAAGAAGAGAAGCAGACTGAGCTGAAGCTGTGAATGCCTTCCTCTGCTCAAAATAGCTTGAACAGGGGCGAACAGAGCCACCGCAACAGCAGCAACCACAACAGCAACAGAATTCTATTATTCATCAGCAACAAACACCAATGACCCAACAGCCAAATAACGTTGGAATCAAGAAGGAACTTGCTACTGCTGCTTGCTTTACTTCATCTACCTATGTGCATATTGGCTGCATGAAGACACGTGAATGACCAAGGGCAGTGACGAACTGAGGGCAGCAATAGCAGAGACAGGGAAGACGCCCTCACCATGGTTCTACCATGAAAAGATGGTCTCAGTTTGCTTTGCATGGTGAACAGTGAGTTGTTCACGTACTGTACGTCTAGCTTCCATTTTTGTTTTTTTTTTTTTTATTTTGCTTTTGCTTTTGCCTTTTTGGTGCATTAATATTGTAATTATTATTATTATTATTTTGGTATTGCAAGTAAGGTTTTCAGGAAGTCATCGTGTGAGAATTCAGTTCCCCTCGATTGCATGAGATCATGTGAGATTTTAATCTCCTTAGATCTTTTAAAAATTAGCAAATTTGTTTTAAAAATAATAACAATTGAATATTGACTTAATTAAATACTTTCCCTTATTTATGAAGTTATCGTGTGAGAATTCGGTTCTCCTCGATTGCATGAGATCATGTAAGATTTTAATCTCCTTAGATCTTTTAGAAATTGGCACATTTGTTTTAAAAATAATAATAATTAAATATCGACTTAATTAAATACTTTCCATTATTTATGAAATTATCGTGTGAGAATTCAGTTCTCCTCGATTGCATGAGATCATGTGAGATTTTAATCTCCTTAGATCTTTTAAAAATTAGCACATTTGTTTTAAAAATAATAATAATTAAATATTGACTTTAATTAAATATTTTTCATTATTTTTGAAACTATTGTGTGAGGATTCGGTTCTCTTCGATTGCATGGGAATATGTGAGATTTTAATTTCCTTAGTTCCCTAAAATTAATATACCTCTATCTAATAATAATAATAATATAATAATAAATCATAATTAAATATTCATTCTAATTAAATATTTCACATTATTTACGAAATTATTGTGTGAGAATATAGTTCTCCTCAAATACTTGGTGTTGTGTGAGATTTTAATCTCTTTAGACCTCGAAATTTAGTATATACTTGTTTAAAAGATAAATAATAAGAATGATGATAAATAGATAGAATAATAATAATGCAAAAATGAATATTTTAATTGAATTATTTACAAAATAAATAAAGTCAGGGTTTTATAAAATTAAATTAATTAAAATGGCACGTTCAAAAATTCCAAAAATGGCTTTCTGTCATATTTTGTTCTAATTTCAACAATCAATCCTAATTTAAAAAAAATAAAAATAAATAAAATAAATAAATAAAAAACCAAAATCCCAAAAATATATAAATTAAAAAATTCCAAAAATGGCTTTCCTTTATAATTTTGTTCTAATTTCACTTCAATTCCAAACAATATAAACTCCCAAAATTCCTAAAAATCTCATCCCATAATAATTTCATTTAAATTTCAAAATTAAAATTAAAATTCCAAAGATAAACAAAAAAATTAAAAAGAGAAAAAATGAAGAGATCAAGAGAGCTAGATTACTTAGGTTGCTGTATATTAAAACACACAAATCCAAATTCCAATCCTGTTTTGTTTACAAAAATCTATTTAATTTGAACTCTCCTGTTCTCATCACAAAAATTATAAATCACCAACCAACAGACACGCCTTTTGGGTCGAACTACGTGGACTTTGATCCCAATCACTGGGTTCGTCGGCCCTGGGTTTTCATCCTAGGTCAAGTCCGCCCTTTGTAAATATCCATCTGTTTGCTTTTGTTCTTGCTATTTTGTCTCCTCTGTTTAACAGGCTTGCATGTCGATAAAAAGGGTAATTGAAGTAAATTTAAAAGTCATATTCTATTTTAGCTGACTGGTTTAAGGTAACCGTCCTCATGGATGGGTGTTGTGGGGTGCCTAACACCTTCCCCACACTCAAACAGACTCCCAAACTCATCTCTGTTTTCACAGACCATCTTGCCTTTTCTTTTTCTTTTAAATTGGTTTTCCAAAGTTTTCCGTTAAAAATTTTGGTGGCAACTCCAAATAAATTGATTTTCAAGATTCGTTTTTGGGAATCAATTTAAACACTTTTTATTTTATTCCGCCGAAAGGTCGATTACGACATATGGCAATACAAGAATGCCACCAAAGAAGTTATATAAGGATGTTAAAAATTCACAGCATGTGTTACATTCATATTTAGCTTTATGTTGATCTTGTTCAACAAAATTGGATCAATGCTTGTTATAACGATGTGATAAGAATTCTTTGAACCTTAAATGTATGAACTCTTTAGGGAATGAGAGCTAATTTAGCCTTGGTGGTGTCTTTAAAATTTTCATTTGACCTAATCAAGGTTACAACTATTAGTGAAGTAATCCCAAGTTAGTTCTTTGTAAGTCCACTTTTGATTAGTAGCAAGGTTTTGGATACATTATATGTCATGAAGTTTAATTTCTTGAACTAGGAAAAGCAAAGATTATAAGGAACATGTCTAGATTAAGGATGAAATAAAGAGCTTACATTTAAGGATGGTATGATGTAATTGGATGTGTACCAAGGTAATCATAAGAAGTTTTCTCTTATTTGGGGACTAACTAGAATAGTTGACAAAAAACATGTCAAGAACTTATTGTTTTGGAAGTCAATCGAGGGTTTCTTAAAGTAAATGCACAAAGAATATACTTGCATGTTTAGTTAATTTAAATGGGAAAAGAGGTTTAATATCACATGTCTCATTCTGTTTGATTAGCTTAAACTATAAGTTTTTAAATGATAGTGTGTATGAATTTGTCTTCATAATTCATTCCACGCAAAGATAGGTCCATTATAGTGAAGAATCATAAACCTATAACTCTATCTTATAGATGTCACCTTTGTAAATAAGAACACTTTAAGTATGTGGAGGCAAAGTCTAGATGAAACTTTGGTGATATTCATGGTGATTGATGATGTTAGGAGGAGGGAGAACAAGTGACCTTTTAAGAGTTATTGAAAAGTTTATGGTTGTGATAGCCATATTTTTTTGGGATAAAGACTTTTATGAAGAAAAAGGATGTCCTTCTGATTGTGTGTGGATTAAAGATAGTTGAATAAAGCGAGGAAGTGGAATTGATATGGCTTATCCTATATTGATGATCTATGTGATCTGTTATATGATGCTAGTAACCTTTCTAAGATTAAGTTATGAGTAGGGTACCATCTTTTAAAGATAAGGAATGAGGATATTCTTGAACTTGGTTTTAGAATTTAAGATGGTCATTATGAGTTCTGGTAATAACATTGGATTGATTAGTACTCTCAGTCTCTTTATGGATAATATGAATGTAGTCTTTAAGCCCTTCCTCGATCAATTCACCATAGTTTTTCACTAGCAACATACCAGTTTATTCAAAGAGTTAGAAAAAGCATGAATGACAATTGAGAACAGCATTGTTTGCTTAAGAAAATATTAATTGCATGTCTAGTTTCCAAAATGTTAGTACAAATTCAACCAAGTAGCTTCTTTGGTCATGTGATTTTTAGTGTGGGGATTCAAGTATACCTAAGGAAGGTAAAGGCAGTGCAAAAAGTGACCTTGGCCCTCTAAAGTTTCCAAAATTCACACTTTCTTAGGTTTAGCAAGTTACTACCATCAATTGAGAAGGACTTTTTTTTTCCAAGATAACTAGGCTGTTTTAAATATATATATATATATATATATTTGTACATCGATGAAGGTGTCATTACCTCTGCTAATTTTTTGTATTAGGAATTTTTTTAGAATCTAGCAAATATGAACTTAACATCAAAGTGTTTAGTGTGGTTGGAGTTCGTGTGATTATGAGGAAAGCTAATAGCAAACAAATTATAGTAATATATGGTTAGAGGTCGTGATATAGAATCGACTAGATACATATTAGATATTAGTTTCATCAACTATATGATTTGGTGGGTGGCCTTATAACAAGCAATGTACTCTAACTCCATAGTTGAGGTAGCTATTACTAATTGTTTGTAGCGTTCCCATGAAATAACTCCTTTAGACATCATAAAGATGTATCCAGAAGTGGACTTATGGTCATCCACACAAGATGCATAGTTTGAATCAAAGTAACCCACTATCTCAAGTGGTTCAGACTTCCTAAATGTAAGCATATGATGCTTTATACCTTGAAGGCACCTAAGGACTTTCTTTACATCCCTCCAATGATCATGGCCATGCTTAAGTATCTACCATGCACACCAATAGCAAAGGCAATGTCTAGCTATGTGCATACTTAAGAATAATTAGGCTACCAACAATTGATGCATATGGAACCTTATCCATTATAGTCTTTTCATCATCATTTTTAGGACATAATGATTTAAACAACCTTTCACCCTTCTAAATATGTGTTGTGCAAGGAATGAAAGAATGAATATTGAATTTCTTCAGCACTTGATTTATATAGGTTACCTGAGATAAACCAAAAATGTCACATGATCTATCTCGATGAATTTGAATTCCCAAAATAAAAGAAGCTTGACCTAAATCCTTCATATCAAAGTAGTATGTTAAAACGTGTTTTGTCTCATTCAATAAAGTCACTGAGTTGCTTGCCAATAGGATGTCATCAACACATAGTATGAGGATCACAAAGTTGTTTCCTTTGAATTTCAAATAGATGCTTTGATTTGAAACATTCTTTATGAAATAAAATGAGGTGATAATCTCATCGAACTTCAAATATCTTTGTCTTAAGGCTTGTTTAAGCCCACAAATGGATCTATTCAACTTATACACCAAGTGTTCCTTTCCTACTTTAGCAAATCCATTAGCCTACCTCATATAAACATCCTCAAGGAAATTCCTATTCATGAACATTGTTTTCACATCCATTTGATGAAGTTCAAGATCTAACTCGCAATGATAGCTATCATAACTTTAATGCCATCTTTAGTGGACACCGGTAAGAAAATTTTTGTATAATCAATGTCTTCCTTTTGATTATAGCCTTTCGCTATAAGTCTGACTTTGAATCTTTCAACTTCACCATTAGCCTCTTTCTTAATCTTAAAGACCAATTTGCAATTAATAGGTTTGCATCAGTCTGGCCACTCAGTCACTTCCCACACATGATTACAATACATGGTGGTTATCTCATCGTTCATAGCCTTTAACTACTCAGATGAATGAGATCGTGACATAACTTCAACAAAAGTAACTAGATCTATGACATCAACAATGTCTGATTCATATTCTTGTAAGTACACTAAGTAATCATCTGGAATTGCAAGTCTATAAATCCTCTATGACTATCATAATTCAATGACCAGTTCCTCCATATCAGCTGCAAGAGGTCCCACAATTGGATTAACTAGATTCTCAACAAGAATGTCAAATCTATTAGATGATCAATTTGTAGAGATGAAAAGGTTAGCACTAGTAATATAGTGTTTTCATTACGCAAGTTAATAGCTCTAGAAGCATCACTCCCACTGGCCAAGTCATCTTTAGAATAAAATGCTCTATCAAACTCAATGACCCTAGTAGTGTGAGTAGAGCAATAAAATCTGCATCCTTTAGATCCAAAGTAATATTTAATGATGAATCTACTAACAGTCTTGGAATCAAGCTTCTTGAGCTGAAGATTATAAGGTCTCACCTTTGCTTTACAACCTTATACATAAAAGTGTCTCAAACTAGGCTTCTTGCCAATAAAAAGTTCATATAGAGACTTTTCAATTGATTGCTTGGAACTTAATACAAAATATAAGTTGTTGTCTTATGGGCTTCACCCCACAAAAACTTTGGCAGGGATGCTCTTAATCATGTCCATCAAGGTGTGATTATGTATCTCAACAACTCTATTTTGTTATGGAATGCCAGACATGGTCTATTAGGCTTCAATTTTATACTCCTATAAGAATAGAGCAAAAGGTCTAAGGTTTCTACCTATTTAAGTATACCTCCTATAATACTCTCTTCCCCTATATAACCTTATACATTTGATTGCCTTTCCAGATTTTAACTCAACAATTGCTTTACATGCCTTAAAAGCATCCAATGATTCAAATTTAATCATGCAAGAAGTTAACCCATCTAAATCTAGAGTAATCATCTATGAATGTGGTAAAGTATCTGTAATCAACTATAGCAGCAAGAGTAATTGGTCCACTGATGTTTGTGTGGATCAATTCCAAAATACTAACAAATCAATCTATCCACTTCTTCTAGCTTTAGCAAGAAGTTTTCCCTTGACATAATCAATACAGGAATCAAAGTCAAAGAAATTTAGGTAATGTAATATTCCATATTTGATCATCCTTTCCAATCTTTCTCCTGAGATATGACCCAAATTCCAATGTGATAACATAGAAGAATTTTCATCAATTCTTTGGCATTTGTATCCAGTGACAATACTAATGGATGCCTCAATGGTCGAATTTGAATTAATTTTTACATTCAAGCAATATAAACCATTCATCAAAGTAGCAAATCCAATGATGACAGAATTAAAGTAAACGCCAATTCTTCCATTTCCTGGCCAAAAAGAATATCCTTCTTTGTCTAAAAGAAATGGAAATTAAATTCCTCCTTGAGGAAGGCATGTAGACAATGTCATTCAAAACTAAATATTGTCCTAAATATATGTCCAAAACTACAGTTCTATGCATTCCACTACAGCTAAACTCCTTTCCACTCCTAGAATGGTCAGTTCTCTTTTGATTAGGGTTTTGTATCCTAGATAAACTTTGAGTAGTTCTCTGCCCATTTGAGCTTCCAATTTGGTGAATTAGCACTTGAATTTGAAAATCCCTCTTTTTAAGTGATAAATAGAAATAATGAACTTTAAACACAAATTGGAGCTTAATTTGAAGGAACTTGGGAAAATTCCTTTGAGGTTTTTGGTCCTTGGTAAGAGCCTAACATTTCTCTTATGCTAAGTTGACATTTTGATCACTGATTTGAAAGTCCCTTTCATGGTAGCAATTTGATGTGTGTACGATGGTGAAATTTGGAAATTACCTATTCATCGAGTGCAAGTCAAACATTTTTAGCTCTTGTTTCTGAATGTGCAACGTGTCCCCCTTATGAAAAGACAAAATTGCCCTTGTCACACTTGACATCTATTGGAAGGTCGAGAGAGATGCGGATGACACGAAAAGAAAAGAAAAGAAAAACAAATTAGCCGCCACAATAATTTAAAAACAAGTTTAGTTTTAAGAATCACTAGCAAAAGTTTTAAGGAAAACTTTGGAAAACCATTTTAAAGAAAAGAAAATCGAAAGGTGGTTTACGAAAATAGAGATAGGTTCAAGAGTCTATTTGAACATGTGGAAGATGTTAGATACCCCACAAGACCCATTTGTAAAGACAGTCACCTTAAACTAATCATGTGAAATTAATGTATCATGACCTTAAATTTATCTTAATTACCCAGATTAAAACACTCACAAAAGCAAATAAACTGAGAAAATAAAAGTGCGATTAACATAAACAAAATAAGAATATTTACAAAAGGTAGACTTGACCTAGGATGAGAGCTTAGGGCCTATGTACCCTATGATAAGAATCAAAATTCACGTAGTTTGATTTGAAATGCATGATAGTGGGTTGATATTTTTTTATTATTTTTGAAAAGAACTAAAGCAATTGAAATTGGACCAATTTTTATAAACACAAAAATTTTGTATAGGTCCTTGAAACCCAACTTTGTTTTAGAAAATATGTACAATACAATACAAGCCGTTCAAACTCTCAAGCTTATTTTAAATGTACACATCTAGTATTAAGATATGCCAATGGAGTTGTTAGATCTCACATGGCCCTACTGGTAAATCATTAAGTGTCATGAAGACATTGGTCTTACATAGTAACACTAATATTAAAAATAAAAAATTAAATTGTACCTATGGAGGCATTAGACCCCACATGATGCCTATGGAGGCGTTGGACCTCACATGACATCATCAATAAAATCATGATTGGTGTTTATGTGTGAGTGTCTAATTAAATATTTATTATAAATTATTTACCCAAAAAAATCAGAAGAATACAAATGATAATTACTTCTTCCAATTACAAGACTTAGACTTACTAGCTTCTTACCATCTTCATGCTTCTGGGTTTGGAATCAACTTAGTAAAAACACAGCATATTTCTTAACCAAATTTGGACAGCAAAAGAACTAGTTATGCAAAACATTTCAAAGCATAATTTGGACAACCAAGAAACCCAACTATGCAGCAAATTTCAAAACATAATTAGACAACCAAGAGGCCTAACAATGCAGAAAATTTTGAGGCAAAAATAGATCGCTAAGACACCTAACAATGCAGCAAATTTTAAGGTAAAAAAGGACAGCTAAACGTGTAGAATTTCAGCACCAATTTGACGGCCAAATGGGTGGTAAAGTACAGCAAATTTTCAGCTAAGTTTGGACAGCAAACAAGGTGAATATTATAGCCAGCTTTCAGCCAAGTTTGGACATCAAATAACGTGAATATTGCAGCCAACTTTCAGCCAAATTTTGGACACCAAACTGGGGAAATAATATAATCAAAACCAGCTAGTTTTTTATAGCAACATAAGTGAATAATGCAACCAAAACAATGGGCTCTTTTACAGCAAAATAGGTGATTAATGCAAACAAAACAGAGGGCTTTTTTAACAGCAAAATGAGCTATAACGCAGCAAATCGTTCAGCACAATTTGGACAGCAAACACCTTAGCAGCAGATCTCAAATGCATAGGATTTTTCAGTTGTTAATGGCAAAAAAAAAAAAAAAAAAACAGCTGAATTCTAGTGTGATTTGGCTGCAAATGAAGAGCTAAAAACCAGTGAAATTTGGCAACAAATGAAGACAAAAAACACATCAAATTTACAGCAGAAAATGACAGCAAAACAGAGTAGCAATTCAGTGAAATTTGGCAAAAAAAATGAAGAACGAGATCATATCAAACTTTTCATCAGAAAATGACAGCAAAATAGAGCAAAGTTTGGCAGCAAATTCCAACGAAAATTAGAAGAAAAGAGTGGTAAATTATTACCTCCAACCTGAGCTCATTAACCTCAGCTCTTTTGCTCAACTTGTCTCTCTTTCTCTTCTCAACTTTCTAGACCTTTACTTCTGCCCCTCTTCTTTTCCTTTCTCATGTTCCAGCTCACCTTTTTCTTTGTTAAGATATATTTTTTTATTCTGTTGTTCCCCTTTTTTCCAAGCTCTTCCACAGCACATTCTTCATAATGTGTGGGAAAAGTGTAACTCTTTCACATGGCATTCCATCACCTTCTTTTTTGGGCAAGTAGAGCGAACAATAATAGAAAAGTCCAAAATTTAGCTTGATTCAAGTAAAATTTCTTAAAATTTCATTAGGACTTTGTATCCTAGATAAATTTTGAGTAGTTATCTACCCATTTGAGCTTCCAAATCGATGAATTAGCACCTGAATTCGAAAATTCCTCTTTTTAGGCTATGAACATGAACAGTGAGCTTCAAACTTAAATTGGAGCTCAATTTGAAGGAGTTTGGTAAGGTTCCTTTTGGGTTTTGGTCCTTGGTAAGAATCTAATGTTTTTCCTATGCTAATTTGGCATTTTAATCACTGATTTGAAAAGCCTCTTTTGATGGTAGTAATTTAATGCCTGTAGGGTGGTGAAATTTTGAAATTACTTGTTCCTCTAGCATCATATACCCAAAGAAGAAGAATTCAAGTTCTTAGCAGTTGTCATTTTGAGTGGTTAGTTACTTTGGGAATTTTTCTCTATTTATGTTACGTTTCATTGTTGTAAGAGGGAGCATGATGAAGAAAAAGTTAATGGAAGTGGCTATTGGCATTAGATAACTACTTATATGATTGGTATAATTATCAAGCCAATGTATAAGATTGGACAACTCTATAGTCATGTGGAAAGATTGATTCACTTGTTTGAGTATGCATAGATTCTTTGAATTATTTATTTAAATAATGATGTTGGGTAAGTGTGTTTAGTGTCATTCATAACTTTAGAAATTTCAATGTTCTTTCCTATGCTGACAGTAATCCTACTAGTAATAACTAAAAGCAGGGATTTGAGCAAAATAAGAATAATTAATATTGAACTATGTATGCATGGGTTTATTTCAATTTTAGGAATTAATGGCAATTAAATTCTTGATTGGCTAAAATTATTTGAGCTTATAGCCATAAGGGCCTTACTAAAAACCCAAAATACTTTTAGTACAAAATATTGGTATTAGTTATTGGTGAAAAAATGAAACTAAATTATGGACCATTTGGATCCCTTGAGCATTTTCTAAGGGTATACATATGCTTGTGCCAGTTACGATAGTTGAGATCATTAAGGGAATAATGGTGAACTTATAGAAAGATCTTAAATAAATGAAACTAGTTGAAAATGCCAAATCACTTGTGATCAGTTTATTGGAGGTATTGCCATTATAATTTTATTTGAATTAATATGCTTCCTAGCATAGAACATTAAAAGTATATCTTTTGTTTTGAGGGTTGTAGAAGTGACACTTCATCCAATGAGTAAGGAAGTAAGATGTGTGTGCTTTGGCCAAGTAAGTAAGTAACACTAATTATGTGTATTTTTTTATTTATGTAATTTTCTTGTGAAAATAATTGTCATTGAATATTTTTTGCCTTAGGACAAACTTCTTGGAATTTAAAATTTTCACCATTTCTATATCCTCTAAGTATTTGTAAGCTTTGTATCTTATCAAAATCTTATTGAACATTTGACTAAAATTTCGAAATGTCTAAATTAATCTAATTTTGCATTTTCTAAAGCACTCTGGTTATGTTCCTTCGAATTATCCTGTCTAACATTTTTGAATCATCCTAATTATTATGCATTTTCTAAAGCTTTATTATTATTAGTCCTTTGGACTAACATGTATTATATATATGCAACCTGTTCATTATCTTAATAGATCCAATCAAAAAAATTAACGAAGCCTCTCTACATGAAATTACATCATGGTACATCATTTCTTAATAATCATCATGAATTACACTGACAAAGAAATAAAAACTTCTTTTCAAAAAAGCTCTAGATCTCCCCATTTACCCCTTTTATCATGCAAAAAGATAGAAAGTACACAAAATATCTTCCCCAAACTTGAATCAATATGAATTTGTGCATGAACAATTCAAATGTATATCCCGTCTAGCTTCCTTGAACTTTCGAACAGATTTGTCAATGGAATGACCAAGTTGTATGAATTTGGTTTAGGTGAATAGTCAAATTATAAATTAAGGTGATAAAGAGTGCAAGGCCATAGGTGAAGCAAATTGCATTTTAGCCTATATAAAAATTAATATCGCATAGTTCTCAACAAAGATTAAAATGAATTTCACAAGTTTTTTAGTGGAAAAGTGAATTTGATATCTTGAATTTGGTACTTATTCTTTATTCTTATATCAAGTTGACGTTGGGCAACTTTAAAGCTATGCTTAGGAATTTAGATAAATGGCTAATAATGGTACGGAGTAGAGTGGTAAGAATTGGAATAATAAGATATATGATGCTTTATTTTTGAAAGTTTAATAAAAAGAAGGAAAACAGTCATTAATGAAATAGAATTATTTACATATTATTTTATAATATTACCCTTATAAATATAATATTATTAATATATTAAGCTTTTAGTCAAAGAGAATGTCATAGGAATTGCATCATTTGACCGTTTCATTTCATCTTTAGCCTCCAATTTGGAGTGTCAAAAGCATGGGGTTCTAGACGATTTGGGGTGACAAAGGAGTCCCTCTTTTGCTATTGGAAAAAAACTTCTAAACATTAACTCCACCCCATGTTAGGTATCTCTTACTACCCATCCAAACTCATCCTAAGGCTATCTTTGGTTCATGTAATGATTAAAAATAAAATCAAGAATGAGTTTAATGAAAATAAACTTAGATAAAATTGAATTGTAAGCTCATATGTTATGATTGACATTGAAAAATGAAATATGAATGAAAAGGAATATTTGACAAATAACCATAATATTTTTATGAAATTTTCAATATTATGTTTATTAAAAGATTAATATTATTATAAAATGATAATTATTTTGTAAATTTTATTAATTTTTAAAATTAATTAATAGTATGAAAATTAAACATTATTATTAAAATATTAGTTTTTAATTTTATAAAAAATTTATATTATCCTTCTCTTCCCCACCTATTCTCTTCACGGCACGGCTGGTATTTCGTTAGAAAATGTGCCTAAACATTGACGGAATATTGTCCGAAGCTCATGGGTCTCTTCTCTCCCTAAAATATTGACAAACGTTACTAAAAAGTTAAATAAAATAAACGTTGATAGATATTATGACTCCTCTAAAATAACGAAAAATTGGTCATTTTTGTTCAATTTTAATAATTTGTGGAAAAACGTACTTAATAATAAATATATAAAAAAAATTTAAAATATCATTTCTATGGCCGAAGTATACTTTGTAAGAACACAAGTCCGAATTTAATGATTTAGATATTCAACATTTAGATATTCAACAACAAACATAATTAGAAATTTTATGTATTATACGGTCATGATATGAAATTAAGGATTATAAGAAATACTATAATATGGTATCAACATTATATTCATCATTAATTTTCTTAATCCCCGAATAGACCACCCAAAATGAGTAGATAGAGAAAGCACTGATGATAGAAGTGAAAATTTCGTTAGGGGTGTATAAGATTTGTCATTCTAATGTTCTTAACACATCGACAAAATACTATATTCTGACTAACTTTATATAAAATGTTTAAGGATTTACTATTATATTTTTGGAAAATTTTTTATTTAGGATTAATAGATGCAATAAATTACTAGAAAGAATTTAAATTTTGTAATTACCCTAAAAAATCTAATCTAATTTTATGACTTTTAATGGACAATATTTTCCCCAAACTTATCAATTTGGTGTTACTTATGAATCATATTTCCTCTAAATACCAAATGTTTTTATATTTCTGACCACCTAATTTTTATTTTCAATTATTTGAACTAACAAGTAACTTATGAACTTATTACTAGTATGGTTTAAGTTACATACAAATCACATTTTACTATCATAGTTTGTGTTACTTATAAAGTGCGTTCGTTCTAATTACTAAATGTTTCTGTATTTTTTAACATATAAATTTTATTCTTAACTAGTTAAACTAAAGAGTAACTTACGAACTTATTACTACTATGGTTTGCGTTATTTACAAATCACATTGTCCTAATTACTGAATGTTTTTACATTTCTTACAATGTAATTTTTGTTCTTAACTGATTGAACTAACAAAAAACTTATAGATTTATTACCACTATGGTTTGTGTTACTTACAAATTACGCTCGCCTTAGTTACCGAATGTTTTTGCATTCCTTATCATTTAATTTTTATTCTTAATTGGTTGGGCTAACAAGCAAATTAGGGACTTACTACTACCATGGTTTGTGTATCCATAAGTTACTTGTTAGTCCAACTAGTAAAAAATAAAAATTACATGATAAGAAATGCAAAATCATTATATAACTAGGGCAAACATAATTTGTAAGTAATGCAAACCATGGTAATAATAAATCTATAAGTTTCTTGTCAATCCAACTAAATAAGAACAAAAATTACACTGTAAGAAATGTAAAAACAATAAGTAACTAGGGTGAATGTGATTTGTAAATAACACAAACCATCATAGTAACAAATCCATAAGTTACTGGTTAGTCCAACTAGTTAAAAATAAAAATTACATTGTAAAAAATGTAAAATCATTTGTTAAGTGTGATAAACGTGATTTGTAAGTAATGCAAACATTGGTAGCAATAAATCCACAAATTACTTGTTAGTCTAACTAGTTAAGAATAAAAATTATATGGTACAAAATGAAAAATCATTTGATAATTGTAGCCAATATGATTTGTAAGTAATGCAAAATGTGAAGTCTGAGGGTAATTTTATCCATTGAAAAATCAAAAAATGATATTAGGTCCTTTAGAGTAATTTCAAATTTTAAGGTCTTTTTTAGTAATTAATTGCATCTACTGGTCCTAAATAAAAATTTTTCCTCTATTTTTTAAGACATCATACATAAAAAAAAAATTTATTTTATATATTATTACATACATTAGAAAAAGATGCTAGGTTAAAAAACAAATTCTAAAGAATTTAAAATTATTTATAAATATAACATTTTTTTTAGTTTGGCATCTAATAAGTGTATTTTCACATAATATTACCACATGTTTTATTCATCATGTGCCACATAACAATTATATCAATGCAACCAATATTCAACATGCACTAAAAATTTATATACTTAATTATATTTTTTTTCATGTATGCATCAAATTGATTCTATGGTTTGAGGTGAAGGAGAGGAAGTATGCTTTGAATGCTCTATAGTTAATACAGCTGATAACTCTCTCTGAAAAAAGTTATCTAGAATAATATTGATAGCAAAAACACTTAAAATAAAGATAAAATCTCATTGATTTCAAAGAAATTTCATTTATATCTTGGAAACTCATGTTTGACCATTATTAAGCATAGATTTAAGCATATCTCATGATGAATTTACAAGAAATGGAGCCAAAAAAGCACAAGCAAAGAAAGAAGAAAAAAAGTGAAAAACAAGAAAATTCCAATGCCCGAGCACGAGAAATCTAGCGCCTGGGCATTAATTCCAAAGACTCAACGCCCGGGCACCAAAAAACCAGCTCTTGGGTGCCAAATATGCACTTCGAAATTTTGTAGTGAATAATACCACGCCCATGCACCATAATTCCAATACATGGGCACCAGCTTTCCTAAAAAATGGTGCCCAAGGGCCAAAATTTTAGCACCTAAGTGCTAAAACTTGAGAGTTGGCACCTAAGCGCCATAAAAGCAGTGCCTGAACGCCACTATTCCCTAAAAGATGACACCTAGACACTAGTATCTCAGTGCTTGGGCACCAAAACTAGAGACATGGTGCCTAGTTTCCAAATAGACCTCGCCCAGGCGTGTCATTGAAAATCTTAATTTGCTCTAATGATTAAAGGCTCCATACTTGACCTATACTCTACTTTTAGGGTTTTGAGGCTATATATAGGGTCTTAAGGTAAGCAACAGAGAACACAAGCAAAGAGGAAGCATAAAGAGGAATGGAAATCACTTGGGGAGAAATCTAAGTTGGGAGTTGCAGAGGATAAGGGTGGTTTCAGAGTGAGAGCTCTGTCTAGAGTTTTTCCCCTTCTGAACACCTCTCTCTCCTCCTATTTCATGTATTCTTATTGCTTTTCTTTGTAATCTGAATATGTACTAATGCCCATTAGAGGCTAGCAAGTTATATCTGGTATGTTAGCTAAACCCTTTGTAGTGTTACTTTTGTATGACAATATTTTCTTATTGATGTTCTGAATTCAATTTGCTTATTTTTATTCTGCCCTTAATGCTTTTCTGAGCTTGATCATCTTATAATTGAATTGGCATTTAGGCTAACTCGAAAGAGAAACTCTAAATGAAGAACTGGATAAAGATAATCTCTGTTTGAACATTGAAAGAGTAATAAGTATAGCAATTAACAATCAAGATGACAGCACTTAATTGTCTTAGATAACCAAGATTAAAGGAAGTCAAGGTGCTAAATTCAATGCAAAGTAACTACACATTGAGGTAAAGTCAAATTGCTAGATTCATATAGTTGTTTGTTTACTCAATTTTACATTATTGTCAATTTATTCAACTATACACTCCATCCATTTACCTTATTTAAAAGTTTGGTAATAGTATCAGTTCAGAATTAAAACCAAGTCTTTGAAGGAATGATATCTTACTCACTTTTTATTACTTTTCGTAATCACATGCAATTACGTGCATAGAAATAAGCGAACAAGAGCTATAATTTATATAAAACTTATTACCATACATGATCATTTTTAACTTTTTAACCACACGCAATGTTCGAAAACATATCTCAACCGTTAGATTCCTCTGCATTTAGTGACAAATGCCAACTGCAAAGAATCTAGATTCAAAGAAGTGATATGTGGTGGAGACAAGGTATGGACCTTTGGGATTACTAGAATTTCATAGTTAATTGATCATTTAGATGGAAAACTAGAAAAGAAAGAGTGATTATTTATTCAAATGGTTTGGCCTTCCTATATTTGACAAACCTTAAGAATAAGTAGGGCATCTTGCTTGACAATGATAATAATATCACAACTTGTTGATGCAGAAAAAATTATGTCATTACAAATTTATTGTCATTATTCATTTAAGACTAAAATAGAGCACCATCTCTCTCGTCTTCATAGAAAAGGATAGGTCCTTCATTCCCCTAAATTCTTCTAATTTTACAGAAGAATCCAAATGAATTCCACACGTTGGTAAACAGAATATCAGGAGGTACAGTAACTTGAAAAAGAAAATAAGAATAACAACAATCTTGGTTCACTTAGAGTGCGAGTTATTTTCTCAAGCACCAATACATACCATTCAGAGAAGCTATCGAGGATGTAATTTAGTGATGGATGCTTTATCGACAGAGTGTAAGGCTGATTTGCTATTAAAAGACTTGTTTGACTCCAAGGGAAATTTGGGCTCAGTGGTTCTGCTGTCAACCAGAAAACGAGGCCTTTGAGGTGTTACTAGACTAATTGAATCACTGTTCAACATCATAACTATTGTCTGCATTGTTGGCCTTTGAGTTGGATCGTCTTGAACACATGACAACCCAATATGGATGCATCTACTCACTTCGTCTCTATTACAAGAATCTCTCACACTCATGTCCAGGAATTCCAATGGTGTCCCATCTCTCCACTTTTTCCAAGCCTGAAAAATAGTATATGTCCAAAAGTTAAACCATAATTTACGAAAACCAAGATGGTTTAGAGTATTTTGGGAGTAAAATTAAAAAAACACCAAATTACTGAGTGTGCTTTTTATGTTCACCATGATGCAAATAATTTAGTTTCAAGCATCATCATGGTGTTTAGTTTCAGGCAAGATCAAGAACAACCCTAATTGTGATGTCAAAAATTAATAAAGGAAATAAGAGAAATGCATAATTGCTCCCAACTCACATTGTTCAGGAGGTCCTCAGCATAGCCTGATTCATGGAATGATGTGTTCTTCTTTCCACTTATTATCTCTAGAATCAAGACACCAAAGCTATACACGTCCAATTTTATAGAAAAGTGCCCACGCATTACATATTCAGGAGGCATGTAACCACTAGAAAAAAAAAAGTAAGTTTAGGCATGCAAAACTTGACATGATAAATATTTTCATTCTTTATTAAAATTTTATTGCTTTTAAAATGAAATAGAAGAGATTGGAACGATGACAGTTGAAAAGAAATAGAACTCACAATGTCCCCATAACTCTATCAGTGATTCCTTGAGTTTGATCAACACCAAAAATTCTTGCCATGCCGAAATCTGCTATTTTTGGATTTAAATCTTCATCTAATAATATATTACTAGCTTTCAAATCACGATGAATGATTCTAAGTCGAGAATCTTCATGAAGATAAAGCATCCCACGAGCAACTCCTTGTATAATCTTGAATCGTTTTGGCCAATTTAATTTATATTGTCTTTCAATATCTAATCAGTATCAAAATGACATTCAAGTTAAGGAGAAGAAATTAATAAGCAATATCAAAATGATTGAAAAGTTTAAACTAAACAAACATATTTTTGAAGGACATACCAAAAAGAAAATAATCCAAGCTCTTATTGGGGGCGAACTCATAGATAAGGATCTTCTCTTCCCCATCCAAACAAAATCCCAATACCCTAACAAGGTTTCTATGTTGAAGTTTGGCCACCAAAACCACCTCATTTTTGAATTGTTCATCACCTTGCCTAGAGTCCAATGAAAGCCTCTTCACTGCAATATCTTGCCCATTAGGAAGTGTTCCCTGCGAATAGCACAGATACATTGAGAAGCCCTGAACCCAAAACCTAAATGCTTCAAATTGTCAAAGCGTACATACCTTGAAAACCTCACCAAATCCTCCTTCACCTAATTTATTGTCATCACAGAAGTTGTTTGTGGCCAGTTTGATTGTTTCGAGATCAAATTGCAGGTACTCCACACCAGAAATTTCAACTGCAAAATTAAGCAGCCAAAGTAAACTTAAAGTTGAAGAACTTTTGAGTTTCACATTGCTAAATCAAGCATTTTGTAATAGATTGGATTATTGATGCCACAAAGCGTAAAAAAGTTCGTAGCAGCATATAGCTTGCAAAATGAGGCAGTAGCGAATGACTCGTAAATGCAACTAGTTTCTAAAGCATACCAATTTCTTCTGGCTCCGAATTATACTTCTTGCTTGCCCTTCTAGTTTTGAACGAGCAGGCAAGGAAAGAAAGAAGCAAACCAAGCACAATTGAAGCCACAATTGCAACAACTATGGCTACTGAGATCTGGGTTTTTCCTGCATGATCAACTCAATAGATTAGCATCGAATCATCGTGCTTATATGTACTATATGTATTATTACCAACTATACTTCGAGACCCAAAACTGCTCTAGATATGTAAAGTCATGTGAGGAAGTAAATACCAAGTTTCCATTTTAGTATGATGATAAAACTGAAAAGAAAAAGAGAATTAGTATCATATCTTACATGTAAGTTAATGTTAGTTCATAACTTACTTTTAACTCTTCAATTGCTATAAACTATGCATTTTCGTAATGTCAAAATTGCATATATTTTTCTTTATATGACATAAGCAAAATTTAATAGCATACTAACATAAATAAAAAAATACTTAATAAAAAAATGAAAATCATGTACAACATAGGAAACAAAGCAATGATCTATAAATTGTGATTCTCTTTTCTTTATGTGAGAAAATTTCTTGTATTTTCATCGCATCTATTCATTTTTATGTTCAAAATAAATTCAACTTTGACATTTCTTTTATTTTTCCCCTTTCAATGGAATTTTCTATCATTTTATTTATTTGATTGCTCATAACTTCCGCCGCAGAAACTAAATTAAAAGTTTTTTAATTATAAGAACCCAACAAATTAGTAGTCCAATAAAACTAAACTTAAACTAAAACAGTAACTTGACCAAATTAATTTGTATCAAACCTGAGGATATTTCAAATTACACATGAATATATAAGAGTGTGAACAATACCTTTAGGATCCGTTTGGTTTGATTGTTCTGGTGCAGGCACAGTAGTATTAGGATCTAGCTTTTCTGGTGGAGGCGCAGCCTCCTGATTGTAAAACTGATGTAGTTCATACCAAACAATACAACTGGGATTGAAGGTCCTGGCTCCTAGACTTCCATTGGGTAAATTACTAATTACCGATTCCAGACATTGATAGCAATCTGACACTGACAAATCCGGCCTACACTGTGCAAGCGTGTACAGATTTTGCAAGCTGGTGAACTTTACTTCTCCAGTAGCATACTTTTTGTCAGATCCACCAACTGATGCTCTCCCCGCTGTTGACCTCATGGTGTCACCCAACAAGTCCATAAACCGGTTCTGGTCAGAGACAGTGCCCTTAATAAACACAGAAATCGTAGGCTGTAGTTCAAGGGTGGAGAAGAAAGAAGTGTTTGCATATTTCAAGATACACGCTTCGTACCAAACTTCTGAGTTCTTATTTGTGGGACATACTTGAGGCAAATATGAGGCTGCAGTGGAAACGCAATCTCTGCATGAATCCGCGGTGATGTCTCCACGGCAGAGGAAGAGGCCGTAGATGGTTTCATCGAAGGGATCACGGCCGCCAATGGTGGTGTTATAGAAGCCGTTGGGGCGGGTGGAATTTGAGGAAAGCCAGGAGAGGAGTTGGTGCAGATTGGTTTCGTAAGAACTATTAGGAGAAAAAGTGGTTGTGTTTGGACAAACATAACTTGGACTCTCACTAGATGGACTAAAGGTCACTGCTTCAGTAACACTTGCAATCAAGCAAAGAAGAAGAGAGATTGTAGCACAAAATTTGATGAACACCATTCGCTTCATCATCGATCATCAATCACTCTTCTCTGGCCTTAGCTCATTGTATTATCCCGTTCTCCATTTCTCTTGGCCTTCTCTACATACGCGTTTTCCTTCTTCTTTTTGCGTGCCTCTCTCTCTTATGTCTCTTTTCTGCACGGACTTTCTTTGAACCATTCCTCACGCACACACTATTGACCCGCGATGCTGATGTTTTTAAAATGCATATAAGTTAATTTCCCAAAACTGCTCACTAATAAAATGTAAATTATAAGTTCATTTTGTCTTAATTATGTTATGAGATTCTCCTTTTATTTTTAGCTTTTTCCATTGACTGGGGTTTCCTTTCCGCAACCGTGCGTAGAAGAACAATGCCTCTCAAGTTGCCGGTTTTCATATCTAATTGAAATTTATAACCTATTTCTTGCTGTGTGTTCATTTTTTAGTCTCAGTAACTAGACATTCCCCTATGTCTTTGTGAAAATCCATTGGTGTAAATTACGATTTAGTCTTTTTTATTAAATAAATCATTTATGCTATTATCTTTTTCCAGATAAGGAAAACGTGAAATTCTAATGGATTAGTATCTGAAATAATAGAGTGAGATTAATTATTAGAGCATTCTAGGAGAACTAGAGGTGGTGGGGAGGCGGGCTGGGATCCTTTACAAAGGACATTACGAGTAAAGCACATGTATAAAATTATTTATTTTTATTTTATTATTATATTTGGATGGTAATACTTTTTAGTTTACTCACAAATGTATGACTGTAGAGGATCCTCATCCGTGGAAAAGCTTTATTTGTCGGAGTATTTATGCAGCGTCAGATTTCATCTTTCAAATTTTCTGTATTTAAAATCTGAATACAAAAATCAAATTAGAAAAATAGAAAAGAGAAATATATGTATGCATAATATATATATAAAAGTAAAATTTATAGTACATTTATAATTTTGAATTTATTAATATATTCACTTATAATATAAAAGTATAATTATAATATTTTTATATTTTGAATTAATAATATTATAATTATAATTTTATCTTATAATTATTATATTTGTACATTCAAAATTGTAAGTAAATATTATATATATATATATTATAGTATTTAATTTAAAAACTATCAAAGATTGATAGAAAAGTACAAGGTAGAATTATATACGTTGCTTAAAAAGATATTATTTTATAGTTGTTTAATAATTTGAATGACACTAGTATCTTTGACAAAGACATTCAAAATCGAAAACGTGTAGGAACTCAGGATTGGTCTGGAAAAGCGAGGCGAGGTTCACCGTTGACGTGGGGAGTAAGTTTGTGAAGTGTCAAAAGGGTTAGTAAAAAGTGGGTGTCAGGGCTGTTCGTTCGCTATGACCAATAAATGACTATGAAGACTTGGGAGAGTGGGCCGAAGCAGATGTGTTGACCCCCAACCCCAAAACAGCATAATATTCTTCGGTGATTTTGTATCCACATTCCTTGAATCCAAAAAGCATTCAATTTTTAGTAAAATATAACTAAATTTAGTCACTCATTTATTAGTTTATTTTAAATTTAATTTTTTTATTAATTTAAATATTAATACATTTAGTCTAAATTTAATTAATATTAAAAAATTAAATGTGTTAATATTTATTTTGGTGAATAACTAAATTAAAAATATTTATATTAAGTGAGGGATCAAATTAATAAATAAATGACCAAAATGATATTTCATTTTATTTTATTTTAATTTTTACCAAAAATTAAATAAGACGACTATACCACTAATAATAAATTTAATAAAGTTAACAAAATATTATTGATAAAATCTTTGATGCATTCATAACACTCAGTTATAATATAAGAACGTAATTATAATATTATTATTTTTTAGATTGATATTATTATAATTATATCCCTACATTATAAGTAGGTGCATTGGTATACTTAAAATTGTAAGTATATTAAAGATGACACCAATAGTATTTCATATTTACTACCCTAAATCAAATTAAGGAAAGAAAAAAACAAACAAAAAAAAGCAATGATATCAAATATATCTCCTTATATTGATTGATCAGGGCAACTTCGGACTAAAATGACTCTTATGGTACTTTAATTTTATATGATATCTTACGTCCATCCTTTAATTTTATATAGTTTCAATTTTATCCTTTAACTTTATCTTTGGTCTCACTTTTGTCTCTTCTATAAATTTTGTTTTGATTTAACCACTTAATTTTACCTTAAGTTTCATTTTTAGCCCATAAGTTTATTTGGTTCCATTTTGGTTCCTTAATTTTACCTCACATATTAATTACATCCCTTAATTTTATTTTATTTCAATTTTGCCTGAATTTCAAAAAATTACTCAAATGTTTCTTTTTCTATAACAATGTTGTACTAAAATGCTTTAAATATTGAAACTTTGTATGAATTAAGAGTTAAGTCTGCTAAAAAATAAATTTGAAAACCAAGCATTAATAAATTTGTTTTTTCAAAGAATAAAATATATAATTGAATCTTCGAATAAAAATTACTACATTGCATAGGACTTTTTAATTTTGGTAGATAAATAATAAAAATATTTGAGTAGGGTTTGAAAATCAAGGCCAAACTAGGGGGAAAAAATGAAATAAAGGGACAAAAATTAAACTTTGTTAAGCATCCAAACTAAAACAAAATAAAACTAAGATATGAAAAATGAAACCTAAGATAGATATAAAGAAATAAATTGAAACTAAATGAAGTCAAGAGACAAAAAATATATATATAATTAAATTTAAAAAAATAATTTAAAACCTAATAAAATTAAATATAAAAATATTAATTTTTCAATATAACTAATTTATAGGGGAAAAAATATTATATGCAAGGTGAATGTTAGAATACCATATGTTGTGAAAAACATGGTATTGAGAATATCAATATTGAGTGGAAATATAAGGTTATGGTAAAACTCTTGACTTTAATTATTCCACTTACTTTACTCTTAAGTTCATGATAATATTTCATGTAATTTTATCTTCTTTAAGTACAAAATTATTTTATATATGATTTTAAAAGCATTTATTTATATTTAATAGTATTAAAAGATTTACAAGTTGAATGGGAATCCATATAAAAACATTGTAGCTGTTAGCAGAAGTAACATGTATCCCCTTTTTCATTTTGTTGATACTAGATGTGACTTGAACATACTTCTAACTAAAATCCTTAATCAATTATGTATATTTCAAATACAGCATAAATATAACTAGTAAATTTGTATTTATAAGAGTGAAAATTATACTCTCACATATGTTATTCAACTTAGAAGCTTATAGTACATACTTATCTATTAAATAAAAGACAACAGCCATCAAAAGTAAGCCTAAAATATTTATAATAGAAGAAAGAAACCCATATGTTTTCAAGTAGCCATTAAAACTTTAACGGGTTAATTCCATCAAGAATGGTATTCTTATTGGAACTGCTCCCTCAAGTAGTGTGAAAACAATGGGATGACTTGTAATGTTATATTCATCTTTACTACCATAAATGTTGATTCAGTCTATTGTGAATACATATTCAATTTGGTATGACAAGTATGTAGCTTGCATGTGCTTAAGGTTAAGGCAATATGTTAGTGTCTAAAAAAATTTGACCAATAGATGAGTGAGAATAACATTCCCAGTAACGTGAAAAAGTATATAAGATATTTGAATATCAAATAAGTATATGGAAGTACATATTATGCATAATGGATGATATAAGTATAGAAATATTACAGATGTATAATTCTAATTTCATGCAACTATCATAGATAGACGATATCCATTAACTACAAGTTAGACTCTATATCTTTCAACTTCACCCTTAACCCCTTTTTTTATCTTAAATAGCCATTTTCAACTAACTGGTTTGCATCCATCCGATAACTCAGTTAATTTCCATTCTAATTACAATACATGGTGGTCATCTCATTATTCATAGCCTCCAACCACTTTAATAAATGTGAACCTGACACAGTTTTTTCCTACGTAACTGAATATGTGCCATCAACAATGTCTTATTTGTATTCCTGTAAGTACATTATGTAATCATCTGGAATCGCAAGTATATGAATCCTTTGTGACCATCTCAATTGAATGATTGGTTCCTCCATATCAACTGCATGAGATCCCAAAATAGGATCAACTAGATTCTCAACAAGAATGTTGTCTCCATTAGCATGATTAATTAGTGAAGATGATAAGGCCAAAATGGGTAATATAGTATTCATTATAAAGATTGATAGCTCTAGCTGCATCACTCCCACTAGCCAAGTCATCCTAAAAAATAAAGGCTCTATTAAGCTCAATGACCCTGGTAGTATGAGTAAGGTAATAAAATCTACATCCTCTTTATCCAAAATAGTACCCAATGAAAAATCCACTAACGGTCCTATATCAATTTTCTTGAGCTAAGGATTATAATATCTCACCTCTGCTTTACAAGCTCATACATGAAAGTGCCACAAACTAGGCTTCTTGCTAGTAAAAAGTTCTTACGACATCTTTTTAACTTACTTGCTTGGAACTTGATTCAAAATATAAGTTGTTGTCTTAAGAGTATCACCTTACAGAAATTTTGGCAAGGAATAATGGCTGATTATGCTCCTAATCATGTCCGTCAATGTGCAATTACGCCTCTCAGCAACTCTATTTTGTTGTGGAGTGCTAGACATAGTATAATGGGTTTCAATTCCATGTTTCTATAAAAATAGAGCAAAAGGTCCAAGGTTTCTACCTGTTTCAGTATATCTCCGATAATAATCTCTTTTTTTATCTAACCTTACACATTTTATTGCCTTTCTAGATTTTAAATCAATAGCAGCTTTAAATACCTTAAAAGCATCCAACGATTCTGATTTGTCACGCAACAAGTTATCCCATCCTAATCTGGAGTAATCATCTTTAAATGTGATAAAGTATCTGTAATCACCCATAGCGATAAGAGTAATTAGTCCCTTAACATTAGTAGATGAATTCCAAAATACTCTCAAATCTATTTGTCCACTTTCTTCTAGCTTTAGCAAAAAGTTTTCCCTTGATACAATCAATACAAGAATCAAAATCAAAGAAATTAGGTCATGTAATATTCCTTGTTTGATTGTTTTTTCTAATCTTTCACTTAAAATATGACTTAAACGCCAATGTCATAATATAAAAAAATTCTCATCAATTCTTTGGCGATTGTGTCCAATGACAATACTAATGGATGCCTTAATGAAAGAATTTGAATTAATATTTGTATTTAAGCAATATTAACCTTCCATCAAATTAGTCAATCCAATGATGACAGAATTAAAGTAAATGTCAATTCTTCCATTTCCTTGCCAAAAAGATTATCCTTCTTTGTCTAATAAAGAACTAAAAATCAAATTCCTCCTCAAGGAGGATACATAAACAATGTCATTCAAAACTAAATGGTGTCCTAAATACAAGTCCAAAACTACAATTCCTATACATTCCACCATAGTTGAACTTCCTTCCACTCCTAGAATGGTCCATTTGCTTTCATTTGGACTCTTCCAATTTTTTAACCCCTACAAGGAATTAGTTACATGAATTGTTGCTCCAAAATCCATCCACAAAGAACCTATAAAGGTCTGAAAACTATTGGATTCAAAACAAATTAGAGCTAAAGGGGCAACATCAAAAGAAATATCATCTTTCTCACATTTGTACTTTAGTTTAAGGCAATTTAAGATCTTATGGACAGGATTCACCCCACGTGCCAAGCCATCATCTCTAACCTTTAGCCGAGTTAAAACTGGGTCTTTTTGACTCGTTACTCCACCCACTTGATTTTACAATTTTAGGGAGTGATTTAGGAATCGTTCTTTTTGTCTTATGATCAACTATTACCCTAAACTAATTTTGGTCAACATGCAACTATATGGGAGAAATCATGTTCGAAAAGATGAGGATTTCGCACGACGTGGAGCTTTAATAGCAGCCAAGAAATTTGCAAGTATTAACTGATGAGTTAGGCACTATTAGGTTAAAAACTCATTAGCAAACGAAACCCCTCAATCCTTTTTCAAGAAATCATTCTTGATATGGAGTATTCAATTCAACAGCTTTGAGGGTTCTAATGGTCTCATATGTTTTGAACAAGATGCAATAAGATATAAAGATAGATCAACATGCATATATTCATACAGATAATTAATTTCGAACAAAATGAACCTATAGTTAAAGAATATCAAAATTTCTATGGGGCTCTGATAGCAACTGCAAAAAATTTTACACATACAAGAATGTATAGAGTAGGGTGACATTATAAAATTAAACAATCTAATCTGGTGAGGCTGCAAACTTGGTGTAAATCTTCAATGTAGAAGATAGGAAAAAAGAATGACAACCCAGATAAAACCCTAACTTATTTTCAGAAAGTTTGAATATATTTAAGAAACTGTAAAATTAGGACTACGTAAAGTAATTGAAGGCCTTATTTATAAACTATTCAGCCACCTTATTTTTATTTTATTTTAAAATATATAAATTTAGTAATTGATAAAATACGCTCTCATTTAAATTGAATCCAAAATCACTCACATTTAGTAATTTGATGGGATAATTATTAATTAAGTATAAATTATAAGTTATGATCTCTACTTAATTGGCCAATGAATAATCCAATTCATCACTAATTACCCACTATTAATAAAAACTCAATCTATCCTTAATTTAGTTTAAATAATATTAATTGTCCAATTAATAAACTAAGATATTAATTTAATAATAAAATTAATTCTAGTCCTTGATTATAAAATTTATTCTAACATATGAGCTATGCTTCTTCTTTCTCGCTCTGAATACTCTTATCTGCGCAGGCTTTCTTTGACCCATTCCTCACGCGCTATGGACTAATTATCCATGTTGAATTTTTTGAGGAGTAGGGTTAGCTCTCCATTATTTCTTTGGTCCTTCTTTATGCAAGCTTTTTTTTTTTCCCCTTCTTTTTTTCTCTCTTTTTCTCTCTCTCTGGTGGCTCTTTTTGCACGGACTTGCTTTGAACTATTCGTCAGTCCCGATTTCGGTGACGATGAAAATAAGTAGAAATTTTGGTAGAGAGTAACGTTCTCAACGGAGATAGAGTGACGCCGATAATGGAAATGCTGACTTTTTTTTTTTTGTTTCTGGCGGCTTTACCATAGCGAAAAATATGAAATTATATTTAACTCCTTTGACGATGATTAATTATCTTTTCTCATTTCTCTACCAAAACACTATTTATCATATACATTTTATTAGAAGAAGTATGGGAAATGCTTTTTAAATTTCATATATGTCACTGATATAAAAACTGTCTACTTCTGCCAACGAAATGTTATAGACGTGATATCAATTTAAAATTTTATATTGCAATAATTTGATACAAAGTTGCAATCCATTTTAAAATGAAATTTTTCTTTTTTCTTAACTTTCAAAACAAAAAATATATACAAAATATATTATATAGGAATAAATATGTAAGTATAACAATTGAATTACTCTACAACCTTTCATCAATATCTAAAAATTTTCGAAGCTCTGATGAGCTAAAAAGCTATATACGAATCACTGTCGTTTCTTATTACGGTAGCTATGTTTTGTACACAAAATGATATTTTTATGAATTTAGTACTCTTAATTCATTAAGATGAAAACATTAGTCCACCTGTATCTTGGAACACATAATTATTCTTATGAGATAATTTATATTTTGCTTTTAAAAAATTATAATCTTCTTTAATAAATTATCTACAAAAATAATTTTTGGCACTAGCCTTTAAACAGTACACTACCCATAATTTCACCGCATTTTTTTTTAGGATTTAAGGTTCAAACGTTAAAATAAGCATATACATTTTACTCATTAATAAAACTAAATTATTGTTTATTAAGTAGTCAACATTTTAGTGATTATATATATGTGTCTGTGTGTGTGTATATATATATATATATGGTCTATAAGCTTAGGATTACAAATTTTGGGTTTAACTTCAGAATTTTTTTTATTTACAAGTACTAATTGAGGGTAATATCTGACTTTGTCTTCCAAAATTTATAAATAAACTATAATTTAGTTTTATTAATGAGTAGGATTATTTATTTAAAAATATTTTGTACTCAGAAGTTATCTTCAAACCATCTCAGGTATTAAGAAAAAGGTACTTTCTTAACCAATCTTATGCACTTGTGCCATTTGTCATAGATAGAATTTCTTTGTAGTTGTCATGTACGTGTCTCATGCATATAATAATTATCATACCATCATTCTGACGTACATATATATGGGTATCCTTGAGCTTTTTGGTTGAAAAATTTATGCATGAAGTTTGGACTTTAAACTTAATTTTTTTAATATATAATTTTTTTTTTTTACATTTTATTAAAAGAATTTTGTTGTTCATTATTTTTTTACAAATTTCTGTCGAATAATAAATCGGACTAAGGATATTGAGGTATTCCTTCAGATACAACTACATTTTAATTAGAGGAAAACACTTCAGCAATCCAAGTGATCCTTAACACGCTTGCGTGAAGAACGTAACATACATTGACACTGAACTTGGACTACTGTATATGGACGAATTCGAATCCCCTAACTATCAAAATTCAAAACATGTGTCATTGGAAGAGAACTGGACAAAGTCTGAACAGAGTTTCATATTCATAACAAAAAGAACACACACACACACACACACACACACACATATATATATATATATATAAATGAAAGAGATGGAGAAAGCTCTGAAAAATAGATTAAATTAATTAGAGAAATTAATATTTCTACATTCATATTATAACTCGAACCCACGACCTCCAAGCAGCAAAACCGTGCCTCTTCACTGAGTTAATGTTATCTTTCAATATATACATGGGTTGTATTATATATATTTGCACTTCGTTTTCTTAGTTTCAAAAATTACATCTCCTTATACTTAAACCCAAACACTTAGAATAAGTTTATCACCAATTACCACATAACTAATAAGAACTTCATGTTCATCATTTGTAATGTATTATATATATTTATTATTGACTTTTTTTTAATAGAAATTTTATTTTGAATCTTTTATTAGTCATGACTTGAAAAGTTATCTATTATTATCTTTTGACCTATTTTGACAAAGTAATCTTTAATAATTATATTTATTACTCTATAAATCATTTTAATTCAAATTTAAAATTACTAGTATTTGATTTTAGTAGTTATTATATTTAGATTTAAATATATAAAATTTTAAAAAATATCTATATTTAATTATCACTTTTTCAACTATAATCAAACTAATAACTATTAATCATTGCATTCAGTAATTTTAGTTATTAGTCTAAATTTAAAAATATTGATTTTAACTATGTAATTGCATATTTTAATAATTATTTTTTATTATAGGAAAACTCTTAAGATTCTACGTTACGAGTTTACCTTCTTCAAACGATTTTACCTGGACTCGCGAGTTTGACAACCTTGTATATCATAATAGAATGTAGCTGTAGGTATTTATGGAGATTATGATGAACTAAGGTAAATATATCTGTTGCTAAGATAACTACATTTGTTACAAGTCTAACCATCTCACGTGAGTTACAAAGAGTATAACAGTAATACTATCATATATGCTCCCTCAATTGGAAGCTCCCTTTTTTAGCTCCTCTTCCAACACTTCAACTTGCAAACATTGTCTCAACTGGAAAAATCGAGAGCTTGATACAACTTTATTGAACATATTAGCTATGTGATCATGAGAAGGGACATGTTGAACCATGCTTTCCCTTTTAATCACTTTCTCTCACACAAAATCAAATTTTGCTCTAAGTGTCATTATACCAAAAACACGAGGATTAGCCGCGATTTTACACTACCATAACCGCTACTAATTTGATTACTTGTGGTTTTCCAAACTGCAGCTAAACCGAGGGTGACAAAACCCATTAGCTACAGTTTCATGAGCAAGACATCTTATTGTTGCGGTTAAACCCTAGTTACAAGCAAAAGAAAATTAACTGCGGCAAGACAAATTGCAGCTAACACTTGCATGATTTAGCTGTGGTTTTTCATTTAGTGGCGGCTTTCTAAACCAAAGCTATATCATATGCAGGCTTTTTATTTTAATTAAATTACCATGACTTATAGTGGCGGTTGCAATCGTCACTAATGCTTTTAAAAAAAATGCGTAATTAGATATAGAATTTGCTTTTTTTTATTCTTAATACCTACTTATTTCACTTTCAACAAATAATCTCATAATCAAACACCATAACATTAATACTAACAATCCACATCGTCATTAAAGAAAAGAACTTCACATCCAACATAGTTAATAAAGTACAACATCAACATAACTCAATACATAAAGTTCTACACCAATATAACATAGTTCATAAAGTGAAACACAAATATAGTAAAGTCCTAATGACATTCTTACATCTCTAAATCTACATATTTTCTTTATTAAAAATATGTGGAGAATGATCCGCTACACACAACCGATGTCCACTTGCCTAATCAAGTACCTATTTTGGAGTTTATGGTATGGTAAGACACAAAGAGAATGTATTGCAGCTTGTAGCTAGTTATCTAACATATGAAATAAAGTATAATGTATGTATTGAAAAATTACCAGTGATGTTTAGAATGCACCAAGTTCAGAAGGCAATTAACTTTGAAAATTTTGCATGATAAAGCTTACTAAGGCATCAACCTCTTTATTTTGATCTTGTAATTGTTGATGTTGATCATGCATTTGTTGACTTTAAGTCTATATCACTGATTGCATCTGAATGAATTAACTTTGCAACTCCATATTGGAAGGACAAGATGAGCTTGCTCCAGTGGAAGAATGAGAGGTATGTCTAAACACTTGGAATGAATATAGACTTAATCCCAATCCTAGTACATGACATGCATGCTCTTGCCTTTCTAAAGCATAAGCCAAAGAGTCCTTAGTGGAAATTTCTTGAGACATTGATATGGAGTTAGATTCATGGGTAGCAATCTTTGCCTATATAAAAATGTATTTACCGATGACTCAAATGCATCAACCAAAACATTTCTACAAAACAAAGCCAAAATGGAGTACATTGACATAACCAAATCAAAAGGCAACCCACTTCATTTTCAAAACACAGTATAAGAATACTTACACTTATTATTCAAGCATCATCATTAACGTAAGACCCATCAGCATGTTTATGTGTAGTTATCCACACTAATCCTCTGCTTACCAGACAACCTAACTCTAACCACTACAATCAAGAAATATATAATAACACATATATACGTAGCCAAAAAGAGAGCAACATATCAATACAAATTAATATTACCATCTCTGTCATTTTGCGTATAAACTTTTTGTTCTACCCGTGTGAGACATAAGTTGCTTCTTTCTATTATCCTTAGTTTTTTAAGCATGTTCCCATTCATAATGGAAACATTTACAGTCATGCATTATAAGTGAAGTTTAAAAAACTTATTAAAACAATATTATGTGATACCTTATTCTTTGAGCTGAGAAGGTAATCAACAAACAATGCCTAATGATCCTTATCAATATTGTTAGGACATTTAGCAATCAATTACTCTTGATTGCTTACACAATCATCCTTACTCTACCATAAATCTTGTCTTCTGTCCTTCCACTTCTATCCAATGGATTTCAGAATATAGTTTTTCTGCAGTTCAGTGTGAACTACAAATTTGGCCTTCAAGGTAAAAAGAAATACTATTAGTAGTTGTACATCCAAAAACATTCTTAGTTTAAAAGTAGACAACTATTACTTAATAGTATTGTTGCAAACATTATCTTTATACTCCACTGGAACTCTTTTCCAACTAGGATAACTTATAAGAAATAATTTGAAGTCTCTACCAATAGATACTAGCAATCTAATCAACAAACCACCTCCATCTTCTATAGGCTGACCATTAAGGTTTTGTTTTAATACTACTCGCTTACCACGGGGAATATTCTAAACATCATTGTAACTTAAAGTCCTTGACTTTATTGTGCCATCATCATTTGTTAAAGCAAGTTTACTTCGTGAAATTGATTGCATTTAAGGAAGACACATCACAAATTTATAACATTCATACCAACAACGTCAATAAGTCAAGCTCTTCTACATGATGGTAGATGTTGTGGCTGTCAGGTTGCTTCATTTGCTCACCACCACTATCACTATCAAGATCTGTATCATATTTATCTAGAGATGGACCTCCTTCACGGGTCCCTTCTTGTCTTGAAGAACCACCTTGAGATGGTACATGATCATTAAACGATGCTCCATAAGAATGGCCCAAACTGCTCTTCCTATTCAATTGGCAGTTCATCTTCAAAATCTTGCCCATAGTGAAGGTAACTTCAATTGCAGTAAAGGCATAGGAGGTAAATACAAAATAAAATTGACATATAGTTATGCAATAAATTAAGAGATGCATGAAAGGTAAGACATAATGTAATATATATAACTGAGCACCTTGTCAATGATATATTTACCTCTTTTGAAAATAACATATCCAAGTCTTATGATTGATAAAGCTAACATTAATAATATGTATTGTCACCAACTTCTCTCATTTGATATAAGTCACGTTGTTTGTGATGTATAGGGATACTCCAACTCTTCTCTAATTCATCTTTCGCATTATAAACCATTTGAGCCTCTAAAGCTTGAATATATGACACATAGTCCTCATGCTTATCAATGAGTATCAATTGGGTGAAATTTACAAACCTAAACCCTAAGTCATCAACCACAATCCCTCTAGGATTATTTATGTTGGCCCACTTACTTGAACATAGTAATTGTAAAACAACCATAATAGTTTAACTCAATTATATCCACTAACTTCCTATAGTAAGGAACACCACCAAAACTGCATATTGAACTTTTCATTATTGTATGAATCAAACATTTTAATACCAACATCCCATAATTCTTTCAACCCTTCTATTAATGGTTGCAAGTATATATCTATATCATTTCTCAATGCTTGTTTACCTGGGATAATTATTGAAAAAAGGAATAAACTTTGTTTCATACACATCCAAGAAGGAAGATTATAAGGCATGAGCATTACTGGCCATATGCTATAACTAGTGTTTAAGTTTCCAATTAGATTAAATCTATCAGTGGCTAAGTCAAGGCGTATATTATGAGGCTCTACTATAAATTAAGGATGCATAATGTCAAATTTTTTCCATGCCTCAAAGTCCCTAGGATGTCTTAACATGACATCATTAGTATTTTCCACGGAATGCCATCACAGATGCTAAGCTATCATAAAAGACATAAACATCCTCTGCAATTGAGGTTTCAGTGGAAAATATCTTAACATTTTAGCAGGTAACTTTTCTTATTTTTCTCCACCCATTTGATATACCTTCCCTACTAGTTTTCTCAATGTCTACTTTTACAACTAAGCATTACATAAAGTATCATATGAAAACATTACATAAATTCTACATATGTCTACATATATGTAAATTAATAATAAAATTCCTAATAAATAAATAAGATTAACAAGTTACATTTGAATGTTCACAAATTTATTTATTTGGATTCTATAATTTAAACATAAAAAATAAAGGAAAAATAATAATTTAAATTTCAACATATCAATGTTTATTTAATTTTTTTTCTAGCATAATAAGCATGTTAAAATTACAAAAAAAATAATTTAAAAATATAAAAAATAGGGGGAAAAAAAAAAGTAACACCTACTTGAATGGTGTCGATGACCGGTGAATGTCTGGCAAGTGAAGGGTAGCGACAGACGATGATAGGCTGGCGACTTCCTCCGGCGGCAGCAGGCTGGTAGTGCAGCAATGAGTGGGTGGCTAGAAATGAAGGAGAGAGAAAAGAACTTTTAAAGTTATCTCTGACAATGACACCGACAATAGCTGGCAAGGGATGGGAGGCGGCAAATGAACTGGAGATGGTCAAGGGAACAACGATGGTAGATGGCAGCAAGTTAGTGGGATTTAGGAGGAAGAAACTCTTTGGAGGAAGAATATATGAAAATTGAGGGATTGTGGCTACACGATAAAGTGTAGCTTAGGGCTAGGGCTTTAAATGCCTAGCCTTGGTTCATGTTATAATCGTGACTACTTAGCCGTGGTTTGTTTGAAACACTGCTAGGGCTGCAATTTTAGTTACAATTTATGGAACCGCAACTATGACCTGCATTTTTTGTAATATGTTTAGTTCATGCGTGGAGAATAGGATTTGTAGTTATGAGAATTGCACTAAGATTATCACATAAAAGTATAGGTGGTTTCTTGTACTTGACATCAATTTCATGCATCTGAGACTATATCCATAATAATTCGACAACTAAAGAAGACAAACTATAACATTCCACTTCTATGATGGAACACAACAATACTGTCAATTTCTTTGTTCCCCATGAAACTAGTTTGCCTCCTAAAATATACAAAAACATGTGGTACTTCTTCAATCATCAATACTAGCTGCCCAATCTACATAACAGTGCAATTAATGACATGTCATGTGTTTTCTTAAGACTCATACTAGTAATTAGTGTGCCCTTAAGATATTTAAGAATTCTTTTCGCTCCCTTTTAGTGTGGTTTTCTTGTATCATGCATAAACTAACATGCTTTATTGATAGCAAAAGATATCTTTGGTCTTGTAATCATGGCATACTAGAAAGCTCCAATAAAAGACGTATAAAATTGTGGATTAGGTACTAGATCCCTATTAAACTTAGAAAGTTGTAATCCTCCCATTATAGGAGTTTTGATCTTCTGAGCTGGACTCATGTTAGTTCGCTATAGCAAATTTCTGATGTATTTTGCCTAATAAAGATGCAAACTACCATTCTCTTTTCTTAATACCTCAATACCAAGAAAATAGTTCATGAAACCTAAATCTTTCAATGAAAATTCATAATTCAGTTGTGAAATAAGAGTTTTAACAATATGAGAAGAACTTTTTGTCACCAATATATCATTTACATCGACAAGAACATAGATAGTGTGTTGTGAAGTAAGTCTTATAAATAAAGAGTGATCACACCTACTTAACAGGAACTCCAAATTGACCAATGTATATGCTAGTTTCTCAAACCATGCACAAGGCGCCTGTATTAAGCCATATAAAACCTTTTATAACTTGCATGCCAAACTTTTGTCTTTGTTTTGAAAACCAAATGGTTGCTCCATGTAGACTTCTTTATGAAGTACACCATTTAAAAATGCATTGTTAACATCTATTTAATGAACATTCCAATCTTTACTTGATTTAAGCATGAGCGTAACTCTTATAGTTGTAGGTTTAACTACTGGACTAAAAGTTTCTTTAAAATAAACTTCTTCTTTTTTATGAAAGCCTTTTGCTACTAGACAAGCTTTATACATTTGTATACTAACATTAGGATTCTTTTTAATTTTGAAAACCCAATTGCAACCAATATCATTTCTATCTGGTGGAGGAGGCATAAGAGACCATATCTTGTTTCTATAAAGAGCACTATATTCATCAATCATTGTTGCTTTCCAATAAGGACTCTGAATAGCTTCTTGAGGAGATAAAGGTTTTTTTTTTTTTTACTGAATAGAATTTAGGTTTAAATATGCTTGCCTTAAAATGTGTAGTCATAGGATGTAGATTGCCAGCCTAATTTGGAAGAAAGTGAGTAAAAGGATGATGTTATGAAACACTATCTATTAAAGAGACTGGTGAAGTAGAAGTTACTGCACAATTATTGTTTTCTATTACAATGATACCAGTATCGCAATTTTTTTCCTGAGGAAACACTTCGCTTAAGAGTAAAAAAAGAACTCAGAATAATTGTTGCACCAAAACATTCAGAACTTGTCATAGGTGGTTTAACTTTTATAAACTAAGATTTGAATGGATTAAAGCCTAAGCATGAGGGAAACAACCTTGTGTTTGGATAAGAATATTCATCAAATTTAATGTCTCTAGACATGTACACTTTACCACTTATTGATAAGCTCTTATAGTCCTTGTAAATATCTTCATAACCCAAAAAAATACATTCCTCTAACTTAAAATCAAACTTATGAGAATTATAAGGCTTGATAAAGGGGTAACATGAACAGCCAAACACCTTAAGATGTTGATAATCCAGCTCTTTGTGAAATATCACCTCAAAGGGAATTTTAAAATTAAGAATTGGAGTAGGTAATCGATTTATAAGATAAGTGGTTGTCTTGAATGCATCAACCCAAAATTTAGGCCATATTTAACTTGTGCAAGCAACGCAAGTCCAACTTCAATGATGTGTTTATGTTTCAACTCTGCTAAACCATTTTGTTAAAGAGTGTGAGGACATGATATCCTATGTAGAATCTGATGTTCTTTTAGAAAAGTTGTAAAGGCTCTAAACATGCCTCCTAATCACTTTAAATTGCCTTAAGCTTTGTCTATAATTGTAATTGTACCACTTTCTTAAATGTTGGAAAACAACAAATACCTTATACTTATGTTGATAAAAATAAATCCAAGTGCAATGAGTGAAAGTATTAGTAAAATTATCAAAGTATGGATATCCCTTACTAAATTTATAGAGGCTGGTCCCCAAAGATCATTGTGAACTAATTCGAGTGGTGCACTATACTATGTTTCTGAAGAACTGTAAGGTAGCCTATGTGCCTTAGCTATAACACATGATTTGTAAAAGAAACTAGGATGTTCATTAATATTGGAAACAGTACAACTCTTCATAACCAATTTAACAATAAAAGAGGCCAGATGACCAACCCTATTGTGCCGTAATTCATATATATGACACTTATTTCTCATACAAACATAACTACTAACACTAAAACTATTAGGTTGAGTCAAGTGTTTTGTTATAGTGAGTAACTTATGATTATGTGAATGATCATCTATAGCTTAAGACCCCTTGGATAAATGACTATCAAATTGATTGAGTTCTGTATGCATTCTTCCAATCAAGAGCACTTCCTTTGTATCCAAATCCTTGACAAAGCAATGAAAAGGATTAAACTCAAAGAAGACAAAATTATCTCTTTCAAGTTTGGGCATACTCAATAAAGTTTTAGTAATCACAAGCACAAGTAGCAAATCATCTAATGTAAGTTTGAGTGTGGAAGGAGTGGTAATGTAACAATAACCAATGTTAGCTATAGTCAAAACCTAATCTATACTAATGGATACTCTCTTTATACCATCATATGGAGTTTTGTAGATGAATTTTTAAGGATCATAAGTAATATGATTTATAGCCCTAAAATCAAAATACCAAGCTAAGTCATAAGTTGATTATGGAGTAATACTCATAGCAACCATAGAAGAAGATCCTTTGTGTGACAATTCTTGATGTGGCATATGAGATTGCATATTTGGATTTGGATACTATGTTTGAGACTGAGTCTAATTCTATATGGAACCTTGAAAATTTAGATCATATCTTTAATAGTAGTGCAAAGCCTGATGACCAAATCAGCCATAAACTTTGCAATGAACATTTGGCCTATTTGGATTAAATTTGCCTTTACCATGTCTAGCGAAATCATTACTTATGAAATTATGTCGAGATCCCTGATGAAAACTACCTCTACTATTCTAATGTCCTCATCTGTTAGAATCCTAAGTCATAGTCTATGTTTATGCAAGATTTACAAAAAATGACTTAACCTCAGACTTCTTATACTTTTCAAGCCTTAAATCCTAAGCTAACTATAAAGACTCATCATCCATAATACTATATGGATTTAACCGAGTAGTGATAGATGTGATTACAGGATCATACTCTAAATGTAATCCATCAAAAACAGAATCGATATGGTCACTAGTTGTTATCGAATGTCCAATCGTAGTTAGCATATACACAATGGATTTATCTAGAACAAGTATATGTTCATGGCTTTCAAACCTTTCTTAGTGTTCATAAGAGTAGTTTTGAGTTGTAGAACTTTTACTCAAGTGTGTGAAGCAAAGAAACCAAGTGTTCTTTCCCAAATTTGCCAATTAGTTTCATATCCAACCATATCAATTCAGACATGGAAGATAGTAAACATGATAGTAGTAATTGATCTTGTTGATCCCGAGCTAAAAATAGTTCTAAGATTTTGCTGGCAACTCAATCTTCTTTCTAAGCGTATTTCATTGGAATATTGTTGTCAACAATCAAAAATTGCTATAACTTGCCTATAATTGCAGATAAGACCTAATGTTTCCATAAGAAAAAATTACTCTCATCAAGTTTGACTGATATGAGATGATTAAATGATTGAAGCTCCTACTTAGCTAAAGATCTAAGAAAGTTCGATTGCAACAGTGAATTGACAGAAGATGTAGAGTTGATATCCTTCATCTTTCATGCTCTAATACCAACAAAAAAAAAAAAGAGAAAGCACTGACACATAGACTAAACTATTCAAAGAAAGTAATATTTATTTATTCATATCATAATCGAATACAAATGTAAGTATTTATAAAAACTATGTCGAACCAAGATAACTAAATCTACTGCTAAGATAACTACATATGTTGCAAGCCTAACCACCTCAGCGCCTCAGTTATACAGACTATAACAGTAATACTCTCTTATAATATATATGTCAATGGTAAAAATGAAAATTATAATGTATACAATTCTCTTCAATTTGAGAATTGGTACAATGTATGATCTATCAATTATAAAGCTTTATTATTACTAGTCCTTTGGACTAACATGTATTATGTATATGTAACCTGATCATTCTCTTAATAGATCTAATTAAAAAAATTAATGGGACCTCTCTACGTGAAATTATATCATAACTACATCATTTCTAACTAATCATCATGAAATACACTGACAAAGAAATAAAAAACTTACTTTGAAAAAAGCTTTATCTCCTCATTTACCCCTTTTTATCGTGCAAAAAGATAGAAAGTACACAAAATATCTTCCCCAAACTTGAATCAATATGAATTTGTGCATGAACAATTCAAATGTATATCCTATCTAGCATCCTTGAACTTTCGAACAGATTTGTCAATGGAATGACCAAGTTGTATGAATCTCAATTTAGGTGAATAGTCAAATAATAAATTAAGGTGTTAAAGAGCGTAAGGCCATAGTTGAAGCAAATTGCATTTCAGCCTATATAAAAATTAATATCACATAGTTCTCAACAAATATTAAAATAAATTTCACAATTTTTTTAGTTGAAAAGTGAATTTGATATCTTAAATTTGGTACTTAATCTTTATTCTTAGATCAAGTTGATGTTGGGCAACTTTAAGGCTATGTTTGGGATTTTAGGTAAATGGCTAATAATGGTATGGAGTAGAGTGGTAGGAATTGGAATAACAAGATATTTGACACTTCATTTTTTGAAAGTTTAATAAGAGGAAGGAAGATAGTTATTAATGAAATAGAATTATTTACATATTATTTTATAATATTACCTTTATAAATATAATACTATTAATACATTAAGCTTTTAGTCAAAGAGGATGTCATAGGAATTGTATCATTTGATCATTTCATTTCATCTTTAGCCTCCAATTTGGTGTGACAAAAGAGTCCCTCTTTTGCTATTCCAATCCACCATAAATAAATAAAAAAAAAAAAAAGTAGAAAAAAAGAAAGAGCTTCTAAGCATGTACTCCAAATAAGCCACTCCACCCCATGTTAGGCATCTCTTACTGTCCATCCAAACTTATCCTAAGGCTATCTTTGGTTCATGTAATGATTAGAAATAAAAACAAGAATGAGTTTGACAATGAAAGTAAACTCAGATAAAATTGAACCGTAGGCTCATATATTATGTTATGATTGACATTAAAAAATGAAATATGAATGGAAAGAAATATTTGACAAATAACCATAATATTTTTACAAAAATGTGAATATTATTTATATTAAAAGATTAATATTTTTATAAAATGATAATTATTTTGTAAGTATTATTCTTTTTAAATTAATTATTAGTATGAAAATTAAACATTATTATTAAAATATTATTTCATAAAAAAAATTTACATTATCCCTCTCTTCCCCATCTATTCTCTTCACAACAACACTAGTATTTTATTGGAATATGTGCCTAAACATTGACGGATATCGTCTAAAGCTCATGAGACTCTTCTTTCACTATAATATTGATAGACGTAGCTTAAAAGCTAAATAAAATAAACCTTGACAGATATTGTTACTCCTCTAAAATAACGAAAAATTGGTCATTTTTGTTCAATTTTAATAATTTTTAGAAAAATGTACATAATAATAAATATAAAAAAAATTTAAATATAATTTTTATGGCTGAAGTATACTTTGTAAGAACACAAGTCTGATTTTAATTATTTAGATATTCAACGACGAACATAAATAGAAATTTTATGTATTATCCGGTCATGATATGAAATTAAGGATTATAAGAAATACTTTATTTCGAATCCAAGCATAAAAACTATAATATGGTATCAACATTCTATTCATCATTAATTTCCTTAAATCACCGCCCAAAATGAGTAGAAAGAGAAAGCATCAATGATATAAGCGAAAATTTAGTTAGGGATGTTTAAGATCCATAATTCTAATGTTCTTAACACAACGACAAAAAAACTTTATTCTTGCTAAATTTACGTAAAATGTTTAAGGATTTACTATTATATTTTTGAGAAAATTTCTGTTTAGAACAAGTAAATGCAATTAATTACTAAAAATATTTTAAATTTTGTAATTATCCTAACAGATCTAATCAAATTTTATGACTTTTAATGGACAATATTACCCTTAAACTTATTGACTTATTACTATAATAATTTATGTTACTTACAAATTATATTTCCTCAAATTACAGAATGTTTATGTATTTCTTGATCGAAATTCATTAAGAAACTAAATTCCTAAGCTATATCAAAGTAAAACACACCTAAATTCATGAAATTTAAGCTATAACTCATGCCACTGTTCACCATCGATGGAGTTGCATTTTCTAGCCAATTGTAGCTGGTGGAAGACACTCTTGTGTCAGTGAGGACGTTGTGATGCCAGACGTTCACCAGTAAGATTGAACGATGGCTAGAAATGGCTGACGGTGGTAGGGAGAGTATGAAGCAAATTATTCAGTGCGGGTAGCTCGCAAGAAAGGAAAGGAAGATAAGATGATATATCAATTAGGGTGTTTTGGTAATTTAATTGGGAATATTTTGCATTATCAGATCAATTTTTTCCTTTGGAGATACTTGGTTTTCCTACTTTGTTAGTTATTATAAGTGTTGGAAATGCACATGATAAGGCTTAAGTACTCACATTAGTTGTTATTTCAGATAAAATTTCATTAGCATCTTTATTTTGTACTTCTTGAAGTTCCTTTTTTAGTATTACATTACCATGTAAGTCTTACCCCTATCTCAAGTGAATTTTCTTCCCTTCTTCAACTCCTAAAATAAAATAAATTATTATTTTTTTTATAACTCCTCTTTTATATATATATATATATATATATATTGGGTATTACATCTGACCACGTAATTTTTATTCTCAATTAGTTGGACTAACAAGTAATTTATGGACTTATTACTATTATGGTTTGCATTACATACAAATCACATTTTACTACCATATTTGTGTTACTTAAAATCACGTTCACTTTAATTACCAAATGTTTTTGGATTTTTTACTATGTAAGTTATATTCTTAACTTTTTAGACTAACAAGTAGCTTACGGACTTATTACTACTATGGTTTGCATTACTTACAAATCACATTCACTTAGTTACTAAATGTTCATATGTTTCTTATGACATAATTTTTGTTCTTAACTAGTTAGATAAACAAGTAACTTATAGATTTATTACCACTATAATTTGTGTTACTTACAAATCACATTTGCCCTAGTTACCGAATGTTTTTTGCATTCCTTGACACATAATTTTTATTCTTAATTGGTTAGACTAACAAGTACATTAGGGACTTATTACTACCATGATTTGTGTATCCATAAGTTACTTGTTAGTCTAACAAATTAAGAATTAAAATTACATGGTAAGAAATGCAAAATCATTCGGTAATTGGGGCAAACGTGATTTGAAATTAATGCAACTCATGATAGTAATAAATCTATAAGTTAATTGTTAATCCAACCAGTTAAGAATAAAAATTACATGGTAAGAAATGCAAAATCATTTGGTAATTAGGGCGAACGTGATTTGTAAGCAACACAAACTATGGTAATAATAAATATATAAGTTACTTGTCAGCCCCACCAATTAAGAATAAAATTTACATAGCAAGAAATGCAAAATCATTTGGTAATTGTGACAAACGTGATTTGTAAGTAATGTAAACAATGATAGCAATAAATCCATAAGTTACTTGTTAATCTAACAAGTTATAATAAAAATTATATGGTACTAAATAAAAAATCATTTGATAATTGAAGCAAATATGATTTGTAAGTAATATAAAATGTGAAGTCTGGAGGTAATTATGTCTATTGAAAAATCATAAAATAATGTTATTTTAAGGCAATTTCAAAATTTAAGATATTTTATAGTAATTAATTACATCTATTAATCCTACATAGAAATTTCCCTCTATTTTATAAAGACATCATACATAAAAAAATAAATTCCTTTATAAATTATTACATACATTAGAAAAGATGCCAGGTTGACAAATAAATTCTAAAGAATTTAAAATTAATATATAAATATAACATTATTTTAGTTTGACATCTAATAAGTATATTTTCACATATTATTACTGCATGTTTTATTCATAATATTCTACGTCACAATTATATCAATGCAACAAATATTCAACATGCACAAAAAAATTTATGTACTTATATATTTTTTCATGTTTGTATCAAATTGATTCTATTGTTTGAGGTGAAGGAAAGGAAGTATGATTTGAATTCTATACAATTAATTCAGCTTCAATTTATATGAAACTTATGACCGCTCGTCATCATTTTTAACTTTTTCGCCACATGCAATATTTGAAAACATATCTCAACCATTAGATTCCTCTGCAATTAGTGACAAACGCCAACTGCAGAGAATCTAGATTCAAAGAAGTGATATGTGGTGGAAGCAAGGTATTGCCCTCTAGGATTACTAGAATTTTATAGTTAATTGATCATTTAGATGGAAAACCAGAAAACGAGAGTGATTATTCATTCAAAATGGCCTTCCTACATTTGACAAACCTCAAGAATAAGCAGGACATCTTGCTTGACAAAGATAATAATATCACAGCTAGTTGATGCAGAAAAAATTGTAATTACAAATTTAGTGTAATCATTCATTCAAGGCCAAAACAGAGCACTATTGCTCTGGTCTTCATAGAGGAGGATAATTCATTCTTTCCTCATTAAGTTCTTCTGATTTTATAGAAGAATCCAAATGAAGATCCTTGAATCATTTTGGCCAATTTAATTTATATTGTCTTTCAATATCTAATCAATATCAAAATGTCATTCAAGTTAAGGAGAAGAAATTAATAAGCAATATTAAAAGAATTGAAAAGTTTAAACTAAACAAACATATTTTTGAAGGACATACCAAAAAGAAAATAATCCAAGCTCTTATTGAGGACGAACTCATAGATAAGGATCTTCTCCTCCCCATCCAAACAAAATCCCAGTACCCTAACAAGGTTTCTGTGTTGAAGTTTGGCCACCAAAATCACCTCATCTTTTAATTGTTCATCACCTTGCCTAGAGTCCAATGAAAGCCTCTTCACTGCAATATCTTGCCCATTAGGAAGTGATCCCTGTGAATAGCACAGATGCTTTGAGAAGCCCTGAACCCAAAACCTAAATGCTTCAAATTGTCAAAGGGTACATACCTTGAAAACCTCACCAAATCCTCCTTCACCTAATTTATTGTCATCTCAGAAGTTCTTTATGGCCAGTTTGATTGTGTCAAGATCAAATTGCAGGTACGCCACACTGGAAATATCAACCGCATAATTAAGTAGCCAGAGTAAACTTAAAGATGAAAAACTTGAGTTTCACATTGTTGAATCAAGGATTTTGTAATAGATTGGATTATTGATGCTACAAAGCGTATAAAAGTTTATAGAAGCATTGCTTGCAAAATGAGGCAGTATCGAAAAACTCAAAAATACAATATTTTCTAAAGCATACCAATTTCTTCTGGCTCTGAATTACACTTCTTGCTTGCCCTTCTAGTTTTGAGTCAGCAGGCAAGGAAGGAAAGAAGCAAACCATGCACAATTGGAGCCACAATTGCAACAATTATGGCTACTGAGATGTGGGTTTTTCCTGCATGATCAACTCAATACATTAGCATCGAATCATCATGTTTATATGTACTATATGTACATTAACTACCAACTATACTTTGTGACCTAAAACTGCTCTAGATATGTAAAATCATGTGAGGAAGTAAATACCAAGTTTCCATTTTTAGTATGATGAAAAACAGTAAAGAAAAAAAAATTTAGTATCATATCTTACATGTAAGTTAATTTTAGTTCATAACTTACTTTTGACTCTTCTATGGATATAAACCATGCATATTTGTGATGTTAAAATTGCATATAATTATCCTTATATGACATCAGCAAAATTTAATAGCCTACTAACATAAATAAAAAATCGTTAATAAAAAATGAAAATAATGTACAACATAGGAAACAAAGCAATGATGTATAAATTGTGATTCTCTTTTCTCTATCCGAGAAAACTTTTAGTATTTTCATCAAATCGGTTCATTTTTTTTATGCTCACAATCAATTCATTTTGACTTTTGTAATTGCTTTTTCCTTTCAATTTGAATTTTCCATTTTAACGGAATTTTCTATCTTTTTATTTATTTTGATTACACATAACTTTCACCACAGAAACTAAACAAAAAATTTCTTAATTATAAGACCTCAATTATAAAATATAAGAACAAATTAGTAGTCCAATTAATAAAACTATAATTAAACGAAAACATAATTACTTGACCAAAATTGTATCAAACATGAGGGTGTTTCAAATTACATATGAATATATAAGCATGTGAACAATACCTTTAGGATCTTCTTGTTTTGATTGTTCTGGCGCAGGCACAGTAATTTTAGGATCTGGCTGTTCTGGTGGAGGCGTAACCTCCTGGTTGTAAAATTGATAGGATACAGTTCGTATCTAATATTACAACTGGGATTGAAGACCCTTGCTCCTTGACTTTCATTGGGTATATTACCAATTACTGATTCTAGACATTGATAGTAATCTAACGCTAACCAATCTGGCGTACACTGTGCAAGCGCGTACAGATTTTGTAAGCTGGTAAACTTTGCTTCTCCAGTCGCAAACTTTTTGTCTGATCCACCAACTGATGCTCGCTTTGCCGTTGATCTCACGGTGTCACCCAACAAGTTCATAAACCGGTTCTGGTCAGAGACTTTGCCCGTATTATACAAAAGCATCGTAGGCTGTAGATCAAGGGTGGAGAAGAAAGAAGTGTTTGGATATTTCAAGAAACACACTCCGTGCCAAATTTCAGCGTTCTTATTTGTGGGGCATACTTGAAGCAAATATGAGGTTGCGGCGGAAACGCAATCTCTGCATGAATCCGCGGTGATGTATCCCCAGCGGAGGAAGAGGCCGTAGACGGTTTCGTCGAAGGGATCACCGCCGCCACTGGTGGTGTTGTAGAAGTCGTTGGGGCGGGTGGAATTTGAGGAAAGCGAGGAGAGGAGTTGGTGGAGATTGGTTTGGTGAGAAGATGGTTGTACGAGTTTATTATATGTAAATAAAATCAATTAATTCCACGTAAATTCAAATTTAATATAAATTTAGATAAATTTGTAAGTTGATTTATTAATTTATTAATTTAAATAAATTAATAAATTTATTGAATTTATTAATTTTATAATTTTAATATGTCAATTAATTTATAAAATTAGTAACATAATAATTTAAATTTAAAAATAAATATATAAATAAATTTTTTTTTATTAAGTCTTTACAATTTATTTTATCACAAATTTAAATATATATAAAAAATAATAAAATTATATTTAATATATATTTATTAAAAAATAAAATATATATTATTCAATATTTTATATTAAATAATTATTTATGTATAATTTTTTAAAAATATTTATATTGAGTATTACAAATTATAAAACATGAATAAATTTTATTTAATTAAATATAATTTAAATTATATTTAAATAATTTGATAATAATTTATTAATCAAAATAAACTCTTATAAATTTATATTACAAATTTAACAACTATGTAAAACCTATTGAAACCTATTGACAATTAAAATGATTGTGTTTGGACAAACATAACTTGGGCTCTCACTAGATGGACCAAATGTTACAGCTTTAGCAACAGTTGCAATTGAGCAAAGAAGAAAAGAGATTGTAGCACAAAATTTGATGAACACCATTTGCTTCATCATCGATCATCAGTCACTCTTCTCTGGCCTGAGCTCATTGTGTTATCCCGTTCTCCATTTCTATTGGCCTTCTCTATATATGCTTTTTTATTCTTCTTTTTGCTTGCTTCTCTCTCTTATGTCTCTTTTCTGCACGGACTTCCTTTGAACCATTCCTCACGCACGCACTATTGACCCGTGATGCTGATGTTTTTAAAAGGCATTTAAGTTCATTTCCCAAAACTGCTCACTAATAAAATGTACGATATAAGTTTATTTTATCTCAATTATGTTTTGAGGTTCTCCTTTTAATTTCCTTTTTCCATATACTGGGTTTTTTTTTCCACATCCCTGCGTGGAAGAACAATGCCTCTCAAGTTGCTGGTTTTCATATCTAATTGAAATTTATAACATATTTCTTGTTGTGTTCTTTTTTTAGTCTCAGTAACTAGACATTCCTCTATGCCTTTGCGAAAGTCCGTTGGTGTAAATTACGACTTAGTCTTTTTTATTAAAAAAATCATTCATGCTATTATTTTTTTTCCAAATAAAGAAAACACAAACTGCCTATTTATTGTAATGGATCAGCTTCTGAAATAATAGAGTGAAATTGATTATTAGAGCATTTTAGGAGAAGTACAGGTGGTGGGGAGGCGGGCTGGAATCCCCAACAGAGGACGTTACAAGTAAAACATATATATGTGTGTATATATATATATATATATATATATATATATAATTATTTATTTTTATTTTATTATTATATTTGGATGGTAGTAACTTTTATTTTACTCACAAATATCCTCTATAGTCACAAATATGTCCGTAAAAGATTGAATCCCCATCCGTGGAGAAGCTAGGCAGCTTATTTGTTGAGGTATTTACGGTGTCATATTTCATCTATCAAATTCTCTGTATTTAAAATCTGAATATAAAAAAATAAAATTAGAAAAATGAAAAAGAGAAATATGTGTATGTATAAGATATATGGATCATAGTATTTAAGTTTAAAACTATCAAAGAATGATAGAAAAAGTATGAGGCAGAATTATATATATCACTTAAAAAGATATTATTTTATATTTGTTTAAAAATTTGAATGATACTAGGTATCTTTGAAAATTGAAAACGTGTGAGACCTGAGGATTGATCTAGAAAAATTGTGGTAAAATTGACCGTTGACATCGGGTGTAATTAGGTTTTTGAAGTGTCAAAAGGGTTAATTAATAGAAAGTGGGTTTAGGGGGCAATTCATTCACTATCCCCAGTAAATGACTCTGAGGACTTGCGAGAGTGAGCCTATCAAGATGTGTTGACCCTGAAACCCAAACATGCATAATATTCTTCAGTGATTTTGTTGCCTCATTCCTTGAATCAAGAAGCATTCAATTCCAGTAAAATATAATTTTGGTTCCTCTTTCCTATTTTTTAATTTTAATTTACTCACTTATTTATAAATTTAATTTTAATATTTTATTTTTTAATTTAGTCTCTTATTTATTAGTCATTTTCAATTAAATATTTTACTAATATGAGTATTAATACATTTAGTCCAAATTTGATTAGTACTGATAAACTAAATATATTAGACATTTATTTTTGTAAATAATTAAATTGAGAATATTTATACTATGTAGAGATGGCAACAAGTTCCTAAATTTAGGGATTTCTGTCAAGACTACCTCATTGGGGGACTAGTATGTAAAAAAAAAAATTTCTCATGGAGATGTGAATAGAGGCAAAACTCTCCTCAAAGGAATTTTGGCGATAGAGACCGAGATCATATACCCCATCCCGTGGGTCTCTATCCTTGTCCTCATTAGTTTTATATAAATATTTATTTTATATATGCTAATTTTTGTATTTCACTTGTTATTTATAATTATAATAATCAAAAGTTAAAAATTCAATTTAACTTAAAAAATAATTTCACTCATTACATATTAGCTTTTTACTTATTTGAAACTTGGGTGGCATAGTAAGATTACTTTCAAAATATTTTAGAGTTCCGATCACATTATAATAGATAATATAAAGTGAATATTAAGAAAAATAATATTAATTATTTTTAAATTAGGATTAAGGATAAATATATAAATTAGAGTTATTTTAGCAGTTTTATTTTAAATTTAATTATCTTTTTGTTAATTTTTTTATAATTAACTTACCTTATTAAAAGTTATTTATTGTAACCTATAGAATTTGTTATAAAATTTATTATTTAAAAATTTGTAGTTTTTATAAACTTAATTAGAGTTTGTTAAATAATATAAACAAGGAGCTTGAACTTTAAATCTAAGTTTATATATATATATATTATTTATTTTTCAATTTTTATAAGAAAATTCAAAGTCTATGTGAAAATCTGCAAAGATCCATATCCCTGTGAGGAATTGAAATGAAAAAAAATCTCTCCTAAGGTGAGAAGTGGGGACGAGGATGGAGAATAAAATTGATAATAGTGATGAGAGCAAGGAGATACTCTCCACCTCTGCCTCACAAAATTGTCATTATAATACTAAGTGAGAGGTTAAATTAAGAATCAACTAATAAATAAAAAATTAAATTAATATTTTATTTTATTTCCATCTTTACCAAAAAAAATAAATAAGACAACTATACGGCTAATAATGAATTTGAGAAAATTAGTAAAATAATATTTCATATTTACTATCCTAAATCAAATTAAGGAAAGGAAAAGAAATTATGCATTAATATCAAATATATCTCCTTATATTGATTGATCAGTGACAATTGTTTCGGACTACAATATCAGACACTTATGGTCTTTTAATTTTATATGATATTTTACTTTTTAATTTTATTTAATTTTAAATTAGTCTTTTAACTTTATCTTTGATTTCACTTATTTAATTTGATTTCACTTATTTAATTTAATTTTAAATTGTTCCTTATATACATTTGATTTCAATTTAACAAATTAATTTTACCTCAACTCTTACTTTCGCCCCTTTAAGTTTATTTGATTTCAATGCGGTTCCTTAAATTTATCCTACATTCTAATTCATTCCTTAATTTTATTTTATTCCAATTTTATCTTAAATTTCAAGGAGTTGCTCAAATGTTTCTTTTCCTTTAACAATATCGTATTAAAATGCTTTAAATATTTAAAGTTTTTATGAATTATTAAAAATTAATTTGGCTACCAAGTAGTAATAAATTTATTTTCGCAAATAATAAAATATATAACTGAATCTCCAAATAAAAATTCATAGAGCTTATTAATTTTAAAAGATAAATACTAAACATATTTGAGTAGTGTTTGAAAATCGAGAGCCAAACTGGCAAAAAAAAAATGAAATAAAGGGACAAACATAAAATTTCAAGTAAAGTTAAGGAGCAAATTATAATAAAATAAAATTAAGAAATTAAAAATGAAACCTAAGATAGAGATAGAGAACAAAATACAAACTAAATGAAGTCAAAAAAATAAAAGTAAAATATAAAATTAAATTAAAACTTAATAAATGAAAGTATGAAAATAATACTCAATTAAAATATTAATTTTTTGATATAACTAATTTTATTAAAAAAAAAAACACTAGTCAGAATAGGCATAAACGTTTGCATGAAAGAGTATAGAATGGAAATTGGACTTGGACTATCCTGTAGTGGAAATCATCAGCTAGCGATAATTACGTAACAACGAAAAATGGAGACTTTTCAGAACTTCCTCATAGGGTTGCTTCGATTTCTTGAATAAGCCTGTTCCTTCCATTTTTATTTTTTCTCGACGCTATAATTACCAGTGAGCTAATATTGCATAGGTCTCGATAATTATTGGGGTGAGTTTCATATTTTAACTTCCGTTCTTATTCTTTAAATTTCGTTTCGTATATAGAAAACTAAATTATATTTGGTATGACACAGGAAATGGAATATCATTCCAAGTATTTATATAATTTATAAATAAAAAATTTCAATAAAAAACTTCAATATAATTTATACAATTATATTAAAATATTAAATTTAGTTTGTTTGATTTGTAAACAAAAATATTGTTTCACATATATTTAATGAGAAATATTAAATTATTCAAATCTATTTTTCAATTAGGAAACAAATATTTTTCAAAATATCCCAAACAAATTAAAATTTTATCTTTATTTTAAAATCTGTAAATAAAATGAGAAAAATACATTTTTGGTCCATCATTTATCGCAAAATTGTCACTTGGTCTCTCACTTATTATAATGTCCAAAATAATCTCTAACTCATTGGAAAATATTATCCTTGGTCCTCACTTTATAGAAAGATATTACATTTAATTTATCTACCAAACTCTAAACCCTAAATCCAAAAGACTAAATCTAATTTTCTTTTTTGAAAAGTTGGAGACTAAGTGTGGTATTTTCCAATGATTAGATAACTATTTTAAGCATTGTAATGAGTAAGGGACCAAATTAATAATTTTGGGATAAATTAAGGACCAAAAAGTATTTTACTGAAAAAATTAATAAATTCAAAGAGAAAAATACATTTTTGATCCCTCACTTATCATAAAATTGTCATTTTAGTCTCTCACTTATTGAAATATTTAAATAGTCCCACTCATTAAAAAATGTTATACTTTATCCCTCACTTTTCAAAAAATTACTAAATTTAGGTCTTCTACTAAACTCTAAACCCTAAATCTAAGGAATTAAATTTGGTATCTTTTTTAAAATTGGATGACCAAATGTGACATTTTCTAATGAGTGAAGACTATTTTTGACATTTCAATAAGTGAGAAACCAAAATGACAATTTTGTGAAGAGTGAAAGACTAAAAGTATATTTTACTCTAAATTCAAATGTTTAGAGGTTCAATGTTGCTTGGATATGATTATTTTCTTTAGGGCATTATAGTAAAAGAACATCTCATTCCCCAAAAGGAACTTTCATTCCATCACATGAGGATAGGAATTCCACTCCCACACAGTTGAAATTCCATTCCCTAAAGAATGGCATAGCACTCAACCAAGCATGTTTTTCCTTCATTCCCTTTCATTATCATAGAATTTTCTTATACCAAACATAGGCCCAAATTACCAACCTTATCAAATGTAAAAATATCACCTAGGATATAAAGGACTATAAAAGTATTATTTATTTGCATACTACAATACCAAGTCACCTTCGGTTTCTCTAAAGCTCAAACATAACTCTTACATTTCTTTATTCCATCTATCAAGGAGTTAGATGGTGTCTGATTATTTCCTTATTAATTTTCTTGTGAGTTTTAGAGAAGAATCCAAAATAAACAGTTAAATGTGGAATTAAGGATATGAACTCATGAATATCATATGCTAGACTTTGTAACCCAAAGGAAAATGTAAAGAAAAAGACTAACAATCTTGGTTTGAGTTATCTTCCAAAGCACCAAATATTGAGAATATATGATACACATGACTTTCTCAAACACCAAATAGAAACCAGTTCAGCTATTTGAATTTTGTGCATTTGAGATTTGGCATATTAGATACATTTGTATTGTTATATTCACATTGTTTTATATAGTAGATGTTTCTCATGTTATAGAATAAAAAGTATATTGAAAACATCTGAATACATCAAATTGTCAAACTTTAAATGCAAGTCCCTATTTCAACTTACAAATGTATACAGAAAAAGTTATCGAGGATACACTTGAGTGATGGATGCATCATCCACAGAGTATGAGGCTGATTTGCTATTGCTATTACTATTACTATTACTAGTCATGTTTAACTCCAAGGGAAAGCTGGGCTCGGTGGTTCTGCTATGAATCAAAGCAGGAGGCCTTTGAGGTACTGCTAGACTCACAGAGTAACTGTTCAGCATCAGAACTATTGTCTGCATTGTTGGCCTTTGAGCTGGATCTTCCTGAACACATGATAACCCTATTTGGATGCATCTACTCACTTCATCTCTATTATATGAATCTCTCACACTCTTATCCAACAACTCCAATGGCGTCCCATCTCTGCATTTTTTCCAGGCCTGAAAAAATAGTATATATTCCTAAAAATTAAACCACAAGCAGAAAATCTTTGTCCTTTCTTTTATGTTCTTTAACATATTGACTTTACCAAAAGCAAAATTACTGTGAGTAGTTTGAGAGTAAAATTCTAAAAAAACTAAATTTATGCAAAGGAATGTGCCTAAATGTTCTCCTCAATCCAAAGAGAATATAGTTTCAAGCATAATCTTTGCCAAGCAGGATATTTAGTTTCAGGAAAGATTGCAAACAACCCTAACTGTGATGCTGAAAATTAACAAGAAGATAGATAAAAGAAAGAAGAGAAGTGCACTGCTACTCCAAACTCACATAGTTCAGGAGGTCCTCAGCATAGCCTGATTCTTCGAAGGTTGTGTTTTTCTTCCCACTTATTATCTCTAAAATCAAGATGCCAAAGCTATACACATCTACTTTTACAGAAAAGTGTCCATGCATTGCATACTCAGGAGGCATATAACCACTGCAAACAAAACAATATTAGTATGCAAAGCTTTGCATGATAAATATATCATAATTATACTTTGTTACAATGAAATAAAGTATTTGATAGTTTCTAAAATGAAATAAAGGACACTGAAACAAAGAAAGTGAAGAAATAGAACTCACAATGTCCCAACTACTCTGTTTGTGGTTCCTTGAGTTTGATCAACACCAAAAATTCTTGCCATACCGAAATCTGCAATTTTTGGATTTAAATTCTCATCTAATAATATATTACTAGTTTTAAGATCACGGTGTATGATTCTAAGTCGAGAATCTTCATGAAGATAAAGCATTCCCCGAGCAATTCCTTGTATAATCTTGTATCGTCTTGACCAATTTAACTCATGCTGCTTTTCAGTATCTAATCAATATTAAAATAAATCATTTAAGTTAAGGACAAGAAATTAATATACAATATTAAAAAAAAAAAAAAAAAAAAGTCCAAGCTAAACAAGCATGCTTTTGAAAGTGGTACCAAAAAGAAAATGGTCCAAGCTCTTGTTGGGGACAAACTCATAGATGAGGATCTTCTCTTCCCCAGCCAAGCAAAATCCCAATAGTCGAACAAGGTTTCTGTGTTGAAGTTTGGCCACCAAAACCACCTCATTCTTAAATTCTTCATCACCTTGCCTCGAGCTTACTGAAAGCCTCTTTACAGCAATATCTTGTCCATTAGGAAGTGAACCCTAAAAATATCATGTATATTTTGAGAAACTCTAAACCCAAAACATAAAAGCTTCAAATTCTCATAGGAAAACATACCTTGAAAACCTCACCAAATCCACCTTCACCTAATTTATTGTCATTACAAAAGTTGTTTGTGGCCAGTTTGATTGTTTCAAGATCAAATTGCAGGTACTCCACACAAGACATTTCACCTGCACATAAGCAACCAAAGTAAACTTAAAAGCTCAAGATCTTTTGAGTTTCACATTGTTGAATCAAGCATTTTATATTAGATTGGATTATTGATGCTACAAGCACACAAGTATGGAACTTTGCGTGTTCTTCCTGAGGCTTTATAGCATCAAAGCTTGCGGAATGAGGCAGTATCGAAGGGATAAAAAATAAACTATTTTCCGAAGCTTACCGCTTTCCTCTGGCACTGAATTATACGTCTTGCTTGCCTTTCTGGTGAAGAACCAGCAAGCAAGGAAGAAAAGAAGCAAAGCAAGCACAATTGGAGCCACAATTGCGACAATTTTAGGAACCGAGATTCGGGATTTTCCTGCATAATCAACTGAATCAATTTACAATAAATTAGCACCAGATCATCATGCTTATTTGTACTATAAAATAACCAACTATACTTCGAAATCCAAAACTGTTCTGGATATGTAAAATCCAGTGAAGAAATAAATACCCAATGCCCATTATTCTGTATTTATAAAATTTTAAAATAATTAACACAATTTAAAAAATCGTAAATTTAAATATATGTATATATATATATATATATAAATATATAATTTTCAGTATAAATTAAAAAATGTTATATATTTAATAGTTATAAATAACTCAATATCATTACTACTTTTATAGTTTTCCAAATTAATAATTTTTACTTAAAATTTAAGATTTAATTTAATTATGTTAAAATTTTAAATTAAGTAATTTTAATTAAAAATAAATCAAATTATAAAACAAAACATAAATAACAATAATATTACATAAAATACAAAGGCTTGCTTATGAATAAAATGATAATAATGGATTAAAGAAACCAAACTAGATCAGTTGATTAATCGAATTTGCTTAATAATCTAAACTGGCTCGTCAAAAAAAAATCAAAAATTTACTTTTAATTGTTTTGCTTAAATTAAAATTTAACATCGTATAATGGAAATTTGCAATGCTTAAAATATATTTTAACTTATTTGTATATCTTATACACTTATATCTATTATAAGTCTACTCTGTCGACCCGAGAAATAATCACTCAATCAAAGATGTTGGGTCCCCATAGTCAAATAAGAAAGCCATGGTCAAAGGATAGAATTTTTCACAATACCTTTTGGCGTTGGTTCTTGTGGAATACTGACCATCGGCGAGAGATGGTAAAATGGGTACAGTTCATATCGAATATTACAACTAGGAAGCAGCACTCTAGCCCCTTGCTTTCCATCGCAGCAATTAGGTAAATTCGCAATTGCTCCTTCCAGGCATCTGTCGCAGCTCGTCTCTGACAAATCTGGCGTGCATTGTGCAAGCGTGTACAGCGTTTGAAAGCTTGAAAAGTTCGCTTCTTTGGTGCCGAACTTCTTGCCATCACCGTTCGCCGCCGCTTTTTCCGCCGCCGCCTTGATGGTTTCGCTCAGCAACGGCATAAAGCGACTCTGGTCGGAGATATTGGCAGAGTTCAACTGCGTTAACATAGGCACTTCTTCGGACATGGAGAAAAAGGACTGGTCCGAGTAACGCAACATACACTCGGCGTACCAGATGATGGACTCCTTCTCTGTCGGACACTTTTCGCGTACTTTTTTGGCTGCCGTGGAAGCGCAGTCCTGGCAAGCGTCGGTGGCGAGGTCTCCGCGACAGAGGAAGGCGCCGTAGACGGTGCTGGCGTTGGTGCCGGCGGTGGTGTAGTAGAACCCATTTTGGTGGGTGGAATTTGAGGAAAGCCATGAAAGAAGATGGTTGAGATTGGCTTCATATGTACTGTTGGGAGAGAAAGTAGTTGTGTTTGAACCACAGAAAGGATACTCATCCGAGGGAACTGCTCTAGAGCTGGTTATCATAACTGCAAGGCTCGTGATGAAGCACATGAAAGGGAAAACAGAGAGAATGGGACGAACTTTGAAGAGCCTCATTTCGTCCTTGATGATTTTCTTCTCTTGCAAGCTCTTACTGCGAAGGTTATATATACAACTTGGAGGGTGAATACTCTTGTGCCTACAACCCTGTGTGAAGTAAATACATGGGTTGGGATTTTCTACGCACCGGAGGGTGCGGCCCAGACATATTCTCTCTGGGACCTACTATTTGATTTTCCCTATGATAATGCTGAGACCTTCTATTGTTAATCCGTGAATAATAGACCGCATTTTTTCAACAAAAATCAATATTTAATTTTTTTTTAATTTTAATTCTTTTTTTCTATTTCTCAACTACTTTTTGTGTGTGAGAGAGAAAGTCTTTCAGGGTTTATATGTTACCGTAGATCTCCATGGATATACACAGCCGTGAACATATATAAGGTCGAGTTAGATTGGATAAAAATAATTTTCAATTTATGGTGTTAGGCTGAGTTTTAGAATTACTATCAATCAAGTCCAGTTATATTTTTGAACTCACCATGCATACAAAATATACATAAAAAATATTTATCCACATAATAAAGGAATTAAATTGAATTTGTACAAATAAAACCTATGTACCAATATCATTTGAAATTAAGATATACACCGTAGTATATGATTATATATATAAGATATATATCATAGTATTTAATCTAAAAATTATTAAAGAATAATAGATAAAGGATAATGTAAAATCTCATACATCACTTAAAATGATATTATATTACATTTTTAATATTTCGAATGATGTTATGATATTAAAAACCGTACAAAAAAATTCAGGATTGGTTTAGAAAAAATGAGAAGACGTTGAAGTTTAAATTAGATGCTATATAATATTATTTGTTATGCATTAATTATAAGTTATTATATCAAAATAATTAGTGATAATCACACAATATCACTATAAATCTAACAATTTACAGGACATAACAAATAATATAGTACAATAACTTGTTCAAATTCGCGTTAACGTGTGGTGTAAGTCTCTGAATGTCAAGGGAGTTAATTAAAGAGACTATAAAAAGTGGGTCCATAGGAAAGTCCATTCGAAAATGACCATGAAGACTTGAAAATTGGGGGTCTTGACTTGAGGTAATGACTCTGAAAATTGATACCACCACAAAAGAATAGTCTTCAGTTATTTGTATCCAGATTCCTTAATCCAAGGGGCATAAAATATTTATTATAAGATATTTTAAATTTTAAATTTCTTTCCAAAAAAATTAGGTTTTGTTTTCAATATATAATAAAATGTTGTAATACGAATACTACTAATAATAAATTAACATCATTTGCGACGCTTAAATTCTCTTAATGGTACCAATCACCCAATAATCAGAACAATGCTGGTACATGACAACGCCCTCCTTATGATATCATTTATTGATAGCTCCTCTATTCAATAATGGGTGCTTAATATAGATTATTTAATTTATTCATAAACTGATGATAATTTAATTCTCTTAATTTTTAAATTTTTTTCAATTTTAAAAGGGAAATGACAAAAAGAAAAGAAAAAAATGTGTGATGTTAATTACATTAATGGTATCATTCACTTTTTTCTCTTTTTTTTAGAAAAAAAAATGACGTTGATTTGGTAAGAAATTATAATATAAGATAATTTACAAATCTATTTTCTTTTTTACATGAATAGAGGGAATTTGATTTGTCAAATGTAAGTGAACTATTAATGAAGTGTGGTTCATGTAGGAGTTTAGACAATGTGATTCACAATTAACAAACCATTTGTCTTACTTGAAAAGCCTAGGGGGTTAGTAACACGATCTAAGTGTGATTGAGAAATTGATTTTTCTATATTATTTAAATTCTTAACTTATTAATTAATTCTCGATTTTTATTATTCTAAAATGTAGCTTCCAACATTTTTTAATCTATCATCATCTTTAACTTTTTTTAATAAAAATCTCGAGTATAATACCAGCAATGTGTACGATCTATGGATTAATTACTACAAAGGATTAATAATATTTTAGCAATTTTTTTATCTGTAACAATAGTTATGGACTAAAATATTAGAGAACTTTAATATACTTAAGTTAAATCCTTATCCTATTCTTTCTTAAATCTAATGGTTCCTAACTAAATTAAAATTTTCCAGATAGCTAATTAAAAGAAAATAAAAGGATCAGCACCTTCTCAAATTCTGGAGGGAATAGTGAGGTTCAGTGTCTTTTTTTTTTAGTTTGTTATCTTCTATTAATAAATATTAATATTTTTTAAATTTATTATAATATGTAAAAATAATATTAGCGTTTTAGATCTTTTATTCTATAAAATGTCATTCTGCTGAAAAAAATATTAAATAATTTTTAATATAAAAATTAATTACATGCGTTATACCAAATTATATATTAATATGTGTATAAACATTTCAAATGTTATTTTAAAAAAAATTAGACTCCACTATCTTTTGTTTTTTAATGGAATTATACATTAACACTACTCTATTTTATATATTAAAATGATGATGATGATATATGTTTTAGAAAAATAAAATATTAGTATTAAAATTAATAATATTTTTCATTATGATAATTATTTTTAAATGTTTTGACAAAAATTATGAAAAAGAAAGAGCAAGGCCGTTCGCAACAAGGAAGTACAACAAACGATTCATTGTAAAAAAAAAAAACACTAATCTGAATAGGCTTAAATGTTTGTGAGAAAACCGATACATTGGACCTGGACTATCCTGTGGAGGACATTAAATCAGTTAGTGATAATTATGTGACAAAGAAAACTGGAAAATATGGAGAACTTTCTCAAGGGGTTGCGTAGATTTCTTGAACAAGCGTGTTTATTTTATATTTGTTTTTGACTTGACTAGCTAAACTTGGAAAAAGTTTGACTTACATTTTAAATTATTATAAAATATTAATACTACATTTTATTGATTCTATTAGACTCTGATTCAAAATTTTGACCTAAAAAATTTTAATTATACATGTCTAAATATTAATTCTCAATTGCGAACTAAAATTTTTTAAAATAAAAAAATTAATTATTTAGTCTCTATAATTTACTTGTATTTATAGTTTGGTCTTTATAATTTTTTTTTTTTCAAATATGACAACAAATTATCTCATTTCTCGAATCATTCTTCTTGTGTGATGCCCTTTACATGTTAATGTACTCTGTTAAAGCTTCTTATTAAGGATAAAATCTTAGTCCCCTGTTCATTTTTACAGAAACAGGTCATTAATTTTTCCCAGTTATTAAGGTTTTGCTGTAACTACAAAAACAAGACACACCCATGCTAAACATTTATTGTAAGGTGTGATATTTATGGAAATTCTCATTTAAGATTTATTTTAGTGGAAAATTCTTTTTGTAAATATTTGCATTAATATGGTAGAAGAAGACAATATATTTGGGGAAAATGTAAAAATTTAAATAATTAGAGCAAGCTTGGAAAATACAAAATTAAGAAGACTCATGCATTAAGATTGCCATTTTATATAAGAACTACGTTGGCGCATATAACTAAGCCTTACTCATGCAAGCAAAGCAGCAAAGTGCAAATCCCACTAGAGCAAGTTAGACAATTTCAACTTTTTCTATAATGATGCCACGTGTTATAAAGAAAATTACCAAAATACCCTTTTTTTCTTCCTCCTCCCTACATTTGTGTTCCAAGTTATTCATTTTCTTCCCCTTCAATTTGGCAGCGATTCACTCCCCCACTACCACCTACCTTAAGTTTGACCACCAACAACCCATTTCCAGCGAGATATAGGCTGAGAAACTCCAAGAATTTTGGCAAGACTGTGACAAACGTGAAATTAGTAAAGTTTTTGATTGATTTGGTGTGTTTTGCTTCAAATTGCAATGGGGCTTGGGTTGTAACATGCATTTCAACTAACTAGCTCTCAATCTCAACGTTTACTTTTGAGTTTTTGTTTCAAAAATCAAAAACCACTTTTTAGCACAATAAACATGAATAGTGATTAAAAATTGAATTAGAGCTTGATTTGGAGGAGTTTTGGGAAATTTTCTTGGGGAGGTTTTGGTCTTAAGTAAAATTCTAATATTTCTTATATATCAATTTGATGTTTTGATCACTTATTTAAAAATTCATTTCTCTTCGTAGGGAGTGGAAATGTGTAGAGTGGTAGAATTTGAATATTTCTTGTTCCTTTAAGATCATTGAGTCATAAGAAGAGGAATTAAAGTTATTAGTCATTTTCAATTTTAGATGGTAAGTTATTTTGAGAATTTTCTCAATTTTATCATAAATTTTGTTGTTATAAGAAGATGCTTAATGAAAGAAAAGTCAAATGGAAGTGGCTATAGTGAATGATTACTTTAGTTATGGTTGTTATAATATTGTTAACCACTAAATGAGATAGGATAACTCAATAATTATGTGGAATGGATTAATTTTTCTATTTGGGGCTTGTATTAATTTTGAAATATTTATATAGATAATGATAATGATTGGTAAGTGTGTTTTATGTCGTTTGTATGTCAAGAAACTTCAATGTCATATGTTGGATATAATTTCATTAATAGGAAGTGAAAGTAGAGGAACTAATAAATCTTGAAGTCATGAATTTGGACGTATATGTGTATTTACATTATTGGACTTAGAGGTACTTAAACTCTAATTAGTGAAAGTTATTTGAACTTAAGGGCATAAGGACTTTACCAAAATCCTAGATTAATTTTCCAAGTGTAGCCATTGGTAGAAGAAGGAAAAAATTAACTTTGGATCTTTTAGGCCCCTTGAGCAATTTTCTAAGTGAATATACATATATGTGCTAGTCATGACAACTAAAAATATTAAGAGAATACTGGTAACCTTATAGAAAGGAAATATAATGCAAAAACTATTAAGAATACCAATTCACTTATAATCAATTTAATGTGGGGAATTGCCATTAGAAATTTACTTGAGTTAAAATGCTTCTTAGCATAGGACATTAAAAGTGTATCTCTTATTTTTCTTAGGGTTATAGAAGTTGCACTGTGTTCAGTGGACAAGGAAGTAAGTTTTGTGTGCTTTATCCAGGTGAGTTGATAATGTTAGTTATACATATTTCTATGTCATGTTATCTCTTTGCAAATATATTACTTTTTGAACTTCTTTTTGCTTTGGGCAGGCCTTGGAATTTATAAATCTCATCTTTATACTCTAAATGCTTGAAACTTCTAGATTTATGGATTACTTTAACTTTGCAAATTATGAATTTCATTGAGCATGAATTTTTCAGAGTTAAATGATTCATGTTCTCTGAACTTCTCTATTATGCACTTTGAAATATTTTAGTTTTATATTCATAACATACTTTGACTTTTTAATTATGAAGCATTATGATTTTATTTGTATGGTGTACTTTGATTTTGGAAATTTTAAACTACCTTTATTTGTTTTTTAAATATGTCTGTTTCTGGATTTCTAAAACTCTAATTGGTAGATTGTGGATTTTTGCACATTTAAGAATTTTTATAAGATTAATTTAAATAGGACCATGTAAATAATAATAAACATTAGTCATAGTGCACTATGATCTGTATTTGCAATACGACTGGGTATATTGTCGACATTATCATACTCTATCGGAGGCTTAAGATTGCTACCCTGATTATTCCAAGCTAGAAACTCATGATTGGTATATGATTAGTTCTAACTATACTAGCCTTAAGCTAGTTTTGCTTTTGTTGATTTCTAATGATTTTGTTGGATATTTTTAAACATTTTGTTTTCATTCGGATAACCTTATATTGCAAAGAATTGATTCATTTTCCTTCAGGATTTGTTTTATATTTTCATTTGGGATTTTATGTGAAGATTAATAACATTTTCCTCATATTTTACTGTTTGTATCAACTATGAAAGTTGTTTAGTTTTCAAGATAACAAATGGTTTGCAAAAACTTTTACTATACCTAGCTTGTCCCTTCATTTACGTAATTAGTATTATATACTCATTGAATTTTTATACATTTTATATTGTTTAAAACTTTTCAAATAGTAAAACTGATCTAAAATATCTACCTATAAAATAGGAGCTTGCGAATGTTTCTCTTTTTGGTGAGCCTTGTTTTATTTACAAGGGCAAATCTCCTCAATTTCTTTTACTCAAATATGATCCTTACTTTTCTTTATTCAATCTAACAAAGAATTAGATGGTACCTTATTATATCCTTATTAATTATCTAATGAGTTTTATACAAGAATCCAAATAAACACTCAAATGTGCATTGGATATGAACTCATGAATATCATATCCTAGATTGTGTAAGCCAAAGGAAAATGTAAAGAAAAAAGACAATCAATCTTGGTTTGAGTTATCTTCCTAAGCACCAAATATATAGAATATATGATACACATGACTTTCTTAAACAACAAATAAATACTATTTCAGCTAAGAAAAGTACTAAATCAATTCTCCACTTTTACACTTTGTAACAATTTAATTCTTCAAAAATTAATGTGACAAATCAATCCCTTATAAATCTTATTTTATAAAAAATTAATCTCTCACTAATGCATACAAAATGACTAATTTTGTATAAATTTAAATTTGTTATGAACTAGTTTGTACAAATTTAAATTTGTGAATGACTTATTTGTTAAGGGACCATATTGTCACAAAATGCAAAAGTAAAAGACCAATTTTATATTTTTCTCCATTTCAACTATTGAGATTTGGCTACTCATGCATAAATATATTGTTATACATACTTCTTTTTTGTAAGGTAGATGTTAACTTTGTTATAGAATAAAAACTATATTCAAAACATCTGAATACACCAGAAGTGTCAAATCTTAAATACATCGAATCCAAATCCCTATTTCAATTTACAAATGTTCTTTGTATACAAAAAAAGCTATCGAGGATACATTTGAGTGATGGATGCATCATCCACAGAGTATGAGACCAATTTGCTATTAGTAGCCAGGTTTAACTCCAAGGGAAAACTGGGCTCAGAAGTTCTACTATGAACCAAACCTGGAGGCCTTTGAGGTACTGCTAGACTAACAGAGTCACTGTTCAGCATCAGAACTATTGTCTGCATTGTTGGCCTTTGAGCTGGATCTTCCTGAACACATGATAAACCTATTTGGATGCATCTACTCACTTCATCTCTATTATATGAATCTCTCACACTCTTGTCCAACAACTCCAATGGCATCCCATCTCTGCATTTTTTCCAGGCCTGAAAAAATAGTATATATTCCTAAAAATTAAACCACAAGCAGAAAATCTTTGTCCTTTCTTTTATGTTCTATAACATATTGACTTTACCAAAAGCAAAATTACTCTGAGTAGTTTGAGAGTAAAATTCTAAACAAACTAAATTTATGTAAAGGAATGTGCCTAAATGTTCTCCTCAATCCAAAGAGAATATAGTTTTACGCATAATCTTTGCCAAGCAGGATATTTAGTTTCAAGAAAGGTTGAGAATAACCCTAACTGTGATGCTGAAAATTAACAAGAAGATAGATAAAAGAAAGAAGAGAAGTGCACTGCTACTCCAAACTCACATAGTTCAGGAGGTCCTCAGCATAGCCTGATTCTTCGAAGGATATGTTCTTCTTTCCACTTATTATCTCTAAAACCAAGACGCCAAAGCTATACACATCTACTTTTACAGAAAAGTGTCCATGCATTGCATATTCCGGAGGCATATAACCACTGCAAACAAAACAATATTAGTATGCAAAGCTTTGCATGATAAATATATCATAAGTATACTTTGTTAAAATGAAATAAAGTATTTGACTGTTTCTAAAATGAAATAAAGGACACTGAAACAAAGAAAGTGAAGAAATAGAACTCACAATGTTCCCACTACTCTGTTTGTGGTTCCTTGAGTTTGATCAACACCAAAAATTCTTGCCATACCAAAATCTGCAATTTTTGGATTTAAATTCTCATCTAATAATATATTACTAGTTTTAAGATCACGGTGTATGATTCTAAGTCGAGAATCTTCATGAAGATAAAGCATTCCTCGAGCAATTCCTTGTATAATTTTGTATCGTCTTGTCCAATTTAACTCTTGTTGCTTTTCAGTATCTAATCAATATCAAAATGAATCATGCAAGTTGAGGAGAAGAAATTAATGTGCAATATCAAAAAGATTGAAAAATTTAAACCAAACAAACATATTTGCGAAGGACATACCAAAAAGAAAATGGTCCAAGCTTTTATTGGGGACAAACTCATAGATGAGGATCTTCTCTTCCCCATCCAAGCAAAATCCCAATAGCCGAACAAGGTTTCTATGTTGAAGTTTGGCCACCAAAATCACCTCATTCTTGAATTCTTCATCACCTTGCCTAGAGCTTAGTGAAAGCCTCTTCACTGCAATATCTTGCCCATTAGGAAGTGAACCCTGCAAATATCACACATATCATGAGAAACTCTGAGCCCAAAATATAAAAGCTTCAAACTCTCACAGGGAACATACCTTGAAAACCTCACCAAATCCTCCTTCACCTAATTTCTTGTCACTACAGAAATTGTTTGTGGCTAATTTGATTATTTCAAGATCAAATTGCACGTACTCCGCGCTGGAAATTTCAACTGCACAATAATGCAGACAGAGCTAACTTAAAAGCTGAAGATATCTTTTCAGTTACTAATGGCTGAATCAAGCATTTTATGATTGATTGGATTATTGGTGCTGCTAAAAGCACACAAAGTTTGAAACTTTTCCCGTTCTTCCTGAGGCTGTATAGAGCAAAGCTTGTAAAATGAGGCAATACCGAAAGAATCACAAATACAACTATTTTTTGAAGCATACCTTTTTCTTCTGACGCTGAATAATACTTCTTGCTCGCCCTTCTAGTTATGAACCAGCAGGCAGGGAAGAAAAGAAGCAAAGCAAGCACAATTGGAACCACAATAGCGACGATTATGGCTACTGAGATCCGGGTTTTTCCTGCTTGATCAACCGATTCGATTTCCGATATATTAGCACCAAATCATCAAGTTTATATACACTATATATACAGTAACCAACTATGCTTCGTACCCCAAAATTGCTCTGGATATGTAAAATCAAGTGCGGAAATAAATACCCAATTTCCCTTTAATCAGTATGATGAAGAACAAAAAGATAATTTGAATCCCATCTGATCACTGATCATCATGTTTTCATGTATTAAGCCAAAAAACGACAGATAGAACTTCCCACCACGTTGGTATCCTCTGTTGTGCACTGTGAGCGGTCTCCTGTGCATGTAATCTTGCCGTCGTCACCGCCATTTTTCTTTTCAGAAGTCGCAGCTTCTCACTCATCTCTGTTCGCGGGTAGCTGCAACTTCTGGCAAAAAAACATTCTGGTGGCGACGCGTCTGACATGAGCTCGTTGAATCAAATGGACGGACAAGATTACACAAACAGGACACTGTGCTGTGGACTGTGGAGGATCCGAACGCACTTTACCATACCTTTTGGCGTTGGTTCTTGTGGAATACCGACCGCCGGCGAGAGATGGTAAAATGGGTACAGTTCATATCGAATATTACAACTAGGAAGCAGCACTCTAGCCCCTTGCTTTCCATCGCAGCAATTAGGTAAATTCGCAATTGCTCCTTCCAGGCATCTGTCGCAGCTCGTCTCTGACAAATCTGGCGTGCACTGTGCAAGCGTGTACAGCGTTTGAAAGCTTGAAAAGTTCGCTTCTTTGGTGCCGAACTTCTTGCCATCGCCGTTCGCCGCCGCTTTTTCCGCCGCCGCCTTGATGGTTTCGCTCAGCAACGGCATAAAGCGACTCTGGTCGGAGATATTGGCAGAGTTCATTAGCGTTAACATAGGCACTTCTTCGGACATGGAGAAGAAGGACTGGTCCGAGTAACGTAACATACACTCGGCGTACCAGATGACGGACTCCTTCTCTGTCGGACACTTTTCGCGTACTTTTTTGGCTGCCGTGGAAGCGCAGTCCTGGCAAGCGTCGGTGGCGAGGTCTCCGCGGCAGAGGAAGGCGCCGTAGACGGTGCTGGCGTTGGTGCCGGCGGTGGTGTAGTAGAACCCATTTTGGCTGGTGGAATTTGAGGAAAGCCATGAAAGAAGATGGTTGAGATTGGTTTCATATGTACTGTTGGGAGAGAAAGTAGTTGTGTTTGAACCACAGAAAGGATACTCATCCGAGGGAACTGCTCTAGAGCTGGTTATCATAACTGCAAGGCTCGTGATGAAGCACATGAAAGGGAAAACAGAGAGAATGGGACGAACTTTGAAGAGCCTCATTTCGTCCTTGTTGATCAATTTCTCTTGCACTCTCTTACAGCCTAAGGTTATGTATACACCCTTAGGAGGTGATCACTCCTGTCTTTACTAGATCCGAAACACCAGTATCGATATGCTGTACGTTTGATATAGATATAAAATTTTTTTTATGACCTATTGTTGTACAGCAGTAGACTCACATTCTTCTTTACAAAAAAATGGATATATAGCTTTATTACTTACAATATTAACCATTAATTTTCTTTTTCTTTTTTTTTTCAATTTTTTAAGCTTACACAAACATTGAAGCGCATAGACAACACAATTATAAAATAAAAGATAATTTTTGCACGCACCAAGGGAATAAATAATGTGTATAAAAAAATGAAAGCGGAATTAAAACATGTAATTGAACATGATCACAAATTAGGAGAATAAATAAATCAATAATCTAACCTGATAAAGACGACATTGTTGATCTGAGTATTGGTTGAGTCTAATAAGTTCAACACACAAACAAGTTCAACCCACAATGCCCAAAAAGCGTTTTTCAGAGTGTTTTGACGCAGAGAGAGAGTGACAAATTTAATGTGTCAAAGTTAGGGCTTCAATGTGTTATTTATAGGATTTTATTTAATAATATAATTAATCAATATTATTCAATAAAATCCTCCAAAATCTTTAAAACAAGTTTAAATTTAAATTAAGCCCATAAAATCTCTCTCTGGATAACAATCTTGAATTAGTAATCTGACGGGATGATTACTAATACTCTTGAGCTGTGGGTTGGGTTTCTGCCCAGCGGGCTTGTAGATAATCGAACCCATCACCGATTATCCACACATATTAAAATAAAACTCAGTCCATTCTCAGTTTATAAATTATAACATTAATTGCCTAATTATAATTAATAAGGTACTAATCTAATAAAATAATTAACGCTAATCCATATAATATTAAAAATATTCTAACAATCTCCCACTTGGATAGCATTAATTATATTATTAAGTCAATAAACAAATACATAATTAGGCAATTAATATTCACATAAACACATGAATGTGTGTATATTTATAAACCATATAAAATTCAGAAATGAAACTACACACAAAGATCACTGAATCTGATAGAGAAACAAGTGATATTAACATTGTTATAAATTAGTTTCAATATCTGAATAAAATGGAATACAAAATGACATTTGAAGCATCATATTACAATGCAAAAGTCCCTTTAGGACTTAACTATGAAATTTGGTGTTAAATTGCACCACGAAAAACCCTTTAAAGACTGAACTCATAAATTTGGTGTCAAATTGTACCACAAAAGCCCCTTAAGGACTCAACTCATACTCCCACTAGACCAAGGCAACATCAGAATTCAACAAGACCCATATGAGTTATACAATTTGAATTACTCTTATGGGTAGGCATTGGTCAATAGATCCGTCATCATATGCTCATTACAAATGTGAACTATGCGAGTCTGAGATAACAAAAATTCAGAAATGAAATCATGGATCAAGGATATTAAATCCGATAAAGAAAGCATTGTTATAAATGCCAACAAAATTTCAATTTTGAATTATATCTAAAATTTTGGCATAACCAAAACATTGAATCCGATAGGGAAACAAATGTTATAAGTGTCAAAATATGCCAAAGTGTTCCTTAAGAACACAACTCAGACTCTTACTAAAACAACACATCAAAATTCGAATATACCCAAGAGTTATATATTTCCAAAACTCTAATGAGTTTGTGTTGATAAACGGATCACCTAATATGAGTATGAGATATACATATCTTTTCTCCAACAAACAGGAATTGACTATCAAAATTTGATATAACTGAAATTCCTGTAACTTTGAGAGAAGCGTATAATAGAGTCATGTCGCAACAAAATGGTCAAGACTTAAAATATACACATGACAGAAATTGATTTCCTTGACCATATTTCTTAACGAGTAACCATCACAAAACTAGCGACATACTCTTCATTTATATATATATATATATATATATATATATGGCAGTTGTAAATGTCTATTTGACACTTCTCAACAAAACAACTCCTTTAAAAAAACAAAAACATCATATAAATGTAATCAAAAGTGGGTTCAAGATCATCATAACTGTCTCTGTAGCTTTCTAATGATCATGCCTAAAATTACTTAAATATATCTGCCAAGCACACCAACATGGAAAAAATAATGTTCAAACATGTGCACACTTAAGTCTATATATTAGGCTATTAATAATTGATTCACATGGAACTTTGCCCATCAAAGTTCTCTCTTCATCATTTAGGATATAACGATTTAAGTAACCTATCACCTGCACAAGTGCACAAGGAGTGCAAAAATACATATCAAATTTATTGAGCACTCATTCAATATAAGCTGCCTGAGACAAACCAAGAATGCCACAAGATCTATCACAATGAATTTGAATTTTCAAAATAAAAAATGATTCACCTAAATCTTTCATATCAAAGTGGCATGACAAAATGTGCTTTGTCTCATTTAATAAGCATACTGAGTGGGCAATAGGATGTCATCCACACATAGCACATCCTCATGCAAGTCTTCATCTGTGATTACAGTGCCTACATAGCTAACTGTAATCGAACTTTCTTCCAATATAATGATGGTTTATTATTCTTATTGCTTTTCTTGAGTCCATACATTTTCTTGCCATAGGCATTGCCTTCACTTTTCTTTGCTTTTCAATTTCACATTTCCAGCCTTGCTGGATGAACCATGTGAAATATAGTATATTAATTATGAGAATTCACCTTATTTATTGATTCTTCCTCTTAGGTCATTTTAAACATCATATGATTAATAGACCACTCTAACTCTTAGGAATTATAAGTGGTTCTCAAGATCTCATATTCAGCAGAAAGTAATTAGGGAACTCTATAAACTAGGTTACTCTTATCCAAGTCCACATCTAGGATTTCAGCTTGTTGTAACAGTTAACAAGCTTCATCATGTGCTCACACACTCATGACACTTCATTATAGTGAGTGTTATCTAGCAAAGAGAGATAATAGACCCTTTTAAGTCTTATCAAACTTCTTAAATTTCTTGCTAACCACTTTGAGATATCAATTACGGTGTCCTTCTTAGGAATACGTTGTCTGATAGTCTTCACAATCGTATACTTAATCACAGACAGACAAATCTTATTGGACTCATACCACTGCTTATGGTAAGCCTTGTCAACAGCATTAGACTCAACGGTGAGATTCACTTGTTTAGATTCTCTCATACCTAAACTTCCCTTGGTGATCACCAGATACATATTAAGGGACTCAATCCAATTATCGTAGTCTATTCTGTTCAGAGTTTTCACCATAAATAGTTGTAAGAACAGAGAAGCTAAGGGAAAACAAATAAGAAACATATAATTATGTCCCAGACACATAATTATATATATAACAGAGTTTCCGTAACAAGACTCAGCTTTAGCAACTATGTAACAAAATACTTATCATATCCTACCTAAGGGCTCAGACTATGATAAATCAAGAAAACTCATGCACACCAGGAAAGCTCATTATCGAAAGAAATGACACAAAATGCACCTACAATCTCCATATCGATAGGATATAAGAAACCATGAATACATCAATCAGCAAATCGTCGCTAACAAGCCACAAATAAGCCTTATTAACAAAATTATATTGACAATGTCACACCGATAGGGCATGTCCATTATCAACATAATATTTACATACACTCTCTCTAGTGGACTTATCACAATATTCAGAATCATCCCTGATAATGGTAATTAAATTATTCAAAAAAGTGTTAGAAATTAAATGACAAATATAAATTTTATAAAAGATATATCACCATGATTGGGCCTACGATAGGCGAGCACATAATCAATAGGCGTATGTGAACCAAAATCATTACAATTTCCACGCACAACATACTCCTTTTAACGCATGTGCTTAAATTAGGAATAAAATCTAATAATTAATGCAAAGAAATTAATTATAATTTATTTACACATAATCAGGGAGAGTGAACTGAACATATTATTCCGTATTATGTCTAGTCTTTACATAAAATTTTTCATGTCAAAATTCTTATCCTAAGCTTGTTATAGCTTATACAATATTTCTCTAGATATTTCAAAATATTTATCTAACCTCAGTCTTTTCTAATTCGACCTTTCTTAGACCTTAAATGGGCTCATGGAAGGTCATGATGACAAAATTTTAAGATAAATAACCATAGGCCAAAAGAGATTGGTTATACAATATTATGGTGTGTTTTAAACTCAATTATATTGTCACACCATAGCCAACCCTTTTTACCCTTACATTACCATGAAGACCATTCAAAAAAAAGAAGAAGGAAAAGGAAGAAGAGAAACTAGAATATGCTAAATCATGTTACGAAGACGAGATTAGAGAAAGGAAATTTAAAAAAATTTCATAGTCCATCAAACTTGGCTCTGATACCATTTGAAAGCGGAATTAAAACATGTAATTGAACATGATCACAAATTAGAAGAATAAATAAATCAACAATCTGACCTGATAAAGACGACATTGTTGATCTGAGTATTGGTTGAGTCTAATAAGTTCAACACACAAACAAGTTCAACCCACAATGCCCAAAAAGCGTTTTTCAGAGTGTTTTGACGCAGAGAGAGAGTGACAAATTTAATATGTCAAAGTTAGGGCTTCAATGTGTTATTTATAGGATTTTATTTAATAATATAATTAATCAATATTATTCAGTAAAATCCTCCAGAATCTTTAAAACAAGTTTAAATTTAAATTAAGCCCATAAAATCTCTCTCTAGATAACAATCTTGGATTAGTAATCTGACGGGATGATTACTAATAATACTCTTGGGCTGTGGGTTGGGTTTCTGCCCAGCGGGCTTGTGGATAATCGAACCCATCACCGATTATCCACACATATTAAAATAAAACTCAGTCAATTCTCAGTTTATAAATTATAACATTAATTGCCTAATTATAATTAATAAGGTACTAATCTAATAAAATAATTAATGCTAATCCATATAATATTAAAAATATTCTAACAAAAAATACATATTTATATAATAAATAAATTGAATGGAATTTGTACAGATAAAACCTATGTAGTGCTTATGAATAATTTGATATTTAATTATATCGTGTCTAATTTAGTGAACACAAAATTTTTAAACATATATCATAGTATAAGATTAAATATATAAGAAAATATTATAGTATTTATTTTTAAATTATTAATAGGATGTTATTGTATGCATTTTTTTAATTAATATTCCGAGTGATATTAGATATCTTTAAAGATATTAGAAACCGTGTGAAAATTCAGAACCGCTTTAGAAAAAGCGTGGCGAGGTTGAGCGTCGACGGGGGGTCAACGTCTATGAAGTCAAGAAAGCTAAATTGACCATAAAGACTGGAAAAAGTAAGTGGGTCTACAGATACTGACGCTGAAAATTGATACCTCAAGAATGGTCTTCAGTGATTTGTATTGAGAAAATAATCACTTTCCAACCCTATTTTTGTATTAGTATTAATTTGATTTATAATTTAAAAATAATTTCTTAAAAATATAAAAAATTTAAAATTTATTTTTTAAAATGAATCTCTTTTAATTAGTATAAAATTTTAAAAAAATTGTTTTAACATTACATAATTTTAAAAAAATTAAATTAATACTAATGTAATTAGATCCACTTGTAGTCACATCACATTAATTGAACGCATCCAAAAAGCACCACTCAGTTTATGACCTTCTCTAGCTCCATTGTTCAACGTCTAGTTCATAGCCTTCATAATGGAATAAAACTGAATGAAATAACTGAAGTAGTTTAGGTCATTGTTTAAAAATTTATTTTTTTTAATAGACTGAAATATAGAAAAGGGGCCTAATCCTTCCTCATCCTTTATAAGTTTATTTTATATGATTTTCAAATTGCTACAGTCAAGGATATCAATATAATAAAATGATCTTCTTAATTTAATTTCAATTAAATCTTCATTAGTTATAAGTCATTAATTACTTACGTTCATTAGTTATAATGAATTTGTTTTATGTGAATAATATTAAAAAAATATGTTATTTTAGTCAATACGTTTATTGTATCTTCTAAATAATAGTAAAAAAGCCTCTGGTTTCTTTCATTTGATTCTCAAACAATGAAATAATCGATAACTTTTCGTTTTATTCTACACTATCCGATTTTATTCCATTATCTATTTCATTATACTTTTTTCTTAAAAAAAAACATTTGGAATATTTAATCGCTTCACCGTCACATAAAATCATAGCGATGTGGGAAGAAATTATGATAAAATTATTCTCAAATGAATTTGGTAGAGAAAAATCTACGAGGAAAAAATAATTAATAGAGCTTTGTTAACAAATATTCGCATAATACTAGTTAAAAAACATTTATTGTACCTAATAATAATAAATTTTTATTAACTAATTTTATTGTTTAATAATTATTCATTGTACTCATTAAAAAAAAATAACTAATGAGATTTTAATAAATTAAACCTTAATTGTATAGATTGAGTGAGAAATTGTAACTAGTGGTAAAAATCAAAAGAGCGGTAAGTGAATTTCTCTATAAATCTTTAATGAAAAATTTTACAGTGATCAAATGGAGATTTATGAACAATGGGAAAAGGAATTCATGAAACCATGTTAAGATGTTTTCCAGGATTATTTTTTCAAAAGATAGTTTAATTATACATAATTTGTTATAGTTTACTATACAAATTAGAAAACCCTCTTCTCAAATAAAAAAAAATATCTGATATAATTTATTATTAAATCTATTTTGAACGAAATAATAGTAAGCGAAGGCAAAAAGAATATATTAGTAGGTGAGTTTCGTGGCTGGGTTGTAATTGTGAAAAATGTGAATGTGGATCTTTTTTTCTTTAAAAAAATTGCTAAAATATTATTGATCGTTTGTAGTAATTAATCCATGTTAGATCATACTAATTGCAGATATTATACTCGAAAATTTATTTAAAAAAATGATGATAGATGTGAAAATTTTGGAAGCTGATCAGTTTCAAACCCTTTATATGAGTCCGCGTCGCGAGGCATGGCGGATTATTACGAATATCAAAAATTTTAGGTGTGATGTAATAATCGTTAAACTATGAAAAAATATTTTATTTTATTAAATATTTATACTTATTTATTTAAAATATTAAATTATCTATTATTTATTTATTTATAATACAATTGATTCATTTATTTTTTTAATTATTAATAAAAAAATATAATAAATTTAATAAAATTAAAAATTATTAGTTTATATTTTATAAATATTAAATAAAATTTTTGGTGTACTTATATAAATATATTTAATTATAATATAAAAATATAATTATAATAATATTATTATTTTATTAATATTATTATAATTATATTTTTATATTATAATTAGATGTATTAATATTTTTAAAATTTGAGGCGCTAAAACAACACTTAAATATTATAATATAACTAAAATTTATAGTACATTCTAAATCAGATTGAGGAAAATTAAGGAATGATATCATATAACTCCTTCCATTATTGATCTGAAACAACTGTTTTGGACTAATATGACGGCGAGCTTTTTTGTTTTTTTCTTTCTTTTGACCAAAACAGAGAGCTTTGATATACCTAAATTTTTGTTTTATTCTATCTTAAATATATAGGTTTTTAACTAATATAAAAATTATATAGAAAAATAATTTTAGAGGAAAAGAAAAATCACGAATAGGCTAAAATGTTTGTGAGAAAACTGATACACTGGAATTTGGACCTTGATTACACGAATACTATACGTATCAATTCTTTGAAAAAAAATATTAGCTACTTTATAATACTTATCTACTAACTAATTTAATGTATTAATTTTAATAAAATTATTTTAAAATAAGAGTAAAAATTATTAAAATAATTTTATTAAAATTAATATGTAAATGTCAAAATTAATTAATATATTTTTTTAATTTTTTGATGCCTTTATTTATTTTGAAACACTAGTACTCATAACCCAATATATTAGTGCCACATGTTAGTCAAGGTAAAGAGAAGACTAAATGACAAAATAAGAAAAAATATCTTAAAGTTTGAAATAATATTTTTGGTATAAATAAAAAGTATGACTCCTATTCATTATTTGATATATTAATCCCCAATATTAACAAGATTCACAACATGGCCACATATTTTATTTATTTTAAGTTTTAAACCCAAGTTATTTTACTTTAATCTACTTTCTTCCAATAGAAACATTGCAAATGTTGTTTGAGTATTTAAAAAAATGTAACAACTCTGAAGCAAAAACCGGAAGGGAAAACAGAGAAAACAACAAAGAATGGAGATAGAGTAGTAAAATAAAAATATTGAAACAAATAACCAAGGAAAAAGAAAAAGAGATCTACTGAAATATGGAGAAATAATAATGGAAACCTGCAAAAATGGTAAAAATGGAAGCTTGGAGAAATAGGTGAACAAATTTGGAGGAAGATGTTCTAATCGATTGGAATTTCTGACCAATAGCGTTTCAATCAGAAAGGCTCCAACCAAACAGGCGGTTGGAATTTTCAACCAATATTCTGGTCAAAAATTTTGAAACTCCTTTTTTATTAATTAAATTGTAATGTGTTGGTTTTGTGAAAATTATTCCGACCTCTATTGTCCCCCTTCTTCCTTTAATTTAATTTTAAGGTAGTCATTTGTCAATATGACCATACTCCATTATTATCTCTATTATTCCCTTTATTCTGGGTTTTAATATTTTCATTTTAGTTTTGTTTTTTCTTTCATTCCTTTTCCAACTTTCGTTGGTTTACATTTCCTTTTGCTTTTCCCATGCGTGCTCTATTGTTCCATATTGCAAAAACTTCTATGTTATCCTTTTGCTAACACATTTAGACATTTTTCTTAATATTAGCAAGCCTGTCAAAAATAGATGAGAGAAAATATAAATTAAGTTGAGTTTGAAACAGAAATAAATAAAATGTGTCAGTACGATATAAATCTTATTAATATTGAGTATTAGTATATATTAAACTCCGTATGCCGTGGCCCTCCTGCCTCCATTGTTGTCTGTATGTGCGTATATATATACATTGTAAGAATAAATTAGTTTTGCCCTTTGTAAAAGAAAAAAATTTTATTTAGGCCCCTATTGCATTTCAAATGGAACAATATAAACTTTCTCCTCTTAGATCTTTTATATCCTATCCTCTTCCTATGTCTTTTCATACTTTTTTACCACTTGGCTTCTTACTCTATGTTTAAACTTGTATGTTAAGGTAGATTATAAACTAAAATTTTTTTAAAAAATGAAGACCATAACTTTTTCTCAATCTTTTTGGTGCATTTTATTTTCATTTTCTCATTTCTTCATTATTTGACCTCTATGTACTCTTTCTAATTTTTATAAGATATATTCTCTCTCTCTCTCTTTTTTAACTTGCACTTTACATATTAATGTCTTATGGATGATGATGATGATAATTATTATTATTATTAAGTCATACACACACACACACACATATATATATATATATATATATATAAATAATTTGACATTAGTTTATAAATCACAAAAAGTTATTCTATGAGATATATTATTATAAAATAGGACTTATTTAAAAATCATATTCCATTTCATGCATATTCTATGTTGTACTATTGTACAAATAGCTATAGTAGTGTCCACCAAGACACACTATTAATTTATAGTAAAAATTTTTGTACAACTATAAAAGCGATTGTATTGATACAATTATTATATAACATACTAAAAAGAAAACATGTAACAATGACACATCAAAATATGTTAATTGTATATTAATCTAAAATAATATATTTTATTTATAGTTTAACCCTAATATTTTTTAAATTTTATATTTGACCTAATTTTTTTTAACTTTCAATTTAGACCATCTACTTTTTATTTCTTTGCAACTCCCACAAAAACATTAATTTAAAAATTTGTTTACTCACTCATGTACTCCCTTTATATTTCTAATAACTCCCCACATCACTAATTTATCCTTATTTCCAATTTATACACTAATATTTTTATTGGAAAATAAAAAATATAAGAGATAAATTGAAAATTTCAAACAAAAATTTTGGGTCTATAAATAAGATATAAGAAATATTGGGGTTAAAACATATATATGACAAATTATTTTACGTCAGCATATAGTCAACACATTTTGACACATCATTGCTACGTGTATTAATGTGTCACATAGCGATTGTACTAATACAATAATCATATATAGTTACTCCAAAGTTCTCATCATAATTTATTTCATTTTGTAAATAGAAATATATATATATATATATATATATATGAAATACTATATATTATAATTTACAATCTCGTTTCCCTAAAGAAAAATTTCTCCCTTTGCCACCAGAGGCACTAGTGCCCTTAATATAATTTAAGTAGTGATTTGGCACCCAACTAACATTTAACTTAGCTTTAGCCACCAACAAAAAAACAAAAATTATATAAAAAAATATATTATATGTAAAATTCCTAAGTATTACATTTACCTTAACGATGATTTGTTTCCCTTACTTTGATGCTCATTCCAAAGATACCATCTGTAAAGAATATTGTATCTACCTTTGCAATGTTGAGAGGCTCAACTTAACTTCTACTACAAATGCAACCCACCTACATTCATATAGAATTTAGATTGCCTACTATATAGCAACCTTGCTATACTTTTGCTCCTAGCCATTAGATTAATTAGACAGACCTCAGGCTACCACCTATTACACCCATTTTGATAAACTTTCCAGGTTTTTATTTTGTTTCCCTGCATGCCCAAAATGATGATGTTTTGCCACCTTTTTTATTATTATTTTACAAAACGCAAAACACACTGTTTTACTTGAGTAAAATGGTGCATTTTGAGTTCAAAACTTTGATCAATGAGATTGGGCTAAAATAAAGTTGTCTGCAAGCTTCTTCATCACCTGGTCATCTAAAGCTTCATTTGGTGCATCGATCATTTTTGGTTGGTGAGAGATGACATCATAGTGCAGAGAATAAGGAGATTTTGGTGCCATTTTCGTAGCTTTCATCCATTTATGGCAGTGACAAGGGTAATGTAATAATGGAGGAGGTTGAAAGCAAGGATTGCATAACATCATCAAGAAGAAGAAGGCAGAGGGCGACGATACTTGCAGGTGAGGAAGAAAATCTGGTTCTATGGGTAATGCTGCACCTTAGATATTTTTCTACATCTTAAATAGCTTCAGTGCGTATTAGACATTGATATGATAGGAGTAGCCATTGAAATGATACGAAAACAAAGATTGTGTTTGTATTGTTATGAATAGCTTTAGTGTGTGTATTTATGAATTCCAATGCATTTTATATTCAGTATATCTGTATTGTTGGAAACAGCTTCAATGCCTATATTGTTTACTTGTTTTGTGCATTTTGTGGTTGTTAATTGCTTCATGTTGTTGTGACATATGCTACAGGGGAATGATTTATTGTTATATGAAGATTTGTGCGTTTGTATCTGCTCAAGCTTGTAATAGACATTACCTGGGACTTTGTTTGAATTAGATAGGGACTAATAATAGAATATGTGCGGTTTTAGAATAGAATCTTTAGTCTTAGAATGATGAATCCTGAGCATTTGTTTGGTTTTAGAATATAATGTGTTGTTGAAGATCTATAGTGTACAATCTTTGTTGGTATTTTGTGTTGTTAAAGAAGAGTATTTAGTATAATAGAATTCTTATTCATACTAGTGATTCATTGCACATCATATTAGAAGAACCAGTAAATGGAAAGAAAATTGATAAATCCCACATAATCTTATTGCATTTGCAAAAACTAAGTTGGATAAATCCTACATAATCCCACTGTTCAAGTAAACATTAGTGAGAAAACAACCTAGTAAATCTTGTATAGTAAATTTTTTAAATCATTAAGCTCGCATGTGTGAAAGAGAGGGAAATTTTTATAGGCTTTTCTAAAAACATACAGTTGCTTAGTTGCTCATTTCTAATGTTTGTAAATCAAGTCTCATTGTTAGCATTGTCACCACACACACAATGATATATATATAAAAGACCATTTTGGGCCTATGAAAATTTTAAGCCATTTCAACCTTTCATTTAGTGAGTTGATCCATTTTAAAGCTTTGTCAATCTAAGTCTAGATAATTCATGAATAATTTGATTTGTTAATAACAAATTCAAACTCAATAGGCTTATGATGCAATATTTTACATGAATTGTACATTGAATTGTTAATTTACACTTTTTAGGGTGTTAATTTTTTTTTTTTAGGTAGTTTTCAGTTCTTGGGCATATGATTGAAACAAATTTAATTGTTAATTTGTTTTCACATATCAAACTTTTGTATTGTATATGTATAATTTACTTAAAATATTCATTGTCTAGAACATTACTTTCTATTTAGTTAGAAAGTGAAAATCTTAATGGAAGCCTTCCCCAGTTTACTAACTAAGGATGAACGAAAACCTATAGTTGGTATGGAATTCAACAATGTGGAAGCACTTTGGTAGTTTTGGATTGCGTATTGTGGGAAAGTTGGCTTTGGAATTAGAAAAGATTACCTAAACAAGAGCAAGAAATATGGGTCATGTACTTCTAGTATATTTGTTTATTACAAGGAAGAGTATAGGGAGTTTGATAAAAGAGACTTTGCAGTCATTAATCGTCAACGTCAAACTAGAACAGGCTGTGAAGCACGAATAACAATTAAAGCCAAGATTGGAAAATTTATAATTATTGAGTTTGTCAATGAGTATAACCAACCTCTCCAACTCCCAGAAATAGTACATATATTGGCTTTTTAGAGAAAAATTTCTCAAGTCCAAACTGAAGAAATTGAATTAGTTGAGGAATCCAGTTTTCATCAAAAAGCAACCTTCTGGCTTATAAGCACATAGGCAGGAGGTAGAACCTATCTTGGTTTCACCCAGTTGGATGCTAAGAATTATCTTCAATCAAAATGGCAACGAAGCATGAAATATAGGGAAGTTAGATGTCTTTTAAAATATTTCCAATGGCAACTAATTGATAACTCATCTTTTATCATACCTATCAAATGGATGTTGATGAGTAAATAACTAATGTTTTTTGGGTTAATGCACGTATGCTCTTTGACTATGAATGTTTTGGAGATGTGGTTTTCCTAAATGAAACATATTGTACTAACCGTGCCCACAAACCACTTATGTCTTTATAGGATTTAATCATTCTAGGCAAGCAATGACATTTGGAGCTGCATTGTTGTATGATGAAACAACCGAGTCATTCAGTTAGTTATTTGAGACATTTTTACAGGCACACAGACTAAAAAAAAAATGAAGACCAAGTTATTCAGTTGGTTATCTGTTAATCATGCATTCTTGCAAGTTAAGTCATGCCTGAAAGTAGCTATTGTCTTTGTAAATGACATTTGATACAAAATGCCATCAAGCATTGTGGTTACCTAATAAAGAATGGATCACATTTACTAACAAACTTTAAGAAATGCATGTATACATATGAAGACGAAGTGCAGTTTAAGGTAGGTTGGAGTAACTTACTTTCAAACTATAATGTTCATGAAAATACTTAGTATAAATTTGTGTATACCATAAAGGAAAAATAGACAGCATATTATATGAAGTAATCCTTCACCCTAGGTATGTGAAGTACACTGCTTAGTAAAACCATAAACTCTAACTAGAAGGCATGCATGAAACCAGACATGGACATCATACACTTTTTCAAGCTTTTTGAGAGCTTAGTTAATCACAAATGGTATAACGAGCTCCAGTGTGAATTTAATGCTTGACATAAAGTACCAAAGTTGAATTCATAACATTTACTTATATTGAATCAAGTTTCACAAGTATACACCTTCACAATTTTTAACCTTTTCTAAAAAGAATTTGATATGTTCCATATTTTATGTATAAAGTATAAAAAGGAAGCCCACCGTTTATATGAATATGTTGTGACCATGGCCAATCAAAAGAGAGAGTGGAAAGTTTATTATGATGCTACACAGAATTCCATATCCTATACTTGTAGGAAATTTGAGTACTTTGGAATACTTTGTTTCCATGCTTTAAAGATCTTTATTATGGTAGACATTAAAGAGATCCTAATTAGTATATCTTGAAGAGGTGTACCATGGAAGCATAAAATAGAATCATGCATGATGTGAAGGGTAAAGAAGTGGAAGAAGATCCCAAGAAATCTAGCACATGAAGGTACAGACAACTTTGCTCCAAAATGATAAAATTAGCATATGAGATTTCCACATTTGAAAAATTACACATACATGTGCATAAACACATTAATGATTTATACGAGCAAGTAATGAAGGTTCGTTTCATACCACACAACGTGGCCAATAATGCCAATGATACCTTCCCATTGGTAGGTTAAAGGGAGATAATACTAAAGAAATTTAAGACATGTGTTGGCCCTCTGAGGCATTGATGTGTAAAATGTTGGGAGGTCTAGCCTAAGAAAAGAAAGAAAGCTCCAGCTATTGTACATTCACAACCATATGGAATAAGTAAGCTTATACTTATATTTCTTTAATCTCATCCTTTCATTTTGTACTTGACAATTCTATTTCCATTCTAGGACACTCAAGCTTTAAGTCAAGTGCATTGCGAAGTATCTTCTTCAACACCTCCATTTCCTTTTGAGTACCAACAAGAAGTAGGATTCAATATAGTTTTACATGATTCTTGATAATAGTCTATTTCTCAAGTTTTACATGTGCATTGTTTTCTAATTCTTAGTTCACAATGTACTAATTGGATTTATTATATAGGAGCAACTTGAAACTCTGTTACAATCACTTGGAGATCCAGACATATATGTTGATTTTAGGATTTTCATCCATCAAGATGGATTATGAACACTATGTGCAAATGGGAGATTTTTTGTGCAAATGGACCATTATTTTTACGTTTATCTATTTCAAACTATTATTGGACTGTTACAATCAAATTAACTTCATACCTCTCTATAGATAAGTTCCATTACTATGCTTAGCTATTCTTTCAAATGATGAATAGTATTTTTGTAATCCACTTTTGTTGCAACACAATTGTGTCTATAGGTCATCTATGAAAATCTAGATGGACTTGGTTCTGATGAATATATAAATTTTTAATTAATTATGATTTCCAAACCTTAAGTTGTTAGTCTAAATGCTGTACAAGAGCAAAGTCTAAATTACGCAGCCACCAAAGCTTACATTAACAGCATTAATGCTGTACAAGAGCTAGGTTTTTTAAACATTTGGAACCTAGCCCAATCTAAATTACGCAGAATTTATATTATTTTTTAAATTTATTTTATAGAACAATTTTTGACTAATGAAATCAAATTTTTGTAAAAATAGAAAAATTTAAGATCTGAAATAGATAAAATATAAAATATAAAAATTAAGATTTAGAATGAAAAATAATTGAAATTTGAGAAAAATTTTAAAAAAATTGACAAGAATTAATATTTTAAAATTTTATTTTAAATAAAATTTATCATAAATAAAATAAATATAAATTTTGAAAGAAATAAAAATTTGACATAAGTTTGGGTCGAGTAAAGTCTTGTATAACCTTAAGATTTGGTTTAATCCAATAAAATTACAACAATTTTAATTGAACTCAATCCAACTTAACTTAATATGATTAGATTGGCTAAAAATCAAGTCTATGAACATCCATGAACATCCCTGATGGCCACAACCATCGGCCCTTTTTGTATCTTTTGCTTCCCTAGCCCCTCAACACCAAAGAATGCCCAGTCCTAAATGCTCTCAGAAGCTCACAAAGCCATTTGTCCACTAACACCGACAACAGAACTTCTGCGGCTATGGCTTTCGACTCCTCTCCCTCCTCTCAAAAAGGTGATTCATTGCTCATTGTTTTTGAAATTTTATTGGGTTCAATTCATACTGCTTGAATTTTACTACATATCTCTAAAAAAAAAATTTATATGCAATTCTTTATATTTTTATTATATTATTTTTTAATTAAAACATGATAAATGAAACATGATAAATATATCATTTTTTAATTATATGACAACATGTATATAGTCACTGCATTTAATTGTATTATTTTCAGATATAATTATATATATTATTATTAATTAATTATACACTTATTATGTTTTAATTAGATAATAACATAGTAAAAAAAAATTACACTTACGTCTAATCTCACTTAAGAATTGTACGTATACAAGATTTTATTTTTTAATTCTTATTTTTCTATTGGTGGCTGATACCAACTCTTTAGATGTGTAATCATCACTTAAATTATATTAAAAAGAACACATGCCGCTGTCATATCATCATTAAAATTATGGTGTTAGTGTTATAATGAAATTTACTTGATCAAATGATTTTTTATGAGATGATTTAAAAATTTAAATAAAAATTTTAATATTAAGTAAGGGATCAATTTAAAACAATAAATACATTTTAAGGACTAAATCATTATTTTAATCTATATATTATAAAGGACTTAAATTTAAAATTATTATGAAAGATTGAGATTAAATTCTATTTTCTATAGAAACGTGGCCTAAAACACTTATATTATATGTCAAAATAACCCCAAAGATATCAAGGAACTATCAACGTATTATTTTCTTATATTCAATTTAATAAAGAATTAGATGGTGCCTTATATCTGTATTAATTTTCTTGTGAGTTTTACAGAAGAATTCCGATAAACAGCAAAGTATACAAATTGGAAGGATGGTAATGGATAAAATGATATAGAATGTAATAGTTAAAATTAATTAATTAAATTATTGTTTAGGAGTTTTTTCTTTTAAGGAAGGAATAAAATGACTAAGGAAGAACTTCAAAATTAATAACAAATCTAAGAGTTGATTGAAATGGGAAAAAATATTAGATTATATTAGATTAAAATTAATTAACATAATGTGCTTATTTTATAATTTTTATTATCAAAGATTGACAAATTTTTGAGTGAAGTAGATAAATATAAATTATAAATAAACAATTATATAAAAGTATGATACATGAGCTAAAAATATTTTCTTCTTGTCATGAACTCAATAAATGGTGCTTATTGACAGTATATTGTTGGAACAATATCAATAGTCAAATCTTTATCCAAAATGTCTAAGACAATTTGATAATCTAACTTTAATACTTATATAACATTCTCTCTCTTTTTTTTCTTTACCTTTTCTATTTCAATAGATAATTAGATATACATGTTTGCCCATCTCATTTAACTTCTTTCCAAATTTGACTTCCCAAGCTGCAAAAATAGTCAAAAAAGCATAAAGATATGAGAAAATAAGCCCCACTTAAATATAAATTTAATTGCATGAATTAAAAACATTAAAGAAAACTCTAACTAAATCCATCTCCCATTTACTTCCTTATACAAGAAGAAAATTAAAAAGAGAAAAGACTAACAAAATAATAATCAAATAAAACAATGTGTAGTGGCCAAAAAGAAACATAAGTGGCTCTAATGACCTTCAAAGTCATTACAACTCAAATATTAAGAGATAGTCATTTTATGCCCAAATGATGGATAAAGCTTATAGGCTCTATAACTCTAGATCTTTAAGTATGATAATACATACTAAAACTTTTAATTTAAGAAATACAAATTGTTATTTGATTATGAAATAGGGGGAAATTCATACAGAGTATGAAGAATTAAAAGACCATATTAAGAATATAAGATACAATTTCTTATAAAAATTAAAATAAAAAAAGTCTAAAGGCTGAGATACCTCTCCTTAGCCTTAGAACTTTCCTTACCACAAATTTTTTTTTCTTGAACCTTTAATGTAACAATCATGAAAAAAAATTCCTATTATTTAATAATCATATAAAGTGGGGAAAAATTTTCATATAGTGTTATGACCTTGAAAAGGAAAAAGCATTTAAGGTTAGCATAAATTTAAAATAATTAAGGGGATATTATGAAAAGGAAATTTAAGAAGACTTAAGTATAAATTGAAGTAGCATTTTATTTGAGATTGAGGTTGTCACAAGTGGCTTAGTCTTACCCCATTTTTTCTAAGGATTCTAAGTTCAAACCCTCCTAATGCATCTTTGGAATTAATGCAAGTTTTTTTTTTTGGATGAAACCACTTGTCCTCTGTCCCAAAATTATGAAAATGTCCTTCATTATTTGGTCCTCCTTCACGCGTCGTCTTTGTCAACAAACAAAGTAGCATTCTTCAACTAGAGAAAAATTCCTTCCTCTTTCTTTAATTTTTGTTCCGATTTGCTTCTCCACTGTAGCCTCTTCTGATCTTGACTAACACTAGCCAATTTCTGACATGCTTGATATCTCTCTAAAAGAATGTTACAGGGAGTAATATTAATAGTAAAAACATGTAAAATCTTGACAAAACCCTGCTTATGTTAAAAAGAATGCATATATAACTTAGAAGTTCATCTCTAACCTTTCTCTAGCAATGACTAAAGCATATTTGTTAATGAAATTTCAGGAAATAAAGCCAGAACGGCAATAGCAAAAACAAAGAGAAAATGTCAAAGAAACATGGAATCCAGCGCACTGGCACAACATTTTAATGCTTGAGCAACAAAACCTGAAAGTCAACACCCATGCTTCACACATCTGTCGCATTGGTGCCAAAACTAGAGCTGCGGTGCTTAAGCATCAAATGCTAAAGTAATCCAAATCTGAGTCTAGGAAAATGTCACTTAGGCGCCAAAATCTCAACATCTGGGTGCTAAAACCAAAGACTTCACACCCAGGCTCCATGAATTCGTTGCCCAGGCACTATTCAAAGTACAAATTTCATCGCCTAGGTGCCACAAACCTAGTGTCTAGGCACCAAAAATAGATAATTGATGCATAGGCGCTAAATGGGCCTCGCCAAGCATGTCGTTAGAAACCTTAAAGAGTAATTAGAGTTTAAGATGATATAAGACTCCTTGCACCGCTTAAACTTAAACTCTGGGTGTTTCTAAAGACTATAAATAGGACCCTAGGGGTGTGCAGCAAAGATCATCAAAGTAGAGAGTGTCAAAGACACTACAAAGGAGAATCGACCGAGTAAGATTTCAATGTAACTAGGAAAGGATTTTGATATAGAGTAGGCAGCTTAATTAAAAGTTATGCCTCCCCTGAACTCTTCCCTCTTCCATATTCTTGTTCCTTTTTGTTTTCTTTTCATATTTGTGATTGTAAAATGATGCCAATAAGAGGCTACGTACGTTGTTTTTAGGATTTTGACAAAACCCATATTAGAGATGTTTTTCTATAAAAGTTTTGTTATGATTTTACTTGAATGAATGATGATTTATATTCATCCTGTGTTTACTGCTTTCTAAGCCTAATCATCTAAGAAAGGAAATTAGAAATTAGGTTAACCTAACAAGGTACATAACTTTTAGAATTGGATGCATATAGTTATTGATTGTATTAGTACAATTCACAGTCACAATACAAATACTTGACTGTCTTTGATAACCACAATTAAGTCTAGAACTTATGAGGATTTATCTCTGCGAGTTTCCATAGACATATAGGGAATTTGGGGATATTAACCTAGACTATATAGAGTTAACAGAAACATATAGGCAAGTAAGACTCCTAGGTTAACAATCTAATCATTAAGTGAACCGAAGTAATAACTATAACATATAGCAAATCTGTGTGTGGTAAAGGTCGAAATCTTAGGTTCGTTAGATAAGAGTCTTAATCAATTAATAGCTTAATCTTTGATTACATTTACTTAACCTAATTTTAATTAAGAGGCTTAAGAATAAAGTAATACATAGCAACTAAAACTGAGTCTCTAAGGGATCGACTCTCAATTCATCATTACACTACTTGCTTGACCACATACACTTATGTGTAACACTACATTCACTATATTTGCACTCAATAGTGCTATAGGTTGAAAAACTTTAGGAATTTTGACAAAATCATTTTCCTCTTATTTCAACATAAGGGCTTGCATTTTGAAGGCTATAAAGGTGTGATTGGTTAAGTATATCTTAAAATTCCGTTGGGGATTTAGTTACAGTGTGAATTTTGTCCCTTTCTCCACTAAATTTAATTGTTAATTTCAAGTTTTGGCTTTATAATTTGAAATCCCTTTTCTGCAGCATGAAGACAATGAATTCAAGTTTAAGCTTGAATTTGGATGTGATTTCATCCAATGGAGATGGGCTTTGCTCCCTTAGTGAGATTTCTTTGTGTCCCTCAATTTTCAATAGCTAATTTTAGGTTTTAGTCTCTAATTTCAAACTTTTCCCTCCATGGTAGCAAGTTGAAGCATGAAGGATAATGGAGTCTAAAATTTCTTAGTTTCTCTAGCATCTATAAACCTCAAAAGGAAGGACTTAGGTTGTTGGAAGTTCTTGTTTTAAGTGGTAAGTTGTTCAGAAGACTTTTCCCAATTTCATCTTAATTTACATTGTTGTAAATGGAGAGAGATGAATGAAAAACCTTGTTGGAGATAAGTCAATGGCTTCAGATAATTGTTTTAATTCAGACATTAATTTTTTAGCTTGGTTAGTTATATTAATAAGATATATTGGTTAAATTGAGTGAGCGATGCTGGAGTATGATGAAGAACAAAAAGATAATTTGAATCCCATCTGATCACTGATCATCATGTTTTCATGTATTAAGCCAAAAAACGACAGATAGAACTTCCCACCACGTTGGTATCCTCTGTTGTGCACTGTGAGCGGTCTCCTGTGCATGTAATCTTGCCGTCGTCACCGCCATTTTTCTTTTCAGAAGTCGCAGCTTCTCACTCATCTCTGTTCGCGGGTACCTGCAACTTCTGGCAAAAAAACATTCTGGTGGCGACGCGTCTGACATGAGCTCGTTGAATCAAATGGACGGACAAGATTACACGCACAGGAAACTGTGCTGTGGACTGTGGAGGATCCGAACGCACTTTACCATACCTTTTGGCGTTGGTTCTTGTGGAATACCGACCGCTGGCGAGAGATGGTAAAATGGGTACAGTTCATATCGAATATTACAACTAGGAAGCAGCACTCTAGCCCCTTGCTTTCCATCGCAGCAATTAGGTAAATTCGCAACTGCTCCTTCCAGGCATCTGTCGCAGCTCGTCTCTGACAAATCTGGCGTGCATTGTGCAAGCGTGTACAGCGTTTGAAAGCTTGAAAAGTTCGCTTCTTTGGTGCCGAACTTCTTGCCATCACCGTTCGCCGCCGCTTTTTCCGCCGCCGCCTTGATGGTTTCGCTCAGCAACGGCATAAAGCGACTCTGGTCGGAGATATTGGCAGAGTTCAACTGCGTTAACATAGGCACTTCTTCGGACATGGAGAAAAAGGACTGGTCCGAGTAACGCAACATACACTCGGCGTACCAGATGATGGACTCCTTCTCTGTCGGACACTTTTCGCGTACTTTTTTGGCTGCCGTGGAAGCGCAGTCCTGGCAAGCGTCGGTGGCGAGGTCTCCGCGACAGAGGAAGGCGCCGTAGACGGTGCTGGCGTTGGTGCCGGCGGTGGTGTAGTAGAACCCATTTTGGTGGGTGGAATTTGAGGAAAGCCATGAAAGAAGATGGTTGAGATTGGCTTCATATGTACTGTTGGGAGAGAAAGTAGTTGTGTTTGAACCACAGAAAGGATACTCATCCGAGGGAACTGCTCTAGAGCTGGTTATCATAACTGCAAGGCTCGTGATGAAGCACATGAAAGGGAAAACAGAGAGAATGGGACGAACTTTGAAGAGCCTCATTTCGTCCTTGATGATTTTCTTCTCTTGCAAGCTCTTACTGCGAAGGTTATATATACAACTTGGAGGGTGAATACTCTTGTGCCTACAACCCTGTGTGAAGTAAATACATGGGTTGGGATTTTCTACGCACCGGAGGGTGCGGCCCAGACATATTCTCTCTGGGACCTACTATTTGATTTTCCCTATGATAATGCTGAGACCTTCTATTGTTAATCCGTGAATAATAGACCGCATTTTTTCAACAAAAATCAATATTTAATTTTTTTTTAATTTTAATTCTTTTTTTCTATTTCTCAACTACTTTTTGTGTGTGAGAGAGAAAGTCTTTCAGGGTTTATATGTTACCGTAGATCTCCATGGATATACACAGCCGTGAACATATATAAGGTCGAGTTAGATTGGATAAAAATAATTTTCAATTTATGGTGTTAGGCTGAGTTTTAGAATTACTATCAATCAAGTCCAGTTATATTTTTGAACTCACCATGCATACAAAATATACATAAAAAATATTTATCCACATAATAAAGGAATTAAATTGAATTTGTACAAATAAAACCTATGTACCAATATCATTTGAAATTAAGATATACACCGTAGTATATGATTATATATATAAGATATATATCATAGTATTTAATCTAAAAATTATTAAAGAATAATAGATAAAGGATAATGTAAAATCTCATACATCACTTAAAATGATATTATATTACATTTTTAATATTTCGAATGATGTTATGATATTAAAAACCGTACAAAAAAATTCAGGATTGGTTTAGAAAAAATGAGAAGACGTTGAAGTTTAAATTAGATGCTATATAATATTATTTGTTATGCATTAATTATAAGTTATTATATCAAAATAATTAGTGATAATCACACAATATCACTATAAATCTAACAATTTACAGGACATAACAAATAATATAGTACAATAACTTGTTCAAATTCGCGTTAACGTGTGGTGTAAGTCTCTGAATGTCAAGGGAGTTAATTAAAGAGACTATAAAAAGTGGGTCCATAGGAAAGTCCATTCGAAAATGACCATGAAGACTTGAAAATTGGGGGTCTTGACTTGAGGTAATGACTCTGAAAATTGATACCACCACAAAAGAATAGTCTTCAGTTATTTGTATCCAGATTCCTTAATCCAAGGGGCATAAAATATTTATTATAAGATATTTTAAATTTTAAATTTCTTTCCAAAAAAATTAGGTTTTGTTTTCAATATATAATAAAATGTTGTAATACGAATACTACTAATAATAAATTAACATCATTTGCGACGCTTAAATTCTCTTAATGGTACCAATCACCCAATAATCAGAACAATGCTGGTACATGACAACGCCCTCCTTATGATATCATTTATTGATAGCTCCTCTATTCAATAATGGGTGCTTAATATAGATTATTTAATTTATTCATAAACTGATGATAATTTAATTCTCTTAATTTTTAAATTTTTTTCAATTTTAAAAGGGAAATGACAAAAAGAAAAGAAAAAAATGTGTGATGTTAATTACATTAATGGTATCATTCACTTTTTTCTCTTTTTTTTAGAAAAGAAAATGACGTTGATTTGGTAAGAAATTATAATATAAGATAATTTACAAATCTATTTTCTTTTTTACATGAATAGAGGGAATTTGATTTGTCAAATGTAAGTGAACTATTAATGAAGTGTGGTTCATGTAGGAGTTTAGACAATGTGATTCACAATTAACAAACCATTTGTCTTACTTGAAAAGCCTAGGGGGTTAGTAACACGATCTAAGTGTGATTGAGAAATTGATTTTTCTATATTATTTAAATTCTTAACTTATTAATTAATTCTCGATTTTTATTATTCTAAAATGTAGCTTCCAACATTTTTTAATCTATCATCATCTTTAACTTTTTTTAATAAAAATCTCGAGTATAATACCAGCAATGTGTACGATCTATGGATTAATTACTACAAAGGATTAATAATATTTTAGCAATTTTTTTATCTGTAACAATAGTTATGGACTCAAATATTAGAGAACTTTAATATACTTAAGTTAAATCCTTATCCTATTCTTTCTTAAATCTAATGGTTCCTAACTAAATTAAAATTTTCCAGATAGCTAATTAAAAGAAAATAAAAGGATCAGCACCTTCTCAAATTCTGGAGGGAATAGTGAGGTTCAGTGTCTTTTTTTTTTAGTTTGTTATCTTCTATTAATAAATATTAATATTTTTTAAATTTATTATAATATGTAAAAATAATATTAGCGTTTTAGATCTTTTATTCTATAAAATGTCATTCTGCTGAAAAAAATATTAAATAATTTTTAATATAAAAATTAATTACATGCGTTATACCAAATTATATATTAATATGTGTATAAACATTTCAAATGTTATTTTAAAAAAAATTAGACTCCACTATCTTTTGTTTTTTAATGGAATTATACATTAACACTACTCTATTTTATATATTAAAATGATGATGATGATATATGTTTTAGAAAAATAAAATATTAGTATTAAAATTAATAATATTTTTCATTATGATAATTATTTTTAAATGTTTTGACAAAAATTATGAAAAAGAAAGAGCAAGGCCGTTCGCAACAAGGAAGTACAACAAACGATTCATTGTAAAAAAAAAAAAACACTAATCTGAATAGGCTTAAATGTTTGTGAGAAAACCGATACATTGGACCTGGACTATCCTGTGGAGGACATTAAATCAGTTAGTGATAATTATGTGACAAAGAAAACTGGAAAATATGGAGAACTTTCTCAAGGGGTTGCGTAGATTTCTTGAACAAGCGTGTTTATTTTATATTTGTTTTTGACTTGACTAGCTAAACTTGGAAAAAGTTTGACTTACATTTTAAATTATTATAAAATATTAATACTACATTTTATTGATTCTATTAGACTCTGATTCAAAATTTTGACCTAAAAAATTTTAATTATACATGTCTAAATATTAATTCTCAATTGCGAACTAAAATTTTTTAAAATAAAAAAATTAATTATTTAGTCTCTATAATTTACTTGTATTTATAGTTTGGTCTTTATAATTTTTTTTTTTTTAAATATGACAACAAATTATCTCATTTCTCGAATCATTCTTCTTGTGTGATGCCCTTTACATGTTAATGTACTCTGTTAAAGCTTCTTATTAAGGATAAAATCTTAGTCCCCTGTTCATTTTTACAGAAACAGGTCATTAATTTTTCCCAGTTATTAAGGTTTTGCTGTAACTACAAAAACAAGACACACCCATGCTAAACATTTATTGTAAGGTGTGATATTTATGGAAATTCTCATTTAAGATTTATTTTAGTGGAAAATTCTTTTTGTAAATATTTGCATTAATATGGTAGAAGAAGACAATATATTTGGGGAAAATGTAAAAATTTAAATAATTAGAGCAAGCTTGGAAAATACAAAATTAAGAAGACTCATGCATTAAGATTGCCATTTTATATAAGAACTACGTTGGCGCATATAACTAAGCCTTACTCATGCAAGCAAAGCAGCAAAGTGCAAATCCCACTAGAGCAAGTTAGACAATTTCAACTTTTTCTATAATGATGCCACGTGTTATAAAGAAAATTACCAAAATACCCTTTTTTTCTTCCTCCTCCCTACATTTGTGTTCCAAGTTATTCATTTTCTTCCCCTTCAATTTGGCAGCGATTCACTCCCCCACTACCACCTACCTTAAGTTTGACCACCAACAACCCATTTCCAGCGAGATATAGGCTGAGAAACTCCAAGAATTTTGGCAAGACTGTGACAAACGTGAAATTAGTAAAGTTTTTGATTGATTTGGTGTGTTTTGCTTCAAATTGCAATGGGGCTTGGGTTGTAACATGCATTTCAACTAACTAGCTCTCAATCTCAACGTTTACTTTTGAGTTTTTGTTTCAAAAATCAAAAACCACTTTTTAGCACAATAAACATGAATAGTGATTAAAAATTGAATTAGAGCTTGATTTGGAGGAGTTTTGGGAAATTTTCTTGGGGAGGTTTTGGTCCTAAGTAAAATTCTAATATTTCTTATATATCAATTTGATGTTTTGATCACTTATTTAAAAACTCATTTCTCTTCGTAGGGAGTGGAAATGTGTAGAGTGGTAGAATTTGAATATTTCTTGTTCCTTTAAGATCATTGAGTCATAAGAAGAGGAATTAAAGTTATTAGTCATTTTCAATTTTAGATGGTAAGTTATTTTGAGAATTTTCTCAATTTTATCATAAATTTTGTTGTTATAAGAAGATGCTTAATGAAAGAAAAGTCAAATGGAAGTGGCTATAGTGAATGATTACTTTAGTTATGGTTGTTATAATATTGTTAACCACTAAATGAGATAGGATAACTCAATAATTATGTGGAATGGATTAATTTTTCTATTTGGGGCTTGTATTAATTTTGAAATATTTATATAGATAATGATAATGATTGGTAAGTGTGTTTCATGTCGTTTGTATGTCAAGAAACTTCAATGTCATATGTTGGATATAATTTCATTAATAGGAAGTGAAAGTAGAGGAACTAATAAATCTTGAAGTCATGAATTTGGACGTATATGTGTATTTACATTATTGGACTTAGAGGTACTTAAACTCTAATTAGTGAAAGTTATTTGAACTTAAGGGCATAAGGACTTTACCAAAATCCTAGATTAATTTTCCAAGTGTAGCCATTGGTAGAAGAAGGAAAAAATTAACTTTGGATCTTTTAGGCCCCTTGAGCAATTTTCTAAGTGAATATACATATATGTGCTAGTCATGACAACTAAAAATATTAAGAGAATACTGGTAACCTTATAGAAAGGAAATATAATGCAAAAACTATTAAGAATACCAATTCACTTATAATCAATTTAATGTGGGGAATTGCCATTAGAAATTTACTTGAGTTAAAATGCTTCTTAGCATAGGACATTAAAAGTGTATCTCTTATTTTTCTTAGGGTTATAGAAGTTGCACTGTGTTCAGTGGACAAGGAAGTAAGTTTTGTGTGCTTTATCCAGGTGAGTTGATAATGTTAGTTATACATATTTCTATGTCATGTTATCTCTTTGCAAATATATTACTTTTTGAACTTCTTTTTGCTTTGGGCAGGCCTTGGAATTTATAAATCTCATCTTTATACTCTAAATGCTTGAAACTTCTAGATTTATGGATTACTTTAACTTTGCAAATTATGAATTTCATTGAGCATGAATTTTTCAGAGTTAAATGATTCATGTTCTCTGAACTTCTCTATTATGCACTTTGAAATATTTTAGTTTTATATTCATAACATACTTTGACTTTTTAATTATGAAGCATTATGATTTTATTTGTATGGTGTACTTTGATTTTGGAAATTTTAAACTACCTTTATTTGTTTTTTAAATATGTCTGTTTCTGGATTTCTAAAACTCTGATTGGTAGATTGTGGATTTTTGCACATTTAAGAATTTTTATAAGATTAATTTAAATAGGACCATGTAAATAATAATAGACATTAGTCATAGTGCACTATGATATGTATTTGCAATACGACTGGGTATATTGTCGACATTATCATACTCTATCGGAGGCTTAAGATTGCTACCCTGATTATTCCAAGCTAGAAACTCATGATTGGTATATGATTAGTTCTAACTATACTAGCCTTAAGCTAGTTTTGCTTTTGTTGATTTCTAATGATTTTGTTGGATATTTCTAAACATTTTGTTTTCATTCGGATAACCTTATATTGCAAAGAATTGATTCATTTTCCTTTAGGATTTGTTTTATATTTTCATTTGGGATTTTATGTGAAGATTAATAACATTTTCCTTATACTTTACTGTTTGTATCAATTATGAAAGTTGTTTAGTTTTCAAGATAACAAATGGTTTGCAAAAACTTTTACTATACCTAGCTTGTCCCTTCATTTACATAATTAGTATTATATACTCATTGAATTTTTATACATTTTATATTGTTTAAAACTTTTCAAATAGTAAAACTGATATAAAATATCTACCTATAAAATAGGAGCTTGCGAATGTTTCTCTTTTTGGTGAGCCTTGTTTTATTTACAAGGGCAAATCTCCTCAATTTCTTTTACTCAAATATGATCCTTACTTTTCTTTATTCAATCTAACAAAGAATTAGATGGTACCTTATTATATCCTTATTAATTATCTAATGAGTTTTATACAAGAATCCAAATAAACACTCAAATGTGCATTGGATATAAACTCATGAATATCATATCCTAGATTGTGTAAGCCAAAGGAAAATGTAAAGAAAAAAGACAATCAATCTTGGTTTGAGTTATCTTCCTAAGCACCAAATATATAGAATATATGATACACATGACTTTCTTAAACACCAAATAAATACTATTTCAACTAAGAAAAGTACTAAATTAATTCTCCACTTTTACACTTTGTAACAATTTGATTCTTCAAAAATTACTATGACAAATCAATCCCTTATAAATCTTATTTTATAAAAAATTAATCTCTCACTAATGCATAAAAAATAAATTTTGTATAAATTTAAATTTGTTATGAACTAGTTTGTACAAATTTAAATTTGTGAATGACTTATTTGTTAAGGGACCATATTGTCAGAAAATGCAAAAGTAAAAGACCAATTTTATATTTTTCTCCATTTCAACTATTGAGATTTGGCTACTCATGCATAAATATATTGTTATACATACTTCTTTTTTGTAAGGTAGATGTTAACTTTGTTATAGAATAAAAACTATATTCAAAACATCTGAATACACCAGAAGTGTCAAATCTTAAATACATCGAATCCAAATCCCTATTTCAATTTACAAATGTTCTTTGTATACAAAAAAAGCTATCGAGGATACACTTGAGTGATGGATGCATCATCCACAGAGTATGAGACCAATTTGCTATTAGTAGCCATGTTTAACTCCAAGGGAAAACTGGGCTCAGAAGTTCTACTATGAACCAAACCTGGAGGCCTTTGAGGTACTGCTAGACTAACAGAGTCACTGTTCAGCATCAGAACTATTGTCTGCATTGTTGGCCTTTGAGCTGGATCTTCCTGAACACATGATAAACCTATTTGGATGCATCTACTCACTTCATCTCTATTATATGAATCTCTCACACTCTTGTCCAACAACTCCAATGGCATCCCATCTCTGCATTTTTTCCAGGCCTGAAAAAATAGTATATATTCCTAAAAATTAAACCACAAGCAGAAAATCTTTGTCCTTTCTTTTATGTTCTATAACATATTGACTTTACCAAAAGCAAAATTACTCTGAGTAGTTTGAGAGTAAAATTCTAAACAAACTAAATTTATGTAAAGGAATGTGCCTAAATGTTCTCCTCAATCCAAAGAGAATATAGTTTTACGCATAATCTTTGCCAAGCAGGATATTTAGTTTCAAGAAAGGTTGAGAATAACCCTAACTGTGATGCTGAAAATTAACAAGAAGATAGATAAAAGAAAGAAGAGAAGTGCACTGCTACTCCAAACTCACATAGTTCAGGAGGTCCTCAGCATAGCCTGATTCTTCGAAGGATATGTTCTTCTTTCCACTTATTATCTCTAAAACCAAGACGCCAAAGCTATACACATCTACTTTTACAGAAAAGTGTCCATGCATTGCATATTCCGGAGGCATATAACCACTGCAAACAAAACAATATTAGTATGCAAAGCTTTGCATGATAAATATATCATAAGTATACTTTGTTAAAATGAAATAAAGTATTTGACTGTTTCTAAAATGAAATAAAGGACACTGAAACAAAGAAAGTGAAGAAATAGAACTCACAATGTTCCCACTACTCTGTTTGTGGTTCCTTGAGTTTGATCAACACCAAAAATTCTTGCCATACCAAAATCTGCAATTTTTGGATTTAAATTCTCATCTAATAATATATTACTAGTTTTAAGATCACGGTGTATGATTCTAAGTCGAGAATCTTCATGAAGATAAAGCATTCCTCGAGCAATTCCTTGTATAATCTTGTATCGTCTTGTCCAATTTAACTCTTGTTGCTTTTCAGTATCTAATCAATATCAAAATGAATCATTCAAGTTGAGGAGAAGAAATTAATGTGCAATATCAAAAAGATTGAAAAATTTAAACCAAACAAACATATTTGCGAAGGACATACCAAAAAGAAAATGGTCCAAGCTTTTATTGGGGACAAACTCATAGATGAGGATCTTCTCTTCCCCATCCAAGCAAAATCCCAATAGCCGAACAAGGTTTCTATGTTGAAGTTTGGCCACCAAAATCACCTCATTCTTGAATTCTTCATCACCTTGCCTAGAGCTTAGTGAAAGCCTCTTCACTGCAATATCTTGCCCATTAGGAAGTGAACCCTGCAAATATCACACATATCATGAGAAACTCTGAGCCCAAAATATAAAAGCTTCAAACTCTCACAGGGAACATACCTTGAAAACCTCACCAAATCCTCCTTCACCTAATTTCTTGTCACTACAGAAATTGTTTGTGGCTAATTTGATTATTTCAAGATCAAATTGCACGTACTCCGCGCTGGAAATTTCAACTGCACAATAATGCAGACAGAGCTAACTTAAAAGCTGAAGATATCTTTTCAGTTACTAATGGCTGAATCAAGCATTTTATGATTGATTGGATTATTGGTGCTGCTAAAAGCACACAAAGTTTGAAACTTTTCCCGTTCTTCCTGAGGCTGTATAGAGCAAAGCTTGTAAAATGAGGCAATACCGAAAGAATCACAAATACAACTATTTTTTGAAGCATACCTTTTTCTTCTGACGCTGAATAATACTTCTTGCTCGCCCTTCTAGTTATGAACCAGCAGGCAGGGAAGAAAAGAAGCAAAGCAAGCACAATTGGAACCACAATAGCGACGATTATGGCTACTGAGATCCGGGTTTTTCCTGCTTGATCAACCGATTCGATTTCCGATATATTAGCACCAAATCATCAAGTTTATATACACTATATATACAGTAACCAACTATGCTTCGTACCCCAAAATTGCTCTGGATATGTAAAATCAAGTGCGGAAATAAATACCCAATTTCCCTTTAATCAGTATGATGAAGAACAAAAAGATAATTTGAATCCCATCTGATCACTGATCATCATGTTTTCATGTATTAAGCCAAAAAACGACAGATAGAACTTCCCACCACGTTGGTATCCTCTGTTGTGCACTGTGAGCGGTCTCCTGTGCATGTAATCTTGCCGTCGTCACCGCCATTTTTCTTTTCAGAAGTCGCAGCTTCTCACTCATCTCTGTTCGCGGGTAGCTGCAACTTCTGGCAAAAAAACATTCTGGTGGCGACGCGTCTGACATGAGCTCGTTGAATCAAATGGACGGACAAGATTACACGCACAGGAAACTGTGCTGTGGACTGTGGAGGATCCGAACGCACTTTACCATACCTTTTGGCGTTGGTTCTTGTGGAATACCGACCGCTGGCGAGAGATGGTAAAATGGGTACAGTTCATATCGAATATTACAACTAGGAAGCAGCACTCTAGCCCCTTGCTTTCCATCGCAGCAATTAGGTAAATTCGCAATTGCTCCTTCCAGGCATCTGTCGCAGCTCGTCTCTGACAAATCTGGCGTGCATTGTGCAAGCGTGTACAGCGTTTGAAAGCTTGAAAAGTTCGCTTCTTTCGTGCCGAACTTCTTGCCATCGCCGTTCGCCGCCGCTTTTTCCGCCGCCGCCTTGATGGTTTCGCTCAGCAACGGCATAAAGCGACTCTGGTCGGAGATATTGGCAGAGTTCATTAGCGTTAACATAGGCACTTCTTCGGACATGGAGAAGAAGGACTGGTCCGAGTAACGCAACATACACTCGGCGTACCAGATGACGGACTCCTTCTCTGTCGGACACTTTTCGCGTACTTTTTTGGCTGCCGTGGAAGCGCAGTCCTGGCAAGCGTCGGTGGCGAGGTCTCCGCGGCAGAGGAAGGCGCCGTAGACGGTGCTGGCGTTGGTGCCGGCGGTGGTGTAGTAGAACCCATTTTGGCGGGTGGAATTTGAGGAAAGCCATGAAAGAAGATGGTTGAGATTGGTTTCATATGTACTGTTGGGAGAGAAAGTAGTTGTGTTTGAACCACAGAAAGGATACTCATCCGAGGGAACTGCTCTAGAGCTGGTTATCATAACTGCAAGGCTCGTGATGAAGCACATGAAAGGGAAAACAGAGAGAATGGGACGAACTTTGAAGAGCCTCATTTCGTCCTTGTTGATCAATTTCTCTTGCACTCTCTTACAGCCTAAGGTTATGTATACACCCTTAGGAGGTGATCACTCCTGTCTTTACTAGATCCGAAACACCAGTATCGATATGCTGTACGTTTGATATAGATATAAATTTTTTTTTAATTTTTAATTATTAAATTTTTTTTATGACCTATTGTTGTACAGCAGTAGACTCACATTCTTCTTTACAAAAAAATGGATATATAGCTTTATTACTTACAATATTAACCATTAATTTTCTTTTTCTTTTTTTTTTTCAATTTTTTAAGCTTACACAAACATTGAAGCGCATAGACAACACAATTATAAAATAAAAGATAATTTTTGCACGCACCAAGGGAATAAATAATGTGTATAAAAAAATACATATTTATATAATAAATAAATTGAATGGAATTTGTACAGATAAAACCTATGTAGTGCTTATGAATAATTTGATATTTAATTATATCGTGTCTAATTTAGTGAACACAAAATTTTTAAACATATATCATAGTATAAGATTAAATATATAAGAAAATATTATAGTATTTATTTTTAAATTATTAATAGGATGTTATTGTATGCATTTTTTTAATTAATATTCCGAGTGATATTAGATATCTTTAAAGATATTAGAAACCGTGTGAAAATTCAGAACCGCTTTAGAAAAAGCGTGGCGAGGTTGAGCGTCGACGGGGGGTCAACGTCTATGAAGTCAAGAAAGCTAAATTGACCATAAAGACTGGAAAAAGTAAGTGGGTCTACAGATACTGACGCTGAAAATTGATACCTCAAGAATGGTCTTCAGTGATTTGTATTGAGAAAATAATCACTTTCCAACCCTATTTTTGTATTAGTATTAATTTGATTTATAATTTAAAAATAATTTCTTAAAAATATAAAAAATTTAAAATTTATTTTTTAAAATGAATCTCTTTTAATTAGTATAAAATTTTAAAAAAATTGTTTTAACATTACATAATTTTAAAAAAATTAAATTAATACTAATGTAATTAGATCCACTTGTAGTCACATCACATTAATTGAACGCATCCAAAAAGCACCACTCAGTTTATGACCTTCTCTAGCTCCATTGTTCAACGTCTAGTTCATAGCCTTCATAATGGAATAAAACTGAATGAAATAACTGAAGTAGTTTAGGTCATTGTTTAAAAATTTATTTTTTTTAATAGACTGAAATATAGAAAAGGGGCCTAATCCTTCCTCATCCTTTATAAGTTTATTTTATATGATTTTCAAATTGCTACAGTCAAGGATATCAATATAATAAAATGATCTTCTTAATTTAATTTCAATTAAATCTTCATTAGTTATAAGTCATTAATTACTTACGTTCATTAGTTATAATGAATTTGTTTTATGTGAATAATATTAAAAAAATATGTTATTTTAGTCAATACGTTTATTGTATCTTCTAAATAATAGTAAAAAAGCCTCTGGTTTCTTTCATTTGATTCTCAAACAATGAAATAATCGATAACTTTTCGTTTTATTCTACACTATCCGATTTTATTCCATTATCTATTTCATTATACTTTTTTCTTAAAAAAAAACATTTGGAATATTTAATCGCTTCACCGTCACATAAAATCATAGCGATGTGGGAAGAAATTATGATAAAATTATTCTCAAATGAATTTGGTAGAGAAAAATCTACGAGGAAAAAATAATTAATAGAGCTTTGTTAACAAATATTCGCATAATACTAGTTAAAAAACATTTATTGTACCTAATAATAATAAATTTTTATTAACTAATTTTATTGTTTAATAATTATTCATTGTACTCATTAAAAAAAAATAACTAATGAGATTTTAATAAATTAAACCTTAATTGTATAGATTGAGTGAGAAATTGTAACTAGTGGTAAAAATCAAAAGAGCGGTAAGTGAATTTCTCTATAAATCTTTAATGAAAAATTTTACAGTGATCAAATGGAGATTTATGAACAATGGGAAAAGGAATTCATGAAACCATGTTAAGATGTTTTCCAGGATTATTTTTTCAAAAGATAGTTTAATTATACATAATTTGTTATAGTTTACTATACAAATTAGAAAATACAAATTAGAAAACCCTCTTCTCAAATAAAAAAAAAAAATCTGATATAATTTATTATTAAAAATATTTTGAACGAAATAATAGTAAGCGAAGGCAAAAAGAATATATTAGTAGGTGAGTTTCGTGGCTGGGTTGTAATTTTGAAAATTGTGAATGTGGATCTTTTTTTCTTTAAAAAAATTGCTAAAATATTATTGATCGTTTGTAGTAATTAATCCATGTTAGATCATACTAATTGCAGATATTATACTCGAAAATTTATTTAAAAAAATGATGATAGATGTGAAAATTTTGGAAGCTGATCAGTTTCAAACCCTTTATATGAGTCCGGGTCGCGAGGCATGGCGGATTATTACGAATATCAAAAATTTTAGGTGTGATGTAATAATCGTTAAACTATGAAAAAATATTTTATTTTATTAAATATTTATACTTATTTATTTAAAATATTAAATTATCTATTATTTATTTATTTATAATACAATTGATTTATTTATTTTTTAATTATTAATAAAAAATATAATAAATTTAATAAAATTAAAAATTATTAGTTTATATTTTATAAATATTAAATAAAATTTTTAGTGTACTTATATAAATGTATTTAATTATAATATAAAAATATAATTATAATATTATTATTTTATTAATATTATTATAATTATATTTTTATATTATAATTAGATGTATTAATATTTTTAAAATTTGAGGCGCTAAAACAACACTTAAATATTATAATATAACTAAAATTTATAGTACATTCTAAATCAGATTGAGGAAAATTAAGGAATGATATCATATAACTCCTTCCATTATTGATCTGAAACAACTGTTTTGGACTAATATGACGGCGAGCTTTTTTGTTTTTTTCTTTCTTTTGACCAAAACAGAGAGCTTTGATATACTTAAATTTTTGTTTTATTCTATCTTAAATATATAGGTTTTTAACTAATATAAAAATTATATAGAAAAATAATTTTAGAGGAAAAGAAAAATCACGAATAGGCTAAAATGTTTGTGAGAAAACTGATACATTGGAATTTGGACCTTGATTACACGAATACTATACGTATCAATTCTTTGAAAAAAATATTAGCTACTTTATAATACTTATCTACTAACTGATTTAATGTATTAATTTTAATAAAATTATTTTAAAATAAGAGTAAAAATTATTTAAAATAATTTTATTAAAATTAATATATTAAATTAATATGTAAGTGTCAAAATTAATTAATATATTTTTTAATTTTTTGATGCCTTTATTTATTTTGAAACACTAGTACTCATAACCCAATATATTAGTGCCACATGTTAGTCAAGGTAAAGAGAAGACTAAATGACAAAATAAGAAAAAATATCTTAAAGTTTGAAATAATATTTTTGGTATAAAAAGTATGACTCCTATTCATTATTTGATATATTAATCCCCAATATTAACAAGATTCACAACATGGCCACATATTTTATTTATTTTAAGTTTTAAACCCAAGTTATTTTACTTTAATCTACTTTCTTCCAATAGAAACATTGCAAATGTTGTTTGAGTATTTAAAAAAATGTAACAACTTTGAAGCAAAAACCGGAAGGGAAAACAGAGAAAACAACAAAGAATGGAGATAGAGTAGTAAAATAAAAATATTGAAACAAATAACCAAGGAAAAAGAAAAAGAGATCTACTGAAATATGGAGAAATAATAATGGAAACCTGCAAAAATGGTAAAAATGGAAGCTTGGAGAAATAGGTGAACAAATTTGGAGGAAGATGTTCTAATCGATTGGAATTTCTGACCAATGGCGTTTCAATCAGAAAGGTTCCGACCAAACAGGCGGTTGGAATTTTCAACCAATATTCTGGTCAAAAATTTTGAAACTCCTTTTTTATTAATTAAATTGTAATGTGTTGGTTTTGTGAAAATTATTCCGACCTCTATTGTCCCCCTTCTTCCTTTAATTTAATTTTAAGGTAGTCATTTGTCAATATGACCATACTCCATTATTATCTCTATTATTCCCTTTATTCTGGGTTTTAATATTTTCATTTTAGTTTTGTTTTTTCTTTCATTCCTTTTCCAACTTTCGTTGGTTTACATTTCCTTTTGCTTTTCCCATGCGTGCTCTATTGTTCCATATTGCAAAAACTTCTATGTTATCCTTTTGCTAACACATTTAGACATTTTTCTTAATATTAGCAAGCCTGTCAAAAATAGATGAGAGAAAATATAAATTAAGTTGAGTTTGAAACAGAAATAAATAAAATGTGTCAGTACGATATAAATCTTATTAATATTGAGTATTAGTATATATTAAACTCCGTATGCCGTGGCCCTCCTGCCTCCATTGTTGTCTGTATGTGCGTATATATATACATCGTAAGAATAAATTAGTTTTGCCCTTTTGTAAAAGAAAAAAATTTTATTTAGGCCCCTATTGCATTTCAAATGGAACAATATAAACTTTCTCCTCTTAGATCTTTTATATCCTATCCTCTTCCTATGTCTTTTCATACTTTTTTACCACTTGGCTTCTTACTCTATGTTTAAACTTGTATGTTAAGGTAGATTATAAACTAAAATTTTTTTAAAAAATGAAGACCATAACTTTTTCTCAATCTTTTTGGTGCATTTTATTTTCATTTTCTCATTTCTTCATTATTTGACCTCTATGTACTCTTTCTAATTTTTATAAGATATATTCTCTCTCTCTCTCTTTTTTAACTTGCACTTTACATATTAATGTCTTATGGATGATAATGATAATAATTATTATTATTATTAAGTCATACACACACACACACACACACACATATATATATATATATAATTTGACATTAGTTTATAAATCACAAAAAGTTATTCTATGAGATATATTATTATAAAATAGGACTTATTTAAAAATCATATTCCATTTCATGCATATTCTATGTTGTAATATTGTATAAATAGCTATAGTAGTGCCCACCAAGACACACTATTAATTTATAGTAAAAAATTTTGTACAACTATAAAAGCGATTGTATTGATACAATTATTATATAACATACTGTGACAATGACACGTCAAAATATGTTAATTGTATATTAATCTAAAATAATATATTATATTTATACTTTAACCCTAATATTTTTTAAATTTTATATTTGACCTAATTTTTTTTAACTTTCAATTTAGACCATCTACTTTTTATTTCTTTGCAACTCCCACAAAAACATTAATTTAAAAATTTGTTTACTCACTCATGTACTCCCTTTATATTTCTAATAACTCCCCACATCACTAATTTATCCTTATTTCCAATTTATAAACTAATATTTTTATTGGAAAATAAAAAATATAAGAGGTAAATTGAAAATTTCAAACAAAAATTTTGGGTCTATAAATAAGATATAAGAAATATTGGGGTTAAAACATATATATGACAAATTATTTTAAGTCAGCATATAGTCAACACATTTTGACACGTCATTGCTACATGTATTAATGTGTCACATAGTGATTGTACTAATACAATAATCATATATAGTTACTCCAAAGTTCTCATCATAATTTATTTCATTTTGTAAATAGAAATATATATATATATATATATATATATGAAATACTATATATTATAATTTACAATCTCGTTTCCCTAAAGAAAAATTTCTCCCTTTGCCACCAGAGGCACTAGTGCCCTTAATATAATTTAAGCAGTGATTTGGCACCCAACTAACATTTAACTTAGCTTTAGCCACCAACCAAAAAACAAAAATTAGATTAAAAAATATATTATACGTAAAATTCCTAAGTATTACATTTACCTTAACGATGATTTGTTTCCCTTACTTTGATGCTCATTCCAAAGATACCATCTGTAAAGAATATTGTATCTACCTTTGCAATGTTGAGAGGCTCAACTTAACTTCTACTACAAATGCAACCCACCTACATTCATATAGAATTTAGATTGCCTACTATATAGTAACCTTGCTATACTTTTGCTCCTAGCCATTAGATTAATCAGACAGACCTCAAGCTACCACCTGTTACACCCATTTTTATAAACTTTCTAGGTTTTTATTTTGTTTCCCTGCATGCCCAAAATGATGATGTTTTGCCACCTTTTTTATTATTATTTTACAAAATGCAAAACACACTGTTTTACTTGAGTAAAATGGTGCATTTCGAGTTCAAAACTTTGATCAATGAGATTGGGCTAAAATAAAGTTGTCTGCAAGCTTCTTCATCACCTGGTCGTCTAAAGCTTCATCAGGTGCATCGATCATTTTTGGTTGGTGAGAGATGACATCATAGTGCAGAGAATAAGGAGATTTTGGTGCCATTTTCGTAGCTTTCATCCATTTATGGCAGTGACAAGGGTAATGTAATAATGGAGGAGGTTGAAAGCAAGGATTGCATAACATCGTCAAGAAGAAGAAGGTAGAGGACGACGACACTTGCAGGTGAGGAAGAAAATTTGGTTCTGTGGGTAATGCTGCACCTTAGATATTTTTCTACATCTTAAATAGCTTCAGTGCGTATTAGAGATAGATATGATAGGAGTAGCCATTGAAATGATACGAAAACAGAGATTGTGTTTGTATTGTTAGGAATAGCTTTAGTGTGTGTATTTATGAATTCCAATGCATTTTATATTCAGTGTATCTATATTGTTGGAAACAGCTTCAATGCCTATATTGTTTACCTGTTTTGTGCATTTTGTGGTTGTTAATTGCTTCATGTTGTTGTGACGTATGCTATAGGGGAATGATTTATTGTTATATGAAGATTTGTGAGTTTGTATCTGCTCAAGCTTGTAATAGACATTACCTGGAACTTTGTTTGGATTAGATAGGGACTAATAATAGAATATGTGCAGTTTTAGAATAGAATCTTTGGTCTTAGAATGATGAATCCTGAGCATTTGTTTGGTTTTAGAATATAATGTGTTGTTGAAGATCTATAGTGTACAATCTTTGTTGGTATTTTATGTTGTTAAAGAAGAGTATTTAGTAAAATAGAATTCTTATTCATACTAGTGATTCATTGCACATCATATCAGAAGAACCAGTAAATGGAAAGAAAACTGATAAATCCCACATAATCTTATTGCATTTGCAATAACTAGGTTGGATAAATCCTACATAATCCCACTGTTCAAGTAAACATTAGTGAGAAAACAACCTAGTAAATCTTGTATAGTAAATTTTTTAAATCATTAAGCTCGCATGTGTGAAAGAGGAGGAAATTTTTATAGGCTTTTCTAAAAACATACAGTTGCTTAGTTGCTCATTTCTAATGTTTGTAAATCAAGTCTCATTGTTAGCATTGTCACCACACACACAATGATATATATATATAAAAGACCATTTTGGGCCTATGAAAATTTTAAGCCATTTCAACCTTTCATTTAGTGCGTTGATCCATTTCAAAGCTTTGTCAATCTAAGTCTAGATAATTCATGAATAATTTGTTTTTTTAATAACAAATTCAAACTCAATAGGCTTATGATGCAATATTTTACATGAATTGTACATTGAGTTGTTAATTTACACTTTTTAGGGTGTTAATTTTTTTTTTTTTAGGTAGTTTTCAATTCTTGGGCATATGATTGAAACAAATTTAATTGTTAATTTGTTTTCACATATCAAACTTTTGTATTGTATATGTATAATTTGCTTAAAACATTCATTGTCTAGAACATTACTTTCTATTTAGTTAGAAAGCGAAAATCTTAATGGAAGCCTTCCCCAATTCACTAACTGAGGATGAATGAAAACCTATAGTTGGTATGGAATTCAACAATGTGGAAGCACCTTGGTTGTTTTGGATTGCGTATTGTGGGAAAGTTGGCTTTGGAGTTAGAAAAGATTACCTAAACAAGAGCAAGAAAGATGGGTCATGTACTTCTAGTATATTTGTTTATTACAAGGAAAAGCACAGGGAGTTTGATAAAAGAGACTTTGCAGTCATTAATCGTCAACGTCAAACTAGAACAGGCTGTAAAGCACGAATAACAATTAAAGCCAAGATTGGAAAATTTATAATTATTGAGTTTGTCAATGAGTATAACCACCCTCTCCAACTCCCAGAAATAGTACATATATTGGCTTCTTAGAGAAAAATTTCTCAAGTCCAAACTGAAGAAATTGAATTAGCTGAGGAATCCAGTTTTCATCAAAAAGCAACCTTCTGGCTTATAAGCACATAGGCAGGAGGTAGAACCTATCTTGGTTTCACCCAGTTGGATGCTAAGAATTATCTTCAATCAAAATGGCAACGAAGCATGAAATATAGAGAAGTTAGATGTCTTTTAAAATATTTCCAATGGCAACTAATTGATAACTCATCTTTTATCATACCTATCAAATGGATGCTGATGAGTAAATAACTAATGTTTTTTCGGCTAATGCATGTATGCTCTTTGACTATGAATGTTTTGAAGATGTGGTTTTCCTAAATGAAACATATTGTACTAACCGTGCCCACAAACCACTTATGTCTTTATAGGATTTAATCATTCTAGGCAAGTAATGACATTTGGAGCTACATTGTTGTATGATGAAACAACCGAGTCATTCAGTTAGTTATTTGAGACATTTTTACAAGCACACAGACTAGAAAAAAAAATGAAGACCAAGTCATTCAGTTGGTTATCTGTTAATCATGCATTCTTGCAAGTTAAGTCATGCTTGAAAGTAGCTATTGTCTTTGTAAATGACATTTGATACAAAATGCCATCAAGCATTGTGGTTACCTAATAAAGAATGGATCACATTTACTAACAAACTTTAAGAAATGCATGTATACATATGAAGACGAAGTGCAGTTTAAGGTAGGTTGGAGTAACTTACTTTCAAACTACAATGTTCATGAAAATACTTAGTATAAATTTGTGTATACCATAAAGGAAAAATAGACAGCATATTATATGAAGTAATCCTTCACCCTAGGTATGTGAAGTACACTGCTTAGTAAAACCATAAATTCCAACTAGAAGGCATGCATGAAACCAGACATGGACATCATACACTTCTTCAAGCTTTTTGAGAGCTTAGTTAATGACAAATGGTATAACGAGCTCCAGTGTGAATTTAATGCTCGACATAAAGTACCAAAGTTGAATTCATAACATTTACTTATATTGAATCAAGCTTCACAAGTATACACCTTCACAATTTTTAACCTCTTCTAAAAAAAATTTGATATGTTCCATATTTTATGTATAAAGTATAAAAAGGAAGCCCACCGTTTATATGAATATGTTGTGACCATGGCCAATCAAAAGACAGAGTGGAAAGTTTATTATAATGCTACACAGAATTCCATATCCTATACTTGTAGGAAATTTGAGTACTTTGGAATACTTTGTTTCCATGCTTTAAAGATCTTTATTATGGTAGAGATTAAAGAGATCCCTAATTAGTATATCTTGAAGAGGTGTACCATGGAAGCATAAAATAGAATCATGCATGATGTAAGGGGTAAAGAACTAGAAGAAGATCCCAAGAAATCTAGCACATGAAGGTACAGACAACTTTGCTCCAAAATGATAAAATTAGCATATAAGGTTTCCACATTTGAAAAATTACACATACATGTGCATAAATATATTAATGATTTATACGAACAAGTAATGAAGGTTCGTTTCATACCACACAACGTGGCCAATAATGCCAATGATACCTTCCCATTGGTAGGTTAAAGGGAGATAATACTAAAGAAATTTAAGACATGTGTTGGCCCTCTAAGGCATTGATGTGTAAAAAGTTGGGAGGTCTAGCCTAAGAAAAGAAAGAAAGCTCCAGCTATTGAACATTCACAACAACATGGAATAAGTAAGCTTGTACTTATATTTCTTTAATCTCATCCTTTCATTTTGTACTTGACAACTCTATTTCCATTCTAGGACACTCAAGCTTTAAGTCAAGTGCATTGCGAAGTATCTTGTTCAGCACCTCCATTTCCTTTTGAGTACCAATAAGAAGTAGGATTCAATATAGTTTTACATGATTCTTGATAATAGTCTATTTCTCAAGTTTTACATATGCATTGTTTTCTAATTCTTAATTCACAATGTACTAATTGGATTTATTATATAGGAGCAACTTGAAACTCTGTTACAATCACTTGGAGATCCAGACATATGTGTTGATTTTAGGATTTTCATCCATCAAGATGGATTATGAACACTATGTGCAAATGGGAGGTTTTTTGTGCAAATGGACCATTATTTTTACGTTTATCTATTTCAAACTATTATTGGACTGTTACAATCAAATTAACTTCATGCCTCTCTATAGATAAGTTCCATTACTATGCTTAGCTATTCTTTCAAATGATGAATAGTATTTTTGTAATCCACTTTTGTTGCAACACAATTGTGTCTATAGGTCATCTATGAAAATCTAGATGGACTTTGTTCTGATGAATATATAAATTTTTAATTAATTATGATTTCCAAACCTTAAGTTGTTAGTCTAAATGCTGTACAAGAGCAAAGTCTAAATTACGCAGCCACCAAAGCTTACATTAACAGTATTAATGCTGTACAAGAGCTAGGTTTTTTAAACATTTGGAACCTAGTCCAATCTAAATTACGCAGAATTTATATTATTTTTTAAATTTATTTTATAGAACAATTTTTTATTAATGAAATCAAATTTTTGTAAAAATAGAAAAATTTAAGATCTGAAATAGATAAAATATAAAATATAAAAATTAAGATTTAGAATGAAAAATAATTGAAATTTGAGAAAAATTTTAAAAAAATTGACAAGAATTAATATTTTAAAATTTTATTTTAAATAAAATTTATCATAAATAAAATAAATATAAATTTTGAAAGAAATAAAAATTTGACATAAGTTTGGGTCGAGTAAAGTCTTGTATAACCTTAAGATTTGGTTTAATCCAATAAAATTACAACAATTTTAATTGAACTCAATCCAACTTAACTTAATATGATTAGATTGGCTAAAAATCAAGTCTATGAACATCCATGAACATCCCTGATGGCCACAACCATCGTCCCTTTTTGTATCTTTTGCTTCCCTAGCCCCTCAACACCAAAGAATGCCCAGTCCTAAATGCTCTCAGAAGCTCACAAAGCCATTTGTCCACTAACACCGACAACAGAACTTCTGCGGCTATGGCTTTCGACTCCTCTCCCTCCTCTCAAAAAGGTGATTCATTGCTCATTGTTTTTGAAATTTTATTGGGTTCAATTCATACTGCTTGAATTTTACTACATATCTCTAACAAAAAAAAATTTATATGCAATTCTTTATATTTTTATTATATTATTTTTTAATTAAAACATGATAAATATATCATTTTTTTTAATTATATGACAACATGTATATAGTCACTGCATTTAATTGTATTATTTTCAGATATAATTATATATTATTATTAATTAATTATACACTTATTATGTTTTAATTAGATAATAACATAGTAAAAAAAATTACACTTACGTCTAATCTCACTTAAGAATTGTACGTATACAAGATTTTATTTTTTTAATTCTTATTTTTCTATTGGTGGCTGATACCAACTCTTTAGATGTGTAATCATCACTTAAATTATATTAAAAAGAACACATGCCGCTGTCATATCATCATTAAAATTACGGTGTTAGTGTTATAATGAAATTTACTTGATCAAATGATTTTTTATGAGATGATTTAAAATTTTAAATAAAAATTTTAATATTAAGTAAGGGATCAATTTAAAACAATAAATACATTTTAAGGACTAAATCATTATTTTAATCTATATATTATAAAGGACTTAAATTTAAAATTATTATGAAAGATTGAGATTAAATTCTATTTTCTATAGAAACGTGGCCTAAAACACTTATATTATATGTCAAAATAACCCCAAAGATATCAAGGAACTATCAACGTATTATTTTCTTATATTCAATTTAATAAAGAATTAGATGGTGCCTTATATCTGTATTAATTTTCTTGTGAGTTTTACAGAAGAATTCCGATAAACAGCAAGGTATACAAATTGGAAGGATGGTAATGGATAAAATGATATAGAATGTAATAGTTAAAATTAATTAATTAAATTATTGTTTAGGAGTTTTTTCTTTTAAGGAAGGAATAAAATGACTAAGGAAGAACTTCAAAATTAATAACAAATCTAAAAGTTGATTGAAATGGGAAAAAATATTAGATTATATTAGATTAAAATTAATTAACATAATGTGCTTATTTTATAATTTTTATTATCAAAGATTGACAAATTTTTGAGTGAAGTAGATAAATATAAATTATAAATAAACAATTATATAAAAGTATGATACATGAGCTAAAAATATTTTCTTCTTGTCATGAACTCAATAAATGATGCTTATTGACAGTATATTGTTGGAACAATATCAATAGTCAAATCTTTATTCAAAATGTCTAAGACAATTTAATAATCTAACTTTAATACTTATATAACATTCTCTCTCTTTTTTTTCTTTACCTTTTCTATTTCAATAGATAATTAGATATACATGTTTGCCCATCTCATTTAACTTCTTTCCAAATTTGACTTCCCAAGCTGCAAAAATAGTCAAAAAAGCATAAAGATATGAGAAAATAAGCCCCACTTAAATATAAATTTAATTGCATGAATTAAAAACATTAAAGAAAACTCTAACTAAATCCATCTCCCATTTACTTCCTTATACAAGAAGAAAATTAAAAAGAGAAAAGACTAACAAAATCATAATAAAATGAAACAATGTGTAGTGGCCAAAAAGAAACATAAGTGGCTCTAATGACCTTCAAAGTCATTACAACTCAAATATTAAGAGATAGTCATTTTATGCCCAAATGATGGATAAAGCTTATAGGCTCTATAACTCTAGATCTTTAAGTATGATAATACATACTAAAACTTTTAATTTAAGAAATACAAATTGTTATTTGATTATGAAATAGGGGGAAATTCATACAAAGTATGAAGAATTAAAAGACCATATTAAGAATATAAGATACAATTTCTTATAAAAATTAAAATAAAAAAAAGTCTAAAGGCTGAGATACCTCTCCTTAGCCTTAGACCTTTCCTTACCACAAATTTTTTTTTCTTGAACCTTTAATGCAACAATCATGAAAAAAAATTCCTATTATTTAATAATCATATAAAGTGGGGAAAAATTTTCATATAGTGTTATGACCTTGAAAAGGAAAAAGCATTTAAGGTTAGCATAAATTTAAAATAATTAAGGGGATATTATGAAAAGGAAATTTAAGAAGACTTAAGTATAAATTGAAGTAGCATTTTATTTGAGATTGAGGTTGTCACAAGTGGCTTAGTCTTACCCCATTTTTTCTAAGGATTCTAAGTTCAAACCCTCCTAATGCATCTTTGGAATTAACGCAAGTTTTTTTTTTTTTTGGATGAAACCACTTGTCCCCTGTCCCAAAATTATGAAAATGTCCTTCATTATTTGGTCCTCCTTCACGCGTCGTCTTTGTCAACAAACAAAGTAGCATTCTTCAACTAGAGAAAAATTCCTTCCTCTTTCTTTAATTTTTGTTCTGATTTGCTTCTCCACTGTAGCCTCTTCTGATCTTGACTAACACTAGCCAATTTCTGACATGCTTGATATCTCTCTAAAAGAATGTTACAGGGAGTAATATTAATAGTAAAAACATGTTAAATCTTGACAAAACCCTGCTTATGTTAAAAAGAATGCATATATAACTTAGAAGTTCATCTCTAACCTTTCTCTAGCAATGACTAAAGCATATTTGTTAATGAAATTTCAGGAAATAAAGCCAGAACGGCAATAGCAAAAACAAAGAGAAAATGTCAAAGAAACATGGAATCCTGTGCACAGGCACAACATTTTAACGCTTGAGCAACAAAACCTGAAAGTCAACACCCATGCACCACACATCTGTCGCATTGGTGCCAAAACTAGAGCTACGGTGCCTAAGCATCAAATGTTGAAGTTATCCAAATCTGAGTCTAGGAAAATGTCACTTAGGCGCCAAGATCTCAACATCTGGGTGCTAAAACCAAAGACTTCACACCCAGGCTCCATGAATTCGTTGCCCAGGCACTATTCAAAGTACAAATTTCATCGCCTAGGTGCCACAAACCTAGTGTCTAGGCACCAAAAATAGATAATTGATGCATAGGCGCTAAATGGGCCTCACCAAGCATGTCGTCAGAAACCTTAAAGAGTAATTAGAGTTTAAGATGATATAAGACTCCTTGCACCACTTAAACTCAAACTCTGGGTGTTTCTAAAGACTATAAATAGGACCCTAGGGGTGTGCAACAAAGATCATCAAAGTAGAGAATGTCGAAGACACTACAAAGGAGAACCGACCGAGTAAGATTTCAATGTAACTAGGAAAGGATTTTGATATAGAGTAGGCAGTTTAATTAAAAGTTATGCCTCCCCTGAACTCTTCCCTCTTCTATATTCTTGTTCCTTTTTGTTTTCTTTTCATATTTGTGATTGTAAAATGATGCCAATAAGAGGCTATGTACATTGTTTTTAGGATTTCGACTAAACCCATATTAGAGATGTTTTTCTATAAAAGTTTTGTTATGATTTTACTTGAATGAATGATGATTTATATTCATCCTGTGTTTACTGCTTCCTAAGCCTAATCATCTAAGAAAGGAAATTAGAAATTAGGTTAACCTGACAAGGTACATAACTTTTAGAATTGGATGCATATAGTTATTGATTGTATTAGTACAATTCACAGTCACGATACAAATACTTGACTGTCTTTGATAACCACAATTAAGTCTAGAACTTATGAGGATTTATCTCTGCGAGTTTCCATAGACATATAGGGAATTTGGGGATTTTAACCTAGACTGTATAGAGTTAACAGAAACATATAGGCAAGTAAGACTCTTAGGTTAACAATCTAATCATTAAGTGAACCGAAGTAATAACTATAACATATAGCAAATCTGCGTGTGGTAAAGGTCGAAATCTTAGGTTCGTTAGATAAGAGTCTTAATCAATTAATAGCTTAATCTTTTATTACATTTACTTAACCTAATTTTAATTAAGAGGCTTAAGAATAAAGTAATCAATAGCAACTAAAACTGAGTCTCTAAGAGATCGACACTCAATTCATCATTACACTACTTGCTTGACCACATACACTTATGTGTAACACTACATTCACTATATTTGCACTCAATTGTGCTATAGGTTGAAAAACTTTAGGAATTTTGACAAAATCATTTTCCTCTTATTTCAACATAAGGGCTTGCATTTTGAAGGCTATAAAGGTGTGATTGGTTAAGTATATCTTAAAATTTCGTTGGGGATTTAGTTACAGTGTGAATTTTGTCCCTTTCTCCACTAAATTTAATTGTTAATTTCAAGTTTTGGCTTTATGATTTGAAATCCCCTTTCTACAGCATGAAGACGACGAATTCAAGTTTAAGCTTGAATTTAGATGTGATTTCATCCAATGGAGATGGGCTTTGCTCCCTTAGTGAGATTTCTTTGTGTCCCTCAATTTTCAATAGCTAATTTTAGGTTTTAGTATCTAATTTCAAACTTTTCCCTCCATGGTAGCAAGTTGAAGCATGAAGGATGATGGAATCTAAAATTTCTTAGTTTCTTTAGCATCTATAAACCTCAAAAGGAAGGACTTAGGTTGTTGGAAGTTCTTGTTTTAAGTGGTAAGTTGTTCAGAAGACTTTTCCCAATTTCATCTTAATTTACATTGTTGTAAATGGAGAGAGATGAATGAAAAACCTTGTTGGAGATAAGTCAATGGCTTTAGATAATTGTTTTAATTCAGACATTAATTTTTTAGCTTGGTTAGTTATATTAATAAGCTATATTGGTTAAATTGAGTGAGCAATGCTGGAGTATAGAATGGGTTATTAATTAAGCATGTTGAAGAAGGTCTATGGTATTAAACATTACTTAATGTAAATAATTAGCTTTGGAGCATGATAGCTCTATTTTTTTCATGCCATTTATGAAGCTGGATAATCCTTAGTCATGAAGAAGTTAAAAGAGAAATTACTCATTGAAAGTGTTTTGATTTAGAAAATTAATTTCAAATAAATTAAATTTAAGATAGTTAAGCTAGTTAGGATGTCTATAGGTCTTCTTCTTTGTAATTACAACAAGTATGTAATGGAACTAGTTAAGGTGGTGCTTATATGAGGATTGGCTATAATATTTGAATTATTGAATCTTACAATTAAAAGCAAAGGATTTGAATGAGTAACCTATGTTGGTGGCTCAGCACGTTTGGCGATTCAAATGATTCTTAATATTGAAGTTCACTAATGGTTAAAGAAGTAAATTAACAAATGGGAAGATAGAACTAGTTGGAATATTTTCTGTTGAGAGCATGTTATTTGTTTATATTGGTCCTTAGTGAGCTAATTGTGAAGAATGATTTGAGAAGGCATTAAAAAGAGGTTTGTGTACTCCTCTTCAGGTGAGTAGATGTTATTAACAATGTTTGTTTTCTGTATTTCAAATCTTCCTTTATGTAATTGAATTTTTATGCTCTAGTGCTATGGGAATAGACTTCTAGAAGAAAAAGAAATATATTGTGTTGCTCTTTGAGAGAGCTATCATGAATACTTCGGCAACTTTAAGAAAAAAATTGTTATAAAGTTCTTATCCATTTTGATTGACTACTTAATGATGATATATTTACTAAATGGTTCTAAAAAATGTTTGACTAAAATGTAATCTGTGTAGTTTCTGGGAAAATTTTTGAATATCTTCAGTTACTATTGAACTTCTGAAATATGTGAAGAATTATTGAATAAATGTTTAAACACAAGACCCTACAGCTAATGGCAATAGACATTAGTCATAGTGCACTATGAACTATATTACTATACTAAGACATGTTGCCACATCACTAACTGATTGCGAGCCATTTGCTCACCACTAATTACTATACTATACTATTACATCTAGTAAATGCTAGTATTTGATTACTGATTACTATTTATTGTTTACTGTTAGTTCTATGAGATGTTTTTCCATTGTAGTATCTTTTAAAATTATGATTTTGAATGTTCATTATTATTCTTTCGCAAAAAATCCTTCTTTTGACGTAACCTCATAATTTTATAAAGTGATTCATGTTTCACTTAATTGCAAGCATTTAGTTTTTGCAATATATTGGTTTATGGAACTGAAAAAAAAGAAAAAGAGTTGTGGAAAACTCTACCATTCCTGTCTATTCCATTCCTAGTATAGTTAGTAATATTTACTTACTGAGTGTTTTCACTCACCCTATTTTATTAAGTTTTTTATAGCATAGTGCTAACTTTGGATTCCCATCAGCTACATAGAGTCAAGTTAATTATCTTATGGTGAGCCCTACATTGTCCACATAGTCAAAGTTGATTTTTGTTGCCAATTACTATATTATTTTGTACTCTAGTAGCTCATATTATCACAGGCAGGGATTTAATATTTGCATTGTATATTTACTTGGTTGTCTGGCTGAAATCTTTGAAGGACTAGAGCTCTTTTCTTTTTTTATTCTCAAAGTTTGTGGAAATTTCAAGGAGTTCACATTTTAAGAGAGACTCTATTGAAATTTCCATCTAAAAGTTAATTAATTATATGTTTATGTCTAATCAACATGAATTGCATCAAGTGATGGATAGATATAATGTTGTATTGCTATTACATAACTTTGTGATTAAACCGATTGTTTTGTCTAATTTGTTTCGGTTCATGAAGACGGGATTTACTTCATTCTCTATACTAGTCACATGTCCTTAGTTAAGGGTGTGACATCTAAATTAGGGGGTTTAAAATGAAATAAAATGAAATGACTAAGTAATTATATCCTTGTTGCTTAAAAATTTAATATAATGTCATTTTAGTTATAAATGTAATATTAGAAAAAGTAGGATTTAGTTTTAAAACTAAAGAACAAAAAAAACTTGTTCAGAAATTTTTTATCAACTATTTTAAAAAACAAAAAAATAGAATAGTGTTTTTAAAAATTAAAAAGAATAACTTTTAGATTTTTCCCTTGTTTCTCAAAATTATTCTTATTAATGACAAAATTATAATTTTGTAAAAGAGAAGTTTAGGTAAGGTTGTGGATTAGGTTTGAACAAGATTTGAGATTCAGCCTAACTAGTTAATAACTGGCCGAACCAAAAGACCTTATTTTAAAAACATTATTTTCTTAAGAAAAATAACTTTTAAAAGAGAAATAGAAAAACTAAGATTTAAAATTTAAAAAACTACGATTTAATATGAAAATAATTAAAATTTAAACAAAAATACTATTTTAAATATTTGTCTTAGATAAAATTTATTATAAATAAAAAAAAATTAATATTTAAAAATAATATCAAGCCAAGTTTTGAATGAACTCAATACCCAACCTAACTTGATTAAAATGCATATACAAGCTTGCACACACATATCTATATACCAAATATGTAACACACACATACACTTACATATACAAAAACAAATACATATTTAATGAATTTGCTACATATATGACATACACATGTATATGCATGCACAGTGCATATATATATATATATATATATAAAATATATATATATATATATATATACCAACAATGTAAAACACACAAATACATATAATGAATATGTAGCATAAATGTATATGTACACACATAAACAATATATTAAATATGTAACACAAACAAGTACATATAATGAATATATAGCATAAACGTATACACACTTGCATATAATAAATATGTTACATATACAAACATGCATGCAAAACCAAATTTATTAAAAAAAAAAAAACTGGCTCCATTTGGTACCAAAAATTGGAATTAGAATATGGAATTATAATTTTAATTACAATTCTATTAGAATTAGAATTGATTTGGAATCTTAAAATTCATGTTTGGGTCATATAAAGAATTAAAACATGAAAATGCAATTCCATATTGAATTGCAATTCTACTATGTAGATGAGTGATAAATATTGTAAAAAAGTATTAGCATATATATATACACACACACACACACACACATATAAATGTAATAAAAATAATACAAAAATTAATGTTTTTTAACAAAATATTTTTCTCTTTATCTAGCTTAGACAAGATAAAATGTTTTTTATAGTGATTTTAACATCGCATCGTTTAGTATGTGATAATTAGGTTTTAAAAAAAAAACTATTTGATTCAAATTTAACATGTGTGTGCATAAGTACTATTCTTTCATGAGCATGAACATACATGCATGTACAATACTATGTTATAAGCACACATGTCTACATATGCATAGTATGACTTCATGCTATGATATGATATTGTGTTTGTGTATGTATAATCATATACATAAATATGATATAATATCATAAGTGTATGATGTCATATTATGTGCTTATACTTGCATGCATTTAAGTATGTAAGATATGATATCATTATGCGTATACAATATTGCGTCTATGCACTCACATGCAAGTGAATGTGTATGTGTAGAAATACACATTTACGCATAAAATATCATCGTGTTGCATAAAGTTATATGTATATGTTATTTTGTATTTTGTTTATTTGTAAGCATATATAAAGTGTTCATATGTGTTTGTATAAGTGTTTGTACAATATTATATTAAATATTTGTATTTTACATCTTTTGAAATTTTACGTGTTAACATGTGTTTGTGTGGGTAATATATGTTATGTACTTTTGTATATACATGCAATATCATATGTGTACATTATATATTATTTTTTGAAGTTGTGTTGCATAAATGTTATATATATTTGCATATACATGCATACATGAAATATATGTAATATCATGTAGAGGCATAAACATTACATATTCATTATATATGTCATATTATTTTAATTTTTTATTTTTATATTATTTTAATTAAATTTAAGTTATGATTAATTTTTAAAATATTAATTTTACATTCTAAATCTTAATTTTTTTAATTTCATTTCTTTTTCATTTTAAATCTTAATTTTTCTATTTTTTAATTTTAAAAAATGAAACATGGTCTATCCCCAATATGACACAGTTAAATCCTAGTCAAGTCTCGAGTATTGAAAAAGGGGTTCAATCATAAAAAGAATAACATGTTGTGTGATAAGTAAAAGAGTTACACTTCAATTTTGAGTTTTGGAATTACAATTTTTGAAGTTAAGGGTAAGAATTAAAAATAGCCTTTATTAGTTATTTTTAATTCTATGGAATTAGTGCATGGAATTAAAAATGTAGTTATAGAAGATCAACCAAACAAAAAGATTAGAATTGTTGGGTCTAATTCCAATTTGATACCCTAATTTCAAGTTTAATTCTAGACGCCAAATGGAGGGTTAGTGTTTTTATAAAACAAATGAGTCAAACAAATTTTTAAGTTTTTAATTTTTAAAATCTATTCTAGAAAATAATTTCTCAAAACTATCCTAAGAACATAAAAACAAAAAATAGAATAAATAAAGGCTTGTTTGATTCTATTATTTGTTTTTATATTTTTAGAATAGTTTTGTGAAATTGTTTTTTAGAACCGTTTTCAAAAGAAAAAAACTTTAAAAACTTGTTTGAATTCTATGTTTTCGAAAATAAACTCAAAATTTTTTAAAAAATAAAGCTTAAAAAAATAATTTAAAAACAAGTTTTTTAAAACAATAAAACCTTGTTTAGTACTAAGAATAAAATTTATAATGTATAATTATAATTATAATTCCATTAAAATTGAAATTACTTCAGAATTTTAAATTTTATGTTTGGCCCATTTAAAGAACATAAAATTGTAATTCCAAATTTAATTCTAATTTTACTATTTACACAAAAAATAAATATTTTTATTTATTTATTTGTGTATGTTACATGTTCAATATATACATACTTGTGTGCATGCGTACATACGCATGCATGGTATGTGCACATATGCAACAAATTTATTGTATATGTATTTGTACTTATGAGTATACGTGGATGTGTATATGTGTGTATAGGTGTATGCATGTGTATGTGTGTATATATAATAACTTCATTATATATTTGTATGTGCATATGCGTATGCATGTGTGTTACATGTTTAGTATGTTGGAGTATATGTAGGAGCACAAATATGCTTTTGAAGTAGATCAATGGATATTAGGTTCATTCAAAATCCAACTATGTATTATTTTTTAATATTAATTTATTTTATTTATAATAATTTTTATTTATGACATATTTTTAAAATGTTAATTCTTTTGAAATTTTAATTATTTTCTATTTTAAATCATACTTTTAATTTCATTTTTTTTATTTTTTAAGAAATTTTTTTGGGAGAATTTTTAATAAAAGTAAGAGGTGATCTAGCTTGATTAGTTACTAATCGACTAGGTTGAGTCTCAAATCTTATTCAAAATTAACCCACAATCCAACTTAAATAATTTTTGCAAAATTACAATTTTGCTATTAATAAAAATAATTTTGGGAAACAAAGGAAAATATCTAAAACTTGTTTTTGTTTTTTATTCTAAAAAACACTTTTCCATTTTTTTTATTTTTTAGAACAATTGATAAAAAACATATTACTAAACAAATTTTTTTATCCTCTTATTTTTAGGAACAAAACATTGTTTTTCAAAACAACATTCAAACAAGGTCTCTTTTACCTCGTTAAATTTTCAAAGTGAAATACCATTTTACTTGTCATTACAATTCTTACCAATTTATTTTATTATCTCATAAACTTATAAACATATTTTAAATGTGAAATTGTGAATATGGACTAATGAATGTGAGACGCAAGACTATGCAACCCAAAGGAAAATGAAAAGAAGGAAAAAAAAAAAAACTAATAATCTTGGAGTTATCTTCTCAAGAGGCAAAACATAACTCTATGAACGAAAGATGATGAGCGTGTCTAGCGTGACTAAGAGGCCGTTCAACACCAAATATTGGTTTAAAGACTTTGATATATATTTTTTATTTTGACATTGATTTTTAGTTGGGTCAAAAATCATTTTTTTATTGGAGCACATTACATATTTGGATAATTTACTTTGTTACTTAATACATTAGTTTGGTATATCTATTATATATGAATAAAGTGGACTTTCTTTAATTTGGGAGTTCTGTTTCAACGACGAGAAACTTTGATTGATCAAATATTCTACTCTTTGTACAATAACTTTTCGTCTTCCTTTAATATAATTATTTTTATTAATTTTAATGTTATATGTAACAATTTTTTTTCCTTTAACATAGATATTGTCAAGTTTAACATTCTTGAAAACAACCAAATTATTTGGCTTGTATACTTCATAATTTCTTCGAATTCTATAGGCTTCTGAGTATGCATGTTCAATTTTTAGTTTGAGTGCTTTAATTAAAGTTCTATAAATAGGGGGTGTGAAATTGTGTTTCGTGGAATTCACTTCAATGTTATACAATCACTTGATTTTTTTTTGTTTTTAATAATTGATTGGACTATAATAGTTTCTAAGTTATAATAAAGTCATATTGTAGCAATACAAGATAAATAAATTAAATCAATCTCTTTAGATAAAGAGTAAATATTTTATATCATATTAATTAGAAGCAACACAAGTGATTAATTTATGTTTTTTTTCTCATTAATGTCATTATGCATATGAAGCATAGTTTTTAAATTATCTTAAGTACTATAAGAAAAAGGATATTTAATGAAGTATGAACTTAAATAAAATTAATTTAAAGATTAATAGAAGAAAAATGAGATGAATTTAAAAAAAATAAAAATGGGATTCTATAATGATTAGCATAAGATTAATAATTTATTTACTTTCTAAGAAAAAAATATTTATAGGTAATTTTCCTAAACATAAACTATATGTTTTTCAATTAGATCATTAATAAAATAGTATATTTTATAATTCAACATCAATTATTGATTTTAACCCTAAGGTTTAATATAAGGCTCATGATGTTAATGATAAGTGAATTAAATTTATAATTATATAATTGCGATTTAAATTTATAAGCTATTCAAAAACTTTGAATATTTGCGATTAATGTAATTCATACATTGAATATAATATGCAAATTGAATTTAGCTTTCTTCATTTCTCTAAATTCTATTGGTGTGAAGGAAAATAATTCTTTCTAAATAAAATGTATACAACTCAAGTCTAACAATATTTGCAGATTCTCAAGATAATGACAATTGCGGTCTATCGAAAGTTCGAAAGACAACTTTCTCAAAGAAACATTAACAACATTAATATAAGATATATATCTATAAAACAAAATAAATTAATATAGTTACTATTATATGCACTACTATTCATATTATTAGCATTACTAATTAATTTACGTTCTTTAGTATATCATGTTTTATTATATAATCTTAGCTATCAATGTTATCAGTAATTAAATAATAAAATCAATATATATCAAATTATAATATATTACTTAATTTAATTGTTTTTAATTTCTTCAATCCAAAATTACGACACATTAAATCACATGATATTAATCCATTTAATTTTTTATTTACACCCCCAAATACTATTCTTCTACAATGTATCAGCTTATAGCAAATTATATTAATTCTCTCAAAGATATGCACAAATCATGAGCAAATTAACTAGTTTTCCTTTAAATCTCTAAAATATTATTCAACATTAAACTAATCAGAAAATGATCACATGCGAGTTTTTCGTAGAATGCTCAGTGCTCTTTTCTTATAGTATCATAGTACCATTGTACGAAACTGATATGGGCCTTAGCAACGGCCTAAAATCTGAACCAAAGATTGTCGCAGACCCGCTTCCACTATTCAAGTGACGGACCCTTCTACTGTGTTGATGCTTCAAAATTACTACTTTTTATTGAGGTCTATTGTGCCTCGCGTTCCTAGTTGCACAGTTCATACTTCAATTTCAACTTCGATTTCCTTGTGTGCTTTGGCTATGGCAGCCATGGCTGGAAGGGTAATTGCCTCTTCAATGCTTTATCTCAATCATATGACAAAAGCAAAGTTTCAAGATACTTGCGCCATTCCTCTATATCACTCGGCTAGTCGTCGTCATTCTTACGTTTCTTCTTCTGAACAATCCGGCCCTTTTCAGTCAGGTAAATTTTCACTGTCCCGATTTCATTAGCTTCTGAAAAAAGAAAAATCAGAAGCCAAAGAAGTAGCTAAGTAAGTTGTAAATTATTGTCCAATAAAGAGCTAACTGTACTTCTAGCGTTTCTTGATTCAGTTTGCATCTTATTGAGGGTGCATATCACTTGGTTTGACATCTTATTTATTAATTCCCTTCCGGGATTATCTTGCTTTTCAAGATTAGAGGATGGTTCTGGACCTTGCCATGGCAAATTTCTCAAATGGCATAATGGAGGTGGTACTTTGCACGAGTCAGCTTCCATAGACTCATCTGCGCTCGTAGATATTGGCGCTGTTGTTCATTCGAAAGCTGTTGTTGGAGCAAATGTTCATATAGGGTCTGGAACGATTGTTGGACCTTCTGTTATAATTGGCCATTCAACAAAAATAGGGTGCGACCTACTCTTTTCTTTTCTTTTCTTTCTATAATAATGTTTGTTACTTTGTCATGTGGTTATATGAGAAAGGTTTCAAACTGTTGTCATATTCTCTACTTTAGTTGCTCTGCTTAATTATGTAAACGCTTTTAGCTATTAATTTGTAGCAGACAGGACGCTCGTTCTGAGACTTGAAGTTTAGAATTGCAAACTTTTTACAAGGGTTGGACTGGAAACTTATGTTTATATAGACAGTAGAAACTGACTTCAAAATCACATATTTAATTATAAAGTATATATTATTTTGTAACTTACACCATGGTAATTTGAAATATATAGGTATGGGTTATTTATGATGGAAATTTAAGGGATGGCCCATCAATGATTTCAAGAGCATGGGACTTGATATCAAGTTTGCTCTGTATTGGGAATTGTTTGGTGGTGACTGGTAATGAATTGTTCGCTTGTACTGGCTACCCTTGTGGCTATTGGCTAAGGACTGTTAGAAGAGTATAACTTCTATTGGTGTTATTCTTGCTTTTTTATTACATGTATCTCATGCATGCTTAGTATTATATTCTATGCTTATAATTCAAAAATACAGCTCATTAAATTAAACTTGTGCTGAATGTCAAAAATTTTGTATGCTCAAGCAGTGTTAATTCAACTGCTGTTATTTTCTAGGTATAATGTTGCACTCAGTAATTGCCAGGTGGGTGACTTGTGTGTAATCCACAACGGAGTCTGCATTGGTCAAGATGGTAAAGCTGGACATCTACACTTACTTGTTTCATAGAGTTATATATGCTTTAAGAAAAAAGTGGAATTTCTTTAATGAACCTCACTATGGAGCCTGCACTCTGAAGCAATTACAATATTTGTAAGGCAGTGAACTTTACCTTTTGCACCAGAATATGGTCATTGTTGAACAGTTCTCTGTGCACCTTTAAATCAACTAATTTGATGCTGGAAACATCTTTTGTAGAATTTGTTCTTTTTTTATGAGCTTAATGTAATTACTGCAGGGTTTGGATTCTATGTGGATGGTGATGGTAATATGCTAAAGAAGCCTCAGGTTGGTAATATTAATAAATTTAGTTTGAATTTAAACTCTATTTTTTTGTTGTCTTCTATCAACTTTCTTCTTCAAGATAAGCACGTGTCTTTTGGCGACAGTAAATAGGAAAGAATGACCTTTATTGTCAGATATATGCTTATACTGTACACTTCTATACCTCTTTTTGTTACCAATATTCTAATTTTAAGATTGCTTTACTTCTATACCTTTGTATCACCATAAATGAACGATACTGTGATTCATTTGTATGTAAGTGTAGTTAACATTAGTAAATAGCCAGAGGAGCGATAGCCTACTTCTTATCTTTTTTCGTAAAAAGTGTATTTTTAATATCACTGTGCCCTACGTTTGTTGCTTGGAGTTCTGTTACGTTTCTGTTTTTCTAAATTTACTTATCCATGTTTAATGGTAGACCTTTTTCACAGCAGAATTTGCTTTTTCATTTACATTTCATGTGTTTGGAAAATTCTTACCTTTCTTTATCCTTTCTTCTTTAATATATTAGCATTAAAGAGTTAAGATTGTCCTCTTAAACATGATATAGAACTTTCATAGCAGTCTTTATTATGATAGCTAGCTGTTCATCAAATTTGATATCCTTGGTCTATTACATAGACCAAAGTCTTCCTTTGGATTTTTTCCCTGACAATTGTTTGCCTTCAAAACCATATATGTACGTAAAAATATATAGAATTACGAAGAAAAGTGCTTACTTGTTGCACATAAATGCAGAAATCATCTTCAGGATGTTTATATGACTTTGTCAGGGGCTTTTTTTGTCAATCTTATATTGGCAAAGATTCTTTTAACATTGCTTAGTTTTGTATTAACCATAATTGCATTTCTTGCTCAAACATGCTAGATGTTGAATGTAATGATAGGGAACCATGTGGAGATTGGTGCAAATACATGCATTGATCGGGGCAGGTAAGGGATTTGATTGCTTGCTTCATTTTTTTTTGTCTTTCATTTTCATCATGCATAGTAATATATATATGTGTGTGTTTGATTTTATTTGGAATTTACGAGCTTTAAAAGACTTAATATTAATGCTACTGACTTTTTAGTTTTGCAGTTGGAGAGATACTGTCATTGGGGATTATACAAAGTTAGATAATTTAGTTCAGGTTAACATTTAGCTTTTCATATAATATGTTGTAATTTTTCTGGGATTTGCTCTTTCTGTTCTAATTGTTTCTGCAGATTGGCCATAATGTAGTTATTGGGAAGAATTGTATGATTTGTGGGCAAGTGGGGATTGCAGGTTCAGCAACGTATGTTATCTTAACTCAAATTTTCAGATTAAGTCAAATTCATATTCAAAATAATTCATGCTGAAGCTTTTAAGTTTCTCAAGAGTTACAACTTCGTCTGATATGCTAACCTTCAGCATAGGTGATTATGTGACTATGGGGGGAAGGGTAGCTGTTCGAGATCATGTTTCCATTGTTTCAAAGGTAATTATTTGCTTCCCTAATCTTATCAGGTTAGCCTCTAATAGCCATGGTGCCTTGGGGATATGTAGTGACTGAATAATTAATGGACTTGCCGGACATCTTATGAGACAAATAATAGTCAACTAGTATGCTCTAGAAAGGCTGCATTTGTTCTGCGGTACAAAATTAAGAAAAGGCTCGAAAGACATGGAAATACATAGATTTTGGTTAATCTTAAGTTTTAGGCCCTTCATATATCTTTTGTCTCTAGGAAGCTAAGGGGGCATTGTTTGCAGCATAATTGGTGTCAGAAAAACTTAGCATTGCTTGCTTGCTGTATTAACTGTTGATTAACAGTAAAATCTGTTGAAATGTAAGTGTAGTTTGTTATTGTACCGCTTTTACTTTTCTTGAAAATTGGAAGTTGGGGTTGAGAAGGTATCTGATCATTGATCACATGGCATTTGCAGGTTCGGCTTGCTGCAACTAGTTGTGTCACCAAGGACATCCAAGAGCCTGGGGATTATGGTGGCTTCCCAGCTGTAAGGATTTTATTCTATCCTTGTGCTTTTCTCTTTTTTAATATATCAGCACACCTTGGTCCTAAATGATTATTGGACATTCACATGTACTGTTGTTAGATAGATACATAAACCTTCTTCTTTGTGTTGCTTTGCAGATTTCCATTCACAAATGGCGGAGACAAATTGTTAGCAGCTGTAGGACTCAAGGAAAACGGAATTCTTAAAGTCAGCAAAGTATATTACAGTAACATGTGCAGTAGTGAGTAAAGTCTAAGCATTTGCCTGAGGAGGCAACTTTGGTCCATTAATTTCTGATGATAGTATTGCAGCAGAGAAATATTTAAGAAAAGTCATCTAAAATTGGTGAATTTCTTCCTGGTATGCAATGAAGTTGGTTTTAAATGAATTAGCGTAGTCTTGTGTTCGTCAACTTCCATTTTGCATTGTATTGTTCTTCGTGTAACTTCCAAAATGCTGGTTCTCCTTTGAAATGCTTGATACTTTCATGGTTTGTCAAGTTTATATCTAATTTTTGAGCTTATTAACATGACTGACTGACGTTGTAACAATTGAATAATAGTAGGAAAGTTTTAGAAACGAATTTAAAAACCCTGAATTGGGTAAGTGGCATCAGTACCACTTGAATATTGTATGAGGATAGAGCAAGAACATAAATGTCTAAGCTTAGATTAATTCTAATCACATAAAAAATACGTCACAAAGTTTGTGTTTGCCGTCCACAAATACTATGAACAACTGGATGTGCACAAACATTATGGATTGTTGCATGTGTCATAAATACAGAATGAGAAAAACAGAAATACGGGATCAATGCCTTCTTTTAGACCTTACCAGTTTCTTGAAAGGGTTCTTAATGGGATACTTTTTCTTCTTGCCTGAAAGCTTCCCACCCGGACCAATAGGTATATCACCTTGCAGGTTCACCCCATGAAACTTGCTCTTAACTCCCCACGTCTTGTACCGAAACCTTGTCATCAAAGCCGCCTTCAACTCAGCTGTGCCATTTGAAATTGCATTGATTATGGGTTTCAATGCCCCATGTCTGGCATCAGCACTTTGAGATACTTTATGGGTTTTACCATTTCCTTCATGGAAAGACCTTATGGTTGATTCTCCCACCTTATCTTGCCCATACAGGAAACTCAATATTATGTCATCAAAGTAAATGCTAGAGTCCTTGTTTGGGTTTTTAATTTCCAGGCTGTAGATGATGCTGCCGTTTTGATCAGAGGACTGAGGGATGGAGATGGAGACAATGGAGTAGGAGGGAGGGTTGGGTCTTAGGGCTAGCCATAGGCACAGGGCAAGAAGACCCAAGAGGCCTATAAATTGGAGTAGCCAGATGTAGAAGTTCTTTGGTTGTGGTTCACACATTCTTTTATGCTCGAAATTTAAGGTGTAATGGAGAGGCAGGTCTGAGAGAGATTTCATTAGTTTGCTATAAAGTGCTGCTGATGCATTAAGAGGAATATGTCTAGTCCTGTTGCCAAGGAACAAGGAAGTGGGTAAGAATAGAGGCTTTTCTTGCGGACAAGGCATTGGCTTTGTGAGTAACGTAGGGGTTTGAGGCCTTACACTTCGGCACACGAAGGAACCTTCATGTATAATATCTACCTCCATTGTCCCAGCCATGTTGTTTCTCATATAAGCAAAACAAGAAAAAAGAAAATTGAAAACTTTTCGCAACATTTTCTTCTTATTCTTTTAAATTTTGCTTGTATGCCATGTTTGGCATATCGTATAACCGAATTGATAAGTTTCTAAAATGTGATTTATCTTGATCAGTGTTTGATAGATATAGTATATTATATAAATTTATATAGTCAATTTTAATCAACTTTATTTTATACTGTTTGTTACAATATTATTAATCAAGCATTCATTGCCTTGATTACACTTTATATTATTTGTTCTTATCTTATCAGGTAAACTCTTACATTAGTTGGGTGTTAAATATCTCATGCTCAAGTATTTGAAGGGCAATTCATCTTAATATATTTACCAATCAAAACATCAAAACAAAAGATTATGTTGCTTAATCTTTCATTTTCCTTCAAATCAAACAATGAATTTATTTACATACCTCTTAAGGGTATGATTGGATGAATAATTGAAGGAGTAACAAAAAATGGAATGATCAAAATGAGTTGAATTTATATTTAAATTTTTCTTTTAATGTAAAATTGAATGACAAAGAAGGGATATAAAGCTTCTTCTTTTCCGTCCAAAACATTAATGTTGTTCACCCTTCAAATTGAAGAGTTAATGATAGAATAGAATAATATAGAAAATTATATTACTAATATACTCTTATCTTGTTAATTATAATTATTATTATATCCAAGTGAAATATTTTACCTTCATCATCACTGTTATTATTATTGTTTTTGTTGTTATTATTATTATTATTATTTGCATAATTTTGAAGATTGAGATCAATATTCTTACTATTTTTTGTTGGTTTACTTACATTGTAATCGCCAACATAACTAAAAATATAATAAATATATAATATCTAGTGACAAATTTAATAATAAAATTTTATAAAAGTCTTTTAAATTCTATTTAAAATTTTCTTTTCATGAACTCATCGCCACAAAATAAAAAATCTCTCACTCATTTACAATCATAATCATGTATCATGAATTCAACAATAAAAATATTATTAATCATGTATTTAAATTATAAAGATAATATTAAAAAAAATAATTTATGAATCATTCTATTCTATTAATTTTATTGTAACTTTCAAACAAAAATTGAAGAAGTCTCTACTTTCTTTTATTAAAATTCTCAAATAATACACTAATTCCAATCCTTCTATCCCACTTCATTCTATTCCATGTCATTCCATTAATCATTATTTCATTCCATCTTCTTAAAATCTCCCAAACAAAGCCTAATGCAAACTAGAATGCACTTTGAAGCAGATCATGAAGGAATGTGGATGGTCTACATTTCTAATACAAATCTGCTCTCGCATGCACTTTTACGCTACAATTATGAATTGTAGAGTAATACAACTGTTTGCTTGTGCCCATGAATATTTGTAATGAGTAAATTATAAACTCCTCGTGTATGATTTGCAACAAAAATTAAGGTCACGTATCTTGGATGTTGTTTGCGTTTGAGCTATTTGTTTTTTTTTTTTTTTTTGTGAACAATTTTAAGAAGTACTTCTACTAATTCGTGTTTATTTAAAATTTTGTTCTCATTCAAGCCCATGTTGCTACGGTGATATCCAATTATTTTTTATTGACTAAGCTAATCCATTAGAGAATTTTTTTTTTCCCATTAATTCTTGTGTATTGCAACACCAAATTTTATTTACTATCAAATTCTAGATAACGGACACCATTTTACCGTGTCAAATGTTAACAGTAAACTCAATAACTGAGTCAATCTTAAAGCAATGTTCAAAGGTAATAAAAGTAATACAACAGATTAAAGGAATTTTATTACAACAACATGAAAACTAATCAATTTCTGCTTGAAAATTTTAAATCGGAGCAACGTTAAAAAAATAATAACAAATAAGAAATAAATCACGGCATGCCCCCCTCACGTGCAACGCAGCCTCGTCCTCGTCAATAGAAGTAAACGAGGCATCTCTTATCTCTGTAAACATCTAAGATAGAGCCATCCGGGCCCACACCCACATCACAGTTGGCATGCATCCGATGGCGCTTGCTTTCCCACGTCGATATCTTAAATCTGATCGTAGCCGTCAAATCAAAACGGAACGCCACGCTCCCTCTCGCCCTATCGCCCCTGAACTCCGTCCAACGCTCGCTCCTCACCTTTAACTTGGCCCCACTCAGGACGCCGTCCACCACCGTCGTATTCTTGGGCTCTTGGTAAAACGGAAAAAGCAGAGGCGTCGACCCGATTTTCTGGTCCTTATAATAAACCGACCCGCTCATGTCCTCGTAATAAATCCCGATGTTCTGGTTCGAGTTTCGGGCCGTTGCGTTGAAGCCTATCCGGGCATTTTTGAACCCGGATGTGTTGTTCAGACCCGAGACGGAAAACCCGTGGATATGGATTCTGGGTCGATGCGGGCGGAGGCTGATCCAGAGGACGAAGGTGATGACGCCAAGAATTGTGAGAAGACCCAGGAAAGTGGCGCATATAAGTTTGGAGATTCGGGTCGTGAGGCTATCTCGGACCCGCTGGACGTAGTATCGGGTCGGGTGGTGGCGCTTACCGTGGGTCGGAATGCGGTCGTTGCCTGGCATGGTGGGTTTGGAGTTTTGACGAGGGACAGAGGCATTTTATGCAGGGAGGATTTGGAAGATGAAGAAGAAGGTGGTGGAGAGGAGAAGGAATTCGTGCTTGGTGGAGAAAGAAAAGAATAATCTTTCTGTATAATTCCTTAGTTGTGTAGTTTTCTTCTTCTCATTCAGTGGGAGATTATTGTGCAGATTCTTGGTAGGCTCGGATAAATTGCTCGATGCATGTACTATCGTTAAATTAAAAAAAATAAATTTATCAATTTCAATAATTAGGAGTTACCAATAACTCAATTTTAAAAGGTAAATTATTGGATTTTATTGTAGGTTATTTTTGGAATAATCTGAAATATTGATTATCAACATGCAATTTTATTTAATTGTAATTTGATTATTTTTAGATTTTAAAAGGTATAATTTAAAAAAAAATTTACTTTTAAATTTTTAATTAAGCATAATATGTAAATATTCCGTTTTTGAATATTTATTTGAGATATAATCTAAAAATATTTTATTTTTAATACCACTTTAATAGAAAATAAATTTCAGTATTTGTTTATAAATATGAGAGTCCTTAACTTTATTTTTTATTTTAAAAATTTATTTTGTTTACACAAAAAAATGTAATGGCTATCATATTTATTTTATACATACATATATATATATATATATATATCTTAATTATTTATTGTACTCATGTATACATAGATTCTCCAAATTTTATTATGTAAATTTGTGTTATATTAAATGACTTTTAAATCAGATTGCTTTGGTTTATTAACTTTCACAATGTGAAGCAAGAGTACTGATACCAGTATCAAATTATGAAATGCGATCACGTGAGAAAAGATACATATCAAATGTGCAACACTTTACACTTTTAATATCAATTTTTTTGGGCAAAAGATGCACAATCAAAGGATAGTTAGGATTTGAATGTCTTTAATCGCATATTACATATGCTTTGAAATGGCTTCATAAAGATTGACAGTTGATAATTTCACGAGGTCTTTAAGCCACGCTACCTGTCGCCTCCAGATCACATTTAGTTATTGGAAAAATTCTTGGAGGTGGTTTAAAAATTATTTTTTTATATTTTAATATATTTTTTAAATTTAATATTAATAAAAAAATAATATTTTATTATCTCAAGTTACTGAAAACTCTTTAGTAACTGAAGATAATCTGAGTTTCTATCTGTCTCATGTATAGTTGAAATAAAATTATGGGATATTAAATTATAAAAAATATTTACGTGTTATCTTTTAATTAGTATCAAAGGTTGACGATATTGAATTTGTTCTTACTTATATCTATGGTTTTTATACCAACAATTTAAAAAAAAAAAGATGAAAAGGAGAGGAGAAAATAAAGGTTGACAGAGAAGCTTAAAATATACATGGTGCAAAGGTTTCGTAGGATGTCGAAAAAAGTATATGCAAATTTTGGTTAAGAAATGTAGGATCCACAAACGTACGTATATTACTTTCCAATACTTGAGCCAAGCATCGCGATCAACGCGAACAGCTTTTAACCCTGGTCACTTATTTGTTCATTCATTTTTCAATATTAGTTGTCTGTCTTATATATATATATATTAAGAGGTAAATAATAAATTATTTTTAATTAATAAAATTAATTAATAGGCATTTATTGTAACAATGATAATAAATACTGACAAACTAATTTCATTAATTAAAATTTATTTATTACACTTAATAATAAATTAACTTTAATTATATATATATATATACTATAACATTGTTTACATATTTTTTTTATTGGACTTTAAGTTATCAGATTAAAACAAATTATTAATTGTGATATTGAAGATTCCAAATGGAAACATTTTGTTTAATAGAACAACTAAGCTTCATGAATGTGATATTCTGTCTTGATAAAATTACCAACTTATTTTAGTTGTCAAAGTGGGTTAACTCGACTCATTCGAATTGATTTACTCGAGTTGGTGGGTTAACCATAAGATAGTGGGTTGAAAGTCTCAACTCACCCTACCTGGTGGGTTAAACGAGCTGACCCATTTAACCCATCAAAAAATTATAAAAATAAAAATAAAATAAAAAATTATAAAAATTTAAATGTGACTTTTTTTTAAACATATGTCTTGTTTAATTAATTAATTTCTATATCAATATAAATAAATAAATAAATAACTAGATAAAATACAAGTTTAAACAAATTAAAACAAGTAGAGTAATCTAATAATTCAATAATTCATTAATAATAAGAATATAATTATGAGCAGAATATTTAAATATGACAAATTACAAAATAATAAAGATAACACAATACATATATTATGATTAATTTTTTTAAATAAAAAAGTGCAGTGAATTAAAATACTAAACTGAGTAAGTAAAAAATTTTAAAAAAAATAGATAATTTATTTAACTTATTTAACCTATAAACTATTTTATTTAACCTACGAGTTAAATGAATCGAATTAATAAAAATATATTAAATAAGTTATAAAAAAAAATTTTCAACTCAACCTAAATAAGTTAAACGGGCTCTCAACCTATCAACCCACCACCTCTTATATGAGTTTAACAGGTTCGAATGGCTCTACTTTTATATAGTTATCAATCAGCTTAATCATCGTGGCATCAAAGCCTCCTGCTCAGATCATGTCTTCCGCTTCGTCCACCTCTATTCTCTCTTCCTCTACTTCCAAGACCAACACTGTTGCCTTCAACCATGCTATCTCTGTAAAGTTAGGCGATAAGAACTATCTACTATGGCGACAGCAGGTTCTCGTCGCGATTCGACGTCACGACCTTCAAGACTTCATCTATGGTAAACAAATTCCATATCGATTCAGCTCTGAAGTAGATATTGCAAGTGGAAAAGTTTCTGAGTCAGCTACTTTTGTCATGGTTACTCTCGTAGATGGCGCAAGGAACGCTAACTCGTCTCGTTGGCTGCACTCGATCACATCGAGCTTGGCGGAGGATTCAGGACTTCTTTGAATCTCATACCAGAGCAAAAGTACATTAGTACAAGACGGAATTACGGAGTACTCAGAAAAGCTCGAGAACGATCACCGAGTATTTGCTTCGGATTAAGGCTCTAGTTAACGTGCTAGCATCGATTGGGAGTCCAAGTTCAGAAAAGGAACACATAGAAGTTGTTCTTGAAGGATTGCCGAAGGAGTATGAAACCTTCGTCACTCTGGTAAATGCTTAAAAAGAACCATATTCCATTAGTGAAATTGAGTCTCTTCTTCTGTCTCAGGAAATTAGAATCGAAAAGCACACTAAAGCCATTTCATCATCTGAGCCTGTTACTATAAATCTAACAAATACTCAAAATACTCAAACTACTGTTGCTGCTAAATCTGATTTACCTGCTACTCAGTATGCTTATTTCAGTCCTTCAACACAACCGTTTTGAGGTTTCAGAGGAAATAGAGGAAGAGGCAGACAAAGAAGTGGAAGGAATGGAGGACGTTACTCTGTTGTATGTCAAGTCTGTAATAAGCCAGGCCATCCTGCCTCAACATGCTACTATCGTTTTGACTACAACTTTCAACCTTCTTCACAACCTTTCTATAATTTTTCTCATCATCAGAACCCTATGCAGCAGCAACAATATATACCTCCAGTGTAGCAGTCAAGTTTTTCCACGAGCATACCATCTTTTCAAGCAAATCTGACTTATTCTCAAAATGTTCCTTCTGCAGTCCTAAATTTACATCAGAATTCTCAGCTAACTTATAACTGAACTACAATGAGTTATCAAATCACAGGCTTCCATGATAACTCTAGCTACAATACTGGTTTACCATATGAAACTTCTTGGTACCCTGACTCTGGTGCATCAGCACATGTGACTCCCAATGGTGACAATTTGGCTAACAGTAGCAAATACAGTGGTGCAGAGCAAGTTTACATTGGAAATGACTCAGGTTTGCAAATTTCTCACTATGGAAATTCTGTCTTATCCTCATCTTCTAACCCTAACATTTCGCTTCAATTGAATAATTTGCTACATGTACCTTCCATAACCAAGAATCGCATAAGTGTATCCAAATTTGCAAAAGACAATAATGTCTATTTTGAGTTTAGATCTAACTCTTGCGGTGTAAAGTCTCAGGTGTCCAACCAAGTGCTGCTAGAAAGGACACTCACCTCTGAAGGACTCTATTGTTTCAACAATCTGCAGATCAAATCCAATGGTTCCACTTTCTCTTCAAGACCAAGTTCTTTCTCTCTTCTAACATCAGCTTCAAATTTTTTGAAATCTCCATCAAAAACTTCATCACAGATCTCATCTACTATGTCCTGTACACCTTGTTCTGTTACTCCCTCACCTAAGAGTTTTGTTTCACACAATAATCGATGTATGCCAGACTAATATTGATGTATTAAATGACGTTTCTGAATTTTCTCTCTGGCATCAGAGATTAGCACGTGCTGCAATAGCTACTGTTCATGATGTATTAAAAACTTGTAATATGAAAGTTAGCAATAAACTTCCTGTCGTGAAGGAAAGAGTCATAAACTCCCTTGTCCTTCTTCTTTATCTGTTTATACTGAACCACTACAACTAGTTTACACTGATGTTTGAGGGCCTGCACCATGTAGCTCCACCCAAGGATCATTGTACTATGTTGCCTTTGTAGATGCTTTCTCAAGATATACTTGGATTTACCCTTTAAAATAGAAATCTGATGCTTTAAGTGCCTTTATTACATTTAAAACCATGATTGAGTTACAAGTAGGCCACAAAATCAAGTCACTCCAATCTGATAATGGAAGAGAATTTCGTTCTTTCCAAAAATATCTCCTTCAACATGGTATTATTCATAGACTTACTTGCCCTTACTCACATTAACAAAATGGAACCATAGAATGAAAACACATGCATGTTGTTGAAACAGGGTTGTCTCTTCTGTCTCAGGCTGGGTTATCTCTTGCACATTGGGAGGATGCTTTCATCACTTCTGTTTTCATCATAAATCGACTTCCCACAACAGTAATAGGTAATGACACTCCTTTACACAAGTTCTTTGATATTCATCCTGATAACTCTTTTATAAAAGTCTTTGGTTGTGCATGTTATCCTCTTCTTAGACCATATAATTCACACAAACTATCTTTTTGCTCAAGTAAGTGTATTTTTCTGGGGTATAGTCAACCATAAATGATATAAATGCTTGTCTAGTTCAAAGAAAATTTATATCTCAAGAGATGTTCAATTTGATGAAACTAAGTTTCCTTCTAAACTGAAATCTTCTTCCTCTCAGTTAAATGGTTCCAGCTCTAGAGTGTCATCTGTTTTTCCATCTGGTTTAATCCCCACCCTTTCTTCCAATTTTTCTAGTGAAGATTTGCATACAAGAGCCATTACAGGTAACACTTCTGCTGCTCATTTTACTGTTCCAAAAGAAGCTTCAGATTTAGTGCCTTTATGTACAAACAGTGTACAACTAGTTTTTCCTGTACAACCAGAAAATACATCTAATAACAGCACTCATAATTTTATTGATGTTCTTAGCCCTGTAGCAAATTCTGTGAATGATCTCAATCCTGTAGCTACTGCTTTGCAACCTGTACCCTCACGTCACAAGATTACAAAGGCAAAGAATGGTATCTTCAAACCAAAAAAATTTCGTGTTGCAGTCACTCCGACAGATCCATTTATTGCCTTACAAGATGATAATTGGAAGGGTGCTATGATAGCTAAATATCAAGCATTGCAGAAAAATCATACTTGGAGTTTAGTACCTTTGCCTCCTGGTAGACAAGCAATTGGATGTAGATGAGTTTTTAGAATAAAAGAAAACTTTGATGGGACTATTGCCAAGTATAAAGCAAGATTAGTGGCGAAAGGCTTCCATTGAGAGTATGGTTATGATTACACTGAAACTTTTTCCCCTGTAATTAAACCAGTTACAATTTGTACTGTACTGTCTCTAGCTTTGTCAAGTGGCTGGAAAGTTTTTCATAGTAACGTTAATAATGCCTTTTTAATTGGGACTTTGGAGGAGGACGCCTATATGACTCAGCCTCAAAGCTTTGAGCATCATGACAAAAGTTTAGTTTGCAAGCTTCACAAAGCTCTTTATGGTTTGAAACATGCTCCAAGGGCATGGTTTGAAATGTTGGAAGCTACCTTACACAAGTTTGGTTTTATTTCTTCAAAGTGTCATCCTTCTCTTTTTGTGCGGATATCTTCCAATAGTTGTACATATGCTCTGGTTTATGTAGATGATATTCTACTTACAGGGAGCTCCACTGATTATGTTCATCAGCTCAAGACTCAACTAAATGATAAATTTGCTCTAAAAGATCTTGGAGAATTAAACTATTTTCTTGGCATTCAAGTAAGTAAGTTGTCTGATGGTGTGATTTTGTTGTCTCAAAAGAAGTATGTTTCAGATTTGTACAGAAAGCTCAAATGCAAGACTCAAAGAGCTTACCTAGTCCCATGGTTGTAGGGTTGAAGCTGTCCAAAATAGGATCCATTCCATTTACTGATCCTCAGCTTTATCGTTCTATAGTTGGTGCATTACAATATGTCATAATTACAAGACCAGAAATTTCATTTAGTGTAAATAAAGTTTGTCAATTCATGCAGGAGCCACTTGAATCACACTGGAAAGTAGTATATGGGATACTGCGCTACCTGAATGGTACCTTGTCTCATGGTTTAGTGCTGTCTAAATTGAATAGCTTTGCTTTTAACTGCCTTTATTGATGCAAATTAGGGCAAATGACACAGATGATAGAAGTTCAACTTCTGGGTTTTATGCTTTCTAGGAGATAATTTGATATCTTGGGGAGCTAAGAAGCAAAATGTGGTTGCTCGCTCTAGCACAGAAGCTGAGTACAGAAGTGTGGCAAATGTAACAGCAGAAGTAATGTGGATTCAAACCTTGTTAAATGAGCTGCAATACCATCATAAAGCATTGTTCCTACAATTCACTGTCACAACCTAAGTACTGTTTTATTAAGTCACAATCCTGTTTTGCACAATAGAACTAAGCACATGGAGTTGGATGTTTTCTTTGTAAGAGAAAGGGTTGTAAAGAAACAATTAAAAGTATGCCATATTCCTTCCATGGAACAGGTTGCTGATTTGTTTACCAAGCCCTTGGCACAGTCTAGATTTGAGTACCTCCGAAATAAACTTATAGTGTGTGATTCTGAAATGCTGACCCACACCTAAGTTTACGGGGATATGATAGCAGTATATCAGTTTCTACTGTGAATACTCATCAATATAGATATATATATATATATATATACACACACACGAAACTCTCGGAGAAAACATTAATTAAGAGTATATTCAAACGTACATTTTTTGAGTGTGTAGGTACTTTCACATCATTTCACTTCATCTAGTGTAAAACTTCAAATCTCACTATATATTACAAACTTTGTATCAATATGTTATCCAACTAAAAACAACTATTGCAATGTCTTCCACAAAACACTAATAAAATCTCAGAATTCTCTTAGGTAACGGCTTATTATCTAATCTCTCTTGATTATTGTTGTCTTCCCATTGAATTAAGTTTTCAAAACACGTATAAAGACACCTGTAAAGTATATCGGCAATGTAATTAAACTAAGTAATCCATCTGAAAGTACTTTTCTTGTACATCGAAAGTGTTAATTAAATTTATGCCTACAAAGTAAATTATCTTACCGTGATTGTAAGAATCTAACAGTCTCTTGCGATGATTATACAAAAAGTTTCCCACATCATTAATTACTATAAAGTACTCCAATATTTTTTTAATTGAAAAGAAGATACTACAATATATTTTTATGAGTATACTTTTTGAGGATAGAATATATGGAATCTGGATTCTTTGTTGTACAGTAAGGGATGCCATAATTTCTTAGAGTTTTAAAATGATTGTGCAATCTAAAATGACTGCGCGCAAGGATAAAAATAACATTGAGTTACCTTCAAAGCTGTTGCATTGCAAGCAAACACAGACATTCCTTTCAGTGCACAAGGTAAATGAGCTTGTGACAAAATATGCAGAGTGTCCATTTTTCTATATTTCTCTTTCACAATGAATGTTGCTTGGAAGTTTTTGTCTTACAGAGACTACTTGTTCTGAAGATTATTTCGCTCTAGCTCAGCTTGTGATGATAATGAATGGTTGGCTCAAACTTCTAGGAGAAATGGAATAAGACCAAATTTTTATTCTCAATTGATATATTTTGTGCTCTTGCATGCATTCTCTATATGAAGTTTGGCTTTTTTGTTGCAGATTATGCAGACATTAACGATTAGGGAATTTGGGCGCAAAATAAAATGGAGTCATGTTATTGTTTTCACAAACATTCAGTGTTTTTCAATTAACATGTAATTAAATATTAAATATTAAATCATATATTATTAAAATATTTTATGATTAATAATTGATAAGTTTAATTAATAAAACTATTAAAATAAAAAATAATAACATTTTGTATTTAATAATATTTAGTAATTAATTACATCATACCATAATTAAAGAATCTATTATCTATATATAAAGTAGGCTTGTCTTATCTATATATATAAGAAGCTCCTGATCAAAATCTTACTCCTCCTATAATGGTTTTTACCTTCCTCGTACGTGTATCAATAATTTTTTAAAATGTCTAATTATTCATTGTTAACAAGAAAAATAATAAAGTAGTTAATTAATTAATTAATTAATTAATCATTTCTTAAATCAAGAGTTTTTGAATTATGATAATTTTTTTTGAGTGAACGAGAAAATTAATAAATTAAGTAACCACTACTTAAATCAGAATTCTTGAAGTTCATACTTTTGATAACTTTTTAGAATGAGTGAGAAAATTAATAAATTAATTAACTATCTCTTAAATTTAAAATTCTTGAAGTTCAGACTTTTTTTAAATTAACGAGAAAAATAACAAATTAATTAATTAAATTTCTCTTAAATTTTTTATTAAGGGATTACAAATATAATTTGACATAATCTAAAATTTAAAAAAAAAAATTATATGGTTGAATGACTTATGATGTTCTCCTCTCGATAAGATCATTGTTTTTATTTCTCCATCACCAATTTCACATAATTAATCTTATGAGTTTTCTCTAAATTATTATATTTTCATTACATCATAATATATTACTAAATTTAATATTTTTACTAACACTTACAAATGCCATTAATTTGAAATATATTGACATATAATAAAATTAATTAATTTTTTGAAACTCGTATAACACTCGAATAAATAAACTAATATATACGACGTTCTCCAAACATAAATCATCACTCAATAATGTGGCCCAACCGAAAGATGGAAAATATACGAACTTATTAAATCTCCACTTTCCAGTAATAATATTCTTAATCCTTTCCTCTTTTTTAAAAAAAAAATGCCATCATAAATACACACCGGCCATTGTTTAGTTACACCCAAAAATATAAATTAAAAATTATTCAAAAAAAAGAAATATGTCTATTCATGCAGTGCCTTTTGCTTTTAACGTTGAATTTCAATTATTATTTTTGAGTTTTGAAGCTCCCCACCTTAAAGAGACGAATATTCTTTTCGTGCACTCTTGTGCTTGGCCTTATATACCTGGCCAGTAACATCAAACCACGTGTCATGTTCATCATCGTGCAGAGACCTTTGCTTATTATAAGAGTTAGACGCATCAAATATGTTCAACAAAGGAGATAATGAAAGCCAATATAAGAAATTCATGGGTTTGTTTGGTTCCATGATATACCCCACATCAATGAGTCCAAATGCCTTATATTTCTTTAAAAATATAAAAATTTAACCATTAGTTTTAAAAAAAATACGTAATCCGACAATTTAAATTAAACTTAATAATTTCACACGATAAAAAATTTTAAATTTTGATTTAATAATTTAAATATAAATGATGTACGATCTAATAATCCATAAGCCTACTTTAAATACGGCTAAAAATTCAAACCACACGTCAATGTAATTAATATATATACCTATTGTTACAACCTATTCAACTAGTAGTTCTTATTATTAATTTTCAAACATACAAGCATGTGTTGGTATAGTGGGATGGTGGTGAATCTATTGCTAGTGTTAAAGTTTTCGATGTTATGATTACTTCCACCCACTTTCTTTCTTTGTTTCAGCATCGATCCTCTGTATGAAACAAAGATGTTTTCGTTTTTGTTTTCTCTTCCTTTTGGGGACCATGGTTTGGATTTTGAATATTTAGGAGTTTGATAATTGATACACGAGTATTTGGATTTTGATATTATATTTAATTTATTGTTATCTTACAAGTTTTATTTTATTACATATAAGTTATCACCCCTATTATATCATAGCAAAATTACTAGTATGTTATTAATTATGCCTAAACTTTCTAGTATCCATCTTTAAGATTGATGAGGATATGATGTTAAGAGTTAAATTAATTATTACCCTGTCTCTTTATAATTCATCACTCCTCCTTACTCCCAAAATCCTATGTCTTTTCTACCAAAAAAAAAAAAAAAGAATTTAAGTCACATGGCTTCTCTATCTTTTTCATAAATATACACAAATATTTCTTAAAATTTAAAGATGACTAAAATGTCTTTAACAATATGTAATAGTGATTTCTTTAATCAAAATTTAACTCATTAAAAATATATTTAACATTTCTATTTTATTTTTGTATTAAAAATCATAAATTTAATTTATTCTAAAATTGAATTAAATTTTATGAAAATCTATTAAATTTAATATACATGTTATTTGTTAAAAAATAATTTGTGAATATGTTATTTGTTCTTAATAAATTTTATTTTTTATTCAATGTACTTTTACAATTTGGTAAATGTAAAAATTATTATATATTGATCAGATTTATATTTGATTAATATTTTTTTAATATTTTATCAGTAACAAATATAAAGATATTTTAATCAAGATTGATGTACGTAATTGTAGTTTATTTTTTAGTTCAATGTACTTTTTAATTTCAGTAGATCAAGATTGTGAAATTTTTCGTATGAAAGAAAAGTATCATTTGTATTTTAATATCACTGAAATTAGTAATTTATCCAAAATTTAAAATACCAGTCTACCACATGCTTTTGAAAAAGTAAAATTCGTAGTGATATTAGAATCATCTCCAGAATTCATTTTTTTTTCTTATAGAAAAATAAATGTGGTCACGTACATTAATTTGCGGTGGTATTTGAACCGACCAAATTGCATGCGGACCAAACATAAAACATGACAACATCTTATTGCCGTCCATATTGTTTAATGAATTAATGAACAAATTAATAAAAAAAAAAAAGTCATAAATTGTTTATATATATATATATATATATATATGAAACTCACATGGAAACCATATAAGGCTGAGAAGATAAAACTTTTGCTTATACAGATGGAAGCTAGTGGATGTGAAGTAGAAAACAAAAGCAAGTGGATTATTGTGTAAACCATGATACACATGCATTTTGCATATGCTTCATTGTACTTTTTCACTTTTTGTTTCCATTATATGCAGTATTATATAAATTAATTAAGGCATGGCTATTATCCCTCTTGGCCTTTCTAAATGGTCTGTTTATTAAAGGGGAAATTATTAATTAAGCAACACATGATCGATCCAAAATGGCGATATTAAAGTATTGACCCTTGATTCACAAAAGAAAAAATAATTTTTATTTTATCTATTGGAAGGAGAAAAAAGAAAAGAAAAAAGTATTTCATATGCTTTTATATATATATATATATATATATATATGAATGAAGATGAACATAAAGGTGAAAGAATCTTAAAGGTTATTATCCAAACCTTTTTAATGATCAGAATTAGTGATCAATGATGTCAAGTATGATTAGTTTTATTAATATGATCTCTAATAATAGGCTTCTAATTACTTGAAAGCTTTTTTTCAACTAAAAGTGAGAAGAAAATGAAAGTTTAACATAATTTATGTTGAAATGGTCAAATGAAGCGTATGACGTAATTAATTAGTCTGAAAATAAATTTAAGAGAACTAGCTTTAACAATGTAAAATTGTACGCCCTCAATTACGATCATCCAAGAAAATAACTTAAGTTGAACAAAATGATAAATATATATTTTTAATGATGGTAATGGTAAAACAAAAAAAAAACTCATTTGTATTATAATATCTCTTTTATCTAACCATAAATTTTGTCATGGGAATATAGTTGTACTAATAGAATCTATTGAAGCAAGTTAATCCTAAAATTAACTTTTTCAAAGATAGAAGGAAAACCTTTCCTTACATATAAATAGTTTTGATAGTTAAGTTAAAAGTGTGACCATGGATTTTAAGTTCCATATTAAATAAATCTAAAACCTTTAAATTTGTATAAGTGAAGATTCATAATTTCACACCACATATCAAATAAGAATATTAGAAGAAAGCAAGTGCTATTAAATAATATTTATAGCACGTGTGTATTGAATTAAAATAGATCCAAGGAATTTTATTTTTAATCTATTTTCATATTTTATTATTCATTTCATTTATTTAACTATGTTTAAATTTTAAATGTTTAGAATTTATTAAAAAAACACATTTCTTTTGTTCAAAGTTATAACGACTATTAATTTTTAGAAGAACACAACTCTTTGAATTCTTACATCATACTATAAATAAGATTCTAAGCAAATTAGAAAAAAAAAAATCCTCCTCTTTCCTTCAAAAAGTTTTTGAGTGATTTTAATTGTTGTTTGTAAATCTCTGTAAATCTTAAGAGTAATTTGTTATATATCATGTTCAAACATGATGGGACAAATATCATCTTAAAAAAAGTGTAATAAATACACATTTTTTAGCAACATTTTCATCTTCTATATTTACTAAATATATAACCCTAAGAGTATGCTTTGATGGATTGCTGAAGATAAAATGATTTACAAATTAAATGATAAATTAGACAAATTTATGTTGTGAGACTTTTTGAATGGAATAGAATGATTAAGAAAGATCAACACCAGGACACTATCTTTTAATTGAAAATTCAATTCTTTTTTTTTCTTTTCCCTCCATGGGATTTGCAAGGGAATAGAACAACATTACCATCCAAATCACAGCTACACATCTATATCTTCACACAGTGGTGGGTGAGATTCTTTCATAAAAATAATGTATAAAAAATTATTGTAGTCTCCTAATAATTTTTATTTTTAATTTGATCTATTATTTATTAGTTTATTTTTAATTTAATCGTTAACTAATTTTTATTTTTAATTTAATTTTTCACTTATTAAAACATTACTATTTTGAATTCATTTTCAATTTGGTAACTTACTAATTTAGACTAAATTTACTAATATTCAAAGTGGCAAGGAACCAAAAGTAATAACATTAGAATAAGTAAAAGATTAAATTAAAAGTGAAAATTAATAAGAGACTTATTTGAGGATCAATTGTTAGATAAGAGAGGTCAATAATATTTACTATAATAAATAAATTAATAAATCATTTCACTTATCTTTATTACAACCTTTTAAACACTTCATTCACACGAACTTCTATTTCACTTTTTACAATTTTATTCCTCTATGAGTCATTTTATTTTACAATCTCCTAAATTCAGAAACATCATCTAAAACATTAAAAGAGGTTTCTATGGCTAAGGAAATTACCCTACAGAGATATTTTCAGAAATATTTGAGAGCAAAAATGGGTTGTGTACTTGAAGCAGAAAACGAAAATGATAGAACTATCATCTCAATTCTCATGTTCCACATTTTGTTTATAAATGGATCTCTGCAGGTTGCCATATAAATTAGAGGAAGTCACAATTTGAGAGACAAACTATGAAAGCTCCATGGCTGCACATAAGATGGGAACCAACCTCTTATTTGTCTTAGCTTGTTGTTTGGTTAAACTTATATATTTGGATTGGCGATAGATTGACGTAATTTTAAATTAATTTAATTTTTAAAATTAATTTTGATTAAATATAATTTTACATCTTCTGTTATTTATAGTTAAAAAATTTTATTTTAAAATTGATTTTTATTATTTATATAGTTCATTCAATACAAAAGTAATTATTTTTTATTTTTATGCAAATAAAGTTTAAAAGAAAAAATTAATTTAAAAAAAATTAAATATCAAATTAAATTATAATACTTATCAGGTAAACCTCTATTTATGCGCACAAACATGGCTTCGAATTTTTTAAACGTAAACGTATTAGTTATAATTTAACATGTTAAGCTCAAAAACGATCTTTTGCAGCTGTAATTATCAAACATTATCAGTGATTGCTCGCTTAATTAAGCATCCTTTGACTTAACTAATTAATTAATTACAAGGGTAAATTTGGGAACTAGCTAGATATACAGTACTGTTGTGTCACGAGAAGCACAAATAATCATATTCAAAGCTATGAGCTTAGCTAGCTAATCACACTATGCATGGTACAACGCGTATTAATCGGTGATTTGTGTTGCTATTTAAGTAATTAATTAATTGATTAATTTATTAATGTTTGTGTGGGAAATGCATATGAATCCAATGCCACGCCTATTGAGATTCTTTATGGTTATTAGAAGTATTAATTTAACATTTAATATTAAAAGAAATGCGCAATTTAATATTTTAAATTAAAATTAAAAACTACCAAGTGCAATTCAAAATTCTTAATCAAGCAAAGAAACTCTTGAAAATCCACTGAGTCTCAGCCAACATTATGCCTTTCATTTCCATTAATCAAATTTATTTAATATTTTACTATAAAAGTGGATTTAATAACAATCAAATTTAACGTAAAAATCAATTTATATATTTGTCAATAACTAATATTTAATTCACTAAAGTACTAGCATGCTGCAGAAGTTGAATGACACTATGGATCATTCTAGTAGATTCAATTTTCAGAAGCTGGTGAAATCTGTGGTTTCTGAAAAGCATGAAGCTTTCACACATATTCTGTTGTTTATCTGTGCCTATTCTTTCTCATAATATACTCACAAAAAATATGTGAATCTGACCCAATTTATTTCCATATCCTCAAATACTCAATTTTATGGCATCATTGACTAAATACACAATTCTTTAATTTTCCTATGGTACACATCCAATATTTCCTACTTTTTACTTTTCTCAGAAATTCTCCCATTGATGTTAAAAAATAATTTAAGCCATAAGCAGCAAGAAAAATATAAACTTTATTAGCAAATATTATCAAAGAGTTCATAAATGCTTTTTAAAATTTTTTGTGATGATGATGATTGTTGTTGTTGTTGTTATTATTATTATTATGAAGATTTAAATGCATATTCAGAAACAGAGTTAAAGGGCAAAATAGAGATTTACAAGCTCTAATATCTATACTTTATTATGTAGTCAATTTTACCAAAAAGGAGGTGTTACATCCTCTGAATTATTCTCAAAAAATAAAAAGTACAGACTATTTTATTTATTTCTATTATTTCTTTATATGGAATCATGGAGAGGGATCGATTCATGTACTGGGATTCGATAGAATTTAAAAATAAAAGATACACTGATTTCCAACCCAAAGAAAAAAAAAATCCTCTGAAATATAAACTAATTAATGTATAATTAAAATGGATAATTCCATTGCTGTCATGTCGCTCACCAAAACTAGCTTATTTGACATTTTTGCCAGATGTTACATTATCGCAGAATTATTAGGTACGACGTATAATTCTCAATGTTTCTATCAGATTATAAATTTAGATAAACAATCCTATTACATGAAAGAGAATTTATTATTAATATAATTAATCATGTAAGTAGAGAGAAGTTAATGAAACATTTTTAATAAAATTAACGACAATATTAATTTTTAAAAATATTCTTATATTTTCTGGGATTATTTGGCAATTGAAACTATCTTAATTGATTTATTTTTCCTCCATCTCACACTTTTTATGTTCTAAAAATTTCCCAATTTTTTAATTACTGAATTAACCCATTATGAGAGGATTAAACCATGGATCCAATTCACCAATTTTTTATTTTTTTTGGCCAATTTTGTAACAATGGTGACGGAAAATAGGGTAAAAGAAAGAAAAATATTTATATGCAATTAGCTATATTTTTAAAATTAAAATTTTTATTTAAAAAGTAATAATTGTATGATTATATAAAAGTAACCTAATCAAGTATATTTTTGTACATAAATATATAATTTTTATACTTTATTATCTACCACATAATTATTTTTATAAAAAAATTATACATATTTCCATTTTATCAAATAAGCTAATAATAACTACATAGAAAAATAAACTACACCTGAATTTAGCTTAAAGGATAATCACAGAGGTTCTAGTGGACCCTTGTGTGATCCTCATTAGTCATCAGTTTAAAAGATTTTAAATACGTAGTTATCTGATAAACGTTACAGTCGAGTGTGTGTAGAGAAAACTAAAAAATCTCATCATCTATATATACATGTGTGTATGTGTGTGTGTGTGTGAGACACAGAAAGACCCTCTGAAATTTCCAACCCTTACCACTGCTGCTACTTCTTCCTCCTCTCTCTCTCTCTCTCTATTTGTCTCGTTCTCTTTTCATCTTCCTCATCATTTCTTTTTGTATCTGTTCTTCCGTCCAAGAAAATCAGTCCTCCTAATCCGACAAAAAAGCAGAGTAGTTATATGTTAGTTCATCCACGAGAATATTATTTTCCCGAGAAACAAACAAGCTTCATACTGGGTTCTGTTGGCTTCTCGTTGATGCCAGCTTCTGGAAGATGAAAGAGTAAAGACCCAACTTTTGAAGAAGACGACCTTATCAAGTGGGTTCTCGGAAGAAATTTCTGGGTTATCGTTCACGGTATTTGTTCGTACGATTAATACATCAGTTTTGACTTCTTTTTCTGCTTACCTACTCCTTTGAAAGCGATGGAAATGGCGGAAATTCCAAAGTTGGTGAGAATTCGTTTTCTGGGTTCTCTTAATTATCTTCAATCTCCTGACTGTTCCATTGAATTTCTGGGTATTTCTTCTTCAACTCCAAAAGTTCTGTTAGCAGATCCTTCATAACTCTGTTTTTCTCTGTTTTTGTAGGATTCAAATTTTTCTTCTTCTTCTTCGTCTTCACGCGAGGCCTTCGAATCAGAACAGAACAAAGGGACCCAGAAATTCCCAGTTTCAGATCACATGAACGGATTTCAATACACCCCTGAGAAATCTGACAGCTTTGTGATTGACATGGACGCCTTCTCTTCCACCATCAACAAAGATAGCAATTACAATTCAAGAATTAATGTAAGTTTCTTCTTCTTTTTCTTCTTCTAAGGATTAATTTTGATTAATTTAATATTTTGGCCCGAACTTCAAGTAATTATTAATTTTTTATTACCTAATATAAAGCTGTTAAAGTAATTATTTTTTATTAAAAAAATTGTTAATTTTCACAATAAATCAAAACATGGCTGAGATAATACGATGTTGTTTTCAACTTTCATTAAACTTTGCGGCAATTGGAATCGAATGTCTTTCTCAACCATCATTATCTCCTCCTTCGACTCCTCCGCCCTTTCCCTTTATTTTAAATTAATGAAACGTTGAAATTAGAGCATCCACTTAATTAATTAAACCCTCTTTAACTTTGTGTAAATCTTACTTAACCCCACACCAACATGCCTCCTTCAGTTCTCTTTTGGACATAAATTTTTAAACATCTAAAGCAAGTAATTAAATTAAGATAAAACTTAAATATAGTTTCTTAACACTATGTCCTTCAATAAAATTATAACATATTTAAAAATTCTTAAAATAAATAGAATAATACTGAATTATAAGTAAAATATTCACATATTATGTTTTAACTCTATTCTTTTATCATACATTTTATTAATTTGATTATTATTTTTAAATTATTATCAAATTTTTTATAAATTTTTTCTATTATTTTTATAAAAAAATTTAATAACAATTGCTTAAAAAATTGCGGATATATTGTTTTCATTGGACTATATGATCATGGTTAAATTTCATTATTTTGTCATATAATTTATAAATTTAGCTTGGTTCAGAAAACTCAATTTAGTTTAGTTTGATTTCTAAAATTGCGTAAAGTGTACATTGATTTGGCTGGAACTTGAAAGTTGATACTAGATCCACAATACCCCTTTTTAAGTCAATTTTTTTTTATTTTTGTTTTATTATTTCTAAAAATCAAAATAGTTGCAGAGGAACCTTTCCAGGAAAGGATCTCAGCGTGGGGGCGACAAGAAGATCAATGGCAGTACTGCCCTTCATGATAGGGATAGTGTCCCTACCACAGGCTCACCTAAAGGTACCATTGCCCTTGCAAAACTACAAAACTCATTAATTGTTTTCTTCCTATATTTAATATAACAGCATCTTGTAGAAAGTGATAAAATTATAATGTGACCATACCTTAGTTTAGGCCCATGGATGGACTTATATAATAATAATAATAATAATAATAATAATTATTATTATTATTATTAGTATTAATATAATATATTAATATTTCCACTACCAACCTGTAACTTTGTCAGGCCAAGGTGGTTGTCCCCTAAGTGTTAGGTCTCATCTTGCTGGATTATGATTCTATCATAATATTTTAATTGCCATTAGTATAATAATCATCATCACAGATCCACTATAGTGTTTGGAATGACATTCAAACGTGGTTGGTAATCAACTGAGATACTAAACAATATCAGAAAGGTTAAAAAAAAAAAAATGTAAGGCCTGGTGATTGAAGATTAGCTGGGTTGAAACCTACTGTGTGAACTTGTAAATCTTATAGTGAACACAAAAACTGAGTATCATAAATATTACCACATCAAATCAATTGTTTTACCACTCTGTTGACTAAGATATAACTTACTAGTATAGTGGAAAAGCTGATTTGATGTAAAACAAACACTTGGGTGTGTTCAAATAATATAAAGATTAGTTGAAGGACTCAACTGACATACATGTTATCTATCAAAATCAAATTAGTTGACTTACTTATATTTCATAATTTGTGTTTATTAAAAAATATTTCACAGTAAAATAAGAAATGTCATTCTGGGTCAATGATGGTGTTCAAAGGAAAATGTATCTGGGAAAGTGAAATTTCAGTTTGGTACGATTACAGGTTATAAGGGTGTATTTGTAGCCATATGGTATACCCTGAGTTGGGGCCACAAGTATTGGAATTATCAGAAACTTAAACAAGCTTGTGAACTCACAAATTGTTGCATTCATATTGGGGTATGGTATCATTGAACTATAGCTGCTTTGGTAGGGTCTTGCACGCCTGAAAAGTCAGGGATGGGGGCTGTAGGGTCCATTGATCACTCCATCAGCTCACAGGTCCATCATCAGATTACTATCACAGCCAGCAATATCAGCACCACCGCCACGGAAAGCAAATGCGTGTCTCGGAGAAACAGTTTCAGAAGACCTTCTTTCTGGGTCCTCGATCCTAAAAGGGTTCTTCTTTTCTTTGCCACCTTGTAAGATTCAGATGTCATGATATTATGTAGCTCCATTAATGGCCTCCTCTATTACATTCACATGTCTTCCTAATGTCCTTTTTTCTGCTCACTTATAGGTCAAGCATGGGAACTATGTTGCTAATATACCTCACTCTTGCAATGAGCAAGCAAAATGATGAATATGGGAGTGATTGGCAGCAATGAGAGAAGAAGCAAAAGACCATGCACTGTGGAGAAAATATAAGTCAGAAACCTCAGATGGGCCATTTACAATAACAACAGTTTCACTAAAGAAGAGAAGTTGTGAGTCATATGGTGTACAGCCAGCCAGTTCAAGGAGCTAATAGAAATTCACCAAATTGGGTGTTTTAGTGTTGGTGAATCCCACTGTCACATAACGCACTCATTTTAATGAGTTTTATTAGTTCATTGTACAACACATTATATGCATCTAAGTATCTTTTTGGCGTAGAGTTACAGCTAAACGCAGAAACAAGAATCAGCTCAAAGAAGACAGAAACTACAGGAGTTTCAAGAAAAACTAATGGAATCTCTACTACCACCTTGACGTCAAAATCAGTTATACTCTACCCTTTGGGGGGTCACATCTTTGGGAACTTAAAAGAGAAAAATACGAAGACATACTGCACTATGACAGAGAGGAGGAATCTTTCTTTTATAGGAATGGAAAACAACAACAGATGACATGGAGCGGATTACCCTTTAGAAATATTTCATATTTGTTAATATTGTAGGGCTCAGTGGAAGATGAGAATGTCACTTTTCAGCTCTTTCGAACTCCTTTATTCAACCTTATCTTTCGTCCCCTCATCTTTTTGTTCTGCTCTTTTCTGTTTTGCTCTCACACGCAGTACTAGTAGCAGGTGAATCTTTTTTGTGTTTGTGACTTCCATGTGAACAAACAAAAGCAAAGGGGAAAATAGAACCATGATTATGAGATCTGCAATCAGTACAGCGTTTGCGTAGGCAGTAGGCATTAATACATGTGTGCTCGAGAGCTTTCAGCTTTTTGTAAAATATAATGCAGTCCATGAGTGCTTTTTCAGGGGCAAAGAATGTTGTTCCTAATAGATTAGGTATGAAGGATTACAGTTACTTTGACCAGTTTCAGATCCTTGTTTAACAGCTAAATACCAGCAACTTCACGTGCATTAGACACTACTGATCAAGAATTTGTATAAGGTTAACAAACGGGTAAATCTGTCTACCCAAGAAAATATGATTGTTCTTTGTTAACTACAATAGTCGATCAAGGATCTCTCTAAGACACCTCACAGCATAAATTACAGGTATAGTAAATACCAAGGGCAATCACCAAAATTTCCTATACTTGAATGGTTGCTGATGCTGATGTTTCAATAGTTGGAATACGAAGCCATGGAGGAATCTTTCATAGATCTGAGAAAAAAGAACTTCCTTTCGCTTGAAGGGAAATAAAGGCACATTTCCCCTATCGATTAGACTCCATGAGAATTTTCACTGACAAAGAAATGCCACCAGAATGCACTAAATGTATCGATTTGCAGTTTTACAATTGCTACTAGGTTCAGTAAAGCAAACATCTTTTTGGTAGATGGTCGGTATCTGGACCTGTTAAGATATTCAACTTTGGACGTGGTAGATTAATAAGCATTCTTTGCAAGAGAGAGCTTTATTAATCAAAGCCTTAAAATTGACAGCAACATTGAAACCTGTTATGGCCCCAAAAAACAAATTAAATTTCTATTGTAGATTGATATAATATAATGAAACGTGAATTATATTACTAGGCAATGTGGGACTTTACAATTAGTGGTTTAACATAATGTTGGCGAAGTTGTCACCTCTAATAGCGTTTTGAGATCATTGGCATTGTGCACTTCTGCATCCTGTCATGGTAGAGCCTCAATACAACCGCTGCAGTTTCTTCTATTGCTTTTCCAGTCACATCTGAAGTTGAAGTGACAAAATAAGGTTCCATTAGGAAATAGTTGAAAGATAATAAAATTCCAATACCGACAAAATAAAAATTGATAGAAATACCAGAAGAGTGAAAAAGCACCGAAATGTAAACGTGATAGCATTAGATTTCTTACCAATCACAGGCCAGACAGGGTTTTCAGCAAAGAGTCTTCCTGCAAATTCTAGTTCTTCCCTAACATAATCCATCTCTGAGTAATTACTCCTTGATTCTGGACTCAATCCCAGAGTTTTAGCCCTTGCTTTTCTAATGTTCTTTAAAACTACAGGATTTATAGTTAAGCCAAAAACTTTCTTTGAATCTACCTCAAAGAGGGTCCTTGGCATTTCCACACCCATCACAATGGGTACATTTGCCACTTTGTAACCCTTTTGTGCTAAATAAATTGATAATGGCGTCTTGCCAGTACGCGAGACACCAGTAAGAATAATGTCGGCCTTGGCCAAATTCTGGGGACATGCCCCATCATCTTGCTTGATGGTGAATTCAACAGCTTCAATACGACGAAAGTATTCGTCAGAGAGAGGAAGATTCCGGCCGGGAGCCCCACGGGGAAGGCCAGATGGAGAAACCCCAAGATGAGAAGCAATGGCTTCTGTAATTGGACCCAAAACATCAGTGGATGGAACACCCCATAACTTGCAAGCCTGCATAGCCGATGCAGCCATTAAAGAGTCAGCTAAAGTATACACTAGCATAGCACCTTCCTTGGCTGCTTGCTTTATGATCTCCAACAATTTCTCTGCATCATCAATCTGATCAACAACGGATGACAATAGAAGAAAATTAGCGCCATGCATTAATATAGATTATAAAGTTGAAAGATATGGTGCTATTTTAATTCCTCCCACTCCCTCTGCTTTTCATAACTGTCAAATGTTAGCATAGAATTTGTGAATTTACTTCAATTTAGTGCTTCATATCATGTGCAAGATTCATGTGAATGTGTGCACTTGGTTTAATATATAATGCATTTTACTAGTGCCCAAATTAGAAAATGTCAAATTTACTGCTGCTTTTATGGGTGAGCCCAACCGACCATCATTTACCACATTATTCGTGAACTCTTACAAATGAATGCAAATTAACAAAAAAAAATATTAACTTTTGCTCTAAGTAGTGAAACCCAACCCCCTCCTAGTAATCATTAATTAGTAAATTTACATTGGTCCAGCCTACACAAATATATATGCTCTGGTCCTTTTTAACTAAGTGCATAAAAAAGTTAACTAAGGAAAATTTTAGGAGCAAGTTTTAGGCTATGTGTGGATATATGGCTCAGGAAGGAGTAACAAAGAATGAAATAGTTAAAATAGGTTAAACTTATATTTAGATGTCTTTTTTAAGGTGAAATTAGATGACAAAGAAAGGACACTAAAATTTCTTCTTACCATTTAAAACTTCAATTTTTATATCCTTCTAAATTGGAGGGTCAATTATGGAATAGAGTGGTTTATGCAATTAAATTATTAATATACCTATCTTATTATTAATATACCTATCATCCATAAAGGACCATTTTAATTGTTACATCTCTATCTAATTTTGATCATGATGGCCATGATCTCTCTCTTTTCTTTTTTCCCTTTTTTTACTTGAAATTTCAAAATAAAAAAGGGAAATTGAAAGAATCCATAATGTAGATTAATTTTATTTATTTTTTTGTCAACAATTTTTCTTTTTAACTTTTAAAGTTTGTCTTTTAAAATGTTTTAAAACAACATAAATAATTTTCAATAAATGTATTATAGAAAAAATATGAATATGATAATTAATATATAAAATAAAGCAATATAAATATAAGAATAACGTAACATTATGTATTAAATAATAACAAAATTATTAGTCATGTGTTTATGTTATAAAAAATAATATTAAAAAATTAATAAGTTATTTTATTTTATTTATTTTAATATAACTTTTAAACAAAAATTTATATATGTTCTTCTATTCTTTTATTAAAACTTTTAAACACTATATTTAATCAAGTCACTACACTCCGTTCTATAAATGATTACTCTATTTTATTCCCAATTAAACTCCCAAATATATCAAACATATTTCCCATGTACTTCTCTAATAAAATTATAACACATGAAAACAAAATTTAATATGATGGTTAGTTATAATAATTTCATCGTGCTCTGATTTTATTAAATGACTTCGTAACAAATATTTAGTAGTAAATTCACGCATGTTGAACCTACACAACAATGCCTCTAGAGTCCAGAATATAGAGCTTACTCCCCGTTATATAATACGGACAATGAAAAGTACCTCGAACCCAAAACAAAATTAACTTCCGTTTGGACGAGAAAAAAGGAGCAAAAAAAAAAAAACAAGAAGCAAAAAGACAAGTTACCCCAGAAAACAAATGGGTATTGACAGGGCAGCCATGATCAACCAAGCAGTAATCGAACTGACCCAAGGCAGCATTAACGCAGTGCTCGGCGGTCCAACCGGTTCCATCGGAGATTATATAAATGGACTTCACCATCCTCACCTCCACGCCTTCCACGACGTCGGTATCGGACGCCTCTGGGTCAGGCGACAGAGTAAGTGGAGGCAGAGAAGCATCGGGTTGGAGATTCTGAATTTGAGGAGTGGGGCGGTCCAATTTGCGACCGGAGCGTAGGGCTCGAGCTCTAGACCAACGGTTCAGCTGAGGGCTGCCTTTCAGTCTCCGACTCGGTGACTCCGATACAACTTCCGGTTGTGTTTGGTTGTTGCGGCTACAACCCCTGATTTCAGGTACGGCTCCGATGTTTGCAAATAATTGTGAGGCCGCCATGCCTGCCGTTCCGATGTTTGTGAAAATGTCCGAGTCACGGTGCAGCAGGCCAAGCCCCAGATGGATATCTTATCCTACCTTGACTTTCTTTCCCCCTTGACATGATTTGATATTTGTAAAAGAAATCTGTCAGACTGGTTACCAGCAGAATTTTAATTTATTTCGAAATACTTTTTATGTAAATAAATTTTAGAAGAAAAATGAATGAAAAGTAAGGCTTGCTTAATTTTAATTTTTTATTTTATGCTTTAAACGTAACATAATTATTTTTAATTCTGTTATGAATTTTTTTTTTAAAATGTAATACTACTTTAATAGATAATCAATCACATGATGTTGAATTGTGTTAAATTTTTATTAAAAAATTCTTGATAATAAATGTATATGAAAATATTATATTATGTTTGGAAGTTTAAAAAAATAAAATATATGAGTAATAATAAGGAAAAATTTACATTTAGAACTAGAAGATGCAATTAATTATTACACAAGATTTTAAATTTTATAATTATTTTAAATAATCTAAACTCATTTTATGACTTTTTAATAAATAAAATTAATTTTAAAAAAATTCTAATATCCTACCCACCAAAACAATCTCAAATAGCCTTTTTCCTTCCTCAACTCAATATGACACTTCACTTCTTTTAGTCTTCAACCCATAATAATGCAGATACACAGAATGTTTATCCTTCTCGCCAGAAAAGGAGACCCACAGTGGACAACATTTTTTCTTTACACCGATAAATCATTACATTGTTAGAGCAAGGCAATTGAAGTAAATTGTTATTTTCACGTTTCTCTCTTCAATTTAATACCCTCTTCTTATTGAGCACCTTCTACTTTGACATTATTTTTTCATTTTATCTACCTTCTATATTGAAGAAATTTCTTAAGTAGACCAATTAATTAATAGTGTGTTTGATTTGGCATTTCAAAGGTTCAAAAGCCTGTTTGCACATTTAAACATGAGTTTACCTTGTAAACATTTTCATTTTGTTTGAAGTTTGATTTTTTTAAAACACCAATTTTGCCTTTCAAACCCACATTTGCACAGAAATAAAAAAAAATATATTTTTCTGTTGAATAGACTGTATAGATGACAAAAATCAATTTTTAAATAAAATTTTTCGAATATAACTTACAGTTATACAAATCATATGTAACCAAAATCAATTTTAAAAATTAAGTTAGTCCAATGCCAATCCAAACATACACTAAGTATTCTTTGTTCTCATGCTTGGGATAATGAACCACTAATGCCCAATATAGTAAGTAATCTCATGTTGATTCATTTCTGAAGCTAGAATTCTTTTAATGGTATATTTTTCTTATTGGTAAGCAATATATTGTTAGACATAGAACAAATTTATTCCTTACTTTTGTTGAAACCTTCTTCTTATTTGGCATTTAGTCTTCTGAGTAGTGTTTGCAAATATTTGTATTGTTAAAATTTTCTAATATGTAAAGTTTGTTAAATCTTAAGATTGACTAGGATAGACTTATTCTTTCCATCAAATGTTGTAGAGATGTACAAGGTGCAAAAAAATTGTGATTTACTTATTTAGGAAATCTTAACATGTTCCAATTTTTTTCAAATAAGTTAAGAGTTCTTAATTATTGTGTATGAATAGAAAATTTTTCAATAGTTGACTTTCAATTAAATATTCTACCTTTAGGTTCCAAATCTTCTTGACAAAGTAGCATCGTTATGACAAGGGAAAATAATCAAGGCTTTCAATACTAGACTCCACATGTTTAGATAAATTTTTCTAAGTTGTTTCTGTTATGTGTTTGTCATTCATGATTTTTCTTTTGACTCATTATTATATCTTAATTCATAATATCTATCCTCGCTAGTTTGCAAGAAAGATTTTTTCCAAAAAGACCAAGGACAATTTTATGAAGCTACCAAGGTAACAAAACAATCTATTTTACAAGACATAATTTGCAAGAAATTTTCGTTTATCATAATTTTTGAAACTAATGAGGACAATTTTTTCTTACAAGCAAGATAGAACTTTTAGATCTTAATTCATTTATCATAATTTGCAAGAAAGAATTTTTCCAAAAAAGACCAAGGATGATTTCATGATGCTACCAAAGTAACAAAACAAACTATTTTGTAAACATTAATAAGTCGTAATAATGATAGCACAATGTGTTTTATACCATGGCATGCTTTGATTGTAATTTCATTCCTAAGGAAGTGTTGTAATGCAATAATTTGATTATAAACAATGTGTCTTCATATGTCTCTACACTCACTATTGCATATGCAAATGAATATAGTTTATTATCGACATTATATATAGATATAACCAAAAGGGTCCCTAAGTATGGGCCACTTAAGTGGCAACCTCAATGAATAATATTGGTCTTGAATCAAGTATAAAACTAGTTATACAATATCCATATACAATGAATAACATCTCAAAGTGGTTATTAGAAAAGGCTATCCACTTTGCAATAGTTTTTGGATTAGTTTTCGTTAAATGATTACACAACCAAGGAATCAACATGTATGAATCTTTTACTGACCCATTAATGTCTGCTAATGCTCTTTCTTTCACCTCTATTCTTGCACTTAGGTAAGTGGTGGTCCATATACTCTAAACATGTCAACTCGTATATCATTAAGGAATTCATCTCGACATGACCTTACATTGTCAATAACGATGGATGCAACTAATTGTGTCTTTTGTTATTGTCACATTAAGGTTATCTTGAGCTTAGTGTTTATGTTCATTACAAAAAGTTCACATATAAAGGAAGGGTGTACTCTAGCCACTATGTAGGCAGTTATCTTCAACTTGAATCCATCTACATTTCATTTCACAATCATCTTGTATAGGTTATTTTTCACAAAGGTGTATCCAAATATATAGGCAATGCTATATTTGTATAATGCCCTCCTACATTCAACTATATTAGGGAATATATGTCTGAACCCAATAATCAATTCCTTCCATTTTACTAAAGTTAAGTAAGAGATTTATACAAGGGCACTTTATATTGCTCATGGTAAAGCTTGTAGTTCATGCCTAAGGGGAGATCCACCTAATGAAATTTCAGACCTTGAATTAAAGTTGTAATTTTCAAACATTTCATATTTAGTGAGAGTAAGGAGTATGCACAAGTTATAGAACATGGTTTTTAAACAATATGCATACCTTTGGCTTTGTTACGAAGATGTTGCTCCAACTTCTTCTCCATTTATAATGTACATATGTGCGTATTGTCCATTGTATTTTATCAATTGTGTTACGGCAACATCATCTACAAGATCTAAAAGTTCAAACAAATCAAATTGCAAGATTTACTTCAATTGCTTACTTGTATATCCTCATCTATGCATGTTCCTATGAGTATCATTAGCTACACTAGTTAAATCCCTTTGTTAATCATTCTGCTAATTATTCAACCCTTATCATAAAGGAGCCCCTTATTTAAATCCTTTAAAATCTCTCCACCCTTGTGAAAGTAGCAAAATATCTCATAAGACGATGAATTATCCATTTTTTGATCCATGTATGGTAAGAACAAGTTTTTCTCACTCAAATATACTTTTGAATCAATATCATCAAAAGGCAAAAGCTTGTTATAATGTTTTGAATAAGGCAACATTGAATCACACAATTTAATATAACCCAGTTGACTATTAATGAGACATGCTAAGTTTACTAGTTTGATTTAAGTTTGTTACCACAATATTTCATCCATATTACTTTGTCTTCTTTCATTTATTACAATACACAATTTTTACCAGTGAAGGTTCCCTGGTTGACAAGTAGATTTCATTATTTTTACTTATTTAATATAGTCAACGGTGACTTATTTTAACCTTCATTTTGACTCAACTACACAAAAAGATAAAAGTATATTAGAATTTATTTTCTTTTGACAACAAGTATATTAGAATGTTTTGAAGAACGTAGTATTGTATAATTCATGTTATACAAATCAATTCTTGTAAACAAAACACACAAATTTCAATACTAAGATTTGTATTAGTGTTTCTTACTACCATATTTTGTTAATCTTACCTTCTTTACTACCATTTGTTATGATGAAAACTTTTTATTGTTGAGGCTTCTTAAATTTACAAGTATATTTGACTATTATTACATATTTAATGTGTTATACAGTAATCTTATTTTTTTTTCTTTTATTTCCTATGAAACAAAGGGTTTTCCATATTAAGATATAAAAATGACTTTTTACCTCCTTAGTTTAGCAATGTAGATGATGAAATGTAGAGATGGTGGACAATAGATGATAAAGATTTAGATGCAAGGAAAAATACAAACATTACAAGTTTATCCAAAAAAAATTACAAGACTTGTAAGTATAAAAAACATGTTTCTTTAGAGTTTGTTTCTCTCTTCCAGAAAGCAATGACATGTATAAATGAAGAGTGGACACGTTTTTCTATTCTTTCTTGTATATTGGGATCTGTCTTAAAAACTAAGCATGTTGTTATTCCCCATTATATATTAGTTTTTACAATAATAAGTACTAATTCAAATTTTATGCTGTCTGATACACACTAATTTTCTAGGTATATGTTGCAGCGAGATATTAATATGCATTCAAAGCTTTGAAAAGAGAAATACAAGAAATCAAAAAGAGAACTAGAGGGAAAATAAACTGAGAAAAGAAATGAAAATAGTATATAAAAAGATAAAGCTTCGCCTTCTTCAAGTCAAGGAAGGGCTTCAAATCTACTATTCGAGTTAGGGAGAACTCTAAATGCAAAGCACTGCAATTTTCTCGAGAATCTTCTCTGAAAAACTACAGAGAGACATGTAGTCTTTATGAAGTTAAATGACACAAAGCAATCGCATAACAGCTCATCGATCAGCTCCATAACGCAATCATTCTTTGCCCATGCAATAGTCACGTGCTCTCTCTCTCTTCATTCTCTTGGCCTGTATACCCTTTACCATGGGATGTATCAGACACTGTTTCCCTTCTACTGATCACGATGTAAACAGGAGCTTCTCCTATATTGCAGTACTTGTAGCTTAACAGCAGACAAAAAATGAGACAGCACCAAAAATGCAGGTAGAAACCAGCTCCCATACTGTCTCTCTCACATTTCGCCAACCCAAATCAATAAGAGACAAACCTAGTTAATTAATATACGGTAGATTATATATATATATATAATATTCAAACTCAGATATTTTTATCATAGAGATGATCACTCTAGTGTGACCACTTAGTTAAAACTCATTGCTATAACTTGATAGGACTATGCTATGACTAATTAATTAAGCAGTGTGCGCAGTTTGTATGAGAAATCTCGGAAGGCCAATCTTAGAACCCAAGTTTTGAACATCTTCTCGAACTTGTTGCCTGTATTCCATGAAGCTGAACTTCCTGTACACTGCGGGCTCTCTGCAGCTCTCTATCACTGTGTCGTTCGAAGGACAGAAGAAATAAGCTGTAGAGAACCTCTCCACTCGCGGGTTCGTCATTACTCGGTGCTCAACACTCTTGTACACTCCATTGCTCCATGCCTGCATCACAACATATAGCATTGTAGTGTCTAAAATTACTGAAACCCATTTGATCTATTCATGGATTATATGGGCTTCTCTATAAAATAGGTATACTTGATTTGATATTGATAGTCTAGGCCATCACTGATACAAATTTAAATTCAAGTTCATCATATTAAGCTTATGACAAATGCATCATAAATTCATGCAATTTTGAATGTAGGAGACTAAGTAACTACCTGGAATAAGTCACCAATGTTGATTATAAGAGCATCAGGATTTGGTTTAACTGCAATCCACTTGCCATCTTTTACCAGCTGCAAGCCTCCAACCTGATCTTGGTGTAATATGGTGAGAAAATCGCTATCAGTATGAGGCATCAGCCCGTGGACCTTGGAAGCCATAGGGCATGGAGGATATCGGTTCAATCGAAGATAACAAGTGCTGGGCAAACAATTTTTCTCGAAGAAAGTCGACTTGTGACCCATTTTCTCAGCCAGGATTTCGGCTAATCTTTGTGCTAGACTTGACACTGTGCTAGCAAATAGTTCTATGGTTGAACTGCAAGTATACACCAGAAAAAATTGATTATATTTGGCTTGTGGTTCATGTCTACTTACAAATGATATTGTCACTTTAGTGGCTTCATCTCATGAAATACTATTAATATAGGATTAGTGGATCATGTAAAATTTTCGTTTTTGCAAGTGAGTGTGGTATATAGAATTTTACATTATAATTAATAACCCTAAAAGAATTGATTCAAATGATGTAATAGAGTTAGGTTTTTTTTTTTTTAATTTGACTTAGAATAACCAAATATTAAAAACATGTTTTGTTAATATCACGCCAACACACCCTATTTCACACATCATAATATACCATCGTCAGAGTAAATATATTTATCATAATACCTTCAAAGGTTATAAATACTCCCAAAACCCATTAGATAACTATTCCCCGCTTTTCTCGTCTTATTACTGTACTTGTCCCTCACTCAAGTATTGAAATACGTGGCAAAGCAAACTCTCCCTGAAATTCACCACCTATAAGTTGCAGGGACCGCGGTACTTTGCATTAAAGCGTGTTCGGACACCAAGCTTAATAGGAAATCATTCGTCAGAATGAGTGCTAGCTGTTACTCTGTCATGCTTGCCTGAGTTATCAGCTTCAGCAGCTTGCGACGTTCACGTGAGAAACAATGGGATAGAAGGAAGAGGTCAAAAAGAATAATGCAAATTGGAGGCCATGTGCATACAGAATATGTGTGAACAAGTCTTGTGGCTAAAGAGAAAAACAATGTTGTCATGTGGGTTTAGAGTGTGAATAGTTTTAGAAGCAAAAAAGTCTGATAGTGCTGGGATGGCGGTGGCAGGAGAAGTTGACTATACATATATATAGACCTTTCTAGAGATCGAGTCCAGACATGGCACTGTGAAAGCAGAAAGGGTCTTATGCTTTCTTGTCTTGAGAATGACACCTTAACTGTATAATGTAGCAAAGTCTAAAGGTCAAAAAGCAGAGACAGATATGATTCATGTGAACAAGGGAGAGAGGATAAGGTTGCATTGTGTCTACACTAGACTTGAGCCAATTATAAGGCCAAAAATAAAAACCATCACAGTGATCTGTCTGAGCCCGGGTTCGAACCGGGGACCTCTAGTGTGTGAGACTAGCGTGAAAACCAACTACACCACCCAGACAATCTGGCAGTTCCGGTTTGAAATAGAATATCTTAATTAAAGTAAAGTAATCAAATCTAGCCCTACGGTCAACAAGTCTAATGATTTTTCTCCTTCCAAGAATTCTAAGAACATTGTCTAGCTATTACATGACTTATGGAAAACCTCATGCCCAATTTCCCTTCCCAACAAAGAAATTAATTAACAACTACAGAAGAACATTGGGCATATAACTATAGCAAAGACACAATTCATATTTGGGATGACAACAAGAGAAAACCCGGTTGGTGGGGGGGAGGAGTTGGGAGAAGCCTTCCCTGCCTCCTACATTCTCATCTTCATTTTCTGATAGGGTATGGGACCTGCAGGGATCCCATCTCCATAAATCCTTATAATTTGATAAGTGAAACATACATATTTTGATTGTTAAGAGAACGACATAAAGAGGCAATTAAAACTGAACAATACATGCAATAAATACCATGCATAAAGAGTAAATATCATAGCTAGCAGAAACGCATGATCTTACCTAAGACTGTTGGATCCAGTGGAACACAGTATATCAGTTAGAAGAATATGAAACGCTTCAGACCAAGATAACTGTCGAATGCAGGTGGCAGAGGGAGTTCCCCAACGGTAAGTACCCGCAGAGAAGTTCATGAACTTGTCCTCCTTCACCTTCCTATCAAACGGCTGCTTGAACGCCTTCTCCTGCTCAAACCTCAGCTTCTTCAGAATCTCACTGGAAATCCCATGCTTCACCACCTGGAAGAATCCCCACTCCATGGAAGCCCTAGCTATCTCTGTCTTGCACTCCTCCCTCTCCCTCTCGTTCCCGTGCTCCAACCGGCTCAGGTCGATCAACGGCAGCTCGTGCTCCTCAACCGCGACAAACTCATTATAATTAACATGACTATTGTTGTTTTGGGTCTTGTCGAAGAGGATCTTGTAGGCCTCGTAAAAGGGTGGGTCCGAATTCAAGTCCATGCTTGTTAAAGGCTGCAGAGAGGAGAGAAGGGAAGGTGAGAGAGAATGGAGAACGCAAAAAATAAATAAATGTGAACAAAAGTGGGGTTTTTTTAGTGGGAAGAAGTATGAAGACAATATCAGAAAAGGACAAGGAGTTTTGGTTGCTGTGTTTCTTCTGTTCATTTCGTCTTTGTGGAAAACGTTTCGGACTTTGGAGACTAAGGCAGTTTACATGTCTTTTTGTTGAGACAAAATATACTCTTGATCTTTGTTATCTTTCTTGCACAGTGCTGTAAGAACTGTTTCAACTAAGTGCCATAGAATTGCATGACATCCAAAGATTTCCTGAGAGGATAGAACTAATTGTTTACAGTTTTTAAACATTTATGATTATCCTTCTGAACAAAAACATAATATGTCTAGATTTTTTATACATATGTGAGTAGTACAAGATTATTTTAAATAAACAGGAAAAGCTTCTTTTCTTGTTATATTATGATAGCAAGTACCCAAAAAAAAAAATGTTTTCCTGATTTTTGTCCCAAAAGAATCTAACTGGTAAATAGAATTTGAAACACTATAACAGAAGTGAAATAAAAATTCTCTAATTTTAAAAAATAATTATTATCCTTGTAAATAAAATAAACCCTATAACTTTAGAGTTTTCAAAATTCTTATACACACTAATGAGTGAATAAATGAAAAAAATATTTCAAATAAAACCAAGTAATTATTCATACATAAAAAAGGAAAAAATTAATATACATAGATTATAGAGTTCATATATAAAAATATGTTTTCTATATCTTGCATATAACTTCTACGGATTAGTTTATGTGGGATTCAACTTGGGTGTTTACCCTCCACAGAAGGGAAAAGTGGAGCCCATTTGTGCTGTAAGACTAGTATTAGGAAAGAATAATCAAAACTTACAGAAACAGAATACTTAATTTATTTGCTATAAAAAGAAATTAGTTTTCTATTCCAACAGAATATTATTACCTGATATTATATATCATGGTACCCATTTAGGACTGGCGATCCTATCTAGTCTTTATATACACCCTCTATAGGTCGGTTTATAGATCAAGACAAGCAATCACTTTGACAAATCAAATTTTCCTAATCAAACAAAATTAGAAGGAAAAAGTAACCACTTTATTTTCAATGACTTAGTGATCTAAAACTGTTTATAGATATTGATCATGACTTTGGTATGAATCACCATTCCACAAGGTAGTAAAAAGAGACAAACTTTGCAGCAAAGCACGTAAATGTATGACTATGAAGGAAGAGATGACTTGTCTTCACATAGTTGCAAACGTTTCACAAAGAAACTTCGACAAGGCACGGTAACATTAAAGTTGTCATTGTTCGTGAAGAATATGGTGAGTGGAGGCTGGATTCGGATATTTCTATCTTCAACCTTTCAAGATTTGTGGCTGCTTGGAAGAGTCTAGATCATCCTTTTAAGTATTTTTATTTTCTCACTTCACTTGGATTTGAAACAAATTAAAGCTTTGGCATACTTTATGTACACTGGCAGCTGAAGTATTACCCCATTTTATCATTTACATCCATAACAAGAAAATTGATGAAAACTACAATATCCATCAGGAGTATTTTCAAGCAAACTCTTCCTTCAAAAATAACTTTCATTAATATTAGAGCAAGACTTAATTAGGTTTAATTTTTAGGTGTTCATTACCAAATTCTTTACTCAAAATGTATCAAGTGAATTTATTTTACTGTTAAATATTACATTTTATATTTTAAAACTCATATGTTGGATTCATCCGAAAATCTAGTAACAAACAAATTGAAAAATTTTATCTAAATTTTGTTGATATAAGTCAAGAATGAAGTTTACCAAAAAAATAAATATGTGTAACATATATATCAATTTATTATTATTTAGTCCACTTAAAAAATTTTTAATAATAATATATGTTTGATTAGTCTGCGATCTACTAACCAGTGCAGTTATTATATAATGGGGTGGGAAGTAGTAGATTCTCAAGTCAAAGAGAAGAACTTGCGAATGGTAAAATAAAAACTATATTTTATTTCCTTCTAGGTAGATCATGTGGTAGCAAACCATGTTTGTTGGAATTTGAGAATGATTTGTATACCAGCAACCATTACTGATGGAAGATGAAATTATTTTAAATCTATGACTGACATTCACATGGTCACATCTCTAGAATCAGATCAGATAGTCAAACCTAGTGACTCGATCTGTTGACTTTTTAATTTTTAAAATGACTAACTTAGGGACAGGCTGAAGCATATTACAACTAAATGTCCATACTATACTTAGTTAATTGCTCACCTGGTTGAAGCTCTTCAGCAGATTATCAGACTCCATTGTACTTCCTTTAACTCCCACACACACGGTCTGCATATTGCAATTACCAGTCCTGCATATAAAAAGCTATGTTGAAATTGGGAATCTACATAAACAATGGTGAACAAGTGCTGGAAATTAACTAGAAAAATGGTTTACGTGCATTTTAATGCTGTCTAGATGTAATGATATGACTTCATACTTGTATCTTTCATAAATAACTGAAAAAGACACCTTCATGTTATAGCATCTTATATACATAGAGGAACTTTTGATGTAAACAGATCATGCTGGAGGAGAAATGAAGAATACAGAGGTAAACAGATGATGAGAAGAGGTACATAAATGCAGAATAGTTGAAATTCTAATGAGAAAAGCAGAAGATATTGATGGGAGAAATTGTGGCACTCACATATAGGAGGAGAATAATATGAAGTTGGGCTTTCACTCTATGAGAAAGCATATACTATAATCTAAAGGACTGGGAGAACAATAATTTATAGGCAGCAAAGCCCATCAATTATTGTCATCACTGATGTACCAAAGGAGATTTTGAGGATTGAAAACTTCTGCTGAAGAGAAGACCACGCGGCTCATGGTGCTATCAGAGAAAATATTGCTGATTAAATTTTATAATTTCATTTTTTATAAGCATCAATGATATCTAAAATATGTGCCTTTAGAGATAACAGGGGACAGTGAGAAAAAGCCTCCTCGACAAAGGAAAAGATGGAGAAAGAGAGACTTGGAGGAATGAGAACCATACTCCCATAATAGTCCTTTTATTTGGTGCAATGTCAGTATAATTGACTTTGGTTTAATTAGTTTTTGGTCAATTTCACAGCAAACTTGACAAAATCAACCCAAAGTGAAAAGAGAGAAAAAAAAATCACGTGAGGAGACATACATGGATGTTTAGTACACTGCAAAATACCAGTGGCTAACCGTAATCTGAGTCCATGTCGGCACCCAAACGTGGCTCCATCTTGGGGGGTCACATGCACGCCGATTTGTATTCCATCTCAAATCTTTTGAATACCATTGAACCAAAGCTGATTGATATCTGAGCGTCAAATTTTCCAATTGACCAAGGATGAGAAACTGAGGCTGAAAGGCATGTGCATTGATTACATGAGAATCACTCTCCAAGCATAAGGGTCTCAAAATATTGAAAATATCCCATTCAGACATTTCACCAAACACCATTGGTTCCTCACGTTACCTCGACAGTGACCAAGCTTGCTTATTGTTTTGATTTCTGTGTATAAACCAAAACTTCCCCTGTTGGTAGGCATCGTGGCTGGCTTGCTGCAAATGGGTCATCAGGTTTTCTCTAGAGAGTGAGAAGAAAAACAATGGCACTGATTTACATATATTTCAGCCTCAGGGCCCGTCAAAACTCAAACAAGAAACAGAGGAAATTTGAGTTGGCACTGTAATTTCTTCCGTTGGGGCCATAGAAAGCACAAATATAATTGGTTATGCGGCTCTTTCATGGCTGATTTAACCATATTCTCTCTTCACAACGCACAGTAAGAGAGGTAAAAAAATATTTAAATAAATAAATAAACAGAACCAGTTTTATGTAATCATTGTACAGAAATGTGAAAATCAGTGATGTACTTTACTTTCTCATGGTAAGACAAAGAGGGTGGCGTTGGCAATGATTAATGAATCAATAGCTAACCTAATAATGGTGCATGATTATATTTCTAATCTTTCTCAATCAATGAGACAGACGAGGGAGACTAATCGATGAGGAGGCAGTAAATCTATACTACCAAGAACTGTGTCAGATATATGCCCAAGTCAAGCACCCAATTTCATATCCAGAGATTTTTTTTTGTTTTCTTTTCATCTTTCATATTCCATTTATATAATTTTTTAAAAAGATTTCATTTCAGAAAAATACAAACTAACAAGGTAGGGAGTTGGAATGATTTGTAAACTATTATAACCCATGTGATATTCAAATTTTTAAAGAACTCCAAATTGAATACGACGGTTTGAGATTTTTCTTATTACTTTTCTTATTTTTTAAAATTTTTGGTTGGTATCAATAATATTAAAAATGCAAAAATGGTACACTCATTATTTTAAGTGCACCTATATATTTATTTATATTGTATAAATATAATTATATAATATTAATAAAAATAATAATAATATTACAATTATATCCTTATATTTAGATACATATATACATTTAAAATTATAAATATACAAAAAAATGACACTTATAAAAAATGTAACAGTTCAAACTCACCCCACCCTATTAACCCTATTAATGATATTATAGGAGCGAGATTCACATTAAAAAGCTGTATATGCAATACTTGATACAAAACCTGCATATGTATGAAATATTTTTCTTGTAAAATACATTTTAAAATATGCTAAAATCACATCAAACGTATGCATCATATGGTATGCAATATTCATATATGTATGGGTGCTTCTTATAATAAAATTCTTACTTTTATATAGACGTTTTTTAAATTATCCCATCACCATCATCAAAATTTTTATATCATTCAAAAATAAAATAAAATAAAATTAGAATTAATGAAATAAGCATTCAAACAATCTTTGTAATAGAGAAAAAGCGTTACAAAATTATAAATAAAATAATAAAAAATTAAATAAGAAGCACATCACAAAAAATAATCCATCACTGAAAATAATTAATGTCGTGTATCGGTGATCTTGACTTGTCGCTTAAAAGTGAAAACCGTCATCAAATCACATAATCAAAATAAATTAAATAAATAAATAATAGGGTTTGGACCACTAGTTAATAGGATCTTTTCATGAAGCTAGGAATTGAATTTTTGTATGTGAGGGAGAGATAACTGAGGAGAGGGGGCCCGCACATATTCATTCGTTGAATGAAACCAAAAAGGCTTTCTTGAGGGACTATTCGGACATACATATTTGATCTGCAAATTGGACCTAGAAATTATTAAATACTCAAAAGTTTCGCGAACTACGTAGAATTTAGAAGCATGTGACGCGTTCCCACACATCCGACATTTCCTAGTTGTAAATGGGCCTAGGATGTTTTCTCGTCTATGCTCCTCCTGCCACAACCATACCTACTAGCCTATCTCTTTTCCATCTCTGCCCTCCACACCACACACCTTCTCTTCATGTATTTTTCATTTATAAAAAAAATTACATATTTTAGATATTTTCGTGTCTTAAATTTGAAATAATGCTATTTTGAATTTATCTTAATTTAGTTTTATTATATTTTTCTTATTTTAAAATAATTTTTTTCATTGTTTAACTTTAGAAAAAAAAGCCTTTGTCAATAACTAACCATCTAACTTAGCTTTTGTAAATCTATAGAATGACCAATTTTCTTAACATTAAAAAATAGAGTAAAATATCATGTTCACCCTTTGCCTATTATAAAATTATTATTTTAGTCTTTCAATTATTAAAATACCCAAAATATTCTATACTCATATAAAAATGTCACATTTAGTCTCTTATTTTTTTAAAACATAACAATTTTAATCCATTAAATTTAGGATTTAGTATTTAATAGAGAGATCAAATTTAGTATTTTTTTTTAAAGTGAAAAATTAAGTATGACATTTTTTTAATGAGTAGGGACTATTTTGAGAATTTAACTAAGTGATGAACCAAGATGCTAATTTTGTGATAAGTAAGAGACAAAAAAATATTTTTATCTTAAAAAATGTGAACAATCATTTTGACATAGGTAAAATGTGAAGTATCAATTTGAGTTATAGGGTCAAAATGAGAGGGGCCATAATGGCATTTTTCTTATTAAATTTTATAATTTTAATGGTTGTGTTTGAGATGCAAATATACAGAATAGATAATAATATCTAACATGTATTTATTTATTTTAATATGTTATGTGAATGTTAATCTAATTAATTACATCTTCTTAACTATGTTATAGGTTTGATGTTAGTTTTAGAGGAGGTTTTAAACTCTTGCAAATACATTGAATATTAAGGTTAAATTTTTAATATATTTATAATTTTGAATGTATCAATATATTTAATTATAATATAAAAATATAAATATAATATTATTATTTTTTATATTAATATTATTACAATTATATAATTATATTATAATTAAATATATTTATACATTCAAAATTATAAATACAATGACACCAAATATGAAACTTGATTGAGAAAGAGTAACTAGAGAATTTTATGTATAAGTAGCGCGCGCAAACCTTGTAAAATTGATGGTTCGGAGTGGAAGGGTAACTTCTTGTGGATCAGATGGGGTGAAGTGAGACCCACGTGGTGTCTTTCTAAAAGGTCCAATGTACAGAGATTAAGAATAATCATTGGCCTTGTGAAGATAGAATTTCGGTCCTCCAAAATAAGTGTGCACTTTGTAAAGTGTTTCAATAATTTTCAAAAAGTGACATAAAAAAGTATGTATAAGATCTTTCTTTTTTATCTTTTTTCCTACTTTCTATGTTTCCTATTTCCCTCTTATTGGATATTGTGTAGAAACTAAACAGTTAAGAAGTGTTTATTAAATAAGATAAAATAATAATTTAGTAATTATTATTAAATTTTAATTTTAATTTTAATTAATCTTTATAAATACCTAAACATGTTATAGTATATATATATTAATGAGTCTAACTTTATTAAATGCTTAATTAAATATGTTCTTTTATAATTGAGTGAGATGAGATTTAGATTGTGAAAACTTTAAAGTACACTCAACCTATTGTGAGTACCTCAACCAATTAGTATTCTCAATCCTAATTAGATTTGATTATCTTTGAGTCTCGCTAAATTCCTTTGATCTAACTTCCTATGTGTTTCCTTCATTTATAATTTGAGAAAGACTTGATAAATTTTACAACTCATGAGATCCAAGTAAGTGGGAATAAATGCAAGCGTAAATGTTGTTACATGAATGATGCCTAGTGTACAAGACACGGTGATAAAAAAATATATTAACTAATATTGATACATTTAAAAAATAGTGAAGGTCATTAAAAGAATAATTTTACTAGAACTAGAACATTAAATCAATTATCATATAACTATGTTAAGAATAGGTAATAATTTTTCCTATAAAAGTGCACTTGAAAAAATATTAACTAATAATAGTGCATTTTTATGACAGTTGACAACAGTATAACAACCCATAAAATCAAGAAAAACGTTAATAAAGGTCTGCCATCTTCAATTTTTTACTCTGTAAAAATTTGATTAGATTAGTACATTATTATTAATTACCACATAAATGAGTAATTACCAACTAATATTTACTTGATTAACTTAGACAATGTCAATTTAACCGATGAAAGTCATGTTAGTTTAGATCTCTAAATTTTTTAGTTTTATTAATTTGTATAATTATTAATTATTGTATAATAAATTTCAATTATTATTAGAAATTTAAATGCTATAACATCATATTATCATATTTTATTTTATTGTATATCTAAGAAATAAACATATTAATATACAAAATAACTTCAAAATTTTCTCAATTGTTGGTGATTACTCATCTGTTGACTTAAAAGTAAAATCACCCAAAGAAGCATATTATTTTGTACTAAAGCTTGTTTGCACATGACCTAACTTGCTTTTTCAGTACGGTCAAAGACAAATTAGTTGCAGCAGAGAAAAAAATTCTACAAACTCTAAAATAATATTAATTCTGGTTGAAGTTTTAGTTTGGCATCAATTAATTTAACCATATATTAAATACATGTACTCCCTATTGAACCAATCCTTAATATATAAATCATGTGCATTTGTGCATTAAAAAAGAAAAATCATCATGTGCATATGTAGTTATCCGCATTTAGAAAAAGGGGATTAATTTTGTTATATGCATATGATATATATAATATATAATGTCCATGTGAAGTAATCAGGAGAATGAAACATGTTTAGATTTTTATTTTTTTTAAGCAATGACACAAAAAATTCGAATTAAAACTTCTTGCAAATTAATTATGTTCTTTGACTACCAGAATCTTGATCCATTTTATAGTTTAGAATTTAAAAATAGTACAAATAAAGAATATAGTGAAAGAAGAGGCGTATATTATCTTACCTTGAATTAAACTAATTTCTTTTAAATTTAATCTAATTATATTTGATATTTTAATAAAAATATAAAATTCTCATATTATCTTTAAGTTATTTATAAAGGTTTTGTTAACAAGTATTTTTAGGATATGTGTTAAGGTTTATATATTTTAATTATTAAAATAATAATAAATATTTATTGACTACTTTTATTAGTTAAGGATTATTTATTACACTCACTAATAATAATAATAATAATAATAATAATAATAATAATAATAAATGTTTATCAATTAATTTTATTAATTAAAGAATATTTATTACACTTACTAACATTAATAATAAGATACAGTAAAATTAATTAATAAATATTTATTATTATTATTAAACATAATAAATAATCTATATCTAATGCTCTAACAACACTAAATCAGTAAAACCAGTTTGATAAACTTAATAAAATCAAGCATGTTTCTCAAATTTCATACTCTGAAATAATAAATCATTTTGTTTATTTTACCCTTAACATTGCTACTTCAAATATCACTCAAGCTTTTTATAATTGACGTGACATGCTATCATTAAATTTCAATATATAAGGCATTATGTGACAGTCTGAATTGAAATTTGAGATAATGACATTAAAAGCGAAATAAACAAAAAGACCTATATTTTAGGGTATGAAAATTGAATGAGCTATTCTTTCCTATTAAAAATAATAATAATAAATTAGAAGGCTATTTGCAAGTGCCTAAAATGTTCAAAAGAATTTTTGCATTTTTTCTACTTTGAAGCATTATTAGATCTCTTTGATATATATTGCCAAAAGAAACAAATTTAAGTATGTTTTGTCAATAAATTGGTAACATATAGCCTCTGAATTTTATAACTTTGTTTCTACCTTTTTTTTTAATAGAATAAGATAATGTTGTTCTTAATATAGTTATAAAATAATTAAATATTTATTTTTAAAGAAACGCATCTTGAGAGATAATTTCATAATTTAATCAACAAATAGTTAGAAGAATTTTCCAGTGATATGTCCGAGGGTGGGAAAGAGCAAACAATATAGTAGTGAAAGTGTGAGAAGAAGAATGTAAATATTATATGAATTACAGGAGTTAAAAATAAATTAATTATGACTTCGTTTTCACTAAGTTGTACTATTTATAGCAAATTCTCATTCAACCATAATATTGGGCAACTTGTTACCTATTTAGCACATAGTATAATGTATAACAAAATAAGTTTATATAATGCAATTTATCTTTATTATATGTTTATATTTAGTATATGTATTGTATTATATAAGTTTATAAAGTTAATTTTAGTAATTTTATTTAATATAATATATTATTATATTATTAATTAAGTTTCTCTTGTCCTATCCAAACTTATAAAGATGAATAAAAATTATATTATAATTCTACACTATGGTGCCTTTTCTCTCAATCACAAGAATATCTAAAGATATATTTAGATAGATAGTTAAAGAAAGAACGATAAGAAATGTAATAGTTAAATTATGGTAAAGACATGTTTAAAAGTTTATTTTGAAATAAGATGAAATGACTAAAGAGAGATTCCAAAGCTACTCTTTATTATTTAAAACTTCATTTTTTATTGTCATTTCAAATGGGAGATCAAAAATGACATAGAAGGATTTAGTAGTATAATTACTATAATATCTGTCTTGACTAAAAGCTTACTATACTAGCATTATAATTAAAAAAAATATTGCAAAAATGATATGCAAGTCATTCTATTACATTAATAATCATTCTTCTAAACTTCCAAACAAGAGGGAGACCAAGGATGGATCCAAGGAGTGTGCAGGGGCAATTACTCCCCTTTGATTTTTAAATTTTCAATTTTTATATATAATTTTATCTTATATTATTGATTTGGTTTCTTAATTTTTAAGAGTTTATCCTCTTGAATTATAAGAATTCATCTCACTTAGTTTAAATCTGTAATTTAAAATCTTTAACCTCTCTTAAAAATCAAATTTTAAATTCATCTCTGGTGGTGGCATATATATGGTCATTTTACTCTATTCTGTTCCATTATTAATCATTCTATTTCCTTATCTATTGAACTCTTAAACATAGCCTAATGTCATACATGTGACCATAACATTCTATGAAGCAGGTACCCTACTGTCCAATTTTGAATAGTGAGGGATACACTTTCGAATTCCTAAGACAAGTATAGACAAAACTATGTTAAGTATGTCAAGATTTAAAGGTGAACAATCATAGCAATATATAAAATCTAAAATAAATTAACATAATTGGGTTAGAATTATATTGTAGAAGAACAGGGGAGGGGAGGAGGGTCTGGAGGAGGTTGAGTGGAGAGTGAAAATGTGAAACCAATGCGAAATGGGGCCAACGGGGGCAGCTCAATCATTGTGAGGCCTAAAAAGATTCTCACTTTTTTATTTCATTTTGCACAGTCGACGTGTCGACATGTGGTACCTCGACATCCCCATTCCCTTGTCATGGATCTCTTTGATAATTTAAATTTATTGTATTTTAAACAATTAAATTTTTATTTAATTATTTAAATTTTAATAAATGTAAAATAATTTTTAACATATTTTTAAAATATAAACTATTAAATTTTCATATAACCATCTAAATTTTATCAAATTCACCGAATCCACTTCCCATTCCCTTATGATATTCTTCTCCATGTGCTTCCTGCAATTTTGTTGCCGTCTCCTTTTATATATATTATTATTATTGTCATTATGGTCAGGTTTCTTTTATTAACCTTTCCATTAATTTTTTTTTTATTTGCGACAATCACATCATGTCATGTTAGTTATTATTTAATTATTTATTTTAATATCAGTATAATATCTTGGTACCTTGATTGGAAAGGAAAAAAGGTTGGCCCGAGAACAAAATTGATTGCTAACATTAATTATATTATGTTTAATATAAAATAAATTTTACTTTAAAAAATATTTTTTTATTTTTTCATTTGTCACAAAATTATTATTTTAGTCCATTAATTATTAAAATATCTAAAAAAAGTCCCTCACTAATTGAAAAAAATTTTATTTAATCCATCACTTTTTGAAAAAATTATTAAATTTAGTGTCTTAACCAAACTATAAACTCTAAATTTAAGAGACTAAATTTAGTGTTTTTTAGAAAATAAGAGACTATGTATAATATTTTTTTACGAGTAAAAAATTATTTTAAGTATTTCAATACATGAGAGACTAAAATAAAAATTTGTGATAAGTAAAATATCAAAAAATATTTTACTCATTTTACTTATAAAGCAAAGTTTAATTCTAATCTTATCAATGTAATAAATTACTTTGCTAATATTTTTTGACATATATATATATATTTATGTATTAAAGTTATAAATAATTATATGTCAATGTAAATTATTTAATAGACATGTAAATAAGTATCAATTTTTATTTAATTTGGATTTTTTTTCAAATTTTTTACTTAATTTTTTGTTAATTTTAAGGAGAGAAAAACACAAAATAAATTGAGCATACCACTTAAATAGGTTTCATATATTTAAATAAAGTCTATTACTCAAATGGGTTGTATTTACTTTACATTTATCTCTTTACGATAATTAATAGAAAATTGAAGGGAAAAAAATTGAAAGAATATAAATTTAGTTTCTATTTGCATGACAAGACTGATTAATGTTTTCGTTTTCCAAATTATTTTTCTTGTTGAAGTCAAAGAAATTGAATGAAAATGCTGAAAGATTGAAGCTAGCCACTTGAAATGTTAGTTAGTGAAAATTGCTTGTACGTCAATGGATTATCTTTTTTAAAAAAAAAATTTTTTATTAGCAATTTTTTTTATGATACTCTTCAATTGTGCCATGGATAATTTGATGTGTGTATAAAGTTTTTCTTTCTTATTTGCATATGCTAACTTCTGAGTCTTTGAAGCAAACTTGCATGGTGGAGAGGTCCAGTGAATTACGAATCGAACAATTCTCTTCCTTCCTTTTCCGACATTACAAATTTTAAATTAAAACGAATTTGCGATAATTAAATAAAAGGGAGTATATAGAAGAAACACTTCTATTGAACAAAATAAGAGTAACTCAATGTTAAAGCTTTTCATACTTATTATCCGAGGGATCTCAAACTCAAATTCTAATAAAAATTAATATTATAAATTAAGATATAATAATAATAATAATAATAATAATAATAATAATAATAAAAGAAGCACCCCTATTGTTCTTTCATTCCTTTTCCCATGGTATGATGTTTTTACTTCTCCTAGTCCTTGGCCTTCAGCCGTCTTGTTTTTCTCCAAAAAAAAAAAAATCAATAAAAATGAACTTGGTCAAGTATCTTTAAAAAACATTTAGAGACTAAATTAAAAGTTCTATCTTCAGAAAAATTAAATTGAGGAGATAATAATATTTCAAAAGACTAAAATACTCAATTCAATTTTGGACCTAAAGTTGCTCATGTCTCACATGTACATCATTTGCTGGAAAATTCTAACCACTTAATAGAAGAAGATAGTTGGAGAGATGATCCCCTGCATCAGAGGGCTTTCTTCCATTTTTTCACAATAAAATTGTGACCTTAAGATAAAAATCTAATGGTCAAATTTTACAAATAACAAATTGACTGCATGCAATAATCCAAAATAGATCTCTACATTAGAGTGTTTTTTCTAGTTTTTTGTAATAACAAAATATGACCATTAAATAAAAATTTAATAATTTAAATCTATAGATAGCAAATTGACCCTATGCAATGATAAATAAAAATTTAAACGGTCAAATTTTTATTTAATGACTCAAAATGATAATTCGAAATATCCACTATTATAGAAAATTTGGTTCCCATGCATCTCCTATTTGCTTATGACACCAAATCTTTGGTCACGAAAAAAAAAAAAAAAAAGATCTAAATTCTAAACCAATCTCTTAATGTCAGATTAAAAAATTGAATGTAGTTCAAGATGCTTTTATTTCAAAGGTGTATATGTGTATGAAGGGAGTAAATGAACATAAATATAGATTTAGAGTAGGAGACTTATATTGATTTTTTAATTGTAGAAGTTTATTGATCTCTGATTGGGATTACTGATCGATACCCACAGTTTATTGGGTATATCTCATATTTTTACAGTCTAAATCTCCTCTCGAATGCAACTACAAAATACTCGCAAGTATTCTACTTAGGGTGTCTTAAGTCTTTCTCTTTTAGTGAGTTATCAATCATATAGTAGTTTATCCTTATTTATAAAAGGCTAACGAAAGTTAGAGTTTAGTAGTAATTGTTATAAATACTATTTTACCCTTATTTAATGAGTATCCCTTATGGATGGACTCGATATAATATCTTAATAGATTAATGAGTAAATGAACATAAATATAGATTCAGAGTAGAAGATTTACATTGATATCCTAATTGTAGAAGTTTATTGATTTCTGGTTAGTATCACTGATCGAATGAGATACCCATAGTTTATTGGGTATATCTCGAGTTTTCACAGTATAAATTCTCTCTCGAATGCGACTGCAGAATACTCACAAATATTCTACTTAAAACGTCTTAAGTCTTATTTTTTAATGAGTTGTTAATCGTATAGTAGTCTATCCCTATTTATAGAAAGCTAATTAGGATTAGAATTTAGTATTAATTCTTATAAATACTATTTTATCCTTATTTAATGAGTATCCTTATGGGTGAATTGGTATAATATCTTAATAAATTAATACTCTAAATATTATACAATTTTCTAACCGTGTGTGTGTGTATATATATATATATATATATATATATATTCGTAATGAAAAATAAAATTATATAATTACTTTATCTCTTAAAAAGAAATAAAGGAATGCTATCCAATTATAATATTGTTCCAGCAAGGATATATAGATAACAGGTAATGTAGCATTATGCTGACAGGAGGCCCCCTCTATTATCAAAGCCAAATTTGGTAGACTTAACCGTATTATCAAATAATTTCCCGCAAGTTAACAGTATGGGCCCTGGCTTCTCTTCCAAAAAGCCAAAACTTTGTATTACAGACACACAGATCCAAGATCATATGGCCTTGTTTCATTCAAATATAGCACACTCTTGTTGAAGCAAGATCCATTATCATCCCAAAATAACACACATGTGGGACTTGCATTGAAATTGGTTTGTTCTATTTTATTGAAGAGGCTGTGTATCTACGTGCAGTTCCTGCAATATTAACCTCTAATCAAACCCAACCATGCATCCTGTGTCTGCGTCATGTACAGCTCTGAAACTGAACTCTCAAAATCAAGTAAGCCTCCATTTTTGGACCAGAAAGAATCCTGAAATTTGAAAGCCATGTCTCATTTTTAAGTAATGACTGTGTTTTCAGAGAGGGTTAGGCCCCCCGTGTCCTCTTGAAGCACCATGGGACCTCCGTGTAAATGACAGCCTCATGTAGAGGTGACATTACATATATGATATTCAAGGATTTCTTAAATGATTTTTTTTTTTTAATCTCTCTCAACCAAAATAGTAAAACCTATTATAAACAAAGTATTTGTTAAATAAGAAATTACTCATTTTTTCTCTAAAAAACAATTTAATCACACAAATGTTCGTTTCATTATAAAATATATTTAAACTCTTCTTTAAACCAGCCACTTGACCAATATACCTTGAAGGATAGCATTAATTTCTTTCACTATATATATATATGTATATATTGAGATGTATTTTGTGCTAAAAAGCATCTACTTTGCATATTTTATTAGATTTTTTACTGTGTTTATGTTTACTAATCATAATATATAAATACACACACACAAGTTATTGTTGAGATTAACGATTATTAATTATTATTCTTTAATTGATTAAATCTTTTAAAAGAATTATTTTGCGAATATGTTCTATGATTCTAATGATGATTTACTTTTTTATCAATGATTTTAAAATTTACTAAATTCATAACAGTGATTATATTAATACTCGTTATATTCTAAAATAATAGATATAAACATATTTTAATTCAAATATGTATAATTATATCTTGCATTTTAATTTAAGGAGAGCATTATATTTTAATAATAGAGGAAAAAATATGTAATTGGCTCGTCTCTTAGGACATATATTTCAATTCTAAATTCTAACCCTATTTATATTATTCGTATATACTTTGATAAAAATAAAATTCTCATATAATAATTGATATCTAACGTAATAATGAAATAAAATTATATTTCATAGCTTTGATAAAAATAATTTTTTTATACGAAAAAATAAATAGCAACAATATTAGATACTCACTATAATACTATAAGAAATGAACCCCTACTTTTGGTACAACATCACCTTGTCTTAATATCATTTTTAATATTCATTATTTTGTATATAGGTATTCATGAATTTTAGAACATAAAATAATACAGAATAATGCCATTTAAAATTATTTATCATACTATTAAGAATTATAATATCTCAAATCCATGAATTTTTAACCATTCTACTACTACTACTACTACTAGTATATTCTTTAGGATTATAGATTACCAAGGCACTTCAATTATGAATTAGTTATTTTCTTAACTTAAACTTATTGATTATGAAGTAGTTTTAGCCCCTAACATTATTATAAAAATTTGTTGATTTCTTATAAATTCTATCACTCTAAATTAATTTCCTATATTTTTATGAGAACCACTTAGAAAAATGCATTAAATATAGTTAATTACAATTACGCACATTCGATAGGTATATATCTATCCTAAAGACAAATTGAGTTAAATTCAAGCAATAAATCAATATCAATCATGCTGTATTTAGTCATATGATTAAATTTGGACTTCTCTTTCAAGAATCCTAAAATCCTTAATATAAACCCTAATTGATGACAAATCAATAAGGGAACAAATAAGATTTGAATTGAATTACTTCATACACATTGAAATTCAAGTCAGAAAGTTCAACAATCTACATACTTAGGATCCACAATGTTAGAGAAATAAAGGCTTAGCTTAACAAATCCATGATTAGAATCCAATACAACTAAAAAACATAAGCAAGAGAAGAGAAAAAGAAGAGAAAGAGATGAATAACTCCGTTTTTGAAGTTTTAATCATCTTCTTCCCTTAAAACTCATCTTGAAATGCCTTCTTCCAGCCAAGCACAACCCTTAAAGTTCATAAAATACTCTCATTATGCTTCAGAACGTCTGTTCTGTCAAAGAAAATAGGCAAAATGATTTATATTGTCCTTAAATGTTAAAAGACTAGTCCACCCATCATTTGTTATGTCCTAGAGCCTAGGCGCCAATTCTTTAGTCACTATACACGTCCTTGAGCCTTGGCGCCAATTTGTAGTTTTCTATATTAGTTTCAATGTTTTGCTTATGACTTTCTATTTTGATATTAGAATTTGATGAACTACCATTAGTTAGAAAGCTTTCGAAGAGCTCTACAACTTTTTATGAAATAGTCGTCTCTTAAATTTGACATCTAGAGGTCTAGAAAGTTATCTCAAAGTTGGGACATACACTTTCTTTATGCCAAAAAATTCCTTTATTCCATCCAAGACCTGAGCATAAATGGACACAATATGAGCAACTTCAATTTGCTAAAATTTAAGCATGTAAATAATCAAAACAAAACTAAAATAACTTAAACAATAATAAATCCAAAGTTCCAAATGTAAAAGCCTAAACTAACAAAAAGGATTTAAATTTTAACTAAAACTAATAAGAATACACCATAATAAAGATGAAAATAACATGAATAACTCTATTTCATAGAGTTATCGTTCTTTTCAATTGAAACATATTAAACATGAGTTGAAATTCAAACTCTAATAAGTTGAAATTAATATTAAAGTTTAAATAATTACATTCATAACTAAATTAAATTAAAAGGCAATTCAAAATCAGATTACCAGCTAACATATAGAAAATTATTAGAATATTAAAAATAGTAATGTAAGTTGATTTTTGATTGTCTAATAAGGAATAAGGAGGAGTACCAATGGATATTTATGGGCTTTTTTTATCAGTATATCATTAATATATATATATATATATATATATAAAGGAAAAATCTTATTACATATAAAGTATTCATCTAAATGCTATACTTTAGGCAAATTCTCCCTTTCACAAATCTTCTTGATAAAGAGGGTTGCCTTTAAGAATGTGGACATGGTTGTCATCTATTCGTTTTGTAAGGTGTTGGATTAAGTCCTGCAACGAGTGCAACCCTTGTGTTTAGTTACTGATGTTGAATTTGGAACTCTGATCAAATAATCGATGATAAGCTGAAGGAAGGTGAGGATGATGTCAAGTCTTCATACCCTTTATGCCCTAAGCAACGCACTTGCTATAATGGCCAGGAAATACACATGCACATGTACTTTTACAAATACACATTTTCCTATATTTAAAAGTACGACACACATACTTATTCGTACATTTGCATGTGTGTGCATACATATACATGGGCACACATACAGATATATATGTGTGTGTACACATGTTTATAAGCATACATGCATATGCAAATGCACATACATATATTAGTGTGTGTGTGGGTGATATATATGCATGCATGTGTATATTTACAAACACACATTTGCTTGTGTATAAAAGCACTGCAATTAAGCATATGCACACTTATTCATATATTTATATGGCACATGATACATGTATATGTGTACGCACTCATACATGGGCATGCATATAGTTATACATGCACACATGCATGTGCACACATAGGCATTCATATTTGTTTGTGTACATATAGGCGTTCATAAAATGATAGAATACATGCACACATGTGTATACACATTCCTAAATATACATTGACACACATAAAAGTATGCATACACACACATACATACATACAAATATTTGTAGATATAGACAAACACATATATGAACATGTACATTTGTGACTATAAATTTACTATGTTAATTAACATGTCATTAGTTTGTTTTCTATTTTTACGATAATGAAATTGTATATTTCAATATAACAATTATGTAATAGGTGAATTAGATGGGTTAGATATTTATTCAAATATATTAGTAATTATTTGCTAAATAGGTTGTATATACATTTAAATTATTAACAACACCTGTCACAAAATTAGTTATAAGTCAAATTTAGCCCACTTAATACAATATGAGCCAAAATCAACTTAGCCTGCTCATTTACCACACTAAGATTAACTCTATTCTTAAGTAATCTTACAAATACATTTTCCATGTCTCCTTTATATATTCTTTTAAAAAATAAATAATCTTAAATAGTAACATTGAGATTTAAATCCAAGTAATTAAAGTAAAAACCTCTTCTTTTTTTTTTAAACCACAAGCTAATCTCTTGTGGCTAAGTGTAAGCTAAGACGTTAAAATCATGCTTGATCACAGGTTGGGATCATTTAAAAATAAGCCAAGCTTATAAAAATCAAGTCATTCTTTATTTTAAAAAGGGGGCTTGAGCCTCTTTTTTAATCAGGTTTATACCATTTTTTTTGGGTTGAGCCTATTGAGCTAAGCATGCCTTTCAAAGTCGCAATCAAATTTATTTATAACTTAGAACTTAAGATAGACAATGTGGTTAATGATTATTATGCTTATATGATTGTATTTAAGAAAGTTATAAATATAGGTTACTTGTTGTACTAACATAAATGAATGGCATTAGTTAATGTTTCCTTACCTAAATGTCACATGGCATTAACTTATAGTTTTATTTATAACCACTTTGAATTAAAATTGAGTTAATATCACTAACAATTTTATATTTTACATATTTAAAATTGTAACAATTTTATTTTAATATGTTAATTTATAAGTTACATTCTTTTTTAAAGATAAAATTAATTTTTAAATAAATTTTTTCTTATTAGAAAAATATTAATTTAGGTTTTTGGGCTCAATCTTAGGCTCAAGTTTTAAAATGCCCAAGCTTGACTTATATTACAAAATAAACTTTTCTAATAGACCTTTTTTATTCAGGTATTATTTTTTGAGGTCATATTTATTATTTTTATACGTTGGGCTTATCAAGCTAGATAGACTCTTCAAGTTATAATCAATATATAAGCTCAAAATCCAAATTTAAAAGGAAGACATACCAATCATTTAAGGCCCAGTTTGGAAGCAAAATTAGGAATGTGTCCTATGTTTGGTTTATAGATTATAGGGTCATCTCCTTTGTTGAGGTAATACTCAATGTCATAGGTATGGGAAAGTGTAAATCCTCAGGTGGCAGAATGGAGGAGTCTAATAGGAATACATTTTTTAGGACAAGTTTGCCCTTAGATTAAGTGTGATAGTTAGTCATGCTCTCTTTTAAAGGAGTTTGGATACAAGTTTGCCTTTGTTCATTTCGTGGAAGCTACTAGCTAGTGTGGACGTTGAAGTTGCTGGGCAGTGTCCATTTGTTGCTTGTTCATCCTGTTGAATGGACATGGAAGCTATCGCCTAGTGGTAAAATGACAAATTATTCATCACATCTAATATTTTGGCTAACCACATTCTAATAATTGCATGATTGGGATTTAAAAATTTCCATCATAAGAGTGATGGAGAATGTTTAGAAAGAGAGGGAGATGATGTTTGAAAGCAAGAGGATCCAAAAATTTCAATGAAAATGATGATGCCAAACCTAAATCCTAACATTAAGAGAAGTATCGATCATGATATTTATTAATTTTAACAAATATAGAAAATTATAATTAATGTTTTTATTTCTTAATAGGAATTTTAATAATTTAATTAATCTTTATTCCCATTTCATTTTATCAAATTATTCCTATTTTTAGGGCATATTAAGTAGTTGGAATTTCAGTAAAGGAATAAGAATGAAAATGGGTTTTGAGCCCATTCCCATGTTTGGTTGCTGGAATGCATTGCATTCTTGTTACTTAGGGAATGCCTTCTCTTGTAGATATGTGAATGTGGACTCCCTCACTCATGTGAGAGAATTTGAAGCAATCGCAGGAATGTTTTTGTAATTTACTCTTCTGCCCTTTTGTCCATCCTTCTTCGACATTGCCCTTTCTTCTCTATTTTAGTTTTGTTCATCCTACACATCTCGCCATCAAGAGAAAAGGCATCATAGTTCGAGAAGAGATGGATGATGCATATGAGAGAAATCTTTTTAGATCTATTGGGTAAAGAGAAGATAGATCTAACTTTTCCTTTTCGAAAACAAGATCTCTCCGAAAAACCATTGATAGAGCCAATAATGTTGGTTTTGGTCAATTTCAAGTCTTCATAGGCATGACACTTTCCATCACGACATTCACTGTGCTCGCTTGTGTCTTAGCAGTGCTCATGATGGTTGTAGCTGCATTCAATGACATCACTATCTTCATTTTCCATCTTCATCAAAGAGATCAAGATTGTAGGTGACAGTAGGCAGCAAAAGTGCCCTATTAATGTCAGTGTGGGTTCTTCTACCAAGGGTTTGTTTCATAATTTTCGTGGTGGTTGTGATTTAACTCACCATCTTAATTGCCTACCATGACTATTTGATGAAGCCATCTTCATCTACTTGTCATTGCCATTCAACGATAAAGTTTTTAGATTGGTTTCTAAAAAGAAGAAAGATAAGGAGGAGATAACATTTTCTTAAAAAAATAAAAATTAATATTAATATATTAATTTTCATGAAAGTTAATATTTAATTTTGGAAAAAAAATTATTTAGTCCTCATAATTTACCTTTATTTGTAAATTAGTTCCTATAGTTTATTTTTTCTGAACAACTCCCTATAGTTTTCAATTGTCTACAAATGACTCCCTAGTGTCAAAATCTATTAAGATGCCAAGTGTTAACTATGTTAATAGAGTCTGTGTGTCTACTAAAATGAATTCCTATCTAGCAAAGACGTTAACTTTACTATTAGACAAGAGGAAGCACAAGAGGTTAAAGGGAAAGGAAACCTAACCCTTATTGTTGTTGTGCAGAAAAAAATGGCTTCTCTATATGGAGCAATCCTTAGTTCTCTTTATAAAGCCTACTTTGTTGCACCACATTTTGGTTTGGTCCTTGCGTGACTTCCTTAACCTTCTTGCCTATACAATTCACACCCTGCTTTACCCTACTGCAATCTACGCCTCCATTCCATCTTTAAAAGCCTATCATAGAATTACCTTCTTTCCCTTTTTCACCTATCATCATTTATTCTTTTTTTATTCATATTACTGATTTTGTTCATTTTTTTCTTTTTATATTTTAATATGCACAATTATTCATTATTTTCTAACTTGTAACAAAATTTAATGGTATTATGCATAAATGACACTGATAAAAAGAATTTCATTAATTGAAACATTAGCACCCTGTATCACTATTTCAATTAATAAAGCATAGACTACTCATGGCTTTTAGGGATTATGGATAGTTTAACAAACTAAAAGTAATAAAAGAATTAGTGCAGATTTTCATGTGCGTAAGATATAAACTCTACGGATTTGGAAAACTAACATTATTTTAGTGCTACTTATAGAATAAATCCCAATATCTTTTGGCTTTTCTTTCATAATTTTTGGCCAATCAAAAGTAGCAATATTGAAAAGTTTGGAAGCATAAGCATAAGAGGGAGATAGATAAAGATAGACCTTTCCGGTATAGGGATACCTTTAGTGTTTGAAGCAGAATAAATTTGCAACCTGTGGATTGCCATCTATTACTCCATAAAATTTTGGGTACCTAAAGCCATTTTCTAGCCTCTTTTGGGGGTTATACATAAGAGAGTCTTACAAAAAAGATTAAGTATATAAAGAATAAAGTCACAATGTAGTCTTCCATTTAATCTTTTTTAGTTAGAAGCTTATTTTCATAAGACTTTGTTTTCAAGGTTTTGATTGAATGTAGAGATGCTAGTTGCAAATTTTATTTATAATTTATATATTATTATCCTACTCTCTTTTTTTGTCTTCCTTTTTTTCTTTTGTGATATGAAAATGTTAACAAGCCCATAAATCTTAAACAAAAAGACATAAAGGGACACAGATGTACATTAACACCTTGTTTAATCTCCTTCTTAGCTTTAGTTCACCTTATATATAGACAATCACTTTCATAGATGCCCAGTAATTGGCAAACGACACAATAACCTTAACAGTATATCTTGGACGTAATAGTCTACTTTGCATTTCTTTGATGGCAAGTACTTTCTTTCCAAATCTAATTCCCATTCCTCTACTTCTACTATCTCATATGCCAAAATTGTCATCATTTCACCAAAAAAACTCTAATAGTTATTCAAACATCACTAATGAGTACTCTGACATTGAAAAATTTTACAAGATGTCATCCCACACTGGTATATCAAATTGTCATTGTTTGACTCGTTTCCCCTTTGCACTTTCCATATACCTCTTCCCCTGTTGCAATTGCTCTTTATTTTGACCTTGGCTCTTCCCTTTCGTTGGATGCTAAGGTTGACCTCTTTGCCATGTAGGAATCCATCTTAGCAGCTATGCAGATTTTATTAACACAGTTAGCACTTATTTAATAATGTCTTGAGGCCATGTTTGCTTAATTGAATATGAAGGGAGGAATAGGAATAGGATTCCCATGTTTGGTACTAAGATAGGCATGAGACTCTGATTCTTATAGGAATCAACATTCCCATAAATAAGGGAATGTTCAAACCCTCCCCATCTTAAGGGAATCTAGGACGTGCCCAGGAATATGTTAGTAAAAGTCTTATATGCCCGCTTCTTTATTTCATATTCTCACCCTCATCCTTTTCGTTCTTCTCTCTCAGCATATCCTTCACAGAACTCAAATATCAATGTCTCTCTGCTTAGAGCACTATGGCTAGTCAACGCGTCGTCTCTGTGCTTTGTTGACATTGCTAATTTCATCCTTTCAATTTACTTCTCTCTCTTTGGTCTCCTCTGTTTACTTCTTTCACTAGGCTCTAATAGATGAAACACCAAGAAGATAAAATTGCAACACTTAATTCTCATTGTTGTCAAGTCGCCCATCACCATTACAAGATTGCAAGAGTTGGGGAAGTCACCGAGAGAGAGGATCGACACCCACTAGCATCTCAATTAAAAGACAAAATGACGCTGTTGAGAGAGAGGATTGACGTCGATGCTGTTAAGACATAATGAGGTCTTGTTTTGTAGTTGTTGTCGATCATAATGCCAGATGAATGCCTATCATTGTCTTAATCAAGAGAAAAAATGACGTTGCTGAGAGAGAGGATTGTTGCCAATGTTGTAAAAAGAGAAGGAAGTTGTGTAGTTGTAGTCGATCTTAACACCCATCATGATATCCATGTTGTTAATGGTCACTATAGAAGAAAAGAGGAATAATAATAATATGAAACTTAAAAATAACAATTAATATTTTAATTTTTAATTAAAAAATTTTGAAAATAATTCTTATATTACAAAATTTAAAATTTAAAATGATAATTAATTAAGTTGTAATAACTAATTTTAATTTTCATAATAATTAATTTTTAATAATAATATTAATTATTTTTATAACATAATAATTTTTAACTATAATTTTTTTATAAAATCATAATTAATTTTTTTATAAGTATATAAGGATAATTAATTAATTAATATTTTAATTTTTTAAATAGGGATATTTTGGTAATTTGATTTATCATCATTCCCATTCCTACACATTATTTTAATATCATACCAAACGTAATACATGCTCTTAAGATTCTATTCCCTCAAAGTCCATTTCTATTTCCAAACTCATTTTCATTTTCATTTCTACCATTTCCAGTAACCAAATAGGCCTTAACAAATTTTGACACTAGGAAATATTTGTGGACAGTTAGAAACTATGGGGAGCTGTTTGAAAAAAAAAAACTATAGGGACCAATTTACAAATAAGGGTAAATTATAAGGATTAGATGATTACTTTTTTTCTTTAATTTTTAATAATAAATAAATTATTATTTTTATTATATAATAAATTGTTCTTAATAATAATAATAATTTTTAATAAAAATAATTAAATTATATAAGGATATTAGGATCATTTTTCTTATCTTCATTCTTATTTCTACACTTTTTTTTAATATCATACCAAATATAATACATAAATTTTAAATTTTATTTTAATAAAACTCATTTCCATTCCTTTCCTATTTTTAGTTCCAATCATTTGAGTAACTAAACATAGCTTAGTCATTTGGTAAATCCAACATAACTTCTCGTTTGGTTATTAGAATTAAGGATAGAGAATGAGAGACACTCCAATTCTCATGTTTAGTTGACAAATTGGGTTCACATTTTCATTTTTTAGAGAGTCTACTCTCCTTTATATAAGTGAGAGTTCTCTTCCTAACTTAAGCAATAGAATGGAATTGATCTCTTAGAAATAAAAATATACTTAATAAAAGTGTCTCTACTTATAATAATTTTTGGACAAAAATACTCTTATGATATATTAAAACTCTAATTTATTAAATATATATTATTATATTATTAATTAAATGTATATTAAAATATAATTAAATATATATTAATATATAATTATATTATTAATTAATAATTCAAAGAGATATTTATTTTCTTCAATTTTATGATAAGGGATAATATAATAAAATATACATATTATTTAATTCATTATTATGTGTAATTTACTAACTAAATGAAATAAAAAAAATATGCTCATTCTCATTTTTTTTTAACTAAATAATATTTTAATATTTTTATTTTGACTCTCATTCTCAATTTTTTTTTTATTGTATTAATTCTAACAATTAAATGGGCCTAAAAGAAAAAACAGTAAACGGTGTCGCTTAGTCAACTAGGAAGTTTGCTAGATTTGAAGCTTGCGATGGATCCGAATTGCTGTCAGAGACCATTCAATTAACCGACGAAGAGAAGCAAGAATCGCCAAAGCGACGTCTTCCGGTGAGACACAAAGGGCGTCGACGATGAGCGCGCCACCGGCACCGACTCGGGGGCTGGCAATTATATTGATTGTAGTGCTTTCAGTCGCTGTCTCTCCTTCAATGGCGATCTACTGTGATGAAGATGACTGCTATGATCTGCTAGGGTCAGCACCTTTTCTTTTATACATTCACTTTTCTATTCTTTTTCATATAGATGATTTTCTCTGACCTGCATTTTTAATGTAGGGTTTCTCAGAATGCTAATGCTTCGGAAATCAAGAAAGCTTACTACAAACTCTCGTTGAAATAGTGAGTTGCCGCCTTTGTCTTTTTAGCTGTTTCCGAATAATTTGTTGTTTAGGTTCTTGTTAAAGTTGTCTAAGTGAGAGTGTTTGTATTTTCTGTATTTTTTTAAATATTAATGCTAATTTCAGTCACCCAGATAAAAACCCTGATCCAGAATCGAGAAAGCTGTTTGTTAAAATTGCCAATGCTTATGAGGTGCGTTAGTTCTTGTTTTAATGCTTTATGTGGTCGTCAATTTTGGAAATCTGAATATGGTATGATTGTCAATGTCGATTATTATCTGCATGCTTTTAAAAATAAAACTGCATCTTTTATAAGATTCCTCTAAAAGCTGACAAGTTTAAGCTTTTGTGTAAAATTCCAGGTTCTTGCTTATTAAATCACATTTGTCTTGAGAAAATGATATTAAATGATGGAAATGAAACTTGTTTGCAGATTCTGAAGGATGAGGCCACACGGGAACAATATGATTATGCAATTGCACATCCAGAGGAGGTAATTATATTTAAGTTTTCCAAAGGCTTCTGTAAGTCAGAGAAAATGAATGGAAATGCATAAGGAAGCATTGTCGTAACTATTTAGTTCATACAGAGGGTAATAGCTTGCTTAATAATTCATTTTGATATGGTTTGTGTTACATGGTAGAAATATAACATAAGAGGATATTGTTAGTAGTTGTTCTGTGATTAGTTAGGTAGCTATAACTGTTGCTTACCCAATTGGTTATTGTTAGTTACTGGTAGTTAAGTGGTTAGTAGCTCTGTAGTCTATAAAGAGTCAGTTGAGCAAGTCTGTAAGTGTCGTGAAATTTAGAATTAAAGCAGAATATTCTTTGTACCAATTGGTATCAGAGCCTGCACTAAAGCAGGATGACGCGTGATACTCGTTCTCAAGATCGGATGTGCGAGTTCAAAGCCGACGTTGCTCAGTCGAAGGCTGACATTCAGGAACTCTGTTGTTCTTTGAGTCAAATCAAGGAACTAGTAGCTGAGATAGTGGTGAAGATTGCTCAAAACAGCAAGGTTGCGAGCGGTCCAGTAATGGCAACCGAACATCATCAAGTGGTCTTCCTCAGTTCGAATCATTCCAAGGCAACACTGGAAGCAGTTATTCATTTTTGACGAAGTTCAACAGAGTGGAGTTTTCGAGATTCGAAGTAGCAGACTTCAAAGGTTGGGTTTAATGGCGCCGTCAATTTTTTGAGGTCGACGAGATGCCTCTGGAACAGAGAGTCAAATTGATTAGCATCAATTTAGAGGGTAGGGCGTTGCAGTGGCATCAAACCTTCTTCAAGAAGCATCGACTACAAGATGTGAGTTGGCTTGAATATTTGGATCAAATGGCAGAACCTTTTAGAGATCTTTCCAGGATTGATTCGATGGCTGAGTTGAAAAACTTGTGTTAGGAAGATTCAGTAGTGGAATATCAAGAGAAATTTGAAGTTCTGTTAGCTTAATTGGATCTACCTGATCTGATTGCAATCAATCTAATTTTAGGAGGACTGAAACTTGAAGTTGAAACACTAGTAAGAATGTTCAAGCCTCAGTCACTCGCCAACATGTTCTACCTTGCTAGATTACAAGAGATTTCTGTGAACGCTATCAGAGGTTCAAAGAGTGGGAATTCATTCTTCCTACAATAACTTGGGTTTGAAATCAGTATCATCTGTTGGTAGTTCTTCTGATTCAAACTCTATCTCTACTGTCCTTAATTTTCAATTGGATTCCGTGGCTAAGTCAGTACAGAGAATAGGAGGGGAAAACAGATTAAACAACTCTCAAAAAAAGACATGGATGAGGAAAGACACAAAGGTCTTAGTTACTAGTGTGCTGAGAAGTATTCTCAGGATCATAAGTGTAAAAATTCTTAGATTTTCATGTTAATGGCAGAAGAAGAGGAGAAAGGAGAATTAGCAGAGAAAGATAATGAGGGCCTGCTGATCGACATGGCTGTGGCCTCATTGAATGCAGTAGAAAATAGCTCTTCTAATTGTTCTACTATGAAAGTTAAAGGGTTCATCAAGAAGCAGGAGTTGATCATACTACTAGACACAGGTAGTACTCATAATTTCATAAGTGCTACTTAAGCAAAGAGGCTAAAATTGAGGAACTGTCCAGCTGTAGTTACGAGAGTGACGGTTGCTAATGGTGAAAAGTTGTTGGTTGCAGCAAAGTGTCTAGAGTTGAAGTGGAGCATGGGGAATGTTTCATTCTCAGCTGAATTTTTGGTAATGCAATTGGGTAGTTATGATTTGATTTTAGGAGTTCAATGGTTGGCCAACTTAGGAGAAATTACTTGGGATTTGCATAACAGAACTATGAGTTTTCAATTTAATGGCAAACATCACCATTTGCAGGGAATATCCACAGAAAGTGAAAGACTGGGGAATAAAGAGTTTCAGGGGAAAGATTGTATGCAAGGGCAGCAGGTGTTTCTTCTACAAGTGGGGAAATGTGCTTTGGAGAATCAAACTATATTACCTTTAGCCATTACTGTAGAGCAACAGCAAAAGTTGAGTGTCTTACTGGCTGCATACAAGGATGTCTTCGAGGTACCAAAGGCATTGCCTCCTCAGAGGGCATTTGATCATGCTATTCCACTTAAGGAAGAGCACCTCATATCAAGTAGACCTTATAAATATGGACCTTCCCAAAAGGATATGATTGAGAAATTGGTGCAAGAAATGTTGCAAAATGGGGTTGTTCGACCAAGCTCAAGTTCTTTTGCTTCATTGGTGGTTTTAGTAAATAAGAAGGACGAATCTTGGAGGTTTTGTGTGGATTTTAGGAGATTGAATAATCAGACTATAAAAAATAAATTCCCTATTTCAGTGATAGAGGAATTATTGGATGAACTTCATGGTGCTAAGTATTTCTCTAAGTTGGATTTGAGGGCGGGCTATCATCAAATTCGAATGCATGAAGAAGATGTGCATAAGACTGCATTTCGAACTCACGAAGGGTTGTATGAATTCCCTGTTATGCCGTTTAGATTAATAAATGCCTCGACAACTTTTCGAGGTTTGATAAATACAATTTTCTGATGTTATCTTCGGAAATTCATCTTAGTTTTTTTTTATGATATTTTTGTTTATAGTTCTTGTTGGGATGATCATAATAAGCACAGGAAGATTACCTTACAGACACTAAGAGAGAATGTTCTCTTTGCTAAACAATTGAAGTGCATCTTTGGTGCCATGCAAATTGAATATTTGGGACACATTATTTCCCTAAGAGGTATAGTAGCAGATTTTAACAAGGTGGAATCTATGATTACCTAGCCTATTCCTACTAATATCAAGTCACTCTGTGGATTCTTGGGATTGACGGGTTGTTATAGAAAGTTTATGCAGGTTTATAGACTGATTAGTAAACCGCTAACAGAACTATTGAAGAAATCTGAGACTTTTGTATGGACTGAAGAAGCTAATTGGGCTTTTGAGCATCTAAAGGCAGCTATATCCTCTACTCCAATTTTGGTGTTACTAGATTTGTCCAAACCCTTTGTTTTGGAGACTGATGCGTCTAATGTAGGAATAGGGGTTGTCTTGTTGCAGGAGGAACAACCGGTGGCTTTTGCTAGTAAAGCTTTTTCTACTCAAAAGAAGCTTTTATCTGCATATGAACGAGAGTTAACAGCCATAGTATTTGCTGTCCAAAAGTGGAAATAGTACCTCTGGGGACAACACTTTGTGATTAGAACAGATCATCTACCACTTAAATATATACTGGAGCAACGTACAATAGCTCCGGAACATTTTAAGTGGATTCACAAATTATGGGGATTGGATTATGAGATTTGCTACAAGAAGGGGCAGGATAATATAGTGGCAGATGCATTATCTTGGAAGGAAGAGGACACTGCTACTTGTTCTGCCATCATTTCCATTGTTTCGGGATTAAATAGACGGGTGTAGAATAGTTGGAGGACTGATGAAGTGTTAGTTGCATTAATTAAAGAACTGGAGAATAATCCAGGGTCTCATTCGAAATATACTTGGTCGAATGGTATACTCAAGAGGAAAGGGAAGCTGGTGGTGGGCAATAATGGTGAGTTATGCTTGGAGTTACTGTCTCATTTTCATACAGATCCGATGGATGGTCACTCTGGGATGTTAGGAACTTATAAGAGGATCTCTTCAGTTTTTTACTGGAGAGGATTGGAGAAAGAAGTGAGGAGATTTGTCAGAGAATGATCTGTGTGTCAAGTTAACAAAGTGGAAAATATAGCAACTCCAAGATTGTTACAGCCTCTTCCTACACCTCAAGCTACATGGACTAATCTGTCAATGGACTTTATTGTAGGATTACCTACATCCTATAGGAAATCTGTAATTTTGGTGGTAGTTGATCAGCTTTCAAAGGCAGCCTATTTCTTAGCTTTACAGCATCCTTTTTCTGCTATAGACGTAGCTCAGTTGTTTTTTGATTAGATTGTCAGATTACATGGATTTCCTCGGAGTATTGTAACGGATAGGGACCCAATTTTTTGTGGTAAATTCTGGAAAGCCTTGTTTGAAGTGTAGAAAGTACAGCTGTGTTATTCATCTACATATCACCCACAATCTAATGGTCAGACCAAGGTATTAAAAGATGCTTGGAGTCCTACCTTCGTTGTATGACAGGAGATCACCCTAAGCAGTGGGTGAAGTGGCTTCCTTTGGCTGAGTATTGGTACAACACTACTTTTCATTCATCAATAGGTATGTCTCCCTTGGAAGCTGTTTATGGGAGACCTCCACCTATACATTTACCATATTTGGCTGGTGATTCATCCAATGAAGTAGTTGATAAAAGTCTTAAGGAATGGGAAATAGCAATTAAGCTGTTGAAGGAAAACCTTGCAAAAGCACAACCAAATGGTACACAAACAAGAGGAGAAGAAAGAGTGTTTCAAGTGGGGGATTGGGTGTATGTGAAGATACAACCTTTTAGGAGAAATAAGCTAACCAGTAGCTCCTTGCATAAGTTAGCTGCATGGTATTTTGGTCTGTTTAAGGTGGTGGAAAGAATAGGGACTGTTGCTTATAAGTTGGACCTCCCTTCTAATACTCTAATGCATCTGGTTTTTCACGTTTACTTATTGAAGAAGCACGTGGGGAATTCTGCGGCAGTTCATCAAGCTTTATTTAAGGTGGATAATCAAGGATATTTTAATATAGAACCTGAGCACATTTTGGGAAGGAAGTTGGTGCAGAGGGGCAATCTGCCTATCACCAAGTTATTGGTGCAGTGGAAGTTTTCAAATCCAGAAGATGCTACATGGGAAGATGCAGCGGCTATAAAAGAGTAGTATCCAGATTTTTCCATTGTTGGATCTGATCCTTGAGGACAAGGATCTTTTTTCTTCAGGGGGAGGAATAATTGTTACATGGTAGAGAGATAACACGAGGATATTGTTAGTAGTTGTTCTGTGATTAGTTATGTAGCTATAACTGTTGCTTAACCAATTGGTTATTGTTAGTTACTGGTAGTTAAGTGGTTAGTAGCTCTGTAGTCTATAAAGAGTCAGTTGAGCAAGTCTGTAAGTGTTGTGAAATTTAGAAGTAAAGCAAAATATTCTCTGTACCAGTTTGTGAACTACTGGTTTGACATGTATACTTTGCTACTGTCTGTCTTGGCTTGCGTGGCTTTTATCTTGGATAAGAAGGAAAACTTTTTCTCAAAGGTTTCAAGGGAATCTTTGACAGATAGATTAAGTACTCGACTCATTTGTATGAAGTAAGATGAATATTTTGAATAAGGTGCTCATAACTTATCCACATGTAAATCCCATACCACATATTGAATGATTTTGAACTTTTGATTGGATTGGAGCTCTGTGGAATTGTATGTATAAGAAATGAATGATGGCATAGACAACACTTAAACAGAAGATTGGATTCTATATATACAACAATTTCTCTACTTATTATTCTGTTCACTTGTTCTTTCAAATGCAATAATGTGAGTTACAAATTTTGCTAAAACTTAGATGTGTAATGTGAATTACAAATTTCTCCCTCTACGGCCATTGGCACCCTGGCACCACCTACATTTTCTTTTTCTCCTTTTGCCTGTCAACAGTAGAAACAAGCTGCAAGAAGAAAGAAAAAAGTACTCACTTGAGATAATGCCATAGTCACAACAATGATTGCTTCTTAAGGTCTGAAAGAAATGCAGTTTTAGATTCCTTGGAAACTATTTATGAAATTGAGTTGAAATTTTACTTTTTTTTGACAGGTATTTTATAATACTGCTCAGTACTATCGTGCATATTATGGTCACAAAACGGTGAGATTTATTTCTTTCATTTTCAGTGGTAACCAATAACAAATTCTGGTTTAAAATTGCATTGGCTTGTTGAGTGATTGATCTCTGGACTTGGTTCTGACTTGATAATATTGTCTACTTTTATCTGCTAGGATCCACGTGCTGTGTTGGTTGGCCTTCTTCTTATACTTTCAGGTTTCCAATATCTAAATCAGTGGACTAGGTATAATCAGGTACCATGATATTTTCGTTGTTAGTTAAACTATTATAACATTTTTCTGATGTGAAACTCTGTTCTAGATATGCTAAATCTTGAAACAACTATATTGCTTGGGAACCTTGCATTTGGCATTCATATAATTATTCATCTATCCTTCTCTATGCTGTAATCTGCAAGCTAAAGGCTCAGGAGCTATGCCTACATTACAACATTGTATATTGTAATCTTCCTATCAATGCCAAGTGCTTTATTGTGAGCAATCATTTTTGGATTTGTTATTGTAGTGAAGGAGAAGGAACTTGTATTTCACCTTGTTGAATTACTCTGATAACATGGATATTTATATACACAATCTATACTAAGAAAGGAGGCTAATCGATACACTAGTTGGACTAATTAATACAAGAGTTGAACTACCAGTTAGACTAATTAATATAAGAGTGTGACTAATAAATGTTGTAGTTGACAATATGCTCTAACACTTCCCCTCAAGCTGGTGAATAGATATTCTGAATTCCCAGTTTGGATATAATGGTTTGAAATGTTGTATAGCTGAGCCCTTTGGTGAATATATCTGTTAGCTGGCCTCTTGTTGATACATAGGGGCTACAACTAAGACCACTATTCAGTTTTTCTTTTATGAAGTGCCTGTCAACTTCAACATGCTTTGTTTGGTCATGTTGTACTGGATTATGTGCAATGCTTATAGCAGATTTATTGTCACAATACAATCTCATTGGTCCATCCCACTTGATTTTTAAGTCATCAAAGATGATCTTTAACCAAAGTAGTTCAAAAGATTCCAAGTGCCATAGTTCTGAACTTTGCTCCAGCACTGGACCTTGCACCACGTTCTATTTTTAACTCCTCCAAGTTGCTAAATTATCGCCTAGGAAAGTGTAATAACTTGTAGTTCTGTTTATTATTGATCTTGCATAGTCATCATCTGTATAGGCCTCTAGAGTTAATTCCATATTTCTCTTGAATAATATCCCATTTCCTAAAGTACCTTTCAGAGTGTAGAATTCGGTGAACAACATGTAAGTATACTTGTTTGGGATTATGCATGAATTGGCTTACTGCACTTACTGCATAGGTTATGTCAGGTTTGGTATGAGATAGATAGATAAGTTTTCCCACTAATCTTTGGTACATTTTCTTGTCAACGGCAATATCATCACTGGCTTCTCCTAATTTATGGTTAGGATCAATTGGGGTATCAGCCGGTTTGCTTGCTAGTTTACATGTCTCTTTTAGGAGATCTGTCACATACTTTTGTTGAGAAATAAAGATACCTTATTTTGAATATGCTACTTCAATTCCCAAAAAGCACTTCAATTTTCCTAGCTATTTTATCTCGAATTCATTTGCCAAATGTCTCCTAAGTTTCTTTAGTTCTATCTTATCATCTCCAGTGATGATGATATCATCAATATATACCAGCAAGGTTGTGACTCCTCCTGAATACTTATGTTTGATGAATAGAGTATGGTCTCCTTGGCTCTACTTATAACTAGAGGTTAACATCACTCTAGTGAATCTCCCAAACCGAGCTCTTGAAGATTGTTTTAAACTGTATAAAGCTTTCTTTAGTTTACACACTTTGTCTACTTTTGTGTTGTCTCCAAATCCTAGTGAATGTTCATGTAGATTTTCTTGTTTAGCTCACCATGGAGAAAGGCATTCTTCATATCATATTGTTGAATTGTCCAATTGTACTTAGATGCTAATGATAACAGGATTCTAATTATATTCATTTTGGTAGCTGAAGCAAAGGTCTCTTGATAGTCTATGTCATAAGTTTGAGTGTACCTCTTAGCAATCAATTGTGCTTTATACCTCTTTAGTGATTCATCAGCTTAATACTTGACCGAGAAGACCCATTTGCACCCTACTGGTTTCTTTCTTTTTGGTAATTGAACCAACTCCCACATCTTGTTCTTCTCTCATGCTTCCATCTCAATTTTCATGGCTTGCCTCCATTCCTCCTTGGCTAATGCCTTATAAATTATTTGGGATGATGATGGATTTTAAGTTTACAAGAAAGCTTTTATGAGTTGGAGAAAACTGGTTAAATGACACAAAGTGAGAAATGGGATATAATGGGTGCTTTATACATTTTCTAGTTCCTTTCCTAATGGTAATAGGAGCATCAATATCAATGTTTAGGGGGCTAGGGTCAGAATTCATGCTTAACTCAGTTTCAGAACTACTAGAGATAGGTGCATAGATTTGGGCTTGCACAGGTTCAGGGGTTGGAGCTTCCCTTCTTGTGTACACCTGTAAATACCTCATATTATCAAGATTGGTGTTATCCTTGATCACAAACTCAGTGTCAGGATCATCATAAGTGAGTTTAGGATCATCAGAAGTGCTAGGGCTGGATTTAGAATTTGGTGAAGGATTTTCAGAGGTGTCAAGGTTGGATTCATGACTTGGTGATGGGATAGGAGAAGTGGATTGGGAAAGGCCAAGGAAAGATGAAGGTCAAGGAAAAATGCTTCCTTATCTTCCATAATAGTGTTCTCCCCCTGAAGATAAGGACTAGAAAAATATGGAAGATGTTCTGCAAATGTGACATCAACAGAGACAAAAAAACTTTTTTGTAGGGGAATGATAACACTTGTAACCCTTTTGAGTGGAGGAATATCCCAAAAAAATGCCTTTAAAAGCTCTTGGATCCAACTTCCCTTTGTTATGAATATGTACAAATGTGGTGCACCCAAATATGAAGGGTGTAGAAGGGTGTAAGGCCATTTGTGATTCTAAGATCTGGGTAAAATTAAGAAAGTACTTCCATAAGAGTGTTATTGTCTAATACACGAGAGGATAATTGTTTATAGTGTATGTAGCAGTAAAGACAGTCTCTCCCCAAAAAGATTTAGGCATGTTTGTGTGAAATAGATAGGCTCGAGTCATAGATAAGAGGTCCCCGTTTTTCCTCTCGGTCACTCCATTTTGCTGTGGAGTATATACATAGGACGATTCATGGATTATCTTTTCCTTTTGGAGGTAGGATGATAAAGTTTGATTGAAGTAATCTCTTGCGTTATCAGACATAAGCCTTTTAATTTTAACTCTAAACTAATTTTGGATCATGGTATGGAAAGTGAGAAACAATGCACTCACATTCAACTTATTCTTGATAAGAAAGATCCAAGAAACTCTAGTGCAATGATTAATTAAAGAAACAAACCATTTAGCATCAGAGATGGTAGGAATAGGAGATGGGCCCCAAATATTGCTATGAATAAGAGTAAAAGGAGAAGAACTTTTTTTATGATTGATGGGAAAGGAAACTTGGTTGTGTTTTGCTGTTTCACAAGTCTCACAATGAAAATTGGCAAAATTAATTTTATTAAACAAAGAAGGAGACATAATTTTCAAAGTTCCAAAGGAGGGATGACCAAAACGTCAATGATAAAGCAATATTTTTGGCCTAATAGATGAGGTTCCAGTGAAGAAAGACAAGGACATGGGATTCTTAATATCATTAGTATTTGTATGCCACTAGATTATAAAGTCCATCTTGTTCCTTAGCAAGTCCAATCCTCTTCCTTGAATCTTGGTCCTGAAAATACATGAAGTAGAGGAGAAAGTTACCTTACAGTTCAAATCTTTAGTGAGTTTTTTTATGGATATAAGATTTGTGGGTAGTTTAGGAACATGAACAACATTTCTAAGAACAAAGGAGGGAGATATTTGGATATTCCCTAGTCTTGCTACGGTAACAAGTGAGCCATTTGCAATTGATATTTTCCTATTGTTAGGGTATGGAGTATTATGATTGGTTGCTCCTGAATCAAGGATCCAATAGTTTTGAACTGGTTTATTTGAGACATTTAACCCATAGGAGTGATGGAGATTGTTTGAATGAGCTAGAGAGCAAATACTGTTATTAATAGGAGGCTTTTTTAAGGTCTCCAACAAGTTGCATAGCCTTTAAATTTCATTTCTGCCGAATCCTTCAAGGTTTGAAGTCTGTTCTTGGTTGGTTGCATCAAATGGGCTTGCTCTTGAGCTCTTGTTGACCCACTTTTCATATTTTTCCCAAGTAGCTTTTTGCAATATTCCTTGGTATGTCGCAGTTTTTTGCAATAGGTACACCATAGATTATCACGATCCTGTGTCTTGCCATTCTGGTCTTCTTTGGGCTGTTCTAGGTGTTTGCCACCATTAATGATCATGACAGATCCTTTAATAGGTTGACAGTTAAGCATTATACCTCTCTGAGTCTCTTCAGTTTGAATAATTGAAATAATGTGGTTAAGGGATGATAGTTCATCCTTACCAAGAAGTTAGACCCTTACTTGATCGAATTCAGTATTGAGTCCTACAAGGAAATTATACACATGATCCTTTTCAATGAAAGTTTTTAGTATTGTATTTTCGTTGCATTTCATTTCAATACACCTATAATGATCCATTTCTTGCTAAATGTTTCTCAACATGTTGGCATATTCTGTGACAGATTTATTTCCTTGTTGGATCATTGCAGCTTTAATTTTGAGCTCATACACCAAAGCAACATCCTTAGCCTTGGAATAAGTCTATTTAACAATCTCCCACACCTCCTTAGCAGTGGTGAGAAACATGCATGTATCACTTTTCTCTGGGTTCATGGAATTCCAGAGCCATGCTATTATTATGGAATCTTCTTCATCCTATGCCTCATAGTGCTTATCACTTTTAGAGGGTCCACTTCCTAAAATATGGTTTAACTTTCCTTTTCCCTTCAATATGGTCTGAACAAGTTGAGACCATTTGAGATAGTTCCTATCATTCAACCAGTAATTAGGATGTAGATTTTGTAAATCCCCAACTACATTGGAATTTTCAATTATATTGGTTTTGGAAGATACAATGACTTTAGACATTTTAGGAACACAGTAGGCCAAAAATATACTAAGAGAAGGGAGAGTTGATTCTGGATAAGTGGAAAGAAAAATTCAACTTGCAAAGGGCTTGGATTATAGCTAAGGCAAGTTGCTATATGGTGTCAAAAAACTGAGGGTTTTGGTTCAAAAAAATAGTATGAGAAGTGAATGAAGATTGGTGGAAAAACCAAGAAACTTGCCTAAGAGACTTTCCAAAAAATTCCTGAACCTAAAAAATCGAGTATGTATCAATGGCTGATTGGAAAAGTGCTGAAAAGATGATGTCGAATGTCAGAAAGTTGAGATGAGGTTCAGCGAGTCCTTCGCGTGTTGTGACGTGCTGGCACGTGAGACATTGCACAGATTGCTTTGTCAGCGCATGAGATTTACGTGTGGTGTTTCTGGCCATTGAACGATGGCGATTGGTTGATCGAAACCTTTTGTATCTCCCTGTGCTGGCGGTGTGATATAACTAGCTGCCTAAAGTATCACCCTTGTTTCTCCAACACAGATGAACTCCAAAAAGAATGGCAGAGGATACCCAGAAACGATCCCATGTAGTGAAGGAGAAAGAACTTGTATTTTACCTTGTTGAATTACTTTGATAACATGAATATTTATATACAAAATCTATACTAAGAAAGGAGGCTAATCAATACACTAGTTGGACTAATTAATACAAGAGTGAGACAAATAAATGTTGTAATTGACAATATGCTCCAACAGTTATTAAACAATTCATGTGAATTCTTGGGCTAATAATGAATTAAATTGTCTGTTTGTGGACCCTGATCACTAGTTTTCTCGTTTGGGTTGTATCCTCACAACCCCAGTCTAACATTGGGAGTTCAGTGTTGATAGATTTTCTGTATTACGTGTGTCCAAGGAATACGGGTGTCAATTCCAACTGCTTTTTTAATGTAAATTCATGATGATTAATGCATGGTAAAGGTCTGAAATAAATCAGAGACATGCTGATGTATATCCTTCGAAAGATATCTGCAGCAGCTGTTTAGGGCAAATTGCTGTATTTGTTTGTTGAAAAGATATTTCTGAAGATTAAAACATTCAATTCATTGCACTGTGAATTCTGTCTCCAGGCTGTAGATATGGTCAAGAAGACACCTGCATACAAAAATAGACTAAAGGCATTGGAACTTGAACGCAGCGGAGGAGTTACTAGCAAGAAGAAGACACAAAAGAATGTGGATAAGTATGGTTATCATGTTGATTCTGTAGCAATAACTACAACAGTTCTTGTATGTAATTCGTCATGTCAAGTGAAATGTTTAATGCTGTTGTTGTCATCCTTGCAAACTCTTACTTTCTGGTCTATTGAATCAATTCTTTTTAATACATAAGATTGGGCTTTCCTGACCTTATTTGTTAAACTTTTGATGCTCACTGACGCAATGTGAGGAATCTGTGTATGCAGGAAATTGCAGGAAGATCTTAGTAAAGAACTTGAATTGCAGATAAAGGGGGCTGAAAAGCCGACTGTATGGGAACTTATTGGTGTCCGCTTTGTTCTCTTACCTTATACTTTAGGCAAGGTTGAACTCAAATTCTGTATTTGGATTAAAAAGAACATACATGGAAATTCTCATTGCTCTAGTTTAATTACGATTTTACATAATGTGCAATTCCTTCCCGCAAGTAGTGCTGATCCTTGAAATTTAATATTGGTTTATGTGCAAGTATTAATTAGTTTTGTCCTCCATCCAGTTGTTGTTGTGGTCTGGCTGTTGGTTTTGGAGATACAAGGTTAAACAACACCCCTATTCTTGGGGAGATGCTTCTTATCTGACACGAAGGTCCCTTGGTGTACCTCACGATGCTTGGAAAATCATGGGTGAGTAAAACTTATTTTCAGTGGGCTTTCTTCGATTAGGCACTAAGCAAATAAATTAACTATTTTGAGTGCTTGTTTAATAGATGAAGGGACAAAGGAAGACCTTGTGCTAAGGCGTTTGTGGGAGAAATCAAACCTGGAGAGCTACATTGCGGAGATGCGAAAAGAATCTAAGCGTAGAAGATAGCTGTTTTTTGTTGCTTCGTCAGATGCTTTTGCTTTTGAAGTACGAATTTTTACTTAAATGTTCAACACAAGTGTATTAGCACCATAGTGAAAATTGGAATTCTGCTAAATGCATATTCTGGGGCTGGGGATCATAGAGTAGATATCTTCTTGTCACCAATGTAATAGTGGATTCATAGACATTTGATACACGAAGTTCTTTTATTGGCCAAGAAAAAGATACACGAAGTTTTACATATGACAATTTAGAAGGTTGCCCTCTGTGGCCACTCATTGTGTAAACACACAAGGTTATGGGTGCATTTGAGCTCTTTTAACGTTTAAAGTGAATGATATGATTTCGTTACTTAGCTTTCTACTTGCAGCAATTAATTGTCTATTTCTTTGTTGTAGCGGGGGTAGACTAGTTTAGGCATTACTAATGAATTTTTTTGGAGATAATATTAATAGTTAGCCATTTTGAAAAATTTTAAGCAATTTATTTTGAAATACTAACTTTAAGCAAACATTCCGTGTGATTTTAATTTTGCAGTTGGAACCTATAACACTATTCCAACTAGTGAAATAGAGGAAAAAATGAATAAAAATTTGAATTAAACATTTTATGAACTTTGATTAGACAACTATCTTGACATTGCAATTTTGGACTGTTATATTTTGTATAGGATTAGTTATTCAATGTTAAAGATTTTAAACATATTACTTATGAAAATTAAATTAGGAATCATTTATAATTTTATGGTAAATTATTATTTTGTTTTTTATGGAAAATTACACAAATTTTTTTGAAATAAAAAATATATCCAAATATTCTTGTCATTAATAATATTTTTATTAAAAATATGGTATGTTAAAATTTGTAAATTATTTTATTTCAGTTATCGTTGTTTTGTGTTGAAATTTATAAATTCAATCGACTTTAAACGACAAGTGATAAATATAAGAATATATTGATTCATTTTTGTTTTTCTAAATTGAAAAGTTTAAAATGAATTAGGTAATAGTATAATTACTATTATGCCATCTTTTCTTTAAAATGTATTAAAATAATATTTTATTTATAAAAATAATGATTTAAAAATAATTTATAAATTATATCATTTCACTAATAATTTTTTTATTTCCTCATTAAACTCCTAGTGGGACATTTTCTTTTTTTAGTATACAGGAATGACTTTTGTGTGAATGAAAAATTAAATAAAAAATAGAATAGAAGGTAATTGAATGGAATCATAAACACACAAATATATTTGGCATACAAAGACTAAAATAAGTTGTGAAAGAAGTTTTACATTTGGTTTGATAATGATTGAAACGAAAACAGAGAAAAATATCTAAAATACTCCTGTGCAACATGCCAACATTAAATCAGTGGAGAAAAAACCTGTACACAAAAGGGCTTAGATAAAAACTACCTGATTTTTTTCGAAAATAAAGATTAGTCTATCCCATAAAGAAAAGAAATGGAAATTCCTTCCCATGTAAATAAATAAATAAATATATAAATATAAATATATATATATATGAAGATTGTTACCGCGTCTTCTTTCATTTTCCTATTCACCTTGGACGCAGTAACGAAGGGTCGAAAAGGGAGACGAATCCGTTACTGGCAAAACCCCTACGGAAGTTTCGCAGTGTAACTCAGACTCTGCTGTGCGGTCTCCTCTCATGCAACCAGAGCTCCATTCATGTCTTTGCCACAGGTCCTTTCTACATAATTTGTATATTTAGTACCTTGTATATTGATCTTATTTGTTTATTTGTTTTTAATATGATGCTGGCTTTGTCATTTCAATGAGTAACCTTTGATTAGTTTGGATGAAGGTTGGATATTTGGTTGCACTGAATCAAAATTTAGACGAAGACGTTTCTGTGCCAAAGTTACCTGTCACAGATGGGACAAACATTATCGGCCGGAACAATGTTCCTGTATTGGACAAGAGACTTAGCCGCAAGCACTTGACCTTAACTGCTTCTGCTGATGGGTCCGCTAATTTGGTTGTGGTAATGCTTCAATTATTAACCTGCTAATTGGGACTCTTTTTCTCGTCATTTCACGATTTTTAGTGATGCGTATATGTCAGTATGACCACCGGCTGTAAATGTAGGAGGGAACGAATCCAGTCGTTGTTAATTCGGGGAATAAAAGAAAGAAGTTGAATTCTCATGAAAAAGCTATCATTTCTAATGGTGATATTTTAGAGCTCATTCCCGGGCACCATCTTTTTAAATATGAAGCGTTGGGTGGTGAGGAAAAGGTGTCTTCTGTTAATATCCGTAAAAGATCTTCTAGTGATGGAAGGAAGAATACTGAAGTGTCATCTGGAAATAAAGCTCCAGGCAGGAATTCCGAGGTTTTTGTTTTGGTTATGTTTCTACATATGAATCTGTTGTTTATTATTTCCATGCTTGTATTCATTTGATAATTGTGATTTATTCTAACTAAACTTACTTCCCCTTTTTATGTTCAAAATTAGCAACTTTTTATGTTTTGTGAAATCTGCAGCATATGATTGAAACATGCAACCTAGAACGAGGATGGACTGTAGTGACGCATCAATCTAGTGTTTCCCAGTCCATTGAAGACAATAGTGTAGAGGCCATTCGCCATTTCCATGTCCCTAATCATAAACTACCTTCAACTTTTCGACTTTTACGTGTGAAGGGGCTACCACCTTGGGCAAATACATCTTGTGTTTCAATAGATGATGTTATTCAGGTAATGACTTCGATATATTAATGACAAATTATTCTCTCCTTGTTTTACTCTCTTGAAATAATATCCTGCTGGTTTACTTTGTAAGTGATGAATCCACTATTGTGTTGATTCAGCAGGAACTTATAATTTTTAAATATTGGTTGAAAACAACTTGTGCAAGATAAGACACATAATGTTCAATTTGAGCTGTTAATCGTGTTTTGTAATTGAAACTAATTGACTAAATTCTTCTTTTTGCCTTATCATTGGTAGGGGGATATTCTTGTTGCTATCCTTTCAAATTACATGGTGGATATTGACTGGTTGATACCTGGTGAGCTATTTTTCCAGATTGGCCTGTTTGCTCTTTCAAATTTTTTATTCCCTTTCTTGCTCTGATTCCATTTCATTTTAGTTCGACTTCCATTCTTGTACTTGATATTGTTCTGAGATGCTAGCATGTTGAGTTTGAACTTTGAAAGTGCTTCATCTCTCTTTCTTCTTTCTATCTCTATATTTATTAGAAACCCTTATCATTTTTCTTTTGGTAGTGCAGACAGCTAAGTTTAGAGCATTCTTGAAGTTAGTTTAATAAACATTTATTCATACACACATTGCACATACCTGTATTTTTATCCTTATTGGACGGTTGTATTTCATTTTAGAAACCTTAAAAGGGGCAACATCATGATCATTCTCTCCATATAGCATCAGTATGATGCTATTATTGCATGTCTGGTGGCAGGTATACTACTCCAAAATTTTGCACTTATCAGTACATGTCTTTATGCATTATACAAGGTCTTCAGTCATCAGTTATACTTATCTATTTCATTATATCATTTCTTCTGAATCCTTCTATAGCTAATATCATTCCTGTGAGCTTCACTATGCTCTTTATTTATTTATTTATTTTTTTGGTGTAGCATGTCCAGCACTCTCAAAAATCCCCTATGTGCTAGTTATTCATGGAGAGAGTGATGGCAGGGTGGATTATATGAAGGTTTTCCTCGGATTTAACTAACCCTACCCTTCATTTGCAAATTTTAATATTCTTCTAATGCCTAAATGACCAGTATCTGTTACTCCAATTATTATCAGAGAAACAAACCTGCAAGCTGGATTCTGCACAAACCTCCATTGCCAATTTCATTTGGGACACACCACTCAAAGGCTATGCTTCTTGTCTATCCTTGTGGAGTGAGAGTTATTGTACATACGGCTAATTTAATTTATGTGGACTGGAATAATAAGAGTCAAGGTTTATGGATGCAAGATTTTCCATGGAAAGATCCAAACAATCCAAGCAAAGGATCTGGATTTGAAAATGACTTGATTGAATATCTCAATATGTTGAAGGTATTGAGTAGGTTTCATGATTTACTTCTACAACAGGATAGAATGTCCCAAGAAAAAATCATGATGCAGTTAGATTGATTTCAGCCGATTAATTTGAGACCCTAGTAAATCTTTTCCTTTTGGATGAACTCCTGTTCAATCCTATTGTGTTCTGGAGCATTCCATTCTGCCAAATGTCTTTCTCTGGATAATGCTTTTTGTTTGAGTAAATTAATTTTATAGTATTTTTCTCTTCTAAGATTTCCTTTTTAATTAATTTAACACAGGTTTTGCAAAAAACTTCCTGCCTACCTTAGTATTGGTATAGTGGCATGGATTTTATATTTACATAGTTTTCAAGAGAATGCAATAGAGGTCTTGTTGATGAATTACCTGGGACCTTAGTACCCTAGCTACTATGATATCATTTGGGTTGTGCATGTCATGGTTTACTTTTTGATGCAGTGGCCTGAATTCTCTGTTAAGCTACCATCCCTTGGAAACTTCAGTATAAGTCCATCTTTCTTCAAGAAGTTTGATTATAGCAATGCAATGGTATGTCTTCGAATTAATGTTCTGAAATCTCTTTCATTGGCCTTTGAAGGAATTTTTGTAATATTCTTTACACTGTTGCACATGACTGTACTTGAGCACATGAGACAACTTTATATGTTTTCAGGTCAGATTAATTGCATCTGTACCTGGATATCATACTGGTGCCAGCTTGAAAAGGTGGGGACATATGAAACTGCGTTCTATTCTCCAGGATTGTACCTTTGATAAAGAGTTTAAGAATTCTCCTCTTGTTTACCAGGTATTGTCTACTGTATCCTGACTTGTATGCTTGCTAAAGGATAGTTGCAGTGGATGTCAAATTGTTAGTCTTAACCCAGAAGTTCTTCCTGTATTTAGATGCAGAAGTTAATGATAAAGTACTATACTTTTTTCAAATTTTCTTTCACTGGTTTGCATTCAGCTCATGGCAATTTAGAATTGTTTTTAGAATTGATCCCAACCTGTTGATTGTTGCGAATATTTGTCATTTCTCTACACTGTTGTTCTGGTGGTTATGTCTATTTCGAAAGTATTCTGGAGTGTATTTTTTGTAGATGAGATTTAAGCATGGTATCTGTTTTTAATGCAGTTAGCCTTTCACACTGCAGTTTTCCTCCCTCGGCTCTCTAGATGAAAAGTGGATGGCTGAACTGGCATCCTCTATGTCAGCTGGTCTTTCAGAAGATAAAACACCACTTGGGATTGGGAAGCCTCGAATAATATGGCCCACTGTGGAAGATGTTAGATGCTCTATTGAGGTTAGAGTCAGAATCTTGAGAGTTGAACTTTTCCTATATACATATATATATATATATATATATATAGATTGTATACACTGTCACATATTTGGTTGGCATGCCTATGATGGTGCTGGCCATGTTTCTTTGTGATGCTTGATGGAACTATGTAAGCTTATTATCCGCTTGCTACTGTCAATTTGTCTTTTTGTTTCACTTTCAACAAAATTCAATCTTTCTGCTTACTTCATAATTAATAAAACTGAAAAGTTTACAGGTATAAGATTTAATAATTTGCATTATGTTTCTAGAATTCAATCATTGAAAGATTTAAAGAATTTTTAAACCTATTTAACTATTTGTCACTACTTTATTCTCCAACTTGTTTCTGATTCTCATATATTTTATTATTTCTTGCAAAAGATTTTCTGATATCTTACTTTGTGTACTCTATTAATGTTGTTACTTGAAAAGCTTTATGAATGGTAATTGAAAAACTTTATGAATGGTAATTGAAAAACTTTTTTGTATTCCTTTGGACTAGAAGCCAATATCAATCCAATGTGAGTAATAATGGTATGAGAATATTACGCCCATGCTTCTTTACCATTGATCTGTGAAAGAATTTGTCTAATCAATGGGCTTGAGCACTAGAGTTTTGTCTTTTTTCTTTTGTGGCCACAAAGTTGGAATAAATATGACAGTGGAAATTTCAGTGAACTATTAAGTTAATTTTAAATGCACATGTGACAGATAGACCCAGAAATTTTACTTCTGTATCCATACCAGTGCCATGCCCCTTTTTCTTAGCTATATCACAGCAGCAAATCATGTCCGGCATTCTTGACTTGCCGAAATTTGATAGTTTGACAACTTTTTTTAAACTATTCATGTTGCTTTGGTTCATGTGTTAATGAAACTTGAACAAAATTGAATTGACTGGAAAGGATAAAATAAACTTTTAAGTATGCTTACTGGTTAATCTTTAAATTGCTTGATTTCTTCCATAGGGTTATGCAGCTGGAAATGCTATCCCTAGTCCTATGAAGAATGTACAGAAAGATTTCTTGAAAAAATATTGGGCAAAATGGAAAGCAGATCACACAGGCCGCAGGTGAGGATATGTTAATAAGCAACAGAAGTTATAAATTATTTTTTCCTTTTAATTGTGATTCCTTAAGCATTTAGATTTAATTAAAACTTTTTAAATTCAATTTCTTCTCTTAGTAATTTTGCTTTAGTGTCTTTGTTACAAATTTAAAATGCTTGAATGAAGAAGTTGATTATTTGTATGAGTACCATAAGCATCTGCTGTATCCCTTGTGGTATGACCTGCTTTACGTCCATTCTTGGAAGAAATTGCCCCCATGGTATGCCTGCAGCTTAAGAATGTTATGTATTTATTTGACAAAATAACCTGAAAGCATTGTGACTCATGTGAAACAAATTTATGAGTTTGAAATATGCCATTTCCCAATCATTGATAGTTGGAATTATGCAAACCTTCCTGCCTTCTTTTTGTGAACTTGGAATTGTTCAAGTATCCGCCCATAGCAACCTACAACTTGAAGAACAACTTACAAGGGAATAACATATTATTATTGAATCTTTTTTCCTCCCTAATATATATTTTTGTGCTTTCTTTGTTTCAGTCGTGCCATGCCACATATAAAGACTTTTACTCGTTATAATGGCCAGAAGCTTGCGTAAGAGTTCTATTACACCAATTTTATGCTCTTGGAAATTTTTGGTTTGTTACTGCGCTAGACTATAGATAGTTGACCATGAAATTACCCTCATCCCAAACAGTTGGTTATTGTTAACTTCAGCAAACCTCAGTAAAGCAGCCTGGGGTGCTCTCCAGAAAAACAATTCTCAGTTGATGATCCGCTCATACGAGGTATATTTGTCTGAGTTTTCTTACACAGCAAAACGTGGCAATGAATTGGCAGGACTCACCATAGCTAACTTCCTTCCATACCTTGTTCTTTTTATAACACTAACACTATATTTCAATATGTATTTTCTCAGCTGGGAGTGCTGTTTCTTCCGTCATTAATCAATAGACATGGTTGTGACTTTTCCTGTACTAGTAATGTTAGCGTATCAGAGGTAGTAACAGTAAACATCTTTGCTTTCTAGTGCTGTTTCATATTTTAAAATGGGAAATGGAAAAAGGGCTGTGAGGGAAATAGACTCTGACTCATTGAAAATTACAGGATAACTGCGGAGAACAAGGAACTTCCCAAATGCAGAGAGCAAAACTTGTGACCCTGGCTGGGATGACAATGGAGAGTGCGGATTCATCGTCAGAAGAGATTCCATTACCCGTGCCTTACGAGCTTCCTCCTCAGCCTTACTCTTCTCAAGGTCATGCTCTATCCTCGCCACTCCCTTGTATGGAGAAATTCTTAAGTACTATATGGTGTTTGTACATACAATGGCCAAGATTTAATATCAAATCTGACTTGTGGGTTCTGTATGTGCAAATTAAATCTCAGCCATTGTATGAACTGCAAATTATTGTATATGAGAATTTCTTCCCATTTGTTACAGTTTCTACTTGTCTTATGATAACTGTTTTTTTCTCTGCAGATGTCCCTTGGTCTTGGGATCGGCCATATAGTAAGAAGGATGTCTACGGCCAAGTTTGGCCGCAACAGATTTAACTATATGTATCTCAAGATTGATGACATTAATCAAGCAGCCTTTCAAGAAATGCATTTTCGTACTTGATCATTTGATTATTTCTTCTTTTCTTTTCTGTTTTCTTCTGCATATAAAATGAGGGAAAAAGATGAAAGATACGAACCAACCAGATAGACTACGATTCACAAATGGCGAAAACGTACTGGGTAAATATATTTTAAGTTGCGTAAGTAAAATGTCAATGGATATGTATTAATATGTCAAATGCTGAATATATGTGCAATCAAATTTTTTTTGATATGTTTATATATTTTTAATTTATTGTTTTGATAAAAAATAGTAGTGCATAAGTTATTTTAACTTTAGCAAAGTCAGTGAAATGTTCAGGATTTTTCATGATCAGGGGATCATGAAAGTCAGGAGTATTTATACCGAGACTCTGGATGCACATTCTACTTCTGATGGTAATTCTAAAGCTTAGAGAAAATGTACTTTTTGTTTTTTTTGAAAAAAATACGCGCCTTAGTATTTAGTTTCTAAATTTTAAAAGTATGTGATAAGGGTATTTACATGTTCGATTCATTTTTGGATCAAAATTAAATCAAACCAACTAAGTTAATTTTTAAAGAAGATATCCTGCTTAGCCCTTTGCCATTTTTCATGTAAGCACTTTGATACAATCAAATCAATGAAAGTTAGAGATTCGAAGTTTTTATATAACAACATCCTTAAAGAACTATAGTGTGATCAATTTGGGTATTAGTACATATGGTTGACATGAATACGAAGAATAAAGTAAGAGATTAGAGTAAATAAAAAACTTGTTTAGCCGACTGAATCATCGATACAAAGAAACCAAATAAATGACAATTTATATATCATTCAGTTTAAGAACCATATGACATTAAAAGGTTAATTTAGACATACTCACAGGAACTTAACTGACTTTAACTTGCATGCCAAATCACTTTGACACCCTTGTTACTATGTAAATCATGCTAACAAGTTTCTTCAAGTTACCAAATTCCCCAGGAATCTTTCTCTAAAGTCATTCATATATAAAGCTCCTTGAAAAAACGAACTATTTCATGAACTCCCTTGAATTTTTTTTTTCATCATAAATATCATCCTTATAAAAATTAATAGTATTCCAAAATTATTTTCTGTCATTTCAAAAAATTGAAAATTTTAATAAAAATAAATAGAAAAATTAACATACAATATACATTTTGAATATAATAAAATAATAAATTACATACTTGTAATACGAATTTAATAAAATTTCATAACAATAATCAGCATAATCATTATTTTTTATCTAATAATTAAATCAATAAAAAAGTACATCTTATAATAAAAAATTACAAGCCTGCCAAATCTCATCACACATCAGACCATTCCTCATATATACAGTCTAAAAGAAGAAAGAATGGATGAAACTAACATGCATAAGCATATTGTTAATATGTTTTTACAGCTTTTAATTCGGTTCTTAGTTAGACATTATCGGCCCTTAGTTAGATAAAATCGGATACTGTTACAACTTACAACTATAACTTAATTACATCACCATTTAATATATTATTCACTCACAATGAAATTAGTTCTCAGACATGGACTTGATCTTCGAGCCCCAGCCAGGCATGCCCTTCTCCATTGAAGTGGGATTCTTTGACACTGTTCTGGAGATCAAAGAGAAGGTTCAGAAGTACCAAGGCATTCCCATCTCCAAGCAAACCCTAATATTCAATGGCCAAGCTCTCCGAGACGACGGCGACATCGAGAAATACGAGATCCTCGATAATTCCCGCATTGAGCTCCGCGTCGCCGCCGATAACTCCTCCGCCAAGCCCGTCAAGACGGAGGAGTCGTCTCCGGCGCCGACCCCCAGAAAACTGCAGCTCAACGTGAAAATCCCGACGTCGAAAATCCACGTTCCTCTGGAAATGGACGCAAACGATACCGTTCTGAGGATGAAGGAAAAGGTTCAAGAAGTTGAAGCCGTACCAGTTAATCATAGGCTAGTGGTGCATGTGGCAGGTAAGGAACTGCATGACCATCAGATGCTGCGAGACTGTGAGGTTTCAGACAATTCTGAGATCGACGTCAGTTTTAGACCGTTGCCGGTGGCCGCGGCGACAAGCGGCGGAGGCGGCGGCGGCGGAGGAGGAGGGTCGAAGAAGTTGAAGGTGATGGTTTTGCCGAAGTGTGGGACGACGAAGATACCGGTGGAGGTGAATGCATGTGATAACGTGGGAGAGTTGAGGAAGGAGCTTCAGAAGCTGAACCAGAGGCTTCAGTTTCATCTTCCTCCGGAGGGTTATTTCTTCATTTACAGGCAGAATGTGATGGACGACGACAGGTCGTTTCGATGGCACAAGGTTGCGCAGGGTGACACCATTGAGATCTTCAATGGAAGCGTTACTGGGGGTGGAACATGAGTTTGCAGTTTCTCACTTCTCTAATCTAACTCTATGATCTATATCTTGATTCATTTGTTCTTTTTCCATGTTTTAAAATGGAATTTAATTATCTTGGAATCAATGTAAAAATAGCTCAATACCAATTAACAGGATTTCTATATATCATGTTTGGTGCAAAGAGTGCGTAAAATATTTTCTGTTCTTGTCTCACCGAGCTTATATAAGGAAATTAATTAACTTTTTACATTAGTATAATAAAATTTTTGAAGATTTTAAAATAAAATAAAACACTAAATCTTAATCAAAATAAACACATCACGTGGTTTCTTATATTTGGGTTCATTCTGATTATCATTTAATATTTTTATTGTAAGCCAAAATTTAAGGTAGTTTTTGTTAAATTTTAAAGTTTTCATACTTATTTTTTATTATAATTTTATTTTAAAAATAAAAATTCTTCTCTATTCAAGTTTCATTAGATCTTAATTCAATTAAGAGATATAAACATAATTTTTTTTCCAGCTTGCAGATCTCAATTTGCATAATTGCTGAACCATAAGCTTAGGAAGATCTATCGTATAGAAGAGCTTATTCTCCTAACTAGTGGTGTAATAAATTTCTAAGCGTCGCTTTTGTTTTGTTTTGTTTTGTTTTTGTTTTTTTTTTTTTCGCAAAAATGACATTCTTATGGAATTACCATGAAATGGAGTATTTTGAATCAAACACGTCCGTACTCCAGCTCATGCATTTGACGTGAGAATTATGATTCTCGTATACGTCCCTTTGTGTATGTGCGACAAAATTAATGTCAGGGGTGTGTTTTGAAATTCTTAAAATTTTTTATGAACATCTATGAATTTAATATTGAAGGGAATTAAAAACAAATGAATACATTCACAAATAATTCAGGGTAGGAGAGTTACATACTTCTTTTGATTGCGGAAGTTGATCGAACTTTGCCTAGGATTATTAATTGAATGAACTACCCATAATGTATTAGGTGTATATCGGATTTTCACAGCTTAAATTCTCTCTCGAATGCAATTATAGAATACTTTGCAGGTATTCTTCTCATAGCGTCTATAGCAGTCTATATCTTTCTTATCTATCGCATAATAGTTTAGTTCTATTTATAAAAGGCTAGTTAAGGTTAGGGTTTAGTAGTAATTCTTATAATTACTATTTTACCTGTACGTAATGAGCACTTCTTATGGGTGGACTCTGTATAATATCTTAACAGATTTAAACCCTAGATATTATATGATATTATAACATCTATCACTCACACATAATGGGAGTGTTCATACGCTCTAAACCTAAGAAACATATTCTCGGTAAACCAAGAGAACACTTTCTCTTTATAATTTGCAATCGTTCATATAGAGAAAGTAGGTCGTGTGACTAGCATACTATGAGAGCATCAATGCTATACATTAGTTGCGAATATATAATCTCTCATAAAAAATGCACCTACATATAGATCATAAAGTACGCATGAACCTTAAATCATAAGAATCACATTCAGATATCTTTCAATAATCTCATCTATCATAATATCTTGTATTCACAATCATGACACATAAGTCATAACTGGTATATCGATAAATACAAAATAATAAGATTATCTTTATGATCTTCCTCTTTTCACAATCCTATCAACACAGGCTTAGCTTGCTTTTCTAGATATGTCTGGCTAAATTGAATCATTACACATAATCCTTAGGTAACATGCTAATATAGCAAACACTAAGCTATATCTCAAGTACCTGATCAAAGTCCAAGGGTACAAGTATAGAGCCAGCGTAAAGGCTTAAGGGTCTCACACAATCATGAGTTGAGATCGCACTCATGTTAACCCAGATGGTCGGCATTTGCACACATGGTATGAAACATGTGCTACAACATTACTCCTTTTCCTGTGGAGTGTATGTCTATTTCACAAATAATGTTGTACATATGATATTTTAGACACCACAAGTCTAAAACTGAGTTTCTTGATCTATACAATGTTTTAAACTTACATCTGGCAACTAAGGTAAACTAGAAATGACGAACATATTTCATCAAATCAATTTTAACAACCCTATGTCATCAATCAGACGACTTAAATAATTTTAAGTATCGTTACTCTCAAATTATCCTCCAATAATTTCTCTTAAAATCTTGTCTCATCTCTAATGTCATAAAGACACTGAGGCAGTTACCTGTGTGAGAAGACTAACCCTTTTGTCTACCCATCATACTTAACAATAAATAAGAATGTACACAACATTTAAATAAAGATATGTAAGCATAGAAATCAAACTTTATTGATTATCAAATAACATCAAAATATCTCTATCTATGAATAATGGGAAAAAATTAAAAATACAAATGAAGTATGCTAAATTTTCACAATCCTAAAGACCTAACATGTCTTACAAACACACGTTTAGAAATATGCTTGGTCAGCAGATCTGCCAGCATCTCATGCATAGACACATATTTCACATTCACAGTCTTGCGTGCAACCATGTCCTTCACATAGTGATACTTGATATATATGTGTTTGGTTTTGCAATGATACTTTGGATCCTTAGTGTATGTAATCACAGCCTTATTGTCACAGTACACTAATACTGGTTCTTCTGCTTTGCATAACAATTGATCTAACAATCTCTTCAACCAAACAGCCTATTAAACTGTTGAAGAAAGGGTCACAAACTCTACCTCCATCATGGACAAGGATACATAGGATTATTTCTTACTACTTCATGACATGGCACCATCACTGAGTAAGAAAACGTATTCTAAGGTATACTTTCGCTCATCTAAGTTCCCTCTATGATTAGCATCAGTGTATCCTACTAATTGTAGATATGTGTTGCCGTGATAGCAGAATACATAATCAGCAGTCCCCTTCAAATATCTTAAAGACCCTTATTTATAGCTTCCCAATGTTTAGGAATTAGGTTGGTTTGATATCTACTCACCAAGCCAACTGCTTGATAGATATCATGTCTAGTACACATCATAGCATGCATTAGACAATTAATTGCATTCCTGTATGAAGTTTGGCTCATACACTCTCTTTCTATGGCAGTTTTAGGACACATTTCTACACTCAAGATTCGACTTGTGCTTATAGGAGTGTCAACAGGGTTACAACTTTCCATACTAAAACTTTCCAAAACCTTTTTTATGTAATTCTCTTGCAAGAGATACAAGAGTTTCTTAAAATGATTTCTTGAAATCCTAACTCCAAGAATGTATGTAGCTTCACCCATATCTTTTATCTTAAAGAGAGATGACAACCACATCTTTACCTTGTTGATCAGCTCCATATCATTTCCAACTATAAGTATATCATTAACATATAATGTTATAATCACATACTTGTCCTTAGATCTTTTGGTATATACACAGTTATCTTCACTCATCATAATGAAACCACTAAAGATGACTGTATTGTGAAAACAAACATATCATTGCTTTGAAGATTGTTTAAGGCCATAGATAGACTTCAAAAGTCTATAAACTTTTTCTTCTTGGCTCTCTTTAATGAAACTCTCAGATTGTTCCATATAAATTTCTTCATTTAATTTTTCATTAAGAAAGGCAGTCTTTACATCCATCTAATGTAATTCAAGATTTAGACAAGCCACTATAGTTAGAAGTAAGCGAACTGAGGTAAATCATACAACAAGAAAAAAAAATCTCATCATAGTCAATTCCTTCTTGCTGTGTATACCCCTTTGCTACTAGTTGAGCCGTAAAATTTTCAATCGTGCCATCGACTCTTTTCTAGATTTTGAGTACTTATTTGTTCCCAATAGCCTTGTGTCCCTTTGGAAGATTAACAAGTTCCCAAACATTTTAAACTTTGATAGACTCCATTTCCTCTTCCATAGCTTTAGTCTATTTATCCTTATAAGGGGATAAGAGAGTCTCTTTCAGATTTCTCGGCTCATCTTCATTTTGCAGGAGCATTGTAAAATGTTTGCCACCTTCAATCTCATATCGTCGATGATGAGTCTTTTTACGTAAACCATGTTTCAATTGTGATTCATTGAATCTTGATTCATTGTTCCTATTTGGATCAATATTGCTCCCACTCAGATCAAGAATGTAGGTCTCACTCCTACTTGGAATGAGATTCATTTTGTCACTTCTACTTGGAGCAATTGGCTCAAGAACATTTTCATTCACATCTAATAATGAAGAAGGCTACTGATGAGAAACTAATTCATCATCTGCTATAATCCTCCTACTCAAATGAAGTGGTCCTAGTGCGTTTAGATCCTTTATCGCAAATAAGGACAGGTTTTAACCTATCTCACCCTTCTTAGGATATTCATTCTCTCAGAATGTGACATCTCTATATTCAAATTCAGTCACATTCCCACTCCAACTGTCTTACTGACCTATAAATTTGTAACCTTTTAAGGTTTTTAAGTATCTAATAAAGATACTTCTCTTTCCTCTTGGGCCCAATTTGCCATACTTGTAAGAGGAATCATGTGTATAGGCAACACATCCCTAAGGTTTCAAAACATTTAGATCAGACTTTCGCCCAGTCTATAACTCATATGGAGTGGTTGTAACTGATTTTGTAGACACATGATTAAGTACGTAGGCTGTAGACATCAATGCATCACCCCAATAGGTGATTGGCAAATTAGCTTATACCATTATGGACTTAACCATCTTAAGGAGCATTCTATTCCTTTTTTCTGGCAACATTATTTTGTTGTGGAGTACTTAGAATAGTCAACTAATGAACTATCCCTTTCTCATTACATAATTCATTGAATAGAATCAACAAATATTCTTGGCCTCGATCGGTTCGAAGAACCTTAATCTTCTTATCTAATTGATTATCAACTAAGTTCATATAGTTTTTGAAGCAGCTCAACGCTTCTTACTTATAAGAAATCAAATAAACATAACTGAAACGAGTATAATCATCAATGAATATGATGAAATAAGTCGCTCGATGCCTGGCCTTGACATTCATAGGCCCATAGATGTCAGAATGAACTAATTGGAATGGAAAATCAACTCTAGTTGCTTTACCAAAGGGTTCCCTTGTAGATTTTCCTGGTAGACAAGATTCATAAGAAGACAAATCCACTCGTTCAATGCTGGGAAGCAAACATTCTTTTACTAACTATTGCATTCTCTGTTGGCCAATATGACCAAGTCTAGCATGCCATATATTTACATCGTAATCATAATCATGCGTAGAGACAAACATGGAAAACTAATATTATTATTAGTGTAAGATTCGTCATCCAAATCCATAGAAATAAAACCTTCGGTTACATAATCAAAACCATAAAAAAACTAAGTCATAACTTAATTTAACACAATTGTCATGAAAATATAAATCATAGCCTAGCCCAAGTAAAACCAAAATTGAAATGACATTCCGATGAATTTGAAGCGCATAAAGGACATCAAGTAAGATCAGGTCTCAACCACCATGCAGGACTAACTTGCATGTTTTAATCCCTTTGACAACAAACTTAATGTTGTTGCCCATATATATCCTGAATGCTTTATAGGGAACTCGCTGGAAGTCAACAAAGGCTTCACGGTCTCTCACTATGTGGTCCGTGGCTCCTGAATCTACAATCCACATTCAGTAAGCATAATACAGATAGAAACACAAAGTTCACTAGCATAAGGAGTGTAGGTTACCTTTTTGGAAGGCTTAAGGCAATCACTCGCATAGTATCCATTTTTTTTTGCAATTAAAGTATTTAAATTTTGCTTTATTCACCTTTCGCTACTTCTTTTTGCCTTTTTTTATTAGTCTTTGGCTTTTTCTTAGGTTAAGTTAGTCCTTTGTTCTTTCATTAACTCTTTCTCTTTGAATTACATCTTTCACCTAAAGTTGTCATGTGTAACTCAAGTATCGACTTGACTGATTCAAGCCTTTCTTTTTCTAGTTCAAGGTGCCTTTGAACATCTTCTAGAGTCATGATTCTATTATTATGAGTAAGATGCATCTTTATATGCTCCCTCGAACTAGGCAAAGAGCGAATGACGACTTGGATCTGCTGCTTGTTTGTTAAGACATTTTTAGCATTTTTTAGCTCAGTGATCATATTTGACATCAACCTTAGATGTTCCCTCATTGAATGTTCTGGGTGTTTCTTATATAAGTCAAACTTGATCGTCAAAGAATGCAATTTGGATACGGACGTAGTTCCAAACCTTGTTTTTATAGCATTCCAAAGCCCTATAGCGCTTTGGTGGTCCTCGAACTCCCTTAGGATGTCATCATCTAGAGTGCTCAGCAACATAATGCAAGTAATAGAGTTCTTTTTCTTCCAAGCATTATAAGCCTCACAGTCCTGCCTATGCTGGGCCATGTTTCCAACTGTTGGCTCTTCCATGACATTATTGAGAGCCTCAAGAGCCTCTTGTTCTTTTAGGAGATACTGGACTTTTATACTCTAGATCTTATAATTGTCGTCATTTACCTTTAACCCCTTATTGAGCTCAGCAACAATACTTTTGGAAATTGTAGTCATTCTTTACATAAAAAGAAAGACAAACATGTATTAGGATCAGATAATTGCAAGATTTAATTTTCACCATACTTATAAATTATGACATTAAGTTTCGTATGATTAAGCTAATTAACCCATGTATAACCTGGAGTCGAAAGAGCACAAAGTGTCAATTCGTCCTAATGTTGTATGCAAGGTGTAAATCAATAAAATCAAAACATAACTAATTGTCCTAATAATTTTACAAATAAATTTTAAATCGTGATTTTTAACATGCTAAACAAATTAGCATTTGTTAACTATCATGTTAAACTAATTAGCACATTAATATATTAATTATTTAATGCTAAACTAATTAATATGCATTAATAAACATGTCAAACTAATCAACAAATTTAATATATGCATTTAATACTTTAACAAATAGTAGATCCCGTATGTGGCATTGTTAAACCAAGAACATAAATCTAAAACAGATCTCTTTGGACCAGTAGCACGTAGTTATGGGTTCTAGCCGATATATGAATTCAAAGAGTAATAATATAAAGGTAAGGGCTTATGCATGTTAAACAAATTAACATAATGACAAGTAATCACATATTACTTGACTGAAATTTATTGGGATATAAAAAATTGCTTTTTCACCAAAAATTAATTGCATTTATTTGGGACTAAAATATAAATACACAATTTATATTTTTGAATATATGTAGATATTTAGTAATTAAGAATTTAACAATTATGCCTCTAATTATTATTTTGAATGGGTTACATACCCAATTAAAAGAACAAGTCTCAACTCTAAAAAAAATGGCCAAAAAAAACTCTTTTAAAGGCCCAAATATTCTTAAAAAATTTTTAAAGGCCCAAAATAAAAAATTTTAACAATGAGCTCAAATAAATCCATATAAGCCCATTTACCTAAAAACATTTAGGGTTTTAAATCCAAAGAAAAAAAATTTAAGGTTAAAAAAATTTTTTTTTTTAAATTCTCTAAATTTTTAAAAAATTTGCAACGTAACTTGTCTCTTTCCTCCCTTCTTTTCCTTACCACCACTGCTGGTGGCCATACTACTGCTTGTTGGCTAACCACTCGTAGGTGCCGGTAACGTAATGATGGCATGTTGGTTAGTTGTAGGCTGGTGGCATCCATTGCCAGCGTTAAAGGAGCTCTTCCTCTTACTCTTTCATCCTCTATTACTGGCCATTTCCAGCAATGAGTGATGTCGATGACCGTGTTCTAGCCAAGTGGAAGTGTCACCGGGAAAGGAGGATCATCAGCGGTCATTATCGTCGGCGACACTCTTTCTCTTGCGCAACGCAGGAGGTGGCAATTTCTGGCTAGAGGGTGCCAGCGACCACTGTTGCAGGTGGTAGTGATGAGAGCGAAGGGGGAAGCTTAAAGTCCGACGGTAAACAGTGAAACTTTCTCTAGATTTGAAAACGGTGAAAATTTCTAAAAACTTTCAATTTTTTTAAAAATTTTCAAAACCCTATAAGAGATCTAGGTAGGGATGGGTATGTTCTTGGATGGAATGAAAATTTCAAAAAAAAAATTCAAACAAATTTCATCTAAAAAACCTTAACTACTAAAGCCCCAAATAATATCTTAGATCCGAATAAAACATGCAAATTGATTAGGAAATTAGCCTATGGCTCTGATACCAATTAAGGAAATTAAAAATAAATGAACACATTCACAAATAATTTAGGGTATAAGACTTATATACTTCTTTTGATTGCGGAAGCTGATTGAACTTTAGTTAGGATTACTGATCGAATGAGATACCCACAATGTATTGGGTGTATATTAGGTTTTCATAGCTTAAATCCCCTATCGAATATGACTGCTGAATACTTCACATGTATTCTTCTCAGAGTGTCTATAACAGTCTATATCTTTCTTATCTATCGTATAATAGTTTAGCCCTATTTATAAAAAGCTAGCTAAGGTTAAGATTTAGAAATTTTTCCTATATTTACTATTTTACCCTTACTTAATGAGCATTTCTTATGAGTAAACTTTGTATAATATCTTAACAGATTTAAACCTGAGATATTATACAATATTTTAACAAATATATTCAAAAGCTATAAGAAAAACAAGATTAAACTAGTTCATTTGTTGATGATATATATGGTGTCATAGGGAACCACAATCCAATTAAAAGTGATTTTGTCGATTGCTTTTGTAATTAAATTAATGCTTATGGATTTCACCATTCGGTTAGGTTAAAAGTAAATATAATTTAAAAATCAGTTTCTAATAATTAATTTATATAATTGAACCGATTTGTTTCACTAGATAAATTATTAATTTTATATATGTGTCTTTATAGATAATTTATTTTAGAATCAATTTGCTTTCATGAGATTCACTTTTTTTTTTCCTATTATATCTTTAATAACCAAAATAGTGCCTTGCAAAAGAAAGTGAAACTCATGCTGTATGATTATAAATTCCAAGAATAGCCAAAAAAAATTAAATTTTTATTTTATATATATATATATATATATACTATACTATAAAATAATTGTTTTATGTAACTATGAATTTTTTATGTATATATGTATATACCTCCACTAACTATAATATAGTAATATTTCTTTTATATTCACATATATATATATATATATATATTGACTCTAATATCATTTGGGCATAGGAGTGCAGCATTCAGATGGACCTAGCAGGCTTACTGTAGTCCCAACGTATGGGATATGCAACACTAACAAAGGCAGAGAGCCCCACTTCGTTGTACATCCTTATGAGTGAGAGTTTCTTTAGGTGCAATGCCTCAATTTTGGAGTGGTGCATAAGCTCTGATATCATAATTGAGACAATTGAGTCTATTGTAGATATATAACATTAACTTAAGCCATAGAACATTTTGATCGAATCTAAATTGAGTTATAAAAGGAACTATGCTCTCTTTTATGCAGAAGACATTTCTAGTACCTTATTGCACTAACTTTCCTCCTTTAGTTTAGACTAATACAACCTTCCTTTATTTCCTACAGGAGATGTATTGTTGTTTGGGCTAATTAACGTCTGTATATCTATAATATAGTTTGTAGTTAAATTATAAAATATGCTAATTGATTATGATTTCAACAAATAATTTCCCTAATATCCTATAAGGGAATTAGAATTTCATACATTAATAGTCTTCCATTATTCTTGTTAGGATGCTAATGATGGACATTTGAATTGTAACATTCCAAATAATAACTCTCATTTAGCAATAGATACAAAATTACCTTGTTAAGATAATAATTAAATGAATGAAGGAGGGAATGACTGAATTGAAAAGTCAAAAGGATAAAATTGAAAAGTTTTGATATACACAGGGGTAAAAGTGTAATTTTTACAAAGTTGCAAAGTCATGTTAAAATTTAAATTTAGAACTATTAGAGGATCCAAAAATCATGATTAGAGAATTTTATACAATTTTGGATTAGAAAATACCACTAAAGGGGACAAAAGTGTGAATGAAGGGTAAAATATCTAATTTTCACCAAATGATTTTTTTTATTTCACTTTTCCACCCACCCATCAGCCAAGTGAAAGACAAAAGGATACCTCACCATCTTCTCCATTATATGCACAGCCAAGGAAGAAAAATAAGGTGCAAAAATGGTGGAGAAAATGATAAAAGAATGAAAAACATAGAAGTTGATTTTTCATGGTAATTTCCTCACTTTTTGCACTCATGGTAAAAGGAAAAGTTGTAGAGCTCATTTAGGGCTATCTAATGAGCCAAATATTTTTTTGTAGTGGATTTAGCCTAGATGCAGTGAAAGATTTGGTGGATTCAAGTAGAGAAAAGTGAAGCAAAAGAAATGGTAAGCTTTCTTATAAGAATTTCTTAAATAGTTTATAGAAATTTCAAGTTGAAATAAATCATCTATGGCTAGACCATGAAGTTTCAGCTCTTCTTCACCATATTTGTAATCTAGAGACTTAGGTGAAGAAACTTCTCTTCATGACCTAGATGAAATTATATATAAAAAGTAGATAAACAAAATGGAACCAAGATGCTCAAGTGGGTCTTTGATCTATTGGAATCTAGTAATGTAACAAGATATGTTTTTAAGTAATTTATGATGTGATTTGGAGTTTTAAATGGAGAAGTAAGTATGGTCAAAGCATCTAAACTAATAATAATGATAATAATGAATCTTATGTATATAGGGATTGATTATTGTCAAAAAAGCTATCAAGGATTGAGTTTTAAACAGAGATATTGTTATTGCAAGGAAAATCAAGAAAGAAATTAGCTTAAAGAAGCAAGGTAGTTCCTTCTTCATTCGTCATATGCTATGTGTGTATATGCTTAATGATTGCATACTTGATGAATTTTCATGCTTATGTTGCTATGAGTTTTATGTATGAAGGGGTGAAATCTCACATTAAGCCTTAATGACTTACAATTGATGTTATGTATGATGACTTATAGGGTTTGGACATGACAATCCTACCCTAATCATGATATTGAATATGATGTGGTTATAAACCAAATCAAAGGTGTTAACTCTAGCATAATTTCATGAGCTATATTTATGTTATGATGATGTGTACATTACTTTGCTTATATGTGTCATAATGTGTATGGAATATGAAGTGATTTATTGGGACTTTTTGTCTCATCAGATCTCTCTATTTTATGTGGATTTAGTAATGATAAGAAAAAGGAAATAACCTTTTAGATATTTTAGAGGAGCAAAACCAAGGGGCTTGGTTAGTTGGAAGCTATGATATTTTGATGTATGTAATAAGAATTCAAGGATCAAGATGTATTGTCATGTAAATTAGAAAATATGATGATGTAGCACAAGATTTTCGTTCTATGTGTATAAATTCCCAAATGTATGAAGAAATGATTAACCAAGAGTTTGAGCAAATTTTAATATATAATAGAAGGCATCTTGAAGCATAAGTATGAGTGAATGGGGCCAAATTTAAAATTTGGTATGTTGGAACTCATTTAATCGAATTTTAGTTTTAAGAAGATGTAATTTTGTGAGAAAACCAAAAATGTGAAAAATTAAGTAGATGAACTCCAAAAATTAAGATCTTTAGTAGATTTAATCTTAATTTATTAGAGTTGATTTGTACTAAATTTCATTGAATTTTGAATTCAATAGTTGTCCTTTTTACATGTTTAAAGTATAGAGAACTATTCATAAGATTTGGTGACACCTGAAGGACTAAATGAATAAATATTAGGCTAAAATTTAATTTGAAAGTCCATGAGGTGTTAATGAAGTATTCTAGAAAGTTTCATGTCATTTGAATTCCATTTAGGTAAGTTTTACACAAAAAATCAGTAATATAATTCTAATTCTACATAATTCTGTATAGCTAAGATCATGCAAAGGGGACAAATGAACGCATCTTGAACTAAAATTTGGTGTGCAATTATCTATCATGTTATTCTAGTGACAAATTTTGGAACTTCTTAGCATTTATTATGAATTTTCAAAATGGACAAATTTACTATATGAATAGTGCCTCTCCAACCATAATTTGCCTATACCATCTCACTATATTTCCTTCATTTTTATCTCTTGATTGAGTCCAATTTCTTTTGAGTACTTGGACTACTTGCCTATAGAATGTTATGTATTATGGTGTGACAATTTTATGGTATCAAAGCACGGTTTAGGCACCTGGCTCTAAAATTTAACAAAAAAACCTAATTCTTCAAGTGATTTTATTATTTAAATATTATGTTTTTGACATGATGAATAAATATATTTCTTTGTTATGAGTAAGTTGGGCTATTAAATGTTACATGTGGTGATTGAAAATTGAAGTTTGTTAATGTTTTAGCAAGCAAGCAAGTACACAATAGTGAACACTAGAGGAAGAGGCAGGGGAACAACTAACCATGAGAATCAAGTGGTAGCAACTTTGCAGACTCTTACAGTTAGGATGGATCAACAACAAGAAATGAGTATACAACAACAATAAACAATTCAGCAGTTATAGAAACTCTTAGTTAAAAGAGAACAAGAAGAAAATGAGAGGAGTATGCAGCAACAAGGGAGTAGTGTAAGAGTAACATGTGAACAAAAAAATCCACCTGAAGTTACTCCACCTCTTCCAATGTTTCAAGAATAACCACAAGCCCCTCCACCTTTAGTAAGTTAGTCCCAACTCACCAATACACAAGCTCTTAGTCAATTCAAGAAGTATAACTCTCTTAAATTCAATGGGGAATTCATTGTCCAAAAGGCAGAAGCATGGTTCATGCAAATGGGAAAATTTTTGGGATTTTAGAAGTTGCCAATCTTCAGAAAGTGATCTTAGCTACCTTTATATTTATTGATATTAGATACAAAAGCTATTACAACTGGTTGGAAAACTTAAAACTAGTACAAAAATCTTTTCTCTTGAACGAACTCTGCTTCCCCTTCTTAATTTATGTGGCTCTATAGGCTAGGCATACCCGACCCTAGTTACAATTATTATGACTATAGTTACTTTTTCCATACTCTGGTTACTTTCTCCTTCGTGTCTTACTCCTTTGTCCTTGTTAATTCCTTCATTATTTCTATTCTTTAATTCCTTCACAATTGTCCTTGCTTGACTTCTTCTTTTCTTTCCTTCTTTCTTTCTATCTTATCAATCTATCAAGTTTAGAGCTATTCTCGACTCTTCATAATCTCTTTCATCCTTTTCTCTTTCTTCGCAGTATTTATAGTGGTGTGTGGTATATTCTATTAACACATGGCATATTCTCTTGTAACTCTTTCCCAAACGGTCTATATTGTTGGATTTTATTCTTTTATATCGTATCGAAAAAATTTTACTCTATCTATTGGTCTTCCTTACCGAGTATATACATGTTATTAGACCTGTGAAATAAGTCCATTGGGCTTTATCATTTGTTATTGTCTTGTTCATTTCAGAGAATATTATATTGATATCTTGAGCTCTTATTGTGCAAATGGTATAATTGAAGTCTTCGCCTAAAATTTCGTCTTTTTCTTCTTCTATGTTCAAACTCCTTCTTTGTTGTACCAAATGTAATCATATTTATTTTACTTTTGCAATTGTAGAGTAGTATATGATATATATATATATATATATATAGAGTTACTATTCCAAAATAATGTTTGATAGCTTGTTAGATTTACTTAGGGATATTTCTGTCATATTGGAAGAAGGATATATTATTTGGATCAACTCATAGCTAAATAATGTTTTTACTAGCTCTGGATTTTCTCTTGGGAGGATAATGACTTTATTTATTGCAAAGTGGGAAATATACATGACTATTTTGGATGGTATTTTTAAGTCGTTCATTTTACTAATAAGAAGTTTAAGAAATTGAAATTGTTAAAGGATTTTTAGGTTGATATTGGTTGAAGTGGATGAATGGGTAGGTGTTGGTTGTTTATTAGATGTTGAAGGATGGGATTTATTAGTGGGTGTTATTTGCTTGGGTTTTTCATGATTTGACTTTAGGCTACTTCAATTTTAGTTTCTTTTTTATTGGGCTTCTTGTTGGGCTTTTAAGCTTTTTGTAAGTGGTACAATTTGGTTTTTTGGACTGGTCTATGATACTCTTGGTTCTTGGTTTTCTTCATCTATTACTTTCTTTCCAAATTATGTACTCTTTTGTTTAAGTCCTCCCATTGGGCCATTGTATTTGCCACTGAAGTACCTAAATTACTAATATGTAAATTTATCTGGATTTGGAGTAGTCATTTATTCATCTTAATAATATTGATCTTCATAATTATTTGCTTAATACTAGAATTATAGAGATTAGTACTTATGTTCTCCCTTATTGGACTTTTATTCGTCTAATCTTTATTGGGCTTCATCCCTACTCAAATAATCAGCAACCAAATTATTTTTTCCTTATATATTCAATTTGATAATCATAATAAGCTAAGTCACTTTGCCATTTTACTAATATTTTATTAGTCAATTTAGATGTCCTTATTCCTTTATCTAACCAATGGCTAACTTGAGTCCTTATAATAAATTGGAAATTTACTATTTATAATTTAAATTTTTCTACTGCTTCTACAATCGCTTAAAATTCTTTCCAAATGAATGATATATACTTTGATTTTCGTTAAATTTTTCACTAGCATATCTAATGATTATTATCAATCCTTCTTCATTTTCATAGTATAATGTTGTTGTCCAATCATTTTTTTTATGCATCTTATAGATAATCCATTTTATAGGTTCTTTAGTTGATATGATTAATTTTGGTAAATCTTTACATTTTTTTTTATTTTTCCTGTTATTTTACTGGTATTTTCATCCCATTACCATTTTGTCTTTTTTTTCCTGCTAATTTATATATTTTTGCAATATATTTAGATAAATATGGATAAAATTTCTAACTTGATTTATTAATCCTAAAAATGATTGAAGTTATTTTTTTTTTGTTTTTTATTTCAAGAAATTCTTCTGCTTTTTTACTTAAATGTTCTTGTAATACTATTCCATCTTTTGATATATAATGTCTTTAGACTCATATTTTTTTTCTCTTCTTAATTATACTTTTTTAGGTAATTTATTCCATCTTTTTTTATATATATACTAGTTCCATAAATTATAATAAATGGTTTTCATGTTCTTCTTGATTATTTGAAGATATCAACATATCATCTATATATATTATTACAAAGTCTCTTATTAGTAAAAGTAATTTTGTAACATATTCTTGAAATATATTTGGACTACTATGGAATCTCATTGGTAATACATTCCATTTATATAATCATTTAGAAATAATGAATGTTGTATATATATATATATATATATATATATATATATATATACTTTCTTCTTCTAATTTTATTTAGAAAAGTCTTGATTTACAATTAAATTTACTAAATATTTGTTTTCCCTTTATAAGATTAAATAATAGTTTAATTTTGAGTATGGGGTAACTATTTATAATTGCTATATCATTTAATTTTTTATTTTTTTTTATAGTTTATTACCATTCTAGATTTTTCACATTTTTTTTCATTATGATTCATTACAATTATTGGTGGTGAACAGTAATTTGACTTACTTTCTCTTATTAAGTCATATTTTTTCATTTCATTTATATGCATTATAAATTCTTTTCTATCATTTTTTGTTCATAGATAAAGTTTACTAGATATTTTTTTTTATTATAGTCTTTAAGCTTTATTTTTGCTATTGGTTTTGATTTTTTCCAATATATCAATGGGTTTTCACTATAATTTTCCAGTAATCTTTGTTCTATGGTTTTTTGTAAATTCATTTTTATATTTGTTATTGTTATTCTTTTCTATTTTATTTCTATAGGTTTGTTATGGTAAAAATTGTACTTTATTATTTGATTTTTTTTCTAATAGATTTGTTATTCTTATTGCCCATGCTACATGTTTGCGTGGTGTGGTTAATACTAAGGCTTTTTGTATGAAATGCAAAGGCATATAATCCTTTTCTATCTGTGTTGTTTCATTGAATTGATATAATATTCGAATTTCTAGTTTATAATCTTCAGCCTGTATTGGTATATTTTTTGCTAATATTTCTGTTATGTGTATTTATTTACCTACCCCAATCATTCTCATTGGTTTTTACTTTTTCCATAATTACGAGAGTAATACATTATATTTAGTTGATATTATATTAACTCTTGTATCTATCGTTGCATGATATTTTTATATTGATATTTATCATAATTAAATTTTACTAATATGGTAGAATTTTATTTATATCAATTTTATTTTTTTAATATTACTATTTGCTTAGCTACATTTATTGGTATTATGTTTTCTTGGATCCTATAAGGTTTTATGTGTTCTAAAAAAATCTTTTGCCACTATTAATTTAAGTGTTATATTATTATTGACTTCAGTGTATACCCATGATTTTATTTTTATTGTATCTATTTTATTAAACCTTAATATGGTGGTGCTTATTTGCTTGGATTTTTCAGAATTTGAGATTGGGCTACTTTGGTTTTGGTTTCCTTTTTGTTGGGCTTTAAAGGTTTTTGTACAAGGTACTATTTGATTTTTTTGATAGGTTTGTGGTACTCTTAGTCCTTAGTTTTCTTCATCTATTACTCATCTTTCCAAATTATTTACTCTCCAATTTAAGTCCTCTCATTAGGCCATTATATTACTGGCTGAAATACTTGAGTTACTAATATATAAATTTACTTGGACCTAGTAGTCCCATATTCTTCTCAATAATATTGATTTTTATAATAATTTGCTCAATACTAGAATTATAGAGATGAGTACTTGTGTTCTCTCTTATTGGACTTCTATTTATTTAATCTTTATTGGGCTCTATCCTTGGTTAAATAATTAGTAACCGAGCTATTATATATATATATATATATAAAATTCAATAATCATAATGAGTTATGTGAGTTTTTCATTTTATTAAAAGTTAGTAGAGTTATATACATGAAATTTTAAACTCACTTTTATTTTTTCGTCGCCAAAGTTGACTTATTTTTATGATAATTATTTCTCTTCAAAATGGTTTAAGATAATATATTGAGCATATATAATTTGGTAGAACATAATGAGCATAATAAGCTCTAAAAGAAGGCCTGTCATTTATAGACAGACACTCTAACTTCATACGGTTGTAACTTCTGATTTAGGAGGAAATTTGGATTTTATTATATATCAACAGAAAATTCGATTGAGGCCAACTAGGCTAACTCTGGCTGTTTTAGGCCATTTTCCACTCTAAAATCCTTTATTATTATGTGTTTTAAGACTGTTTTAATTTTTTTTGTATTTTCATTTTTTACTATTTTTATGATTAATTAAGGTTAACATATAAATCATTTTTGTTCATTTTTAATAACAATTATAAATATATAAAATTTTTAGATTTGGTTGCTCAATTTCGTGTTCATTTTTTTTCCATTTATGCTGATTTTGCTATGTCAAATATAAATTTTCTTTTTGATATAATTTATTCTAGAATATAGTAAAATACGTCTTGTTTGACATATCATCGCAGATTATTATAATTCGTATTGACTTATGAATAGTCTAAATCTTCTCATTTATACAATTGTTTTTTCTATTCAAATTGTTATCATTTTTTTATGCCCAAAAAAACTTACCACCTTTTACCTATTTCCAGTTCTACCCAACGTGCCTGAAGGAACCACTGAGGTTTGCTTTAATATAAGATAATCATGCAGAATTTTATAGCAATTTTGTATATTATTATTTAGATGAAAAAGTTATCTATCCGTCACATAAAAAATTGAATACTCAATTATCGTTCATGATGATATGATTACATATGTAGTTTTGGTCAGCCAAATTTTTTGAAGGTGAAATAATACCTAGTAGAGTGACCTAGAGAAATCCACTAGCAATAACAGAAGACCTTTAAGCCGGTCCAATAATACTGACTAGGGCCCACTGCAATAAAAATCTCTCCTTTATACTAACGTCGTTATAACGGCGGTCACAAAGTGAGGCGAATTAGGCGATTACGTCTCCTTGCGGTCACTCCGTCATAACGGTCACCTAACGTTCCCTTTTTTCGGTTTTCTTTTTTTTGCCAGCGCCTTACCCTCAAATCAATGGATACCCAACTTCGACATCAATCCGCGGTTTTGTCGATCCGATACTAAACGTTGCCGTGTCGATATCGTTTAACGCCATCTCATTTGTACACGTGTTACACTTTTATTGGTAAAGCGGTCACTTGCCCTACGTTGCTGCGACGAAGTCGGTCAGCTCGTTTTGCTATAAAAGAGGCCCCAAATAGCCCCTTCCTTCACAATTTGATTTATTTCGTTTCGTCGCAGAGAAAGCCCTAGCAAGTTAGAATTCGTTAAGGTATGTCTTTCTTCCGATTTGTTCCTTGTAGTGGCTGTTCGATTTGTGATCGTTTGCTTGATTTTTGTCGAGGCTTGCGGTGAATGTTTTGTTTTATTTGTTGAGTTGAGAAGATTGACGATCTATTAGTAGGGTTTTGATTGTTTTGAAAGAACACGATTTTCGGAGTCGTTCTTCAATCATTTTGGTTTAGATCTGGTATTTATTTGTGTTCGTGGAATTTGTTTGAACTGATTGGTTGTTGATTTCGATTCGTAACTGAGTTTGATGTCGAATTAGCGGAATAAACAGATATACGTATGGTTTTCTGTCGAGGAAATTTTCTGTTTATTAAAGATCGTCAGATTTGTTCATTAAAGCCCCTTTCATTTGTCTTGTGATTAGGATTTGTAAATAGTGAATGGTATTTTGTTTCTTCAGATTTAATCTATTGATCTGATCTGTTTATTTTTTGGACACTGTTGATGAAATCCTCCGTTCTGACGATCTTTAGATCTCTTCATGAAAACTTTTGATTTTCATCTGGTTGTAATTGTTCCTTTGAAATCCGTTCCAATCGGGATTTTGTATTCAGGATTTGTAGATTGTGACTGGTAGATTATTTGTATTGTTTATCCGGATCTTTTCAAATTATCTGATTTTATCTGATTGGTGTGCTGTAGATGCAAATCTTCGTTAAGACCCTCACCGGCAAGACCATCACTCTCGAAGTCGAGAGCTCGGATACCATTGACAACGTCAAGGCAAAGATTCAAGACAAGGAAGGGATCCCACCGGACCAACAGCGTCTGATCTTCGCCGGTAAGCAACTTGAGGACGGCCGTACGCTTGCCGACTACAACATTCAAAAGGAATCTACCCTCCACCTTGTACTCCGTCTACGTGGTGGTATGCAGATCTTTGTCAAGACTCTTACCGGTAAGACCATCACTCTGGAGGTCGAGAGCTCTGACACCATTGACAATGTCAAAGCTAAGATCCAAGACAAAGAGGGAATCCCACCAGACCAACAGAGGTTGATCTTCGCCGGAAAGCAGCTGGAGGACGGTCGTACATTGGCTGATTACAACATCCAAAAGGAGTCCACTCTCCACCTTGTTCTCCGACTCCGTGGAGGTATGCAAATCTTCGTTAAGACCCTCACCGGCAAGACCATCACCCTTGAGGTGGAGAGCTCAGACACTATTGATAACGTCAAGGCCAAGATCCAAGACAAGGAGGGCATCCCACCAGACCAGCAGAGGTTGATCTTCGCGGGAAAGCAGCTTGAGGATGGCCGTACCTTGGCTGATTACAACATCCAAAAGGAGTCCACCCTCCACCTTGTCCTTCGTCTTCGTGGAGGAATGCAAATTTTTGTTAAGACCCTCACCGGTAAGACAATCACCCTTGAGGTGGAGAGCTCTGACACTATTGACAACGTCAAGGCCAAGATCCAAGACAAAGAGGGTATTCCACCGGACCAGCAGAGACTCATCTTCGCTGGCAAGCAGCTTGAGGATGGCCGAACATTGGCTGACTATAACATCCAGAAGGAGTCAACTCTCCATCTTGTTTTGCGTCTCCGTGGTGGTATGCAGATTTTCGTGAAGACCCTCACTGGCAAGACAATCACCTTGGAGGTTGAGAGCTCAGACACAATTGACAATGTGAAGGCTAAGATCCAAGATAAGGAGGGCATCCCCCCAGACCAGCAGAGGTTAATTTTCGCTGGGAAGCAGCTTGAAGATGGACGTACCCTGGCTGACTACAACATTCAGAAGGAGTCCACCCTTCACCTGGTGCTTCGTCTCAGGGGAGGTATGCAGATCTTTGTGAAGACCTTGACAGGCAAAACTATTACTCTGGAGGTTGAGAGTTCGGACACCATTGACAATGTTAAGGCAAAAATCCAGGACAAGGAAGGAATCCCCCCAGACCAGCAGAGATTGATCTTTGCAGGGAAGCAGTTGGAGGATGGAAGAACACTTGCTGACTACAACATCCAGAAGGAGTCCACCCTTCACCTTGTGCTGCGTCTTCGTGGTGGATTCTGAGCGGTGGGAGTGCGAGTTCGTTTGGTTCCTTTCAGTAGTTGTTAGATTGGTCTATGACCATAAAAAACTTGGTGTGTGGGTCCGTGGGGCCATCTAAATAATTGTTTGTGTTTTTAAACTATGGATATGTCAGTATTTCAACCGTTTTAATCTTAGTATTATAATATCTACCGTCTTCATTTATGAATGTGGCGTGATAATCTTGACTGCCTCGAAATAGGTTGAAGTGCATTGTCTTTTGCTTTCTTTCATGTTTTATATAGATGTTTCCTTAATTTGATCATGTTATACTAATGATCCAGTCGGTTAAGAAATTAGGGAGTTAGGATGGTTCGTGGATCAGAATGTCTTTTATGAAGATTGCTGCGTCTGCTTCATGACTAAAGAAGCTTTTTATGACCTGATTACATCGGTTAAATTCCATCATAATTGCTTGGTACAAATTTGAGGTGTAGTGTGGGAGGGTGGTATGCAAGTCATTGGAAATTTGGAAGAGAAGATACTGTTTGATTTTGGTATAATTCTTACAGCTGAGCTGCTGGACTGAGTTTTAATAACACTTTTTTTTTTAAATAATTTTATTAAAATTATTATGTCAAACCAGCTATCATCCAAATATACAGGACTAAATTTTTTTAATTTAGAAGGCTTCAACATTAGATGTTCTTCTTTAGGAATACGAACAGCCTATATAAGCGAATGTGTTCCGGTGTCACCACGTGCTCTCTTGTAGAATCCTGGACAATTCCCCTCCTGCTCTCTCTTCTTTTTAGCAGACTCAGCCTGTGTTGTTTTACTACAAAGCCTCATTTCTTTAAAAAAATAAATAAATATTATTTTCCTTAAAAATTATCATTATAAAAAAATAAAAGGATAATATGAATTTCTTCAATATCAATATTTGATCTTTAAACATATATTATTTTTTTTCACATACAATATATAAATATACTATTATTATTTTAACATAAATGTAATATGTATGGTGTTAGTGCACAAACAAAATATTATTAATTTTAAGAAAAGCGAATTGAATTTTTTTTTTTGGTGCAGATTATAAATTTTGTTGTCTAATTGCTGTTTAATATTTTTTTCTATTAAGAAATATTGAAAATATTAATATCATAAAATTTACTAGAAAATTAAAAGTTTAAAAAGTACAAACTTTTTCTATTCTTGTCACAAAATCCTAGTCCTTTCTTCCGAGGGTGAGGTTTGGCTTTCACAAGGAGAGTAGGTTTGCTGTTGTTGCTCTCATATCGAGAGTAGAGAGTATATTTATCGTCATATAACAGATTTATCATAATTTATTTTATCATCGTTAGATTAATTTGACAAATCAAATTGCACTAACTATTGTATCTTTTTTTTCTCTTATTTTGAAGCCCCAAAATGCAAAGTGAAATGGCGTATTTTGGGACTTTTATTTTGAATAAGAAGATTCCCAAAACAAGTTTAGTATAAAAAATTTTTTTATTAATTAAAACGCATTGTTTCACTAAACAATAAATTTCAAGTAAAAAATATGCATTGATACAGGCATTAAAACAGAGTCGTTTCAGGGAGGAAAAATTGCACATCTGGTGCATGCGTTTCTACTCCCTCCAAATGCCATGTTCCACCTAAAACATAATTCAAGCATGCCAATTTATGGTACCAGCATTTAGCAATAGCTAAAAAACAAAACCAAGCCATCTGTTGCTATTAAAAGGAAATCAAAGGAAGCCAAAATGCACCATTCAATACTAGCATAAATAATAATGGCAATAGCCATCTTTTAACATATTTAGAATATAAAATGCATCATTTTCACCTTGACAAAATAATGATGGTAGCAACAAAAATAATGATACCCAATCATGTACAAAATATGAGTATGGTAGCTATTGTATAAGATTCAATCATGTACAAAAAATGATATTTGCTCCTAAGCTACCTTTATACTTGTCACAAAATTCCTATTACAAGTATTACAACCATGTACAAAAAATATCATTTGCAAAGAAAGTATTCATAGTCCATCTTAATGAGTGAAGTTTGTAGAAGCACGGCATATATTTGGATTTGCAAGTGACTGTATCAAAGTTTCAACTCACTCCTACATAGCAAGTTTAAGAAAGTTCTATTACATAAACCTTTATTACATTTAGAAAGTAATGGATGAAGAAATAGATTACCATCAAGAACTTGTAAAACTAAATTGTCTTGCATTCGTTTGTTGGTACCCAAAAGGGATTAGAGTTGTTAAACAAAATACTCCATCATGCATATCACTTAAAGCTTCAGTGTCATGGAATGAGAAAAAAAAAAAGGATTATCAGGTACAAAATGAAAGAATGAGATAAAAGAATAACAAGTGCAAGCTTACTTAACCCATGTTGTTGTAAATGTCCAGTAGCCGGAGCTTTTTTTTTTTTCTCTTAGGTTGGGTTTCAACTCAACTCATGAAACGTCGATGCCTCTTTAGGCTAACACGGGTTTTAAATCTCTTTGGTATGGTCTCATTCTCAACTACCAAGGCAAAGATGTCACTGGGACTATTAGCCATACTGTGTGGTTCTAAGCAGAGCTTCATCACTTGCTTACATAAATTGTTAATATGTTTATCCATAAACATGTGCAATTTTTTTCACGTGGAAACCTCATATGCTAATCTGATCATCTTAGAGCAAAGTTGTCTATACCTTCGTGTGCTAGATTACTTGGGATCTTCCTCGACCTCTTTTCCCCTCACATCGTGCACAATACCATTTCGTGTTTCTATGGTCTACCTCTTCATGATGTACTAGTTAGGAATCTCTTTAATGTCCATCACGATGAAGATCTTTAAAGTATGACAACAAAGTATTCCAAATGACTCAAACTTCCTATAAGCGCAAAAGATTGAATTATTTGTGGCATCATAATATACTTTCCACTCTCTCTTTTGATTAGCCATGGTCACATCATATTCATATAAAGGGTGGTTTCCTTTTTCAGTCGTATGCATGCAGCATACAACATATCAAATTCCTTATGGAAGAAGACAAAGATTATGAATATGTATACTTGTAAAGCTTGGTTCAGTGTAGATGCATGTTCTGAATTCAACTTTGGTAGTTTGTGTCGAGCATTAAACTCGCTCTATAGCTCGTTGTACCGTTTGCCATCCACTATGGTTTCAAAAAACTTGAAGAACTGCATGATGTTCACATTTGGTTTCATATATGCCTTTAAGTCAGAATTTATGTTTTCGCTAAGTTGTGTAATTCTCATCCCTTGGGTGCAATATTACTTCATGTGACATGCTGCCTATTTCTCCTTTATGGCATACACTGATTTTAACCATGTACTTTTGTGAACATCATAATAAAAAAGTAACTTACTCTAGCCTACCTCAAACTGCACTTCATCATCATATGTGCACATGTATTTATTAAAGTCAATTAATAAATGAGATACATTCTTCACCATGTTATTAAGGTGTTTAGTGTTCAAATGCCATGTACGAAAACAATGGCTACTCTTGGGCATGACTTCGCCTGTAAGAATGCATCCACACCAAAGTTAACAACAAATTGTAGAATCAAAGGTATATATGCAAGTAATGAAAGTAAAAGTGTTCTTATTAAGGTCTTTTGCCATGGCCTAGTCTTGGTCCTAGTCCCTGAAGATTATCTTTGATTTATTTTGTCCGTGTACCTCTAAGAATGTCTCAAATAACCACTTGAATGCCTTGACCGTTTCATCATACAACAACGCAGCTCCAAATATCACCACTTCCTATAATGATTAAATTTTGAGAACACAAGTGGTCTGTGGGCATGATTTATGCAACATCTTATATATAGGAAGACCACATCCCCAAAATATTCATAATCAAAGAGCATACGTGCATCGGCCTAAAAAATATTAGTTATTTGTTCCTCCACACCTATTTAATATGCATGATAAGATGATGGGTTATCCACTAGTTGTCATTGGAAATACTGCAAGAGACATGCGACTTCCCCATATTTCATACTTTGCTGCTGTTTAGAACAAAGATAATTCTTAGCTTATAGTTAGGTAAAACCAAGACTAGTTCTACCTCTTGCTTGCTTACTTATAAGTCGAAAAGTTATTTTTTAATGAAGGCTAGATTCCTCAGCTAATTCAATTTCCTCTATTTGACTTGAGATATTTTATGCTGAGAAACTAACATATATATTGTTTCTACAAGATGGAGAGGCTGGTCATGGTCTTCCACAAACTCAATAATTTGAAATTTTCCACCCTTAGCTTTAAGTGATATCCTTGCTTTGTAATATGTTCTAGTTTCATGTCGGTGAACAACGGTTGTAGAGTTTCTTTTATCTAGCTCTTGACATCCCTCCTTGCAACAAACAAATTTACCTAAAGTGGTGGACCCATCTTTCTTGCTCTAGTTTAGTCTTTGAAGCCAACTTTCCCTCCATACTCAAGCCAAAATTGCCATGTAGCTTTTACACTATCAAACTCTATGCTAACTCTAGGCTTCCATTCAATAGCCAAGTTGTCATCTTCGATTAATAAATTAGTGAAGGCTTCCATTGAGATTTTCTTCTACCAACTAAATAGAGGGCAATGTTACATCAAGTGAATATTATAAGCAATTGACAACAAAGATTGAAATTGTAGGATATTACAAACATTTAACAAATGTCAACAAATATAGCAATGATGCTTTTTAAACACCAATTAATTAGTCATAATATCTTAATAAGTGAATTAATTAAAAAGTAACGTTTTAATTAACTTCAACTTTAACCTACAAGAAAATATTACATTTGGTCCCCAAATTTAAAAACAAAAAAACACATTTCGTCATTCTACCAAACTCTAAACCTAAATCAAGTGTGATATTTTTCAAAATAATAATTATATAATAGTACGAGAGCAAAAAAGTCTTTTACTCATACAACTATAAGAATCTAATAATAAGATTTTAAATTATAACAACAAAATAAAAATTAAATGAAAGTATAAGGATCCCTATTATAGATGGTTATATTGCACAATTTGCAATATGGAAATGTAACCTTAAATTCTTAAGACTTGTCATCTTACCCTACAAGAGCTCATAAATCCTTAAATTCCTAAATGGCTATTAGGATCTCTGATTAAAGTATTTGATGAAGATATTTGATGCAAATATCATTTTCAAACACCTCTCAGGTTACATTATTTGATGAAGATATCTGATGAAAATATTAGTTGTTGTTAGTATATCTGATGCAAATATCATTTTCAAACACCTCAAGTTACATTTTCTGATGAAGATATCTTATGATTATTTGATACAAATATTACAATTTTAGAAGAGATTTTTATGCCAAAATTATTCATCCAAACAGAAAATAACCCTAATAACAAACTGATTCATTCATATCATTCAATCATTGCACAAAACAAGTTGCTAATAGGTATATTGCTCCAAATTAATTCATTCCAATCAGGGTCATTCATTCCTTGTCATTGAATCACATAATATCACAAGTGCCAACCTTGTTCTCTTCACACATTCACTCATGGAATAAACCATTCCCAAGCCACAAAAGATGCTATATGCAGAAACACTAACCCACCATATACAAAAATAAACATGATACCCTTGTGCATCACAAGAGACAACTATGAAAAGGGCAATACCGAAAAAGTAAATGTTTTCTTCCTCTGTTGTAGATGTCGACGTCGCCCTTCTCCTTCTCCCTCTACGTCTATTTCTTCAAGTTCTTGATGATGTGCTTCGATCCTTTCTTGCAACCTACCCACTGCTACATCACCCTAGCTCCTCAATGCTATCATGGCTAAAGAAAACCTCAGGTTTTGGCGCCAAAAAACTCCCCTCTTTGTACACATGATGTCATTCCACCAACCACCCTTACTCTGCTGCACTTTTCAATAAGAAGCTTGTTTTGTGTAACAAGGAGACCCTAAAACAAAGACATTTTGGTATCTAGATGTGTCCAAATTTTTAAATTGAAGTGTACTATTTCACTTTGTTAAACAATATGTTTCAACTGATTAGAAAAAAAAAAAAAAAAAAGCCCCACAAAACACTGTCGTTTTAGAGCTCTTTTTATTCAAAATAAAAGTTCTGAAAACGCGTCATTTCACTTTAAGTGAAATGACACATTTTGGGACATCCAAAAAAAAATGTTGTAATAGGTGGCATGATTTGGCCTATCAAATTGATCTAATAGTGTCAAAATGAAGTACAACAAATCTGTAGTACAACGACATATCTGCTTTCCTTCTATTATTTGCATCTCAGTTACATCCAAAAGAAATTTTTTTCATGTGTTCCTATGAATTCTTCACTCTTTTACATGTATGCTTAAATACACAATGATAAACTTTAAAAGACTACTGCATCTTCAGATTGACATCATTCTCATTAATGGCTAAATTATCATGCAGTTAGCTTCATTGAATGCTCTTGACTGTTGTGAATCCTATAACGTTAAGGCTCCAATCTTTTCTTTCTTTATTAATGGTGGAGCGTCTCATTCTTTCTTTATTTCAAATTCTCTCTCTCTTCAATAGTGTTGAGGATGTAGACCAAAACCAAGAATTCTTGCGCAAGCTTTTCTTTCTTGATATTGCATTAAATTATGGTAAGTGAGACAAGACATATACAAGCCTTTTTTTTCTCTTTATCTCTTAGTGTGTACTGTGTAATAAAACTAGACGCACAAAATATGAATTATTCAAATTTGGCCAAGTTTAATATAAGAGAAGCTTTGTTTTGACAAATATCATTTGGACTCTAACCTTTTGTTGACCTAATAAAACTTTGATCAAATTCACAAGGCTTGGCCCAATTATATTTGAACTGGTATAAAATTATTTTCATGTTAAAATCAATTTAAATTCAACTGTTTGACATAATGAAATCACTCTAAAATTCATTTTCAGAGTTTTACATTAACAAGAATACATAAGATGTAATTATGGTAATTTTGCGAGGTGAGGTTAGAGAGAGTGGCTCTCTATTTCCTATCTCCACAGTAATTGCTTTCTTCATTTTTATCTTCCTTATTCACTATAGGAAACATTTTCTTTCTATCTCCATTCACCCTTATGGGGACTTAAAATTTTTTTTTCTATCAAAGATAAAATTAAAAAAATACTCATAATATCATCAACTATACTTGAAATATATCACACTTTTTGGTACTTCAAAATTGTGATGCAACTTATCAATTAATGTAATTTACTAAAATTGTAATGTAACCATAAAAATTTGCACAAAAACAAGTAGATACTAGATGAATTATAAACAATGCAGAAAAATTACAAAATAACAAAATTTGAAGCAATTAAACATTCAAACCCAACCGAATGATAAAAAGAGAAGAAAAGGAGAAGTACACACTATGACAGCAACTCTAAAATATTTTTAAAACACGCTACTATTACGTCTATGTTTATAAAAGGTCATGAGTGAATTTGATTTTTAATTAACTTGGTTTTTCATGTAGAATATTATAAATATAAATGAGTGAAATGATTTAAAAAATACAAAAATTAGTAACACATATTCATAAATCTTTTACATGTATTTGTCGAGAACAGAGATCTCACATAGTGAGGAGTATGGTTCTCGTCCCTATCACCATCCCCATATTACTTTCAAGGAGATTTTTCTCCCATCCCTATCCTCACGAGGAATAAAAAATCTCAAATAATGTTCATCAAATGGAACAATCTCACAGGAATCCCTAATTATAGGGACATTTTGCCATCCATAATAAAATGTGATCATCGTTTTCATATCATTGAGAAGTGAGTGTTTGCATGAGTATATAAAGTGTTAATACATGATAAAAGACACCATCACCAGGTGACTATGTCTAATTGTGTTCAATGGAAAAAAAAGAAAAGATGTGATTAATGTCCACAATGTTTTGAAACAAAATGGAAACATAGAGACTACATATGTATCAAATTTGGATCATTAAGTGTAAGTAAGAATTTCTCTCCTAGCTATTGTCTATGTCATGTGTACATGCATCACCGTGTGATTAGTAAGCAATAAGGGCTTTTCAACATCAACCAATATAATTATCTCAATTTTGTTATAAGGGTTTTGCTAACGAATATCTTTATAGCACTTGTTAAATATCATTTATTATACTCTTTACCAATAATAATAAATACTTATAAATGAATTTTATTGGTTAAGGTTAATTTATTATAAGTAATAAATTATCCGTAATTAATGCCTTTAGAATACTGGTTTAAACCCTTGTTATAAAATGAGCTCCAAAATGGCTGTTACTTTGTAGCAGTAAATTTAACTGGTTTATCTTTGTGGTTTCTATTTGTTCCTAGTTTTGCTGATTCAATTAAAGTTCTTTAATGTTTGATTCATATTCAGGCTTCCGGTGAGTTTTTGTGTTCTTTGATGGTGTCAGTTATAATAATTGTTTCAAAACTTTGATGATATTTGCATGAAACTCATCTAAGAGCATTGTATTTTTTTTTATTTAAATTGTGTGAAGCCTTCTTAGTATATATCTTATTATTTTGCCTTCCACAAATGAGAGCGTGTGTGTCTATATATATATATATATATATATATATACACACACACACACGTTAGAATAAATTTTAATGATTATGTGAATTAGCTATTATATCAAATTCTTTTTATTAATGATTGGGTAATTAATATTATTAGTCTAAATCAAGAATGAATTGATTTTAAATTAATTATAAGTAATCAATGATGAGTCAGATTATTTACAAGTTCATTAGGTAGACTTTAACCTGTAATTCAATGTTAATTAATAATTATCTTATCAAACTGTTATGAAGAGTAAATAAAAAAAAGATTTAAACTTATTTGCAACGTCGAAACATAACATTAACTCTAAGTTATCTTCTTGTTTCTTTTAACTACCTTTTTGTCTTTGGTCTCCTTTGGGCAGGGTGTACAAGTTTTGCATGTCTTCTCTCTCTCTTCTCTTGCTCTCTCTCTTTCATTTATTTGAGTCATAGGCAATGCATCAACTCTAGATTGGTGTTTTATATTCATACAATCTCCTGTTTTGAACGTGTCTTGTATAATATTATTTATTCTTTTAGCAATATAAAAATTCCTCGCTACACCCCAAAGGCTGGACATATATGATTAGTACTAGGATCCATTTTAGTTATTCCATTCGAAATGAGGCATAAAATTGAAAATGAGAATAAATTTTAAATTTATTAAACTTATTAGACATTAACATTCTTTTTCACATCAAATTAAACATAATTATATGCAACACGTCCATTCTCGACCACCAAACGATCCCTAGGTTTTTTTATTCAATAATAAAAAGAAAGAAATGGCAACTAAAACAAATAGAACATTTCCTTCAATCTCTTACTAATTCTACAATACTATGATGACCATCGGTCCTTGAAATGTATTTCTTAACTTGCTGTGCCAATGCCTAGAATTTCAGGTGATTATTTTTCTTTGTTTCACAGGAATGAATAAGATTACCATCTGTTGTGCGAAGAAACAATACAGAAGAAGTATAAATTGAATTTTTAAAGTGTAAAACTTATAAAAAGAAAAGAGTAAAAGTAAGAATTCTAAGATATAGAATTTAGAGTTTAGAGTATATCACCCACGCTCCAAATTATATCAAAGAAAAAGCTTTGGTAGGGCATAACCCACAACCCCAAATTGACATCAGACTGTCATTTTGTGGTGTTACATCGTTTTCTAGCACTTCAGCAATTGTGGGGTTCGATGTTTTCAGCCCCAAAGAAGAATGCTTCTATAACAGTCTTGCTATAATGTGAAGCTGGTTTTTGTAGCTGCGATTATATTAATCTTGCAGCTGCTATAAATGTCGAACTAATGAAAAATTCTTGGGTACACGTTAATGTACATTCATATAATAATGGTTTAGAGATTTAGTTTATACATGTAAGATTTATATATAGATTAATTTTAGATTGCCACTTGTATGAACGCCATATACATGTAAGAATTTCTTCAAAATAATAAATATCAATTTCAATTTTCAATCTTAATATGATACAATACAATATATGAAATAAGTTAATTTTAAAAATTTTAAAATATTGATACGGGCATATGTGTGTGTATATATATATATATATATATGCGCGCGCAAATAGAGATTAATGGTAAAAAAAGAATTACGTGAAATATGACTAAAAATAATAATAAAATAAATGATAACATAATAAAATAATATTATAAGTAATAAAAAAATATTCATAAATTTTAATTTCAGTTTGATACCATTTTTGACATATTTTAAAACATATATTGTCAAAAAAAAATTTCAATACATATACAGATATATTATATTATATATTGTATTAGATACATATTATGTACAAATACAACTCTTACTAAAAAGTACAGATGCTTCTTAGCATAGTACTGTCTAAAGTTATTGAATGATATGATCTGCAAAATTCCTTCTTACTGTAGGCAATCATTGCTGGAACTCATGCCCTTATAATGATCAAATTGACTTTTGTTTTATAATATATGAGGCTTTGATGTACTTTAATGGTATGTTATGTTATATAGATATATATGTCTTAAATTGAGACTTCCTCCTAAAAAGTTGTGTTAAAATTGTGCTCTAATTGCATGGGGCTATTTTAATTTTACGCAGATAATAGGAAAAATGAACGAAAATGATGGTGTAGAATAGTTATGAAGATGCAGATCTTGATTAAAACATAGTAATACTGTTTTAAGAATCTATATTATATCAATTCAGTATTATTGTTGATATTGTATGTACTGAGCTTTGGATATATTAACTGCTTTTATGTTGTGGATGTTACTTTGTTTAAATAGTACCAAATGTTTTCTTCCTACTAGTTTTGTTATTATTAAAAAGGTATTAAATTAATTTTTTATTTTTATACTTCATGATAATTTAATTTTTTTACAAATTATTCGTATTAAATTAGTCTTTTATAATTTCTCTTTTGTATAGATATATTCTCTCATTAATTTGCAATTAATAAATTGACAAAATAATATGAAAATTAATTTACATAAAATAAAAATTATAATAGATAAGTTTAACATAAACAATTTGTAAAAAATAAAAATATCACAAAATGTAAAAATTAAAGATTAATTTAATATTTTTCTCTTATGACCTATCAAATTTTATGGATAGTGTGGCCTTATAATAAAGTAAAGTAAGATATGATGTGAAACATTTCATGAATAGAGAAAATACATTTCCCATAATTCTTAACTTGTCCTACATGACAGATATGGCAGATAAATGATAAGAAAATTCAATGACTCAAGCATCACAATCTCACATGCTATCTGTATCAGATGTAACATCATTCACAGAATCTGTGGGCTTCGATTCAGGTCCAAGACAATGAACTGAAGAATGCATAAAACAGCCTGGCATTATCAAGCAGATCAAGGCCATCATGAAATTGGCGTTTTTAGCTTACAGAAGCAGACTCATTGTATCATTGTAGCACTTTCTATAAATGTCGAAGCCATCAACTACCAAGGTGGCGCGTGAAATGCCGTCACCTCCATTAGATTTTTAATTTTTTAATTTTTATATATAATTTCATTTTATACTTATAATTTAATATTTTAATTTATAAGAATTAATCTGTTTAAATTATAAGAATTTATTTATCTCGATTCAAATTTTTTATTAAAAGAATTTCGTCTACCTTAAAATAAATTTTAGATCCGTCCTCCTTTTAAACATTATTTTTATTTTTGATATTGGTACTATTATTTATGTTTCAGGATCATCATGATCAATCTATCTGTAAACTTAAATCTTCCTACAGGCTATTCACCCTACACTTTTGAGGATTCAAAACCATGGTATACAAATCTTAACATTCTCCCACGTTCTACAATTCAAGAATCCACGTAGGTTGGCTTTAGTGTTCTAACTCCAAGTGAGCTGGTTGATATGATTTCAGCCACGAAGAAAAATCATCCAAACCTCAAAGATTAACTTATTTGGTGAATTTTTTTTTTATCCAATATAAAATATATAATTGTATACTCTTTTAAAGACAAATATCCGTAACGACTCTCTTTATCCTAAATCCTAAAACTCATGTATTGTCAGATCATCATAATCTTTTACCTTATTGCTCCCTCCACATCAAGAAGCTTTCAACGAAGGCCTGAATAGCTATATGATCATTGTTGCTACCAAACTAATTTTCTTTACTTTTTTTCCTTTTCGGTGGTAGTAAGCTAAGAAGCACATACCTTTCAAAAATAACTTGGATCAAAGTCTAACAGGTATCAAATACTATGTAAAATATACACTCTAAAACTTCAAGCTGTATTCGATCATTTTTATAGTATGGAATATTACAATGTCCATAAGGATATTATCGACCCTACCATTTTCGGCGTCCGTGATCTAAGATTGTTGGGTAAATGGTATTTTGTGGTGTGTAATGCGTAGTGTAAAGCAATGTGTTGGATTCTTTGTTTTCTTATTCAAAGCACTGAGTGTTTTCACAGTAAACTTCAGGCTTGACGATAAAACGTAGAATATGCAGAGCTATAGCACTAATATATATATATATATATATATATATATAGATATATTTGTGCGCGTGCGCTCTTACTTTGCTAACACGTATGTCATTCTGGTTTGCAAATAGTAACAGCATCGTAGTTCACTTGAAGTTGGGATCCAATAATTGATAATGCCTAGCACATGATGCTGTACAATATAAAATCCCAATTCTTTGACTTGTACGTCATTTTCTTCTTGTCTCTATGTTGCTTTTCTAGTGATACGGTTTTTTAGTTAGTTCTTTAAAGGTTAAATATCTCATTTTGGTTTTTATAATTTTTTTGTTTTGTTTCTGGAAGAAGTCCCAATGTGGAGCCTAATAATTGGCACAGTAGGTGAATGGCCTGGGTGATATATGATGGTTATGTGCCCGTCAAAATATTGTACAACTCTTCCAAAATGCATTTGATAGCTTAGTTTTGTGGAGGAAGTGAAGCTACATGTTATTTTAAGAAAATGTATATATTATATTGTAATGTTTGGACAAGCTGTTTAATATATATATATATATATAAAAGCTGCTTAAGCAGGTTTTTTATGGGAAGAAAACAGAAAATTGAAGTTCCCCAGTGAAAGTAAGATATAAAACTTGTACAGGTAATTAGCACGATCTACAGCTAGAGAGTTAAAGAAATAAGATGTTGAAAAGAGAGAAAGTAAGTTTTATACATATTTATGTTTCCTTAAACCATGTACTTTTTATCTATTTATTTATTTTTTTCAACAACACATGTATAGTTGATACCTAAATTGTAAATAATTATTTTTCTAAGACAAGAATACTCTTGCTCAAAATTATTAAATATTATTATGAGTTCTAACATATTATACCTACCCTTTTAAATGCATGTCTTTTTAAGTAATTTGACAATAAAAGATACTTTAAAAAAAAAAAAATTCGTCAAACACAAATGGCTTCTTAAGAAACTACATGAAAAAGCGATGTCAAAATAGGCAATCAACAGCAATGTCAAATGGGTTCCATGTCCCAAGGTTTATCACACTATGATACATTCAATTGCCGTAGTCATAACATAAAAACACTGTTTGAAGGACAAATAAGGTACTATATATGTGCATCTTTGAAGGGTTAGAAATCAATTCACAATTTCTTTTCAACTAAAACCTTTTTTCTTCTGTTGCTTGATCGAATCTTCTATAGTACCAACAGATTACATCGATACAGACAACCTGAACTACCTTTTTACTGTTTTTGATAGGAGAACTGAAGGGAACTGGGATCACCATCTGTGCATTTGAATAGTTCATGAGACAAAAAATCGAACTATTTACCAAATAGCATTTCTTTCAATATGCTTCTGGGCCCTCCACACCAACTAACCAACAAGGAAAATTCACGGATTAAATTAAAACCACAGACACCATATTCATCTGTTCGAGTGATTACTACATCGGCTACATATGACATCTCCATGGGAATTGTAAAATAGAGGACTGTCATCGACAGTGAGGCTATAATTCTCTTTACCCAAGAAAAATCCACTACCTATACCATATCAAAATCGTGCATTATGACATTTTCAACTGTTAGCTCCATGTTTGATCAGCACCACTTGTTTTAACGACAAGTTATGTCTATTAAATACCAAGCCTGCAAGCTATTCATCTTACTTTGCCTTTTGCTTTCTTCTAACTTTCTTATCCAAATGGCTGCCTCGGAGCATTCTTCCACTGATGATGCCTTGGAGAACCTGCAAGGTACTCTTTCAGAACATAATAATAATATATGTTTTTTTTTTTTCGGATATACGTAGAGTTACAAACGTGATTTCTGCCATTGAAGTTATTCTTTAATAATGTTCTTCTTTAGTCACATATGAGCATGACTACTGAGAGTACAGGTGCTCTTTATAATCAACTTAACCAATCATCAATGAACCATATGGGATGCTGATGAGAGAAAGGAAAGTAATAAGAATCAAGTGATGATAACTTTCTTCACTTTCAGCCTGTTGATCATGCCATGCACTTCATTTGGCTTCTACTGTGAACACTTCCTTATATCTCTAACTAAAATTTAAGGTTGCTTGTTCCTTTTCAGAGGAGACCAGCAAAGAATCAAAGCTAGAATTTTCTGACGATGAGGAAGCATTGATTATCAGAATGTATAATCTAGTTGGTGAAAGGTATATCACTTCAGTTTTGCCTATTGCTAACAAGAGATACAGATTCAACATGCTTATTCTCAAGCTAAATCTCTAGTGCTTCCATCAGGTGGGCTTTAATAGCTGGGAGGATCCCTGGAAGAACAGCTGAAGAGATTGAAAAGTACTGGACAGCTACATACTCAACAAGTGAATGAGATGTATCTTCAACAAAAGGGATAGCTGTATGGTGAACAGTTAATTATCTGCAAATTTTCCTTCCACTTCGGCATTATCTTTGGCAAATCCTTGCCTGTTTTAAGCTATAGCTTCCTTAGCTATCTATGAAGTGTATTTATGTTTGTGAAGCATGCTACTCTCCAGTAAACTTCATGGTCTGATTTGCAATCACGGTTATCAATGGTTATAATTAAACCATTTTGTACGCTGTGTGTTGCGTAAGACGCACTTGATCATGTGGAAGTTACCACTAGTCGCCTGACCATGATCTCTAAAATATTCTCTTTTTGACGTTTATGAGATGCTTTGGAGAAATAGGGAAGACTACAACAAAGAAATGACAAAACACGTCACTGTCCCAACCACTAAAGCAGAGAATATTAATACTTCCTCTTAGCCATTAGACAGTTACTGTGATAAGCAACTCTGGTTTGTTTCTAACCCTCAAACCGAGGTTATCTAAAAACTCTCCTAATTTTATAGCCAACCGGACTCCCTAAAACTTTTGTTGTGAATTTCTTTGTCAAAGTTTAAAAGAGAGAGAAAAGAAAAAGTAAATAGAAAAAAAGAAATAGACCACGATCTTTTTGAAATTTATAAAAAATTTATTAAAAAAATATAGAGGATCTATTCTGAATTTTATAATACCAACTTCAACTTCATAGAACACAAGACTATATTAATTATCTACTTGCTCATCTCCCACATGGACTATAAGGAATCAAGTTGGATTCACTATATTTCTTTCGTATAAGTATAGGTAAACTTGCATCTCATTTTCACCTACTCTCTATTTTCCTTTTTCTTTTTCAAAAGTTTACGAACAAAATTATAAATATAGAGGATCTTGGATTCACGTTTAACTATTAAGCATGCCCGAGCCATTCATCCTAGTCAGGGGCTCAACCGTACAAAGCATATTGAACCCCTCACTTACCTATCAGATAAAAGGGAAGGTATTCAAAAGGCTGGCTTATATGGTAGATAACACAATTGCACTTTCTTACTGTGACTAATAATTAAAAAATGCGACTGTATAGATATGCACACATTGGTTGTTGCATTTGGCTGCACCGGTCGAATAAGAAGTTTAAATTCATGGGTAAATTTTCTAGGTCATTCTACGTTATACTCCCCCGTATCTCCTCAATCGGTTTGAAGTTAAACTTTTCCAATCTTCATAGCGAAACAGTTTAATAATAATAATAATGATAATAATAATAACATATATTAAACATAATTATAAAACAAAGCTGTGTATGAGCACAAATACTAGGTAATGCGTAAAAGATAAATTCATAATGAGAAAAAACCACAGCGAACAGAAGACAACCCTCTGATTGTGATTTGTGAAAAGTGGAGCAGTTAGTAAGAGATATTAAGTTCAAATCCTTATTATTTTATGTACAAAATAAAACGCGAGAAGCATGGCCAATCTATAGTGGGACGTTCAAATCACCGGAAAAAAAAAATGGATTAGACTAGAAAAGATACAAGCCATTGCCTTGTGGGTCAGAGAGTAAGCATTCAACATGTAAATTACAATGGGCAGATCGCCGTATTTGTTCTTTACAGCTTCAGTTACAGAGACGTTAGCATCAAGTAGACAATCATCAGATAGACAAAGCTGTTATGCGCCTAAAAGAAGATGCGGCATCTTTCACACACCTGGTGTCCACTATACATTGCTTTGCTTGTAAAACTTGGTGTCAAGAACCTGCTTACCACACATGGCACAAACTCCTGCAATACAAGACGCATCCTGGTTTCAGTACTGTTACAAGAATGCAAAACTAAATGGCTGCAGAACATCTCCAAAACATAAAATTGTACCTTTAGAGTAAGCACATGTGTGACAATACTTGGCATCCTGGTGGACCTGCTGCTTGCAAATGATGCACTTGGTGTTTCCGTAAGGGGTCCATCTGAAAGCAAATCAATGCGAAAATACGTTTACAGAATATTCATGATCCAAACACGCACACTACAAAAACATGAGAAAATGTCACCACCTCATCCACAGTCTGCCAAGGGAGCATGTACTTGATGTAAACAAATTTACAGAAACTACACTGCCTTCATTCTAGTGTATTTGCTCATGTAATCTTGTACCCATTCCCCAGACCTTGACAATCTTTCACATTTTTAAGACACATTCCCCAGACCTTGACAATCTCAATATCAAGACACATCTCTAATGTTTTGTACAATCCAACTTTTACTTCAATAACGGCATTAAAATTTGGATCGTAATGGAACCTATATATAATATAATAATGTAAGCTGTAATAATAAATTAAATATAAAGCAAATAATCATAAAAATTGTTTCTAACAAATATACTTACTTAGGATTTAGAAAATATGACTGCGTGAAGGGGCCTATGGAGTTAATAGTCCCAACAGTTGTCTATGATTTCCACATTATTAAAATTCTTTGCTATTTGTTCCTTTGCTCTATCCATGGCCTCATATATATATCACATCACTGGCTTCAAATCACCATCCATAAGTCTAAGAACTTTCACCAAAGGTGAGACACAATTCAAGCAATACTTTATGGATTTCCAAAACCTTGAATCCGTTAGAACAATATTTTCCACAAATTTAGCTTCAGTTCTAGCAGCATAAGCACTTGTAGCCCATTTTCTTATGCAAACATAGATCGCAATGTAATTTTTTGATCCAAGATAGACTTCATTGTCAAAAAAGATGTGGTAAACTTTTTAATTGTTGGCCTTGCTAACTCTTTACCCTTGGAGTAACTTCTGAACAAATTAAGCACCCCAATGTGCCTATAAATGAAAGTTGTGATTCTTTTAGCTTTTCCAATTGTACTAAAGAAAACAGAAAGGCCATTAATATCTTCAAGAATTAAATCTACACAATGAGCTGCACAAGGGGACCAAAAGATATGCTGTCTTTTGTCCATCAATTTGTTTCCAGTAGATACAAGGGCTGAAGCACTGTCTGTAACTACTTGCACCACATTTTCTTCCCCAATTTCCATCACCATCTCATCTAGTAGTTCAAACATTTTTTCAGCATCTTTAATAAAACTACTAGTGTCAACAAATTTTATAAAGACAATCCCTTTAGGACTATTGACTAGAAAATTAGTAAGGGACCTACCCTTTCCATCGGTCCATCCATCTAACATCAATGTGCAACCACTTTTCTTCCATTCAAGTCTATATTTATCTAAATTAGCATTGACTTGCTCAACCTCTTTTTCCAGATAAGAAACTCTCACTTCATGATAAGTGGGTGGTTTCAATCCTTTGCCATATTCACTAATAGATTTCACCATTTCAATAAAATAAGGACTCTTTACCAAAGTAAAGGGTAATGCATTGGCATATACACATTTACAGATATCCTTAATTACCACATCCCAATCCTTCACCATTGCATTTATAGTTTTTTGCTTCATATTAGACTTTAGGAAAGCAGAGCCACCAACCCCTATTCTTGAGCATCTTTATCGTCAGTATCAAAGCATTCAACATCATCATCATCCTTTTTCAAATCATCTAACATTTTCTTACATAAATTTTGTTATCTCTACTGGCACTTGTTGGCAAGGTGCAACTTTTTTATGTGTTTCAACTAAATGATGTTTAATCCTAAATGCTCCTCCCCACATTCTTTTGGGACAATAGTTACATTTAACATGTAACCTAGTCTCAAGAGACTTACAATGATCCCACGCAATATCTTTCTTTATTTTCTTTTTTGGAGGCATATCTTTCTTAAAACTTAAAACTATAAAAAGGTACAATAAAGAAATAAGAATTCATATGCAAGTTAAGATTGAAATATAAAAAGTACATAGTAGATATAAAAAATAAGAATTAGAAGAAGCATTCCACTTTTAGAACCAGAATAAAAATTAATATGCATGTTAAGATTGAAATATAAAATTAAGTAGTAGATATAAAAAATAGGAATTAGAAGAAGCAATCCACATTCAAAACCAAAATTAAAATTAATATCCAAGTTTATATTGAAATATGAAAAATTAAATAGTTGATCGAAAAAATAAGAATAGGAGAAGAACTTTTTAACTTCTAAATTAAGATTTAAAATTGACAATAAAATAGCAGATAGGAAAAATAAAAATTAGAAGAAGAAATAATTGATAGAAGAAATAAAAATTAGATGAAGAAGTTTCTTACTTCTCTCCACGCCAAAATAATAGAGATGAGAGGCAGAGATGAGAGGCAAATAGCAATTTCTCAATTCTGAAAATTGATACCTCTGGCCGCACAGATTAAAAAATAGGACGGTGATATGTGTGTATGTGCGTGTGTGTGTGTGTGTGTGTGTATATATATATATATAGTTGTTAAATTAAGTCAAAGAGTCCAAGTCCAATAAAGGTGCTGTTTTTGAAAATTAATAAGATAAAATTATAAAAAAAAATTGAAATAAAGCTTCCTAAAGGCACGTGGAGTAAAGGCACATGGAGTGAAGGGCACGCTTCCTTCTCTCTGTTGTTCACTGTGACTGGCCATAAAAGAACTTCCACGGTTCCACAATATAAGTAGAACGACGCCGTTTAATGTAGCAAATAAGAAAAAAAAATCATCTTCTCTACTCTTCTTCCTTGCAGATACAGGCAGCACATGGGTCATTGGACCCAACTTTCAACCCGCCGAACCAGCTACTCCTAAATCATGTGCATGTCGTGAATCATTGTTTCAACGCAACTCACACAATTCGAATGGGTAAGACGCATGATTCCAGCCACCACACGATACATGTCATCGATTAGTATCATTTGACATCCGAATCGAGATGTTCCATGCATCTTGAATCGGGAATCGTGCAATTTCTACTACTATGTCATGGATGCTTCAAAGAAGAAGATGAGTTATGCACTATGAGTCAAACACCAGAATTAGACATGGCATGATACTTCAAATAACACAGCAATACTTCACGTTAAATCATGTCGCTTTAAACATATCACATTACAGGTTCTGTGTCCTGTGTACACACTTGTTAGACAATAACTTTGATTATAATAACCATTAACAGATACAACTAGTAAGTTATTGACTTTTAAACACAAAATAGAATGCAAGCAGCTAAAATTGATCACTCTGGAAGTCCTAAAATATTTTGGACCACTAAGATATATTCCAAATATTTGATCATGACATATTCCATGTCCTGTGACCATGCTTTTTAGACAATAACTAAGCTTATAATTACCGTTGATTAAAATAACTAGAAAACTACTGACATATAAACACAAGAAGCAAGTATAGGCAGCTAAAATTGGTCAGTCTAAAAGTCCTAAAATATTTCAAACCACTAAGCTATATTCACAATATATTGATCATGCCATGTTTCATGTCCTCTATCAATGCTTCATAGACAATAACTAAGCTTATGGTTAGCATCAACTAATATAACTAGTAAACTATAGACTTCTAGACAGGAGATGAAATATAAGAAGCCAAGATCGGTGGATTTCAAAGTTGTGATATCTTTTGAACCAGCAAGCTATATGAAAAATATTTCCCAAGACCACATAAAAAATTGTTGATATTCACAGATCAGAAATCCAGTTTAACTGGCAAATGGGAGAGTGACCACCCAAGGGGAAGAGGGGCAGGGATAATTAAGTCACTTGCAATAAAATAAAACTTAAATGAAACTGCAAACTAGTACTTCAACTAGTAACTACTGACAGAACTTGTTATGGCCTCTAATCAATCGATGCCTTAGAGCCACTACAAGCACATATGTAAAATCACATCATCCTAGACGAAAATGAGGGAAGAAAGAAGCAGGGGTGAAATTCTGCACTCTTCATTTCCCCCAATTAATCTATTCGACTATATTTTTCATATAATTCAATACCTTCTTTCACTATTTTTTTTTCTCCAATTAATCTATTCCAGCTTCCACTCTAGTTTTGTACAACTAAATTTGACTATTTCCAATTTCATTCTTCCCTGTACTATTTAATTTCTTTCATTATTTCTCAAATAATCAGAGCCATTGTTCATTGTCATACAATCTCTAGATGCACATTGCTTTTACTTTTAGTTTTATACAACTAGATTTTCATGATTTCACTCTCATTGTTTTACATAATTTCTTTCTAGGTTCTCCAAACAGAATCTAAACTCAACCTGAAAGGACCATTTCTAATTGCATGCCAATTTTACTTATATACAGCTAAAATTTGTACGCTTAAACTTCCATTCTTCACTGCTCATATTTTAAAAAGGATACCATGTAATAACAACACATGACTATTTCAAAATTTACAATCATTTTCCTTTTGTTGACATGGGACAAAACATGACCTGTTTCTCACTTTCTTGCTACCCTAGTTAACGAAAATTTCTTTCATTGTTCTCAGACACAACAAATTCCAGTCGCCTATCATAATTATTCTCTGGAGTATGTCTGAAAAATAAAGTAACCTCTAAATCGTGCTCCATTTTCTAAAAATTTCCAAATAGACCTCGTGAATTATGATAGTCTGAGTTTCTTAAGCAATTAAAAGAAGAACTTTGGAGAAATGGTGCTTCAGAATACCAAAGCAGGTAGATGCATCTCAGCAGTTCTTAAACTTCATTGAATTTCACAATTTCAAAAATATTCAAATTATTTTTTTACAGAAACGAAAAGGGAAAATTCTAGGCGCCATCAAACGCAAGCTGCTGGAAAATCAAAACAGATTGCATGGAAGGTGACCCTTTTGAAAATCAAGCGCTTTTGGTATCAGAGAAAGGTCTCTGAAAAGCCAAACCATATGCCAATTCCCTCTTCTCCCCTCCTCATAAAACTAAAGGTATATCATGAGATTGAAAAAAAGAAAACAAAAGAAAAGTGTCAGAAGCTCTGTAAGCAGATTTATTAACAGAGACCCAAGAAAGATCTCACAACAAGAGGCCAGTTAGCTTCCCGGATCAGTTTGATTTGGCTACAGCCACTATAGCACATTCAAGATCAAGGGCACTGAATGAACAATTCCTCCCTTCCCTTCATACATGATCAAAACTCCAACGACTCAGTAACCATAAATCAGAAAGAGCTGTTAATGATTTGCAGAGAATAAACAAGCAATAAAATTTTTTGTCTGACAAGTACTACAGAGGAACAAAGAAACATCTCCCAAGAACCCTAACCCTAGAGGTCTCGAGAGAACAAGAAATTTGGTTAGACCAACTAATTTGCCTCCAGATTTTATCTCCCAGTATTCATCACATCAGAAGAAAAGATCATAGCCGTTCATCACCAAAGACTGAAAGAGTATTTGTGATGGATTATGATCTATACTGATATACATATAGCTTTGAGGTCTTCTGGGCATTGGTCTCCAAAGTCCAAACCATATATGTTGATAATATAAAAGGATGGGTAGAACTGTTTATAATAACTACGTTTTCAAAATGGGCCTTCTATCTGCTTCATTTTGATTTTAAAAAATAGCCTTATCTCAGTAAAACCAGAAGCCACGCATATAGTTGGAAGTTGAGAGTTATATTGAATTTCAACAAACATCCCTTTACAGGCCTATTAACTGCACTCCCATGTCCCCTTACATTGGACTTCACCATATACTCATTACATGATTTTTCAACTCCTCCTCCCACACATGTTCAATCTGCAACATAGAATTATTGAAAGTCAATCTGCACCAATTGGAAACAAAAATCTTCAAGTTGTGCAGCACGTTAGTATAAGAATAGTCCTTTCAGGTTGCATAATAAAAATATTTTTTTTATGCAACTAACTTAACTTCTTGGTTGTGCAGCACGTTAGTATAAGAATAGCGTCTTAGAGTGACCACCCAGGGGGAGATGGCGTGGGCTCAATTAAGCCAATTGTAATAAGATAGAACTCAAATGAAACTGCCAAGTATTACTTCAACTAGTAACTACTATTAGAAATTGTTACGAACTCTTATCAATTGGTGCCATAGAGCCATTACAAGCGCATATTTAAGATCACATCATCCCAGGGAAGAGAGAGAAGGGGTTACAAGTTCCATTCTGCCAACACCTTACTAAATGTTCCCTATCTAAGAGTCACAACTGCGACATATGCAATATCGGCACTAAAATAAAGTATAATGGAATGATATTCACTAATAATAACAACCTGTGCTAAAACAAATGACAAATTAGTTTAAGAATGGTGTCTGACATAACACAAGCCCCACAAGACAACCAGAGGATCAAGTTGTATAGCAAAAAGAAGCTTAACTTAGCGTATATATCAAATCGAAATTTCCTCCTAATAAAAGAATATGGGTCGTTAAGCCAATTAATGCTTCTTCAACCCATTAAACACACCCAATAAGAAAATAAAGGAAAAAGTAACAAGACAAACTTGAATTTTAAACGAACCTGTTCTTCTTAGAGAGAAGTTTGTTCTCGTTGATTTTGCGGCCACCACCCTCGGTAGTATTGCTCGCACCTTCTTTCCACTTATCTGGTACTATCACCTTCGATAATTTCTTCTCACCTGAAACCAAAAAAATAATAATCAGAAAACGAAAAATTGCAACAAATGCTCCTTGAACCACGCAGACTCTCAAAAAGTTTCACGAAAAAATCCAATGGGAACCAAAAATTACAAATAAAGACGAGGAACTTACACTTCTCGCAGACCATTGCTGTCTTTGATGGCTCTGATTTCTTTTACCAGAACCCTATCGTTCCTTCGGCTTACGGTAGCTACGCGACTATGAAGGGCACATTCGACCGCAGGTTCCGAATCCTAGTAGAAGTTCATAACCTATGAATTGTCATTTGACAAAATTACCCTCTCCAGAACTATAACGCGTCTTCATCTATAAAGAGCTCATCTGAGCCGTTGGATGATTCCTTCTTCAAGTACGATATCACTTCTCTCTCCCATAATATTTTTCAAATATTTAAAAAAATTTTGAGCGTGATTATCTAAACTAAATATAATGACAAATTGACGCTAACAATATTCACATAATTTATTAAAAGAGAAATTGTCCGTGTAACAGTATTTTTATTTTAATATGTGACATATTTGTATAAATATTAAATAAATTATTCTCATATGACTATTTGAATGAATTTGTAACATGATGAAACTATCAACATCCATGCTTAAAAAAAGTTATATAAGATCTAAAAAATTCTTTTAAATTTATATGAAAATTGAAAAAATAAATCTCACACATGCTTTCACGTTTTGCGTTATTTTTTTTTTTTTTCTGCGTCTTTGAAAATACTTTACAAGCTTTACATTTTAAAAATTCCGATATCACAGCATGTTTAGGGCGTTTTGAACTTCTTTTAAGCCATTGGTATATTCCACGCATTCTTATCTTTTGTAGCCTTAAGGTTTAATGCTATTGTTGACTAGTGTAATATTTTCTTTAGTCAAATTATTATTTTCTTTTTTAATAAAAAGATAATATATATACACAAATATTTCCTTTAGAATTTAACATTATATAAATTTTTTGTAAAAATAAATTAGAGAATTTCATAGTAAAACTATATTAAAAAAAAAACTATACTTTAATATCATAAGTTTAACATATTCACCATATATGAAGGATTTTAAATTTTAAAATTTTGTAGGACTAAATTTTCTTCATTCTAAAAAATTTCGGATTGGGAATTTTTGGACCTAACGTCTGACACATGATTAAGGAGTTCGAAGACCCTAACCAAGGTCCTTCAGAGTAAATAAAATTTGGTGTTCAGAATGATTTTAAAATTTAAATTTCTTAAATATATAGATTTATAGAACTTAAATATAATTTTCCCTAAATGGTATTTAATATGAAGCAGTGACAGTAGTATAAAGAGAAAATGGGCATTGAGGCCGAATGAAGAAACTAAAAGAAATCCGAAGTGGCCAAAACGAAATAGAATCAATTAAATAAATTGCAGAACAATAATGGCATACAAACTGCACATTATTTTCATGGCATACTATTACAAGACAAAAAATGGGATATGTAGAAAGAATAAAATCTAATTAAGGAAGTTTAATCCCAAGGGCTCAAAGAACACTCCTCAGGCACGGTAGGATAGCGTTCAGAGTCGTTGCAGTAATCATAAATGACCAAGTTTCTCTGAACCCAAGCATAGTCCATTTTCTGATCATCATTGAGGTGCCATGCATTGTACTGGTCCCACCAGTTCTTGGTGGTGGAGGAGACACACGCAGGATATGGGTCTTCCCACTGGCACGCATCCACACTGAAGTCCTTGTAGGATGACACAAATGGTGCTAGCTTCCAGTTCGTCTTCTCCAGCCCTCCTCTTGTGGCCCATTCGTCTGCATTCCATATGCTGGAGAACAAGTACATGGGCTTCTCGTTCGGGAAGAAGCTGTTCGCTTTCCCATTGTTCTTGAACACCCTGATCGGAACTCTGTCCACAAAGAACCTGTTTTCCAATTTCCACCATTCAGTCAACATCTGATCGAGCCAGTTTGTCTCAGAAAACACTCAAAATGAATGGATTCATTGTTAAGTACACTTTCTAGTTAAAGAGAGAAAGATTGAGAGCTTCAAACACAGAAAGCTGTTTTCAAGAATGGTCCACACTCTCTGTCTCTCTTTCTCTCCATCCGTATGTACCTATGGGGCTTAATGCTATTATTATTGTTGCTGCTCATGCTCATGTAACATGTCATTAGGCACTAACTTGAGAAAAAATGTCTCTCTCAAGATAGCAGGCAAAAGGTAAAAACATGTCAGATGACTTTGCTGCAATAATACACAAATGCTTGCTAAATTAAAAGGATACAAGTTGACAGAAACATGTCCCATGCAACTTTTGAAGATGGGAAAAAACATTAGAGACAAATGCAAAAGGGAAGACAGCAACTCAGGTGATGAACAGTGTGTGTGCAGAACACTTTCTTGATGTATAACTTTCTAAGAGTTTTGGACAGTAAAAAGAGATTTACAGAAGTTAGAGAAGAAGGGAGAAGAGTACTTACACTATCTGGTGGTTGTTCCAGAGAATGGAGTAAGTGTGGTAGTCCTCGGTGGGGTCGAACCAGAGCATGTGCCTCATCTCACGCCCACCAGTGCCATTCTTGTAGACGTTTGTCTGAATCAAGTAAGGCTCCCCTGTCCTGTTCCCCAAGAACTCAAAATCAAGCTCATCTCTTTCTGGCCCTGCTCCATTCTCTGTGCACATCTGCAATTATTATTTCCCACACTCCCTCGTCATCTCCCTCCACTTCCATACAAACATACCAATATACAAGAGGAAAATATGTAGTTTTGTCTAGGACTAAGCTATTATACAGAGACATGTAAGTATGTGGGAAATAAATCTTAGTAGGAGATATACCTAACATACATGCTTTTATGTAATATCAACTCAGTTTACGAGCTTGTCTGGAGAATGAGATCAGAGTAGAAGAAACATTTAGATCATTATTTGAATGCTAAAAGCCTAAAGGGTAATGTGACGGGTAGGTTAAGAAGCTGCCCCATGCCCTTAAGTGCTTGTTTAATTTCCAAACTCTCTGAATTTGAGAAATTTGAGATCATTTGAGTTCCTGTTCTTATTACATTTATTCCGTTTTCATCTCACTTCTCTTTTCTGCTTTCCTGTCACTAGTTAGTATCTCGTGCAATGTTCAGAGGATGGAAAGAGGTGACATAAATGAGAGAGAAACAATGAAGCCAGAACTTTTAAATCTTTTCCAACTCGTCAATGATATTATAACTTCGACAATTTGGGGACTGAGGAGTGGGTTACAATTCCTTTGATTCATTAAACATAGAATCAATGAAGCAACAACTTTTTTCTCACTCCATTAGTTTCTTCAAAACTAGAAAACAAGTCATGAGAATCTTTCTAAGCAAGTACAATCCTAGCTATATGACATATGCAGGAATACTTACATAATAAGCTGTTACTACACCGGCAGAGTCACCTCCTACAAGCTTGAGCTTCATGCTGAACCATCCAAATCTGTAGCGTTGCTTTGTTTGGAATCCACATCCTATTAATCAAACAGTTTATCTTCACAATCAGCCTCAACCATGAAAACTCTTAGCAAAACATATATAAACGATGCGTTTAATGAATCAATCACCTGTTTCTTTGTCCAGAGAGAGGTACCAGATCTGGCCATCCTCGGAGGTGGTGAAATGACCCTCGGACCACATTATGCTGAAGTTGTCTTCAAAGGATCCTTTAGAAACTGCAGCTTCAGATGCAGCCGCCATGGCCAAGAGAGCTGCAATGAGAAGAATCATGGGTGCAGAAGGTGAACTGACCATGGCGGTGGGCGGGAGAAGAGTGTTGGTGTGACAGGGAATGGAGGGTGTGGATCTCTGAAACCGAGAGAGATGAAGAGGATGTTCATTAAATCATGGGAATTTTGAAAATGATTTGGAGCATCCAGTTGTAATATCATATGCCATTGTTCCCCACCTTTCTCTTTTGGACCCAAGCTGACATGGTGACATTTTACTTGCTTAAATTAATTATTTGCATGTGTCATTTCTATATTCTCAAAATTATTTGCCGGTGGCAAATGCACAAATGTACCTACTTATCATACATTTTCGGTAAGTAAAACATTAAATTTATCTTTTAATCATCGGTGAATTCTTAATTTAATTTTTTTATTAATTATTATTAATTTAATTTCTTACTTATCAATTTAGTTTTAATCTAATCCTTCATTAATTTGAATGATGTAGCATATATAAACCAAATCCATACATTGTTTTCATCTCTCAATTATCAGTAAAATTTTAATTTAGTCCCTTATTAATTTTTATTATAAATTTATTTTTTTACTTATTAATTTATTTTTAATTTAATCCCTTATTAATTTGAATAATTTAATATATATAAATTAAATTTAGTCAAGACTCAATGACTAAATATACTAATGTTTAAATTATTGAGGGACCGAAAAAAAAATAGACTGATAAATTAGAAACCAAATTAAAAATAGATGGAAAAAAAATAAAGGATTAAATTAAAAATAAAAATTAATTAAAGACAAAATAAAAAATTAACTAATAAATAAACCATCAAAAGTCATGTTTTACTCTTTTTACATATGACCAATACACAGTGTACAAAAGAAGAAAGATTTCAAATTTCAATAGAGCTTAAATTATTAAACAAAAACCTAAAATAAAAAATTTGTTACAAGTAAGACTGGATTTAAACTTTTTTCCCATACAGATTGGACAGATTTATTTGTGGGAGATGTAGTTTTGAGGGAGAAGGGTATTATGGGCATTGTAAAAAGAAAATATTGGAAGGTGTAGCATAAAGAAGAGACAAGAGACACGGAGAGAGGCAACGTGAAGAAGGAGAGAAGGAGGGTGGGGTCCACGGGGTTACACGGGAGAACGTGAACATCCTGATTGGTCGTTACGATATTCCAAAGTTCTTCAGTTGACAACTGGATTCACGTTGGCACCCCCAAGTTGAGTGACCAATCATAAAATACTAATAAATAAAATCAATAACGTAACAAATTAAATATATATAACTTTAAAATATAGAAATAATAATATTGTATATTAATTAAAATTTATATTTAAAAAGTTACATAATTATCTATATTACTTTATTCCTTTAACTTGTTTTTGTGATTTTTATATAATTTTTTTCAAAATTATCAATTTGTGAGAACCTTCGTTTAAAAAGAAATTAATTATCATATTTTAAAATTAATATGTTTAAATTGCAACGTGATTATAATTTTAAAACATTACATGTGCTTTTTTTTTTCAAAAAACAATATAGATGTAATCTAGTGTTCTCTACGTTAAAGTCATGTTTATTTGATCTGTGGATTCAAATTTTTATTGATAAACTATAACTGCATATAATTTTTTTAAAATTTGTCTATTCAACAATTCAGAGTAAAAAATAACTCATAAAATGAATAAATTCAGAATTTTAACTTTTAAATGGATCATAACAGCATTACGAGCAGCGCAAGGTGACTTAAAATCAGATTAAGTTGATTTATTTATATTTCTATTATCTGGTCTATTTTTTTACTTTTATTAAAACTTTTAAATTTTAGTATAATTGGTCTCCGAAAATGGCAAAATGTCACAGCAGTAAGCAACTAGTAGTCAAAAAGGTAAAAAGAGATTTCCTTTATGGTTGCTTTCATAGGAAATCTAACTTAATTGTACAGAATCAATTAATTAAGCAACGGCTATTGCGGAAACAAAGCCTTGCTTTTGTTAATGATAAAAAAGGAAAGATGACCAACATGCCAACACTTTCACCGATAAGAAGATTGGATGAGATGCTATGGGGATTCAGCGCTTTAGCTCTATTGACGAGCCTCTCCATGGGGCATGTGCCAACCACCATGAGTGATCATCTATTTAATTACTATGTTAAGAAAGGAATGAATTATAATTATGAATTATAAATTGAAAACATGTATTATAAATTATTTAAAATTAAAATTATTCTAAACAACTTATAGATTTTTATTTTTTTTTAATGAAAGATTTTAAAAACATGTCATAAATGAGTCAAGGTTGAATTTCAAAGTAAAATCCTAAGGTTATGTTGAGGAGTCTTGAATATAATGAAATAGAATGAATAATAATAAAAAAAAAGAAAAGTGATAACAAATGATATAATAAGATATGTGTTAACCTCATGTTTTGAAGTTTAATAAAAGAAATAAGAATGATTATTAATGGAATCAAGTGGCTGACATCTTACTTTTACAATATTACTTTTAGAAATAAAATGTTATAATAATAAGCTTTTAGTAAGGGTATTTATTGGCTCAATAGGTCTAGTCATATCAGGTTGAGTTAAATTAGAATATTTACAAATTTTATTAAGTAGGGTCGAGTTTAAGGTTCACATCAGACTTGCCCCCTAGCCCAACTGGTTATTATTTTATTATTGTATAATTGATTTTTATTTTATTTATAATAAATTTTTAAAATAGTAATTCTTTGCAAATTTTAATTGCTCCTCATTCTAAATCACAATTTTTTTATTCTATTTTTTCTCATTTCAAATCTCAAAACTATTCATTTTTCTTTACAAAAAAATTAGTTTTCATTAATAAAAAATTTTTTATAAAATGAAATTTAAAAAATAAATATATTAACCCAATCTAGTCTCGACATAAACTAGCTTAATCTAGTCACTTATTGGAGCCGGACTGAGTCCTAGATCCCAAAATATAGACTCAATGTAAAATCAAGTCGAGTGCTAGGTCTTGCAAAAACACGTCCTAGTCTAACCTATGTTCATCCCTAGATAAAAAGGATATTGTAGTATTTACACTAATAGGCCACTATATCATTAACTCATAATTTGAAAGGACATACAAAATGAGGCTTGGCAAGGAAACGTCTTGATATTCTTCCATTAGCATTATATTCTAGCTAAATAAAAATATTCAAATATAAATCTAACTTATGTTGGTCATTTAATTCTTTGTCACTCCCTTCTAAGCCATCAATTTAAACATAAGTTTTATGAAAATATTTTTTAAAGTGAAAAAAAAATTAAAAAATTTTCAAAATAATTTTAAAATTTAAAATCCTTCGTAAATATATTAAATATACAAATTTTAACTATAACAAGAAACCACCATATTGTGGCCCGAAGACATTGACTATATCATTAGGAAACTATACTAATTGAACAAGGCAGGAGAAACTAATCACGTGGAGACAGATGGATAGCATATGATGAAAACGCCCCAAATGTTGAAGTTAAATCTTTGAACAAGTGAACAAATTATTTATATATGTTTGTTATCAAGTCGCTTTATCTTATTTTGACATAGAAGATTAAGTGTGCCAAACTTCATGGATCTACACACTAATGAGTTCTCCTAAACATTTGCACATTACCAAGTGTCTTTTTAAAATAGAAATTTTGTAATAAAATTTCTAATTGTTTGAGTATGAGACAATAAATATGTCCTGTATGTTAATGACACAGCTCCATATATTACAAATGAAATTTTACTAGGTCTCTCAAAATTTCAGGCTTCATAGTATACTTATAATTTAATTATAAAAATTTAATTCATATAATCTTTGATGATAAAATAAAGTTTAATTCATTTTAAGAAAGTTTTTTTTTATAAGTCAAACTCCGAAAAAACTTTCTAACTGCCTAATAAATATCACTTTTTCTTACTTATCTTAATTAGTGAGCCTAATCTTTGGCCTATAGCTCATTTTTTTCTCCCCAATTCATTTTTCCGTTAATATGTCGTATTCCCAGCATACTAAGAGAATTTGAATAAACATAAGATAATGCTCTCTGAAATGAATAAAATCTTGCTTAAGATAAATAAATATCCCAAGAAATATTAAATATATTACCTTTGTTATTGATTGGAAACAAAATGTTAAATCAAAGATTATTTATGTGTCCCGTTATCTGCCATATGCAAACCTGGAAAATACCACTTTACCATTTGCCATTTGCTTATAAATTGCTTTAAGAAACCATTACCATTTTACCACTCTCCAATTATCTTTTAAATTATCCAAGTTTCTCACACTTATGTCTATTCATGACTTCGCTCTCGCCCCTTTTGTTTTTGTTGTGTGATTCAAGTGGACTTTCTCCACAACCAAAACAGTGCAGCCTGCAGTTGCCAAAAAAGTCAACAGAAGAAAATGGGCTCTAATTCTCTTGTTGGGGTTCAGGCCAGTTTTGAATACACACATCCTTAAGCCCAACACCACTACATATCAGAAAGTTGGACATGAAGTTCTATTTTCATTTTTCTTTTAAAGTTTTCGGATTTGTATGTTTTAAAATGTAAATCATATAGAGTATGGAAAAGAGAGTAATACAATAAGAGTGTATATGAAGTTTATTTCTTTTCTTTTCATCTTTTTTTTTTTTTGTTCTCTTTATGATCTCTCTTTACGTTGAAGGTACTCAATATGGTTTACATTCAAATTTGGTCATTTTTCCAATGACTTGTTGAGTACAAAATAAAAAAAAACTTACTATGGCCAAACTTTTATCTACTCAGAAATTCAAGTTCATATGTGGCCCGGATTGAATCGAGTTATAACACGAGATTTTAATTATTTTCACATATTGAACATTACCTGCATTTTAAAACTTTAGATTCGACAAAACCATAATCAAGCATAATCCTAAAACATAATAAAGATTAATTAGTTACCAAAATATACATACGCACACATAAATATCTTATATATATAAATGTGGCCTACTTATATATGGCATTTTCATAAGCTTATTTGTACATATATAGTACCCTTGATGTCATTTTCCTTTGGTTTCTTTTTGCTCCCACCACTTTTCTTTTGTGTGACCTTAGCTGTTTCCAAAGGAAAAACTGATATGAGTAAACATATATCTCAAGTGCTGATAGAGAAAATACTACATTTCTCAACCGTTCGAATTCTATCTTCTCTCTTCCAAACTACACACTCTTAGATATTTCATTCAGATATTTCACACTTCTCTTCCCACCCAGCCTCGCCCTTTCTGCTTATAAACCCATTCCTTCTTCCTTCTTCTTCACCTATCAATAATAAACCCATTTCCATTGCCAATAGCACAAACTCAAGTATGGCAGCCATGGCCACTGCAAACCTCGCCTCCTTTATCTCTTCAAACCCCAGATCTTCCTTCTTCCACCGCAAGATCCTACCCTCACCTATTTCTTCTCGCTTCACACCTATCAGATCCACAATCTCCATGTCCCTGAACACACCCTCCTACGACCTCAATTCCTTCACCTTCCAACCCATCAAAGAATCCATCGTCGCCCGCGAAATGACCCGCCGCTACATGACCGACATGATCACCTACGCCGACACCGACGTCATCGTCGTCGGGGCAGGCTCCGCCGGCCTCTCCTGCGCCTACGAGCTCAGCAAGGACCCGTCCGTCAGCGTGGCGATCATCGAGCAATCGGTCAGCCCCGGTGGCGGTGCATGGCTCGGCGGGCAGCTCTTCTCGGCCATGGTGGTCCGCAAGCCGGCCCACCGGTTCCTCGACGAGCTGGGCATCGAGTACGACGAGGCGGAGGACTACGTGGTGATCAAACACGCGGCTCTGTTCACGTCCACGATCATGAGCAAGCTTCTGGCGCGGCCGAACGTGAAACTGTTCAACGCGGTGGCGGCGGAGGATCTGATCGTGAAGGAAGGGAGGGTGGCCGGAGTTGTGACGAACTGGGCGCTGGTTTCGATGAACCACGACACGCAGTCGTGCATGGACCCGAACGTGATGGAGGCGAAGGTGGTGGTAAGCTCGTGCGGGCACGACGGGCCTTTTGGGGCAACTGGGGTGAAGAGATTGAAGAGCATTGGGATGATCGAGAGCGTGCCGGGAATGAAGGCGCTGGACATGAATGCTGCCGAGGATGCCATTGTTGAACTGACGAGGGAGGTTGTGCCTGGCATGATTGTCACTGGCATGGAAGTTGCGGAAATTGATGGAGCCCCAAGAATGGTATAGTAGCATATTCATATTTTTCTTGAAATACAGAGTTGCGATGCATTTAATTTTAATTTTAATTATTAAGTTTAATAAGTTCCAGTAATTTAGCTAATTATTTTTAAAATTGCAGGGTCCTACGTTTGGGGCAATGATGATATCAGGGCAGAAGGCAGCTCATTTGGCTTTGAAGGCAATAGGGAAGAACAATGCTATCGATGGAACCTCCCATATCTCCAGGGAACAACCCGAGTTTGTTTTTGCTTCTTCTGACATTGCTCAAGAGATTGTTGATGCTTAGAAATCTAGTTCATAATTAGGACTCTTTTTTTTTCCTTCTTTTAAAGATGCCCTTCTTCATCTACTTTTCCTTAGTCACCCCTCTTATAATCTGGGAATAAATGGAGAAAATGTGAATGAAGCACAGACAATACAGTTCGTCTCTCCATGCAAGATCACCAAATTAGCGGCATGTGTTGAGCAAAAATTAAGGCTTTTACAAATAATTTAATTTTACATAATTTGTAAACATAATTTTGGTTGCAAGAAAATTTGTAAGATCATAACTTATTTATTGAAAATTTCATTTTAACAGTGACTTTTGCCATTAATATTATTTATTCAAGGCAAAAGTAAATTTTTTATTTATATATAAATGAAAGTTTGAAAAAAAAATTCAATGTCAAGCAAAATAAAATTAATTGTAACATAAATTCTAATTTTAATGTAATTTAAAAAAAAAATTTCATATGTTAAACCGAGCATACTATAAAGCAAAGGACAAATGAATAAACCAGAAAATAAGCAAGATTAATGAGGTGAATAAGACGAAGTTGCATTTAAATTGGTGGGCAATTTAAGCATATCTTTTCTATTGGGTTCTTTTCACATACAAGTGTGCTTGTTATGTTTGTTGTGCTCTCAACACATCTTGAAGCACTTCAGCCCAAATAGGCCCAATAAGCACAAGGTCAGCCCATGGATTATCTTCGTGTTGTGTTGTCTTGTGTAGATTAATTTAAAAATATAAAGAATAAATTTTGTAAATTATTTAAAATTAAAGAGGATGAGATAATGAGTGAAAATATGGAAAGAGTTTTTTTTTATTTATCTTTAAATCTTTCTAACTTCAAAAGTACTTGATAACGTTGGTTTTTTAAGTAAATTTCACAAAAATTGTTTAAAATTTAATTAAAATTTCATATATATATATATATATATATTTATTTATTTATTTATTTATTTATTTAATGAAATATCAAATTTATTTGTTCAAGGGTAAGGAGTCTAGGGTTAGCGAACATCCTATAAAAAGGGTTCTTGAGCAGCTACTTCGACGAAGGCTGAGCGGCTGAGTGGGTTACCTGGGTTCTCTGGTCTCTATAGGGTTAGGGTTTCTGAAAGATGTTCCTTCGTTCCTCTGCATTCGCCCACGAAAGGTTTTATTACTTGTGTACTCTCTTCAACTTATTATAGCTGTTTGTAACTTATGGTGATTGAGCGTTTGGATTTTTGATGTGTGAGTGAAGGCTACATGTACCAAGGGAAGGGAGGAATTGATTATTCAGTGCCCTTGATCTTGAATGTGCCATAGCGGCTGTAGCCAAATCGAACCCGTCTGAGAAGCTAACTGGCCGGTTGTTGTGAGATCCTCTCGGGTCTCTGTCGATAAATCTGCTTACCGGGCTTCTAACATTTTTTTTTTCTATCCAAATTTCTATTCGTTTCTAAACCTCACGATTTTCTGCTTTATGATTTTTTCTAAGGACATTTTGGGTTGATTTTCTAGTTTATGAGAAGGGGAGAAGAGGGAAATGGCATATGATTTGGCTTTTTCAGAGACCCTTCTCTGATATCAAAAGCTTTTGATTTTCGAAAGTGTCACCATCCGTGCAATCTGCTTTGATTTTTCGGCAGCTTGCGTCTAACGGTGCCTACAATCTTTCGCTTTTTTTTTTCTCGATAATTTGATTGTGAAACTCAATGAACTTGAAGAATTACTGAGATGCATCTACATTTTTTGGTGTGTATTCGGAATTCAGAAGCACCATTTCTCCAATTATGGTTGAACAGTACTAAATGGCATGCGATGAAATTTTCCTTTATGTTGAGGGCAGACTCTTTTTTGGAAACTAAAATAGATTTGTATGAAACATGGAAGAATGAGAGCGTAATGAAGAAATTCTAGTTGTATAAAATTAAAATTAATATGCAACTAGAGATTGTCCTACAATGAACAATGGCCCGTCGCTGTTAAGAGAAGCAATGAAAGAAATTAGATGTAACAGGGAAGAATGAAATTGAACACAAGCGAATTTGGTTCTACAAAATCGAGAATGATGTTGGTGTAAATTGGAGAATGAAACTTAGAACATCCCCATTAGTGTTCAATAGATTTTCATGATTTTTCCCCCATTCTTCCCTGTTTCATATAATATCTTTTTTGTTACTGCACCAAATTTGGTATTATTGGTATTAATGAACTAATGTTCCACAAGACAACGGAAAGGTCAACCTTAAACAAGAGGAGATAAATTTGGTACTAATGTTATGGATGTTGATAAGAGGCCATAAAAATTTCTGATGGCTTTCAACCTTTGGACCTTGTTTGAAACTTTCTGATGGGAAGGCATTTTTAGCAAAACCTGCACTGGATTCAGCTGTGATCATGTCCATCATCTTTTGCATCAGCCAAGGATGTCACTATTGCCTGGTCTGCCGCTGATTCAAATGTTAGCCTTCGTTGTAGCAATGTAAGCAGGGGATGTTTTGAAGTATTTTCAACCAAACTACATTCTTAAGATCTCATGAATGTACTTCATCCAACTCCAGATGCCTAAGATCAGTGACTATAAGCATAAGATCTGGTAATTCTGGATATTAGTAGGAAAACATGGTGATGTACAACTATATGTTGTAGGCTTGGGAATCAAAAGACAGAAGCAAACCTACTGAGATAATAGAATTTCCTAGCATGAGTTTTGGAACATCATAGATGCTTTTTCAAAGTGTTGAAAGACAATTTGGAAATACTTCTGGTGCTATTACCACATGAAACACTGTCATTGGACACCCCTTCTAGTCTGTGAGTCTTAGTAAGGTAGAATTCCAAATGCTGTAATTAAAGTAAAATTGACCCATATAATATAGATATTTGAGACCACTTCCATGACTTACAAACTTGGAGCCATCTGAACTGTTTTATAGTACAGATCCTGAAGCCTGGAAGATAATAGATTGGTAGTTTTAATATTCACCCAAGTAACATCTTTTAGTCTTAGCTTCTCTAGATAAGCAAATTAGAGAAGGAAGTTTTAGCATCCCACACATTTGAATACTTAAATTCAGTTAGCATTCTACAATTAACCCAACTAAGGGGCTAAGTTAATGGTTCCATCACACATTTCAATACACGTCACAGCAGCATATATTCATGCTTCAGGACGACATGAACGATGGAGTAGAATTGCTCTTTCAATAAAAGTTCGAAATCCATATTGTCTATGTATTTCCTTGTACAAAACAAAGTTTAGGAAAGGATGTCCATATGTATTCCCAGTCCCACCTTTTGGATAATATGCTTGTTTGGACAGCTTCTTTTGTTGGGAAAAAGGAAGCAATGTGTAATATAACAGTATCAGGTAATTCACTCATGGTTCTTCCACTACGAGTAATGTTCTCTTTATTGTGCAGCTTCTGCATTTTGGGTTTCCTTGTCAGAGAACTAGCATTCTCTCCCTTGGAAGGCGGTCCTAATACAACAGCCCAAAACAGATTAAGAGAAATCTAAAGAGAAGTATGAACAAATTCATTGCTCAAAGTCGTGGGGGAGGTAGGAATATAAAGTGAGGGAGGCCAAAAATTAATTAAAATTTTCTATAATTGTAATATATTATATATAACAAATTTGTTATTTAATCAAACAATCAAATATATCTTAAATCAATATCATCAAACAACATAATGCATATATATTTATTGTTTTAACTATAATATCCAAAAATATTATGGACTTTAATAAAAATGAAAATATAAAGTAATTAAATAAAAAATCCATATTTTTTCAAGATTCATTATTACAATATAGATAAAACATTAACTGATAATATAATAAGAAGTATAAGCAATAAGAGAAAACTATTATATATATAGCAATTAATCTCCACAAAGATTATAAACAAAATATGACATTGTAGTTAAAATAAATTAGTAAGGTATAGATATGTAATAGTTTTGCAAAGTTCAAAGTGAAGGCATACACTAAGAATTAAAGCATTAAATGTAAACCAAAAAAATAGACCATGAAGCAATAAATCAAAATTAATAAATTAAAAGCATTAAGTGCCGAAGCCCCATCTAATCTTGTGCCCATGGCTATAATAGAGTGATGATTGAAAAGTGAATATTGGGGGCTTAAATGTTAAATATTCTTTAAGTGATCCAAATGAAAATTTTATCAATCATATCTAAGGACCAAAAACATATATATATATATATATATATATATATATATATATATATATATACACACACCCCTTTCCTCCGCCACTAGCTGAAAACAAACTTGGCTAAAAATAGTTCCCAATATGATATAAGAGCATTAGCATTTGACAAACTTCGATTTAGACTAACTTAAAAGATATTTTGTTTAATAATATATGCCATCTAGGTTCTCTTTCTTTTAGCGAACAAATGGAATAAAATACAGAAGAAAACTCTACTTGAATCATTTACATATAGGTGAATTTTGTTACTTCTTCACAAATTTTTCCTTTCACTTTAATCCTTCATTCCTTAAAATTCCTTTTACGTTGCTCTTTCATCCCATCTTCTTCCTAAAATGAACATAGAAGCCAACAAATTGATGAGTTTGAGTGTTTGACATTTTCTACTTAAATGACACTAGTTAATTCGCCTAACACACTATTCATTTAAATAGTGTAACCTAATCGATGAAACTAGGGTTGGGTGGGTGAACTTAAAAGGTATGGAGCTTATGAATTTCATGGAACCTATGATTATAATTAGGACTATTAATTTGATGACAAAGATACTATAAAATGACAACATTAAAAAAAAGTTGTTTTTCATAAGTTAAATCATATATTTATTTTTCTCTTTTTTAATATTTCACTTAGCCGTAAAAAAGATCGATCATCTCTCTTCAACAAATACGGACCAATTCACAGTCCTTCTTCACCTCGCAATGTCTCCCAGGTCATCTGACCTCAGATGTTTCTTCCAAAACCACAACATTTCTTCAATTCCTTCTCCACTTCCTGCAACTGGAGAACCCAAATCCAGCAAAATCAACTCGCTTCCCAAGTCTCATCCACCCTCTTGCAGAGACGCAACTGGGTCTCCCTCCTCCGGAATCTCAATCTCTCCTCTAAACTCACCCCGTCTCTTTTCCTCCAAATCCTCCACAGAATCGAAACTCGGCCTCAAATCTCTCTGGGTTTCTTCCATTGGGCCAAATCACATCTAGGGTTCCGACCAGACCTCAAATCCTACTGTCATGTCATTCGAATCGCAGTTGCTTCTGGCCTTTATCGACCTGTTAAACCCCTCTTGGATTCTTTGGTTCGGGAATACCCTGCTTCTGCTCTTGCCGATAGTTTGATCAGAGTAAGTAAAGGTAGAGCTAGTGATTCATTATCAAATGCATTAAGTTTTGTTCTTGAACGTTATTCACAAAAGGGGTCTTTCTTGGAGGGTTTAGAATTATTTAGATTGATGAGACTTCATGGTTGCACTCCTACAGTTCGATCCTGCAATGCGCTTCTTGATGCTTTACAGAGAGAAAACAAGACTCAGCTGGCTTGGTGTCTCTATGGTGTCTTGGTTCGGTTTGGTTATAGACTTGGTCGGTCTACGTTGTCAATTGTTGCTCAAATTTTGAGTAAAAATGGAAAGTTTGACAAAGTTGTCAGATTGTTAGACTCTGGGATTTATGATTCGAAAATTTATAATCTTGTTATTGGTGGTTATAGCGATAAAGGAGACTTCAAGTCTGCATTTGATGTGTGGAATGAAATGAGTGCTAGAAAACTTACGCCCGACTTTGTTACTTACAGTTCCATCCTTAATGGAGCATGTAAACATGAAGATATTGAAGTTGCAGGTAAGATAATCAATACAATGGTAGAGAAGGGACTTCTTCCTATGTGCTCTTCAGCATTCAACTATGATTTATTAGTTCGAAAACTGAGTGATATCGGCAAGACATATGCGGCAGAAATGTTCTTTGAAAGAGCTTGTAAGGAGAATATTAGCTTGCAGGATGTTACTTATGGGTGTCTGCTAAAGGCATTATCTATGGAGAGGAGAATCAGAGAAGCAATTTCTGTATATAACATAACTTCTCAAAAAGGTCTCGCTTTGGATTATGTTAATTATCACGCATTTGTTAATTTTCTCTTTGAAGATCAGTGTGCGAAAGTGGAAGGTTTTGAATTGTTGATGGACATTATAAGAAGAGGTTTTGATCCTTCTTCATTAGCATTGTCCAAGTTCTTGGCATCCTTGTGCAATAAAGGTAGATGGAGAGAAGCAGAGGATTTGCTGGATGCTCTTCTAGATAGAGGCATAGTGCCAGATTCTAGCTTCTGTAGCTTATTGATGAAGCATTACTGCAATAGCAGACAGATTGATTCAGCCATTGAATTGCATAATAAGATGGAAAAGTTGAATGCTAGTTTGGATGTAACAGCTTATAATGTATTTCTCAGTAGACTTTTTGTATCGCAGAAGATTGAAGAAGCTGTTGAGGTTTTTGACTACATGAGAAGACAGGATTTACTTAGCAGGGCAAGTTTCACAATCATGATTCGTGAGCTATGTAGAGTGAGGGAACTCAGAAAAGCCATGAAACTACATGATGAAATGTTGAAGATGGGGCTTAAACCAGATAAACCAACATATAAACGTTTAATATCTGGTTTTATATAATCAGCTTCTAGCATAAAATCTAGAATAGAAATCATCTTGTAAATTTGTCAGAACACGTTGTTGAGTTTTTTAGAAAGACTAGTGACGTATATCCACAGGTTTTATGCATAGGCAGTGATGATTTGCTGACATAGCTTCAGTATGTTCTTTCATGGGCAGTGATGATTTGCTAACATAGTTTGAACCTGGGTGAGCTACCCATGAGTAGAGTGAAGCTTGCATGACACCAAGTGGATGTCTGAATTGACTGATGTTGAAGAATCAGTAGATGAGTTGTGGTTGGGGTGAAATGCCATGAGAGCTAGCTGGTTCTGCCAAAATTGCGTGCGTTGGGGTGCAGCTGCACATCTATTATGCTCACTTATTATTCTTACTCCTCTATTACCAGAAAACGAAGACAATGATGCCTAAGCAAAACAATTAATCTGGTTTTGTCGAGCTGAATCAGCACCAAAAGCAATTATCTAAGTTTATCTTGTATTGACATTGTGGAGAAAGGAAGTCATGACATTTGCATTCGTACTTAGGATGGATTCAAGAGAGAGTACGGGAAGAGTTGTCTCTTTTGAATTTTTAAAATTTTAATATTTAAATATAATTTTATTTTATATTTTTAATTTGATTTTTTAATTTATAAGAATTTGTTTTCTTTAAATTGTTAAAAATTATCTTCCTTAATTTAAACATTTGATTTAACTGTCTTTTGTTCTCTTTAAAATAAAATTCTAAATCTATCCCCTGCCAACTGTCCTTATACTTATGCAATGTAAACTAGGGTAACTAACTGAAGTGAAATATAATAAAACAAGTAAGATGGATAGGTGAGACGGTGAGGCTAAGTCTTTTTACGATGGAATTATTTTTAGTCCAAAAGTATAGATTATTTAATTTGACAAATGATTATATCTATCAAAGAAAACAAAAGAATTTAACGGTAAAAGTAATTAATTTTTGAGAACTTTCTACTCTAACAGTGCAATTTTTGCCGCGTAGGTAATCCTTTCTTTATGATTAAATTCACTTTCAACATGTTTTTTTAATATTTAATTTAATTTAATTTGTTTATCTTTTGTATTGACATCTATCTAAGCATTACTACATTAGATTAGCACTTATTTAATAATATTCATTAACTATTTCATTTGTATTTCTGCAACAACCCAAAAATGCCAAATTGTGCATAAAGAACATAACATGAAATAGAGATTATGTGTCCTATGTAATTAATGATCAATTTTAAATGCCAATCATTATATCTTCAAAATTAATCAAATATTGGTGTTCTAATTCTTCTAATAATTTTGCATTTTTGCAATAAACGACATAAATACATGTAAAAGGTTGAGACGAGCCCTGCACGTAGACATCAATCTCAGTCCTTCTGTGTACTAATATTACACATTGCATGCAAAAAAAATGCAGATTTGTATATGCAGCAACACTTTCTTTCCTCTCTGAGACTCCAAAGAAACAACGTGAACGATGAAACCAATTCCAAAATTCCCATCTTTCTTGCTCTTCATCGCTCTCTGTTCCCTCATTGCCTTCAATGCCTCGTCGGAATCCGCCGACGACCTAGTGAGCGAGCTTCTTGCCCTTCAATCTGGATCCAAATCCGGTCTAATCCACCTCAACGACCAAACCGTTTCTCGATTTCTCACCTCCGTCGAAACCCCAAGACCCTACTGGGTCCTCGTCTTCTTCGACGCCGTTCAACTCCACAACAAACCCGAGCTCCGCCTCAAAGATATTCTCCGTGAATTCGCACTTGTCGCTTCCTCCTACATCGCCCACAATCCAGACCCTTCTTCCCCGTCACACGCGAAAGTTTTTTTCTGTAAAATCGAATACAAAGAATCCCAATCGAGTTTCAACCTCTTCGGCGTCAATGCCCTCCCTCACATTCGTGTTGTTGCCCCTAATCAAAGCATCGAGGATTCGGATCAGATGGATCAGGGAGATTGGTCCAGGCTCGCAGAATCCATGGCTGAATTCATCGAATCGAAGGCCAATCTCGCGGTGGGTCCCATCCACCGACCCCCTCCAATCTCCAAAGACAAATTAATATTGATTACAATCGGGTTCTTTATCTGGTTAACCTATTTCGCGAAGAAGATCATCGCAGGTCAAACGATTTTTCATGACCCGAGGGTCTGGTTAGCTGGTGCTGTGTTCGTGTACTTCTTTAGCGTTTCGGGTACGATGCATAACATCATAAGGAAGGTGCCTATGGTTTTGGTGGATCGAAATGATCGTTCGAAGTTCATGATATTCTATCAGGGATCGGGAACGCAGCTTGGGCTAGAAGGTTTTTCTGTGGGGTTCTTCTTCACAATTGTGGGTCTGTTTTTGGGGTATGTGACACATGTACTTGTGAAGGTGAAGCATCTGGGGACTCAAAGGCTGGTTATGATTCTTGCGCTTTTGGTTTGTTCTTGGGCAGTGAAGTGGGTGGTGTACTTGAACAATTGGAAGACAGGTTATGCTGTCCGTGGATACTTGCCTAAAAGTTGGCGTTGAGATTAGGGACGAGACAATACAATTCCCTTTTGTTTCTTTGGTTCCCATTGAAGTTGAGAATTTTTTGGGTTACTGAATTTTTATATCCTATTCCTAACCTAGGATGCTGTTAATAACCACTCTATCATGAAGCTCATGGGATTTGACACTGCTCATCAGGGACAAATTTAGCTGAAATTTTTGTATGAGAGAATCTCATTTTGTCGACTATTTGAAGCCACTGCATTGTTTTGTATAGTCAGTCCTCGGTTGCAACATTATTTTAGAGTAAAAAAATTTCAACCTCCACTGCATTTTCTTGACTTTCAGAAATCCCCCCTTTAAATCTACATGAAATGCAAAAGCATACCTCTTATGGAACCCTACACAGATTTCCCATGAAATTTTATGATTTTTCACAAGGGTAAAACTATAGACAGCTTGAACTATTTAAAGTTTGAGCTTTAAGGAAGCTTGAGCTCCAGAAAGCTCTGATGCTTTCTATCATAATCCTTTTTGACAAACTTTCTCTGGATATGTGATTTGTGCAAAATCAGAAAAATCTAATGGAATATGAGGAATTTTAATCTTTTTATTTTAATGTCATACTTGGAACTGCATATGTTAAATTACAATTTTTATTCCTATGAAATTAATGGTCTTTTTTTTTAAAAAAAAAAAGCTTTATAACCATGATTTAAATGCAATCAGGCTACAGTTTTATATGTAAACAAGTTAACTGTCCACACTTGTAAGCCTAATATAGCAGATTATAGAGTTTTAATTTTGCAAGCTGATGCTTAAATATATTGATGGCATTCATCGTGTTGAACTAGATGCATATTGTTACCTTTTTCTTATTTTATAGAAGATTAATTATTTAGTTTGTTAATAGCATGTCATTACATTGTTATGAATCCTCTGCTCTGTTAATCTATGATGATCTGGGGGTTTGGTTCACGGATCTCACTTTATCTATGATATATCAGCATGACGAATAGATAACCATTTTCTATATATATATTATTGTGATATAAAATTATGTTTGTGTTAACTGTTGAACGTCATTTTATTGTATGGTGTGTTGTATACAATAAGGAAATGTAGTAGTTATAAATTCCGCTCTAGTATTGGTCATGAGCTTTGTCATGTGTACCCATGTTTTTGTGGAGCAAGGATCTCTTGATAATTTTTAAAAAAATTAAGTGAAAAAAAAAGTTGTATAATGTGCATATTGTACAACATCCGATCCACACTTATTTTTGTGTGATTGAGCAACTTGTCATGAGAAGTATGTACTATGTACAAAGTAGACTCATAATGTGAGGGACAGTTTGACACTACCAAAACTTGATGCAGAAAGACAATCTATGCAACAATCAAACATTTTTCGTTGTCATATTTTGTGCAGAACGTAGAGATTTAGTGACATAAGAGGACTGAGAATGTATATAAGACTTTTTTTTTTTTTCCTCTTTGTGAATATGGTATAATTGGTCAGAGGAAAACAGAAAAATCCTATTTCTTAAGCAATGTGACTGTGAAAAATAAAGGAACATTTTTTAAAATTTAAAAGTTATGTTATACTATGAGAGCCTAAGAAGCACGGATACTTTTAAATAAGAGACGTACATGTATTAAATATGTATTCCATGTGATATATCTGCATAGGTTTTGAAATTTTTTTTTTGTAGTATATGTTTCAAAAACCCTTAAAATGATATCAAATTAGTGTTTTGATTACTTTTTTGTTAGTTGTGATATTGTTTTATCATTTTATCTTTTATTTTAGTATCTTTTGCTACCATATTTCATATAATCTTCTTTTATCACCAATTAAATTTGCTAAAATATATACACACACAAATATACCCATACCCATATCCTAAATTTTTTTAAATTGATGTATTTTATATATCCCTATCGTATACTCATATCCCACCCTATGGCTCGAAGCATTGGCATTGGAAATATTCTGTCTTTGATGCAGAAGGAAACAAAACACTTCCATTAGGATTACCTTATGCTTAACTTATACCATGTTCTTGCAGCTTAGGAAAGTTCAAGGTTGTGGTGTCCTGCGAATGGACAAGTTGGCTCTGAATTTTCCCTCTTTCATTTTTTCTCTTCTGCTCGTGCCTTTTTCCAGAGAATCCAACATCGGGATGTTGCTGAGTTCTCCAACTTTTGCTTTATTGACTACATTCATTTCCTCTTCACCTGAATTACCAATAACATATGAAGCAGGTAAACAGCAAGCATGCCATTTCCAGTCCTTTATTTGTTCTGCTTTCAAAGTGCTACACACAGTTTCCTTCCTTTGAGAAAGAAGAATATATTCCTTACTTTCGGTTCCGATAATGCAACAAAGCAGCGTTGCGTTTCCTTCACGCCCACCTCAACTTTCCACAAATTTCTTTTCCCTTATCATTTAATAGAACGTAATATCACCTTTCATTCTTTCCCATTCCCAAGTACCCTTACTGTAACAAACAAATTGAAACATTGATATGGGTTATCATCTTCATCTGCTTTTATCTGTGATAAAATTTATCATTGTTTTAGTACTTAGGTTGTTTGAATATATATACACACATCATACCTATATCTTCTAAAAATTTTCACATCTTGCATTTCATATACGTGTACCTGAATCACTGCTTATAAGGTATAGTTCAAATGGTCAATAAATTTGACCTTAGTGGTTGAAGGACCTATACAATGTCAAAGGTTTAAATCCCAAACAAATAATATTAATGAAGAAGAACAATAAAATTTAGAGGAAAGTATAATTTTGGTATTTTACTTATTATAAAATTATCATTTTGGTCCCTCACTTATTAAAATATTTAAAATAATATTTTATTTTTAAAAAAATGTCACACTTAATCATTCAATTTTCAAAAAGTCATCAAATTTAATTTTTCTATCAAACTCTAAACAATAAATTTAAAAGACTAAATCTAATATATTTTTGAAAAGTGAGAGACTAAGTGTGATATTTGTTAATAAATAAGAGTTATTTCAAATATTTCAATAATTAAAATACTAAAATAATAATTTTATAATAAATAAAGAATCAAAAAATATTTTATTAATAAAATCTATCTTACACCGAAAAAGTGTAAAAGTACCCGAGAGAGAAGGTGGGGCAACTTTATTTTTAAAGCTTTGATCCTGATGGTCACCTGAAAAATTCAGGCCTTAATGCTAATTAGACTTTGTTAAGTAAACGGAAACTTTTTTTCTTCTTTTCACCATCTGATCTCCCATGCAACTTTGCGTATGGACACAGCAGAGTGGATTCTCCTTCCTTTACAGCACTTAAATTACCCTTTTACCCTCTCTCCATAGAAGCCGTACTCTGCTCAACATCACAGTGGTGGCAAATCGGTCATATCCTGCAAAGCCAATAGCAGTTGCTGCGTCACCTTCTCCACTTTCTGAACATTACCTCTCAAATGGGTATTTCCCTTTACATAAAAGGCCTCCAACTGGTAAACTTCTGGGTTTAAGATATATAGAGAGAGGATCGATGAGGCATAATACTATGTGTGTGTGTGGAAGGTAGAGAATTAAGAACAATGGAAGAAACAGCTGAAATGGTGGGAAGAGCATTTGTGGATCATTACTACCACTTGTTTGATAATGATAGGGCTTCACTATCTTATCTCTATAGGGATACCTCTATGATGACCTTTGAGGGGCAGAAAATTGTTGGGAATGGTGAAATCTCTTCCAGGCTCATCCAGCTGCCGTTTGATCAATGCCGGCACGTGATCAGCACCGTCGATTCTCAGCCGTCGTGCCCGGCCGGAGGTGGCATTGTTGTCTTTGTCAGTGGCAGCCTCCATTTGCCAGGGGAGGAGCACCTCCTCAGGTTCAGCCAGGTTATCTTCCTCCTCTCGTTCTCTCTTTGAACCCCTTTTTTTTTAATGCTAATGTGTGAATGTTCTTCAAACAATAATTCAAATGTATATCAAAAGCATGAAGTTTCTCTCTTTGAACCTCTTTTTTTTTAAGACTACTTCTAATTTCGTCAATTTCAACTATAGCGGTAAAGGAATGTGTGTATCAACTATATATATGTCCAATATTACATATCACACATTTTTCTTATTCCAGTGTATACCCTGTGATGCTATGTATCTTTGTAAAAAATTCCGACTTCCTGAGGTTCAAAGAGAGTGCAATATAACTATATTTTTAGCCCTTTTATTTTCATACCTTATACAGTCATAAAATAGGCACAGTTTTTGTTAAAAAAAAGAGTTTGTGTGCCAGTGACAAAATCAGATGAGAGTGGGAAGTAGACATCGTGCTGCCTTAGACATACTATTGTGATGGCTTTAGGCCCAATGGAAATAAGTGAGTATGTAAGTATATAGTGTGTTAATACTAAAACTATTGCTCATAATTTTATCTTTTAAAAATTTTATTTTATGTAAAGTTAATTTTTTTATTAATTTAAATAAATTGATTTGTCACAATTAATTTATGAAAAATTAATTTTTGCATAAATTTAAATTTGTGAGAGATTGATTTGTCATAATTAATTTATAAAATTAAATTGTCATAAAATATAAAAATAGATGACCAATTTTATAATTTTTTTTCTAATACAAATATAAAACAACACAAAAAAAATAAATTAATATGATATATATTTAAGATAATCATGTGTTTTGTTTGATATGAAACATAAACATAACCTGATTTTTGTTTGTTGTAATGGATAGTGATATGAGAGTTGGAAAATTGAAATGGTGCAGATGTTTCACTTGATTCCAACCTCAGAGGGAAGCTTCTATGTGCAGAATGACATATTCCGTCTCAACTATGGTTAATTCATATTTTCTTGCTTCATTGACAGCACTTTCATGCGTTGTTATATGTCTGATCAAATATTTGAATTGTCGCCTTTAGAGTTTAGAGCATCATTATGCTTTTCTTTCCTTTCTACGATTTCTATCGCTGCGAACTTTCCTGCTGTTTCCGCAATTCCAAAGATTCTTAGCTGGCAATCGTATCCTTCCTTCTCTATTGGGCTTTTGCGGGCTTATTTTTCTGTTGGGCTTTTGCTTTTCAATCTTTCACGAAAAATGTTGTTTGGGCCAAGACATGCATGCAGATCCAATCAGGGCTACATTCAATTTGAATCCAAGTGTCATTTGATCTTTTCCAAACAATGGCACTAAAATGGCCATTTAAAGTATAAAATTAATCAAAAGCAATTCTTAAACCCTAATCTTAAGTTTTTTTTTTTTTAGGGATCATTTTTTATTCATATTGAATTTTTGATAAATTATTTTGATATTATAAATTTGTGATGAACTAAATTAACATCAATGGAAAAGTAAGAAACTAAGATGATCGTTTTTTCCCTTTTACTTTTTATTTTTTATTTTTTTAGCTAAATTTATTGAATGTTAATTTTAGTGCACTGTTTAACAAAATCCAGCGCTTTTATAATATAATAACATCATTTTAATTTTAAGTCATTTACAAACACACCATAAATTTTAAAAATTGGAAATTAGTCTTTAGATTTTCATTTTTTTTTTTTGCTGTCAAACCACTTTCATCTTTTAGCATATAAAAATTTTAGAATACAGGATTGGAGTATTTCATTCTCAGTATAATACTTTTCAAATATTTCACCTTTATTTTTTATTACAAATAACATTTTAAAGATTTTTTTAATCTTAAAGTTAAATGGAGTTCTTACAAATGATTTATAATTGAAATAAGTTTAATAATTCTATTTAAAATAGGCCATTGATGCTACACGTTGTAATTACAATATTAAATTAATAATACGAACATTGTGTAGAATTGGTGGGCCCCCCTGCCTCCAAACACGACAAAATCATTGTGGCATTTTTATATAACTAAATGATTAATTTATTTTAATTTGTTATTACAATTTACAAGTTGATGGGCCGCTTTCCTTTTTTCACGTGGAGAACAACTAAAGGTCCCTTAAATAATATAAATTTATTACAAGTTGAGCTAGAGTATAATTGTTGTTTAACAAAATATTATCCTCATTAAAAAATTAGATATAATTCTTAGATATTTACTGTCAAATCCTTAATAGTTGAGTTGTTAAAATATAATTTAAAAATAAATTCTTTACATAAATAATATGCTGAAAAAAATTATAAATTTAGATATCAAGCAATTATCATTCCAATTAGAATACTTTTTTTTTTTTATAATTTTGTTTTGAAAGAAATAAACATAAAGTGTGGGTTCACATTTAAAAATAATCTTAATTTTTCAAATATCTTATAATTATAGAAGTTTTGTGTTTATCTTTACTAATAAAAAAATTACAAATTTGAATTAAATTGGTATCCGAATTTAGTATAGTTATCTAAAGAAATTGCTCACTGATAGATCAAGTAATTTTTAAAATCTAAATAATTAGATAAAAAAATTAGAAATCCTGTACAATAAAAAAGATAAAATTTTTAATCGTACACAATCACTAAGATTGACGTAGATCGATTTCTTTTCATCTTAATTGTTTAGTAAATCCGAATTAATAGAATTGAAAGTGCTTGAGAAAAGGTAACAGAAAGGAAAGTGAGAAAGCCAAAGATAGTATGCTTTAAGTGAGGAGCAGCAGAAATAGTGGTCAAGTTGGTAGCTAGCTATGCCTAAACTAAGTTTCGAGTGTGTATAAAATAGATATTCAATATCCTTCTTAATTAGAACATAACGAAAAGACTCCTTGAGAATTCCCTTCTCATGTTCAATTTTTTTGAATATATGATGGTAGTATAAAACCATCAACAAAATGATTAATTAGGGTATCTTCGAACTATGGATGATGAAAGGGACCGAAAGGAAATGCTTCCTTCAAAATTTTTTATTTGTTCACGAATTATTAGTAAAGGAAACAAAATAATATAAGACTTATAATTAACTTTTGGTTATCTTTTAAAACTTTTCATCTTTTTTTATGTTTGGTGTTTATGGTCCATTAGATTAATAAACGTTTTGATATAGCCCCTTAATTCGGAAGTAAAAAATATTATCTTATTTATTTAAATGATTAAATTATATTTCATTTTCACATCATTTATCTATAATTTAGCAACAAACTTAATAATTTGTTACCTACTAGTTATTTACCAATTATTATTAATCACACTTGAATGTAATGTTTAATTGTGGGTGTAGATCAAAATATAATAAAAAGGATCTTAAACTCTTAAAAAAATAAATAGAAAGATAGATAACAGTATTTTTCTCTACTTTTAAAAAAGCTTTAAGTGAACTGAAAAGACAGTTATAGTGTTGTGTGTTTTAAGACAGCTTTATGATTTAATTAAATATAATTCTATATTTGGATCGAATATTTAATTAAATGAGACAAATTTTTATAATTTAAAAGCAATAAATTTTTATAAATTTAATAATTAAATCAAGAATAAAAGTATGATAAAAATTTTATTATATTTACAATTTTAAATGTACCAATATATTTAATTATAATATTATTATTTTGAGTTAATGGTATTACAAGTACATGTGACATAAATTAAAGATATAAAATATCAAACATTGACAAAAGAGGCAATCGATCTAATTAAAGTAGATATGCATAGTGACAATAATCATAGAACAAGCATTCCAAAAGGCTTTGTCCCATTGGTTCATCAAGTATTAAAAAGTCAAGTTGGAGGTGCAATTATATGACTTCTGTTAATTTTTTTCAATATTTATTCACAAAAGGATAGACGTAATTAATGCATCAAACTACTATGAAAATACAAATCTAGGTCCCCCTCATGTGGTTTTAGATTTTCAAAGATTCGATGTTGAATTTTGATTTGATTACTTGAACATGGTTTTTTTACCACAGTAATATATTGTCGGAGGAAATACTAGGATATAGGTTATAAAAATGAATAAAATATGAACATTCTCTCTTTAATCTTGGAGCCATTCACAAATATCTTTAAAATTAACTTTTAAAAACTAACTAAAATTTAAATACTCTCATCAAGCATTGCTTTCAAGATTTAAAAATTTCAGTTTAATTTTTTATTAGTGAAGATTAATGACACGTCAGGCTTTGCTATTTGTGAAATAAGATACTTACATTTATCTGAAAATTACGTATGGACTATACCAGAATTTATTGTGAAGGTCTCCAATGCAAAATTTATGGAGATAAACAAAATAATTAAAATTATTAAACATAATAGTTAAAGGAGGCATATTTTAGATTTTCAATGTTAAAGAGACTATTTACAAATATTTCAAAATTAAAGATGAGGGTTCGCATTGTCTCCTTTCAAAAAATTAAAATTTGTGGGCCAAAGATAAATAGCAATTTTCAAAATGCATGCTTTGATTTTAATGTTGTCACGTCTTACTCGAGGTAGCTTCCATCCACCCTCACCCAATCTCCTTTTTCCAATAAAAAAATTCTTTCAGATCTAAACCGAAAAAAGGAGAAACTAATAAATCTATAGAATTTAAATTACAAATCATATTTGTCTGCCACTAGGCCCCCCTTGATTTTTCAATAATACTAATAATTTATTCATTAATTTATAAATATAAATGACATAAGGATTCTTTATTTTCTACTCCCATACTTATCATCTTTTACTTCTAATTACTATCCTTTACTATAATATCATATTGTTTTAATAAGGTGTCATCAATATTGCTTACTTTCAGATTTTACAAAGAAGAGCACAACTTAACGTCTAGACAGTACTGTGGATCGGAACTGCGTTCATAATGAGCATGACTGCAAAATCCAAATACATATAAAAAAAACATAAATTAAAATATCATATACCTCAATCATTCCCTTTGAGCCTTCCTCCATGTTTCTGCATTCTCCTCCACCTAACATGCATGCTTGCTTCTGTATATAAGCACTTCATCTGCAGGCATGCAAATCACAACCACACTGTCCCAAACCATCACTATGGCTACCCCTCACCAATCTCTCCTTGACAAACCCGGAAAACCCATTTCCAGGACCATCTGGCTTGTTCTTTCTGTAGCTGCTATCATAAGCTCCTCAGCCCTTATTGCTTCTTATTACTTCAAACCCATCTCCTTCTTCAACCTCACCCTCCCAAATAATCTCTGTGAGCATGCCCTTGACAAAACATCATGCTTAGCCCATGTCTCTGAACTACCCAAAGTTTCAACCTTTACCACACAGGACCGCACATCCCACTTGCTCCAATCCTTCCTAATGAAATCCACCTCGCAAATCCAAAAGACTATAGACACAACCAAAGCCATTAAGTATAGAATTAACAATCCAAAAGTGCAACAAGCTTTGCTAGACTGTGAGAATCTCCTAGGCTTGTCAGTTGACAGAGTATGGGACTCAATGATGGCTCTCACAAGAAAGACCACCAAATCCCACCAAGATGCTCACACATGGCTGAGTAGTGTGCTCACTAACCACATCACTTGCTTGGATGGGTTGGAAGGGTCACCTAGAACCCTTATGGAGGTTGAGCTCAATGACTTGGTCTCTAGAGCTAGAACCTCTCTAGCCATGCTTTTTCATGTTTTGCCTTCTACGGTTAATGATGCTATCGATGAGCCACTTAATGGGGGATTTCCCTCATGGGTGACAAGTAAGGACAGGAAGCTTCTGGAGGCTTCTGCTAATGACATAAAGGCTAACGTTGTGGTGGCTCAGGATGGAAGTGGCAAGTTTAAGACAGTGAAAGAGGCAGTGGCTTCGGCACCTGATAATGGTAAGACGAGGTATGTTATATATGTGAAGAAGGGAACTTATAAAGAGAATGTCGAAATAGGATCGAAGAAGAAGAATGTGATGCTGGTGGGTGATGGTATGGACAAAACTATCATCACTGGAAGCTTGAATTTCGTGGATGGAACACCTACCTTCAGCACTGCCACCGTCGGTATGGATCCTGCTCTTCTAATTTTTGCGTGAGAAAAATTCTTGTTTATTGATATTAAGTACACGTTGTTAAAAAATGACACACAATCAAATTTGAGAGAATTTGTTTCAAAAAACATTTATAACTTGATCTCAAATTTTTAATCAGATTGAGAGATTTATTTTTAAGCATGTAAAATTATGCAATCTTGATAGAATAGTTGAGTGGGGTGAGTGGGGTAGGTTGATGAAGCTAATATATAAAATTGAATAGTCTTGTTGATATAAAGGATGTATCATGTATAGCAATAGTCTCTTCAGTGCCCCAGAAAAAAGTACGGCAATAATTTCTTATCTCTAAGAATTTTATATTTTAAAATATCTTGAATGTTCAGAAGAAGCAGATACTGAAAATGACATTCACTCTACTTCCTACTTCCTAAACACTAACCTCGTGAAAATATGGCACTGCAGCTGCGGTTGGCGACGGCTTCATAGCCCAAGACATATGGTTCCAAAACACGGCAGGTCCTCAGAAGCACCAAGCTGTGGCTCTCCGCGTCGGCGCCGATCTCTCCGTCATCAACCGCTGCCGTATCGACGCCTTCCAGGACACTCTCTACGCCCACTCCAACAGACAATTCTACCGTGACTCCTTCATCACCGGCACAGTTGACTTCATCTTCGGTAACGCCGCAGTTGTATTCCAAAAATGCAACATAGTGGCTCGAAAGCCCTTAAATAACCAGAACAACATGCTCACGGCTCAGGGACGCGAAGACCCAAACCAGAACACAGGTACTTCCATTCAGCAATGTAACCTAACACCAAGCTCCGATCTCAAGCCCGTCGTTGGCTCAATCGAAACCTTCTTGGGCCGCCCATGGAAGGAATACTCTAGAACTGTTGTGATGCAGTCGTTCCTTGATAGCCACATTGACCCAACAGGGTGGGCCCCATGGGATGACAAGCAGTCCACGTTGAAGAATTTGTATTATGGAGAGTACATGAACAATGGGCCTGGTGCCGGCACTGGCAAGAGAGTGAAATGGGCTGGGTATCATGTAATTACGAGTGCTGCTGAAGCCAGTAAGTTCACAGTGGCTCAGCTCATTCAAGGTGGGACATGGTTGAAGAACACAGGGGTGGCCTTCATTGAGGGGCTTTAGAGTATAGATCTTGGGCTTGAAAGCCTTTGGGCTTGTTTCTGTTTTGGGCTTATTGTGCAAGTTTCATATAGTAAGTGTTGTGTGACATGACCAGGTCAGGTTTTCCCAAAGTTGTGTAAAAGCCATGCATCAAATTCCGTCTAACTTAACCTAAAGTTTCTGGGGGTGTGTTTTTCTTTGTAGAAACTTACTATTTAGTTGTTAAAATTAGGGTGAAGAAATAGGAATAAGAATAGGAGATATTTCTATTTTCATATTTGATTGATAAATTAGATTCTAATTCTCATTCTTTAGGAAGTCTGTTATCCTTCATATAAATGAAAGTTATCTCCCAAAGTTATGTAATAGTCATGCATCGTGTGTGGAAACAAATTCCGTCTAACTTAACCTAAAGTTTTTGGGGTGTGTTTTTCTTTGTAAAAACTTACTGTTTGATTGTTAGAATTAGGATGAAGAAATAGGAATATGAATGGGAAACACTCCTATTCTTATATTTGGTTGACAAATTAGATTTTAATTTTCATTCTCTAAAGAGTCTGTTCTCCCTAATATAAATGAAAGTTATCTCCTTAGGTGAAACTATAGGACAAAATTAGTCTCTTAAAAATAAAAATATATTTGACAAAAGTGTTTCTACTTATAATAATTTTTGGACAAAAATACTTTTGTAATACATTAAAATCTTAATTATTATTATTTATTTATTTATTATTATTATTATTATTATTATTAAATTATGATTTTATTATTATTTATTATTTTATTAAATATATATTATTATATTATTAATTAAATATATTAATATATAATTAAATATCTATTAATATTTGATTATATTATTAATTAATAATTCAAAAATATGTCAGCTTTTTTTTTTGTTTTATAATAAGGAATAATATAATAAAATATGTACACTAATTAATTGATTCCTATGTATAATCTATTAATCAAATAAAATAAAAAAAGATATATTTATTCTCATTCTTTCCTAACCAAACAATATATTTTTATTTTTATTCTTACTATCACTCTTATTCTTATTTCTATTGTATCAATTTTAACAACTAAACAAGTCCACGAATTAAAGGAATCATAATGCTATGCAGCAGGGGATAACTAAAAGAATGAGATTTAATGAAGAACAAAATAAAAAAAATTTTAGCCCGTTACCAATTGTATTTGCTGCGTCTACATTCACGTGTATATACGTTCTTCGTGGAGCTGAAGCGTGATTCATTCTTTCAGTCAGTTGTAACGTCCTGGGACACCTGGCACTATTGTATTGGCATATGTATTCTTCCTTTAATTACAAAAGGCCAGCTCTATTGCACTCATTCATTCAAGCTATTCACTTCGGATATCCAAAGTTGTACTTTAGCTAAACATACGATTGTTGTTTTTCATATTTATTATTATTTTATTTATATTATTCAAATATCTGTTTTCATATATTAAAAAGATTAATAAAAGAAATATGAGTTCTCTTGTGCTAGTTTGAACTTCAAACTACAGAAAGTGTGATATACAACACACTAAAATCTACACTAGACAAAAATGAAATTTTCATCATTTTTTTAGATTAATTTTGTCCTCCCAAAAAAAAAAGAACATGTTAAAATGGTTACCAAAAATGAAAACATAAACTAAATTGATTCTTCCATTTACAAGAAGGAACCTTGGTTTATTGAATTATTTCATCTTCGATGATCAAATCGGTTTCAAGGCAAGTAGAAAGTTATCAAAATTGCATTTTTTTTAAAAATAATAAGTGAAATTGAAATAAAGTGAACACACACTAACTAACTTAATGCTTGATATTACCACACACATAATGCATGATACTACCACTGTATTATAACCTATCCCATAAAAGTAATGACCCACTATATACTCCTAAATATGCCCTATGATAAAATCTATAATTGGAAGACTGTATTGAACCTTTCTCACATATATTGATACATTCAACAAATCAAGACGGTGATAGATTCACATGCCGAGCTAAAAAAAATCAATTATTGCATTGATCTGTAGGTTGTATCTTGTATATGTGATGCTACAATCTTTTGAACGTCTTGTATTTATTTCTATCACTATGATGCTTTTATTTCTATGGTAGATTCATTATTACAAAAAATGAGTTTTTGCTTCAAATAAGATATAGTAAAGTTACTTGTTCTTAGCTCTACTTTAGATCTATAGGATGATTATAAATCATTTTGGGTTAAAGATATTTTTAAGCTTGAGAATAAATTTTATCTTGATAACTTCATGAAATAAGAAAAATGACATTTAAAGATTCAATTGGAACATTTTGAAATTAATGCTCATAAAAACTCAAAATTGAATAAAATTTTAATAAATTCACCATTGTTCAAAGGCCAGCAAAAACAAAAAAGTTGAGAATTATTGATTTTGTGTTAACTCTTCTGATATCTATGACAACAATAGAATAAAACATTTTTAACTATGAATATTATGAAGGCAAGAGTCAGAAATAAGATGAAAGACAATTTTTTTCAACTTATTTAATAATATATATTAAGAAAGATATCGCTTAAGAATTTTTGATAGATTTTCTTGTTGATGACTTTAATTTATTGAAAGAAAAAAGTAAAATACAATGTAGATTGCCTAATTTAAGAAAATAAAATAATAGTTTAAATTTATTTCACATTTTGTATATATATTTTTAAATTTTAATGATTTATTAAATATAAATTTTTGTTGATAAAATATAAAAAAGTACCAAATTAGTTATATTTGTATTTTTAATTCTTTACTCATTGAAATCAATTATTACATCCATTCCTAGTAAAAAATATTCCATTGATGATAGCAAATTTCTAAATTCTAACAATATATTAATTTTATTAACTGTTGCACAGTAGCTTCACCAATTTGTATGAGTGGATGTAAAGCAGAATATGTTGGAGAAGAATTTCACATTCGAGAGCTAACGAAGGAGACGCTGGAATGACCCATGCGAAGTTTTTAAAAACAATTTTGCAACGGCAGCATTTTTAACGGCTAGTCCTTTTAATTTTAAAAAAAGTGAAATATCATTGTATAGAGGAGTCAAACTAACCTATTCAAGCTAACTCACACAGTTTAGTAAATTGAACGACCCAATCTATTTGACCTACTTCAATTTAGTGAGTCAAAGATATTGAATTTGATCCACTAAATAAGTTAAACTCATTATAAAATTTAAAACAAATTTGTAAGAAATAAAAAAGAATTCTAAAAAAAAATATTCAATTATCAAGCTAAATATTTAATTTTAATATTAAAAATTCATTTATGTTGTTCATGATAAATCAAATATTGAATATTTAAAAATAAATTAAGATTAAATGTTATTTGAGATTATATGATAATAAATATTTTACTTAAAAACTACAAAACTTTTTAAATAGGCCAACACACCTCCTTGTAGAGTTAGTCCATTTAATCTATAAATTAAGTGAGCCAAATTAATTTAACCTATTTATATTAAATGAGTTTAAAATTACAATTCAATAATCATTTTGATGAATTATACAAGTTAAGCCAACCTGTTTTAACGGCTAGAGGTGTACGTGCATTTAATTTCAAACATACAACACAGCCAAATTTGCTTATGTGAAAAAATTGTCTGGTTGTCTTACTTAATTACACATAAAAAAATAATATTGATGGCACTCGCAATTTTGGTTCTAATATATATATATATATATTCACATTAAATAAAATAAAGATTTAATTTGAAGTAATTTGGGTATTCTCCCTTCCCTTATAAGAAGAACTAATTGTGGTCTGGCCAAAAAAAAAAACTTGCCATGGTGACTTTGACTTATGTACAAGTGTGTATTTCGTACGCTTAATCAGCAAAGCATTTTCAGACCAAAAAAAAAAATATCAGCAAAATATTTATTAGGTTATGATAAGAGGTAATAGTGAGGATCAACTTAAAAAAAAAGTGTAAAGAATGATTTATAAAAAATATAAAGACTCATTTAAAGATTAATGTAAACTATATATAGAAACCTAAATAATTAATATTGTTTTATAATTTGATAAAAGATATTTTCTTTCCTGAGAAATGTTGTTTGGATCAAGACTCGCATGCAAACCCAAACAAGGCTATTTAATTAATCAGTTTTCTTTGGGCAACTACTTAATTAATCAGTTTGAAGTGTTAATATTAGCGGTAATGAACTATCAATCGTATAAATCATATTATCATATAAGGTTGGCTTTAGTGGTGAAGGAAATAGTATTTTAATAACTTACCTTTTAAACAATAATTAAAATTATTCGAGGTAACAAAAGAATAATTAAATTTTTTTGTTTAAAGAATGGCAAAACTTTAGACAAATTTTAATAAAATTATTACTATTATTTTTTTATAATAATAATATGACACGTGAGATATTTTAAAAAACGTCACATAACACGACAAAAACAATTATATATATATATATATATATTAATATAATATATAACACACGTGCACGAACTCCTGATCTTGAATACAGATTCATTTAACCTCGCTTTCTTTCTTCACGTGAAGTGGAGCCCAACGTGAACGTGATGGGCTCCGATTAGGTACAATTATTAATACAAGTTGGAGGGTTTTGGTCTTTTGGATAGGCACGTATAATTGCATTTTGTACCATCTTCATCATTGTGTACCTCGCTATTCATTGTGTCGAGCATCTTATTGTTTTTGTTGGACTCTAATCCTTGTTCTTCAAAAAGACAGCGGAAAATGAGGGAAAATTGGAGTTTATATTTTTTAAAGTAGGGAAAAGCAAAATTGCCTCTCAATGTAGTTGACATCACATGTCTTAAAAGTATGACTATGTTTGGAAGTTTTAAGGAAAATGAAATAAAATAGTTATTAATAAAATAAAATAGAGTAGAATGACTTAAGTAAATATATTATTTAAAAATTTTAACAAGAAAAGAAAGAAATTTTTAAATTTTTTATTTAGAAGTTACAATTAAATGAATAAAATAATATGGTTAATTGATTACTTTTTTTAATATTATCTTTTACACAATACAAAATCTTTGTTTATAACAGTAAAAAAAGGTATAATAATAATTTTAAATAATTGAGCCATTCTTTTTTACTCTTGACTCCCAATTTGAAAGATAGAAAAAAAATTGTTTTGAATAGTTAATGAGAATTTTGGAGGCTCTTTCTTGTTATTTCACTCATTTAAAAATAAAAATTATTTAAATATATTTTTTATTTAAATTAGTTATTTTATTTATTGTCATTCTATCACTGATATCCCATCCAAACATACTCTAGGAAATGTTGTGCGGATAAGGAAAGACACCTGGACACCTCGTGATTACTTTTGTCATTTTCGCACGTTGTATACCACAGGGAGAAAAAGAAACGAGCACTAAATGGTATTGTTTCTTTCTTCCAGTAATAATTGCATTGTGTGTAATTACTGCTAAAAAAATCTACATTCCCTTAGATTAGACGTAAGGAGAAGGGGAAAATTCTATATATTATTTGATGCTCAATACTTAGCTTCTGTACATCTTATATACAATTACCAAAGAATAGAATTCTCAATCCTCTACGTGGCTCTGTTAAGAGGAATCTGTACAGTGCAATACTTAGCTGCTGATGTTTTTAAGGTAAGTTAAGGATGCTTGGCACACCTGAAACCAACACTAAATTAATTGGCCACTGACTATAAATTGAACAAGACATGCCTCTCCGATAAAAAAAACAAATTTAAATAAATAAAGAAGATGATAAATAATTGCAGCTCCACCCTCACTTTCTTGTTTTTTATATGACAAAACGCAGCATCACCTTCTCAAAACCAAAACCATTTTCACTGACAAGCTGTCACATTCCTTTCCCTGTTCGTGATTATTGTCACTATCTCTCTACCTGCACACCTACTTCAGATTGATATGTATCGTCGTATATTGTAATCTTGTCTCACTGCTGGTCAGGGTTTACGCTGATCAGACTATTCAGTGCCTGTGGAAAGCCTAACGCATGCATGAAGCGCAATATATATAAAAGTCCACTACGGATCCCCACCATGTGCCATGTTTTCTTTAAAGGGCCACTTGATTTACTTTCGCATTTTATTCCTTGAAAGTGAGATCATCTTTATTGTTTAAGCAAATACTAAAGCCTGCCTTTTTATTTTTCGGCACGGGGATATAGGTAGGTCTCAATTTGGTGGGGCCCTATGCATTTGTGTAGAAAGTAACAACAGGATAAGAACTCTATATATAAATATATATATAAGTTGTGATTAATTTGTAAACTAGTATTAAGAATAAATATAATAATTAAAACTATTTAAATTGTTTAATTATTTTAAATTTAATTATTTTTTTTGTTAAACTTATTTTTTAAAAATTAACTCCTTTATTAAGTGTTATCTATTAACTTATAAAATTTGTTGTAAAATTTATTATTTGAATATTTATAATACTTATGAATTTAATTAAAGCCTGTTAAATAATATAAATAAGGAGTTTAAATTTTGAAGATAATTTTTAAATATATATATATATAATTTTATTTATTTATTTGTTTTCAATTTTTATAAAAAATTCATAGTCATTGTGGAGGTTCGTTCTTCTGGCGAATGAAAAAAAAAAAAAAAATCTCTCTCGGGAATAGAAATATAGATAAAAAATATAATTAATGTTGGCGATAGAAGGCAAAAAGTAAGCTCTACAAAATTGATATCCCTGTCCAATATATACTAAAACAAAATACATGACATTATTCATTTTTTCTAAAATAAAAAGTTGTGCCCTTTAAGCAGCTTGTTTCCACATGCATAATACATATAATGTATTTTTTGCAATAATGTTTTCGAAGGTGAATGAGGAACCGTACAAGTTCTTTATGTAAACAGAATTAGAACATATAATTAAACATGATCATAAATTAAAAGAATAAATAAATTAATAGTCTGACTTGATAAAGACGACATCGTTGATCTGAATATTGGTTGAATCTAATAAGTTCAACCTATAATGCCCAAGAATGTTTTTCAGAGTGTCTTGACAGCAGAGAGATAACGACAGATTTTTGTTGTGTGCAAAACTAGAGTTTCAATGTGTTATTTATAGGTTTTTATTTTAATAATATAATTAATCAATTTTATTAAAGTAAAATCTTCCAGAATCTTTAAAACAATTTTAAATTTAATTAATCAATCAAAATTAAGCCCATAAAATCTCTCTCTGGATATTAATCTTAAATTAGTAATTTGACGGGATGATTACTAATACTCTTGGGCTATGTGTTAGGTTTCTGCCTAGTGGACTTGTAGATAATTGAACCTATCACCAATTATCCAAGTATGAAAATAAAATCCAGTCCATTATCAGTTTATAAATTATAACATTAATTGCCTAATTAAAATTAACAAGATACTAATTTAATAAAATAATTAATGCTAATCCATAAAATATTAAAATTATTCCAATAATCTTCCACTTGAATAACATTAATTAAATTGTTAGATCAATAAATGAATAACTAATCAAACATAATAATGTTCTCATAAACACACGGATGTGTGTATATTTATAAACTATACAAGATTCAACGGTAAAATTATATACAAAGATCACTGAAACCGATAGAGAATCAAGTGATATTGACATTTCCATAAATAAATTTTATTATTTGAATTGATTGGAACACAAAGTAATATTTAAAATTGTCAAATAATAATTCAAAATCTCTTAAAAATTTAATTTAGACTTTCACTAAATTAAGACTACATAAAAATTTTTAATAACGCCGTCACATAATTCTTAAAGGCTCATACAGGCAAGCCATAAGAATTTAATTCACTTTATATTATAGTCGCACACTCATTCTTTTGTTTCATCCGTTTTTTTTCAATTCTCCCATGTTTTTAGCATTCTCCAACCAATCCCAACCTGCAATTTGGTTCTCTATATAAACCAAGCAAATCTCACCCTCTTCAACCAGTACACCTCTGTACACTTCTCCATTCAAAATGGCTAACCCTCACCAATCTCTCCTTGACAAACCCAGAAAATCCATTTCCAAAACCCTCTGGCTTGTTCTTTCTCTAGCTGCTATCATAAGCTCCTCAGCCCTTATTGCTTCTTATTACTTCAAACCCATCTCCTTCTTCAACCTCTCGCTCCCCCATAATCTCTGTGAGCATGCCCTTGACAAGTCATCATGCTTGGCCCATGTCTCTGAATTACCCAAGCTTTCAACCTTTACTACACAGAACCACGCATCCTACTTGCTCCAATCCTTCCTTATGAAATCTACCTCAAAAATCCAGAAAACTATAGACACAACCAAAGTCATCAAGTACAGAATCAACGATCCAAAAGAGCAACAAGCTTTGCTTGTTTGTGAGGAACTCCTAGACTTGTCCATTGAGAGGATTTGGGACTCAATGGTGGCTCTCACAAACAAGACTATCACATCCCACCATGATGCTCACACATGGCTGAGCAGTGTCCTCACTAACCACATCACTTGCTTGGATGGGTTGGAAGGGTCAGCTCGAGCCCTCATAGAGGCTGAGCTCGATGACTTAGTCTCCAGAGCTAGAACCTCCCTAGCCATGTTGGTTCATGTTATGCCCTCAACTATTGATGCCATTGATGAGCCACTTAATGGGGAATTTCCCTCATGGGTGACAAGTAAGGACAGGAAGCTTCTGGAGGCTTCTGCTAATGACATAAAGGCTAACGTTGTGGTGGCCAAGGATGGAAGTGGCAAGTTCAAGACAGTGAAAGAGGCTGTGGCATCGGCACCTGATAATGGTAAGACGAGGTATGTTATATATGTGAAGAAGGGAACTTACAAAGAGAATGTTGAAATTGGATCAAAGAAGAAGAATGTGATGCTGGTGGGTGATGGCATGGACAAAACTATCATCACTGGAAGCTTGAATTTCGTGGATGGAACACCCACTTTCAGGACTGCCACTGTCGGTATGGATCTAATCAGCTTTTATGCTCTTTAGTTTCTCTTTTCAACTTTTGCGGTGCAGCATTGTAGGGTATAGTGATTGCAGATTAGAATTATAATATAAAATTTTAAAGAATATAAACATTGATCTGGATTATTCTCATTAGTTTGAAAAAGAAGCTGATCCTGATCCGTAGATGGAAGAAAAAGAGAAAATCTCCACTAGTAAATAACTAGCTCTATTGATTTAAAAATAAACTAATAGCTCTAAAAAGCCTTGGATCTAAAGTTTCTTAACTGTTTATTAACATATTTTTAAATGAACAGATGCTATACTAAGAAAATCTTCAAAATTGTAATTCACTTCTAACATTTTTATTATATTACTAATTATTAAATTACAAAAAAAGAAAAACACCCTGCTTAAATTCCACCCAATTGTCTAAGTGGGCTGTGGGCTTTCTAAGCATTAACCTCAAAATAATATGGCATTGCAGCTGCTGTTGGGGATGGTTTCATAGCCCAAGACATATGGTTCCAAAACACGGCAGGCCCACAGAAGCACCAAGCGGTGGCTCTCCGTGTCGGGGCCGATCTCTCCGTCATCAACCGCTGCCGTATTGACGCCTTCCAAGACACTCTCTACGCCCACTCCAACAGGCAATTCTACCGTGACTCCTTCATCACCGGCACAGTTGACTTCATCTTTGGTAATGCAGCAGTTGTGTTCCAAAAATGCAACCTAGTGGCCCGAAAGCCCTTGGACAAGCAAAACAACATGGTCACGGCCCAGGGACGTGAAGACCCAAACCAAAACACAGGCACTTCCATTCAGCAATGTAATTTGACACCAAGCTCCGATCTCAAGCCCGTCATGGGCTCAATCAAAACCTTCTTGGGCCGCCCATGGAAGGAGTACTCTAGAACTGTTGTGATGCAGTCATTCTTGAGTAACCATATTGACCCAACAGGATGGGCCCCATGGGATGATAAGCAGTCCACATTGAAGAATTTGTATTATGGAGAGTACATGAACAATGGGCCTGGTGCTGGTACCAGCAAGAGAGTGAAATGGGCTGGGTATCATGTCATTACAAGTGCTGCTGAAGCCAGTAAGTTCACAGTGGCCCAGCTCATTCAAGGTGGGACATGGTTGAAGAACACCGGGGTGGCCTTCATTGAGGGGCTCTAGATCATGGGCCTGAAAGACTTTGGGCTTGTTTCTATGTTGGGCTCTTGCGAGTTTTAATAAGCAAGTGTTGTATGTCATGGCAGGTTGAGAGAGATGAAGGTCATGTGACAGCCATGTGACATATCACGTATGGAAATAAAATTCTTCTAGCTTAACCCAGATGTTTTGGTGTTTTCTTTGAGGAAATTTGAAGTTGAAGTGGCTTTTGACTGTCTTGTTTCATCATTACTTCACAAAATCAATCAATCTGATGCAAGTTTTATTTCTACCAGACTGGAAATAGCTGAGTTCATGGCGTTCTTTCCTTTTCTTTCGTTTTTTTGAAATACACCAAAATTATAAAAATAATAAAGTGAAACAAAATATTATAATAGGATATTATAGATTTGCTGTTAAAGCGCACAAAATTGGGAAGACACAAACCAATATAGATTATGTATATTTATTAGATATGGATCTAATGGTTAATATTAAATAAAATACGTAATCTGATAGTGTAAATTAAAATTAGTGACATGATCAAAAATTTTAAAATTTGACCACATATGGTTCAAAGTTTTTTGTTTAATGATTCAACTATAAGTACTGGCGCAATTCGACAGCCAACAATTTCTTTACTAGAAATACAAATCATATACAAACTTTGCAAGCATTATGTGAATATCTATCAAAATATGTAAACTTGAGTCCATTTTAAATATATTTGTCCATATTTTATAGTGCGAGCACAAACTTCTAAGAGTAGGCGGGAAAGGTATTCATAATCTGCTAGAATATAAAACTGGATGCTTCTCCCTATCGCTGACTGAAACAATTATTTCCTTCCTATTTGTCACGCTTCCTTCTAGTCTCATTTCTGAAGTAGTTAATTCCTTAAACATATATAAACAAGAACCAAAAAAGAATTTTAAGTCAAGGTCAAAGTAAAACTATATAATATTGACAAAATAATAATAATAATAATAAAAAGTTCAGCTATATGCCTTCTACTTTCATCAATATCAATATCTATAATTAACAAAAGGATAGTCCTAATGAATGCATCAAGCATATATTACAATTGCACAAACTTCATAATCAAGCGTCACTACAAGAAAAGCATTAATTAGGGACAAAATTTTCCATCCCTAATGGCCTAAAAATTTGTCCCTAAAAGGTCTAGAATGGATCTTGGGAGCTTGGTACAAAAAAACATCTGTCCCAAAAATTGAAGTTACAAATAGTTTAGGACTAAAAATAAAATTTGTCCCTAAAGTTGGGAAGGATATATGTGTCCCAAACAAAATTTTTGTCTTTAAATGTGGAATATGGTAATCTTATTTATGGACAGGGTTTCCATCCGAAATTGAGATGGAATTTAGGGAGAGAATATTCTGTCCTAAGAATTATTCTCTTTCAAATATCCATCCTAATTTGGGATAGAATATTCTCTTCCTAAATTCCATATCAATTTGGGACAGAAACAATATTCATCCCTAAGTCCCATCCCTATTCCGTCACTAGTTTATTCCTAATACGTCCTTATTTTGCAAGTTTGAAATATACCCATCCTTAATCCATCCCTAGTTTATAATCTGGGAAAGATGTTCATCCCTGATTTGTCAATAATCCATCCCTAATTTGCAATTTGGAATTTTTTTCAACCCTAATTTGTGCCAAATTCACCCTTAATCTATGTAAACACCCCATCCTTAATTACTTAATTATTTAATTAATTGATATACTAATTAATTAATAATTAAGCAAATAAAAGAATTTTAAAATGATAAAGCTTCGAATGACATTCTCTGGGGACAAGTTAAAATTAAAGATAAATAATGAGAGACAATTAAATAAACTAAAAATTTAAAAATAAAATTAGCTAATTATAATAGATAAAGGAAAAATTATAAAAGATAAAAAGAATATATAAGAAAAAAATTAAAAATTAAAAATAAAATAAAAGTTAACTAATAATAATGGTAATAATAATAAAAATAAAAAAAATATATAATAAAATTGCAACTTGCTGGAAAGAGGTGAAAGTGATAGCGACAGTGAAAAGAAAGGAAGGTGGCTGTGAGAAGAAAGCTTGCGACACTTAATTTATGAAGTAGCATCCAGAAGCTTGAAGCTGACACGATCGGGTCTTTTTCTGTATGTTCTGCAGCAGGATTCAGAAATCCGTTTGGCAGGTTATAGAATGATAAGTGGATTAGTTGCTCGATCATGGTGCTTGATGGAGCTCAGCTCAAAACAAGAGATAATAAACATGATGACAAACCTAAGTACTGAAACCACAAAAATAGCTATCCCAGGGGCCACATTACTACTCTTAGGTTCATCACCTGCTGCAAGACATGTTGTTGAAGCTACTTCTAATCGACAAGGACCACAAGGGCATGGAAAACAGCTAGTTGCTTTGCATGCTCTAGGAAACATCTCTGGAGAAACTAGATTTGAAAATAATGTCATACTCAATTCTGAAGCAGAAGCAGCTACTGAGTGGCAGAACCATGGCAAGCAATGAGGGGTTTGAACAGTGAACCCATAGTGAACCCAACACTTTTGAGCTGCAGAAAAAGCTGGAAAAGGAGGAGGACAGAAGCTTGAAGAGGCCACAGACTAACTCGAAGGGAAGATAAAAACTGGAAAGAAGTGAACAAAGCAGAGACGAAATGACCCTGTTCTGAAGGACCAAAAACATAAAGGGGGGCATGAAGTTAGTGGGTTTTGGTGTGGTCAAAATCTGGTGAGAGTAAGGGGGCACCAATGAGGTCCTGAAAGTGGTGCAGGTGGTGGGGGTAGAAGAAAACAGAGAAGAACGAATAGATGAGAGGAGAAGATAAGAATGAAAGGTTTGGCATCTCGTCATTAATTTGGAGTTTGCTGTCTCGTAATGGACGACGGTGAGATTGACATATCAAACCAGGAAGTGTTCTCGAATCCAAACATGTGCGAACTTCGAAGCAGTTGTTTAATGGACAGTTTCTTTGAAGAACTCCTCAAGGACACACATGCTTGCACTCACACTCACACTTACAATTGTCCTTTCCCTGATAATTCTCATACCCACACTTTTTACCATGTGCACACTAAACATATCCCTGCCCCTACTGAAGACAAGGCTAGCACTGATGACACTACAAAGTTTGTGGAAAAAAAGAAGTAAAAAAAATGTCCTCTAGGTAACCGTGTAGCAGTTCGCAAGTATTGTGAGAAAAAGAAAGCCCGGGCTGCATCCCTGGAGGATGAGGTTGTGAAGTTGAGGACTTTGAATCAACATTTGATGAAAAGGCTCTTATGTTTGAGTTGACGACTTAGTGCAAGCATGAATTGATGGAAAAGTTTTTTTAGTGGTTTAGAAGTCCTTGTTCACGCCACAGATGGGAAAACAGTGAGTAGTAAACTTCCATACGTGAATGAAATTTCCTATAAATTTGTTAACTTGTTTGCTTATATTTCTTTATTCTAAAAATATCTCTTTGGTGTTGCAAATTCTGCCTGGGTAAGATTACTTTCAGAATTCAATTAAATTTGTTATATGCAATGTTATGGAACTGATCCTTCTGTATTTTTAAATCCTATTATGGTGACAAAAAGTTTAGGAGTTAGGCTGATTTTGCTCCAAGGTAGGTTACATTGCAATTGGTGGATGCCTGCCAACAAACTGTCATTGATAGAAGTTGAATTGAAGGCCTTTTGGTTGGGGTAACTTGCTCCAACCAATTGAGCCAATCCTTGTTGGCTTTTTAAGTCTCTAGCTACAGAAAGAATTCTAGCATGGTCCTTTCATTAATAACTGCACCAAAGAGACATTGCCATATATAAAGGGTAATTGCATGGATTTCTTGAGGGACGTGTAGAGCAAGACATGAGGGAGTGTTTCTTATTTTTGTATTTTGACAATTTTTATTTTAATTTTTATTCAGTTTATTCATTTATTTATTTAGTTGTTTATTTATTTATTTATTCTACTTTATCTTATATTATTGTTTAGTGTGTTCTTTCCACCACTAGTGTCATCATTATTATCCTTATTACTATCATGTCCCAATTTTTAACATTGGCACGTGTGAGTACTAGTCTCCTTAGGCACTTAAACAATGTCACGTGAGAATACTAGACTCCTTAGACATTTAAACACAAGCCACGTGAGAATATTAATCTCCTTAGGCTTTGAAAGGGATAAGATTTAATTTGAAAAAACTCAAACAAAATTCGGGGTTATCGGGATAACCTACTGTCTTGCTTAACAATTGCCGCACGAGGATGTTGATCCCCTCAGGCACTTAAAAGCTAATTAGCAAAGCCGCGTGAGATTCTAAATCTCCTCAGGCACTTGTGAATAAATTAGTAAAGGCCGCGTGGGATCTTTAGTCTCCTCAGGCCTTAAAATTTAATGACTATTGTAAAATATATATATATAAAGATAAAATAAATTCCAAAAATATATATTTTAAAAAATAATAATAAAAAAATAAAAAGGGGTTTATTTTCCCCGTTATTCATAATTAAAATACTATGATTTTTTTTTTTATTATGATCCCATTTTCAAAATTAAAATAAAAATCCAAAAATAAATAAATTCAAAAATATGAAAATACATAAATTCAAAAATTTGAAAAGTGGTTTTATTTTCGTCTTAATTTCAACAATAAATTCTAATTTTGAAAATCCAAAAAATAAATAAATTCAAAAAGTCAAAAATATTCCCTTCATTATAGTTACATTTTAATTCCAAAAAATACAAATTTCCAAAAATCCTAAAAATCTCATCCATAATCATTTCATTTAAATTTAAAAATAAGACTTAAAATACAAAACTAAACCAAAAAAAATTAAATTAAAAAGAGGGAAAATGAAAAGATTAATCATGTTGTCGTAAATTAAAACACACAAACCAAATCCTAATTCTGTTTTGTTTACGAAAATCTGTTTAATTTAAAGCTTCCTGTTCTCATCACAAAATTTACAAATCAAGCAATAGATAAGCCTTTCTTGGTCGAACTACGTGGACTTTGATCCCTATCATAGGGTACGTAGGCCCTAGGATCTTATCCTAGGTCAAGTCCGCCCTTCGTAAATCTCTATCTGTTTGCTTCCACTATTGTCGTTTTTGTCTTATCTGTTTAACAGGCATGCATGTCAATGAAGGGTAACTGAGATAAATTTAAGGCCATATTCTATTTCGATTGACTAGTTTAAGGTAACTGTCCTTATGGATGGGTGTTGTGGGGTGCCTAACACCTTCCCCACACTCAAATAGACTCTCGAACTCATTTCTGGTTTGGCAGACCATATTACTTTTTTTTCTTTTTGTTTTAAATTGGTTTTCCAAAGTTTTCTGTTAAAAATTTTGGTGGCGACTCCAAATAAATTGATTTTCAAGATTCATTTTAGGAATCAATTTAAACACTTTTTATTTTATTTTGCCGAAAGGTTGGTTACGACAATCTATCTTTAAATGTCATAATCCTATTCAACATTACATTGCTATTAGACATTTGCACACTTGAATACAGATAACACAGCAGACAACTAGTGGACTAAAACACATAAGTGGTCATAATATTAAATATTAAAGTACATACATTAAACAAATCCACAATAAAGTCCAACATAATATAAATATCAAGCAAATTCTAATGTAATTATCAAAATGACTAAGTTCTCTAATAAATATTTAATAAAGGACAGTCTAATTTGTGGGTGGATGATCAGGGGCTAGCAAGTATGCATCTATAGCTCTGTCTTCTTAAACATGTTGAAGCTGCATATGAGATCTTATTTCCTTAAGCTCATGAACTAGTCTCTGAATGACGTCACCCTGCTGGAAGATAATGCCTTCGAGGTGAGTAGTGGTAGATAAAGAAGAAAAATAAGATGAAGAATAAGAATTGGGTCAAATCCAATTAACAACGAAGGAAAAAAAAGAAGAAAAAGAAAAAAAAGAATACAGGATAAGAAGATAAATTTGAAATTCTCCTATATAGGTATTGATAGAGTAGTCATTGCCATGAACAAAATAGAGGGATTAGTAGAGAAAAGATAGAATAATGCTAAAAGAATAATAATGATAAAAACTTACTATTTCTCCCCATCTGCCATTGTTGCCAGATAGTGAACAACGAAAGAAAAGCGTAAGAAAAATTTGAATGGTATGCTTTGCACTTATATAGAATTTGAAATATATTTAAATAATTGGTCAGAGTAAGACAAGAATACCAAGTAGGGAATGATTCAAATTTCTACAACATGATTGTATAAAGATATTGCTATAAAAGGGTGTGATTTGATGTTGCTAATAAAGACAAAACATACATTTAATATAAAGAATGCTAATAAGATATATGCAAAACCATAAATTGTGAGAAAAATTAATCATTTTATCATAAATTGTGATAAATGGTCCATCTTATAATTATATAGTATCAATTATTTGTTTATTATAAACTGCATATTTTATAAATGTATAATAAATCATTTTATTTTATGGTAATTTAGAGTTTATATATATATATATATATATATATATATATATATATATATATATATATATATATATATATATATATAAAAGAACTATAATTAGCATAGACTTCAGATATACAAAACAGAGAGAGTGAACCAAAATGTTTCCCTGAATTATTACTATAATTAAAGGTAAATTACTCTAAAGAAATTTGATGAAAGGGGACTACCCAAACACTCATTATAGTGATTTTTAACAAGAAAAAAGGTCAAGAACACATTATGTATCAAGGATCTCACAATCTTAAGCATCATTTATAAAAGGGAAAAAGTCTAAATTGATTCTGTGTCTAAACCAATTTATGCAAAATATGATAGGTTGGCCCTATTGGAAAGGTATAGGAACATGAAGAATATCACTTTTAATAAAAATACAATTATACACTTCCAACTGCATTGATATGCTCGTACTATGCATTTAACAAAAACGTTAGTAATGTAATGTCAAATATTATATCATGCCACTAAAATGTCAATATTCCCTTAGGATTGAAGTTTTTAAAATTGCCTTTTTTACCCATTGGGTCAACACTTATTTCAAAAATAACCAAGTAATTTATTCAGTAAATTATAATAACTTCCAATGTGCTTTCATTCATTAGGTTTCCTTTAATCAACAATTATATACAACATAATTTGAGGAAAAATTTCTGAGTGACTTACCACTTCAACAACAATTTCCAACAGCTCAACTTGTTCTCCTTGAGGTCCAATGACACTAAGAAATTAAGAAATCTCTATATATCATTGTTTGACACACTTTAAACCTACCAAGAAAAGATGGGTTTTTAATTGAGCAATCCAATCATTAAATTGATACAAGGAAATTGTTAGAACCTCACTTAAGATAAAAAACCCTAAAGAATTTCCCCAAAACAACTTTAAATCATGCCTTAATTTCAAATTTTGAGCCTCTAACATTGTTTACATTACTATTCATGTTCTTCATCCAAAAATTAGGGATTTCCAAATTTAAGTACTAACTCATGAAATTGGAAGTTCAAATGGGCAGAGAACAACACAAAAATCATTTCTAAATCAAAGCCCTCAAGCAAATCCATGAAATTTCACCTAAATTCTGCCAAATTTAGCATTAATGTTCATACACAGTTCATGGAAAACAAGTTGAAATGATGATTAGCATCAAAACCCCTTCATCAAAATCAGATTAAATTCACCCAAGTCACAACTTTTAGCTCAAAGAAATAACCTACCTTCACCGCCACTTTCACAGAATTTCTAGAGGTTTTTCGGCCCCCCCAAGCAGCAAAGGTTGATGGTGAAGTGTTGAGATAGTGGTGTCAGTGTGATTTGGTGGTGGAAGAGCTTGAAATTCAAAAAAAGGATGGAGAAAGAGAGGGAGGAAGTGTCGGGGAGGAGAAGGAAAAAATGAAGAAGAAGATGAAATGGGGGTATTTTGGTCATTTTACTATTTAAGGACACGTGGCAACTAGCAAAAATTATACTCTGATGCAAGAGAGGGGACTCGAACACATCCTAATGGAAGCTTAGGTCAAGTTTAGCCACTTGAGCTAGCCTTCATGAATTTGGTTACTTAAATTAATATAATAGCTCTTAAGATAAAAATTTTAAATGTAAAATTTTAGAATATTACAGATAAAGTATTAGGACTTGTTTTTTTATTGAATGTATTTATCAAGAAATAATAAAATATATATTAGATATTTAGCCTTGGAATTCAAAAAAAGGTATGTTTTACTATTTAGGTGTTTAAATTTTAAATTAAAAAAATTCATAAAATATTCCTTGATTCATTATCTATTGATTCTCGTCAATATTGATACATATTCATAAATTTGTTATTATGGATATGTATCAATAAAATAAATTTGTTATTTATTTTAAAGAATTATGACAAAAAATTCTAAGATTTAATATCACATAATATAAAATTTTCATGTTAATATTTTTTTAAATTAAAAGCAAAAATGGTTTTAGAGCTTTTAGGGTCCTTTAACTTTATAATTATAAAATATAATCTTTTTAGAAAGTTCCATTTCATAACTTTTTTTTTATCATATTTATTTTTATTTCCATAAATTATATATTGTAAATAATTATTATTTATGATATAATAACATTTGCTAATATAATTTAAATATTATTGTCATTTATTTATATTCTAATATTTATTAGATATTATTTTTACATTAAAAAATTAGCATTTAAATTGGTTTTAGTGGCGACAATGACAAGGTTACCTAAATATCTGAACTAGATGCATATAATTATTGTTTGCATAAATACAATTTGCAATTAAGATGAAAGTATTTAATTGTCTATGATAATCACATTTAGACTTTGGATTTATAAGGTTCTCATCCTAGTTAGTTTCCATAGTCATATAGGGAACTAGAGGGGAAAGAACTCAGCTTGAAATAAATAGTTATTGAATATAATTAAATTTCAACAACACAAGTAAATTTCTTACATAAATTTCACTCTTTAAGATAAGATTCTATCATTATACCCTTAGTTATAAGTTTATATATATAAACTTATATATATATATATATATATATATATATATATATATATATATATATATATATATATATATATATATATATATCAAAAGGTATTATAAGGCACATGTCATTAAACATAAAAACTCATAGCAAATTATTAATTGCTTTCAAATATGATGAATCTTAAAACTTGTAGCATATTATAACCAATGAAAATTGAATGAGAATGATAAAAGTATATTAAAGCTACAAGTATTGAGAGATAATATATTTAGCATTTATTTATACATATAAATATTATTTAAGAAAAATGAAATAAATAAATATAATAAGAAATAATATGAAACTTAAAAATAATTTATTTATAACAATTTTGTTGAAAAAGAATTATGGACGGATTATTCCCTCTCAAAAATCTATCTCTAAATATGTTTAATTATTCTAGAATATCTAATTCACATTTTGACATGGATTTGACACGAAATTAGGGACAGACATTTTGAGAGGGAAACTCCGTCCCCAAATTCTGTACCAAAAACTTTTTTCACAAAAAAATTTAAAAATCCTATTTTAGGAACAAAATTGAACTAGATTTTGGTGCGAATTTTTTGACATAGAAATATCCATGTCAGAAATCCATCCTAGATTATATTTTTGAATTAAAAAGTAATTAATCTTTTAGGAACGGATTTAGACATGGATTTACATCTGTGTCTAATTTTCGTCCCTAAATTTGTGTTTTCTTGCAGCGCATAAATTTAAATTTAGTGACCTAAATACGAATTAAACTCATATGTAAATCCATTTATGTAAGCATGCCCATGATCTATCTAACCCAAAATCAACTCAAGTTTGATTAGGTCATGCCCATTTGATCCTGAAACTATATCATAAGGTATAAAGATGCTGAATGACATCACATTTTAAATTATACAAAGATATATTCATTTTAAGCTAATACAGAAAAAGAATATATTGTAGTTCATTTTAAATTTTTCTAACTCTACATGTGTATTAGTTTGTTCGATATGCTATATATATATATATGCTTGCATAAACAAATATTAGTTTCATATATGGACAAAATTGGCAATCAATCTGAAATATGCATAATTGGGATACATGGTGACAACAATTAATCATAGAAACAAGGCCAGGAATCTAACAAATTATATAAAAGTATTATTTTAATTGTACGTGATAATATTATATTAAACATTTTTCATACGATCCAAAATATTTTTATTTCACTAATGATTGAGATATGACTATCAGCATCTTGTGTGCATCAAATTAGGCAAAATGGTCATTTTCATATTGAATAGCACAACATACTCTTGCTTTTTCCATATTGTAGGATACGAAAACCTAGGTAGAGAACACCATCTAAGATTTGTCATGCACTGTCACTCTTCCTTATTTTCATCAACTTATGTTGTTAACTATGTTAGTCAAAGTCTATTATTTATGTTGTGTTAACCAACTTTACTTGTTTAAGACAACATTCAAAAAGTCATTACAAAAAGGATATCACCAATATTCTTAAGGAGGTTCTTTGGAACTTGGTGTAAAACAAATTTATTTCACTCCATGGAAGTTTACTTACGTGGGGCTTTCTTCATTAAGCCATTATTCTTCTTGCCATTTGCTTTTCTCTCTTTTCCGTTCTTTTTAACCCTTTGTAAATTAACTTATAACATTTTAATTTGATTATTATTAATTTATAATTAGTAAACTTTATTTTATCCATTATTGGTTATCAGTTTAAAAGTGAGTAGGTTTCTTTATCCAAGATGGGTAGAGAACTACTCATAGGAAACCAAGAAAAAAACTTTAGCTTTTCTTTTTCCATAGAAAAATAAAATAATGATATGGTTTTGAATTTATGCAACCATATTTTCTATTTATACTTGTAATAATCACCAACTACAACTTTGTTTATATTTTGAGTAAAAGCTTTCCCTCTCATTTCTCTATTTCTCATTTGCTTTGTCTTCATGGGACACATGGGATATGAGCAATTTATCGAATATAATTGTACTTCATTTTCTTTTTCTTTTGTTTTATTCATATTGTGTGCATGGTTAATAATGTAATTTACTCTAAATTTACTCTAATATGTGGCTTTTCACAGCATGGCATTGCCTTGGCTCTTTGTTGCATGGAATCAACGCCTATCAAATTAAAAATAATCTACTTTCTAATAAGGAATTTGCAACAAAGGTGAATAAGGTCATACCTACAAGGATTGAATATTTTGATATCCTTAAAAAATTTCTAAGAAATAAATGTGAAAAAGAAAGAAATAAAATGGGGTGATTTGGTAAAAATATAACAAGAACAACAATTAAAATTAAAGGAATTAAACAAACAATAATTAAGGAAATATTCTAAATATATAAAAATCAAATAAAAATGGATTTAAACCAAGAAATATAACACCTAGCTAAGGAATGTTCTATTTTGGTTGTTTAAAGGTTTGATCATTGATTAAATGTTAACTCTTTTTTTATGGTAAGTGACTATAGGTTCTAACAAGTTCTAGCAACCTAAATACCTATAAGTTCATTGGTTAAAGAGTATTCTCTAACTAAATCCTAATTAACTAATAACCTTAAACAAACATTTAAGTATTAATTAGTTAATTGCATTAAAATCGAAAGGTTACTAGTTTTAATTTGTCAAAAAATTAAAAGACAAAGTTCAACAAATTATTTCTCACATTCCATTAACATTTAGAAAGCATAATTGTTACCTATTATACAAAATTTCCACTTATTTTTGGGTTAATTAACAATTACGAATCCAACTCAACCAAATGGAAAATAAGCATCCACAAGTAAGATAAATAATGAGCCTTATCATCTTTTTACTCAAAGATAGCCATAAAAGAAAAAAGAATGAGAAAGTTCAAATAAATTTCACAACTACAGAATATAAAACTCTACTCCTTAGATAGATGGAAATTTTCAACTACACATAAGTGAATAATCCATAATATTTGTCCAAAATCTCAGTTGCAATGCTGAAAAATTAGATTTTACAAAGTTTCTCTCACTAAAACTAGAAAATAGATGAAGAAGACATCACTTAGAGAGACAAAAGTGATAAAAAGTCTACCTTAATGAACATTTCCTCTCCTTTTTAACTAACTACTCAAATTTCCCCCAAAAAGAAAATGTAAAATCTATCCAAAATCCACCAGAAGCTTTCTTTTCCCCCTTCTTTTCATGTTTCCAATGTCCAAGAGAGTGAGAATGGGTTGAAAGATGAGTTGTCCAATTTTATTGATTAAAAACAATGAATTAAGCTATGCCCATGGTTTACTTTGAAGCTCCTTTGTAATAAAAAGCACATCCACGCCTTGCTTCAACACCTAATTCAACAAAATCATTCCAAAAACTATAACCAAGCCAAAACAATCACTTAAGACTTGATTTCACTACTAAAAACATTAAAAATAAAACCAAAACAAGGATAAAAACATGCAAAAATAACAACTTGACATATTCATCCACACTTATCCCATGCTTGTCCACAAGCATGCTTTAAACAACACTACTCAAAATAATCTTTAGCTCACTCTGAGCAACCCATTCGACCAAAAGTGCCTTAATACATCTCATCAACCACCAAGAAAAGAAAATTCAAACAATTAATTAACACAAGTTTACAAGGTAAGAAGAAAGTTCTAAGAAGTCGCTAAACACAAAACATAAGGCCTATGGTTTCACTTGGTACATGCACTAAGAAAATTAGCATTTCATAAACTCAAACATGTAAGAACCGGTAAAAGGAGATAAAAAGGAAGTAGTGCACAATGTCTTTAAAGCGTGAGTAGCAATTTCCTTTATGTTTCATTCACCCCCTCATATCTTTATGTTATAGGGTGCAAGTTGGGTTCACCAGCAAATTTCCTGTAAGTTTCCAAGACAATAATAGTATTTTCAAAGTGATAATTTGACTTTTTCTCCGTGTGCACTCAAAGACAAAGGCAATGAATTTGAAGTTTTTGTGAGTTTTGTTTTATGTATCTTAAATGGAGTGATGGTGAGACGTTTATATAGAGTATGAAGTGATGCCTCTTGGAATAATATCTCTTTAATTAAAAGTCATAATGAACTAATATAACTTAAATAATTTTGCGTGAAAAGTTACACCTTTTTAGTATATAAGGTTTCATTAAGACAACACATATTTTTACCAAATGGTAGTTATCATACCTTTCTATAGATGTCTTTAGAAACCAAAGAGATACAACCTTGGTATCTTTTAGTGTTGTAACTCCCTACACAACCCTTCACATAAATTTATTAATTTATATGAGGACATGGCTTTTCAAAAATGCATCTTTTCATTTTAAAAATATTCCAACAATAACAACTTTAAACTCACTGAGAAATAAAATAGAACAATCTCAAACATATAATGGAAGCAAAGAAACTATCACTCATTATAAAAAAAAAAATTCATTCCTTTCCTCTTAATTCTTTACATTATTCCACTATCGTAAACATTTTTTTCTCTTTCTTTTTGTTCTTTTCAAAGTTCAAAGTATTAGTAGCCTTTTGACATGAAAGTGTATATTGGTCAGACCCACATTTAGTTACTTAACTAACCAACACTCTTCCTTTTATTTATTTTTTCTTTCTTTAAGCACTTTTGATTATATCTAAAGTGTCATAAGCCTTTTGATACGAGGCTGAATATTTGTGATACCCATACTTGATTACTAAGTAAGTCACAACACTGAGTGGCTACTAGTACTACGCATGATCACTTTTTATTGATCAGCAAAGTAAAAAATAATAAACTTGAGTGCTCTTTTCTCTTTTCTTTTCTTTTTTTTTTTCAAAAAGAGATAAAGGTAGAACTAAAGTTCAAGAAAACTAACAATTCATTTGATTCCATAATATGCTTAAATAGAGTAGCACTTTAACAACACTTAGTAAGCATAGAGAAATTCCAAGATGTGGGTAAACAATAATTTGGCATCAATTAATCACTTCTATCAATCCTTAATCTTAAACCAAATGTTTCATGTTTATGAAACTTCTTCAAAAACAACCAACTAACAAGTAAACAAGAGGAAGTAAATTATCTAAGCTAACTCAACTCAACAACCAATTTAGTGCACTAAAAAGATGTGTAGAGTTGTCTAAAGTGAGCTAACTAAACTTTAACAAAAAAATTGCATGTTTAAGTAGCAAAATAGGGTAACATTTAAGAGTTTGAATGAAAAAAAAAAACATATAAGCTAAACTAAACTAGAAGGTTTAAATAGAAAAGAAATCAAGCATTAAATAAGCTCAAACTACACATTTCTCCCTCACACTTTAACAACATATTATCCTCAACATGAAAATAGAGTAAGGGAGTAAGAAACTTCCCTGTTGCTATGGTTGTTAAGGGGGTCCAAGTAACCCACATAATTAAAATATTGTTAAAGCTAATAGTCCATTATGTCATCTAAAAGCTCCCTTATGTGCAATAGTTGCACTTCAATACCTGAAGGAGGGCTGTGGAAGGAAGAAAGAGCACTAGAGGGGGTAAGTTAAGCTTCTTGGTGAGTGGGCCTTATTGACATACTTACAATAGAAAAAGAGAAACAACCACCATTTATCTTATGTATAAGACCCATACTTTCTAAGCTTCTAGAATTTAGAGGAAGCATAGCGTGAGAAATGTGCAAGGTAGTCTTCTTTAAGTCTATTAATTACACATATCTTGTCAAATTAGTAATAAGAAGCCTAGAATGAAGGGTCTCCTAAATGAGATAACATTAGATAACTAGGTGGCAAACTAAAAACTCATATTGACCTTATAGATATGGACCATACATAAAGAGAAAAAAGTTCTACCTTGGATAGGATACCAGGACTGTCCTTCTGGCTTGAAAAAGAATATGCTAAAAATCTATTAATGTACTTCAAGGTTGAGTCTCTAACCAAGTGGTTTTTTGAACTATTAGGGTCATAGAATGTTATAGGTGTATGTATAAGATCCAGGAAAGCCTCCACAGGAATAAAGTTATCAGGAATATCACAATATACATGCAAATAATCCATAAACGCAATAAAATCAACATCTATAAAACCTATAACTACATTAAAATCCATAATGGACATAGAGAAAAATTTACCCATCAACTTAAACTTAATAAGGTTGGGGATACTTAAGTGAAAATCATCAGTCTTACAAAAAGTAAACAAAGCATAAAATTTTCTTACTAATTTTATGGCTATTAGGCAATGAATATCAAAATAACTAGCATAACCTATCCCAAAAATATAGTGCAACAAATTATTCTTCAAGTTTATTAGCCCAAGAGAGGGGAAATGAAGTCATCTACAAGATATAATAGCCAAAAATTGTAAATCATTATACCATGCTATATGAGTGGGATCATCAAATAGAAGGAATGATGGAAAAGCGGTGGAGTCTGGTGGCAAAACACTCTTCCCTTTCCTTGTATACATTCTAGATTTGGGGGGTAATGGTTCGGCCTCTTGGCTCTTTCCGATGTGAATTTTGTACTATCTTGGTGCTTCTAGTTGCGGCTGAAAGTTAGCTACTATATCCAATGTAGAAGATATTGGAGGGGGAGAAAACTAGGGTGAAAAGGTGAGTGGTTCAGGAGCTTTTAGTATAAGGGAAGAAGGGGGTGAAGGTGAAAGTGAAAGTGAAATCCATTCTCTTAGTTATTAGCAACGTTTAGCAATAAGGGGGCCGGACTATTTTGAAACATCATATTCTTGGTACTAGTTTAGGAATGAGGGTAGGTTCTAGTGATGGAGACTGTAGTGGTGTTGGCATAGGTGGGGATGGTTGACAATGACTTCTAGTCCTTTTGAAAGTGTGTGAAAGAGACATGGTATGGCTAAAATACTAAAGTGACAGTGGTTGCCTAAAAAAGAGGAAAGAAAGGTGAATGAAGTTGAAAGAGAAAGGGAAAGGTAAAGTTACCTGAGATGGATGCCAAAGAAAAGAGCGTTGACAGGTTTTGATTATGGTGGAGTTTTGAAAATAGTGAAAAATAGTGGTTAGAATAGTGGTCGAAGCTAAATAATATTGATACTGTTAAGTGGGTTCTATGAGCCTCAAAATGAAAGATAAATGCTAAAAATTAACCTAAATTTAGTTAAAGGCTGTTTGATGGTGTAAGCATCCAAAATCGATGTCGGAAATGGGGAGAAGAAAAACCCTAGCGAGATGCAAGTAAGATGGAAGAAGCTTTAAAATTGAAGGATGTGGGTTGATGCTTTGACACTAAAAAAGATAGAGGAATGCCGGCAAGAATGAAGGTTGGACAAAGTGAAAACACTGGCAAGGTATAAGGTGGTGATGGCTCAAACAAAGGTTAATGAAGATGATGGTGGAGATGGGGGAAAAGGTTACTGGTGTCATGAACGAAGATTGAGATGATGGTTAGAGATGGAAAGCTATGGACGACATGAGCCAAGGTGGAGCTTGAATGCTTTGAACAAGTTGAACAGAGATTGAAATTGAGCTATAATGAATGAAGATAGCTGAACGTAGAGCTTTGTCAGTGGCTATAGAGGCTAGAAGCTCAAATAGCTAGTGGCTATGGAAGAGATCTAGGGTTTCAAAGTTAAGAGGAAGAGGAAAAGTAAGGTAAAAGTGAGAAGGGGAAAGTAAAAAAGTAAAATGAAAAATTAAAACAAAATGAAAAAAGAATAAAACTTCATTTTAGCTTTAAAATTAACCATGTCTTCACCATTTTTAACAATGTCTTCGAATACTTCAAAATCACATTAAATCACCATCAAAAGTTGCCCTTATGCTTAGAAAGTTAGATCTATAGAGAAAAGTTTTTGAAAAGGTCAAAAAAGGAATAAGATGATAGGGAAAGAGTGAAAACACCTTAAGGCATAAGCAAGCCTAAGATAACTAAAAGTAAAATAAAATGAAATAGGAACAACTTAAGACATTGGCACGTCTAAGAAAGCTGAAATTAAAATAATATAAAATTAAAAAGAGAAAAGATATGAAGGACATACCCAGGACGTGGTGATATAACTATGATTCCATTGGTGGCGTAGTATGACAAAACTTGATAATAAGATTGACCAATCCTAAAACAATTGTTGAAATACTAAAAATGGGAATATATGTTAAGTTTGCCCTAGCCATCATTTGAAAGATAAAAATTTAAATGCGTGGTTGAAAGTAACAAGTTGCAAACTAGTGGAAGAGCTTCCTATATTAAATTGGTAGGCTTACTAATATCTATAGTCAACTAACATGATATTGAACTCATTACAAAGCTCAATGGTTGATAAAGTAGACTAACACTTGTCAGCCATATCCCATAATGCATGAAATAGACTGAAAACATCATACAATCTATTATGTTAAAAGCACTATTAAACAAAGAGTATAAAGCATCGACAAAGATTAATGTACTAACCCTAAAATATATAAATTTTAAGAATAATATCAGAAAAATAAAATAAAGTTTTATGGACTAAAATGAAAGGAGAAAAATAGTATTTAGGGTATAAATTATAAGTTTAACTATTTTTAGGGACTAAAATGAAAAAATATATTTTTTGAGATAAAAAAATATAATTTTAACCATTGTATAGTAACTTACATAGTAAATGTCTGTAAAAATGCATGGTTAATGTGTAAATTTCGACTGAAAAAGCCTGGTTACTATTTACACAATATCAAATAGTAACTTGCATAGTAACTTGAAAATTTCTATAAACAGCACAAATATTTCTTAATTTTCTCATTTAAACTGGAAAGAGAGGTCAAAGGATCGTTCATATTTGTGTGAGAGGTAGCTTTGCGAAGGCCTCTTTAATCTGGGTTGTGCTATAGGAATAGGGGACCTCTATTATTAATCCCTATCGATGAGTGTATACTTAACAAAATAGTACTTTCTCTTTTACCGAACATCTTTATTTTCTTGTCCAGCTTTCAATTTCTTTATTTTTATATGGATTATATGTAGATATAATTTTTTTTTTCTCTGAACTAGTCTTTTTAGAGTATTAATCTATTTTATATAACAAACTTCTACATTTTATGCTCATGATAGTAGTGGAATCCGATTTAATAGATTGAGTAGAATTAAGACACTAAAATGAAATTTAATAGTACCTTTATGGAGCCTTATAGAATTTGTATAAGAAAGACTATGGCAGGTTATACCGCCTAAATGACTAATTTAAATTTTATGAGTTCCTTAGCAAAGCAATTCTTCCCATAACTCTTGAGATCTATGGCAGGATTATACTGCCTAAATGGTCACTGGTACGTGGGGTTACTATATTTTCTTACTAGGAACATTCTAGAACCGAACCATGCTAAAGGCTCTTGGGTCAATTTAGACTTAGAAAAGCGAAAACTAAATATTAAGTGAATTTTAAGACATAAAGGGATTCTAAACTATCAAGAGTATTAAAATTATTATTATTATTTTAAAAAACTAGACACTCATATAGGATTTATGATTTCTATATCTGACAAATAAGGTATAATGCTAATGATATGTAGGTTTTCAAGTGAGAAATTTTAATCCTTTATATTATTGTTACTTCATTCTTAATCACTCTTTATTTTATTTGATCTTTAAGATTATTTTTATTTAAATTACTTTATGGTAGTAAATATGTTTAAATAAATTTATTTATTTATATATCTTATTTATATTATTTAATAGATTTTATATTTTAAAGGATATACGGGTATTCATGTAAGAACCTTATAGTCGTTAGCAAAAGTAACGACCTTAGTGCACTTTGTTGAAACAAATTATTAAATATGTATCCGATAAAGGAATACATGTATAAATTATTGAGACGTATCCAGTGAAGGGATACAGATATGAGATATTGAGATGTATCTGATAAAGAGATACAAGTATGAATTATTAAGATGTATCTTGTGAAGGGAAACAGATATGAAATATTGAGATAGATCTGGTGAAGGGATACATATATGAATTATTAGGACGTGATTGATGAAGGTATATAGATATAAGATATTTAGACGTATCAAATAAAGGGATACATTATAAATCATTAAAACATATCTGGTAAAGGAATATGAGTATGATGATCTTGGTTCTTTCCTTGATACCTACTTTGTATAAAATTATATTATTGAAACTTGCCATTTGTTACAAAATTTTAAGTTCTCTATTATTTTCTTTTCCACATGCTTTGTTATTTATTCACTCACAAGTCAATGGTAGAATTACACCTCTCTCTTTAATATTTTTCATATCAATAAGTGCTAGTGAAATTGTCCTGGGAATTTTCTTATTGTCTAGACCTTTTTGGTATGTTATTTTGGGTTAATCATAGTGTATGTCTGACTTCAAAGTAGTGGCTACTAGATGTATGTTTTTTTGGGATTTTGTGAAGTATTATAAACGTTGTGTGGGCTATTTCCTTATTATACCAACTATATATATTATGAGACATTATTAAGTTTATCAGTTAATATCATTGTGAAAATTTTAAATGATATTTCAAAATGTGTCTTATCATTGATATTTTTAGAAAATGAAAAAATATATATTTTAAGCTGACTGGGCTAAGTGGATTTAGCCTATGCGCCAGTCACGACCAATAAATTTGGGTCATGACAATTAATATCTTCAAACAAGAAGAAGGATGAGGAAGTCATTGACAATGTTGCAATTATCATAAAGTCAACCATCATTATCGTAAAATATGTCTTAATTATTCCTAAAAAGTTATGTTTCTTTTTTCTCTTTAAGGAAAAGTTCATCAGCTTATAAATATCAAGGAATGACTAAAACATCTTGTCGTGAGCTTTGTTAATGTTAATTTTAGGGCTAATTGGAAAGCCTTTTGTTTTTTACATTTTCTAATATAATGAAAGACCTCCCTTGTGCTTGTGACATTGCCAGATACCAATATATTCTTGACAAACACTTTTTAGAGGATAATAATGGCTTGATTCAACTACTAGAGCACGTGATCCCATTGAAAAATGTTGAGGTCATGTTAATAAGGTCTACTTTGATTTGGACTAAAATGGGTTGATAGGTGTTTGCAAACATACCATCTTGTCCAAAGGGTTTTTTCTAGTCCATCCAAGCAATTTCAATTTTAAGAGAAGATAAATGTTTGTTAACTAAATGAGCCAAACTAAACCAAATCAAACTAGATTAAAAAAATTTTTAACACAAAGTGCCAATTGAGATTATGCGATTAAGACATATTTTACGATGATGATGGTTGACCTCATAATATTGCAACATTGCCAATGGCTTCCTCTTAGCCTCCTCTTTGTCTGAAGATATTTATCTTTGTCTATACTTTATTCTTGTTGTTTAATAGTGCTTCTAACATATTTGATGGTATGGTGTCTTCAGTTTATTACATGCATTATTGGATATGGTTGACAAGTGTTAGTATACTTTGTCAACTATTGAGCTTTGCAATGAGTTTGATAACATGTTAGTTAACTATAGATATCAATGACCCTGCCAATTAAATATGGGAAGTTCTTTTACTAGTTTGCAACTTATTACTTTCGACTATGAATTTTAAATTTACATTTCATTCAAATGATGGCCAGGGCAAACCTGACACATATTCCCATTTTTAGTATTTCAATAGTTATTCTAAGATTGGTTAATCACATCATCAAACTTTGTCATACTACAACACTAATAGAACCAAAGTTATATCATCATAGGAATTTGTTATTTCATCTTTATTTGTGTGATGCTAAAATGAATTGGTGACATTGTAGCATCTTTATTTAATGTAGTGTGACGAAAGAACTGATAGATATCAAGAGGAGAATAAATGATTATAACTTTGGTCTATCACATGAATTAATGTATAAGTATGATTTTAATGAGCTTTAGTTTTAAGCCAGCATTGTTTAACACTTTCATACTTGTCTTTAAAATGACGGTCAAGCAAACTTGACACATATTCCCATTTTTAGTATTTCAATAATTGTTTAAAGATTGGTCAATCCTAACATTAAGCTTTGTTGTACTACGCCATCAATGGAACCATAGAATTCCAAAGCCATGACGTCACCATAAAATCTTTTTCATCCCAAGCCTTAAATTTAGAGTCATCCTTGGAAGGGCCTGTACCAAATGGTGGCTTAGTTTGCCTTTACCCTTTTAAAAGGTATGAACAAATTGAAACCACTTTAAAAAGTTGTGTCCATTTAATCGGTAGGCAGCCTAAATACTTTGTAAATCACCAATATTGGGACTAGTTTATTTAGCTTGAGGTGTCATAAAAGAGGGGTTGGTTTGGGTTGTTTTAGACATAGTCAAGGGTGGTGTATTTCCTGATGAAGCAGGGAAAGGAAAAACTCAATGTCACAACTAATAAAAGGACTATTTGGGACCAAAAGAGAATAAACAAGATTAAGAGAAGGATAGGATAAAGGAGATCAGGGCAACAAATTTGCAGAATAGAATAGAATAGAATAACATAATTGATAAAATAGAACGCTAAACAAAATGGCAAAATTAGTTAAATAGACTAGGCAAATTAAAATAGTAGAATTGGTAGAATAGAACGCAGAATAGAGGCAGCAATCCCTAGGTTTTGAACGGCTTTAATACCATGTTAGAAATTATAGGCCTTGGTCCAAGTTAAAGTGAGAGATTTATTAGGCCATTTATAATTGTTAGTACTCAAGCTTCTATCCAAAATGCCTAAGACAATTTAGTAGGCTAACTTCAATACTTATATGACTTTTTATCTTCCTTCAACTTTACAATGTGGGACTTTTTTTTTCTTGCTTTGTCTTTTTTATTTCAACAAAAACAAATTCCCAAGTTCAATAATTTTGGATGCCTTCTCAAACAAACAAACAAAAGGCCATACATTGCTCATGTCATTGTTTGAGCAGGAAAGACCTAGCTTATGCAGATTTTTGACTTGTTATTTTAAAAGAGACTAATACATAAAAGAATTATAAACTTAAAATTAACTACACTGCTTAACGCAAGGATACACCCTATACTATATAATGATATAAGCTTCCATGTAACACTTTTTACATCGCCAGTGCAAAACAACTAAAAGAAGTTATGCGTAAAAAAGAAAAATCAATGTCTAATCAAATATTTGTTTCAAATTGGCATGTTGTGAAGTATCAGCCTCAAAGCATAAGTTGAATACAAGCCCTCAATTCTTTTCACAATTATGCATTAGTATACTTGAATTAAGCCCTGGAAGATTTATGATTTGAAAATCTCATTCATTCTTTTTACAATTAGATTGTTATTGTATATTACACATTAATTAATATGCTTTATCTTGTCTAGCATTGAATGACTACAAATCCATAGTTCTATGTCTAAATTAAGCATCTCAACTTTTGAACAACAATTAATTCCATTACCTATTCTAATGGAAAATATTTTGTTGCTTAAAGCAGCTCCAGCCAAGCTTCCTTTCTTCTTATTCAAATATTAGTGCAACATCCACTTGTCACAAATTGGATTCTAAGAGTCAATTACATAGATGGAAGGTAAGGAAATATCAAAATTTTCAGTCCAATTAGATGTTAAAATATTAAACTTAGCAAGATATCATACTTATGTCGTACCGAACACAACCATTTCCACCACCAACACACAAATCTCACCATTCAATGGCACAATTAAAGTATATGATCGAACTGAGCTCATTGGCCTTAAGGATTTCATCACATTTAGAGAAGGACACTACAAATCTGCATATGCTAAAAATGATTCTCCATTATAGCCTCCTATTAGAAATAATGACTCTTTAAGGTCTACATGCTAGTGATCAAGAGACTAGATAACTGTCTGTTCATTATGTTCAAGAGAAAGATTATATGCAGATTCCAATGTGGTACAACAATCTCTTTTGGTCTTTAGATAATGAATTTCCAACTCTGCCTCCACCTGGAATGACATAAAGAGAAATCAACCAAAAGTTCCACAGCATATTACATGAAAAATATGAACTGAGTGTGATTAAAGATATTGTGTATATATGAGCACTTTAAAAGATGATTCTGACTTCAATACCATTCAGATGAATGTCATCTCTAACAACATCCATTCAAATGATTTAACCAACTTTTGATTAGTCATATCAACTTCTGGTCCCTTAAGTTCCTATTGAACTATTAGATAATTAATTCAGGCTTCTTCTTTGTCTTGCCTTCTAATACTTAAATGAACTGTTCTCATTGACTAGTTTTTCTTCCCTTAACTAATGAACCATTGTTACATGTAAAATGACACTATGCTCAATTTGCTTTTGAAGGACCATATTTCTTAATTACTTTTGACTCTTTGTGTGTTGTGTAATCTGTAGATGGTCTTCCAAGTGGGAAATGAATGAGTAAAAACAATAATACAAGTAGATAATCTACATATTTGTGAACTTCACACATCAGCAGAAGTCTTATTTTAATATAGAGATAATTACTTAACAAGGATACATGAATGAAACAAATTGAGGGGTTTCAAATATGGTGAAGTGATATGTATACCATACACAGGGATGGATGCAAGGGGGATGCTAGGGGCTACTGCTCTTCTTAAATTTTTAAAATTTTAACTTTTATATATAATTTTATCTTATATTCTTGATTTGGTTTTTTAATTTATAAGAGTTTGTCTACTTTGAATTATAAAAATTTGCCTCCCTCTGAAGACCTTCGCCTATTTGGAATCAAATGCTATCAAATGCTAGATCCATCCTTGAAAAACAGAATAAAGAGTACCAGCATTTGCTCTAAATAACAATACTTCTGAGTTTGTGCTGTCTTGAAAGCTGCCAGTTCTTTGACCTCTTGCATACACTAAAATGCACTAGAAGTTAATTAATGGAAGAAAAGATTAAGTTACATATTTTAGATATTTCCATCCAACATCCTCAACTACATGGGGTATGATATACTGATACTCAAATATGGAGGACTATGACACTCTTCCTTCTTTTCTAAACCAGTGGATCCCTCCAGAGAATCCTTCTCAGCGAAGTTCATATTATTCACCTTAGGAGTGTCTTTCACATTGACAAAGAAAGGTCTTGACTTTTACGATTAAAAGCTAGTTCTTTTAGTTTCAAGAATGCAAGGGATTTTTCATCCTCTTCAACTTCTTTCAGAACCATGTCACAATCTTAATTGCTGGGTGTCTCCAACAGCATCCAAAGAAGAAGCAGTCTCAGTGGAATCAGATCTCTTACTAGAGTGAGTAGAATGCTCTATTTCTGATGCAAGTTTTGTAAATACTTCACTTTCCACTAAAGTATCATGTGATGGAATTGATCGAGATACGGTTCTCAACTTCATTGTATTCTGTGGTGTAAGGGTACCTGGGCCTATAGCTAAAGACGCTAGTAAAAGAAGCTTTCTAGTTTATCCATGGTCTAGCTCAAACCAGAAGTGATTATTAAGTTAGTAGTTGTCCGCAATTACTTGTCTGAATTTATCTTCAGACAGTGGCTGGCCTTGAAGCTGTACACAAATTTCCACCTGAAATGTTAATAACAGAAAGATGTTAATGCAATGGCCTTCTTTTAATCAGGACCGAAAAGACATACAATAGAAGTAGAACTAAATCAATCAGAGTTTAGCAGGTATATCAACCTGTAAAGGATACTGTGTTCTCTCTGAGCCGTCAGTCCAACCATAAGGGTCTATAGACCATTGTCCCTTGCTAGCTGCCTCAAAGATTCCAAGAAGCTTCCTGTCATTATAGTTGAAAAGAAAGCGAGGCAGCCCAGGATCAATATTTTTCACCATAGGAGATAACTTATTTCGGCAATCTATAAAAATAAAAACCCTTTATTAAATTTAAGTTATCAATATGCTCCTATAAAAAAAATTTAATAATAATTCTATTTTTAAGAAATATACTATCATTTTCTGATAATAGTTTTTCAAATTAAAGTCAAAGTCAATGGGCCTTCGGCCCAGCCCATTTACGAAAAAAAATTTGAAGTCAAGGTCAAGGTGCAATAATATTTCTTCTACCTTCATCTAACATATAATGCACAAAAGGATAATCCTAATTAATGCATCAAACAAATTTTAAATTTGCACAAGATCGTTGATACATTTTGTTTAAAACAGAACTGAATAGGTTTTGGGATTGTGCACGTGTGTGGTCTGAAAGATATAATTAACGAGAAGACAAGATTAGCAAGTTAATTGCCATTTAGCTTAAATTAAACGTTTAATATATCGGACATGGACAAAACAATACTATCCATATAGATGTGGGTGCAATTGGAAATTGCGACAATTCTTGCGTTACAACTTCCATCAGCTTCACGAGATGTGTGCCATGAACTATTAAATTAAGAGTAAGTTATAATCATTTTTAATAAGATTTGATTAAAATATATTTAATATATCTTTTAAAAAATAAATTTAATTCTTTCTTAATTTAATTTTATGTACTTTTAATGAATAAATAAGTTTGAGAAGATTTCTATAATATATATCAAATATTAAGAAAATTAAGTATATTTTAAAATTGAAAAGTAAAAAAAAATCTTAAAACAAATTTAAATTTGCTCATGGAGATGTGCAATTTTGTCTTCTTCTGTCTCGTGATCCGCAAAAGGAGTAAAAAAAAAAAAAAACTCCGATTATAATGGATCACGCAAGATACATAATATGTCACTATTTCCTCACGTGCCATAGTTAAATATTAGTAGTGATTTTTTAAAAACTATTAGTTGTGGTATTTATCCATAGTTTTGATGGTTTGAGGGAACATCAAAATATGATTTCATTTCATTTTTCAATGTCAAATAAGTCACAGACTCTTCATTTGATTATACTGGCATGTTAACTTTTAATTTTAACTATTACTCTTTTAATGCTAATATTGCTTGCCGTTTTTCTTAAAAAATTGGATGCCAATATGACTCTCTTTAAGAAGAGTCGAACTCTAAATAAAAATGTCTTGATGAGAGAAAAAAAAATGTTAAAATAAAAATTGGAATCATATGCTTCAACATATTTTGAATTAGATTATTTTTTAGTACTTAAAATATGGTATTAATATTAAATTAATATTTTTTTAACTCAAATACTAACAAAAATGAACTCGGATCCTCTACTGTATAGTTCATTGGCTTTGCAGCGAAAGATTGTTAGATTAAATAAGACTCACAATATATTTGTAAGACTCACATTTGATCTAACGGTCCTTACTACACAGTCAAAAGACTGCACAACAGGGGATCTAATTTAACAAAAATCTAACGACTTTCGACTTTATATCGTTACTTTGCCATGTTCACTCTAATGGGAATAAAAAAAATTAATGAATTTAGACTAGAATTGAAGTTATTAAATTAATAATCACACCATTATTGGAGACTAAAATAGTTTTTTTCGCCACTAATATTTAAATAAGAGATAGCTATTCTAATTAATGACTCCATTCCATTACCTTGCCATGTTCACTGCAGTCTCCACCTATCATGTTTTTTGGTCTATATAGGCACTTCAAAACCGGCAAGGCTTACCATTGTATACTACCTCATTCATCACTATGGCTACCCAACAGCCTCTACTAGACAAACCCAGCAAATCCATTTCCAAAGCTGTCTTGCTACTTCTTTCTGTAGCTGATATCATAGGCTCCTCAGCTCTCATGGCTTCTTATCTCATCAAATCCACCTCCTTGTCCAATCCCTTTCTTCCTGATAGTCTTTGTGAACATTCTCTTCACAAAACATCATGCTTATCCCATGTCGAAGTAGCCAAAGGTTCAATCTTTGCCACAAAAGACCAAAAGCTCCACCTGCTCCAATCCTTTCTCATGAAATCAACCTCTTACATCCAAAAAGCAATGGACACAGCCAAAGCTATCGAACACAGAATTAATAGTCCAAAACAGCATGAAGCTTTGCGAGGCTGTGAGCAGCTTCTTGACTTGTCAATGGATAGAGTTTTTGACTCGATGGTGGCTCTTGCTAAAAAGACTACCAAATCCTACCAAGATGTTCACACTTGGCAAAGTACTGTGCTCACTAACCATTTCACTTGCTTGGATGGGTTAGAAGGGTCAGCTCGAGCCCTTTTGGAGGCTGAGCTCAATGACTTGATTTCCCGCGCAAGAGCCTCCTTAGCCATACTTGTTCATGTTTTGCCTTCTAAGGTTGGTGATGTCATTGATGAGCCACTTGATGGGAAGTTTCCCTCACGGGTGACAAGCAAGGATCGGAGGCTATTAGAGCTGTCTTCGGCTAAGGATATTGAGGCAGATGTTGTGGTGGCTAAGGATGGAAGTGGCGACTTCAAGAATGTGACAAAGGCTGTGGCTTCAGTACCTGATAAAAGAAAGACAAGGTACGTTATATATGTAAAGAAGGGAACGTACGAAGAGAATGTTGAAATTGGTAAGACGAAGAAGAATATTATGCTGGTGGGAGATGGTATGGATGAAACTATTATCACAGGCAGCTTGAATTATGCAGACGGAACACCCACCTACAAGACTGGCACCGTCAGTAAGGATCTTAATTAATCATGTTCCTTTCTCTTTTTGCTTCAGTCTATCTGTCACAGAAGTTCTTTTACAGACAACAGAAAAACGAACTACATTAATGAATTGCAAACATAGATAAATATGAGATTCACATTTCAACTAGATCTACTCTACATAGAGATTCCTAAGTAATTAAACTGGATGGGTCTGAAAGACACATCAGTTCAATCATATACTAAAAGCTATATATATAATGGGAATATAAATGATACTGCAGTTGCTCTTGGAGATGGATTCATAGCCCAAGACATATGGTTTCAAAACACAGCAGGTCCAGAGAAGCATCAAGCATTGGCTCTTCGTGTGGGCAGTGACCTATCTGTCATAAACCGCTGTCGTATTGATGCCTTTCAGGATTCTCTCTATGCTCACACCAACAGGCAATTCTACCGCGACTCCTTCATCACAGGTACTATGAACTTCATCTTCGGTAACGCAGCGGTTGTGCTCCAAAACTGCCACATAGAGGCCCGAAAGCCCATGGATCACCAGAAAAACATGGTAACGGCCCAAGGACGGGTGGACCCAAACCAGAACACGGGGACTTCCGTTCAACGATGTAACATAACAGCAAGCCCAGATCTGGAGCCCGTGGTAGACTCAATCCCAACCTATTTAGGCCGTCCGTGGAAGTCGTTCTCTAGAACTGTTGTGATGCAGTCGTTCCTGGATAGCCATATTCACCCAGGAGGATGGTTCCCATGGGATGATAACCAAACAACATTGGAAACTTTGTATTATGGAGAGTACATGAATAGTGGACCTGGTGCTGGCACAGGGGGGAGAGTGGATTGGCCTGGTTATCACGTCATTACATGTGCTAAAGAGGCCAGTAAGTTCACAGTGGCTAAGTTCATTCAAGGTCACCTTTGGTTGAACAATACTGGGGTGGATTACACAGAGGGGCTGTAGATCATGGGCTTTAGCCTATTTCCTTCTGTCTTGATTCGGCGGTTTTTTCTTTTCAAGATTTAGATGTGTCAGTCTCCTTTCGTCTGTATTTTTCATTAGTAGTAGTGTGGTCTTGTTTTATTTGTTTGTGTTGTGCGGTGGCAGAGTGAGGGATGAGGAATGGAAATCTCATTGATATGAAGTTTCGTTAGCATGTAGCCATGTAGGGCATCATCTATGAAAACAAAGCTTTGTGGAAAGTTGAAGCTAGAGTCGTAAATGGCCTTGCTTCATATTGCTTCGCTAGTCAGTTGTTCTTACTAGTTGACTTAATTTGATCCAGCTTTAATTATTAAGAATTTTATAAGCAAGAGAAGAATTAACTTTTCTTCTCATGTTTTATAAATTAGATTTAAAGATGAATGTTTCTATAATGTTCAAGACTTAAAATAAAAATATGATAAAATTAGCCAACAAAATTCAATTATACAAGAAGTTTGTCTGACAAATTACAATCATCAAAAGACAATTCCAAGATGCAAACGGTGAACCAAAGCCTGTTGGAATAATTTTAAATATTTTATGGATTAGTATTAACTATTTTATTATATTAGTACCTTGTTAATTCTAATTAGGCAATTGATGTTATAATTTATAAATTGAGAATGGATTGAATTTTATTTTAATATGTGTGGCTAATTGATGATTGGTTCGATTATCCATAAGCCCGTTGGGTAAAAACCCAACCTACAGCGCAAAAGTATTAGTAATTATCTCGTTAGATTACTAATCTAAGATTGTTATTGAGAGAGAGATTTTATGGGCTTAATTTTGATTGATTAATTAAATTTAAACTTATTTTAAAGATTCTGGAGGATTTTATTTAATAATATTGATTAATTATATTATTAAATAAAATCCTATAAATAACACACTGAAGTCCTAGTTTTAAAAAACATATTAAATTTGTCATTCTCTCTCTGCCGTCAAGACACTCTGAGAAACACTCTTGGGCATTGTGGGTGGAACTCGTTGGACTCAACCAATATTCAGATCAACGATGTCGTCTTCATCAGGTCAGACTGTTAATTTATTATCCCAATTTATGATCATGTTTAATTACATATTCTAGTTCCACTTTCAGAGCCATCACAGCAACGAGTTGCACCATGATGTGGCCTTCCAGCAAAGGGAGTATGAAATTTCGAAAACATCTAACCTGGACGAGTAGTTGAAGAGACAAGACAAGAGATCTCTAAATCTGTTGAATTTTATATCGTAGCTGGTCTCCGGTCGATGGAGAGGTCGCCAATGGCAAGGTTAGCAGTCACCCGTCAGTAGCTTCGAATAAAAGAATGGGAGGGAGAACTGGGAAGGTCAATGAAATCGGGAATTCAATGTTGCGACGGCAGAATTTGATTTATTATCTATTAAGACTAATAATATATAAAAAGAATTATATTACATAGTACAAAATTTTATTTATTACCTATTTATTCACATTTTTAAAATATATTTTAAAAGATAATTATATATATTAAATATTTTAGTTATTTTTTAATTAGAGTTGTCAAAGTAAATCAATTTGGGTTACCTAAGCTGCCACTTATAAGGAGGTGAGTTGAAAATCTCAACTTAATCCATTTAATGTCCATTTAACCCGCTAATTTTTTTTTAAAAAAATATATATATATTGTCATTGCCATAATTTTAACCCACAAAAAAGTTTTAAAAAATTCTTTAAAAAAATCTCTAATAAAACAAAACAACCATCAACAATACTAATATAACATATCCAATCCAATCCAACATTAGAAGCAGGCGAATTTAAACATGATTTAATACTTATGTAATAACCCAACAAATTGTGATTAGTGGAATAATTATATTTGATCAATTAGTTAATGAAAAATAAGAAGAGAGAAATTTTCAAGAAAATTTTGCTAAGGTATATCATTTTTTGAGGTAAAACCATATCTTGAGATTGAGGTTGACTTAGTAGTCAAGCTTCATGTGCATAGTTTGAGAGGCTTAGGCGCTGACACGTGTCCCCCTGATGCAGAATGACCAAAATGCCCTTGGCATTATATCACCTTCTTCCTAGAAATTCGACGAAGAGCCAACACAGAGGAAGTATGATATTGTACAATCATTGAAGCTTCCATTTTGTATCATCGGAGTTGCCCCTTGCCATAGCGTTGACATCGTTGGCCAGAAGTCGCCGTTTCCAACGAAGAACAACCCATAGGTTCACGGTCCAAAATGCTTGAAATTGCAAAGCAAATTCAATACTGGTAAGTGTTTTCTTTGGTGTTTTGTTTATGGGTTTTGCTCCTGACATGTTTGTCGGCATTTCCCCTCTAACCCCGTGCTCCATCAACTGGTGATTGCTGCATATTTCCGTGGTTTGTGTTAGGGTTTCAAGAATAGGCAAATTTGCAATTTTCATCTAATTAAGCTCGGATTGGTGAGTAAATTGCCAAATTTTGATATGCATTATTGCATTCTGAGTATTTTCGACCATTCCCTATTGCCAATTTCAAGAAATTCAAACTTAAGATGAATAATCCCAATTTAGTCATGAATTAGGATTATTGAGGGACCAAATTGAACTTTTTGGAATTGAGGCTTCAATCAATAGTTTTAAGACAGTAATTGGGATATTTAGAAGTTATTGATTCGATATGAATGATGATGTAGTAATATTTTAGATTTTCCTTGCATTTTTGGTAATTATGGAAGTGCTCTAGAAAGGTTAAATCAGTGTAAAAATGACCTAGAGTCTAAGCAAGTTGGAGAAATTTAATTATAGGAGTTGTAGGAAGAGAATTGAATGAATGAGAATTAATAATTTGGTTATTCCTTGATTATATGTTAAAATGGAAATTCTTGTTGGGTTATATGATTGAGACCTTGGTTCCCTGTTGTGGTAAGCTTCTTAAGAATAGGGAGACTCTTAAGTGTTAAATCACAACTAATGAGGTGATTATTTATGATATAAACTTAATGTCAGAATTGGTTAAAAGAAGAGAAAGAGAAATAATTCATTTCTTTTTCTGTTGGCATAGGCATTTCTTAAGGGTGAGACTGTCTCCCAAGTAGAGACATTTGTTGCTTGTGTTTAGTAGTGTTCAGGTGCACAGATAGCACTCTCAACATTTTTGTTATATATTCCATTTCTCCTTATTTGGAAATTTTTTACAATTACATTATGATTTGGTTATGATTTTACTAATTGGAATTGTAAATTCTGAATAGATGGATTTTCTTGACATGATTATATAATTACATCATGTATAGTTTGATAAATAGTTTTAGGAAATCTCATGCATATAGTTATGTATAACCGCCAGATAAAACAAGTATTAAAATGCTACTTGCTTTTATGCATGCCTTACATTTAGAAGAACTAGTTAGGACACTGGTCACAAACATCAATTCTGTTAGCCCTTGGTGCACCTTAGAAAATACCTAGCTAACAGGGTTAATGAAGGTGCTAGCCCCATGTGACGGCCATCACACACGGTGGATCGTGAGTTATGATTTCACGCTTGTTGGTTGTTTACCCTCGAGGATTATGTGTTCTCGTTTGTTATAAGTTACCCTTATGGGCTGTGTGCCACACTGGATTAGTCCATGGTAGTCATTCCCCTTAATCGATATTTAGGAACCTATTGATTCTTTCTTTTTACTTTTTAAGGCATCTTAATTCAATGTTTTACAATGTGCATCAAATAACTGGTTGTTGTTATTTATCAATTAAATGCTATTTTATTCCATACAAATCATAATCACACGTTTTGATTGCGAATTATATATGTATATTGTTTACTGATTTTAGGGTGCTATCTGCCGGAAAATTATTGTCTCAGATAGGGAAGGTAGTGAATTTTCAGAAGGAGTTAAGGATTGATGGGGATTCCTTTGGGTGAGCTCATACAGATCATGATCACGCATTTTGATTACGAATTATATATGTATGTTGTTTACTGATTTTGGGGTGCTATCTGTCGAAAAATTCTTGTCTTAGATAGGGAAGCTGGTAAATTCTTGGAAGGAGCTGAGGATTGACAGGGATTCCTTTGGGTGAGCTTGCTTAGATATGTAGGATTTAGCTTAGTTCATTTTTTATGTACATGGCATATTTTTATATATGTATATCAATAGTGTTAGGTAGCTATTATTTTGCTCATTTTTAAGTTGTACATTGACCACAAATGAACTTTTCCCCATTTTTGTTTATGATGTATGCTATTTAGTTTATTCTAGTGAGAGCAAAGCTCTTTTTATGTCTATTGGTTTGCTTGACAGAATTTGTAGTAATTTTGAGATGTCCTATTCATTGGGTGGGCTCTACCGAAATTTCTACAAAACTCCTTGTGTTGTATAACTGCATATCCTTATATAAAGGCAATGTTTACTTTGAATATGGTGCAAATGGCAAAGATATTGATATGGTTAGGGATTTCCATCTAGTGTTAGTTTACAAGTTATAGAATTTCCTTATGTCCTATGTCGGTCTTACTCTAGGGATTTGGGATGTGACAACTTCAATGAGATTGAATAAGTGGCATTAGCCATTGCGTGCGGGGAGTAACATATGTATATCAATTAAGATATTTTTCTTTAAAACTAGACACACTAGAGCATGGGAATTGAGCCAAGTAGTCTACAATAGTTATTTAGATGAGAATTACATTTTGCTTCTAAAAAAGCAGAAAAAAAAAAAAATACCCTACTAACTTGATCTATTTAACTCGTGAGTTAATAAGTTAGATTTATATGACCTTACTAAACGAGTTGCTAAAAGACTCTAACCCAACCCACCTTTGTAGTAGGTTAAATTTGTTTTAACAACTCTATTCTTTATCTAATATCCAAAACTTAATCTTTGCAAGATTTTTAAATTAGGTGAATTTTTTGTTGTAACGGTAAAAATGGTTGTACATGTGAAATTATTAATGGCACGCTTATAAGAAAACATATAATAATAACATATCAAAATATATTTATTATATGTCAATCTAAAACAAATTATTGTTTTATATTTCAACTCTAATATTTTTAAGATTTTATTTATGAACACAAATTTTTTTTTAAAAATATTAGTTCATTCTATCTACTTTTTATCTCTTAATAATCCCACGAAAAAATTAGTTTGTAAATGTATTAACTCACTCTCATACCTTTTTTTCTTTTTAATTTTTCAATAACTCTCAAATCCTTTCTCCAATTTTATAAATTAATTTTTAATGGATTATCAAAAAATAAAAAAAAGTAAAATGAATAATGAAAAAATACAAAATGTCCTTATAATTCATTAATAAAAGCATAAAATATTAGATTAAAATATAAATATAATAAATTATTGTCAATTGAAACACAGTCAACTCATTCTCACACATAATTACTATATATCTTTTTTTTAAATGTGTTGTATAGTAATTACAAATTACAACTACTTTTATAATTGTATCAAATTTTATATTTCAAATTAAATGCAAACTTTTATTAAATTCAGATAAGATTCAAACGATATATATATATATATATATCATATTTGGATTCAGAAATCTAAAATTTGAGCAATTACTTGCCCATGACCATTTTTATTCTGAAATTTGGATTTTTAAATTATTTGATAAAAATATGAGTAGATTTTTTTTTAACAATTCATAATAAAAAGTTAAATCTTCTAAAAATAATTTAATTGACTCAATAAAAAATTATATATATATATATATACACATTATAATAGCTAAAATTTTTTTTGAAAAAATATTATGTATTAGAAGATACTGTTTTGAACCCCCCTTTAATTAGCAAGCCCTTGCTTAGACAAGATGCAGAATAAGAATATAATCATCTTGAACTAGATAAGCCCTCTAGGAGCTCTGGTTAGAATGATCGTAGACTTAACACTTAAGTGAAATTTTGTTGGGGTAAATAACAAATTAAATTCCTATAATATGGCGTAAAATGAGTTCGTTATAGTACCACATAATCATTTTGCGTTATTTTCAGTTTTAACTGTAACAGAAATGGTCACCTTAATTTTATCATAACAACCATATATATCATAAGTTATAAAGATGATAAATGACATCACACTTTATATTATAAAATGATGAATTAAATTATAAAATGACATCACACTTTTGGATTTGAATTAATTGACAGTGGAATTTTACCACAGCGTTGATTGTTTAAGGAAGTATTAAAATATATTTTCTTTTATTTTTTGACATGAGGATAAGTAGTGTTCAAAAAAATTTAATTAATTTATCTCTCAATTTTATATAAAATAAATTATTCATGCCAAAACTAAAAAAATCACCAGCCTGATTTAGAAAATTAAATTAAAAAAATACTAGAGGCATAACTTCAATAAATATGCATTGTTATAATTTGAATTTGGTAAGATACGCTTAATTTTTATTTTCATTACTAAATCAACCTCTTCTGGTTTAAAGTAAAGGATTGATCTTTTTTAGGCAAGAATTTTTCTTTTATCTCAAAATTTTGGAGTAACTATCAATTTTGTCTTAGATATTTTTGTGTGTCAATTTATGATGTTAATCTTAAATGCCAACTTCATTAATTAAACTCTCAAATAAATCTTTATATTCTACGTCTATTTTTTTTTTACACATATAACATTTTAATTATGTCAAAAATAATAATAAAAAAACGACATGTGTCATAAATGGATTATAATATCTTAGCCCCATTATAATTTTGTGACCCAAACATGCTTTACATGTTTTAAGTGAGAAATATGCAAAATGCTCTACTTAGGAAAATGAGCCGAAGGCATTTGCCTAGGTCTATCTTCTAGACTAAGGCCATTACAGCCTTTTGGATTATGATATTTGATCCACTGGACTTAAGGTGATCATGATAGCCAGCCGTATACTAAAGGTAGAAAAGAAGTGTTTGTAATGATTTTATGAAAAAAGGAATGTGAGGTAGTCTCCAGAGTCTCTGCTGAGGCTGACTTGGATAAAAGACATTATGACTAAAGATGCGGCTAGATCACCTGCGATAACTGAAAAATCTTTAATTACTGTTTATTAATAAAATAATAATTTTTTTATTACAATATATTTTTATTAATTTAATATTAATAAAATATTATTATTATTTTTCTTTTACTGCAGAAAATCCAAATCCCAAAAGATGTTGTATCAATCAAGATGATATGAATATTGCACCCTCCTATTAGTAGGAGTGATCATGGGTTGGGTTGGGCTAAATTTTTTACCAACTCGAGACTCGGCTCAGTTTAGCACTGGGCAAATTTTTTTTTAGCCTAGGACCTGGCCTGGCCCGGGATAGACCGAAGTAGTGATCGAGCCGACCAAGTTAGGTCGAGTCTAGGTTGGGTTACTTTTTTTTTACTAAATATGAATTATTTTTTAAAAATAATTTTTTAAAAACAAAAAATCAATAAAAATAAGATTTTAAAGGAAATAAAATAAAATTAAAAAAATTTTAAATTTTGAAATGAAAAATAATAAAAAGTTGAAAAGAAATAGTATTTTAAAATTTATTTTAAATTAAATTAAAAATATATTATAAAAATTTTTAAAAAGTAAAAATAAATACCAGGCCTGGCCGGGCCAGGTCTAAGGCTATCCCCGAGACCCGGTCCGACTCGATCCTAGACCTAGATCGGCCTGACAAAATTTGCAAATTTTTTTATTTGACTCAATCATAACCTGCCCCGATGTGACCGGGTCAGATCGGGTTCACCGGGCCAACCAGGTCAATGATCACCCCTACCTACAAGTTGCTTCCAAGCTCCATATTGAAAGGGTTTTAGTATGTGAATGTGTTTTAAGTAGATATTTGAATTGTTTGGATACTATTTACATTAGGTGATTTTATTTTTCAACATTTGGTCCAAAAAAAACAACCCATGTGTGGTGAGTCTGCCTTAAAAGAGTCGAGAGTGGGTGCACTTGGTGCGTGGTTGGGGGGCCTTGTGGGTGCTTTCAAACCTCACATCGAAAGAATTTCAATATATGTGAATGTATTTAAGTAGACATTCGAGTTGTTTGGGCTGGTTTTACCCTTCAACCTTTGGTTTAAAAAAAAAAAACTGCACCAAAATCTATCTTCCTTTCCACCAAAATATTTATATTTTACAATTTTTAGCTTCATTCAAATCATTCAATACGAAAAAAAAAAAAAAAGGGCTAATCTTCACTTTGCAAGCTTATTCATTTAATCACCTCAAATTATTTTTTATTTTTTATATCAAACTAGTCAATTACTAATATATATATATATATATATATATATATACATATAATAGGGATGGATCTATAGGGGCATGGGGGATTGCCTCCTTAGATTTTTAAAATTTTAATTTTTATATATAATTTTATCTTATATTTTTTATTTAATTTTTAAATTTATAAGAGTTAGTCCCTTGGGTTCAACTATTTGATTTAAACACTTTCACTCCATTGAAATTAAATCCTAGATTTGTGTGTGTGTGTGTATATATATATATATATATATCAATCTATCTATCTATCTATGGGGTAATGTAAGTGTCATGTTTTGCAAAAATATAAAATATTATTTCATAGTACTATGAAACTCTAAACATTTATATTTCATTATATGTATATATAATTATAATTTTGCAATATAAGTATCGGGTTTTTAAATAAATATATTTGAGGTGATATAATGAGGATCCTAGTTTGCAAATAGACTTGATCATAACTTTAAAAAATATGTTCGACCTTGTAAGTCCATCCTAGAAAAAAAAAATCCTCAACAAAAGTGCCCAATTGAAAATATCCAATTTGTAAAATGGGCCAAATTCAATTTTTTTTTTTTTTAATTTTGGCCTAAGCTTGAATGAATAATTTTTTAATAAGTAAAAAGTTATTATTTAAGGAAAAACTTAGTGTAATGTGACATTTTGGTAAAAAAATAAAAATTATTTACAACTTCTCTATATATAATTTTACATATAACAATAATGATTATCTATGTTATTTATCTTAAATTTTAAGTAATAAATTGATTTAACCATAACTTATGAAAAAACTCGATTGACCCAACCCAAAAAATATAGTTAAAAGTCTGAATTAAAAAAATTAATTAAAATACAGGCTCAGGTTTTTTTTTTTTGTTTGAGTTCGAATTCAAACTTAATTTTTTAAAACACGACCCAATGATCAAATTTACATGCAAAGTGATAGAATGGAAATGTTTGCAAAATAAGTATATATATATATATATATATATATCTATTGTAATTACAATTTTAGGACAATTTTAGGTGATAAAAGTAGGGTGTTTGCAAAGTAAAGATGATAACTCAATGAAAATAGAGTATTTTCACACTTTATCATGGCGTAATCTTATTAGTTTGAGTTAAATTTTGAGTCATTTTTATTAGTTTAGGCATCTGAATTTGGGAGTATGGATTTATAATTGTCTGAGTTGATTTAATATTGTTTTAATGATTTGCATGTTTAAATCTTAGCAAATTGAAGTTCTTTATGTTGATTTGTTTTTATATTGCTTATGTCTTGGACAAACAAAAAGTTACATTAGGACAAAGTTATAAAGCTTGGACCTAAAAAAGACATAGTAGTTCAGTACATTTTATAGAGATTTGGCTCCTAGGCTGAGCCCATGAAGTTAGGCACTAAATTTACCCTGAATAATTTTTATTTTGTGGCACTTAGGGCTCAGATCATGAAGCTTAAGTGCCATTACGAGAAAAATTTAGAGGGTGACTTCATAATTGGACATTTTGGGCTAAGTAGAAAAAATAAAAGGTTTTTCAGAAGAGAGACTTTAGACAGAGAAATCAAGAAACAAACCAATTAAAGCGGCGAAAATGTTGTTTTCTTCTCTTCCTCTTCTACTTTACCTTGTTTTATGAGTTGAGCTTGATTGCACCTCTAAATATGATAGTCTAGTTTTTCTTTATCTATGATTATGACTATTTGTCATGTAAATTAATGATTATTATAATTTTTTCTAATTTCATTATTAATGAGTTTATTTAGTTAAATTTTACCTTATGCCCTTTTTGCTTATCCACTATATAGAGTTTATGTTGAGGATTCAGAAATTCTTAAAAGAAAAATCTAAATTTAGTCATAAAACTAAACATTGTTGGATTAATATTAATTAATTGATTGAATTAACTTAATTTGTCTTTAGGATAGATATATACTTATTGGACTAGCAAAGTTGTAATTACCGTACCTAATGCATTTCTTTAATTTGATTCTCATAAAAATATAAAAAATTAAATTGAGATGATAGGAATTATAAGGGATTAACAGATTCTTATAATAAAATTAGAGAATTAGACTAACTTATGAGTATTGAATTCAATGTATAAAAGTAACCATATTCAATTAAAATGTCAAATTAGACTATATTTTAGGAAATTTTTTTTATATATATACTCATATCTCTTAGTCTCACTTTCTTTATTCTTTTCATTAATTTGGTTGAGTTTTAATGTTAGTAATTTGCTTGAATAAAGTAGAGATAATAACATTAGTATTTAACAAAAGTTTTAGTTGGAGTTCTTATATGACAACATTCAATTTTTTTAATTACTATATTACTTGTTGATAATATATACTTGCCTTACCTTTTTTGTTGACATTGATTGATAAGAATGAAACAAGAAATTGTGAAATGTAAATGTTTATAGTTTCACAGTATTATAAAATAATATTTTACTTTTCTCAAAACATGATACTTTAATTGCAATAAAGAATAAATATATATTATTAATTGACTAGTTTTAATATGAAAAAAAAAATAAAAGAAATCATTTGAGATAATTAAATGAGGATGCTTGAAAAGTGAAATATTTTTAATTGAATAATTTGAATGAAAAGAAATTGTTAAATATAAATATGTATAACTTCAAAATATTATAAAATAATATTTGATTTTATTTTTTAGACAGGATACTTATATTGCAAGATGTGATTGTGATGATGATATTCGAGAATAAAAAAAGAATAGTACTTATATTATTGAGAAAATGAGCAAATTCAATAATATGTATATATATATATATATAGTTGTCAAAAAATTATATTTATAATTTAATAATAATATTATTAGAATAATATTTTAAAAATTAATTAAAATCAGTCATGTTTAATATAATTTTATATTATTACTTATTATTAATTTTTAAATAATTTCTAATTAATATACATCCCTATATATTTGTATGTATGTATTTGTGGGGAGTCCCCTCAATATTGAGGTGCCCGTAATGGAACTGTTAGATCATGTGATTTAGGTAAAAATAAAAATTTTTAAGTATCCTGATTAATAAAAAAAAGCAGCTTAAGATTTGCTTCATTTATCATTTTAAATATAGAAGTATGGTAAAAAAAAACAAAAAAAAGACCTTTCTCTTTTTTTTTTTTTAATTATTATTATCTTTTTAAACTTGAAAAGTGGTGAGTCATTAACTGGAGTTGAGTTGGCAACTGACCAAGCATATAGACAATCCACATCAGCATTTCAAAACTAGAGTTAATAGTCAACCTAACAACAGGAACTGGATTGAAAATTTTTAAAATAATAAAGACTGTTTTAAAAAAATTAAAATATAAAAGACTAATTCACAAATTTACGTAAAATATGGACACTAAATAATTAATTTTCCAAAATAAAATGAAACAAAACCCTATTAACATATTTCCATTCTCAATTGAAGCAATATTTGTTGAAAATTCAAAATAAAAGTTATATAGATGAATGCTTCTTTCAATTTTTAAAAATAAAATGTCATAATAATTATAGAAAATGATAACATTATATTTATTAATTATACATGAATCTTAAATATGTAAAATTCAAGAAATTATACGAGATCTGTTACCATAAACTTAATTAATTATATACAAAATCAGACATGTTTCTTCCAATTGGTAGACAGATCTTGACCCAGACAGGGGAAAAAAATTAATTGAAGAAAAAGAGACAGAGACAGTTTGCTTTTCCCTTTATGTCTAATGTCAACATAATCACGTGTTGACTTTATTTTAAACGATAATTTAAATCTCCATTTAAAATGAAAATTTAAAAAAAAGGTATAATTGAGTTTAGTGGCCTAACACAAAATAAATCTGCAAGCCTGCAACATCATCCTATCGTATAATGCAGGAGGAACAAAGGCACTAATTCTATATTTAGAAGCATTTTTTTTTAAAACAAAAAAAATTAAATCTCCAATAAAAGAAGATATGAGGGACACATTGCCTTCTTGGGTAATAAAGATGAAGGGATATTGAGGTCTCTGTTTCGGTCTATGGAACAACTGGAATAGAATACCAACGTGCCTGCAGCATCCACTTCTTGTGAGATATGCCAACAAAGCAAAGGAGTTTCAAAGTGTGACATTATCTGATACTGCTTGAAGGAATTCTGAATATTTATATATATAATGTCAATAACTAATTTGTGTTTCCTTCACATAACACATATTGTATAGCTTTATGAGGCAATGACTCAATTTAAGGTGATTTGCTATGTTTCTTATGTACAAAATGACATCAAATGGAGGAAAAGTCCCAATTGGTTAGATCACAAAAATTCACATTTACCTTTGCAAGCCATTCATTATTCATTTTAATGGCAACTAACAATAACATCTATATTTATTTGAATTTTTTTTTTAATTTTGGAGATATATAAATACAGAAAAATTACGTGGAATCTATTATTTTTTTTGTTTTTCAACACACTCTTTCTTTTCTTTTTATCTCTCTAAAACTTTACAAAAAATATTTACGACAAAAACTTTATAAATTCAACTAACATTAGGTATTAATAATACATGTGAGGGACCTTTTTTTTTTTTTTTTTTCTATTGCAAGTTTTGGAAATTAAGTGTGTATATATATATATAATAATTTTATGAGTATAATCACAGATATTGACAGTTACAAGGGTTTTGTTATGGATTGCTTTTGGACTTTAGTGCATATAGGTTATCATATCATCCTTGAACTCCAAGTATAAATGTGGGAAAGTTATGTATTAAAAAAGTGTTTAAGTAGTGTCCCAAAAATTATATATAGTAATCATTGATTAGTAAATCAATATAAATTGTGCTTATTGTCTAAGAACGCCTCATCACATTGACCAAAAAAAAAAATTTTAAGCCTATTTTAACTCATTCATCAAGCTCTTGATTTGGGACTAACGAGCAAAATATGACAAGAACAAATGTGTCCCCAACAAATGTAGGTAGTGGCAAGCCAGACAAGGATAGATAGACAGCTTCAAAAGCTGGCATGGGTGCAAGTTGGTACTAAGAAGAAAACTACACCCATGTATTCCGGAGAGAACCAAATTAAATGTTCACCAATGCTATATAATTAGGATATCTTTTAAGTTGTCATAGAAATATAAAGTTATGTTTAATTACAATAGATCGTTAGATTGAAATTTAATCATTCATATTTATAGATTAAAAATATAATAACAAGTGATTATATTAATTTAATATAAATATAAATTATTAAATTTTTATTTAATAATTCATTATGATCTAATATAATTTTATGTTCTTATCAAAATAAGAGAGAATTAAAATTGCTATACTATTAAACATTTCGCTTAATCAACGCAAAAGAATGCAAAAAAAAAATAAAATTACAATAATAATAATAAAGCTTTTTTATCCCTAATTTCTTCTAGCTTTTTGCATCTTCGTTACAAGAAAGAGGGCCTTAATATAAAAGGCCTGTGCTTTATAACTTTCTCACCTACTAGTTATCATATTCCATGAAGATTAGGTACCCCTTAATAAACCAATCCATTCATGCATTAAATTTAGTTTCCATTCTCAAATCCTTGTCCTATTATTTTCAAAGCCATTTCTCGCCCTTCATTTCCTAAGAGGTTTTTAAGGGATACCAACCATCCTCTCTTTTCCATCACTTCTCTATTTGATCTCACATTCCCTCAATAACCCATCAATAAAATTCTCGACTTTTCGAAAACCCATTTCTTCTTTTCTTTTCTCAGAGCTACCATCAGATAATAACAGAGGTTTCACTTATGTCACCATTTTTTTTTTCGAAGTCTCAGAATGACGACGAATGGAACCCAGAGACATTTGCTTAGCGTTCGATAAATCCTCTTCAGGTAAAAGTTTATTTTCTGGAATATGAAAGAGTGAAGACAAATTTGAAAGCTAAATGTTTCACATTATTGCGCTGTAGCATCGTTAGTGTATTCATTGTTGAGATACCAATCTTGATTCACAGGGAAAAAGAGGTTCCTAATTCACATGCTAGTGAAAACCTTAGCTAATACTCGACGCCCTTTTTAACTCCGTATATAACTCTCAATCTTACTATCCTATCACAGTACATCCATTTTCCGAACAAAATTCTTCTGGTTTCCGCTTTGCTTGCCCATTGTGTTGTGTGATTCTCAAACGGCGTAGGAGGAAGGTCTGGTGATTTCCACCATGGCAACCAAAATAAAAGGGATCTACAAAAGTTTCAAACTCATTTCCCAAATATTTGGTAAATTTTGCTTTCTTCGTACACCCACTTATCATTTCTGGCTTCTGCAATGTTTGAAAGGGACTGATAATCTGGGAATTGAATTCTTCTTGTAGTTGTGAAGGAGCGCGAGATGGAAATTGGGTACCCGACAGACGTTAAACATGTGGCTCACATCGGATGGGAAAGCCGACCTGGCTCTGGACCCAGTTGGGTATGTCATTCCATTTATCTTACTACGAATTCTTAAGGTAGACTTGTGTATCAAATTTAAACAGATTAAATCAATTATGTATATATTTATGAGCGTGTAATTAGGTGAGTCTAATTGAAAAGTGTATCTAGCATATCAGAAATGAAACCTGATCATCCTAACTTTGTTAGACAAGTCTATTCAAGAATCTCTCCGAACCCAGCTATCATTTTAATTGCCTTAATAGAAATTTTAAGCTAGGCTTCAAAGATAGATGGACTAAATTAATAACAAATAGATATACATGCACTTTAGTAGATTTCTTATTGAAAAGTGCATTAGACAGATACAGATGTAGTTTAGATATCTTTTATAGAGTTTTAGACAAATATATTGTCTTGTTTTACAGCTATGTTTCCTTTTAGATATCTTTTATAGAGTTTTAGACAAAAATATTGCCTTGTTTTACAGCTATGTTTCCTTTTACCTTACAAAAAAATATTTTTCAACATAATCTCGGTCTATTAAAAGATCAATAGATTAAATCAAATATATATAGACATGCATGCATGAGGCCAGTCTCATCAAAATGCGTATCAAAAGTGAAACTTGGTTGCTTATCTTTAATAGACGAGTCCATCCAAGAATATATACTTGCCCTGCGTCAGTATAGAAATTATATCGGAGATTTGGTTTATCAAAAATAAATAAATTAAATCACTCATAAATAAACACGTAATCATGAACTATATAATAGGCAGGCGTTAAAAACATATCTAACATGTTAAAAACAAAATTCAGTCTACTTATCTTCTGATAAACGAGTTGTAAATCTATCTAGGATGACGTGTTTCCTTTATTTCGTTTGTTGGATAATTTATGCAGATGAATGAATATAGAACAGCATCCAATTTTTCAACGTCCCTTGGTGATCACTTAGGGGAACGAGGAGATGCCAATTCTATGCCCATCACCTCGTGGTCCACCCATGGTATGCTTTGCTTCTCAATTGGCAACATTTCATCTCAATAGTTGACTGTAATTTTTTTCCTTTTAATTTTCCTTCGAAACGTAGTACCATTAAGTATTTGGTAATATCTTGTATTCTTGTGGGGAAATGTGCAGTCTTCTCCCTAACCTTGATAATACAAACAAGGGCCTTTCACGGGTCATCTAATTGAAAGGAGAAATTCATTTGATTATTGTGTGTTTAATTTATTTGAGATAAATCAGCGTGAGGCTTGGAATAAAGCTATCTTGATTCTTTGCCTCCATCATGGGAAGAGTTTGGCTGTTGTATCACGAGAAAACACATCCCCAAGAATCTTTTGGCTTTGGCTCCTCACTTTACAGTTTACATTATTTTAATTAAGGGGTCCACACTTCATGACTTTGATTTTATTATTTTCTTTTAAGATTCTATAATGCTTTTTAGGAACATGGTATGTTGGTATTTAGGTTGTCCATGTGATTAGTCTCATTTAAGGAAAAAGGATTCTCTCAGTGGGAGAGAGTGTGATAAGAGTCTTTCAGATTCACCACTTCTCTTTCTACTATCTTATCTCATTTCTTTCTTTTAAATTCACTGTCTCAATTTACCTTGAGATGGTCTGAACTCCTCATCAAAGTGACCAAATTAAACCTATAGTAAAACAAAATTGAGACCAAAATCATGCCAATTTAGAGAATCAGAAATGAAGCTGCTCTAAAACCATATGAATAGTTAGTTTAAGACTTGAGAATTTGGTAGAAATTGTAAGACTCTGTTCTTCTGTGTGAGTATTGATTAAGATGGAATCATCTTCATCTGTGTGTCTATATATATGTGTGTGTGTGTATATATATATATATATAAAGCATCAGATAACTTATACTAGTAGTTTAGGTATTTTCTTAATCATGAGTATATATTAGACATACCAAATGGCTTGGTTTACACTTGATCTTACACTTGAAATGCTTTATACTGGGAGTGGAGAACACTGCAATCATCATTTGCCAACTGGAATTATGCTCTTATTCTTGAGCTGCCTTTTGTTTTGGCACCTACTGTATTGGGCCATAGTTGGATATAGGTGATGTGATGTTTGGAGACAGTAATAGAAGCCTAGTGGTCTAAGCCAGGCTGGGCTGGATTGGGCTTGGGCTTTAATAGGCTTTTAGGTGTGAGGCTTAAGCCAAAATTTAGATTCTTAGTTATATAATATTCTATTTCACACTCATGGTCATCATACATGCGGTATTACATGACAAAATGTAGTTGATTTTCGTTATTTGTAAATATATGAGGTATCATGGTAAGCTAGATTTTATGGGGGTAGAGCATTCAACACGAACAAAAACATAAAGTCATGCTAGTAAAATGGCAGCCATTTTTTAAAGGAGTTTTTTTAGCCCAATCTCAAAACCATAATCATTCTCTACGCTTTAGAGTGATTTTCATTACTTTGTCTTTCACTAGCTCAAATGTATTAATTTACATTAGTTCTTCAGAATTGTCAACTGTACCAGTTGGAATTGTCTGAATTTGATATAGATCGCCATATAGTGCCATTTGATTGTTCGTATACTTCATTGTACTTTTTAATGGCGTTTCATTTACTACTTGTTCACTTTGAACAGATTTTGATGGGTCCACAAGAAGCGAACCAACATCAAACAACATTTCATCCTCAGAGCATCCTCATGCTTCTAAGAAGAACAAGCGCAGGAAGACCAAGTCACCCTCGTCTCCCAGGTCTTCATCTTCCTCAACAAGACGATCGAGAGCAGCAAAGCCAAATGTGATGTTTAGTGAAGCAACACCAACAAGACAAGTCTAGCAAGCGGGTTCAAAACAATGATGTTGGCGGAGAAAAAAAAAAATTGGTATAATGTAAGGATAAGGACAATATTTAAGTACAGTTTTTAGGTATTTGTTATTAGATTCTTCAATAAAAACATGACAAATAAGTTTTTTTTTTTAAGTTCACCGCTATTTTATTAAAAAACTCTAACAAATACCTAGAGAACTATCTCTAAATCTTGCTCTAATGTTAATTCCAGGATCCATAATCCTATCTGTTTACACTCAAGGGCAAGAAAGAATGCATAGGAGGCTGTGGAAATCGTTGATGAACTCTAGTAATATTTATTAGGAAAACCAACCTACTTTGGACAAGAGGCTGAGAGAAATAGTGCAAAAGTAAAGCTTGTTTTATATTCTAGGTGATTGGCATGTGCGAGTGTTTGTTTTACTGTTAATAATAGTATGCAGAACTTGGATTCTCAATACTTACATTGTCATGTTTGGCTTATCAAAATGTATAGTCTTGGAAAAAATATGGTAATAATCTATATGATCATTTCAATACTAATTGATGATTCCTTGAAGCTGCGGTCTCATTTTGACGTGTTTGTGTGTTGTATTGTAAATTTTCTTAGTTCAATGAATGACAATATTTCTACATATAGGGCATGGTAATTTGTCGTTAAGAGATGAATTTGGATTACAAAAAAAAATTTGTGGGTTCTGCTGCCGCATAGTAAATTTGCTGTGTGGCAACAGATTCGGATTCCTAAAAGATCCGTGCATTGGTATGCCAATTCATTTTGTATTTGTTGACACAATTATTCTTTTAATATTTCTAAATCATTCCGTTTTGGTAATTTGTGTTAGTGACCAAGACAAATAATTTGTAAACGATACATATTATCATATTTGAAAATTTTGCTCATTTTTTTAACACTGTACGTACTATAGAGTGCCAAATTAATATCATCATTTACTTTATGGCTTAATATTTATTTTTTTTATTACGGTACTTTTAAATTTTGTTTGAGTTACAACTTTAAGGGTGCCCCTCTTGTATATTGGCTCAAAATGTTTTAAAAAACAATTAAATCTATATTATTAAAATAATTATTTTTATGAATAGAGTTAAGATTTGATTACAATGTGGTAAAAATATTTATGTTTTGGATTTGAAATAAGAGGCTATTCTTACAAAGTAAGTGAACAAGTTCTCATAAAGTAAATCTCATCAAGAAAAAAAAGAATTTCCTAAATCTAATGACTATTTTCTTTTGCCAACTAAGGGAGCTAACCCTTTTGAATTATTAATTATTTTAAACTTAAAATCTTTACTTACAATATGTATTAAAATACACAATAGATAAGTGAACTATATTAAATTCTCTTAAAGTTGGCTAAAATTACACTTGACACTCTTGTTGTTTCAAAATTTTCATATCAGTGATCTGTTAAAATTTAATATATATTGTAAAAGCCTCTCATTTTATTTACTTTTTATCAGCTGAGTTTATTCCTTGAACAGTATGTATCATTCAAAATATAAAATTACAAAATCATCTTTACACTACCATATAAGGAAAAAAGAAGAAGAAAGTATCATATTAGAACTTAAAATCAACTCAGCTTCCATTACTATCATATTAAAATTAAAATCACAATATTATGTTGTGCATAAAGTTAACTTCACTGATAGAAACTAAACAATATAGTATGGGAGATGTTTCTGCAATATATATCAATTGTCAAGGGATTGAATGATATTTTTGAAATTAAAAGAATATCAAATATAATTAATCAAATCTTATGAAATATTAATGTAATTTACTCTAGTAAATATGTACTTTCGCAATTCTAGTTTTTGCTAATTTCCTTAATAATCATCCATTTTAGGATGAGATAAGAGCTTTCTTAAAGCCACAAGAAGGAAAGAGAAAGGTCAATATGTTAAATTCTGGGCAGATCCGGTAGGAATATAAAGATTTGAATGACCGTTGATCGTTGGGCCCGCCAAATAATGTTGGCTGACTCAGATGAGCTTTCAACTTCATACGATTTATTCTTTACTTTTGAAAAATATTTTTTTTATTTGTCATAAAATTATTATTTTAATTTTTAGTATTATAATATTTAAATTAATTTTTATTTATTAAAAAAATTTATTTTAATTTTTTACTTAAAAAATATATTTGATTTAGTCTTTTAAATTTAATATTTTTAAAGTTTGAAAGAGGAAATAAATTTTGTATTATTTTAAAAATTGAAAAATTAAACCTAACCTTTTTTAATAAGTAAAAGGCTATTTTAAATATTACAATAAATAAAGAATTAAAATAATAATTTTATAATAAATAAATAATAAAAAATATTTTTCTCATATATAATGTAACCAAACATGCATTTCTTCTGTTAAATTAAATATTTAGCTCTCTATAAAGCTTAATTTTATTTTGGTGCAAAATCTTTTCGGCTTTGAGTGTTTCTTATAGACTAATTAAGAGCTTTTAATAACTATAGCACATTCCCATCTATTGTTGTATTAAATTTTAAATTTGAGATATTTTATAAGTAAAATTTTTGTGCATTCTAAATTATGAATATATCAGTACATTCAATTATAATATAAAATATAATTGTAATATTATTATTTATTTAGTTAATATTATTACAATTATATTTTTATATTATAATTAAGTATATTAATGTATTTAAAATTATATGTACACAAAAGATAATGTTTATTTTATATTATTTTAAATCATTTAATTTATTATATATATATATATATATATATATATTATCTAATAATTAGTTATGATATTTTTTTTAAAATTTAAATGTAGTTCTTATCTCCCAATATTATGGTTTCATTATGGTAAGGACTATTGATAGGTGGCTAGGCCACTAGCTAAGGTTTAACACAATTATTGAGTGAGATAGATAAAATCTCTAAGATTCTATCACATATATTGCCCTTTATTGGTCAATAAATAATTCTGACATGTTTGTCACTTAACTCTTTCTTTCTCCGGTGTTCAAATCTTCTCATTGGGATTTTGCTATGGCTCGGTTTGTTCATCCAATAATATCTTTTGTTTTTGTTATGTTATTCTTGAATTTATTTTATTGAGTTTAATGCTTGTCTAGTATTATCTTGTGTGACTCAATTTATTTAAGATTTTATTTTTATATTTCTTAAAATTATTTAGTATGCTTATTTAATTCTTAAAATGGTATCAGAGCCAAGTTTTGCTCCGTCCAATATAATATTTAGTTTGATCTTCTTCTACCACTTACGTATCTAAATCTTATTCTACTTGATGAACCTTTTTTTTTTTTTTTTCCATAATTAATGTGTCTCCTTCGTTGGAGCAATATGGATATATTTGCTCGTATGTCTAAAAATTATACTTTCAAATAATATGGTTGAAACAAGACAATAATCTATATACAAGTGTCAAGCAGTACACATTGTTTTTGGTATTTTTACTCTGACACTTATGTTATATTTATAATTATTATAATAAATTATATATTATATATAAAAATTAATTAATAATATTATATTTATTATTTTATATATTTATTTTGATAAATTAATAATAAAGAATAGTATAACAATTTTATTAAACTATGATAATTTAATTTACTTGCCACCTTAAATTATAAATACAAGATAAATATATTTATTAGCATTTATGAGTCTTCTTTTCATTTTTACTGCCCATGTAAATGAGTTGCTTGACATTTTGTCCTAAAAAATAAAGAAACCTGTTCTACCATAAGTATGTACCTCATATGTATTTTTTTATAAAGTCTTCTTATACTATTGTATTGATATAGAACTGTACTAAAATTGCCTCACATAGTTACATATTTTGAGAATTTGTTTTCTTGATTTTATATTATGAGTATAGCATTTGTAAGTTGCAATACTGTGTTTGGTGTGTTATGATATATAAAAGTTATAATGTATAATTTAGATAAATAATATTAACATAATAATTAAACTTAACATATCTCTTTAATTAATTATTATTATAACTATGTTAATATTATTTAATTAAATTATACAATAAAATTTTTATATATCATAACACACACCAAACACAGTTGCACTAACAAAAGATGTACTCTTCGTATGACATCAAGAAAAAAATTCTCAAAATATGTGACTGTGTGAGTCAAATTAAGTTTTATATTAATACTATAGTATATCGAGACTTTTTAAAAAATACAATATATGAGGTACATATACATATGGTAGCACAAGTTTCTTTATTTTATAGGACAAACTGTCAAGTAACTCATTTACATAGACCGTAAAAATAAAAAGAGACTCATAAATACTAATAAATATATTTATCTTGTATTTATAATTTAAGGTGGCAAGTAAATTAAATTATCATATTTTAATAAAATTTTTATACTAATCTTTGTTATTAATTTATCAAAATAAATAAATAAAATAATAACTATAATATTAATAAGTAATTTTTATATATAATATATAATTTATTATAATTATATATATATATATATATATGTATATATATATTTATAGGGGATGCCCTATTTAAGTGTGTCGCTATCAGGTCGCATGATCTCGCAACCTGACAAAGTTTAAAAAAATTGGTTGTGGGCGTCAGAAAAAGTTGACAGGACAAGTAGATCGCGTTAATCTCCTTCACGCAATCTTAATTTTTTTTTTTTTTTAAATAACACTTCAAGCATCTTGGGTGAAAAATAAAGATGATACAGTGAAACAACCATTAAATACTCTAACAGAAGTGTCAAAGTAAGAAAAACCCATTATTTTTTCCTCGATGCGTGATTTATTATTAATTTTTTTGTTTGACCATTGGAATTGTTTTACTCATAACCAATGGTCAATTCATATAATATTAATGTTTTTGCAATTAACTTAAGGCACCAATTAATTATAAAAAATTAATTTTAGGTGCTATTTGATTGTAGAAAAATTAATTTGAGTGCCATTTAATTTAAAAAAAAAAATCATATTTGGTACCATTTAATTATAGTAAATTATTTTGGCATGATTTTAATTTTGTAAAGTCGTTTTGGGGTATCAATTAATTTGGAAAATTTGTTTTTGGTCTCATATAGTCATGGAAAATTATTTTTTGGTACCATTTAATTTTGACAAATTATTTTTTGCTATATTTATGTATATGGGATTCACTCTTTCCAAAGAGAATTTTAATTAGTCGACCATATAAGGATAAGTTGGTTAATTAATTAAACAATTCTCATAAAATAATAAAAAATTAGTGCATATACATGCTTAAATGTAGGGTTTAGATGTCAATTGATTAGCATAAATAGTTAGGGATTACGCACAACATCCCTACATAACTGATACAGGTATTCTTAGTTTGTTTTTACAAACACAGAGATCATATATAGAGTTAATGACATCAATTCAAATTAAATATATAAGATAACATATATTTACCTACATGGAGATATATATATATATATATATATATATATATTTATATCAATATATTTAATTAGGATGAAATTATAAATTACTTCATACTTTCTAAGTAGGCCACAAGCATTAGATTACCATGAATGCCTTATAAGTTTTATTATTAAAGGTACATAAATTAATTATATGTTAAAATCTATGCCTATATGTAGATTTAGTGAAATATAATTTATGTTTTGGTATGACTTATATTGGTGAAATTACATTTATATGTGATGATTAATCACTTTATTTTAAATTATGTGAGCATATATTAACCTATTGGATTTATTTGTAGCATCTTCTCTTGTCACATCTCTTATATTAGTAGATTTCGACAGTAAAATTATTTTGCATGGAAGCAACTATCGAGCTTGGAAAGAACATCCTCCTTCAATTAGGATGCCTTGACTTGGACTACGCCCTTCGTAAAGAGTAACCTCTATTGCCTACAAGTGCTAGTTCCCCAATGGAACAAGCGTTATATGAACATTGGGAGCGATTTAATTGCCTCAACTTGATGTTGATTAAACAACCTATAAAAAAAGCATTTGTGGGTCCATATCATACTATGCCAAGGTAAAGGATTACATAAAGGTCATTGATGAACAATTTGCTTCTTCAAATAAGTCACTTTGAAACACATTAATAACTTAATTATGTTCTTTGAAATTGATTGATACTAAAGGGGTGTGTCAACACATAATGTATATGTGAGATCGTGACTCAATTGATGTCTCTTGAGATAGAGATTTGTGACTCTTTCTTGGTGCAATTGATCCACAACTCATTACCTTCACAATATGAATCATTCAAGATATCTTGTAACACATATAAGGGAAAATGGATAGCAAATGAACTACTGGCCATGTGTGTGCGAGAGAAAAGTAAGCTTATTGTGGAGAGTGTTAGGGCTTTATTTATGGCTCATTTGGCAGCAAGCATTAAGAAAAAGGGCCATGAAAGAAAAAGCAAGATGAAAGGCATCCATCCTATTCGTCAAATTAACAAGGATGTTGCTAAATGCTTCTTTTGTGAAAAGAATAGGCATATGAGGAAGGATTGCCAGAAAATAAAGGCTTGATTTGAGAAGAAAGGTAAACTCCTATCTCATACGTGTTTTAAACCTAACTTAGTTTAGATTTATCATGACACTTGGTGGATATATTGGATCTACAATCCGCATTTCCAATGCCATGTCAACCAAAGAAAATTGAGCCCAAGTGAGCATGAAGTCTTTCTTGAATATCATATTAGCTCATGAGTTGAAGCAGTGAGGACATAAATGAAAATTTTAACTTTTGGTTATGTTTTGGATCTTGAACAAACATTTTATGTTTTAAGTATTGCTTGGAGTTAAATTTCAGTTTCTAGACTTATTCTATTAAGATTTTCATTAAACATATGTGGACCTTATTTTGATTTATCGAAAATTCAGTACCTATTGGAAAATTACTTTGATGGTTTATTCTATATTCATATTAGTTCAAATGTCTTTAATACCTTAATAGCTGTACATGAAAGTAATGATTTAAAACGTCATGTCATGAATGAAAGATCTTCTAGTTTGTGGCATAGGAGATTAGGATATATCTCCATGGAGAGAATTAAAAGGTTAGTGAGGGATGAGGTTCTTGCATCCCTAGACTTTACCGACTTTGATTCATGCGTAAACTGCATAAAAGGTAAGTAGACCAACATGTCATGTAAAGGGACTAAAAAAAGCTCAAAACTATTAGAAATAATACACACTAATATTTGCTTTGCCGATTTGAATTATAGTGGGCAAAAGTATTTAATTTCCTTTATTGATTATTACTCATGTTATATGTGCATCTACTTGCTTTATAATAAAAGTGAGGTACTTGATGCTTTTAAATTTTATAATAAAAAAAAGCACTCAAAACATATGTATACATTCTTAACATGGTTCCAACAAAGGTTGTTTCTAAAATACCCTTTGTAATATGGAAAGGTTAAAAACCTAGTTTAAATCATTTACGAGTGTGGGTCGGTCCTATGGAAGTAAAAAAGTATAATTTTCAAGACAAAAAGTTAGATCCAAGGACTATTATTGCATATTTTGTTGGCTATGCAAAAAAGTATAAGGGTTATAAATTTTATTATCCTAATTATACCACAAAGTTTGTAGAATTTAGGAATGCTAAATTTCTTATGAATAATGTTATTAATGGAAATGATCAAAGCTATAACAATGTCATTAAATATGATCATGTTTTAGAAATAACCCCCACTAATGATAATTGAATAATAGTTTATATTGAGGAAATAATTAATGAACATACTGAAATTCTGCAAGCCTTAAATGATCATGTTGGTAATTAGGAGAATCATGTGGATTCAATCATTGCTAATGAGACTCTTTAAATAATGGCAAAAATCCTCTTATTAAGCAACCTCAATATTTATAATAGGTTGAATTAAGGAAATTTATAAGGACAAGAAAGCTGACAATTCCTAATGATTGCGTGGTGCATTTGTTTAAGTCTGACTAAGATATAAATGTAAAGAATGACTCTGTTACATCTTCACAAGCAATGAGTAGTGATAATTCTAAATTGTGGCACAATGCAATGATAGATGAGATGGAAACTATGACAAATAATCATGTCTTGAATCTTGTAGAATCACCTAGTGGAGCAAAGGCCATTAGTTGTAAATGAGACTCCTTAGGTAACATTAAGCTATACAAATCAAGGTTAGTTGCCAAAGGTCACATACAAAAAAAGGGATTTAATTAAAGAGAGACATTTTCTTCTGTATCAAATTAAGAAGGATTCCTTTTGTATCATCATGGTATTGGTTACCCATTTTAACTTAGAAATACACCAAATTAATGTAAAAACGACATTCCTTAATGGTGACTTGAAGAAGTATATATATGAAATAACATGAAGGGTTCATTTCAAGTGGCAATAAGGATCTAGTATGCAAGGTTAAGAGGTCCATTTATGGACTCAAACAAGTATCATGACAATGATGTTTAAAATTCCATAATGTTATCATATCTTTCAATTTTGTTGAAATCATTATAGATCAATGTATATACCACAAGGTTAGTGGGAGCTAGATCATCTATTTAGTGTTGTATGTGGATGATATCCTACTTGCATCAAGTGACTTAGAGCTACTACATGAAGTGAAACAATTTTTGTCCAAAACTTTGATATGAAAAATATGGGCAAGACATCCTATATCATAGGCATAAGGATCCATAGATAGAACTTAAAGAAACTTTGGGACTATCACAGAAAATTTATATTAGTAAGATTTTTTATTGATTTAAGATAAAGGACTGTTCACGCAGTGTAAAGCTCAAAGTGAAAGAAGACAAACTAAGTTTTTTCCAATGCTTTAAAAAGATCTGGAAAGGAAAAAGATAGATAATGTTCATACGTCTTAGTGGTTGGAAGCCTCATATACCCCAGTTTATACAAGATCAAACAGACATATTTGTCACTAACCTCTTTCTTTCTTTGGTGTACAAATTTTTTTGTTGAAGTTATGCTATAGCTGGAGGTTTGTTGATCGAATAATTTCTTTTGTTTTCACTGTGTTATTCTTGAATTTTTTTTATTAAGTTTAATACTTGTTTAGCATTATCTTGTATAACTCAATTTTATTCAAGATCTTAATTTTGTATTTCTTGAAATTATTTAGTATGTGTATATATAACTCTTACACGTACTTGTTAACAAAAAGAAAAACTTACTATATAGAAATTGCTAACTTCATTGGCAGAAAATAAATTGAAAGAAAAACTTTTGTAAGATATATAAAATGTCAGGAGTCAAACGACATTTTAAAAACAAGAGAAATATAATGTATAATTTAAGTAACTGTCAAAAATTGACTAATTTACTCTAAATCTTGAAAACGAATAATTTAACTAATTAACAGAGCTAATTATCTGAGAATTTTGTTGTTTATAACAAAGTAACTGAAATATCTCCGTGTTCATATATACAAACAAGGAGAGTACATAACATGTGCATATCATTTAAATCATTAATTTTCTTCATTAATATTATGTTTTTTCGTTTTCATTCATCTTCAGCACTTGACGTTGCAGACTTACGTCAGGTTGATAATGTTATCCTGAAATTAATGACATCGTTTCTGTGTTGTTTTTATTTACTTTCTGAATATATATAATTATCTGCATCGAATTAATGAGGAAAAATGGAGAAGGGTGTAAAAATTTATTTTGAAGCACCTACTCGACTTACAAAGTTGGCCCAGATTATTACTCCCGTATTCAAAGAACTATTCAATACCCAATTACAAATACAATTGTCATAAATTTGAGTGCCAGAGGATAGTTCAATGGAATATAAATGCATAACTACATTATTCAATTTAACTTGGAAAAAAACTAATATATATATATATATATATATATATATAGAGAGAGAGAGAGAGAGAGAGAGAGAGAGAGAGAGAGAGAGACACACACACACACACACACACACACACTCATTTCCTTAACGAGTCACTACTCAAGGATTGTCTCTCTCTATAGCAAATCCCATTAAATTGCATGCATGATCAATGCATGGAATCGTAACTAATGTTCGAAAGGACATATTGTTCGTAGAGAACTAACAGGCATATATAGAGAGAACAATAATGCTTGAAGAAAATTGTAACGATGAACTATATGGTTTTAAGTACAGTGCATTTGTTTAGAAACTATAGAAAAGATTCTTGTTCTCAATAATTGTCCTGCCAATGCTTGCTCATCATACATATATATCTATTTAGGTTTCTACAATATTCCAATAGTCATCACCACCAAACTTGACATTGAAGATACATATTTTGGTTGGCTAAAAAATAAGTCAGAGGGCATTTAAGTAGTTGAAGTATATATGAACTGTGAGAAAATATTTAAACTATTCAATCCAAATTGAACCATTGAACACGAAAGAAAATGGTAGCAATATTTTGGTTAAGTTCTTAGTAGAATGACTAGATAGCCCAGATAGTGTTACATCTTAACAACGTAAACGGTAAACCGTTTGGTAGCAGGAACTAGCTAGCTTTACTGTAAATACAAACATCCAAGATTATTGGGAATAATATTGCACGTAACATAACCCTATAACTATAGTATAATTATAATTTTGATATACGAACTTTGAACTATGACACTTTTTCTCTCTAAGCTATCATAAAAGTGAATATATTAATTAAATTAACCTATAAGTTTGTCACATAATACCATAAAGAAAAATTTTGAAAGATATATTACAGAAACATATATAAAGTAGCCTTTAAAATTTTAGTCATAAATTTAACGACTAATCTTTAACTATCTTCAACTTAATTATTATTATTGTTTTAGTCTTAAATTTAGCAAGAAAGACAAAAGTAAAAGTTATACTTATTATATTAAATACATACAGTTAACCATGACAATATCTAAATATTTTTAGTCAATAATAAAATAACAATGTTTATAAATAAATGCATATATGTCAATTAATATTAAAGTTTTCAAACTCTTTTAGTTTTAGCCAATAATAAAATAAAAAGGTTGTTAAATAGATATTTGTATATTAATTAATATTGTGAAAGTAATATTATATATATATATATATATATATATATATATATAGCATTAATTAGACATACACGGGAAAAAACTCATAAATGTGAAAAAGAAATCATAGCACTATTCATCTCCTGTTGCTCTAATTTGGATTCTGTGCCTTTGATGAAATTTAAAGCATTTGGGGTATTTGCACTATTTTATTCTATTTTTTATATTAATTTTTTATAGAAAAAAAGATGTCTTCGGGATAACTAAATGTACTAAATTCGTTAAATCTCAAATACAAGGAATCCAAATTATTCCTGCTCACTGTTCTTATAAGATTACTAAGCACCTCCCACCACTGCTGCCTCACTATTCATCACTTTATCTTTCCCTCCTCTACTCTTCGACTGATTCAACTATCGTGCTTCTAACAGAGTTAGTCCCTTTTCACTGATTCAACAAGATTTGTTTTTCTCTAAAGATTGTATATATCTAATTTTAACATAATACTTATTAAAATACATTAATTAATTTAATTTTTCACTAACACTCATAAATATTATTTATCTAAAAATGTATAAATATATATATATATAAATAAACTAAATTTATCAAAAGTTTACATAACACGGGGGATAAATAAAGTAGTTATTTAATTAATTAATGGGTAGAACTTCCAATAAATGATGAGCTCGCCTTCAACACAGCCTGCCAGTGCAATTGACTCAAGTAGGGGCGAAATCAAATGATCCCTCACCTCACCTAAAGAGAATCCTATGCACTATATTTTGCCTACTATAAATTGCTTTATATATATATATATATATATATATATATAAAACACAAACACACATGTCGACCTGATAGCTTAGTAGAAGATTGTAATGATGAATGTGAGTAAATGATCGGAAAATATAGTCACTTGAGGGTTTACCTATTGAAAGATGAGATGCCCAAAAAAGATCTCTTTGAGATTCATAAGGACATATTTGACAGACATACTCATCCTGCTCCAGTTCGCGATTCCCTTCCATTCTTTTCTCCAATTTTTTTTTCAGTTAAATTGAAGTCGTCCATTTCTCATACAGCTATAATTTAACTGAAAATAATTATTTGAGAAAGTGACGGGAGGAGATTCGAATGGTCCTGCTCCGAGCTGAAATGGTATTAATTTAACAACTAGATTTAGCTATAATATTTTATATTTTTGTATCAAATTTTTAATTAATACATGACACGTGTTATAATTAATTACTAATAAAATAATAAATATATATGAGTCATATTTTAATTGAAGAATAATATATTAAAAATATAAATAATTGTATATAGATTTTTTCTTTAATTTAATTATGCCTTCCACTTGTTCATATCATATATCATATATATTTGTTATATATGATTTCCACGACATAAAAGATAGTGAACGAAAAGAAAGAAAAAAACAAAGAATTTGGGTTGAACTTACGTATATTAAGCTTTCTTAGACCTAAGAAAATTAGGTCAAATGATTAAAAAGAATTTACTTTATTAATTTGGGTTTCATTCTTTGGAGAGATTTTTGAAAGTAACATTTAAATTGATCTGAAAATGTATTCCATGAATAATGTTCAAAGAGGATATTTTAATCTTCAAAAATATCATTATCGGCAATAAAATAACTCACAAACTGTTATGCTAACCATATATTAGTTTATAGTTGTATTTGTATTAAGATTTTAAATATAAATTATAATAATATATGTCCGGTTCTTATTCTCATTTTATCTTTTAATAGTTGGTGGAAACAATGGTGAATCACTTTTTAATTGTTGAATAAAATTGTTATACACAAAATAGATTTCAAATATAAAACAAACTAACAAATGCCTGAGAATACACGCACGACTGCAAGAAATTTCAAAATTATGAAATTAGATCTAACAAGTGGTAAATATGTATAAATTAAGAAACACCACGAAAATTAAAGGATGCCTCACATTTTAAATTCTGAAAACTATCACTTACAAAGTAATTAATATTCCAAAGTACATGTGATCATTTTCAAAATGCGAATACTGCTTTAGGGATTTTCAGTTTCACTGTTTGTCATAACATCTTTTAGAAAGTCATTCTGATAAGTTAGAGCTATAGTTATCAAACTCGTGAGTTTATTATTTAAATTTACGATTATACATAAGAAAAATGAATCAACTCGTTGTGAACTTGGATTTAATATAAATTCTGATAAACTTACAAGTTAACTTATCAAATCTACCGAGTTTACGATTTTAATATATCAACTAGTTTATAAAATCAACAATATAATAATATCAACTCAAAACTAAATAAGATATAGACAATCTTTTTTTTCATGAAGTCTTTGCAATTTATTTTATTACAAATTTGAATATGCATAAAAAATAATAAAATTACATTTAATATGTACTTATTAAATAAAATAAAATAAATACATTTAATTAGTTATATTGAATAATTATTTATATATGACCATCTTAAAATATTCATATTGAATATTACATATTATGAAATATAAATAACTTTTGTTTGATTAAATATAATTTAAATTACATTTAGATAATTTTTAATGTATATAGTATTTAAACTATAAAATTACATATTTTGATAACTATTTATTAATTGAGTCAAACTCTTATAAATTTACATTACAAGTCTACATTACGAGTTTATCTAAACTTACGATTTTAACAGCCTTGGTTAGAGCAATAACATTAGAGCTTGTAAAGTTGCCATCCTTTCTTTGTTAAAATGCATTGAATCTTGTACTGCACTATAAGCTTTTGAAAAGTTAAAATATTTACATTTGAAGATGTTATATTATATAATTGAAGATATATGAAAGGTTTATTGGGCGCCAATGGACTGCCAAATTGAAGCAAGCAAGATAGGCGATATGATCTCGATGAGTATTTGATTATTTAATCCAATCATGATGGTTGATTTTATGTTTGTGATTTAAGTTTACATGAAAATGTATTTTTCTTATTAAAAATGAATTGCATCAAAATGTATCAATACTTAAGGAAGATTAATTACACGATATTTATTCACACGCAAATTAAAATTATAAACTTTATGACTCTTACATAAATTGTTTTTATTGATTACACCACTTTGACTATATTATTAAATTTATCTGCATTCGAAAGCATGGATGAAAACATTTTTTCATCTCAGTTACAAATTAAATAAATTGAGTTAATTAACTTCTCTTATCTTATCGATTTTACCCTTAGTTTTTTGTAGAATTAATTCCACAATAATTTTTTGTAAAAAAAGCATGTAGAATATAATAAACAAATTTATGAAAAAGTACATTGTGTTTAATTTTATATGGATGAAGTGAAAAAACTATACGTATACTTTAAAATATTTTTAATTATATTTTTTTCACACAGTAACAAAAATAAATTTATAATATTCAACTTATTTAAACTTAAAAAAGTATATATATTCATGTAAAATAAAAAAAATAAAGTAAAACTTTTTATGTACTCACAATTTTAAATACATTAGTGCACTTAGTTATAATAATATCAATTTAAAAATAATAATATGATAATTATATCCTTACATTATAATTGGATGTAATAATACACTTAAAATTGTGAGTGTACCAAATATGACATCAAAAAATAATTGTTACATATATATATATATATATATATATATATATAATAACAGACATCTCTGATTTTATATCAAATATATGTATCATAAATATGATGATATTTTACATTATGTCAATTCATATTATAGTATACAAAATATCATAATATGCGGGCTAACAATAAATACCAGGTGCATATTGTTTAAGTACTACGCGAAAGAAGACTTATAGGTTGAAATAATTACATAGTCTTTCTCATATTAATTTTAATTATTTGGACTATCAAATCAATATTTTACCATAGACTAGAAATCCCTCATTAAGTAAAAGAGTATATGTACTTATCCTCAAATTGATGACCTTGACAAAAACAAAGTACTTAACTACGTACTATTAAGAAGGTTGTTACTAGTACATGCACTTATATACGTCCAAGGAAAACAATATACATATACCACTGAATAAATTATAGTACATTCCTTTAAGATTTGGCTAACTTACTTTAAATACTTTCCTGTTTTCAAAATTTTGTTAATCTCTCATACGTATACAAAAACATCCACTCTGATATATCTATTGTCAAAGAAGTTAACTTTTTGCATAACATGAGCTAGTAAAATTTTTTCCTCAAAATAACAGTAAGGATAATTAAAAATCTTATTTTTACTGACAAAAAAATGAAGTTGAGTATATTTACTCTTAAAACAAAAGAGATATTAGATGTAATTTAGCTAAACTTCACAATATTAATATAATTTACTCTATACATTGTATATAATAACTATGTACGGACTCCATACCTGGTCGAATTGCTCCAAGAAAACATTGAAATAATTTGAATATAATTTGTGTCACATGTAAGACTAAACTCTATATTTACTAAAGCTATAATTTTTCATCTACTTTGCTATTACTTTCATTGCTTAATAAGTACTTTCTGATCAGCATAATAAATATGAGACACAGTATCGTTTACAGCCTTAAGAAGATGAGGGAAAATAAAACATTAGTTTAGAACAAAGCATGAGAAGCACTAAATTAATTTTTTTATTTGTATAAAATAAATAATCAATTATTCTTAGTTATACCACAAATTCTTTTCTTATTATTCTCACTCGTAATCAAGTGTTTAATGTTGTAACGTCTATCATTTGTTTTGCATGTGTGTGTGGAAAATAGGACTAGGAAAGCCTTGTGAACATAAGTTATACGAATAAAGTTATAATATCTACTTTGAGACTGTAACCCCAAAAATTAAAAGAAAAATTAAAAAATGAATTTCCTTAATGACAGAGTACTCCTACCTGTGAAAAGATAAAGTGCTTTATAACATCACACCGTACATACCACATAGCAAGTTGAATATGAATTACTGTCAATATACATATCAAAGTGTGAGTCTCTACCAAAAATATTTACCACAGTATTATTATCATATACATTTTAATAAATGAATAATTTCTTATAAAATTTAAAATTCAACTCAACTATATTGAAAACTAAATTACGTTATTTATATAAAATAAATAAATTAAATTATGTGACAACATATAAATAATAACAATATTACATGTTAAAAATTATTTACTGAGTGGCAGTACAAATGGTGCATGAGTCTATCAACTCGTTCTCTTGGATGAGTTCTAAAACTTTTAATGCCATTGTCTCCGAATTATCTCCCCTCTCTCTCTCTCTCTCGCATTTATGCCAATTCGTCCCTCCATAAATGCTATTACACCCTCTCAATACCATCTGCAATAACTCCTCACTACCGCATCCTCTTCTCCTTCCTCATCGCCTCCTGTTTTTCTTCGTCCTTCTCTCTCTCTCTCTCTCTCTTCTTCAACACCACCAGCTTCCACTGAAAGTTGAAACCCCATGTTATAATTAACACTATAAGGTCTCAATCACAGATTCACAACAGGTTCCCTAATTCCCACACGCCAACAGTTTCCCTCCTGGCATCCTCCTCCTCCATCTTCTTCTTCTACCCTACAATGTCTTTTTTGTTTGCATGTTCATTTTCCACACTTTGACTTCCTTCCTTAATCCATTTTCTCCGTTACTCCTGTTCCCTATAGAAGAGAGAGTAGGACAGAGAGAAAGAAGGGTTACAATATTCAGGAGCGTTAAAATCTCTGTGCGTCAACCATTTCACACAATGTCAACCCTATTTTCCTTTTGTCTTTTCTGATTCCGTGCCCCTCTTGGGTTTTGCAAGACCTGCACGTAAACAGAGAGAGAAAGTATTAAGGGCTAAGGACAAAAACAAAACCCCCCAAAAGTCTCTAATGCCCCTTTTACAACTAAGAAACCAACTTCTTGCTCAAAGTGATCTCTCTGGCTGATCCAGAGAATCTTGAAACAAACTCTCCACAAAATGCCAGTCCATCTCAGTATTAATATCTTCAGTGACATAGCCATTTTAAACTGAGAGAGAAGAAAGGAGGAAAATGCTCCCTAATTGCAATTGCATGCCTCAGAATTTCAAGCAAAGAAAGCGGATCATGCTGTATTGTATTTTTACCAGCGATCATCATTAAGGCTAATCAATCTTCGATATTCAGGTGAGCTCTTCTTTTCTTTCTTGCTTTTCCCCCTAATAAAACAGATAAGGGTACATTTCTGTACGGAGATTTTAAGCTTTGCAAAGTTAGTAAAACAGAAATTAATATTTGAATGGACACAAAAACTAATATTCTCATCTGTGGCTTTTATGTGGGATTTTTTTTTTCTTGGAGAAAACTCTTACAATGGTTGTTATCATGTATAAAACTTCACTGAAGCGATATTTTCTCTTTTTCTACTGTAATGGTAAAATAACTAAGGTTTAAATAAAGAAAACTGAGGGTTTTCTTTTGAGGAGGAAAAGGGGGAGATTCCTAAATATGGGTCCACTTACAGTGTAAGCTTTTCTTGCCCTACAATAAGAAATCATCTTGTGTTTTAGATTTCTTTAGTACCCCTTCCCAATTCCATATCCTCCCTTTTTATTTCATCTTTTAATTTATTCTTCTCCTTGTTCTGCTTCTACGTAGTGTTTTTTGACTACATTCCTGTGTTTGGCAGATTGGAAAGAACAGACCGTAGCTTCTAAAATTTAGGGATTTGTGTCACAATGTTTCAACAGCCAAACATGTTTCATCCTCACATGCTAGATATGTCCCACAAGACCTCTTCCGACAGTGATCCAGTGGGAAGGACGACCAAGGACGATGATTACGAGACCAAATCGGTCACTGAGACAACCATGGAAACTCCTTCAGGTGACGACCAAGACCCCAACCAACGTCCCAAAAAGAAGCGCTACCACCGCCACACCCAACGCCAAATACAAGAGATGGAAGCGTACGTATTTGACATCGACTGAAACTTGAATTAAAATCCTTCAATCTTAAGAACAAGTATAATGATGATAATATTGAGCCAAAGTTTATTAGTGATTATGATTTTCTTGCTTAGTTGCTTATATATATTTGTGTTTTTTCTATTGTGAAATTTGTTCCTCAGCTTCTTCAAGGAGTGTCCTCACCCAGATGACAAACAAAGGAAAGAGCTAAGCCGTGAGCTGGGTTTAGAGCCCTTGCAAGTCAAGTTTTGGTTCCAAAACAAGCGAACCCAAATGAAGGTAAAGTAGAAATTCTGTCATTTTTCCAATTACATTGAAGTTTTACTTCAGAGAGTTGCTATGAAAAGCTCGATCTCTTATGAGGCTTAGCTTTACATAGCAGCACCATTTGGCTTAAATCAAATTCAAGAGCTGCACCATTTAATGATTATTGTTTTTCTTGGTTGCGCATTGTAGGCACAACATGAACGCCATGAGAATGCTATTTTGAAGGCTGAGAATGAAAAGCTTCGTGCTGAGAACAATAGGTACAAGGAAGCCCTCAGTAACGCTACATGCCCTAACTGTGGAGGCCCTGCAGCTCTTGGTGAAATGTCCTTTGACGAGCAGCACCTCAGGATTGAGAATGCTCGACTAAGAGAAGAGGTATCTAACAATGTAGTCTTCGAAAAATACATGTTTCATCAATTTAGTCTTTTATCAATTATTAATTTTATTACAATTGATTTTTGGACCAAGATCTTACTTTTTTTTTACTTTTTCTACTTAATCAGATAGATAGGATATCAGGAATTGCAGCCAAATACGTTGGAAAGCCAGTGACATCCTTTTCTCACCTTTCATCTCACGTGCCTTCACGCTCGCTTGAGGATCTTGGAGTTGGTAGTAACTTTGGGTCACAGTCAGGGATGGTAGGGGAAATGTACTGTGGAAGTAGTAGTGACCTTATTAGGTCACTCCCAGTGCCTTCTGAAGCTGACAAGCCCATGATTGTGGAGCTTGCTGTTGCAGCAATGGAAGAACTCACTAGAATGGCTCAGGCTGGAGACCCCCTGTGGGTTGTCTCTGGTGACCACTCTAGTACTCATGAGATTCTGAATGAAGATGAATACATAAGGACTTTTCCTAGGGGCATAGGTCCTAAACCCTTGGGGTTAAGATCTGAAGCCTCAAGGGAATCCACTGTGGTTATCATGAACCATATTAACCTTGTTGAGATTCTCATGGACGTGGTAATTATGTGTTCCTTTTCACAACAATATTTCACATTTTTAATTACATATATATTTGTTCATACTAAGCACGACATCATTCTTTGAAGGTTATATTAGCATGTTATTCCTTCCAATTTATCTATTATATTGGTTTACTCTCTTAGTTTGTTCAATAACAAATTAGTTCTTACCAATTCGTATCAAATGTGTCACAAAGTATCAAACTCTATTTAGACCATGTACTAATATGACATCCTATCTCTGCGTCAATCAGTGGATGGATTTGATGATTTAAAAGACATATTATAGTATAATATGAATTAGAAGTCAAATCGCGGATCAATTTGACACGAAATATATCCATGTTAACGTCAATGATTCCCAGACGTTAGGCTATATATAAATATGTCTCTTTGAATTGATATTTTGTGGGTGTCAGAATCAATGGTCAACAGTGTTTTGCGGTATTGTTTCAAGAGCGATGACACTTGAAGTCCTATCAACTGGAGTGGCAGGAAACTATAACGGAGCTTTGCAAGTGGTAATCTAATTAGGATTTTTTTTTCTCATCCTTTTTTTCTGAGGATCGAAATTTAACAGACAAGAAACATTAATATTTAATTTCATCTAACAATTTGGTTGTTACGTTCTTACAGATGTCGGCCGAGTTCCAAGTCCCTTCACCTCTGGTTCCCACACGGGAGAACTACTTCGTAAGGTACTGTAAGCAGCACCCAGATGGGACATGGGCAGTGGTCGATGTTTCCTTGGACAACCTGCGACCTAATGCTTTATCTAGAAGCCGAAGAAGGCCTTCTGGTTGTGTGATTCAAGAACTGCCAAATGGGTACTCCAAGGTGACATTTCAAACTGCTACATGTATATTAATTATTATCCCCAGAGATTTTAAGAATTCTTCACCAAATTATCTGTTTCTTTTTCTATGTATGATATATGCCTCTCAGGTTACTTGGATTGAACATGTAGAAGTGGATGATAGAGCTGTGCACAATATATATAGACCTCTAGTCAATTCAGGCCTTGCCTTTGGAGCTAAACGTTGGGTGGCTACATTAGATAGACAATGTGAACGTCTTGCTAGTTCCATGGCCTGCAACATACCTGCAGGAGACCTTTGTGGTATAACACATCTCGTCAATGCATCCATGAAACTTATGTGCCATTTAATTTTCAAAATGTCTTAATATATTTTCATTCTCATTTTCAGTCCTAGCATTTAAAAATCCATCTAATTTAGTTCTTCTGTTAGTAAATCCTTAACTTGGCTAATAGATTGAGTGACATTTAACAATGCCTCGTCAGAGAAAAGATGCAATTTGCAGAAATGATAATGAAAATATATCAGGGATGAAACTTGAAAATGAAAGATCCTCTTTGGTCTTCTTATTTCAGAGAAACAAACATATAAGAAACTTAAGTTTGATACTTGATTATCTATTTATGGTAAACTATATGACTATAGTACTAATCTATCATCGATCATCAGTGATAACAAGTGCTGAGGGAAGGAAGAGCATGCTGAAGCTAGCAGAGAGGATGGTGATGAGCTTTTGTACTGGTGTTGGGGCTTCCACAGCACATGCATGGACAACACTGTCAGCAACAGGGTGCGATGATGTGAGGGTGATGACCCGAAAGAGCATGGATGATCCAGGCAGGCCTCCTGGTATTGTTCTCAGTGCTGCTACTTCCTTCTGGCTTCCAGTTCCTCCAAACAAGGTCTTCAATTTCCTCCGAGATGAAAATTCCAGAAGTGAGGTACTAAATTAACTTGTTATGCAGTTTCATTATTGCAATTCCATCATGAGAATTAGTAGCAGTTTCTTTAGATATATTAGTGCCAGTTTTGGTTCCTAGCTAGCTATGGTTCGTGCTTAATGTAGACTAAGAGATTTCGTTGAATGTTACAGTGGGATATTTTATCCAATGGGGGTCTCGTCCAAGAAATGGCACACATAGCAAATGGTCGTGATCCAGGCAACTGTGTCTCTCTACTTCGTGTCAATGTAAGTAGTTTTCAATTCAATTGTAAAAGAGGCATAAATTTATTAGTATGTGGAAAGTTGATTCTTCTCTAAAGTTCTTGTATGTCTCATCGTTATATATATATATATAAATGGTTGCAGAGTGCAAATTCAAGCCAAAGCAACATGCTGATACTGCAGGAGAGCTGCACAGACTCAACAGGATCATATGTGATATATGCTCCTGTTGATATAGTGGCCATGAACGTAGTCCTAGGAGGAGGGGACCCTGACTACGTTGCCCTCTTGCCCTCTGGTTTCGCCATTCTTCCTGATGGCTCTTCACTCAACATCAATGGAGGAGGAGGGCCTATTCTAGACGTTGGATCTGGAGGGTCTCTTCTCACTGTTGCCTTCCAAATCTTAGTTGACTCAGTCCCAACTGCTAAACTCTCTCTGGGCTCAGTCGCCACTGTCAACAGCTTGATTAAGTGCACAGTTGAAAGGATCAAAGCTGCAGTCATGTGTGACACCACATAACTGGACGACCTTCCTTCAACGTATGGTATGAAAATCTTAAAACCATATCACATTATACTCATATATCTACTTTTCTATGGATTTAAGGGGCACGTGGTGGCCACCTTTGTATTTTTTAATTTCTATATATAATTTTATTTTATTTTATTGATTTGGTCTCTTAATTGATAAAATTTCATCGTCCTCATCCTCGTATGGTAAGAAATCATCTCCTTTAGTCTAAATCCTATATCCGAAGATTTTTGGCCCCTTGAAAACATATTCTATATCCATCTCTGATTATAACTCCACGTTGGATATTTATACAAAAAATTCCTATATTGCATCTAAGGATTTTTTTTTTTTTCTTTTTCCATATGACTTTGCACTGGTAGCTTCACAAGCTGAGTGAAGTTAATTTGCATTAAATTTAACATATAGTTTATGCTAAAAGGACCTTAGATAACTAGATCTAGTTAACTATAAAATAAGATGAACATATTAAAATGAACCCAATTAAAATCATTATGGGATCTACGTGTTTACTTAGTAATTAATTTAGTATACTATTTAGCTACATGTTCACAATGCATATATATACTTTTAACTATTTTGTTTTACTCCTTGATCATTGTTAAAGCAACGACAGAGAAGTAAGAAAAGCTGGGAGAGGAGGGGGACGAAGTCAATGAACGCACCTTGGAGTATTTTTTTGAAGATGAAGCCAGAAACTAACATCGCATCTTGGAAGGATATCGGGTTCGGGTATTGACTTCCCTGAATTGAAGATCCAGAGTAGTTTGATTAATTAGTTATTTAGGCCTTAATATGTAACTTAATTAGAGAATAACTCCAAATATTACCAGCTTCTCTGTCTTTAATTATTAATTTAGCCTTGACTTTTAACCTAGTTTGTGCTGCAAAACTTTTGGGAAAAACCATGTTCTTAGTAATCTGTGTTTTCTTAAGTGTGGACTTCTTTTTCTAGCACAATCCAACTTTGTCAGTGCCGAAACTAACATTTGGGTTCTTATTATACATAAACTCACTTACTGCATGACCTTCTATATATATATATAGACAGAACTCTATTGTAAGAACTGAAAATGCCTTACTTTTTGGGACTAAATTTACTTATTGCGCGCGGTAAACGAATTCAAGTTGGCTAAATTTGAAGTTATTACAAGGTTTTGGTAAAGACAAATACAACTATAGAGAGATTATGTAAATTAATAAATAGCATTCTTCTATAATCTACATTTAATTTCTAGTTAACAAATAACACAACTAGAAGCATATATTGTAAACAGTGAGTGACTTTCTCTACTTTTCTTTCCTTTCTTTTTTTTCGAAATTATAATCTGGCACTTCTCTCTTATGGTCGAAAAATGTTGGCAAAGACACAAATAAGCGTTTTCTTTTTGTAATGTATAAATATTTTATATACAAATCCAGTTTCTGCTGGTTGTGAAATTTACATATATGTAGATATATATCTTCTAAATAAATTGTACCTCAAACATAATATGTGCCTTTCCTGTATGTACGAGAACAATTATATTTTTCAAACGAAAACACATTTGTTTCACTAAGTAAACTTAGATTGCTCTTATGTAACTAAAAATTATCACCTTCTTAAACAACTATTATATAATGAGAAACATTTTTAATAGCCACTTTTATAGGTAAGCAAAATCAATGTGTAACAATCAAGCACATATACATGTCAAAATTAAGAGTTACTCTACTGTTACCAACATGTATATAAATTTATTATGTGTTTAGTTAACCTACTCATTTTTAGGAAGCATATATTTAGTCGTTTAAGCCCCTTTTGTAATACCCAAAAAATGATTTATTTATTTAAGGATATGTTCATATTGATGAGAAAGGAAACAACAACAAAATTATCTAATTATAAATAAAAGAAAATGTCAAATATTAAAATTCACTTTCCTTCTCTTTCCCTCCCATATCCTAAACCCAAACAAGTTATAAACATATATTTACTATTAAGCGCTCTTAATATATATATATATATATGTATGTATATATGTATGTATATATGTATGTATGTATATATATTATGTGAATATGTTTTCAATGGACCCTTCCAAAATTAAAGTTCTTTAAATGACCGTATTGCAAATATGGAAAATTAAATATAACCTTTTTTTTTTTTTTGGTTGTTTCTCAAGATATTCTTATCTATTTTGGATGAAAGATTAAACTCTTCAGACTAATTAAACACAACAATTAGAATCCTTCTTAAATTGGCATTTCTAGTAATTGAATTATTTTTACTTCTTGGGTTCAAACAGTAAACCTCTATTTTTTATAATACATATATGAACCTAAATTTTCTTCTTCTTCTTTCTTTTTTTTTGGAGGGGGAGAGAGGAATGAGAGGTTTTCAAAATACAACACTCATCTAGTACAATAGTACAAGCCCTTAAATTCCCACCCTCTAAGTGAATAAATACTGAATGTGAAGGGAAGCCAATGACCTGACCTCCAGACAGTGCCAGTGTCATATATATAATCTTTCATCTCCATCATCACTCCAATTGAATAATGAGGTTGGTGAAGCTATTCAATGAGTCAGTACACAGAGGGAGGGCCCTAACATGTTGGTTAGTGAAATTGTTATTTTTCTTTAAGAGGTAGGGACTCTCTGCAATAGTACCTAAGGGAATTTACACCTCCACTTAATTATGGACTACCCCACAACTTCATGTGTAGCATCTTCCGAAACATTATATTTACCCAATTTTCTTATGTTCTAACAGTACCTTATAGGCTGCATCAAAATCAAGAACTTGAATTGTTAGGTTTATTAAATATAATTCTTATAATATAATGATACCCTATAGGTTGTATCAAAAACAAGAAGATTTCAGGATAGGTCATATCCCTGAAATAGATATAAATATTGCAAAAATGGAAGGGTAAATGGGAATCTAGCTAGGGTCCTGGTGGTGAATATGCTTCTTGAAATAAAACAAAAAGAGTGGTTTGTTATTCTTATATTTTGGTCTTTTGAATGTTAAAGAGGTATTTAAGATGTATGTGTATGATATATTCAATTTAATATTTTTAGTGTCATTCCAAATAATAGGAGTCAAGGGTGATATTATTTTAAGTAAGTGGATCTCACATATGTGTAGTTTCAATTTTGTTAATTATTATCATTTACATTACTAGTTGTGTCATTCCTGTAACTTTAAAATGAAATGCCAAAAAATCATTCAAGAAACTCATTAAATAAAAAACTGGAGTTATTAGAGAAAGAATTTGTAGTTCAACAAAGAGTTCATGTCTTCTCAATTTATCCCCTAAATTAGAGAAGAGATCTTTTTTTATTTTATATTTACTTCACTTTAAAAAAGAGAATAAAATATTTTTACAGTCTCTTAATTATTATAAAATTATAATTTAACTTCTCATTTATTGTAATATTTAAAATAATTTTTTATCTATTGTAAAATATCTCGCTCGATCACTCAAAACTATAAACTTAAAGTTGAAGAATCTTTTTGGTTGATAAAGTTGAGGAATTAAATCTAGTAATTTTTTAAGAGGTGAAAAATGTTAGGCATTATAGTGAGTGATGAATTAAAATGATAATTTTATAATAAGTAAGATAAAAAAAAAAAATTTCTCAAAAATTGAAATAAAATAGAAAAGGACTGAGTTTCTATGATGCGTGTTACCTTTTTTTCTTTCTTATGCATTACTTTTGTATTTATTTTTATTTTGTTTCTGTCTTAAATTGACTAATTCCTAAATTTAGAAAGACAAAGGTTTAAAGAATTAAAAGAAAAAAAAAAAAAAGAGTTGAGCCTTATGCTTCTTTCTCTTTCTCAATGCACCAAATACAACGATGAAGTCACACCATTTTCCTAAGGTGATTTGATATAATTAAAGAAAAAAAATCATATTTAAAAATTATAAATTTAACATATCTATTAAAGAATTTTAAAATTTGAAATTAATTTAAATTATTTTAAGACTAAATGTTATTTACTAAAAGACTATAAGACATATAATAAATAAAATCTCATGTTAAAGTTGTAAATAAAAATTAGGTCCAAGAATCTTTCAAATGAATTTAAAATCTTCTTCTATATGACAACCTGGAAAAGCTGTCGCACATTAAATGTAAAAATCTCAGAGAATTAATGACGGAGGATGAAGAAGGAAAGGGAATCAAACAGTTCATAATGGTCCAAAACAATTTGACGCTCTTAAGGTTATCTTTCCAACAAATTGAGCTCCCTTAGGAATTGGGTTTCGATGATTGAAAATCCCAGAAATTGTCAGCATAATCAGTTTAGAAAAGAACAAATCTTAAAACCCAATCTTGAACTACTCTCACTGGAAGAAAGAAAGAAGGAACGAAAGAAAGAATGAAGCACTGCAAATCCAGAGAGAAGAAAAACATAAAAAGCTGAAACATTACAAACTTTTTTGGGATCTTACCGCTTTTCATTATGCCTATGTAGTGTGGCTGTTCATGATTCGTGACCTTGTACTTTGCTTCCTTATCTCGCCTTGTACTCTGTTTTTACCTGCACATATTTCACTATGATCTTGAGATCATATGTCGTATCAGTAACTTAATGCCACCAAACAAAGTACCTTTTTTAATATGATTTAATTATAGATCAATGAAAATGAATCGAAGCAGCCATATTAATTTGTTCAGGAAAGAAGAGTACAATTATTTTGGGATTCAGCGTTCACAAGGAAAGAAGAAGAAGAAAGAAAGAAACAGAGCAGAAAACAGAGTACCTTGTCTGCAACGAGGCATGGAAGAAGAAGACAAGATAAGCACGATTATTGAGAAAATGAATTAGTCATAATGGAGGTAGCCGAGAGGAATTAACATGCGCCGTGTTTGAATAGCCCAAATTTATGTTACTGTTTCTTCGCAATCTTCTTGGAATGCTTCAATTTTCTCTTATCTTCACTTTTCTTCTCTTGCACTGCTCTGCGGAAGACAGAGGCAGAGAAGCTGATGAAGGTTGCAGAGACCGTTGGGCCTTTATTGAATTCATGAGAGGAATGAAAGATGGGTAGGAGTGTTGGCCTTTTTTTTTTGGTTCTTTTTTCTATCTTTTTTTTTTTTAATTCAACTAATTATTAGAATTTTATTGAGTACTTTCTCGGAAGCTACCTTTTTCAAGTAATGTACGAGAATAAAAAGAAAATTTTGGTATTAATTTCTTTGACATATAAATATTAAACGTAATATAAAATTATTATCAAAAGTAAAAACGTTATATATTAATTTATAAAGGTATGTAAGTATATTTTATGTCACTAAAATTTTCTCTAATTTTTTTCACCTGCATTTCTTTCAATTTTTAATTTTTGAGGCATAAATTATAGCCGATATCTAACATTACTTTTATTGTCAGTTTATAAGTTACGTTTTAATAGTTTATGCAATTAGATTCATAAGTGTCTTTTTTATTGGTTTCGATAAAAATAAGGATAACAATTCTGCAAAATAAAGAGTGAGCATTTAATTTTTCATCTCAGAGAATTCGGATTCCATCTCATACATTGAATCAAGCTCCAGTACTCTATGTCAAACCTTGGATTCCAACCACCAAATTGGGATCCTATGTTTTTTATGGAGGGTAATAGATTGAATGACGTAGGGTGGAATAGTTGATATGAAATAAACTAATGTTTAAATTTTTTTAAAATTGAAATAAAATAGTAAAAAAAAGAATTTTATAATTTTTTTTACCATCCAAAATCTTTTTTTTTTTTTCATCCCTTCAAATTAGATTTGGAATGAAATGGAATGGTTAAATGATATAATTACTGTGATATTTTTTTTGCTAGAACATTGTTATATTACTTTTTTTATTAAGTCATTTAATTCTATTAATAATTTTTTTCTTTTATTAAACTTTTAAACAATGAAATTGTACATACCTTGTAATTACACATGTATGGATTCCTTACATTTGAGAATTCATTTGATGTAATTTGGACTACTAGAAGAAAATTTAATAATCAAAATTTAATAAATTGCTAAAAACTGTATTACTTTTTAGTAGTTACTAAATTTAGATTTTTGGATAAAAATCAAATGTTCCAAATCCAATTAAATTTACTTGTCAAATGTAGGCAATTCAAGTCCCAATTACACTCCTTACCACTTCACTCTATTATATTATTAATCATTCTATTCTATCATATCCTAAACTCCAATCTAAATCTAGAATTTAAACTTGTACTAAAATTGGATTTTGACCCAAGATGGTTATAAATTTAAGAAAAAAGAACAAAATGTGTAATATCTTTTAGAACAATTAATTATCTAAATAAATAATCTTTAAAAATCATTGAGTTTCAATTTATTTACATTTTAAATGACATAATTTCTAAATTTGTTTATAGAAACAAAATTATTATGTAATACCCAAAAAATAATAGTAATAATAATATAAAATAAAATAAAATTGTCACACCCTAATTTTTGGAGTGCAATTGGCATAGATAATGGGAATAACCGATTACTGTAAGCTTAATACAATAGTCTTAACTGAATTATAAATCATACATAATGAAAATTCATTACCAAGCAGATTCATATTCATATATTTTGTAGAAATTTTAACAGAGTCTCTTCTATAATTGAGACCTCCCGAAATTGCTAGAAATATCTGCCAAAAAACACAATATCTAAAAAAGAGAGCTCAGCTCTCAAATCAATCCAGAAACAACTACATCACAATAAAGGAATGAGGAATCTACCTGTAGTCATCCATACCCATTTACAATTATTTACATCATTAATAATTACACTATTACAAAAAAAAATACAAAACCCCAACAAAAATAGGGAATCAAATCTTCAACAATAGCAATAGGGCTCTTCTAGCCCTCATAGTCAACAAACTACTTTGGGTGATCGCCTAAAATTAAGTAAAATATAAACGGGTAGCATTCCAGTAATAATCCATTATAATACCTTTTAAACCAGTCAGTTCTCTGTAAATCATCCTTTAAAACTTATCATATTAAGCCATAAACATATAACATAATAATAACAGTCATAGATTTATTCCATGAAAATTAAGTCGGTCAAGGGTACATATCCCTTAGAAATCACATTTATCAGTTGAGGATTCACAGCCCTTGAAAAATTTTTATCATCGGTCAATGGTATTTAGCCCTTGGATATATATATTTATCGGTTAAGGATCCACAGCTCTGAGGAAAATCTTTATCATCGGTAAAAGGAACTTAACCCTTGGTATTTTAAATCAAACAGTCGTGAGACATAAACTCATGCTATTTAACACATCTCGTATTCATTTTTCATACAACCCTCTTTTTATGGTTTTTGCATGGCATCAAGTCATAATTCAAGACTAATCAAGTCTACAACTATGCTATCATATGACAATGTAATGGTAAACAAAGACCATATAACATCTCATACGGTTGGAAAAGTTACCGCGTGCCTGGTGGGTGAAGTAAGCTCTTTTCTCTTAGTTATAAGATATTCCACCAAATAATCCCTATATCATAAAAGTACAATTTCCTCAATTCTCAACACTAATACACATTAATTTAGGCTAATTATCATGTCTCTTAACAAATTCATAAATGGAAAAGATTCACCAAAAACAACCAAATATCTACAATTCTCATATTATCTCATAACATCAACTCAACACATAAACCTAATTAAGAAGAATTTTTCTTCTTTTAATGCATCACATTTCTATTACCAAATTCATGTCCAACTTCTTTATGACCACTAAAAACAAGCTTCAGCTTATATTCCTTGATTCCACCACATAACTTACTCAGGTTTTTCATCAATTTAAATTCACTTCCTTATAAACTTACTAAATTTTCAATTTCATCCCAAATTTCCATACTTTCACCTTCAACCAAGCCTAGCCATGAAGAACAATAAGATTTCATTTCATAAATATTAAAAGTGTTCCTATAATACCAACTTGAACCCATTAAATTCTATAATTCTACAATTCTCTATAAAACTCCAAAAATATGGAAAATTTGTAGTTTAGTCCTTGGAAGAACCAATCTAAAAAACTTGCCTAAAAATATGCTTCCAAGGCTGAAATTCAATAGGAAAGGACTGAAAATGCATTTACCATTAATGTTTTCATGAAAAACTGAGCAAAACTCACAAAAAAAAAATCATTGAAATTTCTATTTCTTAGCTATCAATAGTAACCAACGGAAAATGGAAGCTGTCACCAAAAACTACAAGGTGTGGCTATCAGAAACTCGTCGCGGGTGAGGGAGGGTGTTGGCCAAGAGCTGGGATGTGGTTGACCATGGCAGAGGAAGAAGAAATAGAAAGGAAGAGAGGAGGATGTGTTGTAGATAAAGAAAACACACGGGAAGAAGAAGAAGAAAAATGAGGGCAAATTGGTCATTTCACCTGGCAGGAAGACATGTATCAACACCAAAAAAATTATAAGGAGGATGCTGGGTCTAAACCCAGGACATCAAACTTTGGGACACCGTGTGCTTACCACTAAGTCATAACTCATATCTGATTAATAACATACACCATAAATATTTATGGTTTTACTCTTGTTAAGAACAAAAATGTTGCATCAAACTTTACAAGTGTTATAAAAATAGAATAAAATAATAATAATAAATAATAATTTATTTTATTTTAAGAGTTGGAGAAGGGAAGAAAGTTGACTTGAGATAAGAATAAATTTACATGATGATGGGATACTAAAAAAGGGTTTTAAGAAGTACTAAATGTAAATGCAGATGAAAATTTTATCTTAGATAGCAACTAATGTGAGTACTTAAGTCTTATCATGTGCATTTCTAGCACTTATAACTGAACATAGTATGGAAACCAAGTATTTACAGAGAAAAAGTTTGATTTAATAATGTAAAATATTCCTAACTAAATTACTAAAATTTGATCTTGTCATTTTTTCTCCTTCCCACATCTCTCACTATGCATGTCACTCCTCCATACTCCAACCATTTTTTGCCACCATTCAGCCTTGCTAGGGAACATCCAACATCCCAACATCCTCACCAACATCACAACGTCTTCCACCGGCCACCAACTAGCTGAAAAATGCAACTCCAGTGGTGGTGAATAACGACATGATGTCTAACTTAAACTTCACATATTTAGGTGCATTTATTCCGATTTAGTTTAGGAATTCGGTTTCACTATGAATTTCGACCAACTCATTGATCAATTTGGTTAAAACAACCCTAAATCAAAGAACCCTAATTCGTGGCACTGTTCTTGCAAAAAGAGGTAAATTTGAGTTCAATTCAGGGTGATTGCTTCAAATTGAGTTAGAACTTCATATCCTAGGTAATTTTTGCATCCCTCTCCCTTGGAATCACTGATCAGTTGTGAGTTTTAGCCACTAGATTGAAAAACCCCAAAATTTTGGTGTATGTGTAGTCTTGTAAGAAGGTGAAATTTCAATTTTTAGACTTCTCAAATATTATTTTGCATTTAGGAAATTATTTAAATTATTGAAAGTCTTATTTTGAATTATAAGTTGAATTACTAATTTTTTCATATTTTTCCTAGATTTTTCATAGAGAAAAAGAAAGAAAATTTGAATAGGAAACCTTATATAGCTTGATTAAATAGCAATGAATAATAACGCAAGTCGAATAAAGGATTTTGGTATTTTATTGAATAATCTCTATGGTGATATTGGTGTTGATGGTGGGTTATTAGAATTTTAATAAGTGCATAATGATTTAGATTGAATAAAATTAAAGGCCATAAACATTTTAGGGTATTATCAAAGAATGTGGGCCAAAAATTTGATTTCTTAAGATTTTGAGATGTGAGAGGGATAAGTGGAATTGAAGAAGTTATAGGTTAAAGGTAAATGAAAGATTAGATAAATAGGTAGGTAGAAGGATTATATGGTTAAAATTATTCATAAATGTAAAGGTTAAAAGCATTTTAAATACTTGGTTTAAGTGGCTAAGACAATTGTCAAGAAGGAAATTGTAAGCAAGTTTAGAAAGAGGTTGTTATGATCCTCTTTAGGTGAGTAGATATTACTAACTATACTTGTTTTCTATATTTTGAAATTTTCCTATTGTAAATCAATGTTTTTATTTACTTTGATGTCCTGGGAACAAGCTCCCTAAGATAGTTAAATCCTTTCTTCAGAATTATTCTAATTTCTTCAAAATTCTATCGGAATTTTTATTATTTACAATTGTATTGAATTATGTATAATGACTAAAATATTGTCTGGCTTTTAAAACCTCTTGATGAAAATGAATTGTGTTTCCTTCTAAGAATATTTGGAATAAGTTGTTTATACCGAATAATGTTGTCTATTATATGATTCCTGAAAATTTAAAGTTTTATTGTTTAAGTATATTAGTAATGATTTTCACTGTTAAGAAAGAAGTTGTTTCTAGAAATTTCGTCTCATACAAAACCCTGTAGTTAACGGTAGTAGGCGTTAGCCATAAGACACCATGAACTGTATTATTGTACTGAGGCATTGCCGTACCACTGACTATATGTGAGCCATTTTGCTCACCACTGCTACTATATTGTATTGCTACCTTTAGCAAATGTTGCTATATGATTATTGGCCTACTGCTTGGTTATGTGGGATATCTTTCCACTGAAATATTTTGAAGGTCTAGGGTTTATAAATTTTATTTTTTATTTTTTATTTTGTAAAATGATTATAAAATATTCCATCATCCTTGTCTGTTCTCCTCTCGGTATGGTTAAGGGTATTTACTCACTGAGTGATTGTCACTCATCTTTATTTCTCTACATTTTTTAGATAATAATGTTGAGCTTAGACCCTCCTCACAGTATAACGTCAGGATAATTTCCTTTAGGTGAGACTTGCATTGTCTGCAAGGGCAAGAGCTTTTTTTTTGTTGTAAATATGGTATATATTGAGTTCTAGTGGCTTCATATGTCACGGATAGGGTTTTGTAAGTTTTATATATATATATATATATATATATATATATATAATGAATTGTTTTATTGAAAATTGTTGTGAAAGTGGAGCTTTCTATATTTTTGATATGTGTAGCTGTCTATGGAAATATCAGGAAGTCCATATTATAGGAGAGACTATCGAAATTTTCATACAACAATTACGTAGTGTATTTGATATTTATCTTCACTTTCTATAGATTATATGTGTTAACTGACTATGATGAATATGTATACTCTATATGGAAATCTATTATTATTTTGATGAGGTGGTATGGTTTATTGTTGATTCACAAAAGTGAGGTATGCCTTATCTTTGGTGCTAGTCATATCTTTTATTTAGGGTGTGATATATTAAATAATTTATTTTTTGTCAATAAAATCAGTTTTTCACATGATAATTTTTTTCAATAATAGAAAAAAAAATATTATATATAATAAATTTTAACAAAGTTTGAATAATGTTTTTAAAATAAAAATAAAACCAAGTATAATGCAGTTAGTTTAATTTATTCAAATATCAAACGTTTTGCAATTTGAAGATTCTTTATTCTTCAATTGAAGAATATCTCGGAGGAGTTGTGGGTTTTAATATCAATGCATGGCCTACCAACCAACCCAAAATAAATTGAATTCATTGAGGTAGTCACTCAACATACCTTTATCGTCCAAAAGCTCATATTCTTTGACGTTCTGCGAAAGAAAGAATTAAATCATCTTCATAATTTCCTCAACAAAGAAAAAATCATCTTCATAATTAAATTACAATCATCCCTGAAAACAAAAAAAACATGTACAAACAACTCTACTTAGCCAGATTCTATCTCATTCTCTCTTCAACTTCCGAATATTGCTGAACTCTCGTCTCATTATGCTGGCAGTGGTACACTGGACTGGAGATGGTCCAGACTTGAATCAGCAGTACCTCTTTATGTAACCCAATATACAGAGAAAAATATATTTTTAGTTTCAAACTTATTATAAAATTGTCATTTTAGTTTTTTATTTATTGAACAAAATATCACATTTGATCATCTATTTTTTCAAAAAAAAAAAACTAAATTTAATCTCTCTACTAAACTTTAAACTTTAAATTTAATTGGTTAAATATGATACTTTTTAAAAAGGTAGAAAATTAAATGTGGCATTTTTTAATGAAAAATGGACTATGTTAAAGATTTTAAGTGAGAAACCAAAATAGTATTTTACTCCCAAAACATGTCCAGAATAAAATAAATTACAATTTTGTGTCGACATGTAGATTAAAATTCTAGTCCTTCATTACCCGCGTTTTTGTTGGCTGAAGTTATTGTTACTATAATTTACAAAGAGGTCATAAAATATGTTCACTGTTTTGTTTTAATTTTAAGAATATTTCAAATCAATTACACTGTTACATTGATATGAAAGAGGTAACATTTTATATTAGTTTTATATTTTTTTAAAAATGATCTAACACCATTTCACTTTCATTAAACGTAAGTTGTGAGACCCATACTCTTGTCTCTCTTTATATCAATACCCTATTACGTAAATAAAATACACTAATCAGAAAAAAAAATCTTGGCTTTTGCCCCCCCTTCAAATCTTGGGCATTTCACGTACGAAGATTCATTAATTGTCCCAATTGGACCTGTCTGGGTCCAAAAACAAGGAAAAAGTTGCACTGGTACTTGATACATTTGGCCTTGGAGCATTTTTTGATAATTTGATAGAAATGCAATTTATATGCACTAAATATAATCTTTTTTCAAATGCAGAAAATTTAAATCTAAAAACTATGATCTGTACGAAAAGGTAAAGAGAATGGAGAAAAAAAGAAAAAAGAAAAAAGAAAGCAGCACTGCTCATTTTCAGATGCATCAATGGCAGTTGCATTTCAATTTCATCTGTGCAGCGATTGAGAAGGACACTGGTAGTAACAAGATGATGAGGTGAAAAAGAACCAGTCACGTCCGTCTCTAAGTTTTATCTAAGACGTTTTCAAAACTTATAAATTTATTTTTTAAAAGTTAGAGATTGAACCTTTACAAATATTTAAAATTTGCAGAATATACTGCACACTGAAAATGGGAGGTTATAACCAGGATTTCTCCTAGGCAATGCGTATCTTCAAACGATCAAAATAGATGAATTATGAGCAAAATAATAATAATAATAATCTTGGACAACTTGAGGACAAGTCCAATTGTAATATCAAAAGAAAAGATATTAATATTATCTTATTGCCTTAATGTTAACATGTCCTTTATTTCGAAGAACATATAAACCAAGAGTACATTAGACTCGAAAGAAGAAAAGTCAACTAAAATGACTTGTAGATGTAAATTATTCCATCATTCCATGTCACGAAAGAGATATTAGATCCATGCAAATTTGAACCCAAGAATGCAAGAGTTTGATGAAATACTGTGAATTAAAGAGTAAGTGCAAATGGAAACTATGCTTTAAGAATCCCCTGCCAAATGAGAGCAATCTGGAAGATTATTGCAGTGAATTGTTTTGCTACCTTGCCTCGGATGAAAGAATTGCAGACTAAAAATGTAACCTTTGGCTGCAAGAAAACTTGCATGTAACACGTCAACTATACATGTATATAATTTTGGCATGAAGCCATGGTATCCAAATATCCAACTCTATTAAAAAAAGAATAAAGAAGAGCATACGCTAAACCGAAACTCACAAGTTACAGTGCATAAATGACAAAATTGATCAACTTTGGTTAACTCCGCATTCGTTTTCGTTGACTACCCTCCTCATCGGTACCCTACAGGGAAGTTAAAAATTTTATATATAAGAAAAAATGTGTACCCAAGAAATCTTGAAGCACATGATTTATCACCACAAGGGGAAAAAAAAATTGGAATACCAGGTGTACCAGGTCAAATAGTAAACTACCGGAAAAATTTACCAGTATTTGACATTCAAGCACATGATTGCCTACTAAATATTTGCAATCTAATCTCACCATATGAAAGCTAAACCATGGCATCTTCATTTTGCACCATAACTTTAGTTAAATACAAAGTTTGGTATATGCTTATATTAAGAATAAATTTCTCAGTAAATTTAGCAAATTTGTCTTGAACGAAGTCATTCTTCACCTAATTTCTGGGAATTAACAAGAATGCGTACACCTCTAGGATAATGTTCTAGAACTGCAATGTAATCCTGTTTCACTAAGACAACTACGAATAGTCAAGGCATCAAAGGGCCAACTAATCAGTCCAATTTAGAAAATAAAGAAAAAATATTTTGATCTTCCACTTTTAAACTCAGTTTCATTTTAGTCCTTTGCAAATTAAAAGTCTCAAAATGGTTCTCCACTTTTGAACATAGTTTCATTTTGGTCCTATACAAATTAAAAGTCTTATAATGGTCCTCTACTTTTCAAGATTTGACTCAAAAATCATCATTATTCTCCTTTAGAGAGATAACCATTTTGAAACTTTCAATTTGTGAAGAACCAAAATGAAACTAAATTCAAAAGTGCAAGACCCTTTTGAGACTTTCAATTTATGGAGGATCAAAACTAAGTTCAAAAGTGAAAGACCAAATGATATTTTTCTCTGGTCCAATTCATAGTTCTATGCTTAGGTCAATCATACATGTCCACCTATATGGGAGTAGACTTCATAACATTCAAATCATAATGTATTGTCAATGCCCAATTCCCAGCTCTTGCAATGGTAAAATCTTAAAGATATTAGGGCAATATGGAGGACTGCATCCTTAAGATCACCTAAGGTAAAGAATAACCCAGGCTGCCTGAGGATACCCCAGACCATAATACCACAGCAAAAAAAAGTGACAAATATATGTTCTCCTACTTCTATCTAAATCCTTTTACAGGCTTGTAACCATATATTTTGCAAATATACAAGTAAAATTTACAACAGAGGTAGAATTGGAAAAACTAAGCCCAGCCTATATAGTCCCAAAGATCAATAAACCAGTCAAGGAATTTTCAAATGGAAGAAGGAAAACTCATGACTAGTTGACAACAATCTCAAGGAATTAAAATTGATAGACAGATGAATAGAAGATTAACAATAAGAGAAATACATACCCTTTCATCCTGTCCATAATCTTCAGAGGGGACCATACTAGACTCAGATCTGCATTTCGCATGAACAATGGGACCTAACTGCAACCTATCCATGCCTGCAATTGTTCCCTTGGGAGCATTGAGATATACAGCTCCTTTGTACATCCATTCCTCAGTTTCATCACTGTAAAACTCATCAAAAGGCTCACCACATAATGCACATGTATTCTGGTCCTCATCAGCTGGCACAGCCAACTCTTCATCATCTTTCTTTTCCTCTATAATCTCATTTGGCAAAAAACCAGGGACTGATTCTGTTCCTAATGCCTCTGCACCACTAAGCCACATTCTCTCACTCACAAACCACTTACGAGAAGGCTTCTGCTTACGGTTTTTGGACATCCGGTTCTTAGTTACATGCCAATCCATATGATTACTGTGCTCCTCTTGGCACTTGAATCGAAGGCCACATGTTGTGCATTGTCTTGGAAGATCACCATATAAGGCACTGATTGCAGACTCATGACGAATCTTTAGAACATCTGGATTAAACTCAGTTCCAACAGAATCCTAGACATTGGGTATCTTTATTTTAGGTAGGGTCTTAGGTTGTACACTAAAATCTAAAAAATGAAGAAAAAAGGGAAAGTATATGCACATAAGAAAGGTACCTGTCCAGGAGGTTGGTTACTCAATGAGATCAAACCTTGAGCCATAAGTGAATTAATTAATCCAGAAAATGCAACACCTCGCTGTTGGTTTGATGCAATCGGACCAGCACTTGAATGAGGTACTGTTTGTGATGTAGCAGGATGGGAGACTGGAGGTAGAGACATCAAGGCTCCCCCCTGTAAATGAGAAGAATTGTTTGCAATGTTTTGGACTGGAAAAGGGAAATGTCCAGCAGGAAGCGAATTTGGTGTGGCTGTACTTATAGCACCAGTATGCCCTTGCAAAGAGCTCCCATGTCTAAATTGCAAAGCTTCTGAAGCTTGTGATCTAAGGAATTTTTCTTGCACATCCTGAGATGGAAAAACTTGCAGCAATGGTGCTTGTCCACGGTTTTGCTGGTTAAGTGAAATTTGCCCAGATAGCTGATTATGCAACAGATGCAGCTTTGATAAACCTAGAACCTTGTTGTCAACAATGTCCAACGGTTGCTCAGGCATAAATGACGATTTATTTTCACCACGATTTACAATGGTGCTACTAGCATTTATTGCTTCAAACTGACTTCTAGCATGTTTATCCAAAGGAACTATGGAGTTTAAGGTGGGCAGATGAACAGCATTAACATTAATAGAGGGCCTAATTCCAAGAGATGCTGATAAAATTGGTGCACGAGTCTCTACATTAGACTCAAGACTAAAACCCATTCTGGACAAAGCAGGCCTAGTCCCATATTGGTTTACATCAGTCTTTGGAAGGTCACTGACATGAGATATCTGAAGATTGCTTGCTCGTCCTCTAATATGAAAGAGCTTTTCTGAAGAATTAAAAGAATGATGTGAAAGCTTCCAAGCTTCATGAGGATGATGGGAGCTTAAACTCTGATTTGTCTGATTTTGGAAACCAGATACCTGAACTGGTGATCGACGTCCAAACTGCTGACAGAATAAATGAACTATCAATTCTAGCAAGTCCTATTTCCTTTCAATTAATTTATACCAAAAGAAATTGAATTCAATGTTGATAATAAAAAACCTCAGTACCAAGTTTGAAACTGTTAGGACCCTATTGCAAGGTAGGGGACTTGAGTTCTTGATAGGAAGTATGGAACTATGAGATTATGATGTGGGTTTATACGGACCTTGAGCTCTCCAAGCTAGCTCTTCAAATGTGGTTCTCCAAAAGAATCCCCCATTATATACATATAATGACAACTGGTATGCCCATACTAAAATAGTGTGAACCAAGCCATTTACCAGTACTATGCCCTAACATAATTCTAAATTCTAAGAGTCAATTACATAACGGAAACACAAAATGAGGAGTGTACAGAAAAAACAAAGGGCACGTTGCTAGGCAAGCATGAATGTATCTTAGAGTATTAGATGGCTTCCCCAAAGAAAGCAATCAACAATCTTCATAATCAAATATTAACCATCAGATCTAGATGCATGAACAGCATCTGACTAGTGGACATACGTCAACAAGGCAAGCATTTGAAAAGGGGATAATCTAAAGCAGTTGAAGAGCTGAAAGAACGACACAGAAAAGTTGAGGAAACATACACTTGAAGAAACAAAGGCATCCCCTGCTATAACAGAAGAATTGTCCACTGGTGAAAGCTGAGACCGACTAGACCAACTGCGCCTCGAATCCTGCTCCAAAGTAGCTGAACCAGTAATAGGCCCATCCCTGGAGAAACCAACACTTGATGGCAAGAATTCATTATTCCTACTATGGTCCACTAATGTCGGACTCATATCTTCCCAGTCAAATTCCTCCTCTTCAGTGTTTTGCCATGATGTTGACACAACCTTGTTTATACCATTTGTGTGCTGGCGTTCAACCAACAAAGGCTTATTGATTGAAGTTTCACTGCTTTTATCACTGCCATATGCATCAATTAAAGCTCTTATACTTTCACGCTGATGCCCATTACTAAGGCTGTGTGACATAGAATTTTGAAATCGATTCCGGCCATCATCAGAATACTGTTTTCGTTGCCACTCACTCAACTCTTCACCTCTACTTACTGCTTTACCAGCACCATAATCAAATGCAAGACGAGAAAGAGACTCTCTCTCAACTATACTGCTAGCAGAATTGTCAACTGCACACTCATCTATAGTTGCTGACAAAGGCCTATCAAGTCCAATTCCTGACGGTGAAGATCTTCCAAGCCTACCAGTTAAAGGTTGACGCATCTTACTAGCTCCAAGGCCAAAACTTGTAAGACCCACATTTACTGTTGACTCCAATTTTTCACCTCCAACCTGCAAGTGCAAAAATTAAATCCTTTCAGAATGCCACTAGTCACACCCATTTGCATTTTTTTTTCCTTTTCCCCAATGGCTTGATAATGTTTCTATTGCATACTCAACATTCAGAAGCAATCACTATGTCCAATCAAATGATACAGCTCCTCATGCCCTCCATACATCAACCAAATGACAATTTGGGGGGAGGATTAATAGAACATAGCCAAAGTGATAAATGTGCAAAATGTCAGTTTATATATGTCTAATAAGTTACCAGTGACACTAACAAGTAAGATTCTTTTTCCCTGTCGACAGTATGTTTAGATTTAACATAACCTCAAACTCATTCTACCCTAGCATCAAGAACACTATGAGTAATAGCACTATGTAATGCATTACAGACTACAGTAGCCCAAAAAAAAAAAGGCTTAATAACAAGGAGGAATTCAGTTTAAAAAAAAAACAAGCATCTTTAGATGACTGCAGTCCTAGGACTTGGTCATAAAAATTCTGAATAGGGGAGGATGAGCAAACAGGAAAAGGAAAAGGTAAAAATTTCATCACCAGCCTAAACAAACCATTAAATGACAAAAAGTCATGTCTAGATTAACACCTATATCCTCCACGGCTAACCTTAACATCACGTTCCAACCAATAGGATAATTTAGAATTAGGAGAATGAACAATATATCCATAAAGAAAATAGTTGGGAAAAGAGAGGGAGGAAGACAGGGAAAGAGAGGAAGAAAATTAGGGATACAGAGGGACCCTGAGAGTCTGAGATAAAATATAGACATTTACCATTGGCTCTACTTCTGAATACACGTACACAAGTTAAATTGATGTCAAATACATGCATGTGACATCACCTAATGATCAAGCTGCCATCCAATCCCGATACAATTTTGTAAAGACAGGGGTTCATAAAAAAAAGCTTACACTATCAATAGTAGAGTGTTCCAAATGTTGCAAGTACTTTGGATTAATATGTATGCCACGAGTTGCTTGAGGTGATTCAGACACCCTGAGGGAATCAGTGATAGATGATCGATTATTAGTTGCATCAGAAAACTGCAGCTGAGCTTCAATCTTGCATAGGGTAGAAGGGGGAAAGACTGTTAACCAGGTGCCAAAGAGATGGCGCATAGCATTATGCAACTTAGGGTGAACCTGCCTGTATGCCTCACAGAAAACCTGTGGAGACAATAGAACCACTAGTTTTAATAACAGAATAACATCAAATATAAATTAAAATGATAATGAAACTTTAATTGACCTACTTCAGGCAGGCACGAAGAGAAGTATCTAAAATATTCCTGACCAACATTCTTCACAATACTGTCCAAAAGATAGAGGGAAGGAAGCTTTTGATCAGCAGGCACCTGCAAAGGGATGGCTTCAAACAATCGAAGTCCTATGTAAACAGTGGCAGAGCCAGACATAAAATTCAACAGGGCATGATTTGTACTTTTTTATTTTAATGACACTAAATGTGTTTCTCAGAGTATGCAAACCGATTCATTCAGCAATCTTGCATAGCCAATTATTACAAGGCCATCCTTTGATAACAATTTTATAAAACTACTTCTAAATGGATATCAGTAGAGAGATCTATGATATATTCAGTCTAACAATCAACACAGGTTGAGACACAATATTAAGAGTCTTAGCATCATCCTTGTCAACAAAAGATTAAGTTCCCATTAGCATTGGAAAACTGCTACATGTTTGATTGCTTTCATAATCAAAGCCATTTAAGATAATTCTCCAGAGAGCTAATATTGATTTTATTAGAATAACAGGATTAACAAAGTTAACAAAAATATAACTATCAACTTTTACAAGTAAATATTAAGAAACACATATTAAAAAAGTAGTCACTTAGGGGCTGCTTTGTTAGAGGGGGATTGAAAACTTTCAAGGCATCAAGCATCTTTTGGATCTTGGTACATAACAGGATTAACAAAGTTAACAAAAAAAAAAAAAAACACTACCAATTTTCACAAGAAGTAAATATTAAGAAACACATATTAAAAAAGTAGTCACTTAAGGGCTGCTTTGTTAGAGGGGGATTGAAAATTTTCAAGGCATCAAGCATCTTTTGGATCTTGGTACATAACTAGTATTCATACCCACCAAGCACACCTACGAATATTACTCAATCATTTTCAAGAATTAATATAATCTTTCCTTCAATTATTGCTTTATTAATTTTCATTTGTATATAATCACTGACCCCTTTTTCACAACTTTAAAAACTATAGACCCTACATTTTTAACAGATTAATCTTCTATATGGGTATAAGTTATGAGGAAACTCACAGACAGGTCAAATTCCATAAAATGATAGAGTTTGATAGAGTTAGAGTATAAGATCAGCTGGGTGGATAATTCATGTAAATTATGCATAGAGCTCTATTTCAAATTGGGCAGACAGCCATAGACTTCGTCTCCAGCAGAACTGCCATCACAACTGACCAAAATTTTCTCACAACAAAAACTTTTTTACTTGTTCCCTTAGAATTTCCTCAAATTCAACTAGGAAGTCCAATGTGTTACATACTTGAATATCAACTTCACATATGGTAAGATACTTCTCTGTGCTGATCAGTCATATCAACTTATAGTGCTATACTACTATTTCCTGCACTTTGAAATAGCAGGGGTTACAAATTGTTTAGATAGATAATACTAGACAATTCAAGTAGAATCCACAGCTTCTCTTTTGACCTTTATTATTATTATGGTTTTTTTTTTTATAAAGAGCTCATATAGCAAAACTCAGGCCTTCGCCTGCATTCATATAACCCAGTTAGAATGAAATTGGAAACGTAGAAACCAAGAAGCGATAAAAAAGAGCGCAACCCACTTATATTCGAGTAATTACCGCTGTAAAAGGTCATAAAACTAAGATCCCTACCCTCTTTTCGAACTTAGGAAGAAAAACTGAATAATAAATTGGAAGAACTGGAATCCAAATTCTGATATTCGAAGTTGCTGAAACAAGGAACAACAAAACTTTGATCTCAACGTATTTACAAACGGTGGAAAAAGACAATCTTTCCGCGGCTACCGAGACAGACCTCGAGAATCCGAGCGCAAATTGCATCGGCGATGCCCCTGGCATGCTCTAGCTGGAGCTCAGCAATAATGGTAAGATCCGTAATGATGGGCTTCAAATTGCAGGTGAGGTCTGACAACAATAGCTGGTAAATTTGCACAATTTCCTCAGTACTAGGGGGTGGCACCGGCACGTCATCACCGGAGGAAGCCCTGTATTCATCCTCGCGCTCCTTCAGCAAAGCCTTGAATCGGCCCACCAGAATCGACGGGGAAGGCTTCTGTGCGATCTCACTGGGAATGGTGGGTTTTGAAGAGACAACTGAAGTAGTCGAGAAGGTGGGGGGTCTAGGGTTTTCTCGGGAAAATAAGAGATTTTGAGGGTCCATGAAGATCAGAACATACACAGAGATTGGGTAAAGGATAGGATCAGGGCTTTGGATTTGCCCCAAACAGAGAGGGCGAGAAGTGAAACATGGGGATTTTCCTCTCCCACCATCGCCAGAAAGAGGGCGAGCGAGAGAGAGAAAGAAGGTTGCGAACTTGCACAGTTTCACTTGTACCGTTGTCGACCTGGTGAAGAAATCGATCGAACGGCTTCCATGTGAGAACCTTATGGTGATCGTGACGTGGCCATTGATAGAACCCGCTTTTGTACTATATCCTGTGAGATTGATTGTACCTAATAGATGAATAAGGACCAGACAAAAAATTAAGAGTAAATTAATAATACATTATTGTCTCATATAATTCTAATTAAAAAAGTATCATATAATTCTATATTACAAATACCTTCTCCAAGTTCTTTTCTGGTAATGAAACCTATTTTCTTCAATAAAACCATTTATATGCTTTTACTCTTATGATAATAATGATATCAAAATTAGAGTTTAATATTGAAAAAAAAGTATACAATTAGTTCTTTACTTTTGTAATTTATAATAATTTGATTTTTTATAAAATATTTGTAACAATTTATTCTTTTAAAATTTTAAATTTATATAAAAATTTGTCTTTCATAAATTTAAATTTATACATTAATCCCTTCGCTTGTATTTATAAAGAATTAATTTTGTATAAAATAAAATTTTTAATAAACTAATTTGTTATAGTTATTTGTGAAGAAATAAATTATCATAAAATATAAAAGTAGATGACAAATTTAGCATTTCTCTCTTTTAACATTAATTTCAATATTAGATTAAAAATAAAATTGCATTCTTGTTTCATAAAAAAATAATTCTCAAATATTACTCTTTTTTAAGTTGCTTTTTCTCTTTTTTAACCTAAAATTAAGGTATAAGATTTTAATATTCAAGGATTAGGGATACATTTTAAAAAAAGGATAAAGGATAAGCGCTTATGAGTTAGGATTTTATAATTTATACTTTTAAATTTTTTGATATAGAAATTTAAAATTTAGAATTAGAGTCATTTGTGATTTATGAGTTTCAGATTCAGTGGATTAGAATTTTACCTGTCCCACCACACATATACGTTCCACATGTCTCGCTTAAATATCCTAACAGAAAAGAATGCCTTTCGCTTCCAAGTATACCTCCAGTTACATTAAAGCACAGCTGGAATTCATTATTTGAATTTCAAAGTACAAAAAGTGTTTGTGCATTTATTTAGTAATAATAATAACTGAAAATTTTTATTTATTAGACAAAATAAGGAAAAGAAATTTGAAATAGGAATTTTGTTTTCACCTTTAAATTTGAACTTAAATGGATAACTATGATTTAAAATATAATTTATATTTTTAATAATGATATAACTAAACTAAATTTTAGTATATATATATATATATATGTATGTTTATCACTAATCCAATTTTACTCAAACACCATATCTTCCGGAAAATAATATTCCTTAAAGAAAATTACATTATTGTTATATATTTTTGAGTCTCTAAACGGAATTGAAGTTCTGATCTGAGATTTTTACTAGCTGTGAAGTCTTCTCCTTCTTCTGGTGCTGCCGTTTCAGGTCTTCTTCCGCAACTATAAATTTATTACTATTATTTTTCTGCTTCTTCATTTAACCATGTTTTAATTGCCTTGAAATTTCACCTATGTGGAAAGAAATTGTGAGTTTAATTTTTTTTTTTTTTCTATTTATTGGGCATTCTATAATGGAATGAACATAGATCTTTTCATAAACAATGACCTAATTTCTGGAAATTGTTTACACTGAATAGGGTTCGGTATAGAAATATAAATTTTGCTATGATATATAGTGAAAAAAATCTTGCTACTCGATAAGGGAACATGTTGCAATCTTTTAAGAAAGTAGAAAATTAGGTTTAAGATCAATTTAGCTCTCTAAAATTAATCTCACCATTTTTTTATATTTAGATTATCATTATGTTTAAGGATTTAAGGTTAAAGGTTTTGGAAAACAAACCAATCTTAACTTTAAAAAGTGAAAGAAAAAAATTAAATGATTTTTTTAAAATTAAAAAAATATATATATAACAAAGAATTTCGATTTTTGAAGAGAGGGATTACAACACAAATAAAATTGATTTGAGAACCTATGCAAATTGACAACACGGATTTCAGTATCATATTAAGAATGAAATTAGGGAAACTAGGGTTTCTGGCTTAGTTTTTCTGTTTAGGAAAACTAAGTTTTTTTCAGATATTAGATAAAGAAAATAAGTTTCATTTGTTATGGCTATTATATTTGGAAACTAAGTTTTTTTTTTAGCTATTAAATTAGGAAAATAAATATTATTTAAGGATGAAAATTATAAAATATATTGTCAAGCGTAGCTTTGATTTTTTTTTTTTTTTCCTTTCTTGTAAGGCAATGAAATCTTAATAATTAATAAACTAAATAAAAATATGAAATCAAATTATATATAAGAATTAAAAAAATTTAAATTCCAAGGCACGCCTCCTGAAGCTATACTTATACTAAAGTATAGCTGGAATTTATTATCTGCACTATTTCCAGTGAGATTGATAGTACCTAATACATGGATTAGGAAAAAAAATTAAGAGTGAATCAATAATACATTATTATCTCATATAGTTATTATTAAAAATATGATATAATTCTATATTACAAATACCTTCTTCCAAGTTCGTTTCTAGTAATGAAACCAATTTTCTTCGTAATATGTGTTTTTTCCAAAATAAAATATTCTATGTTTTTAGTATTTTGATAAAAATAATATCAAAATTAGAGTTCAACATTAATTTAAATAATATATTAAAAAAATTTACATTCTCATATCATTAAAAAAATTATTCTCAAATATTACTCTTTTAATTTGTTTTTTTCTATCTTGTAAGTTCAAATAAAGGTATAAGATTTTAATATTCAAGGATTAAGGATAAGCACTTATGATTTACGATTTTGTAATTTAGAGTTTTGAATTTTTTGATATAGAAATTTAAAATTTAGGATTAGAGTCATATGTGATTTATGAGGTCTAGATTTAAAAATTTAGACTTCAAATTTAAAAATTTAAGTGGATTAGAATCTTGTCTGTTATACCACACAGATACATCCCACATGTCTCGGTTAAACATCCTAACAGAAAATGATGCTTTTTGCTTCCAAGTATACTTCCAAGTATATTAAAGTACAGTTGGAATTTATTATCTGAATTTCAAAGTTTAGAAAGTGTTTGTGCATTTTTTAGTAATAATAATAACTGAAAATTATTATTTATTAGAATAAATATTGAAAAGAAATTTTAACTTGGATAGATAAAAAATATAATATATATATGTTTGATAATGATATACCTAAACTAAATTTTAGTATATATATCTATCACGAATCAAATTTTACTCAAACACTATATCTTACTTTCCTCAATGCTATGTTTTATATTCTTGAGAGACAGCGTTTAAGTTCTGATATGAGATTTCTACAGAATTGAAGTTCTGATTTGAGATTTCTACTAGCTGCGAAGTCTTCTTCTAGTGCTGCCATTATAGGTTTTCTTCCATAACTATAAATTTGTTACCATTATTCATTAATTTTTCTGCTTTCTTTTAACTACTTTGATATTTCACCAATATGGAAAGAAATTGTGAGTTTGATTTTTTTTATTTTTCCTATCTATTGGTCATTCTATGGTTGAATGAGAACAGAAATTCTCATAAATAATAACCTAGTTTCTAAAAATTGTCTATACCAAATAAGATTTAGAGTTTAAGATTTAGAGTTTGATATAAAATTATAATTTTTGCTATGATATAAAATGACCTAAAAGATCCCTCATTCGAGATGGGGGACATGTTGCAATCTTTCAACAAAGTAGAAAATTATAAGAGGATCTAATATTTAATTATTTTTAGAAAAACATTTTCTAGAATCCAGTACATATGTTTAACAAAATTAAGTTTTTATTAGAGAAGAATGTAATTTTGATCAATTACTTTTTAGGCTTAAGACTAATTTATGCCTCTAAAAACTTTCAAAGATGAAGAAGAAAATAAAGTTAATCTCTCTTAAGGACCATTAATATTTAGAGAATTATTATATTATAAGGTTTAAAGTTTAAGATTTAATATTTAGGCTATGTTTAGATAGAAGGTCAAGGAGGAAGTGGCAAAAGGTGGAATGTTCAAATTTGAATGAATGCATGTTTGGATGTTTTCATGATGAGGGAATAGAATGGTAAGGAAAGGCCTCTAAGACCCTCTCTAGCCATCTAAAATATTATTTTTGTTGTCCCCCCAAATTGGGAGGTTAAGGATAGAATGGAGTGGCTCACTAATTAAAAATATTATTATACCCTTCCAAATTTTTAAAATTACAAGTTTATTAAATATTTGTATCGAATAACAAATTTAATCTTTATCTCATTCTTCTATTGAATCATTAATTAAAATCTCAAATTTATTTATTTAAAACAATTTTAAAATAAGTAATTTTTACATATTATAAGTTGTTTACATAATATATATATATATATATATTATTTCATAATTATGTTGCATTTTGTGAATCGAGAAATTAAAAAAATAAATAGAAAAATGAGTCACATTCTTATTTCATGTATTGAACAAAAATAAAATTATTAGTTATATGTTTATGTTATAAAGGATAATATTGAAAAAAATAATTAATAAGTCATTCCATTCCATTTATTTAATTGTAACTTCCAAACGAAAATTTTAAGAGTCCATCATTTTTTCATTAAAACTTTCAAACAAGATATCTACTCAAGTTATTCCACTCCATTCCATTCTATTCTATACCATTCTCACTCCCTTCCATCCTCCCTTAAATTTCTAAACATAGCCTTAGGGTTTAAAAAATAAACCAAACTTAAGCCCAATAAGTATACAGTAGAAATTACATTTTTCTATTTTTATTTAATAGAATATGCATATATTAATCCATATGAACTGTGAAATATTTTTAGTTAAGTTAGCTATTGTCTAAATTTGTTTTGACTTGTTATATTAGGATTGCCTTGCAACCTCAATCCATGGATCCAAGTTCTCCGATAAGGAAATTCAAAAGGCAGAAGCTAGACAAAGAGGGGGACATTAATTGTCCAATCCTGAGTGAATTACCCGATGATGTTCTTTCACATATTCTTTCTTTTCTTCCTACAAAAGAAGCTGTCCAAACAAGCATTTTATCCAAATCATGGAAAAACATATGGACATCCATTTCCAAGCTTGAATTTATACAAGAAGAAGAAGACACAAGAAGGACTGTAAATTTCGTGAATTTTGTTGGAAGAGCATTACTATTTCGTAAATTATCCAATTCCAAAATAACGAAGTTGTTAATTGAAACCCCGGCAGATGTTTCATCTCACCTTGAATCATGGCTTTCTATTGCCGTACGATGCCATGTTGAAGAGTGTGAACTCAATTTTGATCAAATGGAACAAGGTTTATCTTTGCCACTTGGCTTTGTTAACAGTAAAACCTTAACCAATCTGAGTGTTACTATGAGCGGGATCCTTAAACTTCCTTCTCCAATTTGTCTCACCAGTCTCAAGAGGTTGGAATTATGTTCAATTACTTTTCCAGATGAACATTCAACCCAGCAGCTATTTTCAGGTTGTCCCGTGCTTGAGTCTTTGACTCTAATAGAGTGTAACTGGGAGAATGTAAAGAGTATTAGTATATTATCTCCCAGGCTTCGGCTTCTGAGCATGATTGATCTTGAGCCTGAGGATGATATGATTGAGAATAACCCAGATGGATCTGTGTTTGTAATTCATGGAAGTGGCCTTAAACACTTATATTATAGCGGTCAATTTTACTTTGATTTCCACTTTGTGAATTCTCTCTTCCCAGAAGAGGTGTCCATTCACAGTGATCCATGGGGTATGAACACAAATCAGGTTCCTAATCGTCTTCTGAGGCTTCTACGAAATGTCTCTAATGTTCCAAAGTTGATTCTTGGAGATTTTAGTCTCTCGGTAAGTTTGCTTCTATCTTTGATTTTCATAACATGCAAAAAATAGTACGGTCAAGCACCAAATTTTCTTAGCACTTCACGATTCAACTATATATCTTCTTTTTCCTCAGATTCATTTGAGTTTTTAATTGCATTTTGTTGTCTATTGCTTTCAGCATCTACTTAATAATGCAGAATTCCATCATCATATTCATGCGCCCATGTTCACCAATCTTAGGCGTCTGGAGTTGGACGAAGAGGATGACGAATTCCCACAAGATACGAATGTAGTTTTCATGAAGATACTTCAAAATGCCCCTCATCTTCAATACCTTGCGCTATATAAGGTAACTTGGGGTATGAATTTGACGATTTTGTGTGAATATTGCAGACATTAATAATTGCTCCAACGACCGTTAACATTTGAAATAATGGCTAATTCTAGGGAATTGTGAGGGTTTTGGTTGGTGCAAGCAACGAGGTTGTGATACTGAACCCTGTGCCTCCATGTTTCCAGAACCACCTTGCCTTCATTGACGTGCATATAACGAAGGGAGATCATGAAGAGTTGAATGTAGTGAAGGTTTTGCTACAGAATGCTCTGGTCTTAAGGAGAATGGTCATTCACTTTGAAACCAAGCTGGCCACAGATACAAGAAACAAGTTCTTTGATGACTCACTAAAGCTCCCCAGAGGTTCAAAAGATTGTAGCATCTATACACACAAAGTGCAACCGGCAATGAAATAATTGAATTTTTTTTTTTTTTCTCAACACGTGAAACTGTTTTGGTTTGTTCAGTATAGTGGTTTGAACAATTCATATATCAATTTGTGGGAATGTTCAATACAGTTTTTCAATCATTATCTTTGGGCATGTCCGTAAGTATATTGTAGGTCATTACTTATACGGGATAGGCTATAGTACAATGATTCGTTATCAGGCCTTACGTTTAGTATAACTTTTTTATCAGGTTAAAATATAAGCTTTACTCATACAAGTGCTCAAACTCTGCAGTCAATATATATATATATATATATATATCATCAAGCTTTCTCTATTATTATTTGTTTATCTTCATCATTAATTAAACAGTAGAAGAAGCACAATAAGGTATGGATTTCTAAACATCCAATAAGAGAATTAAAGGGATTATTTTATGAAATTATAATCAAATAAACAAAATCTTATAATTTGATTACCGATATATCATTAATTACTTTAATATTAAAATAAATTATAGAATAAGTATACCTACTATAAAAAACAAAGAAAAATTGTGTTGAATTAAACTAAAGGAGAAAAATCCCATGATGCGGTTTAGTTTTGGTCAAATAATTATTCCTTAATTTAGACTAATATTTTTGTAATTAATGAAAATTTGTATATATACTGAAAATCCAAAATTACAGGACTACTAGTTTAAAGAAATTTGTTATAAATTTGTATTATTGGTATTACAAAGCCACGTACAAAAATTTGTCAACTATTAAGATACATGGTGTATATATATACACACTCACAAGACTCTTTCTCTAATTATTACTATTTACTTTTTTTTTTTTCCAAAATTCTATTTAAAAAATACAATTTTGACTGTTCATGTTTTATCTTGAAATCAATTTAGTGGAAAAGATGTAACTATTCAAAAAAATGAAAGTTTTTTAGCATATATGGAAGAGCAAAATTGGTTTACATTTTCACTTTTGGCAAACTATTTTAAGATTTTTACTCTTTGGAAGACAAAATTAATCTCACAAAATGACCAATGCTAATGTCGTATTTTATCTAGACATTTCTTTATTTAATTTGGTGTCAATTTCACCTTAATTTTTGAGTTTATTACTGTTGGATTATTTTAATTTAATTTTGAGTTATTGCAATCATGTATTTTTTTGTTTTAGTTAATTTTAATTTTATTGAGTCAATAATTATATATATATATATATATATATATATATATATATATATATATATGACTAAATATCTCTCTCATTCTTTTATGAAAATTAAGGCACAATGAATATAAGAAACTCCCAAAAAAAAAAGATTGGAAATTGGTAAAAGAAAGTAGAAAATAAAATAGATAATTTCCTTTTTTGAATAACAAGGTAAAATGAAATAAGAAACTCCTAATAGAATTGAAAAGAATTAATGGACAATTTAAAATTTCTCTAATGAAAACCCTAGTTTTTTATTATGAAAGAAAGGCCAAGAAAGAGGAAAGGGAGGGAGAGAGTAAAGGAGTAGTATTCCAATTCCAAACTTAGAGCAAATATGAACAAAAGAAAAAAAGCTTTGAGAGTAAAATGCATAGTTATAATTAGGGTTGCACATCCCTCAAGTCGGCTTGAGCTACAAAGTAACCCAACTCCCAGCTGAGTGTAGTGCAGGGGTTATATTTTCGGCCTCAGACCCGATGACCCGACTTGGTGAACCCAATGAATTTCTGCATCATGTATGTGTCACTGGGTCAAGCTAAGTCCTAGTATAGAAATGCATTTTTTTAACAACCTTTCTCTTAGATTATAAAGGAGATGCTACTGCTAAGTTCAACTACATATAATATGATAATAAGCTTTCTGTTAAATATTACAAAAAAATATGCTAAGTTGCTGACATAATAAACTTTATCAAATCTAATGAGCTTGTTTTTTTAAAGAAAATAATTCTATAAGAACACCAAAATAAGCAACAAAGGCTAATATAAGCAAATTTAAAAGAGAACTTACATTAACACATTCCTCGTTAACAAACTTTCTAATGGGATTTGAAATACTTATAAACACCGGTTAAGTATATACATTAAAAACAAACAATACTTTATAAAAAAAAAAAAAAGATATGTCTTGCTAATTAACAAATTAACTTTAAACAAGCAATACTTTAGGAAAACATAGAACTAGCAATTAACCTTGAATCTCGACAGAATTAGATCCAACAGATACATTATCTCCCAAAAAGGTTAAGGTAAAGAAAGTCATTGAAGAAAAGGTGAAAACAGAGGAACCAATGAACGATGCCAAACCCAAAGCAGTATAGTTGAGCTCCTCTTAAATCAAAGCTTGAAGAAGTTGTCGTGGGAACACTTTGTTTCACAAACAAGAGCCTAAAAATGAAGAACCCACTTCCAATGAGAAGAAGGAAGAAAAGGAAGATGATATGAATATGAAAGAATAGGTTGATCATTAAGACAAGAAACTTTGAACAAAATTCAGTTGAAATCGAAAATAGTATCTCTTTATGGGGAATACCTATTTTATCGAGCCATAGAACAAGGGGTATTAATGTAGTTCTCCTCAAGTTCTTAAAGGCAAGGGAGTTCAAAGTCAATAAAGCCTGTGAGATGTTGAAAAATACACTTAAATGTTTTATGAAGGAAGAGTGAAGAGCCAGCGCTATTGTGGCCACTGCCACAGCTTCGGCGTCGAGTGACATTATGGAGTCACAAATAATGTACAACCAAATATCATCAGCATTGCCAACTTTTTGAGTGGTTTAGATTCTATGAAGCTTGATGTAAGCCACAAAGCCATTCATAACAATGACCAAAATAGTGTTAAAGATTTTGTCCATGATATTCATAACAATGACCAAAATAGTGTTAAAGATTTTGTCCATGATCAAGGAGATGGAAAATATGATATGTAGCACCAATCTCTCCCTGCTTAGCTTCCATGTTAGCATAATTAAGCTTTCATTTACCATGTTGGACAGGAATATGACGGTGTTAAGACAATTACAAATGGTAGGGATCAATTCTTAGATTTAGGAAAGTGTAAGGATGGATTTGAAAAAAAAAACTATAGGGACCAATTTAAAAGTTAACTTAACTATAGGGACTAAAAGATCAATTTTTCTTTTATATTTTATCTTTGTTTATTATATTCTTTCTTGTGTATGGCTTTAAAATTTATTATAATTACCCTAATCAAAACATACATAGGATTGAAGAAAATAAACAAAAATAAAACAAAAAAATGAGACATAAAAGGAATATTTACAAAAAAATCAGATAAAAGGAAAAATAAAGAGAAAATATTTACTAAAAGGTAAAAATAAAATATTTACATTGTCAGACAAATAATATAATAATGTCAAAAAATAATATATACATAAGAGCAAAGGACATTAATATTTACAAAAAGTGAAAACAAATACATAAGATCTATAAAGAAAAATAAAGTAATTACAAAAGGAGAAAAGGAAATAATATAAAATAAAATAAAATATTTACAAAACTAGGCTTGACCTAAGAAAATAACTTAGATTTTACATAAAACTCATATAATTCGAAGTGAGATAGTAAATTGATATCATTTGGTTAATATTTTTTATTTTTATTTTTGTGTAGAGAGAAAGGTAATTAATCTAATTTCTCAAACAAAATTAGTTTGAAGTTGTTTAATGTATTTTAATTTGAAAAAAAATTAGATAAATCTCTCTCCTTTACTCTTCTATTTTATGTCTTTCCTGTTTTTTTTTTATTTTGAAATAACTATTTTTAAAATTTTTGAATTTTCTTAAAAAAAAAAAGATATAACACACATAACAAATTCAAAAAAACAAGTGAACGACACAAGATGAGGTGACCAAAAAAACTAATTACATGTGGGTGTTTGTGAACGTCTATAGCTAATAATAGTTCCATTCAAGCACACTTTTCTACTCAGAGGATCAAGTATAGGATACCAAACGTATTAAAGCTTCTTTCTTTTTATCTAATTTTCATCATTTATTCGACCCTCCTTCCAATCCCAAAGCTTTTCCTCGAACTCACTCTGGCCTTTTCTATATAGTTCTCTCTTTCTCTCTCTATTGCCACTTCTCTATATAGACCTCCCTTTTTTCTCTTTCTATTCTCCATTCTTTTATAGTAAAAAACTATAATTTTTCAAGAGAATTTTTAAATTGTCCATTAATTCTTGCAATTCTTTCTTCCCCGAAATTTCCTATTTCATTTTGACTTGTTTTTCGATGGAAGAAGTTATCAATTTTATTTCCTTCTTCCTTTTTCCATTATTGATTTTTCCTTATCAATTTTCAATCTTTCCTTTTTTTTTTTCATTTTTTTTTTTAAAAAAAGAGAAAGAAATATTTAGTCATTCCTTTTGTTCTTTTTGTTTTTTGTTTTAATTATTGACTTAACAAAATTAAAATTAACTAAAACGAAAAACACATAATTATGTTGACTCAAAATTAAATTAAAATAATCTAAAAATAACAATGATTCAAAATAAAATTGACATAAACCATCACTATAAAAAGACTCAAAATTTTTTTACTCAAATGATAAACTAACTTAAAAATCAAAGTGAAATTGACTCTAAATTAAATAAAATTGCATTACTTTTTAAAAATATTAGAACAAAATATGGTGTTTATAGACGTCCCACTTTATTTATTTCTTATAAAAGAAAAAAAGAAAAATGGAATTTTTGTTTACATAAAGAACAAGCAAAGATAAGAATATGCATTTTGTCTCGTGAATAGTTAAGCATCTTGCAATAGAAGTTATAAACTAAGTGCCCCTCACACAAATGAACTAAACTAAACTCAATTTATTGGATCAAACTAAACTTAATTTCGTGGGAATATAACTAGACTGAGCAAAACTCAACGTAGTAAGCATGATTAAACTCCACTTTGATTAAAAAAAAACAAATTGAGTAGAGCAAATACAACTAGACAAATTCACACTCCACGAGAACGCTAGAGAATCAAGCGACCCATACAATACCGACATTGATTGGATCCATTAATTCCATTTATTTCCAAAAAAACTAACATTTTGCCTTGGGTCTTGTGCATACCATAGAGCTCTAGTTTGAATATTAAGATCCTTGTTGTTATTAGAAATGGTACAATAAAAATAAAAATAAAAATAAGAGTAAGAATAAAAATATTAAAATGTTGTTTAATTAGAAAGTAATGAAAATGGATAAGTCTCATTTTATTTTATTTAGTTAGTATATTACACATAAGAATTAATTAAATAATGTGTATATTTTATCATATTATCTCTTATTATAAAACAAAAAAATTATTAATAATAAATAATTTAATGATAAATAATTAATAAATAATAATAAATTAAGATTTTGATGTATCACAGGATATTTTTATTTGAAATTTATTATAAGTGAGGACATTTGTATTAAATATATTTTCATTCTCAAAAGACAAATCTTGTTCCATAGTTTCAAATAGAAAGAGATTTTTTCTTATATAAGGGAGAGTAAGTTTTCTAAAGAATGAAAATGATGATTTAATTTGTTAACCAAATATGTCTCATTCCCTCATCTTAATTTTAGCAACCAAACGGGTCCTTAGTCCATACGTTCAACAAATATTTTGTATTTTAGTATTGTTTACAATTATTTGGAAATGAAAATATTTTTACTTTTTTAAAAAATAAAGTCCTTAATAATTAATTGTATTTTTTAAAAGAATTTCCTTTTTTGTAAAATAAATTTAGCAAAACTGTCCTTGTCAAACCACAATTTTTTTCAACGAAATAATCAGATTCATGAAATTTGGATGACTTACTTTTTCTTCTCGATATTATTCAGAATCTTATTTCTAACACGTCTCATGAGACATCAAAAACAATTTTCTCATTTCCTGATACTTCTAAATATTGATTTTCAATTTTTTATGTTTTCTAAATGAAGTGTAAAATCTATAATTTTATTTTATATTTTTATGTGCCGCTTTAGAAGACTTCATTTTTTTTAAATAAATATAGCCTGTGCAGTTCGAGACACATGAACTAATCAAGACCTGATGTCTCACTACAATCCATCACTAAATTTTTAAATTAAAATTTTGTTTTTCCTCTTTCCCTCTCTTGTATATTTGCTCACATTTTACTCAACTCAAATCCTACTTTTCTCTGTTCTTATTTTTTATTGCATCAATTTTCTCGCTTCTTTCTTCTCTTTATATTTTTATTTTCTCATTTTTCTCTTCTCTTATATTTTTTTAATTTTATCATTTTTTCTTTTTTAGAGATCTCATATAATTTAAAAATTATATAATTATATATTTGATATATTTTAACAAAAGAACAACGTAATAAAGACATAAGGAATTATAATTAAAAAATTTCTTTCGTCCCTTGGGGGACATCCGAAAAAAATAACATATGAAAGATAAAGGGAATGAAAGATAAAATAACATATGAAAAAAAAAGTTGACGTTGCATATGTTCAAACAAAATCACTCATATTTCCTATAGTGGTAGAGAATTAGCTTTGAAAGGCAAATAGCAATTTTCCATAATATTTTGAAATCATACTTTTGTTAGAATAATTAATTAGTTTTTAAATTAATATTAATAAATTATTTGGTTAATTAATATATTATACTTTAAATAATATCAACTAATTAATTATTGATGTAAGATATTACTTAAATGGATTAAGTCGTATCATTATATACCTTGTTATTGATTGGCTATCAATGAACCAATATTTATATAGGCTTCAAATACAACTTATTATAGAGCAAATTAATTATATATACACGTTAGGATTTCACTTTTAGATTGCGAATCATTTTGCTTACCTTTGATATTGTGAGTTGTAATCCTTTTTACTGTAGTGAGGCTATAGATGTATCAACAGATTTCAGGTCAAATCTTATTATTTTATTTCAATTTCTTAATTTTATTCTAATAGTTCTTTTCATTATTAACTATTTTTGAAGTAAAAACTAATTGTTTCTTCTTATTCTATATAAAAAATTAGTTAATAACAAAACTGGTAATAACATCAATAATAAAACTTTCAGGGCTTGTTATCAAAGCTCAGCCATTTTAAAAAAATCCAATTGTTTTCTTATAAATTTTTTTAAAAAATTAATTAATTGATCCCTATAATTTATTTCAATTTTAAAAATAATTTTTATACTTTATTATTATTTTTTTAAACAACTCCTTATACTTTTCAAAAGTTGCACAATTGGTCCTTGTCATTACATCCACCTTTAGCACTATTAGAAATATGCTGATGTTGCTATCAAGAGATGAAGTGGAATGACACCTGGAAATATAATAAAGGGGAATAAATGATGAGGAATGACACCTTGAAATACGATAAAGAGAAATTCAGATTTCTTCTTCCTTCTATCTTCTTCTTCTTATTCTTCTTAGCCCTTTTCTTCCTGTAAATATGCCTGCCTTTGATTCATGACTCATATACCCTTTGCCAAGGGACGCATTAAGGTCTTCCACTTGGCTCACCACGTTCACTGTGATCAGAGCCACTGGTCTTCTGATCAATTCATGGTAATCCTCCACCATCCTCCACCACCCCGCCACTGTTGGTTGCGGCTTCGATGCTCTGCTGTTCAAGGACCACATGGACGACAGAACCCTGTCCTTTTGCGCTATAGTTACCTGTCCTTACCACATGATGGAGATGTCCACTTGTCCTGTGAGCACTGCAACGCTGTGGTGAGTCAGTCTCAAACCGTGATGCCCACTAGCTTGCTGATTGTTAAGGCATATTAAGAATTGATAATTTGTTATCAATATGTTGCATGATCTTTATACCATAAGAGTGCAGAAGGCAGTACATAGCTTGGCTGAATGTGCAGTTAGTTCGGCTTAGGAATATTCTTTAGTTTGTTATGTATATGTGTCATTCATTAATAGATTATTTGTTATATGACTATGTTATACATAGAAAGGTTCTACCTAAGGCTCGTCATTCAATCGAGCTCTGATTATTTCATTTTCTGCCTCTTTATTGCTTTTCATTACTCGGTATCAAGAGCCTGTCGACGGGTCTTCTCCGATGGCCTCTTCCGATAGCTATTATACTAGTCGGTCCGCTGACCCAGCTCCTCCCTTTTCTCTTTCTCTCTTCTCCAAACCAGTTTTTTCTTCTTCTCAAACTTGTTCTGTCAAGTTGGAACTAATTATCTCATCTGGCAAACCATGGTACTTCCATTAATCAAAGGACACAAACTTGAGGGATATATTACTAGTGCGAAAGCATGTCCACCACTCCTGATTACCAATGCCTCAGGTACCAAGCCCAATCATGAGTATGAGGATTGGCTAACCACTAATTAACTTTTGATGGGTTGGTTACTCAAAACTATGTTCTATGAGATCGCATCACAAATGATGCATTGCAAGACATCCTTTGAGTTATAGATGTCAGCTAAGGATCTCTGTGGAGCTCACAGCAGAGCATGGATCACTACCTTCAAGGCTAAACTTCAGCGTACTCACAAGGGCTTATCTAAGATGGATTAATATCTTAACAAAATGAAGACCTTAGTTGATAACCTTGCCTTAGCAGGAGCTCCTGTCAGCACTGATGATCTAATCACACAAACGCTCACTGGACTTGACTCGGAATATAATCTTGTGGTAGTGTAACTTACTGGCAAATTGAATCTTATGTGGATTGAGCTTCAGTCAGCTTTACTTAACTTTAAAAGCAGACTTGAACAATTCAATTCCTTCAGTAATTTGACTCTTACTCATTCTGCCAATTTTTCAAAATCTGAAACTAAGAACTCTAATACTGATCGTGATAATTGGAGAAATAATAACAAGGGTTCCTGTAGTAACAGAGATTGTGGAAGGAATAGTAGGAACAAACCAACTTGTCAAGTATGCAATTAAACTAGTTAAATTGCTCTTCATTGTTTCTATCACTTTAATAGAAACTACACTGGTGATTCAAAGGACCAGTCATATGGAGCCTACTTTGCATCTCCTAATGTCGTCTCTGACCCTACATGGTACATTGACAGTGGTGCTAGTCACCTTATTTCTAACGATGCTTCCAGATTAGATGTTCTCTCTGCTACTACTGGTAAGAAACTCTTAATGGTAGGAAATGGTGAGAATATTCCTATTCTTCATACTGGTTATTCTAAATTCCATGGCTCTTCCTCTCGATATCGTCTTAATATGACAGATATTTTGTATGCTCCACAAATTGCAAAGAATCTCTTAGGTGTTTCTAAGCTCACTAAAGACAATGATATATTCATTCTTTTTTACTCGAGTGGTTGTACTGTGAAAGACTAGAGCATAGCGAAGGAAATCATGTGAGGGAAGGAGAACAGAAGACTCTATGAGGTCTTGACTACTGACAGAAAAGTTTTATCTGCTACAGAATTTACTGTCCATGAGACTTGGCATAAAAAGCGAAGACATCCCTCTCCTCGTGTTCTAGCACAAATAAAAACTGAATGTAGCTTCTTTCTAAATTCAATGAAGTAAAACAGTTTTTCTATGAATCTTGTTAGATGGGTAAATCCCACTCTCTGCTTTTTAAAACTTCAGTGTCATATGCTGCTAATCCTTCAGATCTTATACACACATACCTTTGGGGTCCTGCACTTGTGCTCTCTACCTCTGGACACAGATTCTATATACACTTCATTGACGATTTTAGTCGATTTACATGGCTGTAACCACTAAAAACTAAGGATGAGGCATTAAGTGCTTTCTTCATTTCAAACATATGGTTGAGAACATGTTTGACCAAAAAAATAAAGTGTGTGCAGAATGACTTTGGAGGAGAATATCGGGATTTTCCTAAAGCTCTTCAAGATTTTGGAATTATCGTTAGATACTTATGCCCCTATACATATGCACAAAATGGATGTGCAGAGATAAAACAAAATGGATGCCCCTATACCTTACTCTCTTGGCTCAAGCTCACATGCCACTTCGTTATTGGGTAGAAGCTTCCAAACTTCAGTATATTTGATAAATCATCTACCAAAACCGATTTTGAACGGAACAACTCCCTATTTCAAACTCTTCAAGTCCAAGCTTGACTATGTTAATATGAGAATATTTGGTTGTGCTTGCTTCCCTTGTCTATGACCGTATGATCAAAACAAGCTTCAGTTTTGTACTCAGCGTTGTGTATTCTTGGGTTACAGTGCTGATCATAAGGGCTACAAGTGCTTAAGCCCTACTAGAAGAGTTTATGTTTCAAGGCATGTGGTGTTTAATGAAGAAAGCTTCCTATTTGCTATTGGTTTTCCAAACTCAGAACAGGAAAACAACATCTCCTCAGCAGATTATTCTAGCACCCAAAACATTTTAACAAATATTTTACCTGTTTCAAGAAGCAGAAACTTAATAAGTTCTGAAGTGACCACTACTTCCAATTATGATTCGCCACTGTCAGAGCAACATTAAGACCAGCCACAAACTGATCTGCAGCAAAACTCTTCTATTAATGTTAAAGAAGCAGAACCTGATACTATTATACCTGATGTTGTACCGGTTCAACATCAAATCATGATTCACAAACTCAAAGCACTCATCACATGGTGACCAGAAGTAAATGAGGAATTCACAAACCCAAGACTCCTTTTGTGGGATTGATTAAAGAAGCTGACAGAGAACCTAACGGTACTAATACAGTCACCACAATGGTGAAAAGCTATGTCAGAAGAGTTTAATGCTCTGGTTCGAAATAAAACATGGAGTTTGGTACCCTACATAGATTAACAGAACACCATTGATAGCAAGTGGGTTTTTCGAATGAAGTATAATCTAGATGGGTTAATCCTAAAGTATAAAGCAAAGCTAGTTGCTAAGGGATTTCAGAAAGACCCTACAACAAACTTTGCTGAAACATTTAGTCCAGTCATAAAAGTAACAACAATTAGGCTTGTTTTAACACTTGTAGTCACGATGAATTGGGATGCGAGGCAACTAGATTTTAATAATGCTTGTTTGAATGGTTTGCTTGAAGAGACAGTGTTCATGGCACAAATTAAAGGTTTCGAAGATTCTTCAAAACCAAATCCTATCTGCAAGCTTCAGAAAGCCATTTATGGCTTAAAACAGACACCAAGGGCTTGGTTTGAGAGATTAAAGGCAACTTTACTTGGCTGGGGATTCTATAACACAAAGGGAGATAACTCACTTTTTGTGTCTAGAAACAAGGACCAAATTATACTTATCTTGATCTATGTTGATAACATTTTGGTAACAGGAAGTAATTCTAAAAGTTTGAAGGAGTTTACTGATAGCGGAATTAGAATATGTAATTAAACATGATCACAAATTAGGAGAATAAATAAATTAATAATTTGACCTGATGAAGACGATATCATTGATCTGAGTATTGTTGAATCTAACAAGTTCAACCCACAATGCCCAAGAGCGTTCCTCATAGTGTTTTTGAAGGCAGAGAGAGAATGACAGATTTTGGTATATGAAAACTAGGGGTTCAATGTGTTATTTATAAGATTTTATTTCAATAATATAATTAATCAATATTATTAAAATATAATCCTTCAGAATCTTTAAAACAATTTCTCATTTAATTAATTAATCAAAATAAGCCTATTAAATTTCTCTCTGGATAACAATCTCAAATTAGTAATCTGATGGGATGATTATTAATACTCTTAGGCTGTGGGTTGGGTTTCTACCCAAGGCTTGTGGATAATCAAACTCATCATCGATTATCCACAAATAAAATAAAACTCAGTCCGTTTTTAGTTTATAAATTACAATATCAATTGCCTAATTAGTTATAACATAAAATTAATCTAATAGCATAATTAATGCTAATCTATATAATATTAAAAAAAATTCTAACAATCTCCCACTTGGATAGCATTAATTAAATTATTAGTTCAATAAACAAATACATAATTAGACAATTAATATTCACATAAACACATGGATATGTGTATATCTATAAACCATACAAAATTCAGAAATGAAACTACATACAAAGATCACTGAATCCGATAGGGAAACAAGTGATATTAACATTGTCATAGATTAGTTTCAATATCTGAATAGAATGAAATACAAAATGACATTTGAAGTATCATATTACAATGCAGAAGTCCCCTTCAGACTCAACTTAGAAATTTGGTGTCAAATTGCACCGCAAAAGTTCCTTAAGGACTCAACCCATAAATTTGTGTCAAATTACACCATAAAAGCCCCTTAAGGACTCAACTCATACTCCCACTAGACCAAAGCTACATCAAAAATTCAATAAGACCCATATGAGTTATACAATTTGAATTACTCCTTGAGTAGGCATTGGTTAATAGATCTGTCATCATGCGCTCATTGCAAATGTAAACCATGCGAGTCTGAGATAACTGAAAATTCAAAAATAAAATCATGGATCAAGGATATTGAATTTGATAAGGAAAGCATTGTTATAAATGCCAGCAAAATTTCAATTCTGAATTATATCTAAAATTTTGGCATAACCAAAACATTGAATTCGATAGGGAAACAAATGTTATAAATGCCAAAATATGCCAAAGTGTTCCTTAAGAACATAACTCAGACTCTCACCAGAACAACACATCAAAATTCGAATATACCCATGAGTCATATATTTTTAAAACTCTAGTGGGTTTGTGTTGGTAAACGGATCACCCAAAATGAGTATAAGATACATACTTCTTCTCTCCAATAAATAAGAATTAAGTGTCAAAATTTGATGCAACTGAAATTCCTGTAACTTTGAGAGAAGCATATAATAAAGTTATGTTGTAACAAAATGGTCAAGACTTAAAATATACACATAACAGGAATTGATTTCCTTGACCATATTCCCTAACGAGTGATCGTTACAAAACTAGCGACATACTTTTCACTTATATATATATATATATATATATGTAAGGTAGGTGTAAATGTCCATTTGACACTTCTCAATAAAACAACTCCTTCAAAAACATCGTATAGATGTAATTAAAAGTGGGCTCAGGATCATCATAATTGTCTTTGTAGCTTTCTAATGATCATACCCAGAATTATTTAAATATCTACCAAGCACACTAATAAAAAAAAAATGTTCAAACGTGTGCACACCTAGGCTTATATATTAGGCTATTAACAACTGATTCACATGGAACTTTGCCCATCAAGGTTCTCTCTTCATCATTTAGGACATAACGTTTTAAACAATCTATCACCACTTTGCACAAGTGCACAAGGAGTGCAAAAATACATATCAAATTTCTTGAGCACTCGTTCAATATAGGTTGTTTGAGATAAACCAAGAATGCCACAAGATCTATCACGGTGAATCTAAATTCACTTTTTTGTTTTTTCTAAAGGTTCACTAGATCTTTCATATCAAAGTGGCATGACAAAAATGTGTTTTGTCTCATTTAATAAGCACACTGAGTTACTGGCCAATAGGATGTCATCCACACACAGCAAATCCTCATGCAAGTCTTCATCTATGATTACAGTGTCTATACAGCTAACTGTAATCGAACTTCCTTCCATTCCAAGGATGGTTTATTATTCTTATTGCTTTTCTTGAGTTCATATGGTTTCTTGCCATAGGCATTTCCTTCACTTTTCTTTCCTTTTCAATTTCACATTTCCAGCCTTGCTGGATGAACCATGTGAAATATAGTTCACTAATTATGAGAATTCACCTTTTTTATTGATTATTCCTCTTGGATCATTTTGGACATCATATGATTAATAAACCACTTTAACTCTTGGGAATTATAAGTGGTTCTTAAGACCCCATATTCAGTAGAAAGGGATTAGGGAACTCTATAAACTAGGTTGCTATCATCTAAGTCCACATCTAGGATTTTAGCTTGTTGTAGCAGTTAACAAGCTTCATCACACACTCCTGACACTTCGTCATAGTGAGTGTTATCTAGCAAAGAGAGATAATAGACATTTTTAAGTCTTATCAAACTTCTTAAATTTCTTACTAACCGCTTTGAGATATTCAATTGCGGTGTCCTTCTTAGAAATACTTTGTCTAATAGTCTTCTTAATCATATACTGAATGACAGTCAGACAAATCTTATTAGACTCATATTACTGCTTATGGTAAGCCTTGTCAGCAACATTAGACTCAACGGTGAGATTTGCTGGCTTAGGTTCTCTTATACCTAAACTTCCTTTGGTGATCACTACATATATATCAAGAGACTCAATCCAATTGTCATAGTCTATTTTGTTCAGAGTTTTCACCATAAATAGTTGCAAGAACAAAGACGCTGAGGGAAAAACAAATAGGAAACATATAATTATGTCCCAGACACATAATTATATATATAACAAAGTTTTCGTAACAAGACTTAGCTTCAACAACTGTGTAACAAAATATTCATCATATCCTGCCTAAGGGCTCGGACTATGATAAATCAAGAAAACTCATACACACTAAGGAAGCATATTATCGAGAGAAACGACACAAAAAGTACCCACAATTTCCATATTGATAGGATATGAGAAACCATGAATACATCAATCAGCAAATCGCCGCTGACAAGCCACAAACCGGCCGTATTCACAAAATTATATTGATAATGTCATACCAATAGGGCATATCCATTGTCTACATAATACTTACATACACTCTCTCTAGTGGACTTATCACAATATTCAGACTCATCCCTGATAATGGTAATTAAATTATTCAAAAAATGTAGGAAATTAAATGACAAATATGGTATTAATTTATAAAAGACATATCACCATGATTAGACTCACGATAGGTGAGCACACAATTAATAGGTGTATGTGAACTAAATTCATTACAATTTCCACACGTAACCTATTCCTTTAAAGCATATGCTTAAATTAGGAATAAAATCTAATAATTAACGTAAAGAAATTGATTATAATTTATTTACACATAATTAGGGAGAGTGAATTGAACATATTTTGTTTCGTATTATTTCTAGTCTTTACATAAAAATTTTTAGGTCAAAATACCTTATCTATACATTATTTTAAGGCTCTTAATTTTCAAAAAATTTCAAAACTCCCATTTCTATGGCTTAACAAATTTTGAAAAAATCACCATAATTTAGATCAAGGTGAGTGGAGCTAATTTCAAAAATTTGAAGTTCATTTGACCAGCGGTGTGGCCACATGCGCCAATACACGCCGGTGGAGGCCGTGGGCACCTTCTTCAAACTCATTTGGCTCGCCAGTTTTTTGCTTCTCAGACTTCGAAATCGGGACCATTTTAATCGTCGTGTCACAATCTTTAAGACCCTTATATCATTTTTGCATCAATCTCTTCCATTTAAGCTATATTTGAATTTGAAGTTCAAAACTTTCTAGTGATTTCAATCTTTTTTAGTTCAAAATTGGTTCGTTGGTACGAGATGGGGCACATCGGTGACCCAAGTTAATAGCCATGATTGTCTCTGTTTGAATCGCAAGCAACCACAACTACTTCAAATGGCGACAGGGAAAGAAAATTTCATGCCGGAAGGTGAGTTTTTTGCCGGCAATAATGACCAAGGAAGGTGATGATCATTACCAAAAAAAAAAGAATAAAATTTTATAATCCATAAAATGACTCTGATGAAGACAAGATCCAGAGACAAGGATTAAATTTTTTTTTCCATGTACAAGAAAATTTATTCATCAAAATTCTTATCCTAAGCTTGTTATAGCTTACACAATATTTCCCTAGATATTTCAAAATATTTACCTAGCCTCATTCTTCTTTAATTCTATCCTTCTTTGACCTTCAATGGGCTCATGGAAGGTTATAGTAACAAAATTTCAAGATATATATATTTATAGGCCAAAAGAGATTGGTTATACAATATTATGGTGAGTTTTATACTCAACTATATTTTCACATCATAGCCAACCTTTTTTACCTTTACATTACCATGAAGACCATTTAAAAAGAAAAAGAAAGAAAAAGAAGAAGAGAAACTAGAATATGCTAAATCTTGTTACAAAGACGAGATTAGAGAAAGGAAATTTAAAAAATTTCATAGTCCATCAAACCGTGGCTCTAATACCATTTGAAAGCAAAATAAGAGCATGTAATTAAACATGATCACAAATTGGGAGAATAAATAAATTAACAATCTGACCTGATGAAGATGACATCGTTGATCTAAGTATTGTTGAGTTTAACAAGTTCAACCCACAATGCCAAAGAGCATTCCTCATAATGTTTTTGACGGCAAAGAGAGAATGACAAATTTTGGTATATGAAAACTAGGGTTTCAATGTGTTATTTATAGGATTTTATTTTAATAATATAATTAATCAATATTATTAAAATAAAATCCTTCATAATCTTTAAAACAATTTCTCATTTAATTAATTAATCAAAATAAGCTTATTAAATCTCTCTTTGGGTAATAATCTCAAATTAGTAATCTGACGGAATGATTACTAATACTCTTGGGCTGTGAGTTAGGTTTCTGTCCAATGGGCTTGTGGATAATCAAACCCATCATCGATTATCCACAAATAAAATAAAACCTAATACATTCTTAGTTTATAAATTACAATATCAATTGCCTAATTAGTTATAACATAAAATTAATCTAATAGCATAATTAATGCTAATCCATATAATATTAAAAAAAATTCTAACATTTACTACACGATTAAGTAGTCTCTTTGCACTTAAAGACTTGGGCCCACTACATTTCTTCCTTGGTTTTGAAACTTCATGAGATGAGACAGGCATTTATTTGAAACAAAGCAAGTATGTCAAGGATTTACTTGGCAAATTTGGAATAGAGAATGCTGCTGCTTGTCCTACTCCAATGATTGTAGGAAAAATGCTTATAGTAGATGAATGTGAGCATTTAAGCAGTCCTCAGAGTTATAGAAACATGGTAGGAGGCTTATGGTATTTGACTCATACAAGACCTGATATAAATTATGTAGTGAACAAGCTTGGACAATTCTAAGCAAGCATACTGATATACATCTAAGGGCGAAAAAAAGAGTGTTTCGCTACTTAAAAGGAACACAAAATTTTGGATTAAATATCAAGCCATCAAAGTTCCTTCAGCTAACTAGATACTCTAATCAAATTTGGGCATGTTGCCTAGGTGATAGAAAATCAATGGGAGGTTTCTGTGTATTCTTTGGTGATACGTTAGTTTCTTGGTCATCTAAGAAGTACAGAATAGTGGCACACTCAAGTACAGAGTCAAAGTATAAAGCACTTGCTGACTTGGTAGCAAAGCTCACTTAGATGCAATCATTAATGCAAGAGATTAGTGGTCCTTTTAGACAAATACCTATAGTATGGTGTGACAATTTGAGTGCCCAAACATTGGCATCTAATCCTGTCTTTCATGTGCGTACAAAGCATATAGACATTGATGCTCATTTTATATGGTAGTGTTTCATAGGAAAATAGTTGCAATTGCAATACATTCCTTCTACTACTCAAATCATGGATTGGCCCACAAAGTCATTTACTCACACGAGATTTTCCTTATCGCGAGACAAACCTGGAAAGACCCTCTTGAATGAGGGGGAGTGTTAAGGCACAGTAAGAATTGATAATTTGTTATCAATACATTGCATGAACTTTATACCAAAAGAGTGTAAAAGGCTGTACATAGCTTGGCTGCATGTGCAGTTAGTTAGCCTTTAAAATATTCTTTAGTTTGTCGATTATTTGTAATATGACTTTGTTATAAATAGAAAGGTTCTAACTAAGGCTCATCATTCATTCGAGCTCTCCTTATTTCATTTTCTGCCTCTTTATTGCTTTCCTTTACTATGATGACGCCCAACACCAAGGGTTGTCGACACCACCACAGCCAATACCACAAGCACCATGAGCAAAGATGACCTTATTTTTATTGTTTTTCATTTATTTATTTATTGTGGAACTATTTTTTTAGTTCCATTTCCTTCCTTCAAGTTATGGGGCCTAGGTTTAAGAATTTACAAAACTAATAGTGTGATAAGGTGAAAAAGAAGAAATTGCATGAGAAAGGGATATATGAATTTAAAAAAAAAAAAGTGGGGGTTGAATGGAATGAAAGTGGTCTTGGACAGTTGAGATGGAGTGCAAGTGACTGTTGCAAGACTGAAGTAGTCGATATTAAGGAAGGTAGATCGCATTTCAGGTGCCAACATTGATGTTGGCAAAAAATGTGAAATGACTCAAACTCATATTTGATAAATGACAAATTAAATGAAGGAAGAAAAAGCCCAACCCACATCAGTTAGCAAGTTTAGAGCAATTTAAAATTCAGCCTATATCTCAACCCATACTAGCAAAATAGAATGGAAGACAACTTATTTATACAAAGTACAAAAAGCTGCTGTGCAGAGAAAAACATCAGAACTTCTCTAAATTTCCACTGCCACACTCTTTCTGTGCCTCTGTCTTGCCTCCTGGAGCAGTTGACAAAAGTGGCCATTAATGGCGCTTCAACAAAACTTGAAACAATCGAGTCATTGGAGCCAAACTGTACCTCATGGTGGTCAAAGAAGGGGCAGCTGAGTATCTCTTTTATCATAAATATCTGCTGCAATAAATGCTCTCCAATAACTATCTCTGAGAAAATTATAAATATATTGAAGTTACTGCCTTCGAAGAACAAGGAAGAAGACAGAAAACGAAAAAAAGCCAAAAAGAAAAAGCACTCTATAATCTTTAAAGTTTTTCATTCTTAGAGTTTAATTTTTGGTTTATCAACTTTTTAGAAGCATATTTCAGTTTTAAGATAAAACCTAGTTTTGTAGGGTTTATAAAACTCATTTTTCTACTAATGTTGTACCTCTATCTTAAGGAAAAAGAAGCTTGTTGTTGTAAAATTTGAGGTTGAGCTAGAAAGTATTGTGTTTGGATTTAGCACGTGAAAATTCCTTGTGAAGGTATAAGAAAACTTTTCTTAGTGAAAAATCCCTTGGAGAAGACAATGAGACTGAAAGTAGGTGTTGTGGTTGGCCAAACTACGATAAACTTGTGTGTTTGATTCTCTTTCCCTAATCTTTGTCTTTCAGTATATTTTTAGTCAACTTAAAAGTTTATAATTAATTGCTTTCTTCACTCATCTGTTCTTTTTCAAGAAATTCAATTCACTGAAACATTTATAGTTAATTGTCTTTTCTTTTGCCACAACGTACTCACTGCTAAAAGGTTCAGTTAACTTTAATTTATTATAGTTAATTGTTTATTACAGATTATATTTGGCTAAAGATATTTTTAGTTAACTCTTTTCTCTTTTATTCTCTTACGGTAAAGTGAATACCTTACTGAAAAATTTAATCGACTATATTTTATTTCAGTCAACTGTTTATTATAAATTATAGTTGACTGTAAATTTTTCAGTTAACTAAAATTTTTAAAACAAAATTTTATTTTAAAATTTTATGTGTACCTATTCACCCGTCCCATTTAGGTGCACTGTCAGTCAAAAAAAAAAGATTGTATTTATGAGAGGGAAAAGGCTAAGAAGAAGAAGAAAAGAGGAAAAAATTTGAATTTCTCTTTATTATATTTCCGCATGACATTCCTCATTATTTATTCCTTTTATTATATTTTTAGGTGTCATTCCACGTCATCTCTTAATAGTCACATCAGCATATTTACAAGTGTGTTAAAGGTGGATGTATGTAATGAAAAAGACCAATTATACAACTTCTGAAAAATGCAAGGAGTCATTTAAAAAAAGAAAATAAAGTATGGGGACCATTTAGGAAATTAACCTAAATTATAAGCACCAATTAATTAATTTTTTTTTAATTTTTAAAAAAATATCTCAAAAAATCCAAACATATAACGTAACGACTCCTAGAATTTTTGCCGTGAGAAAAACAATGGTAATCAGCCAAGTTGAAACGCGACGTTGAACAAGGTGACATGGGATTAAACGCCATCAATTATTGTCTGCGTTTTCAGTTTTCTTTCGAGTCCCCAATTCAATGAACACAGCGGATTGTCGTTTAATGCATACATTTCAAGGCCACGAAGCAGCCGCAGTGGAATAGGCGGTGAAGTATGGCATGTACCATTACTGATTGGACGAAATTGTAAAATATATAGTTGATAATGAAATGTAAAGGGAACACACGATAAATGAACAAACACGTGTTTAATGGACTTTACCTGCTTTGTTTGTTTCTTTAAATAAATTAAAAAAAAGGAAGATCGATCCAAATTAGACACTGTTTTTGTCATTTGACCCCTCTCTGTGATGTAATTTTTATCTAAATTATAAAATATATTTTATTGTTTTAGAGCTTTTTACCATTTTATGGTCTTATAATTTGAATAATTATTTTGAAATTTGTAATAAATAATATTTTACAGTTATATCTTTTAAAATATTATTAAATGATGTATAATTCAACATTAAGATCTGACTATCCGAATCCTTCACAAATAGAAACTTTGGCCGTTCAAGGCCAACTATTAAATATGTATGTTTCTTTGTCTTTAGAAAAAAATTTGGAATTAGAAAAAGAAAAAGAAAAAAAAAAGAAACAAATTTGAGCAATTATCAAGAGATATGAAATGGTGAGGGAGATTGGCTAAAATACAAAAAATGACGTAGTGGGCAGCATGAGCGAACAAATAGGATAAGTAGGGATGCTATTATTATCATATCTTTAATTTATTTATTATTTTACTTCTAAAATTTTAAATATTAATTAATGAATTTTTAATTCTAGTTAATTTTAATTAAATATTTAAATATATATATATATATATATTATTAATCACATAACATGGATATTATAGTAAATTAATTCATTCTTTCCATTTCTTAATATTCCAACCAAACATGATAATAATACTCCTTTCCATAAACAATTAAACATATTTATAAACTTTTCCTTTCCCTCTCCTATTATCGTTTTCATTTACATTCACATTTTTTTATTGTCATTTATGCATACTAAACAAGTCTTTTGATTATTTTGTGACAATTTAATCTCTTACAAATATATTGTGACAAATTAATTTATAAAAAATTTTATTTTATGTAAAATCAATCATTCATTAATTTAAATAAATGAACTTATTTTTGTATTAATTTAAATTTATAATAAACTGATTTGTTATGGTTAATTTATAATGAACCAATTTGTTAAGGTATAAAAATAAAAGATTGATTTTGTAATTTTTTTTTATTTTTTTTCTAAGACTTGAAATTGAACAATTCCCAACTCTTATTTTATTATTTTATAAAATATTTTGTGGAGCTCGAACAGAGTGTTTTCAAATTCATTTTTCTGACATAAGAAAAAAAAAAAGAAATTTTAAATGACTTATTTCAATTTCTTCAATTTTTCGTATGACATCTGAATCAAAAGACCTATTTATGATGTTGGAAGAATTTAACTCTCTTTTTGATATTGCTTGAGATGAAAGTCTCTGTTAGACCGTATGTATATTGCCAATAGGAAAATATATTTTTCAAAAAAATATGTTGGAGGCACATTTTTTATTAGCATAAAATCTGAACTCAAAACGAGGAGGGTAATTCGGTAAATTCACAGATCAGCCTCGAAATTCTCTTGTAATTAGCATGTAATATTCAGTTTAAATCTCCATAGTTAGTTGTCACCAACCCACCATGTTGTCACCTATTGGCCCAAAAATAAACAAAAGCTATGCTGTCACATTGACATGCCTCGTGACTCACGCTTCTTACTTCCCCCCACAAATTTGTGCGCGAGTTTGCTTGGTCTTTCAATTTCATAAAAATAATTTTAGTTTAATTTTTATTTAAATAATATTCACATGCACTTTTTGTGCATGTCAATTGTCAACTAACTAACAAACTACTGATGTTTTAAGCAAAAAAGAATCACTTTTTTATTAAATGACAAAATAAGTTCTACAACTATTGAACAGCGAAGACGACATTATGAAATTATCTAAATATTCCTCCTAAATTATTTTTTTTTATAAAAATAACTTAATGCCCCTTTTTTTTTTGGCTTCAGTACACTTTTTGGGCTCTTATAGTTTTATAAATGTTTTAATTTTAGTCACGTTAACTTGGAACAATAATGCTGTCCTTCTATTTTATTAAAATAATTTGATTTCACTCATTATTTCATTATTCATCTAAAATCTAATGTCTAAATTGACAATACATTGATTTAGATGCAAATTTGAGAATGATTTGACGGTTTAATATAAATTAATGATATCTGAATTAAAAAATTATTAAGTTTGAAGTTTCATATTTTTTATGAATTATATAATAAAAAGAATAAATTTGGTCATTATAAAAAAAAAAAAGAGAGAGAGAGAACAATGTTATCTATATTTAATCTGTAACGATCAAATCAAAATTTTTGTAAAATTAGAAGAAAAGGAAATAAATTTTAATTTTTTTCAATAAAAGTTATAAAACTTGGAGCTTGAATCCTCTGTATATTTTAAAATTTCGTAATTTTAACAGTAAAATATTCTTAAGAAAATAAAACTATAATCCGTTGATGATGCAAAGACAAATATTTTTTCCGGTTCTAGCTGTATAGATAGTAGATACCATCCCTACCGCCATCCCCCTAGGAAAAGCCGTTTCCCAATCCTGTTTCCCCTTCCTTTCTCTTCGATTTTTTCACCTTCCCTTCTCTCAATGCTTACCAACCTCATTTCCCACACCACTCCATACCCAAAACTTTGTACTTTTCCACGCTACCCTCCTTCCCTTTCCTCGCAAAAGTCGTATAAATCTTCCACTTTCTGCGCATTAACCAACCAAAGCAGACACCTCAGGTTCTTCTTTCACGTACAAAATTTAGTTCATTAAGCATTATCATGATCTCTTCAATCAAGTGCACACCAGCTTCGTCCCTGAGCTCGTCTGCTTTCTCAAGCAGAAACCTTTCTGTTCAAACCCCTCAATTTTGTTACACATTACCCACTGTTCAAAATGTTAGACACAGCACGAATCCCTCTCTTTATTCCCAGAAACCTATTTACATTTCATCCACTGAGAATTTCTCATTGTTGGCAAAACCCAGAAAGAGGGTTTTAGAGTGTGAGGCATATGAGGCGGACAGGTCACAACCATTAGAGATTAATGTTGATGAAGGAGCTCGGGCGGAGGCAGCTCAGAAGCTCAAAATTGGTTTGTATTTTGCAACCTGGTGGGCTTTGAATGTGGTTTTCAACATATACAACAAAAAGGTCTTGAATGCTTTTCCTTATCCATGGCTTACTTCGACTCTGTCACTGGCTGCTGGGTCCCTCTTAATGTTAATCTCATGGGCCACGAGAATTGCTGATACCCCAAAAGTAAATTTGGAGTTTTGGAAAGCCCTCCTCCCTGTAAGTAAATCTTGCCTCAATTCAAGTATTTTCACCATGGGACATGACATGAAATTGACACTATAGTCTATGATGACACATATAGTGTTTCGGTGTAATTTGTAGTGTCATTTCTAATATGAGTGTTGTACAGGGTACATGTATTGGATAAGATATAATTCTGATTGCAGGTATCAGTGTTTCAAAACAACAAATAGTCATAGCAAGATTCGAATGACGTGATTTTGTATTTACGGACTCTACTTACATGAGTGAGAATCCAACAATAAAAATTATGACTTTAATGAGATAGAACTCCGTAAATCATGTGCATCAGTGAGCTTACAAAAGAATGTCTCGCCAAGGACCGACAAGTGGTTAGGACTCAGTTGAAGCTGTAAGATTGGATTTGATGTGTATTTTATACAATAATCACCGATATAATTGGGTTTTGCAGGTTGCTGTGGCGCACACAATCGGGCATGTTGCAGCAACTGTGAGTATGTCAAAAGTTGCAGTTTCATTCACCCACATCATCAAGAGTGGAGAGCCTGCTTTTAGTGTCCTGGTTTCAAGGTTCTTGCTTGGAGAGGCATTCCCTTTGCCAGTTTACCTGTCACTTGTCCCAATTATTGGTGGCTGTGCTCTTGCTGCCGTGACAGAGCTCAATTTCAATATGACAGGTAAGAGCATTTGCTTTAATATCCTCACATGCTGACACATTAAATTATACTTGGAAATTGCAAATTTTGTCATGTCTTATTGTTCATATCGTATCTTGTCTGTTATTCATGCCAGATTCATGCTTCTTAAGTTCTCATATACGAGACAATTTCATTAGGATGTGGAAAATGTAATTGATACTCTAATTAGACAACTCTACGTTATGTTTCAGGGTTTATGGGGGCTATGATATCAAATTTGGCATTTGTCTTCCGGAATATATTCTCAAAGCGAGGGATGAAGGGGATGTCTGTTAGCGGAATGAATTACTATGCTTGTCTTTCAATTTTGTCTCTGTTACTTCTTACACCTTTTGCCATTGCTGTGGAGGGCCCCAAGATGTGGGCTGCTGGCTGGCAAACTGCTATCTCTCAGATTGGTCCCAATTTTGTTTGGTAAGTCCCATTTTCAAGTCTTAGTGTGTGTGTGCATGTTAATCCGCCATCCCCTTTATCACTTTTTATTGGTGAAATTGCATATTAGTTTGGGCTTTTGTATGCCCTTTTGTTGTCCTAAGCTTCGGTTTAAGATTGCTTTTTCTAAAAAATGGATCCTGTGGTAAGAATGCATAAACTAGTTAGGATGAAAAACATTTTTTTGATATGTAAGCAGCATTGACTGATGAAATGTACGTCCTCATCCACAGTACACGTTATTGGGTTGTTCCAGAAAACACATCACTTTGCTGAATGTCAATTTTCAAAGCTGGCCAATGTCAAACTTCATAGTTGTCTTCATCTAATGTTCAACTAACAAACTTGGTTTGAAACTTTTACAGGTGGGTAGCTGCCCAGAGTGTGTTCTACCACTTGTACAACCAAGTATCATACATGTCTCTCGATCAGATTTCCCCATTAACGTTTAGCATAGGGAATACAATGAAGAGAATTTCAGTTATTGTCTCTTCCATTATTATCTTCCGCACACCAGTTCAACCCATCAATGCCCTTGGGGCTGCCATTGCTGTTCTTGGAACCTTCATCTATTCACAGGTGCATTCTTGTCTCCTTTCATATTAAGACTGATTCTTTATACTTTGAGGTTCCCAAGGGCCATAAAAACTTTGTGTATGGGGTATGGACAAGATGGTTTTGTGTTTTCTTTTATTATCTGTTCCTTGCTTGTGTGAGAGAAGCAACAATTTTGAGGAATTTCGTATATTTTAACTTAAGAATCTGTTTAATGTCAAACCAGAAACATTTAATCTGTGCAATCAAAGTTCTTATGGGGTAGCAAGAGCCCCTAAATGCATAATTCTAACTTGACAATGAGTTATGCGCAAACGTATAATGACACTTATATTTATGAAATTGCTCTTATCTGTTGTTCTTTCTCTTGAACATTTTAAATCGAATTTAAAATTCATTTGGGAGTAATAGAGATGACACTACCACCTCTGTTGCTTTGTATGAGGGATTGCTCTATGTTGTCGTAAATAAAAACAGGCAACAGTTACTAACCAAGTCAGATGTTAGCACGTGCACTTATAACCTCTTATATCACACTAAAACTTCTTCAAACTAGTCATCATTTTCTCCTGTGAGGTCAATCTGTCACATGTCAATTTCTTAACCTATTGGTAACAGTTATTCTTAAACTTAAACTAGTCTGGGTAAACTAGAAAACTCCTTGAATAAGTGCCTGGTTATTTGATGGCTCATCTAGTACTTGTAAGAGTGATAGCATTAGTACTTTTTTGCAGCATTATTCTGTGATACACTATGCTCTTCTGTTTGTGAACTAGAATGCTTTTCAATTAGTGTTTACTTTATATGACAGGAACATCACTAACAATTTCTTGTTGATTTCCATGAGCAGGCTAAACAGTAAGGGGATCGTTTCACAGCAGAGATTCTTAGTTAGGTCCAATGGATAAAGAATAGATAAATCATGCCAATCATAAAGAGACAAACGTAAATCTTATTAAAAGGTATGTCAAATAGGCATACGTGTCTCTTTGTGACTAGTTTGGTCTATTTATAATTTGTAAGCCGAGTTTAGTTGAAAACTTTCATCTTTGAGTTATGTACCGCACGTGATGAAGAATGAAGGATGACTAATGACTAGAGCTGTAAATTTCACTTATGACAATCCATTTTGCTGGGCTACAATGTATTGTGGTCAATGAGTCTTCAAGCTGGCTTGTTTGAGGCTACAGTTCTAGCATTTATAATCAAGTTTTGATATGGCTGATTATGTGGAAGAGCTTTTAGTTTCATTTTTACTGTAATATTAGGCTAGGAAGAATGAAATGCAGTTAATAAGAACAATGATTATGAACTTCTAAGAATATGGAGGCTGAAAATTTTCATTACTTATTTTACCTTGTTTTAATTGTGTGAAGATACCTAAATAACTGTTTTGGTTTGATTATTAAGACTTGAATTAGTTGTTTGATTGTTTTAAGTTTAGATTTAATTGTTTGATTTAGTTGTTTGTATTTTGGAGAATACTTATTATTGCAATTAATATTATTTGCTTCCTCTTTTTAGCAAAACATTATTTTTATGTTGAGCCACTTGATAGGACAAATTGAAGTTTTTTCAATCTATTTGAGTAGAGTGGATTAGACAAGTAAATACATTTGATCGACAACCTGAGATAGATTAAATTGACCGACATTAACAGCTCTTGAAAAACTTAACTCCAATGAAGTATTCCTTCACTTCAAAGAGTAAAGGTGGATAACCATTGAGAAAATCAAGAAAATTGTTTTCTATTTTATCAAAATTTTAATTTTCTTTTATCAAGAATTACTCATGATTATGTTATTCCACAAACAAGTTTTGCCTATCAACTCAATAATTTATTTGCTTGTACGTAGTCCTTCAGATATTTGTTGGAGCTTCTTTATTTCTTTGTGCCTCTCAATAATTAGATTTAACTTGCCCTTCACAATCTAAAAAAATGCTTATCATTATCATATAATTATGTATAAATTCTTTCACTTTTATGACTTAAAGAAACTATACTACATAATCTTTGCATAATTACTTTGAGATTTCCTAGGCAAGAAAACATTCATCATTAAATGTAAGTTAAGAAATAGTTTAGGCTTGTTCACTTTATTTCGCCATCTAGATTAGGTATGCCCTTATAGGTTTAGCATTTCAATTTGAGCTTATACCTTAGCAAACCACCTTTTAGTTTTCTTCCTTAAAATTGATTTACATTGAGCTTGAAAGTTAAAAATTTATCAATGGAGAAAAGGTCCATCTACAAAACTTTTGTATATCAAAATAATAAAGCAGCCACAATAATATGTGAATAAAACGTAAGCAATACATTGTATTGCACACAATTTTCAGGACTGCTATTGCACTTCCCTTTACGACCTCGAGTAGGCCTTATAGTGTAAAGTATGGTTGAAAAGCTACAATTTAGAAGGGGTCTATAAACGTAACTTCATTCAAGTAAGAGATAAGTAATTTATTTTTAGTTTTTTGAGTTGTGTGCATTAAATTTTTTTTTTAAAATCCAATTGTATATAAAATAATCCAAGTCCCATAATATATTTTTTCGAGACTCGAAATAAACCAATATGAGTCTCTTTTTTTAAAAAAAAGAATATTTTTGGAGAACTTAAAAATTTTTATCACGAGTTCCTTTATAAATTTAAGGGAACTCAAAAATTATATTTCAAGTCTCTTAACTTTATTAAAAAAAAAAATTGCATCATAGCATGGTTGAATGAGTGAATGCGAACCTTCTTCTCTTTACTCCCTGACACAATCATGTCCCGCTATATTTCTTAAACTTATTTTTTTACACTTGTTATTTTTCTTTTATCTTTCATACTTATTCAAACTTTAGTTTTGAATAATTTATAATTATTTTTTATTATTTTAAAGATATTTATTCTTCATATATTTATAAATATTTTATATTTTAATAAATATTAAATTTTTTGCACAATAAAAATGATTTTAATTTTAATACAAGAATGATAATAATTTAATTATTGTTTAAAATAAATATATAAATTAATATTATTAATAAATCTATTTTAAATTTAAATTTTTATTTTTAAACAATATATCAAATATAAAATCTTTTAAAAATAATTGTATAGATTATAATATTTTTTATATCAATATTTTAGATGTTTATAATTTTAATAATAAAAAATTTCAAACGTAAAGTTGTTCTTTTTTAACAAACTAAATTAAAAATATTTTTAACGAGTGAGTATGGAAGATTAAAAAAAAAAAAGTGTGTGGAAAAACAAGGAAAAGAGTGAAATGGTGACTGAAAATGGAGGAACAGCAGTGTGGGCTGGAATAGTGTCTGGAACTCTCAAGGTGAGGAGTGAAGGAAAGAGGACATATACTCACAAAGGAACTAACTGTTTCAGAAATAAGAAGATTGCTCACTCAGTCACGCTATGTTGCAATTTTATTTTTAATGAAGCTAAGAGGACTTTTTATATATATATATTTTTTCAATATAAAAATTAATATTTAGAATATTTTTATTAATAATATTAATTTATACATATATTTTAAATAATAATTAAATTATTATCATTATTGTATTAAAATTAAAATCATTTTTACTGAATGAAAATTTAATTTTTATTAAAATGAATTTTATAAGATATAAAATATTTATAAAAATATAAAGAATAAATATCTTTAAAGTAATAAAAAAATAATTATCAATTATTCAAAACTTTAACATAATTTAGTCTATGTTGTAGATTTTGAGATATGACTAAGTACCTGAAATTGTATAAAGTTTTAGTAAGTATGGAAGATAAAAGAAAAATAAGAAGTGTGAAAAAAAAAAATTGAAGAAAGATAGCATGGGGCAGGATTGTGTCTAGAGTGAAAAGAATAAGGCAAACATTTACTCACTCATCCATGCTATGTTGCAAAATTTTTTCTAATGAAGCTAAGAGACTCATAATATAATTTTTCAAATCCCCTAAAACTTGTTAGGGGAACTCGTGATGAAAATTTTCAAGTTCCCCTTACATATAATTTTTTAAAACAAAAAAAAGAGGGACTCATATTACTTTATTTTGAGTCCCAAAAAGTATATTATGGGACTTAGACTACTTTATGTACATTAGAATTTAAAAGAAAAAGGTCATATTATTTTGCATGATCAACTTGAATAGGCTTGACTCTCAACATTTCGCAGTGGAGTTGCCAAATTGTCACACTCAAAATGTGACCACAAGGCATGAAAAAAGAATAGTTTTAATCCTAATGTTCACTTCGAAAACCAAAATTTAGGAGTCTCTACCAAAATGTTTAAAAGATAAATTTTGGAAAATCAATTTATAAGATAAGGTGGTCTGCAATCCAGGGATCAAGTTCGGAAGTTGATTGTGCATGGGGAAGGTGTTAGGCATCTCATAGCATTTATTCTAAAGAATGATTACCTAAAGTCGATTAAATAAAACACGTATGGCTTCAATTCAAATTTTGATTACTCTTATCAATCACATACCAAACAAAGAGAAGTGAATAATAAAAATTAAGAAAATAAAATAAAGTGAAAAAAATGAAATATTTACAAAGGCAAACTTGACTTAAGATTAGAGCCTAGCGCCTACGTATTGTGTGATGGCAATCAAAGTCCACGTAGTTCGGTCGAAAATGCGTGTCTATTGGTTAGTGACTTTTATTTGTGAACAGAACAAGATAGAAGAAATGTAATTGATTCTCATAAACAAAATGAATATAAGATTTGATTGGTGTGTTTTAATTTACGAAATGGATTTAGTATTACTTCCTTACTCCTTTCGTTTTTTTTTTTTTTAGATTTTATTTTAATTTTGAAATGACATGAAATTATAATGAAAAGGGATTTTTTTGAATTTTATGTTTTTTTTTAAATCATATGTTCATTTTCAAAGCCTAAGGACATTTGAGATCTCACGCGGCTTTTATCAATTAAATCTTAAATGTCTAGGGAGACCTATGACCTCATGTGGCGACCATAAAGATTAAACTAAATTTAATTTAAAAAATAAATAAAAAAAATAAACAATTAACAAATAAAAATAAAAGAAATTAGTACAAAAAGATTACTTGTAAGTGTGTGTGCATGTTCAAATAACTCATATGACTACGAAAATAAAAATATATAAATAAATAAAAGAAAAATATTAATACAACCATACTCTAAGTCATTTGACTTTCATACTTATAATCCTCTACATTGTTCATTTACATACTAATAAAGCAAAGGCAAAATTCAGAGCAAAACAAAATCTCTTACTAGAGCAAAATAGACTCATTTTGAAATTTCCATCATGCAACAATATCATGTCAATTGTTCAACAGCATGGGACCCTCCAAAAACATAAGTCTTCCTATTAATTAACCCACTTTATTTTGTTCTTTCCACTTTCAATTTTTATCATCAATATTACTTCCAAATTCAAAGATGTTGGTCATGTCCTCCCATGCATGAACCCACCTATCATGATTCCACTGTATGCTTAAACAAGTGAATTCCAAACTCACATTGGCCTCAATCAGTAACATGATTTGCATGCCATATCATCCATGGACAAAGTAAGTAATAAAATATGTGATTCACATGCCCCATATTTGATAATGATCGAAAATGAAAGGACAGAAAAAAAAAAAAAAAAAAAACCACAAGTTCATTGCAGATGGGACTTTGAAGCTCACTAGGCCGAGTTTCCTACTAATATATTTTCTTTGCTTAGGTTTCAGCTTTTGTCTCCTACTCTTTTATGTTCTTTCCATGCTTGAGCTTTCTTCCTTCTATTTCCCTCAAGCTCTCACTTATCTTTGCTTTTCTGTTACTTTGTTCAGGGATCACAAAAATAGGGATGCTTCATAATCAAACCTTCTTTCTATTTGGTCTTCAAGAACCACATCCACTCTCATTTTCTCATACAGCTCTCTCACTTTCTCTCTTTGTCACATTCAAACTTAACCATGTCTCTCTCCTTCTTGCTTTCTCCTCTTGTGCTTTAGAGAACAAACAGAAAGCTAATGATGCAGAGATGACAGTGTCTTCACTGTAACTCCCATTCCAAGCATGACGCCATAAGCAAAAACTTGGATTCCAGAATTGCCGAGATGAGCAGCAGCAAGTTGAAGGTTGTCGAGGTGGCTGTAGAAGATTTCGGTAGACTTGGAAGTGACACTGTTGAGAAGGTATACCACTACCACAGGGCCTGCAAGGTAGAATAGTGCATTGACCTCCAGCCATGTGGCCGATCGAAGGTGACAACATTTAGATAGGTTGGTGTTAGTGAGAATGTCCTCCAACTCTAAAATTACAGGTGGTGGTGCTGGCAGCTCTAATAGAAAGGGTTCATTCATTTCACTGTATAAGACAAAGCCATGACAACTTCAATGCCAAGAAAAAACCCCGCCATTTTCTCTTTTACTCTATTTTGCTCTTTCTTCCACCTCTCCATTGCCTGCTCTTTCTTTCCTTTTTCTCTTTCTCGGTCTCTCAACGTTTTTTGCTTCTACTTTCTATTGCTAGCTCCTCTTGACTTTTTGGCCTTCTTCTCCAACAAATCAGCGGCAATAGAGACTAACGAAGAGTCATCAGCAGCTTGCTTAGCAGCGGCCCATGTCACACAGAAGGAGGACGTCGTAGTGGGTATAATGGGAGCTTTGGGCTTTTTGGGTGCCATAGTGGAAAAGAGAGAAACCTAGATATATTTTTTTGCTTATTTAATAAGAAACTTCCAGTCTGAAGCACAATATCTCTGTGTCTGTGGATTTGATTGGTTTGAAAGTGAGTAAAAGAAAGACACGAAGGCATTGAGAAGATAAGCGAAACAAATTCACACCAACCCTCGGCTTCCACTGCCTATTTTATCTCTTTCTCTATTTCTCTCTCTACTTGATAGTCTTTAACGTCTTATGCTCTCCTCCAAGACCCGCATACGTGAGTATAACGGTATTGCATGGGTCAAGTATGGGTTTGCATAGGTGTGGGTGTTTAGCGCATGGGTCAGGTATGGGTTTGCTCGGGTAAGGTATGGGTTTTGGCAGCCTTTCCTCCTTGCACATGTGAATGGGTATATTAGAGGGCTTCTTTAAGTTTTTATTTTTTTTGGTCTTTCGTTTTCCTTATTTTTTTCCTTCTTATTTTTGATTATTTTATATTTTTCATATTTTTTATTTTATTTTATTTTTTTTCGTATTTTTTTGATTTTATTCATATTTTTTGTTTTTATTTTTTTTATTTTGTGATTTACCCATTTTATATTTGCTTAATTAATGAATTGATCAATTTATTAATTATTAATCACTAATTTCAAACTTAATTTATTTTAGGGATGGGGTTTTTATAGTTGTATAACCAAAACAATCAAAAACTAAATTATAACTCAATTTAATGCAATTATCATGCGAAAACAAATCATGGCTTAGCCTAAGTAAAGCGAAAACTGAAATGACATTATAGCAAATTTGAGGTACAGAGAAGACATCATGTAAAATAAGGTCTCGACCGCCTTGCAAGACTAACTTGCATGTTTCAATTCCCTTAACAATAACCTTAATGTTGTTGCCCACATATATCCAAAATGTTTCATATGGAACTTTTCGGAAATCAACAAAGGCTTCATAGTCCCTAGCTATGTGGTCTGCAGCTCCTGACTCTATAATCCATACGGGACAAGATTCAATTAGCATAACAAAGTTATAAATGCAAAGTTCACTAGAATAAACAATACAAGTTACTTTTTTGGAAGACTCAAGGCAATCACTTGTATAGTGGCCCTTCTTCTAGCAATTATAGCACTTAATTTTTGCCATATTCACTTTTTGTTACATTTTATTTTTGTCTTGCTAATCTATCTTTGGCTTTTTCTTAGGTTGAGTAGGTCCATTTTTCTTTCCCAGTTCTTTATCTTTGAATCACATCTTCCACCTCAAGTTGTCATATGAAACTAAGGCATTGGCTTAGCCAATTCAAGTCTTTCTTCCCCAAGTTTGAGGTGCCTTCAGACATATTCCTGAGTTGTGATTCTTTCATTATGGGTGAGATGCATCTTCATATGCTCTTACGAACTAAGCAAAGAACAAATGATAGCTTGGATTTGCTACTCGTCTGCTGAGTCATTTCCAACAACCTATAGCACTGATCATGTTTGTCATTATCAAATGTTTCTTCATAGAATGTTCTGGGCGTTTCTTATTAAAATCAAACTTGATAATCAAATAACGTAACTTGGATATGAATGTAGTTCTGAACCTCGTTCTCAAAGCATTCCAATGCCTTATAGCACTCTAGTAATCCTCGAACTCTCTTAGAATGTCATCATTCAGAGTACTTTACAACGTAATGCAAATAGTAGAGTTCGTTTTCTTCTAAGTGTCATAAGTTTTATGGTCCCACTTATGTTTAACTATGTTATCAGCTTCTGGCTCTTCCATGAGATGATTTAGAGCCTTAAAAGTCTCTTGCTCTTGTAGAAGATACTAGACTTTCATACTCTAAATCTTATAATTGTTACCATTGAGTTTCAACCCCATACTGAGCTCAACAACAATGCTTTCAGAGGCAGTAGTTATTCTTTGCACATAAAGAAAGACAAATACAAAAGAAGGATCAAATAATTATAGAAAAAAAACACAAGATTTAATGTTCACCATTCATACACATCATGACATTAAGTATCATTTAATTAAGCTAATTAACTCATTCATAACGTGGAGTCAAAAGAACAAAAAGTGCTAATTATCATCCTAAGGTAGTATGCAAATAAAAAATTCAAAAAATAAAAAACATAGCTAAGTGTCCCAATCATACTACAAACAATTTGTAAAGCATGATTTTACACATGTTAAACAAATTAACATTTTGAATTTTACTATTACTTAACATATGAAGAAAACCAGGATATTATTAAACTAATTAACTTATGATTAAAACATGCATCTCATGCTAAACAAATAAATTCATCACATGTTTAAAAAAAATAACATATATATATATATATATATATATATATATATATATATATATATATATACAATGTTAAACTAATTAACATCTAATTTCTAAATTATCATGGAAAGAAAATTTACAAGAAAAAATTAATGAAACAATGTTATAACTTATTAGCATAAAGAACTAGCAACTAATCACATATTACTTAAGTTAAATTTATTGGGACATAAAAAAATAATTTTCCACCTGAAAACGGAAATTAACTAATTGCATTTATTTGGGGCTAAAATATAAATATACAATTTATATCTGGAACATGTCTTAATGTTTATTAATTAGGGACTAAAAAAGATTAGGCCTAAAGTGTTATATGAAATAGGCCTCATGTCTAATTTAAAAAAAAAGAAAAAAACTTATAATCATTCTAAAAGGTTGTATGACACAAAACCTCCAAAAAAAAAAAAATAATAAAGCCTAAAATCACTTCAAATATGTTAAAGGCTTAGAATCTCCTTAAAAAATATGAAAGGCCCAAAATCTCCAAAAAAAAATTAGGGTTTAGAATTAGCTATCTGAACAAAAAAAAAACTTTTTTATATAAAAAACCAACAAAAAATTGAAAATCCTAACTTCTTCTCCCTTTCTTCTTGCCACCACCAACCCCAATGGTTGGTGTTATTGTAACATACTGGTCGCCCATTCATTGGTGCCAGTGTTGCTGCATTGTGCACCACAGCGACCAATAAGTGGATAGCAATGAATGCCACCATTAAAGGTGCTTGGAGCACCACGATCTAAAGCTCTTTTCTATGCTCTTTTGTGCCTCCTTGCCAGCAGCCTTTGGCTAGCAAAAGCAACAACTGATGTTGTCGACAGTAGCAGAAGCAGTCTGCCTCGTGGGGGCATCACTAGCGGTTACCATGGTGGATCTATTACTATGAGGAAGAAAAGGGATTTTCAAAAATTTCCAATTTTTTAATTTTATTTTAAAACTGTAATTAATAGAACCCCAAATAATACAACATTTGATATTCATAAATCTTAATAAATTACTAAGATCTAATAAGGAAACCAGTCAAATATAAGCTTTGATGCCAATGAATGAAAAAAAAGAAGAAGATTAAATTAGTTGAATTAAGGAGACTTACATATTTCACCATTGTAGTGGAGGCAAAATCTGATAAGAATTGGGATCACTGATCGAATAAGATTCTCACAGTATATCAGAGAGTTCTTGTAGTTTCCACAGCCTAGATTCCCTTCTTCTCATTACAAAAAAAATGGGTCCCAACAACGGAAACATAGCGATGATTAAAATATTCAAGGTTAAGACACATTTTAACCATGGTCAAAATAACTGTGGTGAAAATGAGAACCTAACCATAATTAATTACAATCGTGGCTAGGATATTAGCTGTCCTAACAACGGTTATACACTAGTGGTTGTTAAGATTAAGCCTAGTCCTAACCACAGATATATAACAGTGGCTAAGCCATCAGACATGGGCCTTGGCCGAGCCCTTAGGCCTAGCCACGGTTGTACTAAAAATCGTGGCTAAGACTGGTATAGCCATGGTTAAATAACTATGGCTAGGACTGGGCTTAGCCACAATTATTTTTCAACCTAGCCACAACTGGGGCCTAATTAAACTTAACCTAGCTCATGTGCCTTCCCCTCGTCACCACGCCACATCCTAAACATTTTTTCTCCTCTCCCTCTTTCTTCCCCCTTCTCACCCAGTGACGCCTGGTCCCCCCCCCAACAAATGTCATATCACTGATGCCAACAACAGCACCCAACAACAGCTGCAAATGAGATCCCCCAACCTCTATTGTCGGCGAGGTGCATTTCTTTCTTTCCCTCTCTTTTATTTTTTTTTCTTTTCTTCTTCATTCACCCATAAAACTTATTGCCGCCAGCCATTGGTGCTAGTCAACCCTCTAATCACCAATGAAGTTTCAACTGTTGCCGTCACTGCCGTTTGGTAAGTTTTTTTTTTTTTTCTGGCTCATTTTAGCTAAGAATATACTACTTGAAAATGCAAAAGTAAGTCATCCTTTGCAATGGAGAATTTAGGCTGCAAATGAATAAGGCCATGAGATGCCACACAAGCAGACAACTAATTGCCAGTAGACTTTAATTTCAAAGAGATATTAGGTTGGATCATTCTAAAAGTTAGATCATTTCAATTATGAATGGACCTCATAGGAGTGTTAGATACTAGTGCTATTAGAAAGTATGTATGATATACTTGTAGGTTGATTTATGATTAGCTTATTTTATCTATATTTAGTAAATTAGATGTACAACTTAAGAACTTCTCTTTATATGTATAATATCATACATTGGGAATGTTAGATATATTGGTACTATTGGAAAGTATGTATGATATACTTGTGTGTTGATTTATGATTAGCTTGTTTAATTAATATTTTGCAAATTAGATGTACCTAACATAAGAACTTCTCTTGATGAATACTATCATATATTGCACATGTAAATGATTCTCTTAATTATTGTTTAACTCATCATTTTTCTTTTTCCATTGAAGTTTTTGGCTTCTACATCCACTTTTGTAATATTACATCCTTCACAGAAAGATTTTGAATTTGAGAGACATATTTATAGTTTAGTTATAATTTCAATTAAAATATAAATTACAACTATTAAAAACACATCTGTTGTCTAAAGGAAGGAAGGAATTAGAAGGGATTTTGATCTTTCATTTCTTTAGGTATCCCCCAAGGCATAAGCATCTCCATCTCATGTTTAACTACATATAATAAATTAGGCTTATATTTCAATTTTTTATAATACAAATAACTCATAACAAAGAAATAAACCCATGCATCATACGAATAAAAAATATTAGTTAGTATTCGTTAATTTTTGTACAAGTGTATTGTTGTATTTAATTATTGTGTTGATAATGTAGTGATTTAATTTTTTTAATTATGTGGATAAATATTGTTGAATTGAATATATATATATATATATATATTATATTAATGTGAACTATGCTTGCGTAATTTCTTTATATTTGAAAGTGTAGACAAGATTATAGACGTAAATATGTAAACTATATTTGAATTATAGTTATGCATGTGTAATAATTTAATAATAGTGTTATTGATATGGACATGAATTTTATTTTTTTTTAATAATTTGATAAAGTGTGTTGTTAAATTATTTAAAAAATAGATAAATCTTATATTGTTAAACCCCAAAATACTTGTGAATATTTAAAAGGATTGACTAAACTCTTAGACTTTGCATTTACTATAAAAGTGTAGAGGGAAGAATAATTTGCTTATGTTCAAAAAGTATAAGTTTAAAAAATAATAGGTTTAAGAAGTTATGTGTGACCACTTAATACTTAAATCTTTTTTACTAGGTTACAAATTTTGGATAAAGTACTAGGAATATAGAAAGTCTTATATTGCAGAAGAATTTAAGACAAGGTCACAAATAAAAAAATTACATATTTCTTAAATTAATGGGCAAGCTAGAGTTTATTAGTAATTTTTTAAATTATCATTTTATCCTTATCTTATTATCTTATGAAAACCCTACGGATGGATTTTATACGTGATCCAATTGTTCTTAATTAAATGTCAATGGCTGACGTGAGGAGTGAAGACATGAGAGAAGGCAGGAGAGGAGAGAGAAGGCAGAGAGGAGAAAGGCGCACAGAATAGTGGGTTGGGGCTTTTTTTGTGAATCTTTTATAGTTTTAATTAATTTTTAATATAGTTCCTATAGTTTAAAATTTTATAATTAAATTTTTATTGTTTATAAATATTTCAACTTAGTCCCTCCAGCTAAATTGATGTAAGTATTTTATGAAATTTTTTTTCATAAAACTATTTATACACATCATAATATTTTAAACATGTAGGATTTATTTTAATAATAAAATTAAAAATAGATGATAAATTAAAATTAATTCACATATAATATTGAAAAAAATATAATGATATGAACTAAATTATAAATGATTTGAGGACTTAGTTATAGATTTTTAAAATATAAATATTAAATTAAAAATTAAGTGAAATTATAAAAACCAAAAGTATAAAATTATGCTTTGTCAGTGGCTTCTCGCGCGTGCCGATCTCGCCGTGCAGGCATATCTGTCTCTGTACTGTTTGTGGCCTCCACTCCACACTTGTTCTGTAGATCTAGTGGTTCAAAATTTATTACATAATTTTTAAATTTTAATTTTAATAAATAATTTAATAAATTTTGGATTATTGAATCAAAATCCAATGATTCAAAATCTATGTAAAGATCCTAGTTCGCTTTATAGACGAGACAAGTGGCATGCAGATCTCCTGCATTTTGGGAATATTACTAACAAAGAGGAAAACAATTTTCACCAAAAAAGAACTGTGCTTATGTTATACAATTAAAATATGATAAATATTAAATTAATTAATAATAATTTATAATTTAATTTTAAAATAAGATAAGTATTTACAATAATCATACACATATTATAATATTATTAAACAATCAAATATTTATAATATTATAATTAAAAAATAACATAACAAAGATTCGTTTTCATTTGTATCTTCTGTTATATACGTACATATACCAGCTGGCACATTCTTGGATTCGTTCCTTTGGGCAAATTTCAAAGGGGTTAAATAGGCAACTTAGGTAAACCTTTTGTGTTTTTTTTTTGGCCAATTAGAGTCAGACAGAGTTCCTGAGTTTGTAAATTTGTTTATACGTCTTGGTATCAAATTTTCCAATAGAAATAGGAAGTAATTTATTTTTTTAAAAAATTCAATTATCCGTATTCTTTTATATTTTTGTGAATGTCTAATGCTTTTAGACCAATTATAGAAGGGTGGACAATTTTAATTTCAATTCTTTGTAGTGAACTCAAAATTTAATTCTCATGTGTGAAGAAAATTGTCATAATAAAATCAATAATTTAGTTTTTATCTATACAAAATATCTTAAACTTCTTACTGAATTCTCAATTTTTTGGTTTTTTTTAAAGTCTAAATATTCTAAACCAAGTTCAAGACAGTAAAATTGTAAAATACAACACATTTTCCATTTCTTGAGCCAACAATATTTTAACAGTTTGCGGATTTTTTTTATTACTGTAATGACAAAATGATTTTGGTAGACTTAAAATTTAACTCCAGTATTAATTTTAAAATGACTTGAACTCATAATTTTATACTTTTGGTTTTTATGATTTTACTTAATTTTTTAATTTACTTCTTATACTTTAAAAATTTATAATTAAAATCTTCATAGTGTCTTCATAGTATATATGATTTATAATTTAGTCCCTATTAATATATTTTTGTCAATATTATATGTGAGTTAATTTTATTTTATCATTTATTTGTATTTTTGTTACTAAAATAAATCCTACATATTTAGAATATTACGATTTGTATAAATAGTTATATCAAACAAATATAATAAAATATTTATATTAATTTAATTAGAGGAACTAAATTAAAATATTTATAAACAATAAAGACTTAATAACAAATTTTTAAATTATAGGTATTACATTAAAAATTAGTTAAAATTATAAAAGTTAAAAATGTAATTTTTTCACTGACATTTAATTCAAAAGAATAGAATTGCGTGGTGTCAACCCACGCAATTTCAATTATATATATATATATATATAATATTAAAGTCAGCTGGATCATGTTAGACCATGCGATTTTTTAAATAAATTTTAATAAAAACTACAATATTATATTTGGAGCTAATATTATTGGGGTGAAAATAATTTATTTATTATTTTTACTGTAATATTAGTATACAAAAGCTCAAGATCTGAGGTTGAAGAGTGAACGAGAAAAACAGCACAGGAATATTTATTATTATTTATTATAAATAATTTAATATTTTTTATCAAAGAATTTTTTGAAATTAATTTTTAAAAATACTAATTTAATATTTTCAAAAGAGCATGTTAGTCTTTTTGTTTCATTATCATTTTCATTCCATCATTATTTTCACTATACCAAATAAACTTTACAACTCTATTTTACTTTTCATTCCTAACATACTAAACAAATTTTAACAATAAAACTTTTTACTTCATTCCATTCTTTTCTTATTAACTTTTTTTTAGACCCTATTTGATAAGTAACCATAAATATTGTTGGAAAAGTAATAGAAATGAGATAGAATATAAATGAAAATTTTCATATTAAAATTTGTTTTGTATGTTGAGATTTAAAAGGAAATTAGAGTTACTAAAATTTGTTTAATATGATAGACATAATAATATAATGATAGAATGAAAAGATTGAAATGTCCTTTGTTAAACATTTTCTTACCTCTGTGAAGTGTCTAGAGAAGTAATAGTATCATGAAAGAAAAAATATGGGCAAATCAGGAAACTGACAAGCCATTTTTTAGAATGTCATACTATTTCATCACACTTCAAATAAAAACTTTTTTCCTACATACACTTAAAGTAATTAGGATCTCCTGTTGTACAACTATTTCAGTTGTGTAACAAAGATCGTTAGATCAAGATTGAGACCAACAAAATATTATGAATCTCACTTAATCCAACGATACCTATTGCACAACTGATATAGTAGGGGATTCAAGTTATACTAAGAGACATCTCACCCAAGAAATACTAGAACCAGTGTACCAAATGGCCTCTCCATTGCTTGCCTTTCCGGTGTACCAATCAACACCTTAAACTTATTTTGATCATCAATGGAGTTTGTATTCCATGAGTATAATGCCTTTTGTATTTTGAGGGAAGAACCGTTGGGTGTTATAATATTTCAAAAAAAAAAAAGTCAAGTCCCAGGTTGTCATAAAAAAAAGTCCAAGGGTGTTGATATACTAACATGTGGTAGTAAGCTTGTAAAAAAATTATAAAAATCATGGTAGTCTGGCACATTAGGCTAACAAATTGAAATAGCAATGAAAATTAGGAGAATTATGTTAGCTAACATTTTGAGAGAAAAAAAAAAATTTTTTTGCTAGCCTACTCAATATTTCCAAAATTGATAGTTAAAATTATGCCACTGTATTGGGCTAGTGCCTGGAGATTTGTTTTGAACGTTTCTATGTAGACTCATTGTCTTCCCAAATGCAAGTAAGGAAATAGGTGAATACGAAATTATGTAATAATTTACAATAATACATGAATACATGATAGAGAGATTATATAATATATTAAGATTTGACTTGATAAATATGATATAGTATAAATTAATTTTTGATAAAGAGTGACGTCAACTCACAATATTTAAAATTTTTTTTTATATAAGTAAGCACCAAAAAGTATCATATATTCAGTCTTTGGACATCTTTTAAAATAAACAATTGATATTAATTGATAACTATTAGGATTATTTTATTTTAATAGCAATAATCAATTATAATATTAAAATAAAATAACCTTATGATATATATACATATTTAACATAGTTATTATTTAAAAAAAATAAGTTTATTGACTCATTCTCAATAATTAACTCTTAATTAGCAATCTAATAGAATAATTATTAACACTCTTGTGTTGTAGATTGAAATATTTACCTAGTTAACTTGTGGATAATCGAACTCATCTCTAATTACACACAATGAATATAAATTCAATATATTCTTAGTTTATAATAATAATATTAATTACAAAATTAGTCATCACAAAAAATTAATCTAATAACATAATTAATATTAATCTATATAATATTAAAATATTTTAACAATATTCTAACATAATAATGATTTAAAAAGCAAGAGAAAGAAAAAGAAGGAAAATGAAGTAACGGTGTGGTGGTCTAGCACGCAAGAGCTTTAAAATGGATCTTCTACATATTTTTTTAAATTTTTTTTATAAATTTTAAAGAAATATAGACATAAAAAAAAGAGAATATGTATGGAGTTTATATATGTATATTTTTTCTATTCATTGTTTCTTTTCATTTTATCTCTATCCAATTCCATAAAAATTTATACAATAGAAGATCTGTATTCCAAACTCAGGTCCATAAATATTAATGCAGCACAAGTCTACTGAATTTTTTTTCAAAATTACTAAACTAATTTCTAATTTCTTTGAAATAATCAAAATTTTGCTCCTGCATGATCAAGTTAGCGCTTGGAGATATTTTTTAGACGTTCTAATGTCAGTATCAACTCATTATCATTCCATAGTTACAGAAGTGTTCTAACGTCTCTATGACTACTTTTCTGAATGCAGGCGAATGATGATTCTTTCTGGACCATAAAAGTAATGATAAGAAAGAGAGAGAGAAAGAAGTAACACAACTTTTCATACAGTTCCATATATATATATATATATATGAATAAATTATATATATTTTTAAAACTCAGCCTGGAGATGAAAATAAATTAAATATAAGAGTAAAAATTGGATAATAATTTAAAATTTTATAATTAATGATTCTATATATATATATATATATTGAATTATAGTCAAATAATGGGAGAGAGAGTCCGGACTTTCTAAATCCCTTTTCATTCATATAATAAAATAAAAAATTTAAAATATATAACACTAATTTTTAAAAGCTTAATTAAAATATATATATAATAAAATTTTGATTAAAAATTACATTCAATATTTTCCTTCTAATCTTTGAAAAACTTACTTAATTCTCACAATCTTGTATTAAAACTTAATATTAGTGTAGTTTTGTTTACTGTTTCATTACAAATAAAAATCATAATCTAACATTGTATAAAAATTTAATTTTTATAAAAAAAATACAGTCTATACATAAATATAAAATATAAGACAAATTTACTATACATTACCGTTTATTCTATTTTCCTTCTAAATTTTTTTATTCACTTTTCTTTTAGTTTTACTTTTTCGTCTTAAAAAAATCTATCATTATAAATCAAATTGTCAAAGCAATATTTTTTAAAAAATAAATATAGTTTAATCAAATGAAAAATATTAACCTAATTTACTCAAATTTTGTTTTTTCAGCTGACGTGAGCCATTCTACAGGCGTTGGGCTCGAGGCTTTTTTTAAAATTATATTTGAAGATTTGAGTATCCATCTCTCATTACCCCACCGCTTAAAATATGAAATCACTCAACATCAGCCCCATTTCATGTCTAATTTTTTTAATTTTTAATTTTTTGGTAAAAAGTGTATGCATTCTCACTGTGTTAGCTTAATAATTCTTAATCAAAAGCAATTTATAGAAATAAAAATCGGTAATCTACTTGTAAAGACATGTAATAATGTCAATCATGCTTTTTCCTTTAAGAGTTTTCTTTTTTTATTAATTAGTATCCTTAATTAAGTATTAGTTCGCAATAAAAAATAGACTTGGTTTACTTAGATTTACCCAAAAAAAAATTAAGAGTTTACAAATTTTTATTAAAATAAACGTGTTAATAAATCTCATAATTTAAAATATTGCTTTGGTAAATTTTTATTAACATCTAGTACGACTAAATAATAAATATAAATGTGCTTAACACTTTCTTGAAGTTTAGCAAGAAATATTTTTGGTTACATGACAAAGAGATATTTTCAGGTCAGCTTATTTATAAATTTAAATTAAAAATTTTAAAGTTGCACTTTTACATCAATTTTATATATTTTAAAAATAAAGTCTTCCATCTATTAATCCAAAAATAAAACGAAATCTGAAAAACACAATTCTTTAAGATGTGAATTATTTTTGTTTGGTCAAACATGATATGAGCAATGATTGGAAAAGAAAGAGCGAGAAAAAGAAATGAAAGTGACGTATCGACCTGCATAAAATTGAATATGAAACTCGGCCCACAAATAAGAAGAAATTAAATAAGTGAAGTGGAGAAAAATTAATTTATGTTTTCCACGAAATTAATGTGATATTTTAAAAATAAAATATATTAAAATTATCCTTTAAATACTTTTTCTAAATAATAATCATTTCTTGTCATTACATAAATAAAATTAGTCCAATTTTTAATATTTAAAGAGTTATTTTAATATTTTTATCTTTTAAGTATTAAGTTCATTTTTAAGGTCAAAATTTAAAAATTAAAATTACTTTTTTATATGATAGAATAATATTATTTATATAAAATATAATATTATTTTGTTCTTCATTTATTGGAGGATTTTTAATTTATTTTTTTACTATTAAATTAGTTTTTTGTCAATTTATTTTTAATTTAATTCCTCACTAACATCAATTTTAATTAAAATAATAGACTGATCATTATAAAGAGAACTCAATAAAAAAATAAATTATAAATAAATAATAATTAATTAATTAAAATAATAAAATATTAAACGTGAATCACATGGTTATGGTTTTTTAAGAAGTAAATTAAGATATATTTCTTTATATATTCGATATTAAGTTTTTAAAAGAATAAATTATAAGTGGATTAATCAGTAATTATATAAAAAAATTTAATTTAATTAAAAAATATAAAAAAATAAACCATTGTATAGTAATACTCCACAATAGCCATTACATAGTAATATTTTTGAAAAATCATATATCAGTTTAACAAAAATATAGACATCTAGCATACCATTTTTTTTTTTCGACCAAAAAAGCATACAAATTTTTTACGTTACTCCCTATTTGGTGACCCGTTCCTCCATTCGTGTTCTCACCATACATTGGAGAGCGAGCTTGCGAGGAGCAGCAAGACAATCGCATGGAGTCTTCTTCGTTTCAGAAATCTCTGTTTTTGCTGACACTCTTCCTTCATCTTCTCACTTCATTTCCTCTCTCACAAGCTTCAGATCTATCTGCCTTTCCCGCCAATTTCCTCTTCGGCACTGCTTCTTCTGCTTACCAGGTTCTTAATTACACGCATCTCTCGCTTTCTCTTTCTTCTTCTCAATAGTTCTTTGAAGATGTTATGTAAACAACCAAATCGTCGAATTTGGGCGGTTTGATTATCGCAGTATGAAGGCGCTTACCTGAGCGATGGCAAAGGACTGAGTAACTGGGATATCTTCGCCCACGAACCTGGTGACATTTCTGGATTGCAATTTCTATCTCTATGAAACTTTTAGGGTTGATTTCATTTTCCAGAATCTTGTGTGATGTTTCTTGTTTTAGTTAGATTAATAGCGTCTCGCTTACTTTATTAGAAAGATATAGTTCATTTAGTGTCAAAGAAAATATTTCTATCTTACCGATTATTAAAATAAGACGATTGAAATTAATAGCTAGATTAAATAATTAGTTCAATCTTTTTAGTCACTGAAAGAAATTGAAGTTTAAAATTGTCAGCAAATTACTTTTTCCGTTTAGGTAATTAAAAGTGGAAGATTAATTTAATTGAATTAGAGATTAAATTACGTTATATATAGATTAAAAGGACGAAATTGCTCTAATTAAAATTAGAGAGAATCAATTGCTTCTTTGAGTATAATGAAAGCAAAGAAAAGTGATTTAATTAAGCCAATCATTCAATGTCTTCCACAAAAGTTGTGACTATCTTTTATTCCCCTTTTTCTATTCCACTGTTCTGGAGGATTTGCGCTCTATCTCTCTCTCAAGCTTTTTACTTTTTTTACCCCAAAAATGATTCACGTGGTTTGGCCTAAATGCAAAATTTTTTTATTCATATAAATTATGCAGCTTATTTTTTAAAAATTTTAAAAATTAATCATAGACGTCTTTTTTATGCAACATAGTTCATTAATTAATTTTTATTTTGGTCAAAAATACTAATACCACTTATCTATGCGATTTGAAATTTGTTAAGTGGGCCAAAAGAAAAACATTTGAACATGACATCTTGATCGTTGGTTTGTCACTTAACAGAAGGATTATGAAATAATCAACATTTTTAATCAATTTCACCTCTTATTATACATAAGAGATATTAGAATTTGAATAAAATAATTCATGCACATTTTTATTATACAGGATTAAAATTTTAAAAGATTATAATTAACTTTTAAAATCGGAAAAGACTTAATACCTAACCTTGAATTAAAGGAGATTTCTCGAAACTTAGCTTTCAATTTTTACTAATACAATATTCCTCACTGATTGCAGGTAAGATAGGGGACGGAAGTAATGGTGATGTAAGTGTTGACCAGTATCATCGCTATCTGGTATAATATTAATGATTAGTTCTAGTTGATATATGTTTTGTTTTTTAAAGTAAAGTAGGCAAATTCCATATAAAAAATATAAATAATCTGAAGAGCAATAATTTTTAAGAAAGATCATTGAATAAATTATATTAATTAATTTTAATTTAATTTAATTATATTTATAATTTAATTTAAAATTATCATATAACCACTTTATTATTTATTATGTATGACATATATTTATTTTATTATTTACTTTTCCCCAATAAACTTAATTTATTTGATTATAAATTTTAAAAAAAATAAAAATAACTTTGTAGCCTGTCAAATTATAATTAAAATTTCATATTAAAATTTAACATTAATTTGATTGTCCATACTAAAAATAAAATTACAATATAAAAATTAACTATTTGAATAAGAAGTAAACAGCAAAAAATTTTATAATATATTTTAAATAAAAAATCAGATGATATTTTATAAACAAAATTCAAAATTTAAAAAATTACTATAATTTATTTAAATTATATATTTACAAATTTTAGTTTAGGCTTTTTATTTTTAATTCTATCGATTCTCGTACATGCGACCACGAGACAAATGACATTGCAACTTGCGCTGGCCGAACAGAATAATTGACACAGAATGTCTCTTCTTTCAAAAAAGAAAAAAGTAATTGAATATTTAAATCAAATATTTATACAGAATCTTAAGTATTTATTATTATATTATTTTAAAAGATATTTTTTTAAGATTATGTATAAATATGATAAATATATGAATATTTAATTATATCAAAATATGTATATAATTATTAAAAGTAATTTAATAATTTTAAATTAAATTATATATTTTTATGTTATTATTAAGTAATCGTATATTTGCTATGCGTTAATTGAAAATTTTGACAAGAAAGATATGCCGAATCGCATCTAAGTTTACTTTTTTTTTTTTTTTTCCCTTTCAACTCAACATTACATAATTAATTTCTTTATAACATATCTTTATTTATCTATATATATACACATATATTTGTAATGTGTTAATTGAAAATTTTGATTAGAAAAATATAAGTCTGAACTTTTTTTTTTTTAAATTCAACATTACATAATTAATTTCTTTATAGTATACTTAGACACAATCACAAACACCTTGATAGCTTCATTTGAATTTTATCCTTCAGAATAAAAAGGCGGTAAAACTAATGGTGATCAGAACTTTCACTGTGGATAAAAACAGGAGGATGTAGATTTGATGGAAGCTATCAAAATCAACAGCTATCGGTTTTCAATTTCATGGGCAAGAATATTACCAAGTATGCTTATCTGCTCTAACAATATTCAGGAAGATATTCCCCGCTAACGTAGCAAGTATATGTATATATGGACTATAATGAACTCACAAGCAAATTTTTCCATGATTGTAAACAGAAGGAAGATTTGGTGAAGTGAATTTGCCGGGTATCAACTACTATAACAAGCTCATAGATGCTCTCTTACTGAAAGGTTTGACTTTAACTTCAATTTTGATCTAAATTTTCTTATGGTTTTGTAATGAAGAACGGCAGAATGGATCTACTTCTTTGACCTGCGTTCGTCACTTTGCTAATCATAGGAATCCAGCCACTTGTGACATTGTCACACTTTGACTTCCCTCAAGAACTTGAGGACAGATATGGAGGTTGGCTTAGTCCCCAATCACAGTAAGTCAAAGATACTTCAAAACTAGAATTGTATTGTATTTAATATGGGTCCTATATGTATATCTGATATGCATCATACTTTAAATTACATATGAACATTATATATTTTATTATGTCATAATATTCATCTTATGTCCTATATCATATTTGTGATTCTTATGTTACTTCATGTAATTCGGAGGAGGACTTTTTTTTGGGCCATCATAAATGGACTAATTTTCAAGTTAGCTTTTAATAAATTTTTCATTTTCAATATAGTCACTCATTATCCACAATCCATTCTAGTCCCTCTGTTAGTAAACCATTAAGTTTGCTAATGGATCAAGTGAAAGTTTTACAATTCAGCATAAGTGCCATGTGACTAGATTAATCGGCAAAATTAACAATTCACTTAGGGAGAAACTAGTTTTGATAGATTTTTTAAGCATGAGAGTCCATAATGAGAACAAGAATGTGCAAACAACCAACCTGAGAATTGGTGAAGAAGAAAATAGGGTTTTAGACTCTTACCACACAAGCTCAATTAGATCACTACTTTACCATCATAATGAACACTCGCTTTTCCCATGAGTTTCAATGAGTTAATATTCCAGATTAGGGCATCAACATGCATATTTTGAGGTTTTGACATGATGCAGGGAAGATTTTCAGCACTTCGCAGAAGTGTGTTTTAAATCCTTCGGTGACAGAGTGAAGTACTGGGTCACCTTCAATGAGCCAAATCTTTCAGTCCCATTTGGTTACCGTAAAGGAATTTACCCACCAAGTCGTTGCTCTGCCCCATTTGGAAATTGCAGCGAAGGTAATTCAGAGAAGGAACCCTTTGTGGCAGCCCATAATATCATCCTATCACATGCAGCTGCAGTAGAAATTTATAGAACCAAATACCAGGTAATTTCATTAGAAAATTGACACTGAAAAACAACGAGGAGACAAATTGATATAACACCTTTCAATTTTTATTTTTTATTTTTGCATACAACAGTCTAAATTCTTGAATATCATAGTAAGTATAACAAGGTATACGATATTATTTCATTTAAGACTGTCCTTTTGGTATTATAATATAACCTTGTCAAATACAAAATATTGGCTTAGATGCACTCTTAGTACGTGTGGTTTAGTAAAAGTGCAATTAAGTATTTCTAGTTCTAAGTGGTGTGTTTACTCCCTCCAAGTTTTACAGATGATGCAAAGTTGTCCAAAATAAAAAATCTAAAAACAGTCAGATGATCTGTCAAATGCTTTTGAGGGGCTAATGGGCTGTTGAGTTTTGAACAACTTTTATCTCTAGTAAAACCTGAAGGGTCGAATGTACTGGTTAGCATTAGAGGGGCTCAATTGCACTTGTACTAAAACTACCCGAATTAAAATAAAAGCCTTTAATAATTTACAATATTAATAAAATTTAAAAATTAGGAATGTGAGATTGCTATATTTTATTGTAATATGAGTTGCTACTAATAGTGGCATCTTATATCTATCAATATTTTGGATGTCATTGAATGTTTTTTGAATATTAATGTACCAAATACAAACATCTTGAATATCTTTTTTAACATCTAAGAAATTATGAGGGAAATGACTGGGTACCAAACAAATATGAGGTTATATTGCTAGATTTGTAAATTAAATTGGAGACTTGTTGGTAACACTCACCTAAAAGGTGGGGAAAAATCTACATTGCATCATGTGCAATATGAAAATAAGTGACAGGATCCCTTGTCCAGGGGATCAATTTATTATTTAAAAAAAATTGTTCCCCTGATTGGACAACTCTGTTGTTGAGCAGGGACCCAAGCTCGAGAGTATGGAGCCCATAATTCTTTTCATAATTTTCCTCTTTTCTCTCCTTCTCTCTCTTATGTAAGCTGTTTCCTTTTATTCTTAAACTGAGAAGATTTGTGCTGTCAAAGCTCCCAACCTAGTGTAAACTAATTGTATTACTAACGGCACATTTAGAATGAGCAAGGGGGACAAATAGGCTTTGTGTTACACTTTGACTGGTATGAGCCCTTCAGCAATTCCACAGCAGACAAATTGGCTACTGAAAGAGCGCGATCGTTCAACATAAATTGGTAAAGTTTCCCATAATCAATTATCATTAAGGCACAATATTTGATTACCTCAGAGTATGTAGATCCTTAACTACTCTACAATGCAGGTTCTTGGACCCTATCCTTTTGGGAAAATACCCAGCAGAGATGGAGAAGACTCTAGGAACCATCTTGCCTAAATTTTCCAGTAATGATAAAAAGAAACTGAAGAATGGATTGGATTTCATCGGCATCAATCATTACGCAAGTTACTATGCCCGAGACTGTATCTATTTTGTTTGTAAACCTGGGGATGGGGTCTCAAGAACAGAGGGTTCATATTCGCGAACTGCTCAAAAGAATGGTATCCCAATGGGAGAACTTGTAAGTATTCTTTACCAAAAGAAATTTTTTTCTGAGCAGACCTGATCTATAGAAGATATATAAATCAACTCTTTCATAATTTATGAACAGACATATAATCATACTGGGCATTTGAAATTCATTAGATATATACATTATACAACCAGTTGGTACAAGAAATCGATAGAAACTCGTTAAAATGGAGATGTCAATGGATCCCATGACCTTAAACACACACTTTAATGAGTTTTTATTAGTTCATTGTACAACCAGATGTTACATTATATGATTTATATATACTTGAAAATTTCTCGTACGCAGACCTTTCAATAAATTTACCTCTTTTATACTAATAATTTTATTCATGATTGATTGGTCTACCTAAGAATCCTCACAAGTTTTTCCTTTCATAACCAAGCCGTTTTTGAAGCTTCTGATATCATAATGCAGACACCATTTGACTGGTTAACTGTTTATCCACAAGGCATGGAGAAACTGATTACCTATATCAAAAACAGATACAACAACACTCCAATGATTATTACCGAAAATGGTAAGCAAAACCCTGTAAACCCTTTTATCCACTTTCTATGCAATTCTGACTAACCAAACGTTTTGTAGGGTACGGAGAATTGCACAATCCAAAGTACACCCAGGAAAAATATCTTAATGATGTTACAAGAATTAAATTCATGGAGGGTCACTTAAACAATATGTTGGCAGCAATAAGGTAAGAATATGTGCAATCCAATTTAATATCCACATCACTGAAGCATGGCCACTGACACGAGTATACAGAAACTATAGCACAATAAAACCAGAACTGTTTTGGTTATTTGAGAAGTCACATTGTGTGACATAAGTATCTCACCTAAATACGGTGTCTTTAAATCTTCGTGCTTCACAGGTCTAGTCTGTAACAACTTATTTTGACTTTTCTTTTTAAAGGAAAAGAAAAATTCAATATGCTTTAACCATAAAATAGTGAAATACCTGTGAAGAAAAAAACTAAGTTCCTTCTTTTTCTTTGTGCCTTAACCATGTGCTCAGGAATGGAGCAGATGTGAGGGGTTACTTTGCATGGTCCTTGCTTGACAACTTCGAGTGGAAATACGGATTTGAAGTAAAATTTGGACTCTACCTTGTTGATTTTGCCACACTGAAGAGAACACCAAAATTATCAGCAAGTTGGTACAAGGAATTCATTTCAAAGCATATAGCATTGTGCCGGAAAATAACAGAGAAAAGAGAAAGTGGAACAAACAATTCAACGCCAACACTGAACTCAGAAAGCTAAAGCCAGAGCCTAGGAAGCAATACTTTCAGTAATTGTCATATTGGTCAATGCTTCTTTCTCCAAGGACAACAGAATAAACTAATTATTGACAAAATCTTCTATAGATTCAGCCTGTCCATTAAATTTTCTATAAATTGAGTCTACCTAAAAATTTCTCTTCCTAAAAGGAATGAATTGTTTCAATCCTAGATCATGCCCTATGCTCTAGCTAATAGTAATTCTCCAGAAATGATTTGGTGGAATATGTATTTTAAAAGTCCAGATGTAATATAGTACTGTTTTTTTTGAGACAGTAATATAGTAATATTTAACTAGAGTACGAAGTAAAGGGCAGGCCTAGTTTCAGAATTTGTCCCAATGTTATATTCAAGCATTTTAAAAATTTATGAAGGTAGTCTGACTCCTCTTCTCCCTGTCTTTTTCCCATTGGTTTATGTTATGGTTCTGAAACAGCAATATCAACACTGTAATATATTCAAAACTGCAAACATAGGATGAGAAATCAGCATACTAAGGCCATTTGGTCTTTTTTTTTTTAATTTACTATTACATTATAATTTATCACTGGACTATTCTTGCTATACTCTCGTTTGCTCTTGTTTGGTTTTCTTTTATATCGAAAGAGATTGCACCCAAAAAATAAAAAAATCTGTGACTGCAGACTAAACATCTCTTTTCAAGTATGAGCTTAAGGAAATAACAAACATTATTGGACCTAAAATGAGCATAAGAGTCATTCATAAGTTATTGTGGGCTTAAGAAAATATAATGCATAGTAATACATGGAAGATAATACCCATTCATTGAGAACTTATCCGATACATGATTCAAGTAATTAATTTCTTTTCTTAAGCATAAATAACGACGAATGTTGGGTCTCATCATGAATAAAATGTACGCACCCAGTGGAAGAATGTTTTGTTGTGCTTATCTGAGTTGGTTGCCAACCTCTTTTCTTATATACTTCAGTTGCATTTTTTATGGAAGAACATTGTCACAGCTCGCCTATCAATAGGCTACCTGATAGAGTTGCTAAGAGTTTAGAAGTACCCCTACGCAGGGAAGCTTGTTTTGAAGCATCAATGGCCAGAGGTTAGTACCCGGTTCCCTTTGGACTGTTCTGGATGTTGTGTCTATTCAAATTGCCAAATTTTGCTTATAACTGCTTCTTCTTCTTTCCAGGTTTTTATCTTCTTCAACACTAGCCCCTTCACCAAATTTCTTTATTTCACTTCACCTCGGGGCTCATCATTTTCCCATAATCATCACTTTGACATATGCATAACACCGACAAAATCTCATACTCGTTTGAGATCACCAAATTAGCATTTCAAATTTGGGTCTCTTTGATCTCTCGACAGTATGAAGATGCATAATTGTGTGATAGCAAAGGACTAAGTAATTGGGATGTCTTCACCCACATACCAGGTGAGATATGATTAGCAGCTCTGTTTCTGTTATTTTAGAGAACGTGCAGGTTACTCACTAGTCACTCGTACTATATAATTTGCATTTAGATCTAACTTAGTACACCCTTAACCTTAGTTTTTAGACTTAACTTTCAAGCTTCCGTTTCTATGAATTTAAGGTAATATTCAATAATCATCATTTGCAGGTAGAGTAATTGATGGACGTAACAGGGATATAGCAGCTGATTAATATCATCGCTATCTGGGGAAGCAAATCTTCCAAAGTTTGGCCAACTAAAGAATGCAAACTTCATGGTAAAAAACTCTTCTTAAAAAATAATGTCAGCTTTTGTGGCTTTTTAAAAATAAATAAATAAAGGGACTAACATAATGACAAGAACAGATGATAATATAAAATTTTAAATCAGTTTATCATCATCATCAGCTTATCCATTATCGTATTTGTCTTTCAAACCAATCGGTATTTCTTGATATTACATTCAGGCTAAACTATTGTAGTCAAAATTATAATGTGGATTAAAACAGCAAGATATCGAAGATGCTATTAAAGTCAACAGCTACCGATTCTCAATATCATGGATGGGCCAGAGTTCTATCGAGTATGCTCCTCTGGTCCAACACAATCTAAATGAGAGATTTCAACTTCTCAAATCAACTTTTTTTGTAGATTTTGATCTGATTTTCAATAGAGAAATTTGGAGAGGTCTACATGGCTGGCATTGACTACAATAACAAGCTAATATATGCCCTGCTACTCCAGGGTTTAATTTAAGTTTTGATATGGATCTGATTAAGTTAAACTACATTTTTAACGTATCTTGCATGGTATTTTCTAAGACACCAAAGACCAGAAATGAAAAAATGAAAACTGGAAAAGTTACGAAGAAACTGGACATAAATGGTTCATTACCTTGTCATATTCCTATGTTCTACTCAAACCCATGGTGTTTATTCGGAACAAAATGCTCAGATATTATGTTTTTATTGGAGAATTAGATGGTAGAGACTTAAATAAATTTACATAAGTCTTATCCTTTAATTAAATCATGATAGAAGTAACAGGTTATACACATTCAAACTGCAGTAGATGTACTAAGTTGCTATACTAATAATGAAAACACATTCAGACTAAGCAATGTGGTAGAATTGGCTTTGTCATGCATGCATGCGAATTGGTATGAAGTAAAAACCAATCAGCAATTTCACAGCAGACAAACTGGCTGCCGAAAGACCACAAGGGAAATGATAACTTTCAATTTTACTGATGACTTTATTATGCTCCTTCAACTTTCAGACAAAGCAGACATGGTCATTCCCTAAGAAAATATAAAATAATTAGCTACAATCCAGGTTCTTGGACTCGATCATATTCGGAAAATACCCTACAGAGGCGAAGATTCTAGGAAATATCTTACTCTAATTACATATATATTTGTATCAACTCTGGGAAGGAATTTTGCCGTAGTTACACTATTATTAAGCTGTTTAAATCACTACTATATCTCCAACTGTGCGTCATGTTTTTTTTTCCTATCTTTTTCTTTAATTTCTGTCTTGTTTTTTCTTGAATCTCGTGCAAAGCACGGGCCAACCTCTAGTTTTCTAGCAATGACAAAGAAACTGAAGAAAGGTTTGGACTTCACTGGCATCAACGTTGCAGATTTCACTTGATTAGCTGAATGTTTATGCAGCAATAAGGTAGGAACATATCAGTACAAAAGGAATTCTCCACCAATATGAAGTGTATTCTGAAAATTTTACCCAAAAAACGTCTGCAAGTTGGCCGAAAATCAGTTTTCCTCTTGTCGTTTAAAGTGTATCATTTAACATCCATGTGATTTGTTTCATTATCAATCAGTCACCTTGAGGTATTTCACGTTCAAATTTTAATGAAAATATTCACATGAATGTCAAAACAATGAAAAAATTTATTGCTAAAAGTCCGTTCCATTTATATGTTGATCAATCTCAGTAGCATTAAGAGACTATTGGTAGGATTCAATGGACAACTTTTAATTTCTAATTGTCAATTTGATCCTATTGATAACTTTAGAAGACTGAGAAATTGTTAAAGGCATAGGCTGTAGATTGTGCAACAATCTCCTGCTTTTTAGAACACCAACAAAATATCCCTGAACCAAGATTAAAACAATACCAGAAGTGCTCTTCATGTCATTGCAAGAACCTGTCCAGTCACTATCACAAAATCCCTATAACACATAACTCTGAATTGCATAGAACTTAATTCCAAAATGCAGTGTTCCTTTAACATATCTCATCACCCTTTTAGCTACTCTAAAATGAGTGTTAGTTGCACAATTAGTGAATCTAAATAGAAGACTTACAACATGTAAAATATCAGGTCTGGTTGTTATAAGATACATGAGATAACCAACTATACTTTTATAAAGATTATCATCGATTTTTTCAACTTCAACATTCTTGCTTAGCTTCTTCTTCTAACACATTGGAGTAATTACTTCCTTGCAAGTCTCCTGAATTTTTTTTAAAATTTCTCTTGCATATTTCTTTTGACAGATGAACACTTTATTCTACTTTTGCTTGATTTCCATTCCCAAAAAAAAAAAAAAAAACTTCTCCTAGATCTGTCATCTTGAAAGTATTCTAAATAGCTTCTTTGAACTTTTTAACAAGTTCATCATTACTTCCTGTAACCAGCAAGTCATCTACATATAGTGAAACAACAATAAAATTGATTTCATTAACTTTAAGGTAGAGAGTAGCTTCACTAAGGCTTTTTCAAAATCCCACTTGCATCAAGTGCTCATCGATTCTGCTGTACCAAGCTTTAGGAGCCTGCTTCAATCCATATAAAGCTTTTTTGAGCTAATACACTTCATCTTCATGCCCTTTTATTGTATATCCTTTGAGTTGCTTAACATATATCTCTTCCTTAAGAAAATTATTCAAGAATGCAGATTTAACGTCTAGCTGAAACACTTTCCAACTTTTTGTGCAGTTATGGCTAACAATAATCTGATGGTTTCTAATCTAGCAACATGAGCAAACATATAAGAAAAGTCAACACCATAGATTTAAGCATACCCTTTTACAACAAGTCTGGCTTTGTGCTTGTTAATAGAGCCATATGCATTTAGCTTAGTTTTAAAAACCCACTTCACCACGATAACTTTTTTATCATTTGGTCTCTTTATAAGTTTCCAAGTTTGATTTTTTTTTTTCAATCATATTGAAATCTTCTTTTATCTCAGTTTTCCATTTTGGATCTTTTCCTGCTTCCCAAAAATCTGCTGGTTCAAGAATAGCCACATTGCATCTTTGTTAGATATCAAAGATTGATCTTATGCCTCTTACTGAAACATCATCTACAAATTCATCTTCTTCTAGTTGGAGTTTTATGCTTAGAACTAGAATGAATTTTTGTTATGCTTCTTTTCAGTCCCATTGCTCATCCTTCATGAAATGCACATATCTACTAATTAGAATTTTCCTTGTATGACGTTGGAAAACTCTATAAGCCTTCGAAACAGTGTTGTAACCCACAAAGATTCCATATTTTGGCTTCTTGTCCAGCTTATCTCTTTAGGTCTATAGCATATGAGTAAAGCACAAGCATCCAAATACTTTGAGATTTTTTATAGACGTTTTATAACCATACCAAGCTTCAAATGGTGTATTTTCGATCATTGCTTTTGTTAAAAGTCTGTTGAGTAGAAAGACTAATGTATGTGCAGCTTTGGCCCAATACTCTTTTGGCAAGCACTATCATACAACAAACACCTAACCATCTCCATTATGGTGCAATTCTTCCTTTCAATAACTCCATTTTGTTATGGAGAATATGGAGCAATGACTTGGTCTTTAATCCCAGCTTCTTCACAAAATAGATTAAATTGATCAAATATGTACTCCTTGCCATTAACCTTAAAGCATGAATCTTATAGCCACTTTGAGTTTCAATCCATTGCTTGAATTTCTAGAACACACCAGTAGCTTCTAGCTTGAATTTGAAGAAGTAAATCCAACAAATTCTAGCATAATCATCAATGAAAACTATGTAATACTTACTCCCTTTGAGTGAAGGAGTTTTTTGAGGTTCAACTAGGTTTGTGTGAATTAATTACAATTTTTTAGTAGTTCTCCAGGTTGCTTTCTTGAAAGGATGCCTTACTTGCTTGTCAATTTGACTAGTTTTTCAATCAAGTATATCGAATTCAAGATGAGGCAATCCCTGAGCCAGATCCTTCTTTTGTAGGTTCTTTACAACAGCATGATTGAAGTGTCCTAGCCTTTTGTGACAAACTTTTGTATTGATCTTACTTGCAGACATGGCTTTTTGCTCTTGCTCTATAGAAGTTAATGTAAAACTCTTTCCTTTCATCATTACTTTGAATACATCATTGCTTTCATCCTTGATTTGATAATAATTAGTTTCAAAGATAACTTTGAAACCTTTCTCAACCAACTAACTAACACTTAAAAAGGTTTTGATTTATGTTAGGTACAAAAAATACATCTTTAATGAGTTTTAAACCTAAAAAGCTTTTAATTGCCATAGTGCCTTTTCCTTTAATAGGAATATGATCTTCATTGCAATTCGAACTTTGGAAATTACTTAAGTATCCAGCTCGTTGAAGAGAGCATGATCAAATATCATATGATTTGTGCAACCACTATTGATAAGCAACTTGTCATTTGAGTTGCTAGTTGCAAAATAACTTGCTACAAAAAGTTGCTCCTCCCTTTCTTGATTGGCTACTTATGCAACATTTTTCTACTAAGTGTCATTTTGCAAATCTTTTGATGATGTCCCATCTTTTGACATATTTCACACTGTGAGCCTAGCCTTTTCTGGCATTTAAAAGGTGTATGACCTTTCTTTCCACAATGTTTTTCAAGGAAAAAAAATTAGATTTTGTTGCCCTATTAATCCCAGGAGAATTATAACCTAAGTTTTCTCTCTTGCTTTTATTTTTTGGTCCCTTGTCTCCTTGTTTTGAGTGAACTTTTGCAAGTAGTGCACCTTTAACAGACCCTTCAGACCTTATGAGCCTTCACTGTTCTTGTGCCTGCAAAGCATTCAATAATTATGCTAAACTAACTTTTTATTGATCTTTACTATTTTCCAGTGAGGAAATGGTTGCTTCAAACCTTTCAGGGACTGTTACAAGTATTTTTTGAACTAATCTAGAATTAGAAAATTCAGAGCCAAGTAATCTTACTTTGTTGGCAATATTGAGTAATATGTACAAATACACTTTAACCGAAGCCTAATCTTTCATCTTCTGAAGTTCAAACTGTTTGATCAGGTTGAGAACATGCATTCCCTTAATCCTTTCATTTTCTTCATATTCTTTCATCAAGAAATTTTAGACCTCAAACGCTAATTTCATTGTCATAATTGTGACAAAGATTTTTGGTGAGACAACAACAAACAACGTCGCTCTAGCCTTTGACTTTCTTGTTTTCTTCTCCTTATGATTCTTTATCTGCTCCATAGTTAGATTTTCTTGCAAAGGAGGAACTTTATAGTCCTCCTTAACAGCTTCCCAGAGATTATTTGCCTCTATATGTGCTGCCATCCTTGCTACCCAGACATGATATCTTTCATCATTAAAGACAGGCAGTACAAGTGTAATGAAGGGTTTTTGAATAAATAGGAAAAAAAGGAAAAAAAATTCTCTAAATTACAAGTCCCTCAAGAAGATTGTTTTAATACCACTTTGTTGGAGTTTGAGTTTTACTATAACTTATAAAAACGAAAATAAAGCTAAGAAAAGAGTAAAGACAATATTCATTGAATTGAAATAGTGTTTAAATATAGAAACAATTCAACAACTTGATCCTAAAAATAAGCAACTACTTTGCACACGATTCCATGATCAGCAAACTCTTAAAAATCTATAACTTTATATATTATACTAAAATGGATAAAAAAACACCAGAAAAAATAGCAAAGTCTTTTTACTTTTTCTTGCAGTAATTGAGGCAATTCTTCAACAATTTATTTGTTTTTCCTTATGAAAAATAGTAGTTTGTGCAAAAAGAATTCATAAAATTTATGTTTTCACTTTTAGTATTATAGATTTGATTTCAAGTTAGTAAACACTTTTATCTTTACATGAGTGCATTGAATTTTAGTGTTTTACTAACTAATTTTAAATTTAAAGGCTTAAGAAAGGCTTGGATTCTAATTCTTGATAAGTGTGATCTAGTTGTCAAATGCCCGCGCATCCAAAATAATGCCTGAGCATTCACTTAAACTTAAATTGTGAGTTTTAGTTGTTTAGTGCTCGAGCATCCACTACTGCTTTAATATCTTGTTTTGGTTGTTCAAGCAATGCTCAAGCATTTGTTGTTTCATTGTCACACGTGGGAATTCTACTATAGAGAATTTTTACTTTTTAAGGCATCTTTTACTAAAGACGATGTAAAACCAAGTTTGAGAAAGAGGAAAAGAAGTGAATTCAAAGTATTTTGGAGCTTCATAACCAATTTAGGATCAAGGAGGCCATAGAGTTAGCTCATCTTTTCTTCTCTTTCCTTTGTTTTTGCTTTTCTTTAAGTATATGTAACTAAACTTCTATAGCTAAGGTAAAGATATAGCTTGGCTTTGATGATGTTATCTATATTTTCTTACTTAATACAAGTTTCTATTTTTATTACTTGAGTCTTAATCATGGTTCTTAATGTTATCCATGACTTTACCACTCACAAATTGATTTAGGGTTATATATCGAATTGCGAAATTCATATGTATTCTTGCTTATGCAATAAACTCCATAATCTAACCTTATCTAGAAATAGATATTGTAAATTATGTGGTTTTTGTGAAAATTCCTTGTTATTAACTGGGATTTGTATAAAAGTTTAGAGAATCTTATATAGTTAAAAGAGGAATAGTATTCCAAAGAATTAGTTGCTAGTTAATTTAGAAAACTTAACCATTAATTGTGGAGTAAAGATTGGTTAAATAAGAATTCTAAGGTTCATCAGAAGGTCAAGTGAAATTGGATCTCGTGCCTTTATTAATATTTGTCTGAAGAATAAGTTGCCTTCAATTAGGATAGGTTCATGTTAAAATGGGAAAAGTTGCGTATTCATGGGTATTCATGTTTAAGAATGAATTTTTCTTCTATTTTTGGGGCTAGATACTTTGGTTATGGGAAACAGGAATGCCAGGCAATCATACGACGTGAATTACTTATATTTGTGAATTTTGATTACTTTTTGGAACCTAGATGAAAGAAATGTAACTAAGATTTAGTTCCACTTTATTTATATGACAATGTTTACACCAATCCTTAACCTCATTGTAATCTCTTTCATTGTCATATTTGCAAGGATTGAAGTTCAAAGATAAGGCCATATAGGTCCAAAATATAGCTTGAAGCCATAGTTATTGATATTTACTATACGTTAAAATGTGTTATACTTTGAAAATGTAATTGGATGTTCCATGGACTTTATCTAGATTTGACATAGAGCTTAATTACATTCATTCTTATTTTTGAATAAAAATCTATATTGGCAAACATTGGTTTCTATAACTTGGCTCCTTGCCATAGTTTACTTTTTTGAATTGTTTCACAATATTCATGTTCATTGATCCATTTTGGTAAATATTCTCCTTATTTGGTTTGGATTTTGTTATTCAATAAGTGACTTCACTATAACAAGAAGAAGCCACTATGTTTAGTTTGATTCTTGTTATGAGCTCGTGGTTGTTCAAGAATGGGTCGAGGAACTAGACAAGTGATAATAGGTATATTTATATGGCGGGTCAACCTTGTTGTTACAATTTATAAATGTTTTTATGCCAAGGTTCGTAGCATGGCACTATGTCAGGGGCACATTTGTAATAGGTCATACACTTTAAACTTTCATGCAAAGAGAGTGCACCTTAGGAATTTGGTTTACGATAATCACATTACTTGTTTCAAGTAAATTTGGATGTACAGATCAATGTTCGATTGATTATGTGTCATGCTTGACATAGTGTGGGTTAAAACCTAGTAAACACATGTTGGTTGATGAGTAAGTGGCCATGGTTTTACATATACTTGCTCATCACATTAAGATTAGGGTTATCTTATTTAACTTTGGTAGATCTAGTAAAAAATTAGTTTGATATTTCAACTTGGTTTTGAATGCAATAATGTGTTTATATGGTGAGCTTTTTTAAAAAAAACAAAGACAGTTGCTGAGGATTTAACTTATGAAAGATGGAAATCGTTCAAGGTACAAATAATGAATTACTTACCTTATTATATCACCTCTTATTACTATTTTAACCACTTTGACTTCATTTTATTGTTAGAATTTCCTTGGTGCTTTAAACATAACACATATAAAGATAAAAGTGATACTCCAAGACAAGGGTAGGTATTGAGATAAAAAAGGGGATGTGTTAATTAATGTTTTGGGGGTTTGCTCACAAGATGCACAATTCATCTATGTGTTGTCTAGGTGGGAAGGTTCGACAGCTAATGGAAGGGTTTTGATAGGAGGCATGTGTTAAAAATGCCAACAGGTGAGCATATATGCCTTTTTTTTTTTATATATATATAGGAGGTTATTTAACATAATTTATGAATGTATAAACATCTATTGATAACACTATCGCATTTTTTGCATTCTATAAGTTAATACTACTTGGTAGATGCTGGGTACACCAACTGTGAAGGATTTCTGGCACCCTATAAAGGCCAAAGGAACCACTTACATGAGTGGTGAGAAGGTTGACAACTAACTACTTGTCGTGAGTGCTTCTATATAAGGCATTCTGCTACCTGCAATGTTATAGAAAGGTGTTTTGGAATGCTTAAATTACATTGGGCCATTCTATGAAGCCCTTCCTACTACCCAATAAAGACCCACAATCGGATTGTGATAGTTCATTGCCTATTGTATAATCTAATTAGGTGAGAAAATGTCATAGACCTACTGGAAGGTGAGATTCATAATATGGTGCATAAGGATCTAAACATTAACATCAACCTCATAGCTACTATAAAGACAAGTGATGCTTAGACCAATTAACAAGATAGACTAGCCACTCAAATGTTCAATGAAATGAGGGGCTAGAAAGGCAATTGAATAGATGTTATTTATCTCCCATTATGTTTTGAAATGTATGTGGCTGCTATATTAGTTATTTATCTACTGTTGTGTTGTGAACTATAGTTGTCCTCTATGTTTCAATGAACTATATAAGTACTTGTAGTTGTCCTATATGTTTCAATGAATTGTATTTGAGTTTGACATGTTATTTATGTATAACTGCTAGTTTTTGAACGTATGCATTTCCTACTGTTATTTGTGCAATAGAGTTTCACATGTTATATATAATGTTCCAATGCTGGACTTTCTTAACTAACAAATTTCCATTTCAGTGAACGTTTGCCATGGCATAGTCATCGACTCCTAGAGCCAAAAGTCTCAAACATGTGTAAACGAGTGATAAGGACAAGATCCTTGTGGAATGCCTGGTTAAGCTATGAGAAAATTAAAAATATATGCAGTGCTTTCGTGTAGGACAACAAAATAAATGTGTTATCACATACAAGGAAGTTTGGGATGAATACCTCAGGGTACAAGCTACCTGCTTCATACTTGTTATACATTAGTTTGCATTATTCTTATCTTAAACTATGTGAATCAGCTTAGCAAGGAATCCAATTTCGCATGTCAATGGAGTAAATAAAGGTGTTGAAATTATGCAAGTTAATAACCTATATCTTGTTGTATGAACTAAAAATTTCTGTTTTTTAGCTATTGTGAACACCCCATCTCTAGTTACTTAATCATTTAATTAATGGATTCGCTAATTAATTAATCATTAAGCAAATGAGGAAAATAAAAATGACAGAAGTTCAAATGACATTTTTAAATAAAGGCAATTTAAAATTCAAAATAAATAATGGGAAGACTTTAAGGAAAAAACAAAATTTTAAAATTAATTAATAATAATATAACAAATCAAAATAAAAAATCATAAAAGGCACAAAATATAGGAAAAATCCAAAAGTAAATATTAATGGTGATGATGACAAAAATAAATAAATAAATAAATAAAATATAATAATAATGAATAAATAAATAAGGGAAGAAAAGGGGGTCAAATTCAAAATAAATTAAATACCGAACACATATAATACATATTGGCAGAACATGATGATGCTAGTATTTTTTGACGGTGGCTTCGGTAATTTGACGCTGCTCTACAAATTGGCAAGTTGCTTGTAGTTGTTACTACAACCCATAGCTCGTCTGAGGAAGTGACGGGCAGCAGGTAATGATGATGGAGGCTAGGCTGATAAGAGAAGAGAGCTTAAGAGAGAAAATGGAGAGCATTCAATGAAGAGAGGGCTGGACGTGAACCAAGAAAAAGCTCAGACTGAGAGAGAAGACGTGCAGACCGAGAGCTGCTGTTAGAGGGAGAAAGAAAAAATAGGAGGAGCCGAGAGCTGCTGGAGGGAGAGAAAAAGAAGCGAAACTGAGGAGAGCTGGACGTGAACTAAGAAGAAGCTCAGACCGAGAGAGAAGATGTGCAAATCGAGAGCTACTGCTGGAGGGAGAAAGAAAAAATAGGAGGAACCGAGAGCTGCTGAAGGGAGAGAGAAAGAAGCAAAACTAAGGAGAGCTGGGCATGAACCAAGAAGAAACTCAGACCAAGAGAGAAGACGTGTAGACCGAGAGCTGCTGCTGAAGGGAGAAAGAAAAAATAGGAAGAGCCGAGAGCTGCAGAGAAGGAGATGACGAACTGAAGGAAGGAGCACCGAGAAATGAAATCGATAAGAAAAACAAACTGAGCTGCAGAGGAGAAGGTGACGAGCTGAGACTGAGCTGAGGTCGAGACTACCCTCCCCTGTTTTGGACGTTGTGAACAGGGATAAACAGAGAGAGAATGAGTCGAGGGTGCCGTGAAGAAAAAGAAAGGGAGAGAGTAAGCTTCTTTGGATTCCTGATGCTTTCAGCTTTCTTTTATCATGCTTATATGTATGTATGTGTATGTGTTTATATATAAGTGTATATATATATATACATATAAGTGTAAGCGTGAGGATGCTTCTTCTACTTCCTGAAGTTTGCTTCCTCTTGTGTCTACATGTATATATATATATATATATATATATATATATTTGAGCGTATATATACAGATATATGTTTCACTGCTGCCTGATACTTGCTCTCTCTCCTTCTATCATGCTCATATATATACTACATAGGTGTTTATATATATGTATATATATATATATATATATATATGTGTGTGTAGATATAGATATATGCTGCTTTCACTACGTGATGCATTTCCTGAAGCTTTCTACCTCTCATATCATGCTTATATACATATACATGTGTGTTTACATATATATATGTGTATGTGTAGATATAGATATGTGGATTTTTTTTTTCCTGATGGCTATTCCCTGTTGCTCTCCTCTTCCATCATGTCTACATTACATGTGTCTACATATATATATATATATATATATATATATATATATATATATAAGCATGGGAGTGTTCCATGCGTTTCCTGACCCTTTCATACCTTTCTTGTATAGATATTACATATATGTTTATATATATATATATATATATATGTACATAGATGTATATATATGTATATGCGTGTGTGTATATGGGTATATGTTTTTTTCTTTCTTTTTTTCCCTGATGCCTGCTTCTTGGAGCATTCTTTGTTTCATACCATGCTTATATATATGTTACATATGCATATATATAAATATAAATATATATATATATATATGTATATATATATATATATTTATATGTATGTATATATATATATATAGATACATATAGGTATACATATATTACTGTAATCTTTTTGTCAATATGAGATTAATTTTTGGCTTTATAAACAAATTTCTGAGAAAGTCATCGAGTGAGAATATTATTCTCCTCAGGTGTATGGAATTATGTGAGATTTTAATTTCCTTAGATCCTTAAAATTAATACACATCTATCTAAAAAAATATAATATATAATAATAATAGAAAATAATAATAATTAAATATTCACCCTAATTAAACATTCTCCATTATTTACGAAACAATCATGTGAGAACATTGTTCTCTTCAATTGCGTGGGAATATGTGAGATTTTAATCTCCTTAGATCCTTAAAATTAATACACATCTATCTAAAAATAATAATAATAATATAATACTAAAAAAAACAATAATAATTAAATATTCACCCTAATTAAACATTTTCCATTATTTACGAAACAATCGTGTGAGAACATTGTTCTCTTCGATTGCATGGGAATATGTGAGATTTTAATCTCCTTAGATCCCTAAAATTAATACACATCTATCTAAAAATAATAATAATAATAATATAATAAAAAATCATAATTAGATATTCATCCTAATTAAATATTCTCCATTATTTATAAAATTATCGTGTGAGAATATAGTTATCCTCGAATGCTTGGGGTTATGTAAAATTTTAATTTCCATAAACCCTCAAAATTAATACGTACATGTTTTAAAATAATAATAACCATAATAATAACACAAAAATAAATGTTTTGATTAAGTTTTTTACAAAGAGATTAGTTCTTCCTTCATAATCATTTCATTTAAAATTCAAAATAAAGTATTCAAAATTCCAAAAGTAAACAAAAAAAAATTAAAAAGAGAAAATGAAGAGATCAGGAAATCGAGATTAATCAGATTGTAGAAAATTAAAGCACACAAATCAAATCCCAATTCCGTTTTGTTTACGAAAATCTATTTTTGAACCTTTTTGTTCTCATCGCAAAACGTACAATTCATTACTCAATAAACATGCCTTTTTGGTCGAACTACATAGACTTTGATCCCTATCACGGGATATGTAGGCCCTAGGCTCTCATCCTAGGTCAAGTTCGCCATTTGTAAATATCTATCTGTTTGATTCCACTATTGTCGTTTTTGTCTTCTCTGTTTGACGGGCATGCATGTCAATAAAAGGGTAATCGAGATAAATTAAAAGCCATATTCTATTTTAGCTGACTAGTTTAAAGTAACCGTCCTTATGGATGGGTGTTGTAGGGTGCCTAACACCTTCCCCACCCTCAAATAGACTCCTGAACCCATTTCTATTTTCGCAGACCATTTTGCCTTTTTTCCTTTTTATTTTAAATTAGTTTTCCAAAGTTTTCTGTTAAAAATTTTGGTGGCGACTCCAAATAAATTGATTTTTGAGTTTCATTTAAGGAATCAATTTAAACACTTTTTATTCTGCCAAAAAGTCGGTTATGACAGCTATTTTATATTTATTTAGCTTATCCAAGATCTCCATCACACACTTCAAATTTGTATTCAAATAAGAGCATGGTGCAAGTCCATAACCCACCATAACCCATAAAGTTGTAAAGAGGTCTGAATATGAAGAATTCCCTAAGGCAATAGTGCTCATAATCTAATTCCCCAAGTCCAATATTGTTTAACCATGTGAAATTGCTTATATATGTTTATATTAAGAAATTCTATTATGTTCTCTACATTTCTCTTACCTGTTCAAACTCGTTAACTAATGATGGAAGTTTCAACAAATGGGCGATGATAATATTCCCAGGACAAAAGATTAGTAAGTTAACTTGATTGTATACTATTGTTCTATATTCTTTCATTGACTAATTATAGAAAAAAAAAACGGCATATGAACAATGCATGTGACGATACAAATATAAGTAATTATGCAAGTTTATCTTGTGTAAAGAAACAAGAAGGCTACACCTTACAGGAATAAACCTTTTCCACAATTTGACATTCTTTGCTTTATAGGGGTGAGACCATGCAATCATTAAGGATGCACAAGGTGCCCATAAGATTAAATCGGACAATGAACAAAGAGATGTAGATCCTGGGCTAAAGGACATAGAGAATGTTGATGTTGCCATTGACATTATCACTCCCATTACTGGCACTGATTGTCTTGTGAATAATTTCCCTGATTCCATCCAACCATTAAAGAAAATGAGAAGATACAATGTTGACAATGCCTTTATAGATGGATTCAAGGAGATAAGTTGTCAGTTAGAGGGCAGCTTGACAAATTTATGCATAAGCATGAATAAGCTGGCATATGAGGTGGAGATGAAGACCATAAGAAAGCATCTTATTTCAAAGGTGAACAAGGTTGAAGGCCTCACTCAGAGAGAGATTGTTTGTGCTCATGTAAAGATGTCCAACAATGAAAAGTTAATCGTTGCATTTTACTCACTTTCCAAGGACATAAAGGCTTAATGGATTTGAGAGATCATTGGGTAGACTTGGTGTGATTGGATATATTTGCATCATTTTGTACTTTTGTAACATGTTTTCATGTGTATATATGTAACTAATGGGCAAAATGGTCTTACGTTTAGATTATTTGTTCATTTTGTATCGTAAATTATGTGTATATAGCTTGTAGGCCATATTGAACATTATGTTCACATTTTTTATGGCATTTTGTAGCCAATTGTTATTTTGGAACTATGTCTAAACATGCTTTAGTGTGTACAAGTTTGTAAGCCACAACTATTGGATAACAAGTGCCCATATATGCATGTATAGACATGCTCATATATAAATGAAAGTTTTTAGTTAGCATTTTGTAGCTTTGTATGCACAAATGCTGCATATTGGTCTTTCTTAATTACATTGCCATCATTTGGGATTATGCATTCACATTGGTCTGTAGCAGATTATTCTTTCTTTACGATATAGTTTCGATGACAAAATTAGACCTTATCTAGTATATTGGTCTTTCTTTATGAATAATATTATTGCATCTTAAATTGTTGGATGCCCATTTCATATTTTTAAATCTGTTGTTATGAAAAACTATTTTACATTGTTATAATAGGTACTGTTAGATGCAAATGTGGTCTCCATTTTGTGGTTGGGAATAATGTTCATGTTGCTTGTAAATTTGATATATGCTAGAAAATTCATTCTTCAATCTGCAACATAACAAACCATCTATAGTATGAATTACCAGGCCTCATCTTACTATAAGATATCCAACATGGCTTCATTCTTACATTCACATCTAATTTATCTATTTTCCTATAATTGTTAGATATGTACATGTCAATGCGTGCTACCCTAACAGGATCAATGTTAATATTTTGGTTAATATACTTATTATCTTATGTATCCTTCAATGGCCATTAACCACATGAAACTAATGAGGCATAATCAAAACTAATTAATATTTTTTATCAAATAATCAAATTTGTTTTTATAATCTATCTTTTCATTTTAGCAGTCCAAAATTATGGAAAAACACAATCTGAATGAGAAGGGGGAAAATTGTGGGAAATGTATACATGTTAAATATGGCCATCACATATATAATATTTTTGAGTTTCCACATTTTAAGTAACAAGCAACAAGAATGTGATCTAAAAGTCTTCAAAGATTCAACAAAGGAGGAAATTACTATTAAAAGGAATACTCATTGTTGACTAGAAATCCATAACAACAATTGCTACAGTGTTCAAATACATTACACAATGTCCATAATATTAAACTCAAAACATGTTTTCCATCTTTTCATAGTATGGAAATTGTCAATTTTTTAAGAATTTCATATCGTTGTTTGCCTAAATATGAATTAAAATGGCTAACACGTATGAAAAGTATGATGCTTTGGAAAGGAAATTCTATTACCTCTCAGGTTTCATCTAATACTTTTAATACCTGTATTTCATTGTTCTATTCAAAGGTTGGGTTACTCAATTACCTCTAATATAATCTAATGCATAACCCACCCATATGAACTAGTCCATTATATATAGTAACAAAAAGTTAGATAGCAAATAAAAGATAGCAATCAACAATTGAATATGATTTACACAGTAAAACGATGAGGGACAAATTGTCATCAACACTCAAACAAAACTATCTATTAGCATTTAACATCAACTAGAAAACACCTTTATATGTATTTACTACATAAATATATAGATTAATTGAGAACATGTTAGGTGATCTAAATAGAAATTAAATTGTTTAGAATATTTCTTCACCAAACAAAAAGCTCTTGATGTAATTATGACAAAACTAACTGTCCTATAAAGCTAAACAAAGAGAAACTATGTAATGACTAGATAATGACTTTATAACATAATCCACAATTCCAATGATTGTACACAAATTTCCTACTGGAAAAAGCAAAAAAAATAGACTATATAATGACTGGATAATGACTCTAAATGATCCTCTAACAAATAGTGACAAAAAATTTAATGGTTCAAACATATTGAACACAATTATCATAAATCATTTACTGTATAATGACTGTATGACATAAATTAACTAGTTCATCTTCCTAAATTAGTCCAAATGCTTAAAATGTGATATATCTTCCAAGAAATATGGCCTTAGATGCTAGCCTCCACATGTAGGCCAAATGGGATGAATGCAATTACAAGTTACAAATTGAAATAATAGAGTATTAAATTTACAAAGCAAGTCTAATGCAATACTCAAATTCATCCGTAACTCTAGTTGCAATAATGAATTTAGACAGGTTACTTAGCAAAGAATGAAGCATAGGGATGGCTATGCATAATCAAAGCTTAATTTAATCCACTAAATTCCAAGGAAAATGTTATAAGGGACTAAATTTAAAAAAATTGTATCTACAAAGGCATTAAAATTAACTTTTAGTTAGTGAACAAAATCAAAAAATATCAACCAAAATAAATTTTATCCTCAAGTCTAACTGACTAGAAAACTTTTAGAGAATATAGGAAACTCCTAAAGGAACGATGGACAAATTAGTAGAACTTTTTACCTCTAATGGTGGGAACCATTCCCCAGTTGACAATGCCCTTTGTATATGTAAAAGAACAGGAACAATAGATTGCTGATCAATCAATTACCACATTGAACAATGCAAATCAGAAGGACTAATCACAAAGGAAGAAATCTCATCAACAGAAGGTGAATAATCAATCTATTACCTGGTAATAATCTATTGCAAATCGAAAATTGCTGGTGGCACCCAAATTCGCAAGATGCAATGCCCTAGCTAGTCAAACTATGCAATGCCTTAGCATGTCAATCAAAATCTTGCTGGCATTACAAAGAGGTTTTTCATTGATCAGAATCTCATTGGCAGTAGAAAGAGGTTTCTAGTCAAACATCACATACATCAGTGCTCTCTGCTTCTCTTGAAAAGTATAAGTCGATGTTTTTGTCATTTAAGTGATACTAACAAGGGTAAAATGGTAAAACAAGGATATTGCCTCACCTTTCCCATATGTCATTTACTAACCAAACTAAATAAAAGGATACATATACTCATTCTTATTCCTTTCCAACCCAACAATATTTAGCAATCAAACTCTCTCATTCCCATTCATATACCTATTCTCATTCCTATTGAGTCGATTCTAACAATCAAACGAGTCATAAGGGTTGTGAACACCCCACCCGAATTAACAATAATAATAATCATGGTAATAATAATAAATAGAAATAAAAATTCAAAAAAAATTAATTAATTAAAAAAAATTGCAAAAGGCAAAAAAATAGAAGTAATATGGAAAAAACCAAATATAAGAACCAAAAATATTAAAAAGAAAAATTCAAAATATATGTTTGAAGAAGAGACATGGTAATCATCTTGTAAAGAAATAAAATGAATAAGGCCACCTAATTAAAATAAAATTGCAAAACACTCTCACTTGCTCACACTCACACACTCTCACATGCTCACTTGCTCTCACACACGCTCACACTCACACACCCTCACTTGCTCACATGCTCACTCACTCCCACATGCATACACTCATGCACACACATACATTACTAAGGAACAAGAGGACAAGGAGGACAAAAAAGCAAGAGGGAGCTGGTTTTTTAGAAGAGAGCAGAAAGTGGAGCGGCTTGTGCAGAGAAAGGAGAGAGTGGCATGGCTAGAAATGGCAGAAAAAGCAGGGGACCGTGAGCAGTGAGTGGAGTGGCTGGAAGTTGCAGAAAAAGCAAGAAGAGAAGGGAGCAACGTGGCAGAAAAAGAGAGGTTGGCTGGAGTATAAAGAAGAGAGGACCTCGGCTGGAGAGGAAAAAAACGTGAGCTGAACAGAAGAGGGAGAGAGGGGGCCGAGAAAAGGAAAATAACTGAGAAGAGTGTGAGAGGAGAAAATCGAGAAGCAACTGGGAAGAGTGTTGTCACGCCCCGAATTCCCTGGGATGTGACCGGCACAGATCACGAGAAAATCCCCATGACCTGCAAGCCTACACTAGAGGGACGATCGTTAACATACATTTCAAATACCTTTGAATACCGTTTGCTTTAACATATATGGTGGAAATTTCAATACAAAACGAGGCCACCTGTAGAAATTTCGGCAGCACCTCCCCAGTAAATAAGACATCCCGAAATTTCTACAAGGTCCTGCAAGGCAATACATAAATAGGGGAGCTCCGCTCCCACCAGCCCAATCCACTATATACAACAAAAGACAAAACATGGCGGGTTCAGCTGTGGTAACAAAATAATCCCGTATACAGAAATGGCTACCAAACTAAATATATATATACATCCCAAAAGAAAATGCCAAATTTATAATCTAACAAGAGGGCACGTCTCACACCCAAATCAAGCGGCTCAACGCGGCTCCCCGGTTAATGCTCCGCCGGCTCTAGAAGATCGTCTAACTCTCTCTCTGGGACCAAAAATTTTCCGGCAGATAGCACCCCAAGTCAATAAACCATTTCATATATAAACAGAAGCTTTAACAAAAATCAAGGATTAATATAGTGCAATAGTGTTTAAATCCATAAACTTGCAATTTAACAGTCGAACTAAATAACCATTTTTCAGAAACGTCAAGTCAACAACCATTCTCAGGTAAACAATCAATTTGTGACAAACAATCAGGAATAAGACTGCTAGGAACTAACAAGCGAGGGTACACAACCCTCGAGGGCATCTAATCAACAAGAGAGGATACACAATTCGCGAGGGTAACTAACCAATAGGCGAGGACACTCAGTCCTCGAGGGTAACTAACCAACAAGCGAGAACACTCAGTCCTCGAAGGTAACTAACCAACAGGCGAGAACACTCAGTCCTCGAGGGTAACTAACCAACAGGCGAGGACACTCAGTCCTCGAGGGTAACTAACCAACGAGCGAGAACACTCAGTCCTCGAGGGTAACTAACCAACAGGCGAGGACACTCAGTCCTCGAGGGTAACTAACCAACGAGCGAGGATACACAATCCTCGAGGGTAACTAACCAACAGGCGCGAGTTACGTCTCGCAAAGGCTTATCATTCGTCATCCTCCAAAAATCAAGGAATTTACGTCAAGCATGTATACAAGATGAAATTATGCGGAAATTACCTGTGTTTCTAATATAACTAGCTAGTAACCACCTCTAATCACATCACAAGTCCAATACCATAGTTACAATCATTTATCACATACCGAAGGTCCCTTACTTTGAATCCCCCAATCCGGTAAGGCAGAATCACAAAGAATTTATTTCTATTTAGGAAACCATTAAAGCAAGAACAACCAAGACATATTTAAAATTTCGGGGTGCTATCTGCGCACCTGAACTCCGGTTGACGCAAACGGTACGCTGACCCCCCCTGGGGTGCCAGAATCGGCCTTACTGTTCATGCGTTTTGGTTGAAGATAATCTTATATATTCTGCACTGTTCATGCGTTTGGTGCTAAGATGCTACTGTTCATTTGCCTAAACTTGTTTTAATTTTGTTTATTACCATTGTTTAAATATTAACTTTGGTTAAATATTGCTATTACGCATAAAATTATCGTGTGAGAATTTTATTCTCCTCGATTACCAGGGATTATGTGAGATGTTAATCTCCTTAAATCCTTACAATTAATTGAATAATTGGAAAGCAATAATAATATTAATGAAATATTAATGAATGAATGGTGAAAAAATAAGTGAATGATAATTAAGAAATATTGCTATTACTCATAAAAATTATCGTGTGAGAATTTTATTCTCCTCGATTACCGGGGATTATGTGAGATGTTAATCTCCTTAAATCCTTACAATGAATTGAATAATTGAAAAGCAATAATAATATTAATGAAATATCAATGATTGAATGGTGAAAAATAAGTGAATGATAATTAATAAATATTGTCATGACGCATAAAATTATCGTGTGAGAATTTTATTCTCCTCGATTACTGGGGATCATGTGAGATATTAATCTCCTTAAATCCTTACAACTAATTGAACAATTGAAAAGTGATAATAATATTAATGAAATATTAATGAATGAATGGTGAAAAAATAAATGAATGATAATTAAATATTAATTTTGATTAAATCATAATAATAATCATAATTAAAATATTTGCTTTAATGAACCGTTTCCCATTATTTGCAAAATTATCGTGTGAGAATATTGTTCTCCCCGATTACCTGTGATCGTGTGAAATTTTAATCTCCTTAGATCCCTGAAGTTAGCATACCTTTGTTTATAAAAAAAAAAAAAGAATAATAAATAATAAATAATTAAAATATTTGCTTTAATTAAACATTTCCTATTATTTATGAAATTATCATGTGAGAATATCGTTCTCCTCGATTGCTTGGGATTATGTGAGATTCTAATCTCCTTAAATCCCTATAATTAATTCAGAAATAATAATAATATTAATGATAATAATAACAATACACAAAATAAATAAATAGACAATATTTGAATATCAACTTTGATTAAATATTTATACAAAATGTATCGTGTGAGAATACTTTTCTCTCCTCGACTTCCCGGGCTCGTGTGAGATTTTAATCTCCATGAAACCCAAAAATTAGCATATATTCGTTCAAAAATAAACAAATAAACAAATAAATAATAGCACTTGAATTAAATTATTTACCAATAATCAATAATAATGTAAAAATGAACATTTTAAATAAGTCAAGCATAAAATTTAATTAATAACAAAAAATGACATGCAGAACTTGAGTCTCCATAATCAACAATAAATTCAAAAATTCAAAAGAAAAATATATTCCTTTCATTATAAATTATGCATCAATTCCCGAAATATAAACTCCCAAAACTCAAAAAAATAATAATAATAATAATAAAATCAACAAAAAAATTTAAAAGAGAAAATATGAAGATGTCAGGAGAACGAGGTTAATCAGATTGTAGTAAATTAAAACATACAAACCAAATTCTAATCCCATTTTGTTTACAATGATCTGTTTTAATTAAAATCCTCCTATTCTCATCACAAATCCAAAAACCACCAACCCACAAACATACCTCTTGGTCGAACTACGTGAACTTTGATCCCTATCGCAGGGTACGTAGGCCCTAGGCTCTCATCCTAGGTCAAGTCCACCCTTTGTAAATATCTATCTGTTTGCATGCATCATCGCTTTTTTTTGTCTCTTATGTCTAACATGCATCCATGTCAATAAAAAGCTAATTGAGATTAATTAAATGTTATATTCTATTTCAACTGATTAGTTTAAGGTAATCGTTCTTATGGGCGGGTGTTGTGGGGTGCCTAACACCTTTCCCATGCTCAAATAGACTCTCGAACCCATCTATGATTTCACAGACCATTTCGCCTTTTTCGTTTTGTTTTAAATTAGTTTTCCAAAGTTTTCCATTAAAAATTTTGGTGGCGACTCCAAATAAATTGATTTTCAAAATTCCGTTTTTGGGAATCGGTTTTAAACTTTTTTATTCTATTCCGCTGAAAGGTCAATTATGACAAGGGTAAATTAAGCAAAATTCCAAACAAGGCCCTTTGTTAAACCCTAACACTCATCCTATAATAAAATCAACAATTGGAACCCATTTCTCAGTGTTAGAGCTTGAAATTTAAAGGGGAGACCAAAATTCACTTTAATAAAAGCCTTAACCAAATTCAGATTATCCCTCACCAAATCAAGCCAAAATGCCTCTTATTGTACTCTTAAGCAGACAAGAAGGGAATCTAAAATTTAATGTTGGAAACTTGATATAAGGAAGAGAAGGGACAAAAATAACCACTTAGAAAGAAGGAGTGAGGCTAAAGTATTGTGTAAACTTCAATTTTATTATGTATCTCCTCTTCATATAATGTTATACCTTGTTAAACTCTCTTGAAATTTTTTCTTTTATTTATTTTGCATTTATTTTCATTTCCTCCAATCATTCCACTATATTTCCTAATCAAATTGGTTATAACTTAATTTATTAATACCAACTAAAATTATTGGTTACAACCGAATGTTACAATTATAATATTGTTAATTAATACATAATAAATGTATAATTAACTAATAATAATATAAATAATGTATAATATAATTTATAATTACATGATTATTTTTAAAAATTATATATATGTTATGATATACTTAAAAAATTATATATATAATATTTTAATTGAATAATAACATAACAAAAATATTAAAAAATGGCATGCACATTTTTTCCTTCTTATAATATCATCAAGTAATAAAGATATGATAATCATCACATATAATCAAATTTGTCCCTATTATGATCTTTTTTTTACTTGTCAATCACTAAAAATCAAGACCCATATAGCCTCCAAAATGCTATGCAACTCAAGGGAACGAAAATTGATGAGTTCGGTTATAATTTACCTTAAAATTGATGGTACATATCCCCTTCATGATCTGTGGTGTTTTCTCTCTTCATGCCTTAATTTGGAAGGAAACAAAATTGATGTCACAAGGAGGAAAGGCAGGATGCACTGTCCACTTCTTCCATTCCATTTTTTTTTTTTTTAAACTTCAAAACAAAATGAAATGCTTTTTTATTATTCTTTTTTTTTTTTCTTTCGTCCATTTTTACTCATCTAAATATGCCGATAGGTTTAAGGAAAGCATCACTTGAAGCCAAAGTTCTTAATGTAATCCATATACTTATTAATAATTAGAGTTCGATTTAAATAAATTCAATAAAATCGTATTCTTCCATCTAAATACGAGAAAATTCTTGTTTACATTTTAGAAAATGCATAATGATAATCATTGCATTGTTTGCAGTATCATAACCGAACTCATGGATTTACCTTTTGTTTTAAGACTTCTAAGTTTAATTGTAATTTTAATCTCTCCACTTTATTCCCAAGAAAAAATGGGATTGAATCATTCTTATTCACCGAAATTTAAAAAAAAAAAAAAAAAACTCATCGTATTTCAAATAAAAACAATATTATCATCCTTGTTTATTAATTAAAACAATTCAATCTTTTTAGTATTAATATTAAAAAAAAAATCTCTTCAAATTCTATATATAAAACAACCAAAAACAATAATTAGATATAGGACAACAACATTATCTTATTAAACCATAAAAAATTAAATAAAATTTTCTAAATAATTAGAAATGTTTTCAAATAGAAAACACGTTCCTAATTAAGATCTCTACCCCACATGAAAGTTGTCACCAGTACTTTTATAATAGTTTTATATCATTTGCACACCAACCGGCCTTCCTCTCCCCCATTTTGTTTGTCTTATCAAAGAACCACCGCCTAATTAAATTCTCTTTGCTACTCGCATATATATCTGAAGCAAGCAACCATTGTTGCTGAAGAGAAGAAGGCGATGCAGTTCTGTAAATTACTGAAAATGGTGGTTCTGGAGATTCTGTTGCTTCCTCTGCTCACATCATATCATGTAATAGCTCTTTCCAATGGCTTGGAATTGGATCAGTCTTCCTTTCCCACCAACTTTCTCTTTGGGACTGCTTCCTCTTCTTACCAGGTTCATCATCACCTTTCTTCTTCTTCTCTATTTTTTTTCTTTTCTTCATTTGGAGGCTTATTCTCAAAAAAAAAAAAAAAACAATTTTGGTCTTTTAGTTTTAACCAAATGGCCAAAGTATGAATTTGATCTTTCAAAAACAGAAGGTATAAAATTCATCTTCTAAAGATGAAAAAATGAATTGAGTTGTTCTCTTTAGAGGACCAAAGTAACTTTTGGAGAACTTTTATTTTGTAAAAGGTTTCAATTTTCAATAATCATTTTGATACTTTTGATATTTCAAAAATTAAATTAATCTTATGGTAGAAAATGAGACTAAAATTATATATATATATTTTTACCTTTCTCTTTTTCTTGCTTCTTGTATAATTATCATTCACTTATTGTCATGTCAAAAAGCACCCAATAAGAACACCCTTGAGTAATTTTTAAAAATAACTTTTGGAATTGTTATTACTAAGTTGAGAAAAATCAGTGAATTTAAACATATTTACTCTCAGTCTAAACATATTTTTACATAATAATGTTGTAAAATCACTAAATATATTTCCCTCTTTTTGCTTTCTGCATTTTTAACAGTATGAAGGTGCTTACTTGAGTAATGGCAAAGGACTAAACAACTGGGACGTTTTCTCCCACATACCAGGTAAGACAAGATTAGGAACTTTGCTTTAGACTGTGAAGAACAATAATAATAGAAAAAACAAGCACCAACTAAAAAATAATTATTTAGTGTTTATAATTTAACTGAGTTTTTAATTTTGTCTTTATAATTTTTTAAATTGATCTCTGTACTATCTAGACATTTAAAATTTGGCCGGTGTCATAACCCACAGACAAACATAACCAAACATGAGACCAAATCTTAAAAATTTGAAAAGAATAAAATCCGATTTGAAAGCAAAACACAAATTACAAGGACCAAACTAAACTCAAATAAGTTATAAGGATAAAATTTTTAAATTTTTTGAGAAAATATTTGAACATTATCTTTATAAAATTTAAACATATGTTTTAATTATTTAAGAGTGTGGAAATTCACATCTATTAGTTTGGCTTGACTTGCACTAAAATATATGTGAATATTGTTCAGTAAATTATTCAAATAAAAATCATAATTATTAATATTTAAAAAGTAAAATGATGTGATAAGTTATTTCAGCAATGACTTATTTATTAGTTTGTATTTATTTTCATTTTATTGTACTAATATAAGATTTCAGAATTGAAACACTAAAAAATTGTCCCAAAACCATATCTATAAGTATTAGTAGTTTGGTATGCACTAAAATGTATGCTATTTCTAATTTGTTTTTAATAATTATTTAAATTAAATTATATTCATTTTTATTTCTTAAAAATAATAGAAAGAAGTAGTGAAAAGTTGTTTAATTTCTCACTCTCCCACGTTCATATTAACTCACTTTTATTTTTATTTTTTAAATCAACCCCTATACTTTTCAAACATTTACAATTTAGTCCCTATTATTATGTTATATTTTATAATCCATTTTTTTATAACTTTGCTCGTTTGTGCCTAACAAACTAAATTTTAAGCATTTTAAAAGTATAACGAATAATTTTTTAAAAAAAATTGAAAACTCTAATCAATTAATTGGATCAAATAATCAATTATTCCTGCTTCAATTATGTTTAAATGCTACATAATCTAATGTCATAATTTTCCTTCTTGCTTCATATCACATCCATATAATTAATAATTTGAAACTCCATCCAAATAAGTTTCATAGAAAAATTAATGAGGCTGATGAACTATAAATAACTCTTCTCACTCACACAATAATTTACCTAATCATTCCTGCTCTTGTTTTGTTCAATGACCTAAATATTCCCTCATTCTTCAAGCTTACAATATGCATTAATTCTGAATTATTGCAGGAAAAATAATTGATGCAAGTAATGGGGATATTGCTGTTGACCATTATCATCGCTACCAGGTATTTAATTAATTGTATAAAAGATATATAATTTTTAAATATCCAATTATTTTCCATATGACAACCTATCCAATAATCCAAATATTTTATCAAGAACTTTGCTTTTGCGTATAACGTTCCTTCAGGCAGAGACATCATCAGGATCAAGGTCATATCTTCAGAAAGAAACATTAATATATTTAAATAGAATATTTATATCATGTGCGTACCTAACAATTAATATATTTATTGTCTATGACTCAAATGTGGATTAAAACAGGAGGACATTGAGCTGATGGAAGCAATTAAGGTCAACAGCTATCGATTCTCTCTATCTTGGGCAAGAATTTTACCAAGTATATATGCTTTTATAAAAGTTATAGTACTTTCTTCTTTTGCATGTACAATTTGACCCTAACATTTTGGAGGAAAAAATATATTTTTTTTGTCCTTCACTTTTGAAATTAGGTTCATTTTGGTCCTTTATAAATTAACAGTATCAAAATAGTCCTCCACTTCTGAATTTAGTCTTAATTTAATCCTCTACAAGTTTAAAATTTCAAAATAATCATATACTTTTGAATTTAGTCTCATTTAAGAAAAGATTACTTTAGATCAAATCTTAAAAAATAGAGGATTATTTTGAGACTTTTAATTTATAATAAACTAAAATATGAGACACAGATCAAAAGTGAAAGACTATTATTAGACTTTCTTTATATTTGTTTGTGCCACTCGTTTGAACTAACTTGAAAAATCATTACCAAATGTTGAAGTTTTCAACTTCAAAAGCACATTAAAAGTAACTTATTGAATGAAACTTTTTTTGGTTTAATTAATATACTGGTCTCTAAAGTTTTACTTAATTTTTAATTTGATCATAATTATTCAAAAGATTGCGATTGAATTCTTATGATATTAGAAAAGAAATCTTAATATGGTCCCTACCGAAGTCATGGAGGTGATGAAAAGGGATAAAAACGTAATCAGGAGAGAGAAGAAAACATAGCAATGATAAGATGAATAAATTATTGATTATATTAATACATATTGTTTGAATTAAGTTAGCTTGAATTATGTATATTTAGAGTATTAAAATGGTAAATATTGGCCAATTCAACAAAGTTGCATAACCCCTATACAGAAGTTTGAAGGCAGGGATTTAAATGAAATTTATTAAAACTATAAGAACTTTATTATATTTATCTAACTTATAAGGACTAGATTTAAAATAAGTCTTAATGGGATAATTAAACCAAAATTTGAAGAATAAGAGATTATCACATGAAGCACTTGATCTAGTCACTGCCACGTCTGAATTTAGATAGTAATTATATTTTTTTTGGCAGAAGGGAGATTCGGAGAAGTCAACTTGGCTGGCATTGACTTCTATAACAGACTCATAAATGCTATGCTCCTCAAAGGTTTGCTTTCAACCTTCAATTTTCTTTAAAAAAAGAACCAAAAAAATTAAAATTTTAAATTTTAAAAATGGAAATGGGTGTATTTGCTTGAGATTGGGGTTTGTTAGTTTGAACTGGGAAACTTGCAGGGATCGAACCCTTTGTGACGCTCTCTCACTTTGACATTCCTCAAGAACTGGAGGACAAATATGGAGGTTGGCTTAGTCCCCAATCACAGTAAGCCATTTACATTTTTTTTTTCTAGCGAGAGAGATTTTTAAAATAAATTTGTTTCATAAATATTTGATTAATTAAATTAATTAGAAATGAACTTGCATCTAAGTATATTAATAATTAAATTAATAATATATTTGCTGGTTATGATTGGTGGGGTTATTTTTGGATGAATTACAGTATATCTCTCATAATTTGATCCACATGCTATTGGCTGCACATAATTGGTACTATCTCATGTAATTCTGATATGACTTGTTCTGTCATCTCCTATTCACTATATGATATTTTGGGTCCTAATTTTAACAGAAAAAATCACACAAATCTTAAACTAATGACCAATTTCACTAAGATTAAGCTAACAATTTTAAAAAAAATTAAAATTCTAAATCCCTGTCATGAAAGAGTCTGGGAAAAATCTTCAATTTTAAAATTTTAACCATTCCTAAATAAGAGTCTTACAACTATGTAAAAATATTTGAATCTAATTTCTTACCGTTCTTAAAAGGAAATATTTGACTATTGAATCGCATAATTTTTAAATTTGGAATTGTTATATCAAAATTTTAAATTGTGTACAATCAAAATTTAAAAATTTTTATCTCATGTAATTATTAAATTTAATCTAAACTGTTAAATAAATTAATTATTGAATCTTTATATTTCCTATTAACTCTAGTAAATCCCAATTAAATTGTTTGCGATATGATTAAACCAAACACTTAATAATAAAATTATTTATCATTTCAACATTCAGTTATATGTTTTTTTGTCACAATTTAAATATAAAAAATCACAAAACAAATAAGTAACAATGGAACAAATCTCAGTATTTTTGTGACCAACCCAAGTGGATGATACTAGGCTTGTTTGATGAGCAGGGAAGACTTCGCATTTTACGCAGACCTTTGTTTTAAATCGTTCGGAGACAGGGTAAGGAATTGGGCCACCTTCAATGAGCCCAATATCCAAGTCCCAAATGGATACCGTACAGGCCTTTTTCCCCCGTGTCGTTGTTCAGGCCCATTTGGAAATTGCACTGAAGGGGACTCAGAGAATGAGCCCTTTATTGCGGCCCATAACATAATTCTCGCTCACGCAGCTGCAGTTGATATCTATAGAAGCACGTACCAGGTAATGTGGATCACACTATATTAAGAAATCACGTGGAAGGGTAATAAATCTTAAATTAGTAATATAATTAAAATTTATTTAAGAAATAGAGACCTAGCATGGTTTGGTTATTAATCAAACCAAACCAAGTCAGGTCTGAGCCTTATCATAAAGTCAAGCTTAATTTTAAGTCTAATACAAGATCATTCTGACCCATGTAAATTTTTACTTTCGGTAATTCTATGATAGAATTATCAAAATTAATTCAATTTAACCCTTCCAAGGTTATGAAGTAGCCTACATGTGAAGGTGAAAAGGTTTGTTAAAAAACATATGTTAGAAGTCTAATGCAACCTAGTTAAACATTAGAGTTAAAAAGTGGAGACTAAAAAAAACTCAATTTAAAGATAAATGAAATTTTCCTAAAATAGCCCTATATTTTTAAAAGGTTAGAACCTTGAGTTTCCTTTATAAATTATAACCGTATTTTTAGCAATTATAATGAAGAGAAAAGATAAAATAAATTCAAAGAAAGTGAAAAGAAATAAATGAATAAAAAATAAATAATTAAGTAATAGTTTCTCTTCTTATCTTACAAAAAACACTTTTTCGACTAGTGATATTAATTGAAAATCTTTTATCACTTTCTCTTTTTTTTTTAACATCCTAAAGAAAGAATTTATATCAGCAGAAACTGATCTTCCCTTAGACTTCCACTTGATTATTCCTCTCCCAAACATACTCCAAAAAGCAAAATGCTGAAACAACGTTATTTATAATAACCTTTAATTTAGGTAATCGCATATAAATAAACACTAACTTGAAAGGAAGAGAGAAAGCTCCGGTGGAAAGAAGGTTTTCAAACCTTCCTTTTTATAGAAATAAATAATAATAAAATAATCATTCAGATAATTATTTCTTTTTAAAAATAAAATAAGCCTTATTTTTTTATTAGCTATTAATAAGTGATATGATGAAATAATCATTAATTAATACTGGGTTGCAGGTTAAGGTTTCTACCCAATATGCTTGTAGTTAATCTAACACATTACAAATTACCCACATTATCAATAAATACCCAATCTATTATTAGTTTAGATTAATATTAATTGTCTAATTAATGGTTACACATAGTTGTTATAATAATTGGATTACCACAAATGATTTAAAATTATTTCAACACAAAGTAGATAAATTTTAGAAAGCTAGTTGTTGTAAACTGTTTTGTCGATGAAACGTTCAGAGAAAGCAAAAGGGGAGAATTGGCATAGTCATACAAGCTCCATGGTATGAACCAATTAGCAATTCTACAGCAGACAAAATGGCTACTGAAAGAGCATTATCATTCACTTTGAATTGGTATATTTATCCTCTTTCAATTTCTTCATTCAGCCCCACAATGAAGCAGCCCTGAGTTTTTCATGCCACAAATATAATGCAGGTTCTTGGACCCAATCAAATTCGGAAAGTACCCTTCTGAGATGGAGAAGATTCTAGGGACCATCTTACCCAGATTTTCTAGCACTGAAATGGTGAAACTCAAAAACGGATTGGATTTCATAGGAATTAACTATTATGCAAGTTACTATGTCGAAGACTGCAGTTCATCAGCATGTGAACCTGGAGTAGGGATCACTAGAACAGAGGGTTTGTACCGAAGAACTGCAGAAAAAGATGGCGTCCCAATTGGAGAACCTGTAAGTAGCCTCAGTCTATAATTAAGCTCCTTTTCCCCTTAAAGAAATTATTAGTTAGACCAAACCAATTATAAATAGACATATGAATGTCAGACATAATTCTATTGAGCATGTTTATTTATGATTAATTTGGTTTGCCCACTAAAGATGTCTACTTATGATTGATTGATGTCATCCCCTTGAATTATTTACGCAATTCTGAAGAATTTACAATCATGTAGACCCCAATCGGTTGGTCTGTTTACCCACAAGGCATGGAAAAAGTTGTCTCATATGTAAAAGACAGGTACAACAATATCCCAATGTTCATAACAGAAAATGGTAAGGAAAACTGAATAGCTGTTTAATTTAATCCAGTTTCCATGCATTTGTTTACAATCGAAACTGTTTTATAGGGTATGGTGGTGTAGATCATCCAAATTACACTTTGAAAGAACATATTAATGATGTTAAAAGAATGGAGTACATGGCAGATCACTTGGATGCCCTGCTAGCAGCAATAAGGTAAGAATATTAAATAAATAGAACAGCAACATAAATGTCTTGCAGATCATTTGAATCCCCTTTCATTATTCGATAAATTTAAATATATTTTTCCATTCCATCCTGTTACAAGTTTGTCTCACCAAATGCAGAAATTTGCCTTGAGACTAATGAATCACTGAAGAATAAATTACTAAATTAGATTGTTTTTCTGTATTGTCCTTCTCTTACCATGATATCAGGAAAGGAGCAGATGTGAGGGGATACTTCGCCTGGTCATTGCTTGACAATTTTGAGTGGACATATGGATACACAAGAAGATTCGGACTACACTATGTTGATTACGCTACCCTGAAGAGAACTTCAAAATTATCAGCAAGTTGGTACAAGCAATTCATTACCAAGCATAAAAGAGAGGCTTTTAGGCCAGAACATAACAGGGAACAGGAAAACCGGTACAAACAATTCAACAAAAAAGCCAAGGTCAAATCGTTTATACCAGAGCCTAATCAGCTTCGCTTCAATAATTTGTGACTTCTGCCTAGGGCTTCCATTTCGAAGCAGTATCAATATCTAATTCACGTTTCATAATCGAGTGCTAAATTCATGAATTACCTATGCTCTGGCTCATCAGTTGAAGTTGATTATAATGGAATAAAAAATAAAGGTACACAAGCATAAGATCGTACAATTTAATACCCTCTAATTATCTTCTCCTTTTCATTTTTTTTTTTAACCTAAAAATAGCCTCGCTATCTACAATTTCCAACTTTAGAGGAATTCTTGCGTGCTTACTTCGTAGGATGAGAAACCCTTTCAACTAGAATGACAGCACACTAACAAAACCTGACGGCAAAAGAAATAGGAATTTGCACTAGATTCTTGTCAATAAGCACCTACTCTAGGCATTTTCACACCTCCACCAAGGAGATCCAGCTTGGTAAAAGTGTTCACCATCATCCCATGAAATTTGGCAAGCTTGAAGGCCAATTGCAACACTTGGTTCCTTTCCATGTTGTGCAATCCAATTTAATACCGCCATTTCCTTTTCACTCTCACTACTGAAATCTTTCTTGTGTTTTCCAAATGGATTAAGTCCAGGATTAGCCATATCTGCAAGTGCAACTGGCATATACATAGAATCACCAATTAATGGTGCCTTACATGCAGCAAATTGGGCTCGAATCTGCACAAAAAATGAAGTTAGTATTAATATATCAAATTTGGTTTCATCTTTCTATAAAGGGAAAAAAGGTAAGAAAAATTTCTAGATTCATCCATCATAAAGGTAACCTTGGAAAAACTCGGACAAACAATACCAATTGGTTCGTCATACCAAAAAAAAAAAAAACCGAGTAATTAATAACATATTCTAAGGTACTAAACATTTATATATTCATAACAAGAAAACGCTCGCTAGAATAAATTTTCCCCACTGCTGTATCACCTGAACTATTATTTGACTGTGAAATGTAGTTGGTCAGCCTACAACTCATAAAGGCTTGTTGACACTCCATAATGGAAGAGGTAAGGCCCAAAAAAATAAATAGCAAGCTATACATAAGAGTGAAGATGACAGACCTGATGAGTTTTACCAGTAAGAAGGTTGATTTTACACTCATATGCATGATCCTGGGAAGGCCACCCACAGTCATCAATACAATACTTGTCTTGAATAAGAGTGCTTGGCCAGGGGACCTTTCTGCATTCCAAGACCTCTAGTTGACACAAGTGCCATCCCTCAATATAATCTGCATCACCTAAAACAATAGGGTTTAATCCACATTACATGACCCATCACTTTAAACTTCTTGTGTACAGAACAAACAAATGTTTCAAAATTCAACTTGGCAAAGAAAATGCCGTAGTCAATTTACACATCATGTTTCTAATAAGATAAACTTTCAAATAGGCCAACACTTGTTCAAAAAAATTCAAATTAATATCAGTTGTAGAATATAACAGTTATACATGTTAGTGGAGTAGCTCGCATCCATTTTTGTTTATGAACCGAAACAAAGCTCATGTATGAATGTGATAAATTCCCAATTTTACCAAAAAATTTAAAAGTTTGATTTATTATTCTCAAGTTTTCACTAAAAAGCTTTAGTCCATTTTATAATATTTATGAACATCACTATATCTTCTGCTGCTAAATTTAAGCAAAAGATTGCCACTTAAGTTATGCTGACAAAACAACCTGAAAGGCACGGCCTTGCCTTCCCTATTGGGTACTGTTCCAACTAGGCCAACAATAAAAGCACAACTGTAAGTATATAGCTCTTTCAAGGTTATCAAACACTGATTTCAAATCACACCCATATGCATAATTACCTTCAGAAATAAGACGAGGAGCCCGGTTGATTGGACGCATATAGTGGGTAATAATTCCAGATGGCACTGGTGCACTTGCAAGAGCAAGATAGAGCTTCTTTACCTTTTTCTCCTGGAAAAGAATGAACACCCAAAAACATGAGACAAGTGCAATAACAGATGCAAATAATTTGTACATTCACTGGGTAAAGACTGCACTATTCCAGATGGAAAGCCCTTTCACAAAAGGAAGACCCTCCAGCTTATGTGCTCTAGTAATACAAGTGCTTCTTTTTTTTTTCATGCAGTAAGGTCATTCTAGCATGAGGTAAGAAATTATATCATAAACTTACCCTGATTTTACCATGAAAGACGGAGCAATATTCTTTAGTCCTAGCAAATACCACACTGCACATAAATTACAGTCCATTACAATCTTGAAAGATAGACTGACAATGAGCAAGAAAAAATTAACAGAATAAACTACCAGCCTTCCGTGCAATTATCAATCTGATGTGTAGTCATCAAAGGGCTTGTAAGTCCCAAGGTACGAGTTGCAAAGGTTGTGCAGGTTTCTTCAATGTTGTCAGTAGTGCCACCTACCTAACCAAAATTGACCAAGAACCAGCAAAACTTAAAGCAATTGACATACTAATCATATTGATATGACATGCACCTATAAATTTCAAAATATATTATGCCTTGAGTCTCCAAATCAGCTTTATAATGCTAAACTCCATTCAAAGCTTGTACTGAACCTAACAAAGTAAACGCACTCCAAAAAGAAGGATGACCCTAAATTTTGCAACAACTCTTCCCACTTTAGACTATTGACCTTTGAAACAGCCTTGGAGCTTGATAGGATAGACATTTTAACTCTCACCTATTCCGAAGGCAGAAACTGAGAGAACGATGGAACACAATACTAGCAGAATGCCCTATAAAAAGTGAGCAAAACCCAATTTTTACTCTTAAGCACGGATTTGGCACATACCTCAGCTGTCAGGCTATATTGGGCCTGGATTTATGTTTAAGTTAATTTTCATGCTTTACCATTCCTCATTATGTCAGGAAGCCTAAATCCTCATAGGATAGATACTTTATTGCGTTGTTTATATTAAGTTACAGGAAATCTATGTTAAGACAGTTTTGACCTATCAATCACAGACAGTTAAAAAAATATATCATGTCCTTGCTAGACATGTGTTAGATACCTGTATTAGACACAATGTGACCCATTATTTTACATATGGATACTTCTTTGTCAAGTTGCCGTGCCTGTCAATGTCCATGCACCTTATGTTGTGACATTTTATTTCAGATTCAATGTTCAGTTCTACAAGTTACTCAGCAAATTGCTTATTTCTTGATTAAGTGATGCCTATGGCATGCAGCCTAAATTAAGTTTCTTCTTCTCAACTTCCACAATATTTTCTTCAATTACGTGACCTATTTTTACCTTATATTCTATGACAAAGAGCATTAAACATCCCTTTTTTAAAAAACCTAATTGTTGCTTTCTTGAATTTTCCCCAAAAGCCATCAAACTCAAACCTTATTCTCAAAGGTAGTGTAAACAGCATACAAAAGATTACTAATTTCCCATGCAATCCCATCCTCTTTCCTTCAAATTGCTTTTCCCTCGACACACATATAACAAACTGACAATCCACTGTCTTTGTAACCTTAATTCATCCTAGAAAACCAAATCTCTATGCTACTAAATCCTGATTCCCATTCTGTTATAGATCAGATAGCTATAATTAACCATGTCTAAAACAACTTACTATGACCAAATATTGCTGATGTTAATTATAATTAGGATCAACCAGCATAACAGTGTGCTGAAGTTATAGTGAAACCACAAAAAGATGTGTAAAGCAGACAGTGAAACCTGAAATGAGGGACTGGTATACATTACAATCAACTCTGTTAAGAGAACACAATTATATGAGCTTTTAGGGTTGGGCTTATGTCGTTTACATCAAGTGCTAGTAGGTTGTGCTCCATGCACTATACATTTTGCGTTTCTAAAAATATAGAGCTGACAAATATAAGTCAGCACCTAAAATCCCTGTCTCCTCTCTCTCGCTGCATGGCAAACATTATATAACTGATTACCTATATGACATTTTTCACTCACTTGTAGCAGAACATGATTATTAAGAATAACAATTCCAGAACCCTATGCATTATCCAAAATCCAAAATTATGAAAACTGAAAACAATGCTGTTGGCAATCCAGTTGGGTTTAATAACTTTTCTGATGTTACCCTTCAAAAGAAGTGAGATATTGGAGGATTGAATACATACTGATGTACCCGCAGGTTTATCCAAAACCACATATGACTCAGCCACAGCTATGATTCTTGATCTCCAGTCAATCTCATAGCACCTAAAAGAAACTAAACGTCAAATCTTTTTCATCAAAAATCAACAGATGATTCTCATCTCACAACCATTCTGAAGTACCTTGGAAAGCGTTTAGGGTGTACATGCACTCGTAAATAGGTTCCTGCTTCTACAAATTGATCCACATGAGTTATACGAAAAGTCTTCTGTGCCTCTCGTATAGTTTTCCCTTTGATGGAAGATCTTTTTCTCAAAATTGATGGTTCTGTTGCATCTTTGAATATCCTAATTTCCTCTTGAGTAGCACTAGGAGGAGGCTGCGGACAGACAAGAGCATAGTATACAGCTCCAAATTGGATTAAATCTGCAACAAACCTTCAAAGAATGAACCTTCCATTTATCATGCCACACAAGAAAACTGTCATAATTTGTTCAATAAGGGATATAGAGTATCACTTACAAAGGAGGAAAATTCAGAGCTTTGCAAATATATTCTAAGACAGGTCCTCCTTCTGAAACAACTAAGTGTTCAACTCTTGGCGCACAATTTTGTGATGGACATGGAAGCAAGCGATCATACTTTGGGTAACTTAAAAAAGATTTAGTCTCAGTAACAAGCCAAGTGTAAACAGTGGAAAGTCACTTCCAGCAAACATGAACAAAAATCATGTCAATTGCAAAAAGGAAAAAAAAAAAAAAAAAAAGAACAAGAAAAACATAAGCATGTCCGTATTAAGTAAAATCACCGAATTGACATGATCAAACAACGCTGTCAAGCTATTTGGTGATAGACACATGATTGAAGAATTAACACAGATACCTTATAACTCAAATCCGTCACCGAAATGTTCCAAATGATTGCTATCATGCCAAAGAGCCAACTCTAGTTATAATTTTTCTACATTTAGCCTTAAATAGGTAGCAGGGAGAAGAGAACATAATGGATTAGGAGAGGACAGAGAAGGCCTGGTAGTTTTCATGTTTGGAAGTTTTAGAACGAGGATGGAAGACGGGGATGGATTGGGTGAAAAGAGAATCCTTGTGCTATTCTCACTCTGAAATTTACAGAATAGCTGGTCATTTGATTAAAAAATCTAAAACTAAATTTTCAGCATAGAAACTCTCGGGAAGATGTAAAGGCTATGCCCAAATAGGCATATCATATGGTTTTCTGGTGCGTAATGCAAGAGGTTTTTGGTGAAATATCTCTTTCAAATAAATACAAATTACAGCAGAAAAACGGTGTGGGATATTGAAAGTACCCATTAGAAGACGAGGTAGTGGTTGAGTTGGTTGAGTTAGTCGAGTCTATTCTTGAGGATTCACTGGTAAGTGCAGTGCTATGCGAACTCTTCGGGAAACACCATTTCACAGAATGCTTGTTGTAGTACATGTTGAGAGCTGAATGGGAGATATCAAGTGTTCGCACAAGAGCCATAGGCATACCCAATCTCCGACAGCCACCGGCCAACATCGCAGCCAGAGTCACCGACCCCATCCTCGTATGCCCCTTTCGAATTCTATAGAGCACGGAAAGAGATCCGCTCCTGTATGGGCTCTCCAGTAGTTTTATCCGGTAGCTGATCGTGGCCGTTGGTTTGATCTGGCGGACATAATAAGGACACGTTGCAGAGGATCCGAATCGCATCATTTTACTTGCATATTGGCCCTTAAATTTTTTTTAAACTCAACGGGTTAAAACGATGTCGTTTTGAGATTTTTTTTTAATCATGGCTGTTCATTTGATCTCATGGACAAAATAATGTCACATCACCCAAGGGTCCAAAATGCACAGTCCAACCTAAGTGAACGATGCGTTTTAGACCTTAAATTTTTTTTAAACTCAGCAGGTCAAAATGGCACTATTTTGATTTTTTCTTTTTTTACTTGTGGATAGAAATGGCGTCGTTTGAAGATGGCTTGATCATCATCTTCAACCTTCATTTACGTTGCTCTGGTTCGACATGTTCATTAGCGGGAAACAGGGTGTCGGTTCCGGTTGACGTGGGTGGCTTAGCGAAGAACGATGCCGGCAAAAAGAGAGTCGTTTCAAGCAAAGCGATCATTTCTAGGCATGCGGGCGTGGTCTCTTACTCGTTTGATACAGCCGCAGAGATAGAGGATGAAGATAGTCGTGGACATTACAGAGCAAGAAGTAACCTTATAAGACATCCATTTTGCACAGAGGGAAGCGAAGGACCATTTTTCAATGACAAAAGCTGCAAATGGGAATATCAGTATTCATAACTTGTAAAATCCAGCTGAAATGGCATTGACCGGAAGAATTAATCTTTTAGGTGAAAAACAAGCATAGGTAGTGCAAAAAAACGCCAATGGCTGTAATGTTCTTCATTTGTTTTTTTTAATTGATGAAGATTGATTGGGTTTTATGTACAAAGCATATGTTTCAAGCACTATTGATTCAAACTGAAATTGCAAAAGCAAATAAAGAGAAAAAAATTTTGCTAGCTAGTCTTCAATGAATTTTAGGTGAAGAATAAGTATAAATAGTGCAAAAGTGATTAATGGCTACAACTTCCTTTGTTTTTTCTAACTGATAAAGATTGATTAGGTTTTTTGTCCAAAGCATATGTTTTCCATTAAGTTGATTCAAACTGAAATTGCAACTGTTAATGGAGAAAAAAAAATGTTGTCAGGAATTTGGTTCTTAGTATTAGGCTCTCATGCATGAAAATGATGAACAAAATACCAATATTGGAGGCCAAATGGTAATTACGAATAATGATTGCAACAAATGGTATTCATTTTATGCTACAAGTTTGACTTCTAAATTAATTTTGTGATTTAATGTGCATTAATTCGAAACTTGAAATGTAAATGAGTCTTACTTATGAATTTTAATAATTTTACCTGTTTCTGTGGAATTTACATTCAACTTATTCCAATTTTAACCATTGTTGTGGATAGGGACGATTACAGTTGAATAGAGTATGGCTAGAGACATAAGGATAAACGAGCCTTTATAGATTTGGAAAGTGACAATGGAACAAGCAGTGTAAGGGTTATAATTTTGAATGGAAGAATTGCCTTGCTGGACATGTGTTGTAAATTCACTTGTATTGGCCATTTTGCAGGGACATAAGTAACCTTTGATATTGAATTGACTAATGATGATATAGTCGAAGTTGAAGGGAAACCGGCTGTTGGTATGGTATTTGACAATGTAGAAAATGCTTGGCAGTTTTTTTCTAACTACAGCTTGCAAGTTGGATTTGGAGTTAGGAAACGATACTTTAATAAAAACAAGAATGATGGAACAGTTACGTCGTGTAAGTTTGTTTGTTGCAAAAAGGGATTGCGCATGACAGACAAAAGGGAGACCCTAGCTACTAATCATGGACCTGAGACTAGAACATATTGTAAAGTCAAAATGAACCTCGTAACAAGGAATGGAAAATTAACGATCAATGAATTTGTAGAGATCCACAATCACCCTCTTCAGCTTCCAGAGACTACGCATATGTTGGCATCCCATCGTAGTATATCTGAAGTTCAAGCACATGAGATTGAATTAGCAGAGGATTCCGGACTGAAACAAAAAGTTGCATTTTAATTGATGAGCACACATGTTGGCGGTAGAACCAATCTTGATTTTACCAGATTGGATGCTAAAAATTATCTCAGGTCTAGAAGACAACGTAGTATAGTTTATGGAAAAGTAGAGTGTTTGTTGCAGTATTTTCAACAACAGTTGTTAAAGAACCCATCTTTTTTTCCATGCATATCAAGATGATGCTGATAAACAGATAACAAATATTTTTTGGGCTGATGCATGTATGATTGTTGATTACGGGTATTTTGGTAACATATTATCTCTTGACACTACATATTGTACAAATCGTGCACAGAGACCCCTTGTATTGTTTTCAGGATTCAACCACTACAGACAAGCAGTTGTCTTTAGAGGGGCATTAATGTACGATGAAATTGTTGAGTCGTTTAAGTGGTTATTTGAGACATTCTTGTCAGCCCACGGGAACAAGAAACCACAAACTATTTTCACTGATCAAGACCAAGCAATGGCCAAAGCTTTAAGTTAGCTTATATTTTTCCTATCTTATGTAGATGTAAAAACACTACATTATATATAGAAAATTAACACTTCACTTTCTTGCAGGCGAGGTGATGCCCAATACTCGCCACGGCCTGTGCACATGGCACTTGATGCAGAACGGAATCAAACATATGGGCAATCTGATGAAAGGTGGTTCTCAATTCTTAACTAATTGTAAGAAATGTGCATACCAGTATGATGACGAAGCCCAATTTGAGGCAGCCTGGGCAAAGATGATAACAGACTACAATGTCTAAGAGAATAGTTCGTTAAAGTCCATATTTCACATTAGGCATGCACAACACACAACTGAGTGAAAGCTTAAACTCTGATTTTAAGGCTCTATGAAAGCAAATGTGAACATCACATAGTTTTTTAAACTTTTTGAACGGGTAGTGGAGGAGAAACGATATAATGAGTTGAAGAGCGAGTATGATGCACGCCATAAGCATCCGCACTTGAGTTATCAACATTCATCTATTCTTAAGCAAGCTACCCAAATATACACACACACAATGTTCAACTTATTTCAACAAGAGTTTGACTTGTTATTTGTTGTATCAATTAGACATAGGAGTGAAAATCCACTTGTGTATTCGTATGTTTTATCAATGTTTAACTAAGAAGGTTCATGGCAGGTTCTATTTGATCCAATGCAAAAGTTTATCTCTTGTACTTGCTGAAAGTTTCAAACATTCGGCATTTTGTGTAGCCATGTTTTAAATGTGTTCTTTGTGCTAGAAGTTGAACAAGTGTCAGAGCAATATATACTAAAATGGTGGACAAAGAATGCACGTAATGGTATCTTGCATGACGTAAGGGGGAAGGAGGTTGAAATATAGGCAACTATGTTCTAAAACTATCATATTAGCATCTGAAATGGCTACATCTGAAGAGTTACGTTCCCTAGTTGACAAAGGTTTGGATAAGCTATGCAAACAAGTGATGAATATTCGATTGGGATAACAAAACCTTCATGGGGAAACTAATTTGCCTACTAATTTAGCTACCGTCGACATAAGCCTACCAAAGCGGTTGAAATCAAAAGACGGGTTCAAGTGTTGAAAATGACCAAAGGGTTGGGTAAAGCTTCAGGGGCGTAAGAAAAGAAATACTACGAAAGATAGACATCCACACCGTCCACCACATCTAGTATTTGAATTTAGTGTTTATTACGTCGTGCCTATTTGATTTGCATTCATGTCATGTGATGATACTTATAATTTTTCTTCCTTATAGGCTCATGAACCGTCAAGTTCATTGTTCTACGGAATGTCCTGTTCAGCACCTCCTACATCTTACAAGGATCTTTCCAAAAATGAAGACCCATTTAGTTTTACCAGATTATTAATGATAATTGCAATTTAAGATATATTCATATGTATTCATTGTTATATTTCTAACCATATGTATATGGTTTCTCATTTGTAGGACCCACTTGAGATTGCCATACAATCCCAGCAGGATCACGCTGTCTAGGAATACGTGTGCAGTTGTAGGTCTTTTGGCAAGCATAGCACTTGTTTTATGGGTCGTTTAAAGTGCTCATATTTTTTAGGTTGAGTTGCTTCATATATTTTTGGGAAACATAACACACAATTTTTTGCTTTTTGTATGCACCTGTATATAGTGGCAGTTCTTAGCCTATATATTTTTTAGGGATTATGGATATAGCTATACAAAGTATGCAAATTAGGAAACAAACAAAATACTCATTTATATTATTGTTGAAAGGTGAAATACAACAGTGTCATTTGAACAGAATCTCCAAAATGACAGTGTCATTACAATAGAATCTCCTTTTACAACATTGTCATTATAACAAAATCTCTTCATACACATATTTACAATAGTTCACAGTACATTACAATTAAATAACAATTACAACAATATTCAGAGCATTCCTATTCCTATTGTTGCCTTGGCTACACCTAGTGATTTCAAGTGTATTCTTATTGCTTCATGTTGTCTTGGCTGCTTCATGTGTCTCCAAGATGCTTTGGTTCCTTCACTTGGCTTCAATTTGCTTTGGTCCTTTATGTCTCTTTATCATCCTAATCAGATATGTTAAACCAATAAGTAGAAACATAGTAATATGGTAACAAATCAGATTTTGCAATTTCACCATGCACTGTTCATATGGTCAATTTCAAATTTCTACATGTTTGATAAAGCTTTCCTTTTCCATGCTTTCAACATTAGGTATACAATTGACATCTTGGCAAAAACTGTGTAACATACAACTATACAACCAAAGCAAAGTTAAACCAATCAGTACAAACATAGCACTCTGCCCCAATTAGAGTTTGCAATATCGATATGGTCAAGTTCAGTTTTTTAAATAAGCTGGCCAAATTAACATCCTAAATAGACAAATAACCAATCTAAGGGAAGTATGATCAAACAGAGTTTAGAAGGGACAAAAAAAATCAAATGCATGACAATACAGAGGGGCAATAAGAGCAAATTCGACCATCTAAAGCAGTTAACTGAGAAAACATATATAAAGTTGAGGTTCCCGTTACCCAATTATACATACTACTTTTGCATAATTTTCTAAAATCAATATCAGATATGTAAAAATATAAAAAATAGCTTTTCCAAGGAACATATGAGGTTTCTCCTCAGATCTGGTTTAGAGGATCCATTGCTTGAAGGTCTGGCCAAGGCCCAAGGAAGTTCAGACTTTTCTGCATCAGTGTCATAATTGGTCACCCTCAATACTTGGAACAAGTTTTTTATGTTTAATTACATACAAGGACAAAATAAGAATGGTACATAATAATATTGTTGATTATGTAATTACATACAAGGACAAATATCATAAGATAAGAATAATTAGTTTCATATATGCTTTCATTGAGGTAGGGGAAGAAAAAATATAGGAGGCTATCTATAACTGAATTTTTTAGAGTATGTGGTTGTTCCTAATATTTGTCTTTCTGTCTATTCTTCCAAGTATGAAATTTTGGATACAACATACTCATAATGCTTGGACCATTTCAATTACAATACTATGCATTTGGGAAGTAAATTCCAAACAAGTGTTTCATTAAAGCTCATAGTTGATGACAGCCCCAGATTTTCATACTTCAATGTTGGTATTTACTTATGTGGATTCCAATTTCCAGTTTTCCTTCTTAGGCACATATTCAAAATTTATCATTTTAAATAAATTTCATATGTATACATTTGTAAAGGGTATTTGGAAAAAAACTACCATGAGAAGGCCAATGATGTCCGTTTCAAATAAATTTCAAATTCATACATATTAAACTACAATCAAGAGTATAAAAACTAGCATCAGAGCTTAAAGGCTAATTAAACTACAATCAATCATGTGAAACAACAATCAATAGCTTAAAGGCTAAGTTTATCTGTTATGTTCACCTATCATTGTCAATACTAGTGATTGTGCTTCACTAATGTCAAAGGAAATATAGAAAATAAAGTAATGCGAATGGAGGAAAAAAGAATTCACTTGGCATAATTTGTTCCTGAGTAACAGTACCAGTTTTTACATAAAAAGAAGCAATTAAAGACACTGGGATTCATTCATGTGAACTATTCAATCTTCCATCCCAAATCCCTTAGGTTGTAACAGTCTACTCCAATTGAAACAATAATCACACAGTGTCAATTCAAAATGACAAGCAAAATGGTAGTTCTAAAACTTATTTATCTCAGATTTTCCATCACTAATGCAACCAATTATTGAACAACTACATAAAGGCAATTACTGGAAGACCACAAATTGTGCTTTATATCATTAATGTGCTAATATCTCTTTGTTAATTTGGGGAGGAATCTACATCAAATCCTATTTTTAAAGAACATATTACGAGAGAATTGGATTTAATTATTGTCACTGAATAAGGATAAAGTCTTATTATTATAGAAGAAATATCTCCGTGTGATATCATTTGATTCTCATTGAGAATGATCCTTTTCTATCGATCAGAATAATTTTTTGTATAACATGAATTATAACATTGACGAGGAGATTGTATACAACTCCACGATTACATAATCTTATTTTATGTATGATATGCCAATATGCCATGTCATATATTATTTATCTTTGGAAAATATTATGCTGTTAAATCATTTTCCCAAGCATTTTTTGAACCACTGGATGAAATGGCCATGGACAAGAACTCTTGGAAGTTCTTTAGGTATTTATTATCAAGTTCTCTTACAGAAGCATAACATGTGGACACTTTTTACAACTTAACATTATCCTATTGACTCTTTCATAATGGTTTATTCACTTATCATAATAATATTTAAGAACTTGATAGTAAACACCCAATAAACTTTGCAAAAGTCTTTATTTACTATTGTCATACTCCCTCCAATAGAAACATGAATTTCGTGAGGAATTTTTTAATAGCATTATACTTTTTAAGAAATAAACGATGCCTTGATGATATCAATGATTCAATGAATTTATTTATACCGACGGAGAGGCCCAAATATTGGTCTCAGTTAAGTTTCTATATTGTTGAACCTTTAGATATATAACCCATCAATATAAGCAAAAATTCATCTAAAGTTAAAATAAATTATGTTTTAAATCTCTTCCTCATTATAGCTTTGAACCCAAAAAATTGATCATGTGAATTGAGTCATTTGTATCGCAAGGTCAAGTTTAAATAACAGCTATAAGATAGTGTTTATATGTTAAACCTTTATCAGAGAAGATATGGATATCAGAGATCTAGGTTTCCACTACTAAAACCCTAAAGACATTTAGGAGAAACAATAACCATTACCGAAGGCTTTTACACAAACCACTACTATTAAACCAAACCAGGTAACCTTGAATCAGCCATTACTAAAGTGAAATTACCGAAGTAATTTCGTTACAAAAAACATACCTTCAATCGGCCAAATCAACTTACATGATGGAGTTCGGTAACATCGAAGAGGGGAAGACGATTTGTCGCTGAATATGGCTGTATAAAACGGTTCCAGTTGGCGCAAACAGCGTTAGAGGTGATGGAGCAACACCCATCGCCCTACCCAGAGTCGAGTCAAAGTGAAATAAAACTGAAGCCAGATGATTGTTTCTAATGGTAAACCCTACGCTAAAAAAAGATCCAAATTTGTTAACACAAAACGACGTCATTTTTAGCTGCAGCTTTAACCAAAAAAAAAAAAAAAAGCAATGTGGAGCTACGGAAACTGCAAAATGAATCAAACGGCTAAGAGCAATTACTAGAGGAAATTACTAGAGGCTCTTATAGGAGTAAATTTGAATCCACAAAGCACCTAGCTTAGCTTTTTTCCAATTAAATCTAAGAAGTGCGGCTTTTAAAAATCATACTTCAATTTGGCTTAAGTTTGAGCATGTATTTTAATTAAATTATTTTATTTAAAATTTTATTTATATTTTTTGAATTTAAATAATTGATATAATTGAGTCTTTTAAAAAAATTATTTAAAATTTAAAATAAATAATATAAATAATTATTACTATTATAAATAAGATTATATATAAAAAAATTATAAATATAAATAAATTATTGTATTGACATAAATCTTTTAAATAAAAGCATTATTTTTTATTTTTTTATGAAAATATTATATTACATTAAATTTTTTTATATAATAAATTTTTATTAATTAAAAATATATTTATTTAAATTTTTTAAACTTGAGTCAAACTTTAAAAATAAGACTAAAGTCAATTTATTTCACAAATTGAACTGTTACATTTAAAATTTTTTATTCAAATTTTATTTATTTTTTTAAATTAAACTCATTAAATCAAGCAGATTTTTTGAATTATGACTAAATCTATTTTCGTGTCACCGAGCAGAAACGAAACCGTGGGCATTGTCGAGTTGAGGTGAGTTTCAGAAGTCACAAAAGGCCCACTAATTCTCCGCCTAAACTCTAATTAATGGGCCCGTACAAAAGAATTGGGCTATTGTTCGGCCTGTTGTCAGGATATTGTACTATACTTTAAGTTCAATTTTTTTATCTTTGTTATCAAGTTCTTTAATTAAAATATAACTTTTTAATAATAATATGATAAGTTGGTGATTTCATTAAAAAATATAATGAAAAAAATATAGTTTTAATTGATAAATCTAACAAGAAAGATATAGGTGTTTTTCTAAAAAAATATACTTAATGTGTTGTCCTGTGAGAGTAAGAGTCTAGAGATAGGAGAAACAATGCAGCATCTTGGTATTGAGCTGAAGTGGTAAAAGAGTGTCATGTCCTAGAAATTTCTAAGAAAAATTATGCTTAAGGAGCATAAGTTTAATATATTTACTATAAATGATTATAAATTTTAAAATTATTCTAAATGAATTAGCAACTAAAATTCTTTTAACTCAAGAATCATGCCTTAAGATCATGCCAGGGTCGATTCTACGTAAAACTACTCATTCACAGCAAAACAAGCATGAACGGTTCAGAGATGAGTATAGCAACATTTCAAAATGAACAGCCCGCGTAAGATTTTATCTCATGAAAGTTTAGCTTAGATCTACAACGAGATCAAGCGTAGTTGCTTCCATATAACTAAATGTTGGGAACAGGTGAAGATGGAGGATTTTATGAAGGACTTATTTTATATGTAGTGCCTTATATTTTTGTTATATTATTATCTAATTAGAATATGATAAGTGTTTAATTAATTAATAATAATGTATAATTTAATTTTAAAATATAACAATTACCTGTAACAATCATACATATGTTATAATATTATTGGATAACTCAACACATGTCATGTTATAATTAAAAAAATAGTATAGTAAAAATATAAAGAATTTTATATAAGTTTTTTCCTTTTGTAGACTAGGAACATGTGAAAATGGAATAGATGCAAAGTAAACTTACTCAACTACTTATATGAAAGAGTTCAGATCCCCTGTTGTGGGGATCTCAAAGCAGAAGATGCTAGGACTAGTCAAAGTTTAAGGTTCTTCATGAATGAAATAAAAAGTTTTAATATCAAAATTTATTTAATATATTAAAAATAAAAAAGAGAATGAAATTGCAAAATTTATTTAGTGTAATGGAAATAATAATAGAATAAAAATAAAAATAAGATGAAAGGTTGAGAAGGTATCTAATGTTAAGGTTTGATCAAAGGGTTGAAAGAGATCACCTTTTTGCTTAAAGAGTAAGAAAAGACTCCAATTGGAAAGGCTACATTTTAGTCTTCCAATTGTAAAATTGGTAGGTTTTTTTAAAGTTTTTTATGGTTCCATAGAGTGTTTTTTCTTCATCGATAAAAATATGCAACTTTTTAAAAATGTTCTTAGACAGAATGTTAGTTTATGCTTGTGTTATTTTGGTGATAGTTTATACTTATGTTATTTTAGTGATTTAGTTAAGACCTATTATACGTTTTCTTTTTTAAAATTTTTTTCTTAATGTATTTTCACGATCGTGGTAATGTTAACTTTGCCATGGCGTTGGTGGTAATGGTAGGAGTCATCGTCAACAACGTAGTCTTGGGCACCAATAGAGTAAAGTGAGGTGGGGTTGGAATCAAAAGCTTAAGGTTCTTCTTCATATAAAATTTAATATATATATATATATATATATATATATATATATATATATATATAAGAAAAACGTGTCACAAGAAGAACGGTTCAATTAGTTGGATGATTGAAATTAAGTTAAAACATTCCTGCTGTGAAATCTCCATGACAAGGGATCCAAACGCTTATACAAAAGAAATGAAAGAATGAAGGAAAGAGATCAAAGAGTAATTTAATCAACTTAAATAAAGGAGGGTAATGCGCTAAGCAAAGAGTTGCTTACCAAACATGAATTTTAAATCGTTAAAAGTTTTGTTAGATATAAGTAATTTCACAGACTTAAGTCTCATTTGATACGTAAAACAAAAAAAAATGAGAAATAGAAATAGAATGAAATAAAAAGTTTTAATATCAAAATTTATTTAATATATTAAAAATAAAAAAGAGAATGAAATTGCAAAATTTATTTAGTGTAATGGAAATAATAATAGAATAAAAATAAAAATAAGATGAAAAGACCCAAATGCCCCTTGTTTAAAATTTTTTCTCTACCCACGATATTTTCTTCGAATGCAAACATTCTGCACTTGCACCCATCCTCTCTAATCATGATATTGGAAGCAGCAACAATGAGAGGTCGAGCTTCTGTTGTCTTCCAAAGCTACCGGTACTATTATATCCCCCAAACCACACTGTTTCTCTTCCCCTTTCACCTCATCTCTCCAAATCCCTGCAGCCGCACTACTTTAGATCCATTGTGCGTCTAGACCTGTAACCTTGAGGAGAGCCAGGGGTATTTTAGTAATCCCGACAGCATTATCATGGAAAGCCTACGATTCCATAGCTTCGTGGTCGGAAATCTCTCTCCTAGTATGGAAGGGAGATTGGATTACCATGACACTGTGCTGCATTTGTACCAAACGAATATCACAAGCTTTCCATCGCCAATTCCATTACTTCTCACTCTCTCGTCACACCGAACACACCCTTAGTGCGTGGTTGTGAAGATATTTTTTAAATCCTTCAAACCTACATAAATGCATATTCATATTACATATTAAATTAAAAAATTAAAAAAAAAATAGGTACTTGTGTGGAATTAAATAATATTTATATTAAAAAAAAACATTTTCATGGTTGCAAACCACAATGTCTACCGAAATATTCTATACTTCCAAAAAGCGACGGAAATAGAAAGATTGAAGGGTAGAAATGACAAATTATCCATGGAATCTTGCGAATGATTTCAACGCAGAAGCCCAAATGTGATTTTAGATATACAAATGTGATTCTGAGTCTCGGCAACACATATCCAAACACACTTTAACAGCAGTTCTCCTAAATTTCTGTCCATATTTTCTTTTTATCGGAAAGCTATTTTCTTTAAGCCTTTCTCTTCTACAGAAGCTTTCCTATCTGCTGCTTGTTTTCAAATCCCTTTATCGAGATTTACAGCAATAAGTGTCTAGCAGAAGAAACTTGATTTCGATATGAAACTCTCAGAATTGCAAGCGTATCGTCTTTCATTAAGGATTTTAGTTTGCCTCTTCTGCAATTTTTTTCAGTCGTAATGCCAAAGTTTTGGCTTCTAGGCTACATTAATTTTTGAACAATATAAGTTTTACTAAATTTGTCTATTCAGAATTAATCTAGTCCATTTATCATTGCTAAACCAAATTTCCGTAAGAATTTTTCCTCCCCTTGCATTACCTGACTAGTTTCGAAGAATTTACAATCATGTGGACCGCAGTTGATTTGCAATATGTTTACCCACATGGCACGTAAAAAGTTATCACATATGTACAATAAACCAACAACAATATTCTCAATGTTCATAAAATCATGACAGAAAAAGGAAAACTGAATCTGTTTAATTAAATTGAGTTTCGTTGCAGTTATTTACAATCCGAACCCTTTTTTTTAGGGTATGGTGGAGTGGATCATCCAAATTTCACCTTGGAAGAACGTATTAATGATGTTAAAAGAATGAAGTACATGCAGATTACATGGATACCCATTGCCAGCTAGCAGCTATAAGGTTAAATAAATATAAAAATAACAACATATATGTCTTGCAGATCAGTTGGATACCCTTCCAATCTTCAATATATTTTCATATTTTTTTCTTGAATAAATATTCTTTTAGTCTCTCACTAAATATATTGTCCTAAATGATCTCCTCCCACTTTTTAAAAATTATCACACTTATTCCTTCACATTTTTAAAAAAAATATTAGATTTATTCTCTCAATCATACCCTAAACTTTATATTCAAGGGACTCAATTTGAAATTTTTTTAAAACATGAGGACCAAATATGACATTTTTAAGTGAATAGGAACTATTTTAAGTATTATAATAAGTGAAGGACCAAAATGACAATTTTATGATAAATGAAAGATCAAAAAAGTATTTTGCTCTATATTTTTCTCTTCTACTCTGTCATAAATTTTTCTAACCAAAGTGTCCTTAACACTAACGGAACAGAAAAAATTACCAAGTTGATTTTTTTTTTTCTGTTCTTTCCTTCTCTCTTACCATGTGATCAGGAAACGAGCAGATGTTGGGAGGATCCTTTGCCTGGTCCTTGCTTGACAAGTGACAACCTTGATTGCAATTTGGATATACAGTAAGATTCACTACACCATGTTGATTATGCTACCTTGAAAAGAATTCCAAAATTATCAGCAAGTTGGTGCAAGCAATTCATTACCAAGCATAAAAGGAAGGCTTTCAGGCCAAAACATGATAGGGACAGGAAAACCAGTACAAACAATTTTTAAGGCAAAGACCAAAATTAGTCGTTAAAACCAGAGTGTAATCAGCTTCGCTTCAATAATTTGTGACTTTTGCTCGGTAATTCATCTCCAAGCAGAACCAATAAACTTAATTCACTCTTGAGCAAGGTGTGTTAAATTCAGCAAGGTGCACAAGTATGTGATAGTACAATTTAACACCCTCTAATGGTCTTCTCCTTTTCATTTATTCTTTGAACATAGCAACACCTCACAGTCTACCTTTTCCAACCTCAAAAAATTCTTGCACACTTCATGGGATGAAAAACCCTTTGAACTAAAATGGCAGCACACTTACATAACCTGGAAGCAAGCAAAACAGGAATTTACCGTTGATTCTTGTTATTAAGCATATACTAGGCATTTTCACAACTCCACCAAGGAGATCCAGCTTTGTAAGAGTGTTCACCATCATCCCACGAAATTTCACAAGCTTGAAGGCCAATTGCAACGCTTGGTTCCTTTCCATGTTGTGCAATCCAGTTCAAAACAGCCATTTCTTTTTCACTGTCACTACTGAAATCTTTCTTGTATTTTCCAAATGGATTAAGTCCAGGATTAGCCATCTCTGCAAGTGCAACTGGCATGTACATAGAATCACCTATCAATGGTGCCTTACATGCTGCAAATTGAGCTCGAATCTGCATAACAAATGAAGTTGAATATTAATGTATATAATGTAGTTTCATCTTTCTATAATCTAGGGAAAAAATATAAGATAAAATTCTAGATTCATCTATTATAAAGGTAAACTTGGAAACACTCGCTTACCATCACCAGTTAATTTATCATATACCAAAAAAATAGAACATCCAAGTAACTTCTAGCAAATTCTGACATATTAAACATTTAGAAAATCAAACAAGAAACAACACGGATTGGGGCAAGGATAATATCAAAATTATAAACTGTCAGAGTTCTGACCATAGTTATTTGTTCAACAGTATTAAACACATGCTTGCTAGAATGATATATTTCCGAATTATACATATCATTTGAATTGTTGGTTAACCATCAAATGCAGTTGGTCAACAGCCTATGACTCATAAAGGCCTGTAAACTCCCAAGAATGAGAAGAGACAAGACCCAAACAGTAAAAATGCAAGCAATATATAAAAGTGCAGATGACAGACCTGATGAGTTTTACCAGTAAGAAGGTTGATTTTACACTCATATGCATAATCTTGGGAAGGCCATCCACAGTCTTCAATACAATACTGGTCTTCAACAACAGTGGTTGGCCAGGGGACCTTTCTGCAGTCGATGACCTCAAGTTGACACAAGTGCCATCCCTCAATATAATCTGCGTCACTTAAACCAACAGGGTTCAATTCAATCCACATTATATGATACACAAAATTTATCTTCGATATCGACTAATTCAAGTTCAAAAGCATTCAAATTATTATCAAAAGAGTAATGAACAATCATACATGTAGTAGAGTAGCCGATGTCCATCTTTGTTAAGGCACTTAAACAAAAGCTTACGGACAAGAATGTGATATATTCCAAAAAATTAACTCATAATTCTCAATCTCATTAAAAATCTCGAGTCCCATATTTATATGTAATTAAGAACATTATAACTTCTGTTGTTAACTCTAAGCAAAGTTTATTACACAAGTTATTCTGATGAGACTACTTGATTGGCACAGCATTTCCTTCTCCACTGGGTGCTACAACAAAACCGATAAATGAAAGCATATTCAACTGTACGCATCTATCTATTTCAAGGTTCTATGCATGATTACCCTCAGAGATAAGACGAGGAGCCCTGTTAATCGGACGCATATAGTGGGTAATAGTTCCAGATGGCACTGGAGCAGCTGCAAGAGCAAGATAGAGCTTCTTCACCGCTTTTTCCTGGAAAAGAATAAACATTAATAAATTATTACAAACGCAATAATGGATACAATTAAGTGGGAAACCCTTTTACAAAAGGAAGATCCTGCAGCGTGTCAGACTCATGTAGTAAAAAGAGTGTCATTTTTCATGCAATACAAGTTATTCTCGCATGAGGTGAGAAATTATATGATAAACTTACCCTGATTTTTCCATGAAAGACAGAGCAATATTCTTTAGTCCTAGCTAATACCACACTGCACGTGAATTACAGTCCATTACAATCTATGACAGTTAGACAGACAAAGAGCAACATAAAAAAATTAATACACTACCAGCCTTCCGTGCAATTATCAATCTGATGGGTAGTCAACAAAGGGGTTTTGAGTCCCAAAGCACGAGTTGCAAAGGTTACGCAGGTTTCTTCAATGTTGTTAGTAGTGCCACCTACCTAATTAGAATTGACAAAAGAGCCAGCAAAACATAGAGCAAATAGTAATTAAATCATATAGATATGAAATGCATTAATAAATTTCCAAACATATCATGAACAATCTTGAGTCTCCATGTGAGCTTTATAATGCTACACCCCATTTAAAGATCACATTGAACCTAACAAAAGTAAACATACTCCCAAACAAAGGATGACCCTAATTTCTGCAAGAACTCTCCCCACCTCAGACCATTAATCTGTGGTGAGGACTGCAGTGAAACAGCTTTGGTGCTTGTAGGAGCGAAATTTTTACATTCAACTAATCACTTGTTCTGGAAGGAAAATCTGAAAGAATGATAGTACCAGTATGACTCATAAAAAGTGTACAAAAACCTGTCTAGTTCTTTAGTATAGCACATACTTCAACCCCCAGGCTACAATTTACCTTGGAATGGTGCTTAAATTTATTTTGACGTTTAAATGTTCCTTAAAGCCAATATCCTCATATAAGTACTTTTTTGCTTAGCATTGAATATTAAATTATAGGAAACCTAATAAGAAAGTTTTGACATTCTATTTCTGATTCATTGTTCAGTTTTACGAGTTACTCAGCAAATGGCTAACTTCTTGATTATGTGATGCCCACAAAGGCAGTAAGCCTAAATTAATTTTCTTCTTATTCTCAACTTCTAATATGTTTCCTTCAATTTTATAACCTGACTTGACCTTATTTGCTATGACAAAGAGCCTTTAACGTACTTTACTCCAAAATCCTCATCATTGCTTTCTTGAATTTTTAACAAAAACCATCAAATCCAAACCTATAACCGCGTCCTCTTTCCTTCAAAATACATAAAATAAACCATCAACCCACTATCTTTGTAACCGTAATTCACCTTAGGAAACCTAGTAGCCTACCAAGTCCTGATTCCCATTCTGTTCTATATCAGAGAAGCTATAACTAGCCATGTCTAAAACAACTTGCCAATTGAACTAATCTAGTTAATCTTGATTTTAATTTGCCTCAGTTAGGATTATAGTGTGGTCAAGTTATAGTAAAACCACAAAAGTTATGCAAAGCAGATAGAGACACCTGAAATGAGGGGCTACTACAGACTATGAACATCTCTGTTAAAAGAGAACAATTATGAGTTTTTAGGGTTGGGCTAATGTCACGTGCTTCAAGTAACAGTAGGCTGTATTACATGCACTACACCCTTTGCCTGTCTATAAATATAGAGCTGACAGATGTAAGCCTGTTTCCTCTATCTCTTTCTACATGGTATGTGTCAGATAGAGAACATTATAAGAACCCATTATCATAATTTATATAATATATTTTATTCACTTGTTGCACAACATGATTATTAATGATAATAATTACAGAACTCTGTACACTATCTAGAATCCAAATTATGAAAATTGAAAACAATTCTGTTGGATATCAACTTGGGGTTAACTTTTCTGACGTCACCCACTGACAAAATTGAGATATTGTGGGATTGACACTACGTACTGACGTCCCAGCAAGTTTGTCCAAAACCACATATGACTCAGCCACAGCTATGATTCTTGATCTCCAATCGATCTCATAGCACCTAATAAAAGACTAAATTTCAAACATGATTTTTCTCGTAAAAAATAAACAGATAACTCCAACTCGCAATCTGTATTACCTTGGAAAGCGTTTGGGGTGTACATACACTCGTAAATAAGTTCCTGCTTCTACAAACTGATCTGCATGAGTTATACGAAAAGTCTTCTGAGCCGCTTGTATAGTTTTCCCTTTGAGGGAAGATCTTTTTCTTAAAACTGACAGTTCTGTTGCTTCTTTGAATATCCTAATTTCCTCCTGAGTAGCAGTGGGAGCAGGTTGGGGAGAGACAAGAGCATAGTATACAGCTCCAAATTGGATTAGATCAGCAACAAACCTTCCATTTATCATGCCACACAAGAAAGAGTGTCATACACTGGTCAATTTGAAGAGATAAAAAATAGCACTTACAGAGGAGGAAAATCCAGAGCTTTGCAAATATATTCTAAGACAGGTCCTCCTTTTGAAACAACTAAGTGTTCAACTCTTGGCGGACAATTTTGTGATGGACATGGAAGCAAGCGATCATGCTTTAGGTACCTTAAACAACATTAAATCTCAGTAACCAACCAAAAGTGCAATCAGTGGAAACCGAAGAGTAACCAGAAAATATGAATTATGTCATGTCAAGTAAACTAAAAAAAAAGGATAAACATGTGTTTTATTAAGTAAGAACATGTAATACATGTGATTCAACAACACAGTCAAGCTATTAAGCGATAAGTACATGCTTGAAGAATCAACATCGATGCCTTATAAGTTATAACTCAGACGGTCAACCAAAAAATCCCAAATGATCGTTATCATGAAAAAGTGCCAATCCCAATTCTAGTTGTAATTTTGTCCACATTTTGCCAGTTATAGGTAGTTGGGAATGGGATAAGAGAGGATATTTGATTAGGAGAGGAAAAAACAGATAAGGCTAAGTAGTTTTCATGTTCGGACGTTTTGGAATGAGAATGGAAGACAAGGACTAACCTCTGAAAACCCCTCCAATGTCCAGTAATTCATATCCACAAGATTGGGGGGATTTTGAAAGGTTGCCTTCCAACGAAAATCAATACAAACTACCGAAGAAAAAGGAACTATGGAAGACTGAAGGTACCCATTAGAAGAGGTGTTAGTAGTTGTGTTGGCGGAGTCCACTCTTAAGAATTCACTGGCAATTGTAATGCTACGATAGCTCCTCGGAGAACACCATTTGACAGCATGCGTTTTGTAGTGCTCGTTAAGAGATGAATGGGAGATTTGAACCAGAGCCATGGGTACACCGAAGCTCCGGCAGCCACCGGCCAACATGGACGCCAGAGTCTCCGACCCCACCATCCTCATCCTCCTAGATTCTGGGAAGAACCCATCCTTTTTCGCATTCAGCGAGCATCAATGTATTATCGAGTTGTGGTGGGCTTCAGAAACCTGGATACATGGGCTCGTACTATGCTTTTCTTAGGCCTACTGTGAGGACCTGTTTATTTTCAAAGGAGGAAATAGAAATTTTGGCTTTCAATAATGAATCTCACCATTTGTTCTATTGATGTGAAGTTACTTGAATTCCTAACCTGGTCTGACGGAATCTGAATATAGTTGTAATGTAATGGAAAAAACCATTTATTGTGTTCTATAAAAGTTGTAATAAAAAGTCCATGAATATAGTGATTACAGTTTCCATTTCAATAAGAAATTAGAGTGTGTAATATTTTAAATCTTAGAACTTTGATTGGTATATATGTTTTACATGATAAAACATAAAACAAGATAGTATTACATAGAATAAGACTTGATTAAATAAAATATTTATATAATTCTACACGACCGTATGGATTAAAAGAATTATTTTGACAAAATCATCCCTTTAAAATAAGATTATATTAGAATTATTGATCGGTGACATAATATTTTCATTAATGTTTGATTAGAAATTAATATCATGTTTTTGTGAAGAAAAATGCATTTCTGTTATTTAAAATTAGTCAAATTTAGATTGAATTCATTTTTATTTCTTTCATTTCTTCATACAATCAAAATGTACCATGAAAAATAGATTTGTTCATGTTTCTGCCAAAAATATAAGTCATTTTATACTCTCAACGGTTAAATAAAAATCAAATTATTCAAATTTCAAAATAGCAAATATAATTATATGCAATTATATTACTTAATACGATTGCATACAATTATTAATAAAAATTTAAATTATTAAATTTTTATTCATTGTGTGATGCTGATGGACAAGTCTAGCATGCCAACCAAAAGAACCGGGGTTTAGTTTCGCAAGTAGTATTTTATGTTTTCTGTAAGCAAAATGAAGACGGATAAGCTAACAGGGAAAACTTTGCATGTATTATATGTACTACGAGAAATGGTCATAATTTTTTTTACATATATTAAGTGATATAAAATAAATACCCATACTAAATCTGGACGATTATATATATACACACATACACACAATTAATATACACACAGAAAAAAACAATTGTCCACAAGTTCGCCTGTTTTTTGAGGATGAGATTTATGATAGGCGATTATCACAAGTTCTCCTTTTTTGTCAATATCGTACTATTGACTGAGAAAGGACAGAATTAGTTTTGTAATAAACTTTTAATTAATAACAAGGTACTCTGAGATAATTCTCATGTGGTTAACTCACTGAGTTAACATTTTTATATAAGGAAAATAAGTTGACTTGATGTCTAACTTGGTATCTACACAGACTCAGTCTAACTCGTTCAACTCGACGAGTCACCATCGAGTTGGACGAGTTGAGGAAAGCTGCAAAATTCAAAAATACTCTCCCCAATGTCAAACCCGCGTGCAACGTGGCGCCGAACAGCTAACCACCAGGTCATGATGCATAATCAATATATATATATGACAACCATTATATATATATACAAATCGCTATTTTAATTTGACAAAATAAGTAAAATCTTTTTTTGATCCCACACTTGTAGGGTATTTTTTTAAGTTAATCCCTTATAAAATTTATTTTTCATTTTAATTCCTCACAAGTAAGATATTATTTTAATTTAGTCCTTCATAGAATTTCTTTTCAATTTAGTCTCTCATATGAATATTTTTTAATTTCTTTCTTCACAAATAACATCATTATTCATTATTTCCTTTCATATTTTTTTATAGTTTGAATTTTATTTTGGCCAAATGAATAAAATCTCTTTTGGTCTCTCACTAATAGGTTATTTATTAATTTGATTCCTTATAAAATTATTTCTCATTTTGGTCCCTCAAATAAAATACTTTTCAATTGAGTTACTCATAGAATTTTTTTATCATTTTAGTCCCTTACATATAAATTTTTTTCAATTTATTAATAGAGATAAACTCTTACAATTCTACGTTACGATTTTACGTTACGAGTCTATACCCCCTCACGAGTCTACCTAAAATCGCGAGTTTGACAACCTTACTCACAAGTGCTATGAGAATAACGAGTATTACAACTTGTATTATTAGCCTTTTTTTGTCTTTTTTGGTTGATCTCCATGCTATGCCCTTTTTAGCTTATCATATATACTGTTTTATTTGGTTTTAATAATTAATCTCCCATATGTATTGAGAAAGGGTTCATGATTAAGTGGACGAAGCGATAAATGATATTTGTTGACATTAAAGTCAGATCACATTGATGAGGAAGTGCGTGTTAGTGGCAAATAAAGCGGAGGAAGGTTTGAAGCTTGGAAGAAAATTAATGATGAGAAAGAAAGTGAAAGACTTTGTTACGTAGAGAACTGGAAGACTGAACGAGAAAGAAATAAATATATGGATATGGACCACGTATGTGAGGCACGTGATTGTTGTTAGTGTTCAATTTCTGTAATACTTGAAGAGATCAATAAAGTGTTACATTTTATAATTTAGATAATAAAAATTATTTTAAAACTATATTTTGGAGGAGGTTGAATTTTAAAAAATTAGGTTAATAAAAAAGTTTGAGTTTGTATTTTAATTAAATTTTTGTATTCACACTTTTGTCCATAATTTACATGTCAACTTTATTAGACTTTTTTAAATCATAAACAAGTCAATTTGTTAGTTAAAGTTCAAGATAAATAATATAGTTAATTATTATTATTATTTGTAATATTATATATATGAAAATTGTAAATATAAATGAGTTATTATATTAATATAAATTTTTTAAATAAAAAGTATTAATCTGTATTTTTTTACCAAGATGTTATGTTATATTAATTTTTTTTTTTAAGTATAATTTTTTTTATTAAAATAATATTCATTCAAATTTTTTGAATTTAAGTGAGACTTTAAAAAAGGCAAAGCTCAACTCTGTCTTATAAACAAGATTTTTTTAATCAAGCTTTTGTTTTTTAATCGGATGAACTTTTTTTAGTTATAGTAGGTTTAATCGCGTTGCATGTGGGAACAAAGCATAATATTGAAACCAAGCAAAATGGAACATCATAGGATTAATGTTAAACCGTTTTTTTCTTTTCCTTTTCAAATAAAAGTTAACATCTCTAAGATGTTTCTGGTAAATTTAACATACAATAAGAATTTTTTTTCAATAAATATAAGAAAGCTTAATAGATATAATTTGTTGAAAAAAATTATATTAGCAAAATTAAAAGAAATGATTCTCATTTATAAAATTTAATAAAAATATTAAATGCATTTGTATAGTCCATTATCATGTAATGTAAAAAAATTATCTTTTAATGTCAAGACATTTAATATATATATATTAAATATATATATATATATATATAAGAGCCCGACTTATTTTTTATTCGACATAAAAATTTGGGTCCAAAATTCAGACATGACTTTATTTACCAAACTTTCATCCCTTTTTTTTTTTTAAGGTTAGGACTATCGGGCTGAACAAATTTTGAATGGATGATCAAGTTTAATTTTGACGTACAAAGAATTTGAATTAAAATTGATTTAGAATCTTAAAATTAATGTATGGGTCATATAAACAATTAAAATATAAAATTACAATTTCATATTAAATTCAAAATTTTATGTGTAAATAAGTTATAAGTATTATAAAAAAACATTAATATGGATATATATATACAAGCACACATATATACATAATAAAAAATTAATATTTTAAAAAAATTCTTAATTTTGCTTAGATGAGAGAAAACATTTTTTGCAGTGATTAGGTGCCTGATCATAAAAGAAAAAATTCTTAGGAGTAAAAGAATTATACTTTAATTTTAAGTTTTGAAATTACAATTTTTTATGTTAAAAATAATAACAAAATTAAATCATGTAATTATTCAACATAGAATATGATACATGAGCAGAAAATATAGGAAGAATAAATTAATCGATAATACAACCTGATGAAGATAACATAATTATAATGTAATGCGTACTGGTTGATTCCAATAAATTCAACCCCTAATGCCCAAGAGAGTCTATGAGTGTTTGACAGCCAGAGAGAATGATCATAAATAGTGTCTTTCAAAGTAAGGCTTCAGTGTGCTATTTATAGAGTTTTATAAAATATAATAATTAATATTATTAAAATAAAATCCTTTATAATCTTTAAAATGATTTCTTATTTAATTAATAAAATATCAGCTCATTAAATCTCTATGGGTTACAGTCTCATATTAGTAATCTGATGGGATGATCACTAATGCTCTTAGGCTGTGAGTTGGGTTTTTGTCTAGTGGGCTTGTGGATAATCGAAGTCATTACCAATTATCCACAAATTTAAAATAAAACTTAGTCTATTCATAGTTTACAAATTATAACATCAATTGCCTAGTATCAACAAGATATTAATCTAATAGAATAATTAATATTAATCCATAAAATATTAAAATTATTTTAACAATCTCCCACTTGGATAGCATTAATTAAATTATTAGGTCAATAAACGAATACATAACCAGGCAAAATAATGTTCACATAAACACATAGATGTGTATATATTAATAAACCATACAAAATTTAAAAATGAAATTATGCACAAAGATCACTAAAACCGATAAGGAATCAAGTGATATTAACATTTCCAAAAAATAAGTTTCATTATCTGAATAGAATGGAGTACAAAGTGACATTCAAGATGTCATATTACAATTCAAAAGTCCCTTAAGAACTTAATTCAAACTCCCACTAAACCAAGGCTACATTAAAATTTTTAATAATACCCATGTGAGTCACATGATTCTTAAAGACTCTTACGGGTAAGCCTTTGGTTAATGGATCCGCCAACATGTGTTCACCAGGAATGTGAACCAAACGAGTTTGAGATTCGACAACCTTTTCTCTAATAAATAGGAACTTAACATCGAAGTGTTTAGTGCGACTGGAGTTTTTATGATTAAGAGAAAAGCTGACAGTAGGCGAATTATCATAGTATATTGTTAGAAGTTGTGATATAGAATCAACTAAATACATGTCAGATATCAATTTCCTCAACCATATGACCTGGCAGATAGCCTCATAACAAGTGATATACTTTGTCTCCATAATCGAGATAGCTGTTACTAATTACTTACAACTCTTCCATGATACAGCTCCTCCAGACATCATGAAGATGTATCTAGAAGTGGATTTATGATCATTCACACAAGATGGATAGTTAAAATCTGAATAACCCACAATTTCAATGGCTCAAATCTTCTAAAAGTAAGCATGTGTTGTTTTATACCTTCTAGGTACCTCATAACTTTCTTCGCAGCCCTCCAATGATCAAGACCATGATTACTTAAGTATCTACCAAGTACACTGACAGCGAAAGTAATATCAGGTCATGTGCACACCTTTGCATACATAAGGCTGCCAATAGCAAATGCATATGGAATCTTATTCATTTCGATTTTTGAATCATTATCTTTGGGACAAGATAATCTAGACAACCTTTCACCTTTCTGTATAGGCCCAGCACAAGGAGCACAAGCATGCATGTTAAATTTCTTCAACACTTGATCTATGTAGGTTGCCTGAGATAAACCAAGATGTCACAATATCTATAACAGTGAATCTGAATTCCCAAGACAAAAGAAGCTTCACCAAGATCTTTCATGTCAAAGTGGCATGACAAAATATATTTGACCTCATTCAACATAGTTATTGAGTATCTGGCTAACAGTATGTCATCAACATATAGCACGAGTATCATGAAGTTGTCTCTGTCAAATTTCTGATAGATACATTGATCGGCAATATTTTTTGTGAAACCAAGTAAAGTGATTATCTGATCAAACTTTAAATACCACTGTCTTGAAGCCTGTTTAAACCTATAGATAGACCATTTCAATTTGCACACTAAGTGTTCTTTCCCTGCTTCAGTGAATCCGTTAGGTTGTGTCATATAAACATCCTCGAGTAAATCGCCGTTTAAGAATGTTGTTTTGACATCCATCTGATGAAGTTTAAGATCCAACTGTGCAACAATAGTCATTACAACTCTAAAAACATCTTTACTAGATACGGGTGAGAATATTTCCGTATAATCGATTCCTTCCTTCTGATTATAGCCTTTAGCTACAAGTCTGACTTTGAATCTTTCAACTTCACCATTGGCCCCTCTTTTGGTCTTAAAGACCCATTTGCAACCAACGGATTTACAGCCATCTTGTAACTCAATTAATTCCCACACATAGTTACGGGACATAGAGGACATCTCATCATTCATAGCCTCTAACCACTCATATGAATGAGATCCTAACATAGCCTCATCATAAGAAACTATATATGTGCCATCAACAACGTCTTACTCAAATTCCTACAAGTACACTATGTAATCATCTGAGATTGCAGGTCTACAAATCCTTTGGAATCATCTCAAATTAACGGTTGGTTCTCCTGCATCAGTTATAGGAGCTTCTACAATGGGATCAATTAGATTCTCAACAACAATGTCATCTCTAATATCATGATTCATAGGTAGAGATGACAACGGTGGTATGGGTAAGATGGTATCCACACAATGCAAGTTAATTACTCCATGGACACCACTCCTACTATCCATGTCATCACAAAATAGAATGCTCTGTCAAATTTAATGGCCCTGGAAGTGTGACCGGGACAATAAAATCTGCATCCTCTAGATCCTGAACAATACCTAATGAAGAATCTGCTTACAGTCCTAGAATCAAGTTTCTTGAGTTATAGATTATAGGGTCTCATTTTTGCTCTACATCCCCACACGCGAAAGTGCCTTTGACTAGGCTTTTTACAGGTGAAAAGCTTATATGGTGGCTTTTCAACAAATTTACCCGGAACTTGATTCAGGACATAGGCTGTTGTCTTAAGGGTATCACCCCACAGAAATTCTGGTAACCAAGAGTGATTGATAATGCTTCTGACCATGTCCATCAAGGTATGATTACGCCTCTCAACGACTCCATTTTGTTGTGGAGTGCCAGACATAGTATACTGAGCTTCAATTCCTTGTACTTGTAAGAATAGGGCAAATGGTCCAGGGTTTCTCCTGGTTTCAATATACCTCCCATAATATTCTCCACCTCTGTCAAATCTTACACTCTTGATAACCTTTCCAGACTTTAATTCAACGACAGCCTTAAATGCCTTCAAAGCATCTAACAAGTTAGATTTTTCATGCAACAGATCAATCCAGCTGAATCTAAAATAGTTGTCTATAAAAGTTATAAAATATTTGTAATTACCCATAGCAGCAGGAGTAATTGGTCCACTAATATCTATGTGGATCAATTCCAAAATAGTATCAGATCTATTAGCTCCTTTCTTCCTAACTCTAGTGGGAAGTTTTTCCTTTATGTAGTCAACATAGGATTCAAACTCAGAAAAGTTTAAATCATGCAATAGTCTTTATTGAACCATTCTCTCCAATCTCTCTTTTGAGATATGACCCAAACGCCGGTGCCATAACATGAAAGAGTTATCGTCAATTCTTCGGCATTTGTGTCCAATGACAACATTAATTGATGCCATAGAAGTAGAATCTGAACAAACATTCACATTCAAGCAATATAAATCACTTAATAATATAGCAGTTCCAATAATGACTGAATTAAATTAAACATCAATTCTGCCATTTTCTTGCCAAAAAGATTATCCATCTTTGTCTAATACAGAACTTGAAACCAAATTCCTCCTTGAAGAAGGTGCATAATCAACGTTATATAAAGTTAAAGTATGTTCAAAATACAAGTTCAAAACTACAGTTACTATGCAATCCACCGCAGTTAAACTTCATTCCATTTCCAGAATAGTCTTTTCCCTCTCATTTGCGCTCCTCCTATCTCTGAGCCCCTACAAGGAATTAGTTATATGAACAATCGCTCCAAAATCCAACCACCAAGTGTCCATAGAGGTTTCAAAATTATTGGATTCAAGACAAACTATAGCTAAGGGGACAATTTCAGGAAAGATACCTTATTTCTCATGTTTGTACTTCAACTTGAGGCAATATAAGATCTTGTGGCCAGGCTTCTTACAGTAATTACAATCACCGTTAAATATCTTCTTCTTCTTCTTACCCTTATTCTTCTTATTGTTCTTCTTGATCTCAAAGAACTTTTTACCATTAGGCTTACCCTCAGGTTTCTTTTCCTTAGGCTTCTCATTTTCATCATTGCTTGAGAACCATGGGAGATGTAATTCATTCAATGACCACGTGAACTCGATTTCTTTAATGACTCCTCCTCCTGAGTCACGATGGACATCATCTAATCAACTGTCCATTCAGCTTCTTGCGAGTTGTGGGTAGTTTTGAGAACCCCATATTCTGCTAGGAGAGACTATAAGACTTTGTAAACTAGATAACTCTCACCCAAGTCCACATTTAAAGATTTTAGCTTGTTGAAGTAAATCACTAGCTTCATCATATGCTCACATACACCAGACACTCCATCATAATGAGTGTTATCCAGTAAGGAAAGATAGTACACCTTCTACGTCTTATCGAACTTTTTGAACTTCTCACTTACAGCCTGAAGGTATTCTACAACAGTGTCTTTCTCAAGAATACTCTGTCTGATTGTTTTTTCAATAGTATACTTTATAACCGCAGACAGATCCTATTGGACTCATACCACTACTTGTGATAGGCTCTGTCAACAGCACTAAACTAAGCAGTTAAATCTGCCAGTTTTGGTAATCCTCCTTAAAAATGATCAGATACATGTTAAGGGACTCATGTTAGTCATCAAAATTCGTCCCATTTAGAGTTTTCACCACTGACAGTTGCTAGAACACGGAAGCTAATGAAACAAAATCGGGAAATATTAATTATGTCCCGAAAACATAATTATAAAAACAAGGTTTCCTTTACAAAATTCAACTTATGCAATTGTATCATCAAGATGTGCATTATAATCCCACTTAAAGTTTTGGATTACAACAGATCAAGAAAGAAAACTCATATGTACCATAGGTTTGACCACAAACAAAATGCATCAATGGTTTCCATATCAATAGGATACAAGAAACAATGAAAGCATTAGTTTAAAATTGCTCCTAACATTCGTAAATGCATTTATTTATTTCACATAGTTATATTAACAATGTCACACTGATAGGGTATGCTCATTGTCAACATAATATATATATACCCTTTTTCTAGTGGACTTATCGCAATATTCAAACTCATTCCTGAGGAAATTATTCAAAAATTGTAGGAAATTAAATGATAAATACAATATAAATTAATTTATAAAAGACATATCACCATGATTGGACCCACGATAAGTGAGCACACAATCAATAGGTGTATGTAAACCAAAGTCATTATAATTTCTACACACAACCTATTCTTTTTAATGCATGTGCTTAAATTAGGAATAAAATCTAATAATTAACGCAAAGAAATTGATTATAATTTATTTACACATAATCAGGGAGAGTGAGCTGAACATATTGTTCCGTATTTTGTTTAGTCTTTACATAAAATTTTTTAGATCAAAATACCTTATCTACACACTATTTTAAGGCCCTTAATTTCAAAAAATTTCAAAACTCCTATTTCCAGGGCTCAAAAAATTCTATAAAAATCACCATAATTTAGATCAAGGTGAGTGGAGGCTAACTTCGAATTTTGAAGTTGATCTAACCGGCGGTGTGGCCACACGCGCCAACACGCGTCAGTGGTGCACATGGGCCTCGCCCACGCACTCCTTCTTCAACCTTTAGCAAGTCGATTTGACCCGTTAGAGAACCCACTAGACCCGAGCATAACCCGACGGTTTTCAGCTCCTCAAACTTTAAAATTGGGGTCATTTTGATTGTTGTTTGACGATCTATACAATCCTTATGGCAGTTTCGAGTGATTCCTTCCCAGTTAAGTGAAATATTCACTCAAAAATTTTGCAGTCCAACGATGGGTTTTCATTCGATGGTTCGAAACGAGGCTCACTAGCGACGTGAACCAACCATGATGGTTTTCTCAGTTCGAATTGTCGGTGATCACTTCGAATGGCGGCAGGGAATAATTGAAAAAAAAAAAAAAAGGAAACTTCATGCCGGAATTATTGTTGACTCGCCGGCAATGGTGACAAAAAAGGGATAATATAATAAAATTAATAAAAGAAATTAAAATTTCATAATCCACAAAAATTTAACTCTGATGATGATGAAATTCAGAGAAAGAAATTTAAAAAAAAAAAAATTCATAGTCCATAAAATCGTGGCTCTGATACCATTTATTAACAAAATTAAATCATGTAATTATTCAACATAAAATATGATACATGAACAGAAAATATAAGGAGAATAAATTAATCGATAATTTGACCTGATGAAGACAACATAATTGTAATGTAATGCGTACTGGTTGAGTCCAATAGATTCAACCCCTAATGCCCAAGAAAGTCTGCGAGTGTTTGACGATCAGAGAGAATGATCGTAAATAGTGTCTTTCAAATTAGGGCTTCAGTGTGCTATTTATAGAGTTTTATTTTAATAATATAATAATTAATATTATTAAAATGAAATCCTTCAAAATTTTTGAAATGATTTCTTATTTAATTAATAAAAAATCAGCTCATTAAATCTCTCTAGGTAACAGTCTCATATTAGTAATTTGACTGGATGATCACTAATACTCTTGGGCTGTGGGTTGGATTTCTGTCTAGTGAACTTGTGGATAATTAAACCCATCACCGATTATCCACAAATTTAAAATAAAACTCAATCCATTTATAGTTTACAAATTATAACATCAATTGTTCAGTATCAACAAGATATTAATTTAATAGAATAATTAATGTTAATCCATAAAATATTAAAATTATTCTAACAAAACATAAGAATTAAAAATAATATTTATTAGTTATTTTTCATTTTTATAGAATAAGTGCATGAAATTAAAAATCTAATTTTAAAAGATCTACTAAACAAAAGAATTAAAATTATTGTATTTAATTTTAATTTTATACCGCAAATTTAACTTTAATTTTTGACTCCAGTGTTAAAAATGATTAGCTTACTGAGTCTATTTAAAATATTTTAGATTAAAAAATATTTTTAAAAAATTGAAGCTAAATTTTATCTGCTCTGACTTTGATTTAAGATCCTGACATAGACTCCTATATTATGCATTTCACTATGATGTTCTAGAGTATTGTTCTCTAAAATAATTTTAAAATTTAAAATGTTTATTATAAATGTGTAAAATTTATAATTTTTAAATTTGATTTATTTTATGAACATAATAAAAGCAATTAATGGCTGGGCATCGGACAGAAGAATCAACTGCCACAGAATTGAATGCAATCTTTGACAACTCTATTGTTGTGCTGCCCAATACCAACGCCCACCGGTCACGTCAACCTAATACATAAATGAGGCATTTACACGTAACATAAATCTTTATGCCAAATTACGTTTGTCTCCTCAAGGGGATGGATGATTTACACAGAGCTTTTGAATAAATTAACAATTCTTGGAAAAAATGAAATTTATTTTTGCGAATGAATAAACAAATGAGTTGATGATTGGGTTTATACTTATCAAAATTGCGAACTATCGTTAAATTTGTTGAGTTTACATTTTTCTATTAAAAAATAATTTAACTTGATTATAAAATCAAGAATTGAAGTTGACTCAATCAAATTCAATTAAATTTATTGAGTTTGATTGAAATTAATTAAATTAATTTTTTTTAAAATTTTTAGCCCAAATATGACCCAATCAATTTTTAAAGAAAAAATAATTAACTTTTAGTTCAACTTAATTATTTTAATCATTAAACATAAAAAAATTATATTATAAATATAATTACATTATTAAAAATTTAATACATTTTACTTACAATTAATAGCAAATAATGTTTTACTTTCAACTTTTTTAAATTTTTTTTTCAATGCATAGCTTAAAATACATTATATATATATATATATATGGCTTTAATATTTACTCTAACTTGTTTACGTTATTATTACTATTAAAACTACTATTATTTTATATTTTAATTACTTTGAATTTTTATATCAGTAATTATTATAATAGTAAAACTTGCCTTTAATTTTCTTTTAATATATTTAATGTCAATGCTTCCCAAAAAAACTTTTAAATTCAATTTATACCTAATTAATTATAATTAAAAATTTTACATTTCAAGTATATTTTTTTAATAATTTTTTTTATCATTATCTAGTTCTATCATTTGGATTATTACAATAATATTTTATATATATGTATGAATTTTTATTTGTATTTTTAAAATTTAGTTATGTTTAATAGCTATTTATTAATAGATATAAATTTTTACAATTTTACATTATGAATTTACACCTTATTTATGACTATGTTTAAACTCGTGAGTTTAACAATATTTTGGATCAATTCGGCTTTGACCCAATTATATTAGATTAAATTGAGTTGTATTAAAATAAATAAATAAATAAATATATATATATATATATATATATATATATAATTATTGAGTTAGGTTAGATTCTGAATTTATTTATTAGTCTTGGTTATATTTTTATTTTTAAAATATTTTTTTATTTATAATAAATTTTAAATATATTAATTCATTTTAAATTTTAATTATTTTTATTTTAAATCTTCATTTTTATTCTATTTTATTTATCTTTAGATTTAAATTTTTCCTTTTTTTAATTTGTTTTGTTAATTAAACATAATTTTTAACAATTAAAATATAATTAAAATAAATATAAACTTGACCCAACCCACTTTGGTTAATTTTAATTTGACTCGACCACTTATTGGATTGTGTTTCAAAACAACTTTTTATTCTCAAATTTTAACGAAGGGATTCCAAATCATCTTTAAATTTAGCTAGTCAACTGAAGTTTATGTTATAAACAATTTTTTCTATCTCAATCTTTAAACTTTTATAGTTGTACCTATCAACTTGAACACTGATCTTTTGTGTCATAAACAATCTTAGCAGTAAAAGTTAATTGCTATTATTTTCAGTTCACTGTTAAATTACTCTCTTTTTTTCAACTTTATTCACTTCCATCATAAATTTGCCATTTAAAAACAATAATAAGTACACGATAATATTTTTTTTGTTTGTAGGAATCCCTAGTTATTATTATTTAGTGTGAAGTTCAATTTGATGTGTAGATTTGTTTAACTATCAAAATATTTCATTGATTTTCCGATAAATTCAGCTCAAATGATACATTTTTTTTAATAAATTTGAATATACGGAGATTTCGATTTAAGTAGGATTAAATTTTCACTAGTCTCTTTTCTTTATTCTTCACTCTAACGATTTTATTATAATATATATAATTTTAATTAATATATATTCTTTATAATCTTAATTAAAAGTTCAATGGATCTACCTTAATTAGTTCAAAGTTTTCTTAATTTATATATATATATATATATATATATATATATATATATATATATATAGACTATTTAAAACAAGCCACGCTATTCAATTAAATATTTATTTATTCTTACATGTATGGAACATGTTAGCTTGTCTTGACTATTACGTCTGTTCAAGATGAAAATTATTGCTTTGATATTAATGCTCACTGAAAAAAAAAAAATCATGTTTTATTCGAAAAATAATTATACTTTTATAATATGCTGAATTTAAATACATTGCTATAAATTGAAATAAAATATTTACTTCTTTACTTTCGTAAAAGTAATACGTAATAAAATTGTAATACAACCAATTATTTGATCAAATGCAATTTAGCATTCAAGATGAAAATGACCCAAATTAACTTTCAAATAGTCAAATTGAACTTAAAAAGCATCTTAAAAAGATGACAATTGAGAATTGAGAGTATGACTATCACACTATAGAAAGTTCACACCCCAAAACTCCAATTTTATACTCATTCATAGTCATAAAATTTGAAGAAGAAGAAGCTGTAAATTTGAAAGCCAACATGGGAGAAAAATGATAAAAATGAGAGGAAGAAAAAAGAAAATGAGAGATAAATGCTGAAAAAAAAATGTAAGGAGACTATTGAAAAGAGGAAGAGGAGAAGGGAATGAAGAAGATAAATGACTAATAATAAAAATAGGATAATTTTCTTTTGGGGGAGGTGTTTCTATATAAAGTATATGTACATAGATTTTATAGGTTTTAACTTTCTAAAAATATAGGATATAATATCAAGACTATATATATATATATATAAGAATTGAAGAGAAAACATATGCCCACCCTTAATTCAACATCAAACTGCCATTGTGCACATATATAACAACCAAAATAATGTAAAAAAAAAATCATAAAGTCATTCTTAAGTTTATTCAAAATTTATATATTATTAAAAATATAATTCAATATAAATTTTAAAACAATTTTAAAATTTTGTATCAACAAAAAAAAAAAACTCAGATAGTGTATCATTGTAGCATTTAATTACATAGTAAATTACATTATTTTTAATATTAAAATTTCTATTTTTAAGTTTTGCAAAATTATGAATTTAATATTTGCTGTAGAAATTTCTATTTCGATTTTACTTTAGGTATTTTTTGTCCAAAACGCAAAATTGTAATTTTATAACAATGTACAATCGTGAATATGTAATTCTAATATGAAAGTATACTTTTATTTTTGATATAACAGCTATAGTGAAATATTGATATTTCTTTCACACAAATATTTATTATGTAAAAAACCAATTTTACTGACAACAATTAGTTTACAAAAACGTTAAGTGTAATATTCATAAAAAAATTTAACATTAAACAAAAATAATCCTTATTAAGCCAAGTGCAAGTCAATAATCATTTTTTATTATCTTTAAATTTTTAAGAAATTACTTTTAAAAAAAACTAAAATAATTATTTTCCCTTATGCGAAATGGCTGCTTAGTCTATCATTAACATCCCAGTTTGAAATTTCAAATGTTATTGAAGCGAAACGTGATCTTAATTAGGAGTGAGCATGAGCTGGATTTTTAGGTGATTTGAGATTTGGCTCGGTTTTACACCGGATAACTTTTTTTGGACCCTAGATTCAGCCAACCTAGTTAGACTCGAGTAGTGACTTGGGGGGACGGGGTTTGTGCTGGGTTAGTTTTTTTTTTTTTTTAATATGAATTATTTTGTGAAAATATTTTTTTAAAAACAAAAAATGAAACAAAATAAGATTTGAAAGGAAATAAAATATAGTTAAAAAAATTTAAGATTCGGAACAAAAAATAATAAAAAGTTGAAAAGAATTGGTATTTTAAAATTTATTTTCAATCAAATTAAAAATATATTATAAAAATTAAAAATAAATAGTGGGCTGGGGTGAGCCGAGTCTTATATCATCCCCAGGACTAGCTCTAACCCAGTAAAATTTGTAAATTTTTTTATTAGGCTTGATTATAACCCACTCCAATATAATTAGATTGGACCGGGTTCACCGAGTTTACCAAGCCAATGATCACCCCTAATCCTAATTAAGGGTCACTAAAATTTTAAAAATTAAATGACAACCCAACCACATAACATTGATAATATTGTATTACAATAATAATACAATAATTTATATTAAATTCCAAAAAAAATTAGCAACTTGCAAAATGTCACACTTTTGAATTATACCTAATTATAACTTAAAAAATCTGCCAAATTCGATAAGTTCAGCTTGAAAAAAAAAAAAAAGCCCCAACAAAAATGCCTGATTTAAAAAACGAGCTAAATTTTAGCTTTTTTCTAAAGTTTGACTTAAACCAAAAGAAATCGAATAAATACTTTTTTAATCAGTAAAAACTTATTATATAAAAAAAAATTAATACAACGTAACTTTTTGATAAAGAAATAAAATTTAATACCTATTATTTAAATAATTTATGTAAATACAACAACTAATTTATACTTACAATTTTTTTATATATAATCTTACATATAATAGTAATAATTATTTAATACAAATATTAAGTACTAAATTAATTTGATTTTTCTTTGGATTGACTTGACAAAAAAATATGAATAAATGTTTAAACCAAAAAAATTGATTAAAATACGAGTTCAAACTTTTTAACCCTCAAATTTAAGCTCAATTTTTAAAAGTCTAACTCAAATAATTACATATATTTTGAATCAATCCCTACCTTTCATACTCGATAAAAACAAAGAAAAACAAAATCAATCCCTACCTTTCATACCCGAGAAAAACCAAAAAAAAACAAAAAACAAAATCAATCCCTACCTGTCCACACCAACTCTTAAAGGTAACGTCTCATAAATATTCTGATAGAATAGATCAATAATAATAATCAAATCAATCCAACAATACTAAAAGCTCTGTTAATTTTATAAGCTTTCAGTTCCCAACTATATAGACACCCCACAAATGGATATGTGAACGTAACATACATCCTTTTATTCGGCAGAGCCAATGCATTCATGAAGCATTCACACTAGTAGTTTCCCAACTATATTTACATCCCAATACAAGTAAGAAATTAATTATTTGATCTTTATATATTTTATTATATTTTATTACGTAATTTAAAATTGTTTAGATTCTTTTTATATTTTATGAAAATTTAGAATTTCATAATTAATAGATAAAATTTCTTGTACACTAACAATTAGGTAGAACAAAATTTTGCCATATTTTATTACCATATAAATTTGTTAATTACTAAATGTTAAGGTATTTTGAATCTATATGTTAATTTGTATAATTTTTTTTATTTTGAATATTAATAAAAAATAATATTATTAAAATTATATAATTACATTTTAATTGAATGTTTTAATGTACTAAAAATTTTAAAAATGCTTTTTGAAATGAAGAGTATTTATTATTAACAACAATCCTTACTTTTCAAATAAAACTTTATAAACATGAATAACAATCATACCAACTTATTTTCAGCCCAAATCAAATTTATTGACCACGTCGATTCAAAATTAAATATACTTAAACTTTTAATTCCATCTCACCCAGAGACACACTAACAAATGAGTGAGATGGAACAATGGCAAATTGGAGCCACACACTCAACTCATGGTATGAGAATGACATGTGGCACTCAGATTCACTGACTCGAGAAAATAGAAAATAAAAGAAAATAGTTCCTCATACGTTCATACTACTTAGCAGTCATTTTTTATTTAAACGAAAAATATTAATTAATTCTAATACATTTATATTAATTATGATACATTTATATGATACATGATATAATATATTAATTCTAAATAAATCATTAAAAAAAAGTAGGAGTTAAATATTTTTTTTCACACTACATGTAACCCATAGCTGCCCTTCATCTGCTTGTTAATATATGTCATTGCTCATTCATGGGTAGAATATTTTTAAATGTATAGTCTTTTAAAAATTATAATATTAATTTGATTCTCAATTTCTCAATTTAATCTTTTGTAGAATTACCTTGTTGATTTTATCCTTCATATACAAGAGTTTTTTTTTTTTTTAATTTAGTCTTATGCTAGTAAATTTTAATTACTAACATCCTTATGTCAATCTACTTTTAATAAAACTAAATCAATTTCTCAATTTGATAGTGAAAAAGCGATAACTCACTAAAAAATATGGGTACTTAAATCGCCTCTTATAGAATACTTTCTCAAATTGTTTCGTTATCTACAGATATTTTTAATTTGGCATTTCAAAAATTATTTTTTTTATTAATCACGTTAGCGTGACAATATATATTTTTTACTGAATCAAACGGTCAATTTATTAATAGTGAATAAGTAATAAATTATTAAAAAAATTTACATTTCATTAATTAATTTATTTCATTTACAATAGATTGGTAGAAGGATATCTTTTATAATATTTTATTTGTGAGATATTAAATTAAAAAATTCCTTAATAATACAACTGAGAAGTTAATTCTATGAGATACGAGATTGAAAATATCACATTTTTAGGAGACTAAATTTTTAAAGAATGATTTTGTAAGAGATTAAATTAAACAATATATTTAAAATATGATTTCAGTAAAAAAAATTACGTGTAAATTAAAATACTATAGATGGATTATATATGATGCGATAAAGCTTGAGAATAGTGATTAATAATCTATCTATCTATTATTAAAGTGAAACAAGTTATCTATATAGTCTGACTTTGGTTTAGCTTTAATAGTGCTATTGTTTACTAAACAAACTTTTGCAGTGTCATTAGTTTATACTTTAAACTTTAAAAGTCTCTCTGACATTATTGAAGACAAAACACTTTTTGTTCTTTTTCCATTATGACAGAATATCCTTTAAAGAACTAAAATGGAATGTTTAAATTTCATAAGATGAAACCGGGAATAAATTAAGTATATTCCGGAAAATTTGAATTTCTAGTCTCAGGTTTTAATTTTATCTCATAATTTTATTTAGTTTTAATTTGATATTAATTACACTTTATATTTTATTTTTGCCATTTAATTTTATTTGATTCTAATTTAATTCCTTTATTTTATCTTAAATTCTATTTTATTCCTTGATTTTAGTTGGTTCTAATTTAGTTTTTTAATGTTACTTTAAATTTTATTTTTGTCCCTTAATTTTATTTTGTTTCAATTTCTCTTTAATTTTTAAAAACTTTTCAAATGTTTTTTTGTTCCTTTAGCAGCATCAAATTGAAATGCCAAAATGAAAAAAAAAAATAAAAAAATATTAGAACGATTTGACTATTGAGTACCAATCAATTTAGTTTGTAGAAAGATAACACAAGAGTTTAACTTTAAAATAATAATAATAATTATTAGCGTCCATGGAGTTTTCACATGTAGATAAATGCGGAAGTAAAAAATGAATGGTTGAAAATTTATGAGTAGTTATTGAAAATTATGGCAAAATTAGAATACAATGAAATTGAAGGACAAAAAGTGAAATTTAAGAAAAACCAAATGAATTTAAGGGACAAAATTGAAATTTAAAGTACAATTATGGGACCAAGTTAAAATTAAATAAAGCTGATGGACCAAAAAAAATTTAAAATAAAATTAAAAGGCTAAATTAGAATTAAATAAAATTCAATAAAAAAATACAATTTTAAATAAAATTAAAAACTAAAAGTACATTTTTTCCGATATTTTTTGGCGGCACTAACTCATATTTATTATATCCTAACACCTTAATTATGAATTATAAGTATAATCAATGTTTAAGAACTAAAATTGTCAGGTACCAAACATAACCTAACCATCAAATTACATGTATTATACTAATTAAATCCATCATGCATGAATTAATCACAGTCATATCTACCTTTATATGAATCAAACATTCTCAGCAAAACATTTCAGGTCTATACACCGACATTCAAGTTAGACATCCAGAAAAATTTAAACTACTATTTAAATGAAACTAAACAATAAAGGACCATTAAAATCTAACCTATGGATAGGACATGAAATATTGCTAACCAGAGTAATCACACAGTTATGGAACCTGTCAACCAATAAGATAATTGAAACTTCAAATTGTATTTAAAAATAAAGTAACAGTTATATACATTTTTATAGCACTGCACATTCAGAAGCGTACCAAGCTGTCACAGCAATCAATATTCAACATTGCAATAAATGTTTTAGCCCAAGTTATGTGGTAGAGAGGATGGCTCAAGATTGAGCAATCCCAGTATTATTAATTTTTATCTTTTGCCTGCAAAAAATGATGAAAACTCTCCCAAATAAATGCAGTACATCTCCCCTTCCCCTCCCTAGTTAGCTATAACAAAAACAAAAAATATTAATAGATCGCGAATTATTAAAAAAATAATTTTATTAAATTAATTATCACGTAAATATATTAAAATTAAATAATATTTTGTATACAAATAATTTTTATAATAATATTTTTATGTATATTAAATTTCTCTCTCTCTGATCCTCTCCCTCTTTTTGACCAAAATGGACAGAGAAGAATTTGAATATGGATTGGCCAAAGCGCACAGCTCAGTGGAATCCGTCGTGAGAGATATACACTGAACATTCCGTACTTACAGTAATAATATCTCTGATAAAGTCATCAATACAGTTTCACTTTTCTGGTACACCAATCCAATAATGTATGATAGCTCCCATCTGATGTGTCTTTTTTGTATAAAAATTTATTAGTTAAATAAATCATTTTTCTACTTAGAGTTATTTATTACTTATTAAAATTTGATTTAAAAATTATTTGAATAAACATGAGAAGTTTTATTATTAAGCTACTGCTATTATGTTTAAGTAAATATTGAAGTGTTGAGTAGTTATCTATTGCCATTTTCTAGAGTTGAATTTATAGCTACTATTTTTGGAATCAGCCAAAGTTGAGTAGTTAAACAATGAATGCTTTAATTCTAAATGAAGTGTATTTTAATTAGAAAATGCATACAAACAAAAATCGAACCTAACACGATTAAACTCATTCATTTTGATTTCATTACCATTAGGGATTTTTAGGCACAAATCTAAATCATTATATATATAGATATATATATATATATATATATATTAATTTTCTTTTATTTCAGAATACTTTCCAAAATAATTCTTAATCTATCCACACATTTATAGTTTTTTTTTATTCTACCAATAAAACTTTAAAACATAGGGCTACACGCCCCCGAAATTTAAAATTGGATGCGTGCAGCCCCCATCTAATTAATCTGGAGGGGCGTTCCCATTCTTTCCCCACTTTTATTTTAAATTTTATATTAACAAGTGTTTTTAAATTTTGAATTATAATATAATTTTAAATAAAAATAGTAATATATGTTTATTGATTTAGAATTATATTATATTGCTTTAAAAGAATTTAGTTCTTTATTATTAAAATGATGTTTTGTTTAATAAAATTTTAAATTTAATATTAATAATAAATAAACTTAAAAAGTTACACTTTTTGGCAGACTTTATTTGTATAATTTTATAAATACTTTTTAATTTAAAGTGTAACAGAAGATATTAGTATTACTAATTAATTTATGAAAAAATTTACAGGCCTTGACTAACTCAAATAGCATAGACAGATAATTAATTGTAATTTAAGTAATATTAATAATAAAATTTCATTAATAAAAGTAATATTAACACAAATTTTTGTTCAATAAAAATTTAGAATTAATATTAATAATAAAAATACTTAAGATTTATATTTTTTTGGCAGACTTCATTTGTGGAGTTTTATTAGTACTATTTTTAATTTGAAGTGCAATAGAAGACATTAGTTTCATTAATTAATTTATGAAAAAATTTATTACAAAATTTTATAGGTCTTGATTAACTAAAACAATATAGACAGATAATTAATTGCAATTTAATTTGATTCATATTTTATTTCAAAGTAACTCTGTATTTACACTTCAGTAACAAATAATTTAGATACAGAGTTATTGCTTATACAAGATTTCGAAATTCAGATTTAAATTCTTCTAATTAAATGATAATTTAATTTTCGAGTTTATTAAAATGAGTTTAAAACTAACAATCATTTATAGAAAAGTACTTTTAAATTGATGTCAAGCATTAACCCAAATTTCATTTTTATTAAAAACGTTTGTTTTAGTAGCATCACTTAAAACAATAAAAGGAGTAATTATACTTTTTGTAAAATTTTATTGAGCAAAATTTTATTCTAATAATAATAATTTAAAAAAATGAAGTTTTTCAAATAAATATAATATAATTCTAAATTTATAAATGTATTTTAATTTTTTATTTAAAAATTGTAAATGTATTTTAATATAAAATTACCAAAAAAAAAAAGTAGGAGTAGGTGGGGGCGCCCCCCATCTTAATTTGATGGGGGCATGCCCCCATTTCAGATGGGGGATTCACACCCGCATTTCGAATTTGGGGGTCTCTAGCCTCATATTTTTTATGTAAAAATTTATTAGTTAATTTGTTTTTAAATTTAAGTGCATACTGAAGTTCATCCACTAAGCTTCTCTTTAATATTTTCTAATGTTGAGTAGTATCTATTGTCAATTTTTAGAGTTCAGATAGCTACTATTTTTGAATCAGGTAATGTTGAGTCGTTAAACAATTACCATAATTCTAAATGAACTCTGTTCTAATTAGAAAATGCTTATAAACAAAAATCATAGCTAAGACGTTTAAACTCATTCATTTTGTTATTCATTACCAATGGGGATTTTTAGGCACAGTGAATCTAAATCACCTCTACGGACCATATATATACCTATATATTTTCTTTTATTTCAGAGTTATTTCCAAAATAATTAAATTTAAGTCGATACTATATATATACATTAGGTCGCCAAATAGCTAACCACCAAATCATAATGCATATTCAATACATATATGACAACCATTATATATATACAAGTCATTATTTTAATTTGACAAAATAAGTAAAATCTTCTTTTGGTCCCTCACTTGTAGGATATTTTTTTAAGTTAATCCCTTATAAAATTTGTTTTTCATTTTAACCCTCACAAGTAAGATATTATTTTAATTTAGTCCTTCATAGAATTTCTTTTCAATTTAGTCTTCATATGAATATTTTTTAATTTCTTCCTTAAAATATAACATCATTATTAATTATTTTCTTTTATATTTTTTTATAGTTTGAATTTTATTTAGGCCAAATGAATAAAATTTCTTTCGGTCTCTCACTAATAGATTATTTATTAATTTGATTTCTTATAAAATTATTTTTCATTTTGGTCCCTCAAATAAAATACTTATCAATTGAGTTACTCATAGAATTTGTTTATCAATTTAATTCCTTACATATAAATTTTTTTTAATTTATTAATAAAATTAAATTCTTACGATTTTACGTTATAAATCTACACCCCTCATAAGTGTACTTAAAATCACGAATTTAACCACCTCTAAAGTACTTTTTGTTTGAACCAAGTGTTTCTCCATCGTAATTATAATGAGCATTCGTCTTCGACCACCTAATGTATTTAAAGTTATATAATTCTGTGGTGAACTAGACCAGTCTCTTTCGCTGTCGAACCCCATCATTTCCTTATAAAAAGTATTGGTCCATTACTTACTTTGATCAACCTGCATTCTTCTCTTTCGCAACTACAATAATGGAGTTAGTAGACGTTCTACTTCTCTGCTTAGCCTTCCTCTTCCTCCGTTTCTGGTGGCGCCGCTGGTCCACCACCGGCGGTGGCCCTAAGAACCTCCCACCGGGTCCACCAGGCTGGCCGCTGGTCGGAAACCTCTTCCAAGTCATCCTCCAGCGCCGTCACCTCATCTACGTGGTCCGCGATTTACGTAAAAAGTATGGTCCGATCTTCACCATGCAAATGGGCCAGCGCACGTTGATCATCGTCACCAGCGCCGACCTTATCCACGAAGCTCTCATACAGCGAGGCCCTCTCTTCGCGAGTCGACCCGCCGACTCGCCGATCCGACTCATCTTCAGCATGGGGAAATGCGCCATTAACTCAGCCGAGTATGGCCCTCTGTGGCGTACGCTGCGGCGGAACATGGTGTCGGAGATGATATCGCCGTTGAGGGTCAAGCAGTGTGCGTGGATAAGAAAATGGGCCATGGAGGCCCACATGAGGAGGATCGAAGTCGAGGCCCGTGAAAACGGGTTCGTTGAGGTCTTGAGCAACTGTAGGCTCACGATTTGTAGTATTCTCATATGCCTCTGCTTCGGAGCGAAAATCACAGAGAATCGCATCAAAAGAATAGAAAGCATTTTGAAAGACGTCATGATCATCACCCTCCCGAAGCTTCCGGACTTTTTGCCTGTTCTAACACCGCTATTTCGTGGTCATGTGAAAGAAGCGAAGATGTTAAGAAAATCGCAAGTGGAGCTTTTAGCGCCATTGATAAGAAGCAGAAAAGCTTACGTGCAGAGCAATGGACAAGTTAATGAGAATTCCGAGATGGTGAGTACGATCGGTGCTGCTTACCTGGACTCCCTATTCGAGTTGAATGTTCCCGGCCGGGGCAGGCTCGGGGAGGAGGAGCTGGTGACGTTGGTGTCGGAGGTGATCAGCGCCGGCACCGATACGAGCGCGACTGCGTTGGAGTGGGCTTTACTCCACTTGGTGATGGACCAGGGGATCCAGGAGAGGCTGTATAGGGAGATCGTGGACTGCGTGGGTAAAAACGGCGTCGTGTCAGAGAGTGACGTGGAGAAAATGCCGTATCTCGGCGCAGTGGTGAGGGAGACATTCCGGCGACACCCGCCGAGCCATTTCGTGTTGTCGCACGCAGCTACGACGGAGACGGAGCTCGGCGGGTACACTATACCGGCGGATGCCAGCGTGGAGTTTTACACGGCGTGGCTGACGGAGGATCCGAGTATGTGGGATAATCCGGATGAGTTCCGACCGGAGAGGTTCTTGACGGGCGACGGGGTGGACGTGGACGTGACGGGGACGAAAGGGGTGAGGATGATGCCGTTCGGAATCGGAAGGAGGATTTGTCCGGCGTGGACGCTAGGGACGTTGCATATAAATCTGTTGCTGGCGAGAATGGTGCATGCTTTCCAGTGGTTGCCGGCTCCGAATGCCCCACCTGACCCGACTGAAACATTCGCTTTCACGGTTGTGATGAAGAACCCTCTCAAGGCAGTTATGTTGCCTAGGTCAATTTAGGGATCGGTGAATTAAATTCTTGGTCAATTTGTGTTCTCTATAAAAGTTTAATCAAGCATATATTTAGACTTGATAATTAGCTTAAGTTGATTTAGAGGAGTTAGTTTAATTCACCAGAGGGTTGAAATATGGTTATGGCTAATTGACACACATTGAAAAGCAGCACAGAAGTAGCACCTTCACTGTTGGCAAGTTTGAAGGTTTGGTCTACTAGTTCATGAATTATTTGAGTGTGTACGAGGTGTTTCTGTAAGAGTGAAACTGATTAAATAATTAAATATATGCTATACTACATATCGTGCTGAAATTTTTAAGACAAGGCTTTCTTTCGTTTTTTCTTTTTTAACATTTTTACCGTAATTTATAGAGAGAATATATATTTTTTTCACTAATCACAAAATTATTATTTAAAATATTTAAAATAATTCTTAAAAAATATAATAGTTTGGTTTCTTAAATTTAGAGTTTAAAATTTAACAAAAGAATTAAATTTAATAATTTTTAAAAAGTGAAAACACATTTTTAAGATATTTTAAATATATTAATAACTGAGAAGCTAAAATAATAATTTTATAATAAATAAAAGATCAGCTAATATTTTAATTTATATATAATATCAAATAAGACGAATATTATATTTAAATTGTTTTGGCTAATGATTATATTTAAATATTAAAACATACTTTTTTACTAAAAAGGTCACCATATACATTGTAGGCATGTGCACGATCATTTTCAGCACCCCACCAACACATTTGGCAAACTCTACACCCCAGCTAACAAAATACTATTATATGTTTTGAAATATATATTATGTGGTGCTAAGCTGTTATTGAATTAATATAAACATAAATTATGATATAAGAAAAAATAAGTTAAATATATGTTTCTTGAGGTACCATTTTATGACCAATATATAAAGCTACGAGTTTAATAAGTAACAAATATTATAAACGTGACCAATTAAAAAATTTTGTACGAGGTAATCCCATGAAACTCGCCATTATTCGAAGTTGAGATAGCGACTTGAAAGGTTCTACTGCGCAATTTATCCTGAATTATTTTGGTTCGATCTTTCGGAAACTTTCATATAGGAAAGGCCAAATACGGAGAAGCACCTGCAGGTGTATTAATCCGAATCTTTTTAAGAATACAAAATCAGGTTCAGTCATAATAAATTACTAGATAAAAATTTAATAATTTAAATTTATAAATAAAAAATATAACTATAAATAATTATGTTAATTTAATATAAATTTAAATTATTAAATGTCTATCAAATAATCTACTATAATTAAATATAATCACGTATTCTAGTCTGCAGCCAGGGACCCAAGCTGGGGCATGCAAATTCAGTGACCATCCATGGAACCAGGACACCTTAGATTGCAGGGCATACGGTATAGGTTACTTTCAATAGTCGAAATTACATTTATGACCATAAATTTGGAATATTTATTATGAAAATTTTCAATTTTTAATTTTTTTAATTTTGAAATCAAATTTTATTTGCTTTGATTGACTCTAGCGTAAGATCCTTAGACTAATGGTTAGATACATGGTGAAAGATTTTAAGTCATAGTCTTTCGGACTTTAGAGTATATAAAATTTAATCATGGGATGCTTGAAAATAAGTTTAAAATTTAATGTTATTAATGGTAAATATATTAAACTTATAGTCATTAAATGTAATTTTATCCTTTCTATAGGTAGGACTTAGCTTATGTTTAGTTGTTTAGAAGATAATGGAATAAAATGATTAATCATGTAGTAGAGTGAAATGGAAAGTCATAATCATTCAATTATTTATGATTGTTTTACACTTCAAATTGATGAAATTGAACGACTTAATTTTTATTTTTTAATATTATTCTTATAACATAAAGTTGAGTTAGTTGTATTTGTTTTTTTTCTTTAATTAGTGAAGGTAATCAAGTTTTGAAAGCTCTGAAAACAAATATGCACTACAGGTGGCTTGGTATATTATTATAATTTTGTAACTTTAAAAATAAAGAAAATGTAGTGAAATATATCCAATATATTTTCAGTACAGTATTAATTAGTTGACACTACTATCATAATATAGTTGTTCATAAATTTAAATATTCTTATTCAATGAATAATATATATTTTATATGACAAACAAAATGTTTCATAATGATATCAATCCATGAATTATATAGGATCATTTTTATTTAAATTAACGAAGGAAAATAAACATGTGAATATTCAATACCAAAATAAAAATATGTACGGCAGTGATAGCAATAACAAAAGGCAGACAAGGGGGGATGAGTAGCAATAAAGTGATTGTACGATGAATGACAACGTCCTAATTTTAAATTATGATATAATAATTATTAAATATTATGAAACATATAATATCTTTATATTTTTTCTATAAGTTTACTATCATAATTATATATTAATTACTCAATAAAATAAAAAAAATAATATTTAAAAAATATTAATTATTAAATAAGTTAATATTTAAAATTATTACATGATAATTAAAATATGTAATATTCTCAAATTCATATATAATATCATCACCAATGACAATTAATACATGGAGAAAAAAATAGCAACAATACATGAACTGGGTTGTTGGACGTGAAATAATTGCCCACTTGCTAGAGTAAAGGGGTAGTTTAAACCTTAAAGGTGAATTAATATCAGAACACCCTAGCATGGAGCTAGCATTTCAATATTATTCATTTACAATATAATATTATTGTGCACTCTTTAATTTACACATCTTTTCCATTTGACCGAAGAGTCACCATTCCAATCAAGGACATAAGATCTAGAAGAAGTTATTGTTAACTTAATATAATAAATGACCAAAATCTTTTGTTATTATAAAAATATTAATTTGATTCTTAATTTAAATTTTTAAGTTTGTTAAATGGATTACATTTAATAATATTATAAAAAGTGATAAATTAAGTGTGATATTTTTTTATGAGTAAATATTATTTACATATTTTGATAAATAAAAAACATAAAAAAATAATTTTTTTGATAAGTAAGGATTAAAAAAATATTTTTTTTTAATAAAAATTAGTAAAACTACATTGATAGGCATAACCAGACACGAATTAATAAGTTCAGTAGTTGATGGGATATTTTACTTGCCTCGCTTAATTCGTTAGATATAACTAGAAACAGGTAAATGCTTAAAAATGTTTAATTACACTTGCAGTCCTTATAATTTTGTTAAAAGTTTAATTTAGTGTCTTAGTTGATAATTAAATAATTTTGTCCTCTTATTATTTTGTAGGTCTAATTTTGCCCCCGTGTTTCACAGTTCAAATAAAAAGTATTATCAAATTGAATAATATATTGATTTGGATGTCAAGTACTACGATTGTGTTATATAATCGTATCAAGTAAACAAATATTTTTTAAATCGAAATGTTAACTTAGTTTTGTATAGATTACAAGTAGAAGGGTAAAATTAGAATTTTAAACTATAATTATATAAATAAAATTTTTATAAAATTAGAAGGACCAAAGGTGAATTTAAACCTAAAAAAAGGAATATGCTAATAATAGGGGTTTTTACTTGATAATATTGTAAAGTGTAGCTACAAAATGAACCTTATTTTGAAATAGTTAATAAAATATATATCATAGTGTGAAAGATAGCAATTTAAAAATGTGCTAATATATATATATATGCTCACTTAATCTACCAAAAATTTTAATACTTATTTTATAAATTATATACTTAAAAAATAAAAGTACTATGAATATGGTTTTACTCAGTAATATTCTAAAATGTATTTCACTCTTAATGACAAATAAACATGACCTAATATGAATGTCATTTGAGACAACAATAAAATTGATATTACAATGAGCCATAGTATAAGATATGGATGTAAAAGAGGCGCGAGAACAATTTTGTTTTTTTAGTTTTAAAATTTTAATTTATATTTTTTTATTTAATTCTTTAATTTATAAGAATTTTCCTTCCTTATATTATAAGAATTTATTGTTTTGGTTCAAATATTTAATTTAAAAATTAATTAAATCCTATATATGTTTCTGCATCGTTTTTTATTAAAACGATGGTGTCCCCAAACATGTAGCATACATCAGTGCAGATAATCAGCTACTTTCACACACAAAAAAAGAAAACATTAGTACTATCAAATTTAAATGCAAAGGATAATACCTATTGTAATAAAGGACGCTGAAAGTCTTGGTCTCAATTCTCAAATAATTGTAACTTTTTCTATTAAGTTGAAACAATACTCCAGAAGGAGATTTTTCTCTGTACACTTAATGAAGTAAGAATTTAAATTTAAATTAAATTATTCATTGTAAATTACTCTGATATATACAACATTGAATGGTTTTGATGGGTCTTCTGGTATTGAAGATTTTAGATGGCAATTGTGAGAGTAGGTGGGTCAGTTATGATAAGAATTTAATGGCTCAGTTACATGTGCATGCTTAATAATATTCACGTGAAGTCATTTATCCGTATTATTACATATATATGACCTTGTGATTTTTATTTTGTTTTTATTTTTCAGACTTCAAAAGTAATATAAAAATATTATAAAAAATGAATTAAAATATATGTGCAACACATTGAAAAATTATTTAAATTTTCACTATTTTTATTAATTTTAAACTTTAAAAATATAGTAATATAATATTATTTAAAGTCTTTCTAAATTATTAAAATAATGGATGCATATGAACCAGAAAAGTATTGAATGACTATTTTATTTTTATATTTTATGACAATTTAATTTTTTTATAAATTATTTATTTAAATTAGTCTTTCATTAATTTTTAATTAATAAATGGGCTAGACAAATGAGAGAGTAATTTTATATAAATAATAATTTTAAAAAATTAATTTGACATGAATAATCTATAAATAATCAAATTATTACAAAAGGTGAAAGTATGGACTAATTCAATACTTTTTTTATTTATTATTCCAAATCACCGCACTGCAAAACAATATCTCATGAGATTTTAGTATTCTTTTTTATGCCATTTTGGGCAAATTATATATATATATATGTGTGTGTGTGTGTGTGTGTGTGTGTGTGTATTGGAAGGTTTTTATTTTTTTTCATCTCTCGAGATTTTTTAATATTTTCTCTCCTATGTTGTTCTTGATTTTGTGCATAGCACGATGAGAAGACAGTGTATTTGGGCTTTAGGCCATAACTTAAAAAGACCTCCAATTGGGCTTTCTACAATGCCAGGCCTCCTCAACTTTTATTTTAGTCGAGTATCTGGGCTCCCATAGGTCCATTACCCAATGGGCCTATCTAACCATAGGGCTCAATATTGTTCTCTCTCTCCGGTGGTGCATAATTGCCACGTCATGATACAGTAAGGGCATCGGCCAACCGAGTGGGAAGACAAGACAAGGAGAGAGAAGAAAGTGGAAATCTAAAGTCACATGCCATGTCTTGTTTTGTTTACGTCAATTATTGAAAGTTGTAAGACCAGGATTTGTCACCATCCCAATTCCGAATCCATGCAATATCTTCAAGATCTTCCACTTTGCGTCTTATTCACAACTTTTGGATACCGTAGCCTTGCCTAACCAGCCTTCCCTAAAGTTCTTGCTTACCTAAATTCGGGTTTTGATGTTCTCAATTTTCTTTTCTAGAAACTCAATACAATGCTTGTTATTTTCCACACATACTATGATCCATACTATTCAAAGTCAATATTTGAGAGAGTATAATTTCGTTGTATTTTTTGAGTTTTGTAAATTTAATTTTAATCAAAAGTCATTTTACATGAAAAATGGATTTTCAACCATTCCTCAGAAGAATTGCTAGTGGTTAGGTTGTGCATTCCCTTAATTGTAAATTGTTAAATAAAAAAGTATTGGAATATACATGGTTAAATTTAAACTTTTTTATTATGCGCAATCTTCAACTTTAATCTAAATTGTCAAATCACACATTTCTTTTAATATTAATCGTTAGATTCATATATTTTTTAATAAAATATAAATTGATTTAGATTACTGTTGTTTATATTTACAAATTTTGATATGAGGTGAGTTTTGTCGTTAATATAATGTTAGAATAATTTTAATATTTTATGGATTAACATTAATTATTTTATTAGATTAATATCATGTTATTACTGATTAGACAATTGGTGTTATAATTTGTAAACTATATAATTAGTGATGAGTTCAATTATTTACAAGCCCATTGGACATAAACCCAACACACAACCCAAGAACATTAGTAATCATCTAGTCATAATGCTAATTTGAGATTGTTACCCAAAGATATTTAATGGATTTTTTTTTCTGATTAATTAAATAACAAATCATTTTAAAGATTCTGAAGGATTTTATATTAATAATATTGATTAATTATATTATTAAAATAAAACTCTATAAATAGTACATTGAAGCCTTAATTTTACACACACAAAATTACAATAATTTTTTCTAACCATTAAACACTTAGAGACACTATTGGGAATTAGGGGTTGAAATATTCTGACTCAACCAGCACACACCATAATTATGTTGTCTTCATCAGGTCAAATTTTGACAACTATTCTCCCTATATATTTTCTGTTCATGTATTATATTATATGATTGAATAATTACATGATCTAATTATGTTATCATATCACTCATTCGATATATAAGCAAATTATTTTTGTTTTTGTATAATAATAAAGTTTGGAGGAAATTTGTAATTAAAAATAATAATGACAAACTAAATGAAATTATCTGTAAGACAAATTTTTATTTTGTATACAAATTTACGTTCAACCATTCAAACCGTTGGACAAAAAAAACCCTTCACTCCCCAGACCACATACACTTTTAATTTCTTTTTTTCCCCCTTCTACACAATGCAATTATCATTTATCTAACTCCATTTTCATACATTAATTCCTAATTACACAATGCTCAGAACAACTTTCAAAATTTTCTATTATAATAATTTATTTGGTTGATCTAATTTATATAAATAATGTATAAATTTGATTATGCGTGGGTTTTTAATTTAATTTTTGTTAATATCTAAATAAAGTGAGCCTAAGATGTAATGAATGTATATAATTTGAAGTCTAAAACTCGATTGATGATTGAATATCTAACAACGTACAAGTACTTTTCTATACAATTTTTTTTTGTTACCTCTAAACCCAATTTCTTATTTTATTTCCCATAGCTATTAATGCACCAGTATAGTTATTGAGTGAATTACAATAATTTCTTTTGAAATTTAGTTAAATTGTTTTTGATATTTTTTGTTTAAAAAATTACACAAGACACTCCTGATTAATATATATTATAAAAATATCATTTCTAATTTACTTTTATCATGACAATAAATTAGAGAGAGGTAGAGTGAAACTTTTAAATAATAAAAAAAGTTTCATCTATAATTGAACCCAACTTAAAAAAATATGATTATTGTGATTTACTTCTAATTTATTTCTTCAATTTAAATGATACTTCATTTACATTTTTCAAATGGATAAATATATAAAATTACTCTTCCTAAAATTAGAGGATGTACAATAGTGAATATAAATATAAAGTGATAACTTTTGGGCTTGGATAAGTGGTATTAGGCCGTACGAGAAGGATTAAGTGTCATTATCTTATTCCCTAGAGTGAGACCGACATAGGATGCTAGGAAAATTTTTGAACTTGCAAGCTTACACTAGATGAAAATTCAATACCATACTAATATTTATGCAAATTTTGCCATATTCAAAATAATGTTGCTTTTATATATAAAGATACGTAGTTTATACAAAACAAAGGGTTATGTAAAAATTTCGGTAGAATCTCCCCAGTAAATAAGGCATCCAAAAATTTCTACAATATTTTGTTAGACAACAATTATACATAAGAGAGTTTAGCTCTCACTAGAAATAACCAGTACAAAATATATCCAATATAACAATGGGAAAAATTTAGTTGTGGTCACTATACAATCTTAAAATGAACAAAATGATGGCTATCTACATTATTCATATACATCTAAAAAAAAAGAGTCATATACATCAAAATAGTATAAACTAAATTCCACAATTCCCAAGCGAGCTCACTAAAGGAATTCTCATCACTCATTTGCTCCTTCTGGGAATTCACCTGCTTCCCTATTTGAAACAAATTTTTCAGTAGATAACACCCTAAAATCAATAATATATATATATATATATATATATAAAATTTGTAATCAGACGTGATCAAGATTTGTATAAAATGAGATAACATTTAAATTACAAATAAACGTTATCGGTTAGTTAATACACATTGCAAAATATTAAATTTAAAATGCCTTACACAAGAAAATCATAAGTTTCTAAATATCACTTAAGGGGAAATACTACTATGGACTAATCCGGTGTGGCACACAGCCACAAGGGTAAATCACAATAAGTGATGACACACAATCCTCGATAGCAAATATCCAATATGCGTGAGGTCATAACTCACGAAAGTTAATCATTCATCGGTCCACATGTGATAGCTATCATACAAGGCTAGCACCTTCATTAACCTTACTAGCTGTGCACTAAGGGCTAATAGTATTGCTGTTTGCAGCCAGTTTCCTAACTAGTCCTTCCAGAGGTAGAGGAAATACAACAAGCATGCATAGGAAAATATAACAAGTATGCATGAAATCAATTTGGGTTACAATATTAGTTTATCCGGCGGTTATTCATAACCATATGCATAATAATTCTCAAAAGTTGTTTTCAAAACATACATGATGTAATCTAAACATGTCAAGAAATTTCACCTACTCATAATTACAATTCTGATAAAATAAAGTCATGACAAATCAAAATGGTGATTGTAAAACATTTCCAAATAATGAAAAGTGAAATATATAACAAAAAGTGTTGGGGAGTGTTATTTGTGTACCTGAGCGTCGTTAATTACACATGACCAAATGCCCTCCCTTAGGTGACCACCTCACCCTTAAGAACTATATATGCTAACCGAAAAGAAAGGAATTATTCCTCTTCTTCTTCTCTTAACCAATTGTGACATTAAGCATAAACTATAAGAAATCACCTTCTAACATGTGATTGAATACTAAAGAGCCCTTATACTCTTAAGAGGCTTATCACAATAGGAAACCAAGTTTTAATCACATCACCCAACTAGAAATTCCCTCTTAGACATATTATCAAGCAATAATTAATTTACCAATTCTCATTCATTGTCTTTCTATAACTCCTATAATTAGATTTTCCAGCTTACTTAGACTATAGGTCATTTTTACACATCCTTAATCTCTGTAGAGTATTTCCATACTTGCAAAAATTCAAAAAAGAAAAAATGAATTAATTCCAAATCATAATTCCTAACCAGTCAAAAACTTCTAAATATCCCAAATGTTGTATTGAAGCTACTAATTACACCTTAAGTCTTAAAAATTTTAATTTGGTCCCTTAAGAATCTTAATTCTTGGCCAAATTTGGGGTTTTCATCCTAAGTTCAAATTCCATGCAATTGGCAGCAGATTATGGTCGGAATTGATTAGAAATTCATAATGCATAACAGAATTCGACATAAAACTCACCAAATCCGAGCAAAAATGCTTGAGAAAATTTAGTTCAGTGTCCCTACGTAACTTGTCGAAAAATCTGCAAAAACCACCATTGATGAAGCTCAGAATTATGAGGGAAATGTTGGTAAGGAGGTGAAGAAAAAAACCCATACACTAAACAACATAGAAGATGCTTACCGGAGCTCCGATTGGCTCCGTGATCCTCGGCTCCTTCGTGATGGAAAACCTCATTTTCTTGCCAGAAATGGCGACTTCCGACTTGGTGGCAATGGCAGCTCCAACGATTGCTAAAAAGTAAAACACTCCTCTGCTGCTTCTGTTCAAAAGTGTTAGGGAATAAGAGATAAATGACCAGGGACATTTTCAGAGGGGGACACATGTTAGCACCTAAAAAAACAAAAGAGATTAGGAAAGTCAGGTTCGAACTCTTGGCCTCTTAAATATGCACATGAAGCTTGATCACTGAGCTAGACTCAATCTCAAAGTATATTTTCACTAAATAAAATATTATGCCTTAGTCAAATTTCTTGCAAAAATTTTCTCTTCTTATTTTTCATTAACTGTTTTATCAATTGTAATTTATCTCATTAATCTCTATTTATTAGGTCATTACATTAAGATTATTGATAATTTTTTCTCTTGCACTAATTGGAGTTTCTATTTAATAATTTTTTTGGGGTATGAGTCGAAATTAACATAAATTTTCTTTTGTAAATATGTCTATTGCATTTTATCTTGATTCTTAGGATAATTAACTGAAACTTCAATTTGTTCTATTGGGTCTTATGTTAAATTTTCTAAATTAATTTTAATATATAGTTGCAAGAGATCATATTTATGAGGTCTAAATAAAAATTATTATTTTGATGTTAATTTTCTCTTTATAAAATTTTCTATATCATTTAAAAAAGGTGATATGCCATAGCCTATTCTATAAATAAAAATATAAAATGATATAAATTGAAATTATAAATTTACTATTTTTACTTATATTCTAGTGATAAATAATAACATTATGGTACAACATATAATTCAAGATTCAATATAGTTGATACTTAACAAATCTTTTTTACAGAGATAAATTTATAAAAATAAATGTTCCTAAAAATGGGTTAGTGAGACACCCATATATTCTTGTTAACTGAAAAGAATGTAAAGAAAGATTGTCAAAAGTGATAGCTGACAAAGGATGCAACTTCTACATAGTTGATACATGAACCTAACATATTTTTTTTTTAAAAGATAAATTTATTAAATTAATCTTCCTAAAAAAGGTTTGTGAGACAAACATTTATCCTTGTTTGTTTGTTGAAAAGAATGTAAACAATAAGAAGAAAAATATATTTTTAGTTTTTCACTTATTATAAAATTACCATTTTGGTATTTTATTTATTATCCAATTGTCTTTTTAGTTCTTCAATTATTGGAAGATTCAAAATGGTTCATTGATCAATAAAAAATATCACACTTGATTATTTATTTTTTAAAAAGAAAATATCAAATTTAGTTTTATACCAAACTTCAAATTCTAAATTCAAAAGACTAAATTTAAATTTTTTAAAAGTAGGCTATTAACTATGACATTTTTTAATAAGTTAGAGATTGTTTTAAGTATTTTAATAAGTAATGGACTAAAATAATAATTTTATAACAAATTGAGTAATAAAAAAAATATTTTACACAAACAACTAGTGTCACAAGAGAGATAAATAAGATGGAATGCAATTTCAATAAGGTCAACAGTTAATATATATTGAAAAAAAGACAAATTTATAAAATTACGTTTCCTAAAAATATGTTAGTGAGACAAACATTCGTTCTTTTGAAAAGAATAAGAAAAAGAGGCAGGAGATCTATGATGCAATATCAACATATATATATATATATATATATATATATATATATATTAGTGTTCCTAAAAATGGGTTAGTGAGACATTTATTTCTTATTAAACAGAAAGTAAGGCTGTTCAAATTTTGGATTGACTAAGTTGAAGCCCAACCTGTGGCTTGACTTAGAATATAAACTAAATCAAATTTTTTTTGCCTAGGCTGGGTCACTAGATTTACTTTTCTTTTTGGTTTTCTAAATATATATATATATATATATTTAAAATTTAAATATAGAATTTTTTAAAAAATAAATTTTGATTAATATATAATAAATTATGTTGATGAAAATTATTTATATATATAGTATAAATAAAAAAATTATTTAGTTTTATAAAAAATATCATTAATTTTTTTAAAAATAAAAAAAATTATATATATATAAATTGGATTAGATCAAACCAAAATATTGGGAATCCTATTTTTATAATATACAATGACACCCGATAAAAAACAATGCACAGTCCTGTTTGGGAAAGAAGGAATAGAAAAGGTGTCAAAAAGAGTGATGAGTGACGTAGGATGGATGAAACTTTCAATACGGCAGGGAAACATGATGGGTCCAATCAAGAAGAGGTAAACGAAAACAGGGAGAGAAGAAGCAAAGTAAAGTAAAATGGTTGGATGGAGTACACTGAACTAGTAGTACATGTTGAAATAGCGCACTTCCTCTTGTAATGTGGACAACTTAGGCTTCAAAAAAGGACATATGTCACATCCACAAGTCATTCCTCAAAAGATGGTTGTTCCACTCACAATATTTTGCACAAAACAAATTATATATATATATGTAATATTTCACGTGTTATTTTAATTTAATTAATTTTAATTAATTAATTAACCAAGGCTTCCTAAAATGAAATTTCTCATATTTTTATAATTTTATAAAATAGATGAAATTGTATTTTTCAAAAGGGTGTATACATGTTATATTTTTGGCCACAAAAGTACAATTCAAATATATATATATATATATATTAATTGATGAAAAAATTATTTCATTTGAAAGCAAAGTAATACTATAATTTTTAAGGTCCAATATATTTTTTAGATTGTCATTAATAAGGTTGCTTAATAGTATTTGTGCAAATACAATTGTATATAAATAATTAAACTCGCGATGGTTTCTTTCTTTCATTTATTTTAATTCGAACGGCAATATTTAATTCGAAAACGAAAAATTTAATTCAATTCCAAAAGTTAAAGTAAGTGTCAGGTGGGTCAAATTATAAAAAAAAAGAGGAACTTTTGGGGTTTAACCAATTTTCGCAAAACAAAAATTGTATTTTGGTCAAGTTGACTCCAAGGTCAATGAAGTTCACTGAAGATTTTTTGTTTCATTGTACTCAAAAGTCAAAAGTTTACTTTTATTTTAATCGAAAAAAATTTCTAACCACAAAAAAGTTTAAGAGTTATTTTAATATTTAGAAAATAATAAAATTAAAATAAAATTATTTTTATCCTCTAAATTTCATTTGTACTTGAAAAAAAAAATATCTTTAAATCACTTCAATTTCGCAAAAAGCTTACTCTTGATCCTAAATATTAATAAGCAAAGTACACTTTTTAAATAAAAAATTTTAAAGATAAATCATAATTATGCAAAATTAAATTTACAAATTACATTTATTTAAAATCAAAATTGTACTATTATAATTCACACACAGAGGTAATAAAACAAAAGGAAAAAGAAAAACTAAAAAAAGAAGAAATTCATTTTTTACGATAAGAGAAGTTGGGCTTTGGACGGAAAGACTTTCAGCTTTCCGATTGTGTGACCCGCATACATAAGCAAACCCACCCTCTAGCGGCCATTCTCGAGTTCAGGTCAGCAGAAAACATTGAAGAATCTCTGTACCCAGTAAGGATTAGAGAGAAGAGAGATGGAGTGGTGTGTCCCAATGCCAAAGGTGGAACTGCATGCTCACCTCAATGGATCCATCAGGCACTCCACACTTCTGTGAGTGTTTTTCTTTCTTTCTACCAATTTCCATCAACTTCTCAATTGACTTTGTTAAATTTTGCTTTCTTTCTCATTTTGCAGAGAACTTGCTAAAGCTTTAGGTGAGAAGGGTGTCATAGATTTCTCCGAAGTGGAACATGTTATCCTAAAAAGTATGCCCAACCATTGTTCTTTTCTGGTTGATTTATCTGTTTATTTTCTGAGATAAAAAGCTGGAAAAGACAAGAGTGCTACTAGGCTAAAGTAACAATTTCATCCCTCGGTTGTGTGGCCGATGTAGCTTTATTCCTTCAATTAATGAGTGCATGAGTTAGTCCTGTCCTTTTGTCAAGTGATCTTAGAAATACTGGAAGGACTACTTTGTCATTTTTGGGGATTAATTGGATTAATTGGTGTACTTACTAATTTTTCAGGACTAACGATAAATAGGTCTCTGCCTGTTAGTTTACTAAATGCTAATATGTCACTTTTTGTTGTTGTCGAAATTTCAATATGACTTTGCCATGGTTAGGTTGATATTGATTTGGGAATTCATAGTAATGTTTGATTGTTCTATATTTGCAAGAGTCCGTGCTCTGCAGTTTGTACCCACCGGAAGGCAGTTGAAAAGATAAATGAACGGAGGGACTGTTTGATTATGTTTCTTAATATCAATGTTCTGTTAGTATTACAACAAAAGAAAACTACAAATTTGTCACAAGAAAAAGGGAAAGGCATAATATTTGGAAAAGCAAAGGCTTATTATATTACTGTACAAGTTCTTTAAACTAGTTACTAGGCTAACTTTTGGAAAAGAAGCTTTGATATTAGAGGACATCAAGGAGTTTCTTTCCAGATTTCAAAACTTCAATTGCAGGGAAAAGTGACTTCTGGGAACAACTTATTCCTAAAAATCAAATTATTTAGCTCTTCTGCCAAGGAGGCTCTAATCTACTTGCTGTTTATTTCTTTCCTGACTTCACTTTCGATGATTACTCATTCATTTTGCAAAACACAATGCTGGTGTTGTTCATGGCTTTTCAAATACAGATGATCGTGCAATACAGGAAGTATTCAAGTTATTTGACCTAATCCACAATATTACAACTGATCACGCGACAGTTACAAGAATCACGAAAGAAGTATGGCTGCTTGCACATTGTATAAATTGTTATACCAAATTTATTGCCTTTGCATTTATATAAGTAAGAGCCAAAAGCAGGTTATTGAAGATTTTGCGGCAGAGAATGTTGTGTATCTAGAGTTGAGAACTACTCCAAAGGTAATTTAAGGATTTTCTTTGTGAATTCGGAGTGTACTTATATCCATTGAGTTGATTTGTTGAAGAAAATGTTTGTTAATTCCATGCAGAGAAATGATACCATAGGAATGAGCAAACGCTCTTATGTTGAAGCTGTACTGAAAGGTCTAAAAGCTGTCAGTTCAGTTGATGTGGATTTCACGCCTGACAATGGGAATTCTAGAAGTCTTGTAAATTCTCTGCCCACAGCAACAAATGATAAGTATAATGTAAATAGTAGAAAAAGAATCTTTGTTAGGCTTCTGTTGAGCATTGACCGTCGGGAGACAACAGCAGCAGCAATGGAAACTGTAGGTTGAAACCATGCGAGTTATCTGAACAAATGTAAGTTCTTTTGAGCAATAGACTCCATTTCTTTGCTGCAGGTCTTGCTTGCACGGGAAATGAGGCATTTAGGGGTAGTTGGAATTGACCTATCTGGAAATCCACGTATAGGGGAATGGTAGGCCAACCTGATCTATTGCTCTAGAGGAGTACTCTTATTTTTAGATGTGATGGATAAACTCAAAATCCTGTTTTATCTCTTGTAGGATGACATATTTGCCAGCTTTGAAATTTGCTCGAGAACAAGGTCTTCACATAACCCTCCATTGTGGAGAGGTGCGTTCATCTATGGGTGTTACATATTTCTATTGGAGTTTACCTGACTCCTTTATCTTTCTGACTTAGTGTTTTTAGGTACCTAATTCAGAGGAGATACAAAATATGCTTGACTTTCTACCCCAAAGGATTGGACATGCTATTTTCTTGGATGAGGATGACTGGAGAAAGCTTAAATCCTACAAAATTCCGGTTACATTTTGATAGATTTTTTTTACTTCGTTACTAGTAAAGTCAAATAATGGTATGATATTATTCATGTGGGAATATAGACAAATATTTTAGTATATGCTGTGGGTTAAACTGTCACATTTCAGAAGTTCCGTACTGATTATCCTTTCAAAGGTTTTGCTGTCAGTTAAATTTTGTGTGAACTTTGAAGCCTGGTTTATCTGGAAGAAATGGCAATCTATGACTACCTGTTTTTACTGATTATCCAATTAGGGCATCTAATAATTGTTAATTCCAATTACTTTTCAATGCCTTATATAATATTGTCATTTTGCAGTATGAAATGAACCGAGATAAACATTGTCTTGTTGCATCTGTTTTATTTCAGGTTGAAATTTGTTTGACTTCAAACATAAGGACACTGTCTGTTCCATCATTGAATGAACACCATTTTGGTAGGTTCCTTTGTTTATATCAGAAGATGATGATCATTAATTTTGGATTATTAAGGGAAACTTACTGTTTATTCAACTTATCAAGTGTGTTTGGGCTTGCTGCAAGATTTTTGCTCTAGGGAGCATCAAATATTCAAGAACTGATTTTGGAAGTAGCCATTTTGTTAAATCCAGATTTATCTTTGGAAATGTTATCTACGGTTAGTTTATGTTTGAATATTATTAGAGGAAATCACTTTTTTCTGTCATATAGAAATGATATACTTGCGTCACTGAACCCAATCTACGTATAACTTAGTACACTATGTGTGATAAACAACTAAATCACTCTTGCCGTAATGAATCAGATTACTTCTCACAAAATGGATTTTGAAGGATGAAAATTATTTTTAAGGAATCCAGAAGCTAAGCTAAACCAGACGTGATTTATGTTAGAGTAATTCTTGACATCTGTTACGAACATTCTTGATTTTTTTCTTCTCTCTTAAGGAGTTTGGCAATCTTAGCATTTTAAAAAGAGCAGTGTTCAAACTTTAAAAATAAAAATACTCATTTCTAGAGAAGCTAACCTGCTCTAAAGCCAGTTCACTCAGTTGGAATTTTGGCATTTTCTTTCTTATATGTCAACTCTAAATAGCTTCTCTTAACATGATGCTTTTGCTGATGCAGTTGATTTGTATAACGCAAAACATCCTCTAGTCCTGTGTACTGATGACTCTGGTGTGTTCTCTACCAGTCTCTCTGATGAGTACAGAATCGCTGCTTCTTCATTTGGTAGGGTTATACTTTATTGTTGCAGCTAATGGGATTCAGATAAAGTTGCTTTGCTAATTGCTTGCTTGGTTTGGCTGTTACATAGGGCTTGGAAAGAAAGAAATGTTTGAGCTGTCAAAGAATTCTGTTGAGTTTGTATTCGCAGATAGTGGAGTAAAGGAGGAGTTAAAGAAAATTTTCGATTCAGCAGCAAAGAGTCTCGATTTATAAGTACAATTTCATCTAGGAGGGAATCTGTATTCAGGTTATATGACTTTTATTAGTTCCCACTACTATGGACACAATTTTAGCGGTAAAATTTCTTGCTTGTAGCTGTTATATTGAAGAATGAACTGGTTCTTGATAAATTGCAGTTTATTCATGACTCTGCCATTGGAGATGGTCAATTCATTAGGTATATGTTGATTTAGTTGCTGGTTTTGCTAATAATCCTGCATTTAGCCTTTATGGTATCTGATCAAATCTGGGGTGGACTTAGATAGATGCCTATGAAATTGTCTACTACGCCATTTAAGATTTTTCCTGAGGCTCCAATATAGCACTTTGTAGGCGTATAGGCTACTCTTCTGGAAATTTTTGTGTGCCTAGGCAAGTCAGTCAATAGGTTCACGCCCTGAACGCCACTTGAGTTTGGCTTGTGAAACCTTGGACTTTCCTTTTGAAGTTTTCTTAAACTCGTGGGAATCTGCTTGAATTGACCGAGCTAGGTAGACCGATTCATAAAAGATACATAGACTAGGCTAATTGTGCATAAATATACAAGCATGCTAACGTATATTGTTTAACACTAACATACCTTTGACATATTTACGTACGTATTTAAGATTGGTTTTGTTCTTGAAAAACTATCTGCGCTGGTATTGTGGTTTAATCTCATTGGCATTGCAATGATCCTGTATCCTTCTCACCCTTCCGTAAGTTATAGAAGCTTGTGTTTGTACCCTGTAATATACGAAATAAGGGGAAGGACAATTCTTAAAGAAAGATCTCTTTCTTGACAGATTTTCCATTTCTTTTTCGATCCTTTTCCAATCGAAAAGGACACATAGTTTTCTATTTTAAGAAATTGACAATGGGAGGATTGATGGTTATTAATGGCTTCAAAAAGTTTTGTCCCTCGTAGAATTCAATTGCCAGAGATACAAGCAAGAACAAAACACATACTGTCTTCACCTATTCCTCGGATGCTGCAAATTGGAACCTAATTTACCCAACTCCTACTGTTACGGTTCCTCCAACAACCACAAATTCTCAATTATAGTCTTGTATTTTATGATTGAATCCCCTGCAATTCTATCAGTGTATGCTTGGGTGAAATAAATTTATGAGAGTAATTTTGTGGAGTGAGGATTGAAACTCTTCACAACAATATTTTTTTTGAACTTATCTTCTATCTCATATTGAACTCGTAACTACCTCGGCATCGAAGGAATGCAAAAATTATAATGAAAAAATACATGATAGTGCAATTTTTTTGAAAATAATGACACCGCTTCAAACAACGGGATTTTACAAATTACAAAAGTTAAATTGCATTTTAAATTTTATGAATTTTTGAAAATTTTCCATCCAAATACATTGTTATAATGTACCCAGAGACTATGCTTCTTTTCTCCCCCACTGGTATGACATGTGTTGGAATTATTTAAAATATTAACTAGCCTATCTTCGAAAATATAAGTATATGAAAATACTCAGATTCAAATGACTTAGTAAAAGGCAACGCAGGCTTAATTGACAAAAAAGATTCAATAGAACGTTAACAGTTACTCAAGATTAAATTATCCTGGTCATAAGAACTTGAATTGAAAAATCTACAGAAAGAAAGGAAATAACTCTAGAAATTCATATTGGTACTAGACTTCTGAATAATGGAATCTTAATGCGTCAATAACCAAAATGAGCAATCTCTGACCAATAAAATTGTGTTTGGTGGAAGATTACATTTTTATGGTCAAAGCCATCACCTAAAAGTATGGACAAATTTAAAATTTAGTTTTTAAGGTAGCAAAAGTCTTTAAATTTGAAATTTAAATAAAAAACAAATTCTTACTAAAAAAATGATTTTATGAATTAAATTACGTATATAAATAAATAAAAATTTTAAAACTCAATTATGCTGCCTACAAGAGGAGAGAAATGGGGATTTAAAATTCAACAATGCTCATTTGTTAGGACAAATGTAGCTGTTGGAAGTTGTGAGGGTCAAACTTGGTCTTATGAAATAAATTCAATAAAGAAAATAATATAATTTCCCAAAAAGAATCAACTATCATAACAAATAAATACATTATTGATTAATTAATTAATTAAGTAGGAGGACAAGCCGGCAATGTCTTCTTCCTTCAGATGCATCTAATGTAAAAGTTATATTAAATACTCTAAATTCAATATTTCGTGAGGTTTAAAATATCAAGAATGAAATTCAAGAATAGCATGCTTGATTAGAAAATAAATATCATAGTTGAAACAGATAGAATTCTTGTAGATATAATGAAGACAATTGATAATAATCATTAATATGTTTGAAACTTAATAATAATAATAATATATTATTATTATTATTTTGCGATCTATTATTATTATTATTATTATTATTATATATTAAAAATATATCCCAATTTGAGAATAGGAAGGAAGAGAAAATGAAAAGGGATAAAAACAAAACTCAAAAACCTCAAGTATATATTTGTCATTAAATTTATTTCATAAATTAGTTTTTCAAAATTTGAATGACTATTTTCTATACAAAAAAAATTATAAGTTAAGTTGTACTGCCATATTATTGATCAAATTGAAATTAAAAATGTGGTTTCGAGAACATTTTCTTTTGCTTGTCAAATGATTTGGACAACAATAGTAATTTGGAAACGTGTTAGTTCCCTTCTCAATCTGCTATCCGGAAATTAAATACGACGCCGCCGTCGGCCTCGTATAAACGACATTGCGCACAACTACATCTCCCTCCTCCCCACGAAAACATGTCTCACAATTGCTTCGGACAATTTACCAACTTCACTTTACACGCCAAAAAAGAAAAAAAAAAAAAAGGAAAAGAAAGAAGCTATCTATAAAATGGGAAACAGCTTCGATTCGTTTTAGTTGCAGTCTCTCTCTCTCTCTCCCAGTTCCTCTTCAGAGCTTCTACACATTTCTCTGCCTCTGCATTTTAGTCTCCGTTGAATTCCCCATCTTCACTGTCTGAACCCTAATTCGCAATCCTCATATGGTTTCCTCATTCAGTTTCCAATCTGACTCGTCAACAATGATCAGATCCTCGTAGAATCCGAATGCTACTTCCAGGTCAATTCCCAACCTTTCTTTCATATTGCTGCTGATCATTGATCACAATGTCTTGGGGATTGGGCTGGAAGAGGCCCTCGGAGATCTTCCGTCTCACGCTCAACTATGGCACCGAGGAACCTGCGGAAGTTCTTGGTCACACGTCCTCAACATTATCCCGTTCGTCGTCGTCGTCTTCACATTCTTCCTCTTCCTCAATGCTCTCGCAAGAACAGGAACTTGGATTTCGTATTGACTTGGATTGGTCTGCAGCGGAGGATGACGATCAGGTAGCTTTGAAGCTTCAATCGCAGCTCATGGTGGCTCTGCCGATGCCGCAGGATTCCGTGGTAGTTGAATTGAAGCCTGATGATGATGAGAATGTGGATTTGGATATGAAGGTGGTAAAAAGACGGGAGCCTCTGAAGGCTATCACAATGACCAAGGCTCTGGGCTCTGGGCAACAGAGTGATGGGGCGGGGGTTTTGACACGCTTGATACGGTCCAATTTGTCTTCCTCAATGCCCACGGTTGGAGAGGGGTTTGTAGGTTGCGGTGACCATTGGAAGAGTGTTGCTGTGCTCAGCATTTGTGGCTGTAACTTGTCGGTGAGTGTTACAAGCTTTATGGAAGTTGAGTTTTCATGTTTGTTTTTGCGACCTTCTTGCTCTACTCATTGTATGTTTGTTTAATTTATATTTCTTCTGGGATGATATGAAGTGGTAGATTTTAATTTGTCTGGGTTTAAGCCTTAATTTGTAGACAATGAAAACGGTATACAGTTGCGATCAACAGTAAAAAAAAAGAAGTTCTGTTTTCTTTCATGCTATCACCAGAGACTTGATACTTTTTTTGAGTCTTCTATATATATTGTATTAAGGAATTGGAGTTCAAGGGTGGATGACTATTCTCTAGCGCTATAACTTCTGGGAATAATTTCTAAAATCGAAGGAGTTCGTTAGTCGTTTTGTCTTATTCTTTGCTAGCATTTCTAGGGTAACAACAACTGTAAAAGATTGTTTGGTTTTGTCCCACCTCCTTCCACTCTTATCGAATGTTCAGGAAGCACTTTGGTTTCTACTTTTAGTTGGAACTTGGTAGTGAGACTTAATTGAGTTGCATCAGAGAAACTTTTAATATTTTAGTTATGTACAGGTATTTCCAGTAGAGCTTACTCGATTGCCACAACTTGAGAAACTTTATCTTGATAACAACAAGCTAACATTTTTGCCACCTGAGCTTGGTGAACTGAGAAGATTAAGAGTGCTTCGACTTGACAACAACATGCTTGCGTCAGTACCTGGTGAGATTTCATTCCTTCTTATAAATATACTGAGTATACGCAGGCAAAAAAATGAACCTTAAGTAACTGGGGTTATAACATTAAAATTTCTTGCAAGCATTCCCATTTATCTGATTTTATAGTATTTTGAGCAGTGGAACTGAGACAGTGTGTTCAGTTGGTGGAATTGTCACTGGAACATAACAGGCTTGTTCGACCTCTTCTAGACTTCAGGTCAATCTATTAGGCAACCATGTTTTGATTAGTTTGGACTCCATGTATTCTTTTGTTCTTATTGTTATCCTATATTTATGGCAGGGCTATGGCTGAACTACAAGTCCTTAGGCTATTTGGAAATCCTCTTGAGTTTCTTCCTGAAATTTTACCCCTGCACAAACTTCGCCACCTTTCTCTTGCAAATATTAGGATTGTGGCGGATGAAAATTTAAGATCAGTAAATGTGCAAATAGAGGTAGTATATGACAAACTAACACGAATACCTATTGGCATTATTCTTGTGAACGCATAAAACATTCAATGAAATATGCTTTTTCTGGTAATTGCAGATGGAAAACAGTTCTTATTTTATTGCATCTAGGCATAAGCTAAGCGCCTTCTTCTCTCTCATATTCCGTTTTTCTTCTTGTCATCACCCTTTGCTGGCCTCTGCACTTGCAAAGATAATGCAAGACCAAGGAAATAGAGTAGTTGTTGGTAAAGATGAGAATGCAGTGCGGCAGCTTATAAGCATGATCAGTAGTGACAACCGTCATGTGGTATGTTTGGTGGTTCTAGATATCATAAGTTGTTTATTTGATCTTCTAGCTCTGGTGTTTGTGATAGTTCTTTAATTTTTTACAGGTTGAGCAAGCTTGCTCTGCTCTTTCTGCTCTTGCCTCGGATGTTTCTGTTGCACTGCAACTGATAAAAGCTGATGTCATGCAACCTATAGAAACTGTTCTCAAATCTATGGGTCGGGAAGAGGTCATGTCTGTATTGCAAGTTGTGGTGAAGTTGGCATTTACGTCTGATACTGTGGCTGAGAAGATGTTGACCAAAGATGTATTGAAATCATTAAAATTCTTATGTGCCCAAAAAGATCCAGAGGCAAGTTGACTAGTTTCTTTTTCTGCATAATTGTTTCAATTGATTGCTTGCCTTGTTTTTTATGGTTCTTTATTTTAAGGACTATCTTTCTAATATTTACAGGTACAAAGGCTAGCTCTGTTGGCTGTTGGGAATTTGGCCTTCTGTCTAGAGAATCGTCGTATTCTTGTTACTTCTGAAAGCTTGCGTGAGCTTCTCTTGCGTCTGACTGTTGCTACTGATCCACGTGTGAATAAAGCTGCAGCTCGTGCTTTGGCGATTCTTGGTTCGTCTCTAAATATGAGTATATCTTTTAATTATCATATTTTAACTTTTAATGTGTTAATGAATGCTGGCAAATAAAACCGATTAATAAGCAGGTTTCTTCATTCTGTGCTTTTGTAGGAGAAAATGAAAACCTTCGGCGTGCAATAAGAGGGAGACAAGTGGCAAAGCAAGGACTTCGCATACTCTCAATGGATGGAGGTGGGATGAAAGGTCTAGCAACTGTGCAAATTTTGAAGGAAATTGAAAAGGGAACTGGAAAGCGAATACATGAGCTGTTCGATTTAATATGCGGCACATCAACGGGTGGGATGTTAGCTGTTGCCCTTGGGATCAAGTTAATGACTTTGGAAGCATGTGAAGATATATACAAAAACCTTGGTGAGGAAGCTGCCTGGGAATGACATGTACTATTTTTTCTAAATATTATACTGTTTATTTTCCCAGAAATTGTAGGTAAAATGTTTGAATGACTTTTTGGATCAGGGAAGCTTGTTTTTGCTGAACCTGTGCCCAAGGATAATGAAGCTGCGACTTGGAGAGAGAAGTTTGATCAACTTTATAAGACTTCATCACAGAGTTTTAGAGTTGTTGTTCATGGATCGAAAGTATGTAACTCTTTCTATTATGTTGCTGCTTCTCACAAAGTCTGTTCCTATTATAGTTTTTATTATTTCCTACTTTTCTCAGAGGCTTGTAGCAGGAATTCTGAGAGTAAATGATATTTTAGAATATCAAAATTTGTTTTTTTACAAGATAGCTTGCACTTTGGAATATAGAAAACATAAAATATTCTCTTTTTTATTTTTATTTTTCCTAAAGCTAGTAGCTATTTCTACTGCCATATCCATGTTATTCTGTGCCCTTAAAGGAGACATTATGAGTTATCGTCTTGCAGCACAGTGCAGATCAGTTTGAGAGGCTGTTAAAGGAAATGTGTGCTGATGAGGATGGGGATCTAATGATAGATTCTGCTGTTAAAAATGTGCCTAAAGTTTTTGTTGTATCAACCTTGGTGAGCGTGATGCCGGCACAGCCTTTCATATTCCGTAATTATCAGGTGTGAGGCCAAGTTTTTCATTGGTGTATTTATAATGTTGAATGGATGTTAAATCTCCCTGGCCAAGAAAAAATAAGGCTTGTAAAATCCTAATCTTCATGGTTGTGAATTTATTATTTTGTTATAGCGTTATTATCTTTCTCTCTCTGATTTGCTATATATATATATATATATATATATATATATATATAATATGCAGTATCCTGCTGGTACGCCAGAGGTAACCCTTGCAACTGCAGAAAATTTGGGGATCACTGTTATAGGATCACCAAAATCAGGTGCTCAATTTGGTGACAAGCGAAGTGCGTTTATCGGAAGTTGTAAGCATCAAGTGTGGCAGGCTATCAGAGCCTCATCTGCTGCTCCTTATTATCTTGATGATTACTCAGATGGTACTCACTGCCTTGCCATTCTTGGCACCAAGTTTATTGTATTTGATTTTTATTTGTTTTTTTCCTAACATTTTTGACGTGTATCTTTGCCTGCAATATTTCTTAAGATGTCAACCGCTGGCAAGATGGTGCAATAGTGGCAAACAATCCTACAATTTTTGCCATAAGAGAGGCGCAACTTTTGTGGCCAGACACAAAAATTGACTGTTTAGTTTCAATAGGGTGTGGTTCTGTTCGAACAAAGGTAATTGCCCTTCTCTGTGATAGTTCTGCAAAGAAATTTCAGAGCAAGATTTTTTCTTTTTCTTGTTTTTTCATTTGGATGTCATTAACTTGAAAGCAGTCTGATCAAGGTCTTTGATGGTAACCCTAAAGTTTCCCGCCACACTTCCTTCTATAGTTCTGTCAATATGTAAAACTAATAATTTATATTTGAATCAGTAACTTTTATCTTAGGATATCTGTTCTTGGATTATGGGGCTCTTAAGTTACTATATAATTTAATATTATGTATCTATGCTGTTGTAGTTGCGAAAAGGTGGTTGGCGGTATCTAGATACAGGGCAGGTGTTGATTGAGAGTGCGTGCTCTGTTGATCGGGTAGAGGAAGCCTTAAGTACTTTGCTTCCCATGGTTCCTGAGATACAGTATTTTCGTTTTAATCCAGGTAGGTACAATGTGAATTTTAGGGTGTGGGAATGAAAGAAATTTTCTTTTTCACATAGTTAATTCTAATTGAATCAAGTTTAAGCAATTTGCTTTTCTTGTTTTCAATTTTTGACTTACTTTCTTTTCCTTACTTCATAGGGAAGTATCTTTAACGAGTAGCTGTTCATGGAAAGAACTTTAATTCCTGATCCATGTTCTCTGTGGCTTGCCTTGCAGTTGATGAGCGTTGTGATATGGAACTGGACGAGACAGATCCAACTGTTTGGCAGAAGCTGGAAGCTGCAGTTGATGAATATATTCAAACGAATCATCAGGAATTTGAAAATGCCTGTGAGAGACTGGTTCTGCCTTTCCAACATGAAGAGAAGTGGTCAGAGAATCTAAAATCTAAATTCAAGACAAAGGAGTCAACTGATGGTATTGCAGCTGATAAGTTGCCTATTTGCTTAGTAATATTTTACTTCTGGTGATCCCTATTTGAAATTTGAGATCCTTTCTATTCTCCTTTTCCAGGTCTTAGTGGCCCCACTTTAGGGTGGAGACGTAGTGTACTACTTGTTGAAGCTTCACAAAGTCCAGATTCTGGCAGAGTGCTGCACCATGCCCGGGCACTTGAATCATTTTGTTCTCGTAATGTGATACGATTATCCCTTATGCAGGGTTTGTCTGGGAATGTGAAGACAGGAACGACATTGCCAACTCCATTTGCATCTCCTCTGTTTGGAAGCTTCCCGTCAAGTCCTCGTGTATATAGTCCTGATATAGGTCAGAGGATTGGACGAATTGATCTGGTCCCACCATTAAGTTTAGATGGTCAACTAGGAAAGACAGTTTCTTCACCTCCAATTTCTCCTCGAGGACTTAGACAGCTATCTCTGCCAGTCCGATTGTTGCAAGAGAAATTGCAGAACTCACCACAGGTGGGCGTTATACATTTGGCTCTTCTGAATGACTTTGATGGCTTAATTATGAGGTACCTGCTTCTTTATCGTCTGAATTTCTTTTCGTTGGCCCCTTGTTCTTTTTCTCTATGTGGATGGAGTCATGATGTTGCTGGCTTTTAATCTAGTTGGCACAATGACGTATTTGTGGTGGCTGAACCTGGAGAGCTTGCTGAGAAATTTCTCCAAAGTGTTAAATTCAGTTTGTTGTCAACAATGAGGAGCCATCGCAGAAAGGGTGCATCTCTGCTTGCAAATATCTCTACTGTTTCTGATTTAGTTGCTTTCAAGCCTTATTTTCAAATTGGAGGCATTGTCCATCGTTATCTAGGCCGTCAAACCATAGTATGCCTCCTCCCCTTATGCTTAAAATTTTTTTTTCTAATCAAATAAATATCTCTATATGAAATTGACTCAATTTTTTCTTTTGAAGGTTTTGGAAGATGATGAAGAAATAGCATCGTACATGTTCCGTAGGACAGTCCCTTCTATGCACTTAACACCTGATGATGTTCGATGGATGGTGTGTGCTTTGCTTCTATTTGAATTACATACTTTCCCTCTGTTAATTTTGTGGAGCTTTACTCAGTCTATTATCCATATTTGTTCTAATTTTCACTTTAATCATTTGGTCTGGAAATCTGAAATTTTTGAATGAGGTATAATATATAAATCGCTGGATTACTGATGCTCTTGATTAATCTAGGTTGGAGCTTGGAGAGACAGGATCATAATCTGCACGGGGACGTATGGACCTACTCCAGCTCTTATTAAGGCCTTTCTAGACAATGGTGCCAAAGCCGTTATATGTCCCTCAAGTGAACCCCCAGAGTCTCAGTTGACTTCCTTTGATGGTTGCTGCGGGGAGTTGAATGTATTGGAAAGTGGAAAGTTTGAAATTGGAGAGGATGAAGCAGAAGATGAGAACGAACCTGCCAGTCCAGTAAGTGATTGGGAAGATATTGACAATGAGAAAAATTTGGACCGCAATTTGTGTTTTTGGGATGACGATGAGGAAGAACTGTCACAATTTGTGTGTCAGTTGTATGATTCCTTGTACCGGGAGGGCGCTAGCATCAACGTTGCTTTGCAGCAAGCTCTTGCCTCACATCGAAGATTGGGGTACGTGTGCCATCTCCCCAGCATACAATAATATGTTCACTTTATCTTTACACACACACATTAAAAAACAAAAGTGGAGAGAGAGTTTAAAACAAAGATAGGGAGCAGTAGAGGGAACATGTTTAGAAAATTACAGTGGATATCCAATTTTGAGGCGGACAAAGATATGTATTTTCTGGTGATTATTGATTTATGAAATAGAAAATGAAGGTAGTCATTTTTTCTAGTTAAAACTTAGTGAAGTTTTTATCTCAGTATTATCAAGTTTTTTTTATTAAAATTATAAAAATGTGGAGAAACTTTTTTAAGAAGTCAAAAGTATGATGGTAGGTTGTAAAAAATGTCCACGTGTTATAATATTACTAAAAAATTTGTGAACAAGCACTTCAAGTAGTTTATTAAAATTTTACAATGCTCATTTGCTGCTTCAAGGTGTTCATTTTCAGTCGATCATATTAGATGCAATGAAGAAGAAAAAAAAAACCATGAAGAAGAAAAGACAAATTTGACACGGTTTAATCTTCCAGCTTTTGATTTAATTTCCGATATAATTTTGTTTGCCATAGTCCAGAGGCTTTGCCAAAATCATTTCGTAGACGTTTTACTCGGTTACAATAGTCTAGGATAAATTTGAAGAACATGAATAGGTGTCATCAGCACAAAGATGGTTTGTGATACAAATTTTAACACCTAAGATTGTTCCTTCTTACCAGGCTTTGATTAGAAAACTTATAACATGTTAGCACATGTGATAAATAGGTAGGAAGTCTGCTCCCCATTAATTAGAATTCTAAAGCATGTGCTAGAGATGCATTCATTATTAGTCTTCTCCGGTCCTAAGGAAATTCACGTAACGAAGAACTGAGACATTTTAGTTTGTATTTGAGAGATTTAAAAATCTATTTGTGTATTAAAATGGATACTTGCCTTATGAACAATCTTGTTTGGTTTAATGTTGGATTTTTTATTTGAAAAAATTATTTTTGTACTCTAAATTCTTGTTTGCATGAAAATGAAAAAAATTACTTTTGCATTAGATGAACTATATTAATGGCAAAATTTACATTTAAAAAAAATTTTAAACATAAATAATGGTCATGCAAACTTAATTTTAACTCAAATCAAATTTACAAATCTCGTTGATCAAAATTACATTTGTAGTATGGATTTTTTCATATTCTTCTTCCCTTATGTTTTTCTCATGTTGGGGAGAGAAACACAAAGTGATTGAGGAGGACAAGGGTTCATTGTAATATATTTTAATAAATTGTTAAAAAACTGATTTAATTTCGACAATATATGATGAAATTAATATTTTAGATAATTTTTTATATCCAAAGATTCATGATTCAACTTCAGCTGCTGTTAAGCCAACCGTAGTAAATCTAATTTCGAGTAAATTCTACAATCCAAATGGGTTTCATATTTTGGAGGAGGGCTTACTATTTATATAGGTGATATTCACATGTTTATCTTTCTTTAACGTAACAAAAGGAGAAAACAAAAATGAGAGTCCAAATCTATTCACTATGTGGTAGGCTTCATGTAGTTAATTCTTTGGACAATCTAATAAGTTTTATGCCAGCGACGAGTTCTACTATAATGCAATTCTTCTACTACAAGCATAATATTGTTAAAAATCAACTTGTCTTTAACAAAGGTAGTATGAAAAAGGCGAAATTATCTCCAAAATGATGGATTGTAGTCTAATGGTAAAGCGCATTAGAGATAACCTTCTTTGCTACGTTACAAAGATTGATTGGACGAAAATCTTAAAGGATGTTGAATTAGGTCTTCAAGCAAATGACCACTGTCCAGAAAAGAAGCCACCATTCTTATCAAGTAATCCCACCTTGGGGCCAGAAATGCTGGAAGAAGATGGCAAGCATCCCAAGAACGCCTGGGGCTTTCATCATTTAATCTTAAGCATAACTAGGGAAGATCTTCAAGAAGTATCTTATTCCAAGCATTCTAATTTCGTGTGGTTCATGATGAATTTGAATTTATTACAGTTTTAAAAAAGAATACACAGTTCTTTAAATTTAAATAATTAAATAAAAAATAAATAATTGTGTGTGATTAAAATAAATAAATTTTTAACCCAACGTGATTGCAAATATTAATATAAACTATTAGATTGCACTATTTTCTTTTATCTCAATTATTGGATCCGTATATTTCTCGTTAAATGTAACAAATCCAGATTAATCATGGATCCAATTCCCATTGTCGTCTGAATAGTATGATTTGTAAGCTTAAGTCTTCAATGATTTCCGAGGGAATGGAAGTGCCTCGTGTTTCTAATCCCCATAAGCCATCCACATCTATCTCGCACGTTGAGCCCACATGCCTTGTTCATGGTTTAGAATGTGTTCTAATTATTTTCAAACTACTCGTTCTTGACTTCAGTCATCCTGGTTGAAAATTAGAGTATTATTTTGTGATTCTCTAAAGCTTTTCCTCGAGCTCCTTTATTTGGAGCTGCCATATTTCCAAAATGCTCTTTATTCCATTTGGATAATGAGATGGGAAAATTTGGATAATATGCTAATTCGTTGACCAGTGGAAATGTGCGATTGTATTAGCATTAAAGCTCCTGGCTTTGTGATTCAAATTTTTTATAAGCCTTTTGGGGTTAAAAATGAGGAAGGAAAGCAACACTTATATTTTTCAAAAGATTAAATAGAGTCATCAATATGTTTTAGTGTCAAGTTAAGAGTTTTATCCAAGTTTGACTGTATAGGGTGTGATAGATGGAAGAATTAGTGCTGAGGTTTTTTTTTTTTTTTTTTCTGGAATTTTGCTTTATGCTTATTTTTTGGCAATAAAATTGTTATTAGCAAAAAAAGAAAAGAAAAGAAAGGTCATGAGAGGAAACAGAGTCAAAGGAATTATAATGAGAAACTGTAATTTATTTCTTTTACATAATAGGCAATCAAAATAGTAATATTTGAAACTAATTACTTATTCACCCATATTTAATTTTTATTGACATGGTATTCTAATAATCTCCAATATAGAATATTATATCTAAACTTTAATTATAAACAACTTTTTCCTAGAAGGAAAGAGTTTCCCATTTTCCTTTTTCTTTTTTCTTTTTTTAATTTAGTAGTTCAATGTAAAAAACTAGAACTTCTATATCTTCTGTCATTCTTCTTTTTCTAATCATACATAGTAACTTACTTGAATTTCCTATGACTATTGCATTCCCTGGCTTTAATGTGAGTGTCCTATTCAATTACCAGCTTGTCAACATGATTTCAGTCACGATGCTGAATGAATGTGCAAAAAGTTGGTCTTCATGCAAAATAATGCATCATATTCCAATTTCAAATTTTTTTAAAAAAAGAGACAATAATTTAAAGTAAAATAATTATTAGATATATCAGCAAGAAAGAAACAATAGGACCCCATACCCAAAAAGCACCGAACCCCAGACAAGGAAAGACCACCTCGCCTTCTTTTAGCCAAGGCATCTGCCATGAAAGGTGGAGACTATCTTTGACCCAAAACAGATTAGAAAAAGAAAGAAAAATAAGCACTTGCAAAAATTAAAAATTTGTCAATAATATAGAAATTACAAAATGGTTCCTGTTCACTAGAAACACCATGAGCTGTAGGTTATGTGCAAATAACCTCCAGAATCCTGATCTTCAAAATTTAACAATAAATCTCCTTAAAGTTTAATTTTTTTGTACAAATAATTTCCTTTCAATTTTGGGTTAAATGCAAATAATCTCCATAAATTTTGAGGTCATGTTCAAAAATATCTTTTTATTTATCATACTTTTGTTAGTAAAATAATTAAATAACTAACATCAAATGTTACATGCACATAATTTCAAGTTCAAGGGATTCATTATTACGTTTTAAAATGGGGTTATTTGCACTTACAGTTAGAGGAGTTACTTGCATTTTTACCTAAATTTTTTAGTCAAGCGGTTTAATATAGACATAGTTTATATATTTTTAAAACATTTAATTTAGTGATATTGAATTCTAATATTTTTTATTTATTTTTATGGAAAGTCCATTAAAAAAACACTTGAATTGTAGCTAAATATTGTGCTTTGAGGACTGTGAATCTGTGATCAATCAAACGTCTTGTGTGCAAAATAAGCAAACCATTATATGGCCTGAGAAGTCAAAAGGGTAAATAAAGTAGACAAGGTTTCATTGCAGAAACTAGGAGGAATTTGATGATCATGTCTCTTTTTTTAAAGTTCCAATCATGAATGAAAATTTCATGCTTTCCATAAAGCATTTTAGTATCTACTATTTAATTAATAATAAAAGATGAGAAGGAAGGGATGCTCCACATTTAGAAAATTAAATTTTAAATAAACTAAATTCATGAATAAGGAAGAAAAACTCAGACAATGTTAAATTAGCAAAAGGAAAAGGGAATAAAGCAGTATAAAAGCAGAGGCACCAGAAAGCTCCAAAATTCACATAATACTAAAATGGGTACTCCTCCTCCTGTGGCGATAGGCACAAGAGGCACTGTTGGATCTCTGGTAAGGAAGGAAATCGAATACTTCACCATGTTCGAATTAGACAGACGAGGTTGTTGTTCTCAGAGACAACCTCGTACACTTGTTGAAAACAAGGTTCCTGGAAGAAGCTATTCCACTTCTAGTTCTAGTTCTAGTTGCAGACCCAGTAGTTTCTGGGTGTTGCTAATGACCTGGAAGAGGAAGAAGCGAAGATGCTCAAATGGGTTCCTCCCAAAAATCTGTTCCGTTGCAGAAGTAGCAGAGACCAATCAACTTGACAGAATCCCAGGTTTTAGCTACAGAATCCTCGACAACGACATCAACAACTTCCATCTCTGAAGTAACTTATTGTAATATCAGATCATATCTCTCTTTATCAGTTCAATTGTTTAGGAAGAACTTTAGTTATGAAAGAGACTTTGCAGATATCCGTCACAGTTATAAAACAAAGATAAATTATCATTTATCTTCGATGGTCTGGTTTGAAAGCTGTTTGTTATATTGTGATCTACTATGTGTTATTCAATATTTCTGTGATTTGTTTTGTTTTCTGATCAGTTAATCCCTTCGATTTTTCGATCTTCATTCCCTGGCCATAACCAAAAGCTGAGCAGAACAGACTCATACTTAAATAAAAAGTAAACTTGGTCACTGAACAAAAGGCTAATTTAATACGTTATAAACAGAGTTACAACTAAGCACACTGATCTTTGAGCAACACTTTTCCTCTTTTTAATTTCCTTTTTCCTTTAGTATGCATCAAAGTTCTCAGTAAGCCAGAGTGTGGTCGGTGATGATGCTACAAGTGTTGTTATTGTTGGTCTACACGTGCACTTGTAACCCTAAAAGATTCAACATGGCCTGCATATTTTATGGATTCGCCTTTGTTGTATTCTTCTTCATGTGTTGGCTCTGTTAGATGCTGAAGAGCTTCCACTACGTCACTCATCAAAGGTCTTGTGTCTGCTTCTTCTTGCAGACACATGGCTGCCACTGCAAGTGCTTTGAACAGTCCCTTCACTGGGAAGTTATCCTTGAGCAAAGGGTCTGCCATTAGATGGAACTTTTCTCTGTCCTCAAGCAGAGGTTGTGCCTGCAAAGTCAACATGTGGACAACGATCACAAATACTCTGTACAATGATGTCTTGGACATTGATTTGAACTTTAGTTATAAGGCTTATTTAATTTTAATCTTTAAGAATACGGACAGCCTCAAAATCCTTGTTCATTGATTTTGGTCCGATCAGACTAGTTTGATTAAGCTGGAATTGAATCTAATTAATTTTTCTCAACTCTATTTATCAAATCAAATATAAGAATCTTAAGATGCTCTAAACTTTTATAAGAGAAAAAAATACACTTAATTCTTCATTCATTACAAAATTATCATTTTGTTCTTTCACTCATTAAAATGTCTAAAATAATCTTTTAATATTTAATATATATCACACTTACTCCTTCACTTTTCAATTAATTATCAAAATTTAATTCTTCCACCAAACCTTAAATCTTAAATTCAATAGACTAAATTAGTATATTTTTGAAAAGTGAATGATCAAATATGATATTTTTCGTAGAAGATCATTTTAAATATTTCAATAAGTGAAAGATTAAAACAATAATTTTTTGATAAGTGAGGAGAAAATGTATTTTACTCCATTCTTTAGTATACAAGACATACCCTACAAGGAAAAAAAAAGGGCAGAAAAATATGGTTTTTGTTTTTGGTTTTTGGCCTTGAGATCAATCCTCCATGGAAAGTATTAAAACAACTCTTAAGATAAAAAAAATGAATTAATTTGGCCTCGGGAAATTAGATCTTTACTTTTTGAAGTGCTTCATTGAGGATTATTTGATACTTTATACTTTTACAAGACCATACTAATCGGCCAAAATGATGAACCAAAATTACATATTTTTTTATAGGAAAAGAAAAGCAAGACCAGAAAACTCAGTGAAAGGAAAAATTGAAAACGTACCCAGTCAATAAGATTCTGCTCTGACTCTTCTCTAGCAGTGTCATACACTCTTTTACCGGTGATAATTTCCAACAAGACAACTCCGAAACTATAAACATCTGACTTTATAGTAACGTGTCCTGTTAAAGCATACTCTGGAGAACAGTAGCCATAGGTGCCCATCACCCTGGTGGAGACATGGTCCTTGCCTTCTTCTGTTGGACCCAGCTTGGCTAGTCCAAAATCTGAGAGCTTTGCATTAAAGTTTGCATCTAATAGTATGTTTGATGCCTTCAAGTCACGAAATATGATTGGTGGATCAGCTTCTTCATGAAGGTATTCAAGCCCTCTTGCAGCTCCTTCTGCAATTTTCATCCTGGTATACCAATCTAGTGCCTCCTTGTCTGGGGCTAAATCTGAGACATATATGCTGCAACTTAATGCTTGACATTCCAGATATGGTGTGTAGATAACCAACAACTTTGTCTCTAAATTATTTGATTGTTTAGTTTGGTCCGTTCAACTTCTAAAAATATCAAATTTGTTGCTTGGGGTATTCGTTGTTTTGTTGAGTGGACTAAGAGTGTTGGGAGGATTAATTTGGGAAGAGTTTGTTATTTTTGAAAATAACTCTGTGTTTACTTGAGACATTTTTTAAGATTAAGAAAGGCTCATGATTCATAAAGCAAATTATTAATTTATTCATCAATGATTAAGATGATTAATTTAAAATTATGACAATAAACCTTAAAATACATAGGCAAAAGCGGAGGAACCACCAAAAAAAAAAAATATTAGTTAGTACTAACATATTTTTGTGATAACATGATGTGATATACTAATTCAATCAAACCTTTTAGTAGGGTGAGCATGGGTTTGGTCAACCTGGTGAACTCGACCTAGTCTGTTCACATAAGACCAAGTTATGACCGAGCCAAATAAAAAAGTTTGCAGATTTTGTCAGGCCAGACTGAGTCTTGGGGATGATATAACACCCGGCTCAGCCCTACCAAATATTATTTTAATTTTTTTTTATTTTTATAATATATTTTTTTATTTGATTTAAAATAAATTTTATTTATAAATGAATTTTAAAATATTAATTCTTTCAACTTTTTATTATTTTTCATTTTGAATCTTAAAATTTTTTTAATTCCATTTTATTTCCTTTCAATTTTTTTTTTATTTTTTGTTTTGAAAAAAATTATTTTCACAAAATAATTTATATTAAAAAAAAAAGTAGACTCGACCGAAATTGGTCAATACTGGGTCTAATTAGGTCGGGCCAGGTTTAGGGTTCAAAAAGACTAACCTGGTATAAAATTGGGTCGGGTCTCGGGTTGGCAAAAAAACCTATCTCAACCTGATTTGTGCTTACCCCTACCTTTGAGTGAGAGCTTTACGTATAGTGACAATATTTAATAATAAAAATATTTAATTAATCTAATATATCACATCAACTACCACATAGGTATGTTAGTACTAGTTAATATTTTCTTTATGGTCATCTGTATGCCTTTTTAGATTTTTTATTATGTGTATAAAAAATTTGGCAAAAATTAATTACGTTCCATTAAAAATTAAAAAGAAAAAATTTCATACAAGTCCTTGTAAAATTACATATGACCTCTATTAAAAAAAAAAAAAGGTTACAAGCATGCCTTTATGATTTTTTATCAAGATTTTTCTCTCTCTGTGATTTGAGTATAGTATTGTTTTTGCCTGTGTACTTTGATATGAAACTAACCTAACATGAGTAACAATAAAAGCAGTAGTAATATATGTTAAGAAAGATAATGAGCAAGATACCTAGAAGGTGACTTTCCAAACTGCCATTGGCCATCAATTCATAAACTAAAATCCTTTGATCTCCTTCAACACAATAACCAATAAGCTTCACAAGGTTTGGATGCTTCACCAAACTCAACATCACTACCTCTGAGAAGAATTCTCTGCTTCCCTGCAATTTATTCCTGTCCAGCCTCTTCACTGCCACTGCCTGACCACCATAAAATATTCCCATCAGTACTGTCAAGAGCTATCTATCTATGTTTCATCTCAGAAGTTTAAACTGTTAAATGAAGCTCAGGATCAAACTCTTCACTGTCTAGTCATCAAAATTCTAATATCATACCAGGAATTTTTTTACTTTAAAATTTAAATTGTCAGGTAATATTAACTTGGATAAGTTTCTGTTATAGCAGATGCTGTATCTATAAAAAATGACCGCATGCAATGGAAAAAATAGCTTAAAAAACAGCTACAACACTTGTTGTTTAGATCACTTTCTGTTATAGTAGGTGTTGTATATGTAAAAAATGACTGCATGCGATGGAAAAAATAGCCTAAAAAACAGCTACAACACTTGTTGTTTAGATCACTTTCTGTTATAGTAGGTGTTGTATATGTAAAAAATGACTGCATGCGATGGAAAAAATAGCTTAAAAAATGACTACAATACATGTTGTTTAGATCACTTCAGCAGATGCTGTATTTGTAAAAAATGATCACATGCAATGAAAAAATAGCCTAAGAATCCATTAGAACACCTTTTGTTTGGATCACTACATGTTACAATAGGTGTTGCATCCGTAAAAAAATAACTTCATGTGATGGAAAAAATAGCTTAAAAAACAGCTACAACACCTGCTGTTTGGATTACTTCTTGTTATAGTAGATACTGTATCGGTAAAAAATGATCACATGCAATGATAAAATAGCTTAAGAAACAACTATAGCACTTGTTGTTTGGATCACTACATATTATAGTAGGTTTTGTATCTACTAAAAAATGACTGCATGCGATGGAAAAAATAGTTAAAAAAACAGCTACAACACCTGCTGTTTGGATAACTTTTTGATATAACATATGTTATATCTGTGAATAAATGACTGCATGCAATAGAAAAAATAGCTACTGCACCTACTATTTGGATCACTTCTTGTTATAGCAGGTGTTGTAGCTGTAAAAAATGACTACAGACGATGGAAAAAATAACTCAAAAAACAGCTACAACACTTGCTGTTTGGATTGCTTCTTGTTATAGTAGGTATTGTATTTGTAAAAAATGACTGTATGCGATGAAAAAAATAGCTTAAAAAAACGAGAGAGAGAGAGAGAGAGAGACTAGATTAAGGCTTTGTAGGTATCCTTTGTAGACATTCCCAAAGCCACCTTCACCGATCAAGCAAGCAGGACTGAAGTCATCTGTTGCTGGGGCCAGTTCTTGATATGTGAATACTTTCGCACTGTTCTTCGCTGTTCCATATTTTCGTATCTCTGCTGTTATGTGCCTTTGCCTGCTGCTTCCTGCATTTGAGACATTAAAGTGTTTATAGGATCATCCAAATATGAAAATATGTCCATTTTTACAGTGTTAGATTACTATGTTCAATCCTCAGCAAGATTTAAACTTTTTTAAAATCCCATCATTAGTTTTTTAAGAATTATCCCTTGACTTTCTTAATGTTAGCTTCCTCTTCGATTTCTTTCCTTATTCTCTTCTCTTCTTTTTATTTTTTTAATCTCTCATTTGCGTGGGACTATAATGATATTTTAAAAATAATCAGGGGATAAACCTAAGAATTTAACCTTTTGATTATCATCTGAGTAGTACCGAACCTGCAGATTTTTAAGATATAAAAACTGGGCATGTTCAAAATCGCTCATGAAGTATTTTTCTGTCTCGCCTTGTTTTCCAGGAATTCTAGAGCATGACCGAAATAAATTTAATTAATCAAAAGCTATGACTTTCCTCTACATCAAAAACATAAAAATTTGATAATTCCAACGTCAAATCTATCAAAAATTTTCTCCTATATAAGAAAACTCTAATAATTCCAAATACATAAATAACTCTACGTAATTCTTGTAATTATACAGGAAAAAAACTAATAATTTACTGTACCTGTTTTAGAAGAGAGAGCACCTACAAATGATTTGAAGGTGGATCTTCTGGCTTTTGCATATTCTGAGGGGCTTGTGCTCAACGGCACCGTTTCAATATCAGACTTATTGCAACATGGAAAGCAATCCATTATTATCAGACCCCTGAAAATTAAAACCTGCAGATGAAAGCAACCCAGAAATGGAAAATGAAAATAGAAGATGAACAAGATCTGAAAGGGTAGTTTTGAAGATGATAAGAAACTGCTAAACTGTCATGTTAGGGTCAGATTTCATGAAACTCTAATTCTGTTAGTTAATTCATTAATTGCCAAAAATGGTTACCAATTTTAGTTGTTGGGTTGTTTAATGTTAGATAGTTTTCCAATTTCTTTTTTTTTTTTTTTTGGGACATACAGATGTGCATCACAAATTACAGAGGTACACAAGTTAAGAAGTTGTGTTCTTAAATAAAATATAGTATATGATGAATTATTTTAAAAAGGCTCAGGGCTTGTTTAGGAATACTGTGGTCTGTTAAAGTTGATATGCTAAAATGGCTTACTATTTAGAGAAAAAAAAGTACGAATAATTTTCAGTAAAATTTCTAAAAAAAAAAATCGCTTCTAAAAGCAGAATTGATTGAAATAGTGTTTAGTGATAATTTTCAAAAGTTGTTGTGATCATGTAGAATATTAATAGTAGGCGTGTGCTAGAAATTTCATTTTTCAATTCTAAATATCTAAAAATTTTACGAAATATTATGAAAATAAAATATAATAATTCAAGATTTTATTGAAATAAATAGTATAGGGATAAATGTTGATGATTCGTCAAGATTGGAGCAATAGTATAAAAACATAAATTAAAAATAAAATCTTTAATATATTCACAATTTTATGTTGTAATAGGAATTAACAAAAATATGACAGAAAAAAGAATTATAAAATTAAAAAGATTATCAGCAATCACATAAATCATAGTAATATGTTTGGAATAATTAAGGATATATTTGAAATTTTGTTCAAAAACAGAGATCTCTTTGGACATCTCAAATTTTCAATGACTAAAACTGCTTTTAATAGTATCTGACAGTGCTTCTGAAAAATCATTGGCTTTTTAAAAGTGCTTGAAAAAGCAACATAAAAAAAATCACTAAACATAAACTTGTAGCTTTTGATGTAAAACAGCATGCAAAGAAAAGTTAAAACAACCCGAAACAAGACTTTGTCCAATTCCGAGTTAAGTATTATCTTTTTTTTTTAAAATAATTTAATAATGAATACTAAAAAAATTTCCTAAATTTAGTACCTTTTCCTTCCCCAAGACCTACAAGAAAATGGCCACCCTTATCTCAGCCCATCTTTATACTTTTTATTTTTCAATTCTAGATGCATTTCATAAATATATAAATAGGTAAAGAGCAATCAAATGAGATACTAAAAAAATAAATTAATATTCTCGAACAATAAAAATAACGACATCAAAATTTGAAACTGAAACAGGTTCGCAAAAGGCCTAAGAAGTTAAAAAAGATTAACCCTGCTTTAATAAACACTTTACTTGGCACACCATATGAGATCATTATATAAGCTTATTCACTTAATTGTTATTAGGTGTTTGATATATATATATATATATATATATATATATATATATATATATATATATATACACATATATACATATATATTGTATTATATAAGATTGTATAATCAGCTTCATTTTATATAACCTATCACTATCAATAAATATTTTTTCCAGAGACTTGATTATATAAATAATGATTTGAAAAATATATTTTAATTTTACCATCATGTCTTTCCTTTCTCAATATCAACAATGCATAATATTAAAATTTTATTAGTCCTTATTCTATCAAGCTTTTATACAATCCAACATTATTTTATACAAGATACCAAATGAGCTATGCAAAAGACCATCCTATTGAATTTGTCCTTTCAATTAATATGACTATTTTGAGAAAAGCTTCATAACCTAACTTCAATTCATTCTTGGATTTTATTAAGCGTCTCCTTTGTATGAGGGAATAGGATATTAGATCATAAGAATTTGTTTATAGCTCCTCTGATACAATGGGTCAGCCCAATGAGAAGCAGGACAGCCCATATGACCTGAGCAAAAATGGTCTAGTTCATAGCTCAGGTGGCAACCAATATTTAGGAAGGCCGTCAAGAGGGATTTCAATTAAGAGACAAAAGAAGAAGTTGTTATGGGCTCGTGATACCTCATGAGTTAGGAGCTGCATAAAGATTCGACTTGGATGAGAGCTCGACATATAGCATAACAGAGAATGTTATTTTATTACGTTATATAGTAGGAATGTAGGTCGGAGAAGGCAAGTAATAGTAGGTTCTCCGTATTGGAGTCTCCTTCCTGACTTGAAAAGGAAGGAAGCCCTTTTTTTCATAAATAAATTATCTTTTCAGTTTATTGTATCTCGACTGCATCGTTAGTGCTTTCATTAAGAGGCTCTGCAGGAACTCAGTTTGCTAAGCTGGAGGCCACTTAGGTAGTTCTGCAGAAGACAGTGGAAGCCATTGATGACAGAATGAGCAGCTTGGAGGAAACAATCCAAGGTTACCAAGAGTCTTTTTGGAGTATAGAGATTGAAACTGTTGCAAAATCAAACCACCACTTGTTCATGCTCTACCATGTCCGCTCAGAGGGAGTTAGACTACCTAAGGGGAGGACAGAACTTTTTCATTGGTAGATATATGAAGGTTGAGATTCCTCACTTTAATGGAACAGTTATAGTGGATTGGCCCTTAAAGATACAAGAGTTCTTTAATGCCTATGGAGTTCTTGAGCGATAGAGGATGAAGATTGCTTCCTTCCATATGATGGGACCAACCTACTCCTGTTATAAATGGGTTATCAAGAATGAATTTATCTAAGACTGGGAAGCGTTCATTAAGACCTTGCGCTTTGGAGACACACTATATGATGATCCGAAGGCTGCCATTAAGGAGTTGAAGGAGACTGATTCAGACGATGAATACCAAATCAAGTTTGAGGGGCTGTCCACTAAGGTAACTAGGATATCAGAGCATTGGCCAATTAGCTTTTCAATTGATGGGTTAAAAGATTACTTGAAGTATGAGTTGTTGCTAGCACAACCACAAACCTATTTTCAAACTGTCTTTAGCAAAGCTTCATGAACAGAAGCAAAACAATTTCTCTCTAGCCCCGAAGCTACTTAATTCGAAACTTTTACCAACTCCTAAACATTTTGGAAGCTCAACCCAAATTGTTCCTTATAACCCAAGTAAAAATGCTATGGTTGGTGGTATCTTGAAGTTTGGAAGACTTCCACCCCTGTCTTTGATTCCAATATGACACCATATAAGAAGGTGAACGCAGTAGAACTGAGAGCATGAGATGAGAAAGGAATGTGCTACTATTATGAAGAAAAATATATGTCTGGCCACAAGTGCATGGGGGCGTTCTACCTCTTGGTCGGACAGGGTGAGGAGTGTAATAACCCAAAAAAATAAAAAAATAAAAATATAAATATAAATATAAATATATATATATCCTATAAAAATACCTAGTTAAAGATGTATGATCTTTATAAGGATAAAAAAAAAATAGAATTTTAAGAATTAAAATGAAAGAAAAAAACATCTAGGGTAAAAATTATATTTTTAACAAATTATTAGAAGTTAAAATATGTCATAAGATAAAAATATAATTTTAACATTGTATAGTAAATTGCATAAAATAACATAATAATTTGTATAGTAAATATTGAACAGTAATTTGTATAATATAAATAGTAACTAGCATAATAAATTGTCAACAACATAGTAATATATAGTGTTGAATAGTATAAATAGTAATATTGAATAGTAAATATCGGTAGCATAATAATTTGTATAGTAAACAGATGACTATATAGTAATTGACATAGTATTAAATAGTACTTTATATAATATCAAATAGTAACTTTGTATAATAATTGTTGGTAGTATGATAATTTTATATTGTAACTATTAATAGCATAGTAACAATGTATAGTAATATATCAACAACATAGTAACCCTATATAGTAATCATCAACAGTATAATAACCTTACATAGTAACATGTTGGCAACATAATAACTTTATATAGTAATTGTCAGTAGTAGAGTAACCCTAAATAGTAACAATCGACAACATAGTAACTCAACATAGTAATTGTCGGCAGTATAATAATCATGCATAGTAAATGTCAGCAACATAGTAATTTGCATAGTCTAACAAATAATTTGCAAAGTAATTAAAAACTTCTATAAATAACACAAATATTTTTTAGTATTCTCATTCGAACTTCAAAGGAAAGAAGATAAAGCGAGGTCGTGAAAGGAGTGATCATATTTTAACTTGTGTGAGAGATAATTTTGTCGATACCTTTTCAATCTGTTTGTGTTATAAGAATAGGAGATCTCTATTATTGATATCTATATGTGAGTATATAATTAGCAAAGTAGCACCTTTCATTTTATTGATTGATTTTATTTTCTTGTTTAACTTTCAATTTCCTTATTTCATGCTTTGCATCCAATTGAAAAAATAATTCATTACTTTCAAATCTTTCAATTATGGATATATGATATGTATAAATGTGGACTATAGGATGATAGATAAATTGTTAAAACACTATAAACTACTAAAATGGTATTATGAGTATACGTGGAAATATAAGGTTATGTAACTCTTGACTTTAATTATTCATTTTTCTTTACTCTTATGTTTATGATAATATTTAATGTAATTTTTATCTTTTTTAATTGTTGTATTATTTTATATATGATTTTTTAAGCATTTATTTATATTTAGTAGTTTTAATAATTTAAAGGTTGGATGAGAATTTAAGTAAGAACCTCGTAGCTGTTATCAAAGATAACGACATTGGTGCACTTTGTTAAAATAAATTATTAAGACGTATCTAGTAAGGGGATACAGAAATAAATTATTGAGACGTGTCTAATAAAGGAATATATGTATGAATTATTGAGACATATCTAGAAAAGAGATATGAGTATAAGATATTGAAACATATATGATAAAGGGATACATGTATGAATTATTGAGATATATCCAGAAAAGGGATATGAGTATAAGACATTGAGATGAATATGATAAAGGGATACATGCATTAATTATTGAGACTATATGGTAAAAGGGATACGAGTATGATGATTTTAATTTTTCTTTGATACCCATTTTATTCAAAATTATAAGGTTTAGACATGGTATTTTTTATCGAAACTTGCCGTTTGTTAAAAGCTCTAAGACCTCTATTGCTTCCTCTTTTGTTTACTTTGTTATTTATGCACACACTAAGTCAGTGGTAGACTTACATCTCTCTCTTTAATATTTTTTAGATTAGTAGGTGTTAGTGAAGTTGCTCTGGGAATTTTTATAATGTTAAGACTTTTTGGTATGTCATTCTGGATTAATCACAGTATATATTTGACTCCAAGGTGGTGGCTACTAGATATCCACTTATTTGGGTTTTATAGATGTTGTGAAATACTGTAAGCCTCGTGTGGGCTATTTTCTTTTTTATACTACATATATATTTTGAAACATTATTAAGTTGTCAATTTAATATAATAGTGAAATTGTTGAATTATATTTCAAAAAGTGTGTAATGTGTTTTATCAATATTTTATAGAAAATGTAAAAATGTTATTTTAGACTAGTTAGGCTAAGTCAATTTAATCTATGTGCCGATCACAACCAATGAATTTGGGTCGTGACATGGAGGAGATCTTATAGGAACATGAGTTTGAATGAGGGAAAGATAATGCCATAAAGGTGATATATGGTGAGGTAGTGTTGCTTAAGATTACTTTTAATGCATTAGAAGGGCAGTTCCACCAAAGTACACTGAGGATGAAAGGCCAAGGGGTCAATTTTAGAATTCTTATTAACAACGCACACAATTTGATTTAGAAAGAGGTTGTTGAAAAGCTTAAGCTAGCAACAAAATCCATACAAGAATTTAGCATCTTTATTAGAAGCGGAGCTTATCTTAAGTGTAACATGAAATGTGCTTAGATGGTATTGGAAATCCAAAGGAATGTGTTCATAGTGGATTTATACACTTTGGATCTGAGGGTCTCCGATGTTGTCTTAGGGGAGTAGTAGCTAGAAAGGTTAGGGCTAATAATCATAAACCAACAAGATCTTACTCTTGAATTCGATTATGAAAGGAAAAGGATAAGATTACAAGGGGACACAATAATAGAGAAAACACAAATTTCCAAAAATGAGTCTACATAAGCTTATTCATAAGCAAGCTATAATTTCGTTGTACCACTTGCAACGAGTGGAAAGCTCAAGTGCAACAATTGACATTATGTAAGGGTGAAAGGAATCTTGAAAGAATGCATTGATGTTTTTTAAAAAGACACAGGATTACCTCTATTTAGAAGAACAAACCATAGAATTCCCATTAAGCTTAGTGTGAAACCTATAAATGCGAGATTGTATAGGTACCTCTAGTTCTTGAAGACTGAGATTGAGAAAATGGTAAAAACATACAAAAAATAGGGATCATAAGGGACATTCAAAGCCTTTATGCTTCTTTAGTACTATTGGTCAAGAAGAAAGACAAGAGCTAAAGATTCTATATATATTACAAGGTGCTAAATGAAATCATGGCAAAGGACAAGTTTCCTATCCCTATTATTGATGTGATTTTGGATGAGCTAAATTGTGTTACATACTTTTCAAAGTTGGATTTGAGATTTAGGTACAACCAAATTAGAATGTGGGAATTTGACATCCATGAAACTGCCTTTAGGACTTACCTAAGGCACTATGAATGTGTACTAATGCCTTTCAATCTCACAAATGCATCTTTCACCTTTCAATCCACCATGAATAAGATATTCCAGCCTTACTTGAGGAAGTATGTAGTTGTCTTTCTTGATGATATTCTGGCATATAGTACCACAAAAGATAAACACCTTAAACAATTGAATGTAGTGTTGCAAACCTTAAAGTAGATCATGATGTATGCAAAGGCATCCAAGTGTCTCTTCTGCCAAGAAAATATGGAGTACTTGGGTCATATAATTAGTCATAAGGGAGTACAGACAAATGTGAGGAAGATACATGTGATGCAAGATTGGTTGAAACCTATAACCCTTAAACAACTTAAAGGTTTTCTCGGTTTAACTAGATATTACAGAAAGTTCATTTGTAATTACACGATCATTGTACAACCTTTAAGAGAATTATTGAAAAAGAATGCTTTTGGTTAGAATGAAATGGCTCAAAAAGCGTTTGAAGATTTGAAAATGCAAATGGCTACAGCTCTCGAACTGGCTTTGACTAATTTCTCCTAAACATTCATGGTAGAGATTGATGCCTTCAAGATAGGTGTTGTGCTAACATATGATGGACAACTCTTACATACTTTAGTAAGACTTTAACTCCTAAGCTTTCCATGTGTCATACCTAAAATGTGACTACTAAGCATGAAAAGAAAGAGAAATTTCAATTTTCACATGAGAAACGAAAACTAAAACTAAGGTGGTCTATGAATTGAAAATCAAGTTTAGGATTAGTTGCGCATAAGGAATGTGTTAGGCACCCCACAACACTTGTTCTTAAAATTGATTATCCAAAGTTGAGCATGCATAAATTATATGGCCTTAATTTTAATAAAAATTACTCATATCAATCACATGCCAATAAAAAATTATGAAAGTGAAACAAACAGATGAAAAGAAAATTAAATATAAGATAAATGAATTATTTATAAAGGGCATATTTGATTTAAGATTAAAGCTTAGGGCTTTTTTGTAGAAAAAATTAAGATAAACAAAATTTTTTTGAATTTCACAAACAAAAAGAACTTGAGATTTGATTGGTGTAGTTTATTTTACGAAATCAATTTAATCTCATTTTTTATCTTTTTTTATTTTACTATTATTATTATTTTGGAATTTTTAAAATGAAATTTGATTTGATTTGATTTTTTTAAAAAGTTTGGAATTAAAACAAAAAAAAGGATAAAATTGCATTTTTATAATTTTTAGAAAGAAGAAATTTTCAAAATTCATAAAAATTTATTCCAAAAATGTGCCTAATCGGTATTGGATAAAATCTAAGGAGACATAGAGTTCCACATGGACTCACTAGTTGACATCTTAAGTGTTTGAGGAGAAACAAGATATCACATGACAATTCTAAGGTAAAAATAAATAAGTAAGAAAGAGCCAAAGTAACAAAAGAAAATTGTGGAAGGGTACAACTGTGGTTATGTGTATGTGTCCACTTTGTTACCTCCTATTATTTTAAATAGTATTTACAAAAATATATAACAAGAAAGTAAGAAGAAGAAAAAAGAGAAAAACATAACAAAAGATCATCGTAACACTTTTGTTCATGGTTGAACTAAAGCTTGGTGCCTCTTATGCTCCTCATATCATTTTCCACCATGTTCAAGACTAAAACACCATCATAATTAAAAACAAAATAATCATTAAGCTTAAGCATCTTAGTATCCCATTCCCATGAATATTATAGCAAATAATTACATTACATCCAAAACATATAATGAAGCCATTAAAGGAGTAATAAAAACCCCATCATTTATCAAATTGATACATCTTAGTATGATGAATTTAGTTCAATGAACTTACACACCATTATTTACCATGTCCATGTCAATCTTATGCATGCCAAAGCTAACAGAAAATAAATATCAAGGAGAATCAATTCACTAAATTAAACCCAATCTTATACACAAAATTTAATCCATAACAAAGCTCTCGTAGTGGATGAAAATAAAAGAATCATGTATACTTGAGTTGGAAATCACCTTCAACATCTTCACTAGTGCTTAGTACCATTGTGCTTCCTTGTTTTCTAGTTATTTAATTTCACTTGTCCTAAATCAATACCAAAAAATAAAATTAATGACGGCCAAATTAGTCACAAAATTAAAAAATTCATCATTAATATTGAATTTAGTGATAGGATAGTTCATCACTAAATCCGAGGCTATTATGCTTGTCACAAAAAATTAGTAACAGATAATTACTTATCATTAAATTTATGATAGATTATTGTCCATCACAACTTAGTGACAACAAATTCCATCACTAAACTTAGTCATCCATCATAAAAAATTTTAAATTGAAATAATAGTTGTCACAAATGAATAATAGAAGTTTATAATGTAAAAACAGAGCAACCATAACTAATTCGTTATCTCAATTAAGGACAAAATCTATGTCAGTATTAGTTAATTGATATCCCAATATTAGTGATAAATTGTCATCACTAATATAATGGCTAATAAAATATAGTGACGACACGTCCGTCACTAATTTGTCACAAAATTTTTTTTAGTTTAAAATTATCTGTATATTTATATAAACCATTTATTTTCTTTTAAGATCTAAATCTAAAGATGGATTTGAAATCTAAGTTCCTACTATACAAAACATGAGAAAGTAATATACTACTAATATATGAAGATAATATCACACTAAACTACTATTAATATCTGATTACAATATAGAAAGACCAAAGTCACAACAACCAATCTTAATAAAGCAGTCTCACTAGCACACATAAATATAAATTAATGTATAAAATTACAATAAAAAATTAATTATTTTTGTTTGGCATCGTGCTAGAGCTTGCAGATGGATCTTTAGGTTGCATTGTTGGGGGAAAATGAGGTAATTCACTAGAAGTAAGTAGTTGCACCACTGCTTTTAGGTCTTGTATTTCCTTTTGTAATTTTTCCCTCCTTCTTTGAGTCTTTTGGTGTCTTTCATTTTCAACCTCTTGACGCATCCTCTCCATTTGTTCCAAGTTGTATTGATTAAGTATAACTGCATGAGTTAAAGACTGTGACATAGCAAGTTGGGAGACAAGAGCAACACAATTCACATAAACTTTAGAGCTGAGACCATAAATCCTTACAACTTTGGTCCTTACAGACATTTCTTAGTCAATATCATTCCTTATAACTAGTTCATAGTTGTCATCATCTTGAATATTTGATGTGTCACCTAGGGTCGCTCTCATTTCATTCTCAAACTTCTATGGTAAAAAATGAATTAAATTTATGTATTTGAAGTTCAAAATTGAAGTTTATAAGGTATATACATATACCTAAGCAAGTGGAACCTATGCAAATTCACATAAAAGAACATATATAAACATCACCTCTTTATTAACTTAACATCAGCTAGAAAGTATATACACATACACAAGCAAGTGCCCAAGCATAGAGTGGGACAAAACATTATTACCATAGTCAAAACTAATGAAATAGATCGGGCTAACCAAACTCAAGAGAACAAATCATGAACAATTCTCATACAATTAAGGACTCACATATGTTTTGAAATCAATACTTAATTCTTAAGGAAAGGAATATGTAAAAGGCCACATTGAACACCATGTAAACAATTCAATATAACATGGTGAGTGATTGTTAGTGAACTTGGAAGCAAAACAAGTATTAACACCATGTATCAAGAGTTATTCTTTCAGAAAGAAAATATAACAATCTAAAATGAATACCATGTAAACAACATAATTGATAGTAGTTGCAATTCTATATTGTGCAAGAATGATGACTAATAATGTATGATATGCTATCCAATACATTCTCAATCATTCATTATTAGTAGTGACTCTAGCAAAATTTACTACAAACTCTTGAGTTTTAGTCAAATAGTGAACTCATCTTAACAACTAATATTGCATATATTATAATTAACCCTACAAGTGATAATCTCTCAACAGTTTCATAACCAACATTATTTAGTGGTGATTTTCCCCATAATACTTTAGGTAATTAGAGACTAAGAAACTTGTCTTACCTATACTATTTTTTATTTTTTGTCAATAAAGGCTCCAATTCCCTTCTTCTTATAGGGCATCAAGAATATTTGCAACAAAGTGAGCTTCTTTCCCTATTAATTCTTCTTAGAACCACACATAATGATTACCATGTAGTTTAACTGGAACTAAATTCTAAATAGAAACTTATTCATGTTTATGTGTATGTGTGTGTGTGTGTGTGTGTGCGTGTGTGTGTGTGTGTGTGTGTATAAATGCAATTAATACATATTTTCTCTTATGCTTTGAGTATGGTATTTATCCTCCTGTATGGCATGATGATTGAAGTCCATCCTTATTACTTAATCTATTCTTCACATTGGTCTTAGATAGCCTTTTAAAATTTGGATGAGACCATACATGTGTAAATGTAACATCTCAAATAATAACTCTCATTTAGTAATAGGTACAAAATTACCTTGTTAGGATAATAATTAAACCAATCAAAGAGGGAAGGACCGCATTGAAAATTTAGAAGGACCTAATTGAAAAGTTTTGATAAAATAAGGGTAACAGTGTAATTTTGTAAAGTTGCAATTCATGTTAAAAATTAAATTAGAACTATCAGAGGATTCAAAAATCATGATTAGGGAATTTTATGCAATTTTGGATTAGAAAATACCACTAAATGGTACAAAAGTGTGAATAAAGGATAAAATATCTAATTTTCACCAAATAATTTTGTTAATTTGACCTTTCCACCCACCCTTCAGCCAAGTGGGGAACAAATGGACACTTCATCATCTTCTCCATTATATACATAAAAAGGAAGAAAAATACGGTGCAAAAATGGTGGGAGAAAAGGTAGAAGAAAAAGAAACATAGAAGTGGATTTTTCAAGGTAATTTTTTTACTTTTTTGCACTAATGGTAGAAGGAAAAGTTGTATAGCTCACTTAGAGCTATCTAATGATCCAACTATTTTCTCCTATAGTGGATTTTGTCTTAGATGTAGTGACTGGTTTGGTGGATTGAAGTAGAGAAAAATGAAGCAAAAGAAATTGTAAGCTTTCTTATAAGAATTTCTTAAATAGTTTGTAGAAAATTCAAGTTAAAATATATTCTTCATGGCTAAGACTATGAAGTTTTAATTTTTTCACACCATATTTGTAATCTAAAGACATACGTGAAGAAATTTGTCTTCATGACCTAGGTGAAATTTTAGCTAGAAAGAAGAGAAATCGTCATTGCAAAGAAAATCAAGAAAATAATTAGCTTAAAGTAACAAGGTAGATCCTTCTCTATTCCTCATATCGTATGTGTGTGCTTATGCTTTGTGATTGCATACTTAAATGAATTTTTATACTTTATGTTGCTATGAGTTGATATATGATGGTGTGAGATCTCACATGGAGCCTTAGTAGCTTAAAATTGATGTTATATATGATGACTTATAGGGTTTGGACATGATGATCCTACCCTAATCATGATATTGAATATGATGTGGTCATTAACCAAAGTCAAATGTGTCAACTCTAGCATAATTTCATGACTATGTTCATGTTATAATGTTGTGTGCATTACTTTGTTTATGTGTGCCATAATATGTACGAAATATAAACTAAGCTATTGGGACTTTTATCTTATCATATCTCTAACTAACCATTTCAGGTGAATTTAATAAGGATAAGCAAAAAGAAATAACTTCTTAGATCTTTTAGAAAAGCAAAGCCAAAGAGGCTTTGTTAGTTGGAAGCTATAATATTTTGATGTATGTGACAAGAATTTAAGCATCAAAGATGTATTGTCATGTAACTTAGAAAATATGATGATATGGTGTAAGACTTTCATTGTATGTATATAAATTTCCACATGTGTGAAAAAATGACCAACCAAGAGTTTAAGAAAATTTTAATATGCAATAGAAGGCTCCTTGAAGTATAAGTATAAGTGAATGAGGCCAAATTCAAATTTTGATATGTTAGAACATATCTAGTCAAATTTTAGTTTTATGAAGATATAATTTCATGAGAGAAGAGAAAATGTGAGAAAGTAAGTATATGGACTCCAAAAATTATGATCTTTGGTGGAATTAATCTTAATATATCATAGTTTACTTACCAAATTTCATCAAATAGTGAGTTAAGTAACTACCCCTGTTTCCTGTTTAAATATGAAAAATTATGCAAAAAAGTTTTTCTAATATTTATGATGTTGGGTGACACTTGAGGGACTCAATGGATAAATTTTTTGCTAAAATTTTATTTTCAAGCCCCTATGATACTAATGAAGTATTGTAGGAACTTTCTTGTCATTTGGATTCCATTTAAGTGAGTTTTACACCAAATATCATAAATAAAAATTTGATTCTACATAATTCTGTATAGCTACAAACATGGATTTATTTGTGGTGATAAATGAACCAATTTTAAATTGAATTTAGTGCAATAAGCCATCATGTTATACTAGTTCCCTAAAAAATTTCACAATTTTTAGTCATTCCTAGAATTTTATGAATTTTCAAAGTTGACAAGTTCACCATATGAATAATACAATTTAATTAGAATTTGGCTTTCCTATTCAACTATCTTTCCACCAAGTTTTCTTCATTTTATTTTTATCACTGGATTGTGAACACTTAAACTATTTGCTTAGAGGATGCTAAGTATTATGATATGATAGTAACCATGTCCTAGTGATCATTGACCATCCACATAAGCTTATTTTTGTTTTCTTTAAGGATTTTCTTTGCATAGTAAAGAACACTTCTCAATCTTTTTTTTCTCAATAACATTGTCATAGAGCCTCTTAATCTCACCATCAAATCTATCCTCCTAAATGTATACTTTCTATAATATAAATTCATAATAGAAAAATTAACCAACACTTTAAAGTTGAAAAAAAGTAAAGGTTTGAAAAAAAATAATTTGTACCTTAAGCTCACTGAACCATCAATCATTCACCTCAGTTGGTGTATTATCCCACTTAGTCCAAGGTCCGTCAAAATGTTTTTTCATTATTTTTGACAAATCATGACAGCTTGGTGTAGGTGATACCTAAAAATAAACAAAATCAAATGTTAAGTTAGATAATTAAGGAAGGCAATGGGAAATTTTAAAAAATTCATAGAAATATATATACGAGTTCTTATATGGTTCCAATTATATGCGCCCATCTGTAAACTTTCAAGGCTTATGCAATATTTGTCGTCTTTGACTAGTAGTTCACTACATATTAATTAAAATGGGGTCATCACTCTTAAGATGAACCTTATCACTGATAATCTTGGCAGAATGATCATGCTTTAAGGGTGCTTGCTTTATGGGTACTTCATTATTTGCACTTGCCAACTGACATTGCCTTGACTCATTACTTCCATTTTTCCCAACTCTGAGTGATCTATTTTTTCTTTTACCTCTTGGCATACCTATAATGTTTATATTTAGATAATTGAACTTTAAAATGAAATATAAGAATAAATTCTTCTAAAAGCAATTTTATACGACATTTTAATTAAATGCATGGAAACTATGCTAACATTTTCAAACTTAAATGATTGTGACACATCAAAAGTTTGAAGCAATTTTTGTAAAAGATAATTGTTGAACAAATGTCTTTAAAGAATAGGCATACCTATGATAAAATGTTCCAAATGGCTTCAGGCAACAAGTCTATAAAGGCAATATGGAACAATCTTTTTAAAAACACATGACAATCGTGGCTCTTCATTTTAGATAATTTACAATCTTGTATATCAACATATTGATCAAATTTAAAGCACATTCGTCAAGAAGCCTAAAATTTTTAACTTATTCATACACCAACTTCCTTTGATCCTTTGTTAAAGTGTATAATGTTTTTAGCTTTACTATCTTTCCATCACCTTGATCCTTTAATTCTAATTCTTTTCGATTACAATACACATACAAGTCTCTTCTAACTTTCACATTGTCCTTTTTCTTGCCTTTCACATCCATAATAATGTTGAATATGCTATCAAATATGTTCTTCCTAATATGCATAATATCAAGATTATGTTGAATCAAGTTGATTTCCAAGAAGGCAAATCTCAAAATATAGAACGTTTAATCCAATTATAATGGTGGTCGAACCCAAACAACTTGTTAGTTTTAATTCTATTGATCAATCTTGGCAAATTACAAACTTTTTCCTGTAGATCATTACTAGAAAACCCTTAGGTGATAAGAGATTTTTCTTCAAGCCTTTTATGAAATGAATTTTTGTCTCAACGAAATAGATGTTGTAATGGCAAAAATTGGCGATGACAATCAAAGAATGATGGTTTTTGCCCTTCTTTCAAGTAGAATGACATATTATACTTTATGCAAATTGGGCATGACATAACCCCACAGGTGCTCTATCTTAACAACATGCCATAAGCAAGAAAGTCATTAATAATCTACAACAATGATGTTTGCATATGAAAGTTTTGCTTAATGAAAGAGTTATAAGTCAAGACACTATCTCCTACAACTGTTTTAACTCATTGATTAAAGGTTGCAGGTGCACATTAATCTTTTGCCTTGGGATTTTTGGACTAGGGATAAAAACAAGTGAGAAACATACATGGGGTTTTCATGCACATCCATGGTGGGTGATTGTATGGTGTTACAATTATGGGCCAACATATATATAGATGTGTTGACTGCCTCTCCTAAGTGAACCTATCGACTATAGTCCTAACTAGACATTAATCAAAATGTTTCCATGCCTCACCATCCTAAGGGTGGCACATGACCCCTAACTCTCGCCTAGTTTTATGATATTATGTCATGTGTTCCTGTCTTTCTAGACATATAAAGTCTTTACAATCTTAGTGTCAATATGAAGTAATGCAAAATCTTGTAAGGTATTCCTTTTTATTTTCATTATCTCTACTTATAGGCTTATAACAAGCATGATTATACCCAAACAATCCCTTCTTTCCTTGTTCTCCATATAATACAACATACAACCATTCTTGTAAACATCTATTTTCTCATACTTTGAACCAAGTTTCCCTATCATATCTTTAGTAGGTAATTTTGCATCATCTGGTAGCAACTCTTTCACAAATTGCAAAATATGGTTATAGTATGTCTCACTTTAGTTAAAGTCTGACTTGATATTTAACAATCTTGATATTACTAATAACGGAGTGTATGCACTACATCTTTTATATAATGGCTCATCAGCAACTTTCAACAAATCATAAGACTTTTTACCATCATAGATGTTCATCTAATTCTATTTTAATGTTTGGATTGAAACTAGGCTCAACAATATCAAGAATCATAACACGATATGAGTTTTGCACATTAACATCAACTCTTTCCTTAATATGACCTTCAACATTTTTATTATTGCCAAAATCCACATATTCAACATTATCATGATGTAAAGGTTCATTGCGAAAACTCCATTGGTCATAGTTAAGGGCAAAATATGACTATAAAGGTGAAACATGACTGATTCAACATCTAAAAAAATACATCTATTGTCGTATCTTAAACATGGACATTATATCTGGTCATTTAATACTAAGGTTGGTTAAGATAGTACAAATAATACAAATTGATCTACTCTTTCTATAAACTTATTTTTTAGTCCTTTACTATTTCGATCACGCTAATTATACATCCACTTCTAATCAACCCTCATTCTGCTTTACCTTTAATTATATTAAGAACTACAAAAGAAGGGAGAGGAAATTATTATGTAAGTTTTAAATGACCTAATAATTATAGGTTTTCTTCATGATTTTCTTTTATATTGAGACAAAAATACTTCAAATCATATGTGTGTTCATATTTGGCAATATCTACATGATAATAAGTTAATCCAAAGATTAATATGAGAATATTATGATGTTTTAGCTATCCAAATAATACTTAATCTAAAAATAAATATGAGAATCTCAACATCACAACTAAAATTTTGATATTCACACCTCGAATACTTGAGAAAATACACTACAACAATAAGTTAAGTTCTATCAACATCGATTTCCCATCCACCAACATAAAATTCTCAAAATTAGAAAGTAATATTAAACTTTCTTCATAAGATGAATGTTGTGAATAAACATTTACAAACAGAAAAGTAACCACGTTGGTCAATGTACTTTAAAATATGTGATTTGCTGGTTGGGATAAGATAACAAGAAAATGGTAATTTTTATAATAGAAGAGAATATTTCCATATAAGAAAGGGTGTAGATTCGATGGTTGAAATGAGTTAGGTAATGAGAAGTTGGAAACTTTCCTACTTTGAAATTCTACTTTCACATTTTTGCATAAAACCTTGAACCTAAAAAAAGCCATTGGATTTTTTCCTCTCCCCTTCATTATAAGTTTTCTTTTAATTCCAAATTTCTTAAAATTTAAAAAGTAAACAAGTAAAGAGTTATAACTCAAGTGAATTCTTGCTATGTTTCTTTATCCTCATTTCAAATTCTAGTGACTCATCTGTAATTATATATATACACACACACAAACACTCTTTAAATAAAGAGTAATTAAAAATAATTAAAATATTTTTATTTAAATTTCCTTTCATGTCACATCACATCTCATTATTAGAATGTTCAAAGTTTAAAAACAAAATAAAAAGTTATGTCAACATGCTAGTATGTCTTGTCTATCTGCATTTACTTTCATACAAAGAACTTATCATCAATGTATGAACATTTACATGCATTAGTGTTAAAATTGGAGCCAAACTAGATATATATAAGTTTATAATGAGTTAACTGAGACACCTAAAAAATACAAAACCAAACAAAAAGAAAAAGCTCACATGAAAAGCGGTTTAATATTGAAGAAGGTCACTATTCAAAAGTCAAACCTTAGTTATTTTGTCAAAGTACATAAATATAAAATATGAACATTTAGAATTAGTAATTTAAGTATGATGGGTGTCTAAATTCTTGACTTCATAGTTTCCAAATGTTTAAGTACTGCATTGGATTTTGTATCTAGACTATTGAACTTGATGTAATGTGATTCATATAAGTACTGTATTGGATTTTATAAATTCACATGATAGTATTAAAGCACAAAAGTGAGGAAGCCAAATGGATTTAAATATTCTTATAATGTATAACAAAACATGTGGGTAAGCATCAAATTCCATTCATGGCAGAGCATATACATGAAAAGTAGATATTCACTTTTGTGTAAGCCTATCTTCAACTCCAGGAACTTAATCATGCAAGCACACATAACCACGTGCACTTGATTTGTTTGACAATAAAATTGCTTCAGAATGGACTTTTGTTAAAACTTTTAATTTAGTAATTGCAAAAGTTGTAATGCTTTTAAACAGATCGTACAATTAGATTTGATCTATATTAAATTCTTACTAAACAATATATAAATCCAATTAAGGACAACAATACAATATATTACATTTAAAAAATCTAATATTTCATAAATTGAATGAGAGTAAAAAAGTTTCATTTCATCCAACATCATGAAACAATAAATGAATGAAACAAATTAAGGAAAGAAAGAATACAAGAAATCAATCAGCAAATAAACCTTGACTAAACCCAAAAAAAAAAAAAAACTTAGCTAGTACCAAAGAGACTAAAGTGATTTCCTATCTTGAAAATAGCGTTCTCAACAGTGTTCTAACTTAGATAAAGGACGAATAACCTACTACAGCATTAAACCAATCACAATAGACACTTAATGTTTTTTTGACATTAAAAGTAATGTGTTTCTAAAAGTTTTCCTTTCTTTTTTTGGCAGTTCGTGTTCTACCAACATAGGTTAGACTCATTCACGATGGGAATTTATAAATAATAGAAGTGGGTTAAATAGCATAATGGGTTCTAATATATTAATACATCATTCTTAAATAGTGCAAAAAACAAACATTAATGTGACAAAAGTAAAAAAAAAAAAAGGTGTCTCACCTGCACTATTTCCACATTAGCCACCTCCTTGCTAAGCGACATGACACTTATAAGAAGGAGCAAAGGAATACAAAATAAGTTTGAAGAAGCAAAAAAAAAAAAAAAACAAACAAACAAACAAAGAATGATACAAAGAACATAGAGGTATTTGAGTCAATACCAATGTAAGTGATGGATAACATCTTGCTAGCAGTAGGACTAGGGGGTTTAAAGAAGAGGCAGAAATTAGGCGATAGTCTTAAACTCAAGATAAGGACTATTTGATGTGTATGCGGCACGACGTTATTTGAATGAGTAGTGATGCAAGTAACAACAGCGGAGTGAGATGGGTAGGTTTTTTGGTATTTTAACTTTTTTACTCCTCCTTTTGTCATTAATTGGTTACTATATAATATATTTAGTGATGGAAAAATACTAGTATGTCACCGATTAATAAATTTATTGACAAATTTTAGTGACTAATTGTGTTCTGTCACTAAATATGTTTTGAGAAAAAAAAGTCCATCCTTAAAGGTTTTCGCTAAGTTGTCACCAATCTACAAATTTAGTGACAAAATTTTATTCATTATTAAATTCCATCACTAAATTACTTATTTTTTTATAGCAAATCAGAAAAATAAACTAGATGCTAGAATGTTTATCTTTCTTCACTTATGCTCATGTTGGATACTCTATTTTCCGAATCTTCTCACATTATCTTCTACCTCTCTCTTCTTAAAGCTTAATCTTTATCGTTTCGTTAATAACTCTGTTATGTCTATAAAGAACAAGAGCATTTTTGCTCATGCACTGAACTTTCTCTCTCATTTCAACCCTTTTTTTATCTTCTCTTTCTTCATTGTCTGACTCCTTTTTCCTTTCCTTGGTTTTTCTTACTTCCTCTATATTCATATGAGAATGGGTGTGTGTATAACTGGTGAGCGATTTCTCTCGATCTTATTTGCTTCTCACTGGTCCTTTATCTTTTTTCTTATCTCTCTTTCATTTTCCTCTCTTTAACTCTATTTTCTATCAATTTACCTCTCACACACAACTAGCACCTTCTCATTTTTTTCCTTCTGAATGCTTATTCCTTTATTTCACATTCTAATATTGGCCAGCAACTTCCTTTTTATTTCAAACCATTGTCTTCTCATTTTTTCTACTTATACGCTGCTTTCTCATTCTCTTCATCTGTGCTTTCATTCTTGGCTCTTAAGGCTCCCTCTACCTTAATGTTTATGTCCTTTTTATTTAATATTTTAGTTATTTCCCTCCTAACTTCTCCATATCACCCTTTTTCCTTTCTGGTTCATGTCCCTTTTTCTATTTATAGTATAAAGGTTATGGGTTATTCTGATGGGGATCTTTCCAAATCCTTTTTTTTTATGCTGATTGGATATTTTGCCATAATAAGGGGATCTTTCTCCTTTAATGCTTCTATGTAATAGGTAGTAGGGCGGTGGAAGAGAGGCATGGTTTAATCTTTTTTTGAAAAAAAAAAATTATGATCCTTTTTTGCTTGAAACATTTTATTTATCTTTTTTTCCCCCTTTTATTTATTTTCTTATCTATGTTATTTTATTTTGTATAATTTATATTACAATATTTTATTTTAGTACTTTCCCAATTATTATTATTTTTTGGATTTCGGGATAAATTACAATGTTCACACCATGCTTTGGCTTATGTCAAAGAATTATACACAATCACTTAAGCAATCATGAAATAGAAGCACTATTTATCGCGTAGGAGATTCATCATCAAAACTGATTATGGAAGCCTTAAGAAGTTGATGCATTAGGTAATTTAAACTCTTAAACAATAGTTTTACTTAGTTAAATTGATGAGTTTTGATTATTACTTAGCGTATCAATACAACAAAAACAAATCAAGCAATTAATGTCTTATCGAGACTTTCGTAAAAGGAGAATTCCACAATAGTAAGTGTGTTTCATGGTCTAAATATGATGCATTACTTGCTATGGGAGACAATCATCGGGGCTAATCAAGAAAGTGAAGATTTAAAGGTTTGCACAAACAATATGAAGGGTAACAGTTGCCCATGGAGTATTCTAGACAAGGAAGAGTCCTTTATTACAATTAAAAGGTCTTAGTTCCACCTGACAAGGAAATTCAACAGAGAATTTTGCATGAGTTCCATGACACACAACTAGCTATACATGGGGGAACAAAAGACTTATAAGAGAGTTACTTAGATTTTCTTCTAGAAGGGAATGAGCAAAGACATCAAGAAATGTGTAAAGAAGTATGTTACATGCCACCAAGTTAAATATGAGACAACAAAGTCTAGGAGGCTGTTAACAGCACTACCTATTCCAAACAAACCATGGGAAAACACCACCACGGATTTCATTATTAGCCTTCTAGTCTCACAGGGGTACATAACTATCTTAGTTGTAGTAGATTGATTTATCAAGGTAGCACACTTCAAAGCGGAGCTCAAACCAAACTATACAGCCATTACAATACAACATCAATCTGGTGGTTAAGCTTCATGGATTTTTTAACGCAATAGTTTTAGATAAAGACCCCTTTTTCCTCATCACTTTTAGAAGAATTTATTCAAGCATAGTGGAACCTCCCTATATTATAACACTGTGCATCATCCTTAGACGGATGAGCAAATAGAAGTTCTCAACCATTGCTTAGAACAGTACTTAAGGGCTTTTACCAATTAGCATCCTTATAAATGGTACAATTACCTTCCGTGGGTAGAACTCTTATATAATTCGTTACTCATCTTTCCCATCAACATGACACCCCTATGGGGTAAACTTGTCAATTTAACTCATATACTGGAGTTCCTCTATGGAAGAGATAGGTCAAATGTTACAAAATAGAGATGAGGCATAGGAACAACTCAAAGCCAATCTGTAAGTGGCTTAGCAAAGAATGAAGAAGCAGGCTAACAACCAGAGGAAAGAGAAGGAATTCCAAGCTAGGGATTGGGTGTTAGTAGAGTTGTATAAATATGGATAGCAATCAATTGTGAGAAGATTAAATTTCAAGTTGGCATTAAAATACTTTAGGCCCTTTCAAATCTTTGAATGAGTGAGGATGGTGGCCTATAGACTTAGACTACCAAAAGGAAGTAGAGTGCTCCCAGTCTTTCACATTTCTCTTTTGAAGGAATTCCATGAAGAACTAACCCAAAAAAATAATGATCCTTGTTTCTAGCTCTTAACCTTAAGGACAGGTTTGTTTTTGAATAAGGGGGTATTGATATGGCTCAACCCAAATGACTTGAGCAATAATGATCCAGCTGACATCTAAATTGGCAACAAAGGTCAAAAACACCTCCAAGAGGGATTCAGCCAAGAGACAAAGGAAGAAGTCGTTATGTGCTCATGACTACCTCATGAGTCAGGAGGCGCAAGAAGATTTAGATGGGATGAGAGCTTGACATGTAGCATTACAAAATTGGGAAAGCGGGGCTTGGTGGTCCAAAGTTAGTACTGAGCCAAAGGAAATAGGGTGGTTTTATTATGTTATATAGTGTGAATGTAGGTAGGTGAAGGCAAGCAATTGCATGTTATATGTATTTAGAGTCTTCTTTCTGACTTGAAAAGCAAAGTAGTCCTTATTTCATAAACAAAATTCCTTAGCGTCATTACCTTTTTGGTTTATTGCATCTTGATTGTATCATCCTCCATATGGGTTCCAAATTATCAGAGGGTTGTCTTCTAAAACCTCTTCCATAAACTTTCAAGCCCATTTTTGGGATGGGATCTCTTAAGAAATTTGATTTGGCCTTTGAAGAAGTTCTTGATCTAAGAAATTTCAAAACAATCTTTTCTTACTAAAACCAACTAGAAAGATTTTGCTTCATGAGATTAAAGAGTGTTTCAAAATTTTCGAGGAACCAAGCATTGCAGGAATTGGTGTGGAGAATTTTATAGTTACTCCTTGTTCTAAAGTTGTTGTAATGATAAAAACTCTCACAATTTGGGGACAAAAGCAAGCTTAATCTTCCACTGTTGAAAAGTAACAAAACTTTCTCGTTCACCTCTCAATTCTCAGAACCAGTCTTCTCCCATGCTTCCTTGTAAAGGATTCTTCCATTGACATCTACTGCCCAAGACATCATCAATCTTGTCAACAAGTATTAATTAGATGTTAATTCATCATTAAAAAAGAGAAATGCATATGTAACTTTTATCTCAGCACAAAAATAAATATTACTAAGTGAATTAACGAATATTATTTAAAAATAATTTTTATAAATTTAAATTTGAACTTAAAAAATTATTTTCTAATGTTTCAAATTTTAAAAAATAAATTAAATTAAGAGAATACAACAATATTTCATCCTTTTAATCTTCACGACAATGCGTTTGACAAATGCTTAACGCGTTCAGTTTGACCAACGACACAAGCCAACAACAGCTTCGGCCACTTGGGTGAACGACAACGACGCACGTGTCGTCCTTCTTCTTCCTGAAAGTCTAAACCCCTTCAAAACCTAATTTCATACACAGCGAGTCTTCGCTCCTCGGAGCTGCCAACTCGTGTCTTATTTTCAAGAATGCTTCAACAATGGTGGTCTTCAGGTCCATTAAGGCTATAACCAATAACGCTAACACCAAACGTCGAACCTTTCTCACGTTAACGACCACAACCACCTCCTCATTCTCGCCCCTATGCGCTCCTTCCTCTATTCCACTATTCCGATTGCCTTCCTATAACGGTTCTCCCAGATTTCTCTCTCCTTTCTCCAAATGGATCATCCCATTTCAGCAAGGTCCTCTCTTCCTTGCTTGCCCGCCATGGAAGTTATCTCAGTCCGCTACTCCTCTCTACCTGCAAGGAAACGGCGTCGTTCGACGAAGGGTTGAAGCGTTGAATTTGAATCTGAATTTGCTTCGGGCTCGAACCCGTTTCCCTCTCAAATTGTTGGATCGCGTTGATTCTAACTCGAAGGAGTCTTCCGAGCTCGGTCTTGTGGACAGCTTCGTTAATGTGCCAAATTTGATCTCCTTTAGTCGATTGATTTCTGGTCCTGTTCTCGGATGGTACGTACTTTTAGTTTTTGTCTCTGCTTTCTTTTCATTTCTTATGAATCGTTTTACTCAGAAGTTTGGCTTTTGGTTGATGGCGATATGAAATTATAGGAAAATAGTGGTGGCGATACTTTCTCTTAACCGAAGAATATAAGAAACCCTGAGCTTAGTAATGTAGGGGGTTTACTAATGCTTCATAGGAGAACCACTGTAAACAGATGAGAGAAGCATTGCTGATTCTGTGGCCTTGTTCCTTGAATTCGTTATTGAAAATTTGCTGCTTTTTATGCTTGAATTCTTTAGTTTAGCCCTTCGGAAATAGAATGTTTTTACTTATTTTGCTTGCGAAGAAGTTATGACTAAAAGAGGCTCTGATTGCATCACTAGACTTTGCCGACGTATGATTGCTGTTTACTGCTTGTTTATAATGCACTAGTTTGTATGGCAATTTTTTCCAGGATGATCGCAAACGAGTTGTATACTTCAGCAATGATAGGGTTGGCCATCTCTGGGGCAACTGATTGGGTATGAAGACTCATAACCCTGTTAAAATACTATCGAAGCAACCCACTCTACTAAGCGTCTTTCTCATTCTTCTCATATATTATTAGTTGGATGGACACATTGCTCGGAAGATGAAAATAGATTCTGTGGTGGGTTCCTATCTTGATCCCCTTGCAGACAAGGTACAAAATAAAGCCTCTTCTTCAAAGCTCAGTGTCATTATGCATTCGAGGTTGCAGACTTGCTGTTGATTGATAGAACCATGGGCTCTATTTTGTTTGATGATCTATCTACAATATATGATGCAGGTTCTCATTGGTTGTGTTGCTATTGCAATGGTACATAAAGATCTATTACATCGTAAGTTATTTTTAGCTTCTGTTAAATTTGCTTTGTTTCTTTATGGATTCTTCAGCTTAATACAGTAACTGCTAATGCGTTTTTAGTTTTATGAAGATAAGAGATAAATAAAAACTGGGAAGATGAATGTGGTAAACCACATCCTAATCAGAGCATAGTATTAGGCCATGGCTGCAAATTGAAACAAGAACCTTGTACATGAAAATAAATAAATAAATTTGAACTGTCTCTCTGATATTGCAACATACATACATGATTATCCATATCTTGTCATATAAGTGCTATGGCTTGATAATTTCTGCTTTTTAGCTACGTGATAACCATTTGCATTGAAATAATTGCTGCATTTTCTACATTTAAGCTATGTGAAAAGTACACTATTTTGTATCCACTGATGTATTGTGAAACTATTCTTTTTGGTTTTCTGTACTTTGAAGCCGGACTTGTTGGACTCGTTGTATTCCGAGATGTCATCCTTGTTGGTGGGGCAGTATATCTAAGAGCTAGTAGCTTGGGTTGGAAGGTAAGAACAACCTGGTTCTCACGTTTTCCATTTTGCTTCAGAATTTGTGTGCTGTAGTAGTTTTCTCATTTAAACTGTATCTGTGTTATGTTTCTCTCAGTGGAAAAGCTGGTTTGATTTTTTAAACCTTGATGGGACTGGTCGCCAAAAGGTTGAACCACTCTTTCTAAGCAAGGTAAGCATTTTGGATGTTTCAATTTATTATACAGCGCATGGCATTGGACATAGGTATGGAGAAGCTTATATACGCTAGTTGTATACTTATATCACTTGCTTATGGAGCTGCCTTCCTTACTTAATGTTAGGATGAGATTGAGATGTGCATAGATAGAAAATTAAAGATAATTTTACAGGCTTAGATTCTGAGTCTCCTGCCAAACCCATATTTTAGGTAAATTGAGTTTGATGTCAGAGCTAAATTTATTGTCCGGCTTAAGCATATTAGCATCCCATAAAATGCAACAATAGCAAAAATGCAATTGAATCCATTGTATAATGGATAATTGAAATAATTACAAACTAGTTTGTCCATGGCTGCAGGGAAAATCTTTGCCGCTCTTGTAATTGCTGAAAGTTTGTAGTTCTCTTGTATTAAATTACTAAACTACAAACCCTACCCGCAGCCCATCTGCCAAATAATAATAGAGAGACTAGGGAACTGCCTATATTGCATAGAGTAGATTATGGGCATAGTGACCATTTCTATAGCTTTCTTTTGACTACAATTGTTGACAGGTTAATACAGTGTTCCAGTTGCTATTAGTTGCTTCTGCTCTTCTTCAACCAGAGTTTGGAACCCATGAAACTCAATCGTACATTACTTTTCTGAGGTAAATATTTAGGCCAGAATTCTGGTTGCCCTTGTAATTCTAGCAAGTCTTCCCTGATGCTGAACTGGTCTCCTTCTACTGGTGCAGTTGGTTAGTAGCTTCAACCACAGTGGCATCAACGGCAGCATATGGAGCACAATATGCACGGAGATCTGCATTTGCACACAAGTCAGCCTAGGTGTTCCATCGAGCTAACTAACTACATGGAGCATACCCAGATGAAAGAAATTCTTAGGTACCACCATACAGTGTGTATATATCAAGTTGTGCACTTTATGGTACTCGAGAATTTCTCCAGATCAAATGCATCGAGCAACGACTTATTGCAAAGCAAATGATGGTGACGCTAGAGTGAGTTAGTTTGCATTTGCAAATGCTTGTGTTTGTGATTGACAAATGCGTGCAGATTTGCTTGTAAAATTCTTGGTGCCGGGAAGAGAAAGAAAGGTCGACGCTTTTCTTTTTCAGGTAGCAAATCACGCACTATCTTATAATTTGTTGCCTGATTAGGCAAACTTTTTCAAATAACAGAGCACAATTTTCTTTTCACCAAATTTATCGGATATGTTTTTCTTAAATTTTGAAACTTTGACTATTAAATTATGATATAAAAGTTACTTACCTACTTACAAGCGACCGTACAATGAGTACTGTTACTAAAGTTATTCAAGTTCAAACGACTTGCATAAAATTTTCTTACAGTTTGATTATTACTACACTTCAAATATTTAACTGCGACATCTTAAGCCATTTTAACTCCTAGTCAATGCATGAAAAAAAACTAAAGATTGCGAGGAAAGTAAGTCCTCAAACTATAACTACATTTTAATGAGGTCAAGGATAAGTCAACCTGATTAAATGTTACCTATTAAAACAGTAGAACTAGCATAATTTAGTATTCAAGCGCCCAGCCCAGCGGTCTTTCATGTATTTTCAGGATACAATTTTGAAAAAGTATTGCTTACCACACTACTCGAATTCACAAACGAGTTTGAACCACAAAATTTAGTGAGAGCTCGACCATTTTGATCATTTGTTTGTAAACGTAAGGCACTTACAACATAAGGAAAACCCCTTTTTCATGGAACAGCATCTTCACATGTGGCGACGGAACGTAAGTACGCGTTACCGGTACCTTACAGACTTTTCATCCAATCTCCAAGTAAAATGAATCATATGAAGGAAGATGACATTCAGTCCATTAAAGCCATGGAATTAGACATCAAAACCTCAAGCAGATTTCATTTATTCCCACAACTACAACCAGCTTAGGTTTATCTCCAAGTCTAATGATTCTATAGCTTAGCCTCTCATATTTCCTTCACCCAAAAGTTGTGTGATTTAATTAACTTCATAAATACGCTAGCACTCGCATTAGTATGCAAAGATATTTTGACAAAATAAAGTGTAGACACAGAATCTGCATTAGCAAACCCAGACAAGTCATTCAAAACCTTAACATCTGCTGGCCTCACATAACCTATTATTACCTTCGACCAACAAAGCTGTTGTTATCAAAGCATCAGAGATAATATGAGAGCTTACTCCGGCAACTATAAGCAGAACGTCAGTAGAATGGACATGTGAATGGGGTCAATAGTTCGATTGAATAAATACCTAGTACAGATTAAACTTTTACAAAGAGGAAAAGGAAAAATCTCAGCAGTCACCAGCTTCAGCAAGCACCAAAACACCTATATAGAGAGATAATTTTATGGAGGTAAAAAAAAAAAACAAACTTACAGAAAACTATCCGCGCAACAATATCCAGCTCTTTTATTATCCGAGTAACAAAAACCACCTAACATCAACGAAGAAAAGATATTCGAAACTAAGTTGGCAGAATATCATCGAACATAGAATTTTAGTCATAAGCCAAGTGTCAGAGAGAGCAATATGAGAATAAGTGATACGGACAACCATTCCTCAACCAACCGGTCCAAACATAAATCTTTCACAAGATAAAAGAGTTGGTTGATATTGGACAGATGAAATGACCGAACGAACATACTCTTGAGCAGGACAAAATGTCATTTCTTAGCTAATGTTCCTCTGATGATTTAATTTTCAGAGTTCCATCTAATCGCCCAAATAATAGGTTCTCAGTGTTCATTATTGAGGCAATGCAGCTTCAATTTCGTTCCACTTATCACTGTTTTCCGTAAATTTCTCCTTGATTTGCTTAATAAGCTCTTTGGCTTCATCAACCATCGAAATGCTGACCAGCCCATTCACAAGTTTTGTCATTGTCGTAAATTTTGGTATCCAACCCTTTGCCATGCTTTCTTTGGAAATTTGTAACGCAGTCTCAAAATCCCCACCTCGGCACAAGAAGTAAGCCAGAGTAAAATAACAGTTGCTATCCGGCTTTAAACCTCTCTTTTTCATGTCCTCAAACAATTTCTTTGCTTCCTCAAGGTAACCTTCATTACAAAATCCATGAATCAAATGAGAATAAGTAACTGAATTCGGTTTTCTATGCCTGGACATCATTTCATCAAGCAAAGCCTTTGCCTCCGATGACCTCTTCAATTTGCACAAACTCTGAATCCTAATATTATAGGTGCTCAGACCCGGTTTAATGCCATATTTCTTCATCAAGTTCAACACCTTTCCTACCTCATCAAACTTCTCCTCCTTGTAAAATCCAGTAATCCAAGTAGTAAAAGTAGTCGCATTTGGTTTAACAGACTTCCTATCCATCTCGGCCACTACGGAATACACAGAACTAGACGAACCCGACTGGCAAAACGCCTTAATTACTGTATTATATGTATCAAGGTTCGGCTCTATTTCATACATCTTAGGGAATTCAAGATAAATTCTGCTCACCTCCTTATAGTTCTTGGCCACAACAGCAGAGAAGAGCAGAGCATTGAGCGATTTAACCGACCGACGAATGCCCAACTCATCCATTTCCTTGAAACTCCGAATGGCATGGTCAAGCATGTCAGCTTGGCCGTACAGAACGATCGCGTGCGACACAAACCGCTCATTCCTCAGGTCTGGTCGGGTCTTCAATTCTTCAAGGAATTGACGGATTCCCTCAAAGTGTTTAAACTCGGAGAGCCTGGAGATGGCGACAGAGAAGGCAACGCGATCGATGTGAGTCGCAGGAGTGAGAGAAGCGGCGCGGCAAATATCAAGGATGCGTTCTGGGTTCTTCTCGGTCTTGACAAGGTTGAGGGCGGCTCTAGATTTCTCAATGGAGGTTAAAGGCGTGGATGAGTTCGGAGATAGGATTGTGGAATAGTGGCGTTTGGCGAAGGCTTGACGAATGCGACAGAATACAGACATTGCTGGAGATGGAGCTCGAGGTACTAGCTAGGGTTTTTCTGCAGAGAAGATGGAGAGAGCGCAGAAGAGAATGAATTTTGATGTTCGATAGTGTGGAGAAGTTAAAAAAACAAAAAACAAAATCTGATGTAGGCATGTCTTCGGGCTACTGGGGAATCCGTTAATCATAACCGTACATCATATTTGGAAATGTTGTTGACGAACGACGGGGATCAAACGAAGCGCTTAACTTGATTTATTCTTTAGAAGTTAATGAAAACATAACTGAATTTTTAAGAGTTATACAATACATAACAGCCCTACTTACGAGTTAGGTAATTTTGGAAATTAGATTACTTGCTTGCATGTTACTCAAGTCTTAGAAAACATTAACTTGTTTTGCTATATATCTACCTAATTTTAAATAAGCTTATTATGAAAGTACTTATAAGAGATTTTTTTTTTTACTGTCATTATTATTTTTAAAAAAAATTTTTAAATTTTAAAAATTGATAAAATGACATTTAATTTTATTTTTAACTGTGAATGATATATAAAAATAGACAATTCAAATGGTTGAATAAACTATTTAATTATATTATCTTCTCTAGCTTTAATTTTGAATTATTAAGTTATATTTATAATTTTTTATTAAAAAATTTTAAAAACAATTAATTAATTAATTATTTTTTGTTGACTTTCAATAATTCTTAGACTTTAAAAAAATTTATTTAAAAAGTAATTAATGAATTCATTATTTTTTATTTATTTCAAAGATTTGCAAACTTCAAAAAAATTTATTGAATTCTAAATGCAAATATCTAAAAACTAAAGAATCATTATAAAAAAAATTTAGAAAAACGATTTAAGGAGAATTTTGAACTCTCTTGCTCAAAAGAATATACATTTAATATATATAATACATTAGCCCCTCTGTTCACTGACTATTTTGGATTCAATTTTTTGTTTTGGATAAAGCTACTTTGTGCAGAAGTAGTAAAAGGATATATGAGCCTAAGCCCATTATAAGAGTCTTGGGCCTCTCAAGATGTGGGCTTATATATTTTTAGAGGGTACACAGATGTACTGGCCCATTTTCCCGCCAAAAAGTTGGTAAACAAAGAAGAAGAATCTGATTGGTTCGTGACATAACACGCGCTGATTGATTCTTCTGGCATTTCGTTTTTGGAGGACCAGGATGTGTTTCCCAAGTCCACATCACACTTTCGCTCTATTCTGAACATCTAGGAGGCTCTTCTTCCTCTTTTCTTTGCTTCTTCGTTGGCTTTCTCCTTCCAATTCTTTTATCTCCTTCCAATTCTTCGTACTGGCTTTCTGGTTCTGCACGAGAAGCTTCTTGAAGCCTTAATCTTGGTTAGTGAAATCATCCTAGGCAGAAACTAGGGGAAGGACAGAATGGCTCAAGCAGTTGAAGAATGGTATAAGCAGATGCCCATCATTACGCGCTCGTATCTCACCGCAGCTATTGTCACAACTGTTGGCTGCGCTCTTGATGTACGCCTTTCATTCTCTCTTTTCTCAAGTTTTTCGCTTTTGTCATTTGCGAATAAGGGTTTGCATTTTTTCGACACTTTAAGGATTTGTAATTTATTATTTAAATTGGATTGCCCTGCTTGTTTGTAATTGGGATAGATGTTAGTTTAAATTAGGGAAGCGTAATCATTGCTGGATTTGCAACTTTTCTATTGATTTAAGATGATTAATTGGAGCGCTATGGTTCTCCTTCACTTATGATATTTGGTAACAGGTTGTAGTCTGATCAAGTTCACCTTGGTTTGAAATGGGTTGTTTCTAAGTTTTTTCTTGGGGGGAAATTCTTGTGCTTGTTAGGATTATCTTGATTTGAAATTTTGGTAAGTTTGAGTGGCTAGGATTTTGTTGATAATGCTTTTTGTTATGACTTCGCAGATAATTTCTCCGTATCATTTGTACTTGAACCCAAGACTGGTGGTTAAGCAATATCAGTTCTGGCGTCTCATTACTAATTTCTTGTACTTCCGGAAAATGGGTAATTCTTGCCTTTAATATTTTATAGAACTGTTATTGATTGAGATTGGTGGTTTGGTTTTATAAAGACTTAAATTTTAGTTCTAATATAGCAGCCGCATTTAGATTTTTTTACGTTATCATGTCTGGGGTCGGTTCTGCATTTCTTAAGGGGCTTGTTCGGGATGATAGCATAGGTGTGGGGAAGATAGCCAAACCATTGTTTGGATACTCAAAGGTGATGGAGTGGGATGGGATTGGATGGGTTAGGATCTCTCTGCACCACATGAGCATAATTCATGTTCTTCGCAGTTCAGGAAAACCATCTACTTTTGCTGCCTCTTATTTTCTTTTGGGTAATTAAATTTCTATTTGTGATTGAGCAAGTATTGTCATTTGTGGTCTATTCTGGTACATCAGAATTGAATGTTTGACTTGAGAGCAAGTGACTGAAAGATCATCTACCTTTTAAGGTTTAACATGATTGCAACCTAAAGAAAGTTATAGTTGAAGAATCAGTCAAATTTCACCCTGGAAGTGTTGTACATGAAATGATACTGCTTTTTGGATGAAGGATAAATCTGATAGTTTTGACTTTCAAGTCATATTCGTAGAAATTAAACTATTTGATTATGAATTATAAACTTTGATGGGCCTGTGAAAAGCAGCAACTACTGTATGGTATATTTTTCATTTATTGGACGGAAGGACTTAGCAAGTTAGCATATGGTAGATTTCCCCCAATTAGGAAGGCCTGTGTAAGAAATCAAATAGGGCTAGTTAGAGCTTGGAGAATTATTGAGAGGAGATGTGAGACACATGGAGGCTGTCAGAGGGATTATCAAGAAGAAGTTTGTTAGAAAAATAGCAATGAAAAAGGGGGCCTAGAGAGATTCAAGGTAGGCAGAAATTTGGGGAAGCTTATGGGAGGACCTGGCCCCTTGAAGAACTAGGAATATTGTCTTAGCTCTATTTTCTGTTTTATTCTACTGTGGCTGTTTTCTACTGAAATTTTCTGAGAGGAAATCCAGTTTTCCATCAGCGTATTTTTTGTTTCATATTATATGTACATAGGACACTTCTTTTCAGATATGTATGTGCATTATTAAAACTATATGCAGAAACTTGAAGTGATGATTCATATAGGCATAAGTCAATAGTCTTCTAAACTGTTATTTTTTATGGCTTCCCTCCCTCCTCTTCTTTTCCCATGGGGTTTTCCATATGCAGGCAAGATTATTAGATACACCGATTGCTCATTTATATTCATATCTTCAGCACATACTGACATTATCGGTTCTGGCTATCTGCTAGCTTGAGTTCTGGCATATTCCTGTGATTTTCCCGAATGATAATGACACCTTGTACTTTCCCTTTAAATCCCCCAAGATAAATAGGAGTTACTCATCATAGCAAAATTTTTATCCTTGTTCATTTTTGTTATGCTTATTTTGCACCTTTTTGGAGCATCACACTGACAGTTTTCACATTTCTGACTCATATATGTTTCATATTGTTTGATAATTAGAGTCGAGGTTTTGGATCACACATCTAACTTATATTTGACCTGCCATATGCTCATTGGAATGGCAGACCTGGATTTCTTGTTTCATATGTTTTTTCTTGCTCGATATTGCAAGCTTCTGGAGGAGAACTCCTTCAGGGGACGGACTGCTGATTTTCTTTACATGCTCTTATTTGGTGCTACTGTGTTGACTGGAATTGTTCTTGTTGGTGGGATGATACCTTATTTGGCGGCATCATTTGCAAAAATTATATTCCTCAGCAACTCATTGACATTTATGATGGTCAGTAACATTTGCTTATATTTTTGTTGTTGACACCTCATGTTGTAAACCCTCTCAATGTTTTGAAATTTTAACGTATCTCTTAATTTTCAGGTTTATGTGTGGAGCAAACAAAACCCCTTCATCCATATGAGCTTCCTGGGCCTCTTTACTTTCACGGCTGCTTACCTTCCATGGGTGCGTAGGCTCTGATGTTGTTGTTACCTTGTTGAACATGCATATATTATTAAATTGAATATATGCTTTGTATTTTGATTCAATCTTTCTTCGTAGAGGTTACCTGATTTTAAAGTTTTATGCAGGTTCTATTGGGATTCTCTGTCCTTGTCGGTGCTAGTGCTTGGGTGGATCTTCTGGTATGTTTTCTGTTCTAAGAAAGTACTATAATGTTGATACTTTACACAGACACACAGTGTGTGCATTATTTTGAGAATTAACATAATGCAATTTTTAAAATGTTTGTTACTGGATTATCTCGTAATATAACATGCGAATATTTTTTACAATTCAGCATTACATGATTGATTGTTGAAAGAAGTTTCTGGACATGATATATTTTAATTGGAGAGTTTGATAGTATACATTTACCGATTTTAATTTTATATATAATTGAAACATGCAACGTCATGCATGAAAATGTGTTTCAGGGAATGATTGCTGGCCATGCATACTATTTTCTCAAGGATGTCTATCCTCAAATGACTGGCCGTCGGCCCCTTGAAACCCCATCATTCATCAGAGCACTATTTGCAGATGAGAATGTTGTTGTGGCTCAGCCAGCCAATGTCAGATTTGCTCCCCCACCAGCTGAAGAAATGCACCGTGATTGAGCAGGCCTTTGAGAAACCCCAACTAATGGTGAGCTGACCTTTATTTGAGCAGTGAAGTTAGCAGGCAAACAGGAAAGTTGTTGATCTTGTAACATATAGATGTCTTCAGTTTCTTTTGTTATCCCCATTTTGATGTTCATTTGTTCATAATTATTATTATGATTCAAGTTGTGTTCCTACATGTGTTTTACTTCATATCAGTTAATTTAGTACAACCCGTTAAAGGATGCTTCATGTACATTAAGAGGTGTCTCCCCTTGTTAAGAGAAGCTACCTCCACTAAGTCAAGGGTAAGTGTCTCCCACTAAGCGTACTATGAATGGGTGTCTCCTGTTGAGCTTTCTATACTTACCTGAGGATGCTTTCTATTGATTTGTTTATGTCTAGTTGTGGGTGCTTCCTATTAAGAAGGTAACTACATAGTTCAGTGGCTTTTGATTGATTAAGATGAGTTGTTCAAATAGAGGAGTTGCACAGCTACCCTTATGAATACTCAGCAAATTTGTTCCTCAAAACAACAAAATAATAATCTCCATAAATGTCCTTCATGCACAATGCTTGATAAAGGAAACACTTAGGACCTGGCAGACGCAAGTACGCCAGTCTTGCAACACAAGTTTTGGCTTCTTGACACTGATTCACCTGACATCTATTCCCAACACAAACCCAATGACAAAACCCTTCTATCGAGCGAAGTGTTTCAAATTATCTAGTGAATCTATCATTTGAACAACAGACTAAGTTAACTTACTGCCCCCTTCTAAAGAAGTATAGGTGAAGGAGACTATGATAGGGTCATCTCCTCTCTTAGAATTACTGTGAATTAGATCACTCATGCTGATATTTCTATGCAATAAGTCAGTCTACCGGATTGATTTAGATTGAATTAATCTATATGGGATCATGACAAATAAAAGGAAGAGAAGGCTTTAGAAAAACGAGTTAAAAAACAATACGGTAAGTGGGGGGTCGAACTAGGTGTATAGAATCTAATTGCTATAAGATAACTCTTTGTTTTGTGGATGTTTCAAAACAAGTCGAATTCAATTGAATCTAAGACACGAATAATAAGTTTACGGTATGGAAAAAAGACATTATATATGTGATATTAGACCAGCTTCATGAGGAAGCATCACTCTCATAGTAGGTCTGGTACTGACCAAGTGCCACCCACGATGCATAACTTAGATTATTAGGTTGGGAGTGACTTGATAGGATTGAAGTGAAGGTACCTTCATGCTATGCGCAATTTCTCTGGTAAGTAAAAGTTTGACACTCGGTAAATAAGTACTTTTTCTAAGTGAGCTTATTCTCCTCTCCTCAGCCTTAACCTCCTTAGGAGTCACCACTCAAGGTTGACTATTTCCCGGCTTATTCCATCTGAAGAATCATCTCTAATTGTCAAAGCCACAATCAAACATGCATGTTTCTGACATTCATAATCCTCCATGATCGTACGTCTCCGTTAATTTTAGCCTTCCATCTAGCCCGCTACATACACTGAACGTGCAAGCCGTGCCTAATATTTCTCAATTTTGCCTATGATGGATGTTATCTGACAACCCCAAGCTTCCCTATAAATAGACCTCCTAGTCTTTAGAGAGACCTATGCTCACTTTATGTTGACACACATGCATTCATTGTTCTACAAACATTCTTTTCCTCATTTACCTAGAATTTTTAAAAAATTTTAGAGCACAGTAAGAATTAGGCTTTATTTACGAACGACTTTATCTTTTAGCTTTCTCGAGGCACTTTTGCAGTTTAAGTCTACGACTGATTCATTGATCAAGCACTCTTGCATATTATTAAAGGTATACTAGAGTGCTTCACTTTTTTTTCTCTTATCAAACTCTCTCGTTGTAAATGGTCCATTTAAATTACTTGGCACCTCTCAAGTTCGAACTCCCTATTTTCGCAGCAAGGTGCACTACGTGTTTAACGCCAAACTTTTTAGCTGAAATATAAAATTATATCTTCTCTTTACCCTTTTCGTATTTCAAATTCCATCATGTTGAAGAGTTTTTCTCCTATTCGTAATTCTTATGTGTCAACTTCTGTCCATTGATTTCTGGTATTACCATTCCTTTGATGAGTTTGTTGTTTCAACATTCTCTACTGCTTTAGCGAATTATTTCTTCAAGGCTATGAAAGGGTAAAATACGTGAAGTATTTTACAGAACAAAGAAGCAAAATAAAAATATATAAACACTTATCTGAGACAACATAATTAAACAATTCAATATCTTACTGTAAAATATGGGTTTTCTTTTGGTCAAGTCAACTGTTGAATTGTATGTAATTAATAGATTAGAGTGCTCTGACGAGGGCCGAAGTTGTAAAGGTAATATATCATCTTTCACTTATCAATTGACCAAATCCTTTTGAATTGAAAGACTTATTTATGTGTATTGAAGTTTGAAGTACATTGATGAGGACGGGCTTTCATTCTCACAAGTACATACGCCTTCTGCGGTATATAACTGTAGCAAGCAATAAACATAATTGTGAATGTACGAGGGAAAAGAATGGATGCATCATTTTAACTCGGAAGTAATCGTTTTGTATATTATATAACCAAGCAGAACAGAACTCTGAAAATAGCCTGCAACACTACATCTAAGTGGCATGTAATTTCTAATTCCTAAACAGCCCTTCCCCCCCTTCTCTTCTGAGGGGTCCAAAAATCCCCCTAAAAAAGGAAAAAGAAAAAGAAAACCCTAGCAAAATGAACCAAAGCTATCCTTCCGAAGCAGCATCTGCTGCGTATTACACAAGTAAAAAGGACTGCGGGCACAATGAATCAGTTGTTCCAGAAAACTTTGCCTGGACTGTTTGCCTGCCTCTGCTTCTCTTGCTAAACTTAAATGGCAACTAATTAGTACCATTAAAATCATATCCAATGGGCAAAAGAATAGATGAGATGCAAGATGGAATATGGTCAACGAATGGGATGATATTGGGCTGATATCCTCTTGGGGGGCAATTTCCGCAGAATGTAGAGGACCAAAGCTGAAGGCAGGATCTCAACCAGCTGCATTTGATAGATAAATTCCCTGATGTTAACATAACCAAACCAAACCAAAATGATTGTGGTAATTAACAAGAAGGAGCACTAAGTAAAATAATACCAGGTAGTAGATCAAGTCCAAAATCGGATGATCCAAAACATTCAGAGATGCATCTGTATCAAATGCAGATAGAAAAACCTGCACGCGTATTATCAAAAGTGTGTTTGAGAAAGAAATTATAATGCATATAGCATGCATATCATTTATTTAAAACCATCAACTTGAGTTCTGATAGGAAACACTCTGACGCTCTTTCCTCCTTTTTATCTGGAATTCATGTCCATCCAGGCCAGACTTTGCGTATGATACTTTGATCATACAGGCCACCTAAAGTTTGATTGTGCTCTTCTGGTTTCCCTCTTATCCTTCAAATTATTTATTTTTTAACCATTATGTCTAACGATTTGTATCACACTTTAAGAAGCATTTATAATAGGATTTTCACCTCCAACTAATGCAATGCCGCATTTAGCTTCTCATAATCAACACTTATTCTTACTCCTATTTCACAATAATCAAATTCAGACCTTCTCATCAACTACTACTCAATGCATAATTCACATTTTCAGTTCGTGATAAAAAACAATGAATCTTCCATTAATAATTCAAGAATTCTGTTTTCTGATAAAATATACAAGAATGTTATTGACAGACTCCCTTAGATTTAAATATTTTACAACTATGGAGAAACCCAATATGCAATGGTTAGGATACTTTAACTATTAATTCACCCAAGTAGATAAAAATGTTCATGTGTTTGGTTGGGCATGTGTTCGTGCATCCAAACTCCCTCTTGCTGCCAGCACAGGGCAGAAGAATACAATAATTAAAGCAGAACTGAATAACACAGGATGATGGGGAGTAGAAATGTAGAAACAATGACGAGACATTTTCTCATAGAAAAAATTCAAAATTTGAAAAGAATACGAATGATAATTATAATAATATAGTCTGAAGTTACCATTATGCATCTTATCAGAAAACAGGTGAAACATATGACAGTGACAGATCCGACCTGCGATACAAAGCCCACGTTCAATCAACACAGCTAATATTGATATAAACCATCTCTATTCATTTCCTCTTTTTTCTACATTTGGGACAAGAAAATCAAAGCTTTAAGGGTTCTCAGTTCACAGTACTGATTTCTGGCCCAAAAAAAATATCCAGAAATGAAAGACCTTTTATGTTGAAATGGGCAATGATATAGAACGTGAACTATAGAATTATATGAATAACTAAATATGGATTTTTCTTTCTATTTAAGAATAAGAACAAAAGTAAACTAGTTAAAAATGACAACATTTGTAGCACAAATAAGAGCATGACAATGTAGTACAATTTATTCATTTCCATCATTTGCTTGAAAGTTTTGACAGGAAAATAATTTGAATTTCATAGAAGAAAAGCTACGAGCCAAACATGGCAAAGACAACCAATTAAAAAGTTACAAGATTTGACATGATTTGTCCTTTATACATGTCCATGAACATAGGTGACAGAGAAATTCATCATGAGACAAGATTCAGAATCTGACCTTTTCATTGAAATCCTAAAGTATAATTATTTGCTAGTCGAATTGAAGGACTATGTTGCTACATTTTATAATCGTTTCGTAAAAATGGAAACTAAATTAATACAAAGATAACATTTTGGCATGCCCTTTGCTGAAATCTCTGTCTCTTTCAAACTTTTTGAACAAGCATTCATTCAGAAACTATACACTCGCTGCACACAGATATTCAGGTGCTTTGCACTCAAATATCATGGGGTTCATGTATACCTTTTTTTTTTTTTTTTCTGTATGTGTGGTTCTGAAGTCAATTTGAAAAAGATTTTTTATGCCCAGTAATAGGGGATAAAAGAGAAGCAGAGTGTGGCTATGATGAGAATGCTATAGGTAGAATGGCAGCAAAATAATAGATAAGAACTAGTTTTAAACAAGTCATGTGCCTGGTTTGTGTCAGTTGAAACTAAAACTTTGTCAAACTTAATTTATGACATGACCACAAAATCTAATGTCAGAATATAGTTAATCCAAGAAATTGACAATTCTGGTACTATGAAGGGGGAGAGAACTGCTAATGGCTTGAATTTTTTGGATTTCTTTTCCGATCTGACGCCATATGATATACCATATAGCCTTTGGCACACAAAGAAATAGACAACCATTAAGTCAAGCATTCATATCATCGATTTGTTTTTTCTCACAGCAATTTCTGTTAAACAGACTTACTGAGAAGGAAATGCACATACCTCATGAAGCTTCTTCCTTCTCCCTTTAGATTCAATAGGAAAGCGCTTCAGCATGAAAAATAATCTATAAACATTTAATGTGTATCAGGCGGATATTGAAAAGTCCACCCACAACAACCATGGAACATCAGTGAGTAAATGGAATTGAGACATCAGAGGTATTTCATAGACCATAGCATTTCAGGCAAAATGAAGAAGCCTCACCTTCCACCATAGATCAAGAAGCCTAATGCAGCCATAAATGACACAACTGAGCAAGAGAAAAGCAAATCTCATTAAAGTGCCTATGTTATTGCAAAGTTCATTTCAAGGTGGCAACACTCATTCTAAAGCTCGCAAATTTGAACGAAAAACAAATCTGTAGTTGAATTGAAAACTAACCTGCAATAAATATATTTCCAACAAACTGCCCAACACTGTTGTCATCTATCCAGAGGTATATCCAAACACAAACCTGAATACCAAGCCATTTTAGTTAAAATTATTACCCTAGTCACAGATCAAAGAGCACGTTCCTTTTCACTCCCGGAACAATGGAGAGATTTATGCCAAGATTAAGATGAGCACGTTCGTTTACCACTCAAAGCAGAGACTACTTGTATGCTAATATTTCAAAATCCAATAAACCATAGTTGAACATAGGCCAGACATGTAAGATATACGTATTCCCTTGTAACTCACAAGTCAAGAAATTTTCAGACACCAGGAAAGGTCTAGTCCTAAAACTGTTTAGTATGGACACCATATTGCTGAGGGGAAGACATTATGTGTTGACAATATGTATTGAGACGAACATAAAGGAAATGAAAGACACCAAAATAGTGTGACCAGCTAATGTCTAAAGACTCTACACGAAAAATTTATGTGAAACATAAGAGAATATAAGATAAATACCTGGATAAAATAGATGGCGCCATTTATTGCAATATAAAATATCCTGAGCTTATCAGTCGGTAAACTCCTTGCCTGCTCGAGTATTGCAATAAAATTAGAACTTCCGAATAATAATAAGGATTAACGGAAAAACAAATTTCTTTGGTCGTGCCAAAGTATATAATTACTTTAGTCAGGGGGTGTTTAATTATCAGAAAAAGTGAGGTACTCAATAGAAAATAGCGACAGTCGAAATCAACAACTGAGGGTTTAGAATAATATCTACTTGCCTGGTGATAAATTTCTGCCCAAAAAAGGACAAGAAGTGTATACGTTGAGAAAAACAGTAGTCCCGGCAGATCTAATAGCACCAAAACCAGTACCTAATCCAACATGCAACCGCTTTATGTTAGTGTACAAGCCTTAGGGAATGTGACCTTTACCATCTTAGTCAAAGAATTCTTTATCCAACTTAGCAACTGTAAGCGTCAACGGTGCAAAGCCAACCTTAGGATGCAACAGAAAAACTTGGTTGTGAAATCCAAACACAACTGCACGCACTGCAATATGAAAATGCAAGGACTATAATGCCCAAACAAACACATTATATCAGAGATTCTGAAAGGACCAAGACTCTTGAGTGTCACCTCACCTCCGTTGACAATGAAGTTCATCAAATGAAAAATTTTTTGCGTTGTCCAACCATATTCGGGCACTCTTAATTCAATTCTTATCAATTGAATCTGCATCATATTAAAACCACGAAGACAACATAAGTACAGGATCCTGTTACTACATAAAAATATTTAGAAACGACCGGTCCAGTGTGAAAAACTGTAGTCATTTCCAAGTTCAGCACACTCATCCTTTATACTTCCCAGCATAAAACAATTAATTGAACTATAAATTTAGGCAAAAATATAAACTGGAACCAAATAATCACAGGATACGTCAGACTAAAAGTCAACAGAAGTTGATAAAATTCTAAATTTATCGATAAATGTCGCTAGACAAATACGATCAATCAGAATGTCGACAAAAACCTACTGTTCTGAATAGCTGAAACTAAACAGGAAAAAGAAAAGAAGATTAAGGCGTACCATAATGGAATTCCAATTCAGAAGAGTACAACTCAAGTACAGATAATAAAATCAATCAACCAGTAACTGCGAGAATTGCATAGAAAAATCTGGAATTACATTGAGTCGAACACAAAGATACAACTTCAGAGAGAGAGTGAAAAACCAGAGCTACAGAGCGTGGAAACTTGTAGCATCCATACTTAATACAACAAAGCTTAAAGCAATTTATTAAACTATATATTTACGCAACAACATAAATGGAAGCAGATAATCACAGGACACGTCGAGTTGAAATCCAGCAAAATAACTCAAAAAAACTTTAAAATCATCGATGAATGTCGTTAAACAAGTACAGTCAATCAGAATGCCGATACAAACCAACTGTTCCAAATAGCTTAAGCTAAACAGAAATCTAAGACAAAACAAATGAAGAAAAAACTTAATGTGTACCATACTAAAATTTCAATCCCGAAGACTACAACTCGTGTACGCAAAAGATCAACCAGTAATAAGGAGAATTGCATAGAAAAATCCAGAATCACAGTGACTCAAGCACAAATATGCAGATTCAGATATATAGAGAGTGTAGGTGAGTAAGAAACCAGAGCTACGGAGGAGACGAGAGCATAGGCGGCACAGAGAAAGTAGAAAATAGCGTTCTGCCACTGAGTAGAGTCGTTGATCTTGTCCCACCAATCGGAGAAGTAAACTCCAATCTCCATGAACGGAAAGGTGAGCGGCACTTTCCTCATTTCTCCGCCCAGAAGACGAAGACAGAGACAATGAACGCACAAAGGAGCTACTGCACCTCTGAGAGCGAACGAAGAGTCTACCAGACAGTCCAAGCAGTTAAGAGAGAGAGAAGAGAGGGTGTGTGCGCGCGTTTTATATGAATGGTGTATTGGGTTGAGAATAAGCAAAAAGGGGAAAAGCTTTTTACCGCAAAAGCTCGCGCCTTTCCCTGCCTCAACTAAGATTCTACGTTTGGAATTAGAACGTCACCTAGCAAATTTGGTTGTTGTAGAGCATTTACTCCTACTCCCACCTTTTTCCTTTCTCCGTATCCGATTTTCAACTATCTTTTATATATATATATATACATACATATTATACACACCATTCCCAAGTCATCTGAGCAGAGATTCTTTTTTATTTATTTTTTAAATATCTATCCCTTCTATTTTTGAATTCCGTACAATACGTGGGCCAATCCAAATATTTAACTAACGAGTAGATACTCATTATACTTGTATAATTAAATTCTTCGGATAGATATTTTTGGACCACATAGATTTACATTTACATTATTTTTTTTAATGATCAAGCAGTTTAAGTTTAATTTGTGTTCATTTTAATTAATTAATTTTAGAGTAAAATTTTTTTTTGAGTACTTTATTTATCATTTAATTTTGAATTTAATCTTTCACTTTTTTTTACTTTTTAATTTAGTTTATTAATAACTTTTATTCCCAATTTAATTCTTTAGTAATATAAAAGCTAGCACATTTAGTCTTTTAATATTAATTAAATTTAAATTAAATATGCTAATATTTAAATTAGTGAGGGTCTAAGTTTAAAATAAAAATTAATAAATGATCAAATTAAGAATAAATTAGAAAGTAAGGGATCAAATTAATAAATCAATAAATAAGCAGAGATTTTTTTTTATTTTTTAAATGTCGATCCCTTCTTTTTTTGAATTCCGTACAATACGTAGGCCAATCCAAATATTTAACTAACGGGTAGATACTAATTATACTTGTATAATTAAATTCTTCGGGTAGATATTTTTGGACCACGTAGATTTAAATTTGCATTATTTTTTTTTATGACCAAGCAGATTAAGTTTAATTTGTGTTCATTTTAATTAATTAATCTTAGAGTAAAATGTCTTTTTTGAGTCCTTTATTTATCATTTAATTTTGAATTTAATCTTTCACTTATTTTTTATTTTTTAATTTAGTTTATTAATAGCTTTTACTCTCAATTTAATTCTTTATTAATATAAAAATTAACACATTTATTCTTTTAATAATAATTAAATTTAAATTAAATATGTTAATATTTAAATTAGTGGGGGTCTAAATTTAAAATAAAAATTAATAAATGATCAAATTAAGAATAAATTAAAAAGTGAGGGATGAAATTAATAAATCAATGAATAAGTAAGAGACCAAAATATAATGTGACTAATCTTTGTAATATGAATAAAATAATAATGATAAGATTTAGAATAATTTCTACTTCAATTATTCAAAGATATATGTTTAAAAGTTTATTACTCGATACTAATACATTTATATAAAATTGATATAATATGTTAGTTTTAATTAAATTATTTTATTAATAATATTTAATTTTTATTTAAATAATTTGATTAAAATTAACCTACCAAGTCAACTATTAATACTAAAATAAACTAATATTTTTTTTATACGTTTTAACTTTAATGAGTGACCAAGAAAAAAAGGTTTTAATTAGGCGTAGATGCAAAAACTGCAGGGGCCTATCCCCAGCTACTTTGGAAAGTGTAATATTTGTATATAAAAAATGTAGCAAAAATTAAGTACGGTTAAAAAAATAAATTTGCATATAACTTTTTATAAAATTACACGTGGTCTTAGCAAATGAAAAAATCTACCTCTGGTTATAAATTAAATTTATCCTTTATTTATTATTATTTTTTTTTCCACATTTTTTTTTTTTAAACAAGGCAGTGAGCGTTTTTGATTCTTATGTCACATTTGATACAAATGAAAGGACGGACAAAGAAAGGGAAGAGAAGAAAAATAAAAATTTTAAGATGTTCACAATTGTTACATTGTGTGTTAAAATTTTGACAGTTTTGCCTTTGAAGACTTCATCAATTTTAACCCTCCTCCTGCCACAGAATGGATGAATATTAAATTTTAAATAACGTAAATATGTTAATATTTTTTGAAGTTTTTATTACATAATAAAAATAGAAAATAATTTATTAATATTTATTATAAATAATTTAATATTTCTTATTAAAACCCCTAAAATTAAATTTAAAAATATTAATTAAATATTTTTGGTATATGAACATTTCAATCTTTTCACCCATTATCATTCTTATTCTATTATTATTTTTACTATATCAAACAAATTTTGTAATTTTGTTCTCTTTTTTATTCTCAACATACTAAGTAAATTTTGACATCAAATATTTTCATTATATTCTATTTCTTTTTCATTTGTTTTTTTAAATCCATATTCATTTTGTATACTCTTTAAACTAGCAGATTCACCGAACTATTCAACAAAAAAAAAAGGAAAAATATATAATAAAGACATCCAATGATAACATTGCTTGTCAAATTTAAAGCATGAATAAATCCCACTGGCACCTTAGTATTTAAGGTATATTTGGTCATTGGAATAGAAATGAAAAGAAATATAAATAAATTTTGATAGAATGGAATCTTAAATTTATGAAGTGTGTGTTTGATATGATATTAAAAAATATATAAGAATGGAAAGAGGGATTAAACAAATGACCAGAACATTCCTATAATAAAATTAATTATTATTTTTCATAAATTATTATTATTAACATTTTATTCTTTAAAAAAATTGTATATTTAATAATTAATTATTATTATTATGAAAATCTAAAAATTTATTATTTTTATTTTCTCTCTCTTCACCATCACCTTCACTTCCCGACAACTTCACCCCCACCTCTTCGGGATGCTTCACCATCATGTTCTCTTCACGGCAGCTTCACCATCATGTTCTCTTAATGGCAGCTTCACCATCATGTTCTCTTAATGGCAACTTCACCATCATCTTCTCTTCTCTCTCATCTTGTTCTCTCGTCTTACGCTCTCATCTTCCTATTCTTTCCAAACAGCGCCTAAGTCACCGTTTGGAAGTTAAGACGAGAGAGATGATTCACGCTCGTTGCTGAACAAACGGGTTGTCAGTTGAGGGTATTTTGGTCAAAAAGTGTCTATTCCTAAGAATTATAACTCCATTTTGTTACTGAAATCAACGTGAGAAAATAAAAATAGGAATAAAAATGTCTGTTATTTTTATGTTTGGTTGACAGATTGAAATTTTATTTCTATCATCTAGGGAGCCTACTTTCCCTTATATAAGGGAGAATTCTTTCCTTAATTGAAGTGATGGAATCAGATTACTCTTTTGGAAATGAAATATATTTGACAAAAATATTTTTTTATAATAATTTTTAAACAAAAATATCTCTGTAATATATTAAAATCTTAATTTATTATTTATTTAGTTTATTATTAATTATTAAATTATTATTTTTTATTACTTATTTAATTTATTATTATTTATAATTTTTAATTCATTATTATTTATTTTATTTATTATTATTATTAAATTATTATTTTTAATTTGTTATTATTTATTTAATTTATTAATATTTTTTAATCTAATATTATTTATTATTAAATTATTATTTTATTAAATATATATTAATATATAATTATATTATTAATTAATAATTCAAATAGATATCTGTTTTTTATTGTTTTATAATAAAAGATAATATAATAAAATATACATACTATTTAATTGATTTTCATATATAATTTATTATCCAAACGAAGTAAATAGAAATATATCAATTCTTATTTTTTTAATTAAATATTATTTTAATATTTTCATTTCAATTTTTACTGTTATTTTTATTTTTATTTTTATTCTTATTATATCAACCCTAATAAATAAACGGTCCTGTACACAATATCTCTCGTGGGTGGGAGGGATTACTCTCTCCCTCGCCTATGGGAACGAGGATTTCCATATGAATGGGGTTCCTTGGCATAAATACATACCAAACATGGGATTCCAATACATCCATCATATGCCGCTTACCAAACATGACCTCAATACTCTGCAGCATCGTGCAGCTCACATGCTTCTAGACTAATGTGACTAACGACTGACAAGTCGCTGAATGCCAAGTACTCAGGAGAAGGAGAAAGGTTATGGGATATACACGTGATTAGGCTCATAGTCTCTAATTCACATGTACATGCCCAGTGGAATTGAAATTGGGCGGCAAATGAAGTCCAGTTTTGTGAGGCTTTTTTCTTTTTGGGCGAAATTAGTGGTGTGAGGCTGACGTTTGAAATTTGAACACAGTAAAGTGATTGGCTATGAATATTACATCAACGTCACGTGCGCTTTTGTCTCATTCCTCCGTAGCCCAGCACGATTCTCCATGGCGTAGTTGCAGGACAACTTGGACCGCAGTTTTCAAATGGATTGGGTTGTGTGTAAGTTATAAATGATTTTAATTTAATATATTGAAAGATTACATTAACCTATTAAACTTATAAATAATTTTATTTGTAAAATTTTAAAAATAATTATATTAATATTATAAATATGACAATTACGTATTAAAATATGTTAAATATATGTTAATTTAAAATAATTTTTTGAATTTATATATAAATTCTAATTCTTTTTTAAATTTTATTTATGAATTATTTTAAATTGATATCTAATAACATAGTTTGACAATTTACTCTTGATATGTAGGCAACTATTTTAGTACAATTATAAAATTGATAAAACTAATATAATCATTATATAATAATACATTAAGAGAAATATATATAAAAATAATATGTTATATTATACTAATTATATAACAACTTAAAATAAATTTTTATATTTATATTTTAAATTTATTATTTTTTAATTTTATTTATGAACCAAAACTTTTTAAAATTTTTCAATTTACTTCTTTTATTCTTTATTTTTAGGTTTTCACACAGAAATATTAATTTATAATTTTGTTAACTCACTCTTATATTTTCTTTATTTTTCCAATAGCTCCACAACTCCTTAATTTTATTTTTATTTTTATTTTCAATTTATAAACTAATCTTTTGTAAGATTAATTAAAAATTAATAGTATAGGGGTGAATTGAATTTTTTTAAAAGATTTTAGATTCATAAATAAAATATAAATATTGGAGTCCAAATATAAATACAATAATTTATTTTAAGTTAACATATAATTTATATAATTTAACATGTCACTACTACATAAATTTCTTAGTATATCAAATAATGATTGTGCTAATACAACTAATTTAAAATTACAGGTAATATATAACATAACAATAACAAATGCAATCATTTATAAACTACATATTAAAAAAAAAAATCACTACAACACGTGTATACATGCCATGATCTCCAAACTTACCTGTTCACTCAAATTGCCACGCTTGTATGGACCTCATCGGTAATACCTCTCTATTTAATTACATTTGACTTTGTGACATATGGCATGACGTACCTGCCAAGTGCTAGCTGGGACTGTTAGCTACGTGTCCATGAGGAAAGACTTGCTTTTTGACATATAGATGGGCTTCTCCATTACAAAAGTCCCGCCATTTCGGAAAACTTCTCAATGCTCAAATCTCATTTGGTAAGTTGAAGGCAAAAACACTATAGTCTTCCATTGTGCTGTACGAGATATTTGCTTCCCCTGTTTTGTTGTTATGGGCTTCATGTCGTCTTCTTGCTTTCTCATTTTCCTTTCCCTTTTCTCTGTTTCTTCTTTTTCATGTGGGGGATTGAAAGTAAAATAATACCATTCCAAGAAGACTAATGGTTACTAAAAGAAGCTCCCCAACTAGATTTTAGACATGGAGGAATTTCTTTAAAAGAGGTTTACTCTTAGACAAAATTACTAGTCAAAGGGAATTCAAATCCTTTTATATGAAATATAATGACTTATTTCAAATCTCATCAATCAATTGAGTTAATTTGTATAACTGTCAAAGTAGACTAACTTGATCCATTCGAATTGACCAATCTGAATTGGTGGATTAAACAAGTAAGTCAATTTAACCTACCATAAGGTGATGGGTTAAAAATCTCAATTCACCTCACCTAGTAAGTTAAGATTTTCCACCTAGTAGGTTAAACGAAATGACTCATTTAACCTATCAAAAAATTAAGAAAAATTTTAAATTAAATTAAAAATTATAAAAATTCAAATATAACTTTTTTTAAGCATATGTCTTATTTAATCAATCATTTTCTATATCAATATAAATAAAAAAACTAAATAAAAAAGCAAATTTAAACGAATTAAAACAAATAAAGTAATCAAATAATTCAATGATTCATTAATAATAAGAATATAATTATGAGCAAAATATTCAAATCTGATAAATTACAAAATAATAGAAATAACATAACACATACATTATGATTGTTTTTTTTAAATAGAAAAGTGCAATAGGTTAGAGTGCTAAACTAAGTGAGTGAAAAAAAAAAAAAAAGGGCAACCCATTTAATTTGCGAGTTTGATCGTTTAACTCACAGGTTAAATGGATCGAGTTAATAAAAGTATACAAAATGAGTTCTCAAATGAACCCTTCAACCCAACTCATCTCTTAGATGGATTAACTGGGTCAAACTCGTTTTGACGATTCTATTAACTTGTATTGACTTTTTTTTAAAAAAAATTATTATCAAGTCATTATAACCATGATTATTGAAAGTATTTGAAGATTTTCCTAGCAAATGATATTCGGGTTGTACTAGGATGATGTGAGCCTCTAACTGATTAATAATTGCGATATTTGTGCGATGATTTTAAAATATTATAAAAGGTAATATTCTATAACCATGCAAAATTTGGAACATAATTAAATGATTGAGACCTGAACTCTTGAGAGCATGTTGTAGAATACTGGTTATGAAAGTTCAAAACCTTTGATTGCATATTTATTATTATCCAATTTTTGTAAAATATATAGATACATACATAATCAACTCTATTAAATCCTTCTACCGAAGTTAACTTAAATGGAAGGCCTACGCGTAAAAGATGATCTTTTAGGAAATACTTTGATATCATTATTTAGGACTGAAAAATCTTTTCCATTTCTTAAAAAACTTTACACATAAATTCTTTACTATATTTAATCGTTCAAATTGATAAATTTAAACACGTAATTAGTGTTTTGTCATTTTTGTCATATGGATTGTTTAAATAGGTTGTCACAAATAGATTACCAACTATATGCATTAGCATCAAATCATCCTAAATCTTTATAAGTACAAGTCACTTGAGGATTTTATTTTTGGGATCGAATCTATCAAATTAAATAGGCTTTTTAACTTATCATTTGATTTAATTATAATATGAGAGTTTTATTGTTCTCATTGTTTTTCGGTAGGGATGACATTTTCAACTTAGTTTCTTTCATTCTGATTTGCTTTAACTCGTTCAAGTTGGATAAGGATTGAGCATTGAAATGAATTAAGTATTTGAGGACAAGATCGAGCAGAAGCATGCATGTCATGCTTCCAATTTCTCCAAAGTGTGTGTGTGTGTATATATATATATATATATATATATATATATAATTTTTTTAGTTCATATTTTTATAAAAATAATTGAGTATTTATCGTCTGATCAATTATTTAATTTCATCTAAATTTTAACATAATATTGCAAATAAATTTATTAAGTATTTCATCTAAAAATATTTTATTAATAAAAAATCTATATGGTGCAAATACACATAAATTTTATAATGTAACTTATATAATTTAATTACTACGAGTAGAGGAAGAAGATGAAGAAGTAAAAAGCATGAAAGTAAGAAATTTAGTGTACTTTAATTAGTCTGTGTGTGTGTGTCTATATATATATATATATATATATATATATATATATATATATATATATATATATTTGTTGATTTTATGGTATAACTTTTAGCAACGTGTCTAAATAATCATGCTGAACAATTTTGATAAATATTGTGATGTTTTACAATAATTATGTTATGAATCCTTGGTATTTTGTTGCCAAATTTTATTTGTAATTATGTCAATTTAGAGAGGAACATAATAATATATGTGGTGTTTAAGGACGGGAAATTAACAAAATTTTGCACAAAAAATAAACAAGGTATAAGTGAAGGGAATGGATATCAGTAGTGAAACACTGTACCGATATGATATTGATAGTCATCCTTACCTATCAGCCATTACATTTTATTAGAGTCTAATGGGTAAAACTGAAAGCACTCGTTTTATAAGAATTTGATTAAGATAAAAAAGAACACAGTAATTTTTTTGGACAATAGAACAAAAGGTTTAGAAAAAAGAAGGACTAAAAAAATGTAAGGGACAAGATAAGTTCCTAAAGAGATTGATCCAAGGCCTTTGTGCATTGGGATGCAGAAGCTCGAGGCTTTGTGGTTGCAAACTTCTTAAGCAGATTGCGGATATCCTGTATCTTTGAAGGCCAATGATATGAATTTGGTTATTGCTGGTACTGTGAATCACATCTTGCTGTAGAATCCAACTAAGAATAAGCCTGATGACTGACAGGAAGAAGAAATCTTTGGGAGACCTTTGATTATTGTTACATCTCCACATTTTGATGAAATCTTTATCGAAGAAGACCAAGCAGGTAATCTTCGGGTTACCACTGTTCCTCTATTTTTTGTTTTGTCATATGAGAGCATGATGAAATGTGTATATATATATATATATATGTTAGCATTTACGTGTCATTATTCTGTTGTATATTGTTGTATAGCATGTGAGTCATTTCTGGACTTTTCTTCTGTTATGCCACGCATAAGCTAGGGAGTGGCAATTCTGTAACTGTATTTGCTATAAAAAGATTGCTACCAGCTCCTCACTGAGCAGAGCATTTACTGTTAAATAAACCTTTCATATACTTCAGTGCTCAGCTTAACTTGGTACCAAGAGCCTGTAGGCTTGCGCCATGGCTACTCAGGAATCCTTGACTCCTCTTGTTCTTGTTGCCTCGAGCTTAGTCTCTGGAGGAATTCAGAAATTATCTTCGTTTGCTTCTTTTGGTCAATTATTTACTGTGGCAATCCCTTGTTCTTCCTATCATTCGTGGGAATTAACTAGATGGTTTTCTCTTTGGCACTTCTAAGTTTCTCTCTGATAATACTGATAAATCTCAGCTGAATCCTGCAAATGAGGAATGGGTAGCTACTGATCAGCTATTATTAGGCTGGCTGTTCAACACCATGTCCTTAGATGTAGCTTCTCAACTGTTACATTGCACTACATCATGTGAGCTTTAGACTGTGGCTAAGAATTTGTCGGGTGCTCACACTTGGTCTCGCGTTGCACTGTTCAAAAATGAGTGGTGTGTTTTAAAAAAGTTTAAATTGAACAATCCCAAAACACGAATAAATGAAAAAAAAAAGATAAAACAATTAACAATATCAAATAATAAGTTTGTAAGTTACATTCAAAAATATTATATTTGATTTGTCACACTTTAGAATAGAAGAAAGAGAGTGATAAGAATCAAGGATAATTTCGCCACTAAATTAAAAAAATTTAGATAAAAAATTCACATATATGAGACTAAGCCAATTTTCAGAGCATTCAATATTATATTTCTTATTAATAACTTCTATATTTATAGTTAAGAATAATCCTTATGACATAAGTTTAAGATTCATTTAATTCTCACATAATTTGAAAAAATATACATAGAAATACACCTAGCATAAACTTTTCATCAAGTGTAGATCACCTAACTTATTTAACTTAAACTTTTAAAGAAATATAATTCACCTAACTTAAACTTTAACCAATACTTATTTCAACTTACATCACATGTATAATTGACCCTTTTTCACAATTTATTTATTATAGTACATGATCAAATTAGCTTACTCGAACTTAGGCTCCATATAAAAGTTGAACTTGAATCTTAAATGATTTGATTTTATTTTTAATTGTTAAATAACCATGACTTGAACTTCTTAGTTATAGAACACGTAATCGACCCAAATAAAACTCTTAGGTCTAAGTCAGCCTCTTGTTCAATTTGAAGCTATGAAAGGGCTCTTCAAGGATGGAGGAGTACCTAAACAAGGTGTAGTCTACTGCTGATAACCTTGCTTCAGCAAGGTCTCCAGTTTCCTTGCCAGATTTGATTACCCAAACACTGGCAGGCCTCGATGCCGACTACACGCCAATTGTCTTCCAACTTGCTGACAAGCCTGCAAGCAAGTCTTCTGACCTTTGAGAGTCACCTTGATCAGCTTGGCAATTTTAGTAGCTTGTGCATTGATCAACCCGCTGCTCATCTTGCTGTTGGGAAGCCTCGATCTGATAATGGATCCTGGCGTGGACAAAGAGGCAATTGTGGTGGTAGAAACAGAGGACGTAGCTCTCGGAACAACAATCGACCCACTTGTCAGGTGTGCAATCGATCTGGTCATAGTGCCATTGATTGTTTCTACCATTTTGACAAGTCCTACACAAGCAATTCTGATAAATTCTCTAAGCAGTCTGATATGGATAATTCTGCACTTATTACTTCCTCAAGCACATAAAGCTTGGTCATAGTGCCATTAATTGTTTCTACCATTTTTCGTAATGTTATTTTTAGGTGTTATTTTAATGTATTTATAATTTTTAATGTACTAATGTATGAATATAATTGAGTGTATTGATATAATTAAAATTGTGAATAGACTTAAGATTTTATTTTATTTTTAATTTTATCTATGATTTTAAAATTTTAATGTATAAAATAAGGTTTTAAAAAATTAAAAATAAAAAAGATCTTTTAAGTGTTATTTGCCTTTTATTTTTTATTTTTGGAATTATAAGGAAACAAGAAATATTCAATGACAAAACTGTATGTGTTAATGGCATTATGAAAATTTTATAAAATTACAAAGAATAAACACTTTTTTTTTCAAAAAAATTTTTCTTTTTATATTTTCAAAACTTGATTTTAAATTTAATTTAAAAATTAAAAAATACAAAAATTGAATTAAAAACCTTGTCTACCGAAGAAAAAAAATTATATCCAATTATTTATTTGATTGTTACGTTGTTCTTTAATTAAAATAGAATCAATATCAAGTTTTTTTTTAGTAATTTTATAATATATAATCATTGTATAATTTTGAATTTTATTATACACAATTCATATTATCATTATTATTCAGCTATATATTTATTATATTTTAATTTAAAAAATCTGATGTTAACGTCTAATACAAAGAAATACCTCCCGTCACGTGCCATACACCAGGCCTCCATCGCTTACCCGCTCTCCGTTACATTTCAAATTCAAAACCGAACTCTTCGTCTCCCATAGTCTCTTTCTCTTCTATTTTCAGATACCGGCGAATTTCTCAGACTCTGAAAGAAACTTTATTTCCCCAAGCACTATCTCACGTAAATCCATTCAAATCATAGACGCAAACGAAAGTAAAAATGGACGGTGACGAACCTCCTTGTCCTTCACCGTACGTTTCGTCTTCTTCGCTTTTCAGGGACATCTCCAATTTCAAAACTCCCAAACGCCCCTCTCACAACCTCAACTTCCAATCTCCATGCCAGAAATTCTTCACCGCTTCCAAGCAAACGCCGCGCTCCTCGGCATTTCGTCACCGGCCGTGTATAGCTCCGCCGTCTTCAGCTCGGACCAAGAAGTCATCGGCAGTAGCGGCCAGGAAACTCAAGGCGTTCGAACTTGAGCAGTCTCAGTCGTCGAGAAAAGCTCAAATCAAGAAAGAGCAGTCTCTCAAATCCCTAGCCAAGTCCATCACCGTTTGGCTTAATTTTTTGTTCGACAACCCCGCTACGTGCGGATGTGACTTGTCCGTCGCTGGAATCCAGATCGGGGATAAGGACTATGAAACGGAGGTGACGAAAGGGAAAAGGGATAGCGGTCCTGGGATTTCCATTGGAGTTGATAAAGCCTGGCGTACTCCGAAGCGGCAGAGGAAGACGTGGTCGCGGGGTGAGGAGCACAATGGGAAGGAAAATGCATTGGTGGAGTTGTCAAATTCTATGTTTTCGTACTTGAGGGACTCTCTGAAGGATGTCTGCAGTTTCGATGATTTGAAGCAGCGAATGAGTGTTTATATGAACTTGGGAAGTTGTGAAGAGATTTTTGAAGTTATGAATCAAGTCACAAAGGTAAGTTTTGGCCTTCCATAGACTTGGCTTGAATTTTTAGACACTAAAAGTTATTTAATTCCCTTCTTGTCGTTTAATAGTTGCTAATGTTGAGTAAATTAGGCCGTGTGAATAACGACGTTAATATTGTGATTTTTATGCTTTTAGTTTTAAAAATATACATTGTGTCTATAGCTCAGCTTAGTTGCTTGGAATGGAGATTAACTTGGTATTTCAGGATATATGAGAAATTAGGTGTTTTTATTTTCCGGATTATTTAGTCAATTTCTAATACAATATTATTTATTCAGTCATTCATATTTGGGTAATAGAAGGCTTGGAATATAGCAGGTACGAGTAATTATAGATACCTTATACATTAGCTATATTGATTGGCATAGGAGATTGACCCAGCTAATAAATAATTGGTACTCTATAAAACACATTTTATGGTTGATCTGATCAGAACATCATGTAGTTGGCAGCTGATTTGGGACAGATCTTGGTCTGTAGAACACTAGACTTTCATACTGGACTTAATTGTTATGGACTATGGAGTTTCAATTAAAATATGCTTTGGTTTATACAGCCACAAGTTAACATTTAATTTTTTTTTGGGTTAACATTTAATTTTGTTTCAATTTTCTTTGATTGGTTTGCCAGAATATTGATGAGGGAAGGTTGAAGTTGAAGCCACATTGCCCGATAGTAACAGATGTTGGATTGAAAAATATGGCCATAAGAATTCTTATGTGTTATAATCCAATTTGGCTACGAATTGGATTATATATAATTTTTGGTGGTGACTCCTTGGTGTCAAATGGAGACGTCGATTCTGAACAAGAAATCACATTTTTGAAAATGGTCATTGAGAAGCAATTTTTTTCACATGCGGGTTTAGCAAAAGCCTATGCTTACAACAAGATGGTTGATGGCCTGTACAGGCCAGGATACTACGAGAATTTGGGGAATGTTATTTTAAAGAGAATTTTGTTGCTTGTGCTTATCCTAGATAGAGTTAAATCTCAGAGTTGCCTTTCAATTAAGTACGGTATCGATGGATTGGATGGTGGTTCCCCTTTACTCTTCAAAGCAGAATCTTGGATCAAATCAAGTGGTCAAGTGATCATCGGTAAATCTTTGTATATGCTTCAGTCCTGCTGTCTGTAAATATTTTCGAAATAACAGCAGGTTGACTTTTCTCTCCTCTTGGTTGAAAACTAGAATTCCTATCATCAGATGTAATGCACGGAGAAGGAAATCTTCTGGCTCATTTAGTGATTATAGGGTACAAAGTGTCTCATCAACAGGTAATTAATAAGTTACCTATTCAGTCAAAGCACATTTGCTGATTTATTTGAGATTATGCGTTCCTATGGGTAACTTTGATTTTTGGGGTCTTGATTTATTTTAAGACAAAGTAGACTATAAAAGTTAAGGTTTATGTTCCATGAAGTTGGTGATAAAGAAGGAATTGTTCAGGATAAATTTTATGAAGATAATATTATCTGGCTTCTCTATGATTGTGTAGGGGCCTCTTGTGGAGTATGACTTCAAGGTCAGAGATTTATTTGTAGATCTCCAAGATGGATTAAAGCTGTGTAGAGCTATTCAGCTCTTGCAACATAATTCTGCTATCCTCACGGTTGGTGTATATATATGGAAAAAATGTTAACATGTTTCCTATTTTAAGTGCTATAATGTTTTGGATGTTGCAATTGGTTATGAATTTGAGGCATCATTGTGTGGACAGAAAATTGTAATTCCCTCAGATACTTATAAGAAGAATTTGGCAAACTGTGGTCTAGCCCTGCAATACCTTAGGCAAGCTGGTGTGTTGCTACATGATGAGGATGGCATGATGATAGTGGCAGACGATGTTGCCAATGGAGATAAAGAACTTATTCTCTCGTTGCTCTGGAATATCTTTGTCCACCTGCAGGTGACAGTTTTTTTATACCCTACATTTTTAAATTGCTGTAATCTTGTTGAGGTTGGATTTGATTATTATTGAATTTTAACTTGGATGACAATTTGACTTCCTATGTCATTGAACATGCAGCTGCCTCTTTTAATTGATAAATCAAGTTTAGTCGAGGAAATTGCTAAAATTCGCGGAATTGGAATGGTATGTCCTGTTTTAGATTAGTTTTTTGTTTTAATTTATTTGTAAGTAAATACAGGCATTGATTCTTCTATTTCCTTAAAGAAACAACTTCTATGATACTTAATCCTTCTTTCATCTTACAGGATGCCATTAATGGTGAAAATTCAAGTTCATTGGAATTGCTTTTGAGTTGGATTAAGGTACTATGCTTATGATACTTCCATATATGCTTTACCTAATTTCCTGCACAATTAACAATGACAAGGAATCTGTAATGATTTGTTAAGCTTTCTAGTAACCCTACACATTTAATCCCATTGGTCAGTCATGTTCCTCAATATTTTGGTTTTTGTTTTGCAAGAGGCTTATAAGTGATATTCTTTATATAAAATGATCATCCAAAGCTAGCTTGAATAGGTTGATGCGCTGTATGGCCTTACAATATTTTTAAACATAATGCTTCTCTTGTATTTATTTAAATGTTTGTATTGATTTAGTGTTTTGGAGTATTTGTCACTTATTGGATAGGGAGATACTAATTTGATGAATGCAATTTGCATAGTTGTGCCTTGTGCATGGTTTCATTACTAATTATTCTGTTGATGCTACAGCATGCTAAGTGCTACTCTTAAATTTTTTTTTTTCCTTTTCTGCTTGAGCTTAGATGCTGCATTTAAAATTTTGATGCTGGCATATATTAAAAACAAATTTTCGTACTTTATCTCCCATTTCAACTCTGTTATTTTCTTGTTTTCAGGCAGTCTGTGAACGTTACGGTTGTGTGATTGACAATTTTCATTCACTAGTTGATGGAAAAGCTATCTGGTGCTTACTTGATTATTATTTCCAAAAAGAACTTCATAGTTCTTGTTCATTGAAGGTGGTAAATCTTAATCTTCTTGAGATTCCTGCCAGTATTTACTTATACTTACTTTTCTAGATTCAGTAGCTTTATTTTTTTGTTTTTTTAACAGGAAGTTAATACAAAAAAAGGCAAGGAATCAATAATGTCCATCAGTGATTATTCAGATGCAGTGTACAATTTTATATTATCACAGAAGTTGACTACATTATTAGGAAATTTTCCTGAGGTAAATATCCTAATTGGTGCAAATATTCCCTCTTAGAGAGTTTGACTATTTTAATGACATGGTCACAGACTCACATGTATCTGATTTGTGTTATATTTCTTTAACTTTGTGATTTGATTAGCAACAGTGACTTCTGTATATTTTTTTATGTAGTCTAATGCCCAAAACAATTTTGATATTTTGAACTAAGAGAAGTTAAAAAGGGACCTCTTTTTGTGGGATTGAATGTGTGACTTGTATATTAATATCTCATATTATTACATTGGTAATGCGGGTATGTTATTCTGCAGGTACTTCAAATAAGTGACCTACTTGAGTATAATGGTGCTTGCAGTGATCGAAGTGTGGTGATATTGCTGGTTTTCCTTGCAAGGCAATTATTCGTCAAGAAAAATGTGGTAAAATGAATACGGATTATAGTCACATCCTGCTATCATCATACTTGGAAACTTGCATTGAAAAGTATCTCTCTTTCTTTTTAGGATCAATTAAATTTCCATAAGCTCCTAGGTTGTGATTGCCGAAGTCTATACCGGAAACATCTCAGGATGGGGCAGTGCCTTTCAAGTTTTCAAGCAGTAGAAAAGCCAGACACTTTTGATGTGCATGACACTGAAGGTTTCATTGTTGACTCTCTAGTGGTTTAGAGCTTGGTTATCTATGCAAGTCATTTAAGTATATATTAATGAATTTGATCTTGATACATGCAGTTAATTTTTATTTATCTGGCTGATATCTTATTGACAACTGACTCAACAACATAGAACTACCTATGTACCCTTCTTTGCCACTCTTTTTGTTTCTCTTCTATAGTCGGTAATCATATGCTTTAGTATTAAGAATAAAAGTGAGGAGAATTTATGGTAGTCCAACATGAAAAGTAGGTCATTGAACTTTAAACAGGTGGTATATTAAAAATACAATGTATTTGTATAAATCTGAATTGTCTGTTGTACAATAGGAAATGTTTGTAAAGTTTTTAACCTAAAATATAATCGCATGTGACTTTTAAACATATAAAAATTAAAAAGAAAAGGCCACTAATGGACTAGTGTTGGTAGAGTGAACTGCAACAAACGCCTACTCTCGAGGGAAGGTGCATTGTTACAAGTCTCACATAAAGGAGTTTTGCCTAAGAAATGGGTCTTACAAGTCTAGGGTTTTTCTATGAACTAGTTTTTGGGAATAGGTTCATCTTTTGGACTTATGCTTGTAATGTTAATGCCTTTTTTGAGAGGGACCGAGAGACGAAGGGGCAACCTAGACATTAAATTAAGGTACAGTATAACTGTGCTAAATACTAGAAGTTGAGTGGAACTGCCAAAGAGGAAAAGGAATGGACTAGTGTCGACAAAGTGGGTTGTTGCAAACATCGACTCTCAAAGGGAGCTGTATTATTATGAGTTCTACGTCAGAGAACCTTATTTAAGAAATAAGGCTTATAAATCTTAGGGGTTCCCTACCTAATGGATTAAAGAGATATGGAGTAGTGCTTGTATACAGGGTTGTGTTGGATTTAAAGGTAGCCCATACTGTAGTTTTGGTATGGTAATTGGATTTGACGCTGAGTAGACAACAGTGTGCTGTCTTTCATTCTTTATCACGGTTTAAAAAATTTTAAGATGGAGCATATTAATCTGAAAATAAACATCATCTTAAAATTTTAACGAGAATCGTATGATGTTATTCAAGAAAAAGATATTAAATTTATAATTTTCTTTTTCTCATATATATCCTTGATTGATGTCTGCTGATTCATTAAGATAGATGCTGCAAGAAAATTCAAGGCCATCCAGGCTTGGTGGCAAGACATGGCTGAAAGAAATCTTAAATCTTATACGAAACTGACTTCATGCAGACCCTTTTCAAGTGGCACCAGCACCGGCATCAACGTTAGAAGAGGTAACTGATATGATTCACTCATTCCTTTTTCCTACTATACTGCACTACGCACATCTACTCTAAACCATGGAAAAGAAATTTAATAAATGCATTTCTTACTGTCTTAAAAAACGGATCAGTTTCTACTTCTTATTCTTCTTCCTTAATTTTTAATTATATTTGTGTTCCTGAAATTACTCATGTTGTATTGGGAACCAAGCCTTAGTCCATCCCTTATCAATTTCTAGCTAGTAAAGAATTACATTGGAATTGAATTGCTGTTTGCATTGATAATGAAGATGTTTGTTTTCTTCATTTGTTCACTGAGTTATTTGAATTGAGAGTTTGGCATTGACAACATAGTATTTGTCCATTTCTTCCTACGGCAGTGCTTCCCTACTTGTTATAGATCTCATTATTATATTGTAAGTCGATGTAAAACTAGTGCTAATTTTTTTCCCTTACTGATAATTGATGCGTAATGATTTCAGAAACTGCTGCAATAACTATACAATCACATTTCAGACGATTGGTTGCTCGTCGTATGTTTCTCAAGATGATGAATGCTGTCTCTCTTCTGCAAACTGTTTTACGAGCTTGGCTAAATGTGAGGCAGGAGTCATCGTTCACTTTTGTTCCTGCCCAATATTTTTCATGTGGTATGCGGTTTATTAGCTAGTCTCTCGAGCGTTTGTATGTAACTTTGTTTAGTACTTACTGGCGTGTTTTGCTTAGTCATTTGCAGAGCAACACGAATGCAATCAGAAACATATAGGAGATATGCCATGTTTTTCGTTCATAGGCACTCTTTTTTGAAGTTGAAGAGGTCCGCATTACTTATCCAGCAAGCAGTGAGGAATTGGCTCTCCTGGAGGCATCAGCAGGGGTGCAGTATAATTCCTGATCTTACGGCTCCAGATCCAGTGGCTGCTGCCACTATTGTTCAGAAATTTGTTCGTGGTTGGATGGCACGTTACAGATATATTTGTATGCTTGATGAGAAAGAGAAAGCTTCAAATTTGTATCAATATAAGGTTACTTTTGATCTACAAACAAAAGCAGCCATCAAGATTCAGCTTGCTTGGAAGACGTACATATGCGGCAAGTCTACTCAGAAGCATTTCTGTGCGACTAAAATTCAATGTAATTTTCGACGTTGGCAGTTAAGAAGAAGATTTTTGAATCAGATTCAAGCTGCCTTGAGAATTCAGTGTTACTTTCGAATGTCAAGATGTGTAAAGACTTTTCAACACTACAAAATTGCATTCAAGGCAGCAATTGTCATTCAGTCTTTTGTACGTGCATGGGTTGCACGGAAGGAAGTTGATACACGCAGGAATCACATCGTTGCAATTCAAGTGAGACAATGACTAGCATTCTATTGTTAAAAGTTATTTTCTTTTTTAATTACTTTCCACCTTAAGGTAAATAAATTGGTTAGTTATTGACTTATTGTGGTGCCAAAGGCAGAATACATACTGACCAATTGGGGAAGGTAGATCAGCCATGTACATTTAATTGCTTCATAATGGTTTAATCAACTTTAGTTGCTTTGTCCTCATTGATATGTTACTAGGTTAAAGATGAAGTTGTGCTTTTAGTTTGGAGCAACGCCTTACATATATTTAAGTTTCTACTTTAGATTCTTATTGTCTGTTTGGAATAAATCCAGAGATATTATCGTGCTTGGATGGTGAGAAGGGACTTCTTGTTCCAAAGAGGCGCTGCTATGAAGATCCAAAGTGTCATTCTTAGACTGAAGTACCAGAAGGCTTTCAATAGTCGGAAAGATGCTGTGTTGGAGATCCAGCGTTTTATTAGGGGGCATTTAACACGAAATAGGCTATTAGGTAATTGGTAGATGTTGTTATGAGTGTCCTTTCTTAACTCGATCATTAAGCTATTGTTTACATGATTCAGTTGTTGCTTAATATTTTCTTACGATATGATTATTGTATGTTGTCGTGATGTAGGTAGCGCTTCTAGGCAACGTGCAGTGATTCCCAGTGGTGGCATTTTAAGATCCGTTGGTTATTCTAGTTTTCAACTGGAACAATTCTTATGTTCTGTTCTGAAATTGCAGCGATGGTGGAAGGGTGTTTTGTTAGTGAAATTAAGAACAAAGTCTGTCATTATAATCCAGTCTAGTGCTCGTGGGTGGATTGCTAGGCGAATGGCAACTGTTCGCAGACAACATATTGTTGTCATTCAAGTACGGTTTTCTGATTGCTTTCATTAGATATGATGTAGGGCTATTATATGTTGTTTGATGCAACTTTGCACAAACTCTTGGTAGATTGAATCAGCTTTACAATTTATTTAAAATTACTGTTACTTGAGGAAAATTTAAGCAGATACCTATAAACAATCCAAGACTAGATAGTATTTATCCCTAAATAAGGGAATTATTTTACTCTAATACTCAAAATGCACACAAACAAATTCTCCCTTCTCAGAAGCTGTATGTTTATATGTCCACTTGTTATTGGAGCATTCAATTTTTCTATTAAGATGATGTTGGTGATGACGCCTGTAACGATTATGCATCTTCATCTATATGGAGTTTGATTGATTATCAGTTTGTTCCTTCTTATAACTTTACGTTTTGCAGTCCCACTGGAAAGGTTACCTTGCCCGGAAAGAGTCAAAAGAGCAGCTGCTAGACTTGCGCCTGAGAGTGCAGAAGTCTGCCAAAAATGTGGATGACAGCAAGCGTCTTATAAACAAACTCCTCGTTGCCCTTTCAGAGCTACTTAATATGAGGAGTATCAGTGGCATCCTTCGTACTTGTGCAACGTTGGGTGAGAGCTATAAATACTTTACTTGGAACTTGTTACTATTGTCATTTAAGATATTAACTGATTAGATCAAGCCATTCTTAAAACCGTGGAGATTTTTTATAACTTAATATTATGACTTCGTGAGTAGATCTTGCTAATAAAATACTTCACATGAGATAACATAATAATAAATGGTGAATACTGTTTTCTCTATATTTCGTCTTATTATTATTGTGAAGCTTGAACTTTAGGTTATGTTTAAAAGTTTAAGGGAGGATGGAATTGAGTGGTTATTAATGGAATGATATGGAATGAAATGAAATGGAATGATTTGAGTAGATATATTGTTTAAAAGTTTTAATAAAGAAAGAGAGATACTTCTAAAATTTTTGTTTGAAAGTTATAATTAAATGAATGGAATAAAATGACTTAGTAATTATTTTTTTTAATATTATCTCTTATAAACATATAATTGATAATTTTATTTTTGTTCAATATATAAAATATGAATGTTGTCCATATTTTTTTACATTTTTTTTATTAATTCTTTTATTTTTTCTTTCTTTTGATTTTTCAACTCACAAAATGCAATATAATTCTGAAATAAAATTAATATATATATATATATATTATATAAATAACTTATAATATGTAAAAATTACTTATTTTAAAATTATTTTAAATAAATAAATTTGAGATTTTAATTAATGATTTAATAGAATGAAAGAAAAATTAAATTTATTATTAGCTGAAGAAAGAAAATTTTGAGAAAAAATGTTTCACAACGTAAATATTAGATAAACTTATAATTTTAAAAAATTTGAAAGTGTATAATAATATTTTTAATTAATAAATTACTCATTCCATTTTTTATCTTTTAATTTGAGAAAATAATAAAAATAACATTTTAAATGACTTAAAGAAATTTTGAAGACCTTTTATTGTCATTTTATTTTATCCTTATAAAAATATTTAAATATACATTTATCTCAATTTAATAATTTTATTTTTTGCCATTATCTCTCGACCCCAAATCCTAAATCAAAACATAGCCTTAGTCTCGTCAATATGCTGTCTAATTCCCATTTGCGCCTGTCAAAGTTGACGTTTAGAATCTATTAAGTGGCACTGCCTGTGATTTAGACTGCGTTTATCCTTTCTCTATCCCCTAATGTCCAAGTGTTTTTCTTTAGAGAAATTTGCATCTATATAGAATTTAGGTATACATTACAGTCACTCAGCCCTAAGAAATAATATTGTTTCTTGATACTAAGTCAATCTTTTTCGCAGATATGGCTACAGAACATTCTCAGAGATGTTGTGAAGAACTTGTGGCCGCAGGGGCTATTGACACGTTGCTGAGGCTTATTCGCTCAGTCAGCCGAAGCATACCAGATCAAGAGGTTCTTAAGCATGCTCTGTCAACTCTCCGAAATCTTGCTCGCTACCCTAACCTACTAGAATCGTTGATCCTAAGTAACGGTTCTATACAAACTATTCTCTGGGAACTACTGAGGTATTAACATCTGACCGTGGCTAACATTAATGTTGGTTAAGCATTGTTGTCGTGTCACATATAATTAAGATTAACCTTTTTATATAATTTCCTCCAGGAATAAGGAGGACAATTACTTTATTGCCTCTGAACTTCTGATGAAGATATCTTCAACTCCTAAGGGCGTTGAATCGTTACGCAAGTTACCTGCACTTGTAAAACGGCTGCATAATCTTGTTGAAGAGCTAACAAGGAAGGGAATCTATGAGAAAAGGTCAGACTTTGGCTACATGAAAAAAAAAAAGAAGGAAAAATTGATTAAAAGTTGCTTAAGGTTTACCCTCCTTTAAAAATTAATTAAACTATACAATATTTTCTTCAATTATGAAAATATATAAAAACTCTTTTGAGGATAAAATATGACCAAATATCTTAAGAATAATATTTATTTTTTATTTGAAACATTATTTATCAAAATGTATATTTTAAACTTCGATTGTATTTATTATGTGTTGGAAATTACAAATTTAATTTATTCTAAATTTTGATAATTGACAATTGACTAGTTATATATTGATCAATGCATATTTAATATTTGTTATGCTATCTAAATTATATATAGAAAAGTATGTTGATTAAAAGAGATGTAATTGTAGCTCATCGTTTGCCGCAAAAAAGTTAGTATGATACAACTTTTGATTTGTGCAGACAGAAGTCTAAATTTTAAAATGAAAAAAAAAAAAAAAGTGTTGTGTAATTTAAATGTTTGTAATGAGATAAGAGTAAAACTTACTTAGATTTCTCAATAGAAATGTAATAGGTTAAATTTTTGTAAAATATAATCAATGGTGTTATTACTTTTCTTTTTTTCCTTTTTTCCTTTTTAAAAAAGAAGAGTTCATGGATCATGTTTTTATTGGAAATGTTACATTGAATTTTGTTAGGTAGAACCCCTCTACCACTTTCAGAGTTAGATGAAATAATGCTAACACGGAGCCTGAATTTGGTTGCTCTTGATTTCGCTTTCTTGTTTGTTTGCTGAGTTGCAGAAATGGCAGAGGTCCTAATCCAGTTATAAGAGACAATCGAGAGAGGAGACTGAAAGAGGCTGCTGAGATTCTGAAACTGATAACAAGTGCCTGAAGTGTAGCTGTCAATCCCCAATCAAAATGTGCAACAGTTGGATATATGTATGGAATCTAGCCTTTTTATTTTTATTTGTACTTTCTTCTTTCCTCATCTCGTGGATTTTAGAATTGAGATATTTAGCTGATTAGCTAATGACATAGGATTAATTATTTTTGTAGTTGACTTCTTTTTGAAGATTTAACTTGAAAAGCATTGTATATACAACAATGTCTTCTTAATCTTCTCTTGTCCCACTTGTTCTCTTTGATGGGATTTGTCTCTTGATAAATTGTTATGGTGGTCAATTTGTGTTTTACAATTTATTGACGATATACTTTTGTTCTCTTTGATCGTATTTGTCTCTTGATAAATTAATATTGTGGTCAATGAGTTTTATAATTTATTGACGATATACTTATGAAGTGTAGAAGATTAAGATAGTGAAAAGAAAATATGTAAGGTTTTAATCTTGTTATTTATATTTAATACAAAAATTTTAACTAAAATTTCATTTTTTAAAAATTTTTTTATTCATATATTCATGTGTTGGACAATCTTGGTATACAGAAGAATTGTCGCACAATATGCTAGTACTCAGCTTATTATTTACTTGAATTTTGAGCTACAAGGACGTCTTCATGATAATGTGGGTATATTTGAATGTGCCAAATTGGTATACTTTTTAAGATTCACCTGTAAGATAAATTATGTTATTTATAAATATTGATGTTATTGGGCATGGGACATGTCAAAAACTGAAGACAAGGCTTGAGTCAAGAACATGCTAATGTATCAATTTCTTACCATTAAATATTATGCAGTAACTTTATCAGTTTATTATATCTTTTAAAATGAGAAATTATGGTTACATTATAAATCTAAAATATTTACAGTAAGGAAATTCCATTTTAAAATGATTTTAACAGATTAATGAAGTTTTTTGCTTTTATTCTAAAAGATGTTCATATGAGATTTTAGACTTTTATTTTGAGAATATATTTTTAAATAATAACATATTTTTCAAACTGAAAATTTTAATTTTTAATATTTTAAAAATCAAGTAGTGCCACTAGTATGTCAACCTTGATTAACAAGGCATCATTGGAGAAAAGTCCTTTCGTATTAATCACGAAAAAAATCTTTTGTGAATTTCGAGCAAGACATGGTAGTCAGACAACTTGCAGCATGGCAATATTCTATGTTATTCGCATTCATGTCCATAATTTTGCAGTCTGCAAAACATACATTGATAATAGTACATAAAAAAACTATATAAATATAAATAATATAAAAAATTTAGAATACAAATACGAAATTATTATATGATAATTTTTTATTTTTTATTATTTCTAAAATATGAAATTTTATAATTCAATTTTATATAAAAATAAAATTTGAAAAAAAAAAATCAACACGCACTAAAGTGCATATTAAGTCACTAATAATTATAATTAAGGGTAATTAATTTCATAAATTTGAGTATATTGTTGGGGCAAATTGGTATCTTTATTTGCTTGGCCATAATTATGGAAAGGACGAAGGGATCCAATTTGTGGAAGCTTGGAAAACCAAAACTTATTTACAATTCGGATTCCGCCGCCCAAAATATCTGCATCTACTTGGAGGGTCTGTTTCGAAAGCAGATTTCTTGGTCGTTCTCTATTTCCTAGAAGTTTACAAAAAAAGTGGTTGGCAAACAGCTCCTGACGGAGGTGAGCTTTAGATTGCATTGAAAGAAAATCTAACCAAAACAAAATAAAATAATTTTAAATCAAACAATTGTAACACACCTAATGAATATGTGACTTTGTGAAACAGTTATAACGCACTAATTAGTAACTTATCGACATTTTGAATTATGAATATGAAATTCCATATGATTCAGAGTAAATTATTTACCAAAATTGCACAGATCTTTTTATTTCTCAAATTTCTCTTAGAACAAAAAGTTATACACTTTATTTCACTTTAAAAAATTTTTATATTTAGAATAATATATATTGAGATTATATAAAATTCTAAATTAAACTAATATATGAAGTAATTTTTTTTACTTCGAAAAGATCTGTATTTATTTTAAAAATTATGACATTCAACTAAAGTAAGAAAAAAAGAGCATCCCAATAAACTAACCCACTTACCTATTTTTAGTAAAGATTTGACTGCTGATCTTATGTACAGTAAATCAGGAATCATTGAAAATTCAATCACTCATATTTTAAAGAGATTATTTTTTAAAAATTAAAATAATAAAATATAAACTACTAGATTTTGATCTAATGACTATTATTTTATTGTAAAATCTCCCGTAGATATCCCTAATGATCCATGCTAAGGTCTGTTTGGCAGGAGGTCATGTGCAAAATTTCCTATAGTTCCAACTTCCGAGACCTAATTTGGGAGTGGTAGATATTTCCAGCATGAGCAAATTCAGCATCAGAGTTTTATTTTATATAAAAGTTTATTAAAACTTTTAAAATAAAGTTAACCATAATCTTATTAGACTTGAATCATAAAAAAGCCAATGAAATTGAGAACTTAAGTCTAATAGGTTTTCAGACATTTCCATATATATATAACTTACATGTCACTTCTGAAAATAACAGTGACCCCAATGAGATCCCAACCATTTGTGAATGAATAGCCCACAAGAATCATTGGGATAACATATCCTAATCAATCCAATAAAGACTCAACATGAAGGAAGATTTGCCCAGAAATCCATAAACAACAAGAACCATTCAGTTCTATTCAGTTCAATTCAAGCAGCTCTTGCAAGAACTTCCAATCTGTCAGGCACATCAGAAGGGTCAATATGGAAACCTCTCCTCAATGATCTTGGAACTGTAACAGTTAAGACTCCATTTTCATACCCTGCAGAGATGGCTTCAAGATCAACCCTCCCAGGGAGCCTGAACTTTCTCATAAACTTCCTTGCAGGCTCTGTGGTTTCATCTGCTGCTTCAGTTTTGATTATGAGGTATCTGGAGTCCTCAACCTCCACTCTTAGCTCTTCTTTCCTCACACCTAACACATCAAGCAAACAAATCAGAACCAAAAAATATATAAAAATAATAACCAAACCAGTTCTGAAAATAACCCTAAAATGTAAGGCACTAAACATAGAAAGAGATTGAAGGCATGCCAGGGATATCAGCAGAGAAAATGTGAGAGTCAGGGGTTTGAGTCCAGTGAACATAGTTTTGTGGGATGAAGTTGTATGGAAAGAGGAGATTAGGAGGATGAAGGTATTGCCATGGAAGAGGGTGGAGAGGAGATGGGAGCTCCATTGAAGGGTTATGGTATGAGAGACTTTTGCCTTGTGTGTGGATGATATTTTGAAGTTGGGTTGGCTTGTATATGAGAAGAAAAGGAAAGGGAATTGGTTGGCCTTTTATAGGGGGCAAGTGAGCAAGTGGTCAAGTTGGAAATTATGGCCTCAAATTTTTCCCTCTGCTGAATTTTGTACATGCTTTTTATTTTATTTTCTAATGGTATCAGTGTGTGTTTTAGCTAGAAGATTATTTCTTTTTGAGGTGATTAAGAATAATGAGTAGAGTATAGTAAGAGTAATTCAGTGGTTAGACTTTTTATACTCATCTAAGTTGGATTCAAATTCTAATAAAAATAAATACTATAAATTAAGATTTAATAGTGAGTAAAAAAAAATATAATAGGCAAAATTCTTAATATTCAAACAGTGGTTTTATATCGATTAGTTATTACTAATTTTAAATTGACGTATTTGTTTAGAAGTGTAATTTATCAAGTATGAAATATAAGATTCCCATTCTAAATATTATAATTAAAAATATGTAGTTTTATAAGCTTTAAAGAAGATTAAAAATTCAAGAATATCATTTTATAATTTCTTAATGATATAAAATACCACTTAAATTTGCATTATTTTACTTATTTATTTTTATATCTTAGATGTTACCAAAGAGATTGGATACTAATGTAAACATAAATACTTTTGATTTAAGTGCCTTCTCAATTTTATGGCCTGCCCCTTTTATTGCCCTTTAAATTTTTTTAATCTGTCCCTTTTAATTTTACGAAATCTCTAATACAACATTTTGACTTCAATATTATTTTTTTTCTGATTCCTTCTTTGACGAGGAAGCTAGTTACAAATCACCAAATGAGTGGTTTTTGTTTTCCTTTTAAATTACAGTTGGAGAGCAAATAAATAAATCTTTTTTTGGCCAATAAATAAATAAATCTTTAATTACCATATTGGAAGATGATATTTTGTTTGGGGGGGGGGGGGGGGGGGAGGGGTGTGCTAATTCACGTTTGAATGGTGTGAACTTTGTAAAATACCTCTAAGTTATATAGAAATATAAAAATAAATGAAAAAAGGTGACGTGAGTTCCACATTTTATAAATTTTATATTTTACGATTCCAAACCAAAACTTAAAAAAAAAATAGAATCGTTCCCCTTGGGATTAAAAATCTTGACAAAAGTAAAACTTTCACTCATGACAAAAGACCATAGGTCTTGTCAAGTTATAAACTCTGAATCATCAATTTTAGAATTTAATCTTCAAATTCTTCATTTAGAAAACAAAGGTAGAAGTTATTTATTGAATAATTTGAATCTGGATTCAATGTTGTCCAGCAAACATGCTACACAGCACAATTTTATTTTTTTTATTAAATTTTTTTAATTTAATTTTTATGACTTACCCTAGTAGGGGATCCAAATTGGAATAACTGGTAGTTTGATTTGACAAAATATGTCTATATGCCAATTAAGATGGATTAAAAATAGATTTATATGTATTTTTTATATTTTTTGTATTAAAATTTTTAATTAAAATATAATAAGTATTTAATTTAATAAAAAAGTATACATTTGTCACATTTTATTATAAATATATTTAGATAAAATCTTTAGAGCACTCATAATTTTGAATGCACCAATATATCCAATTATACTATAAAGACATAATTGTAATATTATTATTTTTTGTTAATATTATTATAATTATATTCTTATGTTATAATTGAGTGTATTTATTTATTCAAAATTGTGAATGTATCAATAATGACACTATATATTTATAAAAATCTAATCTTTTGTCACAAGCTGGTGGCATGACATTCATTAATTCTGTAGTTAATGTCTCCTGTATTTACAAATGTTGCATGGGTTTCTTCTTATCCTGCATAATGAACATAAATGGAATATTCCACAACTGAAGGAACTATTTTCACCAGATATTGTGAAGCATACCTTATCCACTATCTTTTCCTTCACCAGCTTGGTTTGACTCATTTTGCCCTTCTTCTCGTTGCTTTTGGTTTTTAATTAATTGTTTTGCTTCCCTTGCCCTTATATAAAAAATATATATAATTTATTTGGCATAAAAAATATCAAACCAACATTATTCGAATTTACATCTCATGGTCTTTATAGAAAGAAAGTGAGTGGAATTCACTTGTAAATGTAGAACTTCCATTAATGGTAAGGCTCACTCCTTTTATATCTATAAAAAAAAAAAAAAAGAGAGAGAATGCAAACACATCATCATTCACATTAATTATCAAGCAATTTATTATTATTTTTTAACAAATACTAGGAAATTTATAAAAGAGAAAATTTCTATTTTAGTCTCCCATTTTTTAATTTAATTTTATTTTAGTCATTCACAAATTAAAAGTTTTAAAATAGTCCCTACTTTTGAACTTTGTCTAATTTAGACTTTTATAATTGAAAGCCTTAAAATAGTCATCTATTTTTTAAAGTTTAACATGAAATAAATTTTTTAAAATAAAAAGTAACACTATTTTAAGTCAAAATTTGAAAAATAGAGAACTTTTTAATATTTTAATTTATAAAATATTAAAATAAAATAAAATTTAAAAATATAAGATCAAAATCGTGTTTTTTTTTTTTTACTTATAAAATAATAGAATCACGTGAATCTTAGCCTTTTGGAGGTAAGCCACCCATGGCTAAAATTTAAAAAGAAGAGACGCAATACCTGAGAGTTTTGTATATGGCCCATGCAAAAGAAAAAATTACAAATTCTGTAAAAGGAGATATTTGTAGGGGAACTTAGTTTATTGAAAATAAATAAATAAATTTAATTATAACTTAACATACTAGTTAGAATATATTTATAAAAAATATATAAATTAAACTAATCAATGTATAAATAGATCAACATACTTTTAATAAGACACACCGACAATAATTATTTAAAATCGATTTGATTTACAAATTATTTGTAAAATAAATATATGTAAAAATATTTATTAAAAAGTGCAGTTTCTATTAGTTTTAGTTCACCAAAATTATCAAATGTATAAGCTAGTCTTTGAAAAAAAAAAAACTCATCCTTCATTAATTCTTTTGTTAAGAGCTTAAAAATACCTAAAGTGAAATAACTTTAAAACATAAAGTATTATTTAAGTCTTTAAAAGTTTATTGATATTCATTTAGTCATAATAATTTCAAAATATATTATTTTAATTTTTATTAAGAACTACATTGATGTCATTATAATTTTTAAGACTAAATTAATAATAATAGTTTATTGTTAAAAATATATTTTCAAATATTTAAAAATTCAATCGATATCAAAATATTTAAAAATATAATATAATAGATGATTTTATAAAAGACAACTCATAAATTTATTAGTTATGAAAAATTAAAACTAATTACATGTAACAGCAAACAAATTATTTTTTTGCTTAACTCTAATTTAAACATACATTTCAATATTTTTTGTTGATTTTATTTATTTTTTATTCTCTTTCTCCGGCTACATATATAGTTACCATATAAACGGTAATGAATCCATTCTCTTGTATAGGCATAAACGCAGACTAATAAAGATATTTACAGTCTGTTTATACAATTAAACAAATATTTTTCTTATAAATATTATTGTTTAGTTTGATATTTAATTTTTCTTAAAATCAATTATGCCCTCTAAATTTCTTTTCATAAAGAAATAAAAATAATTATTTTTGTGCTAAATAATGACACAAATTAAATTTTTAATAAAAATTATAAAATATAAATCACATTAATATAAAGGGAAAAAGAGAAAGTTCACGAGGGTTGTGCGAAACTTATTATTGTTTCCTTTCCGTTTTAATATATAATATAAAGGGAATAATGAATCGAATTTTAACGCCACGTTAGTCTCAAAATTTTAAAATTAAATTAAAATAAGTTCAATGGGATTGAAACACGGAAATCAGTGTCATCCAACGGCCAGATCAAGAATGATAACACAAGTGAGCAATCAGACGGTCATCCACTGGTATGACGTAGAGCCATCGTTTAAATAGAATAAAATATTTTTTGGATCTTTTACTTTGAAAAATTATTAAGTTAATTATTTATTAAAGATTATTACTTTAAAGAATATTAAATTAAATTTTAATCCAAATTTTAAAGGAAAAAATTTTCATTCTGATCCAAAGATGCAATTAATTAACAAAAAAAGGCTTTAAATTTTAAAATTATCCTAAAAGATTTAATCTCATTTTGAAATTTTTTCATGAATAAAATTATCCCAAATTTCATATATTACATTACTTACAAATTATATTGATTACTAAATAATTTTTCATTTTTTACCATATAATTTTTATTCTTAATTAGTTAGACTAACAAATAATATATGGATACGCAAATCATAATAATAATACATCTATAAGTTACTTATTAGTTTAACCAATTAAGAATAAAAATTACGTGATAAGGAATAAAAATATATTAAATAAATAAGACGAACATAATTTGTAAGTAACACAAACCATCGTGGTAATAGATCAATAAGTTACTTATTAGTCCAGCATGTTAAAAATAAAATTTACATAATAAGAAATATAAAAACATTCGGTAATAAGGGTGAACATAATTTGTAAGTAATGCAAACTATGATAGTAATAAGTCAATAAGCTACTTATTAGTCTAATTAGTTATAATAAAACTTATATGGTAATAAATGAAAAAAAATTGATAATTGGTGAATGTGATTTGTAAATAATACAAATAATAATAATATTAAATTTATAAGTTACTTATTAATTCAACTAATTAAAAATAAAAATTACGTGATCATAAATATAAAAAAAAAAAAGAGTGTGATTTGTAAATAACACAAATTATGACATTAATAAATTTATAAATTTGAGAATAATTTTATCCATTAAAAAGTCTAGCAAATCAAGGTTTGAAATAGAAAATTTTCCAATCTTAAACTTAAAGGCAAAAGATTAAATCTGTAATTATAATGATTTAGAAATTAAAATCCATTTAAGTATAACTCATCAAAACGCAAGGTATGCTGTCTCTGACACGCGTACAGAGTATGTGGTTCTTTCGAGAACCATATCCAATTGGGAGCTACCAGCACCTCAATAATGACATATTTTCTTAAAACATTAATAATACTAATTATTATTTTTTAATAATATTTTAAAATTAATAAAATCAACTTTTAATATTTTCATTTTTTAAAAATTAAAATTATTTCACTGTGCTCAGTATTAGAAAGTTGTAATAGATGTTAGAGTTTAAAGTTAATTTTAGCCCTCAATCATTGTGCTAAAAATAAAATTAAAAGAAAATAAATTTATATAATATATATCAAATGTCGACTCAATAATTATGCATGGTTGAATCTAAGAGTTAATTCAATAATTTAGTGGCGAGCTTTTTGGCTTATTGTAGAACACTTATCAAGAACGATAATTATCAATTTCAAACTAAATAAATGCAAAAATAAAAATAAACTACTATTTTTTAATATATATATATATATACATATAATTTAAGTAAAGTTTGGAGAGGTTAATTAATTTTTAATTATTATTTTGATTAAAGAAAAAGAAAATAAAAAAAATATAGTCCCATCCATCACGGATGATTCCTCTTGCACCTTTCCTTTTTAGGGTTAGGGTTGGGGTCTCGCACTTTCCTCTTAAAACACGCCGAGACACCCTTCCTTGGGCTTCTCCTTCTCTCCTTACTTCTTTCTCTCTCTAAAGCCTCAGATTTTTTCCGTCAAGATGATGCAGCCTGGTCCTGGCATGGCTCCCCCAACCATGGTCCAACAGCCTAACCAGCTGTACCAGCAGCAACAACAACCCTACATGATGATGCCTCCGCAGGCTCAGGCTCCGCCGATGTGGGCACCGTCAGCTCAGCCACCGCCGCAGGCGGTTGCTCCGCCTCCAACGACTCAAGCCGTCCAGCCCACTAGCGTGGATGAGGTCCGTACTCTTTGGATCGGTGATTTGCAGTACTGGATGGACGAGAACTATTTGTACAGTTGTTTTGCACATACAGGCGAGGTAAATCCTTTTGTCCGTCTCGTTTTTGTTTTGGTTGTTCATGTATTGGAATTGCTGCGAATATTGATCGTTCTTTTTTTATAGAGTATGAGGTCTTCGATGTGTAGTTGATGTTGAATCAAATATGAAATTAAGGGGAACGACAACCCTCGTATATGTTTTAAGTGTATACGTTGTCTTTCATGTCGATTTGTATTCTCTGCCTGCCGTGGGGTTTCCTGCCGCAGAAATTTGATTTTCCCTTATTTACATCCCGGTTTTGTCCCTTGCCAATAGAAGAGAGAAATCTTTGAGGATTTATGTATTTAATGTGCGCTGTTTAATTTGAAGTTGACAACAAATTAATTTAGGCGAATTTAGTATTATTTATACTTGTAATGTGGAAATACCTTTGGGCGATCGTGGTTTTTTATCACTGAAGGAAAAGATTTTGCTTGCAGGTGGCCTCTGTGAAAGTTATACGAAATAAGCAAAATAATCAATCGGAAGGTTACGGGTTTATTGAGTTTTTCACTCGCGCAGCTGCTGATAGAATACTTCAAACATTTAATGGCACCATCATGCCCAATGGTGGGCAAAGCTTTAGGTTGAACTGGGCTACTTTTAGTGCAGGTGAGAGGCGGCACGATGATACTCCAGATTACACAATATTTGTTGGAGATTTGGCTGCAGATGTTACAGATTACCTGCTTCAGGAGACATTTAGGGCTAGGTATTCCTCGGTTAAAGGTGCAAAAGTTGTGATTGATAGACTCACTGGGAGGACCAAGGGTTATGGTTTTGTTAGGTTTGGTGATGAGAGTGAACAAATACGAGCTATGACCGAGATGCAAGGGTTATTGTGTTCAACAAGACCCATGCGGATTGGACCAGCCACTAACAAAACGCCTGGCACCCAGGCAAAAGGTATGTCGCTTTCTAAATTGTTTTGTGTGAACTTTTTTTTTCTTTCAAATGTATGCATATGTCTTTGCAATATATTAAATTTGGCTTTTTTCCCATGTTAGTAATTGTAGATTGTTGCTCATACAGGTACATGTCATATTGAGTATGTTGGTTTGATCAAGATTTTACTGTTTTTATTATCTTTTCTAATGTGCGCCCCAAGTTATGGTTCATTTCAGTTACGCTCTTGAAGATATGCAGTCCAGTCATTTCTTCCTGTAATTTCGTTTAAAAATTTGGGCTAAGTAAATGATCTAGAATTATAAAATCTTATAAGACTCCTATTGTCTCAAAGCAGGGTGTCACGAGGCTCTGTCATCTCGGAGCCTGGAACTGATTTCATCAGCTGAAATGGTTACCATTTTAGTGCATGGCCTTGTGTAGGTCAGTTTCCCGTTTATGTCTTGCCCATTATTTTCGGTCTCATTTTCTTTTCCGCCTACAGTTCTCAAATTATTCTTTTCAGTTCATTTTGCTGGTTGGGTTTTTGCCAATTACATTGCACTACTACTCTAGTTATATGTTTTCAGTCCGCCATTCTTTATCTCTGTTCCTTTAATTTTTTTTCTCCTAATAGCTTGCCAGCAGAAATACATCTTTAAATGTCTTTTGTAACAGTCCATTGTGCTAAAGCACATTTAATTTTATTTTTGTCATTCGTCTATTTTATGCCCAGTTGCATTAATTTCAGTTTCCAATCCTCAGTCCACGAGTTAATAATTTAATTTGTGAAGTGCAAGTGCAGACTGACTGGAACTGCCATAAACTGAATCTTGCAGACTAGCTATGTGCTATCATGTCGTTTTTATATTTCTTTGATTTTTAGGTTCTGCTTCCGTTCTGCCGTACCGTTTGCATCGCTGAACTATGCAATTAAAGTTCACTTTGTAACAGTCCATTGTGCTAAAGCACATTTAATTTTATTTTTTTATTCGTCTATTTTATGCCCAGTTGCATTAATTTCAGTTTCCAATCCTCAGTCCATGAGTTAATAATTTAATTTGTGAAGTGCAAGTGCAGACTGACTGGAATTGCCAGAAACTGAATTTTGCAGACTAGCTATGTGCTATCATGTCGTTTTTATATTTCTTTGATTTTTATGTTCTGCTTCCATTCGGCTGTACCGTTTGCATCGCAGTGATGCAGAACTATGCAATGAAAGTTCACTTTGTATTGCTATTTCCTATTTTCGTTTGTGAAAGTCCTTGCCTGCACAAGTATTTCACTGCTGTCTACTTCTCTATCTTTATAGCAAATTCAATTCATTAGAATCTTTATTTAAATATTCCAAGTGTTAAAGAGTTGGGAAGGTGAGGATGGTCAATGCTGTGTTATAGGCATTATTGCTTAAACTATAATATATGGTTATTCAGTCAGGCCTTTGCCATTTTTGTTCCCTCCCTCCGTTTCCTTGGTTTAATCTGTCTTCAAGGTCTGGTTAGTGAAGTGGCCAATTTTTTTAATTGTATTCTTTCCTTCGATACATCAAATTATGATGTTGCCATTTCCTGTGATTGCATTTTATGTCAAATATACCTAGTAAAATTACTCTGTAAGTTGACTTTGAATGGCTTTTTTTATTTACTGGATTAATAATGTTGACTTCTGATTTTCTTGAGTAGTGTGGTGTATATATGGAGCTAACTATTGTTGCTTCTCAAATTGCTCTCTACCTATATGTGTGCTGATGCTATGCTTTTTCAAGGAATCGTTTGGTGTTTATGAAACTTGTAAACTTGTTTACTAGTTAATTGTAACTGGATGTGTTGCTTATCAAATTTCTTTGTTCATGGTCTTTGTCAAAATCTGCTTCCTTCACTGTGTATACGTGATCCATCTTTTTACTTCACGTCTGCTTTGGTCATGCAGCTTCATATCAGAATCCTCAAGGGGCACAGAACGAGAATGATCCAAATAATACAACTGTGCGTTGCAAACATCTTTGCAATATAGAAATTACTTTCTTCCCTACTTGTTTGTAACTTAATTTTACTTCTGCAGATTTTTGTTGGGAATTTGGATCCTAATGTTACAGATGATCATCTGAGGCAAGTCTTTGGCCAATATGGGGAGTTAGTACATGTTAAGATTCCAGCAGGCAAGCGGTGCGGGTTTGTCCAATTCGCTGACAGGTGAAATATTCTTCTAGAAAATTGTCACGTAACATCAGAGTCCCATTTCTCGAGTCTATGTAGCCTTACATTTCGGTTGTCTTAATTGTTCTTGCATTAGGAGCTGTGCAGAAGAGGCACTGAGGATGTTAAATGGAACACTGTTGGGTGGGCAGAATGTTCGTCTCTCATGGGGCCGTAGTCCTTCAAACAAACAGGTAATAAGATGTCCTCTTTGGTTATTCTGCACCTCATTACTATTAATGGCCATCTGATTCTGATCAATACATTAATCTTCAGACTCAGCCAGATTCAAACCAGTGGAATGGTGGGTATTACGGATACACTCAGGGATATGAGAATTATGGATATGCTCCGGCTGCTGCTGCTGCTGCAACACAGGACCCCAACGTGTATGGCAGCTATCCTGGGTATGCCAACTACCAACCACCGCAGCAACAGCAGCAACTAGGATATAGTTGAGAAACCGGCTCCCTCGTCTTTTTATTTTGTTTGTCTCATTTTCCTCTGTTCTCTCGTGTAATCGTTAGGACTTGCTTGCTGCTGCTGCCTATCACTTGTATCTCTTGTGAAAAACCGACTTCTCTCTCCTCTTTTCTCTGTTTGCTATTTACATTAATATTTATGTGAACCTACCGTTGTATCCGTCAAAAAAAATACTTGCCTACCGTCACTTGTTTAGATTTTAATAATATTCTATATGATATCATTTCGCTTGTATGTATTGTGGTTAGAATGCCTTTATTTAATGGTATAGCTGTCAAAGTAAGTCAATCTGTTCTACCTAAGTTCATCCACTCGAGTTAGTGGATTAAACGAGTTAATCTATTTAATTTACTATAAGGTGGTAAGTTGAAAATTTCAACTCGTCCCACTTGGTGGATTAAGCGAGTTAATTTGTTTAACTCACTAAAAAAAATAAAAATAAAATAAAAAATTATAAAAATTTAAATATGAATTTTTTTAAATATATGTCTTGTTTAATTAATTAATTTTTATATTAATATAAATAAACAAAAAAATAATTAGATAAAAATTAAGTTTAAACGAATTAAAATAAATAGAATAATCTAATAATTTAATAATTTATTAATAATAAGAATATAATTATGAGCAGAATATTTATATATGGCAAATTATAAAGTAATAAAAACAATACATACATTATAATTAATTTTATTAAGTAGAAAAGTGCAGTGGGTTAGAGCGCTAGACTGATGAGTAAAAAATTAAAAAAAAAAAAATAGACAATTCATTTAATCCACGAGCTGACTTATGGGTTCTCAAAAAAACCCCTCAACTCAACCCACCTCTTAGGTGGGTTAAACGGGTTCAATCCGGTGAGTCGAACTCATTTTAATGGCTCTATTTAATGGTTGGATATTTTTTGGTCATATGGTTGGATTGGAAATGGAAGATATTTATTTAAATTTAGATATAAGAAAATGTAAGGGAAGGAGGGAAAATCCTTATGAAAATTTATATTGAAGTTCATCATTTTAACATATTTTAATATGAAGAATAATATGTTTGAAATTTTCTTTAAACAATTTTGTGAGTATAATTTTTTTGTGAGGACTTGAAAGTCTGGGATTTGAAATCCAATGTTTTGGTATATAATTAAGTAGTTTTAAGTTAGAGTTGAGTAATTAAAATTTGATTTTGGGGTTTTTGAAATTGAAGGTTTTCTTAGTATATATGGTAATCTTTTGTGATTATCTGTACATAATTATGAGAAAATGTTTAAATTAAAATTTTACTTATCTACTTCTCGATTTAAATTTACGCTGAGTTCTAGTGTTTCTAACGACTCTAGCATTCCGCGGCATCTGTTATACTGGTATTATTAAGGTGATATCTGCTGATATACAGGTTCCGTAATTGTTGCAATGTATTTTAATTCATGAGTTAGATTTTTGTGATGGTATATTGTAATTTGGTTTTGATCCTCACTTATTTATCAACTAGCGTAAACGAATAACACCCATATGATAGCTAATCTATAATTATCCTTTCGAAAGGTAATAAATTTTGTTCAGCTAATGGGATTACTACAGAATAATTGTTTCATACCAGCTTCTGTAATAAGCATCTTAATAAGTTCACTTCGAAGTTTGTAGCAAGTGAACTATTTGATCTGTTGGTTCATCAACAACCTATGGAGGCGCAATCTCAATCTGCTTTCACATGAAATACACACAAAATTTCACTCAAACCACCAACATAGTGTTATTTTCTTAATCACCAAATTTTATATATATATATATATATATAGTTACAAAAAACTAATTTCATAATTTATTGTTGATTCTTCTAGTCCTATATATTTGTCATTCAATTTTTACCTTAGTCTTTGTTATTAAATTTTTTATAAATGTTACTGACATGAACAATTTAGTAATATCATAACACTTTAAATGTACATGATAGAAGCCAACATATTTAAATCATTTAACATAGTTGCATGTCGTGTATAGGTTCATGTCAATTATCTATTCTTATTTATTTTGTTAATACAAATTATACATACTTAAAGTGACAATGTAACATATGAGTGGTTACATCCATGCAGAAGTATAATGACAGATATTAACCATTAGAATTTTATTACAATATTTTAACTGCAAGAACCAAATTAAGAGTTGAATAAAATTAATAAATTAGATGAATAAGTTAGCCTATATCATCAATCAATGATGATTGATGAGGCATAAAAGAAAGTATGGATAAGCCAGTGTTCGAAACAGAAAAAGAAAACCTATTTTGTGATTTCTTTATTATTTTTAGCCAATGGAAACATGTGTTCCACAGAAAAATTCGGTTCTTTAGCCAAATTGATCAATGCTATCAACATATCAGACAAGAAGATTAGTTCCTCTGCAGGTTTTTTCTTTGAATGAACACCATGAAATCCATTATAAATTCTACACCAACAATGTATTATGAAAATATCATGCAACACTTTACGTGTTCCTCCAACACCATGTATCCATATACTCACAAGAAAACCACAAGAAACAGTAAACTTCACAAAAACACGCACAAAATTTCCAACATTGACGTCAAAGCCAAGTATACCAAATGACAAACTATCAGTACAAGAGTCTGAAACTAACTATTCAAGTAACACTAAATCTCTACTACATTCCCCTAACACTGTCAGAACACGAGACTGGCATTAGTGGTCTATTCCAAACCTAAACAAATATTTCTTTTTTTCAATGTCAGACTGCCTTATCGATCTTTCCTTTTCAGCAGTTTCAAAGAATGTCTGGCCAATCAGGTCTTTAGGTTCACTTGAATAAAGATTGATTAGGTTGGATGTCTTGTTCCATAGGAGTCTCACCTGAAGGACTACGGTTCTGGGGATCCCTCGTCTCTGGCAAACTGCATCCTTCAGATATAGATTTGGTCCCGGAAGGGCCAGCCTCTCCCGTCAGCGATGTCAAAGGGAGCCTGCTTTCAAATGCAGGCTTTGGAGAGTCCTCTTTATCAGAGTTCTTTGGTTCGTCATGAATCTGTTCAGATTGCACGGTTTCAAGTTCAGCAGATCCAGGCATTTGTTGGAGTTCGACATTTGAAATATTTGGTTCATCCTGCATCTGTACATCAGCCTGCTTTCCAGTTTGAAGCTCCTTATCAATGTTCATGGCTTCAGATGTTTGCTCTGATTCTTTTACCTGTCTGGAGGCTTCAGGTAGAGCAGACTGACTCGCTTGCCCAGGATCTGATAATACCTGTGGTATTCCTCCAGTGGAAATGGGAGTGTCAATCCTTGGCATATTAGCCATAGGTGCGGAAACAGAGGCTCCAGAATAAATCTGAGAAGGTAGAACTTGGACTTTAGATTGACGCACCACAGGTTTTGGAACTTTAAATTGTTTGCTAGATTGTCCAGACGAGGGAATTGGAAATTCTTTCCTTTGAAGCATTGGAAGATGAGGAGCCACATCATTTTCTGGAGTAACAGGAGTAAATTGCCCAGGCAGAAATGCCATTCCATTTAGACTGTCTTGAGAACCTTCTATCTGAACATTAAGAAGATATCCGGCGCCAAATTGCCCAGAAATGACACCATTAACGGCCTTCCCCAGCATTTCATCACCAGGACGACTACTTGGGCCTTCTGTTTGGGTGTGGATAATTACATTGCCGGGGAAAACTCTTAGAGGCATGACGGCCGCCGGAGCTGCTGTTTCTGACTTGCGTGGCCGGCCACGTTTCCGTTTTGCCGGAACATTTGGTGGGGGGTTTGAAGAGCCTGATCCTTGACCTTGCTGGTTCATCTTCCAGAATGGACTGATGTTGACGCAGGTCAATGGAAAGATCTTCCTACAGATCATGAAACTACCATCATATATTCCCACTGTTACGGTATTATGGATAGTGTAACTGTCATTAACAGAATATGTTAGTTGTATAACAGAATACCAGAAACTGTTAGCTGGTATGTTAGTTAGATAGTGTGTTAGTTGTTGTATTGATTCTGTTCTTAATACTAGTATCCTTGGCAAGCCTAGAAAACATAAATGTTCAACAAAGTTTTTGAGCCTATGTTTATCCTAAGATATATGAACGTCTAAATTAATTCCTCACTGTTTCTTCACCACTACTGTTATCTAGACGTAAATATAATGTCCAATGGTATTATATTCCAAATATTGGTTTTCACGGACCTTCAAATTTCTTTCTTTCTTTTCTCTTTTTAGAAGTGGAGAGTAATTTTTAATTTCTAATGAAAAGAGTTCAAATATGCATTCCTAGTCTCAGAAAACCATATCATCATTTTTCATCAAGTGGCGTTAAGAAGAGAGAGACTAATAAAGCAATTTTTGATGAGTCAAGTATCAACATTAGGTCAGAACAAATATGAACCTGTAATAAAGATTGTTGAAGAAAGTGTGTGCAAATATTTCAACAGAAGTCACATATTTAATTGAAAATGTAAGCCTTTGATTATATATATAATAGTATGTGAGATTGAGTTCATAAAAAAGTTACAAAAAAGTAGAAGCCTAGCATATACAAACATAGGTTAACGGACTTAAACAAAGTTCAAATGAGAGATTTTGCATTTTTGTGCGCAATAAAATTGTGTGACCCAACTTTTTGTAAAAAAATTATTTTAAAAGTCTATCTAAAAAATAATTAGTCTATCTGTTTCTAGAATTCAACCTTTAAACTTTTCTTAATCATTGCTAATATTTACCGTTAATCAATTATCGTTGTTGGCTTTTGACCTTGACCATTGTGATGTTATGATTATAACGTTTTATATTTTATCATCACCAAACGACTAGTATCTTTTTCTATAAATATGACATTTATTTGAGTTATAAAATACACACAATTACCATTGTTTCTCATCTCTTCTTGTTAGTTTTTGTTTATAGGAAAAATTTACGTGTTTACAAAATATTTTTAAAGACAATGTTCTATAACATGATTGAGACAACTTATTTTCCTACAAAAGACTCAAAATACTTTACCCAATTCAAAATCTACGAGCTGAAAATAAGGAAAAAAGAAAATAAATATCATAAGAATCTCATTCTAAGGTAATTGGAGAAAGATAGCACATATACACATGCTTTGATTTTTTTTTTTTTTCTGTTAAAGTTTTAAAATTAATTACTATATTGAGCACACATGGCTTAAGAGTATATTTTACATTAAGGAATTTTTTTTACAAAAAATTTCATGTAATTTGACATTAAATTTTTCTGCATCATATTAATAAATTTACTTTTCAAATAAAAGTTTTTAAATGCAAACTTATTTTTGTACCAAAATTAAATGCGCAAATTGCATTGTTTATTGTGTGACTTCTTTCATTAAGGCCATTATTTCCTTTTCTTATAAAAATGTTTTCATTCCCAAGTGGAAGGTTGAACCAAGAGAACTGGTTATTATTGAACATAAATTCTTTGCATTCAAATACATTACACATGCGAAAACAGATCAATAGAACAAAGAAAGTGAGTGAAGACATAAAAGTAAATTCCATATAAGTCTTAACTTCTTTTTTTTTTTGGTGTTGCTTCTTCTTTAAATGGACATGGATTCGACTGTAAAATATCTAGATTGATTATTATCAAAATTAACCAGAATTCATACTAAAATTGATGAAAGATTGCATATTAAAGTGATGAAAGATTTAAATAGCTTGCCACATAAGTTATTATTAATTAAAAATTAACCAGAATTCATACTAAACCATTTAATAAACTAATTTAAGATTTTGTTTGAGAATATTATGACTTTTCAAATCATGCTATGTTGTAGATGTGATGAAAAAGTTACAGTTCAGAAAAGATAAAAATAATGTTCTGTAAAAATTTTATAAATCCATTTTTTAAAGTAGAATTAATTTATCAAAGGTTGGATAGTAATTTAATAGTTGGTTTGCCATTCTGGAGAATGATAGTTATTGATGTATGCTATAACTTTTTTAAATATCAAGTTTCGAAAATAATATAAATTAGTTGAAGGTGAAATTGAAATAAATGAAAAAGGATGAGAGGGAAAAGACTAGCAACTATAAAATTAAGAATAGAAATTAAATTAAAGTATATGCTTTTATTATTAGAATCAAAGATATGTGTGATATTTGTGCACTGTATATTAGAAAAGCTTCGGCAATTGTATTTTGATAACAAATTGATGAAAATATGACAAGAAAAAGAATATTATTAAAAGAAAATGAATATATATAAATGTAGGAAAAAATGTTTATCATAATAATCTATTGCATTAAGGATATATGTAAAATTTAGTTGTGAAAAAAATAATCCTTTAATTAAGAGATAAATATTAATTCAAAAAATTCGGTCAACTTAATCCAGCCCAAAAATTATAAAAATGACAAGCCGGGAATGTGCTTTGTAGATAATATATGTACCTAGACCAAGTGAGGAATTTCATTCAGCCACTGTCCTAAATCCTAAATCTTATGGATCACCAGGACAACATATTTGTTATCTTGCTTAATTTCTTTTGGCCTTTCATTTAATTTTTTGTGAAAAAACTTTCATTGTGCCACAATAATCACCTATAAAATTGGATGATCAAATGGTTCTAAATATAATTTTTTAAACAATAAAAATGAGGTATTTTTTAAAAATAAGAAATATTAATATTTTAAATCGTTACTATACATTATTATTTTTTAAAATATTTTTGTAATATCTTACTTATTTCACACATTTACCGTACTTTTTTTAATAAAATCTTATTTTGTATAATAAAAATTTAAAATATGAATATATCTTATTTTTAAAAATACTTAATTTTTATATTTTTAAAAAATATTAACATTTGAAATTATTATTTAAATTTAATAGTTCAAATATATATATATATATATATATATATTATTTTTTTTTCCTTTCCTTTCCTTTTTTTTTTTAATTTATGTTTGAATACAAGCAAAAACCTTCCTCGGTGAAAAAATAAAAAATGCAAAACCCTTCGCTTCTGTCTTCTCGCCTTTCCTCTGCATATCTGCGTCTTCGTTCCTTTTGCAAAGCCGAGGGCCCCACGCGTTCTGATCTGTTCTCTGTCACCGGCCGTTGTGACCTCTCTCCCAACGTACAGGTGAGATTCTCTTCCTCTTTTGACGCAAATGATGAAATTTGTTTGAGTTTGTATTTTGTGAAGTTTGTCCGTAGTTTAAATTTCAATTTCTACTATTTCTGTCATCTTCGAAGTTGTTTCTGCCGCAATTCTTGTGGGTTGATTGGCTGATTGAAAATATGAATGTTTGGAGCCAGTTTTTATGTTTGGTTTGGTTGGTTTGATTGAATAGAATCTACGAATCGAAAATTTCCTAAACCTTTTTATTTTTTGATTTATATGCTTTCTCTTATTGGTGATGCACACATGGATCATGGAAACAAAGGATGAGAAAAGATTCTGCAGAAGGAAAAAGAAGCATGAAAACAAATAAATCGTGCCACTAAATCTGTGTGTCTGCATGCATGTTTCTTAGTTCTCAACTTTCTTTCTTAGATGCATAACTTCAGAAGTATCGATGGACCTGGGCTTGAGAAATCTAAGATGCTTATTAGTTAAAAGGAAGAGGAGAATGATGGAAAATGTTGAAGAAACTCAGAAATTTATTATATGTCGAATAATGGAGCCCATGGTTTATATTGCGGCCTAAATTTTTACTTTTTATATTGATCAGTACAAGGTAAATTGATCATGAACAGTGTGCTTATATTTCACTCTTGGCACAACCGTGTTTTGTCTGAAATGCTTGTTGTATTAAAAAATCTTTAATTTGAATATCTGATGACTATGGTGGTTTGGAATGTTTTCAGCTAAATGTGTATGACTACGGTGCACACATGGGTCATGGAAAGAAAGGGTGGGAAAAATTCTGCGGCAGGAAAAAGAAGCATGGTACAAGTAAAAATAAAATTGAAAAAGGAATGAGAAATTAGTGGAATTAGATTTAGTGACTATTATGTTAGAAGCAAGTTTGCACACATTTTATTTATATAAAGTAACTAAAAGTAGGTAGGGGGAGTGAAAATTTTGTTGAAGATGCTAAACAATTTTGATACAATTGCCGACAAGAGATAGGAAGGATAGAGTCTTTTTCTTGATTTGAAGAATGAAGCTATACCTTTATGTTTATTGTGTTTCTCCACTAATTTCTTTCTGTTAATTAGATTATTGTTTTAACTTTTCTTTCCATGTTCACTTTATTTGTGACTTGGTTTGTTGTTATTGCTGCTTACGTTGGATTAAAGTAATTTTAAGATTTGTGGGTTTCTTCTAAAATGACGATGCTTTCCTTTTTCCCAGCAAAGTAATGAATAAATATAAATGAGGCCTTTTGAATTCTTTTTTCAAAAAAAGTATCTTTTCACTGAATGATTTTAATTACAAGTGAAAAAAATTTCCAGTTTTGTCGATTTGCCTTTCCGCAGCATGAGAGAGATTTTGGGCAGGGCCATAAATTCAATTCTTATCCGGCCTCCTAATCCATGAAAAGTCCTACTAATAGCCATTCTAAAACCAGACAAAACTCAACCCATTGAATTGAAAATTAGCTATGCATATGTAATGAAAAAAACCCTATTTAGGTTCCCCACTGAATGGCCCATTGCCACTTTGGTACCCCATTCTTTCGAAACCCCAAATCAATCACCTACTGATCCAATCGTTCGTCAATCTGGTTCCTCCGTGAACCTACTGTGAAAAAACAACTGACGTGGCACGTTTATTGCTAACATGGCACGTTAAATACTGAGTTCGAGCGAATGAAACACCTTGCCACATCAGCATTCTGTTCAGTCCAAATCAGATGTTGGTGACCTAAAAGACTAACCCAACCTGAGATTGAAGGAAAAAACCATGTCCATAGATCGCACCAGCCTCTCCGACGTCTCCGTTGCCTCCGTCGTCGTCACTGTCTGCGGTCAAATGGCTGATGACCAATACTACTCTTTGAGTTGATGAAGTTGATTATTATCCTATTATCGACCACTGCACTTGTTGCGCTTGAGAATCTCTCTTACTTGAGTTTGGTTGGAGATAGATGTGAGAAGTTGGTAGGCGGCATGAATTCTAGATCTGTTGTTTTTCAAATTCAATATCTTTGATTCTGTTAAGTTTCTCTCCTCAGTCAGTTTGCTTTGTCCCTCAGTGATTTTTATTTATTCTCTGTACTTTGCCTTTGATTCTGTGGAATTCCTTGACGTAAGTATGCTTACTGGAATAACCGTAGAACCTTTTTGGCCGTCAGTGTCAGTTGTCGTCTGTCATGACTTAAAAATTTTCCCTCTTTTTGCATTTGGGAAAATATTTCCATTGAATAATGCCTGCAAACCGCTTCTTGGAGCATTTTAATTGGATTCTCATTTTAGGCCTTATGGGTTGCTTTGGCTTTGATTAATTAGGGAACTCTTACTTCTTCTTTTTTCTGGGTTGCCCAATTAATAGGCATTCACGCTTCTGAGCTGCTTGAGCTTCTTTTTCCTTTTTGACAATGGGTGAATACAAATCCCTGATAATTTTGATTTGTTGATTGCTTGTGGCTGGGATTTGAATGCTTTGGAACTGGAAATCTTGTCAGTCTGCCATGTAGTATTAGCTTCTGTGGAAAATGATGTAAAGGATTATGGATCTAGTATAACTTGTGGATGCTGATCTTGATTCTCGAGAATTTCCTTTTTGAAATAATGGAAGACTCTGTGTCTTATGGTTCTTTTGTTCTTCCTTCCAAACATTTATAATTCTATTCTATGTAAAATTAATTATGATTTATTTGAACTTGCATTCAGGACTCTGTAACATCTTTCTTTTGGCATGTCCACCATAACACTGTGTTAAGCATGACTTTTCAATTGCCATATTCATATTGCTCTTGGCTTTGATTACCTGGCTTGTAACTTTTACATCCTCTCACTATATTTGTGTGATGGTGTCCGCCACTCCACTGTAGCATGATACCTTCTTATGCTACCTTATGTATGCCATGAAACTGATGGCAAGAGTTTGGTATTGCATGTATTTTTGTAAAGTATTTACATTGTTTGACACCCAATAATTATTTAGAGCACCTCGGAAGTTATGGTCTCAAGTCCTACTAAACCATTATGACAATGTCTATTTCTTTATTACTTCTACTTTGAAAAAGTTGTAATGTACTAAACCTCTAAATGAGATGGAGTTTGTATGTTTACTTTTGCCTTGCACCAAAAAGCTAATGTCTTTGTGTCTGCATATATGTTAGCTTGATAATTATTGCAACATACACAACAAGGATACAAGGTAATAAAAATATTTAACTGAGATTTTAAGGCTATAGTGTGAGTCTTTTATGGTTGATTTTACTTGCTTATAATTCATTTTTCATCTGTCACTTGAAGTTCTGGGTTCACTTTTGTCATTAGAAATATTTTGCTTTTCTTATTCGTTGAAAGAAAACGATTAATAAGTTGTGTGAGTCATTTGTGACATTTTGGTGCAATTTAAATTCGCTTAGTGACATTTGTGAATGTGAAAATTTTATGGAGCATTTCACTTTAATGATACCTTAGAAGAAAATGGCAACTTAAATTTTGTTATCTTTTGGAGATAATATCATAATTTCATATGCTAACTAGTAGCTTGCAATCTGATGTACCCGCCAACGGGTATGCTATTAAAACGAATACTTGAGTATTTAACTATATCTAAAGCTAAATTAAATAAGCAAACAAAAATTCTTTTTGATAGCCTTATGTGTATTTGGGGTGGTGCGGAACAATATCCATGGGTTCGGGTATATGCATTTGATAAACCCCCATGATGTGAAGCTAGCAAACAATTTTCATTTTGTTTGCGGTGGGAACAGGGTAGTGAAAAACAGGCGTGATCTACCCCAGTGTCCATTTTGCAGTTGATTTCTAAATAATTAATTGGATTCTGACCTTTTTCAAATCCATCAGGTATTAGATAATTGTCCCTGGTGAAGAAAGCAAACAATTTTCATTTTGTTCAATGGCAAACAGTAAATATGAATACGTAAAGTCATTTGAGGCTGAAGATGAAGTGATGTTTCCTAATCTTCTTCTTGTTTGGATCAATGGTCGAAATTTCAAAAGGTTTTCCAACATTCATGATTTCGACAAACCCTATGACAAGAAGGCATTGCAATTGATGAATGCATGTGCTATTTCAGTGCTTGAAGATTATCCGGACATTGTTTTAGCATATGGTTTCAGTGATGAGTTCACATTCATATTCAAGAAGACCTCCAAATTCTATGACAGGCGAGCTAGTAAGGTGTTATCAATAATCACATCTTACTTTACGTCTGTGTTTGTGAGAAAATGGAGTGAGTTCTTCCCACAAAGGGTGTTAAAGTACCCTCCTTCCTTCCATGGAAGGGTTATAAGTTGCTCATCCATTGAAGTCCTTCAAGCTTACCTTTTGTGGAGGCAAAATATCTGTCATGTTAACAACCAATATGATCAATGCTTTTGGCGTCTTGTCAAACGAGGAATGATGGAAAGGGAAGCACAAGATTATCTGAAAGATGCTGAGAAATGTGACAAAAATGATATTTTGTTTGATGAATTCAATGTCAACTATAACACCCTGGAGCCTATATTTCGTCAAGGATCCTTTGTTGCTAAAACTGTAGTAGAAGATATCGTGAAGTACAAGGAGAATGGTGACCCCATTAAAAGGCTAAGGAGAAAGATAATTACGGTGCATTCGAAGAAGATAGCTAGTAGAAGATTTTGGAATGAACAGAGTATCCTTGTGAACGAGCTTGGTGGGTTTGTGGAGGAGATTGATCATGTAAAATCAGAGTATGTAAGGTCCTTTGAATTTGACACTAAGTTAATGCCATTAACATGGATTGTAGTTAGAATTGACGGGTGTCATTTCCACAGGTTTTCTGAAATACACAAGTTTGTGAAACCAAATGATGAGATCGCTCTTAAGTTAATGAACTTATGTGCAATGGCTGTTTTAGAAGAGTTTCAGCAGGATGTAGTTTTTGCTTATGGGGTTAGCGATGAATATAGCTTTATTCTCTCAAAAAGTACGAGTTTTTATCAAAGGAGAGCCAGTGAAATTGTTTCTGCTATAGTTTCATTCTTCACATCCGTGTATGTAATGAGGTGGAAAGACTTGTTCAAGGAGAAAGAATTGAAGTACCCTCCTTCTTTTGATGGAAGAGCAGTGTGCTATCCATCAAGAGAGATTCTTTGTGACTATCTTTCGTGGAGGCAAGTGGATTGCCACATCAACAATCAGTATAACTCCTGTTTTTGGAAGCTTGTTGCTTTGGGAAAAAGCAAGAAGGAAGCCCAGAATAGTTTAAAGGGAGCTCATTTACAGAAGAGACTTGAGGACTTGGAAATTGACTATGATAGTTTACCCATCATGTTCAGACTAGGATCCTCAGTTTTCTGGGACAAAAAAGACAACTTTCTCATGCATCAAGGGAATGAAGAATCTTGTGAGAGTTGTAGAAAAGTCATTGTAGACCACTGTGATATCATTGGATCAAGGTTTTGGTTGGAACACCCAAGCATCCTTGATGAGAATTAACAGATGTAGTTCAAATATTCTTAATGAAGGGAATTGTTATAGTCGTAGCATCAAAATGGCCGAGGTAGAAAATAGCATAATCGGAATTCAAGTACTAATTTAGAAAGCAAAAGCAATTGCAGTGTGCATCACTGAATGATTGATAGCATATCAAGTAAAAAGAAAAAAAATATTTTCATTCTTAAATTAAATCAATGGCTAAGATCAATGAAAAAGATTATGCAAAAGTTTAAAAAGGAATTTATTACAAAGATGTGACGATTTTTTGTTAATTCCATATTATTGATTTGTAATATAAAGATTTTTTTTTTCTCGCTTATCATATGACATCACTCGTCTTATATTATATATATATATAGATGAACACATAAATTTTCGCATCAGAAGTTTCGGTGTACAGTGATAAGTGACTCTTCACGCCTGTTGCATATGTAGATGTATGTATATATATATATATATATATATAATTCTTGACCCGAAAATAAAAATTAATAACACAATTCTCTCTTGAATTTCAAAGATCCTACAGGCTGGAGGAAACTTTGGTTTGTTTGATAGAAGGCAAGCCTTGTATTGCCTACTATGAACTGTGACTTTAGAGTTGCTATTTATGGTGCACTTACCAAACTTGAATCAATGCTTTCTAGATTCAGCTGTCGCAACGTGATGCTTCTGGCTGGGGCGGTGATATATGTAATACCATTCACACCACATCTATTTATTTTCAGCACACACTTCTTCTGCTACATCACTATAGCACACTAAGAATTTTCTTAGAAATTAGTATGTATATAATTAGCAAATACAATAAAGAAATTGCAATTATTGTGGTCAACGTACCTCTGTTTTAATTAGTGATCTTGTACATATAATAATCCTGTTTATTCCAACCACCTCATATGCATAATGCTCTAATTTAACCAATTAAATCACTTTCTCACTTCTCCAGTTGCTCTGTGATCCTAAATTTGTGGACGTGGTGCTCTCCATGAGGCAATTTCTCTTTCTAACCTTACGCAAATGTTGTCCAACTTGTCACTATCTTATACTATTTTGCCACAAAATCATAAATCATTATAAATATGTCACAGTTTACGAAAGTACATATTTTTAAGCTTTCATTTTCCTGAGTTTCCCAGATTGAAATTTGATTGCAATGGATGAGATCATTCACGTTAAACAACAATAGAGAGTTTGACACGCTTCATGCAGGTTTTACTCAGCAACTACAGAACGATTTACAGATAGAAAACAATAAAATCCCATGTTTTCTAAGGAAGTTTTCCTTTGAGGGAAGGATTTCATATAAGGCCTAGATATATTGTTAGCATATAGTTGATTTTTTATCCCTTAATTTTTTTGTTCTAATTTTGTCTTTATTCTATTAAAAAAAATTAATGGTTTCTTTCATAGGTATCAATTATGACTAGATACACCTTGCCTTTAAAAGTTTTAAGCCTTTTATAGTTGCACAAGACAAGTCTAATTACGTATAAGATGTGAAAATAGTTCAGCCTAGCTTTATTTAAGATGGCCAGACCTGAATTTCAATCCTAGAGCCAAAAATGACCAACTTAGAAATCCTTTTTATGGAAAAACTATCCGACCCATTTCATTAATCAAGATTGAATGGATAGTGCCATAGAGCCAAACTTATAAATATCGATCGCTCTATAATATTACTCCTAGGATGATACATCAGACAATTTTGTTAACAACTTTCACCAAGTAAAGTCTTGAAAAATACTGACAACAGTTAAAAAATAAAATAAAATGGCCAAATATGACATTATAATTTAAAGAAAAGAACAATTCAGTCTTCATAAAATAATGCAAGGCCAGTTCAGTGATAGTATATTCTCCATTATTTTTCAGCTGAAAATTAGTGCACATGCTCCACTGCATCACCATACGACCCTACACTCCTAACTCCAACCTGCATAAACCACACTATAAATATTGCTTCCAAACCAGTCTTCACCTGCACCTCACATCTTCCTCTGTCTTTCTCAGAAAAAAAGGGTATTTTCTTGAAGAAGATGGCTATGTTAAGGAAGCCATTGGCTTATTCAAAGATGGAGAAGGAAGACCCCGAAGAGAGAATCCATAGAAGAGCTCAGTTCTTGATCTACAAGGTGTTGGAGCAAGCAGATTCTCAAAGAAAGCCGTCATGTTTTGGAATCAGAATATCAAAGATGAAAGTTAAGATTGGGATCAGACTGAGGAGGACGAGGAAGAGGATTATGGGTCACTTGAAATCATGGAAGCGATTGTTTGGAGGAAGAGGAAGCCAAGCCATTATAATGAGCCTCCCTCCTCTGTTCAAATGAAATGTCCCCACAGTTCTGAGAAACTGATGTTTTTGGTATATTTCATGAAATACAGCATGTGTGTGTGTTTTCTTGGGTAGGATTTTGGACACTTTTTCAGAAGCTTGCTGTCCTATGTTCTTTTAGAGAGGAACAGAAACTATAAATTTTCATTTTGGTAATTCAAACAAAAGAATAGGGTATATCTAATACTTTTGTTTTGTCTTATATTGAAGTTGGATATCTTTTGCCTTTGTCCAAAATCAAACTTCTCTTCGGATTATTTTAAAGAAACGCTATCTCTTATCGACATTGTGCACTTAAAATTCAAGTATAATCTCTTGATTCGCCATAGTAAAACTCTTTGAATGAGACATAATCATTGCGAGCGAGTAATAGAACCCAAAGTGTTATTGATGAGTGTGGAAAAAGTGTATTGTACAAGTTAATAGTAATTGTGTAGAAATATCTTGTAAAGTAAGGGACTATATATGCTTAATAAGCTTGCTTTTGCGGAATTCTTGCAGTTCAATATTCTTCAAGTTCTAAATGAGATAATTATATTCATAATATGACGGTAAAGAAAGCTAAATAATTTTATTTTGGAAAGAAATGCATGCTCTACAAAATGTAAATTAGATGAAAATTTCTTGCTCTATATATATATATATATATATATATATATGTATGTATATATTAAAACATGAATTAAAACTGGTCCCACTAAGATTTATGACCCGTTTATGTTCTTTAAAATTTTTTTATGAAGAAAAAAATTAAGCTAAATAATGATAAAAAATTTCATGAAAAATCAATGAATACTTCAATGTGTGTGTATGTGTATGTATGTGTGTGTGTGTGTGTGTATATATATATATATATATGCATTCAATAAAATAAATAATAATAACTTTAAAAATCTCTATTTTTTTGAGTTAGATAGGCCAATTCATTTAATACTTATTTGATATCAATTTTTTGGTTGACCAGCTCACCTACGCTTAAATATCAGTTTTGTAAATTCAAACTAATTCATTTAACAGGTCCAATAGGCCAACCCATTTTGACTCTGCTATTTATGTTTAATATAAGTTATGCATGACTTGATTTTATATTATAGTCCCATGAGATAAAAGTTTTGGAGGCCCATAATAATGTTGTTCTTTTTTGTCAATTTTGGCTCCAATCATGTTTTGTTTAAGTAGGTTTGGCATGCGAAAACACTTGCAAACCCATTCATTTCAATGAATTTCTATTAATTTATTCCACTTATGTATTATCAAGTTGCAATGTTTTTATTATTTTTTAGAAAAAGAAGTTTTAGGCAGATCAGATCAACATAAAACAAATAGATTAAACTAATTATTGAGATACATAAGCATCTTAAATAAGCTTTTTTCTAAGATTCACTTGCAAAGCAATTATATGATTATCTTATCTTCACGTTCAAAGCCTCAATTTAAGCTTTCATGGAAAGCATGTCTAAATTCTTTTTAAGCTTTATATCTTCTTCCAAATTAAAGGGTCTCCTTCTGATACCACGAAATGTTTGCCTTCGATTCTTCCTCGTAATACAAATTGATCAAATTCACACTCATGAAAAACTGCCATATACATATATCCCATCAGCTAAAATGCACTAAGCTGAATGTTTTAGGTGGCATGATCCATGCTGAAAATCCCATTCCAATGAATTTCTATCAATCTTTTACACTTTCAGTACCAGAATTATATGCCAAAATTCTTCAGTACCCATTGGCATTTCAAATCCCTAACAGTTCTTATTTTTTCAATTGCTGAAAGGAATTTGAATTTCAAATCCAACAATATTAATTTATGAAATGAAATCCAAAATAAAGTCTACCCAACAATGACCAGTGACCACTTGCCTACTACATTGAATATCACTTGCAATGCTATCCACAATCTACCAAATTTGTTTGGTTGGCCAACTAAATCCTGCAAGAAGGACTCCCATGACTAACAGATGAAAGAGTTCCATCTTCTAAGAGATAATGCATTAGATACTTTATCTAGAAAGAAATTTACACATATCATCAATAAGCAATCATGAAGAAAGACATGTACCCCTTAACAACATGGTTTGTTTCTTCTATGTTAAAATTCCCTACGAGAGAATTTAACCCGAACAAAATTTGATAATACCTCTGACCATATGAAAACTTTAACCCTCACATGTCTCCTTATCTGGGGTCAAATCAAATTCAAGCATGTCACCTCATAGAAATATAGCACTGCATAAGATGCTAGTAGTATTTAAACAGATAATTACAAAAGCTTCTTCCATTGCAATACAGGTTTACGTCTGTCTCAGAAAATTACTGTATAACCTATGATTCCTAAGTTCACTATACACAGTTTTATTACACAAGAATACATAAATCATGAATTAATAATATCAGAATCTAATTGGATTTCATCTCCAATTGAGATTCTCACCCCCACATACTAATTTTCTAACACCAAAACGGGTCAGAGTTGAATGATAATTAACCTTCGTATTGAGACTCACCCAAAAATTATCATACTTAATGGATTTAGAAGGCTGAATTAAGCAAGGATGCCCTCATGATTACCCAGTGTCAAAAGGAGCAGAGAGAAAGCGACAAGCATTGGAAACAGCAAATAATCACTTTGGAGGCCTGCAAGAAGATGAAATAGGTCGTCAAGCAGGCGTGGAAAAAACAAGACCAGCAAATAAGAATCACCAAAGTCTGTCTGTGACAATATCTCGTCTTAGTAGTAATGACAAAATTCACATTTTGGTCCTTAAGCATAACACTGATTTGAGTTCTTTTTCTAAAAAATAAAATGAGTAATTGAGTCCTTGAATTATTTTATTTGGGTTCACTTTAGTCTTTTTGTTAGCTCAAAAAACAAATAGTGAACTCCAAAACAAAGAAAATTGAGGCCTCAATTGTGTAAATTATTATTTTTCAGGGACAAAACTCAAATTATGCTATCTTCCAAGGACCAAATTGTGAATTTTGACTTCAGTAATCGAGCTAGTTTTACAATTCCAATCTACTTTATGTTCCCACTTAAAGTATATATATTATGTAACTGTTTATAAGAAATCATTCGAAACATTCAAAACTTTAAACAAGAATGTGTTTCCAGTTAAGCTATGTTTAAGGACTTCATTAGAGTATTGAATCAACACCACAGATTGACAAGGTGCTCTTACAGCTTTGACCAGATGCAGCCGCAGGAAGAGCAGGAATGTTGACAGCTGTAGTTTCAAAAAGGCAGAATTAAAACTTAAGATAATGAATAAACCAAATTGTAGAAAAATAGAATCTAAAAGTTTTGAAAAAAAATAGAACTCCTCCAAGACCTTTCTTCTCCATGTTCTCTCTCCCTCTCTATAAAGAAAAAAATCAACCGAAGAAAAAGTTTGCTACTGAAAAATTATGTGTACTTTCAACAGGTTAAACATACATTTATTGCATGATGAAGTTGCCACTTGAGATGTAGAAGGCCAGGGAGCTGGAATATTGTCATTTAGATCACAAAGGAAGCTAATCCCAGTCATTTCTAATGTTGCATCTGAAGGCAAGCTAGGTAACAGACAACCAGCCTCTGTTTGAAGACAAGAATGAAGCAAGTCACATCTGAGCAAAATCTTATAAGCAACAGTACAATAAAGCGCACTTCAATCACTTTGCCAATACATGTCAACAAATCCAAAATGAATTTTGAAAGTGGATCTTTCCATTTCGTAATTGAGCACAGGCAAACCCCATCCCCTTCCCAAATAACATAACACAGTATAAATTGCATATGTTACCTTGATTATTAACTGAAACATTGACATGGTTGATTTCCACATCATGTTGAATTGGGAGGATGAAAAAAGAAAAAACAGAAAGATTAGATTAAAAAGTATCAAAAGCATCAGGTCGCTGTTTTGGCAATCAATAGGAGTAGAGAACAAAAACTAACCTTGAAGAGAGAAATCCTTGAGGCTTACATGACAGAGACTAAAAATATCTTTAGTAATATTTGATTTTTGTAGTTTCATAGCCAAGGTCTCTGCACAATCCAAAGCTTGTAAATTTGTGATGAATCTCTGCTTTTGCAAGTGAGACACATATTTTCCCATGGCATCACAGCAGGCTGTCTTGTTTTTTACCCCATCTCCACAACCCTTGGCGACATGTCTCATGTCAGGCAAAACCAGTGGGCAAACTGAGGCAGATGACAATACAAGATCTAAGTTAAGGAATTCAGTATTAAGGGGGCCAACCTATCCGTAGAAAAACATTTACAAATCACAATGATATTAAACACAGAAATGTAGACCAATTGGAACTTTTTAAATGAGACTACAATGACCGTTTCAGATATGCTTAGAACAAAATGTGAAGGACAATCAACAGAAAAGTAATAATCCAAATGCACAAGTAAATGATCACATCCCAAAACTACTCCCCCCATGTTCTTCTACTGTAGCAACATCCTCTGAAAGCACAGTAACAATCACATAATCATAATACATCTTTTGTTTGGAAAAGCCACCCCAACTCAAAATCTATATAATCTTCAGCATGATGACATGATATAACATTCTACTCTAGCCCACCTTTGTTAACGTTGCAATTAGATAATCCTCTGAGAACTTTCTTAGCATTAGAAGGATCAAGCTCACTAGCAAGCCACCGAAGTACAATACTTCTACAATCATTGACCCGATTTGAGTACTCAGGTAGGACATGTGACCCATCTAAGTCCAAAAGATCTGACCCTTTTGATGCAATTTTTGTAGCTGCTTCTAATATAGCATTCTGACAAATTTGGTCACAGCATTCTTTAACAGGATCAATCTTCTCACAGGCAATAAGGAGCTTAGGAGTATCCACTAAGTCATGAAACTCATTCACATCTGTGACCGGGCAAGATATGTCAGTGAGATTTATTGAACTAATCGAACATATCTGCGTCAGATTACTACTGGCACCTTGGCCCATCAAAATCTGTTCTGCATCTGAAAGGCAATGTTTAGCAAGAGTCCCATTTAAGGCAAGCAAATCTGTATACTTGCTAGATTGCCCAATGAGAATTGTGAGAGTGGCTTCCAGCTGGGGGCAACATATTACATTGGCCAGCACTGATGCAAAATTTTCCCAGCAATCAACTGCTGTGGTACTCATCAAACTTTCAGCAGCAGAGAAGTTCAAAGTGCAAAACCCTACAACAGACAGACACAGACAATGGCAATAAGAGAGTTAAAGAGATATTATCAAACACAAGATGCAACAGATATTTAAATTCTAGCCTTTAGAAGTCTAAAATAACCACCACAGCATTTAAAAAAGAACCTGATAGCTTTGGGATAGAAATATTGGTGAAAGGAACTAATGGTGAAGGTGCAAGAAGAGGAAGAAGAGGTTGTGGAGCACCAAGAGGTGAGATTTTAGGGATCATGGGATCCACATGGCTATCCACTTGTATAGGCCCTTCAAGATGATCTAATCTACTGCCATGCGACTCATGGGCACCTGTACCAAACAAATGAGTAAGAAAGAATCTCTCTCTTGTCTAATCATAAGGACAACTAGGCAAAGGAATATATTACTTGCAAATAATCATAAATCTATTTGTTGACAACTATACATGTTTAGATTTTCTGTTAGAGGTACACAATAATATAAGCCATGAAACAAATACTGACTTTTGCAAAAAAGAGGATGCCAGAACATAGTTCATCGTCAAATTGACAAGCAAAATTCAGTTTTACTTAAATTAAATCCGTAGCTGTTAGTCTCTTCAGCATGAAAACATATCATGAACTCATTTTGTAATTAATGATCACAAATAAAACCTTGCCGATAACAATTTGGTCTTCTGTTTGAATGGTCCATGTGGCACTACAGTGCCAACACAGTCAAATTCTTTCATGAGCAGAATATGTGAGACACAGTTTGGCTAGTGTATAGTTTAAATAGCAGAAAACACAATGCTTGAATACAGTTGACACTGCTATATTTTAGATATGCGATCTTTTGGGAGAAAATGAAAATAGAAAAGTTCACTGAGCTGAAGCAGAGGACAAAAATCACAATGAATGATAAAGCTAAACTGTTCACACTCACTCTAGATTAGTTAACAACCACCATAGAACACAGAGGCCCCAATCAATTTAATAGAGAAGTTTTGGAGGAAAGAGGGTGGGTGTCTGGTAATCAATTTTCTACTTTCAAACTCATGGGCCCAGCTATACCATTAATTAAATTGTTTTGGCTAATATTCTGGAAGATGAACTCCCCGCATGAAGGGCTAAATCATGAAATCTCCCCTATTAATGTGATCACGATAACTTCACATTTTCAGCATTGTAAATACAGCTCGCTTAAGAACTCCCATTTAGAATGTTGCTTATTCGCATAGCTTATTTTAACGGAAACTAGTTCCCAATTTATATCGTGATGTTCAGTTGTAGTAATAACCCAATTAAAGTAGGTGAGCATAGATAATAACCATATCATCAGCCAGCAGTAATAGCAGCTAACTTGAAACCAAAAGTTACGATTAAGCTCCTCTTGATATGACCTTATGGTGATGTTATTGACAAAAAAAGCTTCCTCCACTGTTGAAATAACAAGATGTTCCAAACCCTAACTCTGCTACCTCCTAAAACAATCCCACTTCAACCTATTCTACATTATAATTTACAAGATAGCATTTTCAGAAAAATAAAACTGAATCCAGAAATTAAACTGACGTATTTTTTCAAAAATGCAAGTCAGTAGAGTTCAACTTCAAGCGACTCGAAATAAACGAAATTTCATCAAGGAGCTCCAAACACATATTCATGCTGAAAGTCTTTTTATGAAAAATAATAAATAAAGATCCACTAATTTTTCACAAAAAAATAATAATAACAAATACTCATCCTAAAACTCAACACACCCACCTGAATTTTCGCCAAAATACGGCAACCCAACGATGGCCTAACATTTCAGAATTCTTACCGATCACGAGAATTTAAAGAAAACCCAACAAAGAATTAGCAATCAAGCGTAGAGCACTTACAGGCAGCCAGAAGAAACAGATGTACAAGAACGAAGTAATTGAGACTGAGCTTAAGCAACACCTTTCCCTTCATGCCCGCCCCTTTACTACACCCAGAAGGGGAAACCAAACCACTTAACAAGTTAATGCAATGGTGTGAAGGCAAAGAGTGTGTACTAAACTGCAAAGACATCTTGTGAAAATGTAATTGGCATTAAAGATTGAAGCCGGAGTTAGTTACAAATGGGTGTGTGAGGAGGAAAGAGAAGAAGGGAAAAAAGGGAGAGAGAGCATAGAGAAGCCATGAATGAGGGGATTCAATGTTGGTGGGGACTATGGCAGGCTCAGTGATAGCTGTCTCTTCTCAGAGAGAGAAAGAGAGAGAGAGGGTAGACCCCACCATGAGAAATGAGCTCAGATAGGAGCTGCGCTACCGCATTAACGCCATCAACACCTTTGCGCACTGCTACTACCGCCTCATGCTAGCGATTCTTTTGCACGCGTGCGTGACGCGCTTGAAGAGACACGCAGGCGTGTCGCACGTGTCAAGGGTCGTGCGAGTCAAACAGTACACCAACCGTATGATTCATAAACGGGCTTCGTTTTCCGTTTGGCGCCATCGGATGATAATAGTGCCTAGAGTCAACGGCCGTTGCTGTAAATTATATTTTATTTCTTAAATTGAAATTTAATTATGACATGTATATTGAAAACTATTCACTTTTACACTTTGATAATCTTATACTTCAAATTAACCCCTTTTTTATTTTGTTGACCTAATTACTAATTATTAAGAAATTAATTTTGTATAAAATTATAATTATAAAAAATTAATTTAATATATACAATTTGTAAGGGATTAAATTAGCATAAAGTGTAAAAATAATATATTAATTTGATATTTTTTCTATTCCTATATATATAAATATTAAAAAACATAAACAAAAAAAATCTTGAATTTCAAGTTTGAGTATAAATTAAAGTTTAAAAAATCACTACAAGCTGTATTCTTCCATGTGCACTATAGCGTGGACCATTAAATTAATATAAATCTCACATATCAATGTGAGTTTCACATTAATTTAACGGTCTACATGTAACAGCATAATATAATATACAGCATAAAATTCAAATCACTACTTAAACTCAATGTTAAACTTACAAAAAAAAATTATTTCTAGTTCATATTTTATTATAGTTATAGAAATTGTTTGGCATTTAACGTTTTTATTTTAGTTTAGAGTTCAAGAATGGCTTATTACATTTTTGAGTTCTTACTTTATATACTAAGAGTTCAAAAATTATTTTTAAGTTTCAAAAAGTTGAATATGAGTTATCAACGTAAAGATCCTTTAGTCATTAAACAAATTACTCAGAGTTTGTAAATTATTTTTTCCTACAGCTTTAAAAGGACATTTTATTCATAGTAATTGAAAAAAAAAAAAATCAGTAGAGAAGAGTATTATCTTATGTACACTTTTGTTTTATCTCTTTTGGAACCATTTTTTTTTAATTATTTTTCGGTTAATAATGAGCTTTCATTCTTTGAAGTCAAATCACTCGTTCGATTGGGCTTCTTTACGTTTGGACCATCGTACTGCTTATGCATGCGTCAATTAAATGTTGCATAAATCTTCTGCTTATAATTATACATGCAGATTGTAGTTGGCCTTTTCTCTTAGTTAATTTCATTTAGATTTCTTTTATAGGTTTTATATTTGAAAACGGGAAATTTTGAATTTTTTATAATATTTCAAACAGGTTTACAACGATTCTTCAAAAATTACAACGTCACTAAAGAGAATAATTTTCATCAAATATTGTACTCAATTACAGTACATTTGAAAATGAATAAAGTTAATGTAAAATAATACACACTTAGGTAAGTATATATATATATCAAAAATGAATTTAACTTAGCATGATGGTTTTGTATTTTCTTTATTTTTGTTTTTGTCAGAAAGCTCATCCCTCTTCGTTGTCGTGGTATATTGGAACTTGTGCATGAAAAAGGAAACATGTGACATGGACCCCAGAATATTGATTAACTAGTATATATATGTTCAACGTGGTCGATCTGAAATTAAAGAGAAGGATGGAGAATCTCAAGAACTTTAGAAAAAATATGGATAACACACAGTATATTAATTTCATCAAATTATTTAAAAACACTTAATTATTAATTAAATAATTTGAAGTGTTATTTTTAATATACTTATAATTTTTTTTGAGTACATAAAATATAAAAACATAATTATAATATATATATATATATATGATGCACTCAAAAATAATATTATTATATTTTTATATTATAATTTAATGTATTGATACATTTAAAATAATGAATATCGTTAAATATTTTAATTAGATTAATATATTATTTTTACTATTACAATTTATATTAATATCGACTAATATTTTTTTATATCTTTATCTTCAAAATCATATTACTCTTAATTAACGCTCAAAAGATGAAAGAGGAATAATTCGAATTTGTTATGATGGAATACGTAAACTTCAGGTAAAGCATAATATGAAAGTGTCTTGATAGTTAGCATAAGTTCTTGTCTTTATAATATTCTACAAAAAATGGTTTAGTCATAGTATTCCTTACACTATTCTAGTCGTGAAAATTTTGAGAATTTTGACTTAAAGTAGTAAAATGAAAAGAGATATATGTACATAGACACACACACACACTTGGAAAGCTTTAACTTACAAAAGAATGAGCACTTCTGCCATTTTTTACAAATTTATGGAAAATAATTATATAATACTAATAAATTAATTCCAGAATAACTTAATAAGAGATAACTCAACCTCTAAAGAGGTCAAAATTTTTTATAGCAAATTTTGTTAAGTCAAATATTTTTATTAAAAAAAATAATTATCTATCATATATCCGCTGTCTTTTATTGCAGTGTCCTTTTAATCTATAATAAAAATAACAATCAATTGCCTGATCTATTAACTTTGCTGCAATAATTTGTTTATCATCTAAATTAATTATTAATTATGTAAAAGTATTATTTTTGGGTGCACTGAGTGTAGTGACCCAGATTCAATTTATACACATGAAGTTGGAATGTAAATTAAATTCCAACCCTTAAGTGTACGTACATTAATTAAGTGCACAAAAAAATTGCTCAAATATTACTCAACAATATTCTTTACTATTAATTTTGCTACCTCCTTATCTTGTGCTTCTGCTCAGCTTACACCTTAATCAAGCTCATTGAATGTATTTGAAAAAAAAAAAAAGGAAATACCTTCGTCACTTAAAATATATATATATATATATCTTGAACTTTCAAAAATGATGATTGAGTCTCAAAACTTTTACATTTCAGAAAATAACATGTATAATTTCTTTTTAACAAATATTTAACGGTTAAACTCATCGTATACCCGCTAGAAAACCATCGCATTGAAAGGTGCAGTTCAAATATATGCAATTTTATATATAAAAAGTTTGAGACGGGAAATGTACGTATGTGTGTTGTTAATAAGTCTAATTATCGGGTCTGGTTTAAAAACAAAAAGGGCCAAAAGTAAAGTTTAAAAAAGTTTAAACCCATTTTTTAATTAAAATTTTCTTTTTCATTTTTATTCATATTTTTAGGTCATTTTTATTAAATTAAAAAAAATTTTTAAGTTATTATCAAATCTAGTTATTAAGAAAAAATTATATAGCAACATATTTTTTAGAATGTGAATTTTTAAACTTTTATTCATATATTTTGATTCAATCTATTGAGTCAGACATGTTTATTTAAATCATTATTAAGTCCAACTATTAAAGAGAAAATTATATAGCAACATATTCTTTAAAATGTGTGAAAGTTAAGAATATAATTGCCAGTCTTAAAATTAAAGTGACTATTGGCAAGTAATATAGTTCAAAGGAACCTTTTGCATTCTCTCCTTTTTCTGAACCAAATTTATTATTTAGTTGTTTGTAATTTATCAAACATTCCAACAAAAAAACTTTTATTGAAGAAATCCAAAATTAAATGCTAAGGTTTTGTTTTCATGACGGTACTTTAATGAAATTTAAAATATATGTGTGTGTTTATATACATATATTTCATTAACTAATCCTTTTAAACGTTTATTAATTATTATATTAATATTACTTAGTAAGAGTTTTATATTGACTTATTCTTAAAACGAAACTTTCTCCATTCAGTACTGTGCCCGAAATGAGGGGCACAAATCTGAATGGTAAAAGGTGGCGCAGCGTGGAGGATGTAATAACAAATTTCTGTTTTAAATATACACTTTATGAATCATGATTAATTAGGTAGAAAATGTATAATATTCAGTCAATATTTCTGTTCGTTATTGAAGTTCCAAATCTTCACTTCCAGTCAATGTTCTGACCTCATATATATATATATATATATATATATTCCTTTCGCAATATATAGTAATACATTTTCGTGTCACAGTTTCCCAGAGACGGAGGTCAATATTAGAAGGCCATGAAAAAGCTTTCCATGCTGAAACAGCATGGAATGTTGCAGGAAGCTTGCTAGGATGGAATGTTGCAGGAAGCTTGCTAGGATTTTGATAGGAATAGCAAGTTTGAATAAAAATTTAGGCAAGTATTAAAGTAGATCTAATAGTTAATATTAATATAAAACTTTTGATGTATTTATAATTTTAAATGCATTAATTCATCTAATTATAATATTATTATTTTTTATTAATATAATTATATCTCTATATTATATTTAGATGTACTTAAAATGGTGACAGCACAAAAAATGACACTTAATATTAATTTTAATTTTCAAATTTTAAACATATACATATATGTAGAGGGAAGGAGGGCACCTTATGCCATGATTCCTGTCTCATAAGTTTATTTTTTGTTGTCCAAATTTTTTATACAATATTTTTTGTGAATTAATGATATTAACTCAAGATATATTGTGAATATTATATATTATATGATTAAATATCTATTTTTTTTCATGAAACATGTTAGTGGTAAAGATTACCTCACTTTATATTGTGGCTCTGCGACTATATATACAACTCCATACATGATATAACTCTTCATAAAGTTGTTTTTGTTTATAATCTTACTATAAATAAGAATGGATTGAAGATTAACGAATAATTAAAACATTAATTAAACTAATTTTATGATAATGTATTATTACTCTTTACGGCCTTCACTTTTAACTAGTAATTAGTATCTTCATTCATAAACGGAGCCATCCACATTAATCTTAATTTGATTCACAGTTGGCAAAGCCAACCTTCCATCTTCATCAGAACGTGCACTGGTAGGGTGAGATCAGTTTTAATACTTGAGATAGACGTAAAGGGTAATTTGTCATCTATCCATAAGATTTTAAGTGACAAACAAGAATATTTCACAAAGGTTTATTTATAGCTATAAAGATAGCTATATTTTTGCTCATTATTATTGATTATAGGTAAATTTTTTATCGCCAGTGAATTCCCAGCTATTAGATATTTTAACACAGATTATCGTTGGATAAAATTTTTAAATTATTTATAGTTGTTTAATAATATTTTATTACAAAGTTAATGATTTTAATTCAAACTTTTAAATAAAATTATTAAATAATATTAATAATTTAATGTAAATTACATTCGCACAAACCCATCAGCGAGAAGTTAGGACTCCCCTGGGGTCAAGCTTTCAATTCTGTATAATCAATTTGCCAAAAAATAAAAATTAAAAATGACAGTCACGGAAACTTCAAAAGAAGCACAAGAAAACAATGATTACAGATCCAAACAAATTAAGGAAATAAAAAAAAAAAAATGGAACTCCGAGCAGCGTACAGTTAATTATTCGCGTTTTGTGAGGTGGGACCATTAAGGTATGGTTCGCGAAATGCATCTACGTAGGATCTCATTTTAAATATTCCTCTTTCACAGAAACATACACAAGTACACATTCTCGTACAATCATTATCATATACGAAATACAAGATCAAATTAAACCTGGTACGAAGGCAAAAAATGAAAAAATTTATGTGTTTTCTTTTTTCAGATTTTGATTTTAATTTGTACGGCAACAAAACCTAGTTAATTAACCTCAGGAATACTCTGCAGAACTGGCCTCCATGGCCTATGATGAGCATCATGATCTCTGGCTCTCAATAAGCGAACCAGAACTTGTTCTGCAGAAGCTCTTCTTCCTCCTCGCCTCTTCTTCTCTGTGCCTCCCATTAATTCCTTAAGCTCCTTCTTCGAAATCTTTATCTTCACTTTCCCATTGGTTTCAGAAGAAGCTCCCAACACACCCAGAACCTGCTTCTTCTCCAACACGACGACGTCGTCCCGTGTATGAGCTTCATCAAACACTTTGCTCCTCGACGTCGACGACCTCTTATGCTCGGACGTCAAAGAACCCCAGTCGTCGCCGGCCCAGTCCACCGACGACGTCGTTCTGCAACAGTTTCCCATTTATCTATAACTGATCAGCTATATATAGGATATAGCAAGCTAGCTTTCTGAAACTCTGGAATCTGGAAAAATGTGTGCCTGTTTATGTTTATTGTTTTTGTATCGTATATTCGTATGAAATGTCGGAATGAGAATGTTGGAATGAGACGGCTTAGATATATATAGTTGGTATTTCGAATTAAAAAATTGTGATATTATCCTGAACAGAGAAGAGATGGCTTTGTTGACCATAGACATGATCAGACCAGACCAGACCGATGATGCCGTGTAGGAACCAGATTTGATGACCTTTTTTTTTTAAAAAAAAAAAATAGTTTTGTAGTAATTCACCCGTCATAAATATTTTGTCTTCTCTGCACTACATTGATATTGTTACATTAATATTAGAGTGATGGTAGTCTAAATTTAAAAATACTTTATTCTCTAATTATATTATTAAATATAAAATATTTTTTATCTATTTTAAAATTTTTTATTATTATAATGATACCCATTAATTGTACATGTATTAAATTAATTTTTAAGAGCAATATATTAATAATTAAATAATTTATACCAATCAATTACATTTAATTATTTTTACATCATAATTAAATCTCGCAATGATTCTGAATTTATAGTATAATCAATTTAAGCCCAAGCCCAATAAGATAAAATCAAATCAAACAGATCACTTTGTTAATCCGTATCAGATTTAATTGTTGGTCTAACCATTCAATTAAAATATATAAAATTACTCTAATCAATCAAGTCCAGTATTAGAAGTATAAATCAACGCACTAACATTTATAGAAGAATAAGATTGAATGGGTCTTTACATTCTTCTTCTGTCATGTGAAGAAAATTTCAGATTTGAAATCACCTATTTATAGTTATTTTTTTTCCTAGAGTTGAATGTGTTGCGGCTGGTTCTTACTAATTTAGTTAGGATATTCTTAATTACGCAAATGGTGTGAAGTTTTCATTTGGAGTTGGTGACAAAATTATACGACTTAGTCTAGGATTACATTTCTTCCATAAGCAGTGTCAATTGACTGCGTACATGGACTGATCAGATATTGCTCATCAGTTAGCTATTTGATTTCTCCTAAGAATATGTTTGTTTATATCTCTAAATATTGCCTCGAAGGTTTTAATTTCTTCCCGAAATTTCAAAGGAAAAACTATACAGGTACGTACCCATTATTGTGTTTCTAATTAAAGTTACCATTTCACTATTTCATGTGAGCTTTCTTACATATGGTTTGCTCAACATGTTACAACATTTTCTCATTATATAACAACTATCTTCAAGAAGTCATCAAGTTTGTTCGAAAATGTAAAATGTCGTTTTGAAAGTTTCTTTAAATATTATATCTTTTTATCTTACGTATATTTCCAGCTAGTCTAGACGTGTTAATTACTGCTAAACCCATGTGAAGACTGACACAAGTGAAATTATGTTTTGTCCAATTATGTTGGACAACAGTCTCACATTATGATATGCATCCCAAAAACAAATGATCTGACTATTAATTTATACTATATATATTAAATAGTCTCAATTTTGGGGAAAACTGATCAGTCTTAGTATCATGTAAAACCTTTACGATTAGGGTAATGAAATCCTAGCTTAAAATGATATTCAGATATAGCTTGTTCTGTGTGTTAAGTTTACAAGATTGAGGTTGTTTTTCCATCTCGTGCCAATCGCTCTTTTGATTTGGGACTGTGTGTGACATATGTAATTTATATTCCTTCATTCATATAAAACATAAAATACAATTAATGTAGTTTTTTTAAAAAAAAATTATTTCACAGTATTATCTTTACATGTCACTCCTTTTATTATTAAACATGATGATCAAATCATAGCATACAAGATACACCAGACTATATGAGATGATAGGATTAAATATCATAGATCTTATTTTGTTTCTCAAAAAAAAGAAAGGTAAAATCGACGAACTGCTAAGAAGGAAAAAAAAGAAACCACAAAAGCAAAACGACAATTAAGTAACCTCAAAATACGTACGAGCTATACATAATAATACAACAGATCCAAACAAATTCAGGAAAGCTCATAGGAAAGAAAGATAAAAAGAACATCAATTCAACTCAGAGTGGCGTAAAACCCTAGCAGAGGAAAAAGATTTATTGTATTTGAGATAACAATATGCTGATCTAACAGATATCATTAAATAAAATGTTCAGATTTAACAGTTCAAAATTAGATAAAGTAATTTTTCAAATATACAGTTAAAAATTTTAATTTGGCGTTCATATTTTTTACATTACACGATCAATTAACTCAAAATTAATGCAATTTTCGCGCTCAATAGATCTGGATCCCTCCTCAAGAGGATTATTTGCGTTTATAGAAATTAGATCTGTGTTCACGAAATTCGTTTATTTCTCTGGAGTAAGTAATGGCCGACACCATATCCAATCTCATTATTTTCAACATTCCTCTTTCACAGAAATATACACAACTGCACATTCCCATACAATCATTTACAAACACGATAATACAAGATGAATTACACCTCGTAAAAAAAAACAACAAATGAAAAAATGAAGGGTTTTTTTTTTTTTTTTGGTGTTGAATTTAATGTTTACAACAGAAGAGCCAGTTAATTAACCTCAGGAATACTCTGCAGAACAGGCCTCCATGGCCCATGATGAGCATGATGGTCTCTAGCGCTCAATAAGCGAACCAGAACTTGTTCTGCAGAAGCTCTTCTTCCTTCTCGCTTCGTCTTCTCTATGCCTCCCATTAATTCCTTAAGCTCCTTCTTCGAAATCTTTATCTTCACTTTCCCATTTGTTTCAGAAGAAGCTCCCAACACTCCCAGAAGCTGCTTCTTCTCCAACACGACGACGTCGTCCCGTGTATGAGCTTCATCAAACACCTTGCTTGAGCGCGTCGACGTCGACCTCTTATGCTTCGACGTCATCGAACCCCAGTCGTCGCCGGCCCAGTCCACCGACGACGTCGTTCTGCAACAGTTTCCCATTTATCTATACGATCAGCTATAAGACTATAGACAATATAGCTAGCTAGCTTTCTGAGACTCAAAATAGAAAGATCTGTGTTTGTTTATGTAGCTTCTTGTTTTATTGTATGAAATGTTGGAATGAGAGAGATTTGAGAGGTGGGGAGGATTAGCTATTTATAGCAGCGTTTTTCGAATTAAGAAATTCAATACTTCGATCTGTGTGAAGGTAGCTTTGTTGACCAAAGAGGCAAAGACAGGATCAGATCGGAGATGCCGTGTAGGACCCAGATTTGGTGATATTTAAGAAAAAGAAATTAAAAAAATAAAAAATAAAAATGGTGAATGAGATGGTTGATTAGGTCGTTTGAAATGGAGTGCGAAAATGGAAGAGGAAGCAGCGTCTTTGGAGCTCTCTGGGCAAGTAAGTATGAACACGGACAAGCCTATGGAATCTTGGACTAATTGTTATATTTATTTTGGTTATTTTGCATCGAATTACTTATTTACCTTCACGTGTGGGTTTAAGCTTTTAATAGCTTCCTATTTTAGGTGCACACCGTGTCAAGATTTACTTGCATTACTATTTCACCATAATAATTAAAATATTTAAGGTCAGAATGTCCACTTCCTAGATATTTCTATCCGAAACTACGTTTTTTTACTTGAGTAACATTAAGCTTACAGTGCTCTTTTATATTAGTTATGTGTGCATTTCACTTTTTTTTTTTTACTCCTAAAATGAGAGAAAAATATAAAATTAATTATTCACTTTTACATTTTGTGACAATTTAATTTTTTACAAATTAATTATGACAGATCAACATTTTTTAAATTTAAATTTATACAAAATTAGTCTTTTTATTTGAATAAATTAGAGATTAATTTTACATGAAAGATTTTTAAAGGATTAATTTATCACGATTAATTTGTGATGGACCAAAATGTCACAAAATATAAAAGTAAAAAACTGATTTGGTTCTTTTCTCCCCCAAAATAAAAAAAATATTTTTTTGTTATAAAAACTAATTACATTGTATGTTTTTATTTAAACATATAACTACAATATTTGTTCACTAGATGAAAAAAAGGTAAAATCTTTAGTGTACTCACAAATTTAAGTGTATCAGTACACCCAATTATAATATAGAGATATAATTATAATATTATTATTTTTTGGGTTAATATTATTATAATTATGTCCATACATTATAATTAAGTGCACTAATACATTCAAAATTGTGAGTGTATCAAATATGATGCTTAAAAAATTTTTATATTTCATTATTCCCTTTGCATTGTAGATCTTAGAGTGGAATTAACGTGCATTTAAAGAGAGAGTATGACATAAATATAAATAAATATATATATATATATATATATATATATATATATATATATATATATATATATATATATATATATATATATATAAATGAAGCTAGAACCATAGTGGCGTCCTTTAATCTGAAAGATGAGTTAATGAAGAGAAGAATTAAAGGAGATCAAATGTGTTGTCAATTTTTCTTGTTATAACGTAAGATAGATTGGTAATGATAAGAATTAATGGTAGGATGAAACCCCGAGAAATTGACAAGTCTGCATGATTTATTAAAGCCCACAGGAAGAAGACATTATTTGCGGTGATTCAACAATGCTGATGCTTGCAAGATAAGAAGAAGATGCCTGCATGCGTTGTACATAATGATTCACTATATATATATATATATCATCCAACTCTATTAGAGCTGTGCAGCACTGTGGTCGGTTTGGTAGTTGAACGCATATGCAAATCTGTCTCAACCTACGTAATCGTACAGTACTCGAAGCTTCTTCAAGCTTTCTAATAAATTGCATGCATGTGATATTCAGACACCGACTCTGAGTTTAATGTCTTTTTAAATTTTTTTTTTGCGTGTTCATTTGTTCTGTGGAAATGCCAACCAAGTTATATGAGTATACGTGGTTTTCATGGTTTTTGCTGAGTTAATTTAAGATACCAAATTGCGTACGCGTCCCCATATAATCATAGTGTATGAGTGTGTTTGAAACACTTGAAAGAAATGGAGAGAATTCAGTTTAACTTATTTGGAATTCAGTTCTATTTTATTAAAAGAAAATTGTGAATTTTATTATAGTTTTTAAAGATAAGCACCAAGATTGAAAAGGTTTTACTTTAAAAAAGAAAAACTTCATGTGGTGACGAGAAGGCTGCTTTGTCTACATCTACTTGTTGAGACAAACTTTTCTTTAATGTCTGATAGGTAATTTTGAATTTGATCATTTACAGATTTTATTTTTGAATTCAATCATTTAATTATTATAATGTTTCCCTTCTATATTCTAATTTTATTAGAAATATATATATACGTCTGACATAATCATCTGACAAAATAACGTGTGGCAAATAATATTTTAAGTTCTTAAACTATTAAATAGTCAAAATTTAGCTAAAATGGGTCCGGAATGACAATATTGTATATAATTTAATAATTATGAGGCCAAATTTTAAAATTAATACTTGAAACCAATAGTAAGTAAAACTTCACTTATCTTTCAAAAATCTAAGTAAAAGGTTTCTCATATTTATTCGATTTAGTATTAGAAATGCTACTATTGTAAACTTAGTAACTCCAATTGAGTAATTGTAACACTTCATAATGTGATCCAAGTTAACAATTAAATTCAATTGACTACTACCAAATTGAATTTTTATTTCAAATAAATAATCTCAACCCGTGATAAGATCTATGTATCTAAACATATTAATTTATCTCAAGCTGCATGGTAGAGGAATTTGCGTCATTTTAAGTGTTCACATTTAGATCTAGCACTTTGTTTCTATAATAATTATTTTGTAAGCGAAACAACGCAGATCTCTTACTGTACAATAAAAAATATTGTGATTTCTTGAACTGTTTTGAAACATGTGTAATTATTTTAAAGCTCTAAAATGATCATAGCATTTCTGCTGTACTATAGGAATCTGAATTTGTAAGTGAAGATATAATATTGTGAATTGGAAATTTTCAACATTGGCCTACACATTCAATCAGTTTAATCAAACTCTAAAGAATGAAGTTTAACATTAAAAGTAAAGATCAACGCACTAATATTCAAAGAAAAATGAGACTGATCACAGTTCTTCTGTCAACGTCGAGAAAAGTTCAAATTTTAAATTATGAAAACACCCTTCTATTTTTATTCCGGAGTAATCAGTTTCGGTTGGCTCTTTATTAATTAATTTGGTTAGGTAATTATATTCTTATGCATATTTATATGTAGAGGGTGTGATGTTTTCTTTTGGAGATGGTGACAAACTGACAACATCATATAATTAAGTCTGGGATTATATTTACAAAATTTTTAAGTAAAATACTTTTTTGTTCTTCATTTATTACAAAATTTTTATTTTAATATTTTACTTATTAAAATATCTAAAATAATTTTTCACTTATTCAAAAATTTCACATTTGATCACTTGTTTTTTAATTTCTTCATGTGACATTAAAAGAAAATCCAAATACCTACAAAGCCATCATTATATTTCTAATTATAATTAATTAAAGTCATTATTTCATTTGAGTTTAGGGGAATTTTGTTCTAAGCCATGTCGGCCACACGTTTAAATTATGTTTAGGGTGTTTTCAAATACGTGCTATTGTGATTCCACCGACTTTCACAAATACTAATGGTGGGAAGTGTTTTGCAAAAATATATTATAATTGTAGAGATCAAATTAAAAGAATATAAAGTTTTTTGTGCGCCTATGAAATTGAATTATGAAAATGATTTTATAATGTAATTATTACATAACATAATAAAAAATATAATACAATAATGTATTATATTATATTGACTATATTATAATCTAATATAATTAATTGTATTTATATTTTGATTATATTATTTTTAAATTTTATTTATGAACTTTAATTTTTTTTTAATTTTTCAATTTATTCTTTCTAATTTTTATTTTTAGTAAGTCATACAAAAGCACTAGTTTATGACTTTATTAATTTACCCCTGTAATTTTTTCATTTTTTAATAAATCTGTATTCTCTAATTTTATTATTTTATAAATAGGTTTATTAAAAATTAAAAGGTAGAAGGGGTAAATTAAAAATTTTTATAAAAAATTTTGGGCTTATTAATAAAATATAACAATATTAGGGTCAAAATATAAATACACTAAATTATTTTAAATTAGTACACAATTAGTATATTTTGATATATTATTGTTATATATTTTCTTGTTGATGTGTTACGTAATAATTGTATCAATACAACTAATTTTATAGATGTTTTCAAAAAAATGTATGGAGGTCATATCAAAGTTTTCTTCTAATCTTTTTAAACAAAATAAAAAATGATAAAATTTTAGTGAACTTAATTATAATGTAGAGATATAATTATAATATTATTATTTTTTAAATTATTATTATTATAATTATATTTTTACATTATAATTATAATTATGTGGATTGATACACTAAATATTGACACCACTTAAAATTCATTGTAACTAGGTGAGCATAATATTTGATTTTCAAACGTAGGGCCAATTAGAAGTAAATTATAATTATCTCCAATTGGCTTAAATTTTTTTCTCTAGAAACAACATTTTTGAAGAGGTAAAATGCTATTTTTGACGTCATGAATTGAAACTTGAATATGTGTATATCCTGGAGACCAAATTTCCTGATCAGAGTTTTCAAAATTGTCAAATTAAACCTAGTATACGTCTTCTCCTTGACTTGAGCTTTTACGTAAACCATTTTTTTGTGCTTATATCAAAAGTTTGTTGATCTACAACTCTGGAACGTATTCACCATTCGTTCCAGGAAGCATCTGGAATGAAATTAAGCTAAGCTCAGACACTTACTTGTATTCAATATTTTATTAAGGAAATCCTACTTATTCTTGATCTGGTAATTAAAGATGTTGAGAGAAGAAAAATAATAATAAAAGAAAATAAATTAGAACAGTTTTACTGAATAAATAAATAAACGTTAATTACATTTTTTTAGGTTGAATTTAAATCATCTCATTGAAATAAGATTTAGAGTAGTTCAATTAAAGTTTTTCTGGGATACACCACAAGGCTGGGTTGACTTAATTAGTATATATCAAAATTGAGTGAACCACCCTTTGAGAAGATTTGGTCCACGAAAATATCTCTAAGAAATTGATAAGATATATTAAATTAGGGTAAAATTTTCATCAAATTATGTGTATAAAAATAATATAATATTGAACTAATATATATTGTAAAATAATATTTAAAACATATAATTAATTAAAGTATTTTACATAAACCAATTTATGTAAAATGAGTTTGGTATAATTTATTAAATACCATAAATTTTCATTACAAAGGTTATAGTAAAATCTCACATTATATGATATTAACTCTCTATACGGTTAAAAACTAACTAACAAATAATGATTTATTAGCAATTACTTAATATGCGAAGAATATGTTAAGAAAAAGATCATGTAAAATATATATAATCGACCTGGCAATCAAGGCACAGTAACATAACACGAATCAATCATTGAGACGAATAGTATATATGTAGTGACCTATATTTATGGATAAGCATCACCAAAAGTCAATTACGTCCCCCAAAATATATATTATATATTTATCACCCTCATTTATCGTCGACCATATAATAAATTAATATATAATCAATTCTGAAATTGTCTTTGCCATCTCATTCTCTCCATTTTCCCAGGTCACTCTCATCCAACGTAGGTGGGGCTTCAAAAATGGAATCTTGGACTGCTTTACCCTTTCATTCCTATACGTGGTTCCACCTCACAAAGCACGCTAAACTAGGTCTAATTAATTAACCTTTCTAGAAATCCCTTTTTCTTATTTTCAATTTTAAATATAGCACATAAATATGGATATTTTGAATTGAGCTGATCTGTTTTCTACTTTCATGACAGACCTCCTACAATTTTTCATTTTTCAAACAAATTATTCTATGATATCACTTGTATATATTGCCATCTATGTGGCATTAATTACGAAATTAATTATAAAATATAGTTTGTAAATAATCAAGTAAAAAATAACTTATTTGTACACGTTTCTATTAGGCTCTACATTAAAAAATACTTTATCTGTAAATTGTAATCTTGAAATTATACCATTTAATTAGTTTAATATATAAACAAAATGTTTTACAGCATATATTTTGGTATGTAAATGCCATAAATGCTATCGTAGAACTCTCCCTTTAAAAATGATTAATGCGATCTCTCCATGTCTGTTTCATTTAGATTGTGCTTAAATACAATAATTTAGTTAAGCATTGTACCTTTGAAATATAATCATATATAATAATTCAAGATGCAAGAGGAGATTAAACTAGATCTAGCATTTCTAGCAAGCTTTTCTTTTTCATTCTTTTCAGTTAAAATAATAGCAGATAATTTGACATGTATTCATATTAATTAATTTGGGTTTGGGTTTATGTATTTAAATTCAATTCATATTAATTCATTTCCATTCCCTTCTCTCCTCATATACCTTGCATGTAATGAAAAATGTCATTATCATATACTTTCCATGTCTATTTCATTTCGATAATATCATCTGATAAAGCAAAATATATTTTGTATTTTTTTAAATATTTCATATACCTAGATGATAACAATATTAATTAAAACTTTTTAATTATACAGAACATTATGTTTAAAATTTATTAATTACTCTGCTGTAATTAGATACTAACATATAATGCATAATGAAAACATGTGGTTGTAAATTAACATGATTTTTGAAAGATTGTACAACTTTTTTGCACAAGTTTGAATTTACTTTATAGGGTCATGTGCCACAAGTGACATTTTTATGAATAGTAACACTTAGATCGATGTTGGCTCAAAATGAAAAAGGAACTGTTTTCCTATATTGCTTTCCCTTTGTAGCCGCCATGGACATACATGCATAATTACATATAGTGGTCAATGAAGAAGGGGCACGTTAAAGTATAGTGGGAATTGGATCAACCTTTTAGTGGTCAAAGCCTCAAATTAAGGCATCTAGTTTATCACTAGGTCACTTCAATTCATTTTTCTCAATGAGCCTAACTACCAAAATTTTATTGTGTTCATCAACTTGGCTATTCATCAAAGCAGAAATTATAATTTATGGCTTTTTAATGGATAAATATAGATTTTAAATCATTATATATGATTTAATATTATTTTAAGATTAATTTCATTGAATAATTTTTTTTGTGCTTCTTTGACTAAATTTGAGCATCGACCCCTAAATTAATATATTTGTGCAACTTGGTTTTCTCGTTAATAGATTCATCTATAAACTTAATAGAGTTCGACTGAATTTTTAAATTCTTTGTTAAAAACACACATTTTTTATTTTTCACTTTTTACTATTAAATTAATTTAATTCCTAAAAAATAGAAAATATTAATTTAATTCTTTAAATATTTAACCGTAACTAAAGTTGGTCCAAATAACATGAAAAATTTAACTAAAAAATCCATGCCCTAACAACTAATATAGAGTTCAAGAAAGCTACGACCTTGTTTGGTTCGAGCCAATGATGGCAATGGATGAGAAAGTTACAGGATATTCCTTTAATAGGGTGTTTGATAGGAAGCATCTGATCCCATGCGAATAGACAATGCCACAAAAGTGGCAATCTTCATTCCATTTTATTTGGATGGAATCATCGTAACAAGGCCGAAAACATTAGTAAATGACTGTCCTGTAAAAATATTTTAAATTTTAGATCATTGGGTATAATTACACTTCATGTGCTATCAACAAATTAATTTCACCTCATGACAAGAATAAAAATGTTACTTAGAAGATAATACTTTAATCTTGTCTCTTCTTACTTAAATTATTATATTTGTTAGACGATAGAAGTGATATAAACTTAGATCACGACTAAAGAGATAAACCAAGAATCCATACATATAACTTTTATGATTCAACCTATCAAAGAATCATGATTCTTCACTTTCGTCTTGCATTTATAAATCTCATTATTTTATATTATTAAGTAAAAAATCATTCATATACATAACCACAATAAATCTCAAAAGATGCATTAACTTTGGTTAATTTGCATTTCATAATTAGAATAGATAGATGATATTGTTCAATTAACTATCCTTAATTATGGGTGATTATAAACATAAAAACATCCTACCCTCCCATCTTCTGCAGCAGCGGCATCATTCTAACTCCAACCTTTTGTTACATCTTATACCCGTGGGTATCTTCTGCGACTGTTCTGGCGAAGGGGAAACATTACTGAGGCATTCGTCAACAGTTGTGGGAAAGCAGTATGGTTTTTCAGGATGAGAGGAACATTGTGTTTTTAAAAACAAACATTTCAATATGTTAATACTAAATTTACAATTTAATAAATTAAAAATGAATATCATAATATTCCAAAATATACTTCTAAATATTTCTACTAAGAAACTAAAAAGTAATATTGAAAATTTATTTTAATATAATCAATGGATATTTTGGTCATTTGCATTGTTTTCGTTAATCTTAAAATTCCATTTCATCAACCTTTATATACATTCCCACAATATCCTAAGAGCTCCCACCCTGTACTTCATGATATGTAAGAAACCAAAAAAATATGGTCAAAACAATGAGTAGTATATAGTACAAGTTTGATGAGAAGAGTAAATCCAAAGATGATGTGATGCCCAAAAATAAAATGAGTTTGAATGTGAAATTAAGGATCTTATGGTGGCTAAGAGATTTTTGTGAGCAACACAGCATAAATGCCTAGCAAGCAACTTGGTCAAAAGAAAAGCATCAATCTCGTTTATTGTATACCTCTACCAACTTGTAATCCACATCTCCAAAAATAAATCTGCGAAACACAGGATGAACGTGTCAATCTCTCATATTATAGGCATTACAACTTTGTAAATTCTTTATATATAAAAGAGATCACATACTTACATAATAGCAAAACATTATATTAAAATTAGTAAGAAATAATGCATTTTAAATTGTAACAAGCTTTCATTTATTAGTTAACTTTTATTATTTTTGTGAATGGATTTAAGTAAAATAAAATTTTGTTGGTATATTAATAAAAATAACAAATTAAATTAATTTATAAAACATGTCTATTATGATAAATACAAAAAAAAATGTTAATAAATATTAAATAGAAAAATAAACATTCTCTTTTTCATCTTTTGTCTCTTACTTTCGTCAATCTCCACTAATAATTATGTCATTCCGTAACATGTTGTGTCACAACTTAACAATGGCAATTTTTAATAAGTCAATGACAAAAAGACCAACTTTGATCATAATTAAATTTTTGAAGGACCAATTTAATATTTTTTATCTCCCAAATACCAAATTAATCTAATGATAAAAAATGAATGACCAAATATGTATTCCTTTGGATTCCTTATAGATTGAGACTCATTCGATCAAGCCTCAAGAAAAGAGATTGAATGCTTAATTGTGCACACTAATTTTTAAATTAAACTTGATCATGTGCTGGACTCGTTAAATAATGAGCAATGTTGAAATTGTTTTTGGTGGTGTGGGTCTGAGTCCAGCCCAAAAGTTTTTTGCATACTAATTTTTGGGCCGGATTTTATTGTCCTAACTGGGCCTAACCTTTTCTTTTCAATGGTCCACTACTACCATTCATTGACTTACATTTATGTATAATTTGTGGGAAACGGGTTTTGTTTTGTATTGTTAAACATGAAGGAAGGGGCTTCTAATGGTTCTAATTCTCTTTCCGGTAGTTAATGCAAAAAGTCTTTTCTTTCAACTTCTCAATTGCTTCTTTGTTTTAATTTAAGCCATTTGGTGCCTTGTGAAAAGAAAAATGTATTTTTTTTTTATTGCATAAAATACCATTCAAAATTGTGTTATCTCTATTACACATTGCTACTTGGAGTGAAGTCAACTATTTCACATACCATTATATTGAATACAAACATTTTAAATATATCAGGATCAAGATAATTATATATCAAACAACTTTAAACTAGTATAATTTTTCAAAATTAGTTTAATTTACATTTTATATAAAGTATAAGTTAGTCAAAAGAAGGAATAATTAATCAAAGGAAAGGTGAAGGAAAGAGAAGTATAAATTTGTGTCATTGTGTGGATCCTAAATCGGTGAGTTTCATTGGCATGACCAAAAAGAAAATGAACAGAAAAAGAAAAATTAAAATTAAAAAAAAAATTTGACGTGAAAAGAGGGAGCAAATTTGAAGATTTTCTCAAACGTACAATCCTCCTTTTTTTTTTTTGCCCTCTTTATTAAATAGTAGCTTGTATGATATATTATGGCCCATGAACAAGGTCAAAAGGTTGAGACACTTTGGACTGAATAAGGCCATTTATAGTCTCCATTCAGCATCAAGTGTGTGGATGTGTGAGAGAGAGAGATATTAGAAAATGGGCTGCTTGTAATTACAAGCCCAGCCCAAAAGATATGTAGCCCACACTGTCATTTCATTTAAGCTAGCCCATTTTAAAATTTATTTAAAAAATTTATATTAGAATGGCACAATCTTGAAACTTTCCCAGTCTTTCATATCCAATCCAATCTAGCCAGAAATTAAAATAATTACTTCAATGTTTTACCCTTTTTTATGCTAAGGTTTCACTATTAAGATGAGGAAATTTAACCATAATAAAAGGTAGTCTTTCAAAATAATTCTGATTAGTTTGTCTTTAACTTAATGAAAAATTATTTTTGACTAATGTTAAAAAATTTTAACATATTATTTTTGCACTATAAATTTATAAAAAACCAAATTCATGTCGAAACATAATCCCAAAAACTAAATTACTACTTTTCTCCTATCAATACTCTATAAACAAATGACAATAACAACATAATTAATACTTTCATGAGATATTAGTATGTAAAATATCTTCATATTTGTTACGAGAATTGACAATAACAACATAATTAATACTCTATAAATAAATGTTATATCACTTGCAATGAGATGTGAGATATCAAGATGAAACCATCTGAGTGACGTCTACACATATCATAAGTTAGTATACAATAACTACTAATGTAGACAAATAAAAATAAAATTTTCAAAATATATATTATGAGGAGATGGAAAAATGTCATGCCCATAATTAATTTCGGGCTTCGATTGCCTTTTTGATTATTATGTGGAGAGTACATACAAGCAGCTTTGTTAATCATATCAAATTCACTTTTTATTATATATGTGGTTTAGAATATTGTAGAAATTATCCACCGGAAGAAAGAAGCCAAATTAATGGAGAATATATAGTCTTATATCCAATTAAAATAATCTTTGTAATATTTGTAGTTTAGCTAATTAGGTTCATTTTTATGGCCTAGGACGAGCAATTAATAATGATCAATTCATTCTCATGATTGAACTAAGAACAACCCCACCTTACCTAAAATTGCAGTACCCACAAGCACCACAGCCACACAAAGTCTTGGCGTATCCACTCACTACATTCATGAAAAATAATCTAATTAATATATAGTGATGAATTAAATAGAACAGAAAATAAACAGATGAAAATCAATCATAAATAGTTATATAAATATTTATGTTTGTAATTAGAATTAATTGACATGATGTTATGGAAGAAGACGAACTGAATAGGAGGATAATAACTTATTTTCGATTGCTTTGTTTGCCTGGTTTACCTTCAATTACAAAGTATTTTGTGTATCTATATGCACCCTAACTAATATTTTATGCATGCATCACATATATATCTAAATGCAAAAATTAACTATGCTTTTCAAGATGCACGAATTACATAACACCAAGGTACATGAACTTTAATATCCAAGATACATTCATACCTTGATTTACTTAATGTCTAATATTTCTAGAGAAAAAAATGATAATCAAGAATAATAAATTTAACATATTTATTAAAAAAAATTTAATTTTAAAACTATTTTAAGGAATTTAAAGACTTAAATTTTGTCACTCTAACATAAAATCTCAAAACCTAATGTTTAAAAAAATTAGACTATAAGGTCTCAAAATTTTAAATCATAGTGCTTGAAAATTAAAAAAATAAATAAATATTCAATCATTAAATCGTTTAAAATAACAGGAAAATTTAGAATCTTTCACTTCAGAACAAATATGGTGTCTGCAAAACAAGTTCGCAAGTTGGTGGCAGTAAATAAGGTTGGCCCAGTAGTAGGGCACGCATGCATTTGTAGTGCTTAAATCTTATTGTATGAACCACTGATGAATGGTGAGCTTTCTGCTCACTGTCACTTCAACACACTAATCAGCAATTGCAACCTGATCCACCTCCCCGACTTGTTATTTCATCATAATATATATATATATATATATATATATATATATATGAAATTTGAAAACGACATTATACCAACCTGGCTGGCAGACATATAAAACTATCAAAGATATTAATTAATGTTAATTATTAACAATGCATTGATGATGAAGCTACCATTGTTGATGCTTTCTCTGGCTCTGGGTTTTTGGGGTTGGTTCTCTTTCCCTGTGCCTCACACACGCCTGCATGTGCATACTATTTGGTCTGACATATATATTCATGGATTGGATGTATAAAAGATAACTCACATTTATATATATATATATATATATATATATATATATATATATATAAGCTTGAGTATGGTTTTTTCATACTATTTAGTACCGGACTTTCGATCGTATCATTGTTCAAAGAAGTTTTAATAATAATAAAATGTTGCCACGTTTATTAGGAGACATTAACTCTAAAAAATATTATTTTAATTTATAACTTTATTGCTAAATTATTTTTTATTCCATGTGCTCATTTAATTTTTACATTAATTAATGTGGTTTAGCTTATGGCATATATAGTAATAATTTTTAAAGTAAAAAATCAAATGTGATAATTTTTAACAAGTAAATAGTTAAATGACAATTTAGTAATAAATTCAAAACTCAAAATAATATTTTACTCCTTTTAAAGTGTATGTAAATTAATATATGCAAATTTCAAATTTCAACAAGTTACGTAATTTAATTTTTTAAATTTTAATTAAAGTAAATTGATACTCTTTTAAATTTAAATATATCTGACTCTCTTAATTTTATATGTGTGTGTTGCAAAAAATATTCTTCCTAATTTAATTAATATCAACAAACTTAACTTTCTATGCAATATTCAAGGTTGTGATCTTGTTGTTCTTAATATAAAATCAGTTAATAAAGTGCTATTAAAAACCATTATGATTGTTATTTTATTTTATTCCTCCATATGATAATACAGACGGTTAAATAATTTTTAAGGGAACTCTTATTATGAACAAAAATTAATTTCAATAAATTGGAAGAAAAATCACGCACAATGTATCAAATGCAAGAAAATTAAGAGTGTAATTTTTGGCACAATAAGAAATTCAAATGTAATTTATTCTTCATATTTTATAATATCGCAAACAATAAATGGAATAATTAATGAGGAAGTTTAATTAGCTAAGTTAGAATGATTGCCATGAAGAAAGTTACATGTTATAGCAAGAAATATGTCCCTCGAAGTTCCATACGAACTTCCTATAGTGTCTGAAATTTGGGTCCCTTTTCAAGCTTTGAAGGGATAGATTCCCTGTAGTTAATTTTATTATAATAATAAAGTATAATATAATCAAAATGATTACAAGAAAAAAAAATCATTTTTTAGTAATTAAACTAACATGAAAGGGAATCTATCTCTAACTAGTTTAAACAAATGGAAATTTTGTGGTGGGTCTAGAATATTGAATGGTCAATTGTTGTGTCATGTGTATTTCATATCCATACGACAAATAATCTTGTTTTTAATCTTGAAATGGTATCTTCAAGTTGAGGAAGAAACAAATATTCTATTATACTGTAAGATAACAATCTATGATTGATCTCAGGCCCCCAAAGAAAAGATCTATGATTAATCTATTTAAATAACATGATAGTTTATATATGTTTAATCTTCATTAAAAATGTTATAAGTAAACATTTTTTTTTACCTGACATTACAAGATTGAATCTTTTCATATGTGTTATATATTGAGAAAAATATATTTTTAGTTCTTTATTTATCAAAAATAATTATTTTAATCTATATGCATTAAAATACTCAAAATAATCATTCTTTTATCAAAAAATATCACATTAAGTCTCTCACTTTTTAAAAAATTATCAAATTCAGTCATTTTATCAAACTTAAGTTATAAATTTAATTAACTAAATTTGATATATATTTTTTAAAGTAAGAAACTAATTTTGACATTTTTTAAGTAGTAGAGACCATTTTGAACATTTTAATAAATGAGAGGCCAAAATGTTAATTTTATCATAATTAAGATACTGAAAACATTTTACTCGTTATATATTTATGAAAAAACACAACCTTATAACGATTACATAACTGAAAACTTTATTTAAGCTTTACTTCATAAACATTTCAATTTTATTAATTGGATTCACGTGATTGTGTCAATATGTCCATGACTTTGAAAAGAAAAAGAAAATTGAAGAATATTCCCACTCCCACCTATAGCATAGTTTATCTCAAACCCATGATGGTAAGGATATATGGTTCAAATTGAACTAGCTAGCTAGAAGTTTTCCTATATATAATCAAACAGATATATAAAGTAACGCAACTCTACAAATAGATGACATTGGCACATGAATATATATAAAAAGTTTTTGAAATGAAAATAACAAATTAAAATCAAGAGGAAGTGATAGTGATGCATGATAGTGTGGCAGTCAATAAGGGTAATGCTAAAAAAAGAATAGTACGTACCCACTTGCGATATTGAGAGCTGCTGCAACTAAAGTTTGCGCTCAGAAATTGGCAAGTTTCCCAAGTGGTGGACTCCATTGATTGCGACTCTCTTCTGCTTCTGTGTTGCTTCCCAATATGCCCCTTCTAACTCACTCTTATTTTCTTTAATTTATTTCAATTCTCGCAATGCTTTTTTTTTTCTTTTTCCTATATCAGAAGTATTATTATACATATTTTATCATCTGAGATAATTATCTCTTCTTCTATGATTTTAAGAGAGTAGTTTCTTGCATTTTTATAATTTTAGTTTCACAGTATCGCTTAAATGAATCAAAACCAAAGCTAAAGAACAACAATATGCTGTCTTACTAATTCAATTTCAACTTGCACGCCTATATTGGAAGATTCAAAGAGGAAAATATTAAATTAGTCTTTTATTTTTATATTTTGTAATAATTTAATTTTTTTATAAATTATATTTGTTAAATTAATTCATTACAATTATTAGTTTATATATAATTAATTTTTTATTATATATTATAGATGAAAAATGAATTGATTTTATACGTGTAACAAAAACAGATTCTATACATAATAATAATAATAATAATAATGAATTGATTTGACACTAATAATTAATAAATAATTAACTTATCACAACATATAAAAGTAGTATACTAATTTAATACTTTTTTTTTTTTCTAAATTCAATGTATGACGCATGAAATGGATTCCAAATGCAAAATTTGCACTCTGGTTTTTCACGGTGGCTAATTGATTGCTTAAAGTTAACTTAATGTAAAAGCATAAATATTGTTACTGTCTTCTTTTTTCTTTTTTCTTTTTTTGGCTGAACATGGTGAATTTTATTTAATAATTGGCTGAAAATTTCATAGAATAAATATTTGTCATTGGGATCGCAAAATTGAAGGGATTTTTGTTTGTTTGCATGAACATTCTAGGCATATGGAAGGGATGACGAACTTTGAGTCATTCATTGGGTCATATTTTTGGTTATTTTATTTTTAGCCCTATTATATATAAAATTAATTTGGGTAACCATGTTTTGTCTTATATATAGTGTAACAAATTATAACTTATTTAAGTTTGGTAGATATACTAGTATAATACAGGAAGAGAGAGAGAAATAGTGGCTTTTCTGAGAAAGCTAGTATTAAAAAATGTTAAAGCAAGTGCAGCCATTAAAAACAAATAAATTTAATTAATTATGAATAAAAACATATCACACATTTAATTTTAATATTTTTCTGATAAATGTATATGTTATTTAAAATTCATTTAATTAATTAATTTTTGATAAATTAAATCTACATGGAAAATTACACTTGTGCCTTATCTTTATCTTTTCAATTGTATATTCCTTTTAAATCTTAAAATAAATTACAATTGACCCTTCATGTATTTCACAATAAGCTCTCTATCATCTACGGTTTAAGAAATTAATTTTGTAATATTACTAAATTATTTTTATATTTTAATATGTTGTCCTTATTTATCTTCTCCAACTATAATTTAAACCAACATGATTTGTTTCTCTATAGAACGATGGGAAATTAGTTCGTTTCCCAGGTTCAACATCTATTAAAAATATTATGTTTATACACGATTATAATTTAAAATATCTGTTAAATTCACTGAGTATAATCTAAAACAATAAAGTTCTAATTTTTTTAAAAATAATCAATTGAAAAGATTAATATTATAAAATGAGTCAATCTCATGCTTTTTTTAAAGTTTGGTCAAATAGGAAAAAAACAAATCAATATATTTTTTTAATAAAAAAATTACTTAAGATTTAAGATTTTAAAAATAAAATTATCTTAATTTAATTAAAAGATATAAAATATAAATACATTAGTGAAATTAACTCAATTTTTATTTAAAATGGTTATATACTACTATATAAAATCATAAGTTAATGTAAAAAAATATCATAATAACAAAATAATAATTAATGCATTTCATTTAAAGATTTATATCAATACAATAACTAATTTATATTTATAACTTTATTATATATAATTGTATAAGCAATAACAATTGTTAACCACATAATTTATTTGGTGTTTTGATATGCTCAATTCAAAAATACATATAATTTATTTCTATGCGCTGTTGGCATTATTCATCTCCAAAATAAAAAGCTGATATTGCAGGTGCAGAGTAATATAAAGAAAAAAAAAAAAAAAGGAGAATAAGAAGCATTAACAATTATATTTGGTGATAAAAGTAAAGTGATAAATATAACTTTTTAAAATTTAGAATCTATCCTAGTACAATCATTACTGGAGGTGGAGATCTAGTGGAATATTGAAGACCCATGAAATATACTCATGAAGATTGCAAGGTGGTAGAGCCTTTTAGTACAGAAAAAAAAAATTAAAATTTGTTTAGTGCAATTTTAAAATTTGAGAATTTTCTAATAAATATAAAGGTGATGCAGAAGAGAAAATGAATCTGAAAAAATGATAAAATCTTGCATAAGGAAAGATGAAGAGGGAGGGAAAAAGTATTAAATTACAAATAGAATAATTGTACAAATTTTTAATTAATATAACCAAAAATTAACTATAAATAGACAATTAGATATTAAAGTAAAAGTGATAAATGTAAAAAAAAAAAAATCCCTTGAGAATCTATGATAGTACAATCATTACTGAAGATGGAGATCCAGTAAATCTAAAAGACCTATAAGAAATAGACAAGAAGATGGTGGTTGTGTACGAAAAGAGAATACCATGGTACATCTCATTAATCTGTCACATATATATTCACACACAGATCATCCATCTGGAACCCATGATATCACATGCACACAACACTAGGGTTTCTCATTAATCTATCATATATATATATATATATATATATATATATATATATTGATTTATATATAGATGGTGCCTAATACAGCAGGTAAGATTCTGATTCTGATTCTGATTCTGCAAATTAAAAAGGCCCATATATATCTTCATTCACAACTATTATTATATATAATTAACACTAAAATTAATAATTAATTAATTAATTAATAAGATAATTTGGCAGCTGGAAACACAGTGCAAGTATCACCCCCACACACACACGCATATATATATATATATATATGTAAAATTATTATTTTAGTCCTATCATTTTAATTTAGTGACAATTTAATTCTTTGTGAATTTAGAATAATAAAATAATCTTTCACAAATTTATCAATAAATCAAATAAGTTTTTTTATCTTCTTTTTGTTAAAAAAATTTGAGATAAATTATTTTATGTTGAAATTGATACTAGATGCAGATATGGGATAAAATTTTTTTTCATCATCACCAATGCCTCACCAAGTGTAAAGTATTTTTATAGTCTTTTTTTATTAAATTTGCACCATATTTATGACCTTTTTTTTTAACATCAATAAAAAAAAACTAAAAAATGATGCATAGTAGGTGAAGTGCTGATAATAATTAAAAAATAAATAAAAAATTTATCTCACTTATACATCTAACTTTTATGTCAACTAAAAAAATTCATCTTTGTTTTTTTGGTTTTAACAAGAAAGTGATTGATGAATTTGTTTAATTTATTGATAAATTTTTAAAAAAATATTTTATTATTTTAAATTTATAAATAATTAAATTATCACTAAGTTAAACTTCAAATACCAAAATAGTAATTTTTTCTATATATATATATATATATGAACAAGCAGACACATGATGGGTGGCAGTGTGCGTTTAAAAGAAGACAAAAGAGTGGGTCAAGCTTTTAGGAATTGGGACTGTCCCATAGCTTCCTATAATTCATTCCACTACTAAATTTTTCACTTGTCTGATTTTTTGCTAAACAACAACGTTGGGATTTCCTAAGATGTGGGATTATTTTATCAATTATATATCCTTGTGGTCCATATTCCATTGTATGAGCCGCCAGCACTTCCTACCATAACCCCCCCCCCTCCCCAAATTGCACCTTTAATTTGTAATATTATTACACTAAACCATGTTATTTCTCGCCTGTAATAGATCTAAAACCATGATCGGTTTATCGAAATGGTAACTAATTAATAATATTAAAATTAGCTGAAGGTTTTAATTTTAAATATTATCTTTGTGAGAAGGGTGAGTAACCAAAATCTTTTATCATTCGAAATTGCAAGATTAATATCTCTCAAATCTTAAAATCTTCATTTTATATAAAAATTTCTTAAAATTAACAAAATTTATATTTACAATTTAATTATAATTGACATTTGCCAGTAAAAGTTAGCCCATTTAATCAACATAAATTATAAATATAAGTTTGAAGCCACTCGTATAATAATAATTAATTTGTATTTGCTAATTTTTAAAAATTGTGAGTATAAAATTATTTTGGGCAAGTTACTTGCAATTAATTCCACTAAAACAGAAAATAATTAGCCTTTAATTTGTAAGTTAAAAATTGAGTTTTAATCATCTAGGACTGTAAGGAAGTAAAAGAAAATACTGAAACCAGTGGTGGTTGATTGTACCACATAGGATGCTTGACTGCACTGAAGGGTCTAAGTCTAGGTAGAGTTGGACCAAGGGCCCACTCTCTGGCAGATCCAACATTTTGCAGTGGGGCCCAAATGTCCAGTCACAGTAAAACTGTGGCCCACCTACTGCCCACTCCACAATCTGAGGCCCATATATAAAAGAAGCTCTGTGAAAAACATGGAATATCTCAATAATACAGTTAAAAGGAGAAAGAAATGTCAGGTGAGGTACCAATATATGGTCCAATACCATCAAACATGAATGACTAGCAAAAAGAATACATTCACCATTTTAAAGCACCACCTGTAGAGTTAGTCTTTTGGGTACAATTCTTCGGATTTGTACTGGGCCTAGGCCCTAGGCTTTAGGCCCTCGGCCTAATTATTGCAAAATCTCTTATTTTTGAATGAAATTAACATAAGAAAAAAAATATATTTTTAATTTTTTATTTATAACAAAATTATTATTTTAATCAATCACTTATTAAAATATTTAAATTTTTTTTACTTATTAAAAATATATCACACTTGATCATTGTCTTTTAAAAAAAGTATGCAATTTAGTCTATTTATCAAATTTTAAATTTAAAATTTAAAATACTAAATTTAATAATTTTTTAAGAATTTTTAATATTTTTATTTTAGAGTTTTGCTAATGAATGTCCTTAGACATTGGTTAAGAATCATCCTTAACCAATGAAATTAGTCAAATATAAGTTATTGTATCTATTACCAATAATAATAAATATTTACAAATTATTTTTATTGATTATGATTAATTTATTACTAGTAATAAATTATCATTAACTAGTATTCTTAGGTTACTAGGTAGTAAAATACTTTTTTGAAAAAAAATTCTAAAAAATTGAGATCATTCATGAAATTATAAGGAGTGAAGGATCAAAATAAAAATTTTATGATAAATGAATGACCAAAAATATATTTCACTCTTAAAATAAAGTTCCCTAGATTTTTATTATTATGCTATTTGGGAACAGTATTAAACTATGAATGAAATATTTTTAAAATATGCAATTATAATAACAAGTTGTGAGAAATCTTGAATTTTTAAATTTTTATTATTAAATTCAAAATGTTATATGATAATAAGTTGTGAATTTTTTTATTTACTAATGGTTGTTTATTATAAATTTTATGATGATAAGTATTTAAAAATTGTATTTAAAGTTTGCCATTTTATATTAAGTTCTGTGGGCTCTCTCTGCAAGAAACGACAATCATCTTGTGTGGATCCCACTATGGCTTCGTTGCTCCTGGACCTCTCAATGTGGAGCTCTCTGTCTCTGTGCATATCCCATTACGTCACTAAGCAATTAGTGGGGGATTAGTTTAAAGTTTAACCCTAATCACTACTAGTAGTTCATCATTTACAACCACCACTTAGTTGGAATTAATTGGTAAATCCAAATGTGCAAACTAAATTATCCAAAACAATTTCATTAATATACTAAAAATGAAAGTGTACCTGATTTTATTATTATCTTTTTAATAATCTCATATTGAACACAGTATATTTTAAAGAAAATTACATAGATTTTTATTGAGTTTTGTTCAAATTATATAACTTTTCTCTATTCAAAATTTTATAATTAGATTTTATTTTAATTTTTATTAAAAATACCCTCTATATAAAATATGTAAGATGATAATTTAGTTAAAATATATATATGTTTAGATTAATAGATGTTATTTTAGTTTATTAAAAAAAATTAAAATTTGACTAAAGTGTAGAATAAATCATGATTTTAAGGAAATTATGTGTATATTTCAAATATAAAGGAAAAGTGTGTATGACTTCAGCAAATTTTAAGAGACTTTTGTATAACTTACTCTAAAATCCATTTATAAAACTTAAAACTGAGCTTAGTCTAATTAGAAGTATAATGCTATTTTTGGGTATGTCACTTTGCATAAACTCAATAATTAATAGTACTTCACTTATAATTCAAGAAATTCTATTATATAGATGACGATCTTTAATGTTAATTATACTCATCTGTAAATAAACGTGGAATAAATTAACATAGGTTATTTCAAAAAATAAAAACGAATTTCTTAAAAAAATATTTTTCATTTAGGAGTCAATATTATTCATAATAATGTGATTAACTTTTTTTTTTAGAAAAAACTGCTTCTCGTGTTAATTTTTGTTTTTTAATTGGTCTCCATATGTATGTTTTAATTAAATAAACTCGCAACAAAATTTTATTTTTAATTCCTAAAGGCTAAATCTCATTTAAAATTTCTATATATCCAATGATCCTTTTTTATATTAAAAATTACAACCTGTCATTTTTTGACACGTGACACTGATGGAGACAGCAGAGGTGGAGCCCACGTGTACAGGACCGAACACGTGGTGGGCGGTGAGATGATCCATAGTAACAGAAATATACGCTGTTGCCCACGTGGAGTGTGGCTTGGATGCATTTGACGCAGTCAAATTTGGATAAAATTTATGTGAATTCTTTGAATACGCACTATTCGGCATTCAATTGCATACCGTCAAATTGCGTTGTCGTTTAATATGAAAGCGAATAATCAGGTTAAATTTTGAAATTTTATTTATATTTTAACTAAAACTGATAATTAATTTTTTTTTATGCATGTCATCACATATGTGTAATTATAGAAAATATAGAGAATTTAAATTTGAATTTTTTGGTACCCTATTATTAGAGGTGAAAAGTCGAGTTAGGTCAAAGTTTTGGTTGATTTGAAATTTAATTTGATTTTATACTAATTAATTATTTTAAATTTTAGACCTGTCTTGACTTAATAAAATTTGAGTTAATTATTTTATTTTAAATATAAATTATTTTATGAAAATAATTTTGTTTAAACAATAATTACATCTATAAATATGTTCATTGCATGCAATATGAAATAATTTATTGATTTTTTTATTTTTTATGGACTTAATATCTTTTTAAAATTTGACAACTTACCTTTTCTATTTTTTCATTTTCTGATAACTTCAGATAGTAGTATTAGTATGTAAATATATTAACTTATCCTTATGTTTTTTTTTAGTTTTTTCAAAAACGACCAAATATCTAATTATATATTTATTTCTAATTTATAAATTATTTTGTTGAAAGTTAGTGAAAAATAGAGAAAATAGAAAGAGTAAGTTGACAAATTCAAAAAAAGTTGAATTCATTAAAAAATTTAAATATATTGGTGTTGAAATATGAATTAAATAAATTATTTTATATTAACATATAATCAGTATATTTTAAAATATTATTATTATATATTTTTCTTTTAATATATCATATAATTATTAGATATCAGTACTATCATTTTTTAGAATATAATAAAATATTTACTTAAATTAATTATATATATATATATTAGTCTATTTCTTAATTTACGTTGATCGTATTAATTAGATAATTTACAAATATCATGATATTTTATATGCATATAATATTTTTTTATTGAATTGGATACACGCAGTGAGCTCATCCTGTGGACATTTTTGTTAGCGTCATCTCTTCCCTAATTCGTCCTAGACAATGACATTATGAAATTTGAAACGACTCAGAAAAGAATCCACTAGATAAGAAATTACTCATAATATAATTTTATAATAATTCCATTCTTTTAGTCAAATTATGTAACAGGTAGATTAAATATACTTTCAGATAAACTTAAAAATACACCTCCACAAGTGCATTTAAACATAAAAAATTCCTTTTTGCAAAAAAAAAAAAACCAATAAATTCTATTGTCCACCTCCACTCGCCGGACACCCGTTGCGACGCTCTCCGGCACGGACGCAGACGCTTTCGTTGAATGGTGAGCCTCACCGGACACTGGTTGCTATTGTTAATATTGCTTTTTTTATATCATTTATTTTATTTTATTTCCAACGACATATTGGTCATTGTATATATTTTTCATCGGTAAATAATATATTTCAATCATACTAAACATGATAAAATATAATTATTCTCAATTTTTTTTATGTTATATCAAACATGATTATGTTATATTATATATTTTTATATTTTTATTTCTACTTTCATTTTTATTTTCTTAAAATTTAATCTTTGTACCAAATGAACCCTTAATCTTAATAAACAAATAAAAATCAATTTGATTTATTGAAGAATAAGACAAAAGATTGGCTTACTTATATTAATAAACAAATAAAAATTAAAAAATGAAAAGAATAATAAAATATTTGAGTAACTTAAAAATATTAAGGGTCAGGGACTGAAATTTAAGATAATATTAAATAATTAAATAAAAAATATAAACTTTAAAATAAAATTAAGGGATAAAAAATATATTTTGACCCTAAATGTATTATGTATCTTCAATTACTTTTTTTTTTTGGCCGATATGTAATTTCATTCACCATCCAACAAACAAAGATACACTATATAATGTATTATGTGTCTTGAATTAGTCTTTTAAACTTAAGTAAATATATACTGTATACTAAAGATTAACGTATGTATTTACCTTTTTGAAAGCACATATAAATCCAGTGAGAAGAAAATAGAAAGTACAACCGCCATTGATTGGTTGAATTTCCACTGAGAGTCTGCTTCTATTTTCACCATTAATATTTGAGGAAATGCAGACAAAATGAACCTCAAATTCAAATGAAATTCGAAATGGTGGGTCACGCCGAAGAAAACGCTATATATACGGATCCACCTCCCTGCGTCTTGCTTATGTCCAAACCTCTATAGGCTATGGATTCTTAGTATAGTTGTGGGCTTTCCCTTTGGCTTTGTGCGGAGAGGGTGGGTCGCCGGCGAAACCCGACTCCGTCATCGTTCCTACATGGCCAAGGGTCGTGTCGTGACCCCGAGCCACCGGAGCGAACGCCTCTTGGGAAGCTACAGCTACAATCTCCACAGCCAGCCCTCCACCGCCACCTCGGATGCATCCGAGTTAGCTGAAGATGATGTCTGGTCCACTGTCGACGAAATCGAAGACCGTACGGTGAATGCCTCTCTCTGCGATTGGCCTCCACGCGCGGTCGTGGAGAGCAACGGCGGCGGAATCTCGAACAGAGGCTGCCGTCGGATCCCCCGCGACGAGCACCACAGCCACGTGGGCGGACTGTCGCTGGCGTTCGAAGGTTCGGGAAACAACGCTACGATGGCGTCGTCCAGGATTCTCCACCAGTACAACCGGGGGCACGACAGCGTGGCGCGGCCACGTGGACGCCAGATGGCCACGTCGGCTCCCGTCAACGTGCCGGATTGGAGCAAGATACTCCGGGTCGACTCGGTCGAGTCGCTCCACGACATGGACGGCAGTTTCGAGGACGAATCGGAGATGGTCCCGCCACACGAGTACTTGGCGCGTGAGTACGCGCGGAGCCGGAAAATGGCGGCAAACTCCGTCTTCGAGGGGGTTGGACGGACGTTGAAGGGTCGGGACATGAGACGGGTTCGCGACGCAGTTTGGAGCCAGACCGGGTTCGATGGGTGAGTAAACCGGTTCAGACCGGTATTGTATTCTATAATTATTCTCAGATTTAAGGGCGGTTCTTTTGGGGAAAAATTATATATGTAGATTTAGAGATTTTTCATTTATTTTCCTTTTTTGTTCCTCGGATTTTGTTTAATGGTTGGGGATGATTGGGTTGGGTGACTCGGGTGAAGAGAGTCTAACTCAGAGGCGAGTGAGTCGAGAAGCCGAAATTGGGAATTTGTGGAATCTGATTAAGGTCTCTCTTACCAGTCTAATCCCGTTTTTGAATAATTTTGTATTCCAATTTCTGTTTGTTTAAGCGGATTCACTTTTCCATCTTTACATATTGTGATAGGATGGATAGATGCAGTGAAGCCCAGAAGCTGAGAGATATCTATCTGGTTTCCCACTATACCCACCACAGAACAAAAGGAATTTATCATTAATTATAGTTCTATTATTAAAAACTAAATGGTAAATAAATTTTGAAACTTTTAGGAGAATGAATCAAACAAAAAGTATCATCTCCTCCAAGCATCTTGGTTGGTTGGTTCATTGCACAATGAGAATCACATAAATTCTGGCAGTACTGTTATTTTACAATAAGGAACCAATTTTTTCATACCAAAATCTTTTTGGGTAATGACCATAGTAAATATTTTAAATGTGATTTTACGAAAATTTTATCTTTTTAACGTATTAAACGTTTAATTGTTAATTATCATATCAAAAATTCTATTAAAAAATAAAAGTAAATTCTTTGAAAGGTAAGTTGTATAATAATACTTGTTTATGTTTGTGTTTGGTTCATATATATTTAGAAAAAAAAAATCAGAAGTAGTTCAATTAATAATTTCCTTATAATAGTAATATAGATCTCTGTTTCTGCGAAAACGCTCAAAAAATGATATGCTCACTTGAAAGCAAAATTCAAATTCAGATAAAGCTGAAAAACCTTTAACATAAAATTAAAATATTATATTGAAAATTGAAAGGTATGTCACATAATAATACTTAAATTCTTTATGTTTTGTTTCGTTTACGTATTGGGAAAAAGAAAAAGCAGTGATTGAGTCGGGAAGTTAAAAATAATATTCAATCTGAAGATCAAGTAGTTCAGTTAAAAATAGTCACACGAAAAGAAAAATTCAAATCCAAATAAAGCATAAAAGAAAAAAAAAACTTTTATCATAATATAAAAAATTCATATTGAAAAAAGAAAAGTTGGATTCTTTTGTGAAGTGAAGATAAAGGAGTCAAAGAAGGGGAGAATGGGAAGAGGTCAAAATAAGATGCAAAGTGAAAGAAAGACCCAAAAGAAAAAGGTTGAAACTTGAAATGAAACCATAGGGCTATATATTTTCATGAGGCACCAATGGTGTTGGCATGTTCAATTTAGGGTTCAAAGGCACAGTATTTATATTGGATATAAATATCAACACAGAATATTACGGTACGAAACCAATATCATATGAATATTCGATGATCTAATAGAATAGGCTTCTATCTCCTTCAAGTTAGAACAAGTGGCATATGCGTCATTTCATAAATGATATATATGAGAATATATTCCTTTGTTCTGTATGATATTTGCCATCAAATTTTGATGCTCAATCCTCTAAATTTTGACATGTAAACTCCTTTTAGTATTATATTTCTTTATCCCTTATTTATTGATCCTCTACTCAATAAAAATGTTATGTATAATTTTTCACTTTTTTTTTTAAAAAATCAAATTTAGTTTATTAAATTTAAGATTTAGGATTAAAATTAAGTTTAATAATTTTTTGAAAAGCGATAAATCAAATGTGATATTTTTAAATTAGTGAAGAACTAGAATAATAATTTTGTAATATATGAGAGATTAAATATATATTTTTCTCAAACTGTTTTATAAAATTAGGAAGAGATACACTTCAAGTATGAAAAAAAAAAAGGTGACATATATAAAGAAGTAGAATTATATATAGAATTTACTTATGTTTATAATTATAAAAGTCCATTTCAATCATAGATTAAACAATGGTTACTTAAAAAGTATTCCTTGTATAAATAATTTTGCCAGCGTGTAAATTATTACTATGAATGTGTTTGTGTTTAAATGTTTTTGTATATTTATTTATACTTTGGATAAACTATACAATGTCGCTGTTAGTCATGGAATCTATAATAACATTATCTTATTGATATTAATTTTTCTAATTTAACAATTCATAGCACGCAGCAAATGACGCTGTATAGCACCTGATTTAAACTCATTTATTTTTTAAATAATCAATTATTCTAACAAATTTTTAAGAAATACATCACAGCTATTGCTAAAAATATTGAAATCACGTATTTCTTGATGAATTACTGTAAACATTATGTATTTATATAAAAATAAAATTACAGTTACTTCATAGTTTTGATAGTCATATTGAAAGTAAAATCATAAAATTACACTCTCATGTTAGAGTTTAACATAAATTTAATGGCTTTTATCGTAATATTAAGAATAAAATCACAATTTCATGTTATACAAAATTTCTTTGATAAAATATAAATTTACTGGAAGGCTTTTGCAAAAAAGATAAAAATATTAGAGAAGCCAGTTATTATTTTTTCAATTAAAAGAATGCTATGTGTAATTTAAATAAATCTCATAAATGGTTATCATAATTTTTTTTTTCATTTAAAGACTAAACTTTAAATATTTAATGAGTAATCTTTAGCTCTTATTGAGGTTTAGCTATTCATTCAAAGTTTCAAGTAAATACATTTGCTTAAAGCTTATCTCAATTGATAGGCTTTTATGGAGCATAAAAGTCAATAATCTTCTTATTTATTTATTTTTATTTTTAAAATTGACAATAAGCATGAGTTAGCTTCAATACTACCATTCAAAAAGCTAGTAATAAAGTGGAACAAGCAATTACCATCACTCCCAACATTTTTTAAGATTGTACACACATTCAAGGGTTCAAGTACATCATCTAATTAATATAATAATTAATTAATGATTCCTCTAATGTATTCAAAACCAAGCCCTTGTCAATTTGTCAAAACTCCCCACAATCATTAAAAAAATTTTACAATTACTCATTCATTAAAACGTAAAATAAAAGTTGTGTTCAAAATCATAGGGCCCACCCCTTAAGAGAGGGACACCTAAATGCCTTTAATGGACAAGTGAAGGATGGTGCCCCTAAATTGGCATAACTTAGCAAAGGTCCAAAGGGGCTAGAGAGCAATATTAGGAAGATTCAATGGTTAATTATTCCCACTTTTTTCATGAAAAGTACTTTAGTCTTTATTTGTGTTGGGCTCACAAATAATGTGACTTTAGGACCATTGGTTTTTGTACTCTCGTTCCCTAAAGGTTAATGGACAATTTGGTACTTATAATTTTGGGCCACACCTGTAAGTCAATATCACAATTCAGATAAGCACTTAAAGGTTTTGACCAATGAAAAAGAAGATAAGCACTTAGGGCTTCTTTTCTTTTTTCCCATGTGGGACCTGTTTTCAATATAAGTAGCTTATCATACTTCTCAAGGTTATGATTTGGTTTTTCCAATGTGGTTTGTTTGTTACATTAATATGCTTTTGTTACTTATATTCATTAAGATGTATTATGTTAATATTATTTGTGGTGTAAATGACAATTGATGTCACTATACTTGACACCAGTGATGGATGCAAGTAGGGCATTGGAGACAATTGTTCCTTTTAGATTTTTATATATAATTTTATTTTATATTATTGATTTAGTTATTTAATTTATACAAGTTTTTAATATTGAATTATAAGAATTTATTTTTTGTAGTTCAACTTTTTATTATTTGAAGACTTTCACATTCTTGAAATCAAATGTTAGATCCTTTCCTACTTGACATGATGTCATGGCATTTTGAGTATCAATAATTTTTTAAGGCATAAGGTTGCAGTTTTTTTTTTTTTACAATTTTTTTTGTTTTTTCTATTATTACCAAATGATCATGAATGTTAATAGGCTTTGTATATACCAAAAAGTTCATCATTGCATCTTAATTATTATTCTCCCCATTGTCATGCCTCAATGATTTGAGAGTTGAAATTTAAATGAATATTAACAATAAATTTTCCTTAGCTAAAGGATCTTTTTTACTTTCTTTTACTGGGTATGACTTTCTTGAAATTTTTTATAATATGAATTGTAAAATCATAGTATTAATTTGCTAAAACAAAACTACATTGAATAAAATTATAGGCAGGCCGGCCGGTATCATGGGCTTGATAAGAGGCCCAATCCAGATGTAATAATTATTAGTTAAGCACCAAAGCATGTCAATGGCCCATTTTGTTTCCATTTTCAATGTAGATTTGAAAAAAAAAAAACACAATGACTAAATTGATACAAACTATAAAAATTGAATGATTAATTATTTAAAAAAAAAAAGAAAGCATAATATATTCCCTTATTTATTTTTGGGCCAGCGGCCCAAGTCTAAAAGTGCTAAATCTGTGGACCACTATTCTCAAAATTTTGATAGAGCCTAGTAAACTTCTGCTTTTTTGTTTTTTGTTTTTAAATCTCTTGATATTGTGAATAAGGTGTTTTATGGTATGGTTTTAAGAATGCACATTTAAAATTTAGCTTCTAACATGATTTCCAAGAAAATTGAACTCAGCCCCCCCCCCCCCTCATTTTTGGTTACCTTAATAGATAATTTTTTTCTGAATATTTTAAAATTAAATTCTTTTCATAAGATGATTTTAAAGGTATTAATATTAATATTAATATATATATATATATATTAATATTAATATTAATACCTTTAAATATATATATATATATATATATATCTCTCTCTCTCTCTCTCTCTCTCTTAGTGCACAATGCTTATGTGTAAAAGAAACACATTAATACGAAACATATTTTAAAAACTACACACGTATCTTCAAATGTTAAAATAAAAAACTCTATTATTATTTTTAGGATCTAAATCTTTTTGTTCTTTTTTTTTTTGGTTAACCTCATTACCAAAAATAATATCTTAGACTTTGTCATTTGCTACATGATATACTTTCATACGTTTAAAATAACAAATGGAAAAGTGTGACATGACATGTCAATTTAAATTGTGAGAGATATAACGTATGTTTGGATTGGAGTTGAGTTAATATAATTTTAAACTAATGTGAATTTTAAAATTGATTTTAGTTTAACATAATTTTGTATTATTATAATTTATATTTAAGAATAAAAAGTAATTTTTTTCACTTATGCACAAATAGAGGTTTAAAAGATAAAATTAATTTTTAAAAAATTCAAACGTTCAACCAAACAACAATATTTGTATTGCAAATTTTTGTTTAGTTGTGTAAATAAGTTTTTGAACATTTTAAACATTAAACCAAACACATTAATAATAGTTAAACAAATACTTATATACTTTAAAAATTCATGAAATGTTTGCTAATGTTTCATAAACAAAAGATAGTATTTACATTATTTTTTTTTACGCACAGGAATTAAGCTACCTAATTAGCGTCATTGAATGGTCCATTGCTTGTTAGTTGGTCAGAAATTTTGAAGTCTCAACAAACAAAAGTTGTGATCCAAATATGGCCTTCATATAAATGGAGTGAAAGAAAGCAAGTACACCTGAAAAGCATGAAAATGTGAATACATCTTTTAGTTTTTTATGTTTGTAAAATTTTGTAGCCTATTTTTTATTTTATTTAAACTAATTGTTTATAATAAAATTTTAAAATATTAATTATTCTCAACTTTTAATTATTTTTCATTCTAAATCCTAAAATTGTTCTCATTCCCTTATATTTTCTTTCAAATCTTTATTTTTTTTTTTCAAAAAAGATATTTTCTTTAATAAATCTATATTTTATTTTTTTTTCAAAAAGAGATACCCAAATTGGTCGATATTCAAGTTTAACTTAATTAAGTTGAGTCTCAAGCTAAAAATATATAAATCAATCTTAAACTAGATTTGGTACCGAGCTGTGTAGAAATCTAGTTAGACTAAGACCTCATATGCACCCCTGCTTGAAAAGCATGAAAATGTGAATACATATTTTATTTTATTTTTTTTAAAAATTTTATCCTATTTTTTTAAATTTCTCTAAAGTTTATAAAAAGTATAAAAAAACATATATAGAGGGTGTAATTGGCATAAAAATGGAGAATAGATGAGACCATATAGTTATATGCTCACGCTACTTGAAGACAAAAGGACAAATAGTAGTAGTACACACGCATTACATGCTAGGGAGTGACGAACGATTGGGATTTGTGAAGGGAAAACGGAATCCACAAAACCTGCCTCTTTACCGTTTGGCTCTATATGCATTGCCTTTTCTTTCGTCACTTTCGGCTGTTTGCTTTGACTTTCATACCAAATGTGCGAAATTCAAACCACCCTCTTTTATTTTTTTACTCGTTATTATATTATAATTTATAATATCTATTTATATTAAAATTTAAGTCTAAAATAAATATGAAGAGCCTTTAACATTAGATTGCTTTTATTATAGATACCACAATTTTTTTTTATGCTATCCTGATATTTGATCAAATTCTTAAAGGCACAAAAATAATTAATTCAAAATTAAATATTATTAAGTTTAATATTAGAGATAGTCTTCACAACATTATGCTTTTCATATATAAGATAGAAATTAAACTTAAAATTTTACTTAAAGGACAACAAACTTCTAATTATTTAGGTCAATATTTGTTTATACACCACCTTCTTTTAACTTTTGTAACTTTTGGGTATGAGAAATATTGCGAATTCATTTCTAGGTCAACTTTTGGGTACCAAATTATCATTTTTGGATTTAATATCAATTTGGTTCTCACACAAATTTAAAGTACTAAAATTGTTTATAAAAAATTTAACATTAATAAAAAGTAAACCTTTATTAAGGATAAACTTGACTAGTGAAAATAATTTTACATCATTATAATTTATGTTTACTAACGTCCATTTTAAAATTGATTTTTTTTATCTTATACAAAAATAAGTTTTTATTCACTTCTTTGCAACTGAGAGTTTGTAGAATAAAATTGATTATAAAAAAAATTTATGGCAAATAAAATTAAAAAATTGTAAAAAGGATAAATTTTAATTAATATACAAAATTTTAAAAATTATTTTGATATTGTAAATTTATAAATAATCAAATTAATACTGAAAAAAAAAAACTAAAATAATCATTTTCTTAATAAATATTATCAACTAACATCATCCACATTAATTGAAGCAACAGGATGCAAAAGAGACAACAAATATGTCCAGCCTGTGGTTTGCTGAATTGAGGCCTTAACTTTCTGGTAGTGCGATCCAACTGGCCTCATCTCAGTTTTGAATTTTTATTTCTAATTTATGAGGCATATAATGGGGGTGGGATACAGGATAAGATTGAAGTTCATGGGTTTTCTTTTTGTGCCAAATAAGGTTCACAGATTTTAAATTATATAAATGTTGCTATTTTATATTTCATTTTTCAAAAAAAAAATCAACTAATATAATATAGTTATTTCTTCTGATGAAAAATAAAATGAAATACCGAACAATTTTAATTTAATAATATATAATTATACTCTGAACTTTTAAAAGCGTATGTATGAGTTTCTAATCATATTTTCTTTATATTATTTTAAACATAAGGTATATAATGATCGCAAATTTTTTTTTTCATATATAAACAAATTTAAGTTGAATGAAAATGAAAAAAATTCAATTTTCATCCTTCATAAATAGAATATTTTTTAATTTAATATTTTATAAAATTACTTTTTTAAAAAAATTTGATCCATTCTAAATAGCGTATTTCCCAATTTAATTCTTTATAATATTATTTTCTTAATTCAATGTTTCAAAAATAAAATTGTTGTCAATAACTACTCCTATCAAATAAATGACATTAACAAATATGATTTATAGGTAACACTTTTTTATCGGATATCAATAATGTCTTTTTTTTAAGTTGATATTGATTTAATTTACAAATAATTAATAGAATGATATTATTAATAAAGTTATAGGGATTAAATTAAAAAAATCTATCTTTAAGAGATCAAATTTAAAAACAATTTGATGAAGTACTAATGAATTAAATTAAGAAAATTATTAGAGATTGACTTAAATAAAATTCTACCTATCAACAATGAAAATGATTCATAATCCAATGAATATCTAGGGGATTGAAAAAGCTCGTGAGTCACACAGTGCCAATGACATGAAAGTTCCATAAAGACAGACATTCTTAAAGGAGGAGCTTTATGTACAGAGCCTTCTCATATGATAACAACAGCTCGTGGAATCAAAACAAAGCAATATCAGTTAAAGTAGTCCAAACAAAATTAATAATGTGAAAAAATTATTAAGGTAATTTTTTTTTATTGTTTTCATTATTACGGAATCTCATTTGGTGTGTTTAGACAAATTATCCTTAAAACAACAAATGGAAATTTATTACAGTTTAAAAAAAAAACAATACATAAATTGCCTTGTGTCCTTGAAATGAAAATATTTATTTAAATAATATCATTTTGAATAGAAACAAGTTAAGCTATATAAATAACTATAATTTTGACTAAACGGTACTGAAAATGCATTCTTTTGTAATGAAATTATTTCGCATGTTACACCTTTTTGTTTATTCTTTTCCTGAAATAATTCACTTTTTTTAGTCAAATCATGATGATAAATTTTCAATAAATTTTCAACCTTTTTCTACTGGGGGCTACATCCTTCAATCCACAGTAATTTACCAACGGGATAGGCCACCAACTTGATCTAAGTTCGGCCATCTTCCCTTCTTCCGTCCCATCACATTCCTGTCTTCTGCGTGTAAATCTTCTCTCACACTCTCACACACTCTCTAAGGCTACTTCAAAAAATACCTTACTGGGGTTTCCGGAAAGTTAACTGAACAATTCTAACTTTGATTACCATTCTGATCAGAGAATCAAATGGGTTGTCATAGTAGCAAGGAGAAAAGATCAAAGCCAGGATTTAGTGGTCATGGATCAGCCACGGGTAGTGTTAGTAATACCCATCAAAGTTATAACACTGTTCAGCCTCCTCCTACTCAAACCCAAACTCAGATTCAAACTTCAGAATCCAAACCCCAGCCACAGCCGCCGTCGTCGCAGCCGCCGGCGGTCGTCCCTGCAAAACCCACTGCTCAGCATGTCAGACCCGCGCAGCAGAAGCCAGAAGCTACGATTCTGGGTAAGCCTATTGAAGATGTTAAGAAATTCTACACTCTGGGCAAAGAACTTGGGAGAGGGCAGTTTGGGATTACCTATTTGTGTACCGAGAATTCGACTGGCCACACTTATGCGTGCAAATCCATATTGAAGAGGAAGCTTGTGTCTAAAGCGGATAAGGAAGATATGAAGAGGGAGATTCAGATTATGCAGCATTTATCTGGGCAACCCAACATTGTGGAGTTTAAGGGTGCTTATGAAGATAGATATTCTGTTCACCTCATAATGGAGCTATGTGCTGGTGGGGAGCTATTTGATCGAATCATAGCTCAGGGTCAATATTCAGAGAGAGCTGCTGCTTCAATTTGCAGAGCCATTGTTAATGTTGTGCACATTTGCCACTTCATGGGGGTGATGCATCGCGATCTGAAGCCTGAAAATTTCTTGCTCTCTAGCAAGGATCAGGGAGCAACGCTCAAGGCTACTGATTTTGGACTGTCTGTATTCATTGAAGAAGGTGTAATTTTTACTTTGCAGTTTCAATTGCATATTATCATACTTATGCCAAAGTGGTTACCCTTGCTTTAATTTGCAATCATGTTGTTCTTGATTATCGTATTATTGGTTATTGAAATTTGGTGATAAGGGATGCAAGAAAGTTGGTTCGTTTCGTTTTCGAATTGCTTTTGGTTAATTTATCTGTTGCTCTGCAAATTAAGACTTATGATAGCTGGGTGGTAAAATGCGACCCCGCAAAAATGCCCTGTAGGGTGGTAGTTCTTCGCTGGTTGTTATATTTGCAGCGAGCAACTGGTCATGCAAGAAAGTAGGCTTTTTCTGTTTTCTAATTGTTTTTGATAATTTTGTCTGTTGTTCTACGAATGAAGAATTATGATAGTTGGGATGTTGTTCCTAGCTTGTGGTGGAATGCAACCTGGTGAAACTTCCCTGTCGAGTGGTAGTTCTATGCTGGTTATTTTTTTTTTGGAATAAAGGATACAAAAGAAAATTGAGATGAATTTGTTGTCCCAAATCATGAATGATATATCTGAATCTACTCATAACTTCAAGTGCTCTACCACAATCTGTAGAACGCGGACTGCTATTTTTTAAATTGATTTTTCTCAATAAGTTTGGTGCACATAACTCTGGATTTGGAACAAACAACTGTTTTTGAACAACTTGTTGGAGTGGGATTGATTCTTATTTTAAGTGACTAAGTATTCCAATGTTGTACCTGATAACTTCATTTCCTAGCAGGGATGGCACTTCTTTTGATATTGAGCAGAATTTAGATCAAATGCATAGTTTCTAATTCCTTTTCAGTAGGCAGTGATGACATGTATATCAACAAACAAGACTGAAAACTGTGTCTGTTTTTATTTCAGGTTCTCTTTAATTTATTTGTTATTGACTACCGTGTTTGTTCTAGAGGAATCATATATTGGTAATTATGTGGTCATTACATCCCCTGCTGATAATTCTTTCTGAAATTCATTTCAGGGAAGGTCTACCGTGATATGGTAGGTAGTGCCTATTATGTTGCTCCTGAGGTATTGCGACGTAGTTATGGAAAAGAAATAGATATTTGGAGTGCAGGCATCATATTGTATATTCTCCTTAGTGGTGTACCACCTTTTTGGGCTGGTGAGACCAAACTGTATTGTCAAACATTTTAATGCTCGCAATTTTTTTTTTGTTTTTAATTTTTGATTATGAAAATTTCAATGTACAGTGGTATAAAGATATGTTGATTTTATTTGCAGAAAACGAGAAGGGAATATTTGATGCCATATTGGAAGGCAAAATTGATTTCGAAAGTCAACCGTGGCCATCAATATCAGATAGTGCTAAAGATTTAGTCAGGAAGATGTTGACACAGGACCCAAATAAGCGAATTACTTCTGCACAAGTCCTTGGTATTATTAGACTACTATGCTTTATTTTGGGCCTAGTAATTTTTGTCACTATCATGCTTGTCTGATCAAAGTTAAAGCTTCTGTCTTTTGCTAGTATCAGTTTAGACTTTTGACTTTAAGGTTCAATTATCCTCCTTTCTTTTTGGGTTAGAAATTTGCAAGTTCCTTTATCTGCTGCTACCGTCCAAGTCGTGTGCTATATAGGCAATTCATTACTTCTATGAATGATATTTAAGAATATTGACTTACCAGTTGAACAAACGGTACCCAAGTATTAGTCATCAACTAATAAATTCTCATTTTTTTAATATCATATGCTTTGCCCCTTTTTTGTCTGACTTTTCTACTATATCTCTTTAACCTGACTATGATTGATGTTCTGTTTGGTAAGAACACCCATGGATCAGGGAAGGTGGAGAGGCATCAGATAAGCCGATTGATAGTGCAGTTCTGTCAAGAATGAAGCAATTCAGGGCAATGAATAAGCTGAAGAAGCTCGCATTGAAGGTATGGTCGCAAATTCTAATCAGAAGCAAGTATATTTAGTTCTTGTTTTTGGGTCCTTGCAATTGTTGTGGACTCCAATTTTCTCTATGATTCAAACTTTTAAGCCTTGGCTCAGTACCATCAATTTTAGACTTTACCTAAAAATATAAGCTGATATTATGCAAAAAGTTGTTCATACTAAATGGTGTTACGGTATAATTGTTGTAACTGTCTATAACTGAATATGTTGGTTACATAACTGAATACTAGAAGCTGTTAGCTGGTATGCTAGTTAGATATAAAAGGGGCCTGAGAGAAGGAAGTTGGTTGTTGTATTGATTCTGTTCTTAATAGAAGTATCCTTGGAAGTCTTCTCTGTTATCAAATGGTGACCTCTAGTGCTTTCACTTGAAACTAATTTGTATAGCCTGTTTAATTTGTCCTCAAGCAGTAAAGTTTCTCTTTGGCACGGGTTATAAATACTAAATAGCGAATGAAGATCTTATTACGAGTGTGCACATACACACTAGAACACATTTAGACTTGTCTAGATACCACTTTCTTTATGTTATTAAAGCTTGGATAGATGTTGTGTGTTTCTTTTCCGTAATATACATTAGCACCAAGAACTTTCATCCTATGAGTTACATCCCAACTTAATTCTTCTGTGTTATCAATGTTGGACAAAATTTCTGTAGGTTATTGCTGAAAATCTTTCTGAAGAAGAGATTAAAGGTCTCAAAGCAATGTTCACCAATATGGACACTGACAATAGCGGCACTATTACCTATGAAGAACTGAAGACAGGCTTGGCCAAGATTGGATCACAACTGTCTGAGGCTGAAGTGAAGCAACTCATGGAAGCTGTAAGTAGTAACACAACTCCGAGGAGTGTAATCAGTTGATCACACGAGTATTTATTGTGTCTAGGACTAAACTTGACATTCTTGCACTTGTTGTATGATGTTTGTCAGGCTGATGTTGATGGGAATGGATCGATCGATTATATTGAATTCATCTCAGCTACAATGCATAGGCACAGACTTGAACGAGATGAGCACTTATACAAAGCATTTCAGTATTTTGATAAGGATAACAGTGGGTGAGTACAAGATTGGTAATTTTGTCTAATTTCTTTAGTTAGTCACATCACACACTCGTCGTTTTGAGTTTTGAGCTGCTTTATCTTCTGCCAATATCCATAAGTTGATTTCTTCTCACTTTCCTTGTAAAATATTGAAATGGTTTGACCATATTCCCAGTGTGCCTGAGTCCGTATTAGTGAGTTCTTTCTCTTTATAAAAACTTGACTCTCACTTTGGTTTTAAGGCCTCTTCTTTCATACAATACATCAAGCTCTTTTTTTTTTCTTTTTTTTTTTTTGGGGGGGGGGGGGGGGTGGGGTTGTGGTGGGTTCATGGAGATTTTACCAGCCGGTGAAAAATTTATGTTAAATTGGATTCATCATTCATCCCATTTAAGAAACTGTGAGTTGAAGGGAAAGCTTATTGGTTGATCAAATGAGTAAAACCTTAAACTCAACGGAAAGTTTAAGAATGGCTTTAACTTGTAGAGACTGTAGCTGCAAATGACTCAGATCTTAAAAGCATGCTTCTTTGAATTCTTGGACAGTTATATTACTAGAGATGAACTGGAGACTGCTATGACAGAGCATGGAATGGGCGACGAAGCGACTATTAAGGAAATCATATCTGAGGTGGATACAGATAATGTGAGTTGGTTCTAACTTCATCATATGAACTCTCTTATTAAAAATCATTACTGACACTAATTATTTCTGAACTAACAGGATGGGAGAATAAACTATGAGGAATTTTGCACAATGATGAGGAGTGGAATGCAGCATCAAGGACAACTTTTTTAAAATTTACTAACTCAGGCAAAGTTTTACAAGCCTAGGGGAATCACAAGGGAAACAAATTGATATAGTGACTGAACATGTTGGAAAGAAACTTGGTCTTCTCCAGGAGTGTATATGACACAGCGACATCCCTAATCTCTATAACTGAGGTTGGTATTGTGCTTGCAGGGCATAAACTGGATTACTTTAAGTATCATTCTGTGAGCTTCCACATTTTCATAGTTTCTTCTTCCTTAGCCTGAAATTTTTGTACTTTAAACTTGAGCTATGGTATCCTATGACGAGCTAGAAATTTTTTAAAAATAAAATGTAGCTGAGTAATGAGTTATCAGGTGAGGAAGCTGATTTCCTGAACCTTTATGGAACTTCAAGACGTATGTTCACAGAATGTTTATGGTAATCTTTTGTTTACCTAATCATCAGATCAGATTTGGATTATATTTTACATAAAAATTTATTATCATATCTGGCGGATTTCCTAACTTTCTCTTAGTTTCTGCTTCTCTTCTTCTCTGGAAGCATTTTTCTTCTTTTATGGAAACATTTTTCTTCCTTGGAAGACTCTTCAACTGTGTGTGTTTGTGTGTTGTTATTCTATTTCAAAAATGGACATCTCTCTTTCTCTCTCTCTCTCTACATACACACACACACACAAACAACAATGGGCTGGATTATATTGGAGAAGAAAGTTCTTTCGAAGACTGATATCCATATATGGTTAAGAAAAAGTTTTGCCATTTCGTTAAGTTCTTGGAAGTTTGATTCGCGTTTTTAAGTTGTTTTTCTGGTAAGGTGGGTTGTATCAAGGTAATCAATATTAAGATCCTTCCGCAGAATTAGCCTGTGGGACAAAATATATCAAAACACAAGATTGGATCGATGATTGTAAATTCTTACTACTTTTGATAACAAAAAATGTAATAATATATGAATAAAATTCTTATATAACATTAAACCATTTAAATTTTATCCTAAATTGCAAAAAGCCACAAAGTTTCATGAATAAAACACAGATCACCATAGTGACAATATCTATATATTAAACAAGTCATAAAAGTTACAATTCACGATATCAAAACTTGACAATAACTAACTGTACTGAGTTTCATATATATATATATATATATACACACACCAAAAACTGGTCAATAGATTCAGCAAGCATGAAGAAGGAGGATCTATGCCAAACAAGCATGAACTAGCGCCACCGAGGACGCACCGAAGAAAGGAAAACAGAGGCTAAAGCACAGAGGAGAAGAGCAGAACAATGTGAAGTGAAGAAGATTTTAGTCTCTGTCTCTTTTTGAAGCCCATTTTCCCTCTTCTTCGAAATAGCCATAGCAAAACTTAATGTTTTGCTTTATTTAAAGAAAAATAATGATAAAAACCAGCAATCCTGTATCAAAGCGAATTTCTGCATGTTTTACAAGTTTTCGGCCCAAAAAATCGCTATTTTGATTACCATGTGTTTATTTAGCAGAATGCTTATGGTATTTATGGTCAGTGCCTTTTTTTTTTTGTTAAGAAACGTTGATTTAGAAAAAAAAAGAAAGAGAGAAGCAGCATTATTATTTCAATTTTTTTAGTATCTTAAATATTATGTAATAAAAAATTATGATATTTAAGATTCTTATCCTAAGTATGCCGCACTGAAATTCTTTACTATAAATATGCAGATAGTAGATGACATTTTCTTAGCAAAAATGAATATATATTTTTTAATTTCAATCTTGTCTCTCCATTACATCATTATCTCTTGTGTATCAAAATATTTTTTACTTTCCACATATTGACAGATCGGGGTCTACAAATCTCTTCCTTTGTGGACCAAATATCTAACGAATATCATCATGTAAGCCGTTAAATTTGTTATGTTCCACATCTGAATAACCATTGAAATCTTACAAAAAGAAAAAGAAAAAAAAGTGAAATATGAATCTTGGTTTTGGATTGGGCTTTTTCTCTTGCTTCATTTTTGTAACAATGTCATATATTAGCTGAAGAGAATTAAAAATATGTAGAATATTCAAAACAAAAGTGTTTAAAAATTGTACTTTGATAGTATTGGAAAATACAGGATGCAGAGAAAAGAAATGGAGAAGAAAACAATTGAAGGCTAGTAGTATTATTAAGAACACAAAAACAGATATTTCTAATTGAGTAAGGGAACAACTCCTACAGGTCACCACACAAAAATGCCTACCTTAGCACTATTACTCCCACACCTATATATAAGAAGTAACAGAAGTTCCTCCCTGACGAGTGATAGAGGACTCCCATAATGACTGACAATTCTGTTACGCTAGGTGTTCATTAGTTTGTTGTCCTGTGTTGTGATACCTTCTTGCGTCCATTGCCATGTGATAGTCTTTGGCCCATATGGGTTTACGTTTCTCCCTGTTAGCATTGGACCTTTGGTGCTCGATACCTCCTTTGTTTTGGGTTTGCTTGCTGTTCTGGGCCTTGGGCCTTAACCCATGTGTAAAATTTCTCCTTTGTTCGAAAACAACCTAGTCCTCAATGTTAAGCTCTGGGAAGGCTATTTGTAAATGGTCAAAATCTTCCTAGGTTGATTCTTCTCGTGGGAATCCCTGCCATTCCATTAAGACTTTATAGCTCTACTTTTTGTCATTGTCTACCTCCTCCTTCTGGTCTATAATAGTTCTTGGTGTAGGCAAAGGGATAGAGTTATCCTCTGGTAAGCTTACTATTGTCTAAGGTCCTTTCCATGATATTCCTTCAGTATAGACACGTGGAATATAGGGTATGTCCCACTTCTTTTAGGTAGCTGGAGTTTGTATGCCACTTCACTTATTCACTCTAGTACGTGAAGAGGCCCAAAATACCTGTGGGCTAATTTGAAGTTCAGCACTTTTGCGAGTTATTGCTGTTGGTACTTCTTCAGCTTGACCCAGACCCAGCTGCCAATTTGAAATACCTTTTCCTACCTCTTCTTGTTTGTCTCTTTTTTATTCTTTTATGGGATTTTCCCAACTTTTTAGATCTTCCCACAACTTGTCTCACGCCACTAATATAATGTCTACCTCTTCCATTGTTAAGCTTCTAGGAGTATAAGTCAGGAAACAATTCATGTTTTTTCCAGATAAAGCTTAATGAGGAGATTTTTCAATAACTAAGTGATATGAGGAATCATATGAGAGCTTTACCCAGGGTAGATAGTTGGACTAAAGCTTAGGTTAGTGGAATGCAAATATCCTTAAGTATTGTTCCAAGCACCTATTAAGGACCTCATGATGCCTATCTATCTGTGGGTCATATGCTGAACTATATTGCAGTGAGACACCAGTATATTTGAACATTTTTTCCAAAATTGGCTTAGGAAAAGTAGGTCTCTATTTAAAACTATTGCATTAGGGAAACAATACAATTTAATCACTACATTAAGAAAAGAAGTTGCCACCACCTTAGCTTTCTATCCAGTCTTGAAAGGCCGAAAATGAGCTACTTTGGTAAACCTGTCAATCACTACCTATATAGCAGTATAGCCATTTAAAAGGTGAAGTCTGATAACAAAATCCATAGCTATGCTTTCCCAAGCTTTACTCGGGACAAGCATACGCTGTAGCAGCCCTTTTGCTTTGTTGGTTTCATACTTCACCAGCAGACACTTAAAATGCAGTTCTTGACATATTCCTTCAATATGATGATAATTCCATCCACAAAAAAATTTTAGTTATCCTCTGAAACGTTTTCTTAGTTCCCACATGCCCTGCCATTGCTGTGTCATAGAATTCATGTATGATCTTCCTTTGAAGGCTTTCTTGCTCAGGTACTATTAATCGATCATTGTAGTACAGCAGGTCATCCATCTTCTCAAACCCCTTAGGAAGTATATTGTTATGATATTGCTGATAAAGTTCCTACATTTCTTTATTGCCTTTTCTGACTTCATCCATAATTGGGTTATATAGTAGCCATATATGGTGGTACTATGCTCTTTCAGTCCTTTTTTCCTTTTCATGTAATTGAGACAGTGTGTTCGCCACCTTTTTTCCCACTTCGGTATATGATTTCATAGTTAAATCCTAATAGTTTAGACAGGTAGTATTGCTATTCTGATGTCTACACCACTTGTCGCATGAGCTTTTTTAGACTCATATGATTAGTTTTTGTTATAAATCTCCTTCCTAATAAGTAATGCCGCCACTTCATTATCGCTTTTGATATTGCTTACAATTCATAAACCTATATAGAAGCCACTGAAATCCTAAAAGTCAATAGCTTGCTGAAGTATGCAAGGGGATGACCTTTTTGTGTTAATACTGCTCTGATTGCCACTTGGAAGCGTCAGTCTCCATAACAAAAACTTTAGCAAAGTCAGTATTGCTAATAGGGGCTCAGGTTATTGTTAACTTAACTCCTTGAAGGCTAACTATTTTTTTTCATTCCACCTAAAGGCATTCTGTTTCAATAGAGTTGTTAGAGGTTGGGTGATTATGGCATAGTGCCTAATATACTTCCTATAATATCTTGCGAGGCCATGGAAGCCTTTAAACTGCTTTAGTGAAGTTGGTTTCGGCCACTAGATCATCACTTCGATCTTTTTATTGTTAGTAGGGCTGAACACAGGCTGAGTTGGGCTAGGTTTTCAGCCAACCTAGGTCCTAGTCTGATAAATATATCGGGTCTCATATTTTGCCTTGAGACTTGAATCGGCCTGAATAGACCTAGTAATGATTAGGTTTGTCTAGGTTAGTCCAGGTCCACTAGGTTAAGATTTGTTTGAAACAAGAAGAAGAAGAAGAAGAAGAAGAAGAAGATTAAGAGAGTTTAAGGAAGGAATTGATTAAAAAAAAAATGTAAAAGATATCATATTTGAATTTGTGACTCTTTTCCTTCCAATCTATTTTATTATGACTTAGATCTATTCTTCTCCTTTTGTTAATTATACTTCCTCGATCTATTCATCTTAGATTTGATTTACTTCTTTGATTAGTTCATCTTCTTCTTATTTGGTATATTATTCTTCTTTGTCTTTGATTCCAATCAGTTCTTCTTTTTCCTCTTTGATTTGGTTCGTTCTTCTTCTTGAATCTATTCTTTTTCATCTTCTTTAAAGTAAATTGAACAGAGAAGAAAAAGTATGGGAGAAAGAGAAAAAGACTTATAGATTAATGAAGAAATTTTAGAACTCTTCAGATGATATGGAGAAAGGGACGAAGGTGAGAGTGAAAGAAGGAAATCTGTAACTCTTTAAGAATAAAGATGATGTGATGTGAAGTGGAGATGAAGAGACTATTCAACTCCTATACTTCTACAACATAATGGGTGATGAGTTCTTTTTGGCTTTCAATGTTTTACTAATTAATTAATATGAACAATTTAAAATATATATATATATATATATATATATATATATATACACCCAGGTTTGGGTCAGGTATATGGGAAAAATGGGATACCTCGAGACCCAACCCAGCCCAGGGTACAAATCCAATTAAGTTACTTATTTTTTGGCTTTTCATTTTTTGACCCGATCTGACCTGACCTAATTTGGCTGGGTTAACCAGGTTGGGCAGGCTATTGTTCAGCCCTAACTGTCTACTTGAACCATTTTCTTACTAATGATGTATCTTAGGTACTCTATCTTCTTTTGACTAAAAAATGCACTTTGTTTTTTTTTACATTCAAGGTATTTTCCTTTAGCGTTTGTAGCACCTCTTTCAAGTGTAAAACATGTTCCTGCAAAGTGGCACTAAACACAAGGATATCATCAAAAAATATAGAAATGAATTTCCTTAAGTAGGGTTAGAAAACCTTGTTTATGGTTGATTGGAAGGTCAATGGGGCGTTTGTGAGGCTAAAAGGCATGACGACAAACTTGTAATGCCATAGGAGTGTTTGGAAAGCTATTTTCTGCACATTGGGGTCCTATATCCTGATTTGATGATAGCCTAATTTGAGGTCCAATTTGGAGAAATAGGCAGTTCCATTTAATTGATCTAGAATCTCATCAATAGTGAGGATGGGAAATTTATCTTTCACGATGATTTTGTTTAGCACCAAATAGTCAACATAAAACCTCTAATTTTCATCAATCTTTTTTATCAGCAACATAGGTAAAGAATAAGGACTTTGACTATTGTGAATGATCCCTTTTTTCAATATGTCCTCCACTATTCGTTCGATTTTAGACTTTTGAAATTAGAGGTATTTGTAGGTCCTGACGTTGACTAGAGGTATCTAGTATTATGGGTATATAATGGTCAATTGTTTTAACTAGAGGCAGTCCCTTGGGTTCATAAAAAACTTCTCTGCATTATGAAAGTATTACCTGAATCGTAGGTGGTAATACTTTCTGTTGTCCCTCGTCCTTGTTTTCCATTACTTGCAGATTGTATAAGGAAGCTATAGAGTGTTCCATTCAGCAGAGTGTCCTTTTATAGTTTAATTTGTTCGCCTTCCTAATCAAATTTCAACGTTAAGATTTATAATGACAGGTCCTAGTGTTTCCAGCCATTGCACACTAAGGACAATGCTTGAACCTTTCGCCCCTAATGTAAAAAGGTCTACTTTGAACTTCTTCCTTTATATCTCTAGGGGTACCCTCGAGCACTTAGAATTACACTTCAAATATTCTCCATTTCCCACTAACACCTTAAAGCTCCTTATGGAATTGGTTTTTATTCTAGTCGTTTTGTTAACTCCATCCTGATGAAGTTGTGAGTAATCCTATTGTCAATTAATATCTACACATCCCTCTTTATATTTTCCTGTCATCTAGGGGTTATGAGATGGAATTGACCTTCTAATGCATTGAAACTAATTTTTAGCATCTGCTTAGGAGCACTGTCCGTTTTGTCGATCTCTATTACTACTCCATAATCCTGTTCTTGAGTCATCTCATCAACTTCTTTTAACCTACCAATAAATAGTAAGCACTTTTGCATTTATGCCCAGTTCTATAATTCTCATTTCAATAATAGCACAACCCCTTCTCCTCATGCTTTTTGGCTCTGTTAGGGATATATATATATATATGGGGTATATGCACTATTTGGCTTAGTTGCTCCTATGTTAATATTCTGTGTTTATTGATTGGTTTGGGTGTTGGAAGCATTTTTGGTGGCATCTAAGATTTAAAATTGAGTGGGTTATGCCTATTTTGTTTTTGCTCATGCTGTTTAGCTAGAGAAATAACTTGAAAATATGTTGTAGGTTGGGCAAGTAACAGTTCACATTTTAGATAATCCTTTAGGCTTGTTTGGAAAAAGTTGATTTGCCACTGTTTAAACAAACCTGTGGCTTTGGTGGATAAATCTTCAAATCTACTCTAGTATCATCCACCAACTTTGTATGCTTAAGCTTTTTGATGGTTACCTTTAGGTCTTTGTACAAGGTGGCTCTAAACCTTAACAATTATGCCTAAAGGAACCCTCTTCGGTCATAAATGAATGTTAATGATACAACAGGTGAGCTGATAGGAGGCACAAAAGAATTGGGCCAAGGTGATGGGTGGGTCCAGAATGCCAGGAAAGGAGTACATGAGAAGAAGCTTCCAAAATGGGCTCATGACTACGTGATGAGCAGATGGGTGCAAGGCTATCACGTGTAATTAGTTAGGGAAATATGTGTGAGGCCCAAGAGGTTGTTAACAAGTGTAGTATTTGCATGGGGAGTACATTGGAGGTGTGTGTGTTGTTTGTATTCTTTCCAGATTTTCAATCTGTGAGTTCTCTCCTTTCTACTGGAGATTTCCCTGGTCTTAAATGCAAGAATTCATCATTTTTAGTTATTAACTGTTCTTCACTGATAAACCTAACATTGGTGCTTTCATTGCTTACCCCATCTCTTCATTTGCAGAGGGTACCAGAGCAGCAAGACTTAACGAAGCCATACACGACCTAAAGGAAGAAAATGACGAGATTAAATGAGTGGCATTGGTAATGTAGGCTGTTAATGATCAGCATTTGTCGCACATTGAGTCTTCTTTGCAAGTGGCCAGGAGTTAGTTCCTTTGGTGGTTAAAGGACAGGGGACATCTTCTGAGTCATCCAATTCGTGCAACTCTCCTTTACTGAAGGGAATGAAGGTTGAGGTTCCAAAGTTTGATGGATTTGCCATAGAGGACTAGGTATTCAAGGTTCAACAATTTTTTACTATGTATAAAACACCTGAGGACTAAAGGATGATCATTGCTTCTCTTCATATGACAAGTGCTGCGTATAGTTGGTATAAGTGCATTCATAAGAACAATATTTGTCTTTCGTGGTCCAAATTCCTCTCTGTTCTTTAGCATCAATTTGGGAAGATGCTATATGATGAACTCAAAGCGGCCTTGAAGCATTTTAAACAAACCACCACTGTCGAAGCTTATTAGGGTAGTTTTGAGGAGCTCTCAACACAGGTTTTAGGGCTTCCAAATGAATGACTTGTAAGCTTTTTCATTGCGTGGTTGTAGGAGGACATCCAACATGAATTTTTGATTGCTCAACCTTTGACATATTTTCACATAGTGTCAATGAAACTTTATGAACAACATTTTAATAAGGAAAAGTTGCTTAGCCCTTTAGTGTCTCCCAAGCTGCCATGGCAGTTCAAAGTGGCTTCTACAAGGTCGGTGCTAATTCCAGTGACTATGGCTCCTGCCATAACATCTTCGGGGTATAAACTGAAGATGAATGCTGGCTTGTGGCTGCCAAACGCATCGATGACCACTTTAGTTAAAAGCTCACACAAGTTGAAATTAAAGCTAAACGAGAAAAAAGGCTATACTACTATTGTGACGAAAAGTTTAATGCTAATCATAAATGTAAAAATCAATTTTATCTACTAGTGAGTCTTGATGAAGTTGAACCAGTCTTAGAAACAAAAATGGTGATGTAGATTGACACTGATAATGTCGATACTCCAGCGACAAATCTGGCTATTGAACTTATAGCAGAAATAAGCTTGCATGCCTTGCATAGACATCTCTGCCCAATGACTTTAAGGTCACTGGTAAGTGTAACAATATTCTGACGCTTATCTTGATTGATGGAGGAAGTATATTAAATTTCATAAAGAGTTCAGTAGCTCAAAAGCTAAAATTGATTCCAGTCGAGATTCCATTGTTTCGAATTTTAGTGGGAAGTGGTTAAGATGTGTTGTGCAATTCCAAATGCCTTCAGGTCGATTTACATGTACAAGGGTATCATGTAAAAATGGATTTGTATGTTATTCCACTAAATGGAATGGACATTGTTTTGGGGGCATAATGGCTATAAACTGTGAGTCTTGTGGTAATGGACTATGACAAGCTTTATTTGGAGTTTGAACAATGAGGCCAATAGATTCGCATATAGGGGCATTCTTATTTCTCTTTAGACCCTTTGCCACTTCACCAATGTGTAAAGATGTCAGCTACTGCTCATATTCATAGTATGTTTCAATTGCTGCCATTAACTTCAATTTCTACACCACTTTCCACATGGTCTACTCAAGATGTACAAGTTTTACTGGATCAGTTTGCATTAGTATTTGGGGAACCCACTGGTTTACCTCCTATTCGTTCTTATGATTATAGGATTCATTTGATAGATAGTTCTACTCTAGTTAATGTGCATCCTTACTAGTATCCGTATTTCTAAAAATCTGAGATAGAAAGAATAGTGGCAGAGATGATAATAAGAGGTATCATTCATCCTAGTCATAGTCCAGTTTCATCACTGGTGTTGTTAATAAAAGAAGAAGGATGGGTCTTGGTGTTTTTATGTTGATTATAGAGCTTTAAACAAGCTTATGGTCAAGGATAAATTGCTTATACCAACTGTTGATGAACTATTGGATGAGTTGCACGGCTCTGTCATTTTTTCTAAACTTGATTTATGTTTCAGATACCATTAAGTTCGCATGAATGAAGCTGATGTTCACAAGACAACATTTCGTACTCATCATGGCCATTTCAAATTTTTAGTTATGCCATTTGGTCTCACAAATACGTCGGCCACCTTCCAATCAATGATGAATGAGATTTTTGGTCCATTTCTTAGAAAATTTATCATTGTCTTCTTCGACGATATCCTGGTATACAATAAATCTGTAGAAGATCATTTTGAACACCTTTAACAAGTGTTGACCATAATGGTATCCCACCTATTATTTGCTAAACGGTCTAAGTGTCACTTCTGTCAAGACACTATTAAATATTTGAGGCATTTGATATTGGCTAAGGGGGTACAAGCAGATTCGGGAAAGGTATAAGTCGTTCAAAATTGGCCCATTCTAACTACCATTACACTACTCAGGGGATTCTTGGGCCTCTTTGGATGCTATAGAAAATTCATTCTATAATATGCAGCCATTGCTCAACCACTTACTGACCTTTTGAAGAAGAACAAGTTCACCTGGAATTCTCAAGCTCAGGATGTGTTTGAATTACTGAAACAAAAAGTAGCCACAACCCCTATTTTAGTGTTGCCCAATTTTCTTCAGCAATTTGAAGTCCACGCAGATGCCAGTATACTGGGACTTGGAGCAGTGTTGGTTCAAGGAAAACATCCACTAGGTTTCTTTAGCATGTAATTACCTCATACTATACAAAAGGCTTTAACTTATGTTTAGGAGTTATACGTAGTAGTTGAGGCGGTTTATAAGTGGAGACATTACCTTTTGGGACACAAATTTTTTATTGTGACGGATCACAAGAGTTTGAAGCAACTTTTAGAATAGGTTATTCAAACGTTTGACCAACAATATTTTTTACACAAGTTGATGGGTTCCAATACGAGATAGTTTATCACTCCAAAAAATTCAACGTAGTACTTGATGCTTTATCACAGGTAGAGCGGGATGTGAATTCACCTAAGCTATTTGATATGGAAATTCTGCATGAGAAAGGGACGTGTACCCCTGGGTCTTTGCACAGTAGTTTTTGGACTGCCTTGCAACAGGAAAACGTACAGAATGTATAGGCCATCCATCAATCTGTGGACATGTATACAGCTTGACCTAGATTTTGCATTAGTAATGGAATCCTTTTATTCAATGATTGTATTTATTTGATTAAGAACTCATCACTGATTCATACCATATTAAAGGAATTCCATGACTCGCTGTTAGGAGGACATGCTGGTATACCAAAGACTATAAAGTTTATCACTTCCTTGTTTTATTAGCTGAATATGAGAAAGGATATCATCAAGTATGTAAGTGGGTGTACAATTTGCCATCAAGTGAAATATATCCCACAAAAACCTTACGGAAAGCTTCAACCGTTGCCTATCCCAAACAACCCATGGGAGGAAATCACCTTGGATTTTATAGTGGGATTACCATCTTCTCAAGGATATACAACAATTTTGGTTGTAGCGGATAAGCTCACCAAATACACTTACTTCATTGGACTCAAACCCAATTACTCAGTGTCCATAGTGGCAGTAGCTTTCGTGGACAGGGTGGTTCATTTATATGGGTTTCCTAAGCGTATCATCACTAACAAAGACTCCATCTTTGTTTTTGGCACCATACTCTCCAGCATAGTGGTACATCTCTAAAGTATAGCATAACCTACCATTCGCAAACCGACGGCCAAACAGAGATGGTCAACAGAGGATTACAATAATACTTACATCTGTTTACTAGTGCTAAACTTAAGTTATGGCATTCATACATGGTGTAGGTTAAGTTTCATTATAATACTAGCCATCATTCCACCATTAAAATGTCACCATACCAAGCTTTATATGGCGTAGCACCTAGGCAACCACTATTGTATGCTGATCGAAATTCTTCAGTCACCTTGGTGGATCATTAGTTGTTGGATAGAACCATGATTCTACATATACCTAAGCGTAACTTAGAGAAGTCTCAACAGCAAATGAAGAAGTACTATGACGCTAAACACCAAGACAAACAGTTCCAAGTGGGTGAAGCTATACAACTACCGTCAACATTCTCTCATAGTGCATCTTAATTTTAAGTTCGTAAAATGTTATTTTGGTCCCTATAAGGTGATTGCTAGAATAAGAGAAGTGGCCTACAAGTTGTAGCTCCCAGATGGTTCCAAGATTCATCCAGTTTTTCACATGAGTTTATTAAATACAACAATTGGGAACACTCATCATATCATTTCCAATGATTTGGCTTTGTATGAGCCATCGCCAATAGAACCCTATGCTGTGTTAGATGCTCGTGACTTAGTGGTTGCCAGAAAAATAGTTAAACAGGTCTTGGTGGAATGGGAAGGCAAATCTTCTGAGGAAGCTACATGGGGAAACTTAGAGACCTTGTGTCAGCTATTTCCTTATTTGAACCTTGAGGGCAAGGTCATTGTAGAGAGGGTGGCAATTGTTAGTCATACAACAGGCGAGCTGATAGGAGGCACAGAAGAATTAGGCCAAGGTGATGGGTGGGTCTGGAATGCTAAGAAAAGAATACATGAGAAGAAGCTTTCAAAGTGGGCTCGTGACTACGTGATGAGCTAAGGGGTGCAAGGCTATCACGTGTAATTGGTTAAGGAATAATATGTGTGGAGCCCAGGAGGTTGTTAACGGGTGTAGTATTTGCATGGGGAGTACATTGGAGGTGTGTGTGTTATTTTATTTTCTTTTTGGATTCTCAATCTTTGAGTTTCATTCTTTCCACCAGAGATTTCCCTAGTCTTGAATGTAAGAATTCATCATTTTCAGTTGTTAACTGTTCCTTACTGATAAATCTAACAATGAACCTATTTTTCTTAACCCACTTATACCAAGAATACACTAGCCCTGTCATATGGAACAAAGCTATTTTGACTTGCTGTTAATCAAGTACCCCATATGCGTTAAAGAATCCTTGGATCTTGAACATTCAATCTTCCACGTTGCTACCATTGAAATGTGGTACCTCTACCTTCACATTCCTTCCCATCAATATATTCTGCCTAACATTGCTAAGCTCTACTTCTTGATGATATGTACAACGAGAGTTAGACCTATTTGTTAATTGATTGTGTAGTAGCTTACGCAACATGATCTCGATACTCTACAAGGTCTCGCTAAAAGTGCTCATCGTCTTTTCCAATTTACTCATTCGGCCATCAATGGCTTCAACAGTTTTTTGCAGTTCACTCTGTGCTTTTTCCAAACTTTTAAAATGAGACCCCTTTGCTATTATAGAGCTTCTCAATGAAAGCACCAGAATGATAGTATTGGAAAATAAAGGATTGCAGGGAAAAGAAATATAAAAGAAAACGATGGAAGACTGGTAGCATTATTAAGAACACTAAAGACGAAAAATAGATATCTCTATTCGAGTTAGGGAACAACTCCTATAGGTCATCGTGCAAAAATGCTTGCCTCAACCCTATTACACCTATAATTATATACAAAAATTGAGAGACACTCCTCCTTGATAGGTGATAGAGGACCACCATAACGACTCTGACAGTTTCATTATGCTAGGTGTTCATTGGTTTGTTGTCCTATGTTGCGATACCTTCTGCATCCATTGCCATGGGATAGTCTTTAGACCAGATAGGTTTACATTTTTCCCTGTTAGCATTGGACCTCTGGTGCCCGATGCCTCCTTTGTTTTGGGTTTACTTGTTGTTCTAGACCTCGGGCCTTGACCCATGTGTAATATTCTTTTAGTTTTTTTAATTTTACTTTATTTTGGAATTCAATTTAACCCTTGTAGTTTCAATATAAGCAATGTTCTCTCTTTTGCTTATTTATTAGAGTAGTTTAATCTAACTAGTGAAAATTAGAATAAATTATCTTTCTAATTAAATTTAAGTAATAAGAAGAATCATTAGATAGAGTAATAGTTATATTTGGATAAACCATAAAATAAAGTTTAATTTTTTCTTCAATTCTCTTTTGAAAAATATTTAAAGAGATCTAATTGAAATTAGAGACTAAATTTCTAATAAATAAGTAAGTTAGAGGGACAATATTACTTAAATTTAAGATCTAATGTTTTAAATCTCATCTTCTAGCAATTTTAAGAGTCCACTTATCTATATCCACTTGACTTCTAAAATGTTCACTAAACGAATCAAACAACCCAAATTGATAAAAATTATTCAAATAAATTACATGGACCTTTCTTGAATCTTGCTACAAATTATATAGACCTCTCATCTATTTTCAAAACATACAAAAATCTCCACTGAAGCAAAAAATTATCCTAGCTCTTCAGTTCAATTTATTTTTTTAAACTAAAAGCCCTCAATTAATCTAAATACATATTTTTCACCTTAAAAAATAAAAATGAATAGTATCTTAGTTAAAAGAATTTTAAATTAGAGTAAAACATAAGGTAATTTTGTGCTTTCGGGGAGGCCTATGTATATTTTGAAAATAAAGTAAAAATATCTAAAATGTCAGCAAAACTCAAGGGGAGAGAAATGTATAAAATTGGTTCTCTGTTTTTGTACTTTGTGATAATTTGGTCCCTTATAAATGAACTGTTACAAATTAGCCCATTACAAAATTTAAACTTATATAAAACCAGTCATTCCGTTTAGATTAATGAATGATTAATTTTGTATAAAATAAAGTTTTTAAGGAATATATTTATTATGATTAATTTTTAAGGAACTAAATTGTTACAAAATGTAAAAATGGAGGATCGATTTGGTATTTTTTTTCCTCAAGGGCACATTGTGTAATTTACTCAAATTATTCTAAAGAATAGAATGAATCATCTTAAATTAAAAATAATATTATATATATAGTACATTAAATAACAAAACCAAGAAGTGATGAGTGGTGCTTGTTATGCAGGAATCGTTTATTTTTTACACATTGATTGTAAAGTTCCATATACATGTTTGATTTCTTGGGATAACCTCAAAGCAAGTGTATCTGGTGGTACAATAATGCAATGGAGATTGAAGAGTGGTACACAGAAAATAGGGTTTTGATGGCTAATGAAATTAGTTTAATATTAAAAAGATGGTATCCTAAGTTATAGCTTCACATTCCCCTCATTAAGAGACAACCACTTCAGTTATGTGCCCACGTGAGCTTCCTCATTTTTTACTATGTACCCACCACTATATATATATATATATATATATATATATATGGTTTGTTAATTATATTATATGCACGTGTGCACACCCTTTCTATATCATTATATTTTGGAAATGCTGCCCTACACTCTTGAGTCTAGACACACACACACTCTCTTTATATTTTACTTTTAACCATTTCTTCGAACTTCAAATGATAATAATAAGATTAAATTATATTCCGTTTTATGAATAATTTTTATTAGTTTTTATGCATATTTTTTAAAAAAATAAAAATAGAATATTTGTGATCGACGAGAATATGAAGACATATTCAATGTAATATCGGTCTTTTTCATAACTACTTTTTTTAACTGAATTATATCCAAAAAGAGAAGATGAAGATATAAATTTATATACAATTTTTTATATTTTATTATGTTATTTTTTAATCAAAATATGATAAACATATGATTAATTAATAATAATATATAATTTAATTTATAAATAATACAGTTATTTATAATAACTATAAACAAATTAAATATTTATTATATTTTAATTAAAAAATAATATAATAAGAATATGTGAAATTATATATAGTTTTTTATTTTAAGATTAATTCCCGTTGAACAAAGAAATATAAAGTTCAAATGGAGTCATAACTCATTCATCTGTTCATGCATATATATATATATGATATCACCTTCAATAGTAGCTACATAAAATATATTTGGACTGAGAAAAATGAATAAAAAATTATTGAAAAAATTTTACTTGTATTTCAACATTTTTTCCAATTTAAATCTTTCTTGTTTTTTCTCTCTTTGCATAGACTCTTTTATATTCCTCTATTCAATATTCCAACAACCCATTTTTGAAGTCACAAAAACTTTAGTGAATATCTATAATTTGTGTTTAAGATATATAGTTTTCTAATTTGGCAATTAAAAACTCCAAAGTGATCAGTTTAAAACAAGACAGACTACGAGCACGAGCAATGAGGGTTCAGAAACCTTTGTTGTTGATTCTCGTGAACATCGATATTCCTTCATTAAAAGGTACTAATGATTCATTAATTAATTTTATAGTTTCACTTTCATTTTTTAATTTATTACTTTTTAAAACATCTCACATTAATTTCCTTAAACAAATTTCACACACCCAAAGTATATATGAGAATAACATCGCCGGCATTTTAATTAAGAGAATGATTAAGAACCAAATTAAAATTAATTGTATTTATTTTCATTGAGGAAAACAAAATAGTTTTCTTCTCTTTTGGACAAGCATGAGCAAATTTCTTTCATCTAAAAAGAGATAAATATAAAATTAATTCTTACTTTTGCATTTTGTGATATATTTTTTTTATAAATTAATCGTGACAAACTCATCTTTTACAAATTTAAATTTATACAAAATTAATTTTTTACAAATACATTTCTTCCATTTGGATTAATGTGGGATTGATTTTATATAAAATAGAATTTTTTAAAGACTAATTTTTCATAATTACTTATAAAAGACTAAATTATTAAAAAATATAAAAGTGAAAATTAATTTAATACTTTTCTCTATCTAAAAACATAAAGTTTCATGAAGAATTTGGAGGGTAAAGGCAATAATGATATATTCAGAAGGTGAATATGGACATATAATTAATTGTATATATGAAGTTGCTCTTGGGAATTAGGTAAGAAAGCTCTCATAACTATAATAATAATGTTTATAAATATTCTTAAAGGACAATGAATTAGTGAAGATGAAAGAGTTAAATATAATAAGAGAAATGGTGCCTCGGATGCTCCTACCATGCTGTTAATTAAGGTGACAGCTTCACGCTTTACATAACAACACACTGCCATTTATTTTTAAACACACATGCTGAGTTGTCATTACCACTACAAGTCCATATGTTATAATGCTTAATTTGCAAAATTATATTTTCTTGGAACAACTCTGGATTAAGTCATTTAACCTTAAACTACTGATTTTTTATAATGTTTTTAGTTTTGGACATGGATAGCCTATCTTTAAATGATTGGAAAACAATAAAAAAAGAAACAAGTTGGTTAAGACATCACTCAATTGTGATAATTTTTTTTTTGGAAAAACCACTTTAAGTACATTATTATGAATATTTTTATATCAGGTGAAATTTTTAGTACATATTCAAGAATTAAGTGTATAAGTGTATTTGATCACGCACTGTAGAATATTTTAATAGCATTTTACAGAGGTAGGTAATGCAATTTTGGTCATATTAATATTTTATACAAATTTAGACTTTAAAATTTCATTAAATAATTTACTTTTATTGAATATGATGTTATATTTCTATTAAAATATGAGAGGATATGAATTGCCAACCAAATATGAAGTCATATTTTAAGATAGATTATTTGATAAAAATTGAATGATTCAGATTTGTACAAAATTAATATGACCATATGTAGTCATATTTTCTATTTCTAAATTTAAATCATTAAATTTTTATTCAATAATTCATCTTTATCAAATATAACCTTAGCTTTCTGCTAAAACATATGGAGTTATGTATTAGTTGGTAATGTAATGTTTAATTAAAAATAGTTAGTGGTAATATCTAAGGAGAATTACTAATATCTGGACAACTCATCACCAGCACATTAAGAAAAATTTATTGGTAACATATAAGTAGAGTTATTAGTATCTTAAACATTCATTATTAGCATAATAAGAAGTTATTACTAATTACACTGTGTTTAGTAAACTTTGCCTTTGTATTTTGTTATTAACCTAGTATTCTTCATATATGCAATAAACCAATTGTATCAACTCTCAAATATTATTGAGTTAACTTTTGGAGTGCATATTTTTCAAATTTCATATGAATGATATTAAAATAAAATGTCATGTATGCTAATTAGTAATTACTATATATAGAACTTGAGTTTGAGAGTGGAATGTTTGGATATTGAAAACAAGAAATGCAGATAATGAACAAATAGAAAAAAAACCAAAGTTTAAAAATTGTCCTGCTAAAAAGATCAATTTTTTAATATAATTTATAAAAGATTGCACAAGAACTGAAGAAAGCATCTGGTTTTCCGAAATATTTTGCTTTTTCCAATCTGAAGAAAATGGCAAATATGGGGCCCGGAATAGAGAAACAGAGAGAGCGAGAGAGAGAGAGAGAGAGGGAGACGCACGTGGGTATGCATGCCTCACCTCTCGCCCCTTCCATTTTTTATTTCTTCCACCAAAAACGCAGAGACAGAATGAAAAAAGTCTAACCCAATTCCAAATGGCTTTTCCTTTGCATTGAGATCACTATATAATCGTCCTCTCTCCTTCAACGTTGCTCATTAATGGCGTCTTCTTCCTGTTCCACTCCTTCTCTTCTCAGTCTCTCGTGAACTTTTTTCTTATTGATACTCCAAGCAGCTTCCAATCGCAGCTGTTTGACTCGCTGCACTTGCTCTAGTGCTTTCCAGTCCAGTTCAGAGTTGATTCTTCTTGCCAATAATTAACTATAAAAGAGTATATGCTCTATGCAGCGACTTTTTAAGTCATGGGTTTCCTATCATTTTAGTCCTTCTGCAATTTTGCTCTGAAAAATACCTTTCTTTCTATAGAAGATTTTGGCCATACGAAGCATTTTATTGAGGTTTTGATTCAAGGGTATCTCTCACTTTACGTAATTTATGGTCTAGAACCATATATTTTGAGATAGAATCATTGATTGGTTTCCAAATGGTGGAGCTTCAATCTTGTGCTACCTTAGTGAATGCCTCTGCATTGTGTGGCATAGAACAGGAAGTGAGGGGAGAGAGTGTGAATATTGTTGTAGCTGAGATTTCCGCCGAGTTGCAGAGGGAAAGACAGAAGAATGCAGAACTGATGCAGAGAATATCAATCCTTGAAGCCCAGATACGAGAAAGAAACAACGAGGAAGAAACTACTATAGTCACAGATACTGGACAAGTACGATATACTTTGTTTCCTGTTTGTAATATTGCCTAGCTGGTGGCTTGTGTTTGTGTAAATTGCAATGTGTATTCATTTTGACGCACCAACATTACTCATGAGATTTCATCTCTATCCTCTGAATCTTGCATATGAAAATCTTGAAGTAATAATGCATTCTACTACCTTTCTAGGTTGTGATTCAGATTATACAATAGTACTCTTCAACCTGGTTCAGAATTAGCTTGATCAGTGAGTTAATGCTAAAACATGGGTATCAGATATTTCATGATGGCAATTTATTTCTTGATACTTATCTTAGTTGCGATGCGGAAGGCTAATCAGTTAAAATAAATTCAGGCTCTCATGTGACCAAGATTTATTGAGATAGATAGATATTAATAAGACCAATCATTGCCTAGGCCTTTGAGGTGAAACAGTCTTTGACATGATATTAGAGTCTTCACGATCAACTGGTTGAAGTTTGAGACTTTTTGCTCGATATGGTTTTGTTAAAAGCAAAATTTAAAATAAAATATAGTGAGTCTGTGCTTTGTTCACACTTCAAGCTTATAAAGTTATTGTGTGAGGAGACATATTAGAGATATTAATAAGAGTATAAGACCAATCTTAGGCCTTCCTAAATAAAGAGCTTTTAGGCTGAAACAATGATTAACAATCATCATGTCCATTTTTGGTTCAAATATAGAAATTCTCACTAGTTTTATTACTAAAAGACTTTTCCTTGGTGTCAGGGGAATTACCAGCAGCATGAAGTAGCAAGAAACATCAAGAGATTCAAAAGGAGGAAACTGGAACTGGTTGCTGATGCAAAAGAGGAAGGGAATAAAGATCATTTTAAAAGTGAAATGGCCTTAGAGCACAAGGCCGATGCTGAAAGCCGCTTGGTCAATTGGATGAGCATAGATGACACCCAAAATCTTCATCTTGAAAGATTCAAAGACAGTGACTCTGTTGCTGATTTTGATGAAACAGAGAGTGATGATGAATGTAATGATAATTATGATGATCATGATGATGTACATAATGACCACAGAAATGGAGAATTTGATGCGAGACAAGACGAGCATGAACATCAAAAGATGAATGAAGTCAAAACACTTGAAGGGAAAGCAACTGAAGAGAATGGAGGAAATTATACAGCAGCAACACTAGAAGGTCGTTCTTTAGGTTCTGCAAGTGTGTCACAGAGAAAGCCTCTGAAGGTAGCTTTCTGCCCGAAAGAGGTTAAGAAAATAATTGAATCTGAAGCCCTATTGCAGAATAATGCTCAATCCCACACTATAAGGAAAATTATAGTTTTTGCATCACTTGGCCTAAGGCATGGGAGTGAAGAAATGTATGAGCTAGACTTCAACCATTTTAGCATTTTGAAGAAAGGAGAACCATATGTATCTCCAAGAAACCCTGGGGTAAGAGATCACCATTTACTTAGATTCCAATGTTGTTTACCTTATGGCTTACATTACTAACCTATTACCAAAATTAGGGATATCAGTCTTTTCATAATTTGAACCAACTGAGCTTTTTCATCCTTCAAACTTGATTGACTTTATTAATTCCTCTGTTTAGGTAAGAATAATGGGATTTGGATGAGAACACTTGATAAAAGATCAAACAGAATCTTGTCTTGTTGCTACTAAATATTCTGATCTCTGTTCACATTCCAGTAGATAAACTCTCCTATTTGATTTGGCCATGAAAACTGAAACCATGCTTTGCCAGATTTTGATGTAAAACTTGTACAAGAATATAGTTCAATCAGTTTTCTTTAGCAGCAGAATATCTATTATCTAGGATACGGCGTGTGACATTTTGACTGATGAATGGATTTTTCTAACCACTTTTGAATGGATAATTGGTATAGCACACAGAATATGAACTAGGGCGATAATGACCCAGAGCTTTTGAACTAGTATATAGCAAAGTCCATTATGTTTACATCTAACTACTGGATTTTTCTGGAGTAGGTTGAGCCTACTCCATTATTCTTACGCAAACTCATATGGTGAAGCCCTCCTGAATTATGTCTGGCGATTAATGAACAGATATAAGCTTGCCTACTCAATAATGCCTCCTAACTGCTATAGATATAATTAATATTTATCTGAAGCTTATGCACCTGGTCGGCATATGTTCTCATTTTTTTTTTTTGATAATTTCTGAACTTATAAGTTGACTAGTTTAGTGGTTGGCTTTAAATATTTCTCTTCTAAAATTGTAAAGATGTAATTTTCTACATAGGAGCATGTTTTATATGAGAATCCTGGTGTTCGAAGGAAAATATTCTACCCAAATCGAAAGAACCCAATATTATGTCCTGTTCAGATACTTGAAGAAGAAAGAGCCATGCGTCCGTCTGATGCAAGTTGTCCATCGTACTTATTCTTGTGCATTAAGTATGGTGGAAGAACAAGAAATCTTCCTCAAAATGAGTAAGTTTTGCTCTGGAAATGGATTCAAGCATTTACACATTATGCAAAACAAACAAAGAAAAATACTTTCTGATAACCTTTTAAACACTTTTTTTGTCTGACAAAACTAAAAAATCTGAAGTTGATTTTGGATTGAATTATTCCAGATATGTGAGGCAAAGGATGGGAAGGAACAAATTGAAGTCTTTTGGGCCACTTATGTGCAGAAAGGCAATGTTGGTTCATATTCGGAGTGGAAGCTTTTTCTTCAAGGCCTTGGGCATCACACTTCTGTTCATGGCAGGATTTCCTGATGACATTGTTCAGAGAGAAACCAAATACCGGAACTTAGACTTGCTTCAGAAATATTACAGGTTAATCAAATAATATACTGCAAAAATTAAAACTTAAATCATGAATGGAAGCAGCAATATATGAATTCCATTCTACAGAAAACATGAACAGAAAGTACTCCATTCCCGTTTCTTTTAGTCCAAGAGACCTTCTTAGTGTAAAGAGATTCAATCAGTAAAAGATAATTAGATTAAGTCAATCATAGATCATCATATAAGAATTTTAAGTACACTTTTCAATAGAATTCACCCTTGACATGCTTACATATATGTTGAATATTAACTTAATGTACTGATCTTTGACAGAGTCTCCCTAATAATCTCTCCTTAAAAGACGATCTTCTTCACTTAACACACAAGTTTCTTGTAACAGGACAGATGAAGATGCTGCTGAAGAGGAGTTATTTCTTCCACATCCAATTGCATATGACACTGTAAGATTAAAAATCCCAAATTATGCTTGTGATTTCTTTGTATCAGCTACCTGTCAGCTGTTATGTCTATCTCAGTAAAATGCGACAGCTTTCTATTTGAACAAAGTAAATCGAACAAGTATTGTCATCAAAATTGATTACATCACGGCACATCAATTCTCAACTTTTGATTAAATACCGTACACTGAAGACTCTAGTTTGATCTTCTTTTATTGCATGTAAAATGTTGCGACAATAGCTGCAATGCTTTCACACTAAGTAGATTTTGGCTGTCTCTATTTCAGGAAAATTTTTTCAGTAGATTCAGTCTACTGAAAATAAATGAATAAAATAAAACCAAATAATAAATAACCACATATATTTTCACTAAAACTTATTTCAGTATGCTCACATATTTATTAACTATTCATCTTTTATAGACCAAATCTACCTAGGAATCTCTTCTATTAACATGATGTTAATTCAAGTAAAATACACATTTGGTTTCTTATTGTTCATAAAATTATCATTTTAGTCTCTTTATTATTGAAATGTCAAAAATAATTCCCCTCTTATAAAAAAAATCACGTTTGATTCTCTAATTTTTAAAAAGATACCACATTTAATCCTCTAGATTTAAGATTTAGGGTTTGACAGAAAGATTAATTTGATAATTTTTTAAAAAGTGAAGGATCAAATACGACATTTTTCAATAAATGATGGACTATTGTTTACATTTCAATAAATAATAGACTAAAATAATAATTTTGTAAAAAGTAAGGGACCAAAAGTGTATTTTTCTCACGTAATTTCTTTTCTAAACCAACCATGTTTGTGTAAAATTCTTTATGGACCAGAGGGATCCTTAAAGAGATTAATCCTAATATACTTTCTCTTGTTGTTCTAGCAGGGCACTCCTGAACCTCAGAGTTTAACCAAAAAGTCACATCCTGCCAAATCCAGAGGAAAGAAGCACACAAACTCCATAAGTAAGTCTCACAACTTACAGAAGACCCCATCTGGACAGTCAAACTCTGCAAGTTCTGCACCATCTCAGTTTGGTCTAACTTGCTATTCCTCTGCTCACACTTTAGCTATGGCAGCATTTAATTCTATTATGCCATCCCAGATTTCCCCAGATACTTCTCAAGTAACAAACAATCATCCCTCATATCATATGTTGCCACCACAGCCAACAAGTGCTTATGTGCCCATAGTGTATTGGCCTCCACCACCAAGTGCATTTCCTTATGGCTATCAATCTTTTCCTTCTACTTCAAATTACATCTCATTCCATACACAGCCTTACTACAATCATCCAACATGTAGTGGAAAGAATGAAGTGGCTTATCAAACTGATAGTGATTCTGATAGCAGTAATTCAGGTGGCATCCAGCAAAAGCAGAGATCAGCTATCTGCAAGTAAGGGATTTGTTGTTATCAGGACAGATCAATAGATCATAAATAAATATAAAGTTTGTTAATTATTCTGTTGCTCCTTAGAGTCTGTCTTAGTTTTTAATTTAGGTCTTATAGTTTAAAAGTTTGTAACTGAGTCCCTATAACTTTAAAAATTTTTAATTTGGTATGTGTTGTTAAATATCCAGTAAATTTACTAATATGACTAATTATATATCTTGACACTCTAGTATGCACAATTGATGTCAACAAAAGAGATGGAAATAGACGATAGAGTGTGGCATGTGATGTCACATCACTACAAATTTTATAAAAGGAAAAAAAGGAACTCAATTATAAAATTTTAAACTAAAAGGGCTAAATTAAGAATTAATTAAAATTCTAAGGGGATAAATTAAAGCAATCAAATCTAGGAGTATGAAGGGGCATTGTGCATAGGGTCTTATGTGCAGCATATTGTTCAAGGAATTTCTGTAGACCAATTTATTGTGGAGTGGTTGCTCCAAATTGAAATGAGTTGTAAATGAAAATCCTTCTCTTTTCCCATAAAATCAAGCTTTGATGCTAGCTTTCCCCTTACTATTAGGTAATAAATAAGTTAATTGGTCAAATATCAGTTGTTATCATTATTATTATGATAATTTTGTTGGTACAAAATGTCACTGTTACTAATTCTATGACTAAGAAGAATATAAAGATATTTTGAACTACACATATATTTTGAAAAAATTATTATTTTGGTTTCTCATGTTATAATTTAATGATAATTTGGTCCTCTATAAATTTGGAGTGGCAAAATGATCTCTAAAAAATTTAAAAATAAACTAAATAAGTCATTTCATCATCTTCTTATTACAAGGTGGAGAGTATTCTACTAAAGTGAAGATTAGATATACAAGTGAGATAAATTTTTTATTTTCATCATCACCAAAATGGACACTAAGTGTGAAGCATTTTAAAGATTTTTCAATCAAATATATAACATATTTATGACAACTTCTTTTAACTTTAATAGAAAAACTCTAAAAACATTTTACACTTGGTGAAGTGTTAATAATAATGGAAAAAAATTTATTCACTTATGCTTCTATTTTCAATGTCATTAAAAAATAGTCTACTTCATTATTTATATAACTGGAATATAATAGAAGAACTTATTTACTAATAAATTTTTGAGAGGCTATTTTATTATTCTAAATTCGTAAAGGATCATATTGTTATTAAGTTAAAATATGAAAAACCTAAATGATAGTTTTCTCTGTATATTTTATTAATTCCTTTTCCAACTCGTGTTAGACATCTTTTCCTCTAATTGCTTGAGTAATTAATACCTAGATTTCAATTGCATGAATATTTACTTGTATAAAATAAATTTAAAGTCTTCATACCAATCACATCCTAAGCTATTTTATTTTTGAATTGCCCCAAACTGATAAATATCTTCATACTCACATGAATAGTGCATCACGCCTTGTGAAGCATAGGAACTTGGTTCCGTTCTCACGAACGAATTTAAAATTTAATTTTAAAAGAATAAAAATCTTTAAATTATGAATAAAAAAAAGAAAATTTTTATAATTTAAAGTGAACCAGTTCTTATCAATTAAAAAATAAATAAAAAAATATAAGATAAAATTATATATAAAAATTAAAATTTAAAAAATTAAAAAATAAAAGAAGCAAATATACCTTGCATATATTTGAATCCATCCTTGTCCATGACAATTTGAGAAGAAACGGCCTTACTATTTCCTTTCAGTTCCACATCTGACTCATTTAGTCTCAAATGGAAAAAATCACTTCAACTAGGCATTCTTGGATTCTTCAACTGCTCTTCAATATTTAATTTGACTCCTCATATACCCATTCTTGCATTCAAGTATTCTAATGTATATATTTTAAAAATTCTTAAAGTAAAATTAGTTTACCAAAAATTAATAAAATCTTATTAAAAAGTTGTACCTAAGTGTCTCTTCATAATTGATCTGATAAACTCAAAGTCCTATGTGACCGAGGCAAAGCACGTACCCCCGGGTTCCAACTATGAATATCATAGACATTGTGGATCCACGCATTACACTACTTCATATACAGACATTTATATTATATCATTCAACATGCCCAACCCACCGAACACTACAACTAAATACACAGAGAACAGAGTAACATCAAATCAAGGCATCTAAACGGAACACTTTATTATTCTGCATAATTTCTTACAGTTTCCTTCCTCTCATAGATAAAGTGGAAGAAAATACTCAGACGCAAACTTGAAGCAATGTTCAAGGCTCCTCCTCATGGTGCTTGTTGGCAACATTGCACTGTTTTCTGATCTCACCCTTGGTGCCAGTGAGAGGGTTGTTATCAGAGAGTATGGTGATGGCTCTGGAAAACTCCTTGAAGAAGTAGTCCTGGCTCTTGGCCATCTTCTTCACATAGGGTCTGGTCCTCTTGTCATGGGCTAGCTGGTGATCCACTATGAGCAAGCCCTTGTTGTCTAAGATGTTCCTGTAGTAGTTGTTGTCCAGAACCATGGGCGTGCCACGGTCGTTTCGCACGTACTGGACGGCCTCGGGGTCTGGAATGGAGTCAGGGCACTTCTTCAGCATGTGAGGGACATGTTCAGGGTTCAGCGCTGGATCAAACTCTGGGTACAGACGGTGCACCAGCTTCACACAGTGGGTTCGACCAACACTGTGTGCTCCTGTAAAACACAAAGTGATGCATAAGTTTTCCAATTTTTCCATGTTTACGTATGCTTCATGCACGTGTGTGTGAGTGTGTGATGGGTTAGGTGGAGAGGGAGAATATACCAAGCAGTGCAACCACACCAGGGGTGTCAATTCCCATGGCAGCAAACTTGTCAAGAACAACAGAAATGCTCTCATTGTGATCTGGGAGGTACTGCTCAACAACATCTGCTCTGCTTTTTCTTCCATCCCTTCTTCCAGTTTTGAGAGGAATATAAGGGCCTCCTAGCTGCAGTGAAGTGAGCTCAGAGTTCTAAGGTTTGTACCAGATTTGTTTTACTCCATTAAAAAGGTTAAAACAAAGGACTTCGTGTTACAATGCAAGAATTAGAATAAATTTGGACTAAACCTTTCAGCTGTTCTGCTTAAAATCATATTTAGAGGAATAAAACAGGAAAAGGATTAGAGTTTTGTAGAATCAACAAATCCTTTTTCGTCTAACAGGGAAAAAACTAATCATAAATAACACTAGAGTGAGCAAAAAAAACACACTGACTATAGCCTTGTCAATTTTTTGGAGTTTGTAAATTCCTTGTTAGGGGAAAATTTTTATCCTCGAAAGATTACTTCAGCTCAATTTTGGTCCTCCAAAATTAAATGTTTTATATCAGAACTGAAGATTCTCTAATAAGGCCCTTACATTAAGCTCGCCAGAGGACGATTAACAGATATGGTGATATTCTCATTAAGTGTCTACTTGCCATGAAAAATATGCCATGATAAATAAGTAAATCAATGTAGTCCTGTGGCTACTTTGATTAATAAATTGCGTGGCATGTTTTGACGACGATAAGACGCTTTATAGCGACATTAATTTTAAATTAGGTCACGTCATACATTTTTGCTAATGGATTTATCACAAGCACAATACTAAAACTAAGCGTAAAAATCTAAACTGGTCGTGGTTTATGTCCGGTTGACGAGTTGGCCAAAAAACCGAACAAAAATCATGAAAACCGGTTGGTCTGGCACTGAGCTAGTAAAAAATTAGTTTTTAAATTTTTGTTTAAATCAGAATTTTAGCATTCTGCGTCAGAGATCTGTGATATTTAACAGACTCTACCCAACCTATTTCATATAAATTACGAAAATACTTCAAGTAATTTTTGTATTTTTAAATATTATTTTACAATATATATTAATTTAATTATAGAGTTATATATATATATATATATATATATATATATATATATCTATATATATAGATATATGTATTACTTTTGCATATATTTATTTAGAAAAACAATTTGACGCTAGTTCAACCGTGATTGGACTATTAAACCGTGAGAGTCTATACTGGTTCAATGATTAGTCCAGTTTTTAAAACATCAACCAAAATACTTCTAAAAGGACTAAAATAAAATACTTCCAAGTTTAAGACACTTTGCTAGGTCACATCTTTCTTCTACTAATACATGCACACAGAGAAACAGTAAAGCTTGAGTTTTGGTGAGAGGGTGAAATGGAATGTTCAGTACAGGAAAGTAATAGAATGAAATGAAATGATAAGGATAAAAATGATAAGATATAAATTACTCTATTGTTTGAAAGTCTAAAGGAAGTAGGAAAGTTAATGAAATAAAATAACTTGCATATTATTATTATAATATTACCCTTATAAATAAGATGTTATTGTAGTAAGATTTTAACTAACAAAGATATCATAGTAATTATAATATTAAGTTATTCTCTTTCATCTTTGATCCCTAATTTAAAAAGACCAAAAAAAAAAAGAGGTTTTAAATGATAAGAAAGAGTCTTAGACTCCCTGTTTTACTAGTTTAATTCATCATAAAAAAGCTTTCAAACATAATTGAACATCAAATTAGTCACTCCACATGTCATTCCATCATTGACTATTCATCCAAATATATTTTAATGCAATGAATCTAACCAATTTGACTTACCCCAGTCATTTAGGTCAAGTCAAAATGAAGAAAAAAAAATTGCATTTTAATTAGTTTAGTTGAATTTCAAGATCATTCAAAATTTAATCCAACCCCATAGTACTTTTATTTTTTAAATATTATTTTTATTTTATCTATGATAAATTTTTAAAATTTTAACTCTTTTGAAATCATTATCATTTATCATTCGAAATTCAATTCTTAACTTTTTTTATTTTTATTTTCAAAAATATTTTTACTATTAATTATTTTTTTTTGTAAATTTAAAATTAAAAAAATAATAAAAACCCCTGACCCAACCTAATAATCATCTAAGCTTAATCTCATGTCTTTAAAATTGATCCAACATCCAAGTATAAATAGGACTGGACCCCAAGCCTTTTCAAACTACACCCCAAAGTGCACATGTATACTACTGGTCGAATTTAACTTTACGTTAGGCACAGTCAGTCATCCTTGCTAATGGATTTAACACAAACAAAATATTAGATAAAATAATTCTCGAAGGATTAAGGAATAGTCGAAAAATTAAGATTTAGATTTGGTGAATTTAAAAATTTAAATGCACTTGAATTTAATAAAAATTAAATTATTAAATAAAAATTTAATGACTCAAATTTTAAAAAATTATTATAAATTATTTTATATTTATTAAAATTAAATTATTAAATAAAAATTTAATAATTTAAATCTTTTTAAATACAATAAATTTAAATTCACCTCAAAACACAAATCAGGAAATGATGTACCTTTCATTGATAAAATATTAATTTACTTACTGTGAGAAACGAAAGAAAAAAAAAAAAAAAGATTTACCGCAACAATGCCGTCTCTGGCAGAGAGAACAAGGATATCAGCACAAGAAACAACACCAGGGCACTCCCTCTCCACAGCTTCTTTGATGGTCTCAATGTACCTGAAGTTCCTCAACCCAAAGCTTCGATCAGTCTCCTTCTCAGACAAGCTCCTTCGCGTCGAGTCCAGAAGCAGCGAAGCATCACAGCTCTACAGTACAACCCCCAACATAAAACCCAATAAAACAAAAATCAACATCAATTTATACCTAAAAACCCAGAAACTCGGAAATCAACCAGACCAAATTGAGAATCAGAGGTTCACTGACCTGAACGGCACAATCGTGGAAAATGTTCCTGAGCCAGGAGAAGGCAGTGTTCTTGTGGCGCTTGTAGAGAAGCTTGACCTGCTCTCTGATTACGTCTTCGGCCTGAGGGCATGTGTCCTTGTAGAAGTTCATCGCGAGTACAGGACCCTCGTCTTCTTCTTTCCCATTTTCTGCAAAAGCAGGACTGAGGAGGAACGCTATTGCAGAAAAGCATAACAGAGCAAAAAGGAAAAGAGATTTGGCAGGCATTCTTCTTTCTCTCCACTCTCCGCACTACGTAAAACCTCACTGGCCTTCGCCTACTTTCTCTCCGCTTCGCGTCCTTCTTAAATAACTATGCAATCTCTGACGGAGAGTTTAATATTATTCTGGTTTTTTATTTTTAAATTTAATTTAATTTTGGTATGAAATAATTCTTTATTTTTGAATTTAATCTATACTCCGTAATTAAAAATTTTAAAATAATTTTTTATATTTTAAGATTTGATTTAATATAATTTTTCATATTTTCTTTTTGAAAGACATTTTTTTGGTTTGAATTTTGAAAAGTAAAAGATTATTTTAAGACTTTTAATTGTAAATAAATAAAATGACATAAAGCTAAAAAAAAGAAAAATATTTTGAGATTTTTAATTTATAGAGGACTAAAATTAAATTAAATTAAAAAATAAAAATTAAAATAATATTTTTCTGCCTCTCATAATATTTAAATTTGGATTAAGATTCTATTCTCAACATTAAAATAATGGTGCATTATTATAAGAATAATGGTAATTAGTCAGATTCTCTGGGTAATTAGAGTGATACAGATAACATGAGGAAACGAGTGAAAGAAATAAATTATATATATAATTTTATTTCTTTGTGTCACTTAAACTTTAAAATATTTTTCTAAATATATACTTACATTTTTCACTAAAACTGTAATGAGTCCGTTATGGACAAAAGAGAAATTAACTGATTAAAAGTGGTTGATAAATAAAACGGAACAATTGCGGTTCTGTATTTTTTTAAAATCAATTTATAATTGCATTTAAACTTAAATTAGTTTTATGTGAAATTTAATTAAGTAAAATTAGTTGAACTCAAATATAACCACTTATAAAATTAATGGAAATTTCAATTAGAGAAGTAGTATTTTTTCCTCAAATTTAGCATAAATAGAATTAATTTATATATAATTTTTAAAAAATTTAATCCTTATATATATATACATTTATTAATTTGATACCTTGCAAGTAAAATTATTATCAATAATGTTTTTAAAAAATATAAAAAGCATAACTGGTAATGATTTTGTTTGTGAAATACTAAATAAAAAATATTATTTATAAATAATTAAATTTTAAAAATTTAAATAATAAATATTGCATGTACGAAAAATCAAAAGAAAGTTTTATTTAATTTGAAATGGAATGAGAAGAGTTAGATTACCGAAAGTACAAATGACTCATTGATTGATAATGTGTCCTTTAAAGCGAGGGCATTTATGTAAATTGCTGATAACCCCTCATATTCCAAATAATTAGCATGGATCGCTATGGGTTATTAATTTCAATGTACCATTATATTAAAATAGAAGCAAGAGATAAGGTTTCATTACCTTCTTAATTGAATCTTAATGCAACGGTAATATATTTCCTTCGTTTGCCAACTAGAAAAAAAGTATAAAATTGGTTTTTTATTTTCATATTTTGTAATAATTTAATTTTTTATAAATTAATTATGACAAATTATTTTTTTATAAACTTAAATTTATATAAAATTAGCCTGTCGTTTTAATTAATAAGAGACTAATTTTATATAAAATAAAATTTTAAAAAAATTAATTTATCACAATAAATTCATTAAGGATTAAATTATCATAAACTATAAATATAAAGAATCAATTTGGTACTTCTATCACTTGCAATTAATTTTATTTTGCTTTTATTTTATCCTTAATTAATCAAACCACATGAAGAAAAAGTATGTCCAAATATAATGTCACGCGAAACAGGATCAAATTGCTTTCTTATTAGTTATTAGTAATATTTTTACCGATAGGGGTCCAACGATTTTTGTGCACCTGAGTTTTATATAAAAATATATTATTTATCTCTTAAATTTTATAACTACAAAATAATATTAAAACAATCACCAATATTAACATAAATGGCTTTGAACAACTTTAGAACTTTCATTCTGTACTTGCTTAAGTTACTTATTTTAAAAAAAAAAATACAAATTCTCACCAATTATTTTTAAAATTAAATGTACCTCAATAATTTTCAAATAAATTATAAGTATATAAAGTCATAAACAATGTGATAAATAGTAATGACGTAACAAAAGTTCAATTAATACACAAATTTTATCAAAATGTAGTGACTGATGGTCATATATTTTTTAGAATATTATGTTTTTTAGTTATGATATAATTAATTATTAAATATTATAAATATAACATAATATATTGTTTATTGAAATAAATTTATTATTATAATTAAATTTATTAATTACTGCATATAAAATATTTTAATAACCATTAAAAATTTATGGGATTGTTAAGTGTTTTTAATTAAAGAAAGCTAAGTCCTTTATTGAGCAAAAGACAAAAAAGCTAGTTCCTGAAGTTTAGTAAACGGTGTGAAGCTGGGCATTATCAACGTGAGAGCACCGACAGCGTGCCCTTGATGGTCCAAATTATTTTAAAACTCTAGACTTTTGAATAAAAATTATTTTTTAAATATATAATAACACATAAAAATTTATGAATATTTTATATTAATTTTTATACCTAATGATATTTTATTAATAAAAAAATAAATGTAAAATTTTTTATACACTCACAATTTTAAATATATTAATCTATCCAATTATAATATAAAAATATAATTATAATAATATTATTATTTTAGTTAATATTATTACAATTATATCCTTATATTATAATTTAGTATACTGTACATTTAAAATGATAAGTACACCATAGATGTCACAAAAATAAATTATAACATGTAAATAGTAGACTGTAAATTATTAAAACTTGTTTATATTTTTTTTATCAGAACATCTTCCTATATTAAAAAAATAAACTTAAAGATATAAGAAATAGATTATAAATGATTAAAAACAGTTTATTTTTTTTCAATAAGATATCATTTTCAATAAAAAGATCTAAAATATTAAAAAGTATTTATATATTTTAATAAATTTATTTTTAAAAATTAATATTTATTGAAAGAAAAAATTTTGAAAAAATTTGGAAGTCTGATGGTTCAAGGTTTTTTACTGGATATCCTCCTGTAATTCTTTTATAGGAGGATGTTTGAATATGAGAGAATGATGGTACGATTATAATTAAAAAGTCTGTTACATAAAAAAAAAAATTTTTTTTTTGAATAAGAAAAAATTGATTAAAAAATTATGTTTTGTAAAACAATTTTTGATAAGAAAATTTGTATTATTTTTTTAAAAATTAATGTACAGTAGCATTTTGATAAAGAAATAAAAAGTAATATTTTTTATCTAAAAAATATATCTTAATATAACAAATTATTTGTATTTATAATTTCTTTATATATAATTTTACAAATAATAATAGTTAGTTATATTATTTATTTTAAGTTTTAAATTGTAAATAGATTTAATCATAACTTAAAAAAGTTATATTTGGCTTAATAAGTCTGACTTAAAAAATATAAATAAAAGTTTGAATAAAAAATTTGATTAAAAAAGAGCTTGAACTTTTTTTTTTTGTTGCCTGAATTTAGACTTGATTTTTAGATGACCAATTTAATAATCAAGAATACTCATGAATATATTTTTAAAACTTTTTTAATGTTAAAAAATATTAATTAATTATAATACACTTATGTAGCATTTAATTTAGTGTATTAATATCTATAAAAGCATGCAAAAAGAAAGGTGGAGACTAATAAAGCAATAATATTATTGGAATTAATACACTATATCAATTGCTAGTTAAATATACTAAAATCAACTAATATTTTTTTGAATTTAGGCCGTATTAAGTTCCCAACTAAGATAGATATTAACATAGACCTTTATTACATTTTATTTAATTTCTCTATTTTCCCATTTAATTCATATGAATCACTTTTCTTTAATATAACTACTTTTTTATATTTATTAAATATAGATCACTTTTATTAATATAAAATAATTCATTCATCCAACTTGATCTTGTCACAAATTAAGTCTTACTGTCTTGAATCTAAAATCATGTTAAAAAAATTAGCCAAGTATCAAAAACAAACCAGACCTAAGACAAAGCAAAAATTTGACTTCATACTCCTGCTTATATCTCTTCAATTTGACAGAAAATAAAAAATAAAAAAACAAATTAAGAAAGTCCAAATTCAAGTGTGTATATACTTATATCTTTTCTTTTTTTATGAAAAAGGTTTAGCGAATCCATATTAGTGACATTTCACCTTTTATACGTGACTATATCTCAAGCCGTTGGATTTGATTATGAGAAGTTCTTGGCTAAACAACAAATCTAATACAATCTTTGCACACAATTACAATTTGCTTCAATTATTTAACTTAAATGTGTGTTGGATCAACCGTCATTTCACATTCTTATCTTTTTGTTAATTACTGAAAAGTTGTTAAGTTGCCATGCGTCTTATCTATTGGAACTGCAATTAAAGTTAGGTAAAATTTTGTGTATATTTACAATTTTAAGTGTATTAATGTACTTATTTATAATGTAATTATATAATTATAATATTATTAGTTTTGAATTGATATTATCACAATTATACATTATAATTAGATACACTGATGTACTTAAAATTGTAAATACATCAAAGATGATACGTTAAAGTTATTTATTTAAATAAATCATGGTTCCTTTTTAAATATTTAAATTATATGATATTTTATTTCATATTAAAATTCTATATTTATTTTAAATCAAATGACATGCTATGGTAATTTTGTTTTCTTACAATAGAGAATGAGTTACGATCACACCTTTTTTATCAAAAGTTTTTATATTTGTTATTTATATAATATGATAAATGTTAAATATGTACTTATACAATATAAAAATATTTTTTAAAAATTTAAAATAAAATAAAATTTTAATTTTCAACAAAAAATAAAAAATAATGATATAAAAATTTAAAGGTTTATCATTTATTTTTAATGAAAGAAATTAATATCATTTTTAATATGTTTTAATTTCAGGATATGAATGTATATTCCCATAATAGAAAAGAGGATTATATAACTGAAACATCTCTGAGGAATAAAAGAATAACTTACTATACTTATTTTTATTTAATAAATTAAATTTATAAAATTATAATAATTTTTTGCTTTGCTAACACTTTATACTTCAAGTTCAATAAATTTTGCATAAAACAACTTATTAAAAGTAATCATTGTTGTTGAAAAGAAACAAAAATAAGTGAAAGAATTCTCTTTAAAAAAAATGAAAGAACATATTAAGAGTGGGTTTCGTCTATGTTTTACTAGTTATTTTTTTTTTCTCTCTCATTCTAATAGTATATTAATTTTAAAAGATCCTAATTTTGAAATATAAGGGAGTTCATTATGGATGGTAGCCCATACGTTATGTTAATATGATTTATTTGACTCTGTATAAGTTTGCTTTGATACTTCCTTCTTGCTAATATTCTGGTTTTATTAATTAATTTGTATTTCATTAATTGTTTAAATTGAGAAAATTTTAGAGTGGGGGTATAAGTATCCTTGGATTTTGCTTCAGATGGCCATAATAATTATTCACAAGTAAATTTAACGTAAGGTGGAATGGTCCTTTCTTAAAAAAGAAGAATTTTGTGTTCCCATCAAAAGTGCCAAAACTAATAAGAAACCATTCTTCACATTGCTATAATTATACTTGGTTTTGTAATTGAGGTAACTCATACACTATTTTTTACCTACTTGTTTGATTGTTAGAATTATTTAAAATGATAGAAATAAAAATAAAAATAATAATGGAACAGAATAATATGACATATCACAACGTTTGACATAACAAGAAATAAAATAGAAATATTATAAATTATAATGTTTTGTTAGAATAAAATGACGATTGAATGAAATGGAATAAACCAAAAAACACTAATATACCCCTCAAGGCATTCAAACATAGGAAACTTTCACATTTCCATTTCTTTACCTGCATTCGACGTACCAAACGACCCATTAGTATAATTTTGTAGGGAATGCAACACAAAAATTAAGAAAAGAAAAAGGAAAATATATATATACTATAAGTTTAAAATATTTATCATAAAAGATATGAAATTATTGTGAAGAAATGTGACCAAATTTGTTTTGACTAAAAAGGACCTAGCATATGATCCTAGCCTAAGACCTCTTTATTATGTGTCTGGATAAATAGTTTATATTTGAAAATTTAGAAGAAAATATGATGAAATGACTAATAATAGAATGGAACAGAGAGGAAAGGAATGAAATGAAAGAAAAAAAAGATTAATATGTAATTTTTAATATCTTTGTCATGTTATTTTTTCGTTGAAATATGACAAGTGTTTAGTTTTTTAATTATATCATGACATTGTAAGAATATTTTAACTTTGGATCTTTGGCTATGATTATAATTCATATGCTAATAATAACATTTAAACAAAACTATTATGTAACCTTTAGCATGGAATAAAATAAATGAATATCTTGAGCCATATAATCAACTTTGAACTTGACATTTAAGACAAGAGCAAATAATAGTTAAAAGATAGTACTTTAGCCTTCTTTACTTCTCATTCAAAGTATTATGTCTACTAGATGATGAGAGTCATACAAATTTAAATTATAAGTGAAGAGAGGGACCAAGAGCCTATATATATAGTTTTTAAGACTTAACCCATCAAAGAGCCATGGATCTTCACTTTCCTATTACATTCATGAACCCCATTATTTCATGTCATCAATGGAAAACCATTTATATACATAACCACCATAAGATATCCATTCATGTACAAACCACTATGAATCTTAAAAGGAGCATTAACTTTAGTTAATGTGCATATTATAACTAGAATAGGTACATGACTTTGGCTAATTAACTATCAGTAATTATTTGTGATTATAAACATCTTATAACCCTTTAAATTGTATAACCTCTATGTATGTTTTTTTTTTCATGCGGTCGTAAAGGTCACATTAAGTTTACATAAATATTGATTACAAAATCTAATATTCTTTCATTATAAAACTTTAATTTTTTAGATTTATAATTTATATGGATCATAACGGCTTTTATATTTACTATGGATGCAATCGCTTCTATGTATCATAGTACAAGCACTTTACTAGAAAATTCTTAATGAGGAAAGACATGAACAAGTTCCTATTCATCATGAATTAATCTTTTCAATTCATGTATATAGTCCACTGTAATGTCAAAACACTATTTATCCTTTTGATTTTTATAGATCTACATAATGTGCACATTAACAAAGGGAAAAGAAAACCAAAATGTGTAAATTATACATTATTAGTTAGACCTATGGATAATACATGATTTTTATAAACCTTAAGCGCTAAAGTTTTAGTCATAGGATCTGCAACTATCATCTTGGTACTAATGTGTTCAAAAGACACTTCCTTATTATATACCATTTCAAGAACAACAAGATATTTTAATTCTACGTGTTTTGATTTATTTGAACACTTGTTGTTCTTAAAAAAGAAAATAGCAGTATAATTGTCACAAGATATTGTAATGAGCCTTGAAATTGAATCAATAATTTTAAGCCCAAACTTAAAGTTCTTTAACCAAATAGCTTGAGAAGTACCATCCTAGCATGCCACTAATTCGTTGATGTCATCTATTTTTTCATAGAATTCATCCACTTATCAGATTCATTACTTTTTATTGCTTGTGAAAACATTACTAAATCATCCTTAATACCAATATCAAAGTTTTGTTCTTATAGGTACACACAATAATAATTCGAAATAGTTGTTTTTCTTGTTCTTGGTGATCACATTCTGAATGCACCATATTTTTTTTATTATGTGTACTTTCTTTTATGGAATGTAAAATAGGGTTATTATTTTCCTTTGATGGTATCATCTCCATACTAGTTTGATTCTCTTGAATATCATTAAAATGGTACACAAATGAATGAAAACTAGTTGATGTTTCAATTAGAGATAGTACAATCTTTCTTAATTCATAACTCATATTGTTCAGTCCATTTTCAAGGAACTTTGTCATAGTTGGTTCAAATGATTCTTTTTATGTACCCTTTCATGTTCATCCATTCAAAGACAAAAATCCAAGTCTAAACATCCAATGTATTTAGCATTTGCTCTTTCTAATCAACAAAGAATCATTCAATTCGAGGATATTAGACATATGTCATAAGAAAGAACTAGATCTATAAAACATAATAGAAAGTAGTAGAACTATTATGTGACAATTTAAAAGTAATAGTGTGCATCATCATACAAATATTTTGGGTTAACATATGACATGCAATTGATTTACTCTAAATATTGTTATATGCCAATTTAAGAGCAATTTAATGCATAATCATATAAATCATTTGGGATAACATATGACATGCAATTAATTCACTCTAAATTGACTATATTTGTTTGCTTCTATATTTTATTTGAGATGTCAAATACTTTTAAGTATAAAACAACTCAATCGTAACAACTTTTATTTACCTCCATTAACTTCCATTTGAGATGTTAAATACTTTAGGTATAAAACAACTCAATAAACTTTAATATGTCTATAAAATAATTACACCTTTAGGTATAAATACTTTATGGCCATAACCTTTAACATTTGTGTAATCTGCCAACAATAACATATGTCTTGCTTCACTTTAGTGAAAAATAAAACAACCAACAAGAGCATTTTATATTATACAAATGAACTTTTATAGAATTGTAATCACAAGTCACAAACTTGCTCTGATACCACATATAAGAATGTTTTAACTTTAAATCTTTGGCTATGATTACAACTCATATGCTAATAACAACATTTGAACAAAACTATTATGCAAAAATAAATGATAATACCTTTAGCATGGAATAAAATAAATAAATAACTTGAGCCATGAAATCAACTTTAAACTTAATCTTTCAAATAAAAGCAAATAATAGTTTAGAGATAGCACCTTAACATTCTCTCTTCTTATTCAAACTATTATGTTTGCTAGATGAATAGAGTCATACAGACTTAGGTGATGAGTGAACTCATTAAAGAGGGCGACTAACAACATATATATATATATATATTTTCTGGCTCAACTCATTAAAGAGTCATGTATCTTCACTTTCCTTTCACATTCATGAACCCTTTTGTTTCATGTCATCGGTGGAAAACCATTAATGTACAAACCACCATAAATCTCAAGAAGTGTATTAAATTTAGTCAATATGAATCTTATAATTAGAATACGTACATGATTTTAGTCAAGTAACTATATCTAATTATTGGTGATTATAACCATCTTATGATCTTTTAAATCATATAAATTTTATGTAGACTATGCATTTTCATGTGTTCATGAAAATCACATTAAGTCTATATAAATATTAATTAAAAATTTTAACCAACACCTATATAATTATTGTAAATAATTTTATTATTTTTAAATTAAATTATACATAAAAATAATTAACCAAATATCTGTCATCTTTTAATTAGATAACACCAGAGTAAATGCATAAATAATTACCCCACAATAATTCTTTTCTAATCTAATGTTGATAATTGGGCTTAGAATTCATTTTCCAATCACTATGTTGATGATTTATCCGTTCTCTTCGTTATAGGCAATTCTCAACAGCAAATATAGCGTTAATATGGGATAAGGCCTTTTCCGCATTTAGTTTGGATATCTTCCACTAGCTTAATAGGATATCACTTTCTACAAATGTAGATTTATAATACTAATATATCTTTGTGTATTATCATGATTTTTTTTAAAAAAAAATTAATTTTTATTAAAATCAAATTTAAAAAAATTCCATAAATTCACTGAAAGTTTGAGGAGATTCAAACTCTTTCACCTTGCTCTAGTGACAAGGTAAGACTCTGACTATTTGAGCAATTATAGTCTTAATTATCTCTCTCCTTTACAATCCGGTCACTTTGTACCTCAACCTCACTTCGTACCTAAACTAGCTAGCCAAGTTACTTCGTTCTTGTCCCTTCATAATTTTAGTATGTTACATAAATAAATAACTACATGAAATTTGTTTAGTAAAACTAATTCCATTCATAAATCTATCTTGGTTAGACATACACATATATAAAATAATAATAATAATAACAATTTGTAATTTTCTATTTAGATAATGTTTGTATTATCTCAGTACAAATTATAAAATATATACTTTGATAAAGTTCAAAATTTTAGGAACAACGAAAAAAAAAAACTTTGAAAAATTAATTTCTATTGAGTTCATGTATAAATAAATGAAATAGTCTATAGTTATATAATATATTAATATTGGGGTTCAAAGATATTAATTTATCAAGATTTATTTTTTAATTACATAATCGTTCTTTTAATTGCCATTATACTTCTTAATCTAATTCACACATCCCTATCTATGGAATTCGAGTTTTTTGTATATGGCCACTTCAACTGTGCACCAGCGGATTGTACAATTCGCTTAATGTAGATTATCATATTAAATTTTAGGTTTTACCGACTTTGGTTTATAAAATTTACTGAAATCAGTTGTTAAATTTTAAATACAAACCATCATATTTGCACAATTGCTTTAATATTGACTGTGGGACTTGCGCATTTGAGATGATTTAGAGAATCCAAATTACTATCCATCAAGCCACTAAAGAAAAAAAACTCTGCCCTATCTAGTGCTTCAATCATTTTCATTGTTATGAATAAAATATTATTTATAAGTTAATTCACAATTTAATCATTTATTGACTTTCATTCTCAATTTGATCATTGACTTATTAATCCATAATTAGTTTAGTCTTTTGTTAATGTGAATACTAACATATTTAATTTAAATTTAATTAAGAGCGAAAAATTAAATGTGCAAACATTTATAATAGTGATAAATCAAATTAAGAAAGAATTAATAAAATAGGGATTAAAATGATAATAAAAGTCAAGAGATACTAAATAGAAAATCAGCCGATAAATATAAGTATCAAAATAGTGTAGTAATTCACATGGTTACCCTCAACTTCTTCGCGCCTTTCTTTTTGGTTTTTTTTTTTTTTTTGCTATAACTTCTTTGTGCTTGACATATATATATTAATGAATTATGTGGGAACTGAGTTAAACTGAAATTTTTTTTTTTGGTTTAAAATTGGAGGCAAATAAAAGAAATTATTAATGACATACCTTTTCCTGGCTGAGGTCTTGATCACTAATAAGCTTTTCGTTAAGAGCCTTTTTGTTTGCTGGATTTAAAGGGATAGAATGAGAATAGAAACGAGTTTAAAGCTCATTCTCATCTTTGATTGTCTTTAATGGCTGTAGATTCCTTTTCCTGAGGGAACCACTATTGCCATAAGTATGGGAATGTGCAAAACCTTGGCTACGCGATGAAAAGAGCCCTTTAGGAATGAAGAGTTTTTGACAAATTTGCCCCTTCTTCTTTCTGCCATATCTTGTTATCATCCCTCACCAACAAACCTTCGACCGGCAATGACACTTGGGAGCTCCTTCCGGCAAGAAGGTGCTGTGCTCCATCAAAGGGTCTATCCTAAAAAATTTCCCAAGCTTCGTCGACGTTGCAATGTGCTTTATTTCCATCGTGAGAAGATTGGGTTGGACTGTTTCCTTCATATGAAAGAACGATGTCATCTGGCTGATATGGAAGATTCTGTGCTCAACGCCATTCTTGCCTTCTATGTTTAACACCATCGCTGCCTTCCATGTTCAACATCATCGTCCATTTAGGTTCAACGCCATCAATACCAACAATTTGAGATCCCCGGGCGCAAAAGTGCAAAAGCGAGGACCAATGAGCAACAGGGAACAAGAGAGAGAGATCAGTGAGAGGTGAGAAGCCAACAAACTAAGGGAGATCAACGAGAGTTGAAACTAGCAATATGAGAAAAGGACCGATGAGAGGGGAGATGACTAACAAGATGAGAGGATGACCGATGAGAAGAGAGAACCACCGTTTTGGCGAAGATAAGGGAGAGGAAGGCGACAGGCATTAGAAGAAGAAAAAGGAAAGGAAAACAATTTATTTTTCTTTCAATAAAAAATATTAATATTTTAATTTTTAAAAAAAGATATTAAAATAATTTAATTAATCTATTCTATTCTTATTTTTTTAAATATCATATTAAACACAATATACGAGCTTAAAATTTTATTTTATTAAAATTCATTCTTATCCTTGTTCTTTCCCATTAAACGGGACCCAAAATCCTTTGAGAAACATATTCAAAGGGTATTTAACATTGCAATTTTATATAATGGTCCAAAAACATTGCGATATTATAATAATATAGTAAATTAGAGAAATGAGTAATTTCTCTTATCAGGACACACTTGATTAGATTTCTAAATATCATAGGAAGTGCTCCTTTAAACTTGTCGAGAGCCTGAACAAAGGTCAATGATACCCTAACAATAACAACCTAAAAAAAGTGGGGAAGTAGTATGGGATAGTGAAACCTGAATCTGTTACTACATTTATAAATATTGAACCATAATTACCAGCACCTACTATAATCAATTCCAAAATCTTCCCATCAATGCGGGAAAAATAATGAATAACAGCAAGCCCAAAGTAAAATGCAACGGGCCAGCATTTTGGTTTATCTAACAAAAGCAGATAAATATTCTCCTGTTGTACCCACATTACAAGGTTTCCTAAGAATAAATCTCTCAAAATTGTCATGCACTAACTCTTATCAGTCGCAGCCAATTTTCTTCTCTGTTGATGCTCCGCAAACTTATAATCTACCACTTCACGGAACAGGCTTGGATCAAGCACACAGTTCTCGCTCCCATATACAGCAGCTTGGACACTTGCCATCAGTTTTGCTATTTCCCTTCCAGAAAACCCATCGGTTTTAGCTGCGGCTTCCCTTATGATATCATCAGTCAATCCCTTGATTTCTATCCGCGGTTGTTTCCCTTTGAACAAATTTTGAAGCAAACCAGTTTTTCCTGATCCAGCCTGCACTATGTACTTGTCCAGATAGAGTTTAAGTAGTTTGAAACGCTCCTCTTCCCCAGGCAAAGGGAATTCAAGAACCTCATCAATACGATCTGCCACAGCTGAATCAAGATCACCAGGGCGATTTGTGGCTAAAGCAAGGACTATGTCTTTAGACTGATCACCAGTACGGAAGAGAAGAGCATTAAGTGCACTCCTCTGAGCTTCACTCATATAAGTCTTGTTCCGCCTGCAAAGTTCATCCAATGCAATCAATCACTCAGATTAATTTTGACTTGAATAAAAATTTCTGTAAATATTATGTAGTATCACTATAAGCCAGACAAAAAATATGACAATATATATATATATTGAAATATCATGTTTTGAATGGCAATTATATCAAAGATTCTTGTTTTTGTGGCATGCAACGGATAAGAGCAATTCTTCCACAATTCATATATTATGAATTCCATTTGAAGGAGGCATGCTTCTAAATTCCATAATGTATCATCCAGTGCAAGTACTGTTACTCACAGGTAAAGAGAATGAGGATTTTAAAGGATATCAGTGTAGGGTTTGGGATGGACCAATGGTAGGAAGGTATAAGAAGGGTATTTACAAATAGTAACATGGCTCTCTCTGGACCAAACCAGCAATTGCTCAGGCAGAGTGAGCAATACCTTCGAAAATAAGTATGATGGTTTCATTGGTTGTAGGGAAGATTCAGGCAAAAAGGAACAGATCGTTCAATTGAAATAAATTTAATGATATCTGGCCAAAAAAAAGAAAACAAAGTGTCTGAGCAATGCTTGACGTTGGTAAAACAGACTACAGATGGGAGAAAAGAGACCAAGAAGAAGTTACCAAAAGCACCTTCAACATCACATACAGGGTTTGATTCTGACATGAGCAAAGAGAAGCAAAATAAATGAGAAATCAAGGTAGAAGCATTGCTTACTCGCACAGAAAAGCATCAGCTTCATCAATAAAAAGTAACAGGCCCTTTTTAGATTTCTTAGCCCAATCAAACAACTGGTGTATCTTTGTAACAGCCTGTGATCCCAGTGGAGCAACATCTCCTCCGGTCATCAATGCATAGTCTAATCCCTGCATATGGATATAAGATAAAGTATAAATCACAATATATACAAAAGGATTATAAAAGGTGACCACTAAAGGACAACAGATTCAAATGTAGTTCTTTCAGTTTATAAAACATGACATCAATAACTAGCAAGTATAGAACTGAATATTTTCTCGCAATAACTACTGCCATTGAAGACTGAGAAACTCAATAAAAAGAGCCTGGTATTCTGCATATAACACAGAGAGAGAAGATAGTTTTATGACACCATTGAAACAGATAACTTTGAATGGATTAGTTGTAGGTCCCAGCATATGCACAAACTTGATGAAATACAATACAGAAATTAGAAAGATATGAGAAACATATAATTTTGCTTATATGTTTATATTAGTATAAACTAATACTTTGTATCAGGTTCCACACTTTTTACGTTGTAAATTTCTCATTCATGCAACCCATGTACTAGCAAAGTGGATAGTATGTGTAAGTGTAATAATTGAAAAATAAAAAGACAAAAACAACACACAAGTATAATCACGTACAGATATACGAGCCAACTCTCTAGCGGCCATTGTTTTTCCTGTTCCTGGAGGGCCATAAAAAAGCATGTTTCTAAATGGTGCCTGATGTGCTTTTGTATTTGCAGTTGCAGATGCCAGCTGCTCAATTCTTTTCTTAAGAGAAGGATGCAAAACTACATCACCAAACCCATTTCTGTTTTTCGAAGCAGATCCTGAGTCACGATGACGGGATAGGGTGCTCATGGAACGAGAAAAAATGCCTGACCAAGGGTATTTCCCTCTGGAGGATTCACGTATCAATGATGGTTGTCCCAGAATTCTATCCACATATCCCCATATAACCCGTGCACCTTCCCTGCATTGGACCCAAAAAAAAAAAAAAAGATTAGCTTAATTGATATCTTTGCTGATAGCAACTTAAAAACATTATACTCGAAGGCGACCAACTATAAAGTGCTAATTTGGTATGAGTGATAAGTAATGGATAATAAAGAAAGAAAACCAATCATACACCAAAAGAAAAAAGGGATAAAAGAGAACCAATAGTTGAAAATATCTGAAAATGTGGAAGTCTGGGGAATTAGTACTTGTACTGACACAAACTTCACTGTTTAGTTCATGAAGAGAAGATTATATCAGCTAAAAGATTTTGCAACACATTTTATGATACCACAAAGTCAAGCGTCACATTGATTCCAACGCAAGTCAAGTATTTCACTAACTGAAATGATAATTCCCTTTTGGGCATAGAAGATGCATGGCACCTGATCAATACAGCAGAAGTCCTAAGCAGAAAACAAATAATATACTACCTATGATTGTCCAGTCAGGATTGTTGGTTTAACCACAAGTAGGCTGAGATCACGAATTTATCATTAATTACAACAATACTGGCCATTGGTCAATCAAATTGGAATCTGATTAAACAGCAGAAGTACTTAGCTGAAAACAAATAACATAGTAGTCTATGATTGACCAGTCAAGATTGTTGGTTTGACCACAAGTAGGCTGAAATCATGAATTTATCATTAATGACAAAAAATTTTTTATGAACAAATGATAAGTCACTGGCCATTGGCCAGTCACAGTGGAACCTGAAATCAAGCATATACTCTTTTAAGCATTCACATTGAAGGCAACATATTCGCCATTGGATAATCATCCTATTGCAAATCGCCAAAGTACATTTCAAAAATAATTATAGCATGATAACATGAGTCATAATATAAAAATGTTCAGTCATGCAATAGTGACTCTAATGTTTGCTCCAAAGCACACTGGCCAAAATCCCATCAGTCAACCATTCAGTGGAATAGCTAGGTGGGTTCATACTGAGTCTTAAAACACCAATAGAACAAAAGAAATAGTAAAAAAAATTCACCAATTATCAATTATTGCTTAAGCTGATGAGCACTGGTGTAAATAATGGACCCATAAGCAGTGTGGGCGATAGGATCCCATCTGTTCCTCTAAAAGTTTATTCAAGGATAAAAAGGGAAAACACATGTAGACAACACGTGTGAAGAAGGCAGGAATGGATAGAGATTTCCAGAGTCTAATTATTGAGTCAGTTATTGGTAGTTATGTCTGTCAATTATGGATTTTATCTTTTAATTATTTATGTCCGTGTCTGTAACTATATGTTAGTGGGTTATTTTGATGATAATCACTTATAGCCAGTTATGTAACTTCCTCTTAACTACCAGTAAGTTGTAGAATATATATATTGTATTCTGAATAAGGAAGAGAGGTCATGTAAGAAGATTATTATGGAATGAATTATTCAGTTTCTAGAGATTAATTCCCTCCATACAGGACTGTTTGGGTGTTTCAAATTCTGGCACTCATCCCTTTATCTTTTTCTGTTGTGTTTGCTCTTTACTTAATTATGGAATTACCATGGGTCCTATCATTTTTTACTGATACGAGTCTGCCTTTCCTCCTCTGAAAGCATGTGTTTGCAGAAGGAAGAGGGAGGTTTCAGACCAAGTGGGGCCTGGAGAAAGTGACAGCAGCAGTTTATTGACAGTTCTGGGTAGTCATTGGGAAAGAGAGGCAGTGTTTGGGTAGTTATTGGTAGCAGTTTTATTTTATTATGTGATAATTATTATGTGTTATTATAAAGCAGTTAAGGGGATAGGCAGAGCAGTTATTAAGTCAAACTATATATTAAATCCAGTAGCAATAAGGGACAGACATTGAGAAGATTAAATGTATTTGTATTCTGGAGAGTAGTCCCCCCGGACTAAGAGTGTTTCAGATCCTGATACTCTATCTTCATCTTTAATGAATGTTTCAGATCCTGGCACTCATCCATCCTTACATATTTTTTATGTTCTGTTCATTAATTAATTCTGGAATTACTGGGCTCCTATAAGTGGGTTTGGACCTAAAAACATTGGCCCCTTCAAGTGCGGTCATTTTAAGCCCAGCCAATTTAGCTGGCAAGGTAAGTTTATTTATGTAATTTATGGATTCCTTACGGTAATATATCTAAAAACTAAGTAAAAAATTGTTGAGCCCATGCAGTCCATATTTAAATTTAACATTCTTGGACTATTGAAGACCAAGATTGTCATGGGTCAAGTCTGGCCAGCCTGTTTGATAGTCCTAAATGCAATGCATGTCAAACATAATCTTTATAATGCAAGCCTAAGAAATTAGCAGCCTATTCCTAGCTTTCTGAACAGTTCATACCTAGTGGTGTAGATTCCTGCAGCCAGGGCCGTCACTCCACCAACTGCTACAACCAACTTATTTTGATCTGTTAGAATGGCTCTTAACCCCCCTGGGGAAAATAGATAAGATTTTTTCACTTGAGGTCATTATGGAGTTCATCTAAACAAACCAACTAAATAGAAAGCTCAAAGAGGAAAGCAATAAAGTAAACAACCCACAAATTGCTAAACTGCAGGGTAATAGGAGAAAAAAGAAGGCTGGGTCCCAGCCCAAGGCGTAATGATTTAATTAGAAAACAACATTATCAAGAGTAAAATATAGGTAAATGAACATATTATCACACATATCCTTGTAAGATAACTTTCATTAAAATTCATATCATATATACAAACATAAACTTAATACGGTCAATCTAAGTATTTGTACATTGCATAGAGTGCATCTGGTAGATATACCTCCAATATGGTCAAAAGTAGTATTTATGGCAGCAACCCATTTCTCTCTCTCTGCATTCGCACGATCAACTAGCATTCTCCTATTAACCTCTTCAGCTAGCTTTGCTTCATGGGCTCTTCCTTCTGCTTCTGCCATAGCCCTTACTCTGATTGTTTCACGTTCAATTTCAGCCTTCTCTCGTTCTGTTTGCCTACGTTGTGCCTGAATCTGTTCCTCTGTTGCACGCCTAGCTTGCTCCTGTCTAATTGATGATTCTTCTTGCAATTTCACTAGCTCTTGATTCCTGGCTCTCTGATACTCATTTTCTGCCTGATAATAATAAAGCAATGAGAATTGTTTCAGAAAATTGCAAAAATTAACACCTTAGATTCAAAAGGTTAAATACCTGCATCCTCTTCCTAGCCAACTCATCCTCATAGCGAGCCATTTGGGATTTTGTTTGTGCCTGATGCTGTGCAAGTTTTTTTTGCTCATCATATATAATCCTTTGTCTTTCCTGCAAGGCAAAGCAGACATAATTTGGGAAACCAATTGGTATGTCAGAAGGCTAAACACAAGTAATACATGCAACATAGACAAAGTTAAAAAGAAAAAAATGTCTCATGCATGTAATGCACTCAAGAAAGCACAAGTAAGAACTCCAGGTAGAGCTTCATTAATAGGGGCTAAATATAATGAAATGTTTCTAAGCCAAGTAAACCCAAATTCTGTTTAAAATCACAGTAGTAAAATTTCAGCCAAAAATCCAATGCCTCTCCCTCAACTTAGTTGTTTGTAGCACACATTATATTTAATTGTATACATAAAAGATACACCACATAATGGGAAGAGACAGGCATGTTATTTTATCTGCCTTTTCCTCACCATGAGGCACACCAAAGTCGCACAAAAGGGGGAAAAAGATGAAAGCAAACAACATTGGTTCCATCTGAAGCAAGAACCCAGCACAGAGCACCCTTACCTCACATCCTTGACCTGCAAGGTCAATTCTCGAAATTGAGACTGATTATAAGTTATAAAAGGAGAATAAATACACAAGGAAACCTCAGCTACGAAAATCATGATCAAATTGGAGCTGAATGAGGTTCTCGGCAATGGTGTAAATTAAAGTAAGAGTAGAAAAGTGTCATGAGACCCACTGGTGACTAACTTATGTTAGCTCATTGATTTAAGGATCGCGGGAAACATTACACTGAAGGTAATTAGTACAAACAAACATTAGTTTAATTGCATGACATTTAAAAAGGGAAATGAACATGGAAAAAATCATACAGCAAAGATTTGTTAAATCAAACATTTTATGTATAGCATAGCATCTAAAAAGGATAAATATGAAAAGGAACATAAAATAATCCTGCAGAAATGATTGGTCCACTACAAACAGAGCATACCATTTTATAGAACAAGCATTCAAATATTACTGCTAGAAGAAGGTTCCACCATCATAACAAATTAACAATTAGTTCAACTTTAAGTTTGTCACACAGGATTGCTAAATTTATTTCAGTTTGGCACTGTAAATTACCTCAAAAAAAGTTGGGGGAGGTGGGGATGGAAGAGGAGATCTGGAAAAAAGAAACTAAGCTAAACCTTGACCACTTGAGCATCTTAGCTAAGGTTTTAGATTTCCAAAGTAATTAAGTTTCATACATTAAAAACAAGAACCAACGTTTACTTAGAAGTAGAAACTACTAAAAAAAAAGACATTAAGAATCTGAGATTTTCCTCTGGTGTAGGTATTGATTAAGCCATCAAATTTTGTGAAGACATATAGCAGTGACATCTCTGCAACTAAAAGGGAATATCGGGGTACAAAGAGAAGGTGGATAAAGCCATCAGTTGGGGCTTTATATGAAATACATAGAAGCAAAAATTACAGTTATAAAGGAAACAGGTGAAGAAAGTATCTAACTAACAACAAAAGGCATGTCCACTAAATATTGAAGTTCACACATAGACAAAATACCTATGCATGTTGGTATTGTAATTCCAACCGGTACAATTCCATGTTTATTTGTATGATACTATGCTGTAGACCATACAGTTAAAAAATATATTGGTGACATCATAACTCTTTACTGAGCCACAAATTTTAGCAGAGGACTTAGTTATATGGAATTCAATATCTACTTACAGTTTCATGCTGTGCTTGCATTTCTTTGAACTCTGCAACCTTTGAAGCCAGTTCTGCTTGCTTTGTCTCCTCTTGTTTTTTTATAACTTCAAAGACCTTTAGAAAAAAGCCCAAACTTCAAACATTATTATGTAAAACCAAGTCAATAAAGAAAACTAAGTAATGCATTATCCATCTCTTCAAATGTCTATTTCACAATGAAATATATATATATATATATAGAAATTTAAAACAAAGTGTATAGATGAAACGAATTAAAGCAAAATGGATAATATTTCACATTTAAAAAAAAAATCTGAAAAATTGAGTATTCCACTTTTATACTTTTTCGCTTCAACTTCCTTAATCAAAGTCAGATGTACCTTTTCTTCCCACTGCTACAAATGAGTGAAGGATAATTTATATTCAAGCATCTTTTATTTGTAGTGCCAAAGAAAATTTGGGGTAGAAAAGATAAGAGACAAGACAAAATAGAAGATAGGGTGAAACAACGGAAAAAACTGGAAACAGACTTCCAAATACAAGAGATCTCCATCTCTTCAATTGTGTTCCCGAACTAAGCTCCCCTGGCAATCAAAACGTAGAACAGCCAAGAAGACTATCACAGCCCAATGCACTATTAAAGTTTAAAATTAACTTATTCTTGCCGTTGTTTTCTTTGGTCTGCAATTTCATCAAAATATATAATTTCCATATATATTTAATGATAACACGGAGACACAAAAGAAAAAAATAATAATAATAAAACACATTCACAATCATCCAGGATTTAATTAACAAAAACATGACATGCAAGGGAGAACTAAATAAATCCTCCTCTGCCTTTCTAACACCGATTTTTTTAAACAGAACAAAAACCAAAATCCAATCAGGAAAAAGCATGAATAAGGAAAATTAATAGGGAAATTATGGCTGCGCAAGACACATTCCAAAATCAAATGAGGAAAAAAAAAAAAGAAAATGGTCCAATTCCTCCGTAAACATTCGAAATGCTACAATTCTCAAACCTTTTTCCCGTGTGGCGAACTAGTAATTTCTTTGAGCGCCTTCACCCCTCTCTCCAGCGCCTCCGGATCAAAACCAGCAGACGTGGTCCTTGGGTGATCATTCCGAACCTTCGGCGGCGCAGGACTTTCCTGAGGCAAATTGGACGTCGACGGCAACTTGGGATCGGAAGAAGAGGATTGGGGAACATTGGAGGAAGAGGGAATACCTGAAAATGAAGGAAAGTTGAAAGGACCGTCAGCATAGGCAGAGTTGTTCTGAGAAAGAGCAGCTGCGGCTGCCAAGGCTGATATTAACCCCGCTGCATAAGTTTTGGCCATTTTACTCTTTGTATGATTCAAACAAAGAAGACGATTATGAAAACGGAAGTTTATTGCTTTGTTATTTGGGAAAATGTGAGGTTTAAGAGAGGTTTGAACCCTTGAAGGACAAAGGTTTAGGTTCCATGGAAAGAAAGCGGAAATGAAGCCTCAGGGTTTTGGTAGGGTTTCTGGGTTTTCTGTAGCACGTGGCGGTCTCTTTTTATTTTTTGGTTCAGTCTCATTGTATTTTTTATTTAATTTATTCTTAAATGTTAAATAGTTGGGAATTTTTTATTTGATTACAATATAAGAAAATTAAATATTAAATAATTTTATATTTGAAAAACTACATAATTTCTATATATTATATATTATGCTATTAATCAATGGAGGAACTATGATAATGTGAAGGTATGTTTAGGGCATATCCCCACTCATTTTGTTTTAGTTCTATGTACACAATATTAATATATGATATTATGCTCCTTATTATATGAAATTTTGAATCCACTAAAATTTTACATGTATATATAACTCTTATATAATTTGGTTATGTAATTTTCTTTCCAATATTTTACATCTTTACTTGAACCTAATGAATTCATGCATCTTTATGTACATAATTCACAAAATAACTTTATTTTCATTATTATTTAATCTCTTCTTATTGTTTCTTTTCTCATTTCATTAATGTTGATGTAAAATTTCCTAATAAATTTTTTAATGAAATTTTAATTTTGTCAAGCAATATTACATATAAAATTAAATATCATAAAAATAATATTTTAATATCGGGGCCAGTTTCCATACTACAAAAAAAAAAAAAAAAAAACCATGTTAGGTCTTCCAGACAAATCATATTGAGCTATTGCACTATGATGCAATTTGACATGGGCCAAACTAAATTGGACTTGATCCTCGTTGAAGTAGGAAGATCCAAAAACCCATTAGAAGAAAGGCATACATTCCAAGGACGGCTCACCTTAATGACCTTCCTAATGTATGATTTGAACGTTGCTCCTTTATATGGCAAAACGATAGTGACTTAAAAACTTATACTTATGGCAACACGACATCATCAATGAAAGACTCGGAGTCTCTATTAATAAATATGAACATAGTCGTCAGAATTGTGGAGTATAAAATGCCAAGAGGCTCCAACAGTAAGATGTTATTTCATGTTCAAAAGATGAGAGAAAATAATGAGTTACACTCTCTCACTAACCTAGTTGCTTACTGAACTTGCATTAATGAAAATGCTCTCATGAGTTTGCAAGCATGTGGTTAAACTATGTATGAATCTGCACTCAATCTATTACTATACAGTTCCTTCATGTTAATCGAGAATCCTTTATCACAAGCACACTAACACCCTACTGTTCTTCCTATCAAAGAACAAGTAGTGGTAGTGGTGTCAAAGTGGGTTAGTCTTGTCCATCTGGGTTAATCTACTATAAGGTGATGGGTGGGTTAAAAATTTTAATGCACCTTACTTGGTGAGTTAAGTGAATAGATCTATTTAACCCACCAAAAAATTAAAAAAAATAAAAAATTATAAAAATTTAAATATAATTTTTTTAAACACATATTTTGTTTAATTAATCAATTTCTATATCAGTATAAATAAATAAATAAATAATAAATTTTAACAGATTAAAATAAATAAAGTAATCTAATAATTTAATAATTTATTAATAATAAAAATATAATTATAAACATAATATTTAAATTTAATAAATTATAAAATAATAAAGATAAGACAATACATACTTTAAGATTAATTTTTTAAAATAGAAAGTGTAATAAGATAAAATATTAGATTAAATAAGTAAAACTTTTTTTAAAAAAATAAACATATAATTTATTTAATTTATAAACTAACTCATTTAATTCATATAAATATGTTAAATAAATTATCAAATGAATTCTTCAACTCACGCCCCCCTAGGTGGTGGGCGAGTTGATGCCTCTAAAATATGGCATCGCTGAGAGAGAAGGAAGGTAGAGGTTACTTTATCACCATATGGTGTTGGCTCATCAACGTTGTGTTTAGTGAACTTCGTTATATCTAGATCGACACGTGAGAGAGAAGAAGGATGAGAGAGATTGTTGTTCTTGAGAGAGAAAGAGAGATTTTGGTAAGTCCACTCAAAGATACCATTCGAATTAGCTGCAAACAAAAGAGAGGGACTTCGCTATGAACGTGATTGTGAATGACCTTGCCATGGATGGAGGCCTCACTCTAAAGGAATAAATGACAAAGGTGAAGAATAACGAGAAAATAAAAATTAATATAATAATAAAATTTTAATAACAAGTTTGTTAATTTTATTAATAATAATAATGATTTTTTAATTATAATAAAAAATAACTGTCTTAAAAATTACTAATTATTAATAAAAACCAATTAATTTATTTTATAAAGATATTATGGTAACTTATTAAGTCCTCATTTACTACTAATTTTTTTTAATGTCATGCTAGGTAAAGTATACGAATTTCATTTCATTAAAATTTATTTCTATTTTTACACCCATTTTTATTTTCACTCTTATCCATTATCACAATTAAATATATTAAGAGTTCATTTGGTTATTAAGATTAATAAAAAGAAAAATAAAAATGTCTCTCAATATCATGTTTGATTAATAAATTTGACTCTCATTCTTATTTGCTAGAGTTTCTTAAATTTTTTTAATTAAAATTATATAATAAAATTAGTCTTCTAAAAATTAAAATATAAATAACAAAAATATTTTTATTTATAATAATTTTTGGACAACACTAACCCTGCACATCGAAAAAAACCTTGGCCCCTTCTCGGTTTTTTTTTTGTTCTCATTCACGCTTCATCGTATCACCAGCCGTGCGTCGTTTACCAGAGCCCTCTTGCATCTGCGTTCGTCGTCTCATCTGAGCTCTGTGAGGATCATCCACGGAGGCTCCTTCTCGCATCTTCGTCGCGTCAGGTAAGTTGTTCGTCGTCTGCGATATTTCAGATTTCGCATCTTGTTGTAACTCTTATGCAATCTTGATATTTTCTTCTCCTGCTCATTTCTGATTTCTTCCAGTATGATATTTCGGATACAGGACATGTTTATCATAGACATTGCAGATGCATGACATATCGCATCTTGTCCTGATATTTATTTTTGCTTTGTTTTTGTTATTTCATGGGTATTGTACATTGCATATGGGTGTGTAATCTGCTAATCATTTGTACGCATGACCTAGAATTTTGTTTGTTTAATCTTTTAATCATTGCTGGTTAGAAGAAACAATGACAACAGAAGATGTTAACTTCTGATTAAATTATGATAATGATAACTCTTCCAGTTAAAGAAGATATCTTTAAGCTTGACGTATATGTTGAAGTCAGTGGTTTGTACATTTGTGGTCTCTGAAAGTTTCACCTTTTATATTGGGATGTTGATGAATCTGTAATTCCATTACCTGATGTGTAGTGTTCTGCTTGATATGATTGTTGCTTAAATCATTTGAAGTTTTCTGCATGTCCATCTTGCCTACTTCTGTTGATTATAGATGTCCAGTACATAAATCAAATTAGGTACTGGTTAGAAACTAGTGAAACACTATACAGTAATAATTAAATAATGCTGAGATTGATTGGATTAGTGTGATGGAGATACCTTGTTTGCAAGGACATACAAAATCAATGTGGCTTTGGATAATGATAACAGGAGACTTCTAACCAATAATAAACTCTAAGACTTGAGACAATGATAAACTTAAACTCTAGATACAGATAAACTCTAAATCCACTAGTAATTCCAACTAAATAGGTATCTCAACAAGACCAAAATATTTCCTATACAGTAACACCCAAAGAACAGCTTACAGTCAGTCTCTGTCTACTTATGTTCAACCTATAAGACACTTGGAGACTATAGCAAAATCAACTCAACCTATATAGAAGGCAGATAGCCATAAACTATCATATACCTCACATACCAATGAAGCCCAGCATCAATCTCACACACCAACAAAAGCACCTAAGTACGGTGTCTGTTGAGCTAGTTTAGTATGTAATTACATCGCTTCTACTACAGTTTTAAAATTAAACATGCAGTACACACACTGCAGTTAATATATATTATATTGAGTGTGATGAGTGGTGTGATCATGTCAGGGTGAATTGTAATATATATTATATTGTTTTGTTCCACAATAGTATTGATCTCTTGCTGATATTGTCTTGTTCCACAAATGATTACAGTTTTTCAATCACAGTTCCACCATCTAAATCAAGTTTTGTCTACTATTGAAGCCTCAAACATATCTTATGCCATAACTTTGTCAAATGATAATGGGATAGTACATTTCTTTTTGTTTTGGTGTTCCATCATTACATTTAATGAACACTTACTGTATGTTTGTTACAGTCAATAATTTGAGGTGCAATTGTATGATTAGTTGATTTTAATATGCTTCATTTCAGTGTACAGCTTGTTAATTATGTTGTAATTGTGACACAATGATTTGTGCTAGTATAGTCATGGAACGTTTGAGAAGACAAATTGCTCTTCATATGTTAGCGTGGTGGGTGAAGGCAATCATAGCAGTTTATAAATATGATATGGCCACAGGTTTTAGGATTGCCCAACGTAGGAAGTGTATTAGCTATAGGTCATACACATTGGATTTTCTTGCAAAACGTGCTTATCTTAGGAGCTTGATATACAGTAGTGCACCACATGTTTCAACCAAATTAGGATGTATAAGTCCACCTTTGATAAGCTTTGTGGCATGTTGGATGTTATAGGAGGCCTAAAGCCTTCTCCACATATGCGGGTAGACAAGCAAGTTTTGTTAAATGGGTAATAGCAAAAGTTTTGTTGAAATAGAAGCACTGTAGCAAGCATAACAACTTAACAGCAAACAATTAATTTAACTTCTGACTTTTTTATTATGAAAAAAATTTTGAACTTCCAAATTGAGTTTGTCTAAATATTAAACAAAAATAGATGGGAAATGTAAAAAATTAAACTAAAGGAAAGGCAATATGATAATAATACAAATACTTGTTAAGAGCCAACTATCAATTACTATTGTAGCAAAAGCTTGATCAATAGAAAGAAGAAATCCAGAAATTTAGCTTAAATTAAAAATATTTATCGTGAGCTTAAAATCCACAAAACTAGTTAAAAAAAGAAGGAATAACATCTAAAAGTTATCTATAACAATTGGTAGACATCACCAACATTGCATAGATGAGTTTTCTACCTACCCTCTTATGAATAGTTGCCTGAAAAGAGCCAAGAAATTTGAGAATGGTGGCTAGTAAAGAAAAGGGGGACAAGAAAGATAATCCGTTGAATTCACAATGATAGAACAACTCATTCATGTCAATGAGGTTACTAGCTTACTGTGATCACAGTGACTACCAAATTCATAAGATGGTGTAATAATAACATATAGCAGCCATAGGAAATCCAAAATCAGCGGACAAGGGAATGAGTAAACTTCCAATAGGATCATTTGCAAAGGAAGAACTGCGCTTAGCCAAAGCCTAAAGAGAACGAGCTTCCTGATCTTATAATTGTTCTATATAATCTCTACAAATAAAGAAGATAGAAATAATTTGTGTCCCTCTTTAGTTTTAAGGTGAAAAAACAATGGCCTCCAAATTATATCAATCAAAGAGCTAATGATTCACAGACCACAACCCCGGTTTGGCTTGTAATCTGAATCTCTGATTTTCGCTCTCTTTGTGCAAAGCTCACTTGGAGGAATTTCTCTCTCATCTTGTGAGCTGAAGCTTCAGGCTAAGAAAGTTTAACCATAAATTTTTAGATTTTATATGTTATTTAAATTGCTTGTGGTAATATTTGTCTGTGAGTTAGTTTCTAGATCAAGGGATGGAAATTTTCCGCTGAAATTAGGAGAATAAAGTCTATGCCATTTGTTGCATCTCTTATTTTTTTGGGTTTAAGCCGTTACATTGACCATTTTTTCTTTCCTCTTTATGGTCTGGTTGAAATTTCTGGGTTGTTCGTTCTGAGTGTTTCTAGGTGTACTAGCAAAATTTGCAAGTTAAATATTATTCTTAGCAGTTCAATTATTTTGCAGCTTTCAGACATAGAAAATGGGCTTCAATTTAGTAATTATCACAAGTAGATTTTGTTTTAAATTCAAAGTTCTTAAATCGCTTAAGTTGACTTGTTCACATTTTGAATTTCCATCGACAGTGTTTTTCCTTGATTTGTAACTGTTACTGTACAAAAGTACAGGCGCATATCAAAGTTCTACAGTTCCAATTTCACTAACAGATGCATTGACTTGCTCACATTTTGAATTTCCATTGTTCTTTTCAGGCTTTGGCTAAGTATTAGCAGGTCTTCCTTTGCAAATGATTCTATTGGAAGTTTACTCGTGTACTTGTCTACTGATTTTGGATTTCCTATGGTTGCTATATGTTATTATTACACCATCATATGAATTTGGTAGTCACTGTGGTTGCAGTAAGCCAGTAACCTCATTGATATGAATGAGTTGTTCTGTCATTGTGAGTTTATGGGATTATCTTTCTTGTCTCCCTTTTCTTTAATAGCCACCATTCTCAAATTTCTTGGCTCTTTTCAGGCAACTATTCATAAGAGGGTAGGTAGAAAACACATCTATGCAATGTTGGTGATGTCTACCAATTGTTATAGATACTTTTAGATGTTATTCCTTTTTTTTTTCCAAAATCGGTTTTGTGGATTTTAAGCTCACGATAAATATTTTTAATTTAAGCTAAATTTTTGGATTTCTTCTTTCTATTGATTAAGCTTTTGCTGCAATAGAAATTGGCAGATGACTCTTAACATGTATTTGTATTATTATCATATTGCCTTTCCTTTAGTTTATTTTTTTACATTTCCCATCTATTTTTGTTTAATATTTAGACAAACTCAATTTGGAAGTTCAAATTTTTTTAATAATAAAAAAAACCAGAAGTTAAATTAATTATTTGCTGTCAAGTTGTTATACTTGCTACAGTGCTTCTATTTCGACAAAACTTTTGCTAGTACCCATTCATTCACTTACATTTTTCTTTTCTGGTTTATTACCTGTAACTATTTTGAGACTATCTTTAGTGGAAAAAAAAATCAAATGGAACAACTGAGACCTTCTTTAGGAGAAAAAAAGAAAATCAGTAACAATTTTGAGGCCCTTGACTAATGTATTTTTGGTAAATTTAAATCTTTATTACTGTTGAAATTTTTGGTTAAGGCAAAGGTAGGTGAATGGGGAAACTTCCTCACTTGTGGTTTACAAATATCACACTCTCACCAATTGGCATATATATGGTTGCCCCTTCTCATTTATTTATACTGACCTGGATAAATCTGAATACAAATGATAATCCTTCAAGAGGATGACAACTGTTCAAGATATTGAAAAAAAATAACTACAAGACTCTTAGATCATAGTAAACTCTCAATCCTTTCACTTTCCCTCTTAGTTTATTATACTTATCCTTGAGTGATTGAAAGCTTCTCAACAATTAGAAAACCATTTTAAATTAGAAAGCAATGGAAATTAGTATTGTTGCTTATGTTCACGCAACCTGAAGTATTGTGATTGGTGAAATATATTAAGATATAGCCCTGACTTGGGGAAGAAGCATATGGTGAATGGTTGGTAGAATGAGTTCGTTGATTAGTTCAGTGTATTGTAGGCTCTGTTTAATCCTTCTTAATGTATTTAATGGGGAACTAGGTTATTATTTATAGAGATTGTTTATAATTGTCTTGTCTGGGTGGCGCCAACAATAATTCATTTGCTTTGCCTTTAATTTGAATCCTTATTTGGAAATTAGATCCTGGCTTATGCAGTTTGTTTAAGTAACTATCTTGTATATATCTGGAGGTTTTTGTCAAATTTGGAAAGAAACAGCTACCTGATGGATAGAATCAATTATATGTAATAGGTTTAGGGATATTAATGGACTTTCTTGCCACAATTAAAAAAAAAAAGTCTTTCTCTAATTAAACAAATAATAAAACAATTTGATATAGAAAATTTCCAAAGAAATGTAATTCCCTTGGCACAAACTTCTCCTGCAGTTCTCAGGAAATTCAGATGTTGGGAAAAGCAAGGAAAGTATCCGGGCGTGGAGAAGCAGTAGCGGCAAATTATGCTTTTGGTCCAGCTGAAGATGATATAATCATCAAGCACAGGCTTCTCACCCGTACAACAACCACAAGGGGTGAGCCTCCTCTGAAGAAACTTCAGAAGAAGTTCACATCTTTTGTCTCTGAGCTCGACAAGGAAGAAGATAACTACAATGACTGTGAAAAGCTTGCCAAAGCTTTCTTGCAGGAATTGGCCACATTTGAAATTCCACTTCTAAAGAGTAAAGCAATTGTTGAGGCCAATATTAGAGAGAAGGAAAATTTCAATGAACTAAAAGATGAAATAAACAGGCAGATATTGCAAGCACAGGCTGACATTGAAGATCTTAAGAAGCAACTTGAAGAGAGTAAGATTGAGAGGCAGCACAAGGAGGAATGTGAGGCTATAAGGAAATTGATTGCTCTGCAGCCACCAAGATCAGAGACACAGAAGCTTATAACAGAGTTAGAGAAAGAAATTACAGCATTAGATGCAGAGAACACAGCTGGTTCAAGATTGTTGGAGCTTCGAAAGAAACAATTTGCTCTTCTGTTGCATGTGGTATGTGGTTTTCTGCTTATGTTATGTCTTGTGTGATTGTTGTGTTCTTTGTTACAGTGAAATATGCACTTGGCATTTGATCATGTCCTGAATTTTCGTTCCCTCCGCTTGATCTTTCAGATTCAGAGAATATCCTGGTGCCTTTCTAAGATTACCTTCATAATTTAGGATTATTACAGTCATATGATCAGCACTACCTAGCTGTCAACTCTGCCTGCATAATGTAACTCAATCAATTCCAAAAAGTATTTAGCAGTAACAGAACACAGCTCCAAAATAGAACACAAGGCTGAGTCAATTCCTGGAAATAGCGACTGAGAACAGCCATAGAAAACTAAGGTTAATACATGACTAAAACACTTCCATCTATACTGCCTCGGATCATTGGAGCTAGCACAAAAGACTCAATAAAGAACAACATATAAGGAAATGACTGATAGTCTCTAGCTTTCAAGAGGCTAGAGTCTCTCCAAAAGGAAACACCGAAAGCTGATTTTTGCTCCTTCCTCATTGCCAGGACCCTTCATATCTCCCCCTGCAGCTTTTCTCCATCGTCTACTACATTCTCACGTCCACTTCTGGTGTCACAGTTGTTACTCCTCTGCTCAGTTCCATGCCTGCCCTTGCAGTCTTTTTCTTTTGTCTGGAGTAAGTCTTCTGAGTTGGCATAATACTAGGCCCATGACTAACATGGGGTCAGTAGGCCCATCAATACCCCCCAACAAGTTGAACCTTGTCTTCAAGGTTGAATTGAGGAAACTGCTGTTTGATAACTTCAAAGTCTTCCTTGGTCTTCTCAAACTCAGGAAGATCAGTCCACAGAATTAGTACTTCACATTGTCCATTGGTTTTTCCTAACCGCTCCTGGTTGCATTAGTAGTTCAATTTCTTGGTCAAAGCCAAGGGAAGTTCTTGGGTAATGGCAAGTTGGAGGGCCTTATGGCTGTGAGGCGTGAAAAATTGAGTGAATTTTGGCAGTAGCGGGTAACTCTAATCTGCCACTTCTTTGCACTTTGCTATGACTTTGTAGGGTCTATAGAACTGAGGACTAAGCAGGGAAGTTGTAGAATCTGGTATCTAGAACATGGCTGTAATAGGCTAGAGGATGTCCAACCTGCATTAGGACAGCTCCCACTCCAGCCCCTGAAGCGTCTGCTTCATTATCAAAAGATTTTGAAAAATCCAGCATGGCTAACACAGGAATAGTAATCATGGCATGCTTTAGGCAGTCAAATGCCAATTGTGCTTCATGAGTCCATGTGAACACATCCTTCTTGAGCAAATCAGTCCGATTGTGCTTCATCAGTCAACTTAATCTCTGTCATCCATTGCTTGATGTTGACTATGTCTTGTTCCAAATTCTCAATCCTGTTTTCCATTATGGTGTTGATCATTAACCCTGAAATCTCACCACTTTGATACCAATTGACGTAACTCAAGCATTTCCAAGTAGTATGTAGCAGTAATAGAACACGTAGCTTCCATAATAAAACACTCGGCTGAGTCAATTCCTGGAAATAAAGGTGTGTGTGTGTGTATGAATGTGTATATATTCCTGAGAACACGCTTCCTCTTATACTGCCTCAGATGATCAGAGTTAGCACAAAAGACTCGAAATAAAGAACAGCAATACACAAGGAAATGACAGATAGTCTCCAGCTTTAGAGAAGCTAGAGTCTCCCAAAGGAAATGCCAAAAACTGATCCTCGCCCCTATTTCGCGGCCTTGACCCTTCATATCTCCCCCTGCACCTTGTCTCTGTCCTCCACTACGTTCTCAGGTTCACTACTAGTGTCCACTCCTTGGCAAAATACCTTGTCTGCGCTTGCAGTTTTTTTTTTCTGTCTGGAGTAAGTCTACTGAGTTGGCATAATACTGGGCCCATGACTAACATATGGGCCAGCAGGTCCATCACTGCTTCTCATGCCTCATAATCAAACTAACTTTCCTGGAAAATATAATGCTATCATTGATCATTGATCATTGATCTTGAAATTTGAGTGAACTGTGAGGCACTCTAGCTGAGTGATTTTAACAATAAATTGTTGCATATATTTCGTTTACTTATTCTTCTGTGTGTCTGCACTTGTTTCTCTGTAGTATTTTGCGTTCGGTTAGCCGCATTGGTATCTTCTAATAGCCGTTGGTTTAGTAGTTTGCTCAATGAGAAAATTAATGCTGATATATTTCTTCTGCTACTTATTTTATTTCAGGTGGATGAGTTGCAGAACACAATAGAGGAAGATCAGAAGAATCTCATTGAGGAGATGAGAATGGCTACTGAGGAGCTTAAGAATGCGGTGGAAGATGCAAGTGGTGGTTCAGAAGCTATGGCTGTTGACTAGCAAGTGGATTTCATATTAGTCCTGCTGTTGTAAGATTAGTTACTCTTCTATCAAGTGTTGTCATTTTATAGAAGTCAGTAGGTTCTTAAAATTAGATGTAAATGAAAGATCAGTGACGTTATGCTGGTTCTTAAAACTGTTTTTCGGCGATTGGAATTCTCCTGAAAGCTTATTCAAAGTCTAGTTAGAAGTCTCAAAATTTTGGAGGTTTCTAAACTAAATGGCCTGTTAGGATTCGTTTTTCCACTTCGAAAATTGAGTAATAATCCCTTTTCATTTTATCAAAATAGTGATGCACTCATGAACCTTATGGTAACATCACGGGCGTACCTTCAGTTTATGATTTGTCAAGCTCAAGGTTATGTTTAGATGGATGGTTGAAGAGGAAGTGATAAGAAATGAAATGATCAAAATATGTATAATTTATGTTTGAATGGCTTTTAAAAAGGTGGAATGAGATGGCAAGGGAGGGATACCAAAACCCTTCTTTGTCATTTAAAATTTCAATTTTGGATGTTAGGTGTGAACCTTTAGTTTATGATAAGTCAAGCTTAATGTTATCTTTGGATGGATGATTGAAGAGGAAGTAATAAAGAATATAATAACCAAAATGAGTTAGATTTATGTTTGAATGCTTTTTTAAAGGTGGAATGGGATAGCAAGGAAGAGATACTAAAATATTTTCTTGTCATTTAAAATTTTAATTTTGATATCCTTTTAAATTAGAAGGTCAATCATGAAATGAAGTGGTATAAAAATTAAATTATTAATTATCCTTATTTTATTGTTAATATACTAAATTCTAATGGTTACAACTTTAATTTCTCTCACTATGGTTATGACCTTTCTCTTTTTATTTTTACTTAAAGTTTTAAAATAATAATAATAAAAAAGAATGAAAGAATCTGCAATATATATTAGTTTTATATATTTTTTAATTTTTTGGTCAACAATTTTTTATTTTGGCTTTCTAAGTTTATCTTTTAAAATTTTTTCAAGTAATATAAATATTTTGTAGTAAATGTATTACATAGAAAATATTGACATGATAATTAATAAATAAAATAAAGAAATATGGACATAAAAATTACATAACATTATGTATTAAATAATAATAAATTATTAGTTCTATATTTATGTTACAAGGAGTAATATTAAAAAAATAATTAATGAATCATTTTATTTTATTTATTTTATTATAATTTTTAAACAAAATTAATAAGTGTCTTTCTATTTCTTGTTATTCTATTAATGATCACTTTATTTTTTCTTTAAATTTTAAAACATAGCCGAAGGCAAGGGGATTAATCTTTTTTCCTTGAAGCGTCATTTTTTCATATATCATAAAAAGTAGGCTAAATTGTAGAGAACTTGGCTGTACTTTAGGTCCTTTTTGACCTTCAAAATTTTGCAATAAATTTCTTAAAATTTGAGATTGTGTGTGAGTGATTTTTTTATGTTAGTTAATTAATTATTTCATTAATAGAAATATGACAAATAAGGTAATTAGTTCATTCATTTTAGGTGAAATTTAAATTTTCAAAGTATAAAAAATGAAAAAGTTCATATATCAAACTAATTAGTCTTTATTTCATCGAAGAGTCCTTCCAAACGCCGAATATTGATATAATTAGTTATTCTCTTCAAACATGTTTGGTATGTGTTTGGATGCTTTAGAAAGTAGAGAAATCACTATGATATAAATTGTCATTTTCAACACAATTTTTTAATATTCACACGCTTGCACACACATATACACTATATACTATATAATACAATTGAATTCAATTCTAGAAAAGGTTTCATTATTTGATGAAATTACCCTCATTAGCTGCGTCCAAAACTAGGTTTAAATAAAAGTAGCCGTGGCAAATATTATCTAATAAAATATCTGTTTTATAAAATTGTATTTGATGAAATCTGGTGAGAAGAAGCAAGTTCTACAACTAATTAGATAGTTTGGAAGCAATGAAGTTAATGCTATGATATTGGTCTAAATTATTCCGATATGAAATTTCTACATTTGATAAAAAGTATATGGATATAACAATTGATATAGAAATAATTATGTGATCATATAGTTAAAATTAAATTTAATAATTGTTTGTGGTTTAAAATTTTAATCTAATAATTCATATTTAAAAAAATTATGCAGTTGGATGACCAACAATTCATTTTAAAAATTATTGAAAATCTGAATTCAAATTATTCCAAATACAACATGGGGATCATATTGCTATAAATTATTGAAAATCTGAATTCAAATTATCCCAAGTACAACATGGAGATCATATTGCTAGAGCATGTCTTCAGGAATAAGAACATTAGAAATAAATTGAAACATGCCCTGTTCTACACTGTTTTAGAAAAACGAGTATGAAGATGCCTTCATCCTTCTAAACTAATTCAAATGAATCAAATACTCATCAAGTTTTAAAGTTTGTGAATGATCAATCACGAAAGGAAAAAAACTAAGCTGAGCAAAGGTAAAAGAAAAGAGAAAAATATTATTTTGTTAGTCTTTTATTTATTATAATATTTAAAATAATTTTTTATTTATTAAAAAATGTTGATCATTTATTTTGTGAAAAATATCAAATTAGGGATCAAATTAAATAGTAATTTTGAGATAAATGAAAACAAAAAAAAATATTTTACTGTAAAAGAAATGTTAGGAAGGGGTTGGCAGGGGAAACAAATAAAAATGGAGATGACAATCTGCTAGCACATGAGGATTTTGAGAGGGGCTTTCTGGCATAAAACTAAAGGCAAATTAGGATTAAGAAAAATAGAGAGAAATGAAAACGAAGAAAATTTAAGTTTGGGCATTTTTTTAAAAATTTCTTTCCTTCTTATATGTTTTTCCTCAATACAAGCACACTTTTAAAATGACAAATTGATCAATCGATCCCTAAACTTTGCATCAGTTTTTAATTTGGTCCTTATGCTTTATTTATTTTTTAAAATAATTCCTTACACTTTGCAAAGGCTTTAAGAATGGTCCCCACTGTTAGGTTCTATTATAACATTGTTAACTTCTTGTTGAAGTGCTGAGAGAAATTGCAGTTATAACATGTTTAATAGCATTTTTATACAACGCTAGTAATAAGTTGTTACTATATGTTGGGTTTCTTGTAGTTTAATGTTTATTGCTATTTAATTTTAACTTTTTTTTTTAATTAATGACAACAAAGCAAATATTTAAACTTAGGATCACTTACTAACTGTATCTAAAAATCTCATTATTATGGTGGTCAAAGTCATGACTCACTTGTCGGGTTTCTCAAATTTGCAATTTTATCTAAAAAAAAATATATGTCAGATCACTTGTAAACTCAAATTTAAAGCTCACTCATGTAAATTTGTAATTGAATTGGTCATGTTAATGGGAATGTTGCTGATCTTACTCTTGAGCTAGTGATAGTAATCAGTAGCGTGATTTCATTTAGTTGATTTAGATCATGAAAATCCAAACAATGATGCTTTAAATATGACTTTGGATCTCAATATTGAGGAAGAATATAATGTTGATGATGATGATATTGGTGAGGTAGGTGTTGATAATTATGGTAATAGTAAAATATGGAGAAATGATGCTAATGGAACTATTGAAGATCTTAATTTATTGAAATTTAATTTATGTTTTTTAACATATGATTGTGTTGAATGATTATTTATACATAAATTTTATTTAAATTTTTCGTAGTGTAATATGTTATTTGCATAAATTTATTTTAAATTAATATAATTTGAATTGCATTAAAATTTTTGGCTTTATATTATTATTTAACTATTAACCAATAAGTGGTGTTTACTTAAACTAATTTATATCTTGAGTTTGATTGTTTGTTATTCTTGAATCTATCAATTTTATTTGTGTTATATGTATGTGTATACTCCATATCCTTAAACATGAAAAATTCAAAACTGTGGGCAATGCTCTCTGTGGTCTTGAAAATGAAAACCTGTTGTATCTATTTTCTTTTAAATTGACAAAAAAAATAAATAAATAAAGATGATCCAAAATCGTGTATATAAAAATATAAAAATGTTTTAAAACTTCAACCAATCATTCCTGTTGAGTGACCCCTCGACATTCTACACACGCAAGGAAAAAGAGAGAATGAGAGATGGAGAGGGAATGATTGTATGTGGAGAAGGGTGCGTTTTGCATGGAAGGTGTGAGGTTTGTTTATGCCTTTGTCTTTTTTCTTTATTTATGTCCCTTTTTCCTCACGTCCCCATGCAATATCTTCCTTTTCTCCTACCCACGCTATAAGTTTCATTTGCCCCAAGATTATCATATATATACATTTATACACACACATGCTTTGGTTACCATTTTGCCCTCTCTTTTATTCTCTCTTTTTCTTTATCTAATGTCCAGGTTCCCACTAGCCCTTTTGTAGAATTATGAGCTATGTAGCCATCCAAAGAGGTTTTTAATTAGGTCAATTGCATTAAAAATATGTGGACTAGTCAGTTGTGAAAGAATGAAACCAAGGTTAATTTTTTCTGATGTATTCGTTATTAGGTTTTTCAATTAAAAATGTAAAAGAATCTTTTTTAAAGATGTAAAATAAATTTTTTTATGGAATTAATTTACCTCTAACTCACATTTCTCTTTGTTATTAATTTAACATATTGATTTATATTTTGTAGATTAAATCTATTTCAAAATCTTGCATTTGCCCACCCTACATGAAATTGATGCTTAATTTAATTGAGGCATGATCTTGCATTTGTTTCACTATAAGGGGAAGGGAGAGAGCGAACGTTGAATTTGTCTAGTCTAGATTTCTGACTAAACAATAAAAATGTTGTTCAATGTGTTGGGGAATATAACTAAAATAACTTACAAAGTAAATGTTGTTAGTTAGGTAGTTTGTTAATAACAGACTCATTCTATTATGTTGTAATTATTGTATATATACCAATGTATCAGACCTAAGCTAACTAAGTAAATACAATCATATTTTCTTTATTTTCTTTCTATTCTTGTTCAAGAATCATTACATGGTGTCAAAGCTTTTTCTGGTCCTTAGCCATGGAGTTGTCACCGACGATCAATGCAGCAGTATTAGGTGTACAAAAGCTTGGTCAGAGTAATATTGTCTTATTTAAACTTGACGAGACAAAGTACCTGCCATGTAAACAGCGGGTAAATGCAGCGATAAGGGGGCACAAATTACATAAGTATATGGATGGTTTAGGAAGAATTCCTCAAAAGTTCAGCACTAAAGAAGATTAGATACGAGGAAACATAAGTGAAGAATATCTAAATTAGAATCAACAAGACCAATTATTGTTGTCTTGGATTCTTTCATTAATGGGAGAAGCCATATCTGCATGTATGGTTGGATGCAATTGTTTGTATGAAGTTTGGGTGAAGTTGGAGCAATTTTCTGCTTCACAAACAATGACTAAGTTTAAACAGTTTAAAACTCAGTTGAGAAGTATGAGTATAAGTACACTTGGCATGAATGAATACTTACTAAAGATTAAAAAAAAAAAAAAGACAGTAAATGCTTTATTTTCCGTAGGAGTTATAGTATCAAATGAACATCATATTGAAACCATTCTTGAAGGATTACCTAAAGAATATAGTAGCTTTAAAGTGTCAGTCTCTACAAGATCAATGGCATATATAATGCAAGAAATTAAAGCATTGCTAAATGCACAAAAAGAACGTATTGAAAGATTTATGAAGGAAGTAGTTTTACCATCTGCAAGTGCTAATCTAACTCAGATGGTACCATGAATACAAAGATGGAATTTCTCACAAGGGGGTTTTAGAGGAAATTACTTAAGAGGCTCAGGAGTTCTTGGAAGACATAGAGGAGGAAGAATGGAACAAAATAAGCCACAATGTCAAGTACGTAGCAAGTATGGACATATGGCATGGGAATGCTTTCATAGATATGATTCTCAATATCAAAACCCTTTCTCATAGTAAGGGAAACATGGTTCATAGAGTTCTAATGCACCTAATGCTCCTATGATAGCAATGTTGCCCCAGAATCTCTCTACAATTCAAATTGGTATCTTGACTCAGGTGCCACAAATCATATCACAGCAAGTCAGAGTAATTTGGGATCTAGTAAAGAGTATGTTGGTTCTAAAAAAATCCACATGGGCAATGGAGCAGGTTTACCTGTAAAACACAATGGTTAAACTCAATTACAGTCACCTTTTATGCCAAATTCAGTCTTGAAACAAATTATCTTCTACATGTTCCTGAAATAAAAAAGAACCTCTTAAGTGTTTATAGATTTGCTTTAGATAATCATGTATTTTTTGAATTTCATCCTCACTACTGTTTGGTTAAACTCAGGAAACTAAATAGACTTTGCTCTAAGGTAGAGTCAAAGATGGCCTTTATGTGTTTGATAACCTTTAGTTCTTCATCAATCCAAACCTTTCGATAAGATAATACAAGCAAACATAACTTTTAATAGCAAAACTTTAGATATGAGAAAATGGCATGTTAGACTAGATCATCTTTCTTTTCAAATTGTGAAAGTTGTACTCAAAAGTTGTAACATACTATTTAGTAATAAAAGTTTAAATGAGTTCCATCATGAATGTTGTGTCTCAAAAGCTCATAAACTTTCTTTTTAGAATTCTTTAACTATTTACTTTCAACCTCTAGAGCTTGTATATTCAGATGTTTGGGGCCCTTCTTAAGCAATTTTTAATTGTAATCATCGATATTATGTTGTCTTTGTTAATGCCTATTCTAAATATTCTTAGTTGTATGCGCTTAAGCTCAAATTTGAAGTGTATAATGTTTTTCTTGAATTCCAAACAATGTTAGAACTATAATTCAATATAAAAATCAAATCCTTACAAATTGATGGTAGTGGTGAATTCTTAGCTCTCTCAAACTATCTCAAAACTAATGATTTGAAGTTGTATAAACATGGGGATGTTAGTTTTGACAATCCCACGCTTTATAGGTCCACTATTGGTGCTCTGCAGTATGTAACAGTTGTAAGGCCTGAGATTGCTTATTTGGTTAACAAAGTGTCTCAATTCATGCATACCTTTTTTTTAGTCTTAGTCACTGGAAGGCAGTAAAATGCATATTACGTTACTTCAAAGGGACAATGAATCATGGTTTCATCTTACAAAATTTATATATCTTTATCTAAGAGTCATGTTCAATACTAATTGAGGGTTTGATCCTTATGATCATAGGTCCACTTTTGGACTTGTGGTTTTTCATTATGATAATCCTATAACATAGATATCAAAGAAATAACAAGTTATCTCAAGATCCTCCATTGAAACAGAATATCGGGTTGTTGCTTTTGCAATAGCTAAAATAGTTTGGCTAAAATATTACTAAAAGAATTGAATGCATTTGACACAATACCTTTTCCTATCATTTTTTGTGATAATCTTTGTATAATTCTTCTTGCAACAAATCCAATCATACATTCTCGGACAAAACATGTTGAATTAGATCTCTACTTTATTAGGGAAAATGTGCAATGAAAGGAGCTCATGATCTGTCATGTTCCAACCACAACAAGTAACTGATGTTCTAACTAAACCTATGCCATGTGGTCCTTTTGTGTTAGTGAAATCCAAACTCAAGTGGATGCTCCACCTTGAGTTTGCAGAGGGATGTCAAGGAATATGATTGAAATACCTTACAAACTAAATGTTGTTAGTTAGGTAATTTGTTAATAACAAACTCATTATATTCTATTGTAATTGTTATATATATTCTAGTGTATTAGACTTGAGTTAGCTAAGTAAATACAATCATATTTTCTTTCTTTTCTTTCTATTCTTGTTTAATAATCATTACATAGTGAAGGATATATTAAAAAAATAAAAACAAAAAGAAAAATTTAGCTAGACAACATAATTTTATCAACTTGGAGAAAAAATAGTCCATAACATGTAGACTAAAAAAGAAAACCTAAGCAGTGAAATCTTTTAAGGATATTTTAGTAAATATTGTAAAAGTAAATGCTGCACTAAAAGTTATATAAATGCTAACCTAAGCTATTTCAACACAATCCCAATTCCCAATTAAACTTAACCTAACCATACATAGCTATATCGAAAGCTTTTTTGTTTCCTTAAGGAACAAATCTGAAGTAGTCTTGGACTCCCAAGAAGCATGAGTTTGTTTCTGTCAACCTTTTTAAAATTTTTTTGCATCATTCTCATTTTCACTTCTAAGTTCTAATTAGACTACTTGTTTTTCCATAATTTTTTCTTCAAATCTTATTGGCATATAGACATGCATGCACGCATGCACGCACACATTTGCTTCTTTTAGTCTTGATTTGGTTATGTTGATTTATTTAGAATTATCACATTTTAATAATATTGTTAATTTGCATATCTTATTATGGAATCTGGAGATTAAGTGTGTGTTTGGCTCAAATATAAAGATCTTAAGATATGTGTTACATGTATACTTGGAAAATTGTTAGTCGGTCATGTAATAGATGATCTATAGTCATAATTTCCAGTATTCACGGTGGTTATAATTTAACATATATAATGATTTGAAATTCAAATTGTGAACAGTTTGAATAATGTTTTAAGCTATGGTTACAATTGCTACAGTCAAAGTTGTAACTTGTAACGATATATACTTGCAGCCAATATAGTGAAGGTAGTTGCATGAATTGGCCATAATCATTGTGCATCAATTTGGATTCCCTTATGTTTTGGTGGGAATATAAGGTTATGTTTCATTATAGTAGACTGTTTGGATGAAAATTTAATGGTCTAGATTTATATTAAATTAATATAATCATATACAATTATATTTTCTATATGCAAATTTGGATCATTGAATTTTCATCCAATGGTCCACCATGATTAAACATGACCTCATGATTTTGCCAAAATATGATAGGATCCAAATTGATTGTGCATCCTTAATTTTGATGCTTTTAACTCATTTTTATTTTCTTCATTTATCTTCTTTTATTTTCATGAATTTTTTAGCTTATTGATTACATAGTCATATTTTTGCTAAGATAATTAAGGTAAATATCTATTTAACCAATTTTAATATATTATTTTTCTTTTCATTACAATCTACATTGTAACATAAAAAGCTATCAAGGTGAACTTTGTTGTTGTGAGAATTATAATGTGGTAATAAAATAATGATTGCACTATTTCACAGTTACGACAATGATAATTCACAATTAAAAATTAGATTTTTTTTTAATCTAATTAAAGTGGTAACACTGACACACGCACACATAGATACATATATTAATTCTTACATTAATTGTTGTAATTAAATGGCAATAGTTTGCTAATTAGACACAAATTAAGTGGTTTGTACTACTTAATTATGCCACACGCTATTTTGATGGGGCTAGTTAAGTAAGAGGCATTTTTCGTAGAACAAGACTTCCAACAAGTTATGCTACCAATTTCTTTAGGAAGAAGAACTCATCCTTTGTCACATTCGTCACTTCTGATGATCACATGCCTACCTTTGTCTTTGCTTTGGATTTGAACCTTATGTTCATGAAGAAGGATATGCGCTCACCACCACTAACTCTTATGCTCTTTCGAGATAGAGGAGAATGTAACAACAACACTAGTGGTGCCTTTAAAGAGATAGAGACAATAAATGGTGGTAATGGTGGAATTATTTTTCTAAACACGACTAATAATTATGGTAAAGTTGATTTGGAGTTTCGTCTTAGTTAAAACTTGAAGCTCACTAGCTTTGAGTCTCGTGATCCTGCATACATGGACAAATAGTTTATCATCATTATTTGGTTTATTTTATTGTATTTGCCTTTTTTTTCTATTTATGACTTGATTAAGTCTATCTTGTGTGTGTTTTAGTTTATGTTATGTAATAAACTATATCTTGTAATAAAATGCACCTTCTATAGTGCTTTCAAAACTTTTCACTTTCATTATATATATGTTCCTAAACAATCTTTAAAAACAAAAAAGTTTGCACTATTAAACCACACACCTGTTTAACCCACCTTGATTTAGTGGATTGGGATGTTGAAACCTTCCTACCATATGGGTTAAACAAGTTATCAAAAGATATAAAAGAAAGTTAAAAAATTCTAAACAATTAGATCCTATTATCAAGTCAAATATCTCATTATAGTAGCAAAACTTTATTCATATTTTCGATTGTTAATCAAATATTGAATATTTGAAAACAAAACAAGGATAAAAATTACTTGAAACTATGGAATATTAAATATTTTATAAAAAAAAAACTCTATAAAATCTTTTAAATGAACATCTTATCGAGTTAACTCGTTTAACTCGTAAGTTAAATGAGTCAGCTTAGTTTAACCCACATATGTTAAATAACCTAAAAATTTTAACCCAACTCTCTACAATGGATTAAACGGGTCATCCTGATTGGTTAACCCCATTTTCACAACTTTACAAAAAGTTACATGTTAATTCTCTCTTTTCTTATTCCTAAAATTTTTCTTTTGTTTTTGTTTTAATCATCCTAGAATCCTTCATATTTAGTTGACAGAGATTTAAGTAGATGTGATTAAGCACTTAATTTGCAACAGATATATATATATATATATATATATATATATATACACACACACACAAATTTCAAACTATAATATCATAATAATGTCAAGAAAAGACAACAAAAATATTTATAAAGATGGAGACATCAATTTTTAGCAAATGCCCTAGGAGCTTTAAGCTCCTAATTTACTAGTTTTTATTAGGTCAAGTGAGCTTTTTCGTGTCATGATCTAGTATATTTCCTACTTATAACTTAAGATAAATAATATGATTAATGATTATTATTACTTGTATGATTGTATATAAGGAAGTTATAAATACAAATTAGTTGTTGTATTGATAAATGATACTAGTTATTATTTCTTTACTAATATGTCATGTCACATTAACTTATGATTTAATGTTGAGGTGCCAAAACAAGCCAGCCTAACCCACTTGAGTTGACCCACGTGGGTTGCTGGGTTAAATGGACCTACATATTTAACTCACCAAAAAATTTTAAAAAATTTTAAAAAATAAATCTCAAACAAGAATATTCAATTATCAAGTCAAATATTTAATTCTTATACCAAAAATCCATTCATGTTGTCTATGGTTGATCAAATATTAAATATTTAATGATAAAATAAGGATTAAAGCAACTTGAGATTATGTAATATTAATTCTTTCACAAAAAAAAAAATCTACATAACCTTTTAAGTGGGCCCACCTAACAACCCATTGAGCTAACTTGTTTAACGTGTAGGTTAAATAGGCTGAGTTGCTTTAACCCACCTATATTAAATAAGTTAAAAATTATAAATCAACCCACCATTTTGGTAGGTTGAATGGGTTTAACCTAGTGGATTAGACTTATTTAATGGCTATAGTTTTATTTATATCTTGAATTAAAATTGAGTTAATCTCACTATTAAACTTATATTTTATATCTTTAAAATTAAAATAGTTTTATTTTAAATATATTGAATCTTAAGTTACATTATTTATTAATAATTAAATTAAGTTTTTTATTAAAATAATATGGATTTAAATTTTTTGAGCTCGGCTATTTTTCTATTACATGAAGCAATATGGCTCTCTCTCTCTTCCGTATTTTTATATATTATGCTTCATTTTCTTCATCATTATCGGCCTTGAACTTGTAGAGGGAAAAGTCACAGTTGGATTCTTCAAGGATGGTCTCAACACAGTCAATCTTTTTGGTCTAGAATTTCTTGGTGTTGATCTTGTTGGTGTTAGTCCATAGTCCCAAGCTTCTTGGCAGCTTTGTCAATAGAGGACCGAAGGCTCTTGTAAGAGTTGGTGCAATAGATAAAGACCCTTGAGATGGCCTCATAAACAATGGTAGTGCCTAGAGAGATACCCACCATGGGGAGGCTATCAGAGTAACTTAAAATTTGAGGAAGATGGCATTGAACTAACTACTTTGTTTATGTTAAACAACTGCAGCTCTAACTTGCACTTTATAATGTTACTAAAAAAGTGTTAGAATACTAGTTTACATGCAATTTAGATGAAGCTAGTACTACTCAAAATTGATTATTTACTAGTATATATGTAATTTAATAAGGGAATATCATCTTGATTCTTGACCATAGGTAGTTAATGAACCAAGTTACTAAGGTTCTAGAGAAAGTTAACCCATATGCATTTTTTTGGATAAGAAAAAATAGTTGTTGAATTGTGCACTCAAGAACAAAATCGATGAATATTATGATAGATAGAGGAAATGTGCAAAAAGCTAGTGCCATTTTTCAAAATCTTATTGAAGGAGGGTACCAACCATCTTTAGTAACTTAACACAACTCTGTTAAATGATCCATTAACCATCTAGAAATGCTTCAAGTCTATACATTCCATTACCTTGCAAGTGGAAGAAAAAGGAATGAAACTTCGCTTAATATTTTTTAGTGCTCTCATAAATGCATTTGCAGAATTTGGGAACACGGAGAAAGCCATGGAAATAGTTTAATGAAGCTGCTAAACCTAATTACAATAGAGAGAAATGTAGAACCCAATCTCAAGGTACATAAAATGTGCTTGTTAGAGCATGTTGTAAGAAGGAGAACATGTTTAAGGCCTGGAACATGGTGCTTTGACAAAATGAATCAACAAATATTACACGAGCTCCATTGGTAAATTGCCCTTCCAACCTCTTGGGCTTATAATGAAGATGAACTATTAAGGGTTGCAAAGTAACAATCCCATGAATTGTTCCATGGCGTTTATATACATTTTGTGTTCAATTAGCATCAAAACATAAAAGGGTAATTAAATCAAATGAATTTAGAGAGATTTGCGTATTTCTCTTTAGCAGCAGAAGTTATATTTGATTAGGATTGAGATCACTAATCGGTTGGGATATTCACAATATATCATCCTCTCACTCAATTGTAGAACTACAACAGGTATTTTTCTTAAGTGTATATAGATATCTCTAGATTGATAGGATTAATTTGATTATATATATCATGCTTGCCTATTTATAGAAAGTTAACTAAGGTTAAGATTTAATAATAATTACTAAAATTATCATCCTATACTTATTTAATAAACATTTCTTATGAGTATATTTTTATATGATATCCAATATAGCATAAATTTGCAAAAGTTTTGGGGGTTCACACCACCAAGGGTTGCTAGCCTGAGCAGTGAGAGAAAACATTGAAAAAAAGGAAAGAGAGAAAGGAGTAATGAAGATAGAAAAAAAAAAAAAAAAAAAAGCAAGAAGAAAGGAGAAAAAGAGAGCCACATTTGCTTCCATACAAGCATGCTGACTTTCAACAGCCACCTCAGCATGCTCTTAACGATACTATTAATAAAACTTAATGGCAGAGACCATTGTTGAAACCTTTGCAAAATATAAGAAATTATTTGAAAAAAAAAAAGAACTAAATTAAAAATTGATGCAAACTATAGGAATTAATTGATTAATTTTCTTTTAGAAAAGTGTAAAATTTAAATGTAAGTAAAAAAGACATGTCTAAATTGAAATTTCTCTTCTCCTTTTTTTTCTTTCTCCTCAATCTAAAGAAAGGAGAGGTAATTCCTGCTTTGGCAAAGGCAGTAGTTTAGAGAGAAAAGAGTGAGGATTGAACCAACTAAACATGGGTATATTACTTGTTACTAATTTATCTCTAGAGATTTTATTGACAAGTTCTTTTGCATTAAGCCTCTAGACTATGACTTCAAGTGAGGTTAGAGTGATAGAAACAACACTACCAAAGCTGGTTGTAGTGTTTATGATTAAGATTACATTTAAAATTCTACTAAGGAGTACCTAAAATTTTTAATTAAGTTTGATATAACTGAATAATTTAACTATTTTACAAGGCAAAATAGCCTTGAAGCAGGAAGCTTCAGCATTTCATTGCTTCCCCAGCTGAATAAAAAGAAAGCTAATGTGAGTGGAATATTCATTGTCTCCAAATGCGCACACATGTTGAAAAATATAGTCCAGATAGCAGAAAAAGTAAGGGAAAAATAATCCTTTGGTCCTATAATTTGGTTATTTTTAAATAACTCCCTAAAATTGCAAAACATTTGCCATCAGGTCCCTTCCTTCCAAAATTGTTATGACACCGTTACTTTATTGCTGATATGACTAACGGAATCCATACCGCGAGACAACTAGATGATGACTTGGCAAATAGTAACTTCAGTAACTATAACATATCACAAAAGCTTTCTTTATAATTAATTTTTTGCCAAAAAAATTAATTTTTCGCACAATATGAGTCTATGATTTTATACATAATATGATACTAGGGACAATTAAATTGATGTTAAAAGCTATGACATTAGAATAATTTTATTTTTAATATGACAGTGAAGATAATTAAATAATTTTATTTTTAAAAAATATATATTATGTATAAAATTGACTTCATTGAGAACAAACAATATGAAGAGTACTATATAGTATCAAATATCATGTATGATTTAGCAAACTTATTCAACAAACATTAGTATAATTTTATAACTCTGAATTTAGTTTGAGTTTAAAATTTAGCTATTATGCTTTACAAAAGATTTTTGTTATCGAGTTTCCTAATTAAAATATAACATATGTATATTTTAATTTAAAGATCATGTACTTATTTATAAAAAATTAAATAGTTATTATATTTCTATTAAAAAACCTAATAACAATTGTTATAAATTTTTAATATAACAAAGAAGCAAGTGAATATTATAGCTTTAAGTCTATAACCCTTGTAGTTAGCCTCTGGAAGATGCTGGCTACTGCATGTAGGACTGAGGAAACGTTTACAAACATTATGAGATATTAGTGTGAGCGTTGTCATTTCTGTGCAATTTTTTTTTTTTTTTTGTTTTTTAAGAGCAAGCTTTCAATGCGTATATGTTTAATGAATTTGTTTACGTTTAAATATAATTACAAGTCTAAAGAGAAAATTATTATTTTTGTTTCTTATTTATTGTAAAATTATTATTTTAGTCCATTCATTATAATACTTAGAATAGTCCATCACTCATTAGAAAAATATTAAATTTAATTAGTTCTTTATTTTTATAAAAAAATATCAGATTTAGTTTATTAATTTTAAATTTAAAATTTGAATAGAATGATTAAATTTAATATATTTTTAAAAACCAATAGATTAACTATAACATATTCCAATAAATAAAGAAATAAGAGACCATTTTAAGAAAATGATAATTTTATAATAAATAAAAAACTAAAAATATATTTTACTGTAAAGTCTAAAACTTAAGAACTGCTGCATTTTTGCATTAAACCCAGGCACCATCTAAAACACCATCTTTAGATGGAGTATGGATCCCTATGGATAGGGATCCCCAGTGGGGGATGTTGTAAGTGTATACAGCATCCCATTCAAGGGGCTATTATTATTTTTTAAATTACAGCATCCCAGATTTATTTTACTTTAGATGTGAGTGTGTGCTAGGATGTAATTAATGACTTACCATTTTTATATTACAACAATTCATTTATTTAAATTGATATGTAAGATTTTAGGACTTAATTATAAAAAATTTTAAATTAAATATTTTTTAAATAAAAAAATAAATTCTTATAATTTAAAGAGGAATGAATTCTTATTAAATAAAAAATTATAAAATAAAATTATATATAAAAGTTAAAATTTCTATCTGTATAAAACATAAAAAAAAAAAGTATTTGGTAATTGTATGTAATGTATCTCCATCCAATTTGTCATACCAATTAATACCTTGATTTTTGTCTATAAAGTATCAAATAGTTATCTCTCACTCGACGAAGTGCACTTTGAAGTCCAGTACTTCTCAATCTCTTTTGCACTCCTTCCTGGGATTCTCCCTGCTATTAGAGACCACCTGTCACAAATCAAATGCAAAAAAAGAAAAATTACAATTTTATTTTATAGATTCTAAAATGCTTTAACACATGGGTCATTTTTGAACAATTTTTTTTTTACATTAGTTTATTTTAATAGGTTAATGAACATTTCATCTAACATTAAAGATTATAATAAAATTATTCAGAAACCTTTACTTAATAATCTAAACTTTTGAGTTGAAATAACCGTCAAATATTAAAGCGTTTTAACTAAATTAGCGCTTATTTTCTTAACTAAAAAAAGTTTCCGTACAAAGTCTAATAAACTTGTCCTTTTTCCATTCTTTTGAGCCCAAGTAGTTTGTGGAGAGAGACGTGTTAGATTTTATAATAAAACTAAGGTTAAAATAGTATTATGATTATTTAACTTTATTTATTATCTTAAATTAGCATTTTAATTTTAAAATATTTTAAATAATCTCTTAAGTTTTAAATTTGTCTCTTAGGTACAATATATGGTAGGAATTTGAAATTAATTTAAAACTTAAAGTATCAAACATTTCAAACTTAGGGAATTAATTTGAAATAATAAATCAAGTTAAGATATTAATATATTATTTTAAGTTATTTCTTGTTCTCGTACTAATTTTTTCTCCCTCATCTCTTCTTATTTTCTCTCTTATATTCTCTTAACATAATAGAGATAGTTATTTTAAATTTTCAAATATAAAGAATATTGTTTGAATTATTACTTTGTAAGAAATGTCACCAAAGTCAAAAGAAATTTCTATCCTTTAATTTTTTTTATTCTGTTGATATTTGCTGTATTTGGTGTTATTTTTTATGTTAGATAATCTAGTAAAGTTAAGAAAGGCGAAAAAAGAGATCATTCTTTTATGAGTTTCCTTATTTGATAGATAATGAAAGTGATAAATAAATTAAAAATAAAAAAGTAGGAAAAAGTGAAAAGAAGGAGGAAGAAAGAGAAAACGATATTATAGAAAGAAATAACAAAAAATAAAATAAAAATAATCAAATATCACGAAATAACAAAATGCAAATATATTCGGGTCCTTTAGTTTTATTTATTATCTCAAATTAGTCTCAAAAGTTTGAAGTATTTTAAGTTGATCCCTTAGGTTTTAAAGTCTTCTTAAATTTCTCCAACAATGTGTTTAAGGAATAAATTTATGTGAGACCTATTTGAAATTTTAAAGAACCATTTCGAAATGCTTCAAATTTAATAGGCCAATTTAAAATAATAAATAACGTTAAGGGATCAAAAAAATTATTTTACTATGCACTTTCACTAAAGTATTTAGATTTTTAAATTGAAGTGATTATTGACTATTAATATTGCGAAGCTAATGTATAGTATAGCATCCGATTGTTAATGAAACATGACGTCATGAGATATCATTATATGTCAAGGATTATATCTATATGTAATTTTTTTATATCTTTGTTATATGTTATTATTTAATTAAAATATAATAAGTACATGATTAACGAATAATAATATATAATTTAATTTAAAAATAATATAATCAATTAAAATAATTATATACATATTGTTACATAATTAAAAAATTATATATTTATTATGATTCAATTAAAGAACAATATATTATCACTACATGAAATATTGTGTCATATATAACTTTTTCTTTTTTTAGAGTCAAAACATATTTAGTTAGCATAAGCCAAGTATTTTACTAACCCAAGATCTGGTTTAACCTAATTAGATTTAGTTATTGATTGATTCAAACTTTGTTTTCTTTTTTTTTTTTTAGAAAAATATAAATTATTTTGCGAAAATAATTTTTTTTAAAATAAAAAATAAAAAAAAGATTTGAAAGGAACTAAAATAGAATTAAAAAAAATTTTAAGATTTAGAATAAAAAATAAAAAAAATAAAAAAAAATTAATATTTTAAAATTCAATTATAAATAAAATTTATTTTAAATTAAATTAAAAATATACATTATAAAAATAAAAAAATTAAAATAAATATTAAAATGGATCAAGTCTTAAGTTACTTCCAGATCCAACTCGATTTGGATCAGTAAAAATTGTAATTTTTTTTTTTTCATTCCACCATAGTCTAGCCAATGTAACTTAAACAATGTTCGCTCCTAATTACCATTAGCTATACTCTTTTTGGACTACAAATTAAATTTTTAATAGCTTGAATTGATAATCACATTTAATTGAAAACTCATACCAAATTAAAATATCAATCCTTCTAAATTCTGTTAATTGCAATGAGAGTAATAAATCAGAATTAATTAACGGGGAAGTTACCTCTCTCCAACCAAGCTAAACATCCTAGCAATGAGTGCCTCCTCATCTTCAGAGAATTCCAGCTTCATACCCTCCTCCTCCTCCTCCTCCTCCTCCTCCTCAGTTCTCATCTCTGAGACAACATCGGAAAAACACTTAAGAGAAACAAACAGAGAGAATCAACAAATCAACTTCAAAGAACCAAAGTGGCACCTTTAGCATTTGTGGGGTGATTTGAATCGCTCATGTTTGTGCTGAGAAAGAAGAAGCTAGCCAAACAGGAGAGTGTAGAATCAGAATGTGAATATTGGTTCTGTGACGAGGAAAGGGAAAACGATGGATTAATACAGGAACGGAGTTTACGGTGGCTGAGAATATAAAGACGGGTCGTTCTCACGCTTGAGCGGTGGTTGAGGGACTGTTTGGCCTTTTGCGTGGAAGCCACGAGAACACGTCACTTCCAATGAAAAAAATAGTCATCCATCTTTACACACTTCCTGACAATTAATTTAATATACTTCTCTTAATAAAATTATTTTTTAAAACATTTTTAATAATTTTATTAAGAGAAGTATATTAAATTAATGGTCTTAAACTAACTTATTTTTATGACAACCAACTGCAACTCTAATTAGCGCTTTATAATGTTACTAAAAAAGTGTTAGAATAATAATTTAATACGGTTCAGATTAAGTTAGTACTATTTAAAATTGATTATTTATTAATATATACGTAATTTAATAAGAAAATATTATCTTGATTCTTGCCCACAAGCAGTCAATGAACTAAGTTACTGAGATTGTTGACTCAGAAAGTCAACCCATCTTCATTTTTTTGGATAGAAAAAAATAGTTACTGAATTGTATGCTTAAAAACAAAATTGATGAATATTCTCAGAGTACAAAAAGCTTTTAATAAACTTCGATATGATTGAATAATTTAACTATTTTACAAGGCAAAATAGCCTTGAAGCAGGTAGCTTCTTCATTTCATTGCTTCTCCAGCTAAATAAAAGCAAGGTAATGTTAGTGGAATATTAATTGTCTCCAAATGCACACACATATTGAAACATATAGTTGAGATAGCAGAAAAAAGTAAGGGAAAAAAAATCCTTTGGTCCCTGTAGTTTGCCAATTATTACAAATTGGTCCTTATAATTTATTTTTTTCAAACAGTCCCTAAAATTGTAAAACATTTGCAAACAGGTCCCTATTCCATCCAAAACTGTTATGCACCGTTACTTTAAAATGCTCATAAAACTAACGGAATCCATTGACACAACTAGATGCCGCATATAACTTCTCAATCAGAAAACCCAGTCAAAAAAAGAAAAGGAAAAAAACCTAATTGAAGCTATAGGCTCAGCATTTCAAGATCTCAACCTCCTCTTGTATCTCAAACTCAAACAAGGCTCTCTTTATATGCTGTAACTCATCACTGCAATTAAATTCATTACATCGAGAGATTACAGCTTTCAAACTCATACATTTGGTGTCTTCAATCATCCAGTCAGTTACTACATAATTTGTTTATATATATATATATATATATATATACACTGTAACTCGTCACTATAAGGAAATTCAATATACTGAAACAAGTTCAAATTTCAACTGAGAGAAGATAATTTTCCTAAATTAATTTGGATTCAATTTTACATTAATATTTTGTACCAAGAGATTTAGATTTTACCATTTTGAGATATATTTAAGAGAAATTGTTCTAAGCAAATTGTTACGGTATAAGTATATACCACCAACAAGTAGTAAATAATGAAAAATTATGGTGTTTAAAAAATTCTAGTCTTAATTGCTATTAATTACTAATATTTCTATAATTATCTAATCCAATCAAAATTTTTGTAAGATAAAAGTAAAAAAAATTACAATTTAATCACGAAACTCAAAACTTCAAGTGATATGTAATAAATGTAAAAGGCATCCATAAGATTATAGCTTATCATGATACTTCAATTACAATTAACTAATTTCTTAACTTAAACTCATTAATTTATAAATTAGTCTTATCATCTAACATCATTATAAAAACCTGTCAAACCTTTATAAATTCTATCACTCTAAATTAATTCTCTATATTCTTATGAAAACTAATTAGAGATATGCATTAAGTATGACTAATTACGACTTTGCAAGTTTTATATATGTATGTCTAGCCTAAAAGCAAATTAATTTAATTCAAGCAACTAATTAACCTTAAATATGCAATATTAAGTTCTATGACTAAATTTGGGTTTTTCTTTTAAGAATCCTTAAATCCTCAATATAAATCCTAATCGATGCCAATCAATAAGGGAATAAATAAGATTCGAACAAAATAACTTCATTCACAATTAATGAAATTTGAGTGGAAAAGTAACAAAAAATAATAATCTATATGCTTGGGGTTTATAGTTCCAAAGAATAAAGGTTTAGTCTAACATATCCATAATTATAATTTAACATAGCTTATAAAACATAATCATAAAAACAGTAAAAGAAGAAAAAAAAGAAGAATAATTCTGTTTCCAAAAATGTCTTCCTTTGACAATATGTTACCTTAGAACTCAAGTTTCAACCTCCTTTAGCCTCATAATATCCTTTCTTCCAAAAAAATCTAGGAAATTTGATTTGTATCACCTTATATTGCAAAAAGACCAATATGTCATTCATTTTTCATGGCTAGGCACCTTGGCTCCAAACCTCTAGCCCATATGCTCATTCTAGTACCTTGGCACTAAAACGTTGCCTTTTGTATTAGCTTTGATGTTTTACCCACAACTTGCTATCTCGATGTTAGAATTTGATGAATTACCATTTGTTGAAAAAGTTTTAAAGAACTTTATAACTTTATGTGAAATAACTATATCCATATTTTAATATTTAAGGGTCAAAAAGTTACTTCAAAGTTGAGTATTTACTTGGTTCATGCCAATACCATCATTTCTTCATTCCAAGGCACGGATATGAACAAAATTCACATGAATCGCTTCTATTTGACAAAGTATTTGTATGTAATTTATCAAATTAATATGAATCAATATTAAAATAACCTAAAAACTTAGACCAACAAAAGCAAAATATCTCAATTAGCATAATTTATTCAAAACTAACATAGAACTAATAATTTTTTTTTTTAATTATTAAGCATGAATATGACCAAAATAAATCTGTTTCACATAGTTATAAGAAATTTTAAATACATCATATTGATGTGGAAGAGTATGTTTTGAAATAATTTTTAAAAAAATGACTTAATTCAAATAAAGTCTAGTCATATCTCTATAATAATACAAGAGAAAAAAAGTCCATATAAATATGGTAAAAATATACATGAGATCTCTTAACACTTTATGTATATTACAAAAGCTTCCTTTTTAATTTCTTTTTTGCTAAAAGGCTTAATTTTTCGCATAATATGAGACTATGATTTTATACATAATATGATACTAAAGACAATTAAATTGATGTCACCAGCTCTGACATGAGACTAATTTTATTTTTAATATAAGAGTGAAGATAATTGAATACTTTTATTTTTAAAATAAATATATATTACATATAACATCGACTTCATTGACAACAAATAAATTGAAGAGTATCAGGTATCAAGTATCATGTAAAATTTACCAAACTTCAAAAAAATTAGTATAATTTTATAACTCTGAATTATTTTGAGTTTCAAATTTAACTATTATGCTTTATAAAATGTTTTTTGTTGTCAATTTTTTTAATTAAATATAACAAGTCTATATTTTAATTTACATATCGTATAATTAAAAAAAAAAACTATATGCATAGGATATTTTTATTAGAAAACCTAATAACATAATTACAGTGTGCTGCTATAAATTTTTAATATAGCCAATAAGCCAGTCAATGCCATAGCTTTTAGTCTAATTTGGCTCCGGAAGATGCTGGCTACTACTGCATGTAAACTGAGGGAACTTTTATACACATTAGGAGATACTTTAAAAAAAAAAAAAAAAAATTAAAGTTAGCTTTCAACGCGCATGCTTCCGTGCTTAATGAATTTGTTAACATTTCAAAATAGTTAACGTTTAACGAGAATATTTTTTTTTAATTTATTTGTTACAAAATTATCATTTTAATTCTTTATTATTATAATACATAATGTGATCCCCCTAAAAAAAATATCATACTTAATTCTTAACTTTTTTTTAAAACATCAAATTTAGTTCCTTGATTTTGGATTTAAGATTTGGATAGAAATACTAAATTAGGTATTTTTTGAAAAAATAAATAATTAAATGTGACATATTCTAATAAATAAAGGAGTGAAGAATCATATTATGCATTACAATAAGTAAGAAATTAAAATAATAATTTTGTAATAAGTAAAATATTAAAAATATATTTTAGTCCAAATTTAAAACTTAGGAACAACTGTAATTCTACATTAAACTAGTCAATTCAATTGGTTCTAACACGTTTATATAATAGTTAATTTGATATATCAGCTAATTATTTAAAAACAAGAGCATTAATCATTAAAAATATAACTTTGTTAAAACTAACATATCAAATTAATTATATTAATATGTCAGCACCAACTAATATTTTATCTCATAAGTATGTATTCCAAAGTATAAGCAATCCCAAGGCCAAAAATGAACAGCAAGGACGTCCATTAATGGCTTAGCATTTTTTTTTTGCATTACAACAACTCATTCACTAAATTACATTGATCAGTAAGACACAAAAGAAGAGTACTTGATAATAATAATATGTAATGTATCTCCTCCATCCAATTTGTCATACCAATTAAAACCTTGATTTTTATCAACAAAATTACCAAGCAGTATCAGAAGTTTGGGTTGAACAAGCAAGTTATGTCTCACTTGATGATGAAGTGCACTTTGAAGTCCAGTACTTCTCAATCTCTTTTGCACTCCTTCCTGGGATTCTCCCAGCTATTAGAGACCACCTGTCACAAATCAAATCCAAATATATATATATTACGATTTTGTTTTATAGATTCTAAAAAACTTTGACCTTTGGGTCATTTTAAAACAAATTTTTTACATTAGTTCTAGTATTAAAGATTATAATGAAAGTACACTAAATTTTGTAAGGCAACTATAAAAGTAATTACAATGGTATAATTACTATATGACACATTAAAAGAAAAATAATATCTTTATTTTAACCTCAATTTTTTAAATTTTCAATTTATCCATTCTATTTTTTATTTCCTAATAACTCCTACCAAAATATTAGTTTATAAATTTATTAAATCACTCTTATACTTTCTTTATTTTTTTAATAATTATCAATATATCTAATTTATCCTTATTTTCAATTTATAAACTAATATTTTTATAAGGATCATTGAGAAATAAAAAGTATGGGGGTAAATTGAAATTTAAAAAAATTTGGGTTTATAAATAAAATATAAAATATATTAGAGTTAAACATAAATATAATAAATTATTTTAAATTAGAATATATTTATTGTATTTTGACGTATCATTGTTACATTTATATGACGCATAGTAATTGACTAGTACAACTATTTTTATAATTGCACCCAAAATCTCACATAAAATTATTGAGGGACCTTAATGATTTAAACTTTTGAATTGAAATAACCGTTAAATATTAGGGTTTTTATTACTAAATTAGCACTTATTTTCTTAATTTCGTACACAGTCTAATAAACTTGTTCTTTTTCCATACTTTTGAGCCCAAATAGCTTTGTGGAAAGAGACTTGTTAGATTTTATAATAAAACTAAGGTTAAAATAGCATTATGATAATTCAACTTTATTCATTATTTTAATTTTAAAATAATTCTTTAAGTTTAAAATTTGTCACAAATTTATCTTAGCACAATGTATGGTATGAATTTGAAATTAATTTAAAATTTAATATACTACTTTGAAATATTTCAAATTTAAAGAATTAATTTAAAATAATAAATAAAGTTAAAGACTGGTATACTATTTTTTTTTTTCTTAAACTCATTTTCTCTTCCTCATCTCTTCTCTTTTTCTCTCTTATATTCTCTTAATATAATGAGATAGTTATTTTAAATTTCTGAATATTAAGAATAGTATTTGAACTATTACTTTGTAAGAAATATCACCCAAGTCAAAGAAATTTCTCTCCTCTAATTTTTTTTTTTATACTTGTTGTTATTTTGTATTCAATTTTTTTATGTTATATGATCTAGTAAAGTTAAAATAGGTGAAAAAGAGATAATTCTTTTATGAGTTTCATTATTTAATAGATTATAGTGGTAACAAATGAATTAAAAAATAAATAATTAGGTAAAAAGTAAAATGGAGAAAAAATAACAAAAAAAGAAAGGGAAAATAATCAAATCCTACATATTAACCCAAAAACTAAAATATATTTGGATCCTTAAGTTTTAATTATTGTTTCAAATTAAACCCTCAAGTTTAAAGTATTTAAAATAATTTCTTAAGTTTTAAATTTATTTTAACTTGCTTGTATACAATGCGTTTACATGACTGAGTGTGAAATGCATTTGAAATTTTAAGAGTTTATTTAAAAATACTTTAACTTAAAGAGACCAATTTGAAACAATAAATAAAGTTAAAGAATAAAAACAATTAGTGTAAACTAAAAATAATCATGAGCTTTCACTTAATTATTTAGATTTTTTATTTGAAGTGATTATTGAGAATTAACGATACTCATCTGAGATGGATATATAATATATGTTTTAACGCGAATCTAATGTATTGTAAAGTATCCAATTTTTTAAATATTTTTTCAAAAGTATCCAATTATTAATCAAAATATAACATCATGACATATATCACTTTATATTAATAGGCATCCCTTCATTTAGTATAATATTATGTCACACGTTAATGCACACCATAATCTGTCTAAACCAACATCTTAAATAATATATAGCTTATCAAATTCTAAATTTTAAATTCTAAAGCTTTTACAAGTGAATGTTTTTATAGTATTAATTAAGAATTATTTATTATATATAATAAATATTTTTTAATTAATAAAATTAGTTAACCACCATTTATTATATTTATTAATAATAATAATAAATCTTTATAAACTAATTTTATTAGTTAAAATTAATTTATTATGAATAATAAATAATTCTTAACAAATATATGGTTAGCAAAATCCTTCTACTAATTACAATAAGAGTAACAAATCAGAATTAATTAACAGAGAAAGTACCTCTCTCCAACCAAGCAAAACATCCTAACAACGAGTGCCTCCTCATCTTCAGAGAATTCCAGCTTCATACCCTCCTCCTCCTCCTTCTCTATTCTCATCTCTGAGACATCAGAAAAGCAGTTAAGACTAAAGAGAAACAAACAGAGAGAATCAACAAATCAACTTCAGAGAATCAAAGTGGCACCTTTAGCGTTTGTGGGGTGATATGAATCGCTCATGTTTATGCTGAGAAAGAAGAAGCTAGCCAAACAGGAGAGTGTAGAATCAGAATGTGAATATTGGTTCTGTGACGAGGAATGGGAAAACGATGAATTAAAATAGGAACGGAGTGTACGGTAGTTGAGAATATAAAGACGGGTCGTTCTCACGCCTGAGCGGTAGTTGAGGCCTTGTTTGGCCTCTTTCATGAAAGCCGCACTGAACATGTCACTTCTCACTTCCAATATGGCCGTAAAAGGCGACTTAATTGGTTATTTCTTTGGAAAAAAAGAATTGGCCATCTTTAATATACTTACGTAACTATTAATTTAATGTATCAAATTTAAAAATATTAATAATTTTTATTTTGTTATTAAAATTAATGTATCAAATTAATTATTATATAAATATAATAAAATTAATTAATATTTTTTTATTGCTACGTGTCGTTTAATCTACTTAAAAACCCACACTTACTCCTGTCTCAATCTGTTACGTTCACAGGCGTGGGACTCGCATTCACGAAGATTCAGATTATTTGCATTTAAGTTTTTTATATTTGAAATTAAAATTATTAAATTTTCATTCGATAATTTAAATTTTAATAAATATTAAATAATTTTTATCAATTTTTTAAAACTTAATTAAATCTTATGACTTCACTAGGAATTTTTTAATATTTAGGTGAATTATATGTGCTTTTTTTCTTTAAAAATTATATAATTGATTCTCTCTTTTTGTTTAAATTTTTAATTAAACGAACATTTTTACGCTAGATATGTGTGTTTTTTTAAAAGCAATTACTTAGCTGTCTTTCCTATTATATTGAGAATAATAGTGTGTTTTTGGATTTATAACTTTGATTTGGATGAGATGTGATTCTATATGTTCGTAAGTCTATATGTTTAAAAATTTTTATGTGAGAGTTAATTGTTGTTATTAATACAGTTTATCCAATATAAGTAATTTTTTTTAAACTCCGATACAAACAAAGTGTGGACAAAAATAAATTTAAAAATCATCTAGCTCAAAACAAACAAAATTATTTATAATGCAAATTCCCATAAATTAACTCTTCAACTTATTCAATATGAAATAAAATATACTAAAATGATAGTTTCGTGTTCAGAGTTTAATGCCAGTTTAGTTGTTTTTAAGTTTATTAATAAATTAATTTTTTAGCAAAAAATAAAATCGTAATTTTCAAGTTGGGTAAAAAATTGATTTCTTTAGTAGAAAATAAATTGAAAGAAAAGTCCCTGTACCATGTATTTAAATTGAGGGTGATTTTTAAAATAAGAAGAATATTACATATGGTTTAGGCAAACTTAAAAAGGAATGCTAAGTGTAGTGTGAATATAAAATTGAAATCCGCGAACGTCCCTGTCAGTAAAAACATAAATAGGATAGACATCAAAATGCTTTAGCATAATTGTATTAAAACTCACCTATTAAATAAAGAAAGCAACATTTGAGGTCAATTCTGTAAATTCACGTCACATTATAATTGTAACTAAGTATGGTCTATGGACTTTATTTTTATTTTTATTCTTAGCATATATATATATATATATATATATATATTTGATCGCTAAGAATTTTATCAAAAGTTGGAGTAGCACATTATATAAATTTAAATTACAGAAGTTCATTTAATAAAATTGGTTTGGTATATATAATATTGTATAAATTTATATAATTAATTTTATAAAATACTATTTTAATTGCATTATTAATAAAATTGTATTTACTTTGATTAAATTTTATTGTATAAAATATAAAAAATAAATTTTAAGTCCACAAAATAATAAATTTTATCAAGTTTTATTATATACATAATGAAAGGACTTTTCATTACATATTATAATATTTTTTTAAATATTAAATTTAATAAAAAATTCATGTTTTTATTATTAAATTTTTAATTAATACGTGATATATATGATTAATTTATAATAACATGAAAAATTATAATATGATTTGAACATTATATTATTATTTTTAATAATTATACATATATTATAATATTATAAACAGTAATATATATAATGTTTTAATGAAAGATAAAATAGTAAAAATATAAAAAAATTTGTATGTTTTTTCTTTTGTAAAAGTTAATTTAGGTTATATATGAAAAGCGGAATAAAAAAGAGGATTCAAAATTCCAACTCAGGACGAGAATCAAACTGTGCGTTTTGATCGGTGAGGGCACGAACAGCACATCCAGGCTGACTGTGATTAACCATGCGATGAGGGAGGGTGACGGTACAGAGAACGGAGGGAAAAATTTCCCGTTTAGAAGGAAGAGGACCGTAACAACGAATAAAAATCCAACCCAGAATCACGCAAGCCAACGACAACGTATTGCTTCTTCAATCTCTAGCTACTCGACGGTGCAGTCATTCGCAGCAGAAATTCGGCTCCAATTGGATTAGCTCCTCTGGTAAATGCGCATCCTTGATCTCTATTTTAGTTTCTTTCTGCTTCTCTGTTTAATTCACACTTGCTTCTTGATGTTCTTCAGCTTGTTGCTTTAGATTGTTAGGGTTCGTGCTTGGGCGTATATTGGCCGTAATGCAAACTGCCAATTCGCCCACCTCCGTTCTCTTCAATTAATGATGACCTTTACAATTCAAAGGGAATGTTGGGGTTTATGTCGTCAGTTTGGAATTAAAATTTTTTCCGGACTTAGTGACTTTAATACATTTTGCATTGGAAAATCATATTGTGATGCCGATATTGACTGGTTGAAAAACGAGTATCCCGTGGGCTTTGGATGGGGCATTTGAAATCCTCTGATATTAGTGTACGCTGGGCAAACAGTATTCATAGTAATGAACCGATTTTTGCCTACAAAGCTTTATCGGTTTAGTAATTAGTTGCGGGCTCTGTTCATGTTAGATTGCAAATGGTGCTTTTGAATTGTAACTTGCTATTCTTACAATTATTTTTTTTCTTACACAAGCAGAAGTTCGTCTCTATCTTGGCATTTATATATATCACACTCACGCACAACTAGTAAAGCTGATGCACACAGATAGCTTGGTTCAATCAATTTGAAATTACACTTGGCTACACCATTAATAACATGACTCTGTAAGCAATTTTATTACAAGTTACTGTTGAGGAAATTTTTAGGCTTTATCGTTTGCTTGTTTTATTATTTTATGCTTTCTCATGCGATTAGAGGGAGTATATGATGATTGTGAGGGCCTGAGGGGTACATTAAGTTATAGAATCAAGGATTCCTCCCTTAAGTTAACACTTAACGTCCGTAATACTTACTTCTGGGGAATTGTGTATCCATTTGTGGTAACTATCTCATTCTTATTGGGTGAAAGGAGAAGTGTGCTTTTCTTCATCTCAAGGAACATGATGGCTGCAAGAGAAGCAAATCACATGAACTCTATTAAGTAAAACATTAGAATTTGTGCTAGTACTAATATTTCACATGGCATCAACCTCAACTTTTTAAGATTGGAGTGTTTTTGATGTACATTGGTTCAATCACTATCCCTTTCTTCCTCCCTCACCACTTTCCAATCCCAGGTTATAAAGACTTCTTTATTTCCTTTGTAACCCCAAAAAAAAAAAAAATTTTGTCCTTTGTTTCACGCCCATGTATGCTTTAATCCTAATTTCTATTGAAGAGTGTGACAAGAGATTAAGTAGGATTGTTGACAATTATGAATGTCTGATCGTTTTGCCTCTTTCTTCGGTTTAATACTCATGAAATTGGTTGAATATTGATAAGCATAGACCTCAACTAGTTTGTTGGGAGATTCTGCATATTACTTTTGGTGTTAATTATTTTTCAGTTGTATGATGTATCTTTGGTCGCATTTACTTTTGCTATAAAACCAGCATATTGCTCAAAATCAAAATTTATCTCATTTGTCTTACATGTAATGGGCTCTGGATTGTGAATGCATAATATGCATATGCACTGCATATCCCCTCCTGAGATAATTATTCACTCCTGCTTTTTGCTTCCTTCAGGGTCGCTGTTCATTTCAACTTCCTTATGAATACTTTCTCTTACAAGTACTTCTGAATGCCTTTAAGGGTCTTAAGCATAAATATTAATCATATATTGTTTGTTTAAGATGCATTCATGTTCAAATGCACAGTCAATGAAAGCTGACTGTGCCAAGAATCAAAGTGCGGTGTGTTCTACTGAAAGCCATGAAACAATTTTGAAACCTGAGAAGGCTAAAGAAGAGGAAGAAGAGGAGGAGGGAGAAGAGGAAGATGCAGATTTCAATCCTTATCTAAAGGAAACCCCTTCACAAGAAGCATCTTCAAGTTTGAGTTCTGAGGTTGATGGTGTGGATGGTGATGTTGTCAACAGCAGGTCACCTGTGGGTAAGAATGTATCAAAATTAACATCTAAGAAGCAAATCTGTGCTGTCGGAGATTCTGAACACGATGAGGAGGAAATTATAATGCAGTCATCACTTTCTCTAGATGGAACATGTGAAAAAGAATTGCAAAAGAATGCTAGTAGTAATTCTAAGAGAAAATCAACTTTGAATTCTGAGTCAGAAACTAATCTAGAGAAGGACAATGGCTTAAGTACTGAGAATGATGGTAATGCACTCAGGACAGGAGAATTAAATAATGCAACAAAATCCCATATTCCAGTAGTAGAAGTAGATGATGAGGATGCCATTTGTACTCGTACTAGAGCTCGCTATTCACTTGCAAGTTTTACTCTTGATGAACTTGAGACTTTTCTTCAAGAGACTGATGATGATGATGACCTTCAAAATGTTGATGACGAAGAAGAGTATAGGAAATTTCTTGCAGCTGTTTTACAGGGTGGAGATGATGAGGGTATATCCACTCATGAAAATGAAAATGTTGACGATGAAGATGAGGATAATGATGCAGACTTTGAGATAGAGCTTGAAGAGTTACTAGAGAGTGATATTGATGAAAATGCAGCAGTGAAAACCCGAAAAGAGTATGATGGAGCTGGAAGACGACCTGAGACTAGGCAAAATAGGCGGCAGAAGGCCTCTTCTCAATGTGAGAAGAAGACTTTAGGACAGGCCAAGAGGCCACTGCGTCCCATTTTGCCAAATTTGCCTAATGGGCTGCCTGCTTCAGGGAAAGTTTTGATGCCTGATGCTACTCTGGGCTTTCAATCTTCCACTTCAGGAAGTGGTCTTGTAAATGGGTTTACTCCCCAACAGATTGGTCAGTTGCACAGTTTGATCCATGAGCATGTGCAACTTCTAATTCAGGTATTTTCTCTGTCAATTCTTGATCCTTCCCGGCAACAGATTGCTTCTCAGGTTCAAGGTTTGCTTTTTGAGTTGCTTCAAAAACGTGACAAAGTAGTATCTTCGAAAAGTGTGCCTTATCCTAGTATTTGCTTTTATCCATCAAATGGTTTCTCATCAGTATCCAATGGAGTCTCAAAATTTGTCCCAGGCCAGTTCAACATAGAATCTGCTGGCACATATGATGCACAGAGAATGTTTCTTCCTCAAACAAATCAGAGCTCTTCTGGAGGAAGATGTGAATATAATTCAAACAGGTCAAATTCTTTTCAAGACATTGATGGTTCTTTACAGGTTCCTTTTCTAAGAGGCCCTGTTATATCCATTCTGGATGTTGCCCCACTTGATTTAATTGGAAGATATGTAGATGATGTTTATTCTGGTAAGTTTTTGAAGATGTCTAGGGTTTTCCATGCTTTGCCCTGATATACTAGTTAAATAGTGAACTTTACATACTTAGGCATTGGTTTGAATTTCCTTTTGCAGCTGTGCAAGAGTGTCGAAACCGTTACTTGGAATCTGGATGTGATATGCGTGCTGAAAAGGAACCTCTATTTCCTTGTTTTCCATCATTGTCCAAAGCTACTAGTGAAGCTTCAAGTGGAATGATCTCCACAGCTGTTAATGCAGTCTCAACTTCACCTGGTCAGCAACAACCTAAGAAAACATTGGCTGCCATGCTTGTTGAAAGTACCAAGAAGCAATCAATTGCCTTAGTACCTAAGGAAATTGCAAAGTTAACTCAAAGGTTTCTGCCTATGTTCAATCTGGCATTATTTCCACATAAGCCACCCCCACCAGCAGTTGTAAATAGGGTACTATTCACTGATTCAGAGGATGAGTGAGTCGCATGCCTTCTCTCTCTGAATCATCTGTATAATGCTTTTCCTGTTACAATGCTTGATCTTTATTCTGTTTACCTACAAGTATGTCATAAGCAACTGATCTTTGTATGAATATGTGATTAAGATAGTCATGATTAATATGCTTTGAGAGTCGAAGCCTTGAGGTATAACGTCTTTAAGCAAACATTTGAATTCCTTTCTAAAGCTTACCTTGGACGAAATGATTTGTAACAAAGGCTAAACTCCTTTAAATCTGCATATGCCATGGCTCTTAGATGTGAGAATCTACAGGTTTTCTGCTCTGGGCCCATGATAATTGTATTGCTATCTCAATTTGATTCATAACACTCAGTTTATTGTTGTTGTGGTTCAACTGAATTTGCCTTTGCTGCCTGAGTGAAGTCCCAATGCCTTCCCTTCTTCTTGCAACTTCTTTTAACTACAGATTATGCATCAGAAATTTCCCACAATGTAGTCCTGATTTTAAGCTGACACACTCCCTTTTTTTTTCTCTCTATTTGACTATTAAAATGTTAGATTTTCACCTTTGTTCAGCCAAACTAGAAGAGACATGTTATCTTCAAAGTTTGTTGTCTGAGTCAGAAAGAAAGGGAAACATTCAAAGTGGGGTTCAGAGAAATTTCTGGGCAATGACTAAGTGATGCAGTCGATTTAGTACAATCAAACTTTTAATCTGAGAATTTTTTTTATATTCATGTTTAAAATTGTTTTATAGATTTGGGAATTTTAAACAGACTTTGAAAGTGAGGACATAAATGTTATAATAATAGTTAAAAGAAAAATTCTATATGATATAAATACATGAAGTGTTTCTTATTTGAATTTTAGTGCTCCACATCTTTTTTGATTGGGAAATTGAATCTTTAGGTCCTATTAGTGTACTTGAGCATTTGTTATTTCACATGAATTTTACGCTTGAGTGGTGAATTTTTAGAATAATAAGTATATTACAATGATATGAGATTTTCCTTTAAAGACTATTTTATTACAGCATCAGGTAATTCAGAGTATGACATCGACCATAATGGTTGGCATGCCAACCAAATGATAGTTGTTTCTCATGTGTCTTTGGAAATTCATGGATTTGTTCTTTTAGACCACTAGTTTCGTTGAAATTTGTTGACATTTCTTATATCTGGTTCTAGGTGGATACATGGGTGCAGAGTATACCTCTTTCAGAGGACTTCCTTGCCTCTCTGAATCTACAGTCTTTCTTCTCTGCGCAATTCACCATATAAAATTGTTTTCTTCCCTCTTGGAATTTCATTTCTTTAGAAACCTAAATGATAGAGAATGTAATGAGCTACGATCCCTTTTGCTTTTACTTGATTTTCTCATTTTCTGCATGTATTATCCCATCAAGACAGAAAATTTTGGATCATTAACTATTTGTGTGTTTTTGTTTAAGTGTTATTTTCAGTTCCTTTTTTATTCTTCTATTAGGAGTAAAATTCTTCTTCACAAGCCCTTTTACAATTATAAAGCTCCTTTCAAGGTTAAATCATTTGTTTGGATCACATTACTCAATAGGATTAACACAAATGACATGTTGCAGATCTCTAGGCCCTGGTTTATGCCTCTCTGGAATTCTTTTTTCCTCTGTTATTCATTTTTTATTTTATTTTACTTCTTTCTTTAATAATATTTCTTGATTTATAAATAAAGTTGTCATTCTTTTCTCATAATTTCTTTCCTGCAAATTTATCACCTCTATCCTTTTCTTTTTCCCTTTGACTGCCTTAATCTCAAGGTATGTTTAAGTTTTTGTTTTAAATCTGAATGGCCTTTATGATGTCTAGGAGTAGAAGGCAATACTTTGTTGGGAACTTGGGATGTGTTTAAGTATGATTGGAAAGTGGAGAAATGAAGTTGGTGGGAGTCATATCAAGGCAAAAGTTTTAAGGTCTGGTTTGAGGAGTTAGAATATGTGATTTTGAGTCTTTTTAAGAGATGCAGTTCAGCACACATTTGTCAAAAGACGGAGTCTTTCTGTACAAGGTTTAATAGCTCATCCTTAAAAGTCAAGTATCTCTACATAGTTAAGTGATAGTGTTAAAGTAGTGGTAGTGTATTTTTTTCCCTTTTCATAGACTTCTTTTGAATTGATGGTAGAATTTTTCGCTAAAGATGAAGAATGGAAACTATGAAGACAGAGGATAAGACATACTCCTATAGTGAAGAACATGCTTACTTCAATATTAATGCTTCTCATGAATGTAGATTTTCACCTTTTTGCCTTGAATTTGATGGTTTACTAGTTTTTTGTTAGTTATATCTTAGTCCAATGTTTAAGCATATATGTATATATACACACACACACACACACGCACGCGAAGACGACCTTGCAATGATGAATCATTGTAAAATTTTTTTTTTTTTCAATGTATTTCTTCTTCATCATATTTTCCTTGCTAATGCTTTATGTATAGTTTCTTTATTTTTTAAAGTATTCTTTTTCCTTGTACTCCTCATCTATTCACTTGTAATGAAATTTCTTCTTTCCTCAAAAAACAAATAAGGATCTTACTGCATTATTTAGCTTCAGAATGTATGGTAGCTAATTCTGGTCCCACTGAGGTCTAAGATGACCAACTAATGCTTTCTGTGTGACTGTTATCCTTTTAAGCTTATACAAGCTTCCCTTTTATCTTCATAGTTGACTTTGATGTTCTGCATTTTTTTTTTTTCCTATAATTCTATTTGTTTCCACTTATTGGGGTTGACATTTCTTCTGCTGATTTTATTGCAGGTTACTGGCCTTAGGGTTAATGGAATATAATACAGATTGGAAGGCAATTCAACAACGTTTTCTTCCCTGCAAGTCTAAGCATCAGGTGGTTACTATTCTGTATTATGTTTTCTGAGGATAGATTTGTGTTAGTGTTATGCTCTTGTGAACCAGTGGGGACACCAATAAGTTTAAAACATGTTTGTGAAGCTTCAGTGATTTGCTTTCTTCCTGAAATGAATTGTCTATTTTGTAAACACTCTCATACCATAAAAAAGAGGAACCTGAAATATGTTTGAATTACAGTTATTTTAATTATTACTGTACATTTTTAATGATTAAATGGATATTGGATAGCATATATATTTTGGGCAACATGATGAAGTTTATTGGGAAATATTTGGAGGAGAGATTCTTTGAATAGTGGCACTCACATTTGAAGTACCTTTTTCCTTGCTTAGTGCCTCACATGATTTGACTGCAGAAAGTACTCAAACTAATTTTCCCTTTTAACATTGCAACACTTTTGCTAACCATGACTGTTATTGATGTGAGAATCAACCTGATGGTTGGATTGCTTGAGAATCAGGAACTTGTTTGCTCAACCAATAAACGATCATAGTTAATGGGTACTGCTTGACTGTTTGCAACTGGTTTGTTGACCATCAAAATCATGTTTCCAGTATGACATGATATTATGTATTAGTAGAAGCAATGAGACATATTTTGCCGCTGCTTCAAAAAGTTGGTTTTAATAGTTTTACAGATATTTACTACATTCTATTTCACTCTTACTATGCCAGGGTGGTTTTGTTCTGTGGTTTTCAAAGTGTCATTATAATGAATTGCAATTTTATACTTCTGTTTTAGCTTTTGCTCAGCTTTGGAATTTAAATGTATTGTTCAGTTGAGCAGCTTTATTATAGTGGTAAAGCTTTTGCGACCAATCTAATTTGATATGGGATGGTTTGGTTACAGATTTTTGTCAGGCAGAAAAACCGTTGCTCTTCGAAAGCACCTGATAACCCAATAAAGGTGAGTTTTTATGCTTAGACTTGTATGAATTTACAATGACGAATGTATTCTTGTTTACAATGGTAGATAACTTCTGTGGTTATGGACATTAAAATTGATAGTTGTGATGCCAGTGCTACGTACTTCTCAGTGATTGTCACTTTTTTTATTTTTCCCCATTATTAGGAGGTTATGTACTTAAAGTTTTAAAACTAGCTTTTTTTCTTTTTCCACTCTTTCATATGACTAAAAAGGCAATGGTCATGCATGTGTTTTTGTGTCAACAGTGGGAAAGCCAGTATCCAGGGCTATGGGGGGCAATAATTTATATTTATTTAATTTATGAAAATGAAAATTTCATTCTATTAATGGAATCTTGATGGATAGAATTTTTTTTTTTTTAAATAGAAAAAGTAATTGTATTAGAAAGAGGAGAAAGTATGAAGTGCAGAGGATAAGAAATCCTCAAATAAAAGCATAATCAAAATAAAAACAAAAAACAAAAATTATAACAATGAAACAAAAGGCCCGGGAAGCTACTCTCTGTGAAAGAGCTGCCCAATCTCTCTGCATATCAGACATCAAGATTCCTTTGAAGAAGCCATGAGATTAGCCATTTAGTGGATAGAATTAAAAGAATAAAAGTTTAAAATATAGTCATTGTGATTGAAGAATTATCTGATCAAGTAAGCTACTTGACAATGCTAAATTGTCTGATATGCTGGTCATTAGAAATTATGGTATTGAGAGTTATCAGAACATAATTTATGTGATTTTTCATTTTAGGAAAGAAAATAAAAGAATCATTCATGAAAAAAAAAAAAAAATGATCACATTGTTATTGGATAAGACACTATTTGCACTGGACTTTCATGAAAACAGTTCAGTTAAAGAGACAAGAAGCTTCTGTTTAAAGCTATTGCGCTCTAGCCAAACTTTACATATTGTGATGAATAGATACATGGAACCATACTTATACTCAGTAATTTTATTAATATAAATCTTAATATTGTTGCTTGACATTTTCATGCAGGCAGTTCGGCGAATGAAAACTTCCCCATTAACTGCAGAGGAGATTGCATGTATTCAGGAGGTAGTTTATTCAATAGCATCTTAGGATTTAAAAGCTCTTTAAATATTTTCTGTGTTTGACAGCATTATGAGTTGCTTCTGTATGTCCTAAAACACACAGGGACTTAAGGTTTATAAATTTGATTGGATGTCAATATGGCAATATATTGTTCCATATAGAGATCCATCCTTGCTTCCACGTCAGTGGCGTATAGCTCTTGGGACTCAAAAGTCATATAAGCTAGATGCATTAAAACGGGAGAAGCGAAGATTGTACGAATCAAAAAGAAGAAAGTTGAAAGCTGCAGCTTTAGAGAGTTGGCAGGCTGTATCTGATAAAGAGGTTTGTTAATTTTTTGAAGCTTGGAAGCCTATGTTGATATATTATATCTCAGATCTTTCCCATACCATGATGTCTCTCTTAATTGTGGCATTAAGGTGACTGCCTGAATGGCTTATGATGAATGACATACAGGCTGAACAAGTTACAAGATACTGTCTTGAACTTGCCATGCAAACTCAGCTCATATGCAAATGCACCTAAACTATATGGGTAGTTATAATTGCTAGAAATTGACGTTGGTGCTGGTAAAAGTATGAGCATATCATATCAAAGTATAACTTAATAGGTTTATTTGCATATAAGATTTTTTCTGACTTATGTACTTTAATTTGCAAAACAACCACCTCTCACCTCTGCTGCCTATTTCATAAATCAATGCAATGGAGCTGAGCATTTTAGTTATCTGCACCTTTCTATGGGTTATTGAAGATTTAAATTCACAGATATTGGATTTACTTTTGTGACCTTTGGTACATAGAAAGGAAATCACAATTCTTATTCAATCAATGCACAACACTTCCCTTCTAGCCATCTTTAATTATACACTGATAAGGAATGATAGAGGGTGTTTACATACTGTCAACCTTCCATGTAATAACTACCTATCTCTTAACTCTTAAGTAATAACAACCTTCCCTCTAACTACTTATTCTATTTTTCACATAACAAAATTGTGGAATTTATTGCAGGGTTGTGAGGATGAAATCACTGGCGCAGAAAATTGCATGGATGATTCAGATGTTGCTTATGTCCACCAGGCATTTCTAGCCGATTGGAGGCCAGAGACATCCACTCTTACTTGTCCTGAACGCTTTTCTGCTACAAATAGAGAAGTGAACCTTGTCAACAGTGCAATGTCACAAGACAATGCTCAAAACTACAATGGTCAACAAAATGAAAACAGCATATGTGGAAAATCTCAACCTAAGATTGGTGATGGGGCTGCATTTCCATTTGTGTCTAAGCTTCCCCTACATTTTCATACTTCATCTGACTTAAGGAGTGGTATGCATGGTGCTCCTAATGCCATCAAATCTAGAAACACAGTTTTTGATATGACCACCTCTAGCTCCAAATACTACTATCGGCCATATCGGTCTCGTAGGGTAAATAGCACTCACTTGGTCAAATTAGCACCAGACTTGCCCCCTGTGAATCTCCCTTCATCTGTTCGTATAGTTTCTCAGACAGCCTTTAATGGATACCAGTGTGGAACATCTAAGATTTACCCTCCTGGAGTTGGCGTTGCTGCTCATAGAAAAGATTGTTCTGCTCAAATTCCTCATGCTGAAAAATGTGGAATCGTTCCTCCAGTTAAAGGTACAAAGCCTGTGCCGAAAGACAGTGTTACAGGTTCTCAACTAGAAAATTCTGAAACTGTTGGGGGCAGATCTGTTGTTGCAGAAAAAGGCAATAGTAGTGATCTTCAGATGCATCCGTTATTGTTCCAAGCCACTGAAAATATACCTTATTATCCATTGAAATATGGTTCTGGCACTTCTAGTTCATGCAGTTTCTTTTCAGGAGCTCAACCACAATTAAATCTAAGTCTCTTCCATCGTCCTCTCCAACAAAACCAAGTTGATGATAATTCTAATAAATCTTTGAAGTCAAAAGGTTACACTTCAAGGTCCAGTGGCTTTGATTTCCATCCACTTCTTCAGAAATCTAATTACTCACAATTGCAAACAAATTTTGATGCTATTCAGACTGAGTCACTGGTTACTAGTAGTATGGCGGCTATAACAAATACATCTAGTCTTAATGAAAAGTCCAAGGAGCTTGACTTGGATATTCACCTAAGTTCTACATCTGGAAAGGAGAAATATACGAAAAGCAGACAGCTAAAGGCACATGATCCAATGAGATGTACAGTGACTGTAACAAATTGTGGAACTGCAGCAAAACCTCAAGAGAATGGTGCTCCATGCAATCAGCAGGGCGAAAAAAACCCTACAGTTAGCAGTAGCAAGCTTGCTTCATGTGCCCATCCCCTTCCGTTCGTTTGTCTTAATGATAACATCAACAGATTTGACATCGATGATATTGGTGATAATTCTCATCCTGAGATTGTGATGGAACAGGAAGAGTTAAGTGACTCTGAGGAAGATATAGAAGAGCATGTGGAGTTTGAGTGTGAGGAGATGGCTGATTCTGAAGGTGAAAACGGTTCTGGCTGCGAACAACTTATTGCAGCACATAATAAGGTAATTTTGCATATCTTTTAGTTACTTGTTAATATAATCTTTTTTTTTTAACATTTTTTTGGGTGTTATTTTCTCTCTAGAGAATATTTTTATACCTAAATATGTGTTAAATTGTGAATGGTAATCGAATATAAGTGTTTATCAGAAATTTTATATGTAGTCCTCACTAAAAGGTGTAAAGCTTTACGTTTTTGTTTGCTAATTATTAATTGTTGGAACCCAGTGAACTAGGAGCTCAAGTGAGCAGCAGACAGTGTGTATTATTATATAACAGTCAAAACAGGGTGGGATACAGCTCCAGTAAAATAGCAGTCATGCAAAAAAGAAAGTAATAAGAGAAGAAAATAACAATGGTAACCACTCTGAGCTTTCGAGAGGCTGCTACAGCTCCAGTAAAATAGCAGACATGCAAAAAAGAAAGTAAAAAGAGAAGAAAATAACAATGGTAACCACTCTGAGCTTTCGAGAGGCTGAGTCTCTCCCAAGTCCCAACCAATACTGAATTCTTCTCCTCCTGCTTATATAACATGCTAATTCCCTCTCTTCCTCCTTGACCCGTGAAGCATGTGAGTAGTTAGTTAGGCAACAGGACACCTCACCTTGACAGCTCATCACTATTTCCCTCCTAAAAACACCCACATGGTTTGCCCCTACCCTCTAGAATATATCAGGTTCCACCATTACTACTTTCATAATTATACTGGGTTAAACTTTTAAAGGACATAACTACTTTTTGTAGAGCGTTGCATAAAGAATCAAACACGTATCTCTATTGCCAGATGCTCAGTACATGTCTTTTCAAATTTTGCTTTGTTATCATAGAGAAACAAAGAATAATATTAATGGAGAGTCACTGACTTATTACTTAACCAGGCACCCAGTGTGGCTATATATAGTTGTCAATTAGGTCAAGTACAGAGGTTAGTACACGCAGAACAAGCTCATGCCACTAATCCCTAACACACTTAGTTTACCCTAGCCCTCATACTCAAACAATTCTAACATTTCCCATCAAGTTGAATATTATACAGAGCACAAACTCCAACTTGTTACAGTCAAAACCCAATTAAAATCAAATAAAACCATATTCAGACTTGGAACCTTAATCTAGACAAGATTTCAACCAACAACTTCTAATATGACATCCTTAGTAGATAAATAGCTCCTAAAACTCCGATCTGCTTCCCATAAGCAGCCCCTCAACATTCTCTCTACTGCTTTCCTTTACCACATCGTTTAACACACTGCCAAAGCTTCTAGAATTCTTCAACCTGCTTCCCATGAGCAACGCCCTAGTCATTCTCCTAGCTAGTCTCTACAACTTGGGTTGCAACCATGGCACCCGAACAAACACAATGTAGTGCAGAAATTTTCAATAGAACACTTTGTTTCCCTTCTTTTATGTTGCTTATTGGATCATGACCACCTGATGCACTATGGACTGACTTCAGGATTCTCCTTCACTAGAACCTTAAGCCAGGGTATATTTGGTCATTCTCTTTGCTTGACACTCCTATATCACTTTGAAGAATATCATCTTATTCTTGTATGATGCTGAATTGCTTATTCATATTCTCAGTTAATTATTAGGATCTTTCTTTTCCGAAAAAGAAAAATGCTTGATTAATTCTTAATTTTGATAGGAAGTCCCAAATTCTGCGGCAGAAAAAGTTGCAACAGAGACAGCTTCCATTGGAAAATCATGTGAACCAAGGGCCAATGCCAATACTCAAGTCCATGATAGTCTCCTCATTGATGATACAAGTACACTAAAAATGGTTTTGACCAGTGAGGAAAAGGGTGACAAAAGCAGTTCTGCATGGTTGACTCTGGACTCTTGTCCTGCAGATAATGATGTGCTCACAAAGACCAAGCATGACGTGGGTACAATTAGTGAAGCTCCAAGTTCAGGAGATTTGGAATTGTGTCAACCTAGCAGATGCTGCAAGAAGTCAAAATCTTACAGCAAATCAGTCACCGAGGACAGACATACTGTAGACATGGTACAGCAGCTACGCCTGGGACCTGTTGTTTTTGCCACACCAAGAAAACCGAGGAAGCGTTCTGGTAAATTAAGATCAAGTTTGAATATAGGATTGACCGTAGAAAGTTCCGGCCATGATGATAATTGTAAAGATGATTGAATGATGCACTGTTGAAATTAACTGAGGTTATTTGCATTTGTCCATAACCATCATTTAAATATTATTATCATTTGCAGTTGCTAAATAGCAGTTCATCGGAGTTCAAGTTCTACATGCTAAGGAAATTGGTGCTTCGTTAGTTTTTTGGCACCCCTCAAGAATTGGTCCTTAGATTTATATACTAGCAAAGGCATTCATTTTCTGTGTAAATATGACCTGAGAAACCAGGGAAAGTGTAATTTTGGCTTTGCTCCTGTTCGCTGGGCATCGTGTACAGAATTTTGTTTTATACTATCCTCCTCTTGTTTCTGGTGATATTGATTGATTGTATTTAGTATAATCATTACTTCAACTTTATTGCTGGAGTAATGCCTTAGCTAACATGGTAAGTTTTTGATACATAACCATGTAAAGTGGAGTCTTTAGGCCTCTACAGATTTTATGTTTGTAAAATAAATCTCTTAAAATATTTTTTAATTTACTTTCTATTTACTTTTCCATACAATTGATTAAGTATTTTCATTTTTAATATAAGAATAAAGTTAAATGAGTCCATATTATTCTCCGTGTATATTTAATATGATAATAAAGCATTTAAAGAATTTTATTTTGAAATGAAGACATTGAAAATGAATAAAAAGAATTAAATAATATTTAAAAATAAATTAGAATATTAAATATAAGTAAACTAAAAATAGATTAATTTATTTGAATAAAAAAAAACTATTGTAGCAGAAGCAGGCGTCGCCAGTTAGTCACACATCAATCATGTCTAGAAAGAGTTTGTCTCTTCAAAGTCAATCAAAGAAGAAGCAAAATTAGTGGTAACTAGTTAGTCCCAAAATGGGACCTGTGTTTCAAACTACGAATCCTTCTTAGTTGCCACCTATACCCGATACCCTATTAACCTAGTATAATCTCATGTCATTAGACATTTTGGATGCATGACGTGTCATCTCAATCTTATACTTATTTGGTTCAACTCACATTCCCTTTCCCCTAACAGGCTACCCTAATCAATTTACTTTTAACGTAGTGAATGGAATGGATCTTCCATATTTTCTTTCAATAATTTTTTTGTAAATTCTACAAAAATAGAGACACATAAACTGAGGAAAAAGGTGTTTAGGAGTCCGATGAGGTCGAGTTTGAATAAGATTTGAAGTCCAAATTGATTATATAAATGGGTTAATTTTTTTATCTCATGACTTGGTTTGATTTGATCTGTTTAGTTAGATCTAATTAATAATTAAATTAGGTTGAGTCTAATATTTTAATTTTTTAATTTTAAAATTTTTTTATTATGAAAAACCAAATTTTCAAAGAAATTGAAAAGTTTAAAATAGAAAATAAAATGAATAAAATTAAAATTAGAATTGAAAAATAATTAAGATTAAAAAAGAATGAAAGTTTTAAAAAATTAATCATAACTAAATTTTATTTAAATAAAATAATAATAAAGTATATAAAATAATAAAATAAAATAAAATATAGTATAATATAATATCAGGTAAATTTTGAGTAAATTTAGCATCTGACTCGATTAAGTAAAAAATATAAATTTTTAACCTTACTTGATGTAATCATGTCAAATCGTATAAAATTGATTGAGGTTACAAGTCACCCCTAAAAAAGAGTATCTATAGATTCATTTTTTTATTCATTATTTTTTATTTTTCTTTAATTTTACTAAAAACTTTACACCTAAAATTCTAAAGAATCGAGATTCGTGAGATATGCTTAATATTGCTAAGGTAAAATAAAGGGCCAATAGAATTGTATGCTTATAGGAAAGTAGTGGGGAGGGGGTGGTGGTACTATCTTCAGTGCGATCAAATCTTATATCCAATAACTCAAAATGATATTTAAACAGTTAAGATGATGACCATTACTCTCTTCGGAGGGTTTAAACAATTAAAAGCAAAGTTTGGGCCAATAAAAAATAGGTTTAATTAATATATTAGTCCCTTTTAAAGGTTGAGGTAAAAATTAATTAATTTGAAGAAAAAATATATAAAAAGATTATACGATTATTAATTAGAGTTAACAGTAAAGTGATCTATGTAGTTCTCAATAATTGAACAAAATTAGAATCATTAAATTAAAATTTTGAATTATTTTTAGCCTTTAGATTAAATTCTAAAGAGCTATAAATTTTTATTTTTATTTTTAATACAAATTGTTACATGTTATAGTTAGTTAAATATAGTGTTAAAAGACAATGCAGAGGTGATTTGATTCTAAGTGAAAATATATTTCAATACAAATAGTTATTGAACTGACACATATAAAAATAATAAAAAAAATCATTCTGACATGTTCTAAATTGAAACAATCAGTAAAAAATTTAAATAAAATCATGAGATAGAATACTAGTTTAACCTAAATATTATTAAGTTAGCTAGCTAATTAGATCAATTTTTTGTAAAAAAGGGAAAATGGTATATTGCTTTATATATTAACTTAAATTCAATTGTTGAAAAAAAAAAGGTCAAAAATTGAGTCCTAAACAATAGCACGTGAGCATGCACATATGTGGGTATTGTTAAACAAGATTACAACATGCAAAAATTACACTACATACGTACGTATACGTATAGATGCTAAAATGAGTTTGACTCACTGAATTGATTTTTTTATTTTTTCCTTTATTGATGAAAACAGTGCTAACACAGTGAAAGAGTATCAACTTGGAAAATTAAAATTACAAAGATTTTACATATTAAGTATATAAGGATGAACTTAGAAGAGGAATTTGGAATACCTTTCAGCCACAAAACTAAGCTAGAAGCCTCTTGATCATGTGCTTCATTAATGCTCATACGAAACTCTCACGCTGTATAAGAACATTCCTGTAAAGCTCTGACATGTTTAATATGGTATCAATTAATGCACAATTAAGAGACACAAGATCCATCAAAACCTGTCTATGAGAGAATCAACTGAAGAACACAACATTTTTTATTTTTATGCCCTGAAGCCCCACGAACACCTCCATTGATGACCAGCTTAAATTCTCAAGGATAACAGCAATGACACAACGAAGACGTCGACTAGCTTTGCTTTAAAACATAAAAAGCTAATTAATTGTGACGTGGCTGATAATAAAGAGAAATTAAAAGAGTATAATGGTGAAGAGGCTGCCAATTTTTCTCTATTAGAAAACCAAAGGGCTGGTCAATCTTCAATGAGGAGTGTTGTGTGGCTATGGGGATAGCACTATTTCTTAGTTTCCACGAGGATAATCAAGTGTTGGTGGAACCTTTAACTTCTTGAAGCACTACAAAGAAAATAAATCTTTAAAAGAGGAGTTTGGTAGACAATCAGGATTTGAATGTCACCATCATCCAAATTACTCCGTTGCGGAATTATCTAATTTAAATTTTGCCCATCATTCCCATCAATATATATAGTTTTTAATTCTTTTTTAATGAGTTAAACAATACAATATAAGATAATTCTATCTTGTTAGCGGACCTAACTTGACTTAATACTCTATGCTAGGCTAAACCAAGAAAATCACTTTCATGTATTAATAAATAAAGAGTGTTCAACACAAATATAGCAGGAGGGGTGAATTGTTATTATTAAACAACAGTTAAATTCTTAACTTTTCTTTAAATTGTTTACTAATTCATTTGCCTCCTAAGAACATGACTTTTCAAAAATATGTCTCGTCATTTTAAAAATATTCTATCAATTCCCTACCATTTTTAAAATAAACCCAAACTCTTATCACTTTAGAAATATCATGTTTTCAATAAAGGTATCTCAATGATTTGAACATTAACTGAAATAAAACAAGGTTTCACCCATCTAAAATAATATGGTAGGCTAAGCTTTGAACCAATTATTTCATATGAATAGGTGAGCATGACTTACGCATAAGATTTTAGACCATTGTATATCACTTAAATTAATATGTTTATGACCTTGTGTCCATATCCTTTTCATGTGAATTTTTCAGAGTCAAGCCCTTAGACTTCAAGAAGCAGCCCACTTCACTTTCATATAGGTAGACTCTGTCAAGAGCATCACCATGATCAATACTCCAACAAATATATGTTTACAGGTCTATTAAAAACCAAATTAAAGCTCAACATTTTCCCTTTTAATCTCATGGTTACCAAGTACTACTTAACATTGGGATGTATTAAAAATGACAAGTATTTGCAATCACTCTAACAGCATACTTTTACCATTGAACTCAAGACTTGATATGATGATCAAGTGTAAGTTGGATTTCCACTATCGGTGATCAAGGTTTATAGGGCTTCAATCTCACCCCTTTTGATGTTTTTAATATCATATTCCTTGTCAGACCTTTTGTCAAAGGATCTGTAAGATTCAATTTAGATCTTATATAACTTATGGAGATTACTCCATTCATTATCAAGTCCTTCACAGAGTTATGTCTTAATCTAATATATCACGACTTTCCATTATAAACTTGGCTCTAAGCCCTTGAAAGAGTAGACTAACTATCACAATGGATAGATGTTGGTGTTGTTAGCTTGGGCCATATAGGAATGTCAAGTAACAAGTTTCTAAGCCACTTAGCTTCCTTGCTACTTGCAATCAATGCTATAAACTCAAAGTCTATGATAGAGTCTGCAACATATGTTTATTTCTTAGATCCCCAAGCAATAGCACCCCAACCTAAAGTGTAAATCTATCCACTTGTAGAAGCATGATCCTCTGAGTAACTTATCCAACTGGCATATGTATATCTTTGCAAAATTGAAGGATTGCTACCATAGATCAAACTATAGTTAATTATTCTATCCATAATATGCCAAGGATTCTTACTTAGATTGCTTGTGTATCTACTTAACCTTCCCACAGTATATGCTATAATTGGTCTTGCACATGTCATAGCCTGCATTAAACATCCAATTACCTTTGAATAATCATGTTGTCTCACAGGACATCCTTTATTTGGTACTAACTTCATATTAGAAGCAAATGGAGTAGAAATAGGACAACAATAAAAACAACAAGATTTCTTTAATATTTTCTCCATGTAATGAGATTGGGACGGACTAAGACAATAGTTATTTATAATAATCTTGATTCTTACTATGACATCTGTTTTTCCCATATCTTTCATGTCAAAGTTTTCAAACAAGAATTTCTTTGTTTTGTTTACTTATCCAAATTATTGTAAAAAATTAATATGTCATTTACATACAAACAAATCATGACACATTTTCATTATGAAACTTACTGTAAACACATTTGTTAAATTCATTAATTTTATATCTATTTGCTAGAACAATCTCATTAAATTTTTTTATGCTATTGCTTAAGGGCTTGCTTTAGTTCATAAAGAGACTTAATTAATTTACACACTGTGTTCTTGACCAAGAACCACAAACCCTTCCAGTTGTATCATATATACATCCTCTTCTAACTCTTCATTAAGGAAAGCTATTTTAACATCCATTAGATGGATAACAAGATTATATATGGAAGTAAGTGCTATAAGCACTCTGATATTGGATATCCTCACAACCAATGCATATATATCAAAATAGTCTATCCTTTCCTTTTGTGTAAACCCCTTAGCAACCAATTTAGTTTTCAATTTATTTATAGATCCATCTACTTTTAATATCTTTTAAAAATCCATTTACAACTAATGAGTTTAGAACCAAGTGGGAGGTCTACTAGTTTCCAAGTTTTATTTTCCATTACTGAATCCATTTCATCTTACATAGCCTCTTCCCAAAATGCTACATCTTGAGACTTCATAGCCTCCTCAAATGTTTTAGGGTCATTTTCTAAATTCAAACAAAAAAGTGAATAACTTTCAATCTCTTTTTTAGTCCCTTTAACAAAAAATATGAAGAAATCTAAACCATAGGTTTTTTCTTTTCTAATCCTTTGACTTCTTCTAAGTTCTATTTCTTCTAAGTTATTATCACTAGAAACATTATTCTCTTGATTTGAGTTTTCATTGGAATAAGAAATGTCATTGGACTTAAGGATTGAGTTAAACCTTTCTTCTTAAAAATTTGCATCCCTTGATTGAATTATTTTATTGATAGGGTATGAATCAATTGGTTCAATAACCAAAAATTGATATGTCTTACTATTACACACTCAACTCCTCTTTCACCTAGTTTCTTTCTTTTGGGTTTTGAAACTTTAACTATTGCACTTTGTCCCTAAACTCTAAAATAATTAAGATTGGATTTTTTTTTTCTTTTATAGTTCACATAAGGATATCTTGTTCTTGTTATTAGGAACTCTATTTAATATATGACATGTAAGTAGCAATGTCTCACCCCAAAATACATTAACCAAATCAGAATAAGATAACATGGCATTTACCATTTCAACTAGGACCTTATTTTTTCTTTTTGCTATACTATTTTGTTGTAGGGAATAAGGGGTAATTACTTGATGTATTATACTAACTGACTCAAAATAATTTGGATCATAATATTCTTCCCCTTTATCAATCCTTAAACATTTAACCAAAGTTTCATATTAAAGTTCTACTTCAATTTTAAATATCTTAAATTTGTCTAAAACTTCATCCTTTAAGTACATTAAATAGACATAACAGTATCTAGTGTACTCATAAATGAAAGTTACAAAATACTTTTACCCCCCAAAGTATGCCAACCAAGAAAATCACAAATAACATAATGAATCAATTCTCATATATTAGAACCTCTTTCTACTCTAGGGAAAGATTTTCTTGTTATTTTTTCAATATGCAAGTAGTGCAAGACTCATGATTAATAGCAATCTTTGGAATTAATTCAAGTTTTATCATATCATTCAATTTTTCAAAATTTACATGATCCAAATGATAATGCCACAAATCACATGAGTCAACAATATAAGCATAATTGTAAATATTATTATTAACTTAGCAACATTACACTTAAATATGTTCTCACAGAAATAACCTTAAGCTACAAATGTTCCACCCTTAATGAGAATAAATTTGTCTCCCTCAAATACATACTTAAACCTAAACTCATTAAATAAGGTGTAGAAATTAAATTCTTCCTAACTTCTGGTACATAATAAACATCTCTGAAAGTAAGAGTTTTCCCATAAGTAAATTCAATTTCGACAGTCCTTTTGCCCTTTACTTGGACACTTAAAACATTTTCCATGTAAAGCACATCCCCATCTTCCTCCTTCAATGTTTTGAAGAATTTTTTTTTTTTTTTTTTGCATATATGGTGAGTTGCACTAGAGTCCACCCACCATGATTCATCATTGTCAACTATGTGGATATAAAAAATTACAATCACAAAATTGTCTTCTTTTGTAGATGACTTGTTTTATTTCTCTTTCTTCTTTTTGAAGAAACGACATTCATTTTTGAAATAGCCAGTCCTTCCACAAAAATTATCATTTGAAATTGAGGTTTGCCACAAAAATTATGCAAAAAGAAAATTTTTTTTTGCAAATACATAGCTAATATCTTTTTTAGAAAAAAATTCAAATATCAGCAGCAGTTTAAACTGCTATCGCAGCTAAAAGTAGCAAATATTGAAATTTTGTAAGCTACTTATAACTACGTTTAGTGAACTACAACCAATGTTGAAACTTCCAACAGTATTAAAAAATTACAGGTAATATTTTGGCGACGCTTGCATTAACCGTGGTTTGGTTAACCACATTTTAGCTACAGTTTAAACTACTGCTAAGTGAAAAAAAAAAACCACTGTTAATTCCACAATTTTTTGTTGTGTCTGTCTCTCTCTGATTTCAGCAAGTTTCTTTTTCATTTTCTTGAGGCTTAGGAGTGGTGAGGATATAGGCCACATTCAAAGTTGTAAGAAGAAATTTTATCTTTCTATGCCATTTCAGAAATTTGCCTCATTCAAATCTTTCCAACTTCACAAAATTTGTAGTCAGTTCCTTCAAATAAGCCATTTGTATTAAGCCTAAAGAATGTTAGTGAGAATGGTTCTCTAAAGGTTAGAAGGAGATGAAATGAAGAAGAAAGTGATGTACAATATCTTCAAGGCATAGGTAGCATTTTCCCTTAAGTTTAATTCACCCTCACTTATTACTATGCTATAGGATGCAAGTTAGGTTTGCAATGCCTAAAAAAATAATATAAAAAAACTACTTCCATTAAAACTTTATGTATGTCTAGTCTATTTTTTAAATAATAATTATTATTATTACAATACTCTTAGTAGTTAAAAATCCCCTTTATGTCTTAAAATTTACTGTGTATTTAGTTTCCACTTGTCTAAGTCTAGAAACCTTGAGCATGGTTCATGTTCCAGTATATTCTTGGCAAGGAAAATATTCCCCCTTTACATAAGATTTAAGATTTTTAATCTTAGACTGAGGTACAAGGAAATGTAGTAACTCCAATGACCATTTAGGCGGCATAATCTTGCCATAGATCTTATGAGTTATAGGATAAATCACTTTACCAAAGAACTCATAGGATTCTAAATTAGTCATTTAGGCGACATAGTCTGTCATGGTCTTACATGTACAAGGTCCAAAAGGATAATATTTAATTTCATTTTAGTGTCATATTTTCCTTATTCTATCAAATGTGATTCCATCACCAACATGTACATAGTATGTAGAAATTTGTTGTATAAAATAGTTTAATACTCTTAAAAGACTAGTCTTTAAAAAAATATAGAATCTAGATCAAAATAGGGCCATTAGATATTTCACCCGAACCAAAATACATAGTAAAAATATTCACTAAAAACATACTAAAGAAGTTATATGAAAACATATTTATAAATACAATTAGCTTCATAATAGTCACATAATACAAACTTATTATACACATCATCCTTATAATAAAATACAAATAACAAATAACATTATATTTCTACAGCATATCACATAGTTTGCTCTCCTTTATCTTAATGTTCACCTAAAAAATGTTAATTAACTTAGGTGAGATTATAAATCTCAATAGTGATGTTCCCTATTTAGAATATCCAAACATCATTATCATACATATTATAAGAACTATGAATATTAATTTAGGCTATGTAACTCAATGCATATTTAGTTTTTGTTGTAACCACAATCTCATACTTGTAGTTACCTCATCATATCATCATCATAATCGTCATCATGTCATAATATTGGCTAATTTCATCATCGTGATAAGTTTTAAAAACTCAAGAGTTCAATCTGCCTATAAAAATTATCTTGTAGCAATTTTCATATGAATAAAGCTAACCAAATGAATATATAGCAAAATATACTGGAAAATATTAATAATCTAGTTCTAAACAAGTATATAAAGAATAAAAGTACTGACTACCTCTTACACAAGTTAGAAATTATAATTTTCCACGAACACTTCTTCCACTTCCTCTCTCTTTCATTTCCTTTCTTTAACTTCAAATATCAAAATTTAAGAAATGTTTGTGCTATTTATAGAAGATTTTTGTTATTGTACAAGTTACTGTTTAAAACAATATAAGGCACTATTAAGCACTGTGCATGTCACTATGTTGCCAACATTTACTATACACTACATTGTATTACTGATATTTATTGTTTAAAGTACTGTGTTGTCATCATTTATTGCCAACATTTACTGTTCACAGTCACTATTTATAATTGTACAAATTACTATTCACTATTCATATATGTTTTCCTCTTTTTTTTTTGTCTTTAAAATTCTATTTTTAATTCCTTTCCTACTAAATATGCTTTATAAAATTCATCTTATTTCACTAATGTTATTCTTAAAATCATCTTGGATCTAGTTTGAAGGCTTTGCTATTATTTATACCATACAATGATCATATACCTCTAATTATGTACATTTTAGGATGTTATAGGGTTCACTAGGAAGTTTTTTGCAAGATACAATGACGACCATTGAGTATGTATTGCATTTCTAATACTCAAACCAAGTGCACTTAAAGACAAAGGTAATGAATTTAAAGTTGTTATCTGTTTTATTTTTTGGGTGTCCCAAATTAAGTGATGGTGAGGGGTTTATATAGAACACGAAGTGATGCTTTGAAGAGATGTCTCTTTAATTAAAAGTCACAATCATATATTAGTTTATGAACTAACATAACTTAAATAATTTTTTATGAAAAGTTATACCTTTCTAATATGTAGGGTTTCCTTAAAATAACACATCTTTTCACCAAGTAGTAGTTATCACACCTTTCTATAGATATCCTTAGAAACTAAAGAGGCACAACTTTAATGTCTTTTAGTGTTATAACTCTCTACACAACCCTTTATATAAATTTTTTAATTTATATGAGGACATGACTTTTTAAAAAACATATCTCTTCATTTTAAAAATATTCCAACAAATAATAGTATATAAAAACAGTGAGAGATAAGTAATTAAGCATAACATTGGTTTAGCTTTTACACTAAACTTAAGTAACCTAGAACAAGGATAAGTCACAAAACTTTTATAGACATTAAGTTGCACACTTAAGTTGTCACACCACTACTCTATGCATAGAACCTAACTATCATAGTTACATTAGAAGAACTTAAGAAATATTAAAGTAACTCACTTAAAGAACTATCTCATAGAAAGAGTAAGGAAGAGTTGAAAGCTTTTTGATCGAGAACATAGTTGAATGATGTCAAAGCAATATTTGTCACACTAAAAAAATAACGGAAGCAAGCTTTATTCTATATAAAGAGCACAAATCCAACATTCATATTAACGGAAATATGTTGCCAACGATTGTGTCCAATGTTCACTTTCAACAGTTAACATTTTCTTTCATAAAGATGGTGGTAGCTTGTTTTGGGTGAGAAAGAAATTAGGTGCGGCTATTAAATGCTACATATATTAGACTGCCCAAGGTGGTGAGAGAGAACCAAACAGCTTCTGAATGTTAGAAGAATGGCTCATCTTCATTGTGGGCTTTAGAGAGCTTTGGGCTTTAATATGGACCTCTGAGTAACATATATCTTCAATGACTTTCTGGGCTTCAGAGTTATGTAGAATGTTTTCCCAAAAAAAAAGAGATTATATAAGAGCTTTACATATTTTGACATAAGCAATAAGTAATTAAACTATATTATGTATCAACAATCTTTCCCTTTATTATTCATTATGTCAAAATTTATTGTGGTCTAGCTTCCCCTGTATAATTTAGAGTTTCTGCATCTAAGTAGGTGTTATCATTGAGTTGTGTAACTTGTAAAATCCAAATAATATACTAACATACATATACTATGATTCCCCTAAATTAAATCATACCATGTTAAGCTCCCTTTTAATTTATTCTCCCCCTTTTTGACATAAGAAAAATATGCAAGTACGAACTATAATGCTGAGTTAAGTGCATAATGAGGAAAATAAACCAAAAAACATCAAAAGAAAGAAAATCGTTGTGAAAACCAAATAATATTGTGTACTAAGTTAATATTGTAGTGGTTGTTTACCATTGGTGAAAACCAAATCTCCTAACAAATAACCATACTTAGGTACATAACCAAATAATATTGTCGAGAAAAGAAGAAAAGAATTAACCATGATATTTAATTTTTAAAGGAAGGGGATTATGGGATGGAGGAGATAGACACAATAGGAGTCTGTGTATGAGCATATTTAGTGGGGGAACTAAAGGTACTAGCATGAGCTTTGGCACACTTGATGGCAGGATCATTAAAGAGGTAACACTCAAAGGGATCCATGTTAAGTTTAAGTCAAATAAGACGAGCCAGATAATCTCTCTCGTAACTTATACGAGCATAGAAATGCTTCCTCAAAGCCTTTATTTCCTTTTGAACGAAGGCTGGAATGAACTCCTTAATTCATGGAGATAGCCTATTTTAATTTATGATTAATAACCGTTTGAGCCCTCAAGTTGGAGATAGCCTATTTTAATTCATGGGTATGAGCAATAATGGTGACATTAGAGGACAATAGAGGAGTGTCCAAAGGATGAACTCCATGGTCAGGAGAGGGAATAGGTATTGACCCCAACGTTTTAGGTAATGGAGCGAAAATTAGAGAGGCTTTATGAGATGTGTAGTCCCTTAGAGGTAGGTTTATCCACATGTGTGTGCTCTTAGTTTGTTTTGATAGACAGAGGAAATGCTAGTTTTTCAGGCGTATCATCATCTTCTTCCAAGGAAAGTTAAGGGGATAGAGAGAAAGAGCCTTGCTTTTACTTGACTCTTTATTGGAAGCACTAAAGACTGGTGGTAATTATTGAGAGATGAGCCAAGAAGATTTTCTCATAAGTGTGTGTTTGTTAGATGTGCTCTTCTGAGCCACGGAGGAGTATGCCTTAGTTACACATTTGCCTTATGGAACTTCAGGCTCATTAACATCATTTCCAATCTTGTCCAGTGTTTCCCAAACTTCTTAAACTTCATAGATGCTAAAAAAGCATTCATTAAAGTTTGCTTGAGGAGTTTCCCACTTTGCTTCATAATCAATTAGATCAACATTCATATGCTTTGCAATAAATATGACAACCATACCAAAAGGAAGTTCCTTGATTTCACCACTTTAGATGGAGAATGATATAGTGCAGAGTTAAAGGAAGAGTGAGAAGAGCACACTAGACATAAAGTAACTCAAGGTGAGTGGGAATGTTTGTCTTACCCATCTTAGGGATCACTTGTTAATTTATGATATGCAAAAGCATAAGGTGATCAGCACTCAAAGCATTAAGAGTTACACTACTTGTGTTCTATCCCACAAGCTCTTTGATGATAGTAGATTCTGAGTATCCAACAAACTTAATGGGTTAAAGTTTATTTTATTTTTCAATGTCAATGGCAGGGCATTGAATAATGGTGGCCTTACAGTTCTTTCTATTGGACTCCATTTAATAAGGTACTTTTAACATCCATCTGAAATAACTTGAAACCTTTACGACACACATATCGAGTAACATTCTAATTGCTTTAAGTTTGGCAACTAGAGCAAATGTCTCATCAAAGTCAATTCTTTCTTCTTCATTATAACCTTGAGCAACCAAACGGGCTTTATTTCTTGTGATATTTCTAAATTCATCTAGCTTATTTCTAAATACTCATTTAGTGCCAATGATGGCTTTGTTGTTAGAAGGAGGAACCAATTTCTTGACTTAATTTTGTTCAAACTGGTTTAACTCTTCCTGCATAACCATGATCCAATAATCATCAGTAAAACCTTTTGTAAGATTCTTTAGTTCTACTTGAGACATGAAGGCAGTGTGATTAATAGTCTTTTATGTGAATCTTATTCTTATTTTTTCATTAGGATCCCCTATCATGAATTCATTTGGATATAATAATGAGTGTCTCCATTGTCTGGGTACAATGTGCTTATTAAAGGTTACTTCTTCTGGAATATAAACATCTTTTGCTCAAAGATGTTAATTGTTGATCTTTTAGAAGTTTCCTTAAGATTGCTCTTAATAGATTCTTCATTACCATCTTCCTCATAAGGAATATCATTATGACAAGAATCTTTTGCTTCATGTGTCTTTTGTAAAGGAATGTCATCATCTTCATCACTGTCTTTCTTACAACTTTTTTTAAGAAGTACAATATTTTCATAAAAAATGACATGTATTATTTCTTCAACAGTGTGAATTTTTATTCTATACTTTAAAAGCTTTGCTTCAAGTAGAGTATCCAATGTAGATTCCTTCACATGTTTTTGAGTCAAATTTTTTAGTGTTTTCTTTATTGTTCAAAATGAAGCACTTACTTCCAAGAACATGACAATAATTTATGTTTGGTTTTCTTCCTTTCCATATCTCATATGGAGTTTTGTTTAAGTTAGATCTTATAGTGCATCTGTTCATAATATAGTAGGTAGTGATTACTGCTTCAACCCACTAGTTTTTAGGTAAACTATTTTCACAAAGGTGAGTTTTGGCCATGTCAAGGAGACTTCTATTTTTCCTCTCAACAACACCATTTTGCTATGGTGTTATGAGAATAGAAATATAAGAGATTCCTAATTTAGCATTGAAGTTTTCAAATGCTTAATTTTTAAATTCTTTTCTATGATCACTTCTTATATATTTAATGTAGTAACCTTTTTTATTTTGAATGAGTGCACAATAATTTTTAAAATATTTAAAACTCTCATGTTTACGAGTAAGGAAGTATACCTATGTGTATCTAGTATAATCATCAACAATTACAAAACCATATCGTTTACCTCTCATGCTTTGTGTTATGATTAGTTTAAAAAAATCTATGTTAACAAGTTGCAGAGGTTTCTCACTACTTACATATTCTTCTAACTAAAAGGATAACCTTACTTGTTTTCCATGTTGGCAAGCTTAACAGATGCAATCCATTTTGTATACAAGCTTAGGTAGTCCAGTTACAACTCTCTTGAGGAAAGTTTTGAAATTAGTTGCATGTTGATGTGTCCTAACTTTCTATGCAAGATCCATATGTGATCTTGCTAAGAAGTTAGACATTTGTATGTTGCTAGTATTTCAGGAAGTAAAACATACACATTTTCATTTTTTTTCTTCCTTTAATAACAATTGTATTGTTCTTTGAGACAAGGTAGAGGTTAAGTTAAAAGAAACATCATATCCTTTATCTAACATTTAACTAATACTGATTAGATTATTGCTTCAAACCATCTACCAGATAGATGTTGTCTATGGTTGGAAATGAATTTACAAATACTTTATTAGATCTGATGATTTTTCCTTTTCTGTTATCACCAAATGTGACAATTCTTGAACTTTGTTTTGTCAGAGACATGAAGAAATTTTTATCTCTTGTCATATGCTTCGAGCATCCTGAATCTACCAATAGCTTCTTTTGTACTTGAGTTCACCCTACAAAATGGTTTAATTGTTTTTAAGAACCTAGTGGATTTTGGGTTTCGCTTGTGCTAGTGTTTCTCTTTTCCTTTCATGGTTCCTAAAGCACTCTCTGGTCATACAACCTTTCTTTTGACATGTATAACAAGTTATGGAGGATTTAACAAAAATTATTTTCCTATATGTTTTAGTTAAAAATTGTTGGGCATAACCTAATCTAATTTTATTAAGATATTTTTTTTTTTACTTCCAAGTAGAGCTTTCAAATTTTTATCATCTTTAACAAGTTTAGCTAAATCATTTTTAAAAGCTTTTACCTGTTTTTTCAAATCTTCATTTTCCAATCCAAGTTTGTTTCTATAAGACTTTTTCATATTTTCTTCCAAAATTTCTTTTTCTTGTTTTAGAAATCCAAATATTTTAAAGATTTTTAAATGTTCATTTTTTAGCTTTATATACTTTAATATTATTTTGTTTGAATCCTTAGGACATTTTCAAATGCATTTAATAATTCATCATAAGTAAAACGCTGAGTTACCTCATCCATTTCATTTCCAAAGTTTCACAGTGATCATTTGTCATAAAACATAAAGCTTGATTATAGTTTTCATAATCACTTTCTACATCATCAATAACTAACAGACATAAGTTTGCTATGCTATTCTTCTCTTCATCATTGAATTTTGTCAATTCATCATCACTTTATAAGGAATTCATGACCATTACTTTCTTTTTAGCCAGAAGACATTCAGCTTTTATATGTTCTGTCTTTTTGCATCCATAGCATGTCAACTCATTCTTTGGACTTTGTCTTTTATTTTGAGCAATTCTTCTATTGTTATTCTGATATCTCCTTCTGTAGAAGTTGAACATTCTTCTGGTGAGTAGTGGTATTTTTTTGTCATCATTTGATACCTCAGGAGGTTCCTCATCATATCCTTTTAAGGAGGATTCTAGAGCAATGCCTTTAGTTAGATTTTCCTTGTTCTAATAGCTTCCTTCATAATTTATAAGATTTCCTTTAAATTCATCTCATCATTTCTAGTCTTCTGCTTGTGATTGTTATTGCCATTATGGCTTTCCATGAGGGATTGAGACTTCTTAGTGTTTTTCTAATAAGATCCTCATTAGGATAACATTTTTTTAGAGCATCCAGATGATTGATTATTTTTCTGAATCTTTTGAACATATCTCCTATGTTTTCTTCATTTTCCATGTAAAAGAGCTCATATTCCTTAACCAATGTATCTATTATGGTTTACTTGACTTTTGTTACTCCTTCATAGGTGATCATCATTTTCTCCCACATTTCTTTTACAGAGGCACAATTGGATAGCTTTCTGAATTCTTTTACATTTATAGTATATAAAATATAATTTACAGTTTTACAATTTACCTCGTATTTTTTCTTTTCTACTGCACTGAGTTCTAGTAGAGTTTTCTACACTACTACCCAAGCATCAAGATCATTGGATTGAATAAACATTCCCATTTTAGTATTCCAATAGGTGTAGTTGGTTCCATCAAATTGAGGAGGTTTGTGTATGGAATGTCCTTCACCTGATGCAACTACTTGGGATGCCATATTGTGCTTGGATATTTTCTCAAGGTAGTTTTACCTAAAATAATTGTGACCGAGCTTAGATACCAATTGTTAGCATACATATAGCAAGAGGGGGTAAATTGTTATTTTTAATAAATAGTTAAATTCTTAACTTCTTGGTTCCGTAAACTGTTGACTAACTCACTGGCCTCGTGAAGACAATAGTAGTATATAAAAACAGTGAAAGAGATGAGTAATTATACATAGTATTTATAGTGGTTCAAACCAATTTATGATCCTAATCTAATTTTCAAAGAACACACACTAGAATTATACTTGATCAATCAACCTTTACATCATTTAGCTCTTTAGCTTTTACACTAAAATTAAGTAACTGAGAACAAGGATAAGTCACAAGACTTTTATAGACACTAAGTTGCAAACCTGGCTATCACAATCACACTAGTAGAATTTAAGAAATATTGGAGTAGCTCACTTAAAGAACTATCTCACACAAAGAGTAAGTAAAAGTTAAAAGCTTTTTGATTGAGCACACAGCTAAATGGAGCTAAAGCAATTTTTGTCACTAAGACAAACCAATAGAGACAAGCTTTGTTAAAGAGCACAAATCCAACATTCATATTAACAGCTATATGTTAACATATGATTGTGTCCAACATTCACTTTCAACAGCCGGCATTTTCTTTCACAAGGATGGTGGTAGCTTGCTTTTTAGTGAGAATGAAATTAGGTATGGCCACTAAATGCTACACGAACGCGACTACCCAAGGTGGAGAGAGAGAACCAAACAGTTTCTAAATTTTGGAAGAATGGCTCATCTTCAATGTGGACTTTAGAGAGCTTTGGGCTTTAGTATAGGCCTCTAAGTAACATATATCTTCAATGGCTTTTTGGGCCTTAGAGTTTGCAGAACGTTTTCCTACAAAAACAAGATCATATGAGAGATTTATGTATTTTGACATAAGTAATAAATAATTAAACTTTATTTTGTATCAACGCAGAGTATGGTAAAGGAGTAAGGCAATATATATAAAAGAATTAGATTACTTATACTATCTTGTTTATGGGCCAACCGCTTGACTTAACTCATACTAATCTATGTTAAGCTAGGAAATCCTCGTTTAGCTTATTAATAACATAGAGAGATAAAAGTTATACATACATACATACATATATATATATATATATATATGCTATTAAAAATTTAAATTTGGATAAAATAAGTGTATTATTTATCAATAATAACATAAAAAATGCATATGTAATTTAAAAATTATAATTATATGCAAAAACGAGTTTGGATCCCTAGCTAGTTAGTGGGGATGCAGCTAATAAGGATTAAATTTTTTTAAAAAAATGAAAAATAAAAAAATGCATAAGTTTTTTAAAGGAATAATGGTTTTCTAAAAGAACAAAACGCATATTTAACCAATATATAACTTTATCACTTTTTATTATGATAATTTAAAAATAAAAGTGCCACGTTTTAAGGTTTAAAGGCTTGAATTATAATTAAGTTATATAATTCAATTTTATAATTTTCCCTAAATTCTAAAATCTTGATCCTTACATAGTGGAAAGATAAACATGTTCGTTAAATTGTAGTTAGGAATCATAAGTTTAAAATATTTATTATAAAAAAATTAAAAATTAAAATTATTTTAAGGAACCTAAAGATTAAATTATTTTTATTCTTAAAAAAAAAAGTTTTGAAACTTCAAAAATATATATTATAAGAGTGTCACGATAGGATTTAAATATAAGAGTCCTACCACTGGATCCTTAATTGTAGTTTTACTTAATATTTTAATAATTAAATGTTTAATTAATCTTATAATAGCAAAATATGGTATTGCCACGTGGAGGGATTAGTTTTACGCACGGGGACAAAGACAAAAAGGCAAGATGCCCTAGACCCTAGTTTTGCTTCCCCGCGCCTTCCTTAATATGAATTCTCCGCCTCCATCCTTACTCTCCAACTGCACAATGAGACCGTTTTTTCCCGCCACACCCTTCTTCCCTCTCCTTTATAACCTTCACCTTCCATCAATTCCCTCTGTCCATCTCTCCCTCTCTATCAATCTCTCTCTCTGTGATTGAGAAGCCATGACAGGAAGCTCGAGGAGCACGCCATGCCAATCCTTGCTTCCAAACAGAAACCAACGATACTACTATTACAATAGGTTTCTTAAGCCTGGAGCTCTGGCCCGACTCAGGGACTCCAAACTCACCGCCAGATCTCAGATCCTCAACTCGTATACTCAGATTCTCCCCCAATCAGCATCCACTTCGACATCTTCCTCGAGTGATCAGAGCGATCCAGCACTGAACCAAATCAATTTTGGCGTTCCTTGTTTCGATTTGAGGATCAGTCGCCCTCGATGCCTGCTTAGAAAGAAATTGTTCGCAGTTGCTCCGGTTTTCACAGAGAGTGAGCAGTTATAATTTTCTGATGTATCAATAACTGATCTATATGATTCTTGTTCAACATAATAAATGGGAAAATTATCTCTTTGTACCGTTTTGGTCAATTTGGCTCTAATCATTGTAGATCTCTACTTGCAATTTATCAATTCATGTGGGATTGGAGATATGTGTGTGATCTTAATTAATAAATCGGATAGATCGTTGCATTAGCGGACAATTGCTTGCAAAGGTAAAAGAAAAAAAAAAATCACTGATGAGTTTCTTCATCTCAACTAACCTTATCTTGAAAACGAAAGCTAGTTTAATTTTTTAAATGAAACAAGCAATTTTGTACATGGCAGTGATCAAACTTTTAATTAGACCAATGTTGTGTCCGCAATTTAATGCTTAAGCATCTATTGTGATCAAGAACTCGCATCTTTTATTGGAAAAGAAAAATAAAAACCATGAATTTATTGGATCACTTTTGGCAAAGAGATAGATTTAAGTCCTGAAAAGAAGGAAACGCTAGGCTGTGATGTATATATGTTCGATTAGCCCGAGACTGGGAGGTTAAAGACAATAAATAATGCTATAAAATATAAGAGATTTCTCCATCATAATCCAAAATCACAACAAAGAGTAATATCTAGCAAGAAATGGCCTAGTATGATCATGACAAACCTTAATCAAAATGTGTTGGAGAATACAATGAAGTTCATTGGTGTTTCGTTAATAGCTTAAGCTTGAGTTGAAATGATATGCGACATGGTAACCCTATGACCAAGTGTTAGGAGTTATTCGTAATAATTAATGAAATTATAATTCACGATAGGTGGGCTTAAGCATATTTCACACTTCAAGCACAAACGCTGTCGTGTGAGTTGAAATGGTTCTTGTCAATATCAGGTCTGTTCCATAGGTTATTGTGTGAAAACTCATATCATATTCTGTTGCTTTTTCTAAACCACTTTCCTGAACTTGTCGCTGATTCATTTAATTTGATTTAGGAGCTTGCTGTCGTAATCTTCAATGGTTCTTTCAGGTTTGAACTTTGCAGCGTCTTTTGGTCATCTAGTGAGCAATAGCAGCACATTGGTATCCTTTTAATTTCTACTTCCTCTTCTTTCTTACCGAACCAGCAGACAACTGTAGTCTGCTTCACCAAGTGAGTTTGGATTTGAAATTGCATATTAGAAATTCCTCACAGCAAGCTATGAATAGCATGATTTAACTTGCTATTTATTCAATATTTTTCTATTTGAATTTGAACAAAATTTTGGAATACTTAATTTTTTACCATTATAGAAGTGACACAGGATTATGTATAATACGTTAGACTGGTTCAAATATTCAGGTTCATAAAGGATGACTCAATTTCAAGTCGTATCCAATTAATATGAGGAGCGAGTTCAGAATTAAAGTGGGGAAACCTTCAAGAGATTCTGTAAATTTAATCTGTAAATTTAATCAATTTATATCGTAGTGGAATTAATGTGAAGCTGTCAATTACAAGTTGTAATTTCAGTCGTATGCTATCGATAGGAGAAATACAAGGAGTCCTAGAAAAATAGCTGCGTGATATTTCATTCAATCTGATCTTAATTCTTTCAACCAGTGCCTCATGCAGGATATTGAAGAAAACATAAATGGCCCCTGTTATTCATGGTAAGTTGTAACATTTTTTGAATATCAATGGATGGCAAAAGATTCTCATGTCGCCTTCTCTGTAAATATTACATAGATATTAAATTATGCACAAAGAAATAAATACACTACAGATGTCTAAGTTGCATTGTCTTGGCAAGTAATTCATGCTGCTCAGCTCTCAAATTTACTAATGACTAACTTTAGATGGACCAAGTTGAGGCTTATTGGTTGCTTGTAAGTTCATATTCAACTTAATATTTTGAGAGTTCATAATTTACTTTATTAAGATCATTATTTTTAGGGGAAAAAAATGATAGAAGGTACTCACGAAACTGCTTCCTTTCTATTTGTGATTATACTCTTGGTCACAATAAATTGAAAAATATATTTTTTCTTCGGACATTATGATCAGGGATATCTTCAGTCTTTATTTAAAACTACATTGCCTCTAGGTAGCAATGTGGCGAGGATGGAGTGAAGATATGGATAACATCCAGTGTTCAAACCCTCTAATGTACCCTGGGCAATCTTAAGGGTACACTTTCCCATATTGGTCTATTGCATTTAAGCTGTTACTTCAAAAGTGCTCCATAGAGGAATCGAGCACAAGAAATTCAATATGCATCTTCACAACATGGTGTTTTTACCATTGTGCTTGTTGATGCCTTGTTTTCTTTCAAATTATCCTTAACCTACATACTCAATGTTTTTGTTTAGCCTTTCCTCATTCCTTTGCTGTCGTTCATGGAGGGTAAGTTCATTTCTTGTTAAAAGTGAACAGAAGATCTGCTTTATTAGTTGATGTTCCTTTTGCTATCATCCATCAACACCCACTATAGTCTATAAAATTTCTCTCTTTGTTTTTTTGGTTAGAAATAGTATATGAAATTTCAAACACATGACAAACTTTACCATTGTTTCTAAACTTGTGTTGAATTGGCAGAAAATATTCTGTAGCTCATTATTTCTTCCCTCAGCTCCATCATAGCAATCATCAATAAAAATGTTTCTGCTTTAGAACAATGTTGTAAATGAACAGAAGGAACAATGGGCAGAAAAGGACACTTCCTATGATATAGCTGTTATACGAACCTGTACTTGTTCGCTTTCTACATATTAACAAACTGACTGATGACAATAAGAATAACTGAACAAGGTCATCTTTTGATTGCATTTTCTCCTATAAGTTGAATATGAATCCAGAAGAGTCGTAAGCAGGTCATTCAGAGTACAGCATGTTCCTGCATTGCTGAGACACAGAAAACTCTGTTGCAAGAAAGCAAGTGCTGAATCATGGCAGGACATACTAGCTAGATGAACAAATTATGGAAACAGTATTCCAGGATTGAAAGTTTACTATACATGAACTATGAACTAAATACATTTTATTTCACCTTGTTATAGAGCAAAATGACAATAAAGATATGTTACTCTGATATAACCAGTCAGGCAGGGCAAAGGCATGCATGGGATTAATTTTCAACTCTGTTCCTACATTTGCAGAACAACCTACGACACCTGTGTCCTCGCTTCATTGTGCGGGGGAACATACCGGTAGGTGGTCCTCTTAAAAGTTTGGGTACTACGGAATATCACTAGGTAGAAACAGGAGTTCTTGATATCAAAAGAGACATTCTTATTGTCTAAAATGACAAACTATTATCGATTAATAACCAAATCATAAATATAAGATAAAGTTGTATATAAAAATTAAAATCTTAAAAATCGAAAGGGGCGACTCTCTCTTGGCCACCTGGATACATCCTGCAATTGAGATTTGAGAACAAATTAACAGATTAACGATGGGGGCCTCCAAATCTTTAAATAGCAATGCCGTTACACATATAATTTAGAAGGAAAAAGAAAACATTGAGTAGCTCAAGTGTTTTTATTATAATATTTCCTTTTCAAGACAATTAACTTCGGTAGATCAAGGGTGAAATCAACGAAAAAAAAATATCCTTTGAAAGAATTGCTACATTTTTAAATGAGTACAAGTATTTTTCTATAATCCTATTCAAAATCAATGATATATATTACAAAGATGTAACATTAATTCTGTGCGGTTAGGGCCCAAGTTAGGAAACTTTAAATTCGTGCTTCTAGCTTTTCTTAAATTTTACGAATCAAATGCCTAATTTCATATACATCAAGAGCACCGTTGGACTACTTTAAATTTAACTAGGGGGCAAATATGTTTTTTTCCCATGAATTCCAAATATTTTTTATAACTAGCCACAACGGAATAGTTTTTAGTTCCCCTAACCCCCCCCCCCCCCTCTCACCCAAAAGAAAAGAAAATCTAACCAAAGACCATTAATAATATGAAATATAAAAGAGAAAGAAAAAAAAATCCCACAACGAAAAATTGAAAGAAGAGAAAATACCATATAAATGTTCAAATTAACCCATTATATTGTGGTAGATATTTTGGATAAAAATTTAACTATTAACACTTATAAATTATCTAACAACTATTCTATTCTAATATAAACCAAGGCTTATAATTTCTAACATAATATTAAAACCCAATGATTTCACAATACATGAAATGTCCAACATCTAAGGTCTAATATGATAATAAAAATGAGATAAATTTATCGACAAGTTGAGTTGACAATCATAAGCTAAACCCATAAATGATAAAGATTCGAAGCCTAACACTTGAAAACCCAATGAGAAAGGATTAGCGAAGAAGAATCAAATAATCTAACTAAAGGCCTAAGACTTGAAGTTAAAAAAGTATATAGAAAGGAGACCTAAGATATTTGGGATTAAAAAAAAAAAGTTCAAGATAAAAATAAAAACATAAAAACAAGTTACAACTAAAGTAGATCAATTGGACTTAAAGAAAGTGTTGAAATAAAAGCAGATTTAAAAAAATGTCCTACATTAAAAAGTTGAGGGAAGAGAAAAGGGCAATATAAGCATTGAAATTAGCACAAATTGCCTTATATATTTTAGATACAAATTTAACTATAACACTTATAAATATCTCGATAATTCTCGCACTCTAATTTGGAGCAAGACCTATAATTTCCAACAAATAATTTCATTACTACAAACACCTTATGCAATTTTGATCAGCAATGAGCCTGTGTTGTACAATTAGTTATTTACTCCATTGTAGTAAAGCTGTACGAATAATGCTACTCACACAACTGCAAGGCACAAAAGGCCATTTTGAGCCACTGAATGACTTGTGCACATGCTTTTCGTGACCTAGAAAAAATTATTATGTACACTGCATGTGAATTTTACATGTGCAGACAAATATGAGCCCATTGTATGAATGTAAGTGTAGTGTATCCATAAGAAATTTTCCACTTTCTGCTATGTAGGCATTTAACGTTTATTAAGTGATATGAACTAAGGCAACAAATTGCTCAAATAGTTGGCTTCCCTCAAAGAAAGTTGTTATGTATATCACAACTTGGCCAAAAAAAATGACAAATTTAATTGAAATGATAGTTAATTTATCTTTTTCTTTTAAGATAAATGGCACACCCCATCACATCTTATTACACATTATCTAATATTGATTTTCTTTAATTTAAGATTTAGAGTTTAGAGTTCAAAATTTCAAAATTTAAACTAATTATTTTGATTTCAATACCCTTCTTCAACTATCTTATTCTCAAGCAATATAATTCTTTCTCACTCTTAGCATAAATCAACATTATATCTATTTTCCTAGGCCTAATGACATTTTTAAAATAATAGAAGTATCAAATATAATTTAGTCAACCTTAAAAGAATAATAGCGTAATTTATTCTATATAATATAATTTTGAAAAATTGTATGGATATTTTTTCTGGATATAGTTATAATTTTACTTTTAAAAACTATTTTTTTGTCGAAACTGATAAAAATTTATTGTATCATCTTTAATGATTGAGCTAACTTTTTTAACTCTTTTTTTATATATATAATTTTGTAAAATAAATAAATTGAGTTAATAAAAGTGACAATGTATGTAATAGTTCACATAACACATCTTTAAATATGAAAGTAAATTCGATGTTTTGATCGGTGAGGGAACAATAAGAACATTAAAACATGACCATGCACAGTAAAAAAAGGTCTGATACATTTAGGAAAGCAATCTTATATGAATCTTATTTTTCTTCATTTGGAATGTTATTATTCTTCATTAATACATCCCAAGTTGCAAAACGTGATACAGATGAATTTGATCAGTTTAAATTGTCTTCCTAATTAACTCATATTACAAAAATAATCTACCATAATATAGGAACAAATAAAAATAAAAAAAAGAGCTCTATGCATGAACTCAGAAAAAATAAAGTCATAAAGAGGGTGTTTAATACATTAATATATTCATAATTATCATATAAAATTTTGATATTTAATAACAATTTAAAAAATAATAATCAATATTTTATAAAAGTTAGTAAGATTAAGTTTCTATATATACCACTCAAAATTGTCATATCTTATCCGTATGCCTTTGGTAGGTATTACCAGTAAGACCAATACATCTCAATTATATAGTATATTGAGACGTTAACATTCAATATAATTACGTGTCATGTGACAATACAGTTTGATCTGAGATACTATTTTAATATCAAATCTAACCAAAAAAAAAAAAAAATAGCATATGATAACACTCCAAGCTTATATTTGAACTCAAATTTTTTGATAGCTCATATCTTCAAATTAAATCTGATGTTGAGGGTAAGAGTTTCAGTGTCTTTAAACTCATATAATTGCTTCTTCACGTAAGAAAAAAATAATTATTAAATCTTTCCTTGTCCAAATTGAAGAGTCTTAGAAATTTTGTAATATAAAAATGTTATACAATAGCCTAACATATAAACATTTTATATTTTTATTAATATCTAAAACCACAAGGTAAAAATGAAAAAGGAACTTCTATAATGATATAACCAAAAATGGTCTTGGCGATTTATTAGAAATTATAAATTCATTTAGAAATTACAATAACCTTCCTTTAAATTATACTTGAATTCTCTGAAATTTTAAAATTATTATTTAGCTTTTTAATATATTTAATATATATTGTGAAAGCCTCACTCTCTATTTTTTATTAATAAATTTAACTTTTTATTTAGTATATGACTTCAATTTTATTCTCGATATAAAAAATAATTAATTAATAGTGTTAAAATAATAATAAAAATAAAATACATATTGAATATGAATAGTATTAAATTAATATTTTTAGCATAAGAGATATTTAAAATTAGTAAAATTTACTCGAAGTTAACATCTCACAACCCAAATTAGAGAAAAAAACAAAATAGCCAAATGTCATCCTATCCATACCTGACCCTTCAGTCGTATGAATTTGGACAAACCCTTGAGGCTCTCCCACCCCTGAACCACAATTTCCTCCACATTCACTCTCTCTCTCTCTCTCTCTCTCTCTCTCTCTCTCTCTCTCTCTCTCTCTCTCTCTCTGTGCAACAATGCACTAATAATCCCATAACCCAGGAAGGGGAAGCTTTGAGAGATAATATAAGGAAAAAAAGAAAAAGAAGAAGAAGGGTGAGTCACAGTTGAAAAAGAAAAATCCCATCGTCATTCGTCAGCAATAACCCGCTCCATATCTCAATGTCATAGTAATACCCAACCAACTGGCTTTTACTTCATTCATAAGCAGGAAGCACCCACTCCTATGCACATTATTATTAAAGCTTCCCTGGGCTCACACTTTCACATAGGGATGCAGATAGACAGAGAGAGAGGGAAAGGGAAATCACCTTATAGCCTTTTCTCTCTGAAACCCGCCGAATGAGCTTTTTGTGTTGTGGGTGTAGGGGATAAGGTTGCGAATCACTAAGAGTACGGTCACCCCAATCCTTCATCACCACCTCTCCCAATCAAAGAAGCAGCCTTTTCAGAGCTTTCTTTGAAAATATTGAAGAAAAAACAAGAAAATGATAAATGGGTTTGTTTGCTATTCTTCCCTTTTTCTTGTTCTTAATGGAAATGCTGCTATGATGGGACTTGTTGATCTCTGGGTTTGCTCAATGCAGGAGCTGAACCCCACCACGTCTTTATTGTCTTTGTTCTGCTGCCTCGTTTGGATTTTTGCGATTAAGCACCCTGTGTTGATTATTTCCAGGTAACAAGTTTGTTTATTTAATGGAGACGATGAAATGAAACTGAGATTCACACTAAGACCCATCATTTTCTTTTGCTTTTCTTTACTATATAAGGTTCTTATCTAGGCATTACAGTAATAATAATACAAGCTTTTTTCTCCATACTCATCTGCTTCTGTTGTCTTTTTCTACCCCAAACTTTGTCTTTTTTCAGGTACCATTCTGTTGCGAGTCTCTTGAAACCTGTGATTTTATTTGGAGGTATTAAGGTCAGGAGGAGAGGAGGGAAGGATTTACAAAGGTTCTTCCTTTCCTCTGGCTGGTTGGTATTTTGGGGGTTGTTTAGAGTTCCCATTTGAGAAATTTTTATTTTGAGAAGTCCTAGTTCCTTTGGAGGTTATTGAAAAAAAAGCAAGGTAGATTCCTGATATTATTCTCTTACACCTTTCTGCTTTTTGATTCTCAATGAGAGAAAATTAAATATAGAAGTCTATTTGATCTCTCATTGGCAACCATATTCATTAGGGGAAATTTATCTGTCATCTATCTCTATATATATATTGAAATAAGAAACTCTGTCACCTCTCATCCCTTAAATCCCCTTCCCTTCTCTCTGTTTTACCACAAGTACCCACCTGACTATTCAGGGATTTCACAGCAAATATGGCAGCTTGGGGTGGTTTTACAAGTAAAAGCAGCATAGGAGATGAAGATTTTGATGAAGAAGAAGTGTGGGGATTAGCCAACGAGAGAGATGACTCAAGCCCAAAAAAGAATGTGTCTTCGAAGGATTCCTCAAGTTCTTCCGCTGCATGGCACCTGCCTGCTGCTCCAAGAAAGATCGCAAGAGCTAACACACAAACCAGTCATGAATCTGAAGTGGTTCAAAGTTCTTCAACTCCTCTGAACATTCCTGACTGGTCCAAAATTTATCAGAAGAAGGGGTCAGAAATTCATGGAGAAGAACGTTACCATGATAATGGTGCTGGTGATGATGACGAGGGGGATGAAGATGAAGATGATATGATTCCTCCCCATGAATGGATTGCTAGAAAGCTTGCAAGGAGCCAGATTTCATCTTTCTCTGTGTGTGAAGGGGTAGGGAGGACGCTCAAAGGGAGGGATCTCAGCAAAGTGAGAAATGCTATTTTGACCAAAACTGGTTTCATCGAGTAGCAGTACCAGTAAGTGGATTCTTCACCACCATTGTTATGGTATGGTCATGTCAACATCAGCTTCATTCACATTTTGGCAATCTCCACCACTAGCCTCTACCAATATCAAATCATCGTCATCATCATTGTTAGACTTGGATGCCATGCAGTCTTTTTGTTTTGAATATTAGCACTACTATGTAGTATGGAGGATGATGATGTGCTGATGCTGCTAGTGGAACAAAAAATTGAGCCCATCCATGAAGTCAGAGCTGCCATTTGTTTTTTGGTTTTTTGATTTTGTCTTTTTTCTTTTTATTTTCTGGGAAAATGGGAGAATAGGAGAAAAGGAGTGGTAGAGTCTGAAATTTTGTCTGTATTTCTAGTAGATTACAGTATGTTTGGTTGAATGGAATGCACAAACCCTTCGTGTGGAAGAGTTAATTATTTGTTAGCCTTCAAATCTCTCTCTCTCTCTCTCTACCTCTACTTCGTTTGGTGTTCGGATTTTCTCCTGAAGAATATCTAGAGAAAATAAAAAAATAATATTTTATTAATATTAAATTAATAAAATTTATTTTTTTATTCACCTCTACTTTTGGTTTCATCCTTCACCAAACTAACTGTCAGTTATCATTCTTAAACGCTTTACTTTATTCATCCTCTTTTCGTATGTCTTTTATTTTTTTTATAAACGACCTTGTTTTGTTCAGTTCCAGATCAACTTTCAATAACAAAATTTCATTTTCATATTTTCAAAAGCACATTTTATTTCATTCTTCTTTTAGTGTTCTATAATTTCACTAACGAATCTCGTCACTGTGAAACCTAGACCTGACCATCCTCATGCAATGGATTCAGCAATCAAAAGAAAATCTCAAAGTTTTCAAATAGATCTCACACTGATGCTTATCAGAATGAGGGGACACCACCAACATGGGATAGAAGTTTACTTAAAAGTGCAGAATCTCCCTGATATGAATGAAAATAAAGTTTGTAATTACAAGAAGCTTTTAGTGGGAGAATATTTGATCCTTCTTTTTCTATAGATCGTAATGGACAGACATATCATGGTCCTCACAACGTATGTCCCTCTGGCCGACACAAATCACAAATGATTAGCTTTGAGAATCATTTGGGACGTTCAGAAAATGCTCTGCTTCTTCTCTCTTCGCCATCTACCTTTTTCACTTGTGGTGGCGGGACCATATGGCTTTTCTGGCTTAGCCACAATATGATATGGTATTTATATGCTTGCCCCATGACTGGTAAATAGATGTTTCTCTTGGAATCTAGAATGCTTTTTTGGGCGTTTGTGGCAAGATCTTTTTTTAATTATATGATAATTAGTTGAAAAATTTTTATTATAAAAGTAATAGTAAAGATATGCTATTTTAAAGTTACCTGAGGTAGATGATTTGTTCCAAGGACTGTAAATTTTCAAGAAAGCTACTTCACTAGATTATAGAAGATGAGACAAAAGTCAAACTTAATAATGCTATTACCTTTGTTTTTTATTAAACAAAAAACTTCAACTAGCTCGTAAATGTTAAGGGATCTCTCTCTCTCTCTCTCTCTCTTTTACAAATGTTGAATACCAAGCAAGACTAAATTTGTTATAAGACAACAACAAAAAAAGGGAACTTTCATATATATATATATATATAAACATGCAAAAACTTAGTCCGAATAAATTATGAATTAACAGATTTCAATCTTGTTCATATGTATTTGATTGTTTTAACATCCAAAAAACAACTTGTAGGTACACTTATTAATTAATATAATAAATCAAAATAATTATGAATTAATTTATATTATGTTATCTTAAATTTTGTTTTCAATTAATTATATCTTTTGTAGTTGACTCTGTTTATATAATTTTCATAAACTAAATTAATTTTTCTCTGTCTAGAAAAATTAATTTCTTGTATGATAACTTAATTGATAGAAACCATATCAATGAAATTAAGGAAAAAATAGCCTAAATTTATAAATACATTATCACAAACTAGTTCATTTAATTAACACGGAGGCCTTAGAAAAATTAGTTTATTTTGTTATATGTTTATACATTTTAAATCAACAATATTTGCAGGTGTTAGTAGAAAATTAATTTAAAAAAATATATAAAATTGATTATATGATATTGGTAAAAGAGAAGTAACAATGATAAGTTCATTAAAAACATACCATTACAAAGGATTTTCTTTGTTGTATGAAGTAACCACTATTGTCACTTTCTAAAGGACTTTGAAATATCAAAAATTAGTAGAACCACACTTACATATATCTAATTTTGAGTAATATATAACAATAAATGATTCAAATTATTGAATAAATTTTTCGACCATAAATTGTTTTATCTAATTTTAATTTAGAACTACTTATAATTCCTTATTAGGAAATTTAAGAAGTGATTGATTAATTTATTATTTCTTTATTAACTCTAAAAAAATTCTTAAATTTTAAAGAAATTTCAATTTGAAAGGCAATTAATTAATTTTATTTTTCTTGTTTATTATAAAAATTTTTAAACTTAAAAAATTTTTCATTAAAAAATAATTAACTAATTTATTATTTTTTAATTGATTCTAAAGAATTTCAACACTTCAAAGGTGAAGAGTGATCTATAAGAATTTAAGAAAATAATTAAAAAATAATTTTGCATCGATCAAATGAAAGTTAGGTTTTTAATGAAAAAAATACTTCAAATATATAATATATAGATTCGCAGGAGCATCGTTTCCACACAAAACTCAATGTCACACGGGTATTGCCACATGGATCCACTGAGATTTTAATCCTTTAATCGTCTCAAATTTTGTCTTATAATAATATTGTTATAATTATATGTAAATTTCCAAGATGATTCAACAATTGACTAACTTTCATTTGATATCCTTTGGTTTTAAAATTCACACATGCATTTCCTTTAAAAAGAAAATTATTTAATTGTCTTTTTTTGACCAAATAATTGTCTTTATTATTATATCAAGAACAAATTTTAATTTTATATAAAGCATAAGATTAACTTAATTGCCTTGACAGTTATATTAAAAGAGTAATTTACGCAAATCTCCCCTCAGGTTTGGTTAAATTACATTCAATACCTCTACACCTAGCTCCCTTATATTTTGATATATGTTACAAAAATTACTTCTAATTTACTTGTAATAAAACAATTAACATTTTGTAGAATAAGAAACTATATTTTTATTTTTAATCTAACAGTAAATAAAGCTAAGTTGATATTATAAACTCTAACGTGAAACAATGATTTTGTTCTTAATATAACAGTAATAATAATTAAATAATTTTACTTGTAGACGAAATATATATTGTGCAAAAATTATAGCTCCATTGATACAAAACAAATTCAAGGAGAGTCGAGTGTGATTTTTAAAACAAGAGAAGTATTATATGTAATTTAACTAGCTAAAAGAAGTTAGTATAATTTATCCTATTAAAAGTAAGATTTTAATTTTATATTATGCAGATACTTAGCTCTGTCTTTTTTTTTTTTTTTTTAACTTTCTTTAAGAAAACGGATTTTGCAATATACATACTAAAGATGTTAAATATATGCTAGTGTAATTGCTCTATGAATTAAACTAACGTTCCTAAATATAATTAGAAAAAAGACAACTAATACAAACGATTTTATACCGTCGACCTCACAAGATTACATGGACATCTTGAATTTGGAATTTGGATCACCTTGGTTACGAGAGATTCTCCGAACTCCCATCCGTAATTTAATGGTTTAAAATGCAATATATTATTTTTAATTTAATTTTAATAAAAATGAAAACATTTAAAAAAATCATGATAATATATAAAAATATATTAATATTTTATATTAAAAAAATTACATATTTGATCTTTCACCTTTGACTATTAAATAACTATGATTCTTGAAAAATGAAAAGCACTAAATTAGTTCTCAAAGATTTGACTATAATCAGAGTTGGTCCCTCTATCGTGAGGGCAATAAAAATAATTTGAAGTAGATCGCTATCTATTGATTTGGATTAGTAATAGGTCTTATCATGGGACAAATTATTAGATCAATTTGGTCCCTCACATTTTGCTACTACATGAATTTGATCCCTCAAGATTTTATCGTGAACAAAACTAGTCATTAACAATAAAAATATAATAAGATTATCAATGGTGTCACGTTCTAGAGATTCTTACCATTGACTAAAATAAAATATGAATAAAGATAGATTTTAGTAGTAATACATAGTAAGTATTTGTTACATTAACATAAATACACACCTATGACAACCAACTTATACTTAACTTAGAAGCACATAACACATACACCACTGCACAAAAAGATAAATGGCACAACACACATAAGGACACAATTTAGATGTTCAAGGGCAACTAATATATATTTAGCACTTTACATCTTAAACATAATAAAAATAGTTGTTTGATTAGAATTACATATTGTAACATAATAATGAAATTCAACCAATTTATTTCCCCCCACCAACTTAGTTACAAACTGCAACATGATATATGAAACTACAACTGTTATTGTGGTATAATGGTTTATATAAAGATATCAGATTCTAAAAAGAACCTCAACAGATTGTACGTTATATGTGATGAGAAGAAATGTAAACTTTTTTGTGGCTTATGTGAAAATGATGAATCCCCTTAGCACAAAAGTGAACATGGCAATGAAATCACACAAATACAACAGTTGCATGAATTGACAGATCTAACAACAATAGTAGCTAAGTTGGAAGATTTGGAAGGGGTAGTGAGGGTAATTAAGTTGATTGTCGATTTTATCGCCATGCCACAATTTGTAGTTCTAGTTAAATAACTATACTGATTGTGTTTAGGGTGCAAAGTGTTAAAAATGTATTAGTTGCATATGAACATCTAAAGTATGTTTTATAGTATTGGGACTCAAGAGGAGTACTTAAATATATGTGTTCTACCATCTATGTTTGGTCCAAAGGTATGTGTTTTATGTGGTTTTAGGACAAGTATAAGTTATTTGTTATGTGTACGTGTATTTATATTAATGTCACAAATAATTTATTCTGCATTGCTGCTAAATCCTATCTGTATTTCTATTTTATTTTAACTAACATTAAGAATATTTGGAAGGTGGCACCATTAAAAATCTTATTTTAAATTTATTGCTAAAGATTAACTTTGTTTATAATGAAATTTTTGAGGGATCAAGTTGTTCTAATGATGTATCTTTAGCCCGTTACTAATCTAAAAATGATCCTAGTCAAAAGAAAATAGTCTATATCATATTATTTATTATGCTCTTATGACGACTTTTATGATGAAAGGACCAATTCTAGTGACGTATATAATATGTGATGGACCAATTTAATATTTTTTATTTTTAGGGATCAAATTAATCTAATAGAATTAATAATTTAAACATGGTTCAAGTCAAAAGAAAATGTTTTACCTCTTATTATTTATAATGCTTTTATGGCAACCTTTATGATGAATATACCAACTCTAATGACGTGGAAATATGTGAAGATCAATTTAGTATTTTTAATTTTTTAAAAATTAAATTGATCTAAGAAAAAAATAGTAAGAAACTAAATCTGTATTTTTCTCATTTATATCCTTTTTTACAAGGTTGTATCTTATTCAATAAAAAATACATAAATATCTTCTAACCGTCTATACTTTATAAAAAAATTATAAAATATGAAAATAGACTTTCAATTTTAAGAAATAATTTATTTGTTTTTCTCTTAAACATGATACCATCTTATGTATTATTATAATTTTTTCAAAAGGATTAATTTTTTAATTAAATTTAAATTAAAAATAATGTGATGTATTTTAGACCATTAGATGAATCCAATGGTCTTGAACCAAGTGATGCAATCCGTTGGATTTGGGCTCTTCCTATCGCAAGCATGCTATTTTAGTAACCCACCACAGTCATATTGTTCCTGCTGGTAAATTTCCTTGTGGACAATCTTAATCATTGAAGATTGCCTTTGCTCTTTAGGTTCAATTTTCTGAGGATGTCCGTGTTCACTTTACCTCACAAGTCGGCTGTAGGCCCTGGGAAACTTGAAAAGCTGTGTTTTATTGAGTATCCAGAGCTATCTTCATTAATTTTTATTTTTAGGAGTGATTTTATTTTTTTAGTTTCTAATATATGTTGTTTCAATTTGAACGTTGTAATTCAATCTTATAAAGAATATTTAGCCTTTAATACTAATTTTATATTGAATTTTCTTAACCAATATAACTGACATGATTTAATGTGTAACTAATATAACCATATTTAAAGTTGAGCATATTTATAAAATAACTAATCTTCAGTTATCATTGAAATTTGTCATATGGTATTGTAACTATTTTGACTGATATTGTGTTGCAATATGTTTAAGTTATATTTAGACATTTAATAAGTGAAAAATATAATTTTAACCCTTTACTTTTGATTTTAAAACCAATTTAATTTTTGAAAAATATATAGTCTTGAAATGATTATCTAAAATGGAATTCTTCACAAAATAAAAGTCCTTCAAATAAATTAAATCAGTTAACTTCTTTTATTTTTAGAGGACTATATTAATATTTTTAATATTTTAATGATTAAATTAATACTTTAACTAATAATGAATGACCAAGTTTGCATTTTTTTCCATTTAATAGTTAATTTAAATTTATATTTGGCCACGTTACTTCCTAAAATGGGATTCACTTAAGGGTAACATAAAAAATGAAATGATTTTTGAAAGACATAAATATGATAATTAAATTTCAAAGGGCCAAATTAATAAATAATTTTTTTATTAAATGTTATGAAGTTTTTAGGTTAAATTAACCCTTTTTTCGTATAATATAGTTTCCATATCCAATGTCATTTCGCGTGAATAATACACTTTTGAAATGAATTAATATTTTGTATGAAACGAGAGTTACATGAATCATAGTATGGTTGGTTAGCTTTGCAGAAACTGAATCACAGTTTGAGGATTGAGAGTCATTATAGAAGAGAAAAGGAAGAGAACGATAACATAAAAAGCTTCATGCGTTAGATGTAGCAAAATTCACAGTTTAGCTTTACTGTTTGATGCATTATCCATTCCACCGTTCCTTGAAGCTTTATATATAATAAAACGCTTCATTTTGGCTGACTCTGACCCTAAACCAAACCATTTTACATGAGAAGACTCAGGTGGGATCCATATGACCTGGATTCAATTCAAGCCATGCGAGTTGAAGTTACTACCCAGCATAAATTTTTTATTAATAATAATTATTTGAGCACCAACCGACACTTATTATGCAAGTTATAAGCAAAATCAATCTCAACTAACAGTAACTTATAGAAATATTTCTCAATCTCGTTTCTTTTTGGGATGTTAAAAACAATGTTATAAACTTTACCATTTGAGGCGAAAAAATATGGAAGCTTTTTCTATGAAATTAAACTGAACAATTGGTAAACTAATCAACGAAGTTTTATATGGAAACACAACGGGAGCTAGAAGAAAAAATGGTCCAAAAACCGTGATCGACCTCTTCAATAACTGTTACCGTTATTTGTAATAAATATTTCCTCCAAATTTCCTCAATGGTGAAGAGCCGTTTGATTCTAGGACGGTTCCGTAATATTGGAATATTAAGAGGGTAGCTAGCGGGTCTCAGCGTTTTGGGATTTCCTCGAGTGCTCGAAGCAGGGAGGGAGTGTGTGTATAGGGGAAAAGAGCTGTAAAGTTGAATCCTTTCATCACCCTTTACCTCTTTCTGTTTGTCTGATCGTGCTTTCTCTAAATTAATTGTTTCTTTTTTTATTTTTGGGTTTTAGAGTGAGGTAAGTAAGACCGAAGAGAAGGAAAAATGTCTGGGAAGAGCAGGGGAGGAATAGTAGAACTGGGTATGAGAAGTGTCATATCTAGGAAATGGGCTTTTTTGCTTTGTCTGGGAAGCTTCTGCGCCGGAATGTTCTTCACCAACAGGTACTTGTGACTTCTGTGTTTCTATATTTGAACTTCAAGTTTCAGATTTTAGTTATTTTACGACGGTATTTATATATACTGCAAATGGGGTTTTGACAGAAATCAGGATTTTCATAAGAATGAGGGAGATTGTGTTGATTCAACTTGATATCTGTTTTTGACGGATGTTTTAGAGAAGTCGCTAAATGATGTGCTTTAGACAAGCTAGCACTGTAAAGCTAACTGCATCTATTGGTTTGGACTGGATCGTCGTGAATTATTGCTTCTGCATTATACTTCCCTCGTGCCTTTTGCAGTTATTGAAGAAGGGGTACTGATTGACTGCATTAGGGCCAAATTGACCCTTTCCATTTTTTACTGTTTGTCTGCTGCTGTTTATTATCGTTTGTGTATAATGCAGTATATGATTTTCCATAGGTTTCATGATATGTCCAAATGTGGTATATGACAGTGTTAGTTTTCATTCAGTTTATATACATTTGGCAGAGACAACCCAGATTCTTGACTAATAATGTTTTTCTTCTGTCATTCACTTCATGCTTCTCCTCCTATTCTGAGGCAAGAAAAGGGGAGGATCATAACACTTTTCAGGGTGTCGATATGTTCCCCCTATTATGTTGTAGCTGAAAATCATTAAGCTTTTAGTAAGCATCATTAGGTTGAATTAGTTCCTGGGAGGGGTTTCTCATGTGGCTGGCTTGACCCTTAATGCTCAAGATTTATAGATTCCCCTTGATTTTGTTCCTGCACTTTTCTGGTTACATATTTAGATATAAACTAGGTTGCTAAACCAATTTGTTGACAATCTTCTTTTATTATCAGAAACTGAACATGGAGGATTTTTCTTTTGTCTAATTTCTACTTAGATAAGATGCCAAAGTAGCTCATCATTAGCATCGATATGTAGTGCTATGTGCTAACTTCTAATTTTGCATCAGGATGTGGTTGATGCCTGAGTATCAAGAAATTTCAAGGACGTCTGATGAGATTGAACAAATAAGATTGAACTCTGAGGGCTGTAATCTAAATCTTGTAAGTGAATTGGTCACGCTTCTACTCAGGTCATGTTTTTGCTATCTCTGTCATACACTCTTTCCTTAATCCCAGTATATAGACTCCCATTAAAATCCTACTGGAAATCATAAGAATCTTGCAGTTCCTTTCCCGTGAGATGATCAAGAAGCATATGAAAGCAGAAGGCAATTTGAATCACTTTTTCGATTTTTTTTCCTTCTGTTTGGTTAGTTTATAGGATATAAAGATTGCAAAATCAATGATGGCATAGGTAAAATGATTCTATAAAAGGAAGTAAAAGTTCATCTATGACGTTTCTTTTGGAAGCAGGAGGTGACATTTTGTTCCTGTCCATATTCGTGAGGAACTGGGAAGAGACATGTGTCTCTACATATTATAACTCTTCAATAATGATTATGCATAATGTTGAAAACTTGAAATTCACTCTAGTGGCTTCTGAAATATTATACAATTTTCCTGCTTTGGATGATACTTTTCATTTGCATATCCTGCTTCTGACAAAGATGTGATTTGACAGTCTTTATTAATATTTTGGCTATTGTCTAAAGGTTGTAAAGCCTCACTCCAACTACAGTCAAGTTGAAGTTTCAAATACAAAAAATATCATCAAGTAAGCTAAGCTGATGCATGTTTGTATTGGGTTCTACTTATGCCTCTCAAATAACTTTGATGCTGAACTCTTTGTTATACATGCAATGCAGGAAACTGGGTAAGACAATATCTACTTTGGAGCTGAAACTGAAATTGCTAGGTTAGCACTGAAATTTTTGTTGAATGGTTCTCCTATATCAGGAATCTCGAACACAATTGATTCAACTCCAAGAAAAAGATATCTGATGGTTATAGGGATCAATACAGCTTTTAGTAGCAGGAAACGGAGAGATTCTGTTCGTGAAACATGGATGCCACAAGGTGACTGAATGATCTTTCACCTTTTATGCTTTTTCCTATTTTATATTTTAATAATTATTTTATGCTTATTCCATATGCTACTTGTATCTGATCAGTGGTTTCTACTTTGAATTCACCAGCTGAGAAAAGAAAAAAGTTGGAGGAAGAGAAGGGCATAGTCATACGTTTTGTCATAGGTCACAGGTGAGATTTATTGTGTCTCCTGATACCTGTTAAATTCGCATATGATCTGTACATTAGATTTTTTTTTTTTTTGGGTGGGTATCCTTACCATCTAACCATATCAAACTGACTGTTATTTGTCTCATTCTGATCCGAGTGGATTTTCTTTCAAATTAACGTAATTGCTTCATATTGTGTAGACTTCTGTCATACACTTATGCTATTTTAGAACATCCGTACACTTCTAAAGCTCCAAATTTTGTTTTCATATTGTGGATGCACTTTGTGCACTATAATTTTAAAGATGTCAGAGAACTTGTTTTTCTATTGATGAGGCTAAAGCTAGTATATAGGTTACACTTGAATTAAAGACAAATGTGAACTTTAATATTATGCAATGATGCCAATTTTTAGGACCTTACTTACAACAGTAAGTTATGGCTAGAGCACTATAACATAGATGAACTCTTACACTCAAAATGAATGCCTGCTTTTATATTTGGGTTATTTTGGCTATTGATTCAATGACAAGATAGTTTTCCAAGTAAAGTATTGAAGGCTATAAAGACATAGTTAAATATGTCTGAGTTTCTGTAGCTACAAGTGGTAGTTAATAATCAAGTCCACTTCCCTACTGATTCAGGAAATTTATTCTGCTTTGCACATCATAAAATTTTAGTTATTCCTTAAACTTTTAGATTATTGACCCTGCATTATCGAGTTTTGTGCATAAAGCAAGAAGTTTGACCATAAATGTGTTGATCATTTTGCATCATATATTGCACTTTCTTCATAAGAAAGCGGGAAGTTTTAGGCCTTGAACAACACCATCTTACAAATTTATCTTGTAAGTCATGCTCAATAAGGTGGGCTCCATTCAGAATATTTGTACAGGCTGTAAATTTTTTGTCTAGAGAAAATTTGGTTGCCCGTGTGTGATGAATTTCTATTTGATTGGTTTATTTCTTATATAATTGGGATGTATTCCCTTTGTTGTCAAATTCAGGAAGTAACTTTAGCTGTTACCCTTTCTGTAAATAGTTCTACATCCGGTGGCATTCTTGATAGAGCTATCGAAGCAGAAGAGAAGCTCCATGGTGACTTCTTGAGGCTGGTGATCTTTCTCTCCTTTTCTTTCATCTAAATGTATTGGCTACACTATATTATCCTGATTTTTATTTTTTTATGACAAAATACATCCATATGTAATCAGAACCATGTCGAGGGCTACCTGGAATTATCAGGAAAGACAAAGACTTACTTTTCAACCGCTGTTGCCATGTGGGATTCAGAGTTTTATGTCAAAGTTGATGATGATGTCCACGTGAACTTAGGTAAATAAACTAGTTATTCAGAGTTTATAGTTGACATGAGTTCTGATTTGTGGGGAATTTACTACTATAACTTGAAGTGATGGTTCTTATTGCTTATATGTGGCTGAAAAAATATTACCTGTCTTTATAGAGAAGTCTAAATTAATTAAATGTACTAAAAATGATAAATGAATTATCAACTTTTAGTTATGATTTGACTGTTAGAACATCTGTCATGACGAGTTGATTTGATAAAATTGTAAAGTTACATGCAGGAATTCCTTTCAAGCACTTAATTTTATAAGAAAAATTACCAGGGGGTGTTGTGCATAATTGAAAGAAAAAAAGGGTAAAACAGATTAACAAAGGTCCCTGGTTATGCAGAAATTACAAACTCATCTGTATTAAAATAGTTTGACACCACTATTTGACTTATCTTACAAGCAGAGAAAAATTTTAAATTCTGTATTTAAATTAGGAGTTGATTCATATGCTTGGTATAACTGCTAGGTGAAGTTTGTTTGTAAGAACCAGTGCATTTTCTTTGGAGTTGTATATCATAAATTTGTTTGTCAAATATTGTTTTCATCGTTGCATTTTGGAATAATTTGCTTAGTCAAAGTTTAATGAGGATTGAAAGTAGAATGAATGGCATGAAGTCCACTTGACCTCTTAGAATAATGTTATTTTATACCACTCTCATAGTCCCACGTTGAGACTTCATAATAGGTAGCACAAGTTCACCAGCATAAGCTTGTGTAGAGTCAAGCAAATGGCTAAGTCATATGCATGAATAATTTGAACCAAGAAACCACCATAACTGGTCAATATTATTTTCAATCCCTTTCCTTAATGTGTTCATTGCTGTTTGTTATCTCAGCGACACTTGGATTGACTTTGGCAAGGCACCGCATGAAACCTCGGGTGTATATTGGGTGCATGAAGTCTGGTCCTGTTCTTGCTCAGAAGTAAGAAAAGTTGTTTCATATATTTCTGTTGTTTTAAAACTACTTCTTAGTTCTTAGTGTAACTCTCTTATGGAGCAGGGGAGTGAAATACCATGAACCAGAATACTGGAAGTTTGGTGAGGTAGGAAACAAATACTTTCGTCATGCCACTGGACAGTTATATGCCATTTCAAAGGATTTGGCCACTTATATATCAAGAAATCAGTAAGTTCTTCAGTGTCCCAAGTTATTCGTATAAAAGTTGCTTTTGGTGGGTAATTCCCCAATACAGAATTTGCTAGTGAAATCAAGATTCTCATCATGTAAATAGTGAGAAAAAAGACAGGTTAACAATTCAAGGATTTTTTCTTACCCTTTTGACTTGTATATAGTTAAGTAGTTAGACTGGTTAGTGTGTCATAGCTCTTTGGCAAATTCATGACACTTTAAATATTATAATGCCAGGGATGTGCTGCATAAATTTGCTAATGAAGATGTTTCATTGGGATCTTGGTTTATCGGTTTAGACGTGGAACATATTGATGATAGGAGACTGTGTTGTGGTACACCCCCTGGTATGTTGTTTTCAGTTCTATTGTAGCCTTATTTTTTTTCATTGCAAATACATTATCATTTGATCCGAAGCTTATACAGAAGATTAAATGTAACATCTAATGAATAAACTTTTGCATCTAAATGTTCTTATACTGTTTGTGATGTCATGGTAGGACTCTTTTGGGGAAGGACTTATAATTGATGCATTGTTATATCCAACTAGTTAACGATAATTAAGAACCAAAGTTTCTTAAACTAGCTAAGTTGCTTCCTCAAAATGAAACTACAGATGGGTGGAAGTTCATCATTCCAGCTATGGACTGGCACTTGCTTGGTCCTAATTTCATATTTTGTTAGAAATTTGACGAGCTAACTAGTTAAAAACTTGTATCATTTGGTGACTTGAGTAAATATGTTAGGTACTCCCAAACAAATTACCTGGTGTATTAAGTAGATCATAATACCTGCAATCACCATCTAATCCTCAGAAAAATGATATATCTTTTGTGAAAAGAGAGCGATGCTGTTTTAGATGCCTTAAAGCGTTCAATGGGTTATTCGCTACTGCAGATTGTGAGTGGAAGGCTCAGGCAGGAAACATATGTGTTGCTTCATTTGATTGGAGATGCAGTGGAATCTGCAGGTCTGTTGAGAGGCTAATGGAAGTTCACCAGCGATGCAGAGAAGATGAAAACGCTTTATGGACTGCATCCTTTTGACAGAAAGATTGGAAAAGAAAAATGCTACTCATCTTCTAAACTCAAGAAGAAGTATTGTCAAAAACCTGAAAGAAAGCATAATGAGTTTTTCCCAGTTGGTACAGACGGATTGAATTAGGCCTTACTACTTGGGATCTGATCTGCATATTGACAGCCGATGAGAATGAAGATGAAGAAGAAGAGTTTAGTAACAACCCCATTCTTTTTGAAGTGGCAGCAGGGCTTTATATTCTATAGTTCTCTCTGCCATGACTAACATGCTTCATAATAATTAGTTCTCACTGTTCTTCATCCTTTCTCTTCCTTTTGCTTCAAACTTAATATAACTTTATTCGTTTTATATGTTGTCTGTTTTTCCACTCATCATCACCGTTTCTTTCTACATCAAAAGCTGTACTATATGGGAAAGTGTGAAAATGAGAACTAATTAGCTCTGTTCAGTTATCTAATGGAGAATCTCTGCAAAAAAGAAAAAAGTTTACTTTATGGAGAAATTTATGCCATGGATTTGTGACAATTACCTACAATGGGGAAGTGGAGGATGATTCAAAGCCCATCCTAGGTGATTCCATAATTAAAGAGCAGATCCACCACCAAATAACGTGTGTACCCCACCACTTTCTATGTTGCAAGTATAAAGCAGAAAGTCAGGAATCTAAGTTCTGTTGAGCTCTTGTTTCTTACTATGCCAAGTATCACTGTTTATTTTTTAGATCATTTATTACTGCATGCCGTTGTTATAGTTCTTAATGATCTACTGAATCTGGATTATAGATTTTTCTTTTTCTCTCACTCTCTTTCTTTCTTTCTTCCATCTGATATTTAGGGGCTGATGATGCACAAATTCATCTATTATATGCAATTATGTTCAATTCTCTCAAATATCATCATTGGTTGGAAGTAAAATTTGTATGGGATTAAGTGCGAGCGAATTGATGTTAACAAAAATGAGGATATTATACTCTTTTTAAGCTCTGAGAGCTATATTGGACCAATATAAAGTTCTAAATTAAAACAATGAGATTTAGTTTAGAGACTAAAAGTGAGCTTTTGACTGTTAATTGTTATCTTCTAATTGATTAGATTTCTCTAAGAACAGTTCATTTTGTTGAATATATCATGTTTTTAACAATCATTTATTTTGTGTTTGATACTTTTAAATTTTGAACAGTCATTTTAAGAATTTAAAAGTATTTTGGATAAAAAAGATTTAAACACTTTGCTTTATTGTATCTTTTGGTTCTAGGGGAATGACAGATAATTTTTAACAAGTGATGACTATATGAACGCTAAAAGTATTATTAAATATTTAATTCGTGTTTAATTGCTTAAAATATCAAGATGTTTAATTGTTAATAACTCTTAATAAGATTAATCTGAATTTTTTGTGATTAATAAATATAATTATAGTAATAATTTTAATAAAATAAATATAATATTTTTCTATATTTTTGTGTCATTAGTTAGATTCATAATAGACTCAAGATCATAAGGTCATTGTTATTTTTATAAGTATTCAATTTCTCATTTCTTTGTCTTTTGGGACGACTCAAAAACATTTGTATATAAAGAAATTAAATCAAATAACATATTTTAAAACATAAAACTCTCACCAAATTTAAGATTTTAAAATTGAAATTAAACTTAGACACAATTTGTTATATTACTACTATCAGATTTTTTTTAATTAACACGTTATAAGTTTATGATTCATTAATAAAAACATAAAAAGTTTATAATTTAATTTAGAAATTACACAATTATTTGCAATAATTATATAAAAGATGTATATATATTTTTTTAAAAATGTATAAAATCTTCTTCAATAAAACATGTGAAATATATTTTAATGAGCAATCAAAACTCTGAATTTCATAATCATGTTTAAATTGAAATTTGACTGGGACACATCCCTATGAAAGGCAGGCAGCATGCACATTTACTATTGGTGGTCGTTGGTCAACTCGAAAAACAAGCCAGGATGTTATAAATCAGACGACCAACTTGCCATAAAGAAATGTCGAGGAGAAGAGACTACGTTTTCAAATGGAGAGAATAAGAAATTAAAAATTCTTAATTCAAATGTGGAAATTACCTAATGCAAGATATATTTCAAAAATTAAACAATCAAGACATATTAGTAGTAATCTCATCGAGCATAGTAATAGGGACTTTATAAGAACATAATAAAAGTAGTCCAGTAAAAAAATTTCCTTTGCTTATCTAAATGGTTTTTTATTTGAACTTTAATGAGCATAAATACCATGAATCATGATGTAATAATGTGTTAAAAAAAATTTATAAAATAATGAAGTAAAAGGGTAAATAATAGAATAAAATGGTAAAGAGCAAAATAATAAAATAGATGGCATTTTATTATTTAAAAATTTAATTAAAAATAAAGAAGGACATTTATGAAATAAAATGTGGTGTGAATTGTTTTTTAATATTACTCTTGTAACTAAAATATGATAACTAGTAATTATATTTTTTCGCAAACCACTTATAAAAAAAATTTTGGATAAGTCTCTCGCTTGCTTCATGATAAAAACTTTCAATTCCAAACAATAATTTAATCTATTTTAACAATTTCATTCTTTATTATTCCATCTTTTGTCATTATGGAATTACAGTTTAAAAGTAAATGGTCTTATGTGTACTAACTATTAAAGGCAATGTTGTGTGAGTAATATTCCAATAATAGGGAAAAATTAATGAAATATTTAAAAACTCAACTAGTTATATTGGAATTATTTCAGAAATCAAGGCATTTGTTAAATATAAGACTTCTCTGGAAGGTGCTTCAATCATGAAAGCAAGAGAGAGATCGGATCTTGTCACCTACTGTAATATAATACATTGTCAAAAAAGAGAAGCGCCTTTGAGTAGAAGCAAACTCAAACGTAAAGAATGACTTATCGTGTCACTTAGACCTTCCTCTATTCCCTACCACCTTCACAATTCACCACACGTAAACCTTAACAAATATTTCCCTACCTACCTTACCAACTTCTTTTTACACATAAAATATGACACCATTTCAGTAACATATATGTTTGATGTTATTATTGGGTAAATATTGATAAGTCAGATTAGCTATAGATTATTAAATCAAGTATTATTTTAGAGAGTATGAACAGTATCATTTATATTGTTATGCAAACTCTAAATGTTAAACTCTACACTTAAACCTTTACTGTGTGATTTCAAGTTTATGACTAATGATTATTATGTTGTTCAACCTCTCTCTATTATATCGTAATAATGTTTTTGAGATGGTTTAACCTCTCTCACCTGCCAACTTAGATATCAAAGAATTTACAGTTTACAGGAACCATCACTTCACCTCGTAGAGCATTGCCAATGATAATTTGACATGACTTGTAGGAGCCCTGTTCTTGTCAACTTATTTGGTCACAGTACAGCTCCATGAGATGCTTCATTGCTGCTGCAAAAAGCTAGTTGGAGACAGAGAAACAGCACTGGATAGCTGGATGAAGAAGATCTTGATCAGAATTCAGCAGAAAAAGGAAAAGAGATTGTGTTACCCTTTGGTTTACATACCGTCTCTGATGGATATAAGTATACCCATGAATTTTTACCCCTTCGAAGAGCTTCAGACTGTGTGGTAAAGAGAAGGAAGTTGTGACTGCCCAGAAATCAATGGCTTGTGATATTGGCACGGCTCAATCAAATAACAGAGCTTTAGACTCACAAAGCACTGCCTTCTGATTGAACCGTACCAATATCTCAGGCACAACACAACTTTATGTAGACTCATAACAAGTTCCTGCAATTTCTGAAGAAGCAACCATATATATATATATATGTCAAACTGGTTATAAAGGAAAACTACATATGCAACAAGAAAAGCTTACCCCAGGAACACATAGAAATTAAGAAGAACTAGGACACTAAAAGCTCTACTCAGAACACTTAAAATAGGAATCGTGAAAATTAATGAATCAGAGACAGAGAGAGAGAGAGAGGGAGAAGGGGAAGTGACAGAAATAGGAAGAGCTTTAAATATGGTGGCATTAAATTTGTCAGCGACCCAACAACAAACAGGAGGTGGGCACATTAAATTGTTGAAGCTTGGAAGCGATAGGGGAAAGAAAAGCTTGCATCTGAATTCTAATTATACAAGAAGAGAGAAGGCATTATTCAGATTAGCTAGCTAGTGCTGCCAACCACATTTGAAATTCAAAAAAAGGCTATATTGGGTTGGTGCATTTATGTGCTTTCTTTGAATGTGTGTGGCTCATGGATTTTGGAATTTTTAGACCAACTTGATTTGGAAGCAAATCAAACTCAGTTTCTTTAAGCCTAGCTGTGCGAAGCTTGGATTTAACAGTACCACACAGGTCATCACTTTCTTCCACATTCAAAGGCTGATATGTCTGTAAGTGGAGTTAGTTATAAAAGAAACGGCATCTTTCGGCCATATATAGGTCCATAAAAGGAACCTCCTAGGAAACTATGTATTTGAATCCTAGGCTACCAATTTCTGAGAATCCAATCGCCAAAAGGGGATTGTAAAAGCTATTAACGTGTTGTTTGAATTTTTTTTTTTTGAAAAAAAAAAGTGGGAGACAATAAAGAACTTCCAGTTAATTTTGTAAAGTCTTGTACTTTTCGTTATTTCCAAGTTCTTTGAATATAAAACGTTTTTAGAGTAGAAATTAATCACAAAAGGAAGCTTCTATGTATTTGAATGTTAGTTAAATCGACATTTTGAATGTAGAGGAGGAATGGGCAAAATGTTCATATTCCAGTGCCTGCAAAATTGATTTACTCAAGTCTAAGTATGCGATTTTTATAAATATTATAAGGGTTTGGATTTAAGTTTTGGATAATATTATATTTATGCGTTCGGATTTCCTGAGATATTACAGATTTGAATTTTATATTTTTTTTAATTTCATTTATACAAAAAAAGTGAATAATTGTATTAGTATTGCAGAGGATCCTAGTCATATATCTGTCTAGTCCAAGACTCATAATGTATACATATTATAGATATTAAGTAATATAATATATCATAAAAAATTACACGATCCAAATAGTATTATACGAATTTTGAGGGATATTAATTGTTTTTTGAAAAATTATATTCTTATTATATTGTATATAAACATTACTTATTGCAAAATAATTTTTTTATTTTGTAATATTTTGAATAAATGAGTTTGGGTTAGGGGATTGAAAATTTTAATAAAGATGAAATTTTTTTTTATCCGCTAAATATGAGTTTAAAGATGAAAATTAATGACTATAGAATTATACACCATGATAATATTTTAAGCGAAATCACAAAAAAAATTGATAAAAAATGTTGGGAGATTTTGTTTGAGAGTTTGCAACAAGAAGTGGAGAATCGATTTTGAGAGAAATAAATCATTATTCTTTATTTCTTTAAATTGTGCATCAATAGATTAAAGTATCATTATAATTAATTATTGTAATAAATTTAAATTTGTAAAAATACAATATAATATTTCGATCTTTCTAATTTATTACCTTCTTTACCTTAAACATACAAACAAAGAAAAGAGAAATTTTAGTCCCATACTCTCACCCTTTTTTCGGGTAACAATTTATTATTTTATCTTCAACTCCCAACCATACCTTTATAATTTTAAATTAAGACATGACAGTAATTAAGCTCAGGATTACGTACCTCTCTTACAAATCCCAAAGAAAAAGATTTTGAAAAGTTAGATCACAATCTTTGAGTAATTATAAGTATTGGGGCAATTCAGGATATATTCTATGCATATGTATCAAATTAGCACATTTAATTCAAATATCTAATATATCCGAAAATTCGAAATACCTGATGGAAAAAAAAATATTGTTCTTTTTTTTTTTTGTCAATAAAACTTTTAATATAGTAAATAAATATAAACTCATTGATGTGATAGAATAACAGAATACAGAGTGTTTCCTTTCCCTGGGACCTGAGAGCAAGCAGGTGGTCCGTGGTTGTGAACTTTCCGCAACCAATGGCCATAAATAAGGAGGAGATTTTTGTATACATAAATATATATATATATATATATATATGAAGCAATTAATTAAATTATTCTCATTTTATGATAAATTTGTGCTTGTATGTGAAAAAGGTACCAGATTTCTTTTAATCTCCACAAAAAAATTACGAGACAATTAGTTAAAAAAATTTTTAAAAAGAGTACATAAAAAGAAAAATAGTATGTTTTAAAATATTTTAAGTTTCTTTGTGCCATTCACTCTTTTCCTTCTTTTTAATATAATTCCCACTTAAATTTTAGCAATTTATATTCTGTGCACTTGAGATTTGGCGTGCATTTGGGGTATCTATATTATCTTGTTCTCCTTTTTAATGTAAAGTAAATATTAACTTTTTGGCGAAAAAATATTTTAAAAATAATTAAATGTACCAAATATGTCAAATCTCATGTGCGGACTAAGGATGGCATATTTGGGGATCTTTGTGAAATTGATCTGCATTTCAAAAAAAAATTGTGAAAATGGATATGAAAAAATTTTCTCCCTAAAGATAGTTTAGAGATGGAGATCATGCTCCCCATCTTATAGGATTTTCATATGCGATAATTTGACCTAAATATTTTTAAATATATATTATTAGTTGTAATTTTATTACATTTTTAAATTCAACAAATGTGAGTTTTCTTGGATAGATAGAAAATTGAAAATGTAACTATTTCTAATACGTAAAAAAAAATATTTTAACTAGTAATATCATATCAAAGTTAAGATGCTACTTAAACAAACATATATTAATTAATACTTTAAATGCATAAGCTTTTAATATATTAAGATAATGAAAATAAAATAAATTAACATATTCAATTTGTACATAGAAAATAAATAATAATAAATAATTCACACGTGATAAAAAAGATGTTTTGATGTCTTTTAAGTTTTTGGAATTTTAGAACTTCTTAGTACTTGCCTTTTGAATTCTTTTTTAGCTTTTTTAATTTGATTAAAGTTTATTCCATAACATAAACAATAAACTTAAGTTTTAAATTTATTTTTCTCAATATGTTCATTTTTTATATTTATTAATATCTTTTTGTAATTTTTTAAAAAATTTTGTAGTGCCCATGGTGTTAGAATATCGTATAATATCTAGGAAATAAGTCTGTTATGATATTATACTGCGTGCACTCATAAGGGATGCTCATTAAAATAAGGGTAAAATAGTAATTATAAGAATTACTACTAAACTCTAACTCTAGTTAGCCTTCTATAAATAGGGGTTAGACTAATGTACGATAATAACAATTCATTAAAGAGTGAGATTTGAGATGCTCTAACTATAATACCTGCGAGTATTTTGCAGTCATAATTAAGAGAAAATTTAAGCTGTAAAAACGCAAGATACACCCAATACATTGTGAGTATCTCACCGATTTCAACCAAGAATTCAGAGAAATAGAAATAGAAAAATAAGACAAATAATGATGGAGACTAGAAGTGTAGAGACACCTCCCACCCCACCTCAGAACGTTGTCATCCTGACTCGGACAGACATTTTAAAGGACATAGAAATACCTATGAGAAATTCTAACGTGCACCATATGCATATACTCCAAACAATCCAGATTTATTTCATACAAACTAAAATTTGCTCTGTAGTAGTCTGTACATTATATGAAGTAAATCTGATTATTGAGAATACTTGCACTTTGGTGCATTTCAGAATTTTTCCTATGACACCTTGAATGGTTGAACTGTGAGGAGCACAATCCAAATTTAATTTATTGAAAAATTTAAGTATTTCAACTGTTAAATTTACTTTCAATCTTAGATCACTTTTTGGGTTGGTTAATGTCTCGGTGTAATTTAATTAAAGTTATGTAAAATCGATTTTAGATTAACATAATTGACAAAGTAAAGTTTACATTTGCCTTCTATTTGGATCTATTTGTTAGATAAATTCGCATTTTTAGTGTATATAAATGTTTTTCTGTTTTTTAAAATGTCAAATCAAACACATTTTTAAATTTTTATGTCAATAAAGTGATAATTCTACAATATATTAAAATGTCAAAAACCTAATTTATTTTTTTTAGGAGATAGATCCCATTTATTTATAGAATTATCCTTATAAAATAATACCTGGCATGCCCTTTTTTTTAACAATTTACTTATCTGTAGTTATAAATTCACTCTACCTACTCCCTCTGAGCCAAATGCTGCATAGTAAAATTTTTATGTTTGGATAAAATTATACTTTGGCCTTTATTATTTTCAGTTGTTTTAATATATATTTAAAAAAATTAAAAAATTATTAAAAAAATGTTAATATTATATTTACTATTCTAATATATATATATATATATATAATATTATTTTAGCATATAATTCAATACAGTATTAGCCTACAGATATGACATCATCTCGTTAGAGCTTCCAAGTTTAAAGATATCTAATCTTTCTCTATTTAACATAATAAAATCTAATATCCAAATATTTTTTATTGTTTGATTCTAATATTTTTTTTAACATTATAAACTATAAAAAGAAAGTAAAAAAAGATTTATCATTTTTACGCAGAGGCAATAACAATAAAGACTCCAACTAATTGCTGGAACACCGTATATTAGACAGAAGGAGTGGCCAAATATGCAAAGTTCAAATAGAGGGACAAGAGTGTTTCCTTTTTTATATCATTATCTTTACTGCCACATCTTCATGTACATGCTGTGTTTCTATATTCCTATGAGGAAACATTGGTCCACACGCACGTGTCCATGCTCTTTCTTTAAAAACTCATAAATTTGAAGATCACATGCAGATTTTGCTGCTTCAACTACCCTTTGGTTTGAGGAAATTCTGTTTTTATTTTTGAAAAATATACGTTGGTTTGCTTTTAATTTAATCATTTATGAATTATTACTATTTTTTAATGATAAAATCTTTGATACAACTATAAAATCAGTGCACCCATAAAATTATTACATAAGAGAAAATAATTTTCAATGTGATTGGAGTTTTCAACCAATACCCAAAGCTATTGGATCTAATTTTAGGGCAAAATATCATTATTTTCATCAATTTTTAGGGTTTTATATAACTTTTTTATTCTACATGAATTTCCTTTATAGTTTTGTTTTAATTTTTGAAAACTTTTTAAAGGTTTAATATAAAAGTCTTTTGAAGACATTTTTGTGAGCAACCTAAATTAATGAGAATTTTAGATTATTTAGATCATTATTGTGTGCACTTCTTTATATTTACGTGTGTAAGTGCATTTGAAATAAAAATAGCATTGATTCAATTAATGTCAATAAACAAAATGGGTAGATCTAATAGTTTAGAATTAAGTGAAATAATTTTTTGATAACACACGGCCTTCAAGTTTAATGTAATAATTTAAATTTTTTACACTACACAATTAAACGACTCAAAATCAATGTAATTCACACCTTAATTGTAACAAATTTGAAACTAATAATGCCATTTATATTATAAGCATTTTAATAATTGAAGAAGTAAATTAAAAGACATCTGTCAATAACCAAATCAAAAAATACTTATTTGCCAAGGATTAAAATTGTTTTCCTCTATTTATTATAAAATATAGCTTAGTTTTAATATATATTAGAATTTGTTCATTGCCCTCTCGTCCCATATATATTACTCAATACTAATGTTAATAAATTGCCAAACAGATCAAATTTTGGAGTTGAAAAGCCAACCCAGAACATGATTAGTTAATGTCATTGCCGAATCAGAGAGAAAATTTGAAGTTTGCTCAGCAAAATAAAGCCAAACCCTAACCAAAATCCCAAATCCAAAATCCAAAATCTGTGTACTTATAGCCCTGATCTGTCCCTATCCTCATGTGATATAAAGTCTGTTGTTTTACCTTATTTTACGCTAGAAAACAAGCCCACTTGGGTAAATGCCTGTTCGCACATTCATGTGGAAAAACATCTGCAATAACTCATACACCATGACCATGACCATTCCATTATTGAGTCTGCCCAGTAAAATCCCAGTATTCAATTGCACCCCAATTTTCTTCAACCTTCAAACTCCAAACCCCTTAAATGAATCCTCTGACAGACTTGCAGGTGCATTAAAGTTCCCAACTTGGGTCATTAATTCCAGCCCCAGATATCATATATTCATGATATTTTGATTCAAACATCTACCTACTAAGCATACACACACACACACACACACACACACACGAGTGTTCAATGCTGGTCATGATTCTTCCAGCACAGTAACATAACAATGCACCTCTTAAGAATATAGAACCTGGATTTCTGTTCCTTTGCAGCCATCAGGCATCTCTTCTTCAAGCTTGAAGCCTCCTCTTCCTCCTCGGATTGATGTGCCTGCGTGGAACTTGAAGGGGTAGAGTAAGAGGGATTCATTTTTCTGTTTGTGCCCTATAATTTTGAGGACACTCTAAGAGGATATTGATAGTAAAATATTAGGGGTAGAGTAGGAGAGAGCTCAGTAAGAGAGAATAAATAGAAAGTGATAGAGGAAGAGGAAGTAGCCAAATAAGTTGGTAAAGAGATACAAAAGAGGACGGTTTATTTAAATTATTTATCGGATATATATATATATATATATTATATTATATTATTAGAGTAAATTATTTTTTTGGTCGATCATTTATTATAATATTAATTTATTGAAAAATATTAAATTTAGTTTTTTAATTTTTTTTAAAAATATTTAATTTAATTTAATTCATTAAATTTAGATATTAGAGTTTAATAGATAGAATAAATTTAATAATTTTATAAAAATAAAAAAATTGAGTATTCATTAAGTGAGAAACCATTTTAAATGTTTCAATAAATAAATGATCAAAATAACAATTTTGTAATAAATAAAAAATAAAAAATATTTTTGTCTATTTTATGAAGTTCGTGTGTGTGTGTATAAGATATATGTGTGTATGAGAACATAATAAAATAGAGAAAAATTAAAACCCTAAGGAAATAAACTCATCAAATAAGTTGATAAAGAGATACAAAAGAAGCCGGCTTATTTATATTATCAAATAAATATTTTTTTTGTCATTTAATTATCACAAAATTATTTATTTTATCTATTATTTATTGAAATGTCTAAAATGTTTCATCAAACCTCACACTTTTTATTAAATTTAGGGTTTAAAGTTTGGTAAATAAACTAAATTTCATAATTTTTTGTAAAGTCAATGATTAAGTATAACATTTTTTAATAAATAAGAAACTATTTTAAGTATTTTAATAAATAAAAAATTAAAATAATAATTTTATAATAATTAATTGACCAAAAAATGTTTTCTTCTATTTTATTAACTACACACACATATATATATATATATATATATATATATATATAAACTTCTTTCCAAACATTGTTACAATATTTTTCACTAAACTTAAGCTTGGGGCCCACCAATTCCATTCTAGTGTTTCATTTTTTTTTAATGAAAAAGTTACTATTAATTAACTTGAAGTTATTTTTTCTCTAAAAAGTTAAGAAAATATAAACTTATTTATAAATGAGTTAGCCTATTTAATTCATTGAAAATGGAATCGGCGAATACAAACTTCGCGTTTGTGGATCATCCACTAACGATCCAGCCCGTTTATAGCTAGCCCGTAATGGGCCGATCCGGCCTGTTTGACAAGGTGTGTGTATGTGGTCCAGGTACAATCTGCGCTCTTGATTGGCCCATGAGAATACAAAAGAGAGAGATGCAATGGATTTAACATTAGATGTAAAATTTGACCCAAAACAAAAGGATGTAAAAGAATCAAATTCTGTTATTATTTATTTACATTAAATAGTTATTTATTCAAATATTATCTATACTTTCAGTTTCAATGTATATTTATTCTATTATTTTGACGATACTCCATTAATAATCACTGTTTAAAAAGCCAGATCCAATCGGTTGGACTGGTGAATCAATCATAGTTTCGGTTTAGTTTACCCTTCAAATTAACTTGCCAAAATAAATTTAGGGTTTAAAATATAGTTAAGTAGGTCAAAAATATTTTTTTTGTTTTGAATCAAAATTATAATATTTTGATTTAAAGTTTTGTAATGTAAAAGCGAACTCTATCCAATTCGTTTTATATAAATTTACTATTATAAATAAAATATTTTAACTACTTTATATACTTTTATATATTTATATCTACTGTAAAATATTATTGTATAGTATAGTATAAACAATATATATTTATGCTTCTTTATATTTTAGAAAAACAATTCAAAACTGGTTAAACTATTAAACCGTCAAATCTCTCTTAATCCAACTTTTAAAACTGTTAATAATAAAAATAAGTTGACTTTACTTGTTGGACAAGCCTTTACACATAGAAAGGACCCTTAACTTTGGTCTAAATAATAAACATATAATGTGAATGGTATTTAAATGTGTGTGATTATTGGAACGTTAATTATTTTATGATATCAACTCTTTGTTTCTATTCATTTAACAAAATAATAATAATAATAATAATAATTGCTGGTTATGCTAATATATGTATATTTATTAAATGAGTACTGTAAGGTGATACACAGGCATGATTGCACAGTGTAAAGCTTCTTAGATGCAACACTTGATTCTGACTTTCATCCATGAAAAGGAAAAACCATAATCCTTGTTTTCAAGTTAATTTCATTTCAATGTATATATATTATAATGAGTTTGAATTTGCTCATTTTATGATAGGAAATGAAGGTTATTTTTTGAATAAAAATTTAATGGTTCATACTTATAAATAAATAAAAAAATCACAAAAAATCATATATCATGAATGAAAATTTGAATTGCTGGAGTCTAATATAACAAACTAAATCAAATAAATATAATCCTCATTTTATTCGTACAATATCAAAAAATTCGTTCAGGTCTATAGTTATGTATGGATTAGAAACCATCCTAATAAAACCCATGTTTGTTCAATTACTAGAATATCAAATGCCTCAAAAGAAAACAAAAAACTTATACATGTTTTTTTTTAATGTTATTTACTATGAAATTATCAATTAAAACATGATTAAGTGTATAATTTTATAATAATAACATAACATATATATTATTTTACAAATAAACATATAGATTTTACAACTCAATATCATATGGTTGATTTTATTTTATTTGAACTCATTTACACATAATATAACTTAATTGCAGAATCTTATAACAGAAGTATACTAAACCTTATCTTAAAAAATAATTAAAAAAAGCTGTAAATGAAAACTAAATATGCCATGGCCCATTGGCCCAAATCAGAGGGGTCATTAAATATAGGCAGCACCAAATGGTCAAGCCCACTTCTTTATCGTCAAGCAGCCAAAAAAAAAAAATCAGACAGTAGATAAACAGATTTTTCTGTTTAGTTTGTTACATTAAATCTACAAGTGTTGAACAAATTTCAAACAAGATATTAGATAAGTTTTTTGAATTGATTTTTTGAGATTTTAGATCGACTTTAATCTCGAGAATCAGAACTTAAATTAATTTAAATATATCGTTCATCATATGAAAATTAACTACAAAGAAAAAAAAAAGATAGTAAAAAATATACCACCTCACTTGTTTGCCAAAAATAATGAAAAAAATAAAAAATAAAAGGAATAAAAAGATCCTAATAGGCAACGAAAACTCAAAGCGCTATCGTTTACTCCAACTACCAGGCCACGCCAGCGAAGTTGTTTTCTTGCGATAGAGGGAACCCGATCCTACAGAAAAGTATAAAAATAAATAAACAGCTTCCGTGTTCCAGTAAAAGAACCAACCACGAACCCTATTATAATCCTTCCCACTGTCATCCAATCACTCTCAAAGGTTTTTCTCCTTCTCTTTGATTCACAATTTCACGCTCTGTTCTTTCTTTTTTTTCCCTTATCTTGCAAATTAATTCTTTCGTGTTGGGTATGTTTGTTGTTTTTGAAGCTTTTACGCGATGTCTGCTGTTCGTTTTCTTTTCTTTTCCCCCTTTCAAATTATGTGGGGTTTGTGATGTGTTGGTGTTTGAAATTTGCAGGGATCGAGCGCAGTGCGAATTTCATCATGGCGAAAAGCTCCTTCAAGCTTGACCATCCATTGGGTACGTTCTGGTTTTCCTTGTTTCTATATGGGTTGCAGTAGTTGAATCTACGTCTTTATTGATCGGAAGTTTAAAGCTTTAATAGTAGTCCTGTAGAATTTCTTTTTGGGACAAAAATTCTATCGTTTGAAATTATTAAGGGTCTTTATGGTGGTTCTGATTTAAATTCATCTGGGTGGGTGCCGCTATTTCTCACCTTATGTTGGTGTATACATCTTTCCACCATGATAATTATATAAATTTTTCATGGTTCTGTTTAATTATTTCTCTTATATTTAAAAGAAATTGATTATATCTTTTCTTTATGTTTGTGTACGCGATAATATTATATATTTTTGAGTATTTTATGATATTCTACAACCTTATTACTGACACTCCGATTAAAGATATTGCAAGATGAAAGGTTTCTGGCATGACGATTCTAACCTCCCCTTGTATTGTATACATAAACGCGGTAGCTTGGAAGTCATGCTGTTAATAGTGTCTGGTTATATCTTCTTTTATAGAAGGAAATTTGATTGTGCATCTGTTACCCCAGTTTGGCATATTAGACAGTACTTGGCTTCTATTATAGTCTAGTTTATATTTGAATTACAGAAGTAATATTGGACTTATGTAATGTTATAGTGTTTGGGAACAAGGGGATGTATATTAAAAATTACCCGACAAGGTTGTGATTTCAAAGATTTTAATTTCTCTGGATCCCATCCCTGCCCTTCTGTTATGGGGATGAATATGAAACAGTCCCTGTTGTTGAGTTACATTTTTTTTTCGCTTAGTATCATATTTTACTCAGTTTTCCATGAGCTGCGCTGTCAATATTAGGTTTAATTGGAGTTGTTCGCACGAAAACTTTGGCACCAAGCTTTAAGGCCATATGTTGTGTTGCAATATTTCACTTTTTAAGTTCCTTTGTTTTGAGTACCCATGAATTAAACTTGTTGGTCCCCTTCATGTCAGAAAGAAGGCAGGCTGAAGCTGCTCGCATCAGAGAGAAGTATCCTGATAGAATACCTGTAAGATTATAGTCAGTCAATATTGGATGCTCGTTTATATTTTCTTCAAGTACACTTCTTTGATCTCGCAATGCTGTGCAGGTGATTGTGGAGAAAGCTGAGAGAAGTGATATTCCAGACATTGATAAGAAGAAGTAAGTATTTTTGTGCCACTTATGCCGCTGTCTCTGTTGATTACAGTTTAGATCTGAGAATATGGCTTTGCCCTCTGAAGATAATATTGTTTTGCTTGGAGTTGCTTGATGCTTTCTGTGAAGATTTGGATAGCTTTTTGTTTTTTCGTTTTAATTATCTTCAAGGTGCTACATTATTAAACAAAGTACCCATTTTACACTGATGGTCTTACGGCTATATAGGGTGTTTGTACTGATCGATTGTGCTGGTGTTGATATTAGACTCTGGTTTTGTATTAGTGGTAGAGTTGTTTTGATAGTGGTGAGTATAGCATCAATTTGATTTTTTTGAGCAGGTTGGTATAGCGTGCCTGATGTCTATATTACATTTGGGTTGCCCTCAAGTCAGATCTGCACCAAATAATAACATAAATGGAATTTTCTACTTGTTTGGACTTCATTTCTTGGTCCATTTTATTCAGATTTGTATGTTTGAAGTTCAATTAACATAAAATGAATGGTTGGTCCAATGCAAAATCAGATTTCTGGTATTTTGTTTTCTGAGGAGTGCATGTTACATCCATGTGAGGAATGGCTATTATAATCATTTTTTAAATGGATTTAGGGGATCTTTCAGATGTTCTACATTGATAGTGTAACTATCCTCTCACTGATACTTCTAATGTGATGAAAGTTGGATACCTTTAGGAGGTTTTTTATTTGAGACATTATAGCTGGATACATGTTCTGACCACGATTTATTAGATATAAATCTAGATGAAACCGACTTGAACCTGTCGACCTGATTCTATACAACATAGACTCACTAGTTGTGTTGCTCTGTTTTGATGAATATAGATACCTCGTCCCAGCTGATTTGACAGTGGGTCAGTTTGTTTATGTTGTCCGTAAAAGGATCAGGCTCAGTGCAGAGAAGGCTATCTTTGTTTTTGTCAAGAACACTCTGCCCCCGACTGGTAAATGGCCATGGTTGATAAATTTTTGTGTGTGTGTGTTTTCCCCATTTATGGCCATGACTATGAACTAAATTTTCTGTTGTTGCAGCTTCCTTGATGTCTGCTATTTATGAAGAAAACAAAGATGATGATGGCTTTCTTTACATGACTTACAGTGGAGAAAACACCTTTGGATCCCACTAGTCACCTACCTCTGGCTTCTGTAAATAGCATTTGCAAGTGTAAATTCTCTGCAGTCACTGATCAATGCTTGACCTGTTTATGGGTTCACGTAACTGCTGAGTAATATGATGATCCTGCACTTTGACTATGTCCATTATCTTTCAAATTATTGGACTTCAGTGGATTAATTTAGATTTTATGATCTCGCACATGAATTCTTTTTCGCTTTTTCAAGGGTCATCTGAATTTTTATTTTATTTTTATCTATTTATAATGTGATGACACTCTCTTTCAGTAACAAAAACTACTTCTGGGTGAAAAGAATTATGCTATTAACACAAAATTGTGTCATTAATGACAACACTAGGGTGGTTACTTAAGAATTCTTCGTTTCTGTCTAACGAAAATAAGTAAATTAAATTTTAAACCGAATGTAAACATATAATTAGTTGAAAGACACTTAAATGGGAGTTTCAACCTGCCAATTTGTAAATCAGATGCTTAAAAATTTCTACTTTTGCTCACTCTCGTCCTTTCCAAAGATTACTTCATTGTTTTGATTGAGCTCTATGAGCCATTGCTCTTCTTCATGAAACGAACCATTTAACATCTAGATTTATACTCAATTTCATGGTCGCCACTAGATATAATGAGTTTCCTTAACTTTGTGTTTTCATGGAGCCAACTTTGCTCCAATTATGCGAAGTTGTTTTGTTTTATTGCTCTTTTGTGGTCATCAATAATGCAGTTTTTGACACATTATGTCCCACTAATCCATAAGTAGTTCTTCAGCCGGAAGCAACGCTTTTTTCCGTTCAATCATTCAAGTGACTTTGTTGGCCAGAACAGTGTGGGAAAGAGAGTGAAAAGAACAAAACAGAAACCAATCAAGTGAGCTTTTATTTGTTTGAAACAAATAATCAAGCTCTCCTAAATTTTCTATCAATAAATTTTAATGAATCGGCTGAAAAGTGATTTAGTAAAATTCATTGACACCCTCTTTTTTAGAGATTAAAAGAGAACGGGACCGAAGACATAGAAACATTAGAGGCTTTATTAACTTTTTCCAAAAATACATTTGGCTTGAAAAATTTTTTTTTTTTTTTAAAAGGGAAATAGAATCAATGGTTTAAGTTAGATATATTCGCTAAATGAAAATCTAATCAAACCCTTTTTTTCGTTCTCTCGGATTCAAACAAACTTTGATTAGATATAACACCTTCATTAATATCGGAAGAAATTGGATTTTGGCACAGAATTAGAAGCGCACATGATGGTGTTGGGACAAAAGGAAGCATAATGATATCCTCATCACTTGGATGTACTTTTTCTCTTACACTGGTTTTTGATCCATTTGACGCCACCTTTAATCCTTTGCTGCATTGCAGCGAACCCACCCTTAGCATCAGAGTTCTTTTTCTTCTTGTCTGTGTCTCTTTGGGATCTAGTGTCTTCATCTTCCATCGCTCCAATCCCTCCAGCACCCCATTGATCTGCCCAGCTTGGTGCTTCGCTAGCCATTTTTTCTGATGCAGAACAAGTTTATGCAGTGACAGAAAGAACTTCGGATTCTCAGTTTCATACATGAAGAGATCTTTTAATGGAAGATGAAAAACTTATAAATATTCAATACACATCTCATAAAAGCTGAATAAGATTCCAAATCTACAAATACTTGAAAGAGAGATTTCAAATTTACAAGTCTAGGTATTTCCAGAAAGAGCGCTAGACTATCAGTTTCACACATGAGATCTTTCAATGGAGAATAAAATAGTTATAAATAAGCAAAACCCATCTCATAAAACTCTAGAAAGTTTTCAAATTTACAAATAAATCTGCGAAAGAGATTTCAAATTTACAAGTTTAGGGAGTGAGAGGAAGAACTTCAGATTATCAGTTTGGTACATAGACAGATCTTTCAATGAAAACTGAAACACTAAAAAATATTCAAAACTCATCTCGTGAGACTTAAAAAAGATTTCAAATTTACAAATATTTACCGACCCTAAGAGATTTGACAGAGGAACAAAAAGAGTACCTTGGATGAGGTAGATTTGAGAAGAAGCTTGAGGGAGGACTTAAGAGGAACAATAAACAGAACAGAACAGAACAGAGAGGTGGATAAACTTAGAACCTAAATAGAGAAAGAGCCATGTTATGTACGTTAGATGGCCTGTCTTTCATCCTGTTTCATTGCTGTTATCTTTCTTTTCTTTTTTCTTTTTTTTTCCTTTTTCCTAATTCTTATCTTTGTCTTCTGATTTGCCAACTCACTCGATTTGGGCATTTCCTTCTGATTAAGCAAAGTCAGTGAGGCTGAGGCATCTTTCATTACTTTAATGTTTAATCATCAACCTTATCACATTAACATAGGAGTAGATAGTTTGTCCAGCATTGTAAGTTAAATGTCACACCACACTTTAGTGAAACTGGATTTCGTTAGCTTTGGTTTGGTTGTGACCAGTGAACTACTTTATTAAAGCCCATTGAGATGGGAGTTTTACCTGGTGCTATAATTGGAAGAATAAATTAAGCAAATCCTCTGCCACTTGGATTATTAGATTCACATGTTGCGCTGCCCTTTTTTTTTTTTTTAATTAATTTCAATGATCGTAGGGAGGCTATAATATGATTCATATAATTTTTTTTTTGTTTTTAAAAAATTTTAAAGATCACGAAGAGGTCTTCCACATGATTATTGATCTATTTTTTCACTTGATGGATCCTGTTTGGGCCTTCAACATGATCTATCATGACATCCCCTTATTGGTGTTTTTCTTAAAAATGTGATATGTTTAATATTTCTTAATATAATTACGCATAAATAAGCTACTTTATTGTTGTGAACAAAAACGTTACAATTTCATGTGCCAATAATACATTAAATTATTTATAGTCAATGACGTCAAAATACAAGTGTACATGATTTAAAAATTTATTTAATGACCAAATTTGTGGCTTTCAATGCCATTCGTCCCTTGTATAAATAACTATCTCCATTTGGGGTTTCATATAAATTTATTTTATTTTATTTTTACAATTATATAGTTTTGGGACCAATAATCAGAAAACCCAGAATCTTCTATATTAAATCTTCTATATTAGTATAGATAAGTAAAGTTTACTAATCAAGTGTTTGACAATAAATATCACATATTATGCTTAGTTCCCTATAAAATTAATAATTTTTAATTTTTTTAAATTAGATTAAATTAGAGCATCCCAATTATCTAGGCCACAGATCTTTGTCGTCCAATAATGTCCAATAATGTGGGTTTGTCCACTTAGAAGTGAAGTGGATTGGCCTTGCCCGTCTCTGTTAGACACTTGGTCTTCAGAGGTCCTGCGTTGCTCTCAATTGTTGTACTTTATCACTCATCAATGCATATAATTAGTGTTATTTATTTTTTGAATTACTATATATACAATATTTTGGATAGAGATAAAACTATTTATCTATACAAGTTTTTTTTATCACCTATCCTGGCATTTAGATCTTAGATTATCAAAAAGCCTCCTTAAAATGGACTTATTTTTATAATCTTATATAATTATCAATTGAGTGATCGGTGGTGCTATATATTTTATGTAATTTTTTGGTTGAACTTATGTGATTATATTTTTAATTATAATTAAGTTGGATCTTAAATTTTAGAATGAAAAATTTATCTGTTAAAATGTGAATGATGATAGCACAAAGTATAGTAAAAAAATTTACCATAATGTTAATCCCTTGTATTTGGTTAATCAATATTTGTACATTATTATATAAGATACTCAACATCATGAAAGAATACTAAAGAGTATAAGATCGTTGCAATCTTAGTATTTCTGCGAAAATTTAGTAATTTTTTTATTGCTATATAAAATATTCCAGACAAGACAAGATACTCAACATCATGAGACGTTGAACGCTAAGAAATAAAAGATTTTCAGAGTCTTGATTATTCTTTGAATAATTAGGAGCCCTTTAATTGACTGGAATTAGAGACCTGGTCTAAGGTTACATTAAAATAGAAAGCTTTGGAAAGAAAAAGGAAAGGGCTGTCCGAAGAGAAGGGGGAAAAAGGAATAAAGAATACAGGGGAATGACTTTAATAGCAAAGATGGCTACATCTGAATGTGGAGACTCAGTGGAGTTTCATCCAAATGCTATACCACAAGTTAACATTAACAGTGAAGCGACTCTTTGGGCACTATTTGCAGTCAAATGAAAGGCTCACTTTCTCCTCCAAGGTATGATAGAAACAGTCCTTGTTATGGAAAATCTCTGGACAAAAAAAAAATCTTATGCTATAATTGGAAATTGTTGAATGTAATGTGGTTCCACTCCTCAGAAAAGTTAGGGGCATATAAGTAGTTTCCAACGAATTATTTTTCTTAAATTTGTAAGCAAACTCAGAAAAAAAAAAGATTAAAAAATAGTATTATAAATAAGTATGAATTATATTAATAATAAATTTAAAATATCCTTGTATACTTAATAATCTCTTCGTAATTAATTTGGTCATTAATCCCAAGTCCTAATTTGCTTTATTAGGCTTAGGACATAAAATTTTGTGCAGGGATGCTACGTACTTTGGCAAGGTAATGTTTGCCCCTTTGGCCATCCATATCACTGGAGGATCATGTTGGCATTTTGAGCCGCTGATACTTTTTGACTCTTGAAATCTTGAATCCGCTACCAGATACTTGGCTTGACGACCCTGTAAATTTATGCTTGAGGGCATAATCATACTTATCAATTGATGCATATGTGAATCTCGTTCTCCCAGAAAATTCGTAATTAAGCAATAGTGTAAAAGAAAATTTAGCTAATTTATTTATGTGAGTGTTAATTTAATATATTAATTTTAAAAAAATAATTTTATTAAAAATACATATTAAATAAACTATATATAAGTATATCAAAATTAACTTAATATTCTTGCACTTTCACCTTTACTTTTGCTGGTGCTGATGCATCCTTTTTAATCACCCTTCGTATTTGGATTGAGCCTGACAATATGGTGCAAATAGACGATTGACAGGATGCCCAAAGGCTAGGAAAATAGTACCAAGAAAATTTGTGGGAGAGGATGCTAAATCATGACTTCGACAATGGGGAAGTAATAATCATATTAGTATGCAAGTCCAACGTAGAATTTGAAAATTCTGTGTCATTGCTAATAGCTAGTTTTGCACTGAATTCAAACATCACTTTTACAACTATATGCCTTTAGCTGAATAGTGAATATCTATCAGGAGCATCATCTATCAGCAGCTTACTAAATTGTCAAAAGGAAAAATACAAAAGTAAAATAATATCGCCACAACAGAACTTGGATGCTTGGCCATATTCAGTATTTCAGGGTGGCAAAATTGAAATTTGCCATAAACTAGCACAAAAATATCAGGCCCCTTCCTCTTCCTTCAGATCCAAATCCCCAAACGAACGAGATAAAACTAGACGAGATACTTTTAGCGGAGATAAAACGAACTGTATGAACAATAAAATGTAAAGAACAGATAAGTACACTTTTCTATCAATTCATTTGCTGCGAAATCTCTCTCCCCTATGAGCACCATTTTTCCACTAACCAGATGATTGAAAAAATTAGATGAGCAATATCTACACCGTTGGGGGACAACACTTGGTGTGAAAATCACGTACCCACAATATGTCATCTGTCTCTCTTAAACATTTCTTCCAAGTCAGATTCCCTTTCTTTATATTCAGCGTTTACTTGGACTTCCTCACAGACTTAGATTTCTTCATTTTCCGTGATTTGTCATCCACAGTGGTCCATGTATATCCTGCAGGAATAGCAAAAGGGTCTGAATCCAATGCCACTGAAGTGCATCTTTGTTGTTGTTTATTCTGGCTATTGTTTCGTTTCAGCCATGTGGACGCTACAGACGAGGAAGAAGAAGTTGATGATGATGATGAGAAGGAAGAGTTGTGAGTTTCTGGTTTCTGATGTTCATCTCTCCCAGCATTGAGTAAATGCCTGGGACTCGAGAAAGGTGTGTAAAACTGTTCCACAGGTTGAAGCTCAACGAACTTGGTGAATGTAATTACAACTCTCACTGTAGGGACCACAGGGATAGCCAGCTGCCACACCAAAACAAATCAAACTATAAGCCATCATACACCTGATCAATCAATCATCCACCTTTTGCAAAACCAACATTCATCAATCCAATCCATTCTATTGCATGTGAAATTATTAATTGGGGGTAGGCGGCAATCAATGGTCAACCACCCGACATGGCTGTGAACATGGTTCATACCCAAGAACATGAAACCTACTCATGGTAATTCCAGGTCAACTTTAGGTGGGACCAGTAGCATTGTCCGAGGAACAAGGCACTTCGGATGGCTTGGGTCCCACGATCAGTGACCATTGATCCAGATCTTACCGATCAGAGAGGCCCATGTCATTGTCACATCACAGCTCGACCAAAACTTCTCCACAAATCAGAGGGTTTTTCAGTCTCTGTCACGGTGCTCAAGCCTCAAAAGAACCCCGCCACCCCCAAAAAAGCAGTGGAAATGAAAAGAGGTTTAAAAAAAAAAAAAAGTAAAACTGCAACAGCAACGTCACTGAAATTTCAGTTTCGTTTGAAAACTTAAATTTCTATTAATAGCCATCCGCTGAAACTGAAATTTCTATTAATAGCCATCCGCAGAACATAACGGCAGCGTTTTAATTCCTCTCCATCTCTGTCCCCTCTCCTTCAGTTCAGTACACAATTTGGGGGAATTTTTCTGTTGATTTGGGAGATAAATACAAAGTGAAGAAGACTTGCTTAATTGATGGGTCTCGAAGACGTGACTTCACTTACTGATTCCACTTACTCGTTACCCAAATCCCAGGTTGCAAAGCTCTCTCACATTCTTTCATAAACAGTAAATCTTGGCTATTAATGTTCTCTTACTTTGAGAAGTCGCAATACAAAACCCTAATCTGTATAAACTTTGAAGGCAAAGCAAAAATAAAAATAAAAATAAACTCTGAAAGCAAAGCACGCTCACTCTCCACAATTACCCCCTTCTCAGAGTCATAATTCCTGGTAAAAATCTCTAGTATATTTATAATTTTCAGTATATTACTGTGCACAATATTATTATTATTATTATTTTTTAAATGACACCTCAGTTTAATATATAAGTAAATAATAAGAAATAGAAAGCTTAGATCGGAAACGACGTTTATTGGCCACAATGACCTTACCTTCACCGGAAATGTCCCCGGCGGGAACTTAGTGGTGAGCAACTCTCTCATCCTCCTTACTGCTTTAACCTTGTTGGCTAAAATGTCCAGTAACGGCAAGAGCTCCTCCGTCTTTAATGGAAACTGATCCGTTAGCCACACTGACGGTCGTAAACTTCTCACATACTCCTTTTCCTTGGTTTGCGGCGTCGCCATTGTAACGCTTGCGGCGGGCCTCCTCGGCGGTGGGGCCGCCATAGATGGTAGGTCCACACTTTTCCTTCCCATTGGGACCCACTCCCTCTCTTCTCGAACGAAGCTACTGTGTCTTCTCTTGTCAGGCATTGGCAATCCGAAACTGGGATTCTCCGCCACGAGAAAACCGTCTTCGTCTTCATCCAGCTCTAACGGAAGAACCTGCTCGCTTCCAGCCACGTCAGATTCAGCGCTGGCGACTTTTCGTGACCGGAAACTAAAAATTACGTTGTGGACTTCGTACACTTTGGCCTTCCACTCACCCACGCTTTCCGTCTTTTCTTGTCTTCTCCAATTTGTTCTGCCAACTAATTCAGCCCTCGTGACGTCCATGCCAGGTCGATACACGCTCGTCTGAGAGCAGAATCCGGCAACATCAGAATCGCTCATGGGAGCCCCAGCATTCTCGAAAGCGTCGAAGATTTTGCGGTCATCTCGGTTGATAACGAGCAAGGAACCACAGGGAATATCATGCGCTTGATCACCGTCGCCAAGAAAGAGGAAGCTCTGATCAGCACGCTGAATTTTCAACCCATCGAAGCCCGCTAACGACGTATCAGCCCGTAAATTACCATCGCGTTTCCAAATTTTGTAAGTATCAGATGGAGCAATCTTACCTACAAACGGAATCACAGAGCTCTCGAAGTGGAAAGAGATCTCCATATAGAAATCTCTCATACGTCGAAGCACAGAAATCATACGAGGCAGCCGCCGCCTCCACTTGGCCCAAGCAGAGCGGTGGTGGAGGCGGAGGAGGATGAGAGCAATGTCGGAGCTCCGACGACAAAGCGCCTCCTGCAAGGCGTTCCAGCCAGCGGAATTCTGCAAGGACACGTCAGCCCCGGCGGTGGCCAAAGCGCGAGCGGCAAAGGCGTCATTCAGCCGGACAGCGAGGTGGAGAGGAGTCTCTCGGTAGGGAACATCACGGCGGTCGAGAACTGCTGAGATTTTGTCCGCGATTCGCTCCTGAGCGAGCGAGTCAGACTCGGTGCGGATATGAGTGGGATCGACAAGCCGAGGGAGAGAGGAGATAATACGAGAGAGGATGGTGTGGTCGGCCAATACGACGGCGTAGTGAACGGGACTGTGGGCGTAGTGTTCGGGCTTGATGGCCGGAAACGACGTCGGAGGAGGAGCGGTGGTGGACTTGGCCATCTCCGAGACTGATATAAGCTCTTTGCTTTGTGCTGAGAGTGACAAGGGTTAAGGAAGATGAAGGAAGGGGAGGAAAGAGAGAGCGAGGGGTATTTTGGTCAAAAAGCTAGAGAGAATGATACATTGGGATGTAACTGAAGGGACGAATCAAGAAGAGGCACGACTTTTTGTAAATGAGACTGTCCTAACGGCAAAGGCTACTGCTAGCAGATGAGGAAGCAATAGTCGTGTCAGTTTGCTTTATCGGAGGTTATTTTTGTCATTTAACCAAATGTAACTGTAGTGGTATTTATTAACGATGTTTAACTTTCATATTTATCTGTTATTTTTATAATTTTAAGTATATCAATAAATTTAATTAAAAAAATATATTTATAATAATATTTATTAAAAATAATAATATTATAATTAATTAAATATATTGATGAACTTTAAATTATAAATATACCAAAGCTTTTAAAATTTAAGATTTAATTAATCATAAGTCAAGATCTTGACGGGATAACTTTATCCATTTACATACATGACAACTATGCTGTCCTTATTCCCCAGGTTGAATCTATTATTATAACTTGATAATATAATTTTGTTGATTAAATTATATTTACTATATATTTGTTTTCAAATTATGTTGAAACTTTGAATAATATTAATATGCCATAAAATTTTTCCTTTGAATTAACTTTTAGTAATAAGTTATTTAAAAAAAAATACAGTTTTATCAACAGTAAAAATAGTTAAATTAATATTAAATTTTAAGATAAAATTATAATTTTATTGACAGAAAAAAAAAATAAAGAAGAGTTGTGTTTAATTTTAAAACGAAAAATATTAAATATAATTTAACTATATTTTACGAGAGGTTACAATAAGTTATTTTAAATAATTTGATATGTATATATATATAGATATATAAAAGTAAAATTTTAGTGGACTGAATGACTTGAGTTTGGTTTACATTTATTGTTTATCCTTTTCTTGCCAAACCCAATTAAATTTATTCATATCCAACCATTAACCCGTCCGTTAGATGAGATTTTTTCCTTTATTTATTTACTTTTAGCCAATTTTCTTTTAAATAATTTTCTTTGCTTTGCACATGAACTTAGAAGACCTTTTTTTTTTTTAACAAAAAGGACAAGTGTCTTTTAACGACGAGCCTGAGAAAAAGAAGAAGAACCCAAAAATAAAAAATAAAACGAAGAGTGAAGAGTATATGAAGTTTTGCTAATATTTTGAATATATTATTTTTAATTTTCTAGTGAATTAATATTTTGCTCATTATCTTTATCTCCGTTCTTTTTTTCTTTGACTAATATTTTTTTGTCTTTTTTTAACAGAAAATTTCATTTTTGTGCTTGGAATATTCAACAAATTATGATTTAGCATCTCAAAATTTGGGTAGTTTATCTCAGTCATTTAAAATTTCTTTTTGTATTCAATATTGTTTTTATATTAAGATCATGAACATATAACTAAGAAAATCTGTGACATGACCTAACACTTAAGGCAACCATTAAGTGCTTCCTTAATCTTGTAATGAAATACTAAATTATTAGATGTTTGGAAATTTTATTATTTTTAGTTTCATGACAAGGTTTAATGTGTTAATTTTTTTTTAATATGATTGAAATGGAATCTCGAAACCCTAATGAATTAAATAAAGTTAATATCGATCTTTGAAAAATTATAATGTCCATTCAATATTTTTGTACAATACTCTAAGTAACTTTAGACTTGGTACTTCCTATATATCTATAAAAATTTGTTAGATTCAGCCGAAGGCTAGAGTAGACACCTCATGTTAGGACGCTTATAAAATTATAATTATCCCAAACTTTAAGTATGACTTTTAAAAAAGAAAAAAAAAGAATTAAGAACGATAGTTTAAAATAATTACAATAAATTTTAAATTATAAAATTTGTTTGAAGAGCTTATTTATCAAAATTATTTCACCTATAAAAGAATCTACTCTATAACTCAGAAAAACATTATAAATAAATTCTAAAACAGAATTCTAAACTTTTTAGACAGAATTCTTTAAAGTAAACAAATTTTAAAACTTCAAATCCTTCGTTATAACTAGCATAAACTTAAATATTTAATTAGGATTTATTTACCACGGCGTTAGATGATTTTAATCTTTAACCTTTGTCTAAAAAAAAAATTATGATTTATTCCAAAAGGAAGTATAAATCTATCAATGAAATTACCTTTCTATAGTGTGTTAAGTTTAATGTTTAGGAAATTTAAAAATTTATTTATATACTAAAATAGAAATTTACATTACAAATAATTTTGATTTGATTTTAATTATATTTTTAAAAAATTATTTTCAAACTCCAAAAAATAAAAATATAAAAAATAAAAACTTGTTTTTGCATTGAATAAATTATATTAATAACATAATTTAATTTTTAAATAAAAAAATTCTGAACATAACACAAAATTACATTTCATCAAAATTAATTTAAAAAACAATTTAACTTGATATTATTTATACCAAACCATAACCCAAACACCTAAATAATTTCCAACAAGATTCTCTCAATGTCACTGGCTTACTACATAACAAAGGCTTATCTTCTGCAGTAAAATATGAGTTATTAAATAAAAATTTGATAGTTTAAATTTTTAATCAAATATTATACAAGATAATTAATAACCACACATGATCTAAATAATTCTTTTATCCTTAAATTTCTTCTACTATAAAACATGAGTTATTGAATAAAAATTAATTATTTAAATTTTTTATCAAATATCGTACATAATAATTAATAACCATACGTGACTTAAATAATTTTTTATCTTTAAATTTTAACTATTAGATTTTTGTCTAACAAATTATATTTAATTACTATAAAATTTTCAATAAAATAGAGTAGTGGAAAAGGTCTGCTGTGATATTCTCTCCAGTGATGATTTTATCTTTTTGCCATTTGAGAATGGTATGCATCACTCAAAATGACAGCAAATATCATATCAATGGTAGGAACAGGTGAAATGAATTTGGAATTTTCTATGGGTCCAGCCTTCTTCTCTTTTTATGGTTGCTCTGTTTTACATACGTGTTTGGGAATTCAGACTTCTATGTGAAAACCATATATTATGTAATTTGATTCAGGTCCTCTCTAAGTCTAACTCTCCCTTCCATATAAAGTAAATAAAGTATTATGGGTCATTCTCGTTTATCAGCTCTGAAACGGTAAGAATATCTTTTATATCTGCCAATCACCATCCTCAAAAATCAATTGAAAGTTACGTCTCGTGACCACATTCTTTGAATCAGTCAAGAAGTTTCATAATCGGAGGCAAAATTAAACAAATCTTTTATTATATGTAAATAAATTACATTCTTTTTACATTTTTATATTTTTAATACATGCATAAAATTTTTTTTTGAAATATATAAATTTTTTAATAGTTGATGAAAAAAATATTAAAGTCATTAAAGAATTTTTTTTATAGCAAATGAAAAAATTGAAAAAAAATTTTTTTTTAAAGTAAGAAAATCATTTGAGGAGAATGAGAAGACTAATAAATTAGATAACTGCTTATTAAATTAAAAACTTTTCAAAATTTAGATATTTTTTAAATTTAATAAAAAAATAATAAATTAATTAATTAATTGTCTATTAAATTATAAAATTATAAATATAACTTAACGTGATATAAATTAAAATATATATATATGATTAAATAATTTATAATAACGTCCTTACAATGAATTTATTATTTTCATTTTTTTCTCGTCACTTTTACATAAATAATTTTATTAATTTTTTATAATTTACAACACTTTTTTTATATCACAATATATTATTAAATTTAATTTTTTATTAATACTTATAAATATTATTGATTTAAAATGTATTGACATATAATAAAAATAAATTAATTTTTATTAAAAATTGTGCAATGCATAGATAAATAAATTAATTTGAATATTAAATGAGAACCAACAGTTTTATTTTTGATAAATAAATGAGAATGAGATTGAATTTTTAATTTGTTATTTACATATGTATTTTTAAATTGACAAGAAACATAATGTATTAATTAATTAACTGTTTCTTGAATTTTTTTAATAAAAAATTATAAATATAATTTAACATAATCTAAAATTAAAACAAAAATATATATATTAAAAAATAGTTTATGATTGTGCCCCTCAATGAGCCAATGATCATCACTTCTCCCTCGTCAATATCACACAATCAAATTTATAAATTTTATTTAATGTATAATGTTTTCCTTATATTACAATATATGTATATTTATATATATAATGAACATAAACAATGACCTAAAATGTTGAGACATAATATTTTTTGTTATACTTAAATTTTTTGTCAATATCACATAATTAATTTTATATATTTTATCTAATATATGATGTTTTTCTTTTATCACTATATATATATATATATATATATATATATATATATATATATATATATATATATATATATATATATATATATATATATATATATATACACACACACACACACACACACATAAACAATGACCTAAAATGTTGAGGCACGGTATTTTTGGTTTGGCTTAAGCGTGTAAAAAGAGGATGATTTCACCGTTGGTTTGGTTAGAGCATGGAGATTTGGTCAAAAGTAAAGAGATTTATAGGTCCAAAGCAGAGAGCAGGGAAGTAGCTTTTCAAATCTACCATACCACTGGATCTGCAAAACTGGGACCTCATTCCTCCATTGTTGTTACCATTTACACCAACATCAACGCCATTTTTAGTTGCTTTTCGTCCCTGACCTGCCTCCATTTTGCTCTTTCACTGAAAGAGACCAGAGACCATGCAAAAGCCTAATGGGGTCCCCTCCCATTCTTCAAATTCACCAAAATCTTACTAATATTTTCAACATATATATATATATATATATATATATATATATATATTAGCTAGTATTGATATATTTATGTATAACTGATTTAGTGAATTAATCTCAATAAAATTAATTCTTTAAAACTTAAATTAAAAAACCATATCTAGTTCCATTTGATTTGTTCATTTATTAGTCCATAGGCTGTTCTTCTTTTAACTCTTAAGTAAATAAGTGGGTGGGATATAATTGTCTGTGGGGTTAGTGGCCTCGTGACTATATGTCTCCTAAATAAATTTGAATTCATTCTTACCACTTGGCTAATCTAATTTTATTTTTAAGGACAAATTTTCTTTTCTACTAATCTATAATTATTGGGCACCAAAAAAAAATCTTTTCGAATAATTAATTACTAATACAAGCCCTAATGTGAATAGGAAAAAAGTTCAGAATTACCCAGCGTGAGAAATTGTGAAGATTTTATCAAATTCCGTTCGTCCAACGAAGTAACTAGTATATATTAATATTTTAAGGTCAATTTAATGGAACTAAATTAGCTCAGTCCAACTTATTAATTTTTTCGTTATATTTCTTGTGTTTATTGTTTATATTCTCCTTTTCATTTTAATTTTCTTTTATACTCTATTTTTTATTTTAACAACCATGACTATTTAGACCAAAATGCCATTAGTTATAAAGTACAACTAAACTGGCTGTAAAATAAAATCTAGTTATACGAATAAATAAAAACATTATTTTTTTGGTATGCATAAAAAGATATCAATTATTTGTATAAAATATATTAAATTTAATTGACTAAGTTGTTCAAAAAAGTTGAGCAAAACTTTAATATATATATATATAAACATGATTTATTTCAAACTATACTCTTGAGATTAGGCTATTACTTAGTCTTTAAAACCAATCTAAACTAACTGAACTTAAATCTAAGTCTAAATTCAACATTTAAAGCCTTATTAAGCAATAATATAAATCAATCAAATACAATCCATATGAATATATATATATATATATATATATATAATAGCAATTAGTAAAAAAAATTTGAATTGTCTGCAATCTTTTTGTTTTTTTTGGTCAGAAATTCTCTACAATCAAATATAGAGGGATAGAGAAAAGAAAAAAGAAAAAATAATTGAATAAAAAGAGAAAAACAAGTTTCATATGTACATTTCTGCTTATCTTATATCAAATCTCTCTTGCATTCCACAAAATATAGTCACAGGATGATTAGTAAGGACATGGGGTTTGGTGGTATAAAGAAATCTGCTTTTTATGATCATTTTGATATTGATGGGTAAGGAAGGGATAGAGAAAGAGAGAGACAAAAAGCAAGAGAATTAAAGCCATTCATACCCACATAGCTTTACTGGTTAGAGCTCCTGTGACTTTGGTTTAAAACTTGTTTGAATGCATTTTTCATTGGTAAGATTCAGAAGAAGAAAGCAAGGAAGGGAGGCAGTTTGGGAAGTGAGGTATATATAATTATATATTTAACTTTAAACTTTGATCAATCCTCTGCTTTTGAGGTACTCCCAGAAGCTTCTTTACTCTCTCTCTCTCTCTCTCCCTCCCTCTCTCTTTTCTCAATCATTTTTTCTATCCCTTCATTTTCACTCCTAAAAAGCCTAAATTCCACCCAACTAACCCACACAGCTAGGTCAGACCCCCTCCTCTAACGGTACTTTTCACCTTCCTCTTAATTTGCCTCAGTTTCACCATGTTTAATCATTTTGTTTGTCAAAGAATATTTAGTATTTCAGTACTTAAAATTTTTGTTATGATGACCTCCAGCAATCTTGTAAACTAGTCTTTTGAATGTGTAAGTTTGAACCGATATATCATTTCTTTGGAGACTTAACATGCTAAAAACAATGCGTTATAGTGGATATTATGAAGTGATATTCATTTGTTCTTTTATTTATTAATTAATTTTTATTTTTATTTAAATTTGATACTCTATTTATTGATTTATTTCAATTTGGCCACTCATTAATTTGAATGTTTGCATGTTTGGTTAAAATTTAATTAAGATTGAATGATTAATTGTGCTAAATTTCATAATAGTGAATAATTAAATTAAGAATGAATTGATAAGTGAAAGATTAAATTAAAAATAAATTGATAATTAAGGCATAGGCAGAGCAATGTTTATTTGAGAGTAGGCACATGCCTTTTTCAGATTTTTTTGTTTGATGTATTTGGTTATAAGTTATAATTTTATGCCCCCATTTATTGAATATTTTTTAACCCACTGAAAATATGAAACTATACATATATCTTATATGATTGGGTCATATTATATTTTAATTTGAACCCATTAGACCCACATGTAAATCATGTATAGTTTTATATTTAATATGTTTATACATTTGATACAATTATGTAATAAATAGTTTTATAATAATTGAGTACAATATAATTAAGTTCAAACATGTCACTGTATTATTTTAGCTAGACCTTGAAAAGTTGTCCCTAAAGATAATGTAAAATTCTTACAATCTTTTTAGATAAAATTTTTTTTTGAGTTATTTATTAAATTATCATAATGTTAAATGATAACACATTTTTTAGTGTATCTTTATTACTCTTTACATGACTACCAGGTAGAGTAATATTTAGTACAAATACTCATTTGCATTTAATTTTTTTTTTCAATTTAAGAATGATAGAAAGATGATATTGTTAATAAGTTAATCTCATTTAGTTAAATTCAAAAATTTGTTCAAAGAAAAAAATTTATTTAAAATATATATAATATTAAAATATAAAATTGGGGAAAATTTTTTTTTGCCTGCCCAATGAATAAAATAGCAACATACTAATGAATTTCCTCCCAAATAAGAGTTAAAATGGTATAATGAACAATGTGACTCTCCTTTTAAAATAAATAAAAATTCAAAATTGCCATATATTTACTGAGCTTTTAGCCTCTGATTATTATTTACTACCTCTTTCGATGTTTATGTTTTGATTATTTTACACCTATAACCTTTTGTTCATTATTTTTATATAAATAAGGTTGTAATTTTAGCTTATCATAATCTTTCCCTTTGTTGTGCTACAACTTTTTCCTTTTCCTCCTGTTATCATTTAATGACAATTTAATAATTCGCTTACGCCCAATGTTTAGGCCCAGTAATTAAGTCCAAACCCAAAATTCATGTTTTGCGTACAAGCCCATAACATGTCTCCTAAATTCATAATAGGTAAGTTCTCATTTTGGGCTCAAAAAGCCCAGAAAAGGAAGCCCAAGGAATTGGGCCTGTTTGGTTTAATTAAGTCTGAGAAGAGGGGTACATAAGAGATGTTAGAACTTATAAGAGAAAATTTTCTTGTACAGCTAAATCATAGGATAAAGCAATGTTAAATTTCGAATATCTTAGCAATTTATAAGATTAAGAAATAAATATGTGATAACTGCAATGATAAATTAGTATCCCTATTGAATTTGAACTCTTGTATCTTGTACACTAACTTTTGAGAAGAACTAATTTATAATTTATTCATGTGATTCGATTCAAAATCATGGCATTTTCCATTTCACACCATGTTGTTTGTTCAACTACCACCTAACTATCTTAGAATAATTTTTTTTAACAAAATTTATAATTTAATGTTTTACGAGATTGAGATTGATATTAAAATGAGAAAAGCAAAAATTTGGTCTCTCATTTGTACACTTTGTGATAATCTGATAATTTACAAATTTCCTATACTAAATTAGTTTTTTATGATTATAATTTTATACAAAACTAACCCATTTGTTATCTTGCTAATTCGTTAATGAGATATTAATGAATAATTAATTTTATATAAATTACAAATTATGAATAATTTATTTGATACAGACATTTTGTAATTGATTAAATTGTTACAAAATAAAAGAATGAGGGTCTAATTTATCACTTCTCTCATATTAAAATTAAAATTTTAAACATAATCCTTAAAATTATAACACTCATACTACTTAATATCAATGAAGTATACGTCGAACAATAAATTATTTATATTGATATTCGTATTACTAGTTTCCTTAAAATTTATAAGAAAGAATATATCACAAAGTAATTGAATAATAACATAATAAATGGCGAAAGGGTTAAATAACATACTTATAACCTACCTAAATGCAACTCAACTATCAAATTTGTAAATAATAAACAAATTAGAATTTACATTTAAATTATTGAAAATTTTAGGTTTAACTTAATTATAGTAAGAATAGTTTCGTAATAAGATTCTTTATACTAATTCTAATAATCTCAACTCAAATCTTAGTACAGTGAGTAAAGAAAAAAAAAACTCAAATATGTTTTAAAATAAATAAACAAATCACAAATTTTAACTATGATCAAGTACATATCACCATCTCTGGTATAAAAATAAAAAAAATTAGACTTTGCACATAATTTTAACTATGATCAAGTACATATCACCATCTCTAGTAAAAAAAAAAAAAAAAGACTTTGCACATAATTTTAACTATGATCAAGTACATATCACCATCTCTAGTAAAAAAAAAAAAAAAGACTTTGCACATAATTTTAACTATGATCAAGTACATATCACCATCTCTAGTATAAAAAAAAAAAATGACTTTACACATAATTTTAACTATGATCAAGTACATATCACCATCTCTAGTATAAAAAAAAAAAAAAAAAGACTTTGCGCATAATATTTATTTCAAGTAGATTACCATCTGAAGACTATAATTAATTTAACAAATTGAAATTACTCACCAAACTTCAGACATATAACAGAGCTAATATTCAAACCAATCTTAGGCCAGCTTTTTAAGGTGGATCCATATTGACTTTGCAAAATCTGTAAAGTAATTTAGTAATAAATCATTATGCTGTGAACCATCTTGACTGCAATTATGAACCTTTAAACTAGCTTTGGAGACTAATGATACAAAGAATCCACTAACAAAATGACATAATAATTCTGTTCCTTTTCTATCCAACTCTCTTCCCTCACCTACCACCACAAATGAATTTCGAGGTATGTGATATAAAAGTTTTTTTTTTTTTATGAATTATTTTAATTATATCAAAACAAGTGTATCATTATTATAAATAAATATATAATTTTTAAATTAAATTATACACATTTTATATTATTATCAATTTATTATATATTAAATAAAAATGTTGATAGCAAAAATATAAGTAACAGTTTATAATTCTAATTTTGAACTAATTATTAAAGTATCGATTATTTTGAATGCATTTTGTCAAATGAAGTATAGAGAAAGAAAACTGTTGTTTTGGACTAATTCTCACAATTATTATTATTTTACCGAAGACGTTCCTTGCGATTGTTGTCAAGTATACTATAAAACACTATATTGAAAATTTGTCCCAATTTAATATTTTAAGTTAATAATTTGGACTAAAATAACGTGGTAGTTGGCACTTGGAAGTTGGAAGGTGATTTTCGAAGCTGTACCATACAAATATTATTTTATTTCTTTTGAAAAAAAATAAAAGAAATCTATATCTAACAAAACATAAAATAAACATGACGTAACAGGAATAATTCAATAATAAAGATTCTTACACTTGAGTTCAAGTCTTAATAAGAGCTTATACTATAAATTAAGATATAATAATAAATAAATAAAAACACATATGGAATAATACAGTAATCAACTTTGTACTAAATGTGTTAGTTGGAGATTTCTTCTTGTTATTTTATTATATTTTATTTTTGTATAATCTTTTTTAAGTCCTCAAAAAAAAAAAAAACAAAGGTCATGCGTGTACAAATGTGCTACTATGTGGAAAGAATCGGAGTCAAATCGGCATAAATTTTAAATGTCTATACTTCAAAAATAAAATTAATATATACACAAGTAATCATTTAATGTTATTCTAGCACGCCATCCTTCTTAAATAAATATAAAGTTTATTAGTAACAAGTTGAACTTCATATAAATTATAGAGAAATTGGGCTTAATTTAATGGTGAATGAATAATTAAAAAAATCATGTAATTTTAACAAATATTACATTTTTTAAAAAATAAGTACATATTAATAATTTTGATAATTTTTTGTATAGGATGACATCCTAATGAAGATGATATAATAAACTATAAATTATTAAAATTTTATTTAATATATCATTCTGCATAAAAATAATTCACAATATTAATATGTCTTTTAGATTTTTTAAATATTTTTTATAATTAGTATAATTAAATTATTTTTGAATATTTATTTATTTTTAAATTTAAATTATTAATTTTCTTTGAAACGGGTGAAGAGGATCTACTCTCATAAATTATAAAATGTCTATCCTTCAAAATTGAAATTAATATATACATAAATAATCATTTAAATTTTTAATGTTATTCGTGCAATTTATCTCGTGGTTTGACGCCATTCTTCTTAAATAAACATAAAGTTGATATGCAACAAGTTCAATTTCATATAAATTATGGATAAATTGGGCTAAATTTAATGGTAAATAAATATTAAAAAATAATTAATAAAATTGTTTAATTTTATAAAAAATGTCAATATTTTAGATCATTCTATATATAAGATGATATCATAATAAAAAGAATGGAATAATAGACGATAAATTATTAAAAATTATTTAAATTTTTTTTAATATGATACCATTTTATATAAAAAAATATAAGTCCAACTATCAATATATCTTATAATACATTTTTTTAAAAATTTAATATTTGTTAAAATTAAACTATTTTAAATATTTATGTATAAATATAAAGTTAGGGAATGATATATCAAAAGCGTAACGTGTGGATATTGTTTTATATAACGTGCCTGTGTCACATTCGAATTTACTAATAAAATACGTGTCAAAGTTAAGAGTGAAAAATGCATTCTAAATGTTTTTTGTAACCGACATAATGACTCCAATTAAAAAGAACCCATTATTTTATATTAAAATTTTAATTAATTTTTTGAGAGTTTGAAACACACAACTCAAAATATTATTGGATATATTTAATTCATAAAAAAAATGTATAGACCAAATGTTATTGTACAAAGCACAATTTTCAATCCGACTTATCTTTACCAAGTTTATAAATTCATTTACTATTATTTTAATTTATAAATTTAACACATCCGTATATTCGAATGTTAATAATTTGTGAAAACAATATACTCGCATTTGATTTTCTAATGTCTAGTTTGTGGAAAAATATAATTCCAGAAGTGGGAAAAAAACTACTTTTATTTGAAAGCGTTGAAACATTGAATCAATTGAATACGTTTGCAAAATATATAAAACCAAATATTTTTATAAATTATTTTTAGTAATAAAGTTAGCTTTACACTGTTTTAAAAATTCTCTGTGAATTATAAGGATTTTTTTTTTTTTGGTTGCAGTATGTTGTTAGCTCAAACGTTTCGTCATAAGAAAAAAATTAAGTATAAAATATTTAAAATAAATTTCTATGTATAAACTAATTATCTGTAAAAAACATAAATATTTGTCATTTTTGGACAAAAAATAATAACTAATAACTAAAAATTATATTTATAATTTCTCCTTCGCTGAATGATAATTTGAGCCGAACTTATAGGTTTAGCTTGTTATAAATATCTCTTGACTTACCTCGGAAAAATTCTGTTCATTAAATTGTTGGAGCTACCATTTACTACGATAAGAAGTGTGGCTGGTTCAATTCCGAATACGACAATGCCTAAAATGGTTTGTTTGACAAAAAGATTTAAACTTAAGTTTAAGTAATGGATTTTCTTTGGTCTTGACCTTTATTTGTTAGGTAAGTTATTAATTGTTGGACCAGAGTGACCAGAGTGACCCCTTCTCCTCAAACTTCAATATCCGGTTACGGGATACCTACACCAAGACGAATTTTGAGAGCCTAGACTCCTATCTCGACTCGAATCCGTCACTTGCCTCCTCTTTTGTATCGCTTTCTCTCTCTTCAAAATACAAAACTTCTGTTGCATTGTTACCGTTCAAGAAAACGTGTATAGCAAGCGAACTAGTTAGCTAGCCACCATTCTGTTCATCTTCGTGGTTTTCTCCCCCTTTTGGCTAAATTTTGTTTTTCAATTCTTCAAGAATTATGGTTGGTCTCATTGTCAAATTCCCAGAAGTTCATTTCTCTTGACGTACGTTACTTGTAGTGGGGGCGGGTTTACATTTGTGGGGTCATTAACGCCACCATTGGCTTCCTTCTCTATTTTTGTTTTTTGGGACATGTCGTGCTGAGAGTCACCGAATCTCACCTGCTACCAATTCACCTACTACAAGCATTTTGATGGGTTTGGACTTCACTGACTTCTCTGAGACCTTGTCTTAAGGCTTTGTAGATTGGGGTTTCTGATGGCTCTGAAGGTTGTTTCCATTTGGGGTTGTTCCCAAGCTCCTCAATTGGGTGTTGCAAATTCTCATTCGGGAAATTCTGGGCAGATTGTGAATTTGAGATGTGATTTTGGGAAATGCCGCAAATGGGAATGTTGTTGTTTGGGTGTTTTAGCTCAGAGAGCTACGAGTCCCGTTGAGGATGAGAAGCCAATTGTGCCCGTGGTTGAAATTTCTGGGGCCAGTGACGAGACTAATGAAAATGAGTTCAAGGGGTTTCACAAGGATTTAAATCTGCTTCCTAGTGAGTTATATCTGTTTAACGTGTCCTACAAAGAACTTTAGCGATTGCCATTTTTAATTTTCATTAGCGTGCCAAGAATACTTTGTCTGATGGTTGCTGGTTCTCCATGGACATCCGTGAACATTGACTTATATAATGTGTCTGGAAGTAACATTTGGGGAATAACTTTATAATGCGTAGTTTTGATTTTGCGTTGAATTCTATAGTTATAGAAAGGATATTCCTTAAAATGGCAAAGCATATCATATTTTGTCACATTAATATGTTCGGCCACAGGATATCCACATGATATTAGCATTGAACTAATTTCTTCTTGCTAATGTTTGTGAACATTAACTCTAAATTCTCTTATATAATATTTGAGGCATGTCCTTTGTTTGTTTGCTTGTTTGTTTTTACATTGTTAGAGATTATAGTAAAAAACTATTCATGCCTGTCCACCCAACAGCTAAAACTTCTGAAATTCAAGTAATACAGTCTCTATGATTAAGTGGCCAGGAGTTACATCATTGCTTGTCCCCATTCGCTTAATTTAAATTAAATTTTAGCACAAGGTATGGTGAGGTGTGCCTTTTTTCACACTTTTTTTGTGTGGTAAAGTTATTCTAGAACCTTTATTTGAGCAGGTCAATCTTTTGAAGCTGAAGTTTTTATTTACAAAACCCATGGACGAGTTATAGTGTTGCATGTTTCTGTTAATGAATTAGGTGTTTCTTCAAGAGCTTATTGTAGTTTGCTACCAAATCCCCTGCATGTTCTCAGCTGATGGATTTTCCTCTTCTCTTGATTGTATTCTCAATTACAACTTTGAGGATAGTTAATATAGCGAAGATGGAAGGAAAGTCTTACTAAAAGAAGATATGAATCATGCAAATGGAACTTTGCGAGAAAGGAATATTGAGAAGGGTGGACAAAATGTGCCATGTTTTGAACTTTGCATTCTTTCTCTCTTTCTCTCTGACATGATTGTTCTATTCTCCCTGTTTTTCCCCTTCCATTGAATCAAATATTTGGATATGTAAACTAGCGGAAAAGACAGACTGGTTGTAATGTGATAATTTCTGTTTGTACATAACAGACAATGATAAACAAGTTAGAGGAAAGACAAATTCATTATTGGAAACATTTAATGTGTCATGGAACACAAAATGTCATTCATGTTTAACCATTTACATTGCATGTGGAGTCATTTTGGTGATCCAAGTCATGATGGTTATGCTATCTGGACTTTCTTCATGGTGACACTATCGAAATTCTTGACTCAATACAATGACATGTACCTAGCATATTGTAGGATGCAGGAATGCATTATATTGCCCTAACGTTAATTATTCTAAATTTTACCATGGTAACATATGTTCAGTTTAGTGATCCTTGAGTCCATGCAACAAATAAATTATAGGATACTCAGCTAATTATAATTGTATTCTTCATGTAACATGTACTTGCAATGATAATGGATCTCATTGAGAAGTTAAATGAATAGGTTTAGAGGCTGATGCTTTAGTTTATAGTTTTTGGCCCTAATTATCTAAATTCACTACCAACCATGCAGTCTTGTGTGCACATGAACAATATCGTTGTAAATAGTAATGAGTGCATCCTAGGCTTTTCATGCTACCACTGAGTGATTTAATCTATTTCCTTTTACCCCCTACCTTAAGCATGATTATGAAACTACTTTATTTGCAGAACCATTGATGGCAATTGATGTTTCTTCTTCTCCAAGTGATGGATCAAAGGTGCGTGTTGCCTATCAGGTATGTATGTGATGCTTAATAATTCCTTTTCAATTAAAAGATCCATGTCATTATTGTCATGATTCCTAACTAGTGAAATGCCTAATTCAGGGCCTACCTGGAGCATATAGTGAGGAAGCAGCTTTGAAGGCGTATCCAAAATGTGAGACTGTGCCATGTGACGAGTTTGAAGTTGCTTTCAAGGTTCCCATACTTATTTCCTTATCACGCTCTCTCTTTTCTCTTTAATTGATACACTGACAAATCAGTGTTGTCATATTGCTATTGTATTCTCTTCTGCAGGCAGTTGAATTGTGGATAGTGGATAAAGCTGTTCTACCGATTGAAACTTCTGTTGGTGGAAGCATCCACCGTAATTATGATTTACTTCTTCACCACAGGCTGCACATTGTTGGAGAGGTGCAGCTGCAAGTTAACCACTGCCTCTTAGGATTGCCTGGTGTGAGAAAGGAGGAGCTCAAACGTGTTATGAGTCATCCTCAGGTTAGCTGTTATTATTAGTTCTTATCCATCTGTTTCCGTTTGGTAAAGTGGGACTAGATGATGGATGATGTTTCCTATTCTGAACATGCTATATGGGTACCTAAGGTCATGCTTTAAGATGCCAGCTACATCAACTTTTATAATTTATTGGATTATATCAGTTAGGTTATCTTCATTGTTCTGCTACATAATAATAATAATAATAATAATTTTTCATTGAACTACTTGGTAATCTCAAAATGTCATTTTTTAACTATATCCATTGTTCACAAGACTTTTGACACAGCTGATTTATCATTAAATAATATTACCTGCTGAAAACAAAATTCCCACACAAAAGTATTTTGATTGTTCGATTCTTTTTATTATTTTGCATGCAGGCTCTCGCTCAATGTGAGATGATGCTTAATAACTTAGGTGTTATCAAAATTGCTGCACCTGATACAGCTGGTGCTGCTCAGGTATAATACCAAAATTATCTATAGTCCACTGAGCAGACATTACTTAGATTGTAGAATAGTACGTTCTAACAAGTAGGATGTTTGAACAGAAAGTAGCCTCAAATGGTATTAGAGACACTGGAGCTGTTGCAAGTGCCCGAGCTGCCAAACTATATGGACTAGACATTCTTATAGATAAAGTCCAGGTTAGACTTCATTTATCTGTTTTGGGAGAGTAAGCTACAAGAATATATGGTCTTACTGTATTCTTTTCTTATTTACAACATGGTTTTTAGTGCATGCGTACAGTTGTGTTAGATTTCATTTCGACCTTGGCTTTGGGAGTTCTGGCCTTCATGGGAATCTATGGTTTAACTTTCTAAGTAATGCTTGGATGATGTTTAATAATTTGTTTTCTACTTTTTTGTTGTAATTTTTAAACGAGATTTTATTTTGTTACGCATAAGGAAATGAAAAAGAAATTATGCTATTCTTTTCCCTACTAAATTGGGTTCTGAAATGAGGTTGATAATATGGCTTTCTTGCTTTGGTATAGTATTTTCCCATTTCTTTTTATTCTTTTCCCATTTTCTTGCTTTGTTTTAATTTTGAGTACTAGTATAATGTTTTCAACTTCTTTTTTCTTTTCTTTTCTTTTTTGGTGCCATTTTGTAAGTACCTAAACATCCTGCCTCATTTTTTATTTGTCACTGTGGAAACTTATATTGGTCTCAAAAAACTGAAGCACTAGTGAAATGCGCAGATCTTCTTTTGCTTTGGAAATTCTTTGTATTGGAATTCTCTATATATGAAAGTAGTTACTTGTTTGTTACATAAATATCTCAGCACTAAGTGTGTCTCTAGAGCTGCAAATATATGAGTATAGCGTTGAAAGATACCTTGTATCTGACTTATGTATATACCATATATGTTTGTCTGCAAAAAGAAGGTTTAAGGATAGCATTAAAGGTTCAGGAACATTTGGTTTTACAAAATTTCAGTCTGCTAATTCTTTTTCTTCCTTTTTAGGTATTATTAAAAACATGCTAGCTTTACTAAAAAAAAAAAAACATGTTAGTTGTTGCTAGGTTTATCAGATTTAAGTTGAGTGGATTATTTGCCATCTTTTTAGGATGATGATGAGGTTATTTCACGTTTTCTGATCCTTGCGAGGGAGCCTATAATTCCGGGCACTGACAGGCCTTATAAGGTATAAGAGAATTAGTTACTTATATCATTATATGTACATTTCTATAATTTCTTGATGAATTCATGATTTCTTTTCACAGACTAGCATTGTTTTCAGTCTAAAAGAAGGTCCTGGTGTACTATTTAAAGCTTTGGCAGTGTTTGCTATGAGGAACATTAATTTAACAAAGGTGAGCTATAATAGAAAGGAGAAAATTTATATTCAATTCTTTATATCTTTGCTATCAGGTTTTCCAATTAAATTATGACAAGTTGTGGATTTTGCAAACAGTTGTATGGTTCTCCAATCAAATCATAAATTATTGGCAAACCTTACACTTGTCATGTCTTAATTAGGGAACTTGTTAAAAGGAACTGCATTCAAGTCTAATTCTAATAAAAATTGTTTTCATATTCTGAATTTGATACACATTCATACCGATTATGTTTGGTGTAATTTTAGATAGAGAGTCGCCCACAGCAACAGCGTCCATTAAGGGTGGTTGATGATTCAAATCAAGGGAGAGCCAAGTGAGTAGTGAATATTTTTCCCCATATCAGAGATTTTTAACAGCAGAATTAATTAAGTATTAAAAATTTGTGTTTAGATTCACTAACTGATGGTGCGTAACCAGTTAACATTTATGAAGATTAAATGTGAGGATGAGATGGACTATACAACTTAACATGGAAAGATCTTTCTTAAAAGAGAAATGGAGGGGAGATGGTGGAGTTCATGATAGTTAGATAACTAAATTACTTTAGTTGTTCAAATGACTGGATTATCAAGTGCAATTATGGGTTTACTCTGAATAAAAGCATATATCCAACTCTTTGGCTCAAAATAGGGAAGAAAAATGTCAGAAACTGGGGTTTGGTTTTGCTTTATAAATATGATATAATAATTCTGGTATTTTGAATGGAAGTGTCTGTGAAACAATTATGATTTATGTGTGGAATTTTTCTTGCGGCAGATACTTTGATTACCTCTTCTACATTGACTTTGAAGCTTCTATGGCAGAACCTCGCGCACAATTTGCTTTAGGACATTTGCAGGTCAGCCTTCAAAATCTCGTGGTCTTAATTCAATTTTTGTTCCGTGTGGGGTCTTGTGATTTATGTTAATCTTGTCAGTGTCCAATTGCCTGAAGTTTTGGCTCACCAATGGAGTTTACTTTTATGGTATATTGTTTGTAATGCTTTTGCATGTTACAGCTCAGACTGGTTTGCATTTTGTTCTTCTGTTGTATTAATGCTGCAAGCTAGATATGCTTAACTATAATTTATTGGGTAGGACAAATCCATGAGCTTTTTGACATCCAATGTTGTGGCGTTCAATTTCCTGGAGTTTATGGTAGAATCAGAGGTTCACAACTACAAAAATGACAATAGGTTAAACCTGTTATTTCATTCCTGAACCAAATGCATATCGCAAAATGTTGCTGAGGAAGCAGCAGGACAGTGAGAAAATTAGCTACGCAAAGTTGAACTTTTTTCTCCCATGTTAGTTGCATTATACTTTTCTTAAAATCTTAAAATTCTTATTCTACATCTGTATAATAAAATCTTCAAGCTATCATCCTCTCTGCGACTCTGCCAACAGGTGTAATTCTGATATCTTTTAAGTGGTAACTTAAACCGTGATTAGGACTCGGAAAGTCGGAAGTCTTAACATGTGATTGTTAACTTAATTTGTAAGTTATATGCTCACATATTTTATTTTGGGTTCAATTTCAGGAATTTGCGAATTTTCTTCGTGTTCTTGGTTGTTATCCTATGGATACATTTCTATAGAGGCTGAGTGCCTTAACAAGGAGTAGAAGTTCATGCTGTACATTTCACTGACCTGGGCACAAGCCATTACCGACAGATATTCTTCTTGAATCAGAGGGAAGAGGAGCAAATACCCTTAAAAAGAGTTTTCCCTTATACCTCATTCAAATTTCCTTACAATCTCCTAAGGAGCTGCTTTGCCTTTGGTGCATCATCATAGTTTTAATACATGGCGTAAAAGCTGATATAGAAATCAATCTTTAGTTATTTTCCTCCAACTACAGATGGCATAAGCTTTGAAGGTAAAAAAAACTTCTACACTCTACAGATGGCTTTTACTTCACAGAATTAATTTGGAATTTAAATCCATATACATTTAAAAAATTTGTGTTGAACTTGTTTTCAGTCACCAAACTACATTAGTAGACTGATACATATATTGTCATAGTGGTGTTTGGTATTAGGGTATGTTAGTTTTTCATGTGTCTTTCATAAAATATGTAAGCATGAGATATATAGATAAAAAATATATATATCTCCATATGATTTTTATATTTTCAAGTACTTTGAAAGCAAAAAGTTTTATATACCAAATATAACTTCAGGGATTTTAGCAGGGCATAGAGAAAAAAGAAGTGAGATGAATAAACGCAAGAGGTGAAGCTTCATCTAAAATAAAGGAATGAAAAATATGTTTTAGCATTTATAAATAAATGAAGCCACTGATCTTAGGTAGCTTTGAATAGGACATTGAGATCAATAACTGGTGGTTTCTAAAGATGGAAATTGAAAATTCTCATATTGAAAGGAAGAAATTATCATAACATAACAATTTTCCATATCAAATAAAGACCAGGACTAGGACTGGTTTCAATAACTACCCAATAATTTTCTTTTCAAAATAAATAAGAAGTGGTTTCAAAACTTCAAAAACCAATCTATACAACTTCAATATACACAAAAGACGCCAAAATTCTTGAAAGATATAACAGTGTAGATACAACTGAAAGCTTCAGCCATGTTGAGTCAATTACATAACCACCAAGGCAATAATTTCGATGACTAGAAAATTGATACAATATGCATACTGATCACTTATCAATGTTAGACAACTTATTGGTACAAAAGCACAACTAGGACTTCAGCCATCACTCTTCACTTCAGTTGCTTCAGGAAATCTTCGTGGTCAACCAAGACCTACAAATTCAGTTAGACTGAATTATACCACATGACAGTGGAGCAAAGAAGCACTTCTTCTATTCTCAGGTGTTAAGGCAGGAATTATTTTAACACCAAAGAAGAGAAGAAAAAGGTTTTTTCTAACATACATGGGGTCCGTGGCAATATCTTAAGACAAAGCAACTTAAAATTTATGGGCATTCAGAGTTTGTAATATAGCCCGAGTGTATAACAGCAACTTCTGGTCCAATTATAAGAGAAAGTGGAGGAAGTTGAGAATGAGATGAACGAAGAGGACCTTTTTGTTTTTTTTAAGATCCATATAATGAAAAGGTTTGGACATTTTTAATCAATTCAAATTGCTAGCTGGGGATGAATTCTATGTAATAGAATTACATAAGTCGAAACATAACATTCTTTATCTTATCTAGCTAAACATCCTTAGCAGGCCGTTAGAAACAAATAGCTCTTTCGACCCATTTTTCGGCTCATTCCCATAATTAGTCTTAGTGCTGCATAAAAGATTTGTCATCTAAATAATGCAAATTCAGTTCAGACTACCCTAAAGAGGAAATCTAGAACTTAAACCCTAGATAGTAGCTATGATTATTGAGTATTGACCTATTAACATATACCCTTTCAACACAGCTTTTGACAGTGGATAATAGTTCAACCATACAATCTGCAGACTGATTCTGTAACCAAACAAATGCAAGAGAAAGTCATATCTCACTCAATATTGGAAGAACTTACAGTTTTCTATCCATCTGGATCTAAGAATGAAGTGATTTTTGTGTTAAGGCCAGGAATCGACCCCGGCTGCCGAGTAATCTTTCCTCCAAGCTCTTATGTCACTTGTTTGACTACTTCAGCACTCTTGTACACATCGTCAGTACCAAAAGCAACCTATGATAGAAGCCACAGATGTTGACATAAAGGGGTACTGAGAAACATTGAAAACCATACAAAAAAGGTTAAATAACTTATTAACTAAACTGTGCATATGCATTCCCTTTAGGGTATTCAGTGACACCATAGGTGTATGTCAACTCAAAAACAGTTGTCTCATGCTCCTCTGCATACCCAAGCTTAGCTATGGTATACTGCCAGCCATTCAACGTAATTCAGAACTCATAAGCAGGTCATGGCTTAATAATGAATGATGTCCCAACTAGTAAGTTGATTGTTTAATCATGTTAAGAAGAAAGTTCACCTTGTATTCAGGGCTGTCAACCTTTGTCACAACCTTCATTCCCAAAGCCTGCATATATCGCAGAAAAGCATAGAATCAGTAATGAAACATAGATGACTAGATGAATTCTATTCAGATCATGGTACAACATATGCAGCTCTATAATACATTGGTGTGTAAACATAAGCAAATGCTGACAATGTCTAATGATTCGCATATTCACACAAAAGAGCTTGATTTTTGCTTCTTCGGTGGTTGCAGTATATTGATATTAATGATGGAAAACTACAACAATACATTTAGTTGATCTTGTATCATTAAAGCCATAGATGAAACATATTTCTAAATCATCTGTCCAAAAATTTGATTTTATATTCACAACCCATTACAAGGGCCCCACTTTCCCCATTCCTTTAACAAAAGAACTAAGGGAAACAGAAAAGTAGTGTACAAGGCAACATGGTTCCCGGAGAAAAATTCCATGGATCTAACTAGAAGCCATAGCTGAATGTGTTTTAACTTTCAAGCTCAGTAAGAAAGATACGCTTAAAGAATGAAAAATATCAGTAGCTCTGAGTACAGGAAAATCAAACATTCTTCTGATTTGCTTCAGCCCTCAGGCCCACACTTGCTTTGTTATTTTTCTATGCTGCAATAATGAAGGAGCAGATCAATGTGCAAACATTTTGTCTAGATCTGAGGTAGGTTGTACAGAGTACCATACTATCCTCACCCAATTACAATTAGAAAGAAGGTTTATACACGCTGAAGCAACAAATAAAAGTTAATTTATAGAAATTTCAAAAATATAAAGTTTACTCACATGAAATTCTTAAACCATTGAAGCAGTTTCTTTGAAATGAAACTGGAGCACATTAAAGTACATGCTCATGAAAAGATAAAAATAGACATGGACCGTTACCTTTTCATAGAACTTAATTGAGCGCTCTAAATCACCACACGAAGCATTACTTGACACAGTGGGTCAGAGTTGAAGCCCTTTGGATGAGCTGAAAAGTGTAACCATTAGGATCCTTCACAAAAGCAATGACAGATGTTCCACCCTTAAATAGACCAGGCTCCCTAGTGATGTTTCCCCCCTTGGCTCAGATGGTTTCAACCAATTTGTAAACCTAGAAGATGAAGATATATACACAGTTTAATTTCAGGAAAAAGACAATTTGATGCATAAGTTTTTGTGAAGGTAGATTCTGGCTTACATGATTACATCTGAAGTTGCAATTGCTAAATGTCCGAATCCAGTTCCAAATATCATGAGGTCACCCCATAATCTGACAACAATATCAGATAGTTAAGTAGTTAGGAAAACATAAAATCTATTGTTGTGTCGTTGGATGTAGTTTGAAAAAAGGTTTATATTATCAGAGAATCACGAGGAAAGCTATAACCACTACATGCATGAACACACAAATTAAGCAAAAGATTGGCTGCAACATACTATATGTCAATTCCACAACAAAATAGGATTCTTCAGGGCCAAATCCGAGAAAAGCATTTGCATACTTCTCCTCAGGAACATCTCTTTCCTCAAGAGCTTCATTCCAAAACATTCAGTTTAAAACCTGTGATAACAGTGAGGGATTTTTATGCATTTAAGCATACATATGGAATGACTTATGAAAACAACCTGTCATAAAATCCTGATTCATACTTTATGGTCCGATTGAGATCACCAACATGGTACACTGCATGGAGGAAGCGCCGCCGATCTTTCTTTGACCATCCCAACAGCTCTGCATTAGGAGCAACTGGTTTAGCCTCAGTCATATCCAAACTGGATTTGATTGCTCTGTAACAGAAACCAGGAGGGGGTACTGAACAAGATGAGAAATCACAAAATTGGTGGCCAGAAAAACCAAATGTAATCAACCCCTCGAAAAATATCAGACTCACCAAACTACTCCAGCACTCTTCACAATGAAGTTATTACTAAAAAACTCCCGGAAGATAACTTCGTGTGTTTTGACTTATGTTTTCTGATTAAATAACTGGTTTGGAAAGCCCAAAATAAGGGAGATATGAAAACCAGTGAACCATCCCAGCCTTCAAATCTTCCTCTCAAAAATTATTTCTTCCATTTCATCTTAAACAGTATGAACTCCAAGTCAAATGAAGAAAATAAATACTATATTTGATTCCTTGTCTAAACATGAAAAGCCACCATCATTCAAAAAACTTGAGTGTCAGAAAAAGATGGAAAAGCTCAATAATCAGGAACGAACGATTCCCCCTGAGAGGTATAACGTAGACGGTTTTAGATATTTATTACGGTGCTAACTCAGAGTGCCAAGATCATAGCTACCAGCAGAAAACCAGGAGAAAATATAAAATGCACCCCCCCAAAAAAAAAAAAACTGTGAACAAAAATCTCACGTTTAATTGCAAGTTTGCAACAAACTGAGCATGAAGTCGAACCAAACCAAACTAAGATCAACCCATTAGTAGGTGAAGGGAATTAATAAAGAACACATGCATAAATTGATTCTTGAGAGAGACTTGCGTACTTCTCCTTGCTTGTGGAAATTTAATATGATCCTAATTGGGAGCTTGATCTGATTTTGATTGGGATTATTGATCGTATGAGATATCCACAATATCTTAAGTGTATTTCAGGTTTTCACCTAAATACCCTCTTACAATTTTCACACTTTGCAAAATATTCATAAGCATTCCTTTTTTAATGTTAAGAGTTTTTAGACTATTTTTATATATCTATCGAATAGCTGACTAACATTTATAAAGGCTAACTAGGTTTAGTGTATTTTATACTATATCCAACAGTAACATACCATGTGATCTCAGCTCAAAAACAAACTATAATAAAAGGGTACAAGCATCCGTAAATGCAAGTGCTTGCGTTCAGGCGAAAGAGAAAGAGAACAAGAAGGGACAGCAATTACAAAGAAAGATTGAACTAAACACAATACCAGTGAATAGGAGGAATGCCGGAGAGATAACCAGTGATGTCCAATCTCCATTTCGCCTTGCTATTATATAAAGATTGTCTAAGTGAAGCAGCGCCTACTCCCCACGTTTGCGTTCCCAGTGTCCAATCAAAGAAGTTGTGAGAATCTTTTTTCTTTGTTTTTGGCTTGGCATCTATTCACCTTCCAGATTTCACATCATAATTTTATGATACGACACATTTATGTGTTAGAAGTCTTTTTTGTGGGATACTTTTGTAACATGTTGAAATGATGCCAAAATAATTTTATGTAGTTGAATATTAACTATAACATCATTTTATCGCTTTATCATCATATTATTGATGTCATTATATTGAAGAAAGGGAGATATATTGACATGCACAATCATCAGTTTCATTTTCCCTTTTGCTGAAAAATTCATTTCTCGCTCTCTTCCCTCATTTTTGAATTTCAGAATCATTTGGAAATTTCGGCTCCCTTTTAACGTCTTCTTCTCTGCTATACAATTTCTAAGGAAGGAGAGGGGAGAGGCAGGGAGTAAAATTACCCAAATAACCTCTTCCCCGAGGCAATGCCACGTGAGCTTATTGGGGTATACGTGACATTCAATATTGAAGCAAGTTTGGAGCGCAAAACGCATATTAAGATTTGATCTGTATCAAAATTTAATTGATAAATATAAGTGTAGCATACATGAATTTATATTAGTGGTGGCATATTTTATTAGGCAAAACATTATTTAGTTCTTCACTTATTATTTATTATTAATTTAGTTTTTACTCATTTTTATTATCAATTTAACTCCTCATTTATATAAGTCATTTTTAATTTAGTTCTTAACTAATATAAAAATTATCATATTTAGTCCTTTAATCTTAATTAAATTAAAATAAAATGTGTTAATATCGATAAGTGAGAAACCAAATTAAAAATAAACTAATAAGTAAAATAGTAAAATAATGTTTTAGTCTATGTTTTAAACAAATCTATTAATTAAGAGGTTATATAGCATGAATATGAAAATTTGGGGCCAATGATCTTAGGTTAGTGGGGATTCTTTTGAAATGATTCTTCATATTTAGGCCTAATATAAGTATCTCCATGCATAAGTACCTAAATATTTGGGGTCAAAATTTTAATAGTTTGTTTTGATGTGTGCAATTTTTATATTTTTATCGTCATATTCTTTGCTACAAACCTAGTTTTATAACTCACCATCATTGTTAGATATTTCAAAAAAGATTTATATAACTGATGAGCAAGGTATACTAAGAAACCTCATTTATCTAGATAAAATAATTTGATCTCAAATATAGACTTAAATCAAGATAAAGACTAAGATAAACAAGCCTATAGGTATTAAACATCCCAAGGCCATTGTTATGACTCAGATCTCATAGGATCATAGATTACTTTCACCAAGATGTGAAAACTTAAATGTTATGCAATTCTCACAAAATGGATCATTTAGACTAATCCTTTTTATTATGTAAGATCTTTATCACAGGCAAGCGAGGTTTCTTTGTATGCCTTGCTCATTGGTTTGGTATCAAAGCCTTACATTAAAAGAAGATGGATAAGAATGTTTGTAAGGTGAAAAAGTAAGAGAAACACATTACCATGGAATCCTTTACTTAATCCTCCCAACCTATAGAACATATTACTCTTTCTTATAGAATTTTCATTCCTAATTCTTGCCTTCATTCTCAAACCTAAAAAATAGATAACCTTGTAGAAATTACTTATGAAGACCTTTCTTATGGTTAGTGCCTAGAAGATACTGACTTGCCTTTAATGAACCCTTATCAACTTTATACCAAGATTGCTCTTAAGGTAAGGTTTTTAAGAAGTTGATTTCCAGACCTAAGCTTCCTATCAAAGAGTATGTATATACTTTAAATCTGAACAATTGTGGAAATAAATCTTCATCTCAAGAATAATATGTTGATCTTGAGATCCCTTAACAATTCATGAACCATTGGATCTAATAAGGATACACTCATCTCCATTTAGGTGTTATTCGCCTTTGTTTAACTTACTGTAGAAGAAAAGGACTACTTGTCACTGCCAAGATAGCCCTTTTCGATACTACTTAAATCTTCTATAAACTTCCCTCATTGTTGGACTAGTTATTCTCACAATATGCTCAGATTTTAGTTTAAAACTATCAAATGCCACCCTCCACAATAGGCTTAAAGTCCAATTCTAGATCATGGGTGCTCTTAAGATCTCCTAAGCCATTATGGCTACCCTACATAACCAAATGGTTTTCAGGCTCCAAAACCATGCCATGGATCTTCATCTTCCAAACCATACTGAGGATACTTAGATGATCATTGCCAATAGATATGATGTACTAACTATTATTCATATCCCTAGGCAAATTTATAAGAAAGATATGCTTTAACTTATGCCAATAGAATGGATCACCAACTATAAACAACTCCATATTCATAATAAACCCATGTTCACTTCTGTTAACCCTAAGGTTCAATGTTATAAGTTTCGATGATGATAAATATATGACAAATATGTAACAAATGAGTTAGACATATCGTATCAACAAGTGGTTAATTGATTAACCATTAATATGTAATACTTTATACTTAAATCATCCCTTATATGAGATATACTTGCTTCTATTATATCCAATAGGTTCTAATGTTATAGACAATCAAAATTGGATATATATATAGGAATCTCATATACATGGTAAAAATGTTTATATTATACTAATTGTTATTAAAATATGCATATTAGGATATATAAATTTGACCAAGTATTTATCCTGTAAGTTAGACTAATTATCATGGCTTATTATTATTTTGTTAAATTCATTTAGATTTACATTTATTGGCCTAATACATTTTGATCCTCAAAATATAAGTTTGAGCTAAAAAGATAAGAGAGATATGGATTTTAATAGAGTCATTTTTGGACCTTAGATCACTATTTTTATCATATCTCACAAATTAGAGGGAATTACAAAATGAAATATATTGTATCTGAAAATAGACTTAAACATCTTTTTAGTAATATATTATATGCTTAAAATGGAGTTGAAATTAAGAAGTTATAATTGTCAAAGTTGTAGGTATGGATATCACACTTTTTCTTGACCTCTAGTCACAATTTCAACAATATCTTACCAACTAGTAAGAATTTTGAAATGAGGTTTATTTCATATGAAACTAGATTTACACAACTTTCTAGTCGTATATCACATGTTTAAGATTGATTTAACATAAAAGAGTTATGAGCATTTCAATTCATAACTATGCATATCAATTTGTTATCTGACCTTTTGTCACTCTTCCACAATATCTCGACAACCAGATAGAATTTTATAATGAAACTTGTCAGCATAGAAAATAGACTTATAGAGCATTTTGAAATTATATAATTTGTCCAAAATGAAATTGAAATGAAGGAGCTACGAAGATATAGCTACGGAATAGAGGATGGTCTTGAAGTCAACAAATAGAGCTACTTACTTCCAACAATTAAGTTGTATAAATTTCAATTTCTCTTTGGCTCCAAATGGTTATCTTGCTTGTTCAAGCTATAAATACATGTCTTAAGAGCCCAGAAATCACAAAAAAAAAAAAAATGTAAAAAACATCTTGAGTGATTCATATTTTCAAGGTTCTTTATTCTTGCTTATTCTTCAATTACTAAGCTTCTATTGTGTTATTTGCTCTTTTGAGAGTTTTGTTATGAATGTATTCTTAAAAGGATTTATTATTTCAATAAAAGATGTTCCTTAAAGAGTGATTAAATTTAAGGAAAGATTTTCTTAAAGAGAGTTTGGTTTTAAGGCAAGTATTCTTGAAGATTTGTAACGAATTGCAAGTTAGCGAAAAATCTAAAGCATTTGCTTGGGGATTAGACATAAGTTTGGGTTGGAGTCAAATCAGGATAAATCTTGGAGTTTGTTTTCTCTATCCTTATACTCTTTATATTTTGAATTGTCATATTTATACTTTACTTTTTGTTGTTAATATTTTACTTAAAGTATTATATGTTGGATATATTCTTTTATATTTACTTCAAGTAATGCAATTATTGAAGTGATTGTATGATTATTCTAACTTACATGTAAACAAGATTATGAATTAAGTTAAACAACATATTTTTGAATGCTCTATTGTTAGAAAAGAGATTTGTAATCTATATACTCCAAATATCAACATAAATCTTTCCTTGATTCATATAATTATTGTTCTATTTCATACTCTTCCTAGTAATCTTCATAACAAATATTCTGTAAAGGAATTCAAAAAGAATCAAAACTTTTGTAAACATCCAATTTACCCTTTCTTGGGTGTTAGTTGCCTAGTCTAACAACGTTTTGGTTGCAATTTCCATAATCCAGACTACTTGTTTGAAAGTGATATTGAGTTGTCCTTTGATGATTCTGATTATGAAGAACAATTTAACTGAACATCGACCATCAAGATCTTTTAAGCTTTTCAAAAGGAGAGAGACCTTGATTTCAAGTCATGGGTAGGTGTTTAAAAAGAAAAGGAGCCTTTCAGAGAAGAAATTTTGATCAAGCATATGAAAGCAACAGGCTACTACAAAGATCCACAATAGATTATTTCTTATATCTCTTCTTATTTGTTGAACCCCCTACTTGATTGTGTAAAAATGACAGGATTAACCTTACTTCTTTAAATATCATCTCCTGTATGATGGTCTCTCAAGTGAATCCTTCCTATGATGACCTTTTTCCAACATTGAAAAGAAAAATAAATGAAAATAGGGTTGCTACTAGGCCATATATTCCAATGATAGGTCACACATACGGGAAACTATAAACTGACCACTACCTTAAAAGAAGTACCTAATTGGCATGCCAAAAATGCCACGACACAAAACCATGTGCTATAAATAATTCATTTCAGACATAAGCAAATTGCTCAAAAGAAAGATCAAAATTATCAACAGATGGATTAATTATCCATGAAGATTTGACAACTAAGATTTGACATAAAGAGAATATCAAGGCATTAGATTATGAGCTCAAGTAGTTCATGTCTTAGAACTATTTTAGTCTTGAGTTTGACAGAAAAGAAAAAGAGATAAGAGTTACCAAAGATCAGCTAAAATAAATTAGAGCTAACATGATGAGAAAATCATAATTATCTATATAGAAAATGTTTTCTCTAACCTCAACCATTTATATTCCCTTTCCTTCACTTCCATCTATCTATCATACTAGCTACATCTTTCTAATTCCTTACCTATCATACCTTTAAAAAGAAGATTATTCTAAGTGTTTTAAAATGACACATAAAATCTTCAAGAAGACAAATTCCCCCACCAAAACACCAAAAACAACCCCAAAGCCTTCACAAAACCACCTCATTTTCCCAAAACATATATTGTCACACAATCTTATACTAAGCTTGACCCCCACACCACATTACGTTAAAAGGACTCTCTATAAACAAACCAGTGTAACATAAACCTATAACTCTTCCTCCTAAAAACAAGTTTAAACAAAAAGACTCTTTTTTTCTCGAAACAAATTGACCTATATGAAATCGCCATGATGGAAGTATGTCTAAAATTTATCTCAACACAATCATGTTCAGATCATACCTTTATGTAAGTTGAAATTGAATCTATAATTTCTTTGTCTGATGATTCTCAAAATTTGGCCGACATCTCGGATATCTATATAGTTAAGCGCACTGACCTTCTTCAGTTACATGTTGAAGAAGTTAATGGTGACCCTAAAGAAGAAGAAGAATTCCAATTTTCTTCTGTAAAGAACCCTGTATAACACTAATTTGATGGGATTTCAGCTTCAACAAAGCCATTTAACAACCTTGGTTCACTTTTGATGACATTAAACCATACCAAAGAAGAGACCACAAAGCATAAACTTGGTGCATGGATTGACTTACAAATGTCAAAAGCCGGATTAGTCCACTTTGATGTTATGAGAGAATTCGTCTCATGATTCACTGGCATTACATGAGAATAGTTCCAAAGTCTTGGAGATTATAGATAGTTACAAGTTTTTAGATTGGACAGTCCAACAACCCTTGTAGGCATGATTCACATGGAATTTATTGGAGATTTTCAGTTAATTGACAAGTAGAAATGCTAAGAATTCTTTGAAATACATGATCTTGAGAAAAACTTACAAAGAATAATAGAACATTACTATCAACTCAATGGATACAATAATGTTAACCTTAGACATGTTGTAATGACCCAATTAATGGGGGATAAAGGGTAGCTAAGGTATATTTTTGAAATAATAAAGGAGAGAAAATTTTTGCAAGAATTTGACTAAGCTATATTATCTTATTAAGTGAAACCATACACTGAGATTGAGGTTAGCTCAGTGGTCAAGCTCCATGTGCATATTCAAAAAGCCATGAGTTCGATACCTAACTTCTCTAACTTTTCTTGTTTTTATAGGAGCCGACACGTGTCCCCCTCTAACGTAAAAAGACTGAAATGCCCTTGAACATTTTTACTTCTTCTTCCCGGTACACCTTTGAAATAGAGAAGCAGGGAGAGAGAGCTGGACTTCTGCACGTCATCGAAGTCACCATTGCCTCGTTGGAGCTGCGCCTCACTACTCCTTAAGAGTTGTCGGTCTGTTGCTAGCCAGAAACTGTCACTTTTCGGACGAAAAGGGAGCAATTTCCGTCGAAAAGCTGCAGAGAATCACGACATTGCCAAAGCTTTGATAAGCCGTTTTTCTGTTGTCTCTTGGGTGGGTTTTGCTCCTCTCCCCCTTGCCTTCATTTTCCACCTGACATCGAGCTCCGTTGACCGGTGGTTGTGCAGATTTTCTGGCGAGTAGCTTAAAGTCACCGATAATGCTTCTCTCGGCCATTTTTGCTCGAGTTTAGTGATTTTTGAGCTAAATTCTGTCATGCATTGTAATTTCCAGTTTATTTTTGGCCATAATTTGTTGCTAATTGCGTGGAATTTGGATTTGGAATGGAAACCCCTAATTTGGCTGAGATTTAAGGTTCCTAGGGACCAAATTGAAAATTTTAGGACTTGAGGTGTAATTAGTAGCTTCAAGACAACATTTGGGATATTTAGAAATTTTTGATTGGTTAGGAATGATGATTTGGAATTAATTCATATTTTTCTTAAATTTTTGCAAGTATGGAAATGCTCCAAGGGGATTAAGGATGTGTAAAAATGATTTATAGCCTAATCAAGCTGAAGGAATCAAGTTATGGGAGTTATAGAAAGAAAAATGAATGAAATTGAATGGGTGAGAATGGAAAAATTCATGGTTGCTTGATAATACGCCTAAAAGGGAATTTTGGTTGGGTGAGGTGATTGGGACTTGGTTTTCCATTGTGGTAAGCCTTGTAGGTGTAGAAGGACTCTTTAGTATTAAATCCCATGCTAAGAGGTGATTTCTTATAGTTTGTGCTTAATGCCACAATTGGTTGAGGGAAGAGGAAGAGGGATAATTCATTTCTTTTCAATTGGCGTAAGTAGCTTTTCGGGGTGAGACGGTCGCTTAAAGGAAGACATTGGGTCGCTGGTAATTAACGGCGCTCAGGTGTGCAAATAACACTTCCCAATACTTTTCGTATATGCTTCACTTTTCATTGTTTTGAAATGTTTTATAATTACCATTTTTAATTTTACTATGACTATGTTTTATCGGAATTGAAATTATGAAAAGATGAAATCCCTTGACATGTTTAGATTACACTATGTATGGTTAGAAAATAACTTTTGGGAATTATCATGCGTACAGTTATGAAAAACCGCTGGGTAAACCAATATTGTAAAACAAATTGATTTCATGCATACGGGTTATACTTTCCTATGCATGCTTGTTTATTTCCATTACTTTTAGAAGGACTAGTTAGGACACTAGCTACTAACAACAGTACTATTAGCCCTTGATATACCTAAGTAATTACCCAGCTAGCAGGGTTAATGAATGTGCTAGCCCCATGTGACGGCCATCACACGAGAACCAATGAATGATAAACTTTCGTGAGTTACAACCTCACGTCTATTGGTTATTTGCCCTCGAGGATTGTGTGTCCTTGCCTGTTGTGATTTGTTGTTATGGTTATGTGCCACATCGAATTAGTCCATAATAGTCCTTCCCCTTAAATGATACTTAGAAACTTATTGATTTTTATGTGCAAGGTATCTTAAATTCAATATTTTGAAATATGCATTAACTAACTGGCGGGTTTATTTGTAACGGTGTTTACTGGTAATTTAAATGTTGTTCCATTTCATTCAAATCTTGATCATGTTTGATTGCAATTTATATATGAAATTTTATTATTGATTTTAGGGTGTTATCTGCCAAATTTTTTTTTTCTCAAATAGAGAGGTTGGTGAATTCCTGAAGGCAGTGAAATAGTGACAGGAATTCTTTTAGTGAGTCCACTTAGGATTTGCAGGACCTATTTTTTTTATTATTTTGATGTTCATGGCTCATTCTTTTTGGGATGTATATAATTAGGGTGATGGTTATTGTTTTGTTATTCTGAGATTGTATAGTGACCACAGTGAACTTTCTCCATTATTGTAAATTGATGTATGTTGTACTGGATTGTGTTGGTAAGAGCAAAGCTCTCTTATATATGTATTTGTTGCTTGACAGGACGTTGTAGAAATTTTAGGATGTTCTATTTACTTGGGAGGTTCTGTCGAAATTTCTACAAAACTCATTGTTTTGTATAAAACTATTTATCTTGATATAACGGCAGAGTTATTCTGATTATGGTGTAATTCGCATAAATATTTGTTATAGAATTGAAATTCTATCCAGTGTAGGCTTACAAGTTTGGGAATTTTTCTCATGTCCTGTGTCAGTTCCACTTTAAGGATTTTGGGGTGTGACACATGTCTACATAGTTTCTTTGCCCGATGAACTATAATTAGAACTTAACCGAGCTATTTAAGCTCTTCACAGAGACATGGCATAAATCTCCCTTGGAGAAATTCATCAACTTGCCCTATTAATGCTTGACAAACTTTGTGAACAATAGAAGTTGTTTAACTCCATTCTAACAGGAAGATCAAAATTTCAAAAGATATACCATAAGCCATATCTTAAAATAAAATGCAAAGATAAAGAAACTTACTACTACAAGCCCAAGAAAAGGTCTTATTTTGTTAAGCATTCCTTCAAACGCTCATTCAAACATAAACGACTTGTCTAATACTTTTGAAAGAGTAAGCATAAAAGATGGAAATGCAAAAATGATGTTTGTTATATCTATGGACAAATGGAAATTCTGCCAAACAATGTCCAAAGAAAACTAAACAATCCATTCCGTTAATGGAGCAAATTAGCATGCAAGTCCCTTTAAAGGATGGAGATCTTGAAGACGTGATTTCAAAACAAAATCAGCTTGATGATGATACTATTTTGGCATTACCATTTCCCTCCTCCTCTTATATCTATACCATTATCCTTTTTATTTGAAATCTCCCTTTTAACTTCTTATATGACTTATTGATAGAGATTCAAGTATACTTTATGTCTGCCTCTGATAAAGAGTCCGTGTAACAAAAAAGATTAGTCTAAATGATTCATTTAGTGAGAATTGCATGACAATTAAGTTCTCATATCATGGTGAAAGTTATATGTGATCTTATGGGATCTAAATCATAACAATGACCTTGAGATGTTGATGCCCAAGAAGAAGCTTATTTATCTCTGCCTTTATCTTGATCCAAGTCTATATTTGAAATCAAATTCTGTTATCAAGACAAGTGAGGGTTCTTGGTACGCATCTTTTAAATATCTTTGTGTTATGCTTAATTGTCCAATCGAATTAAGCACTTTTTTCACAGTTTTGGCTAAGAAAAAAAATCCCTCGACATGACCAATATTAGATTTCTTTCTCTTTTTAACCCCTTTCTTTGTTTAAATTTATAAAATCAACCACTAAGAGCACAGGTGGGCTCACTTGTAACTAAATAGGGCAATTGCCTCTACCTATTGTATATTTATTTTAATTTTTGAAAGTTAGAGTCACGTGTGACTATTAAATATATATATATATATATATATATATATAAATTTAGCAACTGTGCTTTTTAAGAAGAACAAAAATTATATATAATTTTATTATTAAGTTTCTTAATTAAAACTTAACAGGTGTACCACAATAAATGTATAAGTGCAAAACGGTTTTAACCTAATGCCTCTTTTTGTTTATTATTATCTTTTTTTAATGAAATCTCTTATTCAATCTCATGGCATTGAGGTTATAATCTCAAACTCTCCCTTAACCTTTACTATTTAGATATAGAAAATTTATGATCCCAACTTAAATTAAGTTTTTAATATTGAATCTAGTTTAATTGATTTTTTTTCTCAAATTACTAGAATATATTAATCATCACAGTTGTTTTTTTTTTTTTCTAAATAAAGAAGAGTATGAGTAATTAGAGAATTTTCCCAAAAAATTACAGAATTTCCCATAGTTTGTTATTGTTTTCATAGTAGTGACTTTTTTTTTCCCTCCTAATTTTGGAATGAGTGAATATACTTTCGTGGGCTACTGAATGAGTCTAAATATAAACTAAGGGTGACAATATATATGAATATATAATACCTCTGTGATGTTCCTTTATTTCAATACTATAAAATATTCTATTTAGACATTCTTTTTTTAATATTGTTTCATTTAAATGCAGAGATACATTTGACGTAGCCAATAGCATGATGTTGATATTATTGAAGTTAGGAGAAAAAAAAAAAAGATAAAAGAAACCATGATATTGGTCTGCCATATAAAGGTACGATATAAAAAAACGAAAAACATTAATATGTTATTTTTTATATATTTATATCAAATTCTCTAATAAATTAATGTTATTTGGACAATTTTTATATTTTATTTATTTTCTTATTAACATCATTAACTCTCATGTTTAAAAAATTATTTATATATCATTAACTAATTAAAAAAATATGATATAAATATATAAAGAACGTAACATAAATTTTTTCTTATAAAAAATTGGTTGTCAAAATGAACTTTGAACTCTCCTATGTGAGTGCATTTCAACATGAAGTGAGGATTCATGAACCACTAATAATATAAAAGAAAAAAGAGTTTATGGCAGTTCTCAATTTGTCTCTTTCCAAAGGCCACGTACATTGTAACGAAGAAAACCTAGGAGGAATGATGATGAAATGCTTGAATAATTGATAAAAAAAAAAATGAATTTTAAATTTTTATGTCACCACATATATTTACGAGAAAAGTTAGATTTATGTTTTGTTATAAGTGGATATATATTATACGCTGACAATTTTGACCAAGTAAAACAATGGGGATCAAAAGACGCTCATAAAGTTAGAATATGTCACCTGTGACGTCATGTTGATTATGAATTATCATTAAATTACGTATCCACGTATGCCAAAGCAACCGGAGGAAACGTGCTTTTAATATAAGTTATACAACATCTTATAAATTTAAATTTATATAAAATTAATTATTTATATGTATTAATAATAAAATAATTTCATGTAAAATAAAATTTTAAAAAAATTAATTTACTTGTAATGAACTAAATGATCAAAAAGTATAAAAATAAAAAATTAATTTAATACTTTCTCATTAAAAATGCCTTTCATATTAATGATAAACTAATTAGTAAATAAAAATTAAAAACTAATATTTATATTTTTCTGTCCATTTAAAATTTAGCACCATAATACTATTCAATTTAACTTTTATATAAATAAAAATAAATCACTCATCGTTAGAGTAAACAGTTGTATTTTTTAAAGTATCCATATTCTATAAGTAAGAAAATAAAAAGTAGAAACTATAATAATAATAATAATAATAATAATAGAGCTATCAAAGTAGGTTAATTTGACCCACTCGAATTGGTGAGTTAAATAAATTAACTCGTTTAACCCACCATAAGGTGGTGGGTTAAAAATCTCAATTCACCAACAAGCCGACCTATTTAATCCATTAAAAAATTAAAAAAATAAAAGTAAAATAAAAAATTATAAAAATTCAAATGTGATTTTTTTAAAACACATGTTTTGTTTAATCAATCAATTTCTATATCACTATAAATAAACACAAAAAAAACTAAATAACAAGCAAGTTTTAACAGATTAAAACAAATAAAATAATCTAATAATTTAATAATTCATTAATAATAAGAATATGATTATGAGTAGAATATTCAAATTTAGCAAATTACAAAATAACATAAACAATACAACACATACATTAGGGTTAATTCTTTTAAATAGGAAAGTATAGTAGGTTGGGATATACTGAGTGAGTAAAAAAATTTTTTTTTTAAAAAAGACAACCTATTTAACCTGCGAACTAGCTTGTTTAACTCACGGGTTAAACGAGTCAAGTTGATATAAATATACTAAATGAGTTTTATAAAAAACTCCTCAACCTAACTCATCTCTTAAATAGTTTATACAAACTCGACTCAATAGATCAAATTCGTTTTAACGCCTCTATATAATAACGAGCCTGTAATGTGCAACTTATATTTAAATACTAAAAATTATAATTTTATCATAAACATAAATTCATGATAAATTCATGATGAATTTTAAATTTTTAAAAACTATTATTCAAACCTTTGACATTGGTGTAAAAGGCAAAAAGTATAATAGTTTATGTTGACAAAAAATTACAAAAACACTACACGTGGTGGGATTAATAATTGATGAAAAAGTCACATACACGCGGCCCCGAGCATATCATATAATATCCTACTTTCACCACGGCGTGGTGCTGCGTCTGGAAAACAAGGAAGCACCTCCTCTTTGAAGGGCCCACTCTGACGCTTCCCATGTGATGCCCAATATTTTCAGAAGAAATACTGTTCCTCAAAGTTGCATGTCAGTGTGAAGGGTTCCACTTCCTAACAAACAAATGGGGGCCTATATGTTTTGTTTTAGATTTAGATTTAGCAACAAATGTATAAATATAACCGTTGAAACGGGAAAAAAAACGTATGATTTAATGGTTTAATTAATTTTTAAAATCGTGTGCAGTTAAAATGTTATATTTTAGATTTTTTGTAGTCTTCAAAATTTAATTTAACAATTCACATAAAAGAATTGCGTAATTTAATGGGAGACAATTCTTTCAAGGCACTGTACAGAATTTGGACCTGATTGTTTTTGTCAATGATTTAGACTTTTAGATGGGTTCTTTTTTAAATAATTTTTTATATATTATATTAAGTTGAAAGAATTAAAAGAAAACTACAAAATGTTTAGTGCGAAATTAAATTATATTTATGTTTTAAATGCATTGAATTTTTTTTTTAAATAAGAGACAATTAGGAGTTAGATTCCCTCAAATTTATTTCTTTTAGTTTTTCTTTATTTTAGAGATATATAAATATAGTAAGTAAATTTATCTAAGCGATAAGTTTTACTTAAATATGTAAAACTATTTGAATAATTAGATTTACTTATATTATATCTATATTTTTTAAAAATTATAAAAAAAAATCAGAAGAAGGCAAAATTGATGGAATCCATTTGCAAAAGAAAAGAACGGGTGTGTGAGGAAGTGAAATGACTGCACTTATCTAAAAGATTATAGTGTGTAGAGTGCATTTAGCACTTAACATTTATTTCTCATATGTTTTTATTTAATTATTTTTATCTAAACTTTAAAAGTATATCATTTTAAAAAAAAACATAACTTTCATTTAAATTTTAAGCAGATATATATTTTTTAATAGATATAGAGTTCTTCACAGAATGTTGTATGAATGTAGATTCTTTTCTTCAAAAAAAAAAAAAATGTAAATTTTTATTATAAATATGAATATGAAATATTAAAGATGACAAGAAAAGAATTTGTATTTTCTTTCGTCTCATAAATTTTTATTACGACACTTCAAAATTTACAATCGATATATATATATATATATATAATCAGTTTGGAATGAGAATGTTAATATTGTCCATCATTTGGGGGAGGCGAATAATTAAGTGCGCGGATTAGACTCATATATATTATTTCTTAACAAGAAGACCTAACCAATTGTGTAATGGCATGGGTTATTATTGTAATAATTAATTAATGATAACGTAGTTACTTGGTTAAGAAGGTTGGAACCTTCCAACTTTAACTTATACTGTACATGAAACGCAACCTCCATTTTTTTTTTTATCTTTTATTTTTTGGTCACATTAAAAATCTGAAATATATGTTAATTAAAACAAAGTTCACCCAAGCTTGATATATTGGTTAAGGATTTTTTTTTTTTTAAATTTTGTACTAAGTTGGATTTGAATCTTAAAACTAATCTTAAAGTGATTAAAAATGACAAACTACAAAGGAATCCATATTATAGATCTTTTAATAAATTAATTATTTATATATTAAATTCTCTCCTCTTTTTAAATTTGGTGTTTCAAACATAAATATTTTTAATTGAATCTCTAAAAAAATTATTTTTCAAATTTAGTTTTGCAAAAATAAAATCTCGAGTCTTTTGTTTCTGCAAAACCATGATTCCACATATATACAGAACTTGTCCATATATTATTAATCCCAAAATGATTTTATTTTTGAATCACCCATTAATATTCTTTTAGGAAGTCTTTTGTGGGAAAAGAAAAAACATTCGGATGATAAAATTAATATGCTTTATTATTGGAGAACTAAATTAATAATAAAATAACTAAATTAATAAGTTTTATGAGTAAAATTTAAATTAGGAAAAAATTTCAAGGACTAAAAAATTAAGAGGAAACTATACAAACATTTTTTAGTTGACGAAATTACAAAAATTTTCTCACTAATGCATAATATACCCTTTAGTTCAAATTTAAATTCTTTTGACTGAAATACACTTACGGAAAAATGTAACAGGATATTATAGTTTTAAAAAATTTATATGTAATTTATTTTATATTTGTGTTTAATTTTATAATTATATTATAACATTTATAGTTATTGTAAATAATTATTTTATTTTTAAATTAAATTATATATTATTATTAATAAACTAAATACATGTCATGTTTTGATTTAAAAATAACGTAACGAAAACGTAAAAAATTACATATAAATCTAATCATTATATTTATATATGATACTTTAGTTAAAAAAATTAAAATTAAATTTAAAAAGTGACATAATATTTTGTTTTAAAAAAATTTTATGTATATTTTGAAAATAAATAAATGATTTACATAATTTTAATGAAATTTAAGAGAGATCAGATAATTCATTTAATAATTAATTAACTCTAAATATTTGGTTGTACGGACACCATGGAAATAATTTCTTTATTTGATGCAGTTAATTAATTAATTAATTGGAAAGCAACATGGAATCACATTTTTGGCATTTCTTTTTTTGTGAGTGGTGTATAGCAGTGGGCCGCCGTTGAATGCGATGCGAGCTTTCTTTATTCTTCACCGTCTATCCTTTCGGCTCCCTCAAGAGATGCGGCTCTGGACCTCTGGTGCACACAATTATTTGTGGTTACCTATTTATATTCTCTCAATTTTTTTTTATAAATATTTCAAATTAAAAATTAACAATATTTTATACATAAATTTTACTCAAATTTCATTGAGGTTATTTTACATAGGAATTAGTTTAATTAAAATTTTAAATCTTTAAAAGAAATCTATATTCTTTAGGGCTAATAATATTAATAATAAAATTTCATTAAACTTTAGGGTTACTTTCTAGGCAATTTTTTGTGAAGATATCCATTAAAAATAAGGTTTTGCTAATTAGTGCTCTAATTGATTAAGAAGTATTTATTGCATCGATTAACAGTATTAATTAATTTTTTTTATTTTTGTTTATTATTGCATCCAATTGATAGTTTTTTAATTTCATTTATATGACAACATTACACTTTAGTTTTTTCCAAGAAGCATAATTAATCTTTTTTATTTTTAAAAGTTTATGATAAATATCTAATAAATTTTTATATCTTCATATATCTAAGTAATATCTTTGTATTACTCTTACTATCTCATAGAATTTCATTTAAAAAGATTAGTTTTAAAATGCAAAATATTTTTTAAAACAAAAATTAAAAAATTATTATAGATTGATAATAAATTCTTAAAAATAAAATAAAAATTGATTATGCTTATTAAAAAAGATGAAAGAAAATGTTGTCATAAAAACAAAACTAACAAAATTATTAATTGGATGCAATGAAAAGAAGTTAAAAATAATAATAAATTATTGTTGTTAGTGACTATGATAAATACTCCTTAACTAATGTTTGATAACAAAACCTTTAAAACTATAACCATTGAATTTTTTAACTAAATTGTGTAGTACTAAAATATTTTACAAGTTTTGTTTACGTTTGAAAATATAAAAATAATGCACTTAAAATGTTGTCTAGAAAACATCGCTGTTGATAGTGGTATTATGTATTAAGAGAATCTCATAATTTATTTAATAATTAATAACAATATTTATATTTATATTAAACTATTGTATCTGTTTCCTTTCATTGTCATCTAGTTAACTAATAACATATAATTTGAGGTTCATGGTCCCTGGGACCAGTACTCTCTAAGGCCACATGCTCACAAGCATTCAAAAGATTAGAATATGAAGCAAACCTTGGGATATAATATGTGGAATATTCCACCAGCCCCTATAATTTTGGCTTATTTTTTCCTATTCTAATAACTTACACTAACTTCTTCATTAATTACACATTATATATCTTTAGACAGTTCATTCAATTTTATTTTCATTTAAAATATTGTAAAAATTAATGAAATTAAATATTTACGTATAATATGTTCCTTGTAAATATAAACTTGCCTAGGTGGCATTTTACTATATTAGGAATAAAATATTCATTTTGTGTTTAAAAATAAATTTATTAAAATAAATAAATTAAAAATTCTAAAGTGTATTAATTATTAAGAGAGGTAAATTATATATTTAAAAGAATAAGAATAAATGTAATTTACTTTTTTCTAAAATAGAAAAAGAGAAACATGATCATCTCCTATAATGAATAAGATCGGGTAAAAGGAAAAAAAATCTACGAAAGTCACTTAAATAAGCATCACATATTTATCAAGAGAATATGATTCAGACAAAAGTAATTATTAATTAATCAATTGATTGATTTTCCAATTAGCAAAAGAGGACTCGGAAGAATCCGGGAAAGGATTTACCAGCTTCCTAACTCAAACCAGGCCGATCTGACCTGACGGAAGCCATGAGCCACGGGTTTCCTTACATCCAATACTATTGTGCCACGTACACATGGTTTCAATTCCCGAATTGCGTCCAGGTTCAATGAACCTCAAAGGCCGCCTTGTCATGCTCACCCTTTTTATAGAGGGACGAACAAATCTTTTCTCACAACACGGAGGCCAAGAATTACCGTTTCGTTTCTTAGCTTTAGAATCAACAATGGCGCTCGCTCTTACTTCTCCTTCTTCAACAGCGATATCTAATTCAAGTTATTCACGATTGGGTTCTTCCTCTGAACCTAAAGGTAATAAACCCCCTTTTTTAAAACGCAGAAAAATTTCGGAATTAACTGCATGTTAAGATGCGAGTTTTAAGGGATTAGGTGCGTAATATTGGGGTTTAATGTGTGAATTTCCATTTTCAGCTCCGCAAATCGGCTCTTTTCGGATTTTCGATAGACCTCATGTTTCATCTGGGGCTGCTGTGAATTTGTCTCAAAGACGGAGCCTGGTGAAACCCGTACACGCCGTACCTCAACGGAAGGATTCTTTCGTCCCTCTCGCAGCAACGGTCGTTGCTCCTGGTATGTGTTTGGCGTTATAAATTTATTCTTTTAATGTTCAAGGAGATTTTTTTATGTTACTGGCAGTAATTCTTTGTATCCCCGTAACTTGAACCAATTTGAATGTGTTGATGATTTTCTGCGGGTAATTTGCAGAGGTTGATGCGAAAGAAGAGGTAGATTTTGCGCAATTAGCTATAGACCTTGAAAATGCCTCTCCTCTTGAAATAATGGATAAAGCCCTCGAACAATTTGGCAACGAAATAGCTATTGCTTTCAGGTGCCTATTCTAATCTATTCAATTATGAGTTTTATAGAAATTGAATGATTAGTTGTTACATAATGCTGTACTTTATTGGAACTGCGAAATATGGAATGTGTCATTTTGTGATCCGCCCTGAGCACGTCAATTCCTTTTGAATGTTACCATTCTACGTCAGTTTTTTCGATAGTTCAAATTCAAACGTGCTACCGTGGTAAAATAGCCTTGTTCATAAAAAATCTTTATTGCTGCTTTCTCTTCTAATTTCTATTAGATGACATATGACTTGGACAAGGATAAGACATCAATTCGCTACTTTTCTTGGTGAACGAGTTGGCTCCTTTAAATGCTATAGTTTCATCTTGTAACTCAAGATCCGCTTGCTGGCTTCTGTTTCGAAACTAATATGCTAATTGTATTTTAATGGTTACTGATTGGACCACAGTAGATGCTCGCAGATCAAATAATTCTAGAACTTTTGAATCTGTCATTTAGATTGTAATGATTAGCTTTGCATTTGCAGTGGCGCTGAAGACGTTGCTTTGATTGAGTATGCACATTTGACGGGCCGACCCTTCAGAGTGTTCAGTCTGGATACTGGGAGACTGAACCCAGAAACTTACAGGCTTTTCGATGCAGTTGAGAAGCGTTATGGAATTCACATTGAGTACATGTTCCCTGATGCCGTTGAGGTTCAGGCATTAGTAAGGAGTAAGGGACTCTTCTCATTCTATGAGGATGGGCACCAAGAATGCTGCCGAGTGAGGAAGGTGAGACCCTTGAGGAGGGCACTCAAGGGCCTCAGGGCATGGATCACTGGGCAAAGGAAAGATCAATCTCCTGGAACCAGGTCTGAGATCCCTGTTGTTCAAGTTGATCCAGTTTTTGAAGGACTGGATGGTGGACTTGGTAGCCTGGTTAAGTGGAATCCGGTGGCTAACGTGAAAGGTCATGACATATGGAACTTCCTTAGGACCATGAATGTGCCTGTTAATGCATTGCATTCACAAGGATACGTTTCAATTGGTTGTGAGCCATGCACGAGGCCAGTTTTACCTGGACAACATGAAAGGGAGGGCAGGTGGTGGTGGGAAGATGCCAAAGCCAAGGAGTGTGGTCTCCACAAAGGAAATATCAAACAGGACAACAGTGCCCAGGTTAATGGGAATGGAAATGGCGCCGCCCATGCAAATGGCACTGCCACAGTTGCTGATATTTTTAACTCGCAGAGCGTGGTCAGCTTGAGCAGGCCTGGAATTGAGAATCTGGTGAAATTGGAGAACAGAAAAGAGCCATGGCTTGTTGTGCTTTATGCACCGTGGTGCCCCTTCTGTCAGGTAAACAATGTCCTCAAAGCGTGGCATTCTATTGAAACCTGTCTTACACTGATTGATTTCTTTAATGAAATTTCATTTTCTAATGATAAGTTTATTCCTAATTTCAACAGGCTATGGAGGAATCGTACGTTGATTTGGCAGACAAGTTGGAAGGGTCAGGGATAAAGGTTGGAAAGTTCAGAGCAGACGGAGAGCACAAGGAATTTGCAAAGCATGAACTGCAGCTAGGAAGCTTCCCCACTATATTGTTCTTCCCAAAGCACTCTTCTCGGCCAATAAAATTCCCTTCTGAAAACAGAGATGTTGATTCATTGATGGCATTCGTGAATGCCCTTCGATGATATAGGTGGCCAAGGTTCCACCGTACAGCATTCGCAGTCATTCACTCAAGAGATTTTGTAAGGCAAGTTTTGACCGAGTTCAGCACGAGAAGATCATGAGCTATTTAATGTGGCATCTATCCATGTATATTTTTAGATTGTCTTTCTCAAAGTTTTGATTGTAGCAGTAGGGAGGAGTCCATTTCCTGCTTTCTAGATAAATGGTGTATGTTTATACCGCCTTGTTGTATCCCAATATCAAGTTGTGGAATTAAGCTGGCCTGTCACATTGATGTAAAAGGTGATTTCTGCTACTGCCCTCCTTTTATACTGCCAAAATTCAGAAACTTGCTCGACGTGAACATTACAAATAAATGCACTATTGATTACAATACTTTGTTCATATCTTACTGTTAATTAGCATTGTTAAACGCATCCCAATCTTCGTATTTCTCAGCATACATTGACGTCTTAGCAATGAAAAACATTTACTGTCTCATTTTTGTAGAATTATCTTAATCCCATTTGCGTAAAGCATATAATTCTCGTATATCATTCTGGTCAATTAATCTCAAACAATTCTAATATTGTTTAACTAAAACTTACGTATAAGTATACTACTATTTCGAACTTCGAATTTTGCTCTTTATTGTATTATGATATCATTACATTATATCCTAAACCTAGTACAATATCTTGGTTCAGAGATGTCGGAATCCTGTTTCTTTTTGGTTCTCTCCTAGTTCCTAGTTATTTTCCTCATTCAGAGTGAAAGCACCTTGGATTTCAAGACTACCCAAAATAACAATAAAACACAGCAGAACGTTAAATGGCTATAAAAAAAAACAAAAAAAACCTTTATTGGAGCTGAAGGCAACTTCAAAATCATTCATTAATCATTGCATGCCTCGTCCGATACATAATGCTCGAATATAAAGTAGACCGATGAACAAAACGACACAAAAGGATAATAGAAAGGATAACAAACTACAACGGCTATCGTGACGCGTAGCTAGAGCCAGCTCTTCAAATTGATTCTGTTAAACCACATAATGCTGCCACCATTCGGATCATTTCTTGCTCCGCTCCTTTCCTCCTCCTTTTGGGCTACTGCGTTGTTTTGGATTGGACCTCGAGCTAACATAGCTCTCCCTTGGGAGATTAACCTTGTTCTCAAGGTGAAAGTCAGGGTATAGCTGTTGTATTGTCAGGGCATCTTCCTATGTGGCTTCTTCAGGATTTTGGTGAACCCATTGTAGTAACTCTTGTTGTCGTCCCCGCTCATGTCCTGCATCAGGTAGCTCTCGAACTGCCAGGGTCTTGAGGAGCACCAGATCCTCCTTCTGTGCTGGTTGATTAACTTCCACTAGTATTGGGCCTCGATACTCCTTCAGGAGTGAAACGTGAAATACATCGTGTATTTTTGCTTGGGCTAGCAATTGGAGCGCATTAGCCACTTCTCCTATCCTGTTAATTATTTGGAAAGGCCCGCAATATTTTTTTGCGAGTTTAAAATTGGAGCGAGTGGCATTGCTGTTTGTAGTGATGCAGCTTAATCTACACCCATTGGCCCTCATTAAATTGCTTCTCTTGTCTGCCTTTGTCAGCTTGCTTTTTCATCCTTTGTTGGGCCCTGGCTAGTTGTAGTCGTAATTTTGAAATTAATTACTGTCTATCATGCAGCATCATATCCACAGTGTCTGTTGTAGCTGTTCCACGAATGTATTATGGAATAATGGGCGGAGAATGGCCAAAGACAGCTTCATAAGGGGTGATTCCTGTAGCAGAATGAAAACCAGTATTGTAGGACAACTCTGCCCAAGGCAAATACCATGGCCACTTCTTTGGAGCTGTGTGTACAAAGCACCTTAAATACTGCCATTAACACTTGTCCGCCACCTCCAATTGCCCGTCACTTTAGGGGTGATATGTAGATGAATAGTTGAGCAGAGTCCCACTATATTTCAATAGTTGTTTCCAAAAAGTGCTCATGAATGTCAAATCTCGATTAGAGACAATAGCTGATGGGAACCTGTGCAATTTAATCACCATATCAAGGAAGAATTGGGCCATATGCATAGCTGTATAACCTGGTCGTAAAGTTCCAAAATGGGCCATTTTTTGACAGGCGATCCACTGTAACTAAGATGGTAGTGAATCCATTCGAATTTGGTGATTCAGTAAATCCATATTGATTTGTTCCAATGGGCCGTTTGGAATGGCAAGTGACTGTAGGAGTTCGCTAAGTCGAGCTATGGGAATCTTAATCTGCCGACAAATTAAGCATTCTTCAACGTAACATTTGATACGTTGCTACATATCGGGCTAATAAAATGACTATGAGAAACGTTGCAGAGTTTTTGGAAATCCGGCATGTCCTTCTAAGCTCGAGCAGTGTCCTTCATCAAGTAATGATTCTATCAATGGTGAATCCCCTGGCAGATAACACTTGTCTTTGTAAATAAGGACTCCATTCTTGATAGCAAATCCCTTGGCAGCTGTACCATATTTTACTGCTTGCTGTAGTGTGGGTAGTTGTGGATTAATTTGGTTTTCTTTCAGCAAATCATCTCAGAAATTGAATTGAATCGAAAAAATTGCACCAAGCAGGGTTGTGTTTCATCGTCACCTTCCTGTTGTCTTGAAAGAGAATTGACCACCTGATTTAACTTCCCAAGTCTGTATATTATAGTGTAGTTGTAACCCATTAATTTGCTAAGATAGTGATGCTGCTCAGGGATTTGTAAGACTTGATTCATGAGTTCCTTCAGGCTCCTATGGCCTGTTACAATCACAAATTAGCATCCCAAGAGATAATATCGCCCTTTTTTTAACAGCCTGTGTAATGGCATAGAGTTCTTTGACGTATGCAGAGGCTTGTTGCAACCTTCGAGACAATTTCTTGCTGAAGAAAGCTAATGGGTGCTTGTTTTGCACTACGACTGCCGCTAACCCTTAGTTAGATGCATCTGTTTCTACTGTAAATGTATCGTTGAAATTTGGTAATGAAAAAAATGGGTGCCTTTGTCATCTTTTGCTTAAGAGAATTAAATGCCTCAATAGCTTTTGAACTCCAATGAAAATTATTTTGCTTATTAGGATTTGTAGAAACCCCTTTAGCTAATATTGTATGACCTAGGTACTCAATAGTGGGTTGATAGAACCGGCATTTGGATGTTTTTAAGAGCAAATTAGTAGCCAATCATTCAATGACCAACTTTAGGTGGGTATAATGCTCAGAAACATAGTGGTTATAGATAAGTATGTCATAAAAATAAAAAAGCAACGAATCTTCGAACGAATGGCAGCAATAATTCAGTCCATAAGGCATTACCAAGAACTCAAAGTGTCCTTGGTGTGTGCGAAACACGGTTTTCAGTATATCCTTATCCTCCATTCTAATTTGATGATTTCCTACCCACAAATCCAGTTTAAAGAATACGGTTGCACCATGGAGTTTGTCTAGTAGCTCTTCGATTGTAGGGATAAGGAATTTGTCTTTAATCATGATATTGTTAAGCGCCTGGTAATCCACGCAGAAACACCATGTTCCATTCTTCTTCTTCACTAATAGCACTGGAGAGGAGAATAAATTGTAACTCAGGCGAATGATGTAAGCTTTTAAAATTTTTGTAATCAGGTTTTCAATCTCATTCTTTGATAATGAAGGTATTTATATGGGCATACATATATTAGTTGGGCTCCATCCTGCATATAAATTTAGTGGTCTTGTGATCTGCGAGGTGGCAACGAATATGGTTCCTGAAAAATGGCAGTGAACAACCAACTATTGAATTTCTATTGGAATTGATTTATCTTCAACCTGTGAAGAGTCCTTGAGCTGAAGTTGAAATAAATAGTTAATATGACGAGACATCTTCTTTAATTACTTGGGTGACAAGGGTCGTAAATTAATGGGTGATTCACCTTGTAGATGAATATACTTCCCTGCTAGTTGGAAGTCCATCGTTAATGTCCAGTAGTTCATAATTATGTGACCTAACGTCTTAAGCCATTCACCTATCAAAACAATGTCAACTCCTTTTAAGTCTAAAACATAAAGGTAAATGCATAATTTGTACCTTTGAATATGCAAAATCACATTTAAACACTATGATTTGTAATGTAAGTAATCCTTATTTCCTACCTTCACCTTGAATAGGGTGACCTCCACTGGTGTCAAATGTAGTTTTTGCAACATTAAGGCCTTAACAAAATTTTGAGTGCTACCCCTGTCAACTAACACTGAGATTGAAACTACATTACAATAACTAAGCAACTTGATAGTATTAGTATGGTAATGCCTTGCGAGTGCATATAAAGAAATAGCAGAGTCATTTATGGTAGGATCACATGATAATTCTTGTTTTCTATACTTGTAATATCCATACTCAGTAATAGCTTAAACTCCTTCTGTTCAAGCAACAAATAAGAGTGAGACTTGTATTCGTGACCATGTGAGTACTTTTGGTTGCAGTAATAACACAATCCTTTTTTATGTTTGAGTTTGATTTCAACAGGTGAAAGAGCGAAAGGTGTTGGTGTTTTGTGATGGAGGTGCAAGAAGAACCTTGGGTGGTGAAATTGGAGGCAATGATTGTAGGGGACGTGGTTATAATACATAAAGAGGGTTGGAGGGTCTCATGGCAATATATTTGGGCTAAAAGGTGGTATGGGTTAGATGAATGTATTTTTGTTCAACCAATTTTGCTAATGATAAGGCATGGAAATAAGTTGTCGGTTGTGCTACCAGCAGTTCAATGTGAATATGGTATTTTAACCCCCCAATAAACAAACTTTAAAGCCAGAAAGACTTGTGATTCTCAAAGAGGGTTCTTCGAAATAAGTTTGGTAGTCATCAGCAATGGTTGTTTATTTGAGCTTTTTAATTATAGCTTTAGGGTCTTCATATAACTATCGGCTGAATTATAAGATAAGAGCATCTAAGAATCCTTACCATAAGTGAATGAAGCCATTTTTGCTCATCCATGTGTACTAGCTTAGGCAAGTCTAAACATATGTAATAAGAGAAAGCAACATAATGTTTGATCGGTGTATTATACATTGTGAAAAATTCCTGTATTTTAAAGATCCAATTTTGGTGTTAGTACCATCAAAGAATCTCTATCTTCATACCTATCAACAGAGACTTTTTCATATTGTAATATAACCTGAAATCTTGGAGGATTCGAAGTTGGAGAAGTAGAAGTCGATGCTGTTAGAAATAAACTTGATTTTGGCCTAAATGTATTGTATGTCCAATCTATGTTAGGCCCAGTAGTTTAAGCCTATTATCTAGAATTATCTTATTTAATGAAGTAGGTATTGGTTGGAAGAAGTAGTGAATAAATGTAGAAGTAGGTGGTAGTTAGGAGTACAATAAATGAATGTTGGTTGTAACATTCCCTTGAGTCTTTTAAATAGAGGATGCTTTTTTTATTGTTATATCAAGCCTAAAAGGTAAATCTAATAAAAAATTTCCTTTCTCTCCATTGCTTTTCTCCTTTCCACTCTTAGAATTTCCTCTTCCAATATTCTAAACCTAAATAGCCTTACATTTTCTCCAACAAAGTGGTATCAAAGCCCAACCATCTTAGAAAAAGATAACAAATAATATATTTTTCTTCCAATTCCCTCGTTTGACCAAAGACAACTATAGAAGTTGGAGTATTCATGTGAAAGATCTACTAGGCTTTCATGACGTATGGGAGATGGTAGAGAAATGTTATGAGGTACCTTAAAATAAGGGTTCCTTAATTCCTACCCAAAGGGAGACTTTACATAAAGCAAGAAAGAAGGATTAACAAGTGCTTACTTTTCTTTATTAATGCTTAGACGATGTCATGTTCGAGAAAGTTGCTAATGTATCCACTTCCAAAGAGGCTTGAGAGATTCTTCAAAATGCATACTAGAGCATAGATAAAGTAAAGAAGAAATGGAAAAAGCCTTAGACAATACCCGAGTGATAGAGAAAATTCTTCAATTTTTAACTTATAATTTTGAACATATCATTGTTGCAATCGAAGAATAAAAAAATATAGACACCATGACTATTGATCAACTCATGGGGTTATTACAAGCTCATGAAGAAAGGATGAAGAAGAAGAAGAAGATGATTGAGTCGTTAGAACAAGCTCTTTACTTGAAGGTCACTCTCAAATAGAGCAAAGACCATGATAAAAATGCAAATGGCAAGGACATGGTCGTGGTCATGGTTATGCACGTGGTTGAGGTCGAGGAAGGGAAGGTAGAGGCAACTATAATAATTATAAAGAAAGCAGTCATGGTTTTCAAAGGAGACGCGGGAAAGGAAACAAAAGTCAAATGTATGAAAAATCTCAAATCAAATGCTTTACCTGTTATAAATTTTTCCATTATTCTTCCAAGTGCAGAAACACTAATCGTGTGGAAGAGAAAGCTAATCTTGTAGAAGTGAAGGAAGATGTTGAGCTCACTTTGTTTATGACTAAAGAGAATAGTGAATCAAAGAAGAGCATATGGTATCTTGATACTGAGGTATATAACCATATGACTAGTGATAAAAGTCTATTCATGAACCAAGAGCAAATTAATGGATATGTCACCTTTGGCAATGAGTCCGATATATTTGTTCAAGGAAAAGGTAAAATCCTAGTTCTTCTTAAAGATTGAAGCCACTAATTCATTTATGATGTTTATTATGTGCTAAGTTTGAAGAACAATATATTAAGCTTAAGGCAATTACTTGAAAAAAACTTTGATATACACATGAAAATCATTATTTTTATTTAAGATATGAAGAAGGAACTCTAATAGCTAAAGTGCCAATAGCAAGAAATAGACTGTTCCTAATTGAAATTCAAAATGATGATGCCAAATGCTTGAAGGCGTGTTTGAAAAATAACTCTTGGCTTTGGTACTTAAGACATGTTCATCAAAATTTTGACAGTTTGAAATTAATGTCAACTAAGAGCATGGTCAAAGGATTGCTTCTAATAGATCATCCTAATCAATTGTGCGAAGGATGTTTTCTTAGAAAGTATTCTAGAAAATCTTTTCCAAAATAGGCGATATCAAAAGCTAATGAGCCTTTACAACTCATACATGATGATTTGCGTGACCCTATAACTCCAAGCACATATGGTAAGAATAATTACTTATTACTCTTTACTAATGATTTTTCAAGAAAGACGTGGATATAGTTTCTAAAAGAAAAATCAGAAGCATTTGAAGTGTTCCAAAGGTTCAAGGTTTTTGTTGAAAAAGAAAGTGCCTATAAAATTAAGGCCATGAAGATTGATAGAAGAGGTGAATTTACATCAAAAGAATTCAATGAATTTTGAAAAATAAATAGGATTCGCCACCTTTTAATAGTGTCTCGATCACCACAACAAAATTGTATAGTTGAAAGGAAAAATAGGATTATACTTGAAATGGTTCGAGACATGCTAAAATGCAAGAATATGCCTAAAGAATTTTGGGCTAAAGCAGTTGATTATGCTGTTTATATTTCCAATCAATGCTTAACTAAAAACCTTAATAGCAAAACTCCACAAGAAGCATGGAGTAGGAGAATGCCAAATATCTCACATCTACAAGTTTATGAAAGCATTGCTTATGTTCATGTACTTGATCAAAGACGTTCTAAGCTCGATGAAAAAAAGCAATAAGTACATATTCATTAGGTATGAAAAGAAATCTAAAAGCTACAACCTTTACAATTCTATCATAAAGAAAACTGTCATAAGTAGAGATGTTAAGTTCGATGAAGAAGATATGTGGAGTTAGAATGAAAGGGAGAGAGAAGATTATAATTCCATTCATTCTTTTGAAGTTAATGAAAGGCAATCAAGTGAAGAACCTCTAGAGCCTACCAGTCCACCTTTGTCGTCATCTCCATGTCTAACTAGTCAAGACTTGTCAGCAAGTTCAAGTGAACCCTACATATGAGAAGTCTCCAAGAAATTTATAAAGTAACTGAAAATTTAAATGAACTCACTTTCTTTTGTCTATTTACTAAATGTGAACCTATAGGGAATGAAGAAATCAAAGCCATTATGAAGAGCAATACTTGGGAGCTAGCCTTACTTCTACAAGGACAAAAGTCAATTGGAGTTAAATGGGTTTACAAAGAGAAAATGAATGCTAAAGGAAAAGTGGAGGGATATAAAGGAAGACTGATGGCAAAGGGTTACAACCAAAGGTATGAAATAAATTATGATGAAGTGTTTGCTCCAGTGGCTCAATTAGAGACAATAAGATTAATAATTTCTTTGGTTACATAATAAAAATGGAAAATTTATCATATGGATGTAAAATCAGCCTTTTTGAATAGACTATTAGAAGAAGAAGTTTATATTGAACAACTAGTAGGCTATGTTGCAAAAGTCAAGAAGATAAAGTTTTGAGGTCAAAAAAAGCCTTATATGGCTTGAAGCAAGCACCATGAGCATAGAATAGTAGAATTGATGAATATTTTCAAGAAAATGACTTTCTCAAATACCTATATGAATATGTTCATATGTAAAGGTGAATGAAAATAAAATATGTTGTTCGTCTACTTCTATATGGATGATCTCATTTTTATAGGAAATAATATGAAAATGTTTGAAGGTTATACTCGATATGTCCTGAAGAAGTTTGGAATAAAGAATTGCAATGTGATCAATACTCTAATAGAACGCGGATTAAAATTATCAAAGTTTAAAGATGGAGAACAAGTGGATGCCACTCAATTCAAGAGCTTGGTTGGAAGTTTAAGGTACTTAACATGTAGGAGGCCTGACATTATTTTTGGTGTTGGTCTTATAAGTCACTATATGGAAGAATCGAAGATGACTCACTTAAAGGCAGTAAAGAGAATTCTATGATAGATAAAGGGAATCATTGACTTTGGTCACTTTATTCATCTTCAAATAACTTCAAACTTGTTAGCTACAGTGATAGTGCTTAGGTTGGTGACTTGGATTATCGCAAAAGCACAATAAGATTCTTATTCTTCATGGGAGGGACAACATTCACCTGGAATTCTAAAAAACAATCTATTGTCACTCTTTCTACATGTGAAGCTGAATATGTTATTGTAAATTCATGTATTTATCATGTCATTTGGCTTCAAAATTCATTGAAGGAGTTACATATGTTTCAAGAAGAAGCAATAGAGATCTATGTCGATAGCAAGTCCGCTCTTGCACTTGCACAGAATTTGGTATTTTATGATCGAAGTAAGCATATTAATACACGATACCACTATATCAGAGAATGCATTACGTGAAAAGAGATTCAAGTAAATTATGTAAAGTCATAAGAACAAGTTGCTAACATTTTTTCCAAGCCACTCAAGCAAAGAGATTTTAGCAGATTAAGGAGCATGCTTAGAATCACAAAAATCAAGTTTAAGGGGATGTTAGAAATAAATTTGATTTTGGCCCAAATGTATTGTATGTCCAATCCATGTTAGCCCATTAGTTTAAGCCTATTATCTAGAATTATTTTAATTAGTGAAATAGGTGTGGGTTAGAAGATGTAGTAAATAAATGTAGAAGTAGGTGATAGTTAGGAATTACATTAAATGAATGTTAGTTGTAACCTTCCCTTGAGTCCTATAAATAGGAAATGATCCTCCCATTGTTGTATCAACCTTAGAAGACAAATATAATAAAAGTTTTCCTTTCTCTCCATAGCCTTTTTCCTTTCCACTCTTAGAATTTCTTTTTCCAATATTTTAACCCAAATAGCCCTACCTTTTCTCCAATAGATGCTACAATAGAGGTCATCAGTTTCTGTAACATAGCCTCTATATTAGTCATGGTAGCCTCCATTTATGTCAACCTCATATCTATAGCCTTTTGAAACTTTGACATTTTCTTTTTGTTGTTTCATAAGGATTCTTCTAGTTGAGTAAATTGTGTTCCATCTGCCATGGAAGACTTAATGGAAGCACCGATTGATAGCACCTCGGACCTCAAGATTACCTAGAATATCAATAAAACAAAGTAGAACATTAAATAGCTATAAAAACAATTTTATTCAAGCTAAAGGCGCCTCTAAAATCATTCATTAATCATTGCATGCCCCGTTTGATACATAATGCTCAAATATAAAGCAGACTTATGCATAAAATGACCAAAAAGGATAAAAGAAAGGATAACAAACTACAATGACTACCGTGACATGTAGCTAGGGTCAACTCTTCAAATTGCTTTTGTTAAACAATATAATGTTGCCACCATCCAAGTCATTTCTTACTTTGCTCTTCCTTCTTTTGGGCTATTGGGTTGTTTTGGATTAGGCCTTGAGCTATCACAAAGCATCAAAAGGCCATTATTATTGGTTCTATAGTTGTTGCGTAACAGGTCATTTTAGCCATTTTAATTGGGAAATTAGGTAGAGGGAAAGTGACAGGCAAATCTTAATTGTCCCTAAGCACAATTGTCTAATTTAGGAGATCCCTACAGATGTAGAAATTGTGTCCAAAGGGCCAAAGAACTATAGACACAAATAGGAATAACTTGGTACTTCTTAACATTATACTAATAAAAATTTATATTTGATAAATTATTAAAGCTTTACAAAAAGATGTAGAAAATGAAAGAAAATTAAACTATTATTTTATTTTCCTAAGTCAAGCATTTTAAATTGTACACTACATTTTTTCAACAGATCAAAGTAATCAATAAGTTTATCTATTGAAAATTCTTAAGTTATGTCTTTCTCAATATAAGTTACCAAACAAATCAAAGAAAATCGTCTTCTATCTAGTTTCAAAGTCTTGTCTTCACAATTTTCATAGCTAACCGAAATCCCTTAACCGTAAAAGTATTTCCATAACAACCTATTGGCTTACTAAAATTAAAAAAAAAAAAAAGAAGACAAAAAGTGGCCTTCTTGCTTAATGAAAACTCAAGCCAATTTAGGAATAACTTGTACCAACTTGGGAGAAATTGACGCCCATTCTCATCAACATACTTAGGAGATCTTGGGGGGAATGGATTGATATGGCCCAAACATAATGTAAGCTAGACAAACTTCATCTTGTTGATAAGGGGATACTCCCAAATTGATTTTCGAAGCCTTAAGCATTAAATTCCTTTATTTCCACTCTAAGAGTTTTAGAAGGACGTTCACAAGCTTGTAAATTTTCACCTATTTTAGCAAAAATATAAAGTTATGAAAGCAGTAGGTTTCATATGTTCTAACATTATGTTCTAACCCTCTTTTCTTGAAAAAAAAATTTGATATTTTTGTTGATCATAATTTAATAATCTAAAATAAAAGATTAAGTAACATATATTTTACTGATTTGAGCCTTAGCTCTTTTCAGTTCGACAGAATAACCCGAAAAAACAAATTTTATTTTCTTCAATTCCCTTGCAAAAAAATAAAATTGCATTTCAATAACCTATAAAATTGCAATTAAATGATGATCATAAAATTAACAAAATAGTTGATGAAGAAATTTGATTTTTGAAGAGAGAGACTGCACCACATGAATAAATTTGGTTTGAGATCCTATGTTGCAAATTGGAGTACCACTATATGAATGATGGATTTCAATATTATATTGGTAGCACCACTCTTTTAAGAATGATGCAGACTAGGAAAACTATGTTTTTTTTTTTATTATATTGGCTATTAAATTAAGAAATCAGATTTTTTTTGTTTTGGCTATTAAATTAGAAAACTTGATTTTTTTTTTTCCTACTAGATTAGAAAACTAGGTTTCGTTTATTTTGGCTATTAAATTAGTAAACTATGTATTTTTTTTTTTTGGTTTTGGCTACTAAATTAGGAAAAAAAAATATTATTCAAGGATAAAAATTATTAAAAAATCATAAAAATTTTTGTTGAGTTACATAGCTTTGGTTTCATTCCTTTTTGTAAGGGGATGAAATCATATTAATTAATGAATCAAATAGAAAAATATGAAGTAAAATTACATATAATTTTTAAAATTCCAAGGGCCACGCCCTCTTGAATTTATCCTTGCCTATTAGGGACAATCTCAATGATCCTAACCTAGTTAGTACCATAAAAGGCCTAGTTGAATTCTGCGCCTTCTAATTCTTGGCTGCAAAGTCATCCCCAAAAGCGAAAATGGTGGTATAACAGCTTTCTTGATGGATCAAAACATAGAATATTCAGTTTGTGTAAACTTGCACCCATTATGGAAATTATGAATGAAGATGATGCTTGCTTACTTGCTGGAAGTTATCGGTAACCTTTTTCTGAAAAAACTTCTCTTGCTGCTATTATTATTTTAAGTTGAAACTTCATGGTCATGAAAAGACCATGACAGTTTAATTAACACTTGCTTGGTCCAACCTAGTTACATTCTTTTTTCAGTAATTCCAAGTTATAATTTATAATCATGGAGGTCCATTGTCTATACATTTCAGTTGCTCTTTGTTTCTGTTACTACATCATAACTTGTGGTAATATAATTTATAAGACCTTCTGTTGTTTACCATTACGAGCTATATTATTAGATAGTTCTTAATAAAAACAATATCTTAAGCTGAAACAAAGTTAAGGGACATATTGATGTAGATATATGTTAGTCTAATAAAGTATTAATTTGTTTGATAAATAAGTGAAATATAATTATGAAATGTTGTTATTAAAATTGGGAAAAAAAAGAAGCAAGACCTAGTATGGCTCAATAATACCCAAATCAACAAGTCATAAATTAGATCGTATCAAGTTGACTTATTTTATTGATTTGGTTTGGCTCTTCACATCTTTGTATTATGGTTGACATGCTATTAGACCCCAAACTCAACTAGACTTTGAGATGGGCATAGTTTAAAGAAAGTGACACAAAAAGAATACAAATGCTCAATCGACCACACTTTCTATAATTGATAAAATTATAATTTATGTATCAAAGGGTTTCCTTACTGGATACCAGATGCAGATTATTGAAATATCCATGAATATTTTAGGAGTACAATAATATTATAAAATTGACCTAACAAAGTGCTACTTACACTAGCACAAGCACGAAGTAGGAAAGGCAGGTTCTTGCATCCACCATCAACGCAGGTGCTGCTCCATGTTGTATGTATTCATGGTTTTATTATATAATGCAGAAGGAATCAACTTTTCCTAGGATTCTTTTTCTTTTTTCTTTTTTATACTACGATCATGAATAAATATTATTTTGTTGTTTTTTTTTTCAATTTTAAGGGTGAACAGTGCATAATCAATTATTCAAGACATTACATTATTCTCTGAATGCTCCCTAAAAAAATTCAATCTGAATTAATGAAGAGAGATAATGTACTCTTTTACCAATTAAATTAGCTTTTGTTTCTCATCACCAAAAAGTTTCAACCTTTTAACCAGAAAAGGCAGATTCTCCATCCCTTCATTGGCTAAGAATAGTCTTGATTGTCGTTTCAACACAAATACTAAAAAATTTTCACGTAAATTCAGTTAATCAAATTAGTAAACTAAGTTAATTATAAATTATAAATTTAATTATATCTTTATTCATAATCAACTAATATGATTCTTTAATGAGTCCAATATTTCTAAATTAATGTACTGTCATTATTATGTCTAGTTATGCTCTGCCTTTTCTCCCTCTTCTCCTTTTCCAGGAAAAAGCTCAATTTTTTTTTTCTTGACTTTATCATAGTATTGGCAACACTTGCTAGTTGTGAAAAATCAACAGCACTTGACACCTTCTTTTAATCAATGAAAAGGGTGTATTTTTAGAAAGCATGAGATGGGTCATCTCAATATTCTCTCTTTTCATCTTTTATGATAAAAAGTTGACATGTCTAAGCAAACACAGTCATTTTCATTACTTTAATGACCAGTTATTATGATTACTGTGAAAATTAAAAAGCTTCAAAGTGGCAACTCTTTGTAAGTGGTTCCTTCGTTGGTGGCCTCTTCATATAAAGTATTTTCCCCGGTAATGGATGACGCTCTTGTGAGTCTGTCATGGTGGTTCAGTTTATGTCTTCCATTATGTGTTCATGACGATGAGACACACACACATATAAATATATATATATATATATATATATATATATATATATATATATATATATATATATATCTGTTGTAGGTCGATGATGGTACCAAACCCACTTGTGTTTTTCAGTTTGCTCTTTCTGAGCAACACTGTTACTGTTCCTTGTTTTCTGAGTATTGCTTGTTTTATTATTACTGCCAAAGGCTTCACATGTTCAGAATAAAAAGAGGTTTGAAAATATGATTAGAGCATGTATACATTTGATTATAGAATATGATACATTAATAGAAATTATAGGAAGATTAAGTTAATTGATGATTTGATATGATAAAGACGACATTATTTCTATATGCACTAGTTAAGTTAGAATATTTCAACCCCTAATATCCAAGAGTGTCTACGAATGCTTGATGGCCAGAGAATAATCTTAAAATTAGTGTATTAAATTAGGGTTTCAATATGCTATTTATAGAGTTTTATTTTAACAATATACTAATTAATATTATTAAAATAAAATCCTTTATAATTTTTAAAATAATTTTTTTAATTAATAAAAAATCAGCCCATTAAATCTCTCTCTGCATAACAGTCTCATATTAGTAATTTGACAGGATAATTACTAATGCTTTTAGACTGTGGGTTATATTTCTACCCAGTGCACTTATAAATAATCAAACTTATCACTGATTATCCACAAATAAAATAAAACTTAGTCCATTCATAGTTTACAAATTATAATATCAATTGCCTAATTAATAATAACATGATATTAGTCTAATAAAATAATTAATACTTATCTATAAAATATTAAAATTATTCTAACAGGATTCTTATATTATAACCATACAAGAGGTAAGATTGTATTAATTAGTTGATCATAAGTGTTGAGCAAGTACACTCTAGAACATGTTGGAAGATGGTATTAAAGTAAAATGGAAAAGCTATTAAAAAAAAAAGATTCAAATTGCAGTCATGGCTGATTAACAAAATGTTAACAGAGATTTGCAACTTGTAATGTCCAAATTTTTTTATAGGGAAAGAGTACATAAGAAGAATAAAAAGGGACTAATTAAAATACTCTGAGACAGGAGCAAAAGAGTCATGATCATTATTCTTGGTTTAAACCAAAGATTAATTGCTTAATTATTAATCCAAGAAAAATACATTAATAATAAACCAACTTTAACTTATAAATAAATTTAAAAATTATTTCAACAACACAAGCTTTTATGCGGCTTAGATGCTTAAGCAAGTCTCTCAAGTGTATAATATAAAGGTTGATAGATAGGGTAGCTTTTATAGGATTTAGTTTCTTCCAATTTTCGTATATAGTAAGTTTGGTTTGAATTTCATTTGTCTTGGTTCATGTTCGGTTGATGCTCATAATGAACTTTTTTTTATTTAAGCCTATGTTTTTAAAATTTGTATATTTAAATTTATTTTTAGATAAAATTATTTATGCAATCGAATATACAAAAAATGAGACGTTATTTTTATTATATCTATAAGGCTCAAAAATCACGCAAAATAGTGTTAAGAATGTAGTAATAACATTACCTTTAGACTTACTTTGGTTTTGTTAAGTTTTTGTTCGGTTTGTTTTGGTTTGGTTCGGTTTAAATATCCTTACTTTGACAACAGTTTTGTAATTGAGAACATATTTATTCTTAATTTGAGTATATTCATTTTATGAAAAATTTAATTAAGACTTTTTTAAACACTTAAAAAAATCATCAAATTTCAACGTGCTATATCACCAGTGTCAATTACTTCACAAATATAAAATAGTAATTTTGTTAAATAAAAAGAATTAGTGTTATAATTACTTTTATATTATTGATGATAAATTTTTAAAATTTTAATTATTTTCAAATCCTAATTATTTTTAATTTCATATTTTAGTCTCAAATCTTATTTTTTTCGCATTTTCTTTGAGAAATATTATTTTTATTAACTAAAATTTTTTTTTACAATTTTTAATTAAAAAAAACCTAACGGTCACTAATCAAGTTTAAACCAGGTGGATTCAAGTCTTACATGCTATGCAAACTCAATTTGACTAATAATTTTTTGACAAAAAATATCTGACTAATATTTAAATTTCAATGAATTTTCATATATTTATTTTCATAGTAAAAAAACATAATATGTAGCTTAAATAATTTTTGAAAAAAGAAAGAACCAGCGGCCCAAATATTTACAATATTGTCATTTTATATTAGGTGTTATTTTTAGTATATTTATATTTTTTAGTGTATTAATATATCTAATTATAATATTATTATAATTATATTTTTACATTATAATTCAATATATTTCAGTATATTAGTGTACTCAGTGCGTCAAAATTTAACCACTATATTATCTTCATCTAAATTTTGACGCCAAACCTAGGATTATGATATGAGATGATTGAGAAATTAAATTAAAAAAATGAAAAGTTTAAATATCAATTTCGAACTTAAATAAGAAATTTCCCCTAATATGAAGTTCACCTTTTCTGTTTAATATGATAAGATAACTTGTCTTGACCTATTTAATGTAAAGTTGGGATCTTTAGTTGTATCTGATCGGAAAACGCCTGGAAAATAAAAGCAATAAAGGGTTTTGATTTTGAAAGTTGAAATATAGAGCCTTTAGAACGTTGAATCCAGCAAGCAACGTCTCTCTGGTAATGAAGCCAGCCTGTAGAGTCAATATTTCAGTACTAACTTTAAATTTGAGAACACGTCATCGTCTTCCACCTCTGAAACTGTTTCAAAGTTACAGTATTGCCCCACCCACATTGTCAAAACCACACTTGAGTCCCACCATTTTCTTCTGTTTTCATCTCTCTCTTGCGCAAATCCCTAGACTTTGATCAAGAAAGCCATGCCCCTTTCCCTAAATTAAGCCCCTTGAGATAGATCAATAAAATAAGCTAGGTTAGAAATGATTTTTTTTTTAATATTAGAAAGTTGTAACAAAACCATAATTGTTTAATAAAGAAATTTAAATAAGATTTTTACTATAGTGCAAAAAATCCAATATTTTAATTAATAAAAAACTATATTTTATGGGTTAAAATTCTCTCTTTCGAGAAACAAATATAAAGGTAAAGTATCATTAGTACTATTAGATCATTCAAAAAATTACCGAGATCATAATTTTAAAATATTATAAAAATTTTAAAATTTTAAAATTATTTTGGATGATTAAAGGATAAATTTTTTTATTCTAAAGGTCATTGTCTTAACATTCTCTACTTTAAAACTCTTTTATTATGTATTATTATAATTTGAATTAAAAAATAATTTTAAAATCTGTAAAAATATTTTCAAATTTTAAATTTAATTTTATAATATATATTTTAAATTGAAACCGTAATTCTAATTCTCAAAAGAAAATTATATGTAATTTTATATGTTTTTATTATAGGTATTATTTTTTATGCATTCACAATTTAAAATAGACCAGTATATTCAGGTATCATATAGGGATATAATTATAATATTATTAAACTAAAAAATATTTATATTACAATTATATCCTTATACTATAATTCAGTGTTAATACACTCAAAATTGTAAGTACATTTTTTATATATATTTTTTCAATTAAAATATACCAAATATATAAGTTTTTATTATAAATATGACATATTGATAATAATTATTGATAATTTTATAATCTTTGAATCAAATTATACATTTTTCACATTATTATCAATTAATTATATATTATTGTCAAAAATTAATTAATTATATATTTGATATTTGTTAACTGAAAAAATTCAAATCCTAAAACTTAGCAAGAAAATAAAATTATAGCTAATGGATAAAATATTATTTGATCTCACACTTATTAAGGAAGTCTCTTTGATCGTTGATTAATTTTAAATTTTAATTTAATTCTTTAATTTTGAGTTTAATTTTAATTTAATTTTTTACTCATTTTTAATTTCAATTTAATTATTTTAGTGTTAATTTAGTTTATTTTTAGTATGAAATTTAATACATTTAGTTATTTAGTTGTAATTAAATTTAGACTAGATATATTAAGTAAGAGATAAAATTAATATTAAAAATAAATAAAAGATAAAATTGAGATTGGATTAAGGAGGAAGAGATTAAATTAAAATTACAAATTAAAATTAGAAAATTGATATTAGAACAAATGAGGTGTTTTATTGTATAGCTAATTCAAGTCCGTTCACAAATTTGCCGTAGAACGTGATTACCATGGGTGAAGGTTAATTTACGATTCGCTACAGGAAACACGTTTGTCTCCTTGGACTAAAAAAATGCAGTAAACTCTCACAAGTCGCTACGCGCTCATTTTCCTATTATATATGTATTGTCCTCTTTCCTCTTCAATCTTTGACACTGTAGCGGTTGTACACTTCAGTGATCCAAACCGAGAAATTTCCACCTACCAACATATAATAGCAATTTGATTTCTGCAAAAACAAAGGATAAAAAAGAGCTTTTCAGAAGATAATGCAAGGATCTGTAGCTGAACCAGAAGCGGAGGATGAGGAGGTGAAGCTGAATCTCCAGTTCAATGGCAACCTCTAAGCTCCACTCCCTCTTCTTCTTCTTCTTCTTCTTCCTTGCCTTCACTGAACTTCCCATTTCATCTACAGGTAATACCTGAGAAATCCTCTTCTGTCTGTTCTGTAATTTCTGAGTCTCTTGTTCGTAATTGCTCTCATGGGTTCTTGCAGGTCGCGAAGACAACGAGCCGTTTGTGGGTGTGAATATTGGCACCGACGTTTCGAATCTGCTTTCGCCATCAGAGCTGGTGGCGTTTCTTCAGCTTCAAAAGATAACCCATATCCGTCTCTACGATGCTGACCCCAACATCCTCAAAGCCTTGGCCCAAACCAAGATTCGCGTCGTCGTCGGCGTACCCAACAACCAGCTCCTCGCAATCGGATCCTCCAACACCACCGCCTTCTCCTGGATCAAACGAAACATCGTCGCTTACTACCCCGCAACCCTCATCACCGGAATTTCCGTCGGCGACGAGGTTCTGACCACCATACCCTCTTCAGCCCCTCTTCTTCTCCCAGCGATTCAGTCCCTCTACGATGCCCTCGTCGCTTCAAATCTCCATAACAAGATCAAGATTTCGACCCCTCACGCCGCATCGGTCATTCTCGATCCTTTTCCTCCGTCGCAAGCTTTCTTCAACCAAAGCCTCACCTCTTATGTCCTTCCTCTGCTTCAGTTTCTTTCCAAAACTGGGTCGCCATTGATGATGAATTTGTACCCTTACTACGTGTTTATGCAGAACAAAGGGGTTGTTCCTCTGGACAATTCGCTATTTAAACCCTTGACGCCTTCGAAGGAAATGGTGGACCCAAATACTCTGCTTCACTACACCAATGTTCTAGACGCCATGATTGACGCCGCTTATATTTCTATGAAGAACTTGAATGTCACAGACGTTGTGGTTTTGGTCACAGAAACAGGGTGGCCTTCAAAGGGTGATTCCAAAGAACCATATGCCACAAAAGACAACGCAGACACCTACAATTCCAACTTAATCAAGCATGTTTTTGATCGGAGCGGAACCCCTTTACACCCAGAAACAACATCAAGTGTGTATATATATGAATTGTTCAATGAAGATTTGAGGTCTCCGCCGGTGTCGGAGGCGAACTGGGGTTTGTTTCACGGGAACACCACGCCGGCGTATGTGCTTCATGTGTCGGGAATTGGGTCTTTTCTGGCTAAAGATACGACGAATCAGACGTACTGTGTCGCCATGGACGGGGTTGATTCGAAGACATTGCAGACGGCGTTGGATTGGGCGTGTGGACCTGGAAGAGCAAATTGTTCAGAGATTCAACCTGGGGAGAATTGTTATTCTCCGAACAATGTGAAGAACCATGCTTCTTATGCGTTCGATAGCTATTACCAGAGAGAAGGCATGGCTGCTGGGTCTTGTGACTTCAAAGGAGTGGCTATGATCACCACCACTGATCCCAGTAAGTGATAGTAAAAATCTCAACTTTTTTTTTTTTTTTTCTTTTAGAGTTTTGATGCTGCAATTTTTACTGAAGCACGTCAAGAAAGGAAAAAATTAGGAATTATGGTTTAAGGATTAGAGGGATAATTTTGAAATATTTATTATAAAACACTTTAAATTTTAAAAATTTTTCTAAAATAATTTAGGAATCAAAATAATTTTTTGGGCATTCTTTCTTTATGTATTTCCAACTATTAAGATAGGGTAGTAAAAATATTTGGTTCTTAAGTCTTATAGAATAATTTTAAAAATTAAAATCTTTCAAAATAATTTTAAAGTTTAATATCATTCATCGTAATTCTGAAGCTAAGAATCTCGATCATCAGTTATTATGTGTCTTTAAATTTCAGTCACACTATCAGACATTGGCAGCATCATTTACTCTGTTTCTATGTTCATGTGGCTGTCTTGTGTTTCTTGTTTGTTTCTGTCTAATGGCTAAATTTATAGTACCATGCAAGATTATAAGAAAAATATATGGTAAAATACATTGTCGGTCCTTCTAATTTTGGCTAAGATCTAATTTAGCTAATCTATTTTAAAGTTTAGCAATGTGACAATGTCGTCTTCTCTAATTTTTAAGAAAGTTTAAATTATAAGCTTTTGTCATAGACAACTGGCAACTGGCCAGCTCAGCTATTTTAGAGAAGAGAAACACCATTCTTTGGTTTTAGAAATAGAGGAGCAAAATTAAATCTCGTGTAAAATTAAAGCCTTGGATTTAAGCCAAAATTTACAAGGGTTGTGCATTGGTAAAAGGTAGGGGAATTTTAAAGTAGAGTTAGTTTATATAAAAAGTAATAAACCAAACAAATTATTAATACACATGTGAACATAATATGTCTTTTATTATGACTATCATTCAGAACCATACTACTTAAACATTTATCAAAGCCAGTGTGGCAATGACCGTGAAGTTTAAATTTGTCAAACACCGACAAAAACTTACAGAGACACTGTCTTGGCTCCACTATGATGTGAACATAGAAAATAAGAGGGTCCTGATAAATGCGTTGTCTTGTTGGATGACACTCGCAGAGATTCTGTACTTTGTTTCTGGATTACATTCATTTAGTTGTCAGTGCTTTTAGATTTTTTTTAGGGTCAGTTTCTCGTAGTATTCTTGCTTGCAAACTTGGTACAGAATCAAGTATGTATATATATATATATAAAACGAAAAAATTATTATTTTGGTCTATCTTTTAGTTTTAATTCAGTAACAATGTGGTCCTTTACGAATTTAGAGAAATAAAATAATTTTTGAAAACGTTTTCATCAAAGTTGAATTATTTTTTGCTGATGTAGAAGTTAGATGTATATATGGGAGATATATTTTTTTAACTATCACCAATATCTCACCGAATGTAAAATATTTTAAAAAAATTTTCAATGTGAAAATGTACATCTAGCATCAATGTACTAAAAAATTAGTCCACGTGAGTATTTTTTAATAAAAAAAAATGATAAAAAAACTTGTTTAATTTACAAATGAATTCTTTTTCAACTCTTATGGGACTATTTTTTATTCCAAATTCATAAAGAATGAAATTGTCCTTAAATCAAAAGTGAATGACTGAAGAGTGAGAAGTAAGTCCAAAATGGGCTCCACAGGTTTCAAATTTTCTATATGTTCTCCTTTATTGTGTATTGTAATTGGGGTTAAAATGATAATATATATATATATATATAAAACTATACATTGTATATTCAAAGTGAAATATAATAAAAAGGGCGAGTGACAGAAGAGTGAGAAGTGAGTCGAAAATGGGCTCCACAGGTTTCAAATTTTCTATATGTTCTCTTTTGTTGTGTATTGCAGTTGTGGTAATGTTTTTTTTTATTCCTGTCTTTTTGGGGACTACCATTGCAGGTCACGGGAGCTGTCTATTTCCAGGAAGGTGAGAATCATTCTCCAATAATTAGTAAATAATTATATATGATTTACATGTTTATTTTGCAACAGAAGCATGGTTATTTGTAATTAAACAAGTTGCTTATTACGTAATTGTGGTGTTTTATGATTGTATGTGATGCAGTAAAACCATAACGAACAAGACAAAGCAAGTAGTGAACTCTACTCAGTTAAGCAGTGCAGGGGAGAAGTTAAGGCTTAGCAGTATGAGAATAAGTGCATTTACCAACGTTTTGCACAATTTGTTGCCTTTGGCATTTCCTACGATGTTGTTATTCCTTTTGTGATATGCCAATCTGAGGTCCCAATAATTCTTATTTTCATTTTTTTGGGAGGGAATGTGTAGGGCCATTAGAGTAAATGATGAGAGAAAATAAGAGGGAATTAGTAAAATGGATCTTTTAAATTTCTAGAATGGTAAATTTCCATGTAAAGTTAGAGAGAGATGAATAGAAAATAATGTAGAAGAGTGTGAGTGTATATGTCATCTACTCTTGGTTTCTTTTTAACTTTATTAAGAAATTAATAAAAAAATAATTTAGAAGGTCTGAATTGGGAAAGTAATTGTGATTATTTGATGATAGATAGATAATTCGTTTTGAGAAAGTAGGGTGAATAATATTTTAATATTTTAAATTGATAATTATACTATACAATAAATAATACTTGAGTAAAAATTTAGAAAATCATTTTTTAATGTCTTATATTTGATAAATTGTGAGTATTGAATTTCTTTTTTGATTATGTTTTTGTATTTCTATAGAAACTGAATAATGCAAACATCTTTCCAGTTTTTTTTAAAAAAAAATCTGTCGTAAAAATTATTTTCGATAGCATAGTCCGTTGATATTGCGATGGGCTTGCATAGATTTGTTCATATTTAATTTTTGGATTTTTAACTGTTCACAAATTTTTTCGTCTTAAATCTAGAATTTAAATTTAAATTCTTGAACTCTTGAGACTACTTTGACTAAAAGTCAGACTCATACCCTCGCCCTGACTTTTTGGGCAGCAATAATAAAAGATTTAGATAATTCTACAATAGAGATTTGTTGAATTCGACATACTTTTCTTTATTTAACCATTGATTTCACATGCAAAATACTTTGATCAATTTGCCTTTTAGATATTTAATTTATTTTAAATATTATTTTAAAATATTTATATTAACTTAATTATAACAAATTGTGAACGGCATTAATTGTGTGACTACGTAATCTTTAAAATAAGTATTATGGATTCAGGGTTTAAAGTTTTTATATATATTCTTTATATGGATTAAGAAAGATAAAGGACTCAAATTAATGATATTATTCATGATCGACTAAGCTGGTTTAATTGCTTTTGGATGCTTTTAATCATGGAAGCCATCGAAATATATGTTTTCAATCATCTAAGACGATGCAGTGACAAATTTAGACAAATATTGAAATTTTCCAAAATAGCATACCCAAAATCAAATCAAATATTTACAAGAAAACAAAAATTTCTAAAATGAAAAATAGGAACTACAAGCTCCATGCATAAAAAAAGCACACTGCATGAATGACCACCACAATCTCTGCATGAATTTCCCAGAGACTAAAGATTAAAAGGTAGCAAACGAGTCTGTTCGATCGTCAGCAACACAGAGACTACATGAGACATTTGTTGCAACGCATATGAGAAAAGGATGTTATCATTCCCTCTCCCTTCTTCCTCTCTTCGTCCTCAGCATTCATGGCAGCAAGTTGAGAGTCCTCACTAATCTTTCGGACCCACTTTGCACAGTCGTCTTGCTTCAGTTTAGCTCTCAAGATGGTGGCTTCAAACCGAGTCTTCATGGCCAAAACATGTTGTGCCCTCTTTGGTTTCAGCAGCATAATGGCATTATCAATGTCCTCAATTTCGATCTTATCTTGATTATTATTTGACTCTATTTTCTTATTACCTTTCATGCACTCTTCTTCGCGCAGGCGTTTGCGTCCTCTTATTTCTCCTTTCGTCATCGTATTCGTTTGTATATATATCGTCCTCTTCCAAGAACCAATATCAGATTGCTCTCAGAAATATTTACTGTGTAGTCGTTGCTATATCTAACAGCATATATATATATATATATATATATATATCCAACTGGGTGTTTTATTTGACTTTCAAAAACTTTTTAAAATCTACTAATTTTATCGACGGTTATTACTGTTTATCCTATACTATATGTGAAAGATACGTAACGTTTATCATAGTCTGTTTAAGAGGTATTTTTTTAAATCTCATTAACTAATTAGTGGATGAAGCAAAGTATATTTTTGTGTGTGTGTATATATATATATATATTAATTGCAGTAGATTGCGATAAAAAAGATGATTAAAAAAGGAATAGTGAGAAATATAAATTTAAACTAATCAATCGAAATTGAAGAAAAAAAAATAATAGGGTCTACTGAAAAAAGAAATCTGTATTTACCTCAATTTTATTTCATATAGCGTAAAAATTGAAAAAATGCTGTTAAAAAACTGATACTCCATTAGTATTAGTACTCTATAATTCTCATGAATAATCTGAATATAGGATAGTTTTATATATGAAAAAAAAAAAGTTTTATATACAATAATAAGTCCAAATAATTTGGTTTAATGTAGGGATTATACATAATTCTCAAATCTTGAGATTCTCGTGGAGACTGTCTCATTTAGAGACTCACATTTGAATATAAGAATCAGACTCTCACCCTCTTATTTTTTTACTTTTTTGGATATATGGATGATATAGTGTAATTATTTTTAAAATATCTCAAAGATCACATTGTAATAAAAAATAAGAAGTGAATATTAAAAAAATAATATAAATTATTTTTAAATTAGGATTAAGAATTAATTAGAGTTAAAATTATTTAAATGGTTTTATTTTAAGTTTAGTTATTTTTGTTAAACTTATTGTTTTTGAAAAATTAACTTACTTTATTAAGTATTATCTATTGGACCTATTAAAACTTATTGTAACATTTCTTATTTGAATATTTGTAATTATTATGAATTTAATTAGAGTTTGTTAGAAAACATAAACAAGGAGCTTGAATTTTAAATTTAACTTTTTAAAAATATATATTAATATTTAATTTTTAATTTGATGAAAGATCTAATTAAAAATTGAGACAATATGTGTTATAATAAAAAATGGTTATGATTCTCAAATTTGATGTATGAAATTTTTTTTTCTAATATTTGATGGTTAGAAAGGAGAAAGAGTCTGTTTTATTATATTCATATCTATAACTGCAAGATCAAGGAGAATTACATCCGCAATATAATTTTATGTATATTTCCACATTTAATTTATTCTTCTTGATGATTTAACTTAATGAATATTAATTTGATAAAAATTTCTTCAAAAATTAAATTTTACCCAACATCTTTTTATATTTTATTGGAATTTGATTATTTGATATTTAGGTCATATATCTTTACCTTAGTATAAGAATTACCTCACTTTTTGCTTCCAAGTACAATACGTGGGATTAGAATTTTCCCAATTTATTAATAATTGAGGGAGTCAATTTTAAAAAAATAAAAGAGAGACAAGTGGGTGAAAATTATTTGAATAGACCTCTTGTGCTGTTTTTTTTTTCCCCCTCATTTATAAAAGATTTTCTTCATTACCATTCGATGATGTGTGCATATAACGCATCTGGGTGGAATTCAAGTAAATAATGAGGCGATTAAAAATGCATCTTTCTTAGAGTTATAGTAAAATTATGAAAAAAAAAAATTCCCTTGGTTGGTTTTTACCTTCAATGATAATGTCCTTTTAATTTGAGGAAAAAAAAAAATCACAACCAACACTCACATATATGAATCTTGTGACAAGAAACTCTCAACCATTTAATTTATAGTGTATTTAAATTATAGTTTAAGAAGCTCAAAAATTTGTTTGTACTGTCAAAATGAAAATTTACCGTATAAATATTGACATTAGTTATTGTAATAAGCTTTCAATTATCCTAATTTAAAATTTTTAATTATATAAAATTACTAAGATATCCTTAGTATTATTTGATATTCTTTTCTCCCATTATTGAATTATGATAGTTATTGGCAGGATATTGAAACTTTTGAGTCATACAAGTTCTAATCTCTTATTATTGTTTAAATGTTGTAGTCATCAGCGGTTCATATTAATTTAAAGTAAGAAATTATTTAAAATTTTATATTTAAAATTCAAAAACAACCATCAATAACTTTCAAAAAATTTATCGTACAAGTTCAAAGGATTTAAAAACTTAATTTAATAACAACAATTAATTTAACAACATCTACCATTAAAAAAACTCCATTTAAAATTTTTTTTTGACAAAAAAAGCTTCATTTTAGAGTTATACATGTTGTTCTTGAGATTGATAGTCCATAAATCATCCCATGCATGATCAGTCGGTATAGGTAACGAGGCATATCTTACTGTAGGACTGGAATTAATATATCAAAGTATGGTATTTGGATCCTTTCCATTTCTTTTTATTTATTTATTTTTGTCAATTTTAGAGACAAATAGATATAAAGTGAGTGAAACTCATTTAGATGATACTTATTTGAATTACGGTCCTACTCACTTTATATTTATATCTCTTTAAAACTGACAGAAAAATTAATAAAATAATAGAAAAATCCAAATTTGAGATTTAAGTTAAATTTCATTGGTAATGCATTAAATTTGGGCAAAGTGACTCCATTTGTCAAGGCTTCTTACATTCATTTGAGCGGTGTTAACTTCAAATTCTAGTGAAAAAAAAATATAAAATATGATGTAATAATTAATTAAAAATATAAAATAAATCAATTATCAATTACATCCGAATATGACAATGATAAATTATACTAAATATTTGTTGTCACGCTTTAAAATTTATTTATTTTAGTCTACTTTCTTTTTATAAATTGAGACTCTTTAAATTCTTTAATTGAATTTATTTTAGAAACTGGTTCATTTAAATTCTTTAATCACATAAAAACTTAGTAACAATCAGACACATAGGTACAGGGCTCATTTGATATGCTTTACATGATAAAGTACACTTATAGAATAAGATTTTGTGAGATAAAGTCAGATAGAATTTTAATATTGTAGTTGCTGGTATTGGTATTGAGAGATAGAAAAGTTAAGATGTTGTATGTTTAATTTGTACCAAACATCAATATACATTAATTGCTATGTTAACGTATATCTTAAAATAAGAAAAAATAAATTATAGAACTAAACCTACAGGCTACAGATAATTCTACTTCAATGTATTTATTTATGTTCCGTGAGAGTAACAAATATTCTTATTCCTATTCATAAAAAAAAACGCTTTTTGTCATTCACTTATTAAAATATTTAAAATAAATTTTTTTTGTCAAACATTAAACTTTAAATTTAAGGAATTAAATTTAATATTTTTTAAAAAAAAATTAAAGAACCAAATGTGATATTTTTTAATGAATAGGGGCTATTTTTGATATTTTAATAAGTAAGACTAAAATGACAATTTTATAACAAGTAAATGAATAAATTTGATTTTTTGAAAAAAAATAGTGGAGAATCAAATGTGACATTTCTAATGTGTAGGAGGTTATATTTTGACATTTTAATAAATAAAAAATTAATATGACAATTTTATAAAAAAATAGAGAATTAAAAATATATTTTACTTTATTCATAAATGACAATTTTATGAAAAGGAAGAGATTAAACTTGATTTTTAAAAAAAAAATTGAGGACCAAGTATAACATATTCTAATGTATAGAGATTATTTTTTTAATATTTTAATAAGTGAAGGATTAAAATAATAAATTTATAAAAAATAGAGAACCAAAAATATATTTTATTCTTTCCATGAATGACAAAAAGAAAATGCGGTGAGCGTGGATCGAACACGCGACCTTCAGATCTTCAGTCTGACGCTCTCCCAACTGAGCTATCCCCGCAGATGTTGAATTTTTAATTATTCTACCTTAATATTAATTGAGGTGCGTGATCAGTGTTAGACTTCACTCATATAATCTAATATAGAAAAACAATAAAAGTAAAATCCATTATTTATTTAGTTTTAGAAACAGAAATACAATACTTTCATTTATGTGTATGTATAATTAGTTTAAATAATGTTTGAACGAATTTTTTTCGAAGGCAAATTCTTTCACTTTGTATATAATTGAGCTATTTGTAGGATAAAATTTCATTAATGTATATATACACATATCAAAGTGATTTAATGACCCAGTTTTTTTAACTTTTCCGAAGGTTGAGTTTTTCATAACAATATCTAATTATTTTTAATTTAACTATATTTATAATAAAGCCCAGAATTGTTTTTTTCAAAATAAAAAAAAGGTTTGACTGAGTGAGTTAGAAAACTAAACTTAAAAAACTAGTTAGTTTTGACTCTGATCTGAAGAATAAGGGCATAAGCCTAAATTACAGGAAATGGATTAGATTAAATTTTGTTGATTATTTAAATCCGAAAATAGCATATTTCATGTTCTATTATTATCATAAGATTTTATATTTTTATTGTAACCATAATAATTTCTTACTAACAGTTCTAGACTTCAACATTTACATTGATAATTAGAGCCGATAATAAGTTGAGTCTGTGAGCAAGAAAGCAACTAGGACTAAAATTATGTGTGTAACTAATCCTGTTATAAAATGATTGATCACATGATTCCATAGTAGAAGCTGAATATTCTATTTCCATCTCCATAATTTGACATTAATTAACTGTAAAATGTCAGATGCACGTGAGCAAGACACTTCATTAACTTCATTTTAATCAAAAAATAAACTATTTCATGCCTACTCTACGGCAGCCCACTAAAATGTCAGATAGATCAGGAACCATGAACATTGGGATGTGGGTCCCACCATTAGACCATCACCATGTGATTGATCCTTCCCTGAAGAATCCATTGACAACTCATTCTATATTTTACATCTGAATGGACTTTCAGTCGGATTCGGATTTGTAACAGTAGAGGTAGAAACTGCATGAGTTTTGAGTCGTCCAATTATGCATTGTAAGAAAATTATACACACATATAGGTTTAGCCTTTTGTAGAGGTGAGAGTGACTCAGTGAGAGTGTGAGACCTTTATAGTGCTTCAATATTTTGATCTACAGATCTCCCATTTCACGCCCATTTGCCCAGACAGTTAAAGTTACATCCTTTCTTCGGGTTTTGCACACATAGATATTCATTTTAGATAGGAAAGAAAGTGTTTGCTTGTTTGCATAATGAGAGCTTGCAGTGTTGTTTCTCTTCTCATTCTTGCTATATTTCTATTCAATGGCGTTAACTGTGAAGACCCATATAGGTTCTTCACCTGGAAGGTCACGTATGGCGACATTTACCCTCTCGGTGTGAAGCAACAGGTACTTGCATTGTTATGCCTCATTCGCTTTCTTCTGTCTTCCTCATGATCTTCTTGTGTGTTTGACGAGGATGAAACTCTTTTTCTTTTAATTTTTGCTAAACAGGTTGATGGGTATTCTTTATTTCAAATATTTGGGATTCAATGTGGTGCTTTTCTGTGTCAATCTTGCAGGGGATCTTGATTAATGGGCAATTCCCAGGGCCTCAAATAGACGCTGTCACAAATGATAACTTGATTATCAGTGTGTATAACTACCTCAGAGAACCATTCCTCATTTCATGGTACATAACATTCTTGTACCTTGTTCTTACTTGTGCTTTTGTCTTGGTTTCCCTTTAATCCTTTGTCTATAAGCGGAGCTTTCTGCAAAAGTGAGATGCAAGGGATAGGAATGTATGCTATTAATGATCATTAGGTACCAGGGAAAAAAATTAAGTATTAAAAGTTTGGTCCTATTTATCTAGCAATACCATCTTTTTCGCGTCTGATCTAGGTTGATCACGTGAACTTATCCTTTCCCAAGAAGTTGCTAGTATCCTTGGATACAGAACTGCTCAATTCCATGTAAGTAGGCATATTTGATTATTTAGCAGGTAGATGTGGTAATGTAACAGAGTAATATACTCATAACCCCAGATCCCTCGCAAAAAGCTTACCTCTTTTTGCACATGACATTAATTTGTTAGACTGAAAAAAGGGAGTGTTTGCATTTTGTAAGAAAAAAGGAAATTAGGTAGACTGGCTTTAAAAATAGGCAAAAAGTCTATCAGAAAGAATTATGCAGGCATTTCAAGCTTATTTTGTAACAGGGCTTATATCTTTCATAATTATCTGTTCATTTATAATTCATTTTGTTTATATATTTTTAATGTAAAAACTAGGTTTGTGAGTGGCATTATTCGTGAACAAAATCCCAACGCCTTAGTTCAAACAAGGGAAGATAATAGAAAAAGTGGGGTCATACAGGTTTACTTGCCTTTTTGGCCATTTTTGCCAAATTGCTGTATTTGGTCCTTTATCAAACAGCCATTTAAAACTCGGTTTTAGATCCATGTTCCATGTCTTAACTATGATACTAGTTATTGGTGAGGTTGAGGTGATACCCCATAAACTTCGCAAAGAATGTTCCAACCAAGTAAACTAGGAAAATTGCCAATAAGATGGCTTCAAATTATTATACATAACCTTGAAGACATATAACTTTGTTTCATGACCTTTCAAATCCGAAATGCTTGAGAGCAAAACTAGAACTTGATGATGATTTAACTTATAATAGAGCAGAACACCCTTCTGATGTTTGATTTTAACTTAAAGTAGATGTAGAAGGATTCTTTTGAAGAATCCAAAAGCTATGTCATGAGGTTGGGGAGTCTAATATCCTTGTAAAGCACACATGAGAATATACTGTTGATGTGAGACTTATCTCCCATACCTTGCAAGTTGGTCCTAACAAAAACTTATAATAAACATTCAGAATCTGCACCTTTTAATTTACTGGATCGCTTTAAGTGAATGAAAATGGATGGTGTTGAAATTTCTTGCGCAGGAATGGGTTACAGCATAGGAGGAACTCGTGGCAGGATGGCGTTTATGGCACGAACTGTCCAATCCCACCAGGGAAGAACTTCACATACGTTCTGAAAACCAAAGACCAGATAGGTAGCTTCTTCTACTTCCCATCTCTGGCCATGCACAAAGCTGCTGGAGGGTTTGGTAGCATCAGAATTTGGAGCCGTCCTAGGATTCCAGTCCCATTTCCTCCTCCTTCGGGGGACTTCACCTTACTTGTTGGAGATTGGTTCAAGACTGACGATCATGTATGAATCCCTTTGTATTATTCTCTTCCCCTCCTGTGCTAAACTTGTCTCTTACTTCTTGTGTCTATCTGGCTTTCATTATAGAGACTGAGGCGAATCCTAGAGAGTGGTCATAATCTTCCCTTCCCTGATGGGCTGGTTATAAATGGACGTGGGTGGAATGGATACACATTTACTGTTGATCAAGGTGTCACACAAATAACCCTAATTTGTAATCATTACTTTACATCTTCAAACCCATACCTATCTGCTATTTGCATCATATTTTCAATACTGTATGTGCAGGGAAGATATATAGGTTTAGGATATCAAATGTGGGGCTCACAACGTCCATAAACTTGAGAATCCAAGGGCACAAGATGAAGCTTGTGGAGGTTGAAGGGTCTCATACTATCCAGAGCGTCTATTCTTCCCTTGACATCCATTTGGGGCAGTCCTACTCTGTTCTGGTCACAGCTGATCAACCTGCCCAGGACTACTACATAGTTGTCTCTACTAGATTTACCAGAAGGGTACTTACAACTACTGCAATTCTTCACTATAGCAATTCACGTAGGGGGGTTTCAGATCCTGTTCCTGCAGGACCTACCCTTAATATTGCTTCTTCTGTCTTCCAGGCCAGAACTATCCGGTACTCTTCTACCCTCACTTTTACTCCTATTTCAAGCCTCTGCTTTTTTGAATTGCTTCAACGACATATTGAACTTGTTGAAAATTTAATGTTCTGCTACACCTATTAAGTGTTAACTACTGTGCTTATGATTTAGGTGCACTTGAAACGATGCGTAATTTCATATTACTCATAAATAACTAATGGACAAAAGTTAGGTGCAAATTTGAAGTCTATTATCAAGAATGTGGTACTGCACCAATTAACTACTGTGCTAATGACTTTGATGCATTTAAAACTATGCATAATCGCATATTGATCATAAACAACTAATCAACAAATATTTCTTGCAGATATGAAGTCTTTATTATAAGACCCTTCAATAAAAATGTGATACACGAAAGTTTTTAATAATTTAGCATCACATAGTAGAATTTTTTTTTTTAAAAAAATAATTTCCTTCACTTCTCATAAGTTTATTGAGGAGTCTAATGTGATAGCTAATAGTAAACATTTTAAAAAATTTTTACTAAAATTCAATCCATAACTAAATGGTCAAGATGGTGGATTAAGCTAGTTGATTGGTATACTTGCCTAATATAACACAGTGGGCCTAACATTTGAGAACCTAGATCAACTGAACACTATAATTTATAACCATACTAATTCTTTATTCTCATTTTTTATATTGTTATTTATCACTTATCATATTTCATTTTGTAAATGTGATTTTATCTTAACAAGTCAAAGATTAAAAAAAAATGACTATGTGGACAACAACATTCTTAAATTGGAAAGTAGTTCTGATATGTCTATAAATCCTTTTTTTTTTTTTTTCAAATATTTAGATGAAAAATGTAATCTTTATAAAACATGTTAAGTCATTTAACAAAACTTATTTTTTATTTTGATCCTTCACTTTTGTTCAAAGTATTAATTTGGTTCTCTAATATAGTATCAAAATGGTCGTCTAAAATATTTGAATTGAATTGATCTATTTGAAGTACCAAAATATCTTTGAAGAACTTTTATTTTGTCAAAAGTTTTATTTTTGAAGGATTATTTTAATACTTTCTATCTTTTGAGGCCTAAATTAATCTTAAAATAAAAATGAAGAACTAAAATTATATTTTGTACTGAAATAAACAAGGGCTAAACCCACACTTTGTGCATACTCCATAACCCACTTACATCAATAGTCAATTGACCCTTAATTGTAGGTCTAAATTAATTTGAGTTTCAACCTAGACTTAAATCCAACACTTAATTAGGCTCTTTAGTTTAAGTCCAGCCCGTCTGGGCCCATCAACACGTATATTAGCAATAAGTTATGCACAAGAAGATGTACGTTTACTACTACTGCTATACTGAATGTGAGTGTAACTTTCTTACATGTTGCTCAAACCAGGCAGAACCTGACAGCAAGTGGACCAAGACCAAACCCACAAGGCTCATACCACTACGGATTGATCAAGCCCTCTCGAACCATCGTCCTTGCCAACTCTGCTCCTTACATCAACGGCAAGCAGAGGTACGCTGTGAACAGTGTTTCATATGTTGCACCCGACACCCCACTCAAGCTGGCCGATTACTTCAACATCCCCGGCGTCTTCTACGTCGGAAGCATCCCCACCTACCCCACCGGCGGTAACGCCTACCTCCAAACTTCAGTTATGGGGGCCAACTTCCACGAGTTTGTGGAGATCGTGTTCCAGAACTGGGAGAACTCAGTCCAGTCTTGGCATATTGATGGCTATTCCTTCTTCGTTGTAGGGTAAGAAGCTCTTGCATTTTCCGCATTTTACATTTATCTGCATTTTGTGATCTCTTATATTATCATCTGGCATTGAATAGGTTCGGTGGTGGACAGTGGACGCCTGCAAGCAGAGCAGGCTACAATCTGAGAGACACTGTTGCTAGAAGCACCACTCAGGTAAAGTCTGGGAAACTTGAACGTGAAGCTTATGGCTTAATCAAGAGGATGTTCTGGTGTAGCATTCTGATGCATGCGTTTTTGTCTTTACTGAGTTCAGGTGTACCCTAGGTCATGGACAGCAATCTACGTGGCATTGGATAACGTGGGAATGTGGAACATAAGGTCGGAGAATTGGGGAAGGCAGTACTTGGGACAGCAGTTTTATCTGAGGGTGTACACACCGTCCAAGTCATGGAGGGACGAGTTCCCAGTCCCAAAGAACGCATTTCTGTGTGGGAGGGCAAGAGGTCGTCACACAAGGCCTTTCTAATTTAGGTGTAAACACTATGGTCACGAGAGGGTGACACATTTTTACACGAGTTTCAAGAGAGAGAGCGAGCTCACCTTGAGCTTCGGGTCAGTTTATTGTTCATGCGTTTTTCTTCATTTTTTCATTGGATGATGCAGCGTCTGCTTGTGTATCTTTGGACGTTCTTGTATTCAGAAATCAATTTGTTGAAGAAAATCTCTGCACGCTACAAAAGATATTAATTTGTTGCAAGCATATTGCCACCGGTGCACGTGCTTAATTACAGTCTCACCAATGGCAGCTCCGTGTAACAACGGGAGTAAAGCTTTCATTTGATAAGATTTGATTATAAAGAGAGAGCGAAAGTATTTAGATGAAATATTTGAACCAAAAGAAACAAATTCATATAATTAAAGTGGAATAAATTCTTATCAATTAAAAAATTAAATAAAAAATAGAAGATAAAATTACATAAAAAATAAAAATTTAAAAATTTAAAAGGATGACTGTAAATGTGTGACCCCAATAAAGGAAGCTTGTAGGATTAAACTGTATTGAACTATAATAGCATAGAAAACGGAAGGGGGGGGGGGGGGGGGGGGTTTAGTGTTTTATCTCTTAATGAGGCATTCTTTTGGTACACACCTTGCATCGGCGCACTAATCACACATAATTCAGGATTTCACCGGACAATAATACTTATAATTTTTATCGTTAACTATATAGATGTTTAATTAAATTTGGTTTTACAAAAGATAAGTAAAAATGAAGTCCACTATAAATAGATATATGTATACTGAAAATGGGTTTCATGAAGTCAATTTTGACTAGTAGGTTGTTCCAGTAGTTTTCAGCAATTTTGGGGTCTTCTATATAAGTAGTAAACAAACTTTTAAATAAGACCACAACTAATGTATGATCAATGTTGTGGGAAATCTGTGATTCTGTCACAAAATCAGGGTTTAGAATTTAAAATTTAGGAGTATTAGAGAAGAGGAGACACTTAACTTGAATAACATGCATATCAGAAAATAAGAGAACCTCTCGATTAGAGGTAGTTTAATAATTCTATTTGGTTGGGTCGACTCAGTCCAATAATAAACGTAGCCTAAAATTATACTCATCAACTTATATTATGAAAGGTTATACCTACTAATTTTATATTTTTTTAACTAAATTTTTAAACCATCTGTCATAATTTTTAAACCCGATTTAGTAAAATTATTTTGTTAACTCTCATTTATTTAAGAATGATACTGTAAGATATACCTGCTCTAAGAAAAATCCATATTCTTTAATTACTTGCCTTTCTTCCTCACAAGCCGACAACTTTCCTATATTATTTTATTGACTTTGTTTCTAAAGCTTCTCATCACTTTTGTTACTATCTTGAAAGTAACTGATATAAGGTTTTTTCTTTGTTTAATGGTAAAAAAAAATTGTTTTTTATTTATAATGTGAGACAAAGTATTTTGCCAACATGGAGTTACTGGGCTTACTCTCTCCTTGAAAGCATGGTGGATGACTCACCTTACAGCCTGCAGTAAATTAATTTGACTTGGGATTTATTTTTTCCCAACACAAATAAATCATTATTTTATATTCATTACAGGCTGTGTGGAGGCACAAAAATGTGAGAAAACTCGCAATCTAGACCAATATTATGAAAAATAAGTGCATTGATCAGTCAATCAGTAAAAGCATACCATTCTAGTATTCTACTTTTCACGTGTTTCTTCACAATAATTTTTTAATTAGTATGAGTTTCCAAATCAAATATATATATATAATAAATTTGATCGTATTTAAGAGATAGAATGTATGGGAAAGACCCGAGGAATGTCTAAGGTAAATGATATGAGAAAGAGGAGTGAGAGGAAGAGGGTGTTTCAGTTTTTAACCTTTCAATTTCACCCAATCATGAAGGCATCTTTGAACAAAAACTCTGGTTTCAGAATTTCCGTGTCCCTTGTTTTTCCTTTTGTCAATCGAAACTCCTTAGGACTAAAACTGACCCCTTGAAGGTAACAAAAGCTGCACGTAAGGACAAACCTTTTGGTTCAGACTCATGTTTGGTATTTATTCTCTTTTGTTTCTTCAGAGACCCATCATCTTCATCCTCTCTCCCTCAACAAACAGCTAGAAGAATGGAGAGGGATCATGCTGAGAATTCTCTTTTCTCTTCTTGTTCTTCTTCTCCTCTTAGCAGTGTTGTTAACAACCATGGTCATTCAGAATCAGAACCATATCAGATGAGAGTTACTCACCGGCGTTCGAGTGCTCTCATGCCGGAGATGACCCTGAAATCCCCGGCGGTTAGGCCATATGCTCGATCCAAAATTCCTCGCCTTCGCTGGACTCCTGATCTTCATCACCGTTTTGTGCAGGCAATTAAAAGGCTTGGTGGTGAACACAGTTAAGTTCTTTCTTTCTTCCTCTTTTTATTTTTCTTTTAATTAATTTTCATCTATAGGAAACCCATTATCTGTAACTATTGTAGTGGAAGGCTCTGATACAAACTGATAAAAGTTTTTAGAATAATTACTACTGATGAGAATCTCATACTTTCTTATGTGTCACTCAGATTCCATACCTTCCAATCGAGGTTTTTCTTGGTGCATATTTTAAATATTATTGAGTTGGAATATTTGCAGGGGCTACACCAAAGTTGATTTTACAGCTGATGAATGTGAATGGGCTCACTCTCTCTCATGTCAAGAGCCACCTTCAGGTATCTGTAATGAAAAATGAAGTATCGCAGTCACTGCTTCGCCCCCTCTTCTATTTTTTTTTTTTTAATCCTGTTTTCCGAGGAAAAGTAAACTTCCTTTTTTTTATAAAATAATTATTAAAAGTCTTGCAAACTGATACATAGTTTAACGTTAAAGTTTCTTGTGCGCAGATGTACAGGAGCCTGAAGCATGAAATTGAAGGTATATCTATATCAATCATTGACCCCATCTATGCATATATTTCCTAGAAGAGTCATATATGACATATGGTGAGTTATATATATATATATGCGCATACATATATATATATACATGCGCATGCGTACATGCGTGCATATATTCGATATGTCGTGTTTAAATCGAACATATTTTAAAAATTGACGGTGACATGAATTAAAAAAATGTGAGCTAATTAATATGTTTATATAATTTTTGGTGACTAAAAATAATTAAAATAATGCAAATTATATATATATATATATATATATATATATATATATATATATTTGTTTGGGAAAAGAATACTTTTAAGAATGATAACAAGACTCGTTCCTTCATCAAATTAGAGCCTTTCTGGGAGAATTTTATAAAGCTTTGTGTTATATATTATGACATTGTCAAGCTATGCATATATATGTTAATTGCAAGAAGCAGAGAAGGAGGAGGGGGCATCAGAATTGTTACATTCCTCAGCAGTGTCGTCAAGCTGTTGCGAACAGAATCTTCAGCAAGAAAACGAAGAATCCATCAACAGTAGAATTCTCGAAGAAATTCGCAGCACTTATTGTATGGAAGAGCATGCTGGCAATATCCAAGCACAATGGTATAATTTCCATCTCTGCCCATTCCTTCTTGGTAGAAATACTTTGTTATTTTAAAAATATCATTAGGCTCTTCTAACAATTAATGTATGTGGAAATCTTTAGTATATCCAATTAACTTTTTATCAATAAATTTTACTTTGTTGCGTGAGGTCATAGTTATATTATTTATAATGACAGTAATTAAAAGTATCTAAGTTATATGAAACACAATAGACTTGAAAACAAGAAGACACACATTTCAGTTAGGCTTATGTACGTTACAAAGGGAGTTTGAATGTGTCGTGCTATGTATTATGCTGGACTGACATGCCAGGAATCAAGGAAGTGTGGCGCTAACTTCGAAGGGGAAGAAGGAACAGCAGACCCACACCTATCTCATCTTCAAGGATCTCTTCAAGAGCCATGGTGCCCAAGTAATCCCCCCTTTTTATAACAAATTTATTACTTAAAAAATGGATTTAATAGGTATATATATATATAGGTAAATTATTTGATGTAACTATAGAATTGATTATACTAATCTAATCACTATGTGACATACTAAGATAAGGACACATACAACTCTACATATACATATATATATATATATATATATATATATATATTATGCTGATTATATGTCAATTGAAAATAACTTATTATATTTATATTTTGATCTTATTATTTTAGATTTTATTTAGGAACTTAAATTTAAAAAAAAAAACTTTCAATCTGTTCATTCTATTTTTTTTTATATTTTTTAATAATATACACAAAACTATTAATTCATAACTTTGCTGACATTGCCATGTACATTCTTTATTATTTTAATACCTTTACAACTTATTTTTGTTTTTATTTTTAATTTATGAACTAATATTATGCGGGGTTCCTGAAACAACAAAATGTAGAGGAGGTCAATTGAAAATATTTTTAAAAGTTTTGAGTTTATAAATAAATTCTAAAAATATTGAATCAAAATATAACCATAACTAATTATTTTAAGTTGACATACAATTAATTATTTTTCATATATCATTGTCACATAATTTCTTTTAAATGTACTATATAGTGATTGTCCTGATACAACTAATTTTATATACACAGTAAATTTTACTGAAAATATGAGTAAATGGTTAGTCCTATATAATTAGGGCTTAAGTTTCATACAGAAGTCGGGGCTAAAACAAAAATTAGGACCAATGTTAATGTAATTAAATTATCTATTGTGCTTCCATGAGCTGTTATGCATATATATATATATATATATATATATATGTATGTATAGTTGGGGCTAACAGTTTACTCCTTTTTTTTTTCTTTTTCCAGGGGATGAATGACGATGCAAAGGTGTCACTAGGGGCTTCTGGTTATAAAAGCGATCGTGAAAGATTGGAAGGTACAAGTAAGATAGGAGAAAGAGTGGGTGAAGATAAAGTGCGTGTTTTATTTCAGCCATATGTAAATGATGTATCTCTTAAGCTCAATCTAGCTTAAAGCTACTCTCTCTCCCAACACAAATTAAGCTTCCATTTCAGTCCTTATTTTCATCGACATTTATTATGAGACTTTTATAATACAGAAGGCACATGGCCCTTGAAAAACAACCCTCTATTTCTTTATGATATATATATATCTTGTGTTTACGGGGGTCCACGTAGACTATAACCCAGGAAGGTCCCTTGAAGTTCGTAGTTTTAATAATACGTAGTAGTAGTTAATGGCTTAAGCGTTTCACGTCGGGCTTGTACGTACTCTTCTTCCATAAATATTTTCCAGAAGATAACTCTAAAATCTGCAGTTGATTTTAGCTGGCTTCAACTAAGTTATAATATCAGAACGGGGTACATGTGACGCAAAGTTACACGTAATTTCAACTTTTTGAGGTAGAGCTGGAAATTTGTTACAGTTGAAATGGGTAGAATTGTATTTATTTTGATTAAAAATTTTTCATATATAATTAATGTAATACATGTTAAACATATGTATTTGATCAATAAATAACATAAAAAACTTTTAAATAAAAAAAATGGGAGTAATAGAACACCATTCCTTGTTGTATAACTCATCAATTGTACAGTAAGAACCGTTGAATTAAATAGAATTTATAATATTTTGTGGACTCCATCTCAATTTGATGGTTCCTTTTGCACAATTGAAAAAGCTGTACAGAGATCCAAAATTTACTGTCTACCAAATCCACATTTCGTATAGGTAACCGTTCAACTGTCAAAGCACGGATTATGAATGACATGAGGCAACCGTAGCATTTATTCCCTTCACATAAAACATAAAACCTCAAAATAATCGACTGGTCCTATAAATTAAGCCATGCCTCTTGTGCATCTCACTGACATCGTATATGCTTCTCTAATGTCGCTCATGATTTCCAAGCTGCTTTTGCTTGCTTTTCTTGTTCTTCCTGCAATTGCTAGTGCCAGAAAGCTTGGGAATCAAAAGGATTCTTATGGATTTGGCCAACACAAGACGTTCTTCCACCACTTCTCTGGCTATGTCGGCGGCGGCGGAGGATTCGGTTTTTGGGGTGGTGGTGGAGGCGGATTCGGGGCGGGAAGTGGAGGATATGGTGGTGGATGGGGTGGAGGTTTTGGAAGTGGTGGCGGGGGTGGATACGTTGGTGGGTTTAATAAGTGACTACGATCTTAATTTTAATCCAAAACTTCATAAATTTTTCATGTTGATCAAATTAGGCTACACTACGCTATCATGATTTCGTCTATATATGTATAAATGATATATGCTAGTGATCAATGTTGTTTAGTTGTTTCATATGAGAAAAAGATGTAACGAAATTTACTACAATATTATCGAATAAAAATGATTAGTTTCAGAAGTAATGGGTGAGCACAAATTGAATATTGTACAAGAGATATATATTAAATAGAATTACGTAGTTGGGTACACATGAGAATAATAAGAATCAAAAAGACATGCAGAGGCATTTGAAATCTCTCTTTTTCCATTGAAAGAAATTTTAGGTGAGCGGAAATTAATGCTCAACAAATTTCATCAATTTTGAGCTTCTTTTGTCTTCTCCTTCCCTTAAGGAATTGAGACGAACTAGTTAAGTACTCTTGCCTTTTTGGAATTGGGACCAACTAGTTAAGGCCTTTTGGATTTAAAGCTTTGCTGCTTATTATTCATTAGATTGGGATTAAATTTAAACTCTTTCAAAACACTCCCTTGAGCTTAAATTCACATTAAAGTATTATTGTAGGTTTCCATTTTGATCTTCCATATAGAAGGATGTTTTTTAGTTTAGTCCTTTACTAAATTGTCATCACAATTTAATCCTTTATTAATAAGGTCTTTTTTAATTTGGTCACTCATAGAATTTTTTTTTAATTTAATTATTTATATATGAATAATTTTTAATTTAGTTATTTATAAATAAAATTATTACTAATAATATCCTTATAAAATATGTCATTAAAGAGACAAAAGACATTATCATTTATAAAAACTTTTTATTTTCAAAAAAGACAAGTTTATGAAAGACTAAATTAAAAAATACTTTATTTTGACAACATAATTCTATAAAAGAGCAACTTGGAAATACTCCATCAATGGAAAACTGCAATTCAATTTACTCGTTAAACATCAAATTATAAGAAACTATAAACAAAAGACAATTCATAATCTCATAAGACATGCGACATTTAAAATTTTAAACTTCAAGTTACGGTGGTTGAAATATTTTGAAGTCTATAGTAACAAATAAAATCATTGTATTATTAACAAAGGTACTGTAGAAGCAATTAATTATAGTCGAAATCTGCTTAATCATTAACTAATTAATGCAATTAAGGACCCACCTTATCACAAGCAAACAAATTATATGACATTAACATCGTACGGTCCACCATTGAAAAGTTCATCAAGCTCTAGCATAAAACTAATGGTGAAAAATGAAACCATCGTATGGATAATATAATGGTGGGGATAATGGCCAATAGTTTTACAGGCTGATTTCCAATACCATGATCGACGATGCGTCACAATCTTCTGGAAAATTATTTCGAAGATTATATGTACCCCATTAATTATCATCTCACCCTCTCCACTTCTGTGATTATGTATGACTTCGTGGCTGTTCTTTAGTTTCTTGAATGTCCCTCCCAATTGATGCTGCTTTATGTATCTCCTTTTTTACTATAATTAAGAACTTTTAATAAAAATAGTCTAAAAAAGGGAAAAAGTTTATTAAAATAATATTTCCTTTTAATTAAGAGCCACATTATTCATATTTTTAACACGTCCAGGAGTAGAATATATATATATATATATATATATATATATATATACACACACACACACACACGAAAACATTTGATACATATATACTTTGCAATTTGTATTTAAAATGTTTAGTACCATTAAGATATTGAAATATATGATGACACACTATAAGAGCATTTGTTATACCATTATCTCGAATTTGTCAAATATTGATATCTATTGAAATTCAAAATGATCATAAAAGTATTATTTTGATTACTTACATTTTATTTTAGTATCAATTGTCAAAATAATTCTTTAAAAATTTAGTATTAATCAAAAGTAATATCTTGTCAAGTCAATCATAATCTTTAAGGGATTACTTTTGATTAATATTAAATTACTAAAGGACTAATTTGACACTATAAATCTATAAAGGACCAAATTAATAGTGGAAAAGTAAAGAATTAAAATGGTTATTTTCACCTTTCATAGAATATCACTTGTTTGTTATCTAATAGAATTGTTAATTTTACCTTATAGTTATATTATGATATATTATAAGTAAAATTTTTAGTGTACTCATAATTTTGAGTGTACAAGTGCACCTAGTTATAATGTAGAAAGATAATTATAATATTATACTTATATCATTATATTATAACTAGGTGTATTGACGCAAAATGACACATATATTATATCATAATTCAAAATGCCACACCTATAAAAAGCAATATAATATACGCATGTTGTGTTTTAAGTGGTATATCTAAGGGTGATTAAGACCTAAAATAGTCTAATCATTTAAGGTCGAGTCAAGATCATTTGGGTTATAGGGGCAGAGTCCATCATGAAGTGACCCAATCTCAGGTCATAACATTGGCTTGACCCAGTCCAGCCCCATATATATATATATATATATATATATATATATATATATATAATTTTAGTATATGTTTATATATATATATATATATATTTGGCATTTAAAAAAAAAAAAGAAATAGTCATTTTTTTGTTTATGTCAAATATAGATAATTTTTTTTATTGATATAGGATATTTCATTTACTACATACAAATCATAATTTTTTTTTTAAAACTTATTTTAAAATTTAATTAACAAATTATAACAAATACGAAAACCTAATGACCTACCCAACCTAATTATGTCCTAAGTTTAACGAGGTAAGTCTAAAGATAGGGTCATATTTTGTAGCCTAATCATAAACTCAAGTCAAGCCACATATTAGTGTCCAACTCGTCTTGGCTTGAGTTTTTAACACCCCTAGGGCCTAAATATATCTCTTATATACCAACAAACTAATAATATTTTGCACCCATCACTTCTCCAACCCATGGCCCGCCCTGGGGTTATGACATCCCTAAATATGTCTCTTATATACCAACAGACCAATTATGTTTGGCACCCATTGCTTTTAGCTTTGTTACCTTACCTTAAATACAAATTGTACCATAACTTTCATCTGTTGCATAGAAATATAAAAACCTTAAATATCATCATTGAATTATACCTGAATATATGAGATAAGAACGTACCAATCAACAATTTTTTTATATAATATATATACCCAATTTATTTCAGGCCTGCAATTCTTCGTACCCATGTTTGAATTATTGCCTTACCAAATTGATTAAAAAAATCATAGTTTCTTTTTCCTCAATTTCATTGAAAATTTACATTTCCTCAAGGGAAAAGTATGTTAAAATAAAATCAATTAATTGCGTGGGACAATTGTGAAGTCATAGCTAGGCATCAGACACTCATTGCTTGAAGTTGATGTGGCAGGGCAAAACCCCACCGAGAAAAGCTTTTGCTATAAACAAGAACAAGATGGTGTTTTATCAAGGTGATCACTTTTTTAGGGCAAACTATTATATAATCTTTTATAAGATTTCATTAACACCCAAATCATATGACCATAAAGTAAAGAGATTTCAAATACAAAAACATTCTCCAGCACATAGATATATACATGAAGATTGGTTCGGATTAATTAATTAGAATATGATGATAGTTCTAACTAGTAATTCCACGTTGATTGCTTGGAAAGAAGAAATTAAAGAGAAAAGGAAGACATATGTGTTATACCATAATACCTAGCGTCCTCTAAGCAAGTAGTTTAATTATTTACAATCCAATGATAAAAATAAAATGAAAGAAACTTGATAGAAACATAGTTGAATAGGAAAGATAAATTTTAATTTGGTGATATTATTCATATGGTAAATTAGTCAACTTTAAAAACTCATCATATATTTTAGGACATTCCAAAAATTGTGAAAATTTTCAAACAACTAGAATATCATGATAGTTAATTGTGCACCAAATTTTAGTTCAAAATTCATTCTTTTGTCCCTACAAATAAATCTATTATTGTGATAGTACAGAATTATGTAGAATCAAAATTTTGTTACTTATTTTTTGTACAAAACCCACTTTAATGGAATCCAAATGATATGAAACTTTTTGGAATACTTCATTAATACCCTAGAAACTTTCAAATTAAATTTTAGCCCAAAATACATCCATTTAATCCTTCAGATATCACTAAACCTCATGTATAATAGAAAATGTTTTTGATTAGTTCTCCATGCTTTAAGCATGCAAAAACGGCTGTTATTGAACTCAAAATTTGATGAAATTTGGTTCAAATAAACTTTAATATATTAAGATTAATTCCACTAATGATCATAATTTTTAGAGTTTATCTACTTAATTGTTTTACATTTTCTCTTCTCTTACAAAATCATATCAGCATAAAATTAAAACTTGACTACATGAGTTTCAACACACCAAATTTTAAGTTTGGCCTCATTCACTCATACTTATACTTCAAGAAGTCTTCTATTACATATTAAAATTTGCTCAAACTCTTGGTTGGTCATTACTTCATGCATATGGAAATTTATATACATACAACAAAAGTCTTGCACTACATAATTATATTTTCTAAGTTACATGATAATACATATTTGATGCTTAAATTCTTGTTACATACATCAAAGTGTCATAACTTTCAACTAACCAGGCCTCTTTGGCTTTACTCCTTTGAAAGATCTAAAAGGGTATTTCCTTTTGTTTATCTTTACTAGATCCACATGAAATAGTTAGTTAGAGATATAATGTGACAAAAAGTCCAATAACTCACTTCATATTCCACACACACTATGACACACATAAGCAAAATAATGTGCACAATATCATAACATGAACATAGTCATAGAATTATGCTAGAGTTGACACTTTTGACTTCGGTTAATGACCACATTATTTTCAATACCATGATTAGGGTAGGACCACCATGTCCAAACCCTATAATTCATCATACATAACATCAATTTTAAGACACTAAGGCTCTATGTAACACTTGCCAAATTATGATGCAAAATTTTGTTCATAGAAAAAAGAAAAAAAAAAGAGTATTAATATTTGTGGTAAATATTATTAATTAGATATGAGCTTTGGTTTAGTAGTAAGGTTGGGCATCCAGATTCAAGAGGGTATGGGTTTGAGATGTAGCTCCCTCATTCCTCATAAATATTTTGGCGTTGACATGTGTCCCCCTCAGGTGAAATTACCAAAGTGCCCTTCTTATTTTTTCTCTATTTTCTTCCTCTTTCCCGTCACTTTCTCATCCAAGAGCTCTCTTCCATTTTGCAAGTTCTGCTGATCCTCTCTGCCACAGCCAGCCACCACCACCTCTGGCCAGCTCCTCCACTCATCGGCAATGTGTTCTGGTTGGTCGCTGCTGGCAGTAACATTGATTTTTCGATGGTCTTCGTGAAGCTCAAACCAGCAACTCTTTTTGCAATTTCAGTGAGTTTTAAGTGTTTGTTTCATGAAAATGATGTTAGAAGAAGCATTTTTGGCCCCTATCCATCAAATTTAAGATTTGGAAGCATGATTTTTGGGCTAGTTTTTGAGAAGTTGTGCTGACAAGGACCAAATTGAAAAGTTTTGAAATTTTGGAGGTTTTAGAAAATGGTAAAATTCTGCATTGTAATGAGTTCTAATTGATCCTATAAGAACAATTTTAATGTGTATGCCATGAAAGCCTATTTTTAATCATGGTTTTTCTTGGATTAAAGGCAAGGGTATGAAATCTGGGACTAAATTGAAAACTCAGAAAGTTTTTATGGCAAGAAATGGAAATTAACAAAAAGTCTGGGACAGTTAGTGATGGAATCAAAGAATATGATTTAGGGTTTGTTTTGAGTAATAAGAAGGAAGATGAATAATTCCTTGCTTTCCAATTGGCGTAGGTAGCTCGTAAAAGTGATAAAGTCACCCAAGGAAAGGTATTGAGTTGTTGGTAGTTAACAACACTCAGGTGCGCAAATAGCACTCCCCAATACTCTTCATATATACTTTACTCTTCATTATTTGATAATGTTTTAAAATTATCATTTTTAACTTTGGCATGATTATATTTTATTAGAGTTGAGATTATGAGCAAATGAAATCCCTTGATATGTTAGATGACTTTATATACGGTTTTGAAAATGACTTTGGAGAAACCTCATGCGTGCGATCAGGAGTAACTGCTTGGTAAATTATTATTGCAAACACAAATGGATTTCATGCATACTTGCTACTTTTCCTATGCATGCTTGCTTAATTCCATTATAATTGAAAGGACTAGTTAGGACACTAGCAGCCAACAGAAGTACTGTTAGCCCTTAGTGCACCTAGGTAATGACTTGGCTAGCAGGGTTAATGATGGTACTAACCCCGTGTGACAGTCATCACACGAGGACTGATGAGTGATAGTTTTCATGAGTTATAACCTCACGCCTGTTGGTTATTTGTCCTCGAGGATTGTGTATCCCCGCCTACTATGATTTGCCCTTTTTGTGGTTGTGTGTCATACCGGATGGGTTCTTAGTAGTCCTTCCCCTAAAATGACTTTCAAAAACTTGTTGATTCATTGTTTATGGCACTGTAAATTCAATGTTATAAAAAGTGTGTTATTTAGCTAAAATTGTTTACTTGTAACAGTGATTACTCATAGTTTAAATGTTATTTCATTTCATTTAACTTTCGACCAAGTTTTGATTTTAATTTATATATGAAATTTGTTACTGATTTTGGGGTGCTATCTGCCAGAAAAAAATTTGGTCTCAGATAGGGAGATAGGTGAGTACCCGGAGGCAGCAAAGCAGTAACTGGAAGTTCTGTTGGTAAGCCCCACTTGGGATATTGCGGGACCTATTCTTTTTTGATTAGTTTGATATTCATGGCTTATTTTTTAGATATATATATATATATATATATTTAGAACGATAACTATTGTTTTGTAGGTCTGGGGTTGTATAGGGACCACAATTGAACTTTTCTTATTGTTGTATATTGTATTAATGCTATACTAGGCTATGCTAGTGAGAGCGGAGCTCTCCTATATGTTTGTATTGCCTTACAAGATATTGTAGAAATTTCAGGATATCCTATTTACTGAAGAGATTCTGCCAAAATTTTTACAAAATTCTTTGTTTTGTATTAACCCTTTATTTTATATTAAGGCAATTTATATTGCATATGGTGTAAATTGTTTAATTTTGGCATGATATTAAATATCCCTCCAGTATAAGGCTTGTAGGTTCAGGGAATTTTCTCTTGTCTTGTGCGGGTCCCACTTAAGGGATTTTGAGGCATGACACTTCATGTGAGATCTCATACCATCATACATCAACTCATAGCAACATGAAGCATAAAAATTTATCAAGTATGTAATTACTAAGCATAAGCACAAACATAACATATGAGGAATGGAGAATGAGCTACCTTATTGCTTTAAGTGAGCTCAACAACTTTTTCTTCTACCATGAGTGCAAAAAGTAAAGAAATTACCTTGAAAAATTCACTTCTATGTTTCACTTTCTTCTACCATTTTTTCTACTATTTTTGCACCTTATTTTTCTTCCATTTCGCACATATAATGAAAAAGATGATGAAGTGTCCATTTGTTCCCCATTTGACTAAATGGTGGGTGGAAAAGTCAAATAAACAAAATAATTTGGTGAAAATTAGACATTTTACCCTTTGTTCACACTTTTATATCCTTTAGTGGTATTTTCTAGTCCAAATTTGTATAAAATTCTCTAATCATGATTTTTTGATCCTCTGATAGTTCTAAATTTAATTTTTAATATGCCTTACAACTTTGCAAGAAGGACACTTTTACCTTTATTTATACCAAAAAATTTTCATTAAATCCTTTTGACTTTTCAATTTAGTCCATCACTCTTTAATTGGTTTAATTATTATCTTAACAAGAAAATTTTGTTAGTATTACTAAATAAAAGTTATTATTTGGGATGTTACATTACATAAAAAGAGTTTGATACATATGGTCCATCTAAAAAAAAAAATTGAATAGATTTAGCAATAATGGTGTAGCCCTCAATACCTAAACATACCTGGGGACTGTAATCCACTTCGAGAATATATAAACATTTGTGCTCATACATATGGCTTACATCTGGAAAATAAAGTTTATAGAATTGCTGAAGGTGGAGTGGTTGAGAAAACTGTGAACAGTTTGATTGAGATTATGCTCAGAAAAGGATGATGGAAATCAATCATCAAGGCATTGCCATAATAAGAAAGATCTTGGAAATTAAAATGTGGTACGATCACTTCCTTTTTCCGTAATGATACCCTTAATTATGTAATGCATGCTTTCACTAGCTCAACGTGGCAAATTTTAGAAGCACACAGACACCAAAGAATCTTAATTGTACTCAAACGAGCAATTACCCTAAGAGACATACGAGCTCCAACTCTACAACAACCATTGAAATGATTGACTTATTGATAATTCTAAAGAATATATCCTAATGCGATTCAAGCAATAATCAACTTCTAAAGAGAAAAAAAAAAGAAGGAAAAATATCTTAAATTTAAGCCACCTAAACAAAAATTACAAACCACTAGAAGAGGTGATTATACTTCCTTGAACAAGGAAATCCATGGTGATTTTGCATGAGAAATCTTATATATTCAAAAGCTGTCTCTAACTTGCACTTTGCTGGGCTTATACTTCAAGTGTATGTGACCACCAAATGAAACAAACTCAACAAAAGAACAAATAATCTCAGAACAATATATCAAATTCCAGAATATATGCTTTTAATTATCGAGGACCATATTGGTCACATGGCATCAACATGCATGACTGCTTTTGTATTCATTTTGCCTATATGGATTGGTAGTGGCACCAAATGAACATATCCACTTGTCAATTAACTATATCTAAGTGGGAAGATTAGAAGAGTTTTTAGACCTAATTAGAAGAATAAGAGAACGGCACATGTCCGTTAATTAACAATTATAATTAATTAGCAAACCATAAATTTCTTCTTCTTTTGATTTTTGCAGATGATATATATATATATATATGCATATAGAGTCACCCACTCCACTATGTTTCGTTGATTATATTATGCAACATCACTACAATCATGTTGGTTTTGATTATATTAGAGTAAGAAAACATTTCGAATTGGGCTACAATTTCTAGAATGTTTTTCGGTCGGCCATGGTTAACCAAACAAGCAATTTGATTAGAAATTTCTTCACTGGATGAATATGTTTTACATAATCATCTCTCTCGCAAAATCATTTGGTAAAACTGATTTTGTAGAAATTGTGAATATTGCTATAGAAACCTCGATTCAAGAGAGAGTATTGTCACCATTGGATGTATAACTTTATTTAGAGATATGTTATTTTATTTGACCCAATGAAATAAAGATATAATTTAGGATAAAATTTAAGCAAGTTTTTAAAAATGATTATCAATTTTTAAATAAAAGCATAATATATAAAAAAATTTTAATATCAATTATCTAGAGCAATGAAAAAATTTCCGTATAAGAAAATTTTAACTCTAACAATAATTTATAAATTACTTTAATAATATATAAACACATAAACATATAACTTTTAATTTTTCTAGCCGCAGTTTACTTAAAAATTTCTCAATCGCCATGATACTTCCCTTTGGGACGCAGTAATTGAAAAAAGGAACGAGTAGATATTATTTTAATGGACATGACTTCCTATATAAGGGGGTGCCATTATAACCAAGATATGTCGAGGAAGCTAGTGGGGTAGTTCGAACCTAGCTATAGCTATCGATGCTTGTACATAGAGCAATGGGTCCTCCTAGTACTTCTTGTGCTAAGTTGTACTTGGCTCTACTCTTGTCCATTACATTTTGTGCTCTGAGCGGCATTGGTCAGGGGAGTAATGTAGATGATGATGCCCACTTTTCTGATCCAAGTCGCTGGAGGTTTCCTGGGGATGACAATGACGATTATTGTTCTTATAGAAGTTGGAGAAGCTGTGGGAGTTTTTTTGGAAGGAATGGTGTTGGTGGTGGTGGTGGAGGAGGAGGGGGAGGTGGAGGTGGTGATGGTGGTGAAGCAAGTGGTGGGCCCGGTCATGGAGAAGGATACGGAGCAGGAGGTGGAGTAGGTGAGAATGGAGGCGGTACAGGGGGAGGAGGCGGAGAAGGTGGTGGTAGGGGTGGTGCTGCAGGAGGTTCTGGTCATGTTAGTGGGTTTGGAGCTGGTGCCGGTGTTGGAGGAGAAGGTGCTGCTGGGGGTGGCGGTGGTGGTGGTGGAGGAGGAGCAGGAGGAGGAGAGGGAGAAAGTAATGATGGAAGTATTGGAGGAGGATCAGGTAAGGGTAGTGGTTTTGGTGCTGGAGCAGGTACAGGAAGTGCAGGAGGAGGAGGAGGTGGCGGCGGTGGGGGTGGAGGTGGAGGCAGTGGTAAAGGTAACGGTATAGGGTTTGGTGAAGGCAGTGGAATGGGGGCTGGTTTTGGCATGGGTGATAATAATGGAGGAAGTGGTGGTGGAGGTGGAGGAGGAGGCGGCGGCGGAAGTGGAGGTGGTTCTGGAGGACAAGGTCATGGTAGTGGATATGGTTCAGGTGCAGGCATAGGTGGGATGGGAGGAGGTGGCGGCGGTGGAGGAGGTGGAGGTTGGGTTGGAGGAGGACGAGATGGAGGGTATGGTCATGGTAGTGGGTTTGGTGCTGGCATGGGCATGGCTGTAATGGGAGGAGGTGGTGGCGGAGGAGGAGGCGGCGGAGGAGGTGGTAGTGGTGGTGGTGGAAATGACGGTGAAGGGGATGGCCATGGGGAGGGTGGAGGTGCAGGGGTTGGCGGAGGAAGAGGTGGAAGTGGTGGTTACAATAATGGGATGGGAATTGGATTCGGAATGGGCATGGGTTTTGGGTTTGGGATAGGAACAAGTGGAGGGAATACTCATGGAGATAACCCTTAGCCTACCAACTACAACTTTCGGAGTTCACAAATGTCGGTGAAAAATCTTTGTTTTCAAGTTTCTTGTTTATGATCATTCTCGTCTTACAAGCACAAGAATTTCTTTGTAATGCAAAATCAAATAAACTACTTTTTCGTTCATACAAATATTTGCATTACCCTTCACCTGAATTTATTATCAGTACGTTCTGTTACAAAGATCCTACTTTCTGCTCTGTTAAACATTTTTTTAAATTGTTCAAATAAAGATAAGATATTATCTCCTTTTTAAGACCCCTTTAGTTGTATATTTTTCCCATTCGTAGTCACCTCATATATTGGAGCATAAGAATCAAACCCTTCTTCGACAGTTTCAACTTTGAAAAGAAACACACTCATACACAGAGAGGCATCTTGCACGCTCCTCCCTACTATCCACGGTCCTCACCAAGTCTTGTGAATAGGAGACTTCAAACGTATCATATGTATCATATAATAATAATAATAATAATTGCTAATGTACAGCTAGACATCCTGTTCAACACAGCCATACAACAATGCTAGGTGAATATGCTACATTCAACATACGAATACACAAATTCGATATTTTTTTTCTTTTTCTTTTTCTTTTTCTTTATGAGTGACTACTCAATATATTTTAAGCCTCACGTGGTCGATTTTCTTTCCCTTCTTGGAAATACAGCGTAGGAATTCTTGGGAAACTAACTTGAGATCCATGCTCTATACTCTGGGCCACTGTGGACTCACAACCTGCACAAGCCAGAGCATCGTATATAAGTTCAATATCTAGCTATGATCATAGATTGACAGATGCTATAGGTAAAGGGTAAAACTTAAGGAAAGTTTTTAGATATTTACTAGTTCTATTATATAAAAATAATATGTCGAGAAACATTAGTGAAAGAATAAAAAATGGGGTAATTTTGAGCTGGAGAAAAATAAATAAATGTCTACTTCTACTGCAAAATCTGATGGCAGATATCTGACAGGTTATATTTTATTCAGTCCAAAGAAAAATTCTCTCTAAATATACCAGATCTTCTCTGATCACCCTTTCTTTTTTCCTTTTAGTTCTTGAATACAGTAAATGAATAACATGAGGACCGTGTTCGTCTCTAAAGTGAGTTAAACATAATCTAGATTGATCATAAGCATGTCAAACATATACGGCAATAACTTCTCTATACATTTTCATACAATGCAGTAGCATTTAGCTAACCTCGAGGGTGCTGAAGACTAATCGCATTCGGCTAGCAACAACTGATGGCTTCTCAGCTTGACCTATCACAGCCATTTGCTCTAGTTGAAGAGTCTTTACAGGAAGCCTTCAATGAACAGATAGCAAGCAATATTATGATTTAACAACAGGAGTTTATGCTTGGAAGCTTTAGTATCTTTACTACAGAAAGAAACAAGATAAAATATATGCAAAACTCATGCAACTAGATGCAGGAAGAAATGCAAGCAAGGCATCTCACCATGCCATTCCCTTCATAAAATATGCATTCGCTATGAGGGCACAAAAGCCTTTCCACTGAAGCCTCACTTCATCTGACACTGGAGGTGTAGATGACCATCTTACGATAGTTGGTTGTGGTGTACACAAAATGGTGATGAATATAATGCTTAACCAAAGAATGCACTCATTGACCTGCATCAAACAATATGAAGAATAAGATAGTTGTGAGATCTAGCACATTTCATGCCCGCTAAAAAAACTTATTGTTATGGGTTCAGGCAGTCTGTTTGCATCTAGAATGCTTAGGATTATATTGTTCCAGTCAAAAGCCACAAAGAGGCTTGGCTTTTGAACCATTCAGATGAGTTCTGTTTTAAGACAGACAATACTGACTTCATATGGCTCTGCAGGACAGAAAGGAGAGAATAGGCAGAGTTCCTCTTCTTCTTTCCATAAGCTCTAACAAACTTCATAATGCTAATACTTAGACCAGAAAAAGATACTTGTGATAATCATGACTTAGAACTAGCTATACTAGTAGGTTCAAGTTAAGGAAAACTGACCTCCTCTGAGATAATCTTGGTCTTCAATCTTGTACTACCGCCATAACTCTGCATTGTTTCAATTTCCATACCAGAGTCCTTCATATCAGTCAGTTCTTTCCTTATCCCTTCATCAGTGCATCCCAATGCATATGCATTTACCCCAGCAGCTATGAACTCCTGTGATGGAAAACAAAGAAAATAGTAATTGAACCCAAAAGGAAGGACTCATAACTGAATAAGGAGTTGCAAAGGAAGAAATTCAAGTAAGCTTCTAAATTTACTTTCAGATTTTCACCTCCACCGCGATCAACAAAATTTCTGTATCGTCTAAACAAGCTGATTGCTATATTGCGTGATGATCGATACTCATCATCTGATGAAACGGAATCATGTAAACCACACTGAAATGCATGTGATGGTAGAACACATCAATCACCAAGTGTACAACAATAAATTAAACACAAGCAACGAACCCCAGAACAGAACATGCTCACCAGCCATTTATGTGTGGCAACTTGATGTAATATATGAAGGCTCTTCTGTTGCTTATCACATTTCCGAGAAAACAAAGAACTTTGAGATGTATTACTGTAAGGACACCCAGAAGGTTTAGCAAAACTAGAACTACAATTTAAGAAATTAACATTGTTGATCTTGTACGGATATGCTTGTTGCTCAGAAGCTGAATCCTGATACAAATGGCACTTTACAGTAGCTCTGGGAGCGCATACCGTTAGCATGGTTGGACCATGATATTGTAGCCTTCAAAAAGTTTTAATAAATTACGGGAAAAAAAGTTAGAAGAACAAAAAGAAGCATATAAAATTGCTTGCAAAAACATACGTAAACATAGAACCAAAGAGAGCCTCAGCAATTAAAAAGAATGTATTTGGTTTTTTGTGATACAGAAAGCATTCCAGATCAAAACTAATCTCTTCACTTGTCTTTCCAATTTTTTTCATATCGAATAAAGATCATGAAAGCGCTGCTATATTATTGTCCTAGATTGTAGGTTCATAATTCACAATAAAGACATGATTTGGCCTACAAAATTAACAGGAAAAAAGAGATTTGTACGATTGACAAGTTACAACTATAAACCTGAGAAGGATTGTAAAATGGGATCAGGCATACCTGTTGAGGCTCAGCTTAGCTCATCCAGCGACAGTATTAGAACCAAAATCACAACTTGGGAAGTGGGGTTGAAAGAGAGAGAAGAATCAGCAATGGGGATTAAGATTATGGGAGAATCTATGGACAAGGGGTTTCACCGGAACCACGAATTCTATTAATGGCTTCAGGCTACACGGAGGATCGCTTTCAAGTTCCCAAAACAAAACAAAAAAATCCCAGGCGGAAATAAAAATTCTGGCTGGGCTATGATTACGAGAATTACTTCGCCATTTGCATCGCCAAGCAAACACGACAACGTTTCGTTCAAGGCTCTTGCCCTGCTGCTTGGACTAGCGGACTTACGCGTTCAGGAAGAAGATTGGTTCCTCTGTGGCGCCCTTAGGTTATAAAAAATGTGACCATTACGTGTCATTTTCTCGTGGAAGCTTCTGGTGGAAAATTTTTTTAAACATACGAGATTAATTGAGTGTGAATGCACTGATGTAATTTGAATGTGATATCTTTGCATTTTTTATAATGTATTAGAATTATTGAGATATATGTGTGAGTGGTTATAAAAATTTATAAATATATATATGCCACACAACCACTGAATCTTTGTCACCTTCTCATCGTATCAACCCTTGGATGTTTCGGGCACACAAAAAGAAAATTAGGGATCAGGAACCACCAAGCCCCTCAAATTGAATTTTATTTTATTTTTATTGAAATATCTTATATTTATATGTCCTATTCCAACGGAAAAGCTAGCCTCCAAATGTCATCTACACACATAAATATACAAAAGGTTATCTGTCAGTCCTACAGTGTTGAGCACATGAGATGCTTTTCCCAGCTTCTAGATTTTGTTTCATTCTATTGACAACCAACCTAACTCTGTTCGTGCTACTACCCTCCTATTATTTTTTTCCTTACTGGCATTTTACCATGTGGGTTATTTTTGTTCTAACATAAGACATAAGTGTAATGATCTGAATGTTTGGTTCAGGTTTTGCAATGATTCTTAGAATTGCCATTTAATAAAGAACTTACTTCTTAACTGTTTGATTCCCCGATGCAAATGTGATTTGTCACCATAGAATAAGACTCCAATTGTCACTTGTCACCCACATTCGAAAGTCAATTTCTCAGTTCTTAATGTCTCGGATTATGATTTGTTTGTCTGTCATACGTTGTTTTGGAATTTGACTATTTTCCCGGTAACAGTAACCTGATTTACCGGATTACTTTGTTCTTCCATTTGGACTCTGATACCATGTTTATGATAACTTCAACTCAAGTTTAAATGATGAAGCCAAGGCTGAAGATGATTTTATTAAGATCTCTAACAGCATAGAACAGCAATCTCTCTTGCTGGGTTTTCATTTCCCTATTTCCAGCTGTCAGTAGTTGCTAAGATCTTGAATATACACCAAGTAATGACAGATTCTGCATTATTCTAGGTCATATAGATGTGCCTTTTTCTTCTTTTCCAAGAGATAGAAAATATTCTGCTCTGTTTGTGGGGAACCAATTTCATCTTTCTGTTTTGCTTAACATGATTATCTATGTAACTAACGTGCTAAAAGATAGAGTCGTCAAAACGAATTCGATTCACCGAATCGAACTCGTGTAATTTAGCTAAGAGGTAGGTTGGATTGAGGGATTCTTTTGAGAATTTGTTTAGTATATTTCGATCAACTCGATCTATTTAACTTGCGAGTTAAATGAATCAGCTCACGGGCTAAATGCGTTGTCTGTTTATTTTTAGAAAAAAAATTCACTTACTCAATTTAACGCCCTAACTCATTCCACTTTTCTGTTAAAAAAAAATTAATCATAATGTATGTGTTGTGTTGTCTATATTATTTTGTAATTTGACAGATTTGAATATTCTATTGATAATCATATTCTTATTATTAATGAATCATTAAATTATTAGATTACTCTACTTGTTTTAATCCGTTAAAACTTACTTTTTATTTAGTTAATTTTTTTATTTGTTTATATTGATATAAAAATTGATTGATTAACTTAAAAAAAAGTCACATTTAAATTTTTATAATTTTTTATTTTATTTTTATTTATTTTAATTTTTTAGTAGGTTAAATAAATCAATTCATTTAATCCATCAAATAGGATAAATTAAAATTTTTATCCTACCACTTTATGATCAATTAAATAATTTATTTAATTAACTAATTCAAATAAATTAATTCGAGTAAGTCAAATTAATTTACTTTGGCAGTTCTACTCAAAAAAGCAAAAGAATGCTTTTCGCCTTGCAAATCTTTGTTTGGTTCAATCATTAGACGATTGAGTGGAATCCATTAGTTTCGTAGTACTTGTGTTGCTATATTTGTGTATCTCTTGAGCGGCGTCGTCTCACTACGCCTATTCTTCAGAGCCCAGCTTCTCTGGGCTGAAGGCACAGTAACAGTTGATGCGTTTTGCAATGCCGTCCATTGGTCCCAATACAGTAAAGTGAATCAACGGCTCTATAATATTAGAGTTGTACAATTGTTGTCCACAAAAAAAAAATGAATAAAAAGAATAAAAATACTTGTATGTGGTAAAAAATCGTTGTATCCCTACAATATTTATGTTGTTTCATAATATAAAGAGTTGAAATATTTATTTGTTTTAAAAATTTTTCTTAGCCACTCATTTGTCCAAATCTACAGCGCAGCACAGTATTATGTTGCAGAAAATCTGTTTTCGTTCTTCTTTAATATTAAACAAAAGAAGATTTGAGCAAGGGAGTGCATTCTTTCTCACTAGGACAGGGTTTGTTTTCTTGTGGTTTAATTTCTTTCATTATCTTAATTCAGCAATTTACTCTGTAAAGCAGTGAGTCTTTGGTAGTTGCCTTGTAACCTAAAGTTTCAGCATGTGCCTTGAATTGTACCAATTTGACTACATGTCTGTAATGTTTATTCTAGCATGGTTGATTATACAAAAAAAAAAAAAAAAAAAGCTATTTTGATCCTCATATTTTGACTCTGCCATAATATAATATTCTATATTTGTTTTATCTCAAAAAATAATTTTTCACATTTTTAAATATTAAAAAATTGGTCAATTTGTCATAAGTTTACAAAGAATAAGTTAAAAAGTTATTTATTAACAGAAAATACTAATTTTTCTAAAAATCAACAATGTGAATGACCTTTTTGAAATAAAATAAATGTGAAGGACCGACTTAAACATAATCAAAATATGAAATATTAAAATAATATTATTGTCTTAAAAGGTGTCTTGTCTCTCGTTCTCAAAGATATTGATTCAATATTTCATACCTCTATTTAATCTTTTTTAATCTGGATTTGGATTTGGGGAAATTAAAAATTTAAATGTAGATAAATATAATAAAATTTAACCTGTTAAATGAAAATTTAATACCTCAAATGTAAAAAGTTATTAAAAATTATTTAATATTTATTAAAATTTAAACCATGTGATGAAACTTTATAATAGCCCAAATAATCTGAAATACTTTAAATTTATATTCTCGAATACTGACAATGCAAACCAAAGAGTTAATACATACGTTTTGTGAAGTCTATTGACACATCAATTTAAGCAAAATTTTAAGAATTTTTCACACATAAAGTACAAGCAATGTGATAGCCATTGGATATGTGAAATCCGAAATGCAAGACAAGTCAATGAAGGAGTTGTCACTTTTGTACCAACCAAATACCACTATTAGCCTTCCTGATTTGCTTTTCTAATTCAGTTGTCAACACATTTCATTTAAAGAAAAAAGTTGGATTAGTATTATTTTAGTACCCAAAAAGAGTACTATTATATATATATATATAAAAGATAGATTACTGAAACAAAGTATCAAATTAATAATGATACTAACTTCCATCCGAAAATTGAAACAAGAACTTTGTCCATCAATCTTTGTTGTAATTTATGTGAGCTTTGAATTATACGAGTGTTTGTCTAAGTTGAATTATAAGGCTATGTTTAGATAGATCGTAAGGAAGAAAGTGATAAAGGGTAAAATGATCAAATTTAGATGAATGTATATTTAGATATTTTTATAATAAATGAATGGAATGGTAATGAGGACCTCCAAAATCCTCTATAACTATTCAAAATATTATTTTTGTTGGTTTTTCAAATTAGAATATCAATAATAAAAAAGAGTAACTCACTAATTAAAAATACTATTATATTATTTCAAATTTTTTAAAATTATAAATTTATTCAATGTTTGCATCGTGAATAATAAATTTAATTTTTATCCCCTTCTTCTATTAAATCATTAATTAAAATTTTAAATTTATTTATTGAAAATAATTTTAAAATGAGTAATTTTTACATATTATAAGTTGTTTATATAAGATATATATATATATATATATATAAAGTTTATTTCATAATTATGTTGCATTTTTTAAATTGAGAAATTAAAAAAATAGACAAAAAAATAGGTCACATTCATATTTTATGTATTAAATAAAAATAAAATTATTAATTATATATTTATGTTATAAAGAGTAATATTTAAAAAATTAATTAATAAGTTATTTAATTGTAACTTTCAAATAAAAAATTTAAAAATATATTTTTTTATTAAAATTTTCAAATAACATAATTATTCAAACCATTTCACTTTATTTTATTTAATTCCATATCATTCATTCTATTAACAACCATTTTTTTCGGTCCATCGTTCCTTAAACTTTTAACCCAAGTGTAAGGTTTTAGACGCTTCCATCTGCATAGAAAGGAACCAAACGATGACGAAAACAGTGCGGAGAAACGGCAAAGAAAGTCAAAACTAAAGCAATAATTTCGAAGAACACAAATTTGTTGGGTTCTTTTCATCCTTGTAATTATAAATCTCAAATTAATTATTATAGCTAATGAAAAAAACGATGTATAAGTAAGATCCTGTAAGAAGTCACAATATAATCAATTCAACCCTAAACCAATTTACAATTTGCAAAGTCCTCCACACACTTGAATTAGAGAATACGGTACTCAAGCATATAGAAATAAGACGAGAAATCGTCAAAGCAAAATGCATTGGTCAATATTAGCCTATTCGTTACTACGAACCACATGGTTTGTGTAGTTTTGTTCAACAAGAAACTACGGGACATTCGCAGTTCTTACCTCATAAAATTTTGCAATCACTCCCTCCTTTATAATTTGTCACATTGCTATTTTAATGCCTAAGTTGAAAACATCATCAATTAACTTAACGTCTTGTATATATACATATATTTATATAGCCATCGGAGAAGTTATACTTCAAATTGTTAAAAAAACAACTTTATACTTATTTACCCAATTAGAATTTACAAATAAATATAATTTTATATTCTTAATATAAGAGATAAGAAAAGGTTTTATAAGAGAAAAGTAATAAATCAATTTTTACTTTTATAATTTGTGACAATAGGATACCTCAAATTATTTGTATCAAATTAATTTTTCACAATTAATATTTTATACAGATCTAATTCTTCAGTAACCTTTAATTCATAAATTTATAAAATAACAAAGACAATAATTTTGAGTAAAATAAGAATTATGAAGGATTAATCTAATATAAATAATTTATAAAAAATTAAATTATTTATATTAAATCTTAAATTTTAAACTAAATTCTCAAAATATAAGAATAAAGAATCAATTGAGTACTTTTCAGAAGAAAAAATAAAAGATGAATTATAAAAATTAATTAATTATATTTATATATATATATATATATATATATATATATATTAGAATTGATATCTAAGAGCCGTACTTCTGACAAGAAAGTGAAACTAATGCTTGTTTTCTAAGGATCAATATACAGAAACAAAAAATTACAACGACGAGATGTCAGAGTAATTAAGAGTAATGACTAGAAGAGCTTGCTGGCGAATTCATCAATGGAAGTTCCCTCCGTACGGGAATAAGCTGATTTCTTGGCAAGATCTCTAAGCTGCGACAAGCTCCTCCCCAGTTTCAAAGCCAGCTTCATTTCAAACAACTCTCCGTTCTCTCTTCTCTCCACGTCTTCTTCTTCGATCGTCTCTTCAATCGATTCCTCTAGCATCTCAAAATATCCAGCACAGTTCCTGTACATCTCTGCTACCATCCCAACTTGCCCACCGTGCTCAAACCCATTAATGGCCGTCGACAGAGCCCCCGCAACCACCGGAATCATCGCCGACCACGACGGTTCTGAGCCTATAAACATGGACCCTACGGCTGCGATTCCGGTAAGCAAAGGCCCAGCAATGGCCAGACTCTTATGGACCTTCAACACCAAGTTCCCCAACCTATCATAGTCCTCTATGTCCTTCCGCTTCACCACTTCCATCACCTCCTTCAGCTCCATCTCTAACCCCTTGCTCCATCCATTCCTCGCTTCCTTGGATAGCAGGTTACTTCTTTTTGATGATGAAGAAGGCCACCATGTTGCATGCTCAAACCTCTTTGGAAATTTCTCTATCATTGTTCCCAAAAGAGGAAGCGGATAGGCTTTATCAAGGGCCAAAACCTTCGCCATTGCGTCCTTAACGTCGCCGTCGGTGACCTTTCCTATCGCCAGCGTGGTCTCGATCTCCGTCTGGAGTTGCCGGAACAGCCTCGTGGCGTTGCGCTGTTCCTCCGCCAGCTGCGAGGGCTGCATCTTGTTCATTATGACCAGCATCCCTGTGGCCGCAGTGAACAGGAGGCCGGACGATAGTTTAAGAGCGAGAAGCGGTGCTCCGTGGCCGGACTCGCCGAAATCGGCTGCGCCGGCGACTCCGGCCATGGTGGAAGCGGCGAGGGTGATCATGTTGATGGAGTTAAGAAGTAGAGTGTTCCAGTTGTTACGCTGCTCGCCGATGTTGTGGTGCATCTCTACTCTATCGGCGACGGCTTCTAGAATGGCATAGAGTTCGGATCTAATTAGATCGTCGAGGGTTTTCTGCGCCTGTGATTGCGAGACGGTGAGATTGTTGTTCTGAGATGGGACTACTGAATGTGAGAAGCCGTTGAGCTCTTCGAAGAGCTTCCTGCTTGGGAGTTTTGAAGCCGATGAAAAAGGGACTCTTGGAAATTTTGGGACGTTGATGCCCGCTTTGACAGGTACTGTCTTCGAAGAAGAAGAAGAAAGAAGAGATGAAGTCTGTAAAGAAGCCATAGGAGGATTAACTTGTTGGTGTGTGAGTGTTTGATCTGGTTCTGGTTAGTGTTGATATGGAGTTGAGGACGATTTGTGGGTAATATATAGTGAAGGAAGCGGAAGGGGTCAGATAAGAAGACCATTGACTGAATGGAAAAGCATAAAAATAAAAGTAAAAATGAGACGTTTGACTGGATCATCCTGTTGACTTATTCCGTCCAAAATTTCCACATACACACTCATGGCTCATGGCCATGGCTATAGAGCTCTCACCCGCCGGTGATCACCTCGAGAAACGAGTGATTGTTAGGTGAAATGTATGATTGGAAAAATTATATTTAAGGACCATTAGGTAAAATATATAATTAAAAATTTATATTTAAGGACTTATGAAAGAATTTAAGTACTAAATTATTTTAAAAATTTAAGGATTATTATTTTTTAATTCACAAGATCCTAGCACTCTAGAATCCTCTCCTGAAATTATTTTATTATGTATTCTGAAGTTTTAAGACAGACTATCCAAATGAAAAGAGTTAATATCTAAATTTTTTAAAATAATTTTAAAATTTAAAATCTTTTACAGTAAATATTTTGCCAACCTATGAAATTGAATATAATAATGTGTCCAATCGACAGGAATGATGCCAGGGTGTTGTGTCACAAAACCAAGTTGTACTGTATGCATAATTGATTGATGTGTAAGCGTTTGGTACATGTTTGTCTGTCCAATAAATTTGGAAGCTAAAGAAGTGTAAAAAAAATCAAGTTGATTATTGTTAGAAGTATTGTGATAGTTAAGTTTTGAGTGTATTGCACCGACTGTTATTTTAGTGTTATTGAAACTATATGAACTTTTTATTTTAAAATATACAAGAATTTTTTCCAAAATAAAAAGTTGTGTCACACTTTAGCTTAATTTTAAATTTTTTTTAACTAAAATACTTTCTACTAACTTAAATATATATTTCCTAACTAAAATACTTTTTACATATTTCATGAAATTAAAGCAGAATATATTTTTTACAAAATATAAACAATTTTTTATGATTTCAATAAAACTTAAAGAGTGCCCAAGTATTATATGTATTAGATGGATAAGGAAGTGGGTTTTTAAAACTATTCTAAAAAGGGACATACTTGGAGAATTTTATTTTATTTTTCAAAAAAAAGAAGACAAAGTAAGGAATAAATTCAGGTTTAATTGTATTACTACATAATATTAATTTTACATTTTACGAGAAACTTATCATTTATCAAAAGGTTAAATGTAAACATTTTAAATATTAACAATAAGCTCATGGTCAAAATTCATCGAAAGGAATGTAATGTAAGGCCACGCGTATGTTACTCAGTCCTCACTGACTTTCAGCTTTGCATCCCCCCAAGTTGAATTTCCAACATGCTGATTAATTTAGTTTAATATTATATATAAAATCACTTGCTTGTTTTTCAAGAATAAAGTATTTTGGGTTCGAATATAAAGCTATAAAAGACATTTTTATGTACCATGAGGATCCAATTAAATCACTATCAATCTAATTAATCATAGATGCATAAATTTATAAAATTTCCACATTAGTCCATACACACCAAGACCAAGGATAGAGACCGATCTTTTTTTATTATTAACTCTTTACTTTATGAAACCCTTTGCGAGTAAACCTGATTGACTTATGTTTTTTTTCCTTCAAGGTCTTTCTAAGTATTATTAAATATTGATTATGGTAAATTATAGTAGCAAGTATCAAGTAAAGGATTGGATCAATGAGGTAAAAGTATTATAGGAGTGATTACAAAATAAAAATTTTCGAATATTTATTTTGAAAGAGGAGAATATAGTTATGATCATGAGATAGAAAACAAGATGACGCAAGCGCTTACATGAAGAAAAAACCATGGAAGTGCAAGATTGCAAGAAATGTGTTAAGATCCTTGGGTGTAATATAATTGGATTAGGGTTTAATATATTTTGTTGATTTTAATGTATTTGAAATTAACAATTAAGCTCATGGTCAAATTTCATCAAAGGAAGTTAAAAGTCAATATTTGTAAGCCCGCGCGTAAAAATGCGGAATTTTATTTTACCTCGTATTCCCCGATTTTCATTTTGTTCATCCCACGACGTCGAATTTCCATATGGACAACATGTCCCGCGTTGATTCTGATTCTCGTGCATTAATAATTTTGTTTTAGATATGAAATCGCTTGCTTATTTTCCACGAATACTGACTAGCTAAGTGATTGGTCTAGGATAGATTTATATATTATTTTTATAAATTTTTAAATTTCATAAAAATAATTTTTAAGAAAAATAAAAAATTTAAGATTTGAAATTAATAAAAAATTATAATTTAAAATGAAAGGTTATTAAAATTTGAAAATAAATAATATTTTAAAAAAATTTAATAAATAAAAGTTATTAAAAATAAAAATAATAACAAAACCAGACGAGATCTTATGTAAACTTGAAATTTAGCTTAATTCAATCAGATTTGTAATTTTTTTATTTTGATCTACTCTAATATAATATAATATGGTTGAGTCAATCAAGCCATTGAATACCCTTAACCATAAGGATCTATGATCATCCTAAATTATCAAATTTATTATCAGTGATGCCTAAATTAAGAAATTTCCATAATTAATCCTTAAGAAAATAATTTTTTTTTATGATTCACTTATTACAAACTTATTATTTTAATATCTTACTCATTATAATGCCTAAATTAGTATTTCACCCTTTAAAAAATATTACATTTAAGGCATGTTCATAACAAAAGGAATGGAAAGGGAGAAGGAGAGAGTGCCGACATTCCCAATGCTTGGTAATGTTTGTGGAATTGGAAATAGTAGTCCTAGAGGAAACCACATTCCAAAAAAATTGGGAATAAGCATTCGTCCCATTTTTTGAAGGAATGGTCCTTCTTTACTAGGAACGATATTTTTGTGGACCAAATTGCCCTTAATGATTAGAAAATTATGTGACCATCGGAGTAACATCATCTACATCATCTTACTCGAGCTGGAAAGTGGTGTAAGAGCTTTCTTCATCAGACCCCATTATTTATGGTGACCGTCAATCGCAAATCTGAGAACATTGCTAGCATTTACAGGAGATTCAAATCAACCATAACATTTCCAGAAAACACTCAACAGGTACAGTAGGGATTTGTACATTAGGGCACGAAATTACCATAAAATCTCCATTAATCAGAGATGCACACCGGTGGACTTTGACCTCCACTTAAGACGATGGTCACTGCTTGTTCGTCGTCCTCTGCAATAGTCTACGGCGTCGTGATGCAAAAATGACAAGAGATGATGGGCGTCTTTGTATGTGAACTGTCGAGCAAAAGAATAAGAAAGTTATCTAGTTTTTTTTTGGTTCTCTTTCAATCAAGGGCATAATTGTCTTTTACTTATAAATGAGCAATGCAATGCATACTTCTTATATCATACCAAATATAATTTTGAGTCTAATAATTTATTTTTATTCTTATTCTTATCCTTATTTTCAGATATTCTGTATACCAAATGAACCTTTAATCTCTTATAATTTTTAAAAGAATCAAATTTTTTGCTTATTTTAAACTCTAAATTTAAATGATTACTTTTAGCATTATCAGAATTCATATAGACGTATTAACATTTTAAGTTTTTTTCTCATATAAAATACCATTTTGTTAAAGAGAAAGAAATTAATTATAATATGTGAAGAATAAATTATAAATATTATTAAAAAATTGTTCAGTTTTTTTAAAATATTATTATGTCTTAAAACAATCTAAAATATTAATATCTCTTTATACTTTGAGTATTTTTAAAAAATAATATTTATTAAAATTAAATTTTTTTAAAAAAATCATGTGATGCATTTAAACTCCATGTTGGCATTCTTTCCTTATAATACTTAATTATAGCAATATTTAGAGGATATATCATCTTCATTTATTAAGCATATATAGGCGCAACGAGTTGATATATTCAAACCAGGGAGGGCTCCCAAAAGGGGTCCTTCACTCCTCGTTTGAAGCTTGAAAAAGTCAACAATTTTATATAACTTAAACAAGAAATTGTTAAGGTTTCATATTTTATAGGAGTTCAATTCTTAATTACAACACACAATCACACGCATATGGACTTTAGACTTTTTCTGAGACTCAGGACTTGTAACTAGCAGGAGCAATATATATAATAAATTCAAAATTATAAAATATGTGAAGTTATAATTTTAAAACCCAAATTGTATATATATATATAAAAAGCTTATAAAATTTGAGAGAGGAGATGATCTATCCATCCTCACTACCTGTGGCTTTGTCGTTGACTCTCAGAAGCTGGACGAATCTGCTGCAATTTCAAATACCATGCTTGACTTGTTTTTTTAAGTCATTAATTAAACTAATTGGAGAATGCAATCAAGAAAACATAAAAGGAAAAAAAATTAAAAATATCTATCTCATATACATTTTTATTGTTTTTTGCTAAAAGTAAACATATGTGTTAAGTCAAGTTTTTATATGACTCAAGATTTGATTTGGTTTTAAATTGGTAGTTGAGTCTATATAATATATTTTAAAATATTCTATTTTATAAAAAAAATTTTATTAATAAAAATAATTTCTTAAAAGAAAAAATAAAAAATTTAAGATTTGAAATATATAAAAATGAAATAAAAATAAAAATTTGAAAGAAAATTTGATTAAAATTTGAAAAAAATTAATATTTTAAATTTTAGTTTAAATAAAAATTATTATAGATAAAATTAAATAAATTTTAAAAAATAAAAATATGATATCGAATTGGGTAGGTCAAGTTCCACTTAATTGCAATTTTTTTTTAATTTTAATTTAATCGAACCTTACCCATATAACTAAATGGAGTGGATTGGCAGCCTGCTTAACATTCTATAATTATAAAAGATATAAATGATTTAAATATTGTGGAATGGGCCTTACATTTTACGTCATGGTTTGTCTTGCCCTCACCACATCCTGACGCACTATGCCAACCGTAATATTTTGCACATCCAGTGACTTCCGCGTCTACTTGAAAAATAATAATTTCTTGTAGCTCGCTTTAAAGTTTGAATTTTAATATTACAACATAAGGAACATACTTCCTTGGCTATTAACTTAATTTCATAAAACTTCAATCTAAAAATTTGATAAATTATTGCAGACAAAACATGTCACAATCAATACAGAATTGTCAATAGAAAATGATGAACCATTTTTTTTGTCAGCACAATTCATTTTATTAATTAAATTAATTTCTATCATTGTGATATTTTATATTTTGAGGAAAATTGTATTACTTAGTTATGACTAAATTTTATCATAATTTAAAAAGTTTACCTAACCTGATAATTTTAGTTAAAAAAATTAAAGTTTGAATTTAAAAAATTGTTCTGTAAAACAGTTAGGTTTGAGTTTTTTTTTTTTTTAGAAATTTAACTTGAGTTCAAAAATTTCAAATCAATATTATTTAATAAAAAATTTAGTATTTGAAGAAAAATTTAATTTAATTATTAAAAAATAATGAAATTTAAGATTTAAAATATTAAAAATAAAATTATCTTAGTTTTAAAGATATAAAATATAAGCTTATGAGTGAGATTAACAAAACAATAGGTTATTATAAGGTGATATTTTGATAAGAAAATAGTAACTAATGCTTTTTATATTACAAATGATTTATGTTACTACAATAACTAATATATATTTATAATTTCCTTATATGTAATTATATAACTATTATTAACTATTAGTCATATAATTTATCTCAAGGTTTAAGTAAAAAATAGATTTGACCATGACTAAAAATATTTTTTTGACCCAAGTTTAACCCTAACAAATTGATAAAACCTAAATAAATAAGCCCAATTAAAAAAAGGACTCCGCACATTTTTTAACCAAAAGCTCAACTTGATGATCATATTTAGTTATAAAGTAATTAATTATTAGATATAGAATATTATTAAATTAAATATTTACGTTGACTATTGATTTATTTAAAAATTAATCATTCTTCAATGAATCTCATTTATTTTTGTGTAATTAATAAGAAAATTATAGTGATAAATCTATTAAAATAAGAAAACTTTAGGTATATATTTAACAATATCCAATAATTATTGTGTCATAATTAAAGAATATAAAATCATCATTCATTTTATCGGCTTCGAGTAGCAATGTTCAGAAGAAACTTCTGAAACTTTATATAACTCAAATATATGGGTTGTGTCTTAAATAGAAGTTAAAAAAAAAATTGAATATATATATTTATATATTTATATCTACTTAAAAAAATTTGGAAGATAAGTTGATCATCAACAAAAAATAAACCAAAATACCTGACGAAAAAATTGAAAGGTTGTTCAGCAACTAAATTCACTTTTAATCTTTTACGAATGACATGAATTAAGGATTCAAACATATATATCTTCGTTAATTCCTCAGCGTGATGGGTTTGCTTGGTCTACAAAATCGCGTATATATAAAGGTCAAAGCTCCCAATTGTTGAAGTAGTAATTTTGTCACATGAATGAAAGCAGAAGTATGAATATTGTGCGTTTAATTATGCTCATTATGAGTGCTCCCTGAACAGAGGAAGACAAAAGGATGGCATGTAAACGTACGTGTTTAACAAATCAATTCGTTATTTCAATGATCATATAAATGGTTTGGTTTATATATATTCATATGCACAAACTGATATAAGAAAAGATGAAGTCTGTAAGGAAGCCATAGGAGGATTAATTTGTTGGTGTGTGAGTGCTTGATCTGGTTTTGGCTAGTGTTGATTTGGAGTAGAGGAAGATTTGTGGGTGATAGATAAGAAAGGAAGACGAAGAAGGAAGAGTAATTTGGATCCTCAAGTATTATAATAAATGTTATATTTATTTTTAAATGACCGTACAGGTAGTTTTATGTTATATTTGATTATATATAGTTATTTTTTATATACACAATACTTGTTATAATAGTAAAAAATTTGAATTCGAAGGAAGAGGAAAGGGTTAGATAAGAAGACCTGTGACTAAATAGGAAAAATAAAAATAAAAGTAAAATTGAGACTTTCGATTGGATCATTCCGTTGACTTATTTGTCCAACATATGGCTATCGAGCTCCTAAATGCCAGTTCCACCTAGAGATATTAGCAAAATGTTAGGTGAAGTATATCGTTTTAATTAGGCATTGCTTATCATATATATGGTAAACTATGATGCCAGGGTTTTGTATCACAAAAGCAAGTTTCACTATCAACTAGTTTATTTGCGGTCCGATAATCTTAGAAAAATTTAGTTTATTTCATTATACGTTAATATATTTTAAATTTATTAGCTTTTTGAAAGGGTATTATTATAAAAAATCTTATTTGATGTATGAAATAATTCTTATTGTTATTTTATTTTAAAGAATTTTAAAATATTAGAATTTGATATAATTATATTTGACTCTATTTCTAACTTTAAGTAATATATGATAATAAATAATTTAAACCGTTGAGAGTTTGATTAATTTAGACTTCTAATCAATCAATATAACTTTTACATTAAAGAAAACTCACCTTATTTATATGTAATATATAATAAATTATTTGCATTATTGATTGATGTGTAAGCGTTAGGTGTTTGTCTGTCCAATAATTTCCTTGTAATTTACACGAAGCTGTAATAAGAATAATAAAACATGATTATTGTTAGAAGTACTTTATTTTGACTATGTAACATCTACCTTTTTTTTAAGAAAAAAAAAAAACACTTTCAGTCCTCCACTTTTCACTTTTGTACTATTTTAGTCCTTTATGTTTATTAAGAGCTAAATTGGTCGCCCACAAATTGATATTGTACATGAACTTCTTTTAATGTTAAAAAAAGTCTTTTGCTATATTTTAGTCTAGTTTTAATTTTTTTAGTTAAAAAATTATTTCTTACCTTAAACATATATTTCTTGGTTCAAATACCCTTTAACATACTTTAAAGAGGGTATTTTAGCGAAAAAATAAAATTTGACTAAAATATATATTTGAAAATAGGAGTAGGTGTATAATTTCAAAAATTTTAAGGGATGTTCATGTAATATTTAATTTTAGATTTTATATGTATTAGATTGATACAAGCGGAAGTGTTAAAATTATCCAAAGGGATCAAGTTAAAAAAAAAAAAAAGACAACATAAAAAAAATGTGGGTTTAATTGGATTACTGCCTAATATTTATCTTTTTTACATTTTACAGAAAATTTGCCAAGATATTAAATATAAACTTTTTAAATATTAACAATAATCGTCGCACAATTCAGCTCATGGTCAAAAGTCAATCAAAGGAAGCTAGACGTTGAAGGTTGGTAATGTAAGCCCACGCGTACGTTAGCGGAATTTTACTCAGTCTTCACTGACTTTCAGCTTTTCATCTTGGATGTTATCTATACAGTGCGATCCGGATTGGATTGGACTGATCCTTCTATCACACAGTGTAAGAAATTTAGATAATTAGATTAAATCATTTAAATTATTTACTCTTTACGTTTTTAAAGCCTTTATGAGTAAACCTCAGTGACTTTTGTTCTTTTCTTCAAAGTCTTTATAAATATTATTAAATTTTGATTATAATAAATTATAGTAGCAACTAGCAAGTAAAATCTCTTAATTGGATTACTAATTCATTAAATCTGCGTATTTTATTCAATAATATATGTACATTTTGACCTTAAATGCAGTTAATTTTTTTCTTTCTATAAAATCACTTGCTTGTTTTTCAAGAATAAAGATTTTGGGATTGGATATAAAAATAAAAAAAATAATAATCTGTACCATGAGGATCCAATTAAAATACAATCACTCTAATTTATCATAGATACATAAATTAAAAAATTTCCACATCATTATGAGAGTGAATCCTTTCCAGTAGCGTGCACTATTAGAGATTCTCCAGTAATGTCTAGAGTTATTGGATCCAGATCCAATGTTTCTAGATTTACCTATATAAATTTTTTTTAACTATAAAAATAAATATTTTTTAAAATAATAAAATAAAATATTTTATTATTAAAAAATAAAATGATTTTTAGTATCTTATAAAATAATTTTTAATATCTTATAATTTATTTTACACATTTCACAGTATAATTCAAAGATATTGGATTGTCTTTAATAAAATTTAAAATAATATATTTTATTTTTAAAAATATTTATTTTTTTATTTTAATTTTTTTATATTTGTTAAATCTGAAACTATTAGATATTGAATTCAGATCTTATTGAAAAATCTCTAATAGTAATATTTTATTTTATTATTAAAAAATAGAATAATTTTTAGTATTTTATAATTTATTTTATACATCTCACAATATAATTCAAAGAGACTAAGTTGTCTTAAATATAATTTAAAATTTTAATATATTATATTTTTATTATTTTAAAAAATATTTATTTTTATATTTTAAAATTTTTTTATATCTATTAAATTTGGAACCATTGAATAAAAAATCAGAGTTCACTGGTCTACACATGAAGACCAGGGATAGAGACCCATTTTAAAGCCTTTATTATTAAGCCTGATTGACTTTTGTTCTTTTCTTCAAAGTTTGTATAAATATTATTAAATATTGATTATGGTAAATTATAGTAGCAACTACCAAGTAAAATCTCTTACTGGATGTAAATTTATTTAAGAGATTAATTGAATATGGTAAAAGTCATATATTTGTATGTATACTCTTGAGAGATTTTGTTTTGGTGAATTATAGCAGTGATTACAAAGCAAATATTTTCAAAAGTGACATGATATATATATATATAATATCGATTTTTGAAAGAGGACAATACCTATGATCATGAAATAAATGACAGGATGACGCAAGCGCTCACATGAAGGAAAAACAGTGGAATTAATGCAAGAAAGGTATTAAGGTTCTTGGGTTTAATATAATTGGATTACGTACGGTTTAATAATATTTTTAATTTTACGAGAAAATTTATCTAATATTTGATGTAAACAATTTAAAGTTAGCAAAAATCATCTCACAATTTAGGTTATGGTCAAAATTCATCAAAATTTGTAAGCCCATGCGTAAAGAGCAAAATTGTACTCAGTATTAACCGATTTTCATTTTGTTCATCCCACGATGTCGGATTTTCGTGCATTAAATATTTTCTATTATATAAAATCACTTGCTTATTTTTCAAGAATACTGACTTTTGGTTCCGGAAATTAAAAAAAAAAAAAATTGATCTGCACCAAAAGGATTCAGTAAGATCACACTCAAACTCTGTGATAAAAAGAAAAAAAGATCGCACAAAACTCAATTATCAAATTTAAAATTTATTACGAGAGATGTATAAATTAAGAAATCTCCATAATTAGTCCACACATGAAGTCTACGGATATGGAGATGTATAAATTCATATCTGTTGAAACTTTAAACGAAGAATTGTATTTATTCAAAATTTTAAAATGTTTAAAGTTTAAAAGGACATAAGTAAATAAGATAATTTAAATAAAATGAATAATAAAATATGAAAATATATTGAAATAGGAACCATCAGTTCTATTTCAATCCAACCTGATGTACATGTGAATCTTCAGCCTTTAAAATCCAATGTATGACTTGAAACTCTATCGTCACATTCGCACACACTTTCAACTTATCTTTTTAAAGTACTTATATCTAACATTTCGAACTCTGGTGCCTTTGGATATGCGGTTTAATAGCAATTGAAGGCTATATATTATCTTCATTTGATAAGCATATGTAAGCACAACAATTTAATATATCCTAACAAGGGAGGGCCAGGGCTCTCAGATGGGGTCCTTGACTCCTTTGAAGTTTGAAAAAGTCAATAATTTATATATAAAAATGACTGAAACAAGAAATTGTGAAGGCGTAATATTTTATTAGAGTTCAATTAATTAATCTTAATTACAGCACACATCGCACCCAATCTCTTGCTCTCTCAACATTTATTCCCATTTGCAAAGCCACCGTCATTTCAAAATGCTCCTTCTTCTCTCTTTTCTCATCAACCTATTTTGTCACCAATCTTCTTTTTAGAGCTAGGAATTTGAGTACCAAGGATAATATAGATACGTGGATATATCATATAATGAAGTCGAAATTTCATAAGGATGTGAGGTAATTATAATATTAAAACTCAAAGAGCAAACACTTTGCACTAAAAAAAAAAATTCTTTCGATTATAGTTGACTTTAAAGTTTGAATTTGAATATACGAAATAAAGAACATGCTTCTTGGACTATTAAATTCATTTGTTTAGAATTTAAAAATTAGAAAGTTGATAAATTATATTCGGATAAAATATATCATAATCAATAAAGACTGATCAATCAAGAATGACTAATAGAAAATGATGAACCATTTCTTTTTTCTTTTTTTTTTTTGTTAACACAATTCACTTTATTATTTGAGTCAATTTTTATTAATAATTTTATATTTTCAGGAGCACTGTGTTTTCTAGTTATGATGCAATGAATTACCAAATGTTGAATGATATTGTATTAGAATATTATAACAAATTATTACTTAGAATATTAAATCCTTTGATAATTAATAGTTCTTACATGAATTTGATTTGATATTTATGTAATTATCGAATATGATTTATAGTAATGAATTCATTAAAATTATCAAGATATTATTTTATATTTAATAGTTACTGTATCATAATTATAGAGTATAAAATTATCACTCTTTTTATCGGCTTCACATATAGCAACGTTGAAAAGAAACTTTTGAAACTTTGTATAACTGAAATTATTATGGGTAATCTTAACTAAAGTAAAAATTGAATACTATATATATATATACACGTCAAAATTTTTGGATGATAAACAGTTTATATGCACGGTAACAAATGTCTGATTTCATCAACAAAAAATATATAAAACTAAAATCCCTAGCGAAAAATTGAAAGGTTAGTTGAACTACTAAAATTTCTTTTATCAATGACGTGAAGAATTAAACATACCTATGTGAATTCTTCAACGTGTTCGCTTGGTCTAGTAAATCGCGTATGTATAAAGGTCAAAGCTGCCAATTGTTGAAGAAGTAATTTTGTTACAAATGTAAGCACAAATATACTTAGTATGCGTTTACGGTATTATGATGAATGCTCCCAAGACAGAAGAAAACAAAAGGTTGGTATATACAAGTGCGTGTTTCAAATCAACCCGTAATTTCAATGATCATAAATGGTTTATATATATGTAGACACACACAGAGAGACACATTATAAGGAAAATCTAACAATATACTAGCTAGCGTTTATTTTAATTTCAATTTGCAGAAAATTTTACGTACGAATCAAATTTAAAGATATACATAGTCAGATAAAGGAATTGAACAACACGGATTAGTTAGATAAAGTACAAATTAATAATAGTATTTTCATTGTTTGAAAATGGAATTTAGTCCACTTAATAGATCATAACCTCTTCGACAGCGGTCTCAACCGACCTCTGTGTATATTAAAATCAACACATTGTAACAGGATATATTATCACTACTCTTAGCTTAAAACCAAAGTCAATGGTTCATATTTAGAAAAAGAAAATATGTATGAGTATTAAAATAAAATACTTTGAATGCTCTAATATACCCATGAAAAAATATACATATATTCTGGCTCCGAATCTACGTCAGATACTGTACACAAACAATGAGAGAACAAATGTGTCTCCTAAATATGGTTAAAAAATGAATCAACGAGTTAATGTTTTGTTTCTAGTTTAGAAAAGCTTGCTGGCAAATTCATCCACGGCAACTCCTTCTCTCCGACAAGATTCTGACTTGGACGCAAGTTCTCTGAGCTGCGAGACGCTTCTTCCTAACCTTAAAGCCATCTTCATCTCAAAAATCTCCCCATTTTCTCGTTCCTCCAATTCCTTCTCTTCCAAAGTAGATTCAATCCAAGTCTCCAACATCTTGAAGAATCCTCCACAGTTTCTGTACATTTCTACCACCATCCCCACTTGTCCTCCGTGCTCAACCGTATTAACTACCGCACCCAACGACCCAACCACTAGTGGCACCATATCTGCCATCCATCCATTCCCCATAAACGCAGATCCTACGGCTGCAATTCCAGTTAACAATGGCCCTGAGATTGCCAAAACCTTGTTCATCTTCAAGGCCAAGTTTCCTAGTCTCTCATAGTCCTCCATGTCTTTTCTCTTCACTACTTCAATAACCTCCCTCAACTCCATTTCTAGCTCTTCACTCCACCCATTGTTGTTTCTAATGTTCTTCATTTTCTTCTTCTTTGTATCATGTTGGCTCAATTCTTTATTACGAGAAGGCCACCAAACAGCCGGCTCGAATTTCGCAGGGAATTTTTCAAGCATAGCACCTAATAATGGAAGTGGGTAAGCTTTGTCCAACGCCAAAACTTGTGCCATTGCGTTCTTCACATCTTCCTCTTTCGGGCTTCCGAGAGCGATTAGGGTTTCGATTTGCATGTGAAGCTGCTTGAACAATCTCGTAGCGTTTCGTTGTTCTTCAGCGAGTTGCGAGGGTTGAATTTTGTTCATCACGAGTAAAAACCCAGTGGCGGCGGAGAACAAGAGAGCGGACGACACCTTAAGGGGCAGGACACCGGCGCCACCGGTTGCGGCAGCGATGCCGGCCATGGTGGCGGCGGTGAGGGTGATCATGTTGGTGGAGTTTAAGAGGAGAGTGTTCCAATTGTCCCGTTGGTTGGCGACGTTTTGGTGCATCTCAATTCTGTCAGATATAGCCTCTAAGATTGCATAGAGTTGAACGGTACGCTTAGAAGGTGTGGATATGAGTAATGGATCATCATTATCATCATCAACCTTTTTTAATAGGATATTTGTGCGTGTGAATTTATTGAACTGCTGAATTTTGAGCTTTGTGGAGGAGGTGGGTATTTTAGTGGGTGATGAGAAACGAAGTGTAGCGAGTTCAGGGAGGTGGATAGCTGAATTGACTTTGGCCGAAGAAGAAGAAGAAACGAGAATTGAGGTTTGTAAAGAAGCCATGAAGGTGTTTGTGGATTGAGGAATGAAGGTTGGGATTTGTAGTTGAATACATGATGGTGTGGGATGACATTTATATAATGAAGGAACCGTAGTCAAATATTATCGTGAGACGAGGAAAACTATAATTAAGAACCGACCAAGCGAGATTGACTTGGACGGTTCAAAATACGTGGGCAATGGCCTGGGATGATGTTCACATGCGACGCAGCGAAACCCATAAGGGTGGAGGGTGGAGCCAAGCCAATTATTATATAAGTGCGCATTCTACTTACGTAAACATTAAAACTGAAAAAATGGATGAGACTGGCTGGTTGACCAGATTATTGATGAATGGCCAGTTTTGACATTGAACCAATTTTATATTATTTTGGTTGAATTTTTTGTCCAAATCCAATTCCATTAATTCAACAAAGTTCATCCAACTCGTTTCACATAAATTTACTGTGCCACATGTTATACGAATTATTTTATATATATATATATATAAAATTGTACAAATAATTTTAATTTATATCTTTACATATTTATGCGAAACATAATATCATGTTTGATCATCATAAATCGTTAAATAAAATTTTAATAATTTAAATTTATATTAAATTAATACAACAATATGAATTATAAATCTGAACCATTCAATTTTCATTCAATTGTCTACCACATGGAAATATGAGAGGATCCAAATTAAAATAATTTAGTTAAATTTTCTTTAGAGGTAATTAGCAGATATTTTAATTTTAACGTCAATAATAAATTCCTTCGTAGAGTTGACGACCGCATTATTTTAGAGTTGCAATCTTAGGGAGCGAAAGTGGAAAGTACCTCGCTGTACTCTATCATCAATTATTTTTTAGGTCCGTCTCTTTAATACCCAATGTAAAATATGGGGACCAAATTAGTTTTTTCTCATTTGAAATATATTATTCTAACAAAAATAAGCAAATAATAGACAACGTTTATAGTATATAATATAGTTTTTCTATAAATAATATATATTTAGTCTAGTTATTATATAAAATATATAATGATTCAATATATATATAAAAACACACAATCCAATCTTATTCCAAAACAAAGAGAAACAATATATTTTTGGTATTCGTATTAGCCTTACTTATCAAAAAATTATTACTTTATTTTAAAAATTATTATTCATAAATTAAAAATTATCATTTTTAATTTTTTATTATTGAGATGGTTACTATATATATAACTCTTTAAGTTTAATTCTATTAATTTGCGTGAAGAAAAATTATTTAAAAGAATTAAAAAATAATAAATTTAAAATGACAATTTAATAATAACTTAAGACAAAATTTATACCTTATTCATTCGTATATATACCCTTGATAGAGCAGGGCAGCGACTACACAGTAATATGTTTCTGAAAGCTATCAGATATTGGTTCTTGGAAGACGACAATACAAACGATGATGAAAGCAGAAACAAGAGGACGCAAACGCCTGCACGTAGAAGAAACAGAGGAAGATGAAGAAGAATGCAAGAAAGGTGATTATAATAAGAAAATAGAGCCAAATAATCATAAAGATAAGAATGGAGCGTTTGATCAGGATATGGATGTGATTGCCAATATTGTACTGAATCCAAATAGGGCACAACATGTTCCTGCCATCAAGACTCGTTTTGAAGCCACCATCTTGAAGGAATAATTTCTCATATTGATTTATACGTCTTATAGATACCATTTATTTAATCTTTCCGGGAAATTAATTTATAGGTCACAGTGGTCATTCTTGCAGTGTGCTTGGGGAGCATAGGGCTTATAGTTGTACGTTTTAATCATTCTTTCTCATATTGATTAAAGTATTGTTTTTGGCCTTTATTTAATTAGTCAAATCTTGGTTTCGTTCGCAAATATATTCTTTGGTTCAACTTAGTTTTGTGTTTTGTTGTTGTCAAAGTTCTTTTTTATCTTTCACTTATTTTAAAATAATTCTTCACTTATTAAAAAATATTACACTTAATTTTTTACTTTTTAAAAGGTAGCCAAATTTAATTTATTTATTAAACCTAAAACTCTAAATTTAAGAATTAAATTTAGTATTATTTTTGAAAAATGAGGGATCATATTGACATTTTTTGAACTATTTTAAGTATATCAATAAGTGAATGATTAAAATAACATTTATGTTATTAGTGAATGATTAAAAGGATATTTTACTCAATTTTCTAAAATTGATTATCTAATCAGTATTTTAAATTACTTGTCTCTCCAAACTGATATAAAGAAAATGAAGAAGGAAAATAAATATATTATATATGATTACCCAGATTTTAGCCAAGATTCAACACTTAATGACTTTCTTGGAGGCTACGTAGTCACACAATTTCGTCCCTTATCGGCACTTTCTTCCTTTGGTCCTTCTAATATTTTAGAGACCGAATAAATTATTGAATCAGGGTAAATTTATGTATGCAAAACAAATTAGAAAAACTTAATTTGTATATGTCTTAATAATTCTTTCTTTGATTATAGAGTTGTTTTCGTCCTTAAAATTTCATTAGGCAAGTTTCAAATTTGTTGCAAATTTTTTATTTGATTTAATTTTGTGGCATGCTAAAAAAATTAATGTTTTCTAAATTCATTCTTATTCGATGATTAAAAATTATATGTTTGAATATTATGTATCCAAATAAAATTATAAGTGACAACAATGTAAGTGATTTGTGTATTAGAGAATAATGGAAAACATCCAAAGTTAATCACGTTAGCCTTGAATATTACTATTTTAAATGTATAATAAAAATGAACAAGCAAAGTTCAAATCTTTTGGGTTCTGTGATTAATTATTTTTTTTGTTATTGTTTGTTTTACTAGAGAAGAAGTTTTTTTGAAAAAAAAAATTAGTCTTCCTAAAATTGTTGGAGAAAACTTGAGAGAAGTCCAAATTTAGACTCTCACTTTTATGTTTTGTAACAATTTAGTATTTCATAAATTAATTATGACAAATGAACCCGTCAAAAGTTTAAGTTTATATGAAATCAGTTCCTCATAATATAAATTTATATTAAATTAATTTTTTTGTTTGTATTAATGAAAAATTAATTTTGTATAAAATAAAATTTGTAAAAAATCAATTTGTCAAGATTATTATTTATAAATGACCAAATTTTCATAATATGTAAAAATAGGAAACCGATTGGACGCTCCTCTTGAAAAAATTTTCTAAAAATTTGTCTACTAAATTCAAATTCTATTTCTTTTTTCTTCTACCTTTTGTAGCTTATCATCATCATAACACTAACAATGGATTAAGACTGTCCTTAAACCTCACTTTGGGCTTCACTTGGCCCCAAAAAGTTCAATATGAAAATAATTTTATCTGTGCTACTGGCAATTTGTCACTGTCATTTACTTCTCATATTTTTTTTGGCCGTCTTCTTATATTTTTTATTATATATAATATTATTTTTTATGTATAATAAATAGGATAAATTTTTTATATAATATATTTTAATAAATATATTAAAAAATTATGTTATGCCAAAAAACTTAACGAAAATTATTTTTCTTCTGTATAAACAGCAGTGGAGTCCAATTTCAACTTTTCAGTGCTTCAAATACAATAGTCTCATTCGTTATTTAATTCAGAAATCGTTTTAAAATACACCGAAAAAAGTACTGAGTAATTTTCTTTAAAATTATGGCCACGCCAGCTTTAAAAGTTGAATAAACATGTCTCAAATATTTAATTTCATATGTTTAAAATTTTAACTTTACTTATTTCTATATAATAAAAAGACGAAGTCAGTAATATATATATATATATATATATATATATATATATTATGTAGTATATACATGACAAACAAACACTGTTATTATTGCAAAAAATATAAAAGGAAATGACAAAAGAATTTTTAATTTGCAATTCGAGATACAAGATTTAATAGTTTTTCAAAATTTATTAATAAATGGTATTAAAATTTTAAAAAACTAAAAATTATTAAAAGAGTTATATTGGATAAAACAACATATTTAAGCACTTTTTAGGCACCGGACCAAAAGAAAAGAAGCAGTTTTTAGTCAATTTTTAAAATAAAAAATAAATGACGCAAATCCATATTTGTATTTTGGCATGAGGTACGGGGGATATTTTCAAACAATGAAGGTATGGCGGATGGCCACGAAATCGGGTTTAAATTCAATCACCCTCCATTTTTATATAAAATATATTTTAAAAAAATAAAAAATATTTTTTTATAGATAAACATATATTTATATTTTAAATTATTTTTATAAAAACAATATGTAGTTAAAAAATAAAAAAATAAAATTATTTTTAACATCTCATAATTTATTTTGTATATTTTAAAATTTATTATTTTTTAACTAAATATTATATATATAAAAAATAATTTAAAATATTAAAAATATATATTTATTTATAAAAAAATAATTATTTTAAAATTTTTTAAAATATATTTTATACAAAAATTAAGAACTATTGCACCTAAATTTAATAATGGAGGAAACAGCCCCACCAGTGACTGGGGGGGCTCCGCGCGGCGGAGGCCACAAGAAAAGCGGCAGACTGTGTCAATCTCTCACACACTGAGCTTCCAGTCAAAGCGTTCGGGGAGGATGGGATCGATAGCGAAGAAGGGACTTAACAAGTACGTCAAACAGCTTCAGCAACACCCTCTCAGAACTAAGGTTTCACTCTTCCTCTATTCCGTTGTTCCTCTCTCTATTTTGCTAGTTTTGCTTCCATTTGGTTGACCCTTTGTTTGGTTACCGAGAAAGTCGCTACGTTTCTTCCACCCCGTTCTTCCAGTACTAGGTAATCAAATGGTAAATTATCAGGGTTCAATTTTATGAATTTTCTCGCATTTATGTCGATTTTCTTCTTGGGGTTAAACCAGGTAATCACAGCGGGAGTGTTGTCAGGGATCAGCGATGTAGTTTCTCAGAAGCTTACGGGCATACAGAAAATTCAATTGAGACGACTTCTTCTCAAAGTGGTAAGTTTGTGACTATGTTATTCATAGGTAAGAGAAATATTAAATTATTGCAAGTGACAAAATTAATTGGATAGAAAAAGAAATAATGAAGAAGAAATGGACTATATGACCATAAGACCATAAGCTGTTCGTAATCATGCCGATTGAGTATGTATGACATATTGCGTGTACTTTCTGGGGAAGTATTTGTGCGACTTGTTGCTCCATTTTATGAATGAAGAGCCTGGATAAATAAGCATACAAATATCACAGGTTTCTTATCTGTCTTATGAAGGTAAAAAAAGTTGTATGACTATAAAATGATATGAAATGAACCCCCAAGGTAGATAACATAGTCCTGGTCATCTACCGTGTAAATTTTTAAAATGTGTAAAACTATATATGTATGTCTGGACGCCGCCAGGCCAGCCATCAAGGGTGGCTCAATTGATACGACTGACCTGCGATGATTAAAGGATGTTTGATTTGATTTTTTACCGGTCATCCTTAGACATCAACCAACTGCGGTTTGTCTTGCCTTGGAACTAGAACAATTTATCTAATTTCTAATTTTTTTTAGTTATAAAAAATAAAAAGGGAGAGAATGATATGGCTGCCAATTCGCAGTACTTTTTGCTTCAATAGTTAAATTTCAACTACTACCGTGTTGGGTGGCATGTGTATTTCTGTTGTTAATGTGTATGCATTTGGAATCACATGAATCTTTTATTACATGCAGATTTTTGGAGCTGCTTATCTTGGACCATTTGGACATTTCTTTTATATAGTTCTTGATAAAATTTTCAAAGGGAAGAAAGATTCAAAAACCGTAGCCAAAAAGGTAGTAAAACTGCTAAACTTGTTTCTGAGAAATTTTGAATTGAGTCATCTCTATGCTTGTCTAACGCTTCTGTCCCCTGTGAGATTAACAAACGTGTTCAAGCATATTACCCTGTGTTTGAGCATGAATCAGTTGAATATTAAATAAGATGTGATAGAAAGCTTTTGTTAAGTACATTAATCAATGCCTGAATAATCGATCAATTAACTTAACAAAGAGACAAAATGATACTAAATGGCATCTCCTTTTTGAATGACCCCTCTTTCTTGACTTACTTTTTTTTTACACAGGTTTTGATCGAACAGTTGACATCTTCTCCTTGGAACAACGTGCTTTTCATGATTTACTATGGTTTAGTTGTCGAAGGTTAGTCCTATCGGAATACGTAACTTTTTATTTACTCTGTAGACACATGGATACACAAGAAAAGGTCGATGATGAGGTCAAACATATATTAATTCCCTCAAGTGTCAAATTTTGGGCACCCAGTACATGATTGTCCTGGTCAACTCATGAACATATTATTAATTCTAACGAAGGAAAAACTGAAAGTTCAAGTTCCAAGTCAAAGCAATCTGAAAAGGGCATGCCAGCTAGTTATCCTAAAAAGGCATGCAAGCTACTTATTTTTCTGATAAAAAGGTGAATGAAATGCAGGGCGTCCATGGGTGCATGTGAAAGCTAAAGTAAGGAAGGATTATCCATCGGTGCAGTACACAGCGTGGACGGTAGTGTTCTATTCCCATTACCGACAATGACAACATATTCCCTGGTAGACATGAAAAAAATTTCAGGGAGACCAAACCAATAAAGGAAAATACTTAGATACATATTGTGCCAGCTGGTTGTATAATGAACATAAAAATTTATCAAAGTTGATGTTTCAGATGGTGGAATCCATACACATCTACTTCGGTAAATTTTATTGGCTCATTATATCAACTAGCTGTGCATTATATAGTTCATAAATAGTATCCCGCGAATCATGAATACACATATAAAATATGGCAAATATGAGTTTCACTTAAAAGCGTATTCATTTTTACATGGTAATTCATGATTAGCTTAGTATATAAATATTTATAAACCAATTACCACCAATCTACCTAAGAATTTCTCAAAAACATTGCTTTTTTATACTCACTTTAGAATCCCTCCGATGAATTGAATTGCAGTTCTGGCCTGTTGTGGGGTGGATAAATCACCAATTCATGCCTCTCCATTTCCGTGTCATTTTCCACAGCTTAGTTGCATTCTGCTGGTACTTTGCTTTCTTTGCCTATTCCTCCTACTATCCTTGACTTCCTCTATTCATCATTCTCTTTGGAAAACAACTACAAATTGTGATAATTCCTTGTGCCTATTTTATTTCAGGGGAATATTCTTAAACCTACGAGCACGATCTATGGTTTTAACCAAAGCCTGAAGTAAACAAGAATACAGTGCACAAGAAATTATATGCTAGGAGAGTGTTGAACTGTTCAGACATTCCTGTTTCATTTAAAATTATTTGAGACCGATCTTAACTTTCGGATATGTAGGAAGGATTTTATGTTATTTTAGTCTTTAATTGTTGTCAGGTGGTGGTGTTCAGATTCGTTTTTACATCACACCTTGTAGGTTATCTATATACATAAACTTGATCATTCCTCGGAATGTACAAGTTGGTGAATTTGTGTGTAAAACTGTAATGGTCAATAAAAGAGCACAATTTGAGAAAATAATTCCCTTTTGTTTGGAAGACTATGAAAGGTTTTGAACTTTGAAGCATGGCTCAAGTCTGAACTATCATTAACGTCAAAATATTTGTTGTTAAGATGACGTGCCATATGCTCTGCTTACTGTCACGTGAAACAGCGTGTGATTGGGTCTCTAATATTTTCAAATTGCTGTTATTTAAGAATTAAGAAATATATGTATAGGCGACAAAATATGTTCGTTGGTTGCTTTTAAAAACTTGAAAAACACAAACTTTTAAACCCGTAAATTAAGCGCCCTTTTATTTTTCTTAAGTAGAAAAAAAGATCTCATTGCACTTGAAAATGTGATTGAGGTGTGAAACTTTTAAGTCTCTGGCTTTTACTGTGAGTTGACAATTGCTTAATAATATTATGCGGATAATTGTATGCCTGGAATTGGTCAGAAAAAAGAATCAATTTTTGGAATGTCCTATCTTGAAACGGTATACACTCTTAGTATTTTACTGAACCCACGTGAATAACTCAATAATTTGTTAAATAACTTGAATTATACGTTATTAAACTGTTTCAAAATATTATAATAAACTCTATACATTGCTAGTTTAGCCATGCACTAAATAAATTATTAAGCAGAGACTGATAATACGTTAATAATATGGTTGGTGGCCATAAAAAAGGGCTGGATAAAACTTCTGGCTTATTATAATTTATATTATTTGAAGTCTAGTTTAAATAAATTATTTGAGTTTTGGATGGTTTTAGGGTTTACTCGGGATTTCTGTTGAAAGTCAGAATAGGAGGGAGAACTCGGAGTAAAAAGTAGACAAAGGAGGGCCAGAAAGTTGTATGCCCAAAACAAAACTAATACAAGCTTTCATCAGTTTCTCTTTTAGGCTTTTAAATATCTGTCCGTCTTGTATAAAGATTTCAAGCCAACCTACATTCCCATCCACCTAAACCCTTTTTATTAAAGCCCACTATAAATCATCCATAAAGCTACAAGAACCTCAATTGATTACGCACGAACGTCGTTATTATAGCACATGGCAAAGCTTGTTTCAGGATCATCAGTTTCTTCTTTTTTCGCCTATCAGAGTACAAGAACAATTGCTACCACAATCAAAGTGCCGAAAATCCAGGTTCCAAGTTTTCCTGATCATAATAATGGTTTGGTGGCAAAATTGAATTTAAATAACTACACCCCATCTATTTATAATGCCACAAATCACGTAAAAGATGATCCTTTTCATTACTCTACCATCACTAGCTGCAAGAGCAATCAAATTTCCATGGAGGTTGTTAAGCTTCATTTGATCATGGAGATTGTAGCAGATAGAGTGGAGATGCATAATAACATCGGAGCACAACGTGACAATTGGAATCGCCTTCTCCTGACATCCATAAATATGATGACTCTCTCTGCAGCAACAATGGCCGCTTTTGCAGCCATTAGTGCAAGCAAAGCTCCACTTATGGCTCTGAAGGTTTCTGCTACAGTTCTTTATATTGCAGCCACTGCGATGCTTGTGGTGATGAACAAGATCCAGCCGTCTCAGCTTGCAGAAGAACAAAGAAACGCAGCTAGATTGTTCAAGCAGCTTCTTCGGGATATCAGGACAAGGCTTTCTCTTGGGAATCCTAGCGTGGATGATGTGAATGAAGCAATGGAGAAAGTCTTGGCATTAGATAAGGCATACCCACTTCCATTATTAGGCACAATGCTTGAGAAATTCCCTAGAAAAGTTGAACCAGCAAGGTGGTGGCCTGAATTGAAGCAAACGGATAAAAGAAAAGGCAAAAAATTAAGTGGGAAATTGAAAGGGAATGGATGGGATGAGAGGTTGGAAGAGGAGATGAAAGAGGTTGTGAGAGTTTTGAAAAGAAAGGACATGGCAGATTATGCGAGTTTAAGTGAAAAGGTCTTGAACTTGAACAAGTTATTGGCAATTTCTGGTCCATTACTCACTGGGATTGCTGCTTTTGGTTCTGCTTTTGTGGGTTCTGCGGGTTTTTCTTGGCCTGTGATGGTTGGAGTCATAGGAGGAGCTTTGGCTAGTGTTGTGAACACACTAGAGCATGGTGGGCAAGTGGGGATGGTGTTTGAGATGTACAGAGGAGCTTCTGGGTTCTTGAAACTCATGGAAGAGACTATAGTGCTGAACATAAAGGAACAAGATGTCACAAGAAGAGAAAATGGGGAATTGCTAGAAATCAAAGTGGCTCTTCAGCTAGGTAGGAGTATGTCAGAATTCAGGCAATTTGCTGCATGTTCATCCTCAGATAAAGAGAACCCCAGTGATGAAGAGTTTGCTGGCAAGCTATTCTAGGAGTGTTATCATTTGTATTGATTTACTGTAAATAAAGTTTCTAGGATTTATTCTAACTTTGCTCCGAATATTTTTGTTTTCCATACATGAGAGATCCAAGGTTTGAAACTCAACCCTTCTGTTAATTATTCACAGCTTTTATTATTAGACAACACCTAATCATTTACTTGTAATGTTGATCGAACTATTTCAAAAAATGACTTAGGACCAAGTTTAACAAACGAGGGGAGAGTATAAAATAGTGCAGACCAACAAATCCAACGTGATCCGTATATATATATATATATATTTGGCATTTCTTCTCCACTCTGCCCAAGTAGCATCACGACAAAGAACACAGCTCAGCATAGTTTTTATTTCCCTTAATCAAACTTTGGGGTTTGGCTAAGACAGTCACCCCATGACTCATGAGCTTGGACGTGTTTCGAATTTTATTTTCATATTAAAATTTATTAAACTTCAGGATCGCGTTTTTTGAAATCGACAAAAATTCAATTCGCAGAACAGCTAATCATGACATAGAGATGACAAGCTTCAGACGTTGAATATAAATGGATGCAAGGTGAAGAATCAATATAGCTGTTGAACAATTCTATTCTTTATTTTTTTACAATAAATCCATCTTATATGGATCGGCTTCTCAATGTGTTCCCATTCGGAGTTTCAGATTTCATGAACAAGAACTTCTTACCCCCTCCCACTGCTTCAAAAATAAAGAAGCTGTATTTCATATGGGTGTTACAAAAGCTCCAGGTTCACATGGCTTCCTCACTCTGCCTTGCCAGAAATATTGGGACCTGGTGAGCAGTGATAGGCACTCACTTTTCAAAATGAACGCATCCTCTTCAAGAACATAAATAGCATAATAGATACAGTTTTGTCATTTGAGTCGGAATTAATTTGAACCGTTAGATTATGTATTTCATTTGATATCAACTGTTAAATTTATATATATTTTTTCAAGTGCACTGAATTCATATATTTTTTTTGCCTCACTAGATATAAATAAGGCGTGATGCTGCCTCCTGAAGACATCATTCACAGACTGGGTTTCAAATTTCAAGCCCCTCATGTAATTTTTTGTTCTGAAAAAGAGAGTTTTTTATCCCCCATACCCCGATCTTCCTTGTACCTACAAAAGGGTTAAGAAAAAGGGGCAATTATTTTAATATAAACTATTAAATATGACAACTGCAGATAATGACAATAGATGTAATTTAAATTCACATGAAGATTATTAACCTAGAAAATTAATAGAGATAAATCAGCTATCTTCTTTAGCCCTTGTGTGTCGCAGGAAGCCTAATCTGAAGGTTCAATGTTGGAAGGTGAGACTATTCAGTAAGTTCGGAAAAGGAAGTAGATGTTAAATCAGTGGCCAAGTTAATTTCCCAAAGAGAAATATTTGAGTTTGGAACTTTGGCTTGACAAGTTTCAAATACTTTTTATTTTTTATTTATGTTGACAATTTAAAAAATAATTTTTTTGTAATATATATTTATAACAATTTCAGAATAAAAATTACCTAAGTGCATACTTCTTTGGTTGAAAAAAAAATCACATTGCTAGTTGTCCTTTTTAGATTTATTATTTTCTTTTGAACATCTTAGTCTCTCCCTCTCTCTCAATGGGATCCAAGATCTTAAGGAGTGAGCAATGTAATTGGGCTCCTTACAGATTGAGGGAATTATCCATATTTGCCCGGCCCATTAAAAGAGAAGGAAATATCAGCCCGTTAGATGGGTTATTGGGCCTGCCTCAATTTCTACAATCCAAAGTCCAAACTAAGAATAAAAGAATAAGCAACATTAGATCTACACTTGAATTACCATCTAACTTTATAAAACTAAAACGGGGATGACTAGAGGATGATGTGTTCATATGAGCATGTTATGCCCACCAACTCTAATAATCAATGTTGATGAAATCCGACATTCATTAGCAAAAAATAATTTGGCTTTAAGATTCCTTTTTTTTTTTTTTTTTTTTAATAAACAATAGGACAAAGCGTTCATACTTCCTGGACGTCTTTATTAATTACTTTTCTTCTGTTTTAAGATTTTAAACAATTGCTTTCAAATATTAAATATCATACATAAGCACTTCAAAAATAATAAGCTTTACAAATATAAATATATATTTTTTAAAATTAGAAAGCATGCGCAAAATTCATTTTGTTAATTTTATAGGGGTTGGTTTGTAATCTAAAAGTAATACAATTTTATGTTTAATTCCCATTAAAAAATTGTTATTAATTTTGTGAAAAATTTATTTTTATTATATTAAGCTGTAATTTTTTTTTTTTTATTTTCATTGTTTTCAAATTTATTTATTTCCCCATTTTCATACTCTTTAAATCAAAATTATAATAGTTAAAATATATTTAAAAGTGAAACTCTAAACGATTTGCTTTCCTCCTCATTTAATTACATTATCCTTTTCTGAAAGTATGAAGTAGATTGAAATTAGCTGCTGATGAATCAAGTTTACCCGTATTTAAGGATTTAGGACACCTAACCATACACTCCAAAACACAAAGCTACAATATAGGCAGCAAGAAATAAGATGAGACAAAGCCCTAGAGGCTAGTCTGAAAATAATATTAATTTCTCTTTTTTTTAGTGGCAAAAGATTAAATTTGTGTTTGCTAAAGTTCTTTAAAAAGTGTTTTCTTCAAGTCCATTTCAAAATAATTGTATCTTTTGAAAAAAATTTGAATTACCTAACAAACCTTCAACTTCTCCTAAAGCTGAGTTATGATCCTTTTCACATTGGAAGCTATTTGTTTCGTCTTACAATATTTACTGTTATAACTATAAACACTCACGATTATTTTGTAACATTACCTACTAAACATTTTTAATAAGAAATTTATTATAATGATTATTTTCACAATATGTTGAGAGTTCTATCACAATATCAATATGTATTATATATACAAACTAGATAAATAGCATAATGCAATAATGCTAGAGAAAACAAGATAATGTTGGAGACAATTTTCTTCTTCAATATTATGGCTAAATCACAAGGTACAGATATTGAATCTTTTCACACCATACCCAATTTTAGAAAATAGGGAAAAGGAAATTATTGATCTAACATTCTACTTTTAAAAGCAACTTCTTGCTTTGCTGGCCTTTTTAGTTATATCTTTGGTATTCCTCTATTGCCAAATTGATCCAACTTTGAATCCATCGTGGATGTTTAAAATCCTTTTCACATGGTATTTTCTCAATAAAACAAATAAAGTACGATGTTCAATGCCACTATGTTTATTCATGCTTCCTTGCTAGTGTTACCATCACCCAAATCCCAAAATCGAACAACATGCTAAAAAGAATAAGATTTTTAAATTTCCTGTATTTCTTAAAATAGAATTTAACACGTTAGAAAACAAGCAACAATATTGCTTGTGTTTTTTAATGATGCAAAAGATTCCAATCCAAAAATAAATTAACATAGAAAGAAACTTACTTGACATGAAAATAATAACTTTCTATATTTTTTCCTTTAAAGAAAAAAAGAATGAAAAAAAAATGAGTAAGGAAGGTAAAAAAGAACACAAAAGAAAAGTTGAGAGTCCTTATTGAAATAACAAGAAAGTTTGAGGACTTCATAAAAAAACACTACAAATATATTTGAAACAATGACAAGAAGTGGTAACCCATTCTTTGTGCTTTCTTCAAAATTCTTCAACTCTCATGAGGGTCTCAATTCTGCCAACCTTCATTTCTAATATCTCCTTCTAAGCTCTTCTCATTTCTTTACATTTGAATTCAGTGACAATGTGACCAAAATCTTAAAATTGGACCCAACATTTTATCTTATTAACCCCTAGTTGCTAACCATCAATAAGCCTCAATTGAATAGTAAAACTCTGAAAGATTTTGAGCTTCTTGCTAAGAAAGATGATTAATTTACTGTTCTTAGTGATATTCTTGGAGAATGCACTAATATGGTTTTTGCTATTTAAGACCCCTTTAAGGAAGTTGGTGATGATTGACTTGGATCGATTGAAGTGCGGCCGAGGATCCCTAATGGTAAAGTCTGTTTTAAGAACAGTTCTTGTGGTTTTCCTTTCTAGTGTTTACAGCATGATCAAGATTTAAAGGTGTGGGATTGAAAATGGAGCTGTCAATCCTACTGATTAGGTTCTTATGGTCCAACACCTTCTTAAGGCTACTTTTATGGGTATTCCTTCCTTTACTTTCACGAGTAAAATTTCATTTTAATTTGAATGGAAACGTTTCAATGTTTTTTCTTTTGGGTTACACTCATGATGGATTCTTGCGTGGTCAAAGTGATGTTGAGTGAGATTTGGAGCTTAATAAATGAATCTAATTCAATCTTAGAACATAGGTTCATTTGCTTTATCGGATTATTGTAACATTTAATGTGTTAAAAGTAGCTAATTGTACGTTATGGTCATAATCGGCCATTGAATGGTTTCACCTTCTTTGTGCTTGTTTAGTGCTTCCATCATTGATGAGTCCAAAATTTGTGTATAGATTCTAGATTTTATAGTCTTGACTATATGTTGTTATGGTTAATGATTTCTTACTTGCTTAACTTATAGAGAGTGAAGCGTTGGTGTAACTGGACCTATGCTAATAAAATGTCAAATGTGAGCTTAGGAGTATGTTTTAGAGACAAAGAATGAGGGTTATCAGGTAAAAAAATCAGGCCCAAATGTTTTTTAAATTTGAACATTTTTGTTGCATAATTCATTAACTTATGTGAATAGTAAGGCTGTTGAATATCATAGATCAGGATTGTGATATATTTAACATTAATTAATTAGGTAGATGATCTGAGCCATGTTAATAAGAGGCATAGGAGATACATTCAAGTTCTTGATAAATTGATTGCTTCTAACTCCTTTTTCAAGGCATTGTAGTCACTTGGATAAACACGTCCCTTTGCTTACTTAATTGTTTTTTTTTTTTTTATGTATGTCTAAATTAGGGGGAATAGGATGGATTAGTTTATGTACATGGTTAGTCAGTAATAATGGCCATGGTTATGATGCTTGCATTGTTTCTACTTTGCCCTATGTGCAGTGTATAAGTATTAAGAGAAAAGAAGGAAAAAAAAGTGTTCCTAGCTCTTTTGTCAATAAAGCCAGGGATATCAATCTGAACTAGGTTCTAATGTTGTCATATAAAATATTGTTAATTCTCCTAGACAAATTATTGGTTTTATGATTTCTCTTTGTAGTTAGTTCTATATTGATTTTCCCATTTCATTTCTACCTAATTAGTCTTCTATCTTCTAGTTTTCTTGTCCCTAGTGATATGCTTGATGGTCTCAATATTGATACGGTCCTTTCTTTATTAATGTGTTACTGCCTCCAAGTTCCAACAATATTTATATATTTTTCAGGAAAATATTTTATGAATTTTGTTGAATATTTTTCAGTAGATATCTAACTCATTCTAATATTGTTGCAATTTAGTATAGCAGGATATGAGTATTGTTTCTTTCTTCTCCTTAATTCTTCAAGTACATAGAATTTCATTTCCATAGACACTTCCTGCTCAATCAACTTTGCATAGGATAGGAATTGTGTTGTGTTTAATGCAAATTTCCTTATATCACATTTGGTATGGGGAAATCGTGGTTCCATTCTGGCTTCCATTCTATAGAAAGGAAGACTCTTTAGTTTCGTAAGAAAGAAGACACTGTATGACAATTTTATTTTAAGGCTTCACTCTGCAGAGATAGGAATCTCCATTTCTTTGTAGAGGAACATACATTTTGATTTTGTTTTCTTTTTTATCTTCCTTAATGGTATGTCAAATGTGCTTTCATTGTCTTCTAACAACCTTAATGCCATTGAATTACCAAAAACTACTAATTAAATCTTTTAACAAATTAGTGAATAGCAATATCTTCTTTCCTAGTCCAACCCAAAGAAGAATGTTTTTGAGTTTCAGGAACTGTAGTTTACTTAATGTTCTGATATGTCTGAAGACACTCTCATTCTTGTTGGCAAATGACTGTTCTATTTTGGCCATTCATTTGTAGGTGTTATCATTTATCTTGTATTTATGGTAGACAGACTACACCATTACATGAGATAACTCTGTATGCTAAGAAAGAGTATGAAGGCTATTATGAAACAAACCCAAGCACCTGAAGATGGAAAAAGTGGAAGTTCTTGAAGAAATGAAAGCCATGGAGGAAGAATCATCCAAGTTGAAGGCAAAACTAAATCAGTTGGAATTTGAACTCATGCTAAAAACAAAAGATGTAAATGTTGCAAAAGCCAATGTAGTTGTTCTAAGGAAACAATCTGAGGGTTCCTTCTTGAGTATGACTGCTTACTCAAGGAGAATCAAAACCTTCGCAACCAACTTCAATTGTTGGACCGAAGATTGTCACACTCAGGTGGCAAAAAGAGTATGTAAACAAAACATTATAGGCAACAACTTCTTCATGTGTTCTTTTGTGGAGTTTCATGACCCTTGAAAGGCTATCAATCCTTACCAACATATTTCTTAAGAGATAAAATTTTTATATTTGACTCCAATTTAGATTTCTCTGCTAAAATAGAAAGTGAAGTTAGTTAAATTTTTTGCTGACTAATTGTGATAAATTCTATTCCTAAGTGATAATCCAGATTTGAATCATCTATAGTTTGGGCGAGAAAAGTACATGTAGTTAGATAGAGAGAAAAGAGAAAGTGAATTTCTTACATGATCTTACTTCTTTGTATCTGTCACTCTCACTTTTTTGTTTATAATTCTCTAACTACATTCTCATATTTTTTTGCCTAAATTGTAGAAAATACATTCTTGTTATAATACAAAAATAGTGCTATTGTTTTCCCTTTAATAGATAACTTATTTTATTGCTTGGTTTACCTTTTTAAAGATTTGACAAATAATAGAGGGAAAGTTCCTTTGGTTAGAGGTGTGTGTGGGCTAGGCTAACTTATGGTTATACTTGGCTCGAAATAGTTGATTTAATTCAGGACCTAACATGTGGGATTATGGACTCAAAGTTAAGTTAATCATATTAGGCCTATGTACTTAAGGCTAAGTTGGGCTTGACTTGGACACAATTCATTAATTGCTTAACTCATTAGACTTTTATTTGTTATATTCTTCTGTTTATCATATTCTTTTTCACTTTATAAAAAATGATTTTTTTTTTATCATACAAACATGATTGAAGTATGAATATTCTAACTAAAATGCTTTTAGCTACACAAGGGAATGTAAATAAATTAAACTATTTGTGAATTATTTGAATTCGTTTTGTCAAAAGTTTGAATAAGGTTGGCTTATTCATAAAATGAACAACCTTGATCAATATATTGAACATGTTTAGTTAAACAAATCAAAATGAAAAATTCGATATTTAACTTCAAGAACAATGTAATATACAATGTATTGTAATTACACATAACTTGCTTAAATGATATATTAATACAAAAAATAAATGCTAGTCAAAAACATTATAATACATATTTTCTAAAATATTCTTATAACTATAAACATACAAGTCCATGGTTTTTTTTTATTTAATAAAATTTGCATAAGTGCATGTACTTAGCCAAATGGACTTATCATTTGGATTAATGAGCTCAAATTTAAGTTAGTCCTATATAATTAAAGCAAAGTTGGGTTTGACTTGAACATAACTCATTAAATGTTTGCCTCTAAATTTTGTATTATATTGTTATTTATCTTTATTCATGAGCAATAACTAATAATGTAAAAATTAAGAAATATCTTAAGACACACTTATTACATCAATTAAACTATGGATTCATGATCCAACAGTAATTATTTTCTCCTCACCTCTCACATAGGATCATTCATCTTATTTAATTTGCTCTCTTTCAAGAGATTGATTGAGACCGAATACACAAATTATCGTATTAAGTTGTGAAGTACTAGAAAAGCAGTCTTTAACAAAGTGTTTTAATTGAACCAATGGTACATTGTTACATATGTAGGGGCCCAATATGAATGCCAACTTAAGGGAAAAGAGAAGCCCAATAATTTTAGCAAGGCCTTAGAGAAAGATATCCCTAACTATTGTTTTCCTCCTCTCCTATTTGGGTGGTCTAAGAAGGGAGTTAGAGGTAGAGAAGAATTTTGTGGAGTTTAGACTCTTTAGAGCTGTATCCTTTCTCGAAAAGGATCTCATATATTATTCTTCATTTTATCTTTAATGTTCTCATAATCCTATCCGTAACAATAGTGCTTTCATTGCATCCTCCTCTTTCCAAAACACTCAAAGATAAGCTCTCTAGACTGCATTCAAGAACAACAAACATTGAGACCAAGATGTAGAGCATTCATGAGATGGTTTTCTAGTTATGGCAATAACAGTTCAATGCGGCGGATAATTATGAACTAGTTACCGATCATGAAACTCAGCATAAGAAAACTTGCTCTTCCTCTGTATAGCTATAACATCTATCACACATTAATAGGGTTAGCCAATGAGGAGCACTTAATCCCATTGGTAGTCTATGCTCTCAAAGTCTTTAAAGATCTTTCTCCATCTCAACTTCCGCTTTCCATAGCCTCAGATGGAAGATGTGGTCGAGGTGGTGCTCTTAACATCGGTATACCAGGTGATGTCACCAACGACAATGAAGAGAACACTAACATTTTATAGAACCCATTTTCTTTTACTTCCTTAGATATTTCTCATAGAGTCATTGACAGTAAAGAGACAAAGGGTAAACAAGTTGATAAGTTTCGGAAGGAAGTGAAGTTCAACGAAAAGGTCCAAACTGCCGCCGATGCTAAGCTCCTCATTGATGATCATCGAAGTGATCATGGTATTTATGGTTAGAAGATTTAGACCTGGCAACACTTTGCACTCAACTCCTCTATTATCCAAGAAATGGAACAAAAACTCTAGACATCTCACTTACCTGAAAAGGATTTTAGGGAACACTCTTAAATTCTGAAACACGTGCATAGTGGCACTGATTTTCATTTTAATGCATTTGATGCTTTAAGTGGATGGAAACAAGAAGCCTTGCCACCAATTCAAATGCCACTAGTTGGAAAGGGGAAGTTTAGAAGCAAAACTTCTCAACAAGTAATATTACATTATGACTATATATTTATAATGCCTTATTGTGGAAATGGAACTATTGAAACTACTAAAGTTAAGCATGATGATATTTTTGAGAAAAACTAAAATCTTAAATGGGAAGACTACATGGAGAAAATTGATGTAATCGTTATCAACAGGAAAGCATTAGCATTGTTTCTCTTTGGTTTTAAAAGATTGTGTGTTATGTATATGTGTGGACATACTTTAAAAAGGGGGTGTAAATTTGATTTGTTGGTTTATTATGATTGTCTCACAAACATATTCCATGGAGAGAAATGATATCCATGTATTAAAAGCTTTATGGCATCTTTATAGCGTAATCAATTGGGAATTCCTTATTCTGACTCAATTTTCTGACTTTGTAATTTGGCTTTGGATCTTTTACAACTTGAGCAAAACTATTATTTGCAACCTATACATCCAGGCAGATCTCAAAATGCCTCGTTAATTTGTCCAGACGATTTTTCTTTTTGGGGTAAGCACTTATAGGGCAAGTTCAGTGTTTTTAGTTTGTATAATGTTGTAGGGATTACTTCAATAGTGTGACACTTTCTTCCATTTACATGTTTGGCAAATGGCCTAGATGATACAAAGAAACCTCAACCTGAGTATCCTATTCTAAACACATGCCAAAATGGGAGCACCACATGACCCCCACTTTTTGGAATTGCAATTAATAGTGAAACCTCATGTTTTCATCAGCATTTTAAAGGATTGGAAAATGGTGGTGTTCATTGTGGAATTGATGTTTGCAAGTCATAGGCACTTAAAGCCTCTAGCATATCTATTTTAGTGTTTCCATTGGTAACCTATGCCTTAAATGAAGAGATGAGGTGTTCTATTGAAGAAATGACTCTAATTGTACATGTTGTAAAAAAAATGTTTCATTGTCTATAAGACATATGTCTTTTCCATGAATGATAGAATTCAAAATGCAAAGTCATATTCCTTTTCATTCAAGAACATATCATCATTAAGTAATATTAATAGTTTTTAAGATGTAGGACTAACCATGATCATGTTAAGCTCCGATGGGCTCCAGAGTGAGTTATCAAAGTAATTATTTGATATGTGGTGCTTTGATAAGCAAAAATTTTGTATCATACAAGGGTATATGGGTGAAGGAACTTTAGCAAAAAAATTATTATTGAACCCAAGGTTGATGAATGGGGAATCTCAAACAGAAACTTATTACTCTATTTACTCTACCAACTTTATATGATTTTATGGTTTTATGCAAGATATTTGAGAAGGTTGTAATAAAGAAACTTGTGACTGACATATCATTTGGAGCACATTTTACCTAGAAAACTAGAATTATCAATGGTTAAAGTTCTATGATTTTGTATCTTATTGATCCACCGCTCTCAACCATGAGGACAAGGTTATTTTTTAAAGGGGTGAATATCGTTACATATGTAAGGGCCCAATATAAAAGCCAACTTAAAGGAATGGAGAAGCCCAATAATTTTATCAAGGCCTAAAAGAAAGAGAACCCTAATTATTTCTTTCCTCCTCTCTTATTTGGGTGGTTAGAGAAAGGAGCAGGAGGTTGAAAAGAATTTTGTGGAATTTAAACTCTTTAAAGTTTCATCCTTGCTAAAAAAGGATCTCATATGTTATTTTTCATTTTATCTTTGATGTTCTTTTAATCTTATCCGTAATATAGATAAATACTAATTACTCTATTTTGCACAATATTGGATCCCCAACTATATGATCTTATAATGGTTTTATTTCACTTCACTAAACATACATGATCATATGTTACTTAAATTGTGGTCATAAATGCGACTTAACTTCCATTATTCGATATAGTAACAAAAAGGATCAAGGAGAGTAATATAATTCCAATTTGGATACCCTCATGTTTTGGTAAGAACATAAAATCATGTTTGATCATGGTGAACGGTTGGATGTAAATTTAATGGTCCATGTTTATATTAAATTAATATAATTGCATGTACTTATATTTTCTATATGTAAATTTGGACTATTGAATTTCCATCCAACGGTCTACCATAATCAAACATGATCTTATATTCCCACTAAAACATGAGGAAATCCATATTAATATAATTCACAGTACCCCAATATCTAATAAGGCAATTAAAATAAAGAGGAAAGAGCAATGAGATTAGAATGCTTACTTACATTGTATGGTAGGGTACTTTGGCAGTAGATAATAGTATAGCAACAAATAAGCCATTAGTCATAGAAAAAGTTAAGGGTGGCAAATCAAATGGGCATAATAACATTGTAATGACCCAATAAATGGGGGTTAGGGGGATAAATAATAATTAATAAATTGGTTAACGAAAAAAAATTAAAGGAGAGAAATTTTTGCGAGAAATTTGACTAAGGTATAATATTTTATCAAGTGAAACCATACACTGAGATTGAGGCTGGCTTAGTGGTCAAGCTCCATGTGCATATTCAAGAGGCCACAGGTTCAAGACCGGACTTCCCTAACTTTTCTTATATTTTTTAGGAGCTAACATGTGTCCCCCTCCAGCGTGAAAAGACAAAAATGCCCCTAGCCATTTTATTTTCTTCTTCCTGGAACACCTTTGAAGCAGAGAAGCAAGGAGAGTGAACTGGACTTCAGCAAGTCACCGAAGCCGCCATTGCCTCTCCGGAGCTGCGCCTCACCACCCCCTGAGAGTTGCCGATCTATCGCCGGCTAGAAACCGTCAGTTTCTTGGTAAGAATACGTGATTTTCATCGTGGAAGGGTTGAAAATTGCAACGTTGGCCGGAGCTCTGGTGAGTCTCTTTTCTGTTGTCTCTTGGGTGGGTTTTGTTCCTTGCATCCTTGCTGTCATTTTCCCATTAACCTCGAGCTCCATTGACCGGCAACGTTGCAGGTTTTTTTACGAGTGGCATAGGGTATCTGATTTCAACCTTTCTCAACCATTTTGCTCAAATTGGGTGAGTTTTGAGCTAAATTATGTTATACATTGTTAATTCCAGGTTATTTTCAGCCATAATTCGTTCCTAATTTCATGAAATTTGGATTTGGAATGGAAACCCCTAATTTGGCCGAGATTTAGGGTTCTTAGGGACCAAATTGAAAAATTTTGGGACTTAAGGTGTAATTAGTAGCTTCAAGATAACATTTTGGATATTTAGAAATTATTGATTGGTTAAGAATGATGATTTTGAATTTATTCATATTTTCTTGAAATTTTGCAAGTATGGAAATGCTCTAGGGAGATTAGAGATGTGTAAAAATGATCTATGGCCTAAGCAAGCTGGAGGAAATCAAATTATGGGAGATATAGAAAGTCAATGAATGAGAATTGAATGGGTGAGAATGGAAAAATTCATGGTTGCTTGGTAATATGCCTAAAAGGGAATTTTAGTTGGATGAGGTAATTGGGACTTGGTTTTTCCATTTTGGTAAGCCTCTTAGGAGTAGAAAAACTCTTTAATGCTAAATTATAGGCTACGAGATGATTTCTTATAGTCTGTGCTTAATGCCCAAAATTGGTTGAGGGAAGAGGAAGAGAAATAATTTCTTGCTTTTCAATTGGCGTAAGTAGCTCTTAAGGGTGCGACGGTCACCCAAGTGAAGGCATTAGGTCTCTAGTAATTAACGGCGCTTAGGTGCACAGATAGCACTCTCTAATACTCTTCATTATGCTTCACTTTTCATTGTTTGAAAATGTTTTATAATTATGACTTTTCATTTTGACATGACTATATTTTATCGGAATTGAAATTATGAGTAGATGAAATCCCTTGACATGTTAGATGACATTATGTACAGTTTTGAAAATGACTTTTGAGAATCATCATGCGTTTAGTTATGAATGACTGCTGGTAAACCATTATTGCAAAACAAAGGGATTTAAGGTATATATGTTATATTCCCCTATGCATGTTTGTTTTAATTCCATTAAAATTGGAGATACTACTTAGGACCCTGGCTGCCAACAGTAGTACTGTTAGCCCTTAGTGCACCTAGGTAATTATCCAGCTAGCAGGGTTAATAAAGGTGTTAGCCCCATGTGATGGCCATCACATGTAGACCGATGAATGATAAATCTTCATGAGTTATGACCTCACGCCTATTGGTTATTTGCCATTGAGGATTGTGTGTCCTTGCCTATTGTGATTTGTCCTTGTGGCTATGTGTCACACCGGATTAGCCCATAACAGTTCTTCCTCTGAAATGATATTCATAAACTTATTGATTCCTTGTGTAAGACATTTTAAATTCAATGTTTTGAAATGAGCATTTTCTAGCTAACAATGTTTATTTGTAATAGTGTTTACTTGTAATTTAAATGTCATTCCATTTCATTCAAATCTTGATTCACGTTTGATTGCAATTGATATTTGAAATTTTATTACTGATTTTAGGGTGTTATTTGCCGAAAAAATTTTGTCTCAGATAGAAAGACAGGTGACTTCCCGGAGGTAACGGAATAATGACATGAATTCTTTTGGTGAGCCCATTTGGGATTTGTGGGATCTAGTCTTGATTATTTGTTGTACATGACTCATTCTTTTTAGGATGTATATAATTAGGGTGATAGTCATTGTTTCGTTATTCTTGGATTGTATATAGACCACAGTTGAACTTTTCCCATTGTTATAAATTGATATATGCTGTACTAGGTTGTACTGATGAGAGCGGAGCTCTCTTATATATGTTTGTTGCCTGATAGGAGGTTGTAGAAATTTCAAGATGTCCTAGTTACTAGGGAGGTTCTGCTGAAATTTCTACAAAACTCTTTGTTTTGTATAAACTGATTATTTCTATATAAAGGCAAAGTTATTATGTATGTGGTGGAAATTGTATAGTTTTGATATGGTATTGAATGTCCATCCAGTGTAGACTTGCAGGTTTGGGAATTTTCCTCTTGTCCTGTGCTGGTCCCACTCTAGAGATTTTGGGGTGTGACAAGGATATTCTAAATTGATATGGAGTAGGCAAGTTAAATTTAAGTTCTTAAAATTGAGAAAAATAAAATTTTTTGGTTAATTCAAATCTAACAATGAATTATTGTGTAGAGAGGTATTCATTAATTCGAGGACCTATATATTTATATGAATATTTGATTAATCTAATTAATTCATCACTTAAAAAATGTATGTACACATACGCACATGTAAATATTTGTATATCTCAGTACATTTGTGCATTTGCATTGTGTATTAAAAATTTAAGATTTAAGAGTTTTTCTGTGTTTCTACTAAAGGATGAAGATTCTTTGCATTTCTCTACAATCAATTAAAAAATTAATTATTGATAAATCTGTTTAAATGTTTTTTAACTGCTTCAATTCTCTGCATTTAGTTTTTTAACTGACTACTGACAAATGCAACACAAATTTGATTTTAACAAACACCATATGTCATAAGTCATACACAACTAACTTGATGTGCTAACACTACATTGAAGAGTTGTACTGTCAATATTTATCAAAAGTTGAAAAGTATCATAAGATTTAGGTATGATATTAGTGGGTGAACCATTGAGACTAATAATTTCTAAAAGATGATTAAAGCTATTCAGGGTAGTGTGATTTGCGATAATGGTTTTTGACGTAGTTGAGATTTCTTCTCGAGAGATCCACTCAGTTTTCTTAGCCAAAATGCAAAATTTCTTCCTAGAGAGGGACGGATTTTCTTCCTTATCGATCTTAGATTTGTTGTTCTCTAATGCTATTCAGAGTTACATTGTGTGTTTTTGCTACCACTGATAATTCAAAATAAAGATGGTACTGCATCAAATATGATCAAATCGGCATCTTTTGGTTGTCTTACTTCATCAATGTCTTTTGTTTAGCCTTCCTCATCAGTGTTCCTTGTTCAGCCTTTTGTTATCTATTTTCTTTTGTTGTTCATTCAGATTTGTTGAATGAATATTAATATAGAGATTGTCACTGTAGATTCAGAAATACTACTTGCAAATAGCTTCTAAGGAACCGTTTCGAAACACATGCCTGGACCAGCCATGAACAAGACAATAATTCAAATGAAAATCCAATTCTGTGAACATGTTTGATCTTATATCTGATTTTCCAATTTATATGTAATTTTCACACTTGAACAGTTTTAACTTGGTTAAATTTTTGTCTTCTAATACAGCATGATGTCTTTGTTTGTTGAAATAACACAGGTTTCAGTAGAAGGAGTGGTTATGATTGGGATTGTGACTGTGCTTATGTCAAAAAAGTAGTGACTCTGCTAGGAAATTTTGTAGGATAGTACCTCCATTTTAAGCTTACAAATGGATGGAGGCACATTGTTTGTTAAATTATGAAAAGATAACTATGCTTTGTTTTCTTTATGGAAGGTTGGAGCACTCAAAGAGTTTCTATAAACTTAAAACAATGGCTAGAGGAGGGAAGAGTTTACCATTGAATTGGGACGTCATGTTGAGAGCTGGTGGTCAGAAAAACACTTTGATGATAAGCAAGTGGTTGAAAGATAAGGGAGATGCAAAATTATTGGCAAGTCAACAAGGAAACAAGGGAAGTTTCAACTCCCTTTATAAGGAGAGAAGGAAGAAGGTGACTATTGGACTTAGCAGGAAGCCTCTTGAGGAGATTGATGTGAATAAACGTCCTTTCACAAATAGTACATTGGTAGGTCCTGCGGAGCAAGCCAGCCAAGCCTAATGAGTATCATAAGTTAGAACTGTCGAGGTTTAAGTAACCCCCAGACAGTTTGAGCTCTTAAAGAGCTCTATAGGAAGCATATGCCTAGTATTGTCTTCTTGATTGAAACTCTAGTTGACAATGGACATATTAAGGAGATTAACTATTGCTTTATAGTTGATTGCAGAAGCAGGAGGTGGCTTAGCTTTGCTTTGGAATGAAAATGTCAGGTTGCAAGTCATAAACTACTTTAGTCATTTTATAAATGCTATAATCCATGTGAATAGGGAACTTCTCTGACATTTTACTAGATACTATGATTTCCCTGAGAGGAAAAGGCATGGGGAAGCTTAGGAGATGCTTAGAAATTTGTCCAAGGCTGACGAGCTTCCATGGCTATGTAGAGGACTACAATAACCTCTTAAACTTGTATGATAAAGAGGGATGATGGACATTCCAAATTACTTACTTTCAGGGTTCAAGTTGGCTATATAGGACTGTGGCCCACCAAATCTTCAATTTAGAGGCTACTCATTTACCTAGGAGAGACGAACAAAAGAACAAAATATGGTAAGGGAATGTCTAGACCGAGCGATGACATCTAACAATTGGTTCTGTCTATTCCCCAGTTATGCATCTGAAACTTTAGTGATGTCGTATTCAGATCACAACCCTTTGAAAATGTGTTATGTTTCAAAGCATATCAAAAATAGAAAGAAAAGGTTTAAATTCAAAAATGCATGGCTGGCGTAAAAAGAAATATCTTATGTGATAAATAGGGGCTGGAATAAGGCATTAAATGTTAAAGTTTATAACAAGTTAGCATCCTGTCGATGTGAGCTTGAGGATTAGAGCCATAGGTTAAATAGTGATTACCTGAATCAAGTAAAGGTGATTGATAAATGGTTGACTGAGATGCAAAGTTACACAAGGAATGTTCAAAATGAAGAAGATGACTTTGATTTGGGTAATATTCTTCAAAATTGCAAGACCATTCTAGCAACAAGACTTGACTTCGCATTTGAGTGGATAAGGAGAAATTCAAACTCTAATACTCATAACTTAGTCAAAAATTCATTGAGTTCCAATAGCATTCATGTTATGACCTTTTCCGCTATGTATTCTCATGTTTGACCTACTTAATTTATAAAATGGTAGTTATTCTTAATTAAAAAAAAAAACACTACATTGATCTTGGTGTCTAGCCAATTATTAGTCTTACATAAATTTGTGTATACTTTACACTCAATTTATTATTTCTTCGTGGAATTAAGGGACTTGACTTTCAATTTGTGGTCCCATGGAACTCATAATAGAATGGGTAATTTCTCAGTGGCGAAACTGATAAGAGGGAAGTGGACGAAAAACAATAGTGTAAAGGCAGATTTCTGATAAGAATAAGCAATAAATAATACATCTGTAAGAATTTTACACGAGGGAGCATCATTCTGGTTTCATTGCTGGATGAGAGAGAATAGAAAGCACTTCTCAGTGAATTTAATTGTGGGTGATTTATAGTCATAACAATGATAATGACAATGAAAACGATGATTTTGAAAATGCTAAGCTTTTTGAAGCACCCAGAAGAGGTGCAATTAGTTGGTTGGCTGAGTATAAGTGTACTGCTAAGATGGATAAAGGAGAGAAAATTTGTGTTACACTCAAATTGAACTCTAATTTTGTCAGAAAGATACTAAGAAAGGTAATTTTAGGTTCTTCACATAATTAGGTACAACTTCTAATTACATACAAAACTTGAGTTTGATTTACTTTATGAAATATTGATACTGAAACAATAGTCTAATCATATTTAACACCTCTTTTTGTTATGACATGATACTCTAAATTATACTTAAATATTACATATTTTATCTAATCGATGTCTTGTCCCCTATAATGAGTTGAGTGAAATTAGAATTTGTGCATCTTATCACCAGAAGAAAACTATGCATCCAAAGTAGAATTAGAGAGGGAAAGAAGAAAGCAAATCGTGCAAAAAATTTCTATTGGGAACAATCTTTATGCGTAGTGAAAATCCTAATAATGATTCGCTACCCCAAAACACATCATTAACACTACAACAATTGCTCAATCCAACTGTGGTAACTATTCTGGGTTCATAACTAACTTCGAAACAATTGTCCTCTCTAATGTAATTTGCACTGTCTAATCTACAATTCTCTGTTTCTTCATTAGATTCTGCAACCTCGGATTCCTGGCCATCGAAGAATCTCTCTGACTCTGTGATGCCGTAGTCTCTAACTGTGATCCACTTGTCATCCCATTCCCAACTGGGTATAGAGGAAGACAACCTACGAATTCTGCTTCTAGGACTAGGAGAATCCCAAGAACAATCACGGGTTGGGTTTGGATTCATATCCTGATTCTGGGTTGTCAGCAGTTCTTCTAATGTGTCCCAAAAGCTTCGATCCAACACACTAGTTGGAGAATTTAAACTAGAATCATCAGATTTCTTCGAGACACAGATTGATTCCTGAACGAAACCATGTTTGAGAAGCTCACCCACTGACCACCTCTCACTCGGGTCTTTTCTCAAACACTTGGACACAAAATCCCTGCCTTGCTCCGACAAGAAACTTGGAATCTCCGGCCCCTCGCCGGAGAACCCGACCCGATAGAGCACACTTACCGGGTCAGAAACGCCGTGCCACGGAGCTCTGCCGGTGATCATCTCCAGCACAGTACACCCAAGAGCCCACACGTCGGCGGGGAACCCCTGTTGTTCCCCACGGGCCACCTCAGGCGCCATGAACGCCGGCGTGCCAGCAATCACCTCACCAGAATCCTCCGGCGCAACACTCCGGGCACAACCCAAGTCAGCAATTTTAGCCCCTTCATCGGTGAGCAAAACATTTCGACCCTTCAAATCACAATGCACAATCCCATTGGAATGCAAATACTTCAACCCAAGCAGAATCTGATGAGCATAAGCTCTGACCACAACTTCATCCAACCCGCCACCATTTCGCTTGCGAACTTCGTCGGCGATCGACCCATAGGGCGCATACTCCATGAACAAGTTATACAAGAACGCACCATTCTCAAACGTGATGTCACAACCATGGTACGCCACAATGTGAGGACACTTCAATGTGGACAGAATCCTCTGTTCTCTCTTGAGAAATTCTGATCGGTGAAGCTCCACCGACTTGACGGCAAACATCCTACCGGACCCATGAGCCTCGGCAAGCGACACGGTGGCAGTGGAACCATGGCCAAGGGTGTGGCCCCTAGTCCACTCCATGGGAGCTACAAAGTTCTGTAACTTTGAAACAAAAAAATGATGAATGTTGAGGTATGTTTCTGATTTGGTTTGGTGCGCGTGCGTGTATATATATATATATATATATATACACATATACAGTATTATAAATTTTTAATTATATAAATTTGGAGTGATGTGATTGGCTTAAGTTGGAAAGAGGGGGTGATTGGGAAAAGAAAGCTTGTGTTGGGATCACTTTTTGGGGTGGGCAATGGGCGGCCGCCGTCTTGTCTTGTAGCGGGAGGGGTCCACGTGGCAGAAGGAGAGGGAGGGAAGGGGGTGTGTTGTTGTTGTTGTTGTTGGTGGTGGCGGTGGCCGGCGATGAATGGAGAATGATGCATTGCTTAGCAAGATAAGCTTAAGAGCTGCTTAGTCACATGGTGGCACGTGCTGGCTTGAGCCTTTTCATCCACAGAATGCGGTGAGTGAATAGGGTAATTATAATATGTAATGCTTCATTAATCATATCTCTCAGCTAATCAAGCAAAGCAAATGGTGCAAATTCAATGCATCACAGCACTTCATTCCCATATTTTACTGCCAAGTTCTCTACCACAGTGGGAAGTTGATTGAGAATTATTAAAAAATTTTAGATATATATATATATATATATATATATTTACCATAAGTAAAGTATTGACTTGCACTCAACCATAGGTTCAAAGAAGTGCAAGGAGCAATCGCTCTTTTAGATTTTAAAAATTTTTATTTTTATAAGAAATTTTAGTTTAAATAATTAATTTGGTTATTTAATTTATTAAATTATAAGAATTTATTTCTTTTAATTTAAATAGGTAATCTCAAAATGTTTGTCTTTTTAAAATTAAATTCTAGATCCATCCCTATTTGTACTAGTGTTATGACATTGGTTATAAAATTCAGGAACCTTGTTGCATTTATTGGCAGAATAGTAGTATACTCAAAGTTAGATGGAGACTGTTACTCTAAACAATTAAAATAAATATTCTTACTTTATTAAAAAAAAAAAAAAGAAACTAAGACTTAATTTGAATTCAATGGGTAGGGTTAAGTAAACTAAAAGAATAGTGAAGTGTGTTGAATTTGAAGTCAAGTGCTTGATGCTATGTAAGAAGTAGCTAGCAGTTAATCAGCTATGTGTACTTTTGTAGTTGGATTGCAGGTGAAGTTAACTCAAAGGCAAAAGGGAAAGTTATTTTAAAAGCAAACCAATGGGTGGACTTTATGACTCAACCTCAACAAGTGACGTAAAGCTGACCATGATTCAAATTTTGACTATCAATTTTCAAAAGGTTTTGAGTTATTTGTGATTAAATTCTAAAGGGAAATGTTAGTTGATAGGATATATATATATATATATATATATGAATTCTTTTATATTAATTTGTGGTATTTTCTCTTCCAAAATGCACTCTTGTATTGTCCGGAAATGATTAAGTTTTGAATAGAAAATATGACCATATATTTAATTGATATAATAAAATGAATTTAAATATGCCTTTGGTCTTTTTATAGTTGTAAGATTATCTATTTGAGGCAATGTTATCCTTTTAACATTTAAGAATAAAACAATTAGATAATAATAGGATTCCTCGCATTTAATGCCTTGTGTATTGAAATAAATTTCAAGAGAAATAAAAAGAAGTAAAGAAAACAAGAAATAAAGAAAGTAAGAGAAACTGATCTATTTCTCTGCATCTCCTACAAAAGCTATTGATGTTGCAATTAACAATTAACTTGAGCCATGTAATTTGTATCCATATTTAGAAAAATAAATGTCAAAATGTCACTATTTTATTTGTTATTACACGAAGATAATGAAGATAAAATGAATGACTTACTTTATAATATTAATTTAATTTAAATAAGAAATTGTAAGACAATAAATATAGTAAGACTGTAATTAAATTTTAAAAGAATATATAGAATGTGAAGTGAAAAGAGAAATATGACAGTTGGATTATAGCTGGTGAAGGGAGAAAAAGCCAAAAGCAACTAACTTGATTCGTTAAATGAATGAAGATGTACAAAGAAACAGCAATTAAAGCAAGGTGATTGCCGTCCAAGATAGACTTTCGAAGCATTATCCGTAATTATTTATAATATAATATATTTTGTATTTAAAAAGAGATTTAAAAAAATAGAAAGAATAAGTTAAAAGATAAAAATAAATTTCCTTTATATCTTCACTTCTTATATATTATTTTGTCTCTAAATATACTATGAATGAATTAAAAATTAATTCTATATATATTTTAATCTTTTCTATATCATTTATTAAAAATATTCAATATATTCAACTATGGAATGATACTAGAGAAGGTTTTAGAATAATTTATTTTTTAGATTTCCCTAAGAATTTAAAATTAATAATAATAGTAAGATAAGGGTATAATGGGAAAGGTGGGTGTGATGCAAGAAGGAAGCCAATCATGGAAGTGTGGCATCACATGCCGCCCACCATTTCCCTTCATCTTTGCCTTGATTCCTTCCTTGCCTCCTCATCATGATGCAATGCATCCATCATAGCTTCCTTTTTCAACTCCAAAAAAAAAAAATTTACTCTATCACTTGGTTAAATTATTCTCAAAATAAAAAATTTACATTGACTTTTTAAAATGCTATTACAATTATATATTGACACAAATTTTTTTTAAAGTTTTATTGTCAAACCTTTGGTTCGGTAGGATTGCAGATCTAGATTTCTTACATTTAGTAACTAAATATGTAGGGTAAATTGTACAAAAGACCCCCAAAAAAAAAAATTCATACATCAAATTAGTAAATGCTGAGAATCCATATTAGTCGGTTGACACATTTTATGGTCTAAAACAAAATTTTACAAGACCTTATATCAATTAAATAAAATTAATAAAAATTTATTATTTAAGCATTTTAAGATGCAAAGTTATTAGTTGAATTTTTGTAGAAAATATCTCTTTCAGTTGATAATAAAACCAATCCATTTAATCTCTCTTACTTTATAGTAGAATATCTTAATTAAAATGTGTTGAGAATGAGAGAAAAAGCAAGAATTGTGAGAAATAATTAATTATTGACATTTAATTCACTTGGTCATGCAGAATGGAAAAATCAATAGTCAGTGTGTTGGAAATAAGAGATATTAATAGAAAAATAAATGAGAGAAAGAAAGAAACAGGAATTGTAGGGTAGTCATCAGAACAATCGCCCTTGCAGGAACTTAAACTTTTGTTATCGAAAGAAATTTTATTATAAACTACAATTGTAGTAAATTTGGAAAAAAAAAAAAAAAAGAAATTTACGATCAAACGCACCTGTAATTTAAAATCACAACAGATAGCTCTAGTTCTCTCACAATTAAACGTGAGTACTATAGTATTCGATATGTATTACATGTACGCATGTTCATCCACAGCTAAAGTTGAGTTCATTACAATGCTCTCATAATGACTTGTGAGCACATAATCATCATGCAACAATCACGGTTTCCTACATTCATGATCTTTTCCTTTTATTATGTTTAATTCTTACTACCTACAATTTATAATTGCCATCACACTAAGGTTTACATATTAAATAAAATGATAATATGCTGATAATTAAAATCTTACTCAAAACTCGATCTTAAATAGGGCAGAAAAAGACAATAACCAAAGTAATAATAATTCATCTTTTAATTGTTAGACTGAGTAGAAGAAATAAAAAAAATATACCATCATCTTATTGAACTCGCAAAATCATGATGATATCATATCAAATACTTCAACGAACAAAGTTAATAGTATTAAAATTAAATATCATCATTTTAAATTTTTTTATAATTTAAAATATAATAATAAAAAAATAAAATCTTTAGTACAATATACTCAATTATAATATAAAAATATAATTATAATATTATCAATTTTTATGTTGATATTATTATAATTATATCTTTACGTTATAATTAAATGTATTAATATATTTAAAATGATATTTAACTAAAAACATTTAAAACTAAAATAAGACTCCAAATATTAATGCTGATTTAACTTATTATCATTATTTGTTATCAATTATTATCCGCCTCTCATTCTCGTAAATGTAATTAAGAGAAGTTGCAAATGATGAACAAAGCGATCCACAAACTCCTCAGAAAGTCAGTTGAGAATTGCAAGAATTATGGTAACTTTATTCCTTCTCACTATGTTTCACGTATTTTACTATATAGTTCTTGATCATTTTAAACGGGTTTAGTTATTACCTTCAAAATGTTTAATGCTTTTAACCTAATTTTCACTTACAATCATAATTTATAAGCATAAAACTAGAAATAGAAACTTCAAACAAGAAAAATAAAAAAAAACTTGCGCGCAAATTGTTCATAAAATTATTTTCAAAAAACTAATAATTTTTTAATACATAAGTACTCCAAAATTAATCAATCAGATGCCAAATTTTTCTTTGTTAATTTTTCAAACCATTTAAGTACAACTTATCTTTTGAAACATTTTGTCACCCCTGATAATATAAAACTAATGAACGCATCACATCAATGACATCACCCAGATAACTAAACAGAAATTATATTTAACCACTAAAGCCACATTATCTCCAACCCTTCAACCGAATTTGCATCCATAGTATAGGGCCTCATTATGGCCACAGCCACACAAACATTTGTGAAGCGATTTATAAGAGAAAGTCGAAAATATATACAAAGCCATAACACTTAAGGTCCATTATGATTGTAAAGGGTCCAAAAACCACAAGCTAATAACGATGGTTTTTGAGGGACGCATATAGTACTTTCCTTAAGCTGCTTCAGCAAAACCAACTCTCAGCTTTCCAAAATCAAAGACCGTGTGATATCGTCCCATGAAGACATCTCCAAGGATCCTACATTATTATGTGAATGCCATTCAGTGAGAATCTTATCAGATGCATCAAAATTTATATTCGATGGGGGAGGACAAAAAAGTTGCAAAGGCCATGGTGTATATCATATAAAACCATGGAAGTAGAAAGTGATGTACCAGAGAGGGCCACGTGGAGGAGGGATATCCAAAGCAGTGAAGCCACTAATGCATTGAGCAGCAGGACCTTCGCCCACCTTGAGTATGTACTGGAGAAAACACAGAAAAATAAAATGAGCATAAAAGAGAATTTGACGCAGGAGAACCATTCATACACAAAACTTATGTTATGGCTACATTTGTAGCTGGAACATAATTTTGTCTGTGTTCTTCCTGCTACACCATTTTCAACAATCTTTTGGTAGAAGATTTTGGTACACAAAGAATCAAGTCAATTTTTTCTCTTTACGTCATGTCTGGCAAACTTTAGAAGTGTGGGAGAAAGGGATCTGAGGCAACAACCAACCAATTAAGAAAAAGAATTAAAAAACAAATAACTAAGTTTGAGTCTGGTTTCTTAGGAGTGGTTTTGATGTACTCAGCTTGAATATAATGCTAGACCCAGTCACCAGAAAATTTTATCTTGAAGCTTTATAGGATAAGGCTGTCTTTATGGCTATACCGACTAGCTTTATCTTTTTAGTCAGTTATCTCGTTTGCTAGAGGAAGTTTTGTCTTTCAAATCCTTCTTCCTATCTGAAATAACTCCATTTATTTATAAGGAATTACAGAAAACAAAACAAATATGGCAGTGATAATCAGCCCTACAGAGGGAACTAATCAGGTTAGGACACTATACCTCCTCTGGGGCAAGCTCAAAAGTTCTTTCGCCAATCGTGAAGGAAACACTAGGCATTGAAGAGATCTTTTCACATTCAACAGCTGATTGTCCCATTGGACTAGGCATTTTATCACAAAGCTGCAACATCATCATGAGGCTAGAGTCAAGAGGAAAAGCAGGATCCAGATAGAACTTAACTAGCAAAACAAATACTAACCTCATTGATATAGTTTAGAATCCTATCCTGTGTCTGATTCTGCCTCAACTGGTTTTGCATCCAAACAACGGCCATCTCACATGCTTGACAAGTAGCATCTTGGAAGAAACCAGATGATTTTCTTTCATTCTCATCCACCACACTCTCAATGCCCATACTAAAGGAGAAAAAAGAGACTCTTCATTAAAATAGTAATCACAACACTAAATATATTAAGGTATCAAAGTAAATAATAAAAGACCCATGGGGTAAATCATCCTTAGGCCTTACCTAACACCATGAGTACCATCGAAGGCACACAAACCAATTTGGGAGCAGATCTTCTTTGGTTGTGCCTAAAGAAGTGAGAAAGCCATAACAAAATTCATTGTCAAATATGAACATATTTTGACATTCAAGAAACCTGATCTAATCACAGTCAAAATAATGCCAATAATGAATTAAAAGTAGTACTCACTTCAGCTAAAAGCAAGTCCATAATTGTTTGTCCGTACTGTGCAACAACTGCCTTGCATTCTTGGCTAACGACTCCAGCAGCTCCAATAGCATGATTTATCATAGTAATTACAGTCTACAAGAACATAACCACATATTTGATCATCAAAACAAGCTGACAAGCATTTGAGAGAACTTCTTTCATTTAATGACGTTAGCAATGGTAACCGCAATTATAATTACGAAGTCCTAAAACAATAATATTGAAAGATTTGCATCCAAATTTCATGTACCAGCCAAGAGACAGCACCTAACAGGGATAATCCATCGGTTGCCAAATACAATATCATCACATCTAGAAACTAAAACTACTTTATTACCCAAAAATATACTACATAGCATAATGAAAGGGGAATATGATGCCTATGATAAGTTCACTGTGGTCAACAATCAAAATTTCAGATTAACCACAAGCAACTTAGCTGTTTCTTAATTTAATTAGCAACTCAGTAAACATCATTATTCTTTTTTCCTGTTTAACCCATATGCCTGGTGCCAAATCTATGGGTCTATCAAATTCTGCTGCCATAAATAGTAAGTTACATAGCAAATGGCACCTTCAACCTACAAGCATTAGTTCATACCGTTGGGCCTGCTAACAAAGAAGTCCCTGAATCTGCTATAGCAGAACAGCCATCAGCACAATATCCTGAATGAATATATGCTCAGGTCAGTACCAAGCAAATAGAACCCCAAACAAAGCTATTATGTTATAAGAAAACATAACGGTATCTCTTGTTAATTTCCTACACATACCTGTGGGTTTACCATCAATAAGTACATCTCCCATGTCAAACTGTCAAAATTAAAATGCAATTAGCAAAAAGCAAAAGGAGGGGAAAAAGGAAGTAAAAAGAAAATGCATATTAAAGTAGAATGACAAACAAATAAGTAGACAACTAACCTGCCAATAGCCTTTTTGTGACACCGGTACATAAGTGTGCTTGCCTTTGTAGTGAGCAGGATCAGCACCACCAAAGACAATCTCACCCCCTTCCTCTTCCTCTGGATTACGATTCAGCCAAAATGAAAATACTGGTTCCTTAATTAGACCTTGTTCAACCATATTGTACCTAAGCCAAGCAAATGCCTTATGATCACAGAGATTTAATAAAATCCGGGCAAAATGTTCAAAATTTATATGTGCATTTACCACACTGGAACAGCTTTTTCTACTGAGATCTCTTGAAATCCAAGTCCCAATAAACCATCAAATTTGGCCAACAAAAATGTAACACCAGGCTCTTTAGTTGCTTCAATAAAATCCTGATGGGAAATGAAAGATGCTCATATCAATATATTTCAGTGTGAAAGAAAAGAAGAAGGAGAAGGATTTATGATCAAACATACCTGGTTCTTAACAACTATGTCACCAACTCTGACATTGTCATAGCTAAAGAAACCAGAAATTGCACCAGTACCATACTGAATTGCAGCAGAAGTCCCTACAAGAAAGCAAGCCAAATTGACTTTTAGAAAGACATCATCACAACATCCCTTCTACAGGGGCAAATTGTCAAGTGGCCAAAACAAACAAATAAACATGTGAGCAATGAGTTTTATTCTGCCAAACCAAGTAATAAACGTTTTAAAAACTAACACACCCCGACTTGGTAATATCAACATTGTAATTTTGTTGTGTTAAGTACCATTATAGGTGATATAGGTTGGATGGTAAACAGCTAAAAAAACTTAAGATCCTTCATAATTGTCGCTTTACTTCCTCTATATTGATTTAAAATATAATACAAGCTAGTTCTTATTATCACACTAAGAGAAGTAGACTTCAACCAAATCCTAGAGAATGAATAGAAAAAAGATACATCTACGCAACTGCAGAAATCTTAGGACTTTATTCTACTTTCATGTTTCAGTCAAATTGAAATCTATGATCAGAGCACAAAACACTTCCTTCATACAGAAACACTATAGGATCAACAAAATACAAGACCTAGAAATACAATCCTTTTCAATAGGAAGGGGTAGACAAACCATTTTTCCTGTAGGTACTGGATTGGCTGGACTTGTACTTGGCATGGAAGTAGCACGAAAGCTGCAACTCCAATCCATGAATAAATTAGCAAACAGCGGAAGTAAGTCTAATATATATTTATGGAAGATAGATGTGTCCGTGAGAGCTGACCGAGAAATGACACTTGGATGATGGCACCCACAAATTAGAGCTCCCCGTATCAAATATAACAGTGAACTTCTGAGGAGGTGTACCAACGGCTATTTCACCATAATACTGAGCATCCAAGTAATTCTTCAATGCAACAATATCGGTCTCCCCAGCATTTCCAAGGTAATTTTGGAGATGATACTTTCTAATGGAAGATCGGAAAGACTCTCCCTCCTTGGACGCAACCCGAGCAGCAAGCCGGTTGTTAGGATCCAAGTTAATTTTCTTCAGTCCAATCCTACGCAGCCCATCACTGGACTCACAAGAGACCAGCAAAAGCAACAAGCTCGACAGAAAGAAACACAACACAACCGCATTCATCTTGTTTCCCATGGTGAACTGTTCAACCAACCAAATTGAGAATTTCAACTTACGGAAAAACCTAAAGCTAAAAAATAGAATATATACATATATATATAATATCAGAATAGAGGCATTCAAAAACAAATGAGTGCTTAGGACGGAATAAATTGGTCCAGAGAGAAAATGAATTGCTAGCAGAAAATAAAGATTCTTTGGATTTTTTTCCTTCCACGCAACAAAGGAATCAAAAAAGTTTAAAGCATCCGATGGCATAATAACGCTAAACTACAACAGACATAGACGATCGAAGCAAAAGAACAACAATCAAACCGATCACAAATTCAGACCTCCATTCAGCGTCGCAAAAGATACATGCAAAAACAAGCAGTCAAAACCGACTTCAAATTGGAATAACAAAAGCAACTTCGCTTCGTTTAGAAATGCAGATAACAAATTACATGATCATACCGATAACACATAGAAAATGAGCAACGAAGGTAAAGGAAACTGACCAGTGTGGAATGGCTAGTCTGGAAGGAGAACTGGTAAAGAAAGATAGCGCAAAAGAGAATTTATAAATTAAATCGCAAGGGCATCTGAGAGACTCTAAAATAACCTCACTCGCCTGTTCACACCCTGGCGGTGGCATCTGTGAATCTGAACCGTCCGTTTGAATAGCGAAGCAGAGCTGTCGCTTAGAACCGTCGATCAAGGATAACCACATTTTATTCAATTTAGGGGTTCGGTTTTGATGTTACGGAAAACAACGTGGAATAATATCAATATGCGTTGTAACTAAATTGCTGATGCGTGGTTTGGCGTACTTAGAGCGTGACACCATTACCTCCTTATTTTTATGAGCCTTCTAACCCCACTACCCTAACCTCCACTCCATCAGTCCGTTTCTTTAAATATATTTTTTAAATATAAAGAAGCTATATTTTATAAATATTTTTGAATTGATTTATAATTTTTTTAGGAAATAAACAGTTCATGTATGATTTCTATTTCTTCAGCTATACGATCTTTTATGTTTGATAATTTGTTGTGATATTAATTAATATGAAACACAAGGTAAATTTAGTAACAGGTTAAAAAGTTCATACATTCTTCCGTGTAATGTAATATAACTGGGTTCAATTAGTAATTTCACCTATAAAAAGTTCAAAAACTCATTTATACATTTAAATAAACCGTTTTTTGGTAAACGTATTTGTTTAAAATGTTTTTGCTTGATTTTTTGTAAAAATCAATTTTATCCTTTAAATTTTTGTTTATACAAAATTTATTAAAAAAATTATTTTTATGTTGAATAAATTATATAAATATAAAATTAATTTTTAAATATAAATTACATTGATACAAAATTATATTTAAGCAAAATTAATTTTAAAAATTAAATTAATCTCAATCCAAACATAGAAAGAGACCATGAATTTTGATGTTTATAGGTTAATTTTTTATTTTTTTATTTCATTTAGTCTCTCTCTTTCTTTTTTTTTTTTATGTGCACTTCATCTAGTGCATCCTTAATCACTAAGTTTTAGTAGTTTAATTCTTTTATGAAAACAAATGTTTGTATAATTTTAATTAAAAATTCACTTCCTGACAAAAGTGAAAGTAAACGACACTTAAAATTAAGTTGACTAACTATATTAATAACAATTTTTTGTTAAAAAAAAAAAAGCGTAATCACTTTAAATACGGCATGTTAAAGAACGACAAATTTAAAATGTCACTCATTGTTAAACGTTTTAGCATCAATTAAAAAGTGTTTATGTCAATAGCTCAAATGTGACCATATAATTTAATATGATAATCCATCAATAAACAATAATTGACGTAATGCGCATGATCCATACTTTATAGTTCAAGTAGGCATCATCAATAAAGTTGTAGACTTATATGTTGTTGCTTTTCTTCTTGAAAGAAGGATATTATAATTAGATTAAGAAGTTTAGGACATCAAGATTCATATCCCTAAGATAATATAATCAAATACCGCAAGAACGCTATCGATGTGGAGTTGAATTGAGTAAACTTTGATGATAAATAGTTTAAATTTATGGTTCTTAATTATTATTTTTTGTTAAAATTTGTTGAAAAATACGAAATTAAAAAAAGGGGAATGTGGAAGATGATAAAGGAGAAGAAAAGGTGGAAGGGAAGGACGAGTGAGGTAGAAGGTAACGTGAGAGAATGGGGAGAGAAAGGTGAGGGAAGGAAGCAAGCGAAAGGGAAGGGAAAGCATAGAGTAGAAGGTATGGCGTAGGCCAATTGAAGAATACTCTCCCACTCACTGCAAGCAACCTTACTAAGGTTACCCGAGGCAGCATATAAATCTCCATCACCCATTACTTCCTAGAATGCGACATTTCCTTTGTGTTGTGCTGTCACTCTCGGGGCGGCCTCTGACATAACCAACCCTTCATGGAGGGCTGGGATCATCCACGGGACCGTGTACAACTTATATTTTATATAGTGATTGGTTGTAGAAAAACATTTAACAATAAAAAAAAAAAGTTTTATATGGTCATGAACCAATACGGTTTATAATTTGGATTTCTTCTTTCCTTTTTTTTTCATTAAAATAAAATTTTATTCTATTTATAAATTTATCACGAAAGCTAAAATAATAAAAAGTAAAATGACTACATTAAATATTTAAAAAATTATTTTCAAATAAAATAGAATGACTAAACAAACTTTTAAATCATTTTTTATCATCTAAAATTTTATTTTTGTTAACCTTTTAAATTAAAAAATAAAAAATATAATGAAATGACTTAACGATATAATTACTATAATATTTTATTTAATTAAAATTTTATTATATTAGTATTTTATTTATAATCATAATATTATAAAAATAACATTTAAATTTTTCTTTTATTAAACTTTTAAACAAGAGTTTGGTCATTCTATTTTTATTATTAGTCATTTCATTATATCTTTTTTTAATATCCAAATATAACTAAGAATATGACTGAAGCCTCCAAAGTTACTTATTTCAATATTACCATAGTTTAAATGTAAATTTATTCGACTTTCTTCTTTTCTATTCTTTTCCTCTTTTAAAAATTTTGTTTAGTTTTTTATGAAAGTCTTAAACGTAGTCTAAAGTTGTGTAAAGTTAAGATTACAATTCGAACAAATTTTTGAAGTCATATCCTTGATCATAATATCACCAAAAAAATATTATTACTCAAAAGAAAAGGAAGAGGGGGTAAATGGCCCTTTAGTCTTCAAATATTTTACTCAAAACAAAAAGAAGAGAACACTGAATTGTTCTTTTTATTAAAGGTACAAAATTCATATGGGCCAAAATAAGTCCACCAGCCCGCTAATACATTCTGGGCTCTTTTGGATTGTTTCCGTATAGAGCTGCTGGCCCGGTTTAGCCAACATGGGCCCGCGTTTTTATTTTTGTTGGCCCATAAAAAACATCTAGCAGCAAAGAGAAACCAACTTCAAATTTTACTCATTTATTATGAACTTTTGAAAATATGGCTGTGTCTGAATTTAAATACAGACATAAAACATGTTTACATAAGGTTAAATGAATTTAATTATAGCCCTTCGTAATACGCGTGAGGGTTTTGATTAGAAATTGTTAAGTCGTGTATTAGTAGTATTATTTGAAGCAAATACAAATAATTATTTTTGAAAATGACTAAAAATAGATGCATTGGATAATAGAATGGAATATTCAAGAGCTTCACGAGACGAAGGTGATCGGATATACTGGTCACATGCATGCATGAAACAAACTAATGAAGGCGGTTCTATACTTCAGTTCTTTTCCTAATTTTTTTTTAAACAACTTTTTTTTATTTATTCATTCTTCTGGTGTCTTCACTTTCTAATTCTTTTATTTGATAACAATCATAATGATCTAGCAATTAATATACGTACTAATTATCAATCTTTAGTCATTTAAAAAAATTTAAAGTATGTTAATATTATTCAGGTAGAGAGAGATTAATTACGTAACATCAAACAAATTTTTAATATTTATTTTAGGGTATATAACAATTATAGAATCTCATTCCTACTATACTAAATATGTTTGTCTTAGAGTCTTGCAAACTTAATTCTTAACTAGTGTAATTATGTGAACTTATATTTAATAAGATTGATTTTGTATTATTATAATTTATATATGTTAAAAAAATTTAAAAAGTGAATTTTACAACTAATGCAACCACAATTTATTTTCTTTTATTTTTGTAGAAATAAAACTTTGAAGGATAAAAATTATTATTCAACGAAATAATTAAATATAAAAAAGTAAAATTATTTGTAAAACAAATCTTTTTGCTTTAATATGGAAATGTAGTTTTCCACCTTGGAAATGATAGTATAAGCCAGGCCTTTTGTATTAATCAATTGATAATATGTCATTTCAGGTGAATTGGAGGTAACAATGGGGTGGATTTTTAAAATCATTTACATTCAGAGTTTTATTAGAAACATTTTTGTAAAAATTAATTTTATTAGCAATTTTCATCTCCCATTCTTTTTAATAACGATAACAAAATTTCGTGTTTCTAGGCTTAACCCCGATGTTTCATCATAAAATAAAAAAAAATAAAAAATCAATCAATGTTAAACTTCAATATCTGTACGTGACCAGCTTAATTATTATTTATTTATTTATTTTTCCTTGCAAAAGCAGAATATCTTTTCAAATAGATGGAAGGACAATAAATGCATATCATGTCATATCTTTCCCGTTAATAGAGCACCTGGATCTGCAAAGCAAAGAATAGTTAAAAAAGTGTGGTCACTTTCACAAGCAATAGTTTCCATTAATGTTTGGGCTAATTTTCAAAGCATATCATAAGGTGACAAACTCAAATCCAGATGAGTCTTCCCCTTCACATGCAAGCACATGAACCTATTCACAGGAAAATGCTTCCTATCCTTCCTCTATTCAGATCTCATTTCTCTACACGTGAATTGCCCATATATATAATGGCTTATTCGTTTAAAAAGTATAAACGTCCATTTATATTTACTATTACTTCTCCTATTTTTATTTTAACTTGATGTATATATACAAGTTGACTTTTCATTACACTCAACTACCAGTACCCTTTCTTAAAGGATATATATATACACACACACACACACATATAACCTGCATTTTAGAAGAGTCATATTCTCTCTAGAAATTAATACATATGATATATGGCAATCAAGCTCCAAGATGTTACAAAGACTAGAATAGTAGATCAAATCAGAGATAGATTTAGGATTTAATTTAAAAAAAAAAAGTAAATTCTTATAAAGACAATAAATTCTTATAAATTAAAATACTAAATTAAGAATATAATAAAAAATTAGACATAAAAATTGAAATTACGTACGACCCCGCGACCTTCCTTTGTCCATCTTTGAATGCAATCATTACGCTCACATGTTTGGATGTTTAATTCAAAAGAATGGAAAGTCAACCAAAAAAAAAAAGTTATAATACTTCAACTATTTATCCACTGTAGAACAATCCTATGATTATTCAAGTTTCAATTCCTCGGTGTCAATAATTTTTACAAATAGCAAATTAATAAATGTAGTAATCGTCAGATCAAGTTTTAATAATTTTTAATTAATAAAATTAATTATTTTTTAATTACATATGAACAATTTATAGATATGGTGTTATTAATTTCATGTGAATTATTAAATAACTACAATATATTAAATACAAATTATCTCAGCTCTAATTAACCTTCGGAGATCAAGGGGAAGGGAGGTTGTTGTGCCAATCATTGACCGACACATGGCAAGTCTCCTTTGTCCAGATCCCCTCCTGTGCTTGTAGCAAAGGTGGTGTCCTATTACTTTAATTTGAACAATTGTTAAATTTTATTACAAATTTTTATTATATACTCAAAAATAATACTAACATTTTAGATTAATTCCTATACTTGATATCAGTCTATTGAAAAAGAAAATTAAATAATTTGTATCATGAGAAGCTGTAAGATCCAAAACTAATACAATAATACTAATTCTTTTTAGTACTAATATCTTGACATTTTAAATAGATATTATTATCATTTCAGTTATAATTTGGTATTGTATTACCGCATGAACAAATTGTCATCATGTAAAAAAGAAACTATAAAGTGTGGAATTAAATTATTTCTCATATTAAAAGTTGTTTAATATTTTTTCTCTAATGATATGATATCATGTAAAAAAAAAAAGTTTAAAATGTTATAAGATAGTATAATGTATTATGGTAATTTTTTTTTAAGAAATGAATATGTACTTTCAAAAAAAAAAAGAAGACAAAAACATTTGCGTTTTCCCTTAAAGAGAGGACATGAGCTCCCATATCTTTGCCAAACAAGATCCAAGTCCAGTCTTTTTTTGAGAAAGAATCCCTCTCCTCCTCAACTCCGCAAACCAAACAGGACCTAACAGAATGAGAAAAGAAACTGGTGTGGGCCCATTCAAGTATAGAACAAATATTAATAATTAGATGCAATTTATTTTTTTTTAGTTAAAATTGGGCCATTTATAAATAATTTTTTAAATTTTTTTAAATTTAACAATAGATTCTTTTAAACTTTTAAATTTGTATAAATAATCCTATTATTAATTAATTCGTTAGTTTACCACTAAAACGGATGAGATGTTAGATTAATTAGTGTATGTTTAAATTAGAGTTGTATACGAGTGGTTTTATATCAACTTAATTCATGAAATAAATTTTGATTGAATGTGATTTTACCTGTGAATTATATTTAAAAATTTTCATCTACAAATCAAGTTTTATTACCAATATAATTCACCTCAATGCAAAAGGAAAAGAAAGTTTTTTTTTGGTTTCTTTACTTTTATACAAAAACAGTTTGAAAATAAAAAATGATTTTTGAAAAAAATTAAATATTAAATCAAACAAAAATATTTAAAAAATAAACTCCCACTTGACTTAAATCTCCCAAATACCAAACCAACAACTTAAATTACGTGGACTTCTTGGGTTTGAAGTCATAAGCATTTATAACTTCGCATATCACGCATGCAATCTCAAATTTAAAGGTCTTATCCTCACATGATCCAAGAGATTTTCCGCAATTTAAGCTTTTTTTGGTCCATGTATAACATGTGTACTCACATTATTATTCACTTATCAATTCATTATTGGATAGGGATTTATTAAGATTTATTAAGTTGGGGATAAAAATTTTGAATGCTGCTTTTTTTTTTTTTATTGGCATGAGCCATTTTAATTTCCAGCACAAAGCTTTTAAATAAAATATGAAATTCTTTTTTGTATAAGAGATTTTTAATTTCCAACCCGGCATAATAGTATGGATCACATCTCCGTCCAAAAAAACAAAAAAGAAAAGAAGTCAAATTTGGAAGACGAAGAAGACCCAGTTGTACGGTGGATATGGTACGGTGCGACAACCCCAAACAAGAACAGAACCGACGTGTTGGGCATCTTCCCTACTTTTATTACTCTCACATGATTGGTTTAATGCCATTCATGTCCCACTAACGTGATCCTCTTCTCTGTCTTCTCCCTCCCAAAAACTCCACACAAATAAACAACAAAAAAGTCAACAATCCTATCCCACTTGGTCCAATCAAACACCTCCACCACTCATATCTTCGTTGACCCCATCATCTTTATCACTATTCATGTTCGTTTTTTTAAATGATTACTACCACGCTTACCAAGTGCCCACGTAGTTGCTGCGAAACTCCTCCTCCTACCTTTCCTGTCAATTTGAAACAGCCATGGCCGTATTTCTTGACCAATCAAAAAATCTGAATATTATTCTGTATTGTTCATTGGCTGTTTCAACACGATTCTTTTGTTTTTCTGGGAATGTGGGTCACCTATATACGTTGGTTTCTTCAACTTTGTCGTAAAAACGTTGCAGATGAAGATAAGGATGATGACGGTCTAGAGATGTAAGAATATGAAAATAGAAGATAGAGAGATTGATAAATACTGTTCTTTTTCCTGTCTATTTACTCTGAAATTTGGATAGCAAATTATTCAAAGATTAAATAACAAAGAATGAAACTTCTCTGTTCAAAACCTTCTTCCCAAACTAGACATGGAAAAAAAATGAAGAAAAAAAATATGAACATTTATAATTTCATTCTCCCTCTCCCCCCACAGTATAAAAGAAGAAATAAATTTACGACAAAAAACAGAAAAGACGAAACTTAATTAATTCCCAGAGAAACTGCTGATTGTGGTCCCGTTGGTGACATTGGGATTGCTGCTGGTATTGTTGTTGTTATTTGAATGAGGACCGCCGCCATTAATGATGGATGAGATGGCGGCCGCGAGGGCCGCAGTGAAGTTCGGGTCGGCGGTGATGGCCGCGGTGGCGGCGCTGACCTTGTCAACCAACGACGGCTGCGGTGGCTGGCTCGGCTGCACCGGTAATGCTTGGGGGGCAAATTGGGAAGAAGAAGAAGAAGACAACCCCATATCTGGATGAGACAACTGAAGGCCAGAGAATTTGGATTGGTTGTAAAGTGCTTGTGAAAATGCCTGACTTAACTGATGCTGAGCCGTTGGGATTGGTTGAACTTGAACCAGAGACTGCCCGTGGAAAGGTGCCTGAAATGGAGGTCTCTGGAACTGCAATGGATTATTGTTTGAACTGTGAGTGAGGTCCAATGTTATGGTCGGAAACGGTGCAGAAGCCGAAAGCGTAGCCATGGTAGAAGAGCAAGGAAGAATAGCTCTGGCCAGCAAATTCGGGTTCATTAGCCCGTCAGCACTCGACATCGATCCCGACAACAACATGCTGGCAGCCGCGGTGGTTGTCGAGGCCATAGCCATAGCCGCCGGTGGCAACGGGTGGTTGTGGCTTCCTTCATAAGTGGTTATCAAAATCGTCCTGTCCTCCGCGCAGCGTTGTACCTTAAAAATTCCAAAAAAATGCATACCTGCGTTAGGCTTTCACTACAACAACAACCGAAATAGCATATATAGCATACTAATACTGATATAGATACGATGAGAAAATTTACTCACTTGTTTGCGAACTGGGCAACCCACTGCCATGGTGCATCTGTAGTAAGCTCGAGGACAAGGGTTTCCCTTTGCCATTTTCTGTCCATATTTTCGCCATTGACATCCATCGCTGATCTGTAATAGTTAAACCGAGAATTCAGTTAATTAGAACCATGAGATTCTGAGGCGTTTAGAAAAGATAGGAAGTGTTCTTAATTAATTAATACAATTACTCACCATGGGAGCTTCTGATCTGGCACGAACTGAGACGCGAGCTTTTCTCATGGCAGCTTCTGGGGTGGTACTGGTGGATTGGTCCATAGAGTTCGATGGGGGGTTCAGTTTCTGGAGCTTGTTAGGACCATTACCCCAGCCTTGTGGCTGAATATCTGAGTCTGGACTCTCTTCCCTTGCAGTGATCTCACTTTTACCATTGTTGTTGTTATGAGGAGGACTGGTAGATCGTGTTCTTTCATCCGAAGAAGAATTGGATACTTCGTTATCTACTTCAGCTGTTCTACTCGGTCCCAACTCCAGCAATGGCATTGGTACAATTTCTCTTTTATCGTCGGCTTTTGCTTGAACAACCTAAATTGAAGCAATTTAAATTAACATGTATTCATTACACAACTATCCGAAAAATTCATACATATTGGCAAAATTCAATGTTTATTACACAATTAATTACCTCATGTTCTGTGCTCTGGGTACGTTGAATTTGCTGTTGTTGCTGCTGCTGTTGCGTTAATGCCGCCAGATGCATCTGCAAGGCTGTGTAATTATTGCTCACATGGCTCAGCATGTCCTTCAGCCTCTGGTTTTCTTCGTTCATCCGTTGAAGCTCTTCTTGCAATTGTGCCAGCTAAACATTCATAATTCTCAAATTTTAGAAAATTTGCAGTTAAAATTTTCTACATAAAATTTTCTTCTCAAGAAGCAGGACATGGAATCCGCTTCATGAATATGAGTTATTAGCTCGATCGTTAATTTTCTTCAAGTTAACAAGTATAATAACTAAAATTATCATAAACAGTAATTAAGACCATTATACATATTATAGATCTTTCCATAATTATCTAAAACTGTATGTGTACCTCAGTAGTGGTCTTGGCTCGCTTATCTTCAGCATCTGATGAAACCCCATCATCGACCGTAGATTGATCGCTCCGAGTATTGGCAGTAAGGAGCTGTAAACCAGTCTACAGAAACAAGAACAAGAATAAGAAAAAGAAATATTAAGTATTATAACTAGATACAACATAAATAAAATCAGGAAAAATAAAACTAAGTGAAGAGATACCGAAAAAATCATATAAGTTAAGAAAATCAAGAAAAAGCTTACATTGACATCCAACCGAGGAGGTTCGGCATGAGGATTCTCCTTTTTGACGGGGATAGAGATATTGGTTTTAACATCGGGGTGATGATCGGAAGCTGCAGGAGCATGCTTGTTCCGATCGGAGAAGAAGTCGAGTTCGCCGAGGACAACCCGCTGGTGGTCGGAGTCGGTGGAGGAGCGGGTGAGACTGACGGGGAAGCCTAAGGAGCTGGGAAGCATGGTGTGGCGGTTGGAGAAAGAAGAAGAATCAAGGGCGAGACCCCATCCTTTGTCCATAAAAATAGTGAGAAAGAGAGATGAAAAGGAAGAGAATCGTGGAGAAGGAGGAGGAAGAAGAAGAAGGAGTGACGGAGCCAAAGAGAGAGAAGGGGTAGGAGGTGATGAAGTCTGAGAAGTCTTCTTCAAGTGCAATAAGGTAGCTGATAAAAAGAGTATAGGAAGGTAGACCAAATGAGATTTTTTGATTTATTTTTAATCTAAATTTGAGAATTCCGTGGACCATGCGTGTTGAATTTCTCCCTTATACATATTTTTTTACGTCAGACCTTGCGTCAGGCTCAGGCTCCACCGGCCTGCCCCACCCGAATTCCAATTTAATGTATAGGGTGTGTATCTTTTTCCTTTCAATCTCTCTTCTGACAATCATTTACGAGACGGGTTTCCGACCCGACCCGTTCTGTGGGGAAGGGAGAGGTTTCGTGAAGAAAAGAGTTTGACTGGTTCATAAAAGGGGGGAAGAAAGGAAGGGCACCGCCCCGAATAGTGCGGCGCGTTCCACGTGACGGAAACGAAGTCATTGCTCACAGAGAATACAGAAAGGCGAATTCAAGTCAACTACTTTGACGACCCAAAGAGGTAGAGAACAGAACCAACGAGACGCTCGTGCGTGGGGTTTGCTTTCACTTTTACTTCTCTCTTCATTTGACAAATTTTAATTTCACAAAAAAAGTAATTAAATTACAGAATTTACTTTTAAATGGTAAATTTCAGAGAATAATATCGTTATTTATTTGTCATACTAATCTGAGATGAACGGTTGTAGAAAAATTGAGAGAGGGGAGACCCAAGACGGGGTGCCCGAGTAAGGTGGTCTTTGGTGGGCCCCACACCAATGGACTATGGTGTCCTAAATGCATCCCCACCCCTCAGATCTGCCCCCCGGGACCTTGTTGACTCTTTATACGTGGGACCCTCTCCTTACATAAAATCTTCTCAAATTTTCTTAAATATTTTTATACTAATTCTTTTTTTCTTTTGTTAGGTAGCCATGAATTTATAATTTACTTATATTGTTATATTTTTACGATTAAGTTAAAAACATGATAAATTTATAATTTTTACAAATAATTTTATGATTTTGAAATTAAATAAATTTTTAATTATTTTATTATTTATAATATTTTAATTAAAAATTTGATAATAAATATATAAAATTTATATACAAATCTAATCATATATACATATATACTATCTATTTGATAAATTTATGAGAATAAATTATACTAGCCAGATAGGTAGACGAATACCTCCTTAAGTTAATCCTTTAAATTACGGTAAATGCTTATTAGTCATTGATAATCAAGGATTAACCAAAAAAATCAATTGAAAATTTTTTTAGTGGACCAACTCAATTTATCAATTAATTGATTCAATATTTTTTATTTAATACTAATTCATTAAGCAATAAGAAATTATAAAAAATCAACTAGTCAACTATGTTACATATTTAATTAATTTTTAGTGTGTATATATATATACACACACTAAATATGAGTTTATACAAAATCCTTATTTCTACACTCATTCTCTCCCCTCATTTGCCTAAATTTTCATACTACGTATATTAATTTATTTTATCGTTTTCATCAATTGAAATCACACCTAAATGAAATATCGCTGCAAAATATTGATGAGAGTGAATGATATAAATTGGATTTCACATTACATAATTAAAGTCATAAACCAAAGAAAACAATTTTCTTTCTCTAATTTAATGCTTAAGTAATTTCTTGTCCATAATTTCTTCCATGCGTTAAACTCTTAATTTCGTATGGTGACAATTCAACTATAAACTAATATGAAGTACTAATTTGGCCGAGTCTAATTGGGAAATTTGGTATTTCTTTATCCTCAAAACTAAGGGCATAAGTCGTTTCCCATTTTATGCATACATTGACTGAATATTAAAACTACCTTTTGTCAATGACTTATACATCTAGCAATGTAATTTTTAACATAAATATTAAAATATTCAGCATTAAGAGTTCAATTTCACTATTTTTCCTATTTAAATTATCACTGCATGACGTTCTTTTTGGGGAGGGGGGACGATTTATCTATATATTAATGAGATCCTTAAGTAATAGCTGGTAAAATTTGTAAATTTATTATTTTAGTAATTATAATTATAATTTTTAAAAGTTTATATTTTGGCATTTTAGTTTTTTATCTGAATAATTGTAAGGCGTTGAAACAAGCTAATAAATAGTAGTGAGTCATAACCACTCTCATTGATAGAAACAACTTAACAGATCAAGATAGTATAAACAAGCAAGTATTGGTTGTCATCATTTGACAAATGTGGGAATCATAGATTATTATAATATACGTGATGTGATATATTTGTCGTTAATATTTAATTTCCCATGAATGTTTCATTTTCCCACCATAGTCTAAGTGGAACTGGATTTGCGACTAAATTAAAAACAACCTTGTTTGTTTGTTGTTTTTGGAGGAAGATCATGATGCTTTTTTCTTGTAATAACTTTTGTTTCATTTTAAGAATTTAATCAACACAACAAAAATTCCACGTGTTTTATAATTATTAGTAGGTGATATATATCTTATAAATTCATTTGATTTCATTCTATTCTTATAATATACAAACTCATCAATCAAATTGCAGTTTTTTTCAGGGGATAATTACATAAAATTATCACTAGTTTTTTTAATTTGATTATTATTGATTAATCACGTACATCTGTATAAAATGACTAAAACACTATTTTAATTACTCAAAGATGATATATTTCCTAATTTATTAGTGCCTTAAAAAATTATGTTGTTAATTTATGTCATTGCAATTACAATATTTCTTAATTTAATCTCTCATAAAATTACCTTTTTAATTCAGTCATTTATATATGAGTATTTTTCAATTTAATATCTCAAAAATGAACTTATTCATAAAAAAAATTTAATTCAGAAATATATAAAAATATTATTAACAATCATTTTATTTGTAAAGAACAAAATTGATAAATATTTAAATTTAATAGACTAAAATAATTAGACAATTTTATAATAGACGCAATTGAAAAACACCTATCATCTGAAGGACCAAATTTCAAAAAATAATTTTACGAAAAACAAAATTAAGAAATACCCAATAAAATTTTAGCGTATCACATCAATTGTAAAATCACTAGGGGGCTGCGAAGATAATTATTTGTATAGTTGAGTCCAACGATTGTCAAAAAGGTCACAAGCAGGACGAGAAAATTACCAGAGCGAGAAAATTAGAGGAGACGATAAAGATAAAAGAGTTACATATAAAGGGGAAAGGTCACTTTACGAATCCCCATACATACTACTTTTTTGGTCTTTCCATGCAAGTGTAGCCCAAAATTCAATTTCTTGCGACGTTCCACGTTGGCTTTAGTCTCTTTAACGTCGCCCTTCAATGCTTCTTTTGAAAAATGGCACTCGATTCAGAGGAAAAAAGGCAATTTATGGTGTCCCATACCAAACAAAGAAAAACCCACCACTCTATTCATTAGCTTCCTTTCTTTTACCTTGACTATGTAGGAGGTTTTCTTTGAAACTGAAGCTTCACCTTCAAAACATTAATTGAACATGGCCCATTCTACCAAAAGCAACGTCGGCTCAACTTTGACTGCCATTTTTTCAGTACAAATTCTCTACTCTTCTCCCGTGATGTTGTATTTATAGGTTAAAAATATAATTATATACGATTATATTATTTTAATATAAATTTATATAATTTATTATAATTAAATATGAGTTCATATTTTTATTAAACTATAAAAAAATTCAAATTGAAGCAAATTTAAAATTAAAATCTATAATATACTATGACCACATATATGAAAAAAATGGGATTATACATCATTTTCTGTACGATAGGGAGTTTTATGAGGGAGAAAGTGACGGTGAGAGACGTTTAGAGAAAATGGATATGTAAATTTGTTCAAAGAAAAAAATGTTTGATATTTTATATTGTCTGGAATATAATTTGATTTTGAGTAAAATTTAAAGGCAGTGCGTAAAAAAATAAAATTTTCAAATTATAATTTCCGTTGCTATTACGTTATGACTAATCAATATTAGAATATAATAATATTAATTTAACTCCCAATTACGGTTATGGACTGCAAATTCCAACCCTAGTTAATGCATTTTTATAAGATTGTTCAGAAATGAATAATTTACTCTCGAATGATCGGGTAAAACAATATTAAATTTTAAGCAAAACTCGAGAACATCCTCATTTGTAATATCAAAAGCAAAGTTTTCAACTATGATTTTCATTAGGATTACGTTATGAACGACAAGACCACGTTCACGGGATTGATGCAATTGCGTAAGCCACTATAACAACAATATTAAATTGCTTTACAGAAGGTAGTTTCAAACCATATATATATATATATATATATATATATATATATATATATATATATATATATTGCTAGATAAGGATATTTTGGAACCAGTTTTTACTTGGTGAATTAATCAAGACTAAATTCTGATTAGAGGACAAATTGTTTTAAGCGTTAATCCCAAGACCTAGACATGCGTAATTAAGATAAAAAATATATATATTTCCTTCCTTAAATAATGGATGAACCCTAGCTAGGGTTCCAGGGGGGGATATGATTTTATGTGATTAAATATATGAGTCCATCAAAGAAGAATGGGTCCAAGTTTTTTCAAATCCTAGCTGTTGAGTTTTCTTTTTCCTATACTTAGCCAAACCGATCATGGTTTAATTTGGTTGGACCATCAAAATTCATAAAGGTGAAATTCAAACAGTGGATATATATATAGAGTTAAGTCTTGAAGCGTGAGATATATGCAGTTTGATGAAAAGAGAGGTATCTGCGTTCAAACTTGCGGCGCCCAAAGAAAAGGAAAGCAAACAACAGGCACAGAATATATATATATATATTATATATGAAAGAAATACAAGTTTTTCCAAAAGCTTGCGAAAAAGGACTTGAAATCTTATCATAAAACCACAGGTTTAGAACGTGGTTTATTGTGTTGCAGTCCCAGATTTCTTCACTGAAGTGTCGGTTTCAAGTTTCTTACAACTTCTAAATAGTATGTACACAAAAGCAGCCACGGCTACGATGAACACAAAGATTTTATTGTGATATTGTGTATATAAGTATCAACTTAGGGAAATTAAAATTCATTGTACATATTATATAAATTATATTATTTTATCACGATTTAATTGGTTTATTATCTTTTTTTTTTTTAACAAATGTTTACTCATATTTACATTTGTTTTAATTCTACCAAAAAATAAAGGTGTCCATACCTGAAGGAATTTCCAACTATTACAGTTGGCAAATATGCCTGATTTGTTCCAATATTTTTGAAGAGTTAAATAATTAGATGTTCAGATCTCTTTCCCTATTTCCTTTCATCATAATTAAGAGTGTGTATCTTCTTTTCAAGTTGGCATTATTGTCCATAATTATAGGTGGCAGCAACTTTCTCTCCCCATTTTTTCCCACTTATTCTTAATATTTGGAGCATATATATTTGCTCACTAAACGAGATTATTGTATAAATTAAAATGCCATCTTAATATTAATATATAGTTGTAAATATGAAATTATTTAAATTAGAAGTAAAACATAGTTCCAATCATGAGATATATTTATTATTTAATATTTACATAGTAAAAATATTATCTAATCAAGAGTGAGAATATATTGAACAAATCATAAATGTAATGAGACACTTAAAATAATGATAGAGTCCTAAACTAATTTTAATTATTGAACTACATGAGATGAAGTGAAATTACACTTTTCGTGATCAGATCTATACTCATGTATGTGTGTGAGGAGGGAGAGAGAGTACCCAAAAAATAAAAGGAAAACTATAATTAGCGAAACATGTTCGCTAGCTAGTTTAGTCAACAAATGCAGGTAATATCTAGAATTTTCAAAAATCATGGACACATGTAAACAAACACAGGAAGAAAAAAAGGAGTCAAAGACAAACATTATGCTATTATTATATATATTTTTCTCCCTTCACTCCCTCGCCCTTAGATCAAGATACTTCAAATTACAGATGAAGGTTAGGGATAATCCCATATTCTCAAAGAAAATTGATATAGACTAATTAGTTTATTTAATTAATTAAGCTTCCCATTATTTTAACACTTTATTTGAATTATTGGTGATGGACCATTAATTAATAAATGGACGTAATGGCACCACCAAGTGACCTAGACCCTTTGAAAGAAAGAGAGAGAGAAAACAAAATCAACAGGGAAGAAGAAGGGTGTAGAGTTGACTGGGATTTGCGTTGACCATCGGATCCTACCCCACGTGGCTTACTCGCATGACGTGGTTTTTGGTATATATAAAGAGGTTAGGTTGAGAAAGAAACCAAGTGAACACTGAACGGCATTATGACAGCTTGCGTTGCGTACGCTCTTGAGCAACCCAGAGATACTTTTCACATTTGAAATTATTATTATTCTTCTTTTCTAAAATTTGGTAATTCTGAAGGGCAAGCTAGCCGACAAGTCGTATGGGGTTCTATATTGTCGTTTCAACAACTTTCGCCGTGGCTTTATTTAATAACGCGGTTCAAACCCGTTTCTCTTCGTTTCAAACCTTGTTATTAGTGTTAAGAGATCCATAAATCAGGACAAGTCACCTGCGTATATGTTTAGGCATGTTAAAACAATAATTTCTCTGTTAATTTTTTTCTTATTTCTTTTCTTTTTTAATCTTTCCCTTTTCAGTGGGACAAAGGGTTTAAGAAAAATCCAATTTTCAGTATTGGTTTACAATATAAGATGGCCACCTAGTTTTGTTTTATCCTTTGGATTCGGATCATTTTTCTTTGTTAATGTTATCTTGTTAATTAGGGTAAATTCAAAAAATATTAAGAAAATTGACCTCATTTTGTACCTACCAAAATTATGAAAGCTACACAAAATTATTTTTCATTACTTGCTACTGTGGAAATTTTGGTGATTTAAATTTCATAATCTGCGGCACTTTGTTTTTTCTTTATTTGATTGTGCCATCTTTGTTGTTGTGCCCCAAGCAGGCATAGAAAATTCAAGATGAAAACAATAGGTTTAAAAATGAGAAATTTTCTTGCATAAAATCAAAGAAAAATATAGAAAGTGAAACGAGGGGGCAAGAAAATAGATCATTCATATTTATATAAGAAAATTATAACTCATGCCGCTAAATGATACCGTTATTTTTCTTTACCTCTAATCCTGTTTTATCGAGCAAAACACTCTTCTATTGGACTAAAAATTAGAGGTGATAAAATTTCTATTTCAGATCTTAGAGCTTAATATGTATGTGTGTAATTAAATGTCTTTAGTTTTTTTTTATTGATGGAATTAATGTTTAAGTTAATACTAAAATTGACAAAGAAACATAAGATATATATTTAGGACAAAATTATAAAAACCCTAAATTTTTATAACAAAAAAAAAAAATTTCTTGGATAAAATGTTTATAACTCATTACATAAAAAATCTAAGTAAAAATAATATTACAGTCCTTCAACTTTATTTATTATTTTAAGTTGGATTCTTTAAGTTTTAAAGTATTTCAAGATAGTTCCTTAAATTTTAAAATTGTCACAAATATATCTATTAGGAACTGCACATTGAAGCAATTTAAAAGTTGAAGGCACCATTTCAAAATTAACGTTTTAAACTTCAAGAATTATTTTAAAACTTTTTAAATTTAATTTTTTCGAAAATAAATAAATAAGTCCCTGACAGAGAAACTAAAAAAGTTTCTATATAGATATAAATTAGATCACGAAGATTTTTGCCTTATAATTTCTTTCTTAACTAATTTAATCTAATTATTCTTCTTGGATATCTTTTTTCTGCCAATATTCTATATGAAGTTTATTCCCCCTGGGTTTTTCCGGATATTTATGAGCTATCAGACATTCAGTCTCGCTACAAAACTACATGTTTTATTTTAGTTTTATGCTTAATTTCCTTCTATTTTCTAACTTACACCATTAAGTGGAATTAGTTTTCTCCAACACAGTCATTGATTAAAACTATTAATTATTTTGTTGTAGTGTAAGCAAATTTTGACTCCAAATGAAGGAACAAACTTAAAAAGAAATCAATTTAGTTCTCATTCTAAAATGCTCTTATATTAGTCATAATATCACAATGCAAATAGAAAAAGCTAATTTTACATCGGAAACCGAATTAAAAATTTAGACAAATTATAAGAACCAAATATATAATTTTAAGTCTACGTTAGCATTATCAGAGATACGTCAATAGTATGTTAATGAAGGCAATTTCAGGACAGCCATGACATAATGAATTTTAACTTTTAAGGACCAAATGTAAAATACGATGGCAAGGTCTGAAACTTTAAACAAATTATAGGATCATATATATATATATATATATATATATATATATATATATATCCCATATGAATATTGCATATGGAAATTCCCAGTGTGAAAATAACATTAAACTGTAATGAAGTCATACTTTGTAGATAAGATGGCGACTACGTGTTTTGTTTCTTTTGAATTATTGTGGTTGGGTCATTCAATGAGAGAAAATTCCTTCTTTCTTTAAATTTTCTTTTCTTTGATGATAATGGTGAGAAATATTTGCTTTTAGAGTGAATTTATAGCTATAAATCTTGCGTTTAAACGTCCCATTAAGTCTAAGCACACACACCATTAAGTGAAATTAAGTTCAATATCATCACCTAAATTAATTAGCATCTTCAAATGTTAGGTATGAATATATATATATATATCTGTGTCTTATAATATAGAAGATAAAAATAAACTTTTTCCATAGTTTCATGGTTCATGACTAGGAATGGTATACTTAGCTAGAGGATAAGATCTACATGTCATATGCTAAACTCTCACAACATTTGTCATTTCTGGATTTGAATTTAATTTTAATACATAGTTGTAAGCTTTGAATCAGAATTTTCAAAATACTCTTCCGCATGAGTTTCTCATATTATATGCACATTTTACTTCTTTTGGTTTTGAATATATATATATATATATATATATATATATATATATATATATATATATATATATATATATATATATATATATATATATACCTGTACAGCTATTTTATTTTGACTGTCTGCTTGTTATCTTGAATTCTTACTAAGATAGTGATATTTAGAAGAAGTAAAGGATTAAGTGATAGATCATAAAAAATATTTACAATAAATTACCTGTAATTAATACCTAAGGAATTCCTTTTAACAATTTGTGATTGAAGGGAATAAATCAACATAAGTATATTTATTAATTTAGAGTATGAGATTTACATAGATCTTTTAATTGGGGAAGCTTATCAAACTCTGGTTAGGAGCACTGATCGATAAGATACTCTGAATTAGGTGTATCTCGAATTTTCACAGCCTAAATCTCCTCTCGAATGTAACTACAGAATACTCGCAGGTATTTTACTCAGAACATCTCAAGTCTTTCTCTAATGAGTGAGTTATGAGATCGTATAGTAGTCTAACCCTATTTATATAAGACTATCTAGAGTTAGGGTTTTGAATAATTCTTATCATTACTATTTTATCCTTATTTAATAAGCACCTCTTATGAGTGGACTCAATATAATATCTTAACAGATTAATACTCTAAATATTATAAGATATTCTAACAATGATAAACTGTTTAATTATCTTTTTAATTTGTGAAAGTTTTTTAAAATTTTTGGTTACTTATATATTATTTATTTTAATTATAATTAATTTCGTTACATTTTATTGATATCTTTATAAAGTTTATATATATATATATATATATATATATATATATATTTGGAAACATTAATAAATTGTAAATACCAATTAATTTTACAAGTTAATTATTATATATGTATTTTGTGTGTGTATATATTATATTTACTTTAATACAAATCTTAATATTTATGCACATAAGTTGAATATTAATTGTAAATTCTCTTAATTCAATTTTTCAAATATTCTTTAATCAAAATCATTATTCTATTAGATAAAATGATAATCATTGTATAAATAATTTGACACGATATAAATATAAGTTTTCATGACTTTTAATTATCATAATAAGCATCAATTGAATTTGAATGGGTTATATTAACCCACTTGATGGGAGCTTGTAAAACAAGTTAGATGAGTTAGTCAGTGGATTATGAGTTAAATGAGTTATTCTATTTAATACAATAATAAAATATAAAAAATTTGTTAAAAAAAAATTCAAAACATAGAATATTTTAATTATCAAGTCAATTATTTAATTTTAATACAAACAAATCTATTACTTTTGTTTATTTTTGATCAAATATTATATATATATAAGATAAAAGCTAATTGATACTATAAAATATTTAATCTTTTATAACAAATATTTTATAAAAATTCTCAAGTGAATTAATCCACCAACTCATTGAAATTTACTGACAATGAGCTAGTATATTTAATTGCAATTTATTAAAATGACTCGTTTAATCGCAAGTTAAATGAATTAAATTAAACAATTAATCTATGTTAAATAAGTTAAAAATTTTAACCTAACTTATTAAAATAATATGTTAAACACGACAAACCCCATGTATTGAACCCATACTTCGTTGAAAAAATTTGGCATTTGAAGTGAATCAAACTTTTTTTTTGGCTTGAAGAAGTCAGGTCCAAGTAGATTGAGTTATAACAAGTTGATTTTCTCACGCATAGCCTACATTACATATATTCTAAAATTTTAGATTTGACTAAATAGAACCAAATTTATTTATTTTAATAGGATTGCATTCATGCAAACCCATTAACTTGCCCACCCAACCAAAATCATTTATTTACATTTTAGGTTTAATTAAGTTGAAACAAATTGGGAGGTTATAGAAACATCCAACAAAAGTCCAAATCTTGATTGTTGGTTTTTATCTTTCAGGATTAGGCAAAAAAAACACCATCATTAGGGCTCACAGGCACAGATTTTGGTGAAACATTCATTGGGTTATTTGGGCCAATGTTGAAACTTCATATATGGGCTTTATCTTGTTAGTTGAGCCCCATTTAAAAGCCCACTAACACTCATTCTCATGCATGTCATGGGCTCTATACTTGCATGGCATGGATTCCCTCATCGAACATGGGCCTTAGACTAGTGGACTTCGTTGAAGGTGCTCCTTCCTTTTCACTATTATAAAATACATTATTAGTTGAATTTTAATTCTATTACTAATTTTTAGTTTTAATTTGATCAATCACTTATTAGTCTAATCTTAATTTAACTCATCAGTTATGAGTCTAGTTTCAGTTTAATTCTTTACCAATATAAATATTAATATATTTATATCAAATTTAATTGAAATAAAAAAAACTAAAAATTTTCATTTAATAACAGTGAATATGATTAAGTTAAGACTAAATTAATAAGTTAGACATCAAAATTATTTTTACTTCTTCCTTAAAGTTTCAACCATGAGGGATAAATAGATTTTTTTAAAAAAATATTTATCTTGTAATTGTAGAATGTTTGACTTAGTTATTTAATAAATAATTGTCGAACCAATTCTTTTTACCAAAATGAGAACTATTACTCTGTGTAAAGCATTAATGATCATAATCATATTAAATTTTTATCTATTTTTAAATACGCATATTTTCAAATAATTTGTCAAACACAATAATATCAATTAGGGATGGATTCCCAAATTTAAAGATTTTTATAGGGATTGTCTCATTTGAGAATTTGTATTAAAATTTTTTTTTTCATGAATATTGAATGAGAATCATAGTCCATGTCTCGTGATATGTCCATGCTAATTTTATATTAATATTTTATAAAATATATATACACTAATTTATGTTTTTTAATTATTTTATTTTTTATTTATATTTATGATAATTATAAGTAAAAAATTAGTTTAACTTTAAAAAAATTAAACTCATTACATAATAATCTTCTACTGTTTTTGAAATTTGGACGATATAATAAAATTATTTTTAAAATGCTTTAGAGTTACAATTATATTGTAATTGAAAATAAGAAATAAATATTAGGCAAAATAATATTAATTATTTATAAATTAAAATTAAAAATAAACATAGAAATTAAAATTATTTAAATAATTTTATTTTAAATTTAATTATATTTTTGTTGTACTTATTTTTTAAAAGAATGAACTTACTTTGTTAAAAGTTACCTACCATAATTTATAACATTTTTATTTGAATATTTATAATTTTTATAAATTTAATTAGACCTTGTTACGTAACGTAACAATGAATTTAATATTTTAAATTCAAGTGTCATATATATAATTTTTTATCAATTTTTTTAAAACAAAATTAAAGTTTTCAAAAAAATTTACAAAGATCAACGTACCGAAATAAAAAAATAATTATTAAATAATTTTATTTGACACAACTTACCTATTTCTTCTTCATAATGTTACTCGTAAAATTGTATTTAAAAAATTATTTCAAAATAAACAAAAATTCATGGGAATTCAAACCGACTCAGCCAATCCCAATGCAGAATATATTCCTAACTGCATCTTCACTTCACTAACAACCACTCTGCAGTATTCTCCCAAACAAGAAAATATCGAATTTGAACTCCACACTAGTCATAACTTGTCGACCCGGTTCCCCTATTCTCTCTTCTCTCCATATTCTGTCCCCAGCTTCAGAACCCAGAAAGCAAAAGCAGCAGATAAAGAAACAAGCCATGAATTAAAGCAACCAAAAGCCAACAAAAGCAACACTCAGACATATTCTTTCATTCTTTAATTCTTTTACACTACACTTTACTTACTCACTCTCTGCCAATGATTCAGAGCGTCTCTTTAATTCCCTATTCTCTCGTCTCTCTCATGGGTTTTCTTCACACCCAAAATCCCGTTTCCAAAATGATATCTTTCATTACTCAACTCACACTCTTCTCATTCCTCACCTTCGCATCAGCTCAATCCAGCAAGTGCAGAACCTCGTGTGGTGGAATTCCAATAAACTACCCTTTCGGCATCGACGATGGATGTGGAAGCCCATATTACAGACACATTCTGGTTTGTACCGATTCAGGAAAACTCGAGCTCAGAACCCCATCTGGGAGATACCCAGTTCGTAACTTGAGCTATTCTGACCCACACATTCTGGTCACAGATCCCTTCATGTGGGGCTGCGAAGATGGTGAGAATTTTCGACCGACAAGGCCATTTAGTTTAGACACAAGCACCCATTTCAAGCTTTCCCCACAAAACGAATACCTGTTCTTTAATTGCAGTGAAGACCATGTGATCATTGAGCCAAAGCCTATTTTCTGCGAGCATTTCCCTGAACATTGTGATTCTTCCTGTGATAGTGCTAGCTATCTGTGTAGGCACCTTCCTCGATGTGCTTTTGCTTTGAGTGGGAGTTCTTGCTGCTCTTACTACCCAAAAGCTACTGAATCTTTGAGGTTGATGCTCAAGTATTGTACTAGCTATACTAGTGTGTATTGGAGAAATGTGGGTGCTCCTCAACCATATGATCAAGTGCCTGAGTATGGGATCAGAGTTGATTTTGATATACCAGTCACTACTAGATGTCTTCAGTGCCAGGATCCTATGAAAGGAGGAGGAACTTGTGGGTTTGATACACAGACCCAGAGTTTCTTATGCCTATGTAAGGATGGAAATTCCACAACCCATTGCAAAGGTACCTTAAAACAAATTCCCCTGTTTTCTTAGATTTTTCAGTATTATGGTCATGTTATGATCGTACTCACCTCAATTAATGTCGGTTTGCTCGAAGACATACTATTCACCCCTGAGATCAGGGGACTCATAAGAAAATTCCTTAAACACCTCAACCTTATTATTATTATTTTTTGTTATGATACTCTTATTAGCGGTTCACAAGAAAATTCTTCCTAGTTAAGTCCCAAAAAACTCCTTATATACCTCAACACTGGCAGTGTCCAAACTTGAACACATCTCAACTAATTCAGTAGTCAAAGGTGACCATTTGTGTGAGTTTAGGAAGTTTACAAAAAAATTTCTTGTAACCAAGTCCCCAGTGATTGGCCCAATATATATTTGTGGCGTCCTTTGGAAATTCAATAGCCTGATGGAGAATATGAATTAACTGGGTAGTTTTTTGTATGGCAGATCATGATATTGCAAGTCACAATAGAAGGGTTCATGTGATTGCAGGTAAATTACATGATTTTTGACAAAAGAAGAGAATCTCATTTGAGGATGAGTCTCATTTTTTGGGGTTGTGTTTTGAAATTGTGGGTGCAGGGACAGTTAGTGCCGTTTCAGCTGCAGGGGCATTTGGAGTTGGAGCTGGAATTTGGTACTTGAAGAAAGTAAGGGCTAAAGCATCAGTAACATGTGGAGTTCAAACCAACGAGAATAGGCTTTTCTGAGTACGACCAGCCAAACGCTGTGAATCATACAGATATACTACCTTTCTTCTTATTAGGTTTCTTCCTTGAGCTATATTGTGTTTATTTATTTATTTATATACACAACAATTATATATAGGCCTTTAAATTGCTTCTTAGGTAGTTTCTTCCCAAATTTTCCCACTTTCTGACTGGCATCTTTGTTACTCTAATGGTGGTGATTGTAATTTCTTAATGTCTATTTGAAGGAAAACACTTTGCTGGTGAAACAAATCTTTTGCACTTTTTTTTAATAACAACAGCCTCTTCATTTTCTGAAGAAAAACATCTGTCAGTGTCACAACTCACAACAACCGAGTTTTCTGCAAAGCAGGTAATAGGTTGTGATATACAAACATCTTTAAAACTACGAGAAATTCTTAAACTCCATATAGTGTACAGCTAACTAGTGTAGTGAGTTAACAGAAACTCACAATCCTATCATTTAAAATGTAAGATTTCGCTAGCTAGTACACTATATGTCTGTAAAGTTTCTCCTAAACTACTCTGATACGCGCCTTTAAGAAGCCAATCATCAGGCATCACACTATTAACAAGGATAAAACAAAGGAAGAAGAAAGATAGATAAAATTATGAGGCCAAACTAGCATGCTTTCCCAACAACACAATTCAGAGGACCTGCATTGAGAGTTAACGCAGGCACCAAGGAAGCTGGAGCAGCAACAAAAGATTGAGCTCTTGAATAGTATGGGTCACAACTTCCATACCCAGAGGGAACAAAATAGGCACCATTGAGAAATGCATCCTTAGAAGACCTCCATTTCCAATTCTGCCAATTTTTCTTCACTTCCCTCTTTGTAACCTGTCATCAAAAAACGCCCAGTAGTCAATACCAGTAGAATTTTTCAGGTATTAATATGTATGGCTAGGCTAGTCTACAAGTATACCGATACATGACATTTATAATGAACTTAATTTAAAATCAAGCTGAGCTTTGGCCTCAACCTAATTCATACTCTTAAAAGCAAGTGTATTTTGTACCTGTTTTCCACCGTAGTTACTCGGAGCAATATAGTAGTTGCCTTCACTCAGAATGGTAGGGTTAGCACTGCCTCCGATGGCATACATCTTCCAGCCATCATATTTGTTGTTGACCACGTGGGCATAACCAAATCTTACCCTGCAAGTTCATCAAGTAGTCAATATAAACATTCTTCTACTATAGCTCTAGCCTCTAGGAGATTTACTTGATTATATATTATAATCAGTACAGTACTCTATTACCTACCTTGGCATCCTTTCATATAGGCCACTAGCAAAATGGTTGAAGGCTATTGTTACTTTCATTATCTTATCTGCTGTGTATCCATCGTTGTGTCCTAGCAGCATCACCTGCAGGCACGTTAACTCAAATGAGAAAGCTCATATTAACCACTGAGTCTGAAACTTTTGCATTTGTTATTTTATTTTATTTTTTCTGAGTAAAAAAAAAACTCAGTTTGAATTATTTTTTAATAGTCATGTTGAATCTAATAAATATTATTTTTTTCATTTAAAATGATTCTAAAACTTTCAAGATAAAAATTTGAGAGATTTTTTTTTTCAGATACAAGAAAACTTTTAGAAAAAAATATTCCAAACATTATTAGATCTAATGTTTCTACAGAAAACCGAGTCTAAAACTCTGAACACGTTGGGGAGTAGCTATGGACCATATTAGCCCTAGTGGTTAATGCCAATATGTTGAACCTATTATAAAAGATTGAAAAGAATGAAACGGTTATTATACCCTTAGACCAAGCACATACACTGAGATAGAAATGGACAACTAACATAATAAATTTTATGACGTTAAAGTATAATATAAAATATCATCTTATATGAATATTAAATATGTATCATAAATCATACTTGATCATAGGTTAATCTTTTCTTTAAAGACAAAACAACGTGGCCTAGAATATATTTTCGGGATTAATATGATAAATTATTATAAAAATTTTAAAAATGAAAAAAATCAGAGACTTGTAAAATAATACATATTTTCAAGTATCAAGCCTTCTTCAATATTATTATATTTTATTTTTCTTACACTAAAAATGAATTATATATATATATATATATATATTTGATGGGCTTAACCCAGATTCAATTATATATCTGGGTTAAGCCCATAAAAAAAGGGCTACGTTAATTCAGTGATGGGCCAAAAGTCCAAATTCATCTTTGGAGCTGGCTAAGCTACCTGAACTATGGTCATATCACGGACCTAAAAAGTGAAAGCAGATTTGTGTTCGGATCTATCAAACACGGTAAGGGTGTGTTGCAGTTTTGTGAACTTATTTTGAATTAATATAATTTATTAAATTTGATTTAGATCAAAAGTAAATTTATATGATTAAGATTTACATTTAAAAAACTTTATCTGAAAATTATATTTTACTTCATCTAATGTTATGTCTTTTGTCACATTAATAAAAATAAGATTTGGAATGATCAAAATATATATATTTTTAAAAAATCGAATGTCAAATTAAACGAAATTATTTGTAGGATAAATATTTTATTTTAGTATTAAACCAGACATATAAAAGGGAGAAGAACTTGTTGCATACTTTATCATGCTGTGTGAAGTAACTGTTAGAAATGGTGACGGCGGTGGAGGCATGAATAATATCAATGAGACCATCGACGCAGCGAGCAAAGAAGCAATGGTCAATCCAAACATTGGAGGAACCAAATATGCTAATGGCGTCTCCGTCCGACCCGCGACGACGCCCTACATGATCACTACTGCTCCTTACCATCCCAGCTTTTCCTGCCCATGCACATTTCACAACAACAAGGCAAGTGATTAATTAAAAGAAATCACTATTCTCAAATTAAGAACTGCTAACTAAATTGTACATCAAATAACCCACACAACTAATTACATTATATATATAAATCTTAGAGGATAATCACTTCACAAAGTAACAATATAAATAGGAGAATAAATATAGTTTCATTTACCTTTTAGTTTGATTATTGTTGTTTACAAATATGTAATTGAGGCATAATAACTAGGACAAATTTTTAATTTGGTTCTTATAGTTAAACTTTTGTAAATGTGTCGTTAAGTTTTGCTAGTATGGCCAACCATGTACTATCTTAGCATTCTAAATATACAAAATGTATATGCCATTAAAAAGGGAAAAAATAAATAACAAAATGAAAATTAAATTTACTTGTATGGCATGTCATGCAACCAATATTAAATGATTCACATAATTTGACTTGAATCATATATATTTTGAGTCTTAAGATGGTTGGTTACAGGTAATTAAAAATTCAACACAAATTAACTACATACTAATTGAATTATATATATGTAAAAATTTAATGGAACAATGATAGAAATTTAAAGACACGCACTAAATTACATGTTCGTTTAAATTATAAGGATTCAATTATGGATTTTTAAATAGAAAGAATCAAATTAAAAATGAAGTAAAATTATATGACAAAAAAAATAATCTAACCCGATCAAAATTCCTTATCGTCATCATTCTGCATTACCTGGTTTACAATCATGGATGCTAATCCCATGTATAATAACATGGCTAACACCTTGAACGGTAATGCAAGGCCCATTAGCAATCTCCACTTTGGCTCCTCTGCCATCGATGGTCTTATAGCTATTCACTATAAGCTCATTCTTGAGTCTAATAACCATGTCCTTCTCGAATATTATCCAAAGAGGCTGTTTCTGGATCACACCATAGCGAAGTGTCCCTGGTTTAGGGTTCACAGGGTCATCGGAGGGATCAGTGACCTCATATATAGCCCCATACTTTCCTCCAATGGCGTCTTTGCCAAACCCAACAGCACAGTCAGCTAGGGCTTGCCGATTCGATGCCCAGTTTGATTTGGCTCTCCAGCAAGAGTCTATCTTGTTGAGGATGAGGTTCTTTGGAGTGTAATCATATAAGCTTGAAGCAAGAAGTGGTAGGAAGGATATCGAAAGGAAGATGAGTGGTAATGATTTGGCCATGCTTGTGGGTTTGAGGCATCAATGGAATATTTGATGAATTTATATAGGTCATTTTGGAGAGGTACCCCACTCAATTTTAAGGTTGACTTCAGAAAATGTTTTGATTAATTATCTGTTTGTTTATAATTTTGAACAAAAACGTGGTTGCACGAGCTTGAATTGGTTGACTTGTTGGCTGGTGTTAATTAATTATAATGTTTAAGCGATCGATATATGTCTAGAAGCACAGAGATTAGACTACAAATTAAAACTTAATTTTTTGTACCACACATATTTATCTCTGCATGCAATATATATGAAAGATTAGAATGGTACAATTTGTATGTGTAGAGCCATTATATGTAGAGAAATTTTTTCATAAAACCATATGAGGATAAAAAAGAACATCCATTGGATACATGCATGGTAAGGTCAGGGAAAATGTCCTGAGAAATCTAATACTTGGACGGTATTAATTGCAATAAATTTTTTTTTTTGTAGAGTTATATATAACTTGAATCATTGAGCCATATCCCTTAAGATTTCAATTTATTAAGCAATAATTTGAATATATATGTGGATATTTTAAAAATGTAAAAACATTAAGTCCGTGGTCCAACTTACGATAAAGTCTCGTAAAAAAAGTGACGAAATAATTACTCATTGTTTTGGTAATTGTCCTGCACTTAGTTGTCAAATGAAGTATACTGAGAAAAAAAAAATTTATTACTAGTACTTAAGCATATAAAAACTTTAAACGTGTTTATTTTGTCACCATTAATCATGTAAGGGCTACATGCATGTTATTAATTCGCCTTCATGATACACAGGTCAAAAGTTAAAAAATGATAATTTATGACGAAAATTAAAACTTTTCATGTCTACAGAAAAAAAAAAGGTTAAAATTCTTCATATAAAGCAAACCAACCCTCAAATAAATAACATTAAGGCTATTTTTTTTTATATATAAAAAAGAATCCTTTTGTGCCTTAAAAAACCTTTGTTTTAAACGGTAATTCATGATATTACTTTTTCTAGTTTCTTACCATTTTGAGATAATCCACGATTCTAAAACCATGTACTCACCAAACACATATCTCTCTTAAGTCTTTGTAAATGCAATGCCTCACTACCAGAAAGTTTTATTTTTAATACCTTTCCAAATGCTAGCAGCACTTGTGTCCTACTGCTGCTAATTGTTTGACTTTAGCTTAAGCCTATTTAATCATTAATTTAGCAATTATTTTCAATGGTGCCAGTTTTATGATAGTGCCTCAATACTGACGCTAAAGACAATTGACTCGTTCATAATGCGTATTTCATAAGTCACCAATAAAATTAACATGTCTAAATGTTTAAAAGAAATTGCATACATGTTAGTATGTATCATGGACGGCGGCTAAAATATGTTCTTTTTTTTGGTAAATTAACTAACAATTTAGTTCTGATGATTTCACAAACCTATTTGATTTTGACCTGAATTTTTTATAGTATGTTAATGTGACTTAGTTCCTAAAAAGTATATAATTCATAGCAATAAGTGATCTTGGGTCAAGTACCCGTAATTAATGCGATTCAAAATTTTTCATTATTTCATTTTTCAAAAGAATAGGTTTCTCTTGGATAGTTCTAACTTCAACTTCGAAAAATTATGAATATATTAAATTTCCTGAGTTTTGATTAATTTGTGTAGATAAGAGAAAAGGATTCTAGAGTTTCAAGTATGTATATTGGTTGGAAAAGTTTTACTCTTTGTAAAATGGTGAATTTTATTTACTTAGAAATTCACAGGCTATGTAGATTAATTCAAATAGACACATAAATATACAGTGATATCAATAGAATTAACTAGATAGTCATGGAATACTAGACAAAAAAAAAATTCTAACTTACAATAAAGTAATTATCTTTGAAGGAACTAACTTCTACGAACTCCAAAAAATTTAAGAACTAAAATTAAGTGAGGTTACGAGACTTAAAAAAAGCATATGCATTAAATCTGAACAATGATTAAACCGGAATTCTAAACAATTGTGTTAAACAGTGACTTAATCACAAGCCTCTTCCAGCTCGTAATAAAACATTGTTAAACTTATTTACGCTTGCTCTTACCACGATTTTGAGAACTGTGATTAATAATTTTAATCATAGTTATAATTGTGGTTAAACGAAAAAACATAATTAAAATGATTTTGCTTATGTAGTATCATTAAGGTATGAATCATGCATGGCGCCGCAATTATCATATTTAATTACTTTTTTTTTTTGGTAGTTTCATATTCACCTATTGCGGTAGCAACTTCAGTTAACGAATCATTAATAATGATGATTTCATATCTTTAAAGTATATAGTACTGATTCCTCTTTTTTCAAAAAAAAAAAAATATATATATATATATATATATATATGTGTGTGTGCGCGCACTACATCTACTTTAATTAATGAGTTCCTTTTTTCCTTGGAGAGTCGTTTATTACTATAACTCTTTATTTATTAAGTAATTAACAAGCGATTTTTCTTGAATATTGTTTTCTTTGTAATCACCTCGAAATAAAAAAGCCAGTCCTTTAATTTCAACCTATAAACTTAACGATGAAAAGTTTGAAGTTCGAACCAATTCGTTACAAATTGATAAACTCATTTAAATTTCCGCACCATCCTGTGTAAATTAGAAAATAATTTCTATATTTTTTTGGTTAACGTTTCAAGCTTTCCATTTCTTGTCTCAATCATTGAAGGAGTTGATTTCAGTCTTGAAGTAATTTAGACTAGAGTATGTTCAACTGTCCCGTAGTACACTTCAACTTGCTATTTTTTTTTTGGCGTAAATTCTGAAAGTGAAGCGCCGGGCTATGGTATGTTAGCTAGTAGGGACTTCAGTGTTAGACTTGATAAATTAATTTTTGAAACCCATGCTTTCATTGAATATTCAAACCTATACACTTCAAATTATTTATGTCAAGAAGTTTCAACATGGATAATTTCTTAACTAAAACTGATCTAAAGTTAATTTATAAATTAAATTTTAAAATATAATGGTTAACTTGATGTATTTACTCTTGAAGTAAGAAATTATGGGTTTGACATTCAAATATAGACTTGGGATTTTAAAAATATGTGCAGGTGGGTGCATGCACACACATACTCTAGGTCTTGGGTGAGTAAGGCGTGAGGAAAATGAAAAGGCTGTACAAATGTTGTACGATATGTATGTGTACAACATCTAATTTTCACTCGTTTTGGGTGGAGAAGCATTGAACTATCTAAACTTGGACCTAAACCTTTAAGATAGATGGTTGTTAAAATTGAATTACACTGAAATTTAAATTATGTTATGTGAGTACATGTATAAATACTAGGGGTTTCTTGAGCGAAGTAGCCCGACACTATTTAATATTTATATTCCAACCCGAACATTTAAAATGTTAGAGAAAATGTCTAGACTTAAAGTCATTGTTTTTTATTTTTGTCCCATGCATTTGTATCATAAACTTTTTATAGTCCAATTGAACATGTACATATGTGACTTATTAATTAATTTTTAATTTTTGGTTACTCAGTCCATCTTTTACTTTTTATCTCTTTGAAATGCCCATGTATTCGACTATACATATATATCCATTGAATTTGAGCATTTTCTTTTTCCAATAATTCTCTGAATTTATTTAGGAACGTATCTTCATAAGCTAGTATCACAACTAAACTATAGCTTCCTGCAAATACGATACGTATCATTGAAATACAATTTTTCCTCACAATATTAGTACGTTGCTTCCGAGAATCCGAAAAGAAAAAAAAGAAAGGAAAAAAGAGATGGAAATGCGTGTCAGGCCAAATAATTTAACATGCTTTGCCAACAATACAATTAAGTGGACCAGCATTGTGAGTCAAAAGAGGCACCAAGGAGGCAGGTGCAGAAATAAAAGATTGTGCAGTTGAATAATATGGAGTACAACTGCCATACCCAGACGGAATAAAATATGCACCGTTCAAGAATTCATCCCCATACGTCCTCCATTTCCAGTTATTCCAGTTCTTACTGGTTTCCCTCTTGGTAACCTGCACGTATTCAGAGAAACCACGTCAAATCTTCCAACATATTTACGTAATTCGTACTGTATATGCTGTTCTGTACGTATATTAGGGGATATATGATATTCATGCGACTGTTATATATATCGTAATTTGATTCTCTTTCTCATTTACCTGTTTTGCTGCTTCACTGCTTGGAGCTATAAAGTAGTTTCTTTCACTAAAAATGGTAGGGTCGGCACTGCCACCTATGGCATACATAAGCCACTCGTCGTATTGGTTGTTCACCACATGAGCATAACCAAATCTTACCCTGCATGTCCCATCAAACAATGGATGTGAAAATTCTAAGATGACTATATATGAAACACAGACACTTTTACAGTGAGAGATTATACATGTTCGTATCCGGAACATAGATCTCATATTCATATAAAACGAGCGATTGAAGCAGGTATTTCAAATTTATGGTGTCTTACGTACCTCGGCATTCTTTCTATTAGGCCACTGGCAAATCGGTTGAAGGCTACTGTTACTTTCATTGTTCTATCAGCTGTATATTCATCGCTGTGTCCTAGCAGCATCACCTGCAGGACATCGTCCAACAAGCTCAATTATAATCTTATTTGTAAACAACATGTGGATTTATTTACATGATATATATGTATTAATTTATGAAGAAATTTGTTCTACGTACTTTGTCATGCTGGGTGAAGTAATTGTTGGAGATAGTGACTGACGTTGAGGAATGAATGACATCAATGAGGCCATCGGTACAGCGAGCAAAGAAGCAATGGTCGATCCAAATATTGGAAGAAGCAAATATGCTAATGGCATCTCCATCAGAGCCTTCACGGTGCCCAACGTGCTCATTACTACTCCTAACCATGCCTGCTTTTGCTGGTAATGTAGAACAACAGAAACTCAATATCAAGAATATTATATTATTTTATCATATATATATATATATATATATATATGATAAAAGAAGGATATATATATATATAAAAGAAGGATAAAATAATATCTTATCCTGTAAACTACATATCTTATCAACTTGTTATGTCCTGTATCCCATTGTGTCCCATGAGCGCTTCTTAATTATATAAAGTTATATATAACAAGGATCAGTAATACTGCATTACCTGGTTTACAATCATGGATGCTAATCCCATGAATGATAACATGGCTAACACCTTGAATGGTAATACAAGGTCCATTAGCAATCTCCACTTTGGCTCCTCTGCCATCAATGGTCTTATAGCTATTCACTATAAGCTCATTCTTGAGTGTGATAACCATGTCCTTCGCGAATATTATCCAAAGAGGCTGTGTTTGGATCACACCATAGCGAAGTGTCCCTGGTTTAGGGTTCACGGGGTCATCGGAGGGATCAATGACCTCATATATAGCCCCATATTTTCCTCCAATGGCGTCTTTGCCGAACCCAACAGCACAGTCAGCTAGGGCTTGCCGATTTGATTCCCAGTCTGATTTGGCTCTCCAGCAAGAGTCTATCTTGTTGAGGATGAGATTCTTAGGAGTTTCGGGGATGTAGCTTGAAATGGTGGGTGTGGGAGTTGTGAGATATTTGTTTGTTGAATCTGCGTACAAGGTTGAAGCACAGAATGAAAAAAGAAAGCATGAAAGGCATAGGATTTGTGGGGTTAAGGTAGCCATTGATTGATGGTGGTGTGTGTTTGATTTTGAGACAGCAAAAGACAGGAGTTGATTATATAGGAAATATGCGAGGAGAAGTGGAGCACACGATTTAGGAGTTGTGTTCGTTGAGATTTTGGGTCATACAAAGACGTGGTTGCACGAGTTTGGTCGGTTGACTAGATAATAATTTCTTCCTAGGGAAACAGAAATTATACATTTCAAACCCCTTTATATATTAAATGTACATAAATGACTTTTATCAAAATCAATTTGGTGATTCATTGAACTAGGTTATTAATCATGGTGAATCTACAATTAATATTTTTTAACGGTTAGGATGTCCTCGAGTTTTCTTGAAAATAATCAATATTTACAGAGTCTTAAAGCTATGCACCATCAATATTTTATAAACATATATATGTTGGGAATGCTCCACTGTAATGGAAGACATTTGGAGTTTCTTTTGGCAAGAGATGACATTTGGAGATTGGAGTTCAATGATACTTGAATAATAATTCTTTCAATTGGATCCACTACCGAGCAAGAGACATGGGCGCACTCAATATGAAATAAAATGCGAACTTCTATAGATTCTTTTATTAATTATGTTCCATAAAACTGTAGAAGCCAACGTTTTTTCCCTGTTTAATTTTCTTCCTTTACAATTTGTTTCAAATGCTGTATGTAATATAAATATTATAAGGGCGTTGTTTATTTGTCACGAGCTCTCAATGTGCTTATTGTAATTTTTTGTTCTTGTTAAAAAGAACAATACTTATTAATTAATTGCACTTACTTAATCAAAATTCGTAAATGTGTAACACATGTGGTCCCTGTCCCTTCAGTGACGTTAATATTAAAAATTCTTAAATATACTAGATCTGTTAATATAATTAGCCAACCAAATTAATAATAAATAAACATGTAGATTACGTGAGTGTACCAAAAAATTTCTTAAAAAATGTAGAATATATTGAGTTGTAAAAATCAAGCACATATAAATTTTTTCTAAAATTTAGTTCTTTTGTTAACAATTGGCTATTGAGATAAGTTACTGCAGTAGTAACGATGGTAGTGGTATAACCTATAACTAATTTCAAATGCACCCAATTGAACTAATTCAACTAAAGTCAATTGAAATAACGATAATCACACACTTGCAAAGCTCATCAAGTGATGAGCATTTGTCGCTTTTATTAGTCACAAGCTAAAAAATTTATCTAGACAAGTGGACCTAATTAATAATAATAACATTAATTCTCTAAGAATCCTAAACCAGTGAAACTTATTTTGCTTAATAATTAATCTCTAGCTCCCTCTTGTGATTTGTGAGTACTAAACACAAACCCCAATGTGAGAGTACCAAAGTAATAAAAAATCTTTGAAGAAATTAATCGATGTTGAAATTATGTTTGAAGCATGAAACTAGGATTTTAGTCTAATTTTACGCGTAGCTGCATATCCCGTAGACACAGGAATCCCCATTGTTGCACTTGTTGCCACATCTTCCACAGTGGTTTTTGCTGACCATAGGGTTCACACACTTCCCTCTGCAACACATCTGTGAGTACTTGCACTTGTTTCCACAACTGCCACAGTTGTTTCTGTCTCTCGACACATCCACACACTTCTTCTTGCAGCAGTCAGGCCCCTCGCTCCCCGGTGCACGGCAAACCCTAGGATACTTATTACAAGTCATTGTGGCGATGACCCCCCGGTGGTGGCGGTGGTGCCGGCTGTGTCTCTGGCGAAGGAGGCGATGATTTGCCTCAGAAAAAGAGGTTGTTTCTTCTTCTTCGGATACTGGTGTTGTTTCTGAAAGAGCAATGGTCAAAGCTGCCGTGAGCAAAGCCAGAAGGAAGAGTGCCTTAAGGGACTTCATGTTTCAGTGTGTAGAGTTGATAGAAGAAATTTATAAGAATTGTGGAATTAAATATGAATGTCTTGATCGATGCAAAGAAATAAAGCTGGGTCATGGTATATATAGATAGAAGGAATGGAGGTTGATGGAGGGAATGAAATTAATGGAGCGCGTTATAGGTAATTGAATATGGAGTGGTCTAATTCAAAGGTCAAATATATGAAGTGGTTAAGTAACGAAGTTAGGCTCGTTTGGAAGCATAAAACTTAGAAGTAGGTGGAATTGAGAAAATCGTGTAAAACGAAATATGCCAATAGATGAGACTTGGTAAGAAATAATCAAGGGGCGAATTTTGTTCTGGTTTCAATAATTTTGTTCTTTTACCTTTATTGTAGTTATGATCTAATACTGCAAAATTGTTTCAATTGGAGAGATTAAAAAAGCATACTTTTTAGAGATTTTTTTTTGAAATTTTAATCTGTTAAAATAAGTATATACACTATGTACATAATAAATAAATGATATAAACATATCGAAATTGAGTCTTATTAAGAAGTATATTTGATATAATTTTAAGTATATATGGTAATTTAATTTAAATAATAATATTTAATTTTATTTTTGAAAAGCCCAATTTTTAGTTCTTATTAGTATTTAGCCAAGACGAAGAAATTTTAAAAGCTTAATAATTTTGCGGTACGACCATAGTCTAGTCTCCTAAATGGGCAAACGATGTGATTTTAACTTTTTAAGTACAAAATTGCATGATCTCACCTTCCGGTTGTAGACTCAAAAACCCATATTTTTAGCTTGTAAGTCAGATTATTCGTACAGTGTGTGCGGAAAAGTGTTTGTTTATTAGTCATGTTGCATGTTCAATAGTCTCAAGGAAGAAACATTCCCTTTTTCTGAAATAACCAGAAAATCAGTTACAGAAGCACTTCTCTTTTCCAATATATATTCTCTTCATATGGTTTGACCTTTAAATTATCCTAACAATGTTGACTCTCATTATTATAATTTATATGACAAAGAGAGAGGAAGAGAAGAGTTCAACACCTGGATCTAATAAAAGTATATATACGTATATATATACATATCAATGCTGCTTAATTAGGCGCTTCAGTTAGTGAAATTTGGACTAGCAGAAACATTTTATAAGTACTAAATTTCAAAACTATTAATTAGTGAAATTAATGTGTGTATATAAGTAATATGTGCATAAGTTTTAATTTTTTATTTTAGTATATCACGATCGATACAGTAATTTTTAGACCTATTAATGTGTTTAACAAGTAATCTAACTCCATGGTCAATACACCAAAATACTGTTTTAGTGACAATTAATTAACTGCTAAAATCTTATTGCCATTAATAAATTTAAAAAATTGAGAGTCCCAGCAAATATTCATCATCCAGTATTTAGTATAGATATACTGGCTATTAAGCCCAATTGCTGGTAAAAATAAGCCCATTAACTTAAGAATATATTTAACTTTTATTTTTTAAATTCTTTTTACAGATATTTGCTTCTAAAATGGCGGGTATCACTTTTCCCTCTTTACAATTAATTATTTTCCCACCTTTTCCCTGAAACCCATCGTGCACGACGATGTTGTGACTTTTTCTGAAAAAGGGTTATGGGAATGGTTATATATTATAAGGATGATTCTTAGTTTTCTACTCCGAAATTAGGTATTAAAGGCAAAGCATTTAAACTGGTTTTAAGCTTTGTGTTTTATTGGGTGCTCCCAAAGGAATGTGGAGGGGTTGCTGCAATTAAAGGCATGCATTTTAAACTGATTTTAACCAATGCATATTAATTTCCCTGATTCCACTCATCTAGCCCTCTTCATGAACTTGCACAACCGATGCCACAAAGATAATCAACTTTATTATCGAAGAAATAAGGAAACAGGCGATGATTTCGCACTAGATATCTATAAGTGTGGAAAGAGATTTGCTTTGAATTATTTTATGGGTATTCCAATTGTGAAATTCCCATATACCCAAAGCCTTTTCTTGGAGCAAGAGCTCAATTGTTAGCTCTATTCTCACTCCTAACTTGAATTACTAATTGTGATTGGCATTAGGCCTTTGGGAATTATTCATGTACTAGAAATTAGGAAGATAACTGTCATTATTTGCCTTATTTCATCTGCTTCTCTGTTATAAAATATCTGTTTTAGACTCTTGCCATCATCAATATTTAGAATTTCTAGAAACATTAGCATGCTCTTGCGTGTCCATATGTGTTTTTTCTTTGCATTAACAATTTCAACGTAAGTTTGAGTTTGGCCTAAATAACCAATTCATACCACAAACTTGGAGAAAATGACGAAGATCAAATGAGTATTAAATAAATAATGTAAGAGTATTATGCATATATTGAATTTAGACATAATATCCTTTAAATTATGTAATGCATCTTTTGTACGTAGCAGTAATTTTCATGACCCACTTTATAGTGAATTTAATTATGTAATGCATTATTTTCGTTACTCTCACATGTGAGAAGAACATTATTGATCCAAGTTCCAGAACAAACCTTGTTATTATCATTGTACAGGGTAAGAATGAATGGGTGTAGGAGTTTCTTTGTTTGCTGACTTATGTTTTCTTGTTTTTCTAATGTTTTTGTGTTGTTGGGTGTAGGCATGGTGTTTTGGTTTGTTGTGTTTTAGATTTTTTTTTTTCTTTTGGTTTCTGCGGGGTTTCTGTGAACTCTGACTTTTCTGTTCAATGAAGTGATTCTTCTTTTGACAAAAAAAGCACTGTACAAGCATATGGCCAAACAGGGCCACTTCATTTCAATGTTAACCTAGTTTTCCATTTGTTTGAGTACCTTGTTTACCATATTGGGCACTTGGAAAATGATGTGGGAGATTTAGAACAATTAAGAAACTTACCAATGGTATCATATATTAAATTAATAATGAAAGAGTATTATAATGTAAGGTAAAACTAGTGACAATAGTAACAATCCAACCCACTGCTTAATTTAATAAGCCCCTCACCACACATACACCCGCTACAACTAAAAGCAAAAGGAAATTAGGGACTTTTAATTCCTATATGTTCTTGGATTGGTGTGCATCTTTTACCCTTCCAATGTTATTTTCTACTATAGATGTGTTTTGTACATCAGTGGAATCTGTTGTAGATGCTGCTAATGGCAATAGGAGTTATACTTAATATTTCTTTTTTGTGATTTGTTGCTACTTGCCTATGTAAATTATTACCTATTTTCTGTGCCTCAAGTAAGTCTGGAAGCATATCTTTTAGATTACAAATGTGATGTTTGGTTAAATATACAACTATTTTTAGCTTATGATCTTGGTTTATTCATGAATGTGTTTTTATTAACAGAGGCTATATCTTCACATTGGTGAATCTTACTGTGGATAAGCTCTGTCTTTCCTTAATTAACTTGATTTATTAACAATAGCTATATTCATATATATATATATATATATATATATATATGTATGTATGTATGTATGTATGTATATAAGAAGGCTATTAAGGAATAGAGGGAGTTTCTCCCACATAATGCTTGCTTATATGGGACCGTATCAACACAACTATATTTAGAAGATGGATTCATTAAGTTGAATACATTATAGATTTAAAGCAAGACACGTAGACAAAAATGGAAAATAAAAAAAGAAAACTAAGTTCTTTAAACATTTATTTATTTTTTCTGTGTTATACTTTCTTTAAATGTAAGTACATACCATTGTAGAAACTTTCATTGAAATTTTTCGTTTTAAACATTTTTATTTAGGTCTACCATGATAAACTTCAGTATTACTGTTAGGTTATAACATCTGAGAGTGGCTATAATAATTTTGTAATAATGAAGTGAAGTTAAAATGGAAATATTCTTTAAAAAATAAAGGAACACTTGTATTGGCATTTTTTTCGTTTTCTTAAAAGACACGATACACATATTAAATTTAAAAATGTCCCTTTTATGAAATGGTTTGTTTATTAATTATTTGTTATGTTAAGCAAGCTGAAATTGTATAATGGGAATTGATATGTAGTTGAGTCTTAAACTAACGTATTTCTTGAAGTTGTTAAATTCACGATGTTAACTTACTAATTACCCCTAAACTTAATTGACATTAGAATGAATCAACTCATTTTCCTCCCAATTTTATGAGTAAAGTAAATTCCAACCTTATTATGATGTTATGACATTCCTCTTATATAACTGACTGCTTGTAGGGTCCCATCTTGTGAACTTCAATTGTAGCAACTCACACCAATAGAAAAGAGATTGTGGTATTTCACACCGACAACACAACAAGAAGATTATTGTGTTTCATTGTTTTTATGCCAAGTTTTATTGATTGTTTATTTATGCCACCGGAAAAATGTATAGATTATTTCATTAAATTTTCTGTTGTATAGATTTTTTTATTGTTGTTTCAATAGGTCAAGCATTAATTGCTGTTTGTTTATTTCAGAATGGATCCTCTTAATTTTTCTTTCATTTTCTATCATGTTGAAAAAAAAAAAACACACATAATTAGTGGAATAAGATTGATAAAATATAAATTCACTTAGAAATCAAACAGTGTTTTCCTCTTTTAAGACTGTTAATTTTGATAAATTAGTTGTCTACTTTAAATTCTTCAAATTAACCATATGTACCTAAGGGTATGAGGTATAAATGAATAGCGAAGCATTTTTTAAAGGGAAAATAAGTGAATTGCTTTATTTAATAATAAAAAGGTGAAAAAGAGTAAAGTCCTATACATTAAAATAATACTACGTGCAAATGCTACAGTTTGAGAGCTCAAAATTACTGTTTTCAATTTTGTCACAATAATAATAGTCTATAAAAGCAAGAAATAATTAAAAAAGGCAACTTGGAACGATTCATTATGAGTTAAAAAATAATAATAATAATAGTCGTCAAAAGCTAGAATAATTCTCACAATGTGTCTCTCTCTTTCTCTCTTTAAACTCTGACTGTCATAACGTGTGACTTCATTTTAGTATTTCTTTACCATTCCTATATGCAAAAAATTAATCTAGTTGATTACATGTTAGTAATACATTACTATTTGGATGGTATGACTGTTATGGATCTTGCTCCATTTTATTATGTAATTGCATAATTTTTCTTCTTGTTTGTCAACATAAATTGGCCTTAAAAATTTGAGTTATTTGTAGTAGAACTAGTTGCATATGAAAATTAAGAAAAACCATCTTAAAAGTCCTTTTAGCTATTTTTTGTGCATTGATTAGTGCCTATTGCTCTATACTTCAAAAAACATAATTGACCGTATCTAATCCTATTTACTCTTTAATCACCACCAATACTTGACTACTTTTGAATGTGTCCTTATATTTAATAGAAGAGGATAGATTTGTTGTCATGGACATTCCTAAAAGTAGAAGATGGATGGATTGTGATAGAGTTAGTAAAGAATATTGGGAGGGAGTTAAAGAGTTTTTACAACATGCTTTTAATGAAAAGCATGATGAAGAGACAATTCCATGTCCATGTAAACAATGTGTACTACACTATGAAGTAAATCAAGCTATGGCACATGATCACCTTGTGGTTAATGGTATTATACCATCATATGATACTTTGTTCTGTCATGGAGAGTCAATCAATGGGTCAAAGAGTATTGAAGAAACTAATGGCACAGAAGAAGCTATGAGAGGTGGTGATGATATGGTAGGAATGATTCGTGATGCTTTTGGAGGCTTCACCTAACAAATTGATAATAACATTAGTAAAAGGGGTGAGACGGAGCCAAACTTAAAAGATTATAGTCCTTAAACTTCATGAACTCATCCTCATCTAGAGGTAGAGAAGTTTGAACAATTAATAAAAGATGCAGATGAAGAACTATACCCTGAATGCAAGAAATTTAGTAAACTTTCATTTTTGTTGCATTCTTACCATATAAAACGGTTATTCAATTGGACAAATGAATCTTTTAATGCTTGACTTGGACTATTGGAGGATGCGTTTCCTTGGGGAGAGAAGTTACCTCATTCCTAATATGAGACCAAGAAGATGGTTGAGGGATTGGGCATAAAGAATGAAAAGATCCATTCTTGTCCTAACAATTGCATGCTTTTCTGGAATGAAAAGGCTAATGATAATGAATGCTTTGTTTGTGGGGCTTCTAGATGGAAAGTTAATGAGAAAGGTTTACTTGCTACAAATTCAAGTACTTATAAGAGAAAATAGAAAAACAATTTCAACCAAGGTTCTAAGGTATTTTCCATTTAAGTCAAGGTTATAAAGACTATTTATGTTGACAAAAACTTCTAAAATGATGATATGGCATCATGAAGATGCAATAAAGATGGATTTTTACAACATCCTGCACATTCTAAAGCTTGGAATAGTTTTGAAACTTTTTATCCAGAATTTGCTAAAGATCCCCACAATGTTCGTCTTGGATTAGCTAATGATGGGTTTAATTCGTATGGCACAATGTAAAGTGTTTATAGCATATGGCTAGTGATTTTAATGCCATCCAATCTTCCACCATGGTTATGTATGAAGCAAGAATTTTTCATTTTGTCCTTACTTATTGCTGGACCAAAAGGGCCTAGAAATAATATTCGTGTTTTCTTAGAACCTTTAATAGAATAGTTGAATGAATTATGGGATGTTAGGCTATCAACCTATGACGTTGCTACTAATAAGACGTTTCAAATGCGAGTAACTCTTATATGGACTATAAATGATTTTCCAGTATATGGTACTTTATTTGGATGGTGCACTTATGGTTAGTTTGCTTGTCTTAGCACTTGGTTTAGAAGGCTTAAACATGGTAAGAAGTTTTGCTATATGGGTCATCTTAAAGCTAGGACATAAGTATCGTAATGATGTAATGTCAATTGATGGGACAAAGGAATTAAGTCTTGCACCTACTATAACATCTAGTAATCAAATTAAAGGCATAAAGTTCACTTTTGCTAAGTTGAGTAAGGAGGTAAGTGGAGTGATGAAAAACACATGGAAAAAGTGAAGCATTTTCTTGAATCTGCCTTATTAGGAATATAATTTGGTGCGCCATAACCTTGATATGATGCACATAGAAAAAATGTGTGTAACAATTTGATTTACACTCTCTTGAGTCTTGGTAAAAAGGCCAAAGGCAATCTAGAAGCTCGGTTAGATTTAATGGAAATGAACATAAGACCAAGCTTATGGCCTCAACAACAAGCTAATAGGAAAACATATCTACCTCCTGCTTATTTCACAATGTCCTCAGAGGACAAGAAGTTCTTATATGAAGTGCTAAAAAATGCTAAGTTTCCACATGGCTATGCATATAATATCTCATGTTGCATTCGTAAGTGAAAAATATCTGGATTGAAACCTCATGATTGCCATGTTATAATGCATAAACTTCTTCCTCTTGCATTGTGAGGAATTGTAGATCCAAAAGTGAGTACTGTTTTGATTGAAATTTGCACATTCTTTTGGGCACTTTGTAACAAAGTAAGTAATAGTATTTAGTCATTATTTATCAAGAGTTAGTAATTTGGTACTCATATTACTTATTGGTTGGGTTAAGGAGTTGGATCTTGCACTTGATTTCCCAAATGGCCTAAAAGCCTTTGCACAAAGTGCAAGTTACATTGCAAGAAGATTCAAAGCATTTGATATTAATAATGGATATCAATTCCAAACAAAACAATATGAAGAGTTCATGGAGACGCAAAATAGTTGTGTTATGCTTGTTTCAAAGACAGAGAGCTATGCTAGCACAGGTGATAATGCTCCAAAGTTTGCAAATATCACCTATTATGGTAGATTGAATGATCCTATTGAGTTGAATTATTTTAAAGAATTTAAAGTTATCTTATTTAAATGTGATTGGGTTAATGTAACTCGAGGTAAAGGAGTTAGGAAGATGAGTTAGGTTTCACACTTGTGAACTTCACATATTTAATACATTCTAGAGACTGAGAAAGTCATGAACCTTTTGTGTTTGCAAACCAAGCACAACAAGTGATGTTTGTGCAAGATCTTAGGGATAATGGATAGTTTGTTCTTAGGCCAATTAAACCTCGAGACACTTTTATATAGGAGTAGAAAAGAGTATGCAATTTGAGTCATCAATGCAATATGAGGCTATTGAATTAAGATCCTTAGAAAATATTTGTAATTTAGAACATAACAATGATGAGTGGGTAAGAATTGGTGTTGATGGGATAGTTATTGATTTAAGCTAACCTTCCAACCTTTATCCATATGATGGAGGAAATGACAATGCATATGACAGTGATTCTAATTAATATAGGTAACTATGACTCGGGAAATTTATGAATTTTTTAATTTCTTAGAACTAGAGTTCCATTTATTAATAGTGAAAACATGTTAATTTCAATATTAGATGTTATAACCCATATGTTATACAATTTTTCAGGGTGAAAATTGACATGTTATCATGAGTAGGAAAAATAAACTTAGGTTTGTCACTGAACAACGCCAAGATGAAGAAGTGCAACACCATTTGGTGCAACTAATCCAAGTCTAGAATAGGACTCAAGCACATGAAACTGAATATGATGAAAGGAACAACATTGTAGGTAATGATGATGAGCAAAATGATGGATTAGGTTATGTTGTTTTAGTAAGCAAATGCTTTAAAATTTTAAATTTGACATATAATAAATCATGACAGTTAGTGACTTTCATCTTAGGTTCATTAGTAGTATGGAAGGTTCATGGGCCTACACAATTAATGGATATATGGAATTTGCCTTTAGGGAAGATAGTTGTTGTGCAATTCAATCATTGTAATCAAGTTATAGGAAAAGAGGGTCGAAAGCTTGCTAACTTTATAGGCATCGTAGCAAGAACTCCAGAATTAACACCGTTGAACATAGATGATTAGAGAGTGTTTCCCAAAGATGAAAAGAAGAAGTTGGTGGAGTTTGTGAAGGTATGATAAATGTTATATTTTCCATATTTGTTATATATGATATGAGTTTGTAATTACCTCATATGTTTTGTAGAAAAAGTTTTTAATTCTAGTAAGCGGTGAAGAATTTGTCAAAAAATCACTAGGGAAAAAATGGAAAGATTACAAATGTGATTTAAAAAAATACATATTTGACAAAGTATAAGACCAAAGATGCTTGGTTGAAAAATAGACCCAATCGTATACCAAGAGACTAGTGGTCTAGTCTGGTTTCTTACTAGGTTTTTGATAAAGCAATGGTATCAACATTGGATACGTTAATAAAACAACTGGTCATGTTTTTATATTTTTAGGAAGGCTTACATTGTTTTTATTTTAATTCCTATAAGTAAATTATTTACATATTGTATTTGTTTTACATGACAAAAGCGTAGCCAAACAAATGGACTTAATAGGGCAAAGCAAAAACCACCTCACACAAGAGGATAAAAAAGCATTGCATGTTTGATGAATGAAAAGGTATTCAAATCTAAATTACTACATATAATACTTATGAATAACATTTCTCTTATGAATTTGTCTATTAATTAATCTAATTATATTAGGCTAAAGATGGGATAGAGCTAGCACGAGTAGAAATATTTATTGGAACTCACAAGAAGTGTAACGATGGTAGACCATTAGATGAGGACTCTGCAAAAGCAATTGTAAGATTTCTTACTAGAAACTATTCTTGGATTGTTGAAGTGTTGTTTATGTATTTGTTTTTCTTGTTGAGTTTTAATGGCATGGTCTTGTTATGTAGGTTCTACTTTATAAAAGCAATAGGCTTGCTAAAATGTAGGTGATGTAGTTGCTGAAGTGTATTTGAAGTTAATGCTAATATAGGTTAAACTATATTTCTATGTTTCTAGTCCTCCTCTATTTCCACCTAGTTGGGATATTATTTGAGTCTCTTGAATAATTATTTGGATATCATTAACTATGTTTAGGACATTATGAAAGAAAAGTTAAGCAATGGTGAAACATCGAATGAACAAACTTCTGGATGTGTTGTATGGGAAGGAGATGTGTACTCCTAAGTGTTGGGAAGTGAAAAAAGTAGGCATGTTTGTGGTTTAGGACTTGGTCTTACACCTTCTCAATTATGGGGGTCTAGATCTTCTCAAAGAGATATTACTATATATGATTTTTCCAATGAGACAATCCAAAGATTAGAACACCAGATGAAGGATTTAAAGGAAAAGCATGCAGAGGAAAGGAATGTGATGAAAGAAACTCAACAAAAGCTATTATCTAAAGAAACCAATAAAAGAACAGAAGAAGCTGAAACAGAATTGAAATAAAGGATTGAAACCCTTTTAAGAATAAAACTAGACTTTGTTGTCAAATTATCTTTATTGAAACAGGTTTTTTCTCTGGTCTTTGCAGTTCTCTCTCCTTTAGCTTTTCCTGATTTTCATCTCTATGTAACATTGAGTATCATGTAACGAATATCTACTTTAATTTGTACGTTTACAACAAACTGATGAAGAACATACTATAGAACCAGATATGAGGAAACAGTTCAGAGGACAGAGAGAGACAAATTGAAAAAAAAGAACATAAAACAAAGTAAGCTACTAAGGTTTAATAGACCAGTATCGGTGAAGCTTCCATCGAAGTAGGACTTCAGTGACACCTTGTGGATTAGTACGAACCAGAGGCTCTTTTGAAGTGTTTTTGATAAAAGGGGTAAATGCTGATTTTGCTAAAATTTCCATGCGTATAGGCGTTAAGTGGAATATTGATAATAGACATGGATATTATATCCATGTCTAATATCAATATGAAATTTTCTAACACGGATTAAATCTGTGTCTGATTTTTATATCTTAATTAACTTATATAATTAATTAATTGATATGGAATCGGATACTAATAATTTTGGGACGGATATAATCCATTTCAGATTCTATATCAGTTATTAATAATATTGGATTACAATTATTATATTTAACTCCGTATCTATTTCGGTCTCTATTTGACACGACTATATTTCCTTGTAAGAATTTCGTCTCTATTTCACATTTTTGTAGTAGTGATGGTAAAATGCAAGAGATTGAAAAATTATAGTCTAAGGAACTAGTAACATTATTTCAATATGTTATAATGTTTTTATATGCTTAGTTATAGACCTATTAATTAAGTGTAAGTGCGCAAAAATTAAGCATGTTCCACTAACCTTTTTAGGGGACTAAGGATTTAAGTAATTCTAAATTCTGATGTAGGGTGGGAATATCTAGAGATATAAATTAGCCAAAAAGGAAGGCCAAGGGATAGCCTTTTGATAAATACTGGTTGTGGAACTTACAAAAAGGTGTTGTTTGCCAATCCACATTTAATCCCTATGCTCCAGCAAACCTATGATGAATGATTAAGTTGTAAATAAAATTAGCTAAACTGAAAAATAGTCAAAATAGATAAAGGACTAAGGAGAGATGGATGGTAAAGGGTGAAACAACAAACTAAACAAATTGGTATATTAAACTAATATGAATCAAGTTGTACCTACTCTAAGAGTTACCAAGGAAGAAAATATGCCTTTTGCATGCGGCTTATCAAGAGTTGTCATATGGATTTATGGAAAAAAAGAAGAAGAAAAACAAGAAAATACAGTATGCATTATTTAACAATCAACTCAAACACAAAGTCAATCCACAGTTCCACATAAGTAAATTGAGGTCCACTACAATATCATTCAGTCCATTATTAATACAAGTAACACAATTAAATACACACTACTAATCAATCTAATGCATGGTCATAACCTATAATCAACATTCATGAAGTCTTCAGTGACACTTGACTTAAGTGTCTGAAAACATCTACAAAGAAAGAAACAATAAAGCAAGTAAGAGACACAATTTATTTTTAGGAATGAATAAAGAATAATGAAGTATAAAGCTTAGCTTACCACTTGTAATGCCATTAAACTCCTCATATTGATCAAAATCATGATCATTAAAGTTAATTGTTCAGGGGACAACTAATTTTGGGTGCAAATGATGGCTTTAGTCATCTTTTGTGATAATGAACTTTTAAAAGGGTCAAGAATGCGACTACTAGTGCTAAAAGTAGAATCATAAGCCATAGTAGACATAGACATAGCTAACACATCACGTGCTATAAGAGAAAGAACCTTAAATCTTACAAAGTTATCCTTCCACCAAGCCAAAATGTCAAAAGAAGCATTTAGTGGAACTACATCTTCTTCAAGGAACCTATCCAACTCTATTTTTTATTCATCATCTTGTCCATGACATTATCACAAATAAACAATGTCATTTGAAACCCCCTGCTTTTGCACTTCCTGTATCACTAGAATCTTCATGTGCTTGAGGTGTTTCAATGACAACACTGTTAGTATATTGTTGATATAAATGACATAGGGCATCTTTAACCTTTCTTTCCATGCATTCATGAGCTCTAGCATTAACATATATATCTTCAAACATGGCATTTACATAGCCAAGTTTAAACCTAATATCTAGTTCCACTCTTGTGACTAACAAAGGATTCAAGTTCTCAAGCTTTCTCAAGTATTTCTCATACTTAGTTATCATTCTTGAAGCCATTTCAACAATGGAAGGGTCTTGATGGCTAACACTCTTCAGCAACAAAGAATGTATAATTGCGAAGTTATAGAAGCATTTATTTGAGGTTACATAAAATGATCCAAAGATTTTTAAGGAAATACTATAAAATACTTGCAAAAACTTAACAAACATTGCAGCAGTACTCTAATCAAACATATTAGGAGGACTAGTACCATTATTATCTTCCTTAAAATAAAAATTGTAATTACCATCCTTATCTTCTAGCCTGTTGAACACCTATTGAATCTTAATTGCATGTTCTGACATTAAATATGTTGAGTTTCATCTAGTTGAAACGTCCAAACACCCAAGACTCTTGGTTTCAATTTTTTCATTCTTAACAAGACTCTTGAATCTTTGAAATCTTGCAAGAGAAGACCTATCATATCTAACAACATTCCATCATTTACCACCAAGTTCAAAATGTGAGCATAACTCCTCATATATTGGTAATCCCTATCACACATTAACCTATTCCAACTCTTAAGTCGTTTCTTCAAGTATGACATAGTCGTATCATTATATCTCACATTATCAACGGTTATGGTGAACACTTTAGAAATTCCCCATTCTAACAAACATTGTTAAATTACCTTTCTAATTGTGTCCCTCTATAGTTCACAATTATGTAAAAGTTTAAGATCTGCTTTTGCAATTTCCATTGGTTATCAATGAAATGAGTTGTCAAATAGATATAGTTGAAATTTTAGTTAGACGACCAAGTATCAATAGTAAGGCTTACACACACGTCAGATGTTTTGAACATCTATGTAAGATTATTTGATTCTTCAACAAAGATCTTATAACAATCCCTCATAATAGTCACTTATGATGGAACTGCAAATCTAGGTTTCATATGATTTAAGATCTTCTTAAACCATTTTTCCTCCATAACTCGAAATGGTTGTTCATTACATATCATAAATTCAGCTACCTCTCTTCGACAAGCTTCATAATTGTATGTGGAGAGACCAAGGTTTTTGACTGGGATACCCCTAATGGCTCAAGGAATGCCAGCATGGATTGTTTTTTCTCTTGAGCATTATACGAGTACTTTTGAAATCTTTGTAACTATTTCCTTAGAGAGTTTATGTTCTGTTTGTTAGGGTTATATGTATAGGAAACATATTTGCATGCAGCTCTAAGATCTTTATTTGTCTTTTCTAAAGGTAGCTTTACAAAATGGTCCCACACACCTAATTTATTTGCTTGGGATTTCCTCTTTGATTCTAAAATGGTGGACTTGGTACCAGTTGTGGATGTTGTAGTGATTGCAGGGTTATTTGGAACATTTGAATTAGTAAGGAGACTAAGACTAGGAGTGGGATTTGGGATATTGCTCCCTTCATTTTATGGAGTACTTTGATTAACCATATTTAAAATAAAAGAGTTAATAGATTCATAAATTAGCCAAAAAAAAAAAAAGAATATTGGAAAATTTATATAAATTATCATTATTCTTAAATTCATACAATGTTTAGAAATAACATCAAATCAAACAATCAGCTGTCTCCAAACTTTGAATAACCATACTCTGTTTAGTAACTCCGAAGTGAATAACAAATAAATAATTGTAACTTCAGCTTCTCCATGTCATCCATTTGATTACTAAAATAAAATCCATAGAGCATGAAATTTTAGGCACTTATTTATAAGTTTAAAGACAGTCTACTTATCAGGAAACCAAAGGAACTAACTTTGACTCTCTACCAACATATATTGATTACATGGTTCCTAAATTTCAAGCAAACATTGTTTCCAACAGTATGTTATAATTATTTTTAATGTGATTTTAAGTTAAAGGAAGTGTATAGTAATAGACACTAATATCAAACTTACGTATAATGAAATTAGAATTGTTCTCTTTTAATTGTCAAAGAAGAGGGCATCTTGCAATAACAATGTAGAAAAGAGTATGATTATTAATTTAGAAATTTAAGCTTTTCAATTGTTAAGGATTTGGAATCCTAAGTATATGCAAACTAAATCACATTTTCTTTATAGCTACATTTTTTAAAGAAAATCAATAAGGTGCTATTAGGAATCATAGTTGTAGCCTAGTATTTATAATTTATTAGTTAGAATCATACTTGTAGCATACTGTACAGGCATTCATAATTCATTATGATTCAGAGAAGCATAACGATGAGATATTGAGACTTGTACCTTCAATGACAAGATAGAGAATGATGAGAGCATCAAAGAAGGTGAGAAGCAGAGATGAGATCATCAGATAAAGGGAGAAACTACCACCTGCCACTTTCCAGTTTGCAACAGAGAAAGGGTGAAGCATCCACCTATTAGAAAGAAACCCAGAAATGAATGGGAGCATGAGGGATGCTGTAGTTGAATGAGTGCGAGTGTGCGACTGTGTGAAGGGCAAACATGGTGAGGGTGAATCGTAATGTCATGTGAAGTGAACCTAGAAAGAAACCCTAAGGGCATACGTTGCGTTTTGACATAAGAAGAAAAAAAAATTTGCTTAACAATATATATATAGACACACACACACATACATAGGGCCAGGCCGGTTTACATGCCCTGAGCCTTGGCCTGGCATCCCTGAGATTATTGGCCCATTTCTTCCTTTGATTTTGTGATCTGAACTAAAATGGACGGGCCAGATCGGGTTGGGTATGCCAGTTTCTTGGGTTTTTGTTCACCCCTTATTCCTTCTTTGTTTTCCTACTTTCTTTTTCATTTTCAGTTTAGGCATTCAGACACTTTATGCTGTTCACTTGGAAAATGTTTACCACATTATTAATTTATTAGGACACTCCAAAATCAATGAGTTAGAGTGAACTAAATTTGATGCAATTTTAATATGGTAGATTTTGCCAGAATCGTGCATAACAAACTCAACTCTTGCTGACGTTTTAAAAATGATATGGTAAGCACAGTTTGAATTAATCTCTTCAATGCAAAAGAAAATTGTAGTTTGCAAGTCAATTTTAAGAAGAGATAAACATACATATGTTAAATCCATACTGAGTTACCATTAGGGAATCTATCAATAAAGTGAGTCAAAATGACAATACGTTTATCTTTCTTTAAAATTAATATTATGATCAATTCATTAAGAAATTAAAAGGTGTTTCTGACACAACAAAATGCAAGGTGCATTTGGTGCATCGATATACATTAGTAACGGTCATTCATTGTGTTAGTAATGGCTTTGAAATGTGCTAGTAACATTCAACCAATAACCTAATAACCACATTTTGAATTGAGCAGCCAAGTTACCTAGCTACCTAAGAAAATCGTTACTAATTGTATCTTCAAAGTAGTGATAATTATGTATGATTTTCATCAATTAGAAGTAGTTTGCTATGTACGTTAACTAAACGTTATTAACTCATTTTAATAAGCGATAAAACCAGGGTGAGAAATTACAACTACTTGTTTGTACAGTGCAGTTATTTTCTAGTTCGCACCGCTCTATAAGAATCATACCATGCATCACTCTGGGTCAATTTTAGAAGCAATAAGGAATGTATTATCCTGAAAAGTAAAATAATAGAATTATTAGTTTTTCCCTTCTTCATATAAACAACCATTACCAAAATGCCGGGGGACCGACGACGATTTTAGTGGTGGTTAACCGAACATATTAATAAATATCAAAACACTTCTTTTCTTGTAGTGAACGAAACAGAACATATTAAATTATTAATAATCACATTCAAGTTTGCACTATATATATAGCACAAACATAATCTTTTTATTATATGACATCAAATTACAAGCAAATACAACGAATAATAAATTTGAATAGAATACTCTTAGATAGAACGATCATCCATAATATATATCGTCAAATTCTGGCTAGGCATAGCTGCACATTCCATAAATGCACGAACTTCCAGTGTTGCACTTGCTTCCACATTTCCCACAATGCTTCTCGTTAGTCATAGGGTTCACGCACTTCCCTTCACAGCATATTTTTGCATAGCTGCATTTCTTCCCACACTTTCCGCAGTTGAACCTGTCATTGGACAAGCTCACACATTTGTTCTTGCAGCAATCTGGGCCTGTACTGCCTTTGATGCTGCAAATCTTTGGGTTCATGTCACATTTCTGAACCATATCCCGAATGCGTTTCTGGGAAATTAGGAAGCGATTTGTGATCTCATAGTTATTCTTGGGCGTTTCTTCATCAGAAGAATGAGGTGCTGCTGCTGAAAGAGTGATGGCCAAAGCCATTAGAATGGCCACAAGGAAGAGGGTCATCAAGGACTTCATGTTCTGTGTTTATGTTTGTGTTTGTAGACACTATATACTATGTAGGGATTAGGAGATATGAAGTTAAAGATTGAAGGTAATGAAAGTAAGAGTGAGTAAGGGCTTTTAAATTGATGGAGACTATAAAAGATGGTAGAAGTATTTATAGCGAGGAGATGATAGCTGCTTTGAGCTTTTGCATATATGCAAGTGGGCTATATATAACTAATATCCTTTAAGTATTGATCAGTTAGTGCGTTGGTCTAAATCTGCAGCCAATGAGCCAAACTCAATTTGTAAACCAGGTTAGGCTTGATGACTATAAATTCAAACTTAAGAATCAATTCGTGGACTATATAAAATTTTTTTAAATTTTAAAATATTAAAAATTAATACTTGACGTAAATAATTTTTCTTAAAACTAAGTGTTAAAAACACATCTATCCAGTGATCAAGTGACATACCCCCCAAAAAAAACAAATGCTTCATAATTAGTTTAGTTATAAGTTGACAAAATGAAGCCGAGTCGCACGCAAAGTCTCAAGTATGACCTAGCTAGTAGACTTTTGTACTTTATTCTAATGAAACCAGAAAACCGTTACAAAACCACCGTTAGGTTCCGCTAGCCTTTTATTTTGACAATTTGTAATAGAAGACAACGGCAAATGGGAATTCAAAATTTGACTACTTGTTCATGTATAAATTAACAGGAGCGTAATGTCAATAGAAGTCAGTTATAAATTGCTATAATTTATGAAGCAGAAAGAAAGGTCAATTAAACATGGGGATGCATGTTAGGTCTTGTAAGCCAAAATCGTTACTTCTTTGTTCTGTAAAATATCCAATAAAAGTATCAACACTAATTTAATGAATATACCACGCTCTCAAATTCAACGCTTGGACTTAATTACCATAGTTAGACGTCATCATAAAAGAAAAAAAAAAAACCCTGTCGAAGTACCATATAGCATTTGATTGAGTGGGAATTTGCTATCGCAATATTTTTAAATATGATTTCAGTGAAGTAGATATTAATTTTGATTAGGGTGTTTAATTTTCGGTATACTCATATGTATACGTGTAGATAACATGAGTAAACTATTATATGTTTATATTAAATTTGTCAATTATCTTCTTAGGCGTAGAATTTCTGGTTATGAAAACATATTAAAAGAACAGAAGATATATATACCTAGAAAAGCATATTTTCTTTCTATTTGTTATTGAATAGATGGAGTATTCATTAGTCACTAGGTATTGACCAACTATTTGTAGGAAGGAAATGTCGGTGAAACACTCTCTAGGGTTGAAGTTTCGGTTTAGACCCCCATGTTATATACAAAAAAATTAATAGGTTTTCGTTTAAAAGATATTTTATTACTACAGTGACATGAATATTGTTTTTGTATCTATGTTTGTTATTCGATATAATACTAATATAATCTTTAAAAGACTAAATAAGTTTTGTTATTATACATATTTTAATTTAATATTTATTTTATTATTAGTAGAGGAAGAGTATTTAATTCAATTCACGCATTCAAAACAAAGAAAAGCTTTACTGACAGTTTTTAGCATAACTTATTTTTTATTTCGTTTTTATAATGAGGGAATTCGGATTTAAGTAACTTGAATTCTTGTTTAAAATTGTATATTTCTAAACATTCAATTAATCCGAGTTATTAAAATTTGTAATATCCGTGTGCAACACTTATAATCACAAATAATACAAATATAATATTTGAAAGAAAAATACATTTGTGTTATTAATGCATATTTTAATTCAATACTTATTATATTTTTATGCAAGGAAGAGATAATAATTAATTTGATTGCTGAGAGATTGGTTCCAAGCTATTGGTTTACTATTTCAAATGATATATTCTAATTAATGCAATCTATGAAAGAATAAATTGATTTTTTGATTATGCATTTAAGTCAGGGTATGAGAGAATAGTTTGCTTAATAGAAGTACCCAAATATTATTTCTTGTATTAATATTCGCGTAATAGTTAATAGATTAATAATGAGTTTTATGGCAATCTATATTTTAGTATAAGACTTATTACATTACGCAATAATTAAGTAGAAGAATTACTAACATGATAATTTACTCAATAATAAAAGAAATAAAACAAAAAGATTACATAAATCTCAATATTATTTTATTTAACTTATAACTATAGACGAAAATAAACTCCATATGATAACTTCAATAGAAGTGGGTGAAGAAAGAATAAGAAAACTAGCAAATTAAATAAACACCATTTATTTATTTATTCATTCATTGAAACATACATCATGTCCATGTATAACAAATGAAAAACAAAGAACAAATAACAGTTATAATGCATTGGCAGGACTCATCAAACGCACGTGTTGATGGCTGCACTTTATTGTAAAATTTAATGATTATTAATATTAATGTAATCAATATCTTCATGCATAGCTGCACATCCCATACAGGCAAGAGCTCGCTTCGTCACACTTGTTACCACATTTCCCACAATGCTTCTCGTTATTCATGGGGTTCACACACTTTCCCTCGCAGCATATCTTCTGGTGGCTACATTTCTTCCCACAACTCCCACAGTTCGATGTGTCTATCTCCAAATTCACACACTTGTTGTTGCAGCAATCTGGGCCCGGGCTTCCTTCAACGTGGCAAACCCTAGGGTTTCTCTCGCAAGTCATTATGCTCCCGTAGGGTATGTGGGCTAGGAAGCGACTTTTGATCCCATGGACAGAGCTTGGTTTCACTTCTTCTTCACCTTTGGAAAGAGTAATGACTGAAGCTGCAAGTATGGAGATAAGAAGGAAGAAAATCCTCAAGGACTCCTTCATGTTTGTGGAAGACGTGTTAGGATTTTGTAAGAAAGAGAAAGACTAAAATGGCGAAGAAGGTGATGAGAATAATGTAGTGGTTTTGTTGGAGCAGACAGAAGGGACGTAGAGCTATTTATAGAGAAAGAAATAGACCGAGGCTCATTCAGAGTTTTAGTTTTGGTTATTGTAGTTAATTTATTCTATTTGTTTTTCAGATTTCATGGACTAATCTATGGGTTCGGGTACTGTTTAAGTTTAAATCGTGTTAGGCTTACCTGAATAATATTGAAGAGTGGAGAAAGAAAAAACGAAAGTCAACATGACGATAATGATAACCATTGCCAAACTTCATTTGCTCAAAATCTCACTTTCAACAATCAACACTATAAAAAAAGTGAGTTATAATTTAACGTCAGTCGGTTTTAAAAATTGAGTTATAATTTTTGAACTTGGCAACGAATATCTAAACGGATATTGGATCCATAAAAAAAAAAAATATTAGTTAGGTTAAGCTTTTGTTCCCCCTACTTCCGTTCTTGAAAGTCTAGAAGATTTTTGTAAGCCCCCCTCTATATATAAAGAGCACATATTCTATTAATACATGGCATAACTATTCAATTATTACATAGAGTATAATTATTTAACTACAGATAAAAAAAAGGACTTAACCATAGCTTTTTTTTGTTGTTGTAGTTTAACTACAGTTATTACTATAATTAAGCCTGTTACCCATAGTTGCAAAAACCATGGTAGATGTGTGGAGAAGGATCTAACCACAATTTTTAGCATCCATGCGTAAAACCATGGTTAAAACATATCTTAACCACAGTTTAACTACTTTGTGGTTAGGATGAGTCTTAACCATGGTTTTCAAAAAACCGTGGCTAAGGCGTGGGTTTAAGAACATGGTTAAGCCACGTCTTAACAAGAAAGAATTATGTGATAAGAAAGAAAACCTAAATGTCTTACCAAGATTGCTTAGTTTTCAGAGTAAAATTCTCATTGTGACCCTACATCAATATTTGGGTCATTAAATCCATTTTTTTCCTCATTATGCCATGCTTTTTACCAATGAAACCCAATTACAACCATAGAATATCCTTTCTTGTTAAGTGAATCTTAGGTATAAAAATCATGTTAGAGAAGAAGATTAGAAAGTTAATGGAGAAAATGAGGGGCATACAATTTTAAGCCTAGTATCCTTTCATGTTTGAAACCTAATTATCATGGCCACATTTCAACCATTGAAAGTCTACATGGAGTATAACTTATTTGAACAACAAACAGGGGCAAAACGAGAAATTCAATAATAAATAAAAAGAAACTAGGGCAATCACCCATGCTTAAAATAGAATATTTCCTCATCAATTTATAAAAGGTTTTCAAATCAAAATGCCTCATGTCTTAGACTGAGGTACCTTCTAGTAATATATCTCTTTCATTGCTTTACCTTGATTCACCATGCTTGTTTTTCATCATTTCCACGTTATTGCAAATTAGGCCAATCCTAATTTCTTCCAAACTCATAATATTGCATTTCCAGTTGTGCCAATCATATCTCTAGTTTGGAATTAAGGCTTATCTTATTCTAGCATTTGGAATCATTTCACCTCAAATCATTAAACTTGTTAATCTATTCTATCACTCTTGAAGTTCCTTCAAATCGGGGCAATCCATCTCCTTCAAAGACTTATAGCCTTACACTTTTAAATACATGATTGCATTGAGATAGTTAAATAAAATCAAGGTACATTTTATTGTTGACCTTCCAAGCAATACTAGGGGAAGAATTTAGAGGGAATGATTTTAAGGTCATATCCAAGGCAATCTAAACAAAGCATGTTATTTTGGTCTAATTTGAAACTCTCATGTTTGAAATATTTTTAGTTAAAGCATCTCATGGGTGGATTTGTTTGAAGCATAAGATGCTCATGCTTAAATTCTTTCTCTTTGATAAAAGTACAACTTTCAAAACTCCTAATCATCATGTGTTTTTCCATTTGTGGATGATTAATAGAATCTTGCAATTTACAAATTTTAAAGAAATTCAATCATCATGTGTTTGCACTACTTTTCTACATTCTCAAAGCATACTTCAAAAACAAAAGAGTAGAATGTTCTCTTCTCTTTTTCTTTTAATGATTTGGATCTTTCATAAAAGGAATTGTTTTCCATTTTTATTCTTAAGGCCTTAAAATGAGCATCCCAATTTCAATGGGGCACTTGAAAGTAAGGTCTCTAGTCATATTCAAGCATTTTACATGCACACTGCATTTTGAAATATCTTGCATTAAAAAGAGAGGAGAAATTGTGTTTAAGCATATACATCATGCATCACACATGTGTACATACATCGCATTGCATTTTTGCATACACTATGCATAGAAAACATGAAATTTCGATAAGAAATTGAAGCATCTATTATGTCGCATTTATCATTCAAAGCCCTAGCTCTTATTATTCCCCATTTTTTCAATTTAAAGTCATGGTTCAAATCAAGCCCAACTTTTTCTTTTTAAAGCCCTGACTTGTGTCAAGCCTTTTTTTTTTTTTTCTTTTTCATTTAAAAGCTTGGCACATGTCAAACCCTTTTTTTCTTTTCAAAGCCCTAATTGACGTTAGTCCCCTTTTTTCATTTAATCTAATGACTTACATTTTAAAAAAAATTAATTTTCAAAATAAAATAAAAATAATATAGCAAAATATAAGCAATTAGATCTTAATCTAATGGCTTATATTATATTGCAAAATCTGCAGTAGATGCCCTTACTACAGATGATCCGTGATTATAAAAATATATATTAATATGCTCAACTGAAGATTTTGATATGTTCTACCTTTAACTTGAATCAGTTAATTCAATTGAATAACTAGTGAATCAACCATGATTCTAGTTTATTCGAACCATTATTTTAATTTATTCTACCTTCAAACCCATAAAAAAAAAATTGTCAAGAGTGATTAGATTTCTAAGATTTGTTGTCATATGTAAACTTAAAATTATTTTTAAATTTGTTAATGTATTCTCTTTACTATTTTTATTGACTAATAATCTTTTAAAAGTTAATTTATAAATTATTAAAAATAATTGAATTAAAAATTTGAGGATTATAGAAAAAGTAATCATAAGAGTGATTTGATAGATTTTAAAATTAATATTTTTTAACATTATTGAAAAAAGTAAAAAGTTTAAATTGCTAAATTTAAAAAATAAGGGATTTTAAATTTATAATTATTACAATTAAAATGAAAAATAAAATGAATTATTTTATATTCGTGTTCAATAACATATTATAAATTATTTTAATCATTTACCATCTTAAGATATTTACTTACATTTAAGTACGAATGTATTGAAATTAAACAAATCTAAGCAAAAGGGGTTTGATATAGATTATATATAAGATATTTTAATCATTAACCATCTTAACATATCATATTTCTTGTCCAACTTTCAATTTCTTTATTTCCATATAGATTATATATAGATATATATAATTTTTTCTCTCTCTAGTCTTTAAGAGTATTGATCTATTTTATGCAACAATCTTCTACATATTATGCTCATGATGTTGGTGGAATCCCATTTAATAGATTGAGTAGAATTAAGACACTAAAATAAAATTTAATAGTAAATTTATAGAGCCTTATGGACTTTTGTACAAGTAATATTATGACAAGCTATGCCGCCTAAATGATTAATTTAAATTTTATAAGTTCCTTAGCAAAGTAATTCATCCTATAACTCCTGAGATCTATGACAAGATTATACCACCTAAATGATCACTGGTATGTGGGGTTACTATATTTTTTTGCTAGGAACATTCTGCAATTGAACCATGTTAAAGGTTCTTGGATTAATCTGGACATAAAAAAGTAAAAACTAAATATTTAGTAAATTTTAAGATATAGAGGGGATTCCAAACTATCAAGAGTATTATTATTATTATTAATTTTTTTAAAAAAGACTAGACACTCATACAGAATTTATGATTTCCATCTTTGACAAATAAGATATAGATGCCAATGATCTACAGGTTCTTAAATGACCTAAATGCAAGTTTTATTTTAATCCTTTATATTATTGTCATTTCAGTCTTAAGCACTCCTTATTTCATTTTATCTTTCAAGACTATTTTTATCTAAATTACTTTATGGTAGTAAATATATTTAAATAAAATTATTTATTTTTACATCCTATTTATACTATTCAATGAATTTTATAATTTAAAGGATGTATGGGAATTCATGTAAAAACCTTGTAGCTGTTAGCGAGGGTAATGACCTTAGTGCACTTTATTTAAATGAATTATTGAGGACATATCTAGTAAAAGGATAGAAGTATGAATTATTGAGACGTATCTAGTGAAGAGATATGGATATGAGATATTGAGATGTATCTGGTAAAGGAATACGGGTATGAAGTATTGAGACGTATCTAGTGAAGGGATACAGATATGAAATATTGAAATGTAGTTGGTGAAGAGATACAAATATGAATTATTACGACTATCCAGTAAGGGGATACATCATGAATTATTGAAACATATTGGGTAAATGAATATGAGTATGATAATCTTGGTTTTTTCCTTGATACCCACTTTATATAAATTATATTATCGAAACTTGCTATTTGTTAAAAATTCAAAGGTCTCACTATAGGAAAAAGGTAGTTTTACCACGATGGTTTAACCATGGTTTATCTAATCATGGTTAGCCACATGTTTTAAACATGGTTGAGTATAAATCGTGGTTAAACCTAGCGATTTAGCCACGCTTGTATCCAAACTATGGCAAGATAGGGTAAAATGGACATTTGGTCCATGTGCCAATATGGCCTAACCACGATTTCTCCATAACTGTGGTTAGATGTGTTAAATGTCCTAGCCACGGTTTGTTGAAACTATGGCCATTCTAGAGTAAAAATGTCATTTACGGCCATTACAAGTGGCCTAACCACGGTTCTCTTCAGAACTGTTGCTAGGCTTATGAAATATCTTAGCTATGGTTTGTTTAAATCGTGGCTAGGACAATGGCCTAACAACGGTTTTGATATAATTGTTGCTAGTCCACTCAGTAAGTGGTTTAGCCACGGTTGTAGAATTGTTACTAAGCCGGTCCTAGCAACAGATTGTGGTTAGGCCCATTAAAAAACTTTAACCCTATCTTCCTTCCTCCTTATTTTCACAAAAGCTGCTTCCTCTACCATGAAACCCCTGTGCTCTCCCGTGCGCTGCTGCTATTACAAGGTCGTCCACACCATCAGCGAGGAGTAGCTGCCGTTGATCAACCTAGAGAACACCGGTGACTTGGTTGGCATGAAGAAGGTATATTTTTCTTAGCATTTGGAGCTCCAAATTAGTGTTCTTCCCCCTTTTTTTCTTGGTAGTTTAAAAAATTTGTGGTTATGATTTTGGTGATATGTTGTATGGATGTAGGTTTTGTTTGTTTTATTGTTGCATTCTTTTCCAAATTTTGTTATAATTTTTTGTTTTTTTAAAATTATTATTATTATTATTATTATTTTCTTTTTTTATTTTTTTATTTTGTTATTATTTGTTTATTATTGCATTTTTTGTTTGTTTTTGAGTTTAACTAATATACTGCATTGCCATTGTATTTGGCATTTTGAATGTGAGTGCTTTGCATGGCATTATGTATTTAATATTTACAAAAATATTGTTTAGAGGGCATTTGAACCATTGTGTGAGATTAAAATTTTACTTAGAGGGCACTTACTTGCAAAAATATTATATTTTAGCTTGTAATTTTTATTTATTTTCTATTTCCCTTATTTCAAATTGCCCTTAGTTAATGATAGATTTAAGATTTGTGTAAGAGGTAAAATTTTACAAAGTATAAAGGTGAGTTTTTAATTATCAATTAACAAAGAACTAACTCAAGAATTCTTACTAACTCTTGTTTTATTATACAAATAAATTTTAAAAAAATTTTAAACGCAAATTAAATACACTATAAGTGTTATTATTCAACTTTTATTTTGATTTGTTCTCTATTTATTGGGTTATATGCTTTCTCACTACTGCAAACAAAATCAACAACATTAAATTTTTTTTTCCTATTTTTTATTATTATCTTATATGTTTGTTTTTATTTTAACTTTAGTTAGGGTATGATTTTTATTAATATATTTTTTATTCTATTATTAATTTTGTTTCTTAAAAATTCTTACACTTTTGCAATGTCTAGTTTTAGTTCCTTAAAATTATATGAGTTGAATATTTAGATTAGATTAACCATTTGATATATGTGTTGAATTGGTTTACTTTGTCTATTTATAATGGTTGAAACTATGTTATTGAGAAACATGATGATATATATGACATTCAATATAAATATTCTTATACCTTTGTTGGAAAAATTGATATTTTTTCCCATGTTTTTTTTTTTTTGTCTTTAGGAGATGGATAAGTCTTGGATTCTTAGCCTTGAAATAATCCTGAATATTTAAAGGAATTAAATGGATTTTTGGACTTCGTATTTGCAAATAAGAGTATTGGAAATAAGATAATATGCCCATGTCCTAAATGTAGATTTAAGAAATGTCAACTTAGAGAAGTTGTGTAAGACCACTTAATTACGAAACCTTTTCTACAAGGTTACACTTTTTGAGTTAAGCATGGGAAAACAACTAATGAAGAATCTCATGAGGTAGAACATCAAGTAGGGCCACAAGTTAGAGATGAATCAATTTGCAAGGATGACCTTATCCACAACATGGTTTGTGAAGCATTTGGGGTTCATAATGATAATGAAATTGTTAATGATGTTAGTGGTCTAGCTTCAACATTAGACCAAGAATTATATAGATGTGTGCAAGAATTTCAAGACTTGCTTAAGGATGGATTACAAAATTTATACAAAGGGTGGAAGTACTCTAAGTTTTCCTTCTTGGTGAAATTGTATCACATTAAGTGTATGTGTGGAATAAGTAACAAGGCTATGTCAATGTTTTTTGAATTATTAGCCAATGCATTTGAACATGCCAAGATTCCATCATCTTTTTATAAGGCAAAGAAAATAATAAACAAATTAAAGCTTAATTTGAAAAACTTCATGCTTGTCCAAATGATGGCATGCTATATTAGGGGGAGGATGAAAATAGAGAAGTGTGTAAGAAGTGTAATACCTTTAGATGGAAACTAAAAGGTAAGAGAAAAAAGTGAACCAAGCTGTTGGTAAAACTACTTAGATGCTTCTATTGAAGCCATGATTGCAAAGGTTGTTTATGTCTTCTAAAATTACTGAGCACATGTGATGACATTCATTGGATAAGAATAATGATGACATGATAAGACATCCAAAGGATTCCGAGGAATGGAAGAGATTTAACCTAATGTATCCTCAATTTGCCTTATATTCATGTAACGTATGCTTAGGTTTGGCCACGTATGGTTTTAACCCTTTTGGCAATCTGAGTACAAGTTATAGCATTTGGCTAGTGGTGTTAATGTCTTATAATCTCCTGCCCTGGATGTGTATGAAAGTTCTTTCATTTTCTTCATGATTATTTTAGGGAAAAGAGCACTAAGAAATGACATAGATGTGTATATGCAACCATTAATAGATGAGTTGAAGGATTTGTGACATGTTGGAATTGAAACATATGATTCCTTCACCAATGAGGTGTTTAATATACGTGCAACATTAATATTGACTATTAGTGATTTTCCAAGGCTTAGAACTTTATCTGGGTGGAATGTCCACACCAGCTTGGTGTGTCCCAACTGTAATTTGGACTTAACCCCTATTCGTCTTCCCTATAGTCGGAAGTGGTGTTTTATGGGTCATCGTCATTATTTAGGCCTATGACATAAGTTTAGATTGTCTCAAAATTGATTTGATGAAAAGGAGGATAGGAGAAGTCCTCCAAATGCAATTACTGCTTTAGAAATCTTAGAGTAGCTTGAAAATGTTAATGTTATATTTGGAAAGATGTTGAAGTTGAAGTCTATGAAAAAAGGACTTGAAGAGTTAGTATTAATGATGAAGAGACGCAACAATGACATAAGAAAAGTATACTTTTCCAACTTCTGTATTGGGGGAACCATTTATTACGCCATAATCTAGATGTAATGCATATTGAGCAAAATGTGTGTGACAATGTGCTTTTTACTTTGTTAAATGAGTCTGGGCATTCAAAAGATCATTTAAATGCACGAAGAGACTTGCAAGAAATGAACCTTAGGCTTGAATTTTGGCCTAATGATAGTGGGAGATATTCTCCAGCTCTATTCACCTTAACAAATACAAATAAGGATGTCTTTCTTATGACTTTAAAGAATATCACTATCTCATTTGGCTATTCAAGTAATATTTCTAGGTACATTGATTTAGGGTAGCGTAAGATTGGAGGGTTGAAAAGTCATGACTCCCATGTTTTGATGGAGCAATTCCTACCTATAGCAATGAGAACCATATTCCTAAAAGAAGTGTGAGCAGTACTGACTGACTTGTGTGCATTTTTCAGGAAATTATGTTACAAAGTCTTAAGCTAATGTTCTTTTTATACTTGAACTAATATTTTCTTTTCCCTTATTCACCACACATGAATTCTAAATATGAACAAGTACCTCAAAAAGTGTAAAATGGGTAGGGCGGTGGTTCTAGGAACAATGGAAATAGCAGTGGAAATCTCGTGTCTGATTCCCTTAGTCCATTAAATGTTCCAGGACTTGACTTCCATGTTATCTTACCCGATGTTCATAATGAACATGAAGAAGTCAATGTATAATTTGAATAACTTGAAGAGAATGAACAACATGCAACATGCGATGTCCCCCCATGACAACATCAGAAACAATCATGGATTGTTGATGTTATTGGTATGTAATGTCTAATTTTACAAAGGTGTGCAAATTTGTCTACTTTTGAAGGATTATTATTTTTCATTCCATTAATAGATGAAAAAGGAGAAGTTTGTACTTAATCATTAAGTGTGCATGATGCATGGTCCCTTCCAAGGGGTACAAGATCATAGTTCGGTTTAATGACACTCACCAAGCAGTTGGAGAAGGAGGTAGGCTATTAGGTGTTTTCATGGGCATTGTTACTAAGGATTTTGGCAAATTTCCAATTAGTTATAGGGATTAGAGGCTAGTCCCTTTTGAGTATAAAAATCAAATGTATAGAGATACCATACAAGTAAAGTCACATTCCTTGTTTTTACATCATTGTTTGGTACTGTTCCCTAACCGTCCTATTTTATCTTGCTGACTAAGTTTATACTGAACGATGATGTCTATAAGAGGTATGTATTACAATCTATTGGAAGTAAATGGAAGAGTACACGGTGTGACTTGTATAAGAATGATGGGACTCGTACTCGGGAAGAATTACTTCAAGATGTCCTTGATAATATAGACAAGGATCAGTGGGAAACTTTCATTGATTATAGACTGTCTTAAAGGACTCAAATGAGAACACACTTTTTCTTAGAGTTACATATAATCTTAGCTGATTATTTGATCACTAGGAAATTGCTATAAAGAATAAATAGAATCAAAAGATATTGAAAATGCCACACATTAGTGGATCTAAAAGTCTTGCACGAAAGAAAGCTGAGATGGTAAGTCATTTTGGTGAATAATATAACATAACGTACAAATAATTTGCGATACTTTACATCTCTCTTTAAATTTGTGGGAAGCAGAGCATGGGAGGCCAATTAGCAGAGGAGATTTATGGACTGCAATCCAAAAACATTCTGATGGATCATATGTGAACAAGGAGGTGAGAGTTATTGGTGCGAGTGTTTGAATTATGTGGTATTATGGTGTTTGGATAAGTTACTATTGAAATGATCTATTCTTTAGATGATTTGTTTCTTTTGGTTTAAATTTGTAAGAAAAAATTGCTAAAATTGAGTAACAAGACATTGCATCACAACCAATTTAGTCAACAATGCATTAGCCAGGGCCTTGGGAACACGAGAGCACTAAGGGTAAGAGCATGGATTTGGCTTAGGAGTTTGCCCAATTAAGTATTTGGATGCTATGGAAGCACATCATCTAATCCTTTTTACAATGAGCTACAAAGTAAGTTGACATTGCTTAAGCAAAGAATGACAAAAAAAAAAGGCTGAGATGGCGGAAAGAGATGCCAAGGATGCATTATAAAATGCTCAAACACAACAATAAAGAAGCAATGATGGCTTTCCTCCTTCAGAGTTTCCATGGCCAAGTGCCACCTGAGCTCACTACCTTGCAAAACACAAGAGTAATTCTCACTATTTTCTTTAGTATAGTTTAATTTTCGTGAATCTTAGTTTTTGTTATATCATTACTCATTTATTTGAAATCTAGGAATCAAGTGATCAAAATAGTGGATATGTACCATCAGGGAATGCAACTGATTCTTCGTATGGATCAAGTGCCTTTGATAAGTAGTTTAGGTGAACTATAATTAAATTCATATGTATTTGGATATTTGTATATGTATATAATGGTATTTTGTTGGTTGGACATTGCTTTAGATGGACAACTTTTCCTTATGAAATGAAATATTATTGGTTAGTTGAATCTTAGTTGCTTGGAGCTATTTTTTTAATAGATTTACAGATTCTTATGACAAAAAAAAAATATAATTAGTATATGATATGATTTTTTTTTAAAAAAATCTACTAGCAATAGTTAAAACCACCACTACAAATAATAGGATCTAACAACAGCTATATGTCTTAACCACCGTTTTGAAACCGTAGTTAGGATAGTCTTAACCATGGTTTTTTAACTGTGGTTAAACTTTTGACCTAGCCACGATTATACATAAATCGTGGTTAGGACAATGTCTTAACCAAGATTTAAAAATCATGGTTAGGACAGTGTCCTAGCCATAGTTTATGTAAAACCGTGGTTAAGACAGTGTCCTAACCATGGTTAAGTCAAGGTTTGACCATGACTCTCCTCACAGTCTAAAATAAATGTAGCAATTCCTTATCAACGGTTGGTTTACCACAGTTTTCCCAACAGTAGTTAGTGGTCCTAACCACAATTAAAACTGTGGTTAGACCACTATTTTTTTGTAGTGTCTATTATTTCCTTTCTGTTTACTTTGTTATTTATTCATTTACTAAGTCAGTGGTAGGCTTACGCCTCCCTTTTTAATATTTTTCAGATCAGTAAGTGCTAGTGAAGTTATCTTAGGAATTTTCTTATTGTCCAGACTTTTTGGTATGTCATTCTAAGTTAATCACAATGTACGTCTGACTCCAAGTTGGTGGCTACTAGATGTTTGTTTGTTTAGGATTTTGTGATGTGTTGTAAGCCTTGGGTGAGCTATTTCCTTATTATACCAGATATATATTGTGAAATTGTTGAATTACATTTCAAAGTGTGTCTAATGTCTATTATCAATATTTGTTTAAAATGTAAAAAAAAAGGGGTTATTTTAGGCTAGTTGGGCTAAGTTGATTAAGCCTATGCCTTGGTCACGGCCAATGAATTTGGATCATGACAATAAAAGTCATACCATGCATCACTTTGAGTCAATTTTAAAAGTAATAAGCATTGTATTTATCACAAAATGTAAATATAATAGGATTATTAAGGTTGTCAAACTCACAAATTCAAACAAACTGGTAAAAAATAGGTAAATTCATGATGTAGACTCATAATATAAACTTATAAGAGTTTACCTCGGTTAATAAATAGCTATTATAAAATATAATTATATAGTTAAAACACCATATACAATAAAAAAATTATTCAAATGCAATTCGAATTATATTTAGTCAAATAAAAGTTATTCATATTTTATAATTTGTAGTACTCAACACAAACATTTTAACAAAGTCATACATAAATAATAATTCAATATGATTAACTAAATAATATTATATTATTTTTATTTTAAAAAATACATATTCAATGTAATTTTAACATTTTTATGTATATCTAAACTAGTAATAAAGTATATTAAAATGGTTTTCTAGAAAAGAAGTTTGTCTATATCTCCTTTAGTCTTGCACATGACCTATAAACTATGATTGGTATGTGATATTCATGTAAAATTTGTAAAAGAGAGGTTTGAATAAAATGGGAAATGTTTTACTAGAGAATTGATATTGGAAAAGGAAAAACTCAAGTATGGCAGTTCCTTAGATTTAGGAAGGACAAGATAAGACGAATGTTTTAGCGTGAGCTTACAACTCACCACCGCATGGGTGATTTACCCCGAGATGTTGTGTGCTCTCGACCGATATGAATAAGCCAAAGGATACATACCCTCGACCGTATGGGTGATTTACCCCGAGATGTTGTATGCTCTCAACCGTATGAGTGATTTACCCCGAGATGCTGTGTGCTCTTGACAAATGATTAAACTGTATGGGCCATGAGTCCATGACCGATGCTTGATGTCTAATAGTCCTCCTTAGAATCTAGGTTTTGAGCTAACTGTATTTTGAATAAAAAAGAAGGTTTTTACATAACTTTAACAAGAATCCATGGGCTGAGTTTCCTTGACAATTTGATGTTAAACGATGGAAAAGATTCTCCGAGGGTTATGGATCCTCGACTGTGAAAATGTGATTTCCAAGGGTTATGTACCCTTGACCGATTTAAAATTTCCATTGAATGAAAGTTATTGCTTGTTATGGTTTCAAGTGTAAAGGTTTAAATCATAACTTATGAAAAACTGACCAGTTTAAATGGTATTATTGATTTATTACTGGAAATGCTACCCGTTTATGTTTTAATGAATTTCAGGCAGTCATCCTGAGCAGTTTGCTGATCAAAAGGGCTAGAGGAGCCCTGTTGGCACTATTGACATTTTGGTTTTTCCATTTTGTTGAGATTTTTGTTGTATTTGGTATGTAAACGGTAAAGATGTAAATAGATGTACTTAATATGTATGACCACAGGTAGATTCCCTATTCCCCTGTGTTGTAGTTGTCTCTGGATTGAATTGAGAGCTGAGCTCTCTTTTATGTATATGATTGTTTTGGGCAGATGTTTGTAGAAACAACGAGAGGTCTCAGTTATAGAGGAGACTCTGCCGAAATTTCTACAAATTTGATATGAATGTGAATCTGCTTGGTTATGAATGTCTATTATGTATGATTGCAACTCAGTTAAGAACCAACTTGTTAGGCTTACAAAGGCGGGCTAGTCTCGTTATCTATGCCTGTCACACTCCAGGAGTTGGGGTGTGACAATGAGATGATAGTTGCTTTGGCCCTTTGCTTGCACGTGGGTTATATATAATTAATATCCTCTAAGTATTGATCAGTTAGTGCGTTGGTCTAAATCTACAGCCAATGAGCCAAATAAACCAAGTTAGGCTTGACGACTACAAATTCAAACTTAAGAATCAATTCGTGGACTTTATCAAATTTTCTTAAAATTTAAAATGTTAAAATTTAATACTTGACAGAAATAATTTTTCATAAAATTAAGTATAAAAAAACTCATCTATTCAGTGATCAAGTGGCATAGCCAAAAAAAAAAAAAAAAACTATGCTACATATATAGTTTAGTTATAAGTTGACGAAATGAAGTCGCATGTAAAGTCTCAAGTAAACCTAGCCTGTAGTCTTTTGCACTAAATTCTTATGAAACCAGAAAACCGTTACAAAACCACCGTTAGGTTCCGCTAGCCTTTTATTTTGACAACTTGAATATATAGAAGACAACGGACAAATTGGAATTCAAAATATGACTACTTGTGCATGTATAAATTAACAAGAACGTACATCTTGTCAATATAAGTCAGTTATAAATTGAAGTACCATATAGCATGGGAATTTGCGATCACATATTTTCAAAAAAGAGTCTAGTGAAGTAGATATTAACTTTGACAAGGGTATTTAATTTTAGGTACACTCATATGTATATATGTAGATAACTTAGGAGTCAACTATTTATGTTTATACTATAAATTTGTCAAATTTCTTCTTAATTAGGCGTAGAATTTCTGTGTAGATATAGTATATTATTAATCATTAGGTATTGACCAACTATTTGTAGGAAAAAAATTCTTGGAGAAACACTATATCTATAGAGTTGAAGTTCGGTTTAGAGCCCAGTATTATTTTAAAAAAATTATTAGATATTTCATTTAATAGATGTTTTATTTAATAGAATTTAAATATGTCTCTATTTATTATTAGATATAATACTAATATAAACTTTTAAAAACTAAATAAGTTTTGTGATAATACATATTTTAATTTAATATTTATTATATTATAAGTAGAGGAAGAGTATTTAATTCAACTCACTCATTCAAAACAGAGAAAAGCTGTACTGACAGGTTTTGGGGGAACTCAGTTTTTAACATATATTAACGGAATTTGGATTCAACTAACTCGAGTTCTTTTTGATAAATATCTCAAACATATTCAATCTGAATTTAAAAATCTATATACTTATTATCACAAATGATACAGATGTAATCTTTAAAAGAAAAAATACATTTGTGTTCATGAATATTTTAATTTAATACTTATTATATTATTATTCAAGTAAAGGGAGAGAGAATAATTAATTTATTTAGTTGCAAGATTGTTCCTATAGCTAGCTATTAGTTTACTATTTCAAATTATACTAATGTAATCTTTGGATAGAAGAAATAGATTTTTTTTTTTTTGGTAATGCATATTTTAAGTCAGGGTGTATGAGAGAATAGTTTGCTTGATAGAATTACCCAAATATTATTTTTTGTATTAATTTATTTTGAGTTACAATATGTAATATATATAAAAGATCAAATACGTTTGGTGATATAATATTTGCCATATTATAAGTAAGCAGAGGATTGAGTGGCTTATTCAAGGATTTAATTTCCGGTTTTACTTTAAACTTTAAGGATCAAATGAACTTCGTTTGATTAATGCATATTTTAGTTTATTATTTGTTGTAGTATATATTAGTAATGATAAAAGAAAGTATTTTATTTAATTGAATACTCAAATATTTTTTTATATTTACTTTCACAAATAATATTGACATAATATTTTTTTTTATATGGCAATGGATTTATATTTTAGTTTAATACTTATTACATTACGTAACTAAGATAATTAATGAGAGGGTATTACATAAAACAATAGTAGTTTATTTTACTTATAATTAAAGTTGTCAAATTTTCAAATTTAGGCAAACTCATAATGTAGACTTGTACCATAAACTTATAAAAGTTCACCTTGATTAATAATAGTTATTAAAATATATAATTATATAGTTAAAATACTATATATACAATAAAAAAATTATTCAAATGTAATTCAAATATATTATACTAAGTCAAAAGTTATAGTACTCAACATAAACATTTTAACATAGTCATATGTAAAGAATTATTTAATATAACTAACAAAATAATGTTTATCTTATTTTTATTTTAATAAAAACATATTTAATATAATTTTATTATTTTTATGTATATTTAAACTAGACATAAAGTATATTAAAATTAGCTCTTGAAAAAGAAGTTTGTTAATATTCCCTTTGATTTTAAATTTGAATCTTTATATTGTTAACTACGAACTAGTTAACACATATTTTAATAAATAAAATTATAAATTCTGTAGACTTAATAAGTCAACTTGTAAATTTATCCGAATATGTATTAAGTTCAAATCTACACTCAGTTAACTTCTTTTCCTTAGGTATAATCATAAACTCAAATAAAAAATTCACGAGTTTCGCAACTATGCTTATAACTAGATGAAAATAAATTCCATAATATCATAACTTCAACAGAAAGGGAAGTGATTGAAGAAACAATAAGACAACCGCAAAACTAAATAAACAACATTTATATATTATGTATTCAAACATTACATCATGTCCATATATATATATATATTCAATAACAAATGAAAATACAACAAATAACAATTATAATGCATGGCAGGACTCATCAAGCGGGTTGATGGCTGCACTTTATTGTAAACACCAATTATTATTAGAATTAATTAATGTAATCAATTTTCTTCATGCATAACTGCACATCCCATACAAGCAAGAGCTCGCTTCGTCACACTTGTTACCACATTTCCCACAATGCTTCTCGTTATTCATGGGGTTCACACACTTCCCCTCGCAGCATATCTTCTGGTGGCTGCATTTCTTCCCACACTTCCCACAGTTCGATGTGTCTATCTCCAGATTCACACACTTGTTGTTGCAGCAATCTGGGCCCGGGCTTCCTTCAACCTGACAAACCCTAGGGTTTCTCTCGCAATTCAATATGCTCCCATAGGGTACGTGGGCTAGGAAGCGACTTTTGATCCCACGCACAGAGCTTGGTGCCACTTCTTCTTCTTCCTCACCTTTGGAAAGAGTAGTGGCTGAAGCTGCAAGTATGGTGACGAGAAGGAAGAAAATCCTCAAAGACTTCTTCATGTTTGTGGAAGAAGTGTTAGGGTTTTGTAAGAAAGGGAAAGGCTTGAATGGAGATGAAGTTTATAATGAGAATAATGTAGTGGTTTGGATGGAGAACACAGAAGGGACATAGAGGCATTTATAGAGAATGGTCATTGAGAGTTTTTGATTTGGTTACTGTAGTTAATTATTTTATTGCCTTTTCAGATTGCATGGCCAAATCTATGGGTTCGAGTTTAAACCAAGTTAGGCTTACCAGAATAAAATTACAGAGTGGAGAAAAAACGAAAGTCAGCATGACGATAATGAAAACCATTGCCAAACATTTGCTCAAAATCTCACTTGCACAGTTTCGTCGCACGCTTGACAAAGGTAAAATACAAAATTATAAAACGAGAGAAAAAGAGAACCAACAAAACTTAATTAGCTATATTTTTTAATATTTATTATTACATTCTTTAATAGGTTTTTAACTAGTGACTGGTAACACTACATAATTGTGTCTTTTAGAAAAAAAATTCATCTTTTTTTTACCTGAAATATTCTAATTGGAGGAAATTTAAATATAATTTATATATCTTTCCTTTTTAAGTTTGTAATAAAAACATTCCAAGTTTTTAATTTTATAGCTTAACATTACATGATTCAGTCTTTCAGAAAAATTGTTTACATATATGAAATTTTCATTGAAAAATAAAAGAGACAAAGATATAATACCTAAAACTAGTCCTAATAATAATAGCTAATACTTGAGAAATTTTGTTCAGTAATTTGTTAAAAAAACTCGTAGGATGTGTAATCATATAATAAAATATAAGAAACAAGCATAATCCTTTAACTTTACTTTAAATTTTAATTTCGTATCTTAATTTTTTTCCAATTCTAATTTGGTTCCTTAACTTTTTTTTTTTTTTTTAAGTTTCACTTTAATTTCTGAACTTCATTTGATTCCAATTTAGTCTCTTAACTTCATTCAAATTTTATTTTCATCACTTAATTTCATGGATTTATTTGTATTTTTTAACTTTATCTTAAGATGCACTTTTGTTTTTCTTCCAACTCATTCTTTAAATTTCAAAAACTACTCAAATATGGTTTTCTCCTTTCTTTTTATTTAAAATTTTCCAATTATCTATTAATTTGAGTAAGTCCCATTAGACGAAGTAATTCCAATTTGAAGATTTAATTAACTCTTATTCCTTAAAAAAAATTTATTGGTACTTTATAGTCAAATTTGTTTTTATTTTTATTTTCTTTGTTTTGGTGCGACTAGTCTAATTTATGTTTTGATGATCTTTATTCTTAGTTAATAAAAAGCATAAATATTTGAAAGTGTTTTGATTTGATGGTGTTAGAGATAAATAAAAACATTTAAGGGTTATATTGGAACAAAGTGAAATTATGGGAAGTAAGTGAAACTTGAGGAAAGGTTTAAGGGACTAAATTGAAATTAAATGAATTCACTTAGATGAAAGTGAAATTTAAGATGAAGTTAAGTGGTCAGATTTGAACCAAATGGAGTTATGAAATAATAGTAAAACTTAAGGTAAAGTTATGGTACTAAATGTAATGTGTGTGTGTGTGGATTTTAAGAATAACATTATAAAAGTAAAATAGAATTTTTTGGACTAAAATAAAAGAAAAAAAATAGTATTTAGGGTGCACGTTACAATTTTAACTTATTTTTAGGGACTAAAATAAAAAGAAAATATTTTTAGAGATAAAAATATAATTTTAACCATTGCATAATAACTTGTATAGTAAATACCAACAAAGACACGTAGTTATTGTGCAAATTTTGATAGAAATGCATGGTTACTGTTTGTACAATGCTAAATAGTACTTGTATAGTAACTTGAAAATTTTTATAAATAGCACGAACATTTCTTAATTTTCTTATACAAACTGGAAAGAGAGGTCATGGAATGACTGTTCATATTTGTGTGAGATGTAACTTTGCAGAGATCTCTTTAGTCTAAGATATGCTATAGAAATAAGGGATCTCTACTATCGATCCCTATCGGTGAGTATATAATTAACAAAGTAGAACTTTTCATTTCACCAAATGTTTTTATTTTCTAGTCCAACTTTTAATTTCCTTATTCCAAATTAACAAATCTCTGTTCTTTTGAACTTTTCAACTATGTATATATGATATAATATGTACCTATATAAAAATAATACAATGATAAATGATATTACTAACTTTTATGAATTATTGTTATTATGAAAGGCAATTGGTATACAAGAAGTGCAAAGTAAAGGTCATGGTAAAATACTTAATTATAATTACTTCCTTTACTTTATCTACATGTCTCATGTTGGTATTATATTTGTATAGTGCATGTGCGCTAAGTCCACAAGCATCACCTTCAACCTCTTGTGGGTCGATTTGACCCGTCAAATGACCTGATTTCGATCCGCCTAATTTCAGCATTTTTCATCTCGATTTTTGCGTATAATCCTTCCATTTTTAATGATCTAACATTCCTTTATGGTGATTTGGCCTGAAACATGCCATTATATGAGTAATCTCGTTGAAAATTTTTAGGGTTTTTTCAAGTTTCAAGCTTTAATGGCAGATGAAGTTTTCACTAATGTTAGGCTCAAAATTGGTCTTATTTTGCTCGAAACTTCTCAAGGAGTAAAACCCCTAAACTCATTTGGATAAATTTGGTCTATACACCAAGTAATTTCACTTAAAAATTTTCAGACCTAAGCTCTAAGGGTCGAGTGTTTTATCTTAGCTCTGGGTACATAATGGGCTTAATTTTGTTTGAAATTCTCTTATCTACAAAAGCCCTAATTGTGTTTTTAGAAAATCTCCAAGATTTGTGATAAATTTTATCCAAAAAAAAAATCTAGGTTTAACGATGGTCTATTTTGCTTCATATCAAATGAAGCACCCTCATGAAGCATTTTTTTTTAAAATATTTTTGTTCATAATTTGATAGTTAACAAAATTGATACATATCTACGGATGAAGCAAAGCAAAAATTCTGATTAGATGATATGAAGGCACATACAGAAAAAATATGATAAAAAACATTTGTAGTTACTAGGGCTTTAATACCAATTTATGGAATAAAAATTCCATATCATAGTGGGAGATAGATGAATAAATCAATAACAATAAAATTTTACTTACCTAATGAAGCATCTAGTGTAGCCATAATACTATCAGTAGAGTGAACAACTTGCTTTACCTAAGCCTTTCATACATAAAAGTGAGAGAGTAACCCATAGAGAGAGATAGAGCAAGAGAGGAATTTGAATAAGCTAAGAAAATAAACTACTCTAATGAGTCCTTAGAATGTAGGAAGTTATTTTCATGTTCAAAGTACTTATCTGTATTTAATAAATAAGATATTCAAATTATTTTAAATGAAAATGATAACTTTCCACTTTTTAATTGCTCAAAATAAAATTGAATATTCTTCTTACCTTTCAGTCAGTAATATGATCGGATAATTACTGACAAGACTTAGGCTGCAAGAACTTATCACTGATTACCCATAAATAACTCAGACTCAATCTATTCCTGGTTTGTATATTTAAATTTAATTGCATAATTAATTGATTAACTAAAATAATTGACCTAATAATAAATTAATACCAATCCATATTATTTTAATATATTTCAAAAAAATTAATTCAACAAATCATTCAAAAATATAGGGAGATTTATGCCTTTATTGTGATATCTTTTGATCTTCTATGTATATAATCATGTTTTGCAGAAAATCCTTCTCATTTCATTCCATTTCATAATATTTTGAATTAATTTTCTTTTGAAATGAGAAAAGAAATTACACATACAAATTATGAATGTCTCCTATGCATAGCTTTGGATGTCTATCAAGTGTTTTTCTCATGAATCAATTGAAGGGAAATTTCTTTGAAATATTATCCTTATGACTCTCACATTTTGAAAGAAGAAATAAGTTCTTTCTAAGAAAGATTTTTTTTCAAAATAAGCAAAATGGGTGTTACATTATTTTTATGCATTGTTTGAGTGGGAGTTTAGTCAATAATTCTATTTATATATCTTGCAGCTTATAGTTTGCTTACCTATACTCTTGGCATCTTAAAGAAAAAGATGATATCTCTCTCTTATCTAGCCATGGAACAAGGTAACATTTCTTTATTCATTTATTCTATCCATAGAAGATGAAGTAATTGCATATATGATCATATTCAAATATGTTGGAACTATGCATATATGAAATAATTGCTAGCATTGCATGGTTGACGAGATATGAATTGAACTATAGATTTGATAATATATCCTCTCAATCATATCTTGCATAATCTGAATCTTTGGGATTTTAAAAGATTGATTGTTTTGATGAGTCTTACACTATCCCAAATTGCCATGATAATATGATTCATTTGTTTAATAGATGAATATGTGCTTAAACATTTATATATATTATATTCCTTGAATCTTTTTTATGTCAAAAAGGGCAAAAATTACAATAAGGACTTGATGTTCTCTTCCTCCCTTTTTAATGTGATAAAAGGGAGAGAAATGAGAAGAACAATATATGCATGATGAGTGGAGTGTGCAAAGTGAGAAGAGAAGAAAAATATGTGCATATGCTCAATACATTGCATACCTTATTATTTGACATATATGCATATGCTTAATACAATGCATACTTTATTATTTGACTTTTTTTTTTTTGGTGATTTGTCATCATTAAAAAAGGGGAGACTTTTTAGACTGTTTTGATGATGACAAATATATGAAAAATATGAGTTACAAATATAATAGTAAATTTTGCTTAATTGATTAACCATTTGGACTAATTATTTGGTTTGCAAGTTTAATATCTATTATGTGTAGGATGGTCTAAAGAAGGAAGAGTGGGCATTGAAGTAAAGAGAATGAAATATCAATACCATGCTCTACCCAAAGTGATAGCAAGCAAGAAAGGTGCTCAAAGCTTTGAAAAAACTAAAGATTAAAAGAGTTGGAAGCTTAGATGCATCAAGATAGCCAATGGATTGAATAGGTATAATTATCACAGGGTAAATATTATTTTGTGAAATTTAATGATTTAGATTTGTATTTATTGGCTTAAGATATTTTGGAATATAAAGTTAGGACTTAAAAGATAGTGAGGTATAAATTTTACTTAAAATTGTTTTTGACCTTTGGTCACTATTTTACGTATATCTCACAAACCGTATGGGATATTGCTATAAAACATATTTTATTAGAAACTAGACTCAAAGAGCTTTTCAATGATAGGTCATCTACTTAAAACGAAGTTCAAATAAAAAAGCTATGACCTTATAAAATTTAGTGATGAGATATGGATTATGTATAAAACTATATTCTAACCATTAGCCACTATTTTAACCATATCTCCAAAAAAATATTGTGTTTTGATATGAAACTTATTTTATTGGACAATAAACTTAAAGAGCTTTCCAACCATAGCTCATTAACTTAAATTAAGCTTAAAATAAGAAAGTTATACCTATTTGAAGATGGGTCTGTTTCACTGTAAGTTACCAATGGACTGGTCACCTATGGCAAGTCGACTGGTACAGTACAGAAAGTGAACAGTCGACTAGTTAGTCCCAGATTTGAAATAACGATCATATTTTGATGGATAGTCGACTGGTGAGCCCTGGCAGTTGACTTGTCACACCTAAAAAGTATTTTCTAAAATAAATAACGGCTCTTTAAAGTGTGTAATGATTATATCTCATCACGATATATATAAATATGACCTTCCAAACATATTTTTGAGAAGAACCAAGTGCTAAAATATTATCCTTAACTTGTTATTTCATTTATGAGAGAGAAACAAACATCTTTGAGTTTAACTTACAAATTCTCTATCATTTGAGTTCTTAGAGCTTCATTTGTATATCTACTTCTTTGAAAGAGGTTGTTCATTTCTATTCCTTTCTTCTTTGAGAGAGAGAAGCTTAATGAGGTTCTTTAAGGGAGTTAAGTAAGGGCATGCTTGGGTTGAGTAGGAGGTTCCCTTGTTTAAGTGTAAGAAAAAGGTTCTTCCTGAGATTTGAGATTAAGAAAGAGGTTCTCTCTTATTGTTGTTGTAATTGATTGTTAAGATAATGAAAAATCCTAAGAGGTTGCTTGGAGACTGGACGTAAGCTTAGATTAGAGCCAAACCAGGATAAATCACTAAGTTAGTTTTGTCTATCCCTACACTCTTTATATTTTGAATTATCATATCTATGCTCTACATTTATTGTTGATATTACACTTGAAGTGTTCATATATATTTACCACAAACATCCACATTAAGCCTCTAATGATTCATATAATTGTTGCTTTATATCATACTCTTCCAAGCATAATTCATAACAAGAATTTTTGTAAAGTAATTGTGAAAGAAATAGAAATTCTATAAACACCTAATTCACTCCCCTCTTAGATGTTGGTTGCCTGGGATAACAGTTTTCGTTAAACAGGATTACCTATACCCTAGATAAGATGTCAAAAATTTACATTAATGAGATAGTGAGACTTTATTATGCATTGAATAGCATTTTCTCAAATAGGAATCTAAGATTCACTTTTGAATTCTGGAAATCTTTATAGAAAACTTATGACATTGGGCTAAATTTTAGCACCACATATTATTCTTAATCAAATAGTCAAACTACAAGAACCATTTGAACTCTTGAGAATATGTTAAGAGCATGTGTCTTCGAGTTCAAAGAGAATTATATGCTAATTCCTTTTAAAGGCATGGCTAACTATGGCAAGAAGCCATTTAGCAAATTTAAAAGAACTGGTTTTATATTGCTAATGTCATAAAATCACATTGCCTTTAGGATATGGACCAAGCACTTAGAGGGATTTCTTTTTAAACTCATTCCAAGCTTTCTACTAAATTCAACTATTTGCAAAACCATAAATAGAACCCTAGTTGGGCACTAAGGCACAAAAATAATCATAACATCATAATGTGGATTTTTAGTATATATATTACAGAATATCAGTAATCCTATATTGATATCAATAGTGGTAATAAGGAAAGAAAGAATTTACATAATCAGGCCATTTCGATGAAGTAAATGTTCCAAAAGAAAGACAATCACAACACAACTTCTTTGTCTAAATTAGGTCAGACCTAACTAAGAACGAAAGAGAAAAAGAAGAAAAAATATAAGACGAAGAAGAAGAAGAAGAAGAAGAAGATAAACTTAAAGTTTTCCCATACAGAGATTGACAGAGTCGTCACTACCACGACCAAAATAGAGGGGTTAGTAGAGGTACGAGAGAATAACATTCAAGCAAAAAAAAAAAAAAATGATGATAGAAACTTACCATTTCCCATTAAGATGAGAATTTGTCATTGTTGCTAAAGAGTGAGCAACATCAGAAGAGGAAGAAGAAAAACATAATTAATTAGAAATATATAATCTTCGTAAAGATGTAAATACTAGTGTAGCCTCTTAATTAAATTTGGGATAATTTTATGAATAGCATTATTGAAATTTCAAGGACTAAAGTGAAAAGGAAAAATGTTACTTGTAGCCCATAATAGGCAAAAGAGTTATGTTGATTTACAAAGAAAACATATAGAATTTGAAGAGGGAGATCTTGTTTTCCTTAAAGTAACTCCTATTACTAATATTGGTCGAGCTATCAGAACTAAGAAATTACACCCCGGATATCTTGGTACCTATCAGGTTCAGAAAAGAGTAGGACCAATCGCTTATTAGTTAGTCTTACCACTACATCTATGCAATCTCTATGATGCTTTTCATGTATCCTAACTACGAAAGTACATTCTTGACCTTTCATATGTATAAAAAGACAAATCAGTTCAGCTTCAAGAAAATCTAACATATATAGTAAGGCATGTATCAATACTAAAGACTGATATTAAACAACTAAAGAATAAGACAATCCCACTTAGTGAAAATAGCATAGGAAGGATTAACTTTAGAATAAGCTACTTAGGAGTAAAAGGAAGATATGAGACAAAAATTTCAAGAATTATTTAATTAAGTTAAGAATTTACAAATTTTGAGGATAGAATTTCATTTAGAGGGGAGAAATATAACATCTCTAATTTTGTCATTTTTAATAATTAAATTAGTTAGGGAAAAAATGACCAATTTTGAACTAGGGGCAAAATTATAATTTTAAGAAGTACAAAGACAAAAACATAATTTCTAGGGTAAGAATTGAAATATATTAGAATTAAATCCTAGATACATTAGGTCGTTCGAGATTCTAGAGAAGGTAGGCACTATAGCATTTCATTTGGCTCTTCCATCAAATTATATAAGTGTGCATCTTGTTTTCCATGTATCTATACTTTAAAAATATTTACCCGATTCTTATGTCCTTCAACTACAATCAATACAATTAAAAGAGCAACTTTCCTATATAGAATAACCTATAGCTATAACCAATAGACAAGTTAAGAGACTGAGGAACAAGGATATAGCTTTAGCCAAAGCAGTGAGGCAGAATCACATTGGTGAAGAAGCAACTTGAGTAGCCGAAGAGGTCATGTGAGACAAGTACCCCCATCCTTTAATATCTAACAATAAGTAGTCTCTCTAAAATTAGAGAACCAAATTTTTTTAAGAGGGAGAGAATGTAATAACGATAAATATATATATATATATATATATATGTATGTATGTATGGATTTTAAGAATAACATTATAAAAATAAAATAGAATTTTATGGACTACAATGAAAGGAAAAAAAGTATTTAGGGTAAAATTATAATTTTAACTTATCTTTAGGGACTAAAATAAAAAAAAAACTATTTTTAGAGATAAAACTATATTTTTAACTATTTCATAGTAACTTTCATAGTAAATGTCGGCAAAAACACCTAGTTACTATGCAAATTTTGGTAAAAACGTATGGTTACTGTTTACACAGTGCCAAATAGTAATTTGCATGGTACATTTCTTAATAGCACAAATATTTCTTAATTTTCTCATACAAACTGGAATAAGAGGTCATGGAATGAGCGTTCATATTTGTGTGAGAGGTAGCTCTGCGAAGACTTCTTTAGTTCAGGCTGTATTGTAGAAATAGGGAATCTCTACTATTGATCACTATCAATAAGTGTATAATTAGCAAAGTAGAAATTTTTATTTAACTGAATGTCTGTATTTTCTAGTCTAACTTTCAATTTCCTTATTCCATGTTCAGTGTTTTATACGGAAACAAATCTATGTCCTTTTGAACTTTTTAACTGCATATATATGATATAATATGCACGGATATAAAAATAACACAATGATAAATAATATTACTAAATTTTATAAATTATTGTTATTATGAAAGGCACTTGGTATATGAAAAGTGCAAAGTAAAGGTTATGGTAAAATTCATAATTATAATTGCTTCCTTTACTTTATCTACATGTCTTATGTTGGTATTTTATCTAAGTTTATTTTGTGATTGTTGTATCATTGTATTTTCAATTTAAATCATTTATATTATTGTCACTTCTCTCCTAACCACTCTTTATTTTATTTTATCTTCAAGATTATTTTTATTTAAATTCGTTTATGCTAATAAATATGTTTAAATAAAATTATTTATTTATGTATTCTATTTATACAATTTATTTATATTCAATGGATTTTATAGTTTAAAGGATGGATGGAATTTCATGTAAGAACCTTGTAGTCGTTAGCAAGAGTAACAACCTTAGTGCACCTTGTTGAAATGAATTATTGAAACGTATCTAACAAAGAGATATGATTATGAATTATTGAGATGTATTTAGTAAAGGGATACAGATATGAGATATTGAGATGTATCCAGTAAAAGGATATGAGTATAAATTATTTAGATGTATTTGGTGAAGGGACACGAGTATAAATTATTGAGACGTGTCCGGTGAAGAGATACAGGCATAAGATATTGAGATATATCCAATAAGGGAATACAATATGAATTGTTAAAACATATTCGGTAAAGGAATATGAGTATGATGATGATGGTTCTTTTCTTGATACCCACTCTATACAAAATTATAAGATTTAAAAATGGTGTTTTTATTTAATCAAAAATTATTTCTTTACTTAAATAAATGTTTGTTAAAAACTTTAAGATTTCTATTGTTTCCCTTTCTGCTTATTTTGTAATTTATGCATTCACTAAGTCAATGGTGGACTTACACCTATCCTTTTAACACTTTACATATTAGTAAGTGATAAAGTAAGTTGGGACTTTTTTGTCACTTAGACATTTTGATGTGTCATTTTGTGTTAATCATTATGTACATTTAATTTCAAGGTTGTGGCTATTATATGTGAGGTTGTTTTAGGTTTATAACTATTGTAAAGTATTGTAAGGCTTGATTTGGCTATTCCCATACTATACTAGATGTGTAATTTAAGATATTTTAAAATTGGTTTATTGATTATTATAGTGATATTATATGACTAGTTGTATAAGTTTGAAAAACATTTAATTTTAAAGATGTGCTGTCGAATTTTAAGCAACCTCCAAGAAATATCTTTGAATTATATTTTAAAAGTGTATTTAATGCTTTTTATTAATATATTATAGACTTTGTACGAATATTTTAAGCTTACTAGGCTTGGTTGGATTAGCCTATGTGATGATCCCGACTAATGATTTTGGGTCATGACAAAGTTAGTATCAAAGTAAGGTCTGTCTAGGTTTGTCATAATCTTGGTAGCCACTAGGTTTGGAATTAATGTGATCAATTCCAATAACAATAATAATAAAGGACTTCTGCATGTTTGTGGAAGAAGTGTTTGGGTTTTGTAAGAAAGGGAAAGGCTTGAATGGAGATGAAGTTAATGATGAGAATAATGTAGTGGTTTGGATGGAGAAGACAGAAGGGATGTAGAGGTATTTATAGGGAAGGAGGAACTAATGGATGATCCTTGAGAGTTTTAGATTTGGTTATTGTAGTTAATTATTTTATTCCTTTTTCAGATATTTCATGGCCTAATCTATGGATTCGAGTTTAAATCAAGTTAGGCTTACCTGAATGACATTGAAGAGTGGAGAAAAAATTGAAGTCAGCATGACGATAATGAAAACCATTGCCAAACTTCATTTTGCATGCAAAGCTACGTCGCACGATTGACAAAGGTAAAATACAAAATTATAAAACGAGAAAAATGAGAAACCAACAAAACTTAGCTATAATCCTTAATTAACTATTTGTATTATATTCTTTAATAATTCTGACTATTTGTTTTTACATTCTTTAATAAGTATTTAACTAGTGAGTACTTTTCGCAAAGTAATACTGCATAATATTGGGTCTTTTAAAAAATTATTTATCTATTATGTTTTATTGAAAACATTATAATTGGACAAAATTTAGATATAATATATATGTCTTCCCTTTTTAAGTTCTTTAATAAAAACATTACAAGTTAATTATTTTACTTAACATTACATAATTCAGTCTTTCAAAAAAAAATTGTTTAAGTATATTGTATTTTCATTGAAAAATAAAAAACACACTTATAGAAAATAATACCTAAATCTTGTCCTAATAACAATAGCAAATACTTAAAAAAAATTGTTCCGTAATTTGTAAAAAGAAAAAAGAACTCGTAGGATGTGTAATCATATAATAAGATATAGAAAACAAATACAAGCCTTTAACTTTACTTTATGTGTTAATTTCATATCTTAATTTTAATATAAAATTTTTACTTTTATCTCTTAATTTTATCAGGATTCATTATTCATTAGCTTCCATGATTCAATCTTTAAATTTCAAAAATTAATCGAATATGTTTTTCTTCTTCCTTTTTTTTTTTATTGTTTTTTTTATTCTCTATTGATATGAGTAAATCTCATCAAACACAACAATTCCAATTTAAATATAGTTCTAACTGTTATTCTTCCAAAAAAAACAGTACTTAGTAGTTGATATTGTTTTTATTATGTTTTTCTCATTTTGATGTTACTAGCCCAATTTAATTTATGATGATTTTCATTCTTGGTTAATACAAAGCCTAAATATTTAAAGTATTTTGATTTGATGGTGTTAGAGATAAATAAAAACATTTGAGGCTTAAATTGGAACTAAGTGAAATTATGGGATGAAAGTGGAATTTAAGGTAAAGTTAAGGACTAAATTAAATTAAATGAATTCAAAGGACGAAAATGAAATTTAACATCAAGTTAAGTGGTCAGATTAGAACCAAATGAAATTGTAGGATAAAAGTGAAATTGAAGGTAAAATTAAGGTAGCAAATTAATGAAGCTAAGGGATGATGAAATCATAAGTAAAACAACCGGTGTATCAAATTGTGCAATTTTGCCTAAGATATAATATACATTATGACCAGCCCATGGCTTCAATATAAAATGAAGTAGTTCAAGAAGCGTATAATACTACCACAACACTAAGTAAACAACATTTTTCCTATTTATTCATTAATATATTCATACATCATGTCAATACTTGAAATAATAAATACAAAAGAACAAATTAATAACAATTAATACACCAGCAGGACTCATCAAGTGGTTTGATGGCTGCACTTTATTATTATTGTTGTTGTTCTTGTTATTATTATTATTATTGGAATTGATCCAGGTCAATATGTCTTCACGCATAGCTGCACATCCCATACAAGCAAGAGCTCGCTTCGTCACACTTGTTGCCACATTTGCCGCAATGCTTCTCGTTAGTCATGGGGTTCACACACTTCCCCTCACAGCACATCTTCTGGTGGCTGCATTTCTTCCCACACCTCCCACAGTTTGATGTGTCTATCTCCAAATTCACGCACTTGTGTTTGCAGCAATCTGGCCCTGGGCTTCCCTCTACACGACAAACCCTAGGGTTTCTCTCGCAAGTCATTATGCTCCCGTAGGGTATGTGGGCTAGGAAGCGACTTTTGATCCCACGCACAGAGCTTGACTCCACTTCTTCTTTTTCACCTTTGGATAGAGTGATGGCCGAAGCTACAAGTATGGTGATGAGAAAGAAGAGAATCCTCGAGGACTTCTTCATGTTTGTAAGAAAAGAGAAAGACTTGAATGGAGAAGAAGGTGACAGGAATAATATAGTGGTTTTGATGGAGAGGAAAGAATGGAAGTGGAGGTATTTATAGAGAAGGAACTAATGGAGGCTCATTGAGAGTTTTAGATTTGGTTATTGTAGTAAATTTGATTTATTCCTTCTTCAGATTTCATGGCCTAATTAATCTATGGGTTCGTGTAGTTTAAATCAAGTTAGGCCTACCTGAATATAAATTGAAGAGTGGAAAAAAATAAAGTCAGCGTTATCATAATTTGAAATCATTGCCCAGAAACTTCGTAGGCCGAAAATCTCATCTGCAGAGTTACGTTGCTGATCACTTGACAAAAGTAAAATATATAAAATTATAAAACGAAAGGGAAAAAGAAAACCCATAAAACTTGGTTGCCAATTTTAAATATTTGTTAATACATTCTATATTAAAACTTTTTTAAAAAAATTTGTAACTTGTAAGTGAGAAATTCTTTTCATAATGCAATACCACATGACTATTGACTTTGTTTTTGAATAAATTTCGTTCACCTATTAAATTTTTACTAAAACGTTTATAAGATAAAATTTTAATTCTTTTCATCAAGGTTTTAATAAAAACATTAAATATTAATTTTTTATAATTAATTATTTATGATTGAGTTTTTTAAATTTTTTTATTAAAAAATATAATAAAGAACAATATTTTATTATATTAATCCTAATGACAATTACTCAAAGAAACTTATTCACTAATTTGTAAAAGAAGAAAAAAGAAATGAGGCCATGCTTTTAGCGTCCCTAAAACCGACTGACCGCAGTGAAGTTGAGTTTTGTTTTATATAAGTATTTATAAAATTTTTAACCTGAATTCTTTATATTTTCATAAAAAGTGACTATTTTAACGTAAATCTTTTGTTATATTATGCTGACATATAACAACTTAAAATGACTTATTTTATTTATATTTTGACTTTATTATTTTTAAATTGTTTTATGAACTCAAAATTTTTTTTTTAAACTTTTTAATTTACTCTATCTACTTTTTATTTTTAAGTAATCCACACAATAATATTAGTTTATAAATTAGTTAACTCACCCCTTTAATTTCTTTATTTTTTTAATAACTTCATGACTCTCTAATTTTATTCTTATTTTCAATTTATGAATTAATTTTTTGTGATGTTATAAAAAATAAAAAGTAAATGGGGTAAATTAAAAAATTGTAAAAGTTTTGGGTTCATAAATAAAATCTAAAAATATTAGTATCAAAATATAAATATAACAAGCTATTTTTACTTGGCATACAATTAATAACATATTTTGACATGTCATTATCACATGTGTTTTTCTTAGTATTTCACATAATCATTGCACTAGTATAATCAATTTTATATTTACACCAAAAATGACATATTGGGATGTCTATAGAGCTTTATGTTTTTTTTTTCTTTTTATAAATTTTTAAAAGATTTGAAGAGATTTTATATCAAAATGAAAATTTTAATGTGTTAGTATTTTTTTTTTTGGCTAAATATCATACCATAATTAATATGTTTGGTACTTTCTCAATCATTTTAATTTAAGCATGATCCATTCATCTGTTTGTGTAGTCGTAATGTCCAAACACAACATTATAAAGAAAATTATATTTTTTAGATTTGGCCAAATTATATCCAATATTTTTTCATTTTAAAATTACACTAAAATCTCTTTTAATTTATATCTTTTGCTAATACAATTATCAAATTTTTACTGAATACTTTTTTTATATAGATAAAATTACTTAACTATTTCTATTATCGTATTAAAAATAATATTACAATGTCGTTTACAAAATGTAAACTTCTTTAACAGAATAAAAAAATTAATGCGAGATATCTACAATAAAAAAAAATGTTATGGGAATTTCATGTAGTTTTTAATATAAAAAAAATCAGATCTAATTTAATTAAATCTTAGTATAACTCACTCTATAATTTATAAATCTTTTGCTTTTGTCCAAATGGCTCAAAATCAAATCACAGGAATTAATTCGCAATATTATAGTTATTTACGAAACCACGATCTATATCTTTATGAAGATTGAAGAGTAAGCCCCCACAGTTATTAGTGGTGTTTGGCCAAGTTTCTTAGGCGTAATTAGTCTATGTAATATACAATGCAATTTAACTTTCATTTTCAATCAAAAGTTGGCAGAAATTGAATCGGATCATAACAAACAGGAGAGTCAAAGACGCAAATCAGATTCTTAACCATTAAGTTTTCCCGTAAAATTCTTCAGAGGCATTGTTGGATTCCCCAGATTCACACACACGAGTCATCTGGGGATAATAACACGTCACGATTTTGCATGAACTTTCATTGCAAGCTGAGATTGTACTCTGCTTAAATTGCAAGCTAAACAAAGTCGTGTTTGTCACGGACTAATTAAAAAGAGAGTCAGTTTCCTATTCAATCAAGGAAAAATTAACATTTTAAAGCGTGAAGTTCCACGTTGATGAATACGTCAGAATTTTCCAGAATTGTATAATACTCGATCAAAAGGGGAAAGATGACAGACAAAGATCTGGAGGAATAATATCTGATTGTGTTGTTGCTAGTAAAGCAAGCCAGGCATTATTTCTTAGTTTGATAAGAAAAGCACATATTCTCAACAGCTAATTTCCACACTATTATCATCAAAATTAAATTGCTTTTACAATTTTAAACATGATAATTGATACAAACTGTTTGTCTTAAATTTGAGGATTGAACCTGTAATAACATGATATTGCTTAGAAGTCCGTATGTTTTCTTTCCCCTCCTATTCTTGCCCATATACTAGAAGCACAGTTCTCTGGGATTTAGTTTTGACCCCAAAATCAAAGGTTTTATATAGAGACCCAGATGCCAGAAAATCCTCTGCAGAGTCCAGATGGTGCTAAAACAACATATTTAATATCACACCAAGGTCATACTTTCACCCAGCATCATCAGCATCGTCTTGGAATGGTAAGCTCAATTATATTAACTCTAAATATATTATTTATACTTACAATTTCATCATTTTCATCTTAGTTAATTTCTCTAGGTAATTACCATCTAACTTTTTCGGTTGCTTGTATAACGAGTTTCTTTTTTCCTTTGGCCTAACTGAATATATTTAATTTAAACGAAACAACAGAAGAGAAACAGTACAAAGGAAACAGGACAGGGCAGGCAAGTCAGAACAATAAAGGCTAGCTAGCTTACCAGAAGAATAGCAGCAAGAAGGGATGGGGAATAATGAATTTCATAAATTCATAAAATTTGAAATTTTTTTCCTTCATTGAAATTTTATTTTTTTGATAAATTAGTCACTATAAAATACAAAATAATTTTTTCTTTTTCTTTTTTTTTTATAGCTGTCTGAGTTTGGGTTTAGTCCAGAATTAGAGTCTAGTTCAATTTGGTTTAGGTCAGCCAATTATATGAGAGAGAATTGAAAGACTTGAACAATATGAAATTTAACAAAACAAGTAAGATATTTGATGCCAGAAAAATTTGAATTTTTATTTTTGTAAAATAATTTAATGATTCAATTACTTGAACACTTCAAAATCCTTTGCTTAATTATCAAACATGACATTTTAAATTACTAGTGTAAAAAACTCTTTTCTCTACTTAATTTATCTTATTTAAACTAACCCACTACTGAAGCTTCCTACTTTGTAATCTGACATACAAATAGGTACAAAATACTAATATCTTTGTGGATTTCTTAGGTTCATGGGATTCTTATACTCATAGGATGGGGCACTTTGCTGCCCATTGGGGTGATCATTGTCAGATTCTGCAGACAAATTCCCATGAAATGCAATGAATGGTACTCAAGTCACATAGTGTGTCAGATTCTGGGATACATTCTGGGCACTATAGGGTGGTTCATTGGCATATGGCTTGGTCGTTCTTCAGAACAATATGCATCTGCAGTGCAACGTACTCTCAGTATCATTGCTTTTGTGTTCATTAACGTACAAGTAAGTCTGAAAGTTCTTCTTCCACCTTATTGGTAGAGTACAACAAACTCACATTTCACATTACATTGGACATTCTTATATTATATGACATTGTGCTTGAAGTGTGCATCAAATTTAATTTGAATGTCGCGTTTAATTCTTGAGTTACTTGGCTTAGTTTAATTATATAGGTATTAATAAATAGGATTTTAGACATTAGGTTTAACATGTTAGATTTGAATTTAGGATTTAGGGTTGTACTTTCTTAAGGGCCAAAAAGTGTGTGCCCTACTTATTTTTTCTCCTTCCTATTCTTTTTGTTTTTTTTCTAATTTTTTCTAATCATGTAAGAAAGTATAGCAACGTTGCTGACCAAGTTCAATTTTCTAAAGCTCATTGGGTGCAAGATAAGCTGGATCCTACTTGATAATTGCACCTAGAACCACGTGTTACTTTCCTATGTCCATATCTTGTCTATGCCACATAATTTGCAAAGCTAATCAGCTTACAATATTTATCTTGTTGCAAGTGAAACTATATTTTTTAATTAGTGTGAACTAGCATTACTCAATTGGTAAACTAATAGACAGAGTTATGTTTGATAATATTAAATAATCAAATTATGTCTAATACTCTAAAATGAATTATGTTATAAGATTGAATAACTTGTAATAAGTTGGGTTATTTATGAATCTAATTTTTTTTTTAAAAAAAAAAGAGATTGCAATTCACAAAGTATTTTGAAGTCAATAATCTTATTTACGCTAACAAGGACATTGTTATCATTTCACATACTTCATTATATATATACATATAGGTGAGGGCAATAATGTCTTGTGTGGGGCAATAAATGAGGGAGATTTATATAGAGTTCAAGGTAAGATTTCATCATTTAATCCATACTCTCTCTCTTGTATGATTTAGCAATTATCTAACACGTACTACATTTATCATAATGTCTTCAAAACAAGTATGGATCCTATAATGGACAACATTGTTAAAAAAATTTTGATCCCCCAAATTTTTTTCTCTTTTAATATCCCCTGCCACAGCATAATTATTGTACAGCAGAAAATCTTATCTCCTTTAAAACTCACTTATAAACAATTTAAGAACTCTAAGATATATCACTTAAAGGTTTTTAAAAACTTTTTAAACTTTTTCTTATAGTCTAATCTAAATATATAAAGCCCTTGGGTTTAAGTTCAAATTTAGCACAACCCACGAAACTGTGTCAATATGTGTCTATGTTTGTGTAGATAATATGAATGATTTAATATGTAACATTTTGTTTTAGTGTGAATCAGATGCTTTCCATTTTTATGGTGCCAAAGAAAGATCAAGGTTACTGCATGGGGTGGAACATATGCCACCATGTTCTTGGGTATGCAATAGTTGTGATAGTTTCAGTAAACATCTTTGAAGGGATCAACAATCAAAGTGAAGCTGAAAAGTTGAAGTGGGCATATGTGGGGATACTTGGAGTTTTGGCTTTCATAGCTTCGGCATTGGAAATTCTCAGATGCATCAAGTCAAAGATATTGCAACAATCTGTGGAATCACCCAGCAATATGTATAGCAGTTCACCATAAAATCAAATGAAGTGTTTAGATTTTGATATTGTTTCTACGTTTTGAATGCAAGGGTCAAGGAGGAGCAAATTCCAGAGCAAAGGAGAGCATTTTTTTGGCTCTCATGGCCAAGGATAAATTTAGGATTTGATTTTAATTAGGTAAAAGTTTTTGGATCAAATATTTAAATAAAATGAAGCAAATTTTTATAATTCAAAGGAGATAAACTCTTATAAATTGTAAAATTAAATTAAGAATATAAGATAAAATTATATTTAAAAATTAAAATTTTAAAAATTTAATAGAGTGCAATGGCCTCCTACGTCTCTTTGGATCTGTCCCTACTTATGACCATGAGAAACAAAAAAAAAAAAAAAAACTTAAATATATACCCCCAAGGATTTATGTATAAATGGATTATGAGATGGGATTGCCTATTGAAATGAAAATTTATTGGTAAAAGAAAAAAAGTTGTGGGTACAAAGCCTTTTGCTTGAGGAGAAATTATTAGAAATATTTAATAACTAGGCTGTTAATTGAGCATTATATAGATTTTAAAAAATAAGTAAATAATCAATGAACTCTTAAAAATTGAACATAACTTGAAATAAGTTGCAATTTAAAATAATTTTATAAACAAAAAATTTACAATAATATTTACGACAAACACATAATGTCATTACATATCTGACAATTCACAACGTATAGTATATGTGTTGTCAAGTATTTATTCAAACTCTTTATATATTAGAAGTTGGCCAATTCTTCATTGGATTTTGCTAAAAAAATTCACTTTTTAATCGTTAAATGTTATTCAAAATTCTTAATTTATTAACCTACTAATTTATAATATTATTTAATAGCAATGTCTTCTAATTCTACTAATCCAGTGGCCACTCACAAACTAGCAGAGGTGAATAATAAGAGTTAGACGATATGTCGTTTCGGTATTTATCTGGTAGCCATCAGCTTTCGCTCCCACCACTTCACAGCGAACTTTCTCGATGCCGTTTTGAAGATGCATCGTCTTTTATGTGGAAGATTGGTGGCTCCTTGCCAAGAAGGACGAAGCCGAGGTGTAGTAGTGGACAAGCTCAATCACCATAATTAGTGTTGATGGCCGCGTCAGCCGCCATGGACTGCGTCGCTGCGGCGTCGTTCAGGTCTGTCCTCCACCGAGTCCAAGAGGCCGCCGGGAGGTCCGGCCGAGCCGCCCAGCAGATCCGAGTCGTTGCCGTTAGCAAAACTAAGCCAGTTTCTGTTATCCGCGAGGTCTACGATGCTGGGCATCGATGCTTTGGCGAGAACTACGTCCAGGAACTCGTTGAAAAAGCTCCTCAGGTTTTCTTTTTGTCTCGTCTTTCACTGGCCTGGTTTGATTTGATTCCAGTGTTTCCTCTTCTTCTGTTTTTTTTTCTAATCCATTTTTGGGCTTTAATTAAAGCTTTTTTTTTATTGCTTACTTCAGTTTAAATGTTACGATGAAAAATATTGAACATTTCTAAACTGCTTGAATTGCAGTGGGATTGCTAAAGGTAATCCCTGATAGAGAAAACTCTGATCGAATAATGTTTTGCAACTGCAGCTTCCAGATGATATCGAGTGGCATTTCATCGGGAATTTGCAGAGCAATAAAGTAAAGCCTCTTTTGGGTATGATTAGTTCAATCTATTGAATTGAAGTTGATTAGAGCTTCTTCAAACCATTGTTTCGTTTTTTTTTTCTTTCGCGGAACTGAAGTCGTGGCATCTTCATTTGGGTGAATTCTATGCTGACAAGTGACATGCTATAAATTCCAAACTGGAAATTGTGACGAATCTTAGTGTTGCTCTTAGGATCTTGGACTTACGGGACTCAAGAAAATTATGATATAGAGGGAGGAGTAAAGTTATACTCAATCTAATACATTGTTGCTCATTGGAGTGACAATTCTTAATTGTACAGATGAGCTATTTTGTTCCTTCCTTCCTTCCTATAAGGTTCCATTGAATTCTGAGCAGCTTATGCATTAGATTTATTGGAGGCCATGTTTGCAAACAAATTCACTTAGCTACTAGTTTGTACATATTAAGCATATATGTTAAGTTTCACTCCGGGCATATATCTTCTTTTAACATGGTTCCATTTCCACTTACTGCAGGTGTTCCTAATCTTGCATATGTAGAGACTGTGGATGATGAGAAGGTACGCTGTACAAGCATGATTCTTCTGACTTGAGGGGAACCGGTGCATTAAGGCTTTTGAGCACATATAAGAATTATAATTTTTTTACTTTATTTTTGTTTGCTAAATTTTTGGGACGGGAGATACATATGGCTTGGCTTTTATCATAAAATGATGAGATTTTGGGATTTCCCTTTGAAGGTAAATTGCTCACCATTCAGTATATATAAAGTTGTATAATGTATACTATATAGTCTCAACTTTAGAACAACTTCTAGCGTTAAAGTTCTCAAAAGGACATTGTAGTTAGCTGTAGGCCTCACTTACATTAGCCAATATTTACAGGCAACTATGAAGCTGTCAACTTATCAATGAGTTTAATATAGGGAGGTGCACAAGTAAATTTGTCCTAAATCTTACATGAAGTTCAATTTTTATCCAACTGACTTAAATTTTTGCTGTAATTTTCTTCAATGCTCTGTTCAGTATGACGGCTTAATTTGAGATGTCATGGGAGACTGTAGATTACCCAAGTTCTGTCAAACAGTACATGGTGCTTGATCATACGCATAACTGTAGTACCTTGCCATTTTCTATTGCAAGTAGTGAACTGATCACTTGCTTAGTTTTGTTTGTGCAATTATTTGCTGGCAGATAGCAAGTCATCTTGACCGTGCAGTAGCAAACTTAGGCAGAAAGCCTTTGAAAGTTTTTGTTCAAGTGAATACAAGTGGTGAAACATGTAAGCTACATTTGACTTTTTTTATTTGCTTGATTTTTGAGAATATACAGTGCGTTAATAAAAAAGACTTTCACATCGTAGATGTCCATTGACCTATGTTAGGCTTCTATTAGCTAGGTCCCAAAATAACATGAAGTTTACCAAAAGAAAAATAATGCAGTTTCCAATTATTTTATTGGATCTATGTCAAACTGATACTCCTGTAAAATTGACCGGACTTGTACTTAAATCAATGTTCATCAGACTGAAAATCCTACCAGATGGACTGCTTGATGTAGTAGCATGCTGGTTTACAATCTGTACCCTGAACCTTGGAGTACACATCTATTCCTTAACAATATAATTTTTGTCACCAATCTTATCCTTGAAGATTGTGATTTCAATTTGGTTTCAAGATGACGATTGATTACTATCTTCTTCCAGCAAAATCTGGTGTTGAACCTGCTGGATGCGTGGACCTTGTAAAACATGTCAGGAGCTGCCCTAACCTTGAGTTTTGTGGTTTGATGACGATTGGTATGCTGGATTATACATCTACCCCGGAAAATTTTAAGGTGGTGGCTGGTGCCCTACATTTTCACTTTAATCAATACTTATCTTTCCAATTCTCTGCTGGTGAATTTCCCTAAAACTATTGTTATTTCTGTTCTCCAGACATTATCTAATTGTAGAAGTGAAGTTTGTAAGGAACTTGGAATATCAGATGAGCAATGTGAGCTATCAATGGGCATGTCCGCGGACTTTGAGCTAGCTGTAAGGAATATCTTAACTTACATGCCCTAAGCTAACAAGTGTGTCTGAAGAATGCTTAACCAGCCAACTTCATAATTTTGCAGATTGAGATGGGAAGCACAAATGTGAGGGTTGGATCCACCATATTTGGGGCCAGAGAGTATCCAAAGAAACAAAAGCAGTAGTTATCCTGATCTTGCAGCCTCCTTTGAGTTCCCAGTTACTTATGCTGCAAAATTGTGGGCGATCATGCACGTTTTTTGGTGATTGGAATTAGTTGTTGTTGTTAGAAAAACAGGAACAAATAAATTCAGATGGAAATATATATATTCAAAGAGCTCTGTATTCGGAATAATATCAGACACCGAAATGAAGAGACATTGTTGCTTTATATTATAATTCATAACTCTCTTGTTCCAATAAGGGATAAAAAGAAAATTGTAACTCTTGATTTCTTTGCCAGAAATCTTTGATTATCAGAATTCAGTAACAGAAACGCAAAGATCGACAAACCCGAACAGGACACAAAAGAGAGCAAATTGCTTTCATAAACTTCAATGCTTCTTTCATAACCTTCTTTCTCATCTAGAAGGTAATTCTCTCATGTATATTTTAAATTATATGTCTGTGTACGAAGAATGAGAAGAATAACAGTATCGTCTGCAATTTCTGTTTCAGCATTGTCGTTTGTTTTTCCCTCTAGTGACGGTCGATTGAGAAGTTCGAGTTTATTTCGGTTTCTGGGCCAAATGGGGTTTTTCGGTAACTCGGTTCATGAGTCAAATGTTGTTTCCATGACTTGTAATGTTGATCACGTCAAAATTCCTGTGGGAAAGAGAGAAATATAAATACTGAACTGAGGGTGAATCTGACGCAACAAGTATGTTGTATTTATTGACGTTACAGAACATAGTTATCATTCAACCCCAGAGAAGTTGTCTCCACATTCTTTTTGTTACTGAAATTTAGTAAGAGCTTTCTAATAATTGGAATTGGGTCATGTTGGATTTTAGAAGATATGGACACTATGGTTACTTTGCTGTCCATTCTATAAAAATGATTATTTTTTTATTTTCGGCTTAGACGGGGTTGATAAGTTAATAGCAAAAAAAAAGTGAATCACTCACGCAACTTCACTACTGACTTTGACCGTGCATTATAGTGGAAACTATTGTCTTTTAACCAAGGTTTTTTTCCTCACTGAGACGTTAATTGCTGATTGCTAATTTCTCAATTGTTATTTGGAACTTCATCTTGCTTATTGACAGTGCAGCTTAACTCGGTGTCTCTTCCTGTTTTCAACTGCAGGATTGAGCAACAACTCCATTATAGGTTAGTTTTTCCACCTTTATTACCCTTGAAGTTACAGAAAGCAGCCAGTATGAACTCAGATGGCGTCATGAGGCTATGGTTATATACTCTTTGGCATAGTATCCTAGTGTCTTGATCTGACCTGGGCTGAAGCATTCCGAGATGGTCAAATGCAGTTCCGGTTGTGGGTTCATGCAGAAGATTTCTTAAACAACCAAAATGGTCTTCAGTCATGATACTTTGTTACGTATAATTATTGAGAAAAGCATGCAATTGGTCCCTCAATTTTACATATTGTGACAATTTGATTCTTCACAAATTAATTGTGACAAATTAATCCTTTACAAATTTAAATACATACAAAACTAGTTCCTCACAAATTCAAATTTGCACAAAATTAGTCCCTCTATTTGCATTAATAAAGGATTAATTTTACAAAAAATAAGATTTCTGAAGAACTGATTTGTTACAAGTTTGTAAGATACCAAATTATCATAAAATGTAAAAACGAGGGACTAATTTGGTACTTCTCTCTATAATTATTTAGTGTTATGAAAAAATGTCAAAGATAATGTTAGCTTGTTACTACAAGTCTTATTTGGTTAGTGACAACTAGTTGAATGTTTGTAGATGATATACTGAAAAGGCATGCGCATATTTGGTTGGAGGGAGCTTAGGGAAAGGAGAAGGAATGTGAATGGGCTTTAGGCCCATTTCTATGTTTGCCGTGATTTTTGTTTGGGGAATGGATTCCTTTGACAATCATTTTTCTACACACGTGGAATTGTAGATTACTTAGGCTGTATTTGGTGCACTAGAAAAAACCATTATCAAAAAGGAAAGGGAGTAAGAAAAAAAAAATAAATTAAGGGATGTGGTAGGATAGAGTGTGTTTTTCAATGGAATTAAGATTCCATTGTTTTGATGGAAAATTGTTTCTTGAGGTGGGTTGATGGAATTGAGGATCTTTCCATTGGAAAGATATTTGTATGACTAAAATACCCTTGTAAATAAAACTTTATCCCTAAATTGCCCCCGGTGCCCTAATATTACTCTTCATATTTCTCTTGTAGTCATATTCACGACTTCTGTAACTAATACTGATGGCAGCCAAGCTTGTGTAAATTTGTGAAGTGTGTGGTAGCAATTGAAGCTATGGTTGACAGCGACAACAAGCCTAACAAGGTAAGCTCATCTCGATCTCTCATCATATTTTTGCACTGAAAAATTTCTTTTGAATAAACATCTTCTAGTCAATCTTTTCTATCTTCAGCATAAAACAACTCTACTCATTTCTTTGAAGGAACATGTGCTTTATTATGCTAATAGTTTTGTTTGTATTTCATTTTGAACATATTTTTCTTTACCTCTTTAGAGAAACATGTTTATATTTTGTTTTATCTCTCATAGAAAATGTTTTTATTTCATTTTACCTCTTAATATCAATATGTTTGTATTACGTTTTACTGTTTAGAGCAACATGCTTATATTTTGTTTTATTTCCCTTTTCTTGTTTGTATTTCGTTTTACCTTTTTAGGACAACGCGAAATTGTGATACTGAGCGTATTTTTTAGTTGATATATTATTTTCCTCTTTTAATAACAATAGGAAATAAAGTATGGATTATAGTTTTCTTTGTACCATTATTTATGGTTTGCTATATAATTATACAAACAAAGCGATGTGATGTCTTTGTAATGATATTATGACCAATAGATAGTGATGGCTCTATCTTATGTTTGCAAGATGACTCCTATAATTGGTTTTTTATATTTACATTTCATATGAACTAGGATTTCATATTTAGTTGACTTGGACTTAAATGATGTTCAATTCATCTCTTGTTATATATCTAGAGTGTGTTAGTAGTCATAATGAAGAAATGCATATTCCCCTAGTATGTTGTTGTAGGCTAGATTTTTTCCAACAACTATGGACAACATGCAAAAAAACATGGTCATTACTTTTTTGGTGTAGTGGTTGAATGTCATGTACGCTATACATAAAATTATTATGTACATTTGCCTAAATGTTGTTATTTGTAGGCGACGAATTAGTAAAAAGCCATACACTATAAACTTATATACAAATAGGGCTAACCTTAAAAACCTGGAATATAGCAGTGACACAACATGTTATAACCTGCTTAAGATGAATAGGTCAACTTTCAATCATCTATGTGATATGCTTGATAGAGTAGGGGGCTTGAAATTGACCAAAAACAAGCTAGTCGACGAGTAAGTAGCTATGTTTCTTCACATTCTTGCTCATTATGTAAAGAATAGAGTCATACAATATCAATTTGGTAGATCTGGAGAAACTGTAAGTAGATATATCAATTTGGTTTTAAATGTTATGATGTGGTTACAAGGAGAGTTGTTCAAAACACCCGAGCCTATTCCTAAACACTCAATGGACGAAAGATGGAAATGGTTCAAGGTAAATTATCATTGTTGCTTATTATGAAAACTAATGTTTTTTCGGATAGCTACTAACCTTAATATTGTTACCTAATACAATTGTCTAGGGGCCCTTGATGGAACACATAAGAATAAAAGTTCCACTCCAGGATCAATGTAGATATCGTAACAGGAAAGGAGAGGTTTCTACTAATGTCCTCAGCGTGTGCTCTCAAGATGCATAGTTCAAATATGTTTTGCCTAGGTGGGAAGGGTCAGCAGCCGATGGGAGGGTACTTCGTGATGCACTAACTAGGAGAAATAGGTAAAAAGTGCCACATGGTAAGGACATATAACTTAATTTGTACTCTATTTTATGTATGTAATTATTATTTGGTTGATATTGGATACGTAAACTGTTAGGGTTTTCTTACACTTATAGGGAGGCAAGGTTGCCAACCAAATAGTCCATGGGAATATTTTAATATGAAGCATTCAACTACACACAATATCATTGAGCGTTGTTTCAGTATGTTGAAACTCTAGTGGGCTATACTGAAGAGTTCATCATTCTATCTTGTGAGAACTCACAATCGTGTCATAATAGCTTGTTGCATCCTATATAATTTGATAAGGCGAAAAAATGCATTTGATCCATTAGAAGATGAGCTAGATGACATGGTGATGGTTGATGTAATTGTGGATAACAATCCCATACTAACTATTGAGCCAACTGATGCCTAGAGTAACTAAAGGGACACACTAGCTAATGAAATATTCTTTGACTTTGTGGTTCACTGAGGTCGAGCATGAGTTAGATGTGTTGTTATATGATAATTTGTATTGGCAACTTAAATTATGGATTTAGCTATATGGTTCTTTGATTTTGCATGTCATTTATATTTATGTTTTTGTGACTATAGACCTACTGATGTATTGCATAAGTTGGTATTGTAACTAGTAAAACTTGTTTTATTATTTTTGGGAATTTATCATGTTATGTGACCAACATTGTGGATATGCAATATGTGGTGTGCACAATTTCAAGTCTTGTAGGTCATAATGGACCAGGATTCTGGAAAGCATGTATAGACTCCCCATGAGGATGACTTGTCAATAAAATGCTTAATGGAAATTCATGTTAAGGGTAAGTACTAGGATGGATCATTCAAAGCTAGCCATCTTCATAAGCTAGGCATGTTGATGGAATAAAAGGCACCGGGTGCAAACTTAAAGGCATTCATCATATACAATCTCGCCTGAAGACACTGAAAACTAGTTAGCAAATTGTGTACAACATGGTCTACAGCACTAACACAAGCAACTTCAGGTGGGACCCTGACAAGAAGTGTGTCACAACTAACAAGCAAGTGTGGGATGAATACTTAAATGTAAGGTTATGTTATTTTGCACTTATGCTATCTTACTTATGTTACCTTATGTTATCTTACTTGTGTTATCTTCTATTATCTTACTTGTGTTATCTTTTGTTATCTTACTTATGTTATCCTTGTGGCATTCCCACGTGTCGTTGTTGTTTGCAATCTCATAAGAAAGCTACTCCATTTAGGAGTAATCTAGGTGACATTATTGAGGAACTAGATGGGGGAGAAGATATTAGACAGGATGATGGACATAAGACTAAGGGGGTAAGTGACACAAATCTAAACACTTCACCCACAGAATTGCTTATCCTAAATGTAGGATAGGGGACCTCTGGCACAAGGAAAAGGCGTCATAGTAGCCATGACCATGAAGATCTACTAGTAGAGGTGATATGTGAAATGTGCAGTAAAATGGACAATAGCTTCTAATCGACAACTGAGAAGCGAGTCATTGCAATTGCAAACATGTCTAGCAATGCAAAAATTTATGAAAGGACAAAGCAACTATATTCTTAGTTACTTGAGGTCGATGGGTTATTACCTGTAGAGAGGTATGCTACACATTTGAAGATTCCTGGTGACACTTAGAAGCTAGTTGGGTTTTGCAACATACCAGATGATGCCAAGGTCGAATGGATTTGACATATCATTGGCTAAGCAAGTGAACTAAAGTTGTCTAGACTTTTTGTTCTTTTTGGCTACACATTAGGGTGCGAGAGATATGTGTAACATAAGTGCACCAATGACCTTTTGTACTGTAGTATAGTGTGCTCATAGGTCCTTTTTTGTAAATTCTGTACACAGAAAAGCACCTATATCTCTTTCTACAGCATAATTTATGTAGAAGTGCTTATATAGATGTCTTTAGTATCATGTAACCTTGTGCACATATGTCTTTTTATAAATGCATGCAAGGTTCTATTGTATCTATTATAACCAGTGATAAATGAGAAAGTATTGCAATTGTATCCATTACATTGATGTCTTTCTACATATACATTTATGTATGTTTTCATTTTATATATTACAGACATTGTTGGACAGCTTTCTTTATCTTTTAGTTGGACAGCAATTATTCTTCTACCTATGGCTTTAATTTGCTTTGTTTTTCTTGGTATTGTGGTTAGAGTTATTATGCCATAACTAATTTGATTGAGTTTGGTATTTACTCCTATTAACTATGCTATCTACAAGCCATCTATAATTCAAATCATTGTATATAAAAAGCATAAATGTGGAGTAACATTGTCTTTTATTATTTTTTAGCTTGCTGGAACTATAATTCAAAGTGTTGTCCACAAGCCATATATAATCCACAATGTCTTTTATTAATGTTTTAATATTCTTTCAAAGTATTGTCTTCAAAGTGTTATCTTTTGTTCTACTGGAATGTTCTTATGTAGGGTGCAAGGAAGTAAAGAATTTGTGAAGCCATCTACTGAAAGGACTATTGAATGTGCTAGTTTGGAGCATCATAATTAACAATTGCTGTGAAGTAACGACTAAATTATTGGGCCATAACTAATTTGATTAAGTTTGGTATTTAGTTTTCTTGCTCATGCTCTGATATCTTTGCTTTGTTTTTCTCACTTGGTTGAAATTTATGATGTAGTCTTTGTCTCATAAATTCTACCACAATACCCCTATTGATACTACAATTTCAAAGGGACAATGTTCCAGCTTTGCCATCCTCATCGCAGTAAACTTCTTCGCACATTGAATTTTTTGGTCTCTGTGTTTTTATTCTCGGATTGTGTAGAACATAAGTTAGATTTCAAAAGTGCAAAACAATAGGGAACACCTACCATTTGTCATATAATCCTTTTTTTCTTTCCCTTCTTTCTCTTCTTTCTCCTACCACTAAATTACCGCTTCCAATGAACTCATGGACATTGCCACATGCTTGAACTAGATCTTCATTAGACTAAACATAAAACAACCAAACAAATCCCACTAACATGGGATGACCCCACAGCCAACAACTTCACTCCGGCAAGTTTCCTTTGAAGCTTTACTACTCTCTCCCTAAGTTCTGGTTTTAACAATTCACTCTTTAGATCTCTATCAAGTATCAATTATTAATTTTCTTGATTAATTGTTAATACACAGAGTTTGAATTCCATAACAGTTTTTTTTTTTTTATTCACATAGTCAAAAGGTGTTTAAATTTCACATATGTTAAAAATTGTCTTAATATGGTGAAAAAAATTTTATGATGAATCTAATGATGATTAATATGGTGTAACATAGAATTCCTGTACTGTCATGTCATTGTGTTTCATTGTTTATAGATTTGAGTTTTTTCCAGGCCTAGGAGAACAGTGAATGTAGATTTAAGTTGACAAAGAAAACCTTATGTAGAAACAATGATATACATAAAAACAAAAAGTAGTAGTCCAGCACAATTGGCAAACATATGTTTCACATAATCATTCATTGATGTACAAAAGGGTTACATGATTAGCATCCATAAACAAAGACCTAAAGCTACACATTAGTACATCAAAAGCAACCTACCACTAAATTACCCCTACCAATGAACTCATAGACATAGCCACAAGCTTGAACTACATCTTTATTAAACCAAACATAAAACAACCAAACAAATCTCATTAACAAGGGATGACCCCACAGCCAACAACTTTACTCCAACTAGTTTCCTCTAAAGCTTTACTATTCTCTCCTTAAGTTCTAGCAACTCTGGGTTTGGGATGGGTATATGATTATGGCAAATTTCACTATTTCTTGTCTCATTAGGGGCAATTACATGTGTCAACCAATAAAAAAATTCACACTTGTTGTCCTTACACTAAATTTTTTATTCTTGCTTGTCTCCTATTGTTGCAACTCTATTCTCATTCACCTGAGAGTAGAATATATTATAATTGTGTTTCCACATTTACCACATACAGATTATGAGAAACAACCATTTAGGTACTCTACAGAGATTTACTTTTCACAACTCCTCAAGCTACAAATTAATATATTTTTCTTTCAACAAATGAACCTGAATGAAATTGTTTCCAATCTCAATGAATGAATCATAATGAAATTACAGTTTAAAACATATTTATCTTTCAATGAATGAAACCGAATGAAATTGCTTTCAATTTCAATGAATGAATCTGAATGAAATTGCAATTTAAAACATATCTCTCTTCTAATTAATGAAACCCAATGAAATTGCTTTCAATCTCAATGAATGAATCTGAATGAAATTGCAATTTAAAACATATCTATCTTCCAATGAATGAAACTGAATGAAATTACTTTCAATCTCAACCACTTTCTTTGAAAAATTTCAAAGTGTTAGTAAACATTATCATAATACAAATTGTAACTTACAAGTACTTCAAGATCATCACTAACCAGTGAAAAAGAGGTTCAACTAATTCTAAATCCTCAATTTGTCCTCAAGTAATTAAATAGGGTATACATTCAAATCTGGAAAATAAAATCATTAAAATACTAAAATATGGGTGAGTGTATACATGAACCAAGCAAGGAACATTGTTGAATGAATGAAGCAACACTTAACAACAAGGAACATCACACAAGCAAGCACAAAGCAGCAACCTACCACCATTAATGAACACAGAAGAGCAGAAAAAGAAAACTAACCTGAACAAATTGTGTTGATTAAGGAGAAAAGTTCAACGAACTTGAACAAATTGTGCTGATTAAGGAGAAAAGTTCTTGAGAATGTGCCAATAAGGGAGAAAGGTTATCAGGAAGTCACAGGTGAGGGATAAGAGAACGTCACATTGCTATGATCGTTGGCATCTGAACACATAATCGCCAGCAAAAATCAAACTGGAAGGAGCAGCTCTGTCGTTGCTACAATCGTCAACCACCTCTATACACAATAGGAAGATTGAGGCATGATGATACCAAAGAACAAAGCAGGCTTCGATATGCAGATGGGGTTTGTTTAAGGCTCCCTTGGAATATTTTTTAATAATTTATTTAGGGTTTTTTGGTCTTTTAATTGTGTATTGCTTCTACTTCCATTATACTTTTTCCTCACACCATACAACAAGGCATAACTTATTTTCATTCTTTTGCATTGTATACCAAGCATGTTTTTTTATCTCATTTCTATTCACCCTCTCATTCTCTTTCCCATTCTTATTCCTATTCCTATTCTTTTTCCTTTTGTCTACCAAACAAGCCTTTAGTTGGGGTGGTGGGATTGTGAGACTTTTCAAGTGAATGGATGATTTTTGACAAAATTACCCCTTAATTTTTGTAATAATAATTAAATTTTTAATGATAATATAAATAATTATTTTTATAACATTAATTTTTAATAATTTTTTAACAATAATAATTTTTTAAAAAATAATATTTAATTTTTATAAGGATAATTATTTAATTTATATGTTAATTTTTTCAATAAAAATATTCTAGTAATTTGATTTATCCTCATTCCCATTTCTACTCTTCTTTTTTAATATCATACCAAATATAGCATATGAATTTAAGATTCTATTCCTCCAAAGTTTTTCCCATTTCCAAACATATTTTCGTTCCCTTTCCCATTCTTTTCACCAACTAAACATGAGGTATGGTGGGATTAAGGAAAAGAGAGGAAAAGAAATGGGATGGAAATGTTTGGTTCATATCAAACCTTCCCTTGCTTTTTTTTTCTCGTCCATTTCTTCAATCCAAACATGCCTTGAAGTTCAAATTTTGTTACCCTTAAACCGTGGACAATTTTTTCAAATTATATTTGGTGTATATGTAGATTGCATGAGACAAGATCTAGAGGTACGTGAAGACATGCATAAGGGTTTCTTAGATCCATTGTCAGAAGAAGTGAAGCTAAAGGAAGTTGAAGGTCTGAAAAACATCGACGTGCTAACATGGCTCTTTTAGAGGCTAAGAAAATGGCATTGCAGTACCAAGAGGAGGTTGACAAGTGCAATTCAAGGATGGGGATGTGTGAGAAGACGAGTTCAAATTTACTACGTTTAGGGAAAAAAAATATATGAATTCAAAGACTGATATTAAAGGAGTTACAAATCTAATGGTTTATATTAAATTAAGTAACCGCATACAATTAAAAATTTTAATCCAACCACAAGCAGGTTCTTGTTAAAGTTAACAAATCTAAACTCGTAAGGAGGCTAGAGAAAAAAAGCATAAGAAGTACTTGAAGGTCAGTGGAAAGTAACTGCTTTGTGGGAGCTTAGGGCTCGACAGAAATGATGGTATCCGCAATGAAGTATTGTGCCTACACTTGAATTGGGCAGTTCCCTTTAGTATGGATTAGATATCTTGCATTTTCCTACAAACTATTAGATGGTACATTTCCTATATTTCTTTATATTTGAATCGTTAAATCAAAATTTTGAACCGTGTTTACACATAATTATCAAAATTAATTTGAATCGTTAAATTAAGTATTTTTTATAATATTAACCATTAAATCCCCACATTTCCTAAGAAATGTAGGAAATTCGGATTCCCGAGTGTAAATATCATCTTCTGATATGTTTTTTTGTTCCGTTCATTGGTCTTTTTTTTTTTTTTTTTGGTTACTTGGTAGTGGTACTATATACTGAAAAGTAAACATACTTGCAATTTCTAGTTTCACGCCAGTTTGAGTCTTTTTCTCCTGCTTGGCTTTGTTCTTAATCCGCCCATCTATAATCTCGGGGCCCAGTTTGGTGCTCAATATCACAGTCTGCCCTGAATAAGTGATTATTTTCTAAAATTTATCCTCTTACAGTTTGATGGATTCAGTGCATCTAAAAACATTTATCTGCTGTTATTAAAGAAATGTCATCTACTCGATAGTGTTTGAACCTCAACTTGCACTTCCATGACCATTACTTAAAACTGAAGCTGACAATAATTAAAAAGAACTCGCTTGTGGGCAAATAAAGGAATATGTTTACATCATTATGATTCTGGAAAACTTGTGTTTAGTTCACATGCATATGTTCAAGTGAGAGAATACCATTAAAACTACTTTATTTGGAAGAAGAAGGGAATTAAAACTACTTTCTTCCTTCTCCCTTCTTACTAAACAAAAATAAAACGGGTACTTTTTCCTTTAATGCTCTTGCATCTCTCGTTCACTTTCCTACGAACATGTGACTACAGTAGTAAAGTATCATTTTTTTCCTTCTGGTGTGAAGCAAATTACCAAAAGAAATTTATGATTCAAGTGCTAAATGATAACGTTTCTTGGAAAAAGCCAAGCACCACGATAATTTCCCAGGCTCGGATTCCGCACTACCAAATCCAGGTAATTGCTTTTCCTCTTTCACTCCCACTCTGCTTTAATGTTACTAACTTGTAAGGAATATGTTAGATTACAAGACAATTTAAGAATATTATTTATCTGGAAGATCAGAACTTAACTATAAGCATTTATTCTGATTCCTGAACATACTTCTAATGTAATATAGATTTATCTCTTTTGTAAAACTACATTTATTTCCTATTTTTAAAAACTGGAATAAAATCCCAAAATTTTCAGAGATGATCACAATTTTGCCTTAAAGCTTTCTCATATTATAAATTACTATTATATATTAAGAGATCGCTGTTCTACAATAGTACTAGCTGTTACGACACTCACTAAGACATATGATATGGCCTTTATCAGCTTGTTACTACTAACTGTATCAACTTACTCGTGAATTAACTATTTCAGCCGCTGCTACACCTCATCCCTCTATATCTTCAAAATCTGTTGTGTGGTGTATGCTGTCTATAAACTTGAAGTAGCCCCATCGGACGTCCGAAGTATATTGTATATCTGGGTTAGTATGTGGCTAGAGTGCTGCACGAACATACGCATCAAGTCATGGACGACTGTCTAACAATGTAGAAACTTCTAAGTGGCCAATCGAGTCATCACTCAACAGGCGCATAGCAGCTCCCTGAGAGAATTTCCTAGCAAATAAAAAACAAGGAACGGATGTTGAATTGGTACGGCACCACTCTGTCCGGTACTCAGTCTCGTAATATACATGATTGATCCCCTGTTAAATAAAACAACATAAAGGCCACCACAGGATAAGCATGTCACTACAGTAGCAAATTTAAAAAATAATAATAATTATAATGCTTGAAGTTAATACTGCAAATCGAAAACATGTGCCAGATATATTGATTTAAAAAAAAAAAAAAAAAAAAGATCTCACAATGATAAGGCAGCATACAAAAACAATTACTAAGAAAGCATCTATTTAAAGTAGAATAATAAAAGAAAATTATTTTTAATTATTCATTTATAGACCTTTATTTATCTTTCCAGCAAGACCATTGTAATTTCCAACCCAGCAAAATTAGTCTCTACAGGGGCTCCTCGATGTATCAAAGGTTTCATTAATAAACTAGAAACCATCTTTGTGCGTGTTTTCCCTTGTGGGTAGAGGGCTTGAGCCATGTTTATATGGCCTAAGACGGCAAGCGAGGCAACAGTGTATCACCTTTATTTCCTTTATTCTTTGAGGGCCAGCATTTGCATAGCTGAAGGTCATAGGATGCCACCCATTATTCTCCATTTTTGTCGCAGACTGGTTCCACACCGTATAAGTTAATGTTCTTCTTTCAAGCTCACCTTCAAGGCCACACATCTAGCACAAAATGCACAAAGAATAAGAAAGGAAATAAATTTTTTATCAAGGTCATTTGTAAATAAAGCAGAAGGTAAAAATATCACGTAAATTTGCTTGAACAATGCATCCCAGGAACATCTAATAGAGAAAGTGGAGAAGGAAAAATAAAATATATCTCTGCATCTTACCGCAAGCAATGTCTGAACGTAGTGTTCATCTGGGATACAGTTGTGTTGCTTCTGAAGTTTCTGCATTTACACCAAAACCATACCAAATAATAACAAATTAAAATAATGAAAAAATTAACTGCTTAATAAAATAATATCACCATAACATTTCATCTGCTGTTCCATAATCTGATCAAGTCCTTATCCATCCAATATGTGCCAAGTTACTAGGATCTATAACCCTAATTATCGTAAATTTCTCATGAGCTTAGCTACAGTTATTTCACAGGAAATAATGAATAAAGCTTGGATGAGAAATAAGAAGGGGAAATTACAATTTGGGAATTCTTGACAAATATATTTCTAATCATGCAATAATTACCACACAAGTGGTTAATTAAGTCAAAATATGTTAACCCACTAGTCTGGTTGATAGTTCATAAATTGGAAGTCCTTTGCTATGAACCCCTAATATGTAATAATCTTAAAAGAAATAGACGAGGACGTCATATGCATCCATCAATGCTGTTGGGAGATCAATAACATTGCAAAATACCCAAGTTCAAGTTTAACTCCAGTGAAAGTAACTAAAAAGAAAATTTCTATTCTTTTTTTTTGAAAATTGGTAAGTCACGTAGATAAACCCAAAAGGTTTTTTATCTCTTAAGAAAAAATTGAGTTTAGGGAAGCTCCTCACATTAGCTATAAAGAATCCAAGATTTAATAGGAACTGAAAGGGATGTGGGAAGGAATGCTGCATGCGCTGCTGAATTAGGGGACAGGTGTAAAAAGAAGATTGGTTGACTGCAAAACAGTCATAACAAGGAATAAAAGGCTGCTGAGCTGCTTGAGGGAGGTAGAGAATATATTGATCACTATAAGGAGTGCCCACAGGCTCAAATTGCCAGGTTGGTCTTCTTCCTATTTGCTCTCTGTTTTTTCTCGCCCATCTCTACTTTTCTTTTACTGTTCTGTGTCTTTGCTAGCTGCTGTGCTTTTGATAGAATATCTTGTATCCTATCAAATTCTTTAGTGACTTTTCAGATATTACAGTTTAGATGAAAACGAGTCGTTGGAATTCAAGGATTAAATCACCAGAATTTGTTGGCAGTAAGTTAGGAGTCTTTCAAATTTTTGCTAGTGTAGCATCTTGTGAAGAAAGAGAATTAGAAAGCTAGGGTTTCCATAATGTAAAGAGCACAAGCATTGGTTCAGAGGTCATTGATAGGAGAAGAGAATAGAACAACAGTTTAATGGTTGTATAGTGAGTGTGAAGAGTAACTTGTGTAAGCATATTCTGCGGCCAGCTGTAAGAAGGAAGACAGTAGAAGGGGACAAAGGGAGAAAAGAGCAACTTCATTTACATCCAAATTATTTAAGTAACTACTCATCAAATGTCAAATCTAACACCTAAATTTACACAAAAAATAATAAGATGTAAAGACAAAACTTAAATTCTTCCTCTTAATAGGACTAAATATTTAAATAATAATATATACATGCCACTAGAAAAGGGAAGCAAATAACTTAATCAGAAGCCATGAATGTGCTTTACAATTATTCTTGTCTACCTAAGGCAATTAGAAACTCTTCAGTATTAATATAAATAAAACCAGATTTAAACCACTTACAAGATTCAGCTTTCCCTTTCTGGCATCTACTGGTGGGCGTCTCTGCCAAGAGAGAAGAAAATTAGTTTGCTTTGCATTGATAATCACACATTAAATTCTGACAGTGCATTGAAAATCACACATTAAATTCTTACAGTTCATTTTGTCCTAAATATCAATGTATGCTAAATTATTTATTATAAATTGTATATGATTTTCAAGGGTAACATGATTTTGATTTAATTTCGAATTTAAACCAAGTTTAGTTCAAGACTATTGGAACCAAGATGGAAATGTGGTTAAGAATTCAACTAACTATTGATTGAATACATACCTTGCAGTATTTCTTAAATACTGGAAAGATAAACTCATCATCTGCAATTGCTTCTGCATGGCTACGAATCAAGGTGATCCACTGGAATTCCAAAATAAATTCAAATTAAAATACAATCTCTAGAAATACATGGACAAAACTGTCATTCTATATACCAAATGATAATATTAACATCCAGTTGATATGTACAAACTAATTCATGGCCAAAAACTATGCTTGGCTTTTCAAATCAGAAATATTGGTTCCATCACATTGTGAGTAGGGCCTTCTGATTTTATAAGAAGGTTAGTTATGAAAGTCAAATCAGTTCCATAGAACAAAAGTGATTCAAGTTTTCAATCAAGCATGAAGTTTTTTCCATCCATTTTGGAAAAAGTACTTGCACTGTATTTCACACCATTTAAAACTCAATGTTATGAATAATCAGAATATGAGTTTTGTTATTGTTTTGAGTTATTTCCCTAGTTCCTCTTCTAGTACTGCATCACTCTTTCAACTGGTATCATGAAAAGTTATGAGTTCACGAGATCCTGTAAAGTATACCAAACCAGCAGGCTATAACAGACTGCAGAGCAAAATATCCTACTAAACAACATTCAGGCAACAAAGAAACACTAACTACAGACAAAAGCAATATTTAAAAAAATTTGATGAAAAAGGTCATGGATTCTCAAAAGGAACAAAAAGATAATGCTGCAAGAAGACATTTTAGCTAAGAAAAATAACCTGGGACCCTTTACGCCATTTTTCCCTTGGTATTTTAGGTGACATTTTGGGATTATAGCGGCCCTCCCTAACATCAAGAAAGCTGCAATATAAACAAACTACTAAGCTGCAGCTTGAAAATTTCTCCACTTCACAAAAGAGAAGAAATTGCACTTGCGAACACATTGTGATTGACCAGTCTAAAAAGAATTAGTGCTAAGCACCTCAGGAATCAAAGCCTTCTTCTACCTGTCCGCGAAACTCCTTGGCGAACCCATGACATAATTGTACACATAGGAAAAGTTGTACAGAGGAACACAACTGCAAATGGTAAATCAGAAACTTAGATTCTAACCAAAAGAGAGTAAGTTTGCACAAGCAAGTCCCTAGCCTCAACCCTCCCCCTGCCTTGGAAAGAATTGAAGTAGTAAACAAAGGAAAAGAAATAAGAGAAAGTTTAAATCCTATTGGAAACTTATGTAAGTTGTTTCAAATAGCCTAAGGCCCTAAGTTTTATCAATAGTACTTAAACCAAATAAATGCATAGAGAAGAAAAACTCATCTCTACATCGTCATCAAAGCCCACCTGTCAGAGAGAAGAACAAATCTTTGATTTGCAGGGTCCTCCAAAGCTGCCGCCAGTAATAACCTTTCAGCCTCGATCATACTTGATTCTCCCCATAAAACCTAAAATAGGCAGCGCCAAATTCTTATTCACAATGGAGAAAACAAAAAGAAACAAAAAAAAAAAAACAGAAAGTACATGAAACACCAGGCCAATTAATTGAATTCGATTTTCCTTTTCTTTTTCTCTCCCTCATTTTAGGATCCTTTCAAAGTTTACTATCATTTCAAGGAGAAGCAACTTTATGGTTATGCCGTTTTTTGTTCTTTCCATTGCTTTCTCAGCAAAGTAATCACTTCACCTGAATGCTATTACTCAATTGTCGACCGTAAAAAAAATGCGACCTCGTGGTAGATTCATCGAACACAAATCCAGGCGCCGAATGAATATAAATCGAGAAATTAGCAACGTCGCCGTTCTGCAAACCGGGAAAAAAAAAAACCAAAAAAAAAACAAAACAAAACGCCAAATCAAAACACCACCAAACCCAACCACTATCTCAATAAAACGTGAAAGAAGCAAACCTCGAAGAAGGTTCCCCAGAGAAAATCAAGGGGGAGGTTGCGGCGGACGAGGAACAAGAAGGCGATCTTGGGAGGGCCATCGAAGGTCAGAGGGGAAATTCGGGATCTGCTATGAGAAAAGGTAGCGGAAGAAGCGAGGTCTGAATGGGAGTGAAACCTGAAGAGGGCAAAGGCGCAGAGAGAGAGCGAGACGAAGAAGACGATCAGAAGCTTCCAGCTAAACCGGGTTACGTGGCGTCTCGCTAATGGAGGCGCTTTCTTCGTCATGCCTCTTCCTGCCATTCCCAAATTGGGGAAGTTGAATTTGATGCAAAAAAGAGGCCAAGCATTTCAAAATCGAATTTTTGATTACCATTACCGTGGCGGAGCTCTACCGCGTGCCGTTACTGAACCCCGAAGCCGAAGGCTTTCACAATACCTGAGTGACCGTGTCAAAACGTCGTCGTCGCCGCAAGTCTCTCGTGAATCCGCCAAGCTCAATAGCTATGGGGTCAGTCATAGTCTCCTAAAAAGAGGAGGATGACACGTGTCGAGATTTGATGAAAGGTTTGTGGGACCCACTGGGACGCGAAACACTTGCACGTGCCAGTGATGCGTCACCGACATGGACCTCCATTTTTCGGTGACCGAAGGCAACGAGTCAGAAAGCGTATGGATGGAGTAAAAGCCAAACAAAGCATCACATCACTTTTATTTCAATTTTATTGCTATTTTCTATTATTCTTGTTTTTATAAATTGTTCTGGTATATATATTTTTTTTTAATTATGACAAATATAGAAAATATTTTGCGAGAAATGTTTCAAAGAAAATGTTACCAAAATGTATTTCATTAAAAACTTACAATAATTGTTACATATTAGCTTTCAAAAGTTAATTTTGGCGAGCCTGTGTAAGCGATGATGGTGACATAATCTAAAGTGCATTAGTACTTTAAAATCAATAAGTTATAATAATTTCTTTTCAGATTGGACTCTTATTGTTTGATTTATTTTTAAAATCATTTTTAGCATTTTTAGTTCATTTCCGTTCAATAAATTTGTTTATATAATATGTGTTTACTTAACATAAAGACTATATCTATTGTTAATTAGAATAATATTACAATTTCGTGCTAGAGCTTAATATCAATGTATATGTTTTTACTATCATTTTATAGAAAAGATTTAATCTCTTGGACAAAGAAATGAATTGACAGGGAAGTTTCTATAATTTATATCAAAATGTTAGGAGAGCTAACGATAATTTTCAAAACAATAAGATATCAAGTGTAATTTAATCAAATTTTAAAGAATATTAATGTAATTTATTCCTTTATATTAAATAGCAATTGTGACTAAGATGTTCTTGGTAAATATGACAAAATAACGATGAATCATAATTTAATCATACTAAATTTCTTAAGAATTAAAATAAATAAATCTAATCCCAAATACAGCAAAGTATTTTTAAAAGAAGAAAAAAAGAAAAGTGGACAATATAAACACTTATTTTCGCTATTGATATATGTATTATTTAATAACGAAAGCATGTGGTACATTATCATCGACTCTAGCAACTTAAATATTTGTGTTTAATACATTGGTATTTAGAATATCACACGTAATAAGATCATTGCATATAGTGTCTCCTGCTGCTTAATTTTTGGAATCCATAAGATCAGAACCTTTTAAATTTTGTTAACTTCTATAAAATATCATTAAAATCATTTCTGTCATGATTTTTCACTTATGATACCAAATATAAATATTATAAATATATTTTATCATATCCTATACTATAATATGTAAAATACACAAAATGCGAAATAACAATGTACCAACCTACTGCCCCATTTGAGTAAGAGTATAATGTTAATACATTGAACTTGTACCTTAAAACCTCTCTTCTTTCCAAGTTTTCAGACCTCTTTCATAACTAAATTTCCTATGATTCAGTTCAAAGTTGTTCAACCAATCACATGCTGACATGTGAAAAAGTCAATGTTAGTCGGTTGCCTTTCCAGCATGACAGATTATGGATCGAAGACATTTGACATTCAAGCACCGTTAGAAAAGTTGGTCCCAAGGAACATATGACCCATTGGCCTAATGGCTACCCTCCCAGTAGGGGAAAATCTAGAACGAAGATCCATCACAAGAAGTTTAACATTCGTGATATTTGGAATTTAGTGTTTTGTCTTTCAGAGTATGATCAATAGAAAAATCTTAAAACATTATTCAGATTATCCTACAGAATACCTGTTTCAGTTTGAATTTCCATCCTATATAGTCAGCATCAACTGCAATTAAATTTAACCGTTGAAATTTATTTTCAATAATCGCTTGTCATCATAATTTTAATATAAATTACAATTACATTAACTGCATATGATCAAATTCATTTCGGTTTTCACCATGATTCCACTTCACCAAATAGTATTCACCAATACTACGTTTATGATCAGCTAAAAGATAATATGAAGTACATACAAAATTCTTTTAAAACAAAAACAAGGACAACTTGAAGATAACCATGCCATTATACAACACAACACATTACAGCTGCCTAAATGCCCTCTGCATCTGTCATAATACCGACAAAAATTAGTTTATTACGTATGTAGAGCCATCGCCCATCAGATAAAGCTTGAAGCACATGTAGTCACTCTTCTAGTGTAAGTCGTACACCTCTTAAAGCTGAACATAAATCATTGACATTCAATTGGAGTAGAATATTTGGCTGGCCTTGACTTTCTTTCCAATGAAAGCTTACTTTTCTAGCCAAGTTCAGCCATCTTAGGATATGCCTGGGGAGGCATCACGTTCGCCACCATAATGAGGCCTAAAATTGGCTGTTGCTACTTGCTCCCAGTAGAATTGTAAGCACCATACAGGATAAAAATAGCTACTGTACACCCACCTTGACGTTTTTACGGTCTAAAACGACATTCAAGATCTTGCCAGGAACGTAAATTCTTTTTTTCACTGAGTTACCATGCAAAAACTTGGATAATTTTTCATCCCTAGATGCTAATTCAAAAGCATCCTCCTCTGTACACGATTCTTCAACATTGATGGTACCCCTTGTCTTACCGTTGATCTGCACTGGGAGGACTACCGTGGAATCTTTCACATAAGCAGGATTTGCCTGCAATTACAACATTTAATATGATAGACATGAACACAGGTAGCTATCAAATATGATATCCGTACTCTAAAGGAAAAATAATTCCATTGTCAAGACTGAACCAGAAAAATATTAACTTCTAAAACACAATTTTTTTGACAAATTTGTTAAGAGTCATACAGCTTCCTCACAATATATCTATTCGGTCTAGGTATATATGGCTGATGTATATGACTATCACTTCTTCATACTAGAGACAGGTAGACCGCTCGACAATTTGAAAGGAAAACTAAACAGTGAGAAGTTTTTAACAAAAATAGAATTATAAGAACAAGAATGAATTATCTATTTCAGAAAAAGTTGATAAATTTTACACGTAACATGTAATGAAAAGCAGTCAAGAAAGAACATAACAAGCAAAGAAAGACTGGTTTAGTATGGACACAAATTCATACCTTAGGGAAAGGCTCATACGCTAGTGATTTTGTGTGTCCTAGCCGTGACCAAAGCTCCTCAGCCATGTGGGGTGCATATGATGAAAGCAGCAAAACAAATGCCTCAATAACTGATCTTGGATGTTTATCCCACTGAAAATATATATGCCAAGAAAAAATTCATATATACATCATATTGAGGGAACATAACTCCATAGCTATATACCAAAGAGTGGGGAAAGTTGTCAAAAAGAAAAAGGAAAAAGAGGAAGTGAAAGGAACCCTTTGACAACCACAGGTAAGGAAGGAGCATGAAAACCATTTCTTATCTCATTATGACATAACAAATTTCCTGAAAGCTGGAACCATCATAAAGGATATTGATTGGCAGAAGCCAAGTGCGTTTTCTATTTTATTTTGGATAGACAGCTAGCCTTCTCTAAGAGCTTCCAGCTGCCCTAGTTGAGAATTGTGTGTCAAAACCAAATTAGGAGCTTTACTGAATATTGTCTTTCCACTCAGCCTGTGAAACCAATTGCAGTGCCACAAATCGCACTAAACAGATTTTGGCTTCAGGGTTTCATTTCATTCAATGAAAGAAAACTACTCCCATACATTTCTAATTACTCTGCTGTTAAAACAAAATCAATAATATCAGTGACAAAACTATAAATTAAGCCTAAAATGCCCTACCTCAACACTCCTATCCCAACACAGGAACAAAGAAAAGGAAAAAAAAAAAATCCAAGCAAAGAGTTGAGAGAGAAATATTTAAAGAACAGAACTAGAAAAGAGGATACCTTATAGGCCACATTTAAGAACTCCATCATTGCTGAAATTCCAGTGTTGAACCGTGTGCTCTCAATTTCCTCTGTCACCTGCATGCTGAAATTGAATTATTAGGGCAAATGTGCAAATTGAATCTGTAAATTAAATAACATCATTAAAAAGAAATAAAAATCTATACTCAAAAGTTGAGATGTTGACCTTAGCAATACATTTATGGAGAGATTGAAGTTGTTCCATTGTAGGTTCCTCATCAACTGATACAGTTCCATCCTTGAATGAGCCATCGGCCAAAGGTGAACCAACAACAAGTCTCCATGTCCGTCCTAAGAATCTATGCACACCTTCAATGCCGCTTGTACTCCAAATTTTTGAGTCTCTTAGAGGAGGTTAAAGATAAAAGCAATGATAAAAATGATGTCAGCTTAGCATCCATATTTGAGGGAAATTTATCTTCATAGTTCCTCCTCCCCGGAAATTTATCACTAAAATATGCTGCAAGTAAAAATTTGCCGTCAACTCACCTTAATGGTCCCATGAACATTTCATATAAGCGAAGTGAATCTGCACCATACTCAGAAACAACATCATCAGGATTAACTACGTTTCCCCTACTTTTGCTCATTTTATGAGCACGAGCAACTAAACAAATGTCAGGGTTGTCTTTCAGGACAAAAGAATCGCCAGATTTCATGACCTAAATCAAGGGAGAAAGAAAATTTAAATGTCAAAAGAAAATATTTCTTGGGCTTATTACTTCAACCATGACAATTTAGAAATCCATTAAGATGGAAAACGGCAACTGAGATGAAAGTACCTTTTCCTCAGGAACTTTTTCTAAATTATGTTCACCCAACATATCAGCTGAATCAGCAGATATCAAATTCCCATCTTGATCCCTGCAAGCCATATATTGAACCTGCCATTCAAACCATCAGAAACCAATGATGATGATTTCTTTTCTCCCAATTTTCAAGCAGAACTAGACTTACTTCCCCGAGGATAATCCCCTGATTTATGACACATTGGAAGGGTTCCTTAGTGGATACAACACCAATGTCATAGAGAACCTGAAATAGAATCTCAAATCAAATCTTTACAAAATTGCAACAACATAATACAGGTTTAGAGTATTAGATGCCAAATTTCATTCATTTCATTTCATGTTAGTATGTGATCTTTTGGTCAACCATGCCATCAATTTCGTCTTCAACTGCTAAAGAAGCTGCTCACTTTCATTCATGATTAAACTCATCAAAATGGCCATTTTCTTTGTCATTCGTGAGTCAGAATACAACCATAATAGAATAATGGTGACTGGGATATAGCCATTTCAAAACAAACCAGAATATCATGATGGTCTGACATGAAATACAGACCTTATGCCAGAATCTAGCATACAGTAAATGAAGGACTGCATGCTCAGCACCACCAACATACACGTCAACTGGGCTCCAATACCTTCAGGAAAATTACTATAAAGTTGATAAAGAAACAAGGAGCAAGTGGATACATGAGTAAAAACAAAGATATAACCAAATAAAGATTTTACCTCTCTTTTGTCTTACCAACCAATTCTTCAGAGTTATTAGGGTCCATAAATCTCAAATAGTACCTGGACAAAATAAAAGAATATTGACATATAAACATAAATAGAAATATAATTTATCACCAACTACAATATGAGCTGACTTCTTAAGTGTTAAACCTTAAAACAATAATTGAAAACAATTGTATTAAGACACCTACAGTCAGTCTCACTCAGAATCCTTCCCACAAAAACTGATTACAAAAGAAGGAAAAACTACACCTCTGGCTTTCCCACTGTATCTAATGCATAGTAAACCCTGAATCCGGGAAACTAAGCCACCAAAAGATTTCAAACTAACGAACCTATATCTGTAACAGCCAAATAATTTTGTACAAATGACCCATATACTGGCCAACATATTCTTGTAAACATTTAATTTGCATCAATAAAGAGATTCTGAGTAGAGCTGGCCACGGACTCAGCTAGGGGCCTCAATCTTGTCAATTTTAAAGGGGCCCAAACATGGAGCTCAACAAAACCCTATATAAACAAAACCCAACTCACAGAAAAGTATATCTTGAATATACAGAAATCCAAACTAGTGATGATTATAATTATAAACAATGCCCTACCAGCATGAGCCAGCCCACTGCGGCATGGTGTTTGTTTCTCGAGTAGCTGTTCTTCCAGATAGAGTATCCATAGCCTTAACCTGAAACAGTGAATACAAGCAAAAGAAATGCGAACAGAATACCCATATTAACTGAGAATATAATATGACTTAGGTCATACTTGAAGAAGTGAAAATAAAGAATATAGCCAAAATATTCTTAAATTACTCTATGTCATCTCTAAAGACTAGATCATTCACAAATGCCTTGCTCTTTCCACTTTAACCTTACGCAGCCTAAGAAATTATCACAGAGTACCTGTTACTAGTCATTGGCATTCAGGGATAATCTGGCAGAATTATCCTAGTTCAGAAATGATTTAGCCTAAGATAAGAAGATAAGTACAGCCGCAAAGCAACTCATTTGGACATCTATAAAGGATTCAGGGTGTAGCTTTCACTATAACTTAGTCACTGTATAGAGAAGTTTTAACTTCCTTGATAGGCAAGTCCACAGTCTTAATCTCAATTTTTTAGCCACAGATTTCTCTGTATATGATCCCTTCAGTTAGAAACAATCTGATAAGACCACGATTTAGTCTGATTTCATATCTGATACATAATCACTGCACAAGGCTATTTACACTAGTGGCTTAAATAACTGAACATTAAGCATAATTATCTTCTTATTATGCAATATTCTTTAACTTTATACTCTTTTTAGGTATTAAAACTAATTTTTACTTGTATTAATAAAATCCACTATTTCAAGGCATCCTATTGGTTGAAAACTTTAATTTATAAAGATTAGAATTAAGGCTTGAACTGCCATGATAAGGAGATAACAAGGAAGGAATAAAGAAATACCAAGGAAAAAAAAGGTATGAATACAGACAAAAAGCAATTCGTGGTATATACATACCCAAGAAACAGCCTTGGACAGTGGAGGCTCCCCTGTTCCAGTGGGAGTAAAATCATCCAATTCTGGTAGCACAAGAGGCAGTTCAGTCTCATTAAGTGGAACTGTCTCACCAGTATCATCCAAGAAAATGACAGGGATAGGTTCACCCCAATAACGTTGCCGAGCAAAAAGCCAGTCCCTTAACTTATAGTTTACCTATAAAGGAGAAACAACATAATTCATGCTGTACATACCATCAAAATCCCTATTCTAAACAAACTAGTTTAGACAAAATTGAGATGTAAACCTTTCTCTTTCCATTTCCAGTTTTCTCTGCCCATTCAGTGACTTTCAAAGCAGCATCTTTGCTGGATAAGCCATTAATGTCAAGTCCCACCATTGAATTTGATGAATTTACAATAGTTCCTTCACCTGAAAAAGCTTTTCCAGACTCACTGATATTTTTATCACCTGGCATGACAACCGAACGGACTGGAATATCATGTTTCAAAGCAAACTCATAATCCCGAGAGTCATGTGCAGGCACAGCCATGATCGCTCCTGTTCCATAACTGCACCAGTAAAGACATTTATATTTTGGTGTCATAAGAATTTACCAAATATGGATGAAAACCTACTTGATGAATCTTATGTGCATAGCATGTTGAGCAGTCAATAAATGCATTTTGCAAAGTGTTATACATGCATTGGCAACCTAAGCATATGCACAAGCCAACTGGAAATTCATCAAGAATATTATGAAAAAGAGTATAGATGCAAACACCTCCCCAATACATAATCCGCCACCCATATTGGAATGGCTTCCCCATTTGCTGGATTTTTTGCATAACAACCAGTAAAGACCCCAGTCTTCTGCTTCTGAAGCTCAGTCCTCTCAAGGTCACTTTTCCTTGAGGCGATTTCTTTATATTCCTCTACCTGTAGTCAATGAATCACTATCTTCTAAATACCCATGTTACAAAATTGTGAGATAATTGGGAACTGGGAAAAGGATGACTTACATGTTTGCTCTGGGCTGTGGAAACCAATGATGACAACAAAGAATACTCTGGTGCAACAACCAAGTAACTGAACACAATCAATGAGAACATAAAACATTCATAGTTGCTTTCCAGAGTTGTTCAGATTTAAGCTAATTTATAAAATTTATGGAAAAAAAGTCAGAAAATTGAATAGAAACATACGTTGCTCCAAAGATTGTATCAGGCCTCGTAGTATAGACAATAATCTTTATATCTCTCTCCTTTCCATCACTGTCAAGAACACAAAATTCCATTTCAGCACCTTCTGACCTCCCTATCCAATTTCTCTGCATTTCTTTTACACTTTCAGGCCAGTCAAGGTCATCTAAATCTTGAAGAAGACGATCAGCATAGGCAGTAATCTTGAGCATCCATTGCCGCATTGGCTGCTTGGTAATAAACAATGACACTGTATAAATTACGAAACCATTCAAACAAGGAAGATAAGAGGAGAAAATCACCAAAGGAGGAAATTCAGCAATAGAGATAAGTATGCCAACAATCATACCTTCCTTATTACAGGATGACCCCCCCGCTCACTGACACCATCCACCACCTCCTCATTGGCCAACACAGTGCCTAGAGCAGGGCACCAATTGACTGGAACTTCAGCCTAAACATATGATAGGAACACTGTTTTATCTTCCCCAGCCAAGATTAAATAAAGAAAGCAGAAGTTTTAGAAGCTATCTTGGACTTAACCTGATATGCCAGTCCTCTCTTTAACAGCTGTAGAAAGATCCATTGAGTCCATTTGTAATAATCAGGTTCTATGGTAGAGATTTCACGATCCCAGTCATATGAAAAGCCCAATGATTTTAGCTGCAAAGATGTAAGAAGACATAACAAGAAGGAAAGATAAGCAATGCTGATCATCATATTAGGGCTTAAGATGACTATTTGAATGACAGTATTGATCATTTCCATCCATGGTTAGTTAGATTGAGCTGCAGAAAAAAAAAAAAAAAAAAAAAAGCCACCGGTGATGCAAGCCACACAAGGAATTTCTTTCTCCAGGTAATAACCAAACCGAATATATGGGAAACTATTCTCCTTACATCAATTGGAGTCCCTTCACAACATTATGTTGTGATTAACAATTTTAAGACCACATAGTCTATGTAATGATCCCTAGACATAAGCTAGCATTGCAAATTACCTGTAACTTATCTGCAATAAACGAATCCTTTTTATGATTTCAATTTTCAACGAGGTATACAGTGTACTGGGTCAGTTAAAGCTTTTCTACTAAACCAACTCAGACTATTCCCAAATTCAGTTTTTGTTTTCAAACTAATATCTTTAAAAATGATCACTGCATAGAGTACAAGTTAGCATAGTTCAACTACAGATCGTTTGATGACCCAAAATGAGATGCATGGTTGAAAATGACATTATCTAATGGCTATCAGCTGCAAATTTTAGTTCTCGCATCTTTTAAATAATGCTTTTCCGAAAAAAGCATAACTTGTGTTTGTAAGAGTTACACTGTCTCATGATCATGAGATCAATTTACCTGAGAACGAAAGCGATTAATGTTCCTCAGTGTAGTGATCTTTGGGTGAGTTCCTGTCTGAAATACAGATCAGACGAATAAACCAAAAATAAAAATTGCCACGGCATCATTAAACAACATAAGTCAGAGGCCAGACCCAAAAACAAACCTCAATAGCATATTGTTCAGCAGGCAGCCCAAAGGCATCCCATCCCATTGGATGCAACACATTATATCCCTGCATGCGTTTATATCTAGCGAGAATGTCTGTGGCAGTATATCCCAGCGGATGGCCAACATGCAGCCCAGCTCCGCTGCAAAAATTAGTTCAATAAAATGATGAACAGAAGCTCACCGAAATGGACACGAAAAAATATTCAAATCCCGTTATATTACACAACCCTGACGACCCAAATCCAAACTTGGTAGCAGAAACTGCTAGAAAAAAGTAATTGAAATTAACTATGTACTTTCGTCCATTTTATTAAATGGTTTCAAGTTCTTTGTTCTCAAGAAAGAAATCTAAAAGCGATATGAGAAGCAGATGAGGAACCTGGGGTAAGGAAACATGTCAAGAACATAGAATTTAGGTTTAGATGTGTCAATATCATCATCTGGAGTTCGAAAAGTTCGATTCTCCTCCCAAAAACGCTGCCACTTCGGCTCAATCTCATGGAAAGGGTAAGGCCTCTTCACCACCTGCTGGTTCGGCTTTTGATGCTCCAGTTCATTCGCTCCCCTAGTCACCGAGTTCCTAATACAAGTGCCATAAGTCAAGCTTCTGTTGCAAAGTCCAAGCCCAAATGGACCATGTTTGGTCGTTGAAACACTGAAATTTCGAGAATGAAGCTTCTTTGTGGGGAAAGGAAATGCAACCGAGTTAAGCGAAAGTGGTTGGAGTTGAAGCAATTGAAGCTGTGTGTGAGCGTGCATGAGCAATGCGTTCATTTGGCATGAGATGAAGGAAGAGTGGAATCAGCGAAGAGAGTCCACGAGAACTGAAGATAACGTGAAGATGATGGCGCTCAAACAAGAAGGCTCTCCTTTGTAGTCTTTGGATTGGGCTGATCCCCCAGTGAGATTTGGATCAGCTGTGAGAAGCCCGTCACGAAATAAATAAGCACATGGTTGTTTTTCTTTTCCTTAAACTATAAATTGTTGATGTTTTATCTGGCTTTATTTTTTTGACACTAGAGTAAGTAACTAATACTGCTTCTACCAATTTTATTATCCTGATTTGCTGCATTGTACTATTTTTTAATATTAGAATCCTGTGGCATCAGACATCGCGACCCATGATGGACATTTCACCGTCTTTTTTTTGTGAAAAAAATACTACTTTCATCTTCTATTTTAAAATTCATTCTCATTTGAGTCCTCTATAAATTTAAAGTTTATAATAATCATCTACTTTTAAATATAATCTCATTTTGGTCTCCAAAAAATTCAAAATCTTCAAATAGTATTCCACTTTGCAAAATTTGACTCAAAATAATTTTCCTTTATCTTATTTAAAGAAGGTTTACTTTGATTAAACTTTTAAAAGTAAACACGCTCTCAATCTATAGAAGATCAAAATGAGACTAAACTTAAAAGTAAAAATAAAGTTGCCGAGTAATTTTCTTTGCCTAATGCATTATCCACTATTAAATATCGCAATTTTCTTAGTCTCCCAATCCAAGTACTTTTATTTTTTAAAAATAAAGTTGGCTTCAAATTAAAAGAATTTTTCATGGTAAAATATATTGCACATTTTAAAAAATAATTCCATACATATTTTTACGTCTGCTTGGATCATTTCATATATATATATATATATATATATATATATGCATATTGTACATTTTAAAAAAATTATGAGCATTTATTTTTGTGGTGAAATATTACTGGGTTCTTATAGAGAGTAAGTAATAACAATTCACTAAAATTGGAGTTTCAAAGTTTAATTGGAATTGCCTTCAGGCATTTCTTTGGAATTCATTGACCAATGTTGCTTAATAAAGGTTGTTAATTTTTAAACTCAAATAAGATAACTACTAAGTACTAAGAAATGGAAAAAAGATAAAGAAATAAAAATAGCTAAAAATTTAGGAATAGTTGTAAGTTGTAGAAAATTCACATTTCGATTAAAAAAGGGCTAAATTAAATACTTGATAAAACTTAGCACTGACGGTTAATTTAAATCGAATTTTTTTAAAGACTATCAAATGTTTTTCAATTCTAAAAAACCAATGCTCGTAAATTTTTTCCAAATGTACAATATATTTTAATATATACATACATACATATATATATATATATATATATATATATATATATATATATATATATATGAAGTGATCCAAGAAGACATAAAGATATGTATGAAATTATTTTTAAAAAATTGTGCAACATATTTTGCCATGAAAAATTCTTTTAATTTGAAGCCAACTTTATTTTTAAAAAAGAAAAGTGCTTCGTGTGGGAGACTAAGAAAATTGCGATATTTAATAGTTGATGATATGTTTGGCAAAGAAAATTACTCGACAACTTTATTTTCACTTTTGAGTTTAGTCTCATTATGACCCTCTATAAATTGAAAGACTGTCCACTTTCAAAAGTTTATTAAAGTAATTTCTCTTTAAATGAGATAAAGGAAAATCATTTTGAATCAAATTTTAAAAAATGAAGTACTATTTGAAGATTTTGAATTTTGTGGGAACCAAAATAAGATTATATTCAAAAGTAAAGGACTATTTTAAAATTTTTAAGTTATAGATGACTAACATGAGAATAAATTTTAAAATAGGATATCAAAATAGTGTTTTTTCAAAAAAAAAAAAATATGTCCCAATCTATCATGGGTCATGTGGTCTGGTCTAGCATCACATGACCTTACTATTATATTACAAAAAAAAAGTACAATTCAATAAATTAGGATAATAAGATTGGCGGCAATGAGTACAAAGCATTAATTAATTCCATTATATCATCAGGATAAAAAAAAAACTCATTTTATCTAATAGTTCGAAATGTGTATATGACTTTTTTATTTTATTTTAATAAAAAATCATATTTAAAAATTATCATAATATATAAATATATGTTAATATTTAAATTTTTTTATAAAGATATTAACTTTTATTTAAATAATAAATCAAATATTCTTGACTTTAAAAGAGTTATTGTTTAAACATAACTTTAAAATGGTAATAATATTTTTATTTGAACTTTCATTTAAAGAGAATGAGTTATTATTGAAAAGCTCTTAATATATTTTACAATATAACAAATTTCACCTTGAAATACCATCTTATTTAATGAGATATAGTCAAAATTGTGATAAGGGACTACAATAAACTTTGTAAAGTTTATATCTTACTTTCTTTTAAGTCTACGGGTATATATATATATATATATATATATATATATATATATATAGTTAAGAGTTGAAATGTCAATTTAGGAATCAAACACACTTAAATGGTCTTAATGAAGTTTCTGTTAGTGTCTAAGTGTCAAAGGCATTCTCAGTTAAGTCTTCTAGTTTAGTACACACGGAAAGGAACTAATGAAAAGGAAAAAGGAGTGGGATTCCCTTAGCTAGCATGGCAGAACCTATTCCATCAACTTATGTGATTCCGTCATATATGCAATCCTTATTCCATCTAGGTACTTATGAAATAAGGATCCTTTTCGTGGAATAATTAATTAAAAGTCCAAAATACCCTTTTTATGACTAAATACACTTTTAGAATCCTCTCTGCATATTGTGAGTTCATAATCCTCAATAGATGTCTGCAAGCATCTCCAACACCTATGTGGAGGTAGTTCGCATCTCTGACAAGTCTTGTCAGCATTGATTACTCAATTAGTGTGAGTTTCTTTCATCTCTGCACTAATTTTCTTCTTCCGATGATGGGTGCATTATGTCACCACTAGTTGTAGGTTATTGGGATTTATACTAGTACCTAATACCCAAATGTTGAAATAATATGGTTTCAAGGACTATTGCGAATAACAAATGACAAAAACCCTAATTTGGTCCCCCATTCAACCCTCAATTTCCATTTTGGTTCCCCATTCTTTCAAAAATCCAAATTGGTCACTCACTCAATCAAACATACTTCATTCTAGTCCCTCTGTTAACCTACGATCCAAAAAATGCTGATATGGTCGTTAAGTGCTTATGTGCAAACTTTTGTAGCCTTTATTGTATTATGTCATTTGCCATATGTCAAGTTCTTTGCCACATCAGCCAACACCTCTTAATTTTGCTTTTCTTTTCAAATACAAAATAATTTGTGCATGTTCTTGTCATCATTCATATCATATAAAAGTTTGCTGCCATTACCAAGTAACCATGTTCCTTCACCCCTTGTGTGTAGTGTGCAAAGAGCAATAACAACCTCTTTTAACAACTCTATTTAGCACAATTCCTAAAGGTGACCATTTCTTGAACTCTTGGCATCATTGAGAGAGGTTAAGCTCCCTCGGTGATGATGGATTGGAGAGTTAAAACAACCTTGGATTGTTGTGTTTCTTGTCAGCATCACTGCATTGGAGTTCAAGGCTATTAGGAACTAAAGAAGTGGGAGCTGTAGTGGCTGTTGAGTCTACATCTTCAAAGATAGATGTGCAAAACACATTTCTCCATCGAGGAACTACCATTCACATAGTCACCCTTTTCTTTGTCTGTTCTTCCTTCCTCTTGTCAACTCCCCACACTTTCGTCTCACTTTTAAAGTCAAACCTTCCCTTTCTAATAGTTCCCTTTCTCTCTTCTGTTTTTCAATTAACCACCCATAACGTCTCACTCTCTCCACTGCCCTTGCTTAGTTTTGTGCCTTCTATTCCTTCTTAGTCTCACTCACCTCATCTCTCTATCTGTCTTCCTTTTCTTCTATTTTATTTTGTTGTCTAAACTGAAGCTTTTTCCTTTTTTGTCTTCCGTTTGTGTTTCCTTCTCTTGGTTCCCCTCACTTTCTTACTCTGTTTATCCCTATTTTTGAATGTGAGAATAGGAGGCATCTCTGCATTAATTCTTCTTAACTCTTCTCACTCTCTTTGTCACACTCAAAGACAACACCCCACTAGTTTCCTCCTCTCCCTCTCCTTCAAGTTTTTATCCAACGAACATATATTGCCATTTGGCTCTTTATGTTTTCATTTTGATTTACCTTCACTCTTTATTCATTAGGTTTGGTATAGATTCTAATGGCATTTTTTGACTTCCAAGATTTTGTAAAAACATATTTCTCTTTCTTTCTTTCTTTTTTCTTACAGATGGATTTCAACATGAAGAGAGAGCAAAAGAAATGAATGGAAACTGAAATCATATATTTGATTATTGAACAACAAAGTTAATAGTCATTCCATATGTTGAACTACAAATCTGTCAAACAAACCAAATATACAAAACCAAAATCTCCATGCATGCATACACTGCTATAAAGAACTTCTATTCATTTCAGTTCCCATCTTTCTCGCTTTGATTAGATATTCATTTATCAAGCTTTGATGTGATAATTTGAATTTCTTTAAAGTAGTTGATATAATTCTTTATATGATAAGCATTTTTTGTAATCAACATAGACATTCATTTATTTTAACTAAAATCAAACTAATGTAATATATTGAATTTAACTAAGAAAAAAAGACACATCAAACTACAAACTACCTATAGACTTGGTAGACTTATGTCATTCCCACTTGCAACACTTATTTTATAAAGTTTTCATTATATCTCATTATATGAAGTACTAATGTAATATATTATATGTTTTTAATTAAGAGTTTTCATTCATGATTATACCATACACATCAAAATGGATTTTCTTTGGTCAACAAATCCATGCCCTTGTCCATATCTCTATATTAAATAATTCTTTATATTCTTCTTGTTCATCTTGCTCATAAGTTATATATCCATGCCTTGTCTTTTTTTGTAGTTCTAAATTCTTTCTTATGCGAGATATATAAGAAACTCTACCAACACTATCAAACAGAAGTTTCTTTCTTATTCTTTCCACTTAACAAGAAATCCAATGATACTTTATTCTTTCTCCTCGCTACTCACTAGCAGAAAATACAATCAAGACAAAGGATACATTATGTATTTTTATTTTTATTTTTTTTTGCATCAACTAACCCTAGCATTACCTATTACATGTGGCCCTTAACTTTTGCTTTTCCTTATTTCTAGTGTACACTACAACAGACCCAATCACCTTCTTATATCAAAATGCTATGTTATGTCATATCAAAACGAGTCCTAGCTATTACTTAGATCACTTTAGTGCTCACTGTTACACACATCTCACATCAAAATGTCATATTATATCAGTTTGTTTAACTCTCTTACTTAGTGTGATTGCAGAACACTACCCATAGAATATGTGCCACGACATATGTTTGGGTTGAGCTCAACAAGTGAGGGTAGATGGCAGAGCTCAGCAAAAGACAATAGATGGCGTAACAATGTTACCTGTGGAAAGAGCAAAACCCCAACAATGAAAAATGATCAAAATACTCTATTTCGTATCATGCTCTTGAAGGTCTTATGGGTGAGATGTATAAATAATGCTAAGTAGGTAGCTAATGTGGTCAAATGGGTTTCAGTGTTTTCCATGTCAAAAAAAAAAAATGCCATATCAACAGTTGGTTAACAATGAAGTAGTTAAGAGACTGATTTAGATAACTTTACGTTAAATGGAGGACTAAACTAGGAATTATTATGAGTGAAGGACTAAAATGGAAATGAGCCTATAAGTGGGGGACTGAAATGGGGTTTTTGTCAATAATAAATAAAAAGTATATGTTTGGAAATGCTAACTATATCTAGTATTAGAACAAATTTGGTTGTTATGTCGGGGTCTATGCTATTATCCATTTTTTCATTTATATGAGGTTAAGATAAAAGAGTTACATATACTTACAATAATATATATGCTTTTCTCAAGCCTAATTTCCTACAATGTTTCTTCACAATTTTGAAAGCCTTTGATTATTCTTTCAATTTAATTTCTTATGCTTTAAGGAGATTTGTTTTTATCTTTTTCTAGACCATGATAATCAATGTAATAATAATTTAAAAATATATTATAAAATTAAAATAGATATTTTAGACATTTTACTCACTCTTCCATTTCACACTCGTATGTACCAAACACTAGATGTGATATTAGAATACATTCTATACCAAATGTACTTTCAGCTTTTATAACTTCATTCCATCCATTTTTCATTCTCATTCTCACAAAACCCATCACTCCATACCAAATGTAGATTTGTTTCCTTAGTTTTGAAGTTTATAGGGTGTAAGATTTTAGTCTATAATAAACATATCTATTCGAGTCAATTGGCTATTTTAATATAACTAAACTTCAAAATATTGAAATTTTTAAAACTTTTTAATTCTTAAAACATCTTTCTTGTCTAATAATTCTTCTAATAAAACATAATATTGATCTTCCACTTCCATTCTTTTGAAATCAATTCTTACTATTCATACTTTGAATCATTCTAAATATATAATATTTAACTTGCAATGAAATGGTTAGTCTAATTTATAACCAAAAAAATGTACTTTGACAGTATGCATGTTTCAAGAATCTTAAGTCTAATATGAAGCATCTTACAATACAGGTTTTATATATATATATATATATAAATGTATGTATATTTCAAAACTTATTAGATACATTACAAACAATCATATCTCACACAAAAGAGATAAAGCATGATAATATATTATTAGATAATGATTATAATTATGCATAGATCATATTTGTAAGCACATATCGCAATTTATTTTTCAAAATTACAGGTATAATGTCACCAATATAATGATATCTCACATTGCTTTTCAATATATGCATGCCTAGTACAAAAAAGACAATAAGGGGTCTTTATCTACTCCTATTTCTTCACAAATTTGATCTTTTGTTAAACAATTTTCAAATCTTTGCTCAATGTAAGAAAATATTTTTGCTTTTATTAAAAAATCTTTGTCACTTATATGTTGATAAATCCTAAAAAAGTTTATACAAATACATTGCATCAACCCAATTTCCCTTATCTATTTCAGCTTATCTTGCTTTCTAACTCGTCTCGATCATGCCAAGTCAAGTTAAGTTTCCTGCTAAGTACATGAAAATCCTTAGTAATAATTAGTCTAGGATCTAAGACAATTGAAAAAATGATCATGGATATATTCACAGAGCATGTAACATTATATAATTTATTTATATAATTCATTAATTTAATCAGATAAGTTCTAGTAATAAAATACAGATTAATTTATTTGACTAATTATTATTGGATAAGCTCTAAGATAAAGGATCAATCAAATTTAATCAAAATAATTTATAATAAGATAAGCTTTGACTATAGGGATTTATATAATCAATAATAATAATAATAATAATCGAATATTTCTAATTTATATTGATTAACTAAATTCAAATAAATTATTCAAATTGAGCATATAATTGTTTTAGTGGACAACCATTTGAAATTCAACATAGTTAACTAATGTAGTTAATATAAGATTTGTTACATTCAAATTCAATCAATAAGGTTTAATATGTTACATCTAAATTTCAAATGTCTTAGAGCCTTTTATAAACTTGCTATTCACACAACTAAATTGTATCATTGGTTTGTGAATGGGGTATTCAAGAGTGTAGTTTTTCTTTTTGCAAACTAGTTTTTAAATGTGGCTTCCTCACATTTTGGATTTCGATTAGTGAAGTATCATAACTTCCTACAAAGGAATTAATGATTTTGATCGATGAAGTATCATAACTCCCTACAAAGGATTTTGACTAGCAAAGTATTGTAACTCCTATCATAAAGAGAATTACTTACAACGGACTTTAATTAACGAAGTATCATAACTCCCTACAGGGATTAATCCTATGGAGGATTTTGACCGATGAATCATTGTAACTCCCCATGGAAGATTTTGACTGGTGAAGTATCATAACTCCCATCACATAGAGGGTTACAAATGGAGGATTCGATGAAGTATCATAAAGTGCAGTTGTTGGGATGTTGTCTTTTGTGCAGGTGGGGTATGGTCAAGGAGAAGGTTACCTATGGAGGATTCTAACCAGCGAAATATCGTAGAGTTAAGCCATTGGGATGTTAGCTCTTCATGTGTGGTGCAATAATAAGGACATGGGTAGTGTGATAAGGTTATCTGTAAACATCCAAGAATAACATATATAATACAAAAATAAATAATAAATAGTAAAAATCTTCTCACATACCAAAATATAATCAAATAACTCCCTTTCATACATTAACAAAATTTCAAAATCAAAATCTTTAAAAAATAAAAATAAAAGATACAGAACAAAAACTAAAATCGTCATACCTTTAATATACCAACAAAAATAAAAAATCCATACAAGATTCATAAATAAGATCAAAACAAACTCATCACTCTTCACATATAAACAAATTAGCAAAATCAAAACACTTGTTTTTTTTCATACACTAATAAAATCCATAAATCAAAATATTAAAACAAACTCATAACTTTTCAAATTCAAACAAATAAAGAAAATCAAAGCACTTTCTCCTTCTAATAAATTCAAATGATCCAAAAATTCGAAATTAAAAATTAAAAAATAATAAATTCAAAAAATTCAAAATTAAAAATAATAATATCAGAACCTCTTAGTTCAACAACCTATAAATAAATATTAAAAAATAAAATAAAACATAAAGATGTAATAATATTTTACATAGATTTTTTAGAAGATTTTAATTGAAGAGATTGAAGAGACCTAGGGACCAAAGTTTATATACAAATAAAGAGGAAAAGAAAAAGAAACTGGACAAGAAAAAAAAAAAGGGAACATTTGAGTGAAAACAAAGGAGATCTCCTAAAGTTAAGCATTCGAGTGAAATTGTTGAAGCTTAGGTAAGTCAAATCAATGATCTCTCTTGTTGCTTTTGTTGCTTTACCATAGGCTTGAAAATTGTAGTAAAACTATTGGGTGCTTGATTCATGATTTAAGAACTTTTTGAGTAATAGTTTCGAAGAACCTCCATTCTATTTGTTAGCTTCATTGAGAAGGGTTGTGAATAAATATCATTCTCAATTCCAATTTTAGATTGTGCAATGCATGTTCAAATTGTATTATTAGTATCTTAAAAAGCCACAAAGTTGTGATCCTTATTTGTGATTTAGTTTATGGTATTTATCACTTTAACTTTCCCGGTTTTTTTTTTCTAGTATAATATATTTTTGTGTTTACTCTTTCACATATGAGTCACAAGCAAAGGTTGAACATGACAATTCAAGAATGCTACAAGGGGAAGAAAATGAGGAGTAATAATGAGTTTTACACTTATTCTTGTTATATGTCATCATAATTATGAGATAACATAATTGCTTATTAGACATGTACACACACCATCACAAATACACATGGTTATTATTTTGTTCTCTTTATTTTCTATTATGTATTTTGTATATTCACTGTGTGAGACTCAACGTCTCCTTAGACATCTAGAGTGTTGACTAGTGGGGTCTTATAAGATTTTACGTTTCCTCAAGTTTTATCTAATAATAATTAATTTTATTTTAAATAAATTTGGGCTTCAATAGCTGATGTCCCAATCAATGTTTTGTTCAAAAATTTACTAATAGAAGAAAAAAGAAATAATTAAAAAGGGAACAAAAACATTATAAATTTAATACTTATGAATTCATTCAAAAATAAACAAAACAAAATAATTGTCTCAAAGTTTGCTTTACTACTTTTAATTTTTTCATTATATTTCTAGAGTCGTTGTGTGAGACCTAACATCTTTTCAAGCATGTAAGTTATCAATCAGTGGAGCCATGTAAGACCTATATATCCTCAAGTTTTACTCAATATTAATTACTTATGTTTTGAATAAATTTTATTTACAATCAAAATCATTTCCCCTCTTAAAAATTGCTAGTAAATATTTTTTTTTAGAATCCCCAAAAATAGAAAAAGAAAATGAAGAAGGCAAGAAAGTATGACTAAATTGATTTCGTAAATTAAAAGACACCAACCAAATCTCAAATCCATTTTGTCTACAAAAATTAATTTAATTTCATCTATCTTGTTTTGTTTTTAAATTAAATAATCAGCAACCAAGGAACATGTAGTTTTATTCGAATTACATTGATTTTAATCCCTATCGTTAGATACATAGGCCCTAAGCTTCAATCTTAAATCAAGTTCGTCTTTTGCAAATATTTTTTTTACTTTTTAATTGCTTTTGTTTTAAATTTCTTTTATTATTAATTTGTCTATTTTGTTAGTATTATTAATTTTTGCCTATTTGCATTTGTTTTGACAAGGGCAATTAAAATAAAATTATAGCCATTAATTTTACTTGACTAGTTTAGGGTAATCGTCCTTATAAATAAATGTTGTAGGGTGTCTAATACCTTCCCACACTCAAATTGACTCCCGAACCTATCTCTATTTATATTGACAACCTTTTTATTTGTTTTGGTTTTAAAGTCGTTTTCAATTAAAAACATTAGTGGTGACTCTAAGGAAATTGGTTTTTGAAATTTCTTTTAAAAGCTGATTTGTTTCTCTTTTTATTTTTATGTCATCTGTGTCACATTTGACCCTCTAACAGGTTGTTAGATATGACAATTTAGCGACTCTGTTGGGATTAATTTGAGAGTCAAGGCATATATAACTAATCATGTGAAGTGTTATGACCTTTCTTTTATTTTGATTACCTATCTTGTGATTTTTATTGTTTTGTATGTTTCCATCTGTCGAACCATGTATATTTCATTGTTGTGGCTATTTAACATGCTTACATAATTTTAATTGTTTGTAATTTAGTTTTGTGTACATTCTTATTTGTTAGTTTTTTTATATCTCATGTATGTGTTAGAATAGATAACATGTGCAATAAAACCCTAAAGTCGACAACTCTAATTTGTTTATATGCTTTTGATTATTTTAGTTAATTTGCTTGGCAGATAAAGGTTAGGGAGACTTTAGGTCAATAGGTTTGTATGGGTATCGTAGAGTTTAACTATCAAGACATCAACTATTTAGGTGTCGTGTGATAATAACTATTAATCTTATTGTCTATATTAATTTTTAAGTAGCAAATAGATTATCATATCTTAAAAAAACTTGTCTAGCCTAACAGACCTAAATATGAACTCAAATAAATAAGCCCAATCGAAAAAAGGACTCAACCCTACTTTTTTTCACCTAAAGCTTGACTTAATTTTTTTTTTTTTTTTTTTGCTTATCCCATTTTCATATGAATTTGACTTCTGATCATGTCGAGTTGGTTTATATACATAGTAAGCGGCTAATATTACAATTCTTGTTTGTTTTCTATCTCTAAAAATTATTTTCAAATTAGAAGACATTGTAAAGTTCTTAAAGCTATGGCTAAAGGTTAGTTCTACATTATACTCTATATTTCATATGTAAAATATTTTCTCAAAGTTTTCCATTGTTTACCAAATAAGTTGGTGCTTTGCAATCTTAGTATCTTGCTTTTCTGAAGATTACCTCAACAAAATTTATACCGATTTTCTGCTCTTGCTGTAACTCTAATTTTGGCCAAAAGACATTTTGGTTTGTTATACTATTGCTCTAGCTCTATATATAATTACATTGATCATGGTAAAGTGCCTTGGATGCACATGATTCTACTTAGGACCAAGACGAGGCACAAAATTTAACTATAGTTTTACAGTAGAGTCATAACTAGGCCGAGTAAGGAAAAGGTTAAGAATCTCTTTCTACTCAAAACACTATCGTGGACTCACTTCTATTTATCAAGCTCTATTTTCTTATCATGGATGCTTCTTTCTTTTCTTTGGACGAAAAAGATAAATTTATTCAAAATGAATGGATGATTACGTGACTGTACGAAACTGTTTCCTAATATATAAACAGAGAGCTAACAATAAGAAAAGAAAAAACTCATTCCATTGCCACAGCAATTACTATTTACACTTTCGTACTACTCTACAAAATGTTGTCCGCATTTCTATGAAGGAGTTTGGTTGATGCAGCATCCAAGCTAATCAAGAACAACACTTGAGTAAGGATTCTAAATCTTTAAGAGCTTGGTCAGCTGCATACACTATCATCTTCTTTATCTGTTCCATCAAAGGTCGTCACAATATAAAATATTAGGAAAAGTAGTGAACCATAGACACTCTCTTATAACATAATGTTGAAGTTTAACTCAGTCTACCAAAAATAGGTAAAACAAGCTTAAACTGTATATTCGTGATTGGTTTTAGTCTAAGTAGCTAACAGAGCTTTACTTGAGATGAGTGGACCAAACCAATCATAAATAAACTAGCATACAACTTCATTAAAAGGTATGTCTAACATGCTTACTTGCCTTGATTCTTTGTTATAGCTAAAACTTTTAGGCATACTTTATAAAGAGGAGGAAGACAATACAGAGAAAAAGGAAATATATTGAAAGGACATATCACCTCAAGTTTATCTTCTCTGGACTTATGGTTTTTGGGAAGCTGACGGAACTGATTAGTTAAACGCAGACACTCATGGAGATTTTCTGGGGACACAAAGTCTGCAGCAACTTTTGTGCATGACTGTATAGCACAAGTTTAGAACATGTTCACATAAGCTACAATACAAAGGGTTGACAGCTAGAAAGCATGAACGCTGATAAGGAACACAACATTGACACAAACTTAGCGAAATGACAAAATCTGAAGTGTATATACAGTTGACACTGCTCCTTTTTTGAAGTGTTTGTGCTACATAGGTTGACAACAAGGTATCCTAACAAAACATGTCGAGTTTATTTTTACCTTGAGATTTCGGACTTGGTGAGGGCATCCAGCAGGAATAAACACAGCTTCCCCAAGTTTTTGCTCAAATGTCCATGGTTCAACACCTTAAAGTTTAAGAATCCATGTCAGTAATACATATGACAAGAATTGAGCAAAAAATTTTGCATTAATTTAAAGGTGCTAACCAAACTCTTCCTTCAACTTCTTCTTGTGCTCCAAAGTCAAATAAAAACATTGGTCATGAATTGGATGGACAACCTTTAGAAAAAAGAAAAGCAAAGCATTAGAGCCTCAAGCGCAAAATATAAGGATAATCAGGGACATTGATCAGTGATAACTACGATACCTGTTCAATTGGAGAACAATAAGTATGTCTGAACTCTTTTGAGTGTTTTCTTAAGTATGTTTCTAACTTCTCAGTATCTTCTCTTCGGAAGATGTCCCAAAGAGCAGAACCTGCTTCTCTTGTCTCATCTTCTGCAGTGACATCAGGAGAAGTGACCCCTTCCAGCACATCATTTGGAGAGATATTTCTATTGATTTCAGCACAACACTTCTCTGCATCTGTAAATTCTGAGAATTCCTTATCTTCTATCTGTTGCTCTTTCTTATCTTGGGCCTTGTGTGCTTTTTTCAACTTTAAAATAGACAAGCGTTGTTCATCGTCTAACTTTACCTCTGCTGTATGGGTCAAAATATTCACCTGTAACATTATTATACAAAATTAAGAAAATTAATATATTTAAGAACAAGAAACATAGTATTTGTATTAGAAAATTAAGGAAGCATACTGCATCCGACATATCACAATGAAGCTTTGTTACAGAATCTCCTCTGCCTAGTTCTTCTTTAACTCCATAAGCTATATATGTTTTTGGACCCATGTCAGGTTTATTGACATGCATTGGCAACTTGACAGCAAGATTGAGGATTCCAGCCCGAGGATCAGTGTACTCTTGGAATGGCAAGGAACGGATAAACTCATCACAGTGTCGAGGCAAAAGATCTTCAAACTTGTCAGAGGGAGGCCAGTCTTTAAGCTTGAGCATCTCTGGCCAGAGATTTCTGTATGTTCTTCCTTCCATATAACCTTTAAAGAACTTCCGAGTGTTAATTTCTACCTGAAAATGTTCCAAAGAACCAACACAGGTCAAGACATGTGGAAAACTATACTTCAGAAGATAGAAAGCTCCAAGACATCTGCTAAAACGCAAGGAAAATGACACAGCGATATGAATTCAGACAAACATGGTCTAAACAATAGTCTTTGCCCAAGTGTTCAAACAAAGCAACAGAAGAGAAGGCCATTAGAAATTTACCTCACAACCAGCTAGGCAATCAATGGCCTTTACTTCTGACATTTTCAAGTTAATGTTTGAATCCAAATTTTCACATACTGCCCGCCATATAACCATCGGCTCCCAACTCAAACCTGTTGCTTGTTGAAGAACATCACAGACTATAATTGGTTCACCATTTCCCCAATGCTTTTGGAAAATTGATAACCCCTCATTTAAAATGTCCCTTGAAGAGGGACAGTATATGTCATTGTCATCATTGCCTTCTCTAGAAGCTGCTTTTCTGACGGAGTTGCTGCAGCTTGATGTTGCTGCATCTTTCTGCTTAAGAGGAGGTTGGTCAGTTTCACAATTTCTTAAAAAATCACGAGCATTAGCTTCCAAGGCAGATATCCAACCCCGTGGAAATATGTGCTTGAGCTCCAAAACGCAGTTCCCACAGCCCCCCACCTCTTTTGGGGCACAACAAACACTTCCATTGCTTTTTGCAGTCCACTCACTGGATAGCTCAATACAAGGATCATCTGAAGTCTTGGAATCGCCAGACCCTGGCAGAGGATCACCACCATGCATATAATCATAACCCTTATTCACATATTGAAATTTTATTTCAGCTTGGGGTGAAATAGTTCCATTGCGAACTTCTTGGCAACATTGGAGGCAGAGTTCATAGGAACACTCAGGGCAGCTTCGGTGAAGGTCAACAATTGAAGTAGCACAATGGTCGCTGCTCCAAGACCAAAAGAATAAATTATACAATCTTAATGAACATGAAAAAGAATTATGCAAGGCGTGCTAAGCAACAACTTACTTACCAATAGACACGTTCATCATCACTACATAGAGTTTGCAGTATTTTTATATCAGAACAGGATGTTCCTGACATAAGAGTTTATTGTTAATAAATGTCATGTTAGTAAGAAAAGCAAACCCAAAAGCTGAAGATTAACGCAAACATAATCTCAGAACATGACATTGAACTATTTAAGACTTTATTGTTAGCGATGTCTTGAAGAGAAATATGAAAAACCAGAGCTGAAGATCAACACCTTGAATTCTAGCTTCAATCTCTTCCTCTAAAGCTTGTTCTTCACAAATTTGTTTCAGAAATGGATGGACTAAGTTGATTAAATATTGCAGATACTGAACCTTCTCATTATCAGAAATGTCCCTCATAGATGTCTGACAGGTAGATAAGAAATTAATTGATAAAAAAAATTGAAACATAAAACTTGTAATTTTCATTAAAGAAGTCATAAGGATATCCACAGGGTATCACAGTAAATCAAACCTTAATTATCCCACTTGAACGCAAGCAGACATTGCAATTGCAATTTTTGCGGCAAAATGGGCAACTCTCTGCAATTTCTTCCTCTGACATATGAGGATACCTATAGGCACCAATGGGAAAAAACGTTAGATTTTGTAAAGGTAACTCATAAACTACAAGAACAAATAAACAAATTCTTTGACAGATATGTTTATGTAGATTAAAATTACTGACCATTGCTTGATGCACTGAACACAGTACAATTTCTCTTCACATTTAGTGCAAGGGACAACAATTCTTCTCTCCTTTTTCATGCACTGATGACATATCAAGCCATCTTGTTTAGTACCCTGTTAACACAGGAAGTAAAACATACTTAAGTTACAAAATTAGGTTCCACTTTTACCTACAAGAAAAAATTATCGTACAATATCACTTCAGGAAATGGAAGTAACTCGAGTAAAGTTCCTCAAGTATTTGATATTAGTTTCTCTAATAAAATATAACACACTTTGTAACAGGTTGTTGTCTTAGCAGTTAGCAAACACTTATATGGCAGCCTAAGTTTTTCCCTTAAGAAATAAATATGCATTAAGAAAGGTGATTACCCTCATACTTGTTGCAGTGTCATTGTCCTTAGTACGGTTTCTTGAATCAGAAATAGACGATGTGGAAGCAGATGAAGAATGCGATCTGGTAATGCTTGAGTATGGACTCTCTCCGTTTGATTCTATGCATATTTGATCCATCATAGTGTCCATTTTACGAGCTCTTTTGCTGGACCTTATCTTTAAGGAAACCAAGGCTTCTTCATCATCTTCTTCCAAATCATCAATAATGAAATCATTGTGCATATTTCTTTTCCTTTTTGAGGTAGCAATAAACTTCTTTGGTTGATCACCTCTCTTGCATGGACGTTTAGCCCTTTTCTTTGGACACCATAGAATGTCATCATTTTCTCCTTCCGACATTGGAGTGCACTTATGACTCTTTTGAATCTTTCTCTTCTTTGAAACTTCAAAAGCACTTGAGCAATAAACCTCCATTCTTAACGCATTAACATGCCAATCCTCTAGTATAGCTTAAGCCTAACCAACAATTACTGTTAGTGACTCACCAGTGGTAAACTCAAGAAAGCATTCTCTGAAAAGCTGCAATACAGCATGCCATTGTTCATATCTTGTGGTTAAACGGAGAATAACAGATTTAGAAGGAAGATTGGGAAGATTGAATTGGATTTTAGCATAATTAGAGAAAGAGAGTGGTCGTTTTATACTTTTCTCTGACTCCTTTTACGTCAACCCAAAACAGTACACCTGCTGGGGGAGTCATTGGAACAATGATTTATACGAACCCCCCCACCCCCCAAAAAACCCGCAAGAAAAAAAATTGTCAGGAATAGCAATTGCATTCAATTATGGACACGAAACCTTGAACACATTCGAGATTAACAGTGTTCATGATTCAGACCATAACCTATGCAAGACAATTGACCGGCTCGGCGAGTCAACCCAACGTCATCGGTTTATCTGAAAACCCCCAAAAGAAAATTACCCGTAATTCAAAGAAGAAAACAAACAGGAATTGCATTTTGCATTCAACAATAACCACGAACACATTCGAGATTAACGGTGTTCGAGATTCAGACTTTAACCTGTTCAGTGGACGGCAAAACAGAAGCAGAGGAAAACAAAGAATGAAAACAAAAAGGGAATTCAAAACTATTAAAAAAAAAAAAAAAGCGATATCGGGGGCAACCTTGTGGCGTTAGATCTGTGGGTACGAAGCAGAAAACAGGAAAAGGGGTAACTCCCAAGAAAATTACTTTCTCAGAGTCCGTGAAGAAAGCGTAAAGAAAGAGAAACTTTTAGCGCGGTCCCGTGTTGGGTGGTAATTTGGAATTTTAATATATATTCAGTGGGAAGAGACCTATATTCCTAAAACTACTAGGAATACGAAATCAAGAAACAAAAACAATACCACGGGCGGTTTATTTTCATGGTCAGAATATAAGGTTGTTTAATTATAATAGATGGTTAGATATAAATTTAATGGTTTAGATTTATACTAAATTAATATAATAATTTATAATTATATTTTTAATTTATAAATATAAATTATTAAACTTTTATTTAATGGTCTAATATAATTAAATATAATCTTATATTTTCATCACAAAATTTAAATTGGAGTTTAGGTGGCTCACGCATCAGTTCCTCCTTTTACACGTGTTTATCTATTGAGTTTTAAAATTTTAATAATCCATTAGATTATTGGTTTGAGGAAAAATATAATGAAATATGAATTTGAATATATGATAGATAAGATTCTATGGATAACACCTTCAGTTTAAAATCTTTAATTGAATGCGAGAATTATATTAGGGATAAATAGAAATCCTAAAGATTATATTTTGAATGATAAAGTATGTGTAAATATTGTTGATATCTATTATTATTATTTTTTAAAATATTAATTGCAGTAATTAGTAAACGGTTGAGATTGGCCAGATTGGCCTTAGTGACATTGTCGATAGGGTAACAGAATGCTCCACTGTGGACAACGTCAGCGAGATGGGACAGGGTGGGTCCCACGTATTTTTCTTTTACCCTTATTTTTTTAGACAAAAATATTTTTTAATCCCATATGTATACTGGGATGAATTATCATCTTATCTCATAATTTCAATATATAAATGTTACTTTTTTTTTTTTTTTCATTTTCCTATCCTAACTGATTTTATAAACAGTGTATAATCTGATTTTATAAATTGGAATAACTTTTTTTTTTTGGGTCATTTGTAATAACTTTTCATTCACATGTAATTTCAAATTAATTTTTTTTTTTACAAATAGGCTGATACACTATTAAAAGCATAGTTTTATTCAATTGTATTTTTTATTAAATAATATTAAACTAATCAAATTGATGTAATTTCTATCCAGATTGATGAAATTGATTAAGATGACATCAAAAATTTTGACAAACATATGAAACAGAATTGATATAAAATATAACTCCGGAACAACTTTTTTCTTTTTTTGGGGGTCATTAGCGACTTTAAATTTTTAGGGCAAAACGGTAGTTTTAGCTTCTTCTTTTTTAAAAAATCTCTTTTAATATAGTTATCTATTGGCTCTAATTAATTATGCCTGATCAAAGTATTATTTGACGGTTACTCATTTAAAAATATATTGATATATATACATCTTTTTTTTTTTTGAAAGATATACATCTGTATTATTGAAAACAATAGAGTGTGCGAAAAAAATTAATAATTACCCAGTAATAATATATATATTTAAATATTAATCATATAATAATACACAATTAAATTAGTTTTATTTTACACGAATAAATGTTGTTATTTACATATAATAAATTATCTATTTGCTACTTTCTTTTAAAAAATAAAAGTTGATATTTTTTAAATAAATCTATTCTATATTGTGAGAGAATGCGTATAATTACACAACTCTTCCTTTATGGCCCTTTTGAAACCAAAAGGTAACTTCCAATTAAATCCATTGTGATTAAAATGCCATAAAAAATAACCTTTTCATTAAACTACGGTTTATCAAAAATATATATTATGAAACGTTTACTTCAATCTTTAGTTATTTGTATTAAAAATTATAAACCTCATTTACTTTAAAATTTTATTACAGTTATAACAAATTTTATATTGACTAAAAATACAATATTAATTATTTATGTAAATTATTTAATTTAATTTTAGTTTTTCAAATTTATTTAAAAATTATTTTGTGAACATATTTTTATTTATTAATTAAAGAATATTGTAGTAAAAATAAATCAATTGTTATGAAATCCCAAATATAATAATGAACTCACCCTTTAAGCTTGATTTAATAATTTGAGGAGTAAAATATAAATTAAATTTATAAATGAGTGGGACAAGATCCCTTATAGATGCGTCAAAACTGGTTCGACCTACTTGTAACTCACTTGGGTTAAAGAGTTTTTTGATAAGTCGTTTAGTATGCTTCTATAAATTCGACTCATTTAACTGCGAGTTAAACAAACTAGTTCGCGGGTTAAACAGGTTATTCATTTTTTTTTTAAATTATATTTACTCAATCCAACGCCTCAACCCACTATATTTTTTTATTTTAAAAAATTAATCATAATGTATGTGTTGTGTTATTTCTATTATTTTGTAATTTGTCAAATTTAAATATTCTGCTCATAATTATATTCTTATTATTAATGAATTATTGAATTATTAGATTACTCTTCTTATTTTAATTTGTTAAAAATTTTTTAATTTAATTATTTTTTTAATTTATTTATACTGATATAAAAATTTATTAATTAAACAAAACATATTCTTAAAGAAAATCACATTTAAATTTTTATAATTTTTTATTTTATTTTTATTTTTTTATTTTTTAATAAATTAAACCGATCAATTTATTTAATTCATTAAATAAATTATATTAAAATTTTTAATTTATCATCTTATTATAAATTAAATAAATTAACTTATTTAACTCCCTTACTCATATAAATTAACTCATATAAGTTGGATTCGCCACTTGACAGTTATAATCCCTTGCGAATTCCAATAATCAAATACTGAACAATCCCTTACGTCACGTGCGTTTCAATCTCGCTGTTACACAGATTTGTATTGTGAAGTCAATGTCTTGAAATATAATCTTCAAATACACATATCAATCAATCAATCTGCATTAATTATGAATTGACAATTACTGTTATAAACTTTTTTTTATTTTAATAAATCCTTCGGTCCAATATACAGTTAAGAAAAAAAAATACATTATTATGTATTTTTTATATTAAAAAAATATAAATATTAAAATATATTAATTGAATGTTGATTTGGATGATTTATTGTATTTATATTTGAAATTTAAAATTTTTTGAACTTCATTTATGAATTTAAATTTTTTTCAAAGTTGTCAATTTATTTTTGCTACTTTATTTCTCTGATAACCCTAAAAATATTAATTCGTAAATGAAAATAAGATAGAATCAGAATTTGGATAACTTGACAAACTTTGAAAACGGATGGTTTTAGGGGGTTTTAAACAGTAGAGAATGTATACTAACAAAACCATAAGTTAAGAGTTCGGGTTTGTAAATAGCATCTAAAATTAATTAAATTGAAAATGTAAATGCATTAAATTATGTTAGTTGGTATGGAATTTGCACAGTCTTAATAAATTACATAATAATTAGACGGACTCAATTATTGTTGAAGATAAAATAGAGATTTTACTTTATTTGTTCTTTTGTCATTTCGTCATTAAATGCACTTTAGATATTTTATATTGTTTTTATGGGTTATAATAACGGTAAAAATATTTATTGCCTTCACCAACTATACGTTTGTAATAATTATTTTTATTAACAAGTGCAATAAATAATCATTGACTATTGAATTAATTTATAAATATTTATTATTATTATTATTAATGAGTACAATAAATACTTTTTAATCAATAGAATTAGTTAACTAGCAAAACCCTTTGTTTTTCAAATTTTGATTAGTTTATTATTCTTTTTCTTAAATTGATAAAAATTAATTACAAAATGAATGAGGGAATAATCTTTATATTTTACAATATTTAATTGATCAGAAAAGATTTACAGAATAAAATTATTTAACTGCAATCAACATCAAGACTGAAAATCGTAAATAGAGATATCAATCAATCAGCGATTTTTTTTTTTTGTAGTAAATCAATCAATCAGTATTAACACATTATCTATCTAACTTTGTTTTTTTAAATAAATGATTCAGATCTTTGGTTGCTGACTAGTCTCTACTTGTACTCGACGCAGAAGAAAGGAACCAAAAAACAAACTTTTATTTTTAACTTGTAATTGACTAAATGAAATTTGAAAGAAAAGTATATAAATAGAAACTTTTTTGGGTAAAATAAATTTTAAAACATAATTATAGCACAGCTAATTAAATGTTGAAAAATCACTGCCTTAAACATATAAAAAAGAATTGTATTTACTTTTTTGGGTCTTTAACTCTAATTGTGAAGCCCCTCTTATTTTTAAAAGTGTTACAATTAATCACTTCATTAGTTCTATTGCAATAAACTTCTTGTTACTCAAATTTTTTTTTAAAAAGGTCAACTATATAAAATTATTAAAATAACCTTTATATTGTTTAATATCCCTTTTGTATCCCTCTTATCTTCTCCAATCAATCTATCTATTTATGACCTTCAACTCGTACAAGCCCTAAATATTATTATTAAAGAAATGAAGATATTTTAAGGTTGTAAAATTTGAAGTTCACGATTGAACAAATTGACTAAAGAACATGAAGAAAGAAGCAAAAGGGATGTCAAATAGTAAGAAGAGTATTTTAGTAATTTTGTATAGTTAAACTTTTTAGATTTAAATAAAATGAGACTTATTGTAATGAAACTAATAGATAATAGGGTCCACAGTAATTTGTTCCATATCAAAAGAGACATTGTAATTAAAGAAAAAAAAATGTTTGCTTATGTTTGAATATAGCGATGCAAAATAAATAAGCAAGTAAACATGCCCTAAAAAAATAAAAAAAGAAATAAACTTAAACACATGCCATGAACAACTTGGACATAACTAAGTCAAAAAAAATAGAAATAAAAATAAATACTGTGATAGCTTAGAAAGCCCATCTTGATATTATTTAAGAAAAAAAAAAAGCACTAATAAAATAACAGATTATATCATAATTTGATTGTGCACTAATATACCTTGGTTGCTACTTTGCTATTACAAATGATTACATAGGAAAACGTATGAATAAATATCATACCTTTTTATCATATATTATACTACTTATAAATATATTCCAAGTATATCGTGATTTTTTTATTTAAAAAAGTATATTTTACATATTTAATGATATTTCAAGTCTTCTCCTATTCACTGACATGTTCGATTGTGAAGCCATTGATTCATACATGCTTCACAGTTTTTGACCCCGGCATTTCACATTCCATTGTGAAAATCATACACTGATTTTGCTTCAACTTTGGCGCCAAAAAGAAACGCAATTATGTGTTCGCTTTACTTAGTTTGAGCTAGGATACTTCCACAACACAGCAAGAAGGAAATAAAAAAGAGTACAGAACAACAAATTTGATAATATGAAACTAAAGGTTTTCGTATGAGCTAATCCTATTTCTTTTCTTCAACCTCTTGGCAATGGCAGATATTGTCAATTTATTGGAATTTACAGTATTCACTTCACTGTACAGTCAATACACTCCGAAATATTACAGAATCTCTGCATTATAGCCTGGATGTGGTAAAGCTCATTAACTGTTAGCAGATTCACAGAACTAGCTTTCTGAGGGAGGCATTATAAAAATTCACAACTTCTTTCTCACCTTTGGCTGCACAAGATGATCCTACCCAGTCTTTGTCAATAACGATGTGAAGTTCAAATTCACAGTGTTATTGGTTCCCTGTCCCATAGACTTCAAGGCTCTAGGTGCTTTCGGATGCCATCAGGAAGAGACTGTGGAGATGATGCACCACTGATTCTGCTGGGCAACGGCGTATTCCTTCGGGATTGGCGTTTCGTCGGAACAAGCGCACTCTCAGTTTCCCACTTTTCACTGGTAATCTCATCGTCATCGGAGCTATCATTCTCCATGCAAGCCTTAAAAACTGGATGAACATATGCATTTTGAAGGTAACCTTTCAAGTTCAGGTTAGGCTCTGTTGCTTTTTCCAATGTATCTTTCATCATTGCTTCCTGAAAAAAAATTTTCATTACATCATTAATATTCAACGAGGGATTAGGGCCGCCTGTCAAATGAAGCTTTTGGCAAGTTTGATTTTTCAGTGACATATTAAAGGACAAGATATACAGACAAATTCGTACATTTAACCCAGAATAGAGTCACTACACCATATACAGTCTATATTGGACTGAAGTCACAAAACTATATAACAGTAATATTTATGTACCTAAACCTTGTAACATCATTGAGTATACCGGTTTGCAGGCCATGCTGGGCTTTATTTTAAGCCCAATAGACATTTAGGTGTTGGGCCTAAACTCAAGCTTACGTTCACCTTAATGTAGGCTTATTGTTAAATGCTGGGTATAAGCCCAAGCCATGGGCAAAACTTAAGCTTAGCCAGTTAATATAAATAAAATTTGGTACAATCATCGGCGCATCCATCATTTTTATAATGTAGTTACATAATTTTAAGATTATTATTTTTTTGGTGAATATTTAAAATAACAAAACTATATATATTAACATGTAAATTTAAAAACTTATATATGATCAACATTTAATAATTAATAAATTTATATATTAACAACATGTAGCAAAATTTTATTTTGCCACATCGTGAATGCACAAAAAATGGCACCATAAAATTTTACTCAAAAGTTTAAACAAAAACTTGGTGAATTTAACAAGTTTACAAATAAGTAACATCTAAAATAATCAACATATTGGTTATTGGTTTTTGTTTGTTAAGCCGGTCCAAGCCATGCTCAATTTGACCTTACAATGTATGTGCCTAATAGGAAAGGCTTGAGTTTAAGCCCACTAGCCCAAATTTGAGGTCAGGCCCACAATATTGAGTCAAGTACATCCATGGACTGGCACTGGCCTAGCCCCAAAGAGCAGAAATCATAAGGCAGCAAATTAACAAGACATTCAGTAGTATAAACATATCTTAAGAACTGATTATGCGGTTTCAAAAAAAAAAAAAACTGATTATGCAGTAACATAAACGAACCACGCCATCAAATGATAAAGCATAACACTACTAGGAACATGAAAGAATTATTATCGGCCATGCAAGTACTTGATTAACATACCTGTAAGGGATATCTAATAAAGGCAGGTTCAAATCGGCCTTTGCAGTACCTATAAAACCATATTGTGAGTATAGGGAGCGCAATGAGAAATGGTGTTGATGAAGCAGCTTTTTTGGTGGTCAAGAGTCCCAACAGAACTACTTGGGAAAATATCAGCGCGATTACAATACGCAGATGAACATCAGGCCAGAACGCTGCTGCACTCTCATACTCCTGATTATACACATTAATGATCTGCAATAGGAAGATTCATCTTATACAAGGCTAACAGCAGATTATACCTGGCACAATGACATATAATGATGCCAAATCCGTACTTAGAGGTACAAAGAGAGTGGGGAAACGCAGTGTTACAATAGATACCCTAACTTCAAAAAGTTACAAGTCCCCAGCAATAATCAACCATAACCCTTTAACTTTCAAAATGATTTTGGCCAACCAAAAGAAAAAGAAAAGATTGAGATACTCCGCATGAATTATCTTTCTCCAAGGGAGTTTGTACATTCCAATGTGTGATTGGTGGTGCAAGAATTGTGAACATGAATAGAAAGTCATATTATACTTCAATTGTATATTATGAGTCAACAAACTTGTACCTGATGACGAAACACGACATAGGCCAACCCAAAGAAAATTATAATGAAAGGAAGAACAGCAGGAGTCACTGCAGCATAGACAAGACCAAGCAGAAAGTACAATTGTATACGAGGCTCTCCTGTGTTGAAACCGATACTCCCAGCATCCATGGCCTCTTCCCTGTCTTTTTCAGTCTTTACCAAGAAGAAATTCTTCAAGTGATAAATGATAAGTGATTTCAACATCAAAATCTCTCCAGCTATGCCAGTCCATCCGTCAACCATAATGTAAGTAATGAAGAAAGTTGCTTTCAACGGAATTGCTGTACCAATTGTTATAGGATATCTAACAAAATATCAGAAAAAATGTGCTTAGTATCATGAATTTGTTAAACAATTAAGACACAGGCTATCAGCAACTTATGAAAGCAAACTATCTAAGTTTGATCAATCAAGTAAATAGATAAATTCAATTATGTGAAATATATCTGCTAGAAGGAAACCAACATTGTGTATCTTACATAGCTAAGGCATATCCAGAAATTGAACAGAAATCCTGACCCTTCCACAAACATATTATGTGGTAATGTATAACATTGATTATCAGGAGCAAGTTAAACTTGTTCTTATCCACATGCAAACTATGTGGCACAACAGCATACATGCGTCCCCAACACAGAAATACATTTTGCATTGCCAACTAGAAATACAAATAAAATTTAGAGGTTAAATTATTCTGTTGATACCTGGAGTTTGTAAATGGATCCCTATAGTTTTAATATTTTTTTATCTAGTCCTATTGTCAATGTGCTGTTAAATTTTGCTAACGTGGCCAATCATCTGTGGTGGCACTTTAAATGTAACATTTTTAATCCCAAATAAAGGAATTCAAGTGTAACATTGTTCATGCCAACTAAAGGAAAAAATGTAGATGGAGTGAAATCTGTGGCATGTTATGTCGTCTAGGTTAAGTGACTTGGGTGAGTTTGTATGAATAATGCATACTCAAAGTGCTAAGGTAACACATGGTTAGTCATGCTGGTAAAATTCAATGGCATATTGATAGAAGTTTAATGACAGTAACTATATTAAATATTATTAAAACTATAAGGACTAAATTACAAACAATTAAATTAAAAGACCAAAGTGAAACCTAAGTGAAACTTTAGGGACCAAAAGAGTAAATTAACCAAATAAAAAATATGGTATTGAATTTCATTTCAATTGACATACTGATTGGCTGGTTGGTGAATAAAAGAGTCCAGCTGTTCAAATGCCGATCCCGTAAGTATGCTCCCAAGAAATACGTTTATGAAATTGAAAAGATAATATCTGGAAGCTGATCTTCTCTCCAGAGATGATAGAGATGAAAAGCCTTCAAATTTTGACATGATCATCAATATTGTTGGCAAGAAGATGAGAAAGAGCTTCAGTGCAATACCAGGCAGAAAACCTTGAATAAATGACTTAACAACTTTGCTGCGCAGAAACATGAGTTCAGATAAGTGATCTTCCAGTAACGAAGAAAAATGCTAGCTTCAGAAGGTCCAAAAATGAGACTGAACTTACATATCTATAAGTGGCCTCAGCCATGGAGCAGCTTTCTGGATTCCCTCAATACTTGCAAGCGATTGCACAAATGCAATGGGGATCATGAAAAAGAAGGTGAGGAAAAAGAATGCAACAGCTATGATTAACCTCCTGATAGTGAGAGAAACATATGGAATTGCCAAGTTTGGCCAATAAATATCTCGTGGCTCTGGAGCCCACTCAGTCAGCCAAAGTGTTGGATTTCTGGTTTGTTGAGTCTGTGCACAAACAGCAGCAGCCCATCTAGTTTTAAAGGAAACAAACGCAGCAGGCATAATGGACTTGGGATCGTTTGTGACCTTTTCCGTCTCTAAAGCTATCTGCAAGAAGTTATCCATTTGAATTACTATAAAACCACATTAAAATACATAAATACAAAATATAGTCCAAAGTGAAATTTTATTTTAAAGAAATTTCTTTAAGATCCATCTGAGCCACCTCAATTTTCACAAACTCCTAATGAATAATCAGAAAAGTATTGTTTATAATAATAAGTGAAGAACAGATACCATATAGGACACTAGTGAATTTGGGATATAAATCAGGATGCTTAAGAACTTCAAGATAACGAAGACTATTATGATATGAACTTTATACGTCTGGCATTTGATTTGAACGAACCATGTTTTCTTTTTTTCATTTTTTTCATACAATTACAATCATGGAGTGGGAAAAAATTTCCAATTCAGAATTTAGATATGGGTACTTACCTCTTTAGACAGTTTATCAATTTCAGTCTCGTGATGAGCAATAGCATCCACTTTTTTTCCCCAAAGACCAAGGAAGCCAGTCTGGTAAAAACAAATAGGAGATGAGCTTTGTAGTAACCTTAATATGGTAATGACTAATGACACACTTTGATGCATATCAATTAAACTTAAATACCTTAATTTCAGGTTTTTTTGAAGTTCTGTCAAATCTATTTTGATAATAGACAAGCCAATTCTGCAACTTCTTCTTCTTCTTGACCAACTTTGAAAGTTTGTTTGCATTATAAACCACCTGCATAGATGATTCAATAAAGAGGCTGAAACATGCTTTTTTTCCCCAATACCTCAAAGGAAAAGCAAAATAATATCTAGTTGTTAGAATATTAACAGATTTTGCCAAGCAACTATAAACCAGATCCATCTTAAGAATATTAGTGATTAAAGAAAGCACTAAAGAAAACAAAATTTTAATTTGTCATCTGACATCCAGATAATAATGTATTCCATGTGCTAGATACATCATATAAATCAAAGTGTAAACTGGAATCCAATTTACATTGCATAGCACGGAAGCAATGCATGTTGAGGCCCTAAGATAGGCACACCTAGCAACAAAAGGTGAAACTTCACCATTCAGTGCTCCTAAATTTGTAGTATCAGAATTATTGAGATAATCTGTGAACTCAAAATTTTACCAATGAAAGAGTCTAGAGGAGGAACCAACCTGGTGAGTAAGATAGTGATCTGGATGATTGACCAGAAAAAAGTGTTCCACAAGCTCACTTACAGATTCATCAGGGTCTGGTGGAATATTTCTCACAAGCACCTGAGAACAATAATTTTTCTATGAGCAAAATCTGTATGATAAAATATCTCTAGCATTATGGCTATCTGAGTTCTAGCTTAAGGAAATTTGGTCTCGAACCATAAATTCATTGAATTTGACAAGAATAAACATAAAGAGGGATTGAATTAATATATCAGAGAATTATTCCTCAATAGCAAATGTGAATGAAGAATCAAGATTACTACCGTAAATTGATCAGGTCGACGTTTTTCTCTTGCAAGAAATTCCAATCTCATCCCAGCAACTTTCTCATACTCCCTTAGCAAAATATAGCACGTCCAAAAAGTAAAGCCATAAGCCATAATTATGTGCCCCCAAAACCTGAAATATAGTCAAAAGAATCTTATTATGACACAAGATTCGTTAGCTATTTAAGAAAAATATATGTTTAACAACAATTCATATCATCACATACTAAAACGAACCATAAGAGAAACTCTATAACTTCAATAAGTGAGATAAGTCATGAATATTAGTATCACTAATATGGGAAACGAGTGACGTTGTTTCAGGCCTACACATAAGAATTATAATGTGAATAAAAAAAATTAAATATCATTAAAGAAGAGAAGAGTTGCAACTAATTGAGAATTGTGCAATGGCTTAGAATTTAAACAGATAGAAAAGAAATTTCTCCACAATATAGAAGAGGAAGAGGACTCTCTCATACTTAAGCAATAAACCTAAGCCCCAACTAATTAGATAATATTAGTTCAAGTAGACATTGTGGCAAGCAGGCAGTTTAAATATAATATTAGTTCAAGTAGACATTGTGGCAAGCAGGCAGTTTAAATATGTCAAGAATTCACCAAATGATATCAAGAAGAAGAAAAAATTGCAATAGCACAGAAAAGGGGTTCTGAAACCTCTGAGATTTCTCATGGACGTTTGAAATTGAGAGTTTATCAATGTCGCTAGAAGTTACATTGGTTATCTTGGCTCCTTCTAGGCCGCTACTTGTGAAATTGACAGGCACTAGCACGGCCCATGCGAGGAATGCTATAGGAAGGAAGATTTTAAGCCTGCACAAAAGCAACAGTATTAACAGCTGTTACATCGTTTTTTTTTTTCTTTGGGCATTAAGGTCAGGGGTATCCATGGGTTTTGCCCGGGCAAACTCCCCTCCCTGGTTTAGGGGAGCACTAGCCTAGTGGCTTGGTAGGAACACTTAGCATTTCACTAGCGAAGCTAACTCTTGTTGGTTGACTTATACATAATAAATATTATAAATATGCTTTGCTGATGCACTATTGATCCATTGCATACCCTATCAAATAAATCCGCAAGTACACAGCAGAGTCCAATCCAGCATGATCAATAAGCTCAGGTTCTGGCATTCTAAGTGCTTCTGGCATCCAATTAAGAAATCCAACATATGATTTCCAGTCTAAATTGACAAACTTGCGCACAAATGCTCCTCCGTGTACCGGATCTGTTCTTAAACCTTTTAGATACCATTTTGGGAAGTATACCCTATCATTGAAAGGTTGAAGCCTCAAAATAGCAAATGCCACAAGGAAAAGGAAAGCACTGAGAATATTGATAGCAGCTGCAAGCCCGATATCTCCAAGTGTAGCCATTTATCTCTTCTAAAAGGTGCTTCTTCCTGCAAGGCAACCAAGGAAAAACGGATAAAGAGGGTTGAAATTGTACACAGGAACTTAGAACAAGAAGAAGGCATGCCTTTACAGTAATTGGAGATTTGAGTTGATTATCATTTTATTTTATACAATGCAAGTTACATACTTTGAGACACTAGCCAAAAGTAAATCTACAGACGAAGAAACCCCACGACAAATTACATAATTTAACTAAGTGACCAAAACAATATAAACTTTAAGCTTTCCGATCCCTGTAATTGTTAAAGGAAAAAACAGTAACCCAAGCGGAATCAAAGGAGTTTGTCCAAATTATGCAAATCAAATTCTAACTCGGTCCAAATGTAATCCAAATCAACTAGTATTGAGCAGTAAGCAAGAAGAGAAAGAAATGATAATCTCTCCCCCAAACCTGCTACTTATCAGCTTGAATTAAGCATGAACTGAGACAGACAAAAGAGGAAAGTCCAGTTTTTCAGAGAAATACGCATAAATAATTAACCCCCGAAATCAACCCCCAAGATTTTGACATAAAAATGTCATGTAAACATCAATGAAGCCCCCAAAAGTAGAAGAAAAGGGGAAAGAAAATGAAAGATAAGGCTCGTACTTTGAGCGTGTCCCTCACAATTTGGTCGAGGTAAGGAAATCCCAAGTACAGAATAATCCTTAAATGACAGAAACCTGAAGCTCAAGATCGAAGTCTTTGACAAAAGGGTGTTAGGATATCTTCGAAACCGAACGAAGCAAGAAGATTCGAACCCCTTTTTCCAGTGAAATCTACGTAGAACACACGCTACTGTCAGCCCCTTTCCTCGTTGAGACACCAAGCAATTAACAGCTCTTCTCAGAAACAGGGAAGTAATAAAGAAACAGAGGAATTTGTGGGCATTGGAGGCATACAGAAAGAAAAGAACAAAGGCAGTGTTCGTTATTCGATTGCTTGTAGGTGAGCTACACCAACAGTGTGAGTGATAGACTGATAGAGAGGCTTTTCCCTTTGGTGGTAGGGGCTAGAGGTTTCCTTTGAGGGTAATAAGTAATATCCGAAAAATAGTCAAAAATTAATATTAATAAAATAATTAGATATATTTTTTCTAAAATATTGTAAAACATCTTATCGTGGACTCGTATTAAGTAAAATTATTTAATTTTTGTCGGCAAAATGCCACGTGGTGTCATTCAACGGCTACTTTTTTTGCACTTACTGGATTGTCAAGTGACAACTAGGATTTGCTTCACATTGAGATAACGATGGTTAGGTTTACGCACAGTTATAGAGCGTGAACGAAACGACCAATGGAGAGTAAGAGGAAGATGTCAGAAGCATGAGCTGGCGACAGGGATGTGTGGCAGAATCGCGTGGGCTGCGTGTGAGTGACCCACGTGGAGCTCAGAAGTAGCGCGGACTCACCGAGTAAGTCCGGTGAGCAATTTTTTCCTTTGAAAAAAATGTTATTTTAAAACTTTATTTTTTTATTTTAATATTAATTTAATTTCTAATAAATTTATAATCACAATATAATCTTTTAAAAATCTAACATTAATAAAACATTATTTATTATTACATCAATCATAACATTTTTTAAGAAATTATTTTAATAAATATTAAATTTTTTAGAAATTATTTTTTATTAATACTAAATTTTTGAGAAATTATTGTATTATTATAAATTTATGAAGAACTAAATTAATATTAAGATGAAAAATAAAATACTAAAATAAATTTTTTCCTTTTTTTATCCTTCTCTAGTTCTGTTGATTTGTGGGCTCGAAGTCTTCTCCATGCCAAGGTTATCACTTTTTCTTTTCAAATAAATTATCAGTTAATCTACTAATTAAATTAATTCTTTAATTTTAATTTATCATATTGGCTTTTTTATATTAAATCAATTAAAGATTATTTTACACTAAAAATGGTAAAATAATAATAAAAATAAAATAAATATTTGAAATACTATATAAAATTAAGAAAACAAATTATATTTTTAATCTCTATCATTTCATTCAATTTTTAATTTGATTTTTGTAGTTTAAAAATTTGTAATAAGTCCTTATAACTTACACATGTTTTAATTTAGTCTATACTATTAATATTCTGTTTAATTTTATTGTTGCAACTAATTATAACTATTTTAACATTTTGAATATATGTGATTCATACTAATAAAATAAATAATAAAGTAAAATTAATTTACATATATGACAAAATTTTGGTAAAAATATAATGATAAGGTTTAAATTAAAAATTATTTAAGGTCTAAGAAATTAATTACAAATTTTTAAACATGAGGACTAAAGTAAAAATTAAGTGAAACTATAAGGACTGAAAGCAAAATTTTATCCCAAAATTAAAAATTAAATATAGTGCAAATAAAAAAAATAAAAGATCAAATTTAAAAGAGACCACAAACAAAGTAAAATAAATAAGCTAAGGGACTATAATCAATTTTTTTTCTTGCATAACAAAAGTGCAGCTTTCTTGTTTATCTATAATTTTCTAACTATATAATTTAAATAAAATAACCGAAAATATTTTAAAAACAAAATACGATTTAATTAATCTTTAAAATACTTCATAAAATTATACTTACTATTTATTCAACCTGTATTTAGGCGCCATCAAAAGGACTATATAGTCAATACTTGTATAAAAATTGGCTAGAGTTTGGGATTTTGACATTTTTTATTATTACCGTCAAAGTTATTTATAATTTTTTCTTAACATTAAAATTTTCAAATAATCTTAAAAGCATATCGTTCCATGAAGATTTATATTCTAAAAATGAACAAATATTTCATTCTCAGCTGCTCATTTTAATTTTAATATTGCCTATAGTATTATATATATATATATATATATATATATATATAATATGGGATGAAAATATTAAAATTCAGACTTTTAATTATATTAGAATACTTCATCTGATGACTTAAAATATTCATAATGAATCACTAACATGAAGTGAAATTAACTAGTTTAATACTTTATTCATGACACATTGATGTGTTTTAATAATTAATAAGATATCAGAACAAAATGCAAAAAAATCTATTAATTTTTTCATTATGCAAAAATCAATGCAAAGTAAATATAAAAATCATAATTTATAATTACATTAAAAATATATATAAATCTAGATATATATCAGCTTGGCTATGCAATTAAACAACACTCTTTCTTGTTTGTTTCCCTTTCATCCATTAATTCTATCACTTTCGCCATGTAAACTTACCAACATGTCACAACAAAATGTTTAATTAATTTAAGTGGCATTTATAATATGGCAGAGGACCAAAAACTTGTTATATTCTTGAGCATAATGATAATATCAAGACATTAAAAACCCTCCTTCGCTTTGAATTTTGATGAATATGCAACAACTTGCATGGAATTATAATCATCAAAGACAATAATAGCAACTGCAATTATTGCATTCCTGAAATTAAATTGAATTAAATTATGTAGATAATGTTTGGGTGGCTATTCTAATTTCAACAAGTCTATTTGTTAGTAATTATCAACCAAAATGGATGATGACATCATGTGATATTGACCACATTTTTTTTAAATTTTTGTTTGTATGACAAGATATTTTGGGTTGGCTAAATGAATTATTAGTTACCTCAAGTTATATCATCAAAAGGTCAATAATTTAATTTTTTTTTAACTTTCTTGGTGATATTCTATTAATAAATATCCACACGCCCTATTTTAAACCTATTACCTCGATCTTTAATTTTTAATACCAAACAAGAGTGTTGGTCCAAGGCACAATTAAACAAATATAACTAACATTACATTAGACTATATTGCACAGAATTTTTATTATAAGTTTTGTTGAAATGATACCAATATCTCTTTTATTTTAAAAAATATATATAACCTCCCTTAAAAGAAAAAGTGCCAAATTTTAAAATGTTTAATTAAAATACTATCTATTAACTTAAATACATTTTTTTTGTTTCAATGGAGAGGTTTTGCACATATCTTAAAAATAGAAGAGTGGTTTGTAATTACCAAAAAAAAATCTCTATGATTTACCCATTACATTCATATTCGAATGACTTAAGAATTGAAGTAATGGATAAAAATATTAATTAATTCTTCATATAAAATATTCCACTTTTAAAATTTATCTAGAACTAGCACAAAAGAAAATTTGTTCTCTTAAATATACTGAACCCGTATGAAAGATGTGTCCATAAAATAGTTTTAAAAGATCATTTATAAATTAACTCAAATTTATCCTTAACATTAAAGAAATAGAAATTAAAAAGACTAAAGTAGAAAAGTGGATATTAGCACTCTGCTATAGATAGTATGAGAGTTATTTATGCTAGCAGTCACTTTCACATTAAAGGAGGAATGAGACATTATGCACATGGAATGGGACTCACTTCCATTCTCATTCATCATATTTATCTTTTGCATTTAACATGCCTATGAATAATTAAGTTTATATATATAACAAGTGCACCATTCATTCTGAATAATTCAGTGGATTTTGAATTATAATATATCTTTCAGATAAATCACTCTCATAAAATAAAGATTTGCCCAATATTACCATCTCAAGTTCCACTAGTCAAAAGAGTCTTCACTGTGAAAGTTCAATTACCATAATGTTTTATATAAACTATTTGAACATTACGTTATGCTAAAATATTTTATTATTTTATATCACTAAATGCAGTATAAGTTTTCAATATTTTAAATTATCCTTATATATTTCCATGTATTTTTTATTTTAAAGATAAGGATAAATAACATTCTTATTTATATGAAAGATGTTCAAATTACATCGCTTGATCTCCAATGTTTTCGAAAAATTATACTCTCCTTTTAAAAATTAAAAGATATTTTACACTAGCTTCCTCTACAATAAGAAGCCATGTACAATTACGCACATATTAACTATATTTTTGTAATTATTATTTATGTAATTTATTAAATATTAAATATGTATTCGACTTATAAAATAGTCACTTTTATAATATATATATATATATATATATATAAAATAAATTAAATTTATAATTTCAAAGTGAAATACATAACATTGAAATTAAAATTAATAAATGCAATTTTCAACTTATAAAGGATATTAATATCATTCTTGACGATTTGATCATATTTTAACTTCTGAAAAAAATTAAATATATTCGTAAAATAGAATAAACATAATTTAAATATGTCTAACAAAATAATGTACTCAAAAAATAAATGCCCTAAGTATTTCAAATGTGCCAAAATAAGTGTCTATTTTCGTTGTTTTATTTATTCCACGTATTATAAATAGACAAGTACGTACTTGGAAGCTTATGCCTCTTCTCTATAGGTCAAATTAATGACTGAGATATTAATATGATTTTGTCTAGCCACCATGTTATATAGCTGGACGGTAACAAACGTATAATATATAGCATTTAATTTTGCTAAGCAGCTCTTAGTAGTTGGTTCAGTTTATTTTAAATACATAAACATGATATATAAATATATATATATATATATATATATATATATATATATATATATATATATATAATGTTCACTTTTGACTTCATTTGCTTTTTGTTTTTTAATTGATTTCATTTACTTATTTTTAAAACATTAAGTTTACTTTGCCCCTCAAATTAATCATACATGGATAAGAGAAGGAAGTGAAAAAAAGAAACACAATATTATATAGGCAAATTTAGCAATGAAACATTATTTCTTTAATTTGGTTTCAAAATCATTTTTCTAATAATAGTTCATCCATTAGGCAAATTTCTCCATCTTAATCTGTAGAACCCACATGGCCATTGAAGATATTTGAATTTGCCCAGATGGCATTTTTCTCCAAAACAATATTATATAGGTAAATTTTACATAATCAAGTAATTATTAAAATAATGTTGTTTAGAAGAAAAAATGCTAGTTGAACAAGTCCATGTTAGGAATTAATATTCACATGACCTTTACATCTTCCAATAAATGATCAAACAAAACTTGGACCATTACATATCAATATTTGTCCCCATACGCCATCACAAAAGACAAAAGGAAAAGTTTAGAAAATGAATAGACACATATATATAAAATTTATATTACAATTTCACAGTTGATAAAGTGTCATACTACGTGTGAGGAAATTATAAGATCACTCTTATCTTCATGAAGAGTCACTATGTTTTATATATATATATATATATATATATGCATAGCTCAGTCCACAAGTTATTACCTTCCAGACATGAGATGAATCAAAGCTTGGTTTTCATAGAAAGATCCAACGTCCCAGTCCTCTGTTGGAGACGAAAGTGTCATCAATGCCACTACGATTGATCTCATGCTTGGCCTTAGTTGAGGATTTTCGTGTGTGCATGCTTTTGCTAGCTGACACATCTGCAAATTAAACAAACTGTTAATTACTTCCCATTTAATTTGGTCTTGAAGGGCTCTCTCATTTCTGTGTTGAACATTCTTGTTTTAGTTCAAAAGCTTTAGTTAAGTGAAAAAATGGAAGTGTGATTGTATATTTTAATTAAAGATATACCTTTTTCTTAGTTAATGATTGATCCTTCAAATTTTTACCTTTTCATTTCAATCTTATGTAATATATTATTTGTCTCTAGTGATTATTCCTAGTGCACGTAATTATTTTTGAAGCAAATTACACTATTTTTTTTAAATTACATGAACATTTTTTTTTATTTTTAAAATAAACCAAAATCTCATTTATAACAAAAAGTTATACTCTACACTTTAATCTGATTTAAAATTTTCTAAACAAAATACCTACCAGTAACTTAAATAAATAATTTTTTAACTTTAAAGATTTTAAAGTGGAGAATGTTTTAATCAAAAAGTTTTGAAGTGGACTAAAGTACATAAGGTAACCTTTCATTTCATTTCATGGGAGGTTTCTATATATTTTGAAAATAGTGAAAGATCTTACCAATTTCAACAAAACTCACAAGAAGTTCCTGTAGTTTACTCTTATTTTTGTTAACAAATTAGTAATTTAATAAAACATGCATATTTTAATTATCAAAATTTTAATTAATTCACTCATAATTTAAATACAAAACTAACTGACACAACATATATATTACCTTATATACTGAGTCAAGAGGATAGTTTTCACCAAGCCTGGGATCAACAAGCTCACGAGCATCTTCTTTGGGGTCTTGCTGATTAAGAACCTCTTCAAACTGCATTTCATTTCATCAAGTCAAGCTATATAATTGAGTGAATATAATTATTAGTATGAAATACACTTCTGAGAGTTCTAATAATTATACTAAGAGAGCTAAAAGAAGGCCAAGAAAAAGAACCAAGGCAATGAGTCCCTTTGATTCATTCACAGGCTCATTTGTCTTCACAATAGCTTCCTTTGCAGATATGAGTTCATAGAGCACGACTCCAAAAGCATATACATCTATTTTGGGCGAAACGTCACCGTATTTTGCATATCTGCACACCAATCATGCTGGACATGGTTAATATTATCTGAGATAATTATAATAATCAATAAAATTATTCATACAGAACAAAGGAGCAAGTTTGATCATTTAAATAAAATAAAAGATGACATTATTTGTTTTTTAATTTGAGGGGACAAATTATTTTTTTTAATAAAACTATAAAGACAAAAAGTGTATTTTTACATGACCTTTTATTTAATAGTTTAGATATTTAAGTTGAAGTGGTTTATGACGCAGTCATGATATCAGAATTTTTATAACTAAACCATCCTCATTCTCTTAATAGCTTAAAACTCTATGGATCCAGGATGATATTGAAGAAAGAAGAAGATTTTGATAATATTCTTGAATGAATTATATAAATTCTATGAGTTTTGTTGAAATTATTCGAGTCTCTCTTTTATTTTCAAAATATACACAAATATTTTTAAAACAAAAAATTGTAATACATTATAGTCTAATTTTATTTTTATTTTTTAACTAAAGTACCTTAAATTAACACACACACACACACACACACATATAAATTAAAACTAAAATATCCTCATACATTTTCTTCATCAGGATGTTTTAGTTTAAAAAATTTAAATTGGACTAGAGTGTATATTTTAAAAACAGATAAGAGCTCTATATAATTTTAACAAAACTCAAAGGACTATAAATTACTCTAATTTTTTTATTCATTAATAATTAAACATTTTAAACTATCTTTCCAAAATCTTCCCGTGTTTCTTCTTTAGCATTTTTAAGTTCTCCCACTTTAAGAAATTTTGAAAAAGAAGATTCTTCCAAATAAAGAAAAATATGTCATTCACTTATCCATTTCCTTCCTTTTTCTCCTCTTTCTTTTTCTTTAATATTTTTCACTCAAAACCACATTCAGCATATACCCCCTCTATTAGTAATTCAGTCTAATGATTGGTGACACAAAAAGCATAGCAGAAAAGCTATGGTGGCCTACATTCTAACCCCATTTTCTTCGTGCCTTGAAAGAATTACTGTAGCTATATATGCGATCCTAATCAAAAGCTATCATGGCTGATGGTCAACTTGTCAGTATTCCATACAATGATTAGCTTGAAAGCAGACTCAACTGCCACACTATATAAACTATATAGCTTTACGTTACTATTATCATCATGAACTTTTTTTATTCGTTCTTCTGGACAATCTTCTTCCAGACTGCTCGAAAAGAAGAAATGCCCTTATAATCAATATTGTGATAATTAAATTAGACTCCCATTCAAAATATCACTGACACTTTGCTGTGAAAAGATAAATAACAGTATATAAAGAGTAGCTTTCAATCACAACCCATCATATCTCACATTTGTTGTGTTGGATGCTCATATTCAACAAAATGCAACACTTGATTTAAATTACACTTCAAATTTTAAAATTTTGGTGTGCTACGGCCGGTGCCTATATTGCATGGCATTTAGTGCATGTGTTTATGTTTTGTTGTTTAATTGATCTACTATTTTGAGTGTCTCTTCTAAGTAAGTAGATCAATCATTCTACAGCGGTTGTCCACATAGAATAAAATTTCAACAAAAAAATTTTTTTTAAAAAGTTTATGTGGTAGAAAATTGTATAATATGTATGTTGTGACTCCTATTCTAAATATCATATATAGGAGGTGATTTTATATTTAAGAATAAAATTCCTTGAGATATTGTGACAGTTTTACCGAATAAAAGTAGTTGTTTTTCTTTTTTCAAAAGTCAGGTACATACCTATGATTTTCAGTGGGTTGTGCTTTGACTTTTCTGCATTATAGGGGAACTTTTCAAGAAGAGAAGATCATTGAAACAAATGCAACTGAAAGAAAATTAGTGGCACAGAACCAAGAAATGAACACTTTAGAACAACATAAGCATCATACAGATTGCTTATGGACTAACATAACGGTAGGCTCAAAATGCAAAGAAAACCACAAGTCCAAAAGATTTTATTTAAATTCTTATTTGAACTTTAATTCCCAAATCAAAAACCATAATTAACAAGATCAAATTGAAAAACTTATTAAAGAGGCATTTGCATCACTTAACCAACAAATGCAACTCAGAAGAGAAAAAGAATTATGAGGATTAATTCAAATTCTTACTCTGGAGGCATATAGCCAAAAGTACCCACAAGATGTGATGGCATTGAAGAACTTCCAAATTCTGTCAATTTTGTCTGACCAAAATCTGCGACCTGTGAACATGTTAGCCTCAGCGTTTCTAACTTCATAATATATATCAATCAAAACTCCAGAAAGAACAGCATTTGCAAACCTTTCCACGAAAGTTCTTGTCAATTAAAATGTTAGGGGATTTAATGTCTCGATGGATGTAGACAGGAACTGTATGCTCATGGATGTATTCTAGTCCTCTTGCTGCATCCAGGGCAATCTGCACTCTACTTGACCATGATAATGGTTCCCTCTCTAAAAGCAAAAAAAAAAAAAAAAAAAGCAGGGTCTTTCAAGTCAAAATTATACTATCATTTTAGAAGTACAAGCACTGACAAAAATGAGATAGGATACCATATGAACACTGATGTGACAAAACACAATCAAATATGTAATGAATGCAACACACAATTAAAAGAGTAAAAGAGTAAAAGACCATCTTTTTACCTGGGCCGCGTAAATGTTGGCTTAAATTGCCATTCTCAATGTACTCATAAACCAAAAATAAGGAGTTCTCAACACAATATCCTATCAAACGTACCTGCATGGGGCACATATGCAAGTAATTATAGTTGTGGCAGTTGAAGTAACAAATTTTAAATATCTTGGCAAGGCAAGTAACTAAACTTTTAGGCATAATATATCTCATTTTCCATTGAGATTTCCCAAAATGATGTGAAAAAAGTGGAGACATTATAGATATATAGAATTTAACGTAGTTCAGTTTTGAACTTCGACCCGAGATCGGAGATGGAAAAAATACACTGTGCAAGTATTGTTGGAAGAGGCTATCTCACGTGTGCCAAGATCTAAATAACCCCTTACATTTCAATTTTTATCATAAAGTAATCCAAATAACATAGTTAATAGCCCCACATACTATACAATATCACACTTGTTCTCGATAACCCTGCTCGAATCTATTGGCATGAAGATTAGAAAATAGCACATGGGAAATGAGCATACCAAGTTTAAGTGATGGACATGAGTCAGAACCTTCAATTCAGCAAGGAATTCTTTGGATGCTTGCATATCCATCCTCTTAATTGCAGCTTTCTGCACAACAAATTAACAGGAAAATGTCAACATCCGGCAATTTTTGAACGTGCCGCTTCATTCATGAGATTAGTCGTAGACCTGTATAAGCCAAATATGTAAATTACAGTGCATGAAAATGACATGTACTCAGAATGATCAGCTGGAGCCCCAAAAATGTTTCGAAGGCCATTGATTTGTCTTCAAAGAAGAGCAAGTGACTCATGATGAGTTTAGATGTGTGCATTTGAATAATACGCCTAGACTATTACAGATTGTAATAAAATTTTTACAGACTTAAGAGCTTTTAAGTCGAAGTAGTCATTGACATGATAGACAAAGTGTTGTGAAATTTGAAGCACAAAAAACGGTGGGGTTTTTGTGAAGAGGTTTGGTAGTAATTATAATATCAATATTTGTGAGTTTTGACTCGGAACTTGGGTTTTTAAACTTTCATTGGTAGCATCTGTCTGTCGTGAAGACAAACCTCATCTCGAATCTCTGCATAGTAAACAGATCCAAAGCCACCTTGTCCAATCATATTAGCCATACTAAAGTCATTAGTAGCTTTAGCAAGCTCCTCATATGTGAACTCCACTGACTTGTCCACTGTAATACCTGTCAACCTTGAAGAAGCACCATCAACACAATTTGATGTCTTCTCAGAGCTGCTTCCAGAATCTGAATCCAAGAAACAGCCTTCAATTTTTGGAAACTTAGATATAAGGAGTTATACTGTCACATTCAAATTCTAGAATACAACCAGAAAGAGACAGAAATTAATGTCGTCTCATGATCTGCTACTTGATCATGCTTTGTCCTTGTCTTTTATTAAGGATTCGGGTTACTGGATGTCAATTCAGTAGTATTGAGTTCTGATCACATGTTTCTTCCTTCCCTACTGTAAATTCACAGATCTAGTTTGCTGCATTAAAAACTAGCAGTTCTATGAGATTTGAGTCCCATATTTTGCTTTAACTAGTAATCAGCTCCTAACATGACCAAACAATTAATCAGTCAATGCCAAGGGATCAGCGTAGGGGCAAGCAGAGCTCATGCAAAAGATTAGCCAGGATTTTCTTGAAAATAGTTTATCACCAACACTTTCTCCAGACATTATTGGGATTTGAACCTTTTTTTTATTAAAACTAACCTAAGTTGGCTCCTATGTGGATTCGAGGATATCTAATATGGAAGAACATCTCAGATGAAACTGAAGCTAACACATAATTGTAGGCAATACATAGTTCGTTGTGCAGAGTCAATGAACATTAATGGAAGTACTTGTTTTAGGTGATAAGGTCCATGATATTAATTTTGTATTACCTCCTTCCAAATGTGCAAGAACCAAGAATTATATGTTAGAACTTCTGTGGTAGACAATGGGGGGCCGGGGGGGGGGGGGGGGGGTACTTCTCACAAATGATTTGATGTCCCTACTAAACTTGATTTTGGATTTGACAAGTATTAAATATCAAGCAGAATATCTATTAAGAACCTACTGCAGCTAATCATCTCAATGAAGGATATATAATGAATGAAGGAATGTTTCAGAAACATTAAACATCTATGCCTTCAAAGAAAAACAGATTTATGTAAAGTTTAGAACGTGCAATGCATAAAAATAGATTTACTTACGATGTCCAAATATATTATACTTATCTTCGGATGCTTGGGGATATAGGAGAAGGGATGGTTCTTTTACTATCCTTCTTCTGTATAGCCCGAAATATAGCACTAGTAAGGCCCCAGCAGTGCTTCCAACGACTATACTGGCAATGGTTCCACCAGACATTCCTATTTAAAATGGTACAACAACGTCAAAATTGGATGCCACAATAACACACCATGCTATTTTCATGTAAGCTGTAAACTTGAATGGAGCAGTGTCCTCAGCATCACCTGATCTGCAAATGGGTATAAAATAACAGGCATAGACGTTGGAGTTAGAGAACTTGAAGAACAACTTTCAAATGAGCATGTTAAACTAAGAGAGAACTATGAATTTTCTAGTTTGTTCTTGAAAGATAGCTTGTACACTAGTTTAGCCCCTCAATCATTTTTTTTACAGCATTTCAATATACAAATTGTCATTTTTATATCAAATCAGTTACTCTGTCACTCTAATGTGTCAGATTTAATGTTATTCTATATGTATTCGTTCTATTTTTGATCTCCTCTTAGTTATAATTTGCACAACGTTCTAACAAAAAAGAAGAAATCACAAGCATAAATAAAATATTATAGTCTAACAGAAGGAAAATGCTTATTTGATATAAAAATCACAATTTGTGTATGTAAAAAAATTAATGAGAAACTAAAATAATGAAAAGAAGCCAAATTGATGAGATAGGATGTGGTAATATAAACAAGTTACCTCGTCTTCAATGGTGGATAGTTCCCATTTTCGTCTGCAGAATAGGATGTAAAACATTAGTAGGCATGTAAGGCTCTTTGGCAACTTCTAACAAACATGTGAGGCGCCAGCCATTCATCAAAGACTGTCATGCATGATTGGAACGGCAAAACAAATATCAAAGTTCCAGCTGATCACTATCTTTCTCCAATCAATTTTACATCTGTCTCTGAAATAGCATTTGATCATAGAAAATCTGTATTTCTACTCCTAGCTTTGTAGCATGTAATGGTATGGGAACCAAAAATGTTGTTTTGTGAACTCTTAAGAGCCCATCAAAGCCTCAACAAATATATATATATATATATATACACGTACATATACATACATATATATATATATATATATATATATATTAACGTTTAATTGTAAAATTCTTATGTCCAATTTTTTTCATGTATATAATATCCAAACAATGAAAAATGCTTATTTGCTAATTTTTTTATTTCTTCTTTTCTCCAACTGTTTTATGACAAACGCCAAAAGGGGTACCGGGTATTGAATGTTGACTGGGCTCTTGTTTTAGTACTTGAGTAGAAGATTTATCATTAACGCGTTGACGAGTCTTTTGAACTGCTAATTATAAGCTCTATATATGTGTATATATATATATATATATATATATCTATATATAAAGTTATGAAATATTTTATTTCCCAAATTTACTTACGTAGTTTTTATAAAAAAAAACCCATTAATACATTGACAAATTACGTTTATACATTAACAAATCTAATATTGACAAAAAATTTGGATTTTAGATTAAAAAGATTCCATTAATTTTTGGTTAAATGAAGATTGTTCAACAATTGAGATAAATAAAATCTCATGTTGTGTAATTTTAAGAGATTTATAACTTTATTTTTCTTCATAAGAGGCGTCGCCATTCTCGGGGGGAAAATATCAGATAACCAACAATTATAGCCATGTACATATATAATTAAAAAATAACTTTTTGTAAATATATGAAAGAACAAAACTAAAACAAATTTATTAATGTAAATGTAAATTTTACTAAATTACAAGATTTTAATATTATTTGTGCTTTGCAATATTACAAGTCCATGTCTTAATGGGCAATTTAAGTTTTAAAAAATAAAAAATTTACATAAAATGATATTTATTTGTAGAAAATAAAATAATCTTAATATACTTTGAGTAAATATTTTTAAAAACAAAATGAGGATACGTTATAAGATTAGAATTTTTCTGAGAATAATTAATGCAAATGATTCGAACTCGTACAAACTTGTTAAGTATAGCCAACTCATGTTACAGAGTAAATTTTTTCAAGGATCTGTTATAAGATTTATTAATAAAATATAAGAAGCTAAACCTTTTTACGTGTGATATTTTTATTAATTTTTTTCATTTAATATAAAAAGATACTTTATAATTATTTTATTGCATATTGCGACACTGTAGAAGTCCGCTAGTAGTTAATAATACAGGTCTCTACTGCAACAAACCTTTAGCTGGCACAAACACCAGGCCGGCACTGAAATCGGACTCAGGATTGTACCTCCGAAGCAACTCCGCAGGAACACCGTTCTCCGCCGCAACCTCCGACAATCCGTTGCCGGGCCGAAGCGGATACGTCAAGAACAGCCCGTAATCCTTGGACACGTGTCTATTGCCGCAGGAGCAATTCACTGTAACATTGATCCGGGTTCCGTCGGCTATGTGGGAGGGTTCGAGAAGGTTCACTCTGCTCAGCCAGTACTCGTTGGTGAGATCAGCGAAAGCCTTCTGAGCAATTCTCGTGTAGGTATCGCCGTATTGCACGGTGTAGGAGAAGGTGTGACCTAGGAAGTCCTCGTTCAAGCAATCGCACGCGAAGGGCAAGCGGAGTCGAATTTGGGGTGGGAGGAGGATGTTAGGGTTTTGGAGATTGGGATTGTATTTGCGAATGTCAGGAATTGGAAGGCCGAAGAGATGGCCGATGTAGCTGAGGTTCGTGCCTTCTTCTGCGACGTAGTAGGAAGCTAAAGCTAGTTTGCAGCCATGCCTGGGCCTGCACTTGGCTTCGGCTCTGTGAATCCATAACTGAAAGAGAAGAAGAACGAGGAAGAATAGTAAGGGTGTGCTTTTTGGGTATGGTTGTGTGGTCATTTTGAGGATGATGAAGATGATCATTTGAGCGAAGCTCATTTGCAAAGAGTTCACGACCCGTCATTATATATTCTTTCTTTTTTTTCAGAGTAACTAAGATAATTTTTTAGTAGTATGTTTAAATTATATATAATATTATTTTTGTTTTAATAATATTTTTCGCTCTTTCCACTGTAAAAACATTTCTTTTCAATTATTTTTTGCTAAAGAATTAAGTTTTTGTGTAGTAGGCGCGGATTTCCAAGATGAAATTATGTAGTTATTTTTGCTCTAATATATAAAAATAAAATCATTATTTTGTTTCGAAATTTAACGTTAGCTTAATTAGTTATATTCACTGCCATATAATTAATAAAGTTACTTTCTCAAATTATTCAAAAGGTTAATTTTACTCACGAGAAATAAATAGTACGTACGAAAAATTCTTGGAATATATATATATATATATATATATTGTCAAATGTTAATAAAATTTGATTATACCTTTAAAATAAGAGAGGTATTATATGTAGCTTAGTCAAATTTTAAGAGAAGTTAATAAAATTAATCTTTTTTTTATGGTTAACAATCTGATTTTTTTTCAGCCTCAATTTTTTCCGTTGGACGATAAACTCTCTCATATGAGTCTAGTGCGGTTAAAATTTGGATAAAACTTAGGCATTGCTAATATTATGTAATTATTTATTATGATAGTTTCTAATAAAAGCATAAAATGTAAAAAAAAAATTAAAAAATAAAGTTGTTCTTAAAAATGTTGCTCAAAATATTCAAACCCGTTCATGTGAATGAAAAGGATATTAATTATCTCTCCTTACAAGCTAAACTTGCTCCCTTTGCCCTATGCTATGAATTATGAATTATGATAATAAGTTTGAACCGTTCGTTATTAATTCTTTCACATTTTGTCTTTTTGGAGACTTTTTGTCTATTGAAATGATCAAATAATAGAACTTGAAAGCTTATCGTGCAAAAGGAAATGGTGACTCCAAATGGACAGTCCCAGAATTTCGAAGAATTAATTAAAAAGAGTATACATACACTGCATTTGATGAATCATATATAAAATATACATGTGTCTAATATATGTGAAAGTGATTTGTTTTATAACTTTGAAATGGTCATAGATTTTCTTTTATTTTTGAAATAATATTGATTATATACTTAATTACTTGGCAAAAAGATTAAACTAAAAATAAAGGGTAAATGATAGAAAGAATTCAAACTCTCAGAAGATAAAGCTGCCAAATTGAGTTTGATCTATTAAATTTGTTTATTTAACATGCTATTTTGATGGGTTAAATTAAAAATTTTAACTTATTTAATATAAATAAATTAAATTAACTTAATTCACTTAATTCTCGAGTTAAATAAATTAGTTTAGTGAGTTTGTAATTTACACCATTTAAGAGGTCATTTAGAGTATTTTTTGCAAAAATTTAATATTCTACAGTCTCAAATAATTTTTATTTTTATTTTGATTTTAAAATTTTGATTAACAATGAACCAAAATGAAGGGATTATTTATATTAAAGTTATTTATTTAACTTAATGATTGAATTTTTTCCTTCATAAATTGTCTTACATCTTTTGGTCCCACCAACACGCACGGACTAGTTTGCATGGACAAATTGGCCCGTTTAGAGAGCCCTATCAAAAACTTAATCCTTTCAACCTCTCGATGTGTTTCTAATTTTGTATATAATAATGAAATATTAACTAAATTATATTTTTACAGATATTTAAATCACATGATTCTCTCATTTATTATAAAAATATACACAAATCTTTATTGAAACTAGATATGACTTAAATTTTTTAAAGATACTCTTAGTTAGTTTTATTAATAATATGATTGACTAAAAAAAATTTCTTAAACTTTTATTTCAATATTATTTATTTATTTTTGAAACTCTTTAATTTAATTTTAAAAAAGTGATTATTTTACATTGGTCAATATATATATATATATATATATAATGCTTTTGTATAATATAAATATATTTTTTCACAAGATATATATATATATATATATATACTACTACTACTACTACTATAACTTATCTTTTGTTGGGAAGAAATATTTTTTGTTAATTTGTAAGAAGAAAGTATAATTTCTTAAAGTGAGAGAAACATTATATAATTTAGATATCTTAAAAAAAAAAAAAAAGAATAATTCATCTTAAAATAGCTTTTGGGCCCATTATCTTAAAGTATTTTTTGGCCCCAAATAATAACTCTTACTCCTTTGGAACTTCAGCCTCTTCTTTCCAAACAACTTTGAGCATAGATTCCTTAATGACAAGGATTTGCATATATTTTAAATTGTTGGATAAACATAATCATATAAAGTTGTAATAATCTATTGATTCAAACTGTGTCTATAATTAATCCCTACCCTTATAGTAAAAGATATGTTTTTGAACTGACTTACAACATTTTACCTAAACTATGTTTAGATAGATAATTGAGAAGGAAGTGATAATAAATAAGAGGAAATGATAAGAAATAACATGGTTAAAATGGGTTAAACTTATGTTTAAATGTTTTTTTAGATGGAATGGGATGACAAGGGAGTGATACCAAAACCTTTTCTTACCATTCAAAACATCAATTCTAGTGTCCTTCTAAATTAGGAGGTCAATGATGAAATAGAGTTGTTTAAGAAATTAAATTACTAATGTACCCTTACTTCATTACTAATATACACAATTCCAATTGTTATAGTTTTATTTAATTTCTAGTACTATGGTTATGGACTTTCTCTTTTCTTTTCATTCTTTTCACTTAAAATTTTAAAATGGAAAAAGAGAGAATAAAATAATCTATAATGTAGATTAGTTTCATATATTTTATTTTAATTTTTTTGTTAACAATTTTTTTTTGGCTTTTTTAAGCTTGTTTTTTAAAATTTTTTGAGGCAACATAGATATTTTGCAATAAATTTATTAGACAGAAAATATGGATGTGATAATTAGTAAATAAAATAAAGAAATATGAATAGGAGAATTATGTAACATTATGTATTGAACAATGACAAATTATTAGTCATGTGTTTATGTTACCAAGGGATAATGTTAGAAAAAATAATTAATGAGTCATTTCATTCTATTCATTTTATTATAGTTTCCAAATAAAATTTATAAATATCCTTCATTATCCTCATTAAAAGTTTCTAACATTATATCTACTAAAATTATTCTACTTCATTTAATTTCATTCTCTATTATTATATTAATAATCACTTTATTTTATCCTCCTTTCGTCTTATAAACATAACAAAAAAGAACTTTTTGAATTAGTAAATTCGTTAAATACTCCATTGGCGCGATGTTACTTCTCTCATTTACTAATACTCCTGCCATTGATTTTCTATTGTGTATATTGGGTTTTCATGTACTTTTTAGGTTCATTGTTTCTCACTTTGACAAGTTCTAGAACCATTTCGCAAAGGTATAAAAATCATTGTCTAGCTGGGTGGTCCTATGTGTTATAATTTTGGATCAGGAATTTGGGAAAGGATTTTCTCCTATAGGAGAAATACAGGAGATTCTTCTGTAATCAGCTGGAACCGTCGGATCCTCTTTGCGGCTAAGATTTGGCCACACCATAACTTTTTTTTTTTTTTTAAATTCTGGAGTCAAAATGATGTCATTTTCTGTCGAAGGGAAAATTTTGTCTTTTAAAGTTTCACAGAATGCTCATTCGTGCATTTCTTCTTCAGGTTGTAGTCCGTGAGGGGCGTTTTTAGGGTTTTATCTTGGTCGACCCCAGCAGCTGCTTGTTGTCGTTTGTGTGGTTGTGTTCATCAACCTTCATACTTTGCACCACTGGCGAAAAATTTCATTCGCATCTTGCTTAGTTCATTAGGTTCATCGGCCTTCAAAGTAACTTCAAGAATGTGTAGATAGAGGGTCTTCCGACATTCACATTGGTTCCAGCAACATGTGTTATCGATGTTGTTGCGTAATCGATTCGGGGCCTAGAAGGTAAGTCATTCTCCAGCTCTCGTTGTTCGTCAATTTCGTCGTTGGTCATTCTCTTGCCCAAAAGTGTTGAATGAAGGGTAAGTCATTCTCTAGCTCCTACCCGAAATTGTTGTTGGTCATTAAGATTGAATGTCACTATTGTTATCTCTGTTATGATGTTTGTTCTTTGATTATTGGGTAAGCAAAATATCTGAGTTATTGTGACTATTATAGTTTAGGGTCTTTGATCATTGGTTATTATTGGTTGGATGGATGACGATGCATTTGAATTTGCTTTGTGTCTCTATTTTGGGTTTTGTTTTCTGAGCATTGGTGATCGAAAATTTGTGAGTTGCTTGATGTCTCTGTTATGGTGCCTTCACATGATTTTTTGCTGGTGAATATTTGCTGTCACTACTATGGTGCCAAAACCTCTTAAGATATGTATTTGTTAACCTTAAAAACATTGATGGGGAGGGACATTTGATGTAAATTTGATGGCAAGGTCTCAATATCTCTGCCAATGGATGATGAAAATTTCACTGAGGTAGTTGTTACAATTTACTACTCTCATGGACCAAATTAATGTTTCTGATTATCTTATATATCAGGTTTATTAGTTCACAATAACATAAAAAGTAATAACATACATAATAAATTACATATGCACTTACTCACTAGTAAATTAGCTTTCTCTTTTAAACTTTCAGAATTTATATCTGAATTCACTTTGGCTTGTCATTTATAGTCTTTAGGATGAACATTTAAAACAATATTACTTGCAAGGTTGAGGAGATGGCTAGAGGTGAAAGATCATCGCAGGGGGAACCAGAGCAAAAGACAATGAAGTCCAATGTGGTTGTGGATTGAGAGCTATGGTTCGGGTGTCAAAAACCTAGAAGAAACCTGGAAGGGAATTCTTAGGGTGTGCTATGTACAATACGGGCAATGATTGTAGTGGGTTACTGATGGTGGTTTACTGCTTTAGGAAGATGATGTACTTGTAGTGGATTAGGTCAGGGATTGTATCAATGTTATGTATTGCGTCCAATTATTGTAAAAGTTATATATAACCTTTGTTAGTTTAAACTTGTAATGGCCCACTAACCTTTGTTAGTATGTTAATTTAAGAATATACGTGGAGACTTGTAATGTCCTGTACTGTACTGTACTCTTTCTAGACATGCAAGATTTTCTAGATAACTTAATGTGCTTAAGGTATGTACCTTTCAGTGTAAATCTAAAATATTGATTATTACAAATTTGTAACTGAGTTTTGTTCCAAAACTTAGCTTGTTGATGGCTGTAAAACTCCTTAGCTGTTATAACAGACATTGGCAGAGGCCTTTATGATCAACATGAGATTATTGTTTCCCTAGCTTTAGCTAACTTTACAGAAATATGTATGTCAAATGAATTGGCAAAATGTATGTCTGTTGCTCTCTTTTAATAAAACTTGAGCATATGTGCTTTAAAGGTTTAATATTTTATGAAGGCAGAAACATTAAATTTTTAGCCATGTATATATTCTTCATTTTTGTACAAAGTGTGAAGCTTTAAAAATTCATGAAGGCCCAAAGTTCAAGAATAAGTAATTTTGTTGAGTAAGTTGAACATTTCTAGGTCTCTTTAATTTTACAAAATGGTTTATTGTTAAAGTAATGCTAATTTTGAACTTTTCAAATGGTAAAATTTGCATCTAAATGTGAACTTACCTCTTTCTCTCTTTAAATGACTGGCAATTAACTACCCATATGATCATTATCAAGCCTTGTCTTTGTAAACTAATTTTAACTGTATAATGCTTACAAAATAAAAATTCCCCTATATTGTTGACATTTCTGCCAGATAATCTTGGAGAAGGTTGCCCTGTGTTTGACAACTTATTTGAATTTTGTCAGATTTATGCTGGTGGAGCCATAGGTCCTAAGTCTATCATGGGATTCTCTTATGTTTTAGTCATGCTTAATTTGTCATATATACTGATTAAGATCTGTTGCCAGATGCTACACGTTGATTAAACAATCAACTTTGTGATATTGCTATAAATTGGGCTGGTGGATTACATTATGCCAAGAAATGCGAGGCATCTAGATTTTGTTACATCAATGACTTGGTTTTGGGGATCTTGGAGCTTCTTAAATATCATACTCGTGGTTTGTATATTGATATAGATGTGCACCATGGTGATGGAGTAGAAGAAGCCTTCTACTTCACTGACAAGTAAGAAATTTTCTTATATCTTCTGGAAAGTTGTAAAATTTTTAGTATAATTGTTTTAATTGATTGGGCTTGTATAATTTTAAATGCAACATCTAAATTATACAATGATTTTTCATTTGCAGCTAAAGCTAGGAAATTGAGCACACTAACCTTGCAAGGGTATGTTATTCTGTAGAAATGTGATCAACATCAACAAATAGTATTCCATTATCTCCATAATTTACTCAAGGAAATAAAGATCAAAAGAAGTTGCTTCTTGATACATACCTTGGTTCAAGGACATTGACGGGTATTGATGTGGCTGGCTGGTAAAGATTGAAAGTTAAAAGAAACAAACAAACAAAGGAGTGTTCTTCATTTGCACATTAGCAAAATAAGGCAGCCCAAAGTGTTGCCTTTGTTCAAATACATGAAAGCCTAGTTTCTGCCAATAGAAGTGCAAACCAAACAACAAAATGCATTGTCATACCAAAGAAATTTGGAGACTGTTGTTTAGTGAAACAAAGCAGATCCAGTGATATGACTGTTTCTGTTGTAATAGATTTTAGTACTAATTGGAGTGGTTTAAACTATGCACGTGAGTTTGAGAAATTGTAGAAAAGTGTCTGATGTATTGTAATATGTTTGTAATGTAATGTAGAATGTGTTGTCAAGTGATGTAGAACTACAGTTGTATTGCTAGATTAACGTGTTTGTATTTCACCCTTAAGAAATAATACATTAGTCGTTTGTTTGCTTCTCTATTTGCGTAATGTTTACAAATGTCCAGTAACTCAAAAAACACCAATGCTGAGTACTCCTATTATGTAAAAGCACTTACCATGACTAAAAAATAACACGTTGAGCATCCAGATAATCAAAAGGAAGACACCCAACCCTAAAAAATGAGTACTTATAGAGACTAAAAAACACAAGTGTTAAGCATATCAAAAAACTTGTAGCTGCACAGGTGAGCCTAGTAATCTTGATTTTGCAGTGACTTAATGGGAACCTCTAGTGGTTCCTGTACATCAGAAACATAACACATTAATGACTATGACAATGAATACACATCAATCGTGTTTAAAATCAAAATTACCATTAGAAGTCTTGTAAATGTAAATGGGTTCTCATTTCCAGGAAGATCTTCGCAAGGTGCAGAAGGTGCTGAACACGATACTTTGTAGAATAACGAACTTGATGATTCCTGATCTTGTAAATAACGAAAATTATTATTACCCTTACATGAGATGGAAACAACAAAGTTACGAATGAACAAACACTAAGTTTATGTACAGGATGTGGTAGTCGTTGTAAATGTCCAGTATTTAAAGCCTTTCTCCTCTTACGGCCTTGAAGCTATACCCAAGTCAGTCTTTTCCGCAACTTGAACCCATCTCTTATCTTAAATCGTGTTGCCTAGCCCATGCCTACAAAGTCTATTGCAGTGGGTTTGTTTGTTTCATCCCACACGTTCTGTTGCCCTAAAGAACCATTCATCACTTTTTTGTACATGTCATCTAAACCTTTGTCGACCAAAGCTCGCAACTCTTCACATTTAGCCACTTCATATGCTAGTCTAATAGCTTTAGAACATAGTTGTATATACCACCATATACTTGCCAACTTGAGGTCTCCCTCAACCTCCTTCCCTTGGACATCATGCACAATACCGTTACATGCATTCTTTGTCCATCTGCTAAGGATATGTTGTTTAGGCACCTGTTCAACTTATAATAAAACGAATACCTTCAAAATATGGCTACATAAAATTCCAAATGTCTCAAACTTTCTGCAGTTACAAGAGACAATCTTCTGAACAGGATCAAATAGGACCTGTATGAACCTTCTTGGTGAGCCATGAATAAAATGTACATAAATATATGTGGATTTTCATGCCTATGTCAAATTGAGACAGCAAAAAGTAAATCGAACTCTTGCTGGAACAAGTTGAAAATCGTGTGTGTGTATGTTCGAGTAGCTTGATTTAGAATATATGAATGTTGGTAACTCAATCGTAGAAGCTTATGTCGAGTATTGTACCCACTCTTCAACTCATTGTACCATTTCTCCTCTACTACCTGTTCGAATAGTTTAAAAAATTGCGTAATATTCACATCCAATTTCATGGAAGACTTAAAAGTAGAGTTTAGGCTCTCACTCAACTTTATGCTTCTCATGCCTAATATGAAAGCTTATTTTATATGACATGCAACTCATTTTACCTTAAGGGGATATATGGATTTCAACCAACTATTCTCTTGGACATTATAACCTGATAGCATCTTTGCCTAGGCTATCTCAAACTGGGATTCATTATTATACTAGTACATGCATTTTTTAAAATCAGTCATGAATCGAGATCCATCCTTCATCAGATTACCCATATGTTTGATTCCATTTTGCATTAAGTGCCATGTGCACAAGCCATGTTGAGTATCGGACATCACCTCACCTGTTAGAAACAAAAAGTGTAAAACTTTTAATATATGGCGTCGTTGTACTCAGTTCATTAAAGATATAAATATTATAGGCTCACCTAAAGCTTTTGCCATTGTTTGGTCCTGATCGGTGAAAATGGTCTAAAGTTTCTTATTTCCATGAGCTGACAAGAATATCTCAAATAACCACTTAAACGACTCAGCAATTTCATTATACACTAAGGCCGCTCTAAAGACCACTACTTGCCTATAATTGTTGAATCCTGAGAATAGTGCATAGGGTTTCTGTGCACAATTTATACAATATGTTGTGTCCAGAGAGATTACGTTACCAAAGTACTCGTAGTCAACAATTATACATGCGTCCGCCCAAAACACATTTGTTATTTGTTCATCAACATCCACTTGATAGGCATGAAAAAATAATGGGTTATCAACTAACTGTTCTTGAAAATATTACAATAGCATCCCTACCTCTCCATAAACCATACTATGTTGTCTTCTGCATCTGAGATAATTTTTTGCATCCAATTGAGTAAAACCAAGATTGGCCCTACCACCAACATGCGTGCTTATCAATTGAAATGTAGCTTTTTGTTTCTATCCATGGGACTCTACAAACTCATTGATTGTGTATTTCCCCTTCTTCGTTACAAGGTTCATTCTAACTTAACAATTTGTTCTAGTTTCTTGCCAATGATTAGTTGCTGGCATATATCTTTTGTCTTGCTTCGTACTTCATCTTTACAGCAAACAAATTTACACAAAGTCACAGTTCCTTTTTTTTTTTTTTACTCTTGTTCAAGTATTGTTTTCTAACTCCAAATCCAACCCATAAGCCATAGTTGGACCAAAACTGTCAAGCAATATCCATATCATCAAATTCCATACCAACAGTTAGCTTCCCTTCAACTTCGATGCTATCATCATTGGTCACTTCAACAACTGAGGTACCTAATTCTTTGGAATTTGTCAACACAAATGGATTTAGAACACCGTGTTTACAATACCATTTTTTTATTTAAAATTATAATACCTACATTAGTTATTCCATTATCACTTTTCAAAATTATAATATCAGTTGATTCGGCTTTTTACTGCCCATCCACCAAATACAACAGCCTTGTCAACCAATTTAATCAACACAAATTGAAAATGCTAATAAAATACAAGTTGTAAAAAAAATCTAGTTAAATATATTACACAAATTTGGCAACCAAAAAAATTCCACTAACCCTTGCATATGATAAGTGTTTTCTAAAAATGAACTCACAAAATTAAAACACTATATACATCTACATAAAATTCTATTATATATAAAATCTATTATGATATACAAGCTATTTAGCAAACCAAAATTATGGCATAAAACTATACAAATAAGCTATGGAAGCACTGTTTCTAGAATGTATAAGCAACTACAGTACACACAGTTGCAGTTACAGTACCACTGCCTCAAATACAACAGTAAACAGCCATGAAACAAAGCCTCATATACATATCACAACCACCTGCGAATTATTTAACTGAAGAATGCACAGATGACTTGGTCTTTTTCTGGCATATAGGTTGACGTTTTGTTCTGCTTTAAGGATCCCCTGTTAATGGCGCATCTTCCCACTTTCTCTCTCTAGAATTTGGTTGCTTCTATTGTGGATTATCTCTGGCCAAAATGAGCAACTTCTGCTATTTTTCTTACCCTACAAAATGGATTGCCCTGGTCGTCGCTTCTGCCTCCGTATAGCGTCTTCCTTTATCGCTACTCATTCTACATTTTAGAATGTCACTTATTGCTTCTCTCTCTACGAACTAGCTAGCATCTTTCGTCGAATGGTTCAAACATAAGGCCTGAGAAAATCTTACAATGAGCATGATGACAAGGACCTATCAACCATCGCCCTTGCCTGTGGCGTCCAACCAGTTTTTCACCTTACCTGTTTCACACTAAGAATGAAGAACCGGAGCTGAATTTGAAGGAAGAAGACGACATGCGACGACATCAAAACAGCATCGTTTTATGCTACAAATTTTAAAAAAGAGGTTAAAACACACTGTTTCACTTAAGTGAAACGATGTCGTTTTGATGCCAGCATTTTTTTTTTTAAAAAAAAATTGCAACGTGGCCAAATCTAAGCCGCAAAGAGGATCTAACAGCTGCAGCTAATTACAGGAGAATCTCCTGTATTTCTCCTATAGGAGAAAATTTGCTCCCCAAAAATTTTGGTCTCACTTTTGGACCATGAATTACTGTGCTTGATGTGCAAACATTGCCATTTGAAAAAATACCCTGTGATGGACCAATAATATCACTTCACAATGCCATCTTCCCATGTATACGAACTTCGGTCGCCCAATATTCATCATAAAAGGTACGATATAGCGTGCGCATATATATATATATATATATATATATATATATATAAATTAATATTATTTTTTTTTTAAATTTTTATAAAAAAGTTGTAACTACATTAATTTATGTGAATGCTATATGTAATTTTTCCTTATAAATAATAAATATTTGGGAAAACGAATAAAATTATTCTTATATATAAGAAAAAAAAACCTATTTGAAGATAATGAACTAGTTATTAAATGTTAATAATTTAGAGAAAATCCTACCAATCGTGGAGGAAAATATTTTTGTCGAATTACTTATTATACCACAAATTGTCATAATTTCTTACTGTTTAGATAAGTAAAAATAAGAAAAATAGAAAAACCGATATCAAAGATAACTTATTTTACCACCACTACTAATTAATGCATCAATAATATCGATATGATATATTTCTTCTAGTTTTACAAATTACACGCACGTTTATTAAATTCCTATGACACCTAAAAAAGAATTGACTTACTCATCACATTAAGTACAATGTGATTTGATTTATTTACCAATTTTTGCTGATTACTGCACATAATTTAATGAAGGGGTTAATTAACAATGAAGTTGACATGTAGTAGTTAGGAATGTTGACTAATAAGGGCACTTCTCATCAAAGATATTGATTTAGTATTAACTAGTAAGAGTGATTATATCTCCTGCGATTAAGTGCAATATTAGAAGTTCAAGTCTTATATGTTCAAATTAATCTAATAGAGGCCTTAAAAGTGAGTGAGTATTTGGCATCGTAAACAATTTATAAGAAAACATTTTAACTTCTTTTTCTTTCTGCAGATTTATTCAACATATCTATCTATAACAATATATGTCATGATTCATTATTTAAATTGAAAATCATAACTAATGGATATTCATATTGAATTTGGATATTTTCATATTTAAAATTTTTTTTTTTGTTAATTTTGGATAGAGATAGTGTAGTTCCCTACTTAAATAGATCTTATATTTTTATTAATTTTAGGGAAAAAATGTAATGGGTTTTATGATTTAAATAGGCTTTATATTTTTTTTTATAGGACTCACCATGTAAGTTTTACTCACTTTATATATATCTCTATAAAATAAAAAAAATTATAAAAAATTTGTGAAAATCTAAATTCATATAAATAATGTTACGCTAGAAGGTATCAATTAAAAATGAAAGACTAAATTATATATTTTTTTGGTCAAAGACCAAATTATATTTTCATATATGTAAAATTTTACTGAAATTAAGTAGAGAATTATGAAAACTAAATGAAAAATTTTCAATTCAAAATAATATAATATTAAAATAAAATTATTTTAAAAAGAAAAATTTATATTTAATAATTTAATTATATATATATATATTTTCACATGTGTAAAATGCATATCCTCCGCCCAATTCATAACAATGTAAGAAAATAAAGAAAATTGTCATCTGTTCATATGATTATATTAAATTAAAAATAGAAAAAAAAAAAAACTGTATTCAGTATGTAGATCTCAATATATCCAATTATCCACACCATTTGACTGCAAATATATGAAAAGAAGAAAAATCACAGCAAATATTTGTTAATTATACCAAAATTTATTTTTCTAATCATTTTTTGGTTAAGAGGTTTAATTATTAGGTCAAACTTTTAAAAATTAAATTTAAATTTGAATTTTAAAAAAATTCGAGCCCATTTTTAGTATAATTTTTTTTAATTTTTATTCATATTTTTTAAACTAGATCTATTGAACCAAACAAATTTTTTAAATCATAATCAAAATTATTTACTATTTAGGACTTAATAAATAACATAATTAATTGTTATTATTACTCATAAATTACATATAAAAAATTATAAATAAAAATGAGTTATTATATTAATATAAATATTTCATATAAATGATATTAATTTTTATTTATTTATTGAGATATTATGTTATACTAATTTTTTTTAAATAATAAATTTTTAATATACTCATTATCTTAAATGTATTAATACATTCAATTATAATATAATAAAATAATTATAATATTATTATATTTTAAATTAATATTATTATAATTATAATAATATATTATAACTGGATGTATAACACTTAAATATTTTAATTAAAAAAATAATTTAAATTTTTAAGATTTGGACAAACTTTTATAAAAGGTAACCCTGTCTCTAATCAAACTTTTTGTTTGAACTTTCTTTGTTCAAAATTTACTGGACCGAACAATTTTTCTAAATTACGATGAGATGAATCGCAATGACTATGTACGCGAAGAGAAAATGAAAAAGGGAAAATTAACACCTGAGCTTACATGCATCGGGGTAAAGGCCTTGAAAGGTATATAACAAGACCCTGAGACAGAAATAAAAAAGTAGAAAATCCAAAGTCGCCGGAGAGGCAAAAGGACGGAGGAGGCGCCAGAAAAAGAGCCATGCCGTACTTCACTTCCCTGCTTCAAAAGATCCAGCCTTTACATTCATTTTGATTCTTCCCATAACTCTTATGTTTGACCCACATTAAAATTACAAAAGTAACTCAACTCATACTCATAATAGTCTAATACATATACTCTAGTTCTCTCTCTCTCTCTCTTCCCATTACTCGAAGCTTGGAATGGAATCTCCGCTCCGCTGGCTGTCTCTTCATCTGATGGCGATGCCTTGAGCAGCTGGTCTTAGTCTGCGTTACTCCCACCTCTGCTTCTCCTTTGTCGTTGTTGGGGTGTCCATGCTGCTCTTGCTTGTGCTCTGACTCTAAGCTCTGCAATATTGGCCAAAACGACAATGGTAGACACCCGTCTGGCCTTTTCTCTTCTTCTCGCTGAGTTTATGTCAATCGCTTTGATCTTCGCTTTGCGTCCTCTTGCTCTCGGCAAAACTGACCCTTCTGATGGTATTTATTTCTTTTCCCTCATTCTTTTCATGGGTTCGATTTAATAATATGATGGGGAGTTTTTTATTTTTGGGAAGGTTTCTTTTTTCATTTTTAATCGCGGTGAAGCTAGGCTGAAACAAAGTCAGAGCCTTGAGTAATGGGACTTTAATTTTGTTGCCTCCTTGTAAACTCTGTTTGGTTGCAGGAAAATGCAATAGATATAGCCATGGCTTTTTGCTGTTCCATACCTAAAAGTAGAGGCTTTTAGTTCTATGTTGAGCTAAAGTTGGAGCATTAACTTTTGGGGCTCTAATATTGTCTGTGAACTCTAGTTTTGGAAGGAAAGCAATAAATAAAGTCATGCCTTTATCCTTATTCATGGCAAAAAACAAGTTTTTTTTTTTTTTTTCCTCTCTTTCAATGTTTTTGAATTAAAGGTTAAGCTGATGTTCTACTACAGTATGTCAATCGTGTATATTTCTTTCCTAAGTTCTCCTGCAAACCATGAGTTGGCTGATGCCATTGCCGTTATTAACTATACATCATTGTCATGATTATTATTTCCTTTTCTGTTCCAGTTCAAGCACTTGTGATTATGTACAACACGTTGAATAGTCCCTCTCAGCTAACAGGCTGGAAAATCAGTGGTGATCCATGTGGAGAGTAATGGAAAGGGATTGCATGTGATGGTTCAGCTGTGGTTTCCATGTATGAGATGATACTCTGCAAATGTAACTTCGTGTCTTTTAGTGTGCTTTAGGTTGAGAAAACTAATCGTTCTCTTTGTTGTGATATTAATTAGTCAGCTCTCGGGTTTAGGGCTGAATGGGACCATGGGATATCTGCTTTAAAACCTCGTGTCAACGAGAGAGCTGTAAGATAATTCTTATATTTTATTTTGCGGAATGCATAATCTTTACTAGCTTCATATATTAATAATTAGTCTTTCGTTTGGTTCCTTTTCAGTGACTTAAGTGATAACAAAATTGCTGACACAATTCCCTACCAGTTACCACCTAATCTTACGAGCGTGTAAAATATTTTCCTTCAATAATATTCTCTTTTCATTTCTTGATCAGTTTAGTTTCACTTTGCTGCTATATCTAACCCTTTATTTCCTCTTGATCTAATATGTGCTAATGTTCTTCGATTTTATCATCTAGGAATCGGGCGAGAAATAACCTTATTCCATTTCTGCTATGGTTTCCCTCAAATATCTGTAAGTTCTTTTTGAATGTGTGATTTTCCTTTTCATAATGTTCAATTTGGTAATGTATAACAACTCCTATACTGTACTTTTATGTGATTTTAGGAATGTAAGCCATAATGCACTATCCCTATCAACTGGAGAAGTTTTTTCTGGTCCTGCTGATCTTAGTACTGAAGTTATCTTAAATAATGTCATGATTCTATGATCATGCCATCCACGCATTTCTTTTTTCCTACGTTGATTGAGAGTTTTGTATCTGACCTTTCTTCTCCACGATGCAGGGATCTATCATTCAATAACTTCTCTGGTGATCTTCCTAGTTCATTTGGTTCACTGTCCACTCTGTCTTCTCTGTATGTTGGATGATATTTTGATAGATGATCTGGTTGCCCTTTACAGTAGACTTTAATTTTACTTTCTCATAAAATTTGTCGCAGCTTTTTGCAGAACAATCACTTCAATGGCTCTCTCAATGCCCTTGTTGGTTTGCCTTTGAATACATTGTAAACGACCCCCACAACCTCCCCCCTCCAAAAAAAAAAAGGGACAGGGCTTGAATTTTCTATGTATGATGTTCTTAACTTGGTCTATATTTTTCAGAAATGTTGCAAACAACCATTTTAGTGGACAAATACCTCATGAGCTTATTTCTATCCCAAATTTTATGTAAGTGTTTATGGAGCTTTGTATGAAACGTCAAACTGTTTTTTTAATCTTAACTGCTGCAATATGGTTAATATGGCTTTTTATTTATGCACTAGATTTGATGGAAATTCTTTGGACAATGGTGCTGCTCCTCCTTTGTCACCATCGACACCTCTTGCTCCCTCTCATAATAATCATCACCATTCTGGATCTGCTTCACATAAACCACAAGGTTCTGACAGTGAAAACTCTGATGGCAATAATGGTTTGAAAACCAGGGCAATTCTAGGCATCGTATTGGCTTTAGTGTCTCTGGCAGTTATTATGCTACTTGCTCTTGCTATGTGTATCCAAAAGCAAAAAAAAAACAAAAAAAGATAAAGGTGCAGGAACTTACAGGGGGACTCTTCTCTTGTAACTAATAATGGTGAATTCCTTTTCACTGTTTCTCAATATATTTTCTTATATAATTTGGCTCGTAGTTATCAAATGTGTATGTTTTATGATTAGTTATGAAGCTAGCTATATGAATCAATAGCTAATTGGAAGCAGTCCTAAATCAGCCATGAATTATATGCATCTGTGATTCAAGCAATATGGCAAAATTGTAAAATTCGACAAGTAAAAAATGTGTGAAAACAATGAGTTAGATTGGCAGTGTTGTATTGTTATTAAGTGTTGCCCATTCTTGATATTTCTTGGGGTTGTTTCAATAATTAATTACTTGCAAATTTTTTACTTAGAGCTTTTCTACAACTTATGATTAGGTAATATTCTTAACTCTTGGGATAAATTTATTATCTTGAGTATTTTATCCGTATTATAAGAATACACCTATCCCATATTTTATATTTCAAGTATTTTTCACTTGTTACTAGATTTTATGATGTGATATGTTTTATAAGTCATAATTCAAAAATATGATTTCTGCCTCTAAGGTTTATGATGCTAGGCACATTTTGACAACTATAACATTGCTTCTTTTTCACACCTATTTAAATATGAGAATTGCATTAACCAGCGAAGTAGTCCTTGAATGTTGATATTTTGGGGGTCACTGAAATAGTTATAAAATAGAGGTTCTTATAGGACCCTTTTTAAAGAAACATAAGATTAGGAGCTTTCTGTTTGGTATGAAACTCACCAAAAGAACATCAGTTTTGTGTTTCCATACATTGTATTTACACATGTATTGATTCATTCCATTTAGTTTTGATAACAACAGATCTTTCTTCTGTTAAAATGTCAACATAAAAACTTTTTTTTTCCTTTTCCTCCTTTTTCTAAAATCATTTGCATTGTCGTCTGGTGTTATTACTTTGTTAATTTCTTCTTCTCTGTGGAATGCATATAATTTATATATTGTTCTGGGCTTCTGCTTGCAGTAACTCCTCATATACATGAACATGGGGTAAAAAGTGCTGCTGTTATTACAGATCTCAAGCTTCCTCCTGCAGAAAAAAGTGACTATTGAGAGAGTAACTACAAAAAGTGGATCTGTAAAGCACATGAAGTCCCCTATAATTGCTACATCATACACAATTGCTTCTCTCCAAAGTACAACAAATAGCTTCAGCCAAGAATTTGTTATTGGTGAAGGTTCTGTTGGTCAAGTTTACAAGGCTGATTTTCCTAATGGGAAGGTAACCTTTCTGCGTTTCATTTTTCTTTTCTGCCTTCCTACTTTCATATTGAGGATCATATTAGTTATGTTAGATCAGAAATATCCATTAGAAAAGCCACTAGGTATGGTTTAGTGAGAAAGTGTTTAGGTACTATGGAAGAGGCTTTGGGTTCAAAGTGTTTTGGCGCAAAGATTGCCGGGACCTAATGGTCAATTAGTTTGTATCTGCTGAAAAATCAGTTTGCTATTTATGATTTGTTTTATCAAATGATTGAAACTTGTTCTCAGACTTGTTACAATTGCCTTAATTGAGAGCTAGGAGTATGTGACGATAACTTGTAGATATTTCACTGCACCATTAGGTTTGGCTATGCAATATGTTCAATTTGAGGTTGCTTTCTGCTCTTCTAATCAAAACATTACATTTGGTAGGAGTTCTGTAATTTTTAGTAGTAATTTATTTTGCGCAATCATTACATCATTTGATTTCATAGTTCTCCATTCAGTCATTGAAGTTAATGATTCGTGAATAGTACAATTCTAGAATAAAATTATCTCTCTGTGTCCCATCTACCTCTCCAATTCCATTTTCTCTTTTGGTAATGCTTCCTTATTTCCCAAGAAAAGAATACTCTATTTTCTATAATTTTTCTTCATTTATGAATGTGATAGTAGTTTCAAAATTTTGCTTTTGTTTAGACGATGGCCATCAAGAAAATCAACAATGCAGCACTGTCACTACAGGGGGAAGAGAACTTTCTTGAAGCTGTTTCAAACATGTCACACTTGCGGCATCCAAAGATTGTTACCCTTACTGGATATTGTGTAGAGCATGGGCAACGCCTTCTAGTTCATGAGTAAATAGGGAATGGAAATTTAAACGATATGCTCCATTTTGCTGATGATAGCAGTAAGGCTTTATCTTGGAATGCCCTAGTCCGGATAGCACTTGGCACAGCCCGAGCTTTAGAGTATGTTAAAAAGAAAAAAAACCTGATCTTTGATGTGGGGTGAGTTAACATGTCACAGTGACGTTAATTTCTGTTTTGACTCTACATGCTTTCTCTATCAGGTACTTGCATGAAGTATGCTTGCCTTCTGTTGTCCATAGAAACTTCAAATCAGCAAATATACTACTTGATGAGGAGCTCAATCCTCACCTGTCTGACTGTGGTTTAGCAGCTCTAACACCAAACACTGAGCGGCAGGTTGGTGAAGATGCTTCTATTTCCTTCATACATAGCTGGACTTGGTATATCAATCTTCAACCTTTTTTTTTTTTTTGCCATAATATTTATCTTTGAACTTTAGTTATATGCTTTGTTGGTGAAATATTTCACTTCTTCTCTAACAGGTTTCAACTCAGATGGTTAGTTCATTTGGTTATAGTACTCCTGAGTTTGCATTATCAGGAATATATTCTGTAAAAAGTGATGTTTACAGCTTTGGGGTGGTCATGTTGGAGCTATTGACTGGTTGGAAGCCTCTTGACAGGTTAGCCTATCCTACGCCGTGGGAAGTAATCTTCAAGTTCATCATTTCCAAGTTTCTTTGTGCTTGGTTATTCTTGTAGATTATAATACAATGAGCTGAAATGATGTTTGACAGTTATGTTCTATTCATTTTCACTTTTTGTTTCATTTAGTTAACGGGTCAGATCAGAGCAGTCACTTGTGAGGTGGGCAACTCCTCAGCTCCATGACATTGATGCCTTGGCCAAAATGGTTGATCCTGCTATGAATGGCATGTATCCTGCAAAGTCATTGTCGCGCTTTGCAGATATCATTGCCCTGTGTACAGGTAAACTTTTTAAATTATACAATCTCAAAAAGTCAAAACCTTAGCGAGCTACCACATTACCTAAATGAACTCCTGAACCATGATTTATCTGGAATTGTGTGATTACATTCTAGTATGCCCATTTTGCTAATGCTCTAGTCCTCGTGTTGTAAAAGCTCTCTAGTAGTGGTTTAATTACTCTAAGAGCTTCTTTCTTACTTTTCTTGCTCTATTAAAAGTTGAAAAAGAAAACGAAAATGTAAAGATATTTATTAAAAATAACATTACTTTACATGATGACACCTATTTTGAACATTAATATATATATACACATTACTCAAATTGATTTTTCATTTGAAGCATATTTAAGGCCTAAATCTTTTTTCCCAAGTTACTTAACCCGTGATCAAGTCTTATTTAGTGTTGCAATAGTCATTAATCAATCGTATTATCATTTCATGAATCAGGTTTTGCATCCAGTTGGAGCTGGAATTTCGACCTTGTTGGAATATTTTAAATTATTTTGTGGATTAACATTAATCAAATTATTAGAACAATTATATATAATTATTAATTTGATAATCAATATTAATCTAAATTAATAATGGATTAGGTCTTTGTTAAATATGTAAATAATTCATAATAGGTTGAATTAACCATATGCCTATTGGGTAGATATTCCAACCTATAGCTTAGTATTGATCAATGATTATCCCATCAGATCAATGATTAAGAGCTGATAAAGAGAAAGAGGGATTGAGCTTATCTAATTATATCAATCAATTATTACAAAAAAAAAGAAAAAAAAGAAAGGGGAGGACATCATCATTGATGTATGTCGGCCACCAATTTCATGATTGATGAATGAAAATGATTCAACCACCATTATTGAATTGGTCAAGCAACTTAATCCTTTTTATGCTATATATGTTCCAAAATGCTTCTTTAGATATATAACCATATGAGCTTTATCTCTTTTCTTCTCTATTATCATTTGTTCAGTTCTCTTTTACTGGTATTGGACATTGTAGGTTAGTCTCTACTACTAAGTCGAATTATGGCGGGCTTATTATCAACTCCAAGTCAATATTTATTTATATATATGATCTCCTTATTTTGGACATTATTTTATGTCATTTTTTAACAAATGGTATTAGTGCATGGTTATTGCAAAATTATTGATTGTCATGGATGAATGGAAATTACGTAAATAAGTATAAACTCTAAATTTTTTTCCCAGTGAAATTTGTTCCAAATCTTAGGAATTTTGAAAATGAGTTTATGCCTTAATAGAACTGAATATTTCAAATTGTGCCTATTGTATATTCTGACCAATGATGAAGACTCCATTGAAAACCCTTGATCCGAAAATTTTCAAGTAAAATTAATCAATGTATAAATCAAGTTTATCAAAATGAGTTAAAGGGTTTTGATCTCTAAAGAATTACAAACAAAATAAGACCCATATCAAACCTCAATGTTCGTGAAGTTGGGATCCACCATTGAAGCTTGAAAACTTTGAACATTTCAAACCCAAATTCTCTCAAATGTTCCATGTTTGGCCAAAGCCATAGTAGGGGATTTATATATTATTGCATAACAATCATTTTGGCATTTAAATCTCCTAATCAAATTCACAACAACACGAGCTTCCATTGAAGCTCGAAGAACTTGAAACACTTAAGAATTTCAAGTGTGATTTCTCTCAGATAATGCGTTTTTTTTATAGAAATTTCATTAGGGGATATATAGATTGTAAAATATAGATCATTTTAATGCCTATTTGAATGTATAAAGAGCTCTATTTTATTAGGTTAGAGTTTCGGGTTGGAAATCAGGTCAGGCAACTAGGCTGAAGGTTGAACAAGATCAGTAGCTGCGTGGAGAAAAGCCCACTTGCAATGGTGGCGCGTGTTGGCGCATGAGAGTCATGCGTTGCTCTTCAGGTTCCCAACCTTTTATAGTTCGACTCCACTTACCACTTTCAATCTTTTGGTGATTTTTGGAGAATTTTTTAAGCCTTGGAAATAGTAGTTTTAAAATTTTTTGAAGATTTTGGGCCTTAAAACAGTATGTAACTAAGATGTTTTGACTGGAGAATTTCTTTTATAGTAACTAGATATAGTGAGGAACAAAATACTAAATTTACTTTCCCTGATGATGTTTGAATAAATTAAATGAATTTATTTTGCATAATTGGCTAATTTTTTCACTCCTATTATAAGTTGTGAAATTAATTTATGAATAATAAAAGTCTAATTGGTATAATAATTATTAGTATATACTATTAATTAATTATTAAAGATAAAATTAGTCACCAAGTAAAATCCAGAGTGTTTTATTTATATAAACAATGAACTTGCCTTATAAGTGTAACATTTGTTAATATAATATTATGAATTACACTTGTATATGACTTGTTAGCATCATTTTTTAGCTAATGTTATATATATATATATATATATATATATATATATATATATATATATATATATAATTTCTTGTATCTTATCGATATGGAAATTATGAATGCATTTTTGTGCAATTCTTATCATGAGTTAAATCCAAATTAACATGAATGGGTTTTCCTTAGTTTATTGTGATCTAAGACTTTTAGGTGGGATTGCAATATACAAATTTGTATATAATTGCATGAACTGAGTTTATGAAGTAAATTTTAGTTTATAATTATGTTATTTTGACATAATTAATATTTTCTATTTTTTGCTATCCTCAATTTTTGCATTTCAGCAACTATTTTCAATGAAAACTCTTAATGAGACGAACTATAATTATTGGAGTGAGTCCCTGTGGATATGTATTTGATAATTGCTAAAGAGAATTTAGCTTTGAGAGTCTCAAGACCAGCAGAGCCCATAATTAAGTTAACTGCTATTGACAAAACTTACTACAACAGGTAGTATAAATCAAATAGAATTTGTTTGATGATCGTGAAATTCACTATTGATAAGACTATTAGGCAAAATATTCTTGAAAATGATACTACCATAAAATATTTAAAAGTTGTTGGTAAAAAATTCAAAAAGTTTGAAAAGACTCAAAAAGTGTATTATCTTTCACTATTGGATAATATACACTATGATAGAGTTTCCGGTGTGTGAGAGCATATGATGAAACTTATTAACTATTACAATAAATTGAAGTCATATGATGTTGATTTAAAGGAGAGTTATCTGGTCTATATAGTGTTATAGTCTCTCCCTATTAAATATGAGGTTTTTAAGACTACTTATAATTTACAAGAAGCTTAGTAGAATATTGACAAGATGATTTTTATAGTAACTTAAGAGGAAGAATTATTGAAGAAAGTCAGCTCTCACATTCATAACATTAATTATCTTTCTCAAAATTTAAGTAATAAGGGTGGTAATAAGAAGTAGAAAGGTAGGAAACAAGATAGAAGAGTTAGTGACAAGAAATCTTTTTGACCTAAGAAGAATGGAAAGCATCATAACGGTTAGAAGGAGTCATTCAAGGGTGATTGTCACTACTGTAAGAAGCTTGATCATAAGATATCAGATTACTTCAAATTGAAGAATAAGCGTAAGTGAGAAAGTACTTCTTTTGAAATTACCCCTTTAGGTCTAGTATGCCCCTTAGTTCTAGTATGTTTTTAGTCTAGCAATTTTGAAACTTCTCTTAATTCTTGGTGGTTGGGTTTTGGTGCAACTGTTCATTTGACAAATTCCTTGCAATGGCTTATAAACAAGAGGATGCCAAGTGAAAAAGAAAAGACTATTCTTGAAGTAGAAGGAAGTTCAACAACAATTGATAGCATTGGAATTATCTCTTTAAATTTAGAATTTGGATGTTATTTGGTGTTAGATGACATTGTTTATGTACCTTATTCTAGGAGAAATTTGATTTTTAGTTTTGTACCGAACAGAAATGGCTATTCTTTCTAGTAAGGAAATGGAAAGATTGATATTTTCTTTAATTCAGTTGTGGTTGGATATGCTTTGCTATTGAATGGTTTATATTTCTTAAATATGAATACTTGTCTAAATTTGTCCCATAGTGTGGCTATTAATGTTGCAATAAGGCATAAACGTCAAAAATTTGATGAAACTTTTTCTATGTTGTGGCATCGATATTTAGGCCATATATGCAGAGAGAGAATAAAGAGGATGTTCAAACAGGACATATTAGGGAAGTTGGATTTTTCTGACTTGGAGACATGTGTCGATTGCATAAAGGAAAAACCTTTTACTAGTGTTATAACTAAAGGGGCAAATAGGTCTGCAAACATTTTAGACTTAATCTATCCAGATATATGTTGACCCATTACATTAGTTGTCATGGGTGGATTTAAATACTTTATTACCTTCATAGTTGATCATTCAAGGTATGGGTGGATTGATTTATTACATGAGAAATTTAAGTTATTAATTGTTTTCAAAACATTTAAGGTAGCAGTTGAGTTGAAGATTAGGAAAGCAATTAAATGTGTAAGATCTGATAGGGGAGGAGAGTTTTATGGTAGATATACTAAAACAGGTAAGAATCTTAGTTCATTTGCTTTGTTTTTTGCAAGAACATGAAATTAAAGCTTAGTATACAATGCTAGTCACTCCTGAATAGAATAGAGTTACTGAAAGACTTAACCGTACCTTAATAGATATGGTCAGAAGTATGATTAGCCATTCTTCCCTGCCAGAATTTCTATAGGGTGATGCATTAAAGACTGTAGTCCATATTTTGAATCAAGTTCCTAGTAAATCAATTCCAAAGACGTTGTATGAATTGTTTTCTAGTAAAAGGCCCAATTTAAGGTCTTTTTGGGTTTGAGGATGTAAAGTAAAAGTAAGACTATATAATCACTAGCTCAAGAAACTTGATCCCAGAACCATTAGTGGATTCTTCATAAGATATAACATTGGATTGAGAGGGAGTAGGTTTTATTTTCCTACTCACACTAGTAGAGTCATTAAGTCAAATATGACATTCTATTTTGAGGAGGACTTGGATATTGGGAGTAATGTACCCAGGATAATTAATCTACATATGGAAGATACAACGTTGCCTTTGCTTGTTTCATTTTCATAGTCATTCCTTAGTCATTTTAATCTAGATGATACTGGGAAAAATCCAGTATATTTTGACATTAAACAACTTGCAGAAGATTCGCAGGTGGCAACTAATGAATTGAGACGGTATCAAAGAGTTTGCAAGTTTGCTATTCTAAATAATTATATAGTTTACTTACAAGAATTTGAATATGATATAGTTGATGGAACCGACCTTATCTCATTTAAAGAGGCAATAACAAGGTATCATTCTTCTGAGTAGTTAAATGCTATGAATGAAGAGATTGCCTCTGTGCGTGATAATAATGTTGGATAATTATTGAACTGCCAAATGGATATAAATCAGTTAGTTGCAAGTGGGTCTTTAAGACTAAAAGAAAGGTAGGTGGTGAAATTGAAAGGTATAAAGTGAGACTCGTAGCTAAAGGTTATAATCAGAAAGAGGGTATTGATTATACAGAGACATTTTTTCATGTATCTATTAAGGATGCTCTCTGGGTGGTCATGACTCTTGTTGAACAATTTGACCTTGAACTTCACTAAATGGACGTCAAAGCTGCATTTTTAAATGGAAGTTTGTACGAGGACGTATATATAAAGTAACTTGATGGATTTGTAAAATCAGGGAAAGAACATCTTGTCTATAAGCTAAATAGGTCCAACTATGGACTGAAGCAAGCTTCGAGGCAATAGTAGCTGAAGTTTGATGAGGTGATTACTGCATTTGGATTTGTTGAGAACGTTGCAAATCAATGCATCTATTAGAGAGTTGAGGGGTATAATTTTGTAATTGTTGTGCTTTATGTAAATGACATCCTGTTAACCAATAATTCTATGAATCTATTGAATGAGACTAAACAAATGCTATCATACCATTTTGATATGAAAGATCTTGGTAAAACCTCTTTTGTTTTAGGAATTCAAATTCACTGTGATAGATTAAATGGCATTTTGGGTTTGTCTTAGACAGCTTATATTGATTGAGCGTTGAAGAAGTTCAACATGTACTCTTTCGTCTTTTATGCTGCACCTATATAGAAAAGTGAAAGATTGTTGAAATCACAATGTGCTTAAAATGATAATGAAAGAATTGGAATGGAAAGAATTCGATATGCATTTACAGCCTCATGTATGCTCAGGTATGCACGTCTTGACATTACTTTTGTAATCGGTGTGCTTAGTAGGTACCTGAGTGATCCTGGCCATGATCATTAAGGGACTGTAAAAAAAATCATAAGGTATCTTCTGGGTACAAAGCATCATATATTGACTTTCAGAAAGTCTAAATCATTGGAGATTGTAGGCTATTTTGATTCAGACTATGCATTGTGCATTGATGATTGTAAATCCACTTCGGGATATAACTTCATAATGTTTGAAGGAATTGTTTCATGAAAAAGTGCTAAGCAATCATTTACAGCTACATCAACTATGGAAGCATAATATATCGCCTGTTATGAGGCTACATGTTAGGCCATATGATTAAGGAAATTGATATTTAGCATGCATCTTGTTGATTTTATATCAAGACCTCTAATCATATATTGCGATAGTTTGTCTTATGTTTGCTTTTCTCAAAACCACAGGAATTTCAATCATCTAAAGCACTTTGATGTGAAGTTTCTATTTGTTAGAGAAAAGATTGTTGAATCTCAAATCGTTTAATTCACATACCGAGTGAACGTATGTTGGCGGATCCGTTGGCCAAAGATTTACCCGTTGGAGTCTTCAAAAATCATGTCACTCATATGGCTATAGTTGAAAGTTTTGATGCAGCCTTGGTTTAGTGGGAGTTTGAGTTGAGTCCATAAGGGACTTTTGTGGTATAAATGAGATACCAAACTATTATTTTGTAATCTATTCTATTCAGATATTGGAACTAAATCTATAATTATGTTGATATCACTTGTTTTCTTATCGGATTCAGTGATCTTGATGTGGTTTCTTTTCTAAATATGGTTTAGGATATACACACATATATTTATCGTGGTAAATACTAATTGTTTAATTTTGTTAATTAATTTAATTGTCCTGATAATCGATTAATGCTATTCAAGTGGGAGATTGTTAGAATATTATAAATTATTTTGCAGATTAGCATTAATCTAATTATTAGAATAATTATATGTAATTATTAATTTAATAATCAATATTAATCTAAATCGATAATGGATTAGGTCCTTGTTAAATATGTGGTTAATCTGTGATAGGTTGGATTAACCACATACCCATTTGATAGAAACCTTAACCTATAATCCAATATTGATCAATAATTATCTTATCAGATCAATAATTAAGAGCTGATAAAGAGAAAGAGGGATTGAACTTATCTAATTGTATCAATCAATTATTAAGAAAACAAAAAAGGGGGACATCCAGCAATTTCATGATTGATGAATGAAAATGATTCAACCACCATTATTGAATTGGTCAGGTAACTTAATCCTCTTTATGCTATATATATTCCAAAATGCTTCTTCAGATAGATAAACATTCAAGCTCTATTTCTTTTCTTCTCTATTATTGTTTGTTCAGCTCTCTTTAGTGGCATTGGACATTGTAAGTTGTTTGTCTCCATTACTAAGTCAAATTATGTTTGGCTCGTCATCATCTCTAGGTCAATATTTATTTATATATATGATCTCCTTATTTTGTACATTATTTTATGTCATTTTTTAAGAGAGGTAGTGCAAGCATTGGTACGCTTAATGCGAAGAGCAACCACGGTTACACGTTGTTCCAGCGAGGAATCTGGTTTTGGTGGTGGCAGGAACCCAGATCATGAGGCCATAGACATGTCAATTTGAACGTTGTTGCAACCTCGTTAACGATCTTTTGCAGATTTGTGTAAAGTTGGTGCTGCTTTCATGAAGAAAACGATCAAAATAAACAACGCAGGAGAAGTTTTTGAAGATGTGTAAAGCAGATCCAAAATAGCTGTAATTACAATATGTATTGAAATTTGTAATTTTTCACGAGCCATTAAATGCCTGGAAGTCATCTGTATATTAAAGTTGTCATGCCGTTATAATGGAATTTAAATGCTTTCTCCTTTTGCTGCATGGTTTATTATGATGAGAGGATAAAGGGGTAGGTGGATTTGATCGATTAAAAATAAGTAAAGTAAATCAAAATTATAAATAGAAAAGAAATTTATTTTATAAACAAAAATATATCTGACATGATTATTTTGTCATGGACTTTGTTTATTTAGAATCGATTTTCCACATGTCTTAATAAATGCATAAATTTAATAGTCGTGAAAGAATTATGTTAAGTCTGATTGTTTGAAATTTAATTCATTAACTCTGCGATTAAAAATTTTACTTTTAGCCATATGTGATTTTAAAATTTAATATTATGTTTTAGCTTAAATAAATTGAACAATTAAATTATTGCAGTTTGTTATATTAATTATAGCGAATCCATATTCCTGTTTTGGAATTGCATTAAATTTCTTTTGTTCAGTGTTCTCTTTAACGGACAAGACTTTATCTGCAATTTTAGTGATTATTATGAAGTTGCTAAACTAAAATTATGAAGGAATAAATCTGGCAACATTAAGTGATAAAAAAAAAAAAAAGTTAAGCAACTGTGTTTAGATACATTTTTTTTTTAATTTTACAGTAATTTACACTGGCTTTTTTATTATTATTATTATAATATATATACTTTAGTTCAATTTTAAATATTTCAACTACAATATTGTCCATAAAAAATTTTGTAAGAGAATATTTCAATTAATATATATATATATATTTGAGTTAAGGAAGAGCATTTTAATAACAAAATTTAAATTGAATTAAAATGTAGCACAATTTTTTAGTTTCAAAAAACATCTCTGTACATTTTTAAAATAAAAATATAGAGTCAAATATTATTTTGGTCCCTCATTTATGAATTTAATTATAATTTAGTCCCTCACTAATTTTTAGTTTTAATATAGTCTCTTACTTATAAATCTAATTTTAATTTGGTCTCTTACTAATTTGCAATGTCAATTGAGCCCCTCATTAATATAAAAATTAACATATTTAATCCTTTAATATTAATTTAATTTGAAAAAAATATACGAATATTCATATTAGCAAGAAATTAAATTAAGAATGGACTTATAAGTGAGGAATTAAATTAAAACTAAAAATTCATAAAAGACCAAATTAAAACTAGATTAATAAGTAAGAGAATAAAATAATTTTTTTTAAATATATATATATATATAATTTTAATAAAATTAAAAAAATCTACATAATTTATTTTTTAGTTTACCTCTATATATATATATATATATATGCTCATTTCCAAGAGCTTCATAAACGCCAACAGACAAATAAAGGTGAGTAGATGCCACTTTCAATGGGTGGTCATCATTTACGGCAGTGCATGCATATGGGCTGGCCCACTCTCCCTCATTCTCTTTGACTTCTCAATCATCTCATTAAGGCAGTGTTTGGTGGTTTCTTTTTTCTGGGGTATTGAGCTGCTTAATTTCTTCCGCATATTTATTGCCCCACTTCTAATTTAATTCAATTGTCAATCATGATTCCTGTAAAGAACCTGAAGGAATAAATAGAATTTATTAGGTCCTGTTGCAATCTCTGGTATCCCCATCACAGCTATAATAGTTTTTCTTTCTTTTAACTCATTACTGCCATATCATTTTCCTAACACTGCATCACAGATAGACCAGAACCATTTCCAGATATCACTAGCTAATTTTTTTGGTGAGAGAGAAGCACTCTATTAATTTATTCTGAGATCAACCACTCTATTGCAAATTAATGAGTCATGTGCTTAAGTTCTTTGTAATTTTCTTCCAAATTTTTCTAACATTTATGTAATTTTTAGTTACTATATACATTAATTGAAACCCCTTAATAAAATTGTATATATGTAACTGGAAGTGAATTGCAAGGTTCCATATTCTGATAAAAGGAGATTATTTATGGAAAAAGCTACTTTCGTTTCTAAAGTTTTATTTAAATTTGTAGTTCTAAAAAATTTTTTAAGTCAATATAATCTTTAAAATTTTAAAAAATTTAATATTGACATTTTTTTTTCTTATTATGCCATTAATTTTAAATAATAGAAGTGTCCAACGTAACATAAATCAAACTCAAATTCATGCTATACTATTTGATTTTTTTTAATTATTCTGACTCTCAAAAATTCATATTTCCTCATCAAAATTTCATTCATGCGTGTAAAATTGTATAGCTTAGATATGAATCCCGAGGATTGCAACACAACCTAAGTTGTAAAACCAACTAGATGCTTTTGAGTAAACTTAATGAAAAAGAATATTGAAATTGATCCATTTTTTAAATTAAACTATGATAAATATATTGAATCAAAATAAATTTTTAGACAAAAAAATACAACTTCAAAGACTGAAGTGGACCTTATATGTTATCTGAATAAGTTATACTATTATTGAGAGAAGATAGCATATTTCCTTATCAACCTGGTTTTATTCTTCTGAATCCAAACAAATTTGTAGACCAAAAATACAATTTCAAAGACTGAAGTGGGCCTTTGACATAAACATATTATCTGAGTAAGTTATACTACTCGCGAGAGAAGATAGCATATTTTCTTATCAATCTAGCTTGATTCTTCTGATTCACCAAAAGGAAACACATCACAAAGCAAACCTCGCCCATAGCCAAAGGCCTTCGCAAACCAACTTTGCTCATCAAAAGGGGTAAAATAAGCTTGAGAAGTAATGCTGGGAATGGATGGTATATATACATATACATACACACAAACACACACACACTACTGTGTCCATATTCTTTTATTTAAACCCTAGAAAATCTGCAGATGTGCTGTACGTTCTGTGTCTTTAATTTCTCTACCAACTTTGTTCCTTTCAGTCCATTATCGCCCTGAAAATAATAAGGTGTTGTGGTGTGTGGAGAGAAAAGCCATTGACATATAAGGTGCTTGAAGCTGTGGAGCATATCGCAGCTTCTCTAATAATTATAGCGCTTTGTAGAACTAGGTCACGAGATTCTCTTAAGTGCTTTGCATGTGCCTTCGAGGCTTCGTTAGCCGCCCATGCACGCAACAAAAGTTTCAAAGGTTAGGTTTATTGACCAAACGCAACGTTAAAAGAAAAGACCAAGATAATTTCCACGAAAGGAAACCAAAGTGGAAGCTTTTGATTCAAAGTGGTGCAGAAAGGTTAAAGGGAACGTCATGCACTATGCTTTGAACTATACATATATATATATATATGAGAGAAGAGATATACAATGGTCTTTGAAAACCAGAATTATTAATGCTTATTGATTGTAGGTCATGTCTCCAACGAATAAGAATGGGTTTTGACGTTCGTTTAGAGTTGAGGGTGAAGAATCTAATATATATAAATCATGCAATAGTAAGAAAACTACTTTGTTGACGTGACCAAATATGCCTTTCGGCTTAGCAAGTTTAGCTAGCATTATTTAATCCAGCTCGTACCATCTTTTCTATGTTCAGGGAGGAGCTTCGATATTGTCCTTTCTACGTAATGTCTTCGTTATGCATGTTGCTTTTATCTCTCATGCTAGCCTCCTAGAATTTTTTCCACCTTCCCACTTAAATTTCCGTTGGGGTTTTAACATGTATTCATGGAAAATTTTGATTCAAAATTTATAAAACTTAATTAGACTAAAAAAAATTTCACTAAAATGTACAATTGCTTTGGTACTGGTTTAGTTGACAGAAATTTATTATATAATTTAAAGTGACTTTTACGTCAGTCGATATTAAATAACTTATGGGATGGTCAAAACTATAAATAAGACCGACCTAAAAGATAGAATAAAAAAATTACCTTTTTTTAATCAAATATTGTGAACGCATGAATCAAAATCTAATGTTGCCATAGATAATCTCTCTCCTGAATTATCAATTTCATATCATAATTAAGTACGAGTAATTAATAATAGAAGATACTATTATCCATAATGCTAGAAAATAAACATATTGCACCGAGCTTGCACCATCTAAGCATGTTGTCCCCGTAGTACCCAGAAAACAATAGTAGTTGGCAAATATTTGATGCTTCCTAGGACTCCTAGAAAAGCTAATGGACAAACAAGAAACCATAAATTTTAAACTGGGTGGCAATTTCTTGTTACTCCATTGTTTAAAGTTTGATGTTATCTCAGAGAAATGAACACTTAAACTGGACTTCACTTTCTGAACAGAAAGGGAAACATATCAATGTCATAGATCTAATTAACACAGATACATACAGAGTCAAATACATAACATGTTTCATAGCCTCTGGTCGAAGCTGTACAACACACACACAACAACAGCAGTCATGTCTTCGACGGTCAATTCGGTATAACGGTCATCTCTTCCTTCGCTTGGGCTCCACCTGCTAATTCATATGAAACTGAGCCATTGAGAAACTGACATGCTAAAGAGCAAATGGGAAACATGATGAAAACAATAATTTCAAAACCTTCAGAATGTTTGATTCTCCTCTTCAAAGACAATGATAAGTAAAGCCAGAGTCGAAAGATAAAATAATAACAAGATAAAACATTAGTTCAAATTTTAAGTGTTTGCCATCAAATTCTCTAATAAAAACTCGACTAATGAATACTTCTTTTCTTTTTAAATTTCAGCAGCACTGCATAAGAGTTCCTCCCCATATAAGCTTGAGTTCATATATAATGCTTTTAAAAGAGAACCTGATAACAAATACCTAAAAGATTTTACCTATGTTTTGTTCATTAAAAAATAAAATAAAATATAACACTCACTACAAAGACTTAAATATAAAACCCTTTAACAAGTTAGGAAGCATCAGATAGAATGACCATGCGCTAACATTAGTATATACCAATTGTCTCATGCACCAAATCTAGGTCAGACGGATACAGTGCAAGAATCACAATTACCGTAGGAAAAATTTGCACATCTCAAAAAGCATGACAATCCATGTTTCCTCAAATACAAACACTACCTAAATTGCACATCTAAATGAAGTTGGACACTTAGAAAGCCTTTTTACTTCGAAAAAATAGAATTTTAACACCCACACTTTGTTTCAAAGAAGGTAAAGTGGAAATTTTGAGAGGAAAGAAATTTCAAGACAACTGTCAGCTTATGTTGCTTGGGAATAAAGGCGAAAATAGGAGCAAGAAAATGAGATTATTTAACCTAAACTCCAACAAAAACCAAATTTTCCAATAATGGTGAGAAAATAGAGGGAAACAGAATATAAGGTCATTGTATTTTTAAATACAAGTGAGATTCTTTAAATTCCATCTCAACAAAAAAATTAGCAACAGGCGAAAAGGTAAATTTCAGATATTCTCATGATTTCATTCCCCTTTCTCTTTCCTATCATATTATCTCCCTCCTCATTAATCCTCCGAGACAAAGGGCAAGACAAAGCATCGATGGTAGAACTTATGTCCCTAGAAAACAAAAGCTTTTACACAAAGAACTTACATGATTCAATTCACCAAAATTAGCAGTGCTATATGCAGAAAGAAGAGGCAATTGGAGGTGGTAGAACTAACTATATAACTTCACAAGAAAATTGTGACATTTTTTCTAGGGAAAATAAAAACAAGCTTACTTATTCACAACCGCATGCAGAAACTATACATGCACATCCTCGTCTTATAAAATCCTAAAAACACATTACATAGTTGAAATCCAACTTTGCACTTTGACAATTTGCATGAATAAATGTAGACCCATTCTGCCCTTAAACTAACCTAGTGGGTAATGCCACTCAATCAATGCAGTGGCACTTAAATGATCAAGTTTGATTAGACCAAATAACACCAAGAACTGAAAACAGTCACAAATTGATTAATTCATCATACCTTCTAATATCAGATGTTTTACATTTTTTTTATAGATGCCAACAAGCAGGGGGAATCACCAATCCTAGCCCCTATAATTTCAGCCTACCTCCACAAAACAAGCATGACAAGGATCAAACTATACATTGGAACAAGCATATCAACACCCCCAACCCCACCCCCCTATAAAAAAAAAAAAAATACATAGAAGGAAAAAAGGGAGAATATGAGACAACAAATTATTTTAAGATAGTTCCTTAAATCTTCGGACTATAGAAGGAAAAAAAAAAATGCAAAACTGTATCTAAAGGCCCCAAACAACTCAAAAGAAGGTCTACCAGTACAAACTAATCAAATCGCAGTAAGAAAGAACAACTCACTATTTAGTACAAGATACATGAGAGCACAAAATTTAAAACTACACCACAGACAGGTAAATTTACAAATGAAAAAAAAAATTCCCTTATGGAATAAGCAAAAAGCAACTGATGCTAAAATAAGAGGAATAATTTATATGAGTTCACCCATAAGGAAATTTCTTGACCAGAATTTTTTAGTTTTCTCCATTTGGGAAAAACGTAGGAAAGATATGTTCAGATTAGCTTAGTGAAAGAACAGCTTCAGCAAAGTTAAAGAAAAAAAATGTATGTTTACCATAACAAATAGTGATAATAAGTCAAAAGGTCATAAGAACAAAGAGATCATATATCTATTTCTCAAGCAAAAAATTGCAGCAATCTATATAGTCGCATTCAAATTCAATAGCAAAAGGCAAGCTATGACTGTCAAAAAGCTCCAAGAAATCATTGGAACACATAAAATGCCTATTCCAACATTGGAGAGGTACCCATATATGCAAGATCTTTAGTTTGATTAAAAAAAAAAAAAATTGAAATACATATTCAACTGAAAAATATGATACCTATTGAGGAAAAACTATTAGAATTGACTAAGCAAAGTTTGGCACTGATATTCAGAAAGAAAGCATGTCAAAACACAATATGACTGGCTAGTGAGTTAGTATGCAATCTTAATTATTATAATTAAATTGTGTTGATATATATGACTTTAAAACTACATTTTTTCAGAAATAACTTAAATCACATAAAAACTTCACTTTCTAACCAAGAACCAATCCAGCACTCTATTGTTATAAATGCAGAGACCAGTTCCAATATATTGCCAATTTCAAGACTAACAGTTCTGAGTGCATATTAAAGTTGAAAATCTCCTTTTTTCCATCAATCTCCAAATGATATAACAAATGTTGAACCCATTAGTTTCTTGCGATGCTTTCACCTCCTTTCTAATCCCCATCCGGTGTGGGAATGTCAGGACTCAGGAATATGTTGGAAAAACAAAATTGATAGGAGCAAAAGTAAAGGTGCATATAAAATAATTAGGGACTGGATGCAGGCGGGGTTTCACCTTGCCATCAGCTGTTGGTGATGCAGAAAATGTAGCTTGCGGTTTTTTCATGTCATCATCAGATGAACATTCAGAACATACAAAATGGTCCAGTTTTTTTGCTTCTTCAATAGTCATGCCCACGCAAGCAGGATGATACCTACAAGAAACCTACAAAGATTGAAATATGTATTTCATAAAGTATAAAGGGATATTAACAGATATCAGAAACCAAAATAATAATATTTCTAGAACATTCTGGGTATTAAACAATCTTGCAGTGTATCACAGCATGATGTGGAAAAAGGCAGCATAAATGAATTTATTAAGTATTTTTATCCCTAACATTGCATGAATTGTAATAAACCTATCTAAGCACACTTTTCGCCAATAGTGTCCAACCAATCCATGCAAGGAATAAGCCTCTGCATCATTCAATTTATATTGGCTAACTTATATTAGGGAAAAGAAACCTTACAGAATTCAGAGTCGTGATATGAAGCTAATAGGTGGGAAATATGGATTCAATCAGCAGTTTCAACATGCAAAACAATAGCATACCAAGATAGAGGATCAATAATATAAATTCATGTATGATAGGACTTAAAAGTCAATTTTAAAAATTTTTTCAGAATAGACGTCTATATATTTTTATAATCTTTATCATTCTTCTTTTATGTCTTAGGGCCAATATTGAACTTACAACTTAACACTCTAGGCTCCTTCTCCAGGTGCTGGAAATTATATCTAATGACTTCAACAAAGTAAATAACATATCTTAGTGCTCGTGAGATGTGAACATCCAAAAAGCATGTGCAAATACAATATAACAATAATAGTCAGCAAAGTGAAGCAGAATACAATGATTTTTACCAATCTTTGCACCCCTCACATTGCACCATGAGGTCGTCCGGGTTGTAAGGCATCTCGCATTTGCAATACCTTCAATATGCAAACCAAATCAAAAGAAACCCATTGGTTATGGTACTCCAATTCTCCAAACACGACAATTCCATCAACAAGAAGGCAAAGAAACTCACACAGCAACACGGTCCGGCGTAAATGCCCCGGTAGCAGCCTTGTACTCGAATCTACAGTAGTAATCTTCAGCTCCAACATTCTCAAGCTTTGTGTAGTTTTTGAAAGAGTGTACGATACACTTCCCTTCTATGGTGTGAGCACTCTGGACGTCATAATGATCCGACAAGAACAGTTCTTTAGCTCCATGGAATTGCCTGCGACCACCAATCGATTCTTCTGGCCGATAATACCACCTCACACGGACTTTAACGTTGTTCCTATTGTCCTGTTCGATCTTCTCCACGCGCGCCACGTACGGGGGCTTGCTGGTGTCGGAAGGTCTCATCAGTACACAGTCTCCAGCTGCAAAAACAAGCACAAAAGCACATCCTTAGAAATCAAAACCCAGAAAAACACGAAAGGAAGAATTTTTCACATAGAAACAGAACTGGGTATGTTGAGGGAAGATATAAAGAGCGATTTACCTCTGACGATCTTGTTGGTGCCTCTAATGGTATAAGAGTCCAAGTCCTTTCTGCCCGGTCTAGTTTTCGCCATGAGATTGGAAATGTATAAATTGTAAGCCCTAAGATTTTGGGGAGAAGAAGAAGAACAACAGAGGAACCCTAAGGTTGAAGTTGAAGACCTTGTGTTGTGAGAGGCACGAGTGAGTGTGACGCTTCGCCTGAGTTTACCAGTGATTCGAGAATCGATACAATACGGTCTTAAGGTTCATTATCAAGTGTGTTATTAGATTTTGGAGTTAAGTTTATCCTGCTTTTCCTTGGCCTTATATGTCCATTACCACGCCTATTCCTTTGACATTTATTTTTTAACTTTTTGCTAAAATCCACGGCCTGTTTTTGAAGATTTGCGGCAACTGTTTCCCCAATTTTTTAAAAGAAAAGAAATTTTCTTGATTCCTACAAATGAATTTTTTTTTTAAATTTTCTCTAATTGCTATCTTGAGAAAATAAGAAACAGCAGAATACATATGAATAACTAAACTTGTCATTTATTATTGATTCTTTCAGGCAGTGTTTGATATATTAACATAATCTTTTTTCCTAGATATATAAATAATTGAAAATACTATTAAAACTTAAATTTCCTTGTCAGAGCTGACATAAAAAAAGGTTTTTTTCCCCATAATTAAATTTATTAAAAACAAGAATTAAGTACTTAAAATATATACTTACCATATAACAGTACAAATTGTTGGCACCGCCATTCTGTAGATGTTACTTATTACTGTGTTTAATATACAGGACAATAGGTAGAAAGAAGCACAAATAGAGCGTATATACAGAGGGAAGCATCAAGCTCAAGAGGCAGAAAGAAAAGGAAAAGAAAAGTAAAACTTGCAATCCAGAAATAATAGTGTGCCTCAGATTTAACATCTTTGAGCAGCCTTGCTTGGTGCCAACTTGTTTGCTCAATCATTGAGAGCCAAAAGACAAATTATGATGGTCAAATCCATGAACAATGCAAGAACAACCCTCAGAAAAAGCTGGCATACCAAAAATAACTAAACTAAGTTGATATTGAATAATATAGACCTATATTTTTCAATATATTTTTATCATTGACTTTATTTATTTATTTTTAATAGATTGAGTCTATCTAAATTCTTTAGCTTACCAAATTTATGCATCTAAAAGAAATGTAAAAAGAGATGAGATTCAGACCTCTAGTGTCTGTATATTTGGGCCTTGGAGTGATAAGAATGAAGATGCCACCATTAGAAACATTGAGAAATCTAAGCACTCTACTGAAGCTTCATCAAAATTCAACCATGAAGTTCCTAAAATTACAATCTTTGAAACACAAAATTCGGCATTACTCGCCAAACTTTTCCAGTTTTAACAAGAATCACATACAAAAAGGGTCTCTTTATGTTGTACAGAAGAGAGGAAGGGGGGAGGGTGAGGGGAACCAATCCTAATTCTGAGTAGAGGAGATAACTGAAAACAGCCTCAACGGTTTATTGGAGTGTGCATTCGCTCAACAATTCTGTTTACAGCATCACGGGACATCACCAATGTGTCATGCAGTAAAATGCTGTAGACATTCAAACCCTGCAAGAACACGTGAAACATACATGAGCAAAGGAAATTTCCACAACATCTGATTAGTTAACGCAATCTCCTCTCAGAAGTTTGGAATTTCTAGACAGAAGAAATGCATTGACTCTAGGAAGATTACTTTATAAACTTATAAGGACTATGGATATCTAAAATTTACACCTATAAATTATCACTTCCATGTAGAAACAAGAAGGATGAAAACTGTAACTTACAATGGAGGGAAGTAAGTTAACATAATGTAGATTTTGCGTAGCCAACTTCAACTTTTCTTCAATGGGACCACCATCTACGAGCAAAAGTTTCTTGGTGTTTTCCATTTTCTTGACATAGCTCACAATATTCTTGGTTTTGTGGGTGGGAACCTCCAAATTATCAAACACAAGAAGCTGTGTAAATGCAATTGTCCAGAATTAGATTCACGTAATGTAAAATTATAATAAAATTATTCAAAATAAAATGCAAAGAAAGGGCTTGCAAACAGTACAGATAAATTAAAAAATGGGATGAAAGAAGTCAAAGAACAACAAATGCATAACAGAGCTTCAAGAACTTGACAATCTAACCCACCCTACCAGAGTCATGATAAAGCATCTTGGTATAGTGAATTATGGAATATGGTATGAGGAAAGAGCTTGACACATTGATGGAGAATTCAAAACCTATTGTTAGGCATAGGAAGTAGTTAATCTTTTATCGAGCATACTTATTCAGACTTTAGTTTTAGGTATTTTAGTTTCTATTTTATTTAATTTTTCCTAGTTAGATATTTCAATTTCCTATTTTATTTTATTTCAGTTTTTAATTTTGTAATGAGTCTCTTATCGAAACTCTAATTTTATTATTATGTGTCAAGGCCATCTATAAATAGTCCTAGGGTTTATGTTGCTATTTTGATTGAATAAAGAATATTATTGTACTAACCTAAGATTTCTCCTACTCTTCCTCTCTTTTTCTCTCAACCTCCACCTTGTTTCCCCACCTTTTTTCCTCTCCCTCTATGGTGTTCTACATCACACATGCCCAATAGAACAGTCAAACTTGCAAGAAGAAAGGGTAATCCTTTGACATGGCACGAAGTACACAAATAAAGAACAGCCCACATTGATACTTTCTTTTCACGCAAACCACAGGAAACTCAGAAACAATTGAACAATATACAAATTGAAGTTCAGACAGGTTGAGCTCAATAGAAGCTTCTGGGTGTTGAGAGAATATTCATAACATTTGGTATTTGCCAATTTAGCTGTCCAACCAAGAAACAATATAATTGTAGTAGTTATTGCCTTAGCTTCCAAGGTTGGGTGAGAAGATAACCAAAACCCTCCTTTCTTGAATCATACTTGGGTCCCTTGTTAGTGGTGTAATGGTGTTATATACAAAGGTGACCGACCAAGAAGGTAATTTTACATCTTTACCCTCCAAATTTTAGAATTCAGCCACCCTTGTTTCATGAGATTCTTACGTATAGGAATGGCAAATGAACGTGGAAACAGATATGTGGAAAATTAGCAGAAAGAGCAATAACCTAATGAAAACTCACCATCACTTCACTTCTCATAATTTTCTTTTTATTAATATTTAAGAATAAAAAAAAAAAAACCACACATACACTGTCAATTCTAGGTGCAAGTCACAGCTTTCTCATCTTTTTTACGTAATAGCTCATTTATATCTTTTGCACCAACATCCTTTAAACTCCTCAGCAAACTCATGACACATAAATTTAAGGCATAAACAATTATGTCCCTTCGCTTTCGGAGGGAAAGCAGCTTATTGCATAAAGCTAGCAGAACCAGTAATGTCACAAACAACTAAATTCTGAATTAACATTAGGGGGGCCAAAGTGGTGCTTATCATGTTAAGTTGTTAACAATTAGGAAGAAGTATTATTTCAGAAAGAATAAAGGTATGTCATATAATCAAGCCTTGGGAAGTGAAGCTAATTCACCCAACATGTATATCCTAAAACTGAAACCTTCCAGACATGAAAAATCAAACTTAATTAAAAAAATAAATTTAAACTCAAACAGGACATATTAAGTGTGTCAATGAGTAAACATGAAAGGGAGACAGAAGAATGTAGAGCATAGATTTGGAGATTTGAGAGGGGATGAAGAGACTTGCCTTTCCTTCTGCTGCACGAGCTGACAGAGCAATCTTGAGCCCCAGTCGGCGGACCTTCTTATTGAGCTTGAAGGCATGGCTTCTGGGCTTAGGGCCATGCATAGTGGCACCACCCCTGAACTGTGACCCATTCATAGATTTATTAGATTCAACTACCAAAATATTAACAATGCACAAAGTTGTGAAGAAGGGAAGGAAAAATATGGGTTATTAATCAATAAGCAGAATGCTATGTTACCTGAGGCCCTCGTAATGTTCCATGCCTTGCTCTACCAGTTCCCTTCTGTTGCCAAGGCTTTCTCCCAGTCCCACTGACCTCACTGATAGTTTTTGTTGAGTGAGTTCCCTGTTCCACTCAATTAGCAGACACCTAAGATCCCTATGCAGAGTGTCCAGAGCTAAAAATTTGAATAAACACTACTGGATAATCTATATGTCTAGTACCATGAATGTCCGAGTGCAAGAAGATATACGTATATTGAGACAGTTCAACCAATAAGGGACAAGTGACAAGAAATATTTCATCCTCAAACTTTAAAGCAAACATGCCAAACCATAGTTATTGTCCAAAATCGAAATGCTAGTCACATGCTCCCCTATTCAACCCTTTCCCCAATAAATTGTCAATGCATCAACAGAAGTGATGAAAGAAAACAATGATTTGACATTTCCACACAGCAAGCATCCCATGTATTGTTCAGTCATTACACTAGAAACCCAGTCAGAAGTCTCACCTAACTTAGAAAACAGATTTTACCCTGGACTACATGTGTACTATAGTAAACAGCTTTCAATTGCAAAGCATTATAAACAGTAACTACCTGCTGCCGTTTAGCAAGCTGCCACCTAACAACACGATGAACAATATGCTTCCTAATAGGCACATCAAAAACATCACCAGCTAAAACCATAAAACCCTTGTCTTCATTATGGAAATTGGTAACTGGAATTAAAAGATCCTGATAAAGCCCTACATCATAGTAAAATACATTAGTAACACACTCTAAAATCTTATTTAAACATGAGGAAGCCAGACTCGACTCTTCTCATGATCAAGTCTTGACAGCTGATATGATAGATGGTAGATAGTGAAAAGACACTACATAATCAAGATGCACTCCAATTTTAATTCATTATAAAGGACTCAAATATCAACATCACTCTTACTTTTAAAAGAGGAAGATGCATAATAAAAGTAGACAGCTTGTGCTGCTCAATGCAGTTAAGAACTGCATAAAACACAGGAGACCACCAAGCATAATGTCAAATGCATAATTTTTGGAATAAGATGCAAGACGTAAGAGTTAAACCCTAACCATAATTCATATTGAAATTGAAGAGTGGAATCAGATCATTGGGCATACGTATTATACTTAATTCTCTTTGATTGTGAAACAATAGTTATACAGTGTATGCATGTGACTAATTATGTGATCTTGAACAGATTTAAGTCAATTAGATTCTTTATCCTATAGAATGCATACAGTAAGCTCTAACAAGTAATACAAGTTTGTGTATTCTGTCAATTGCATATGATCTCCAGGTGAGAATAGCACATCTTCCATCTTTTATTCAGGATACAGAATGAACTTCAATCATATCTCAATTATCTAGAGTCACACAGGAATTCCGCCTAGAAGACTAATAAATTCAGGAGGCCAATGAAGCACCATCAAATAAATTCAGGTATAATTTTCAAAATATCCTTCATACCTATGGTACGCTCAGAAGCAGCTGCAGGCACATTAGAGTTAGACAATAAATGAGAGGGAAATGCAACGTCACCAGATTCAGGAGTTAAAATAGAAGTTGAAAACTGCCGATGAGAATGGAGCAATGATCTGACCTACATTAAATATACTAATGTACCATTATATAGCCGTGATGCAAAACCATAATCATAAGAAAATTCTGCGTTGATTTAATATTCATACTTAACATTGAATATGGAGAATGGAAAAATAAATGCAATGACAATTTACCCATAGGAGGCCAGAACGTTCTGCAGAAATCAGTCTTTCCCCAGATAAACTGTTGTATATATCTGTTGATGCATATTATGGGGGAAATCGTGAAGCTCATATTAACCAAAATTACATTGAGAATAAGAAGCAAATAGTAACATTAAACAAACCAAATAAATTGCATACCATTTGATCTAAGACATTGCGGATACCCAGTATTTGTTGAATAAAAACGGTGGCTTATTGAATACAAGGAACCAAAAGAACGTTGGAGCCTTCCGGAGATTAAGGCTGACATACTTTAGTAAACAAACTATATCACGAATTTAGCCACAGTTACGTATTCCAATGCCAGCAAGCGGATTGTACCTGACCATTTGAAGTTCCACAAACTTAAGCTTCCTCAAACAAGAACAAAACGTAACAAGAACCGATCAAATCACACTTTCAATTATCTCCTATAACATATTAGACTTCCACCCGTACAAAATAAAATTTTGGAAGCAACAAAAAATTTATAAAAACGTTTTTTGAAGTAATATTCGAACAAAATACAAAAGAAATGGGAAAGACAAGGCAGTTCAGCATCCCTTTGCCGACCTGGGATTTGCTCAAATTCTGACACGGCTCATCCATAAGTAGAGAAACATATACATGTAAACAATAGTTCAAGGGGACACCTTTTGGAATAAATGATCAGAGAGACGGGATTCAAACTTATACGCTCAGCAATTTCTAACAGAACCCAAAGCATCAAATTCACCAAATTTCAAAAATCAGTGCAGAAACAGTATATATCAGAAGTAGTACCATGCTCTCGAATGCGACCGGCGATTGAGTAACAGTCCCCACTGGGATGGTTTGGTTTTGGGAAGGAGGCGAGGGATACGACGGGAAAATTATATGAAGATCCGCTTCTCATTTGGGCCGGGTCCATATAAGCCCAATATTTTTAGTGGGAAAAGCCCAATCTCCAGTAATGAAATTTCTTCTTTTCAAAAAAAAAAAGTTATGGTATTTCTTCTAATAATATAGTAGTTGAATCATAAATAAAAATGGCCAATTCACGTCCACCCAAATCACCTTGTTATATACAAGAGTTTCACGTATGCAATCTTATTTCAATATTTATTAGGCCCTACTTACAATTCCTTGTCTTCATATAAAATTTAAAAAATTTACGTAAATTTTATTTATATAAAATCATGGCAAATAATAAAATCTTTCCTTATAATTGGAGACTTCGGCTATAGTTGGGAGTAAAATAAATGATGTAATGAAATGGCTAATAATAAAAGTGAGTAGAATGATAGAATATATATCACCCTTTTATTTGAAAGTTTAAAAAGATGATTATTATTAAAATATATTGGCTTATATATTATTTTTATAATATTAACACTTTAAACATAGTAAGTTATAAAGCTAAAGAGGATATTATAGTAATTATACTAATAAATTGTTCCATTTTGTATGTGATCCCTCAACTTGAATGAATAAAAAAAAATAAAAATGAGATTTTATACATTAAATGATAACTTTGGAGTTTCTCTTTTATTATTTCATTTTATTTAAAAATAAACATTTACTTTAATTTAACTACTCAATTACTTGTCACTTACTCCTAGGCCATTCATCATACCCTTCAATAATACTATTTGAATGGTATTTTATATTTCTGTAATATATATACACCCAAACCTTCAAAATATCTATACTCTCTCGTACTAAAACTTAAGCTGATATACTTGTAAATTTGGGTATTTTACTCATCCATGCTTATTTTCATTTAAAAAATGTTAAAGCAACAAATAAATAAATACTCAATTCACTTTCACTTCGTGAGTGTTCACTTTCTTAAGATTAAAAGATTTCAATCTCAAAGTATTATCCCCAATGTAAGATTTCAAACCTTGCCAAAAATATTAAAAAAAAAAAAAAACTGTATTTTATCTTTGTCTTTTATTATAATGTTTCACTAATTTAGGAAAATCGCAATTAATGTCTTAATTTATAAGTTCCATTGCACTAAACCCCCTATATATGTGATTATCAAATTGCCATTGTCCTTAAACTTTCCTCCACTTCCACATCTCAGCTCCGCGAGTGTTATATATGTGATTATGCATCTTCTTCGCTTTCTCTTCTTCCTTCTTGTTCACACCCTATTGCACTCTCCAAATTTAGAAAGGCATCCGATACTAAATTTCAGAGAAGAAAATGAAAGAGGATTTTACGAGCAGAGAAAAAGCTCATCAGTCTAAAGTTATGTTCAAAAATTTAAAAAGAATTCAAGTAGAAGGGTTAATAATGTAATGGGATGGAATTGTGAGAAAATGGAAAGGTCATTTATTGTTTGTGAATTTAATAAAAGAAGGGATGAAATTATTAATAACATGAAATGATTTACAATTATATTTATAATGTTATCTTTGTAAATATAATATAATGTCTATTTCAACAAGCTTTTAATTAATGGGGATATACTGCTAATTATAATAATTATTTTTATAATGATATACATGTAAATATAACATAATTTCTATTTCAACAAAATTTTAATCAATAGAGATATAGTGGTAATTATAACATTTGTCTATTTTATTTTATCTAGTACTTCTAATTTAGAGGGACTAAAAAAAATGTATGGCCCCATATGATGCATATATTGTATAAATTCCTATTGTAAATATACATTAGGTTTCATTTTTATTAAGTGTTTAATACTATATTATATTGTATTATATAAACTTATACGATGATTTCCAATATCTATTAAATATGACTTATCATATAATTAATCAAGTTCCCTTTCCTTAGATCTTATTGCATAAAGAATGAACAAAAGAAACATATTTTACCAAATATTATCCTATCAAGTCTTGAAATTGAATCAAGGTGCGTCTCACCTGGATCTGTGAGCCCTTCTTCCATCCAGTATGTATTATCTTACTAAACATGGTCCTATCTAATTTTATCCCATACAACAAACCAAACAAACTCTAATTTTGGAAGATAGAAAAAGATGGTGAAATCTTTTTTTCATTTCATTCCATTCTAAAATAAACTCCCAAACAATATCTTACTTCAAATTGATTATTTTATTCTATACTATTCTCTCCTTGCCATCAATTCAAATGTACATTCAAACTTCAAATTTGTGAGGGAAGTAGCAGCTAAGGGTCTCCTCACCAGGGCCTTGTATACTGACACTGAACCATCTTTACGAGTAACAAGTATTTGGGCCATTAATTTGTAACGCCCTAATGAGAAATTGGCATGTGCTTGTCTTACAAAACTGTGCCTCTTCATAATTTGGGTAGGCCCAAAACAAAATTAGGGGAAAGGAAAAGTAAAAGAAGCTTCATCACAATATTCGCTTGCGTAGGAATGTGAAGGCATGAATTTTTAAGTTAGGTGTTAAATAATAAAGACAATTTCAATAATTTAATATAAAGAAAATCTTTTAAATTTAAATAATAAAATATTAATTATAACTTCTAATATTAACCTAATGCTGCAATTACCTACAAAAATAAGAAGACAAGATAGATCATCAACATATATATGCTAATATCTAACTTTGACTAGATATCATATTCCATCTAAGAGATTACATATAATGTTTAACTTAGTGTAATGAGAGTGTACCAAATATTTTACTTTAAATTAATCTGTCCACACATAATAATACATATATATTACCATTAATTATAAGGCTTTCAAGTGTCAACATGTTAACTTATGATTAATCCCTTGCAAATAGACACAGCTTAATAATACAGAATAACATCCACGAGCACCAAACTTAATATTTTCAAAGCATCGTGTGGGAGAAATCCATAGGATAGGGATTGCCCAGAACATTGTCCATGAAATAGTGAGGATGCATTGGATCCATCACCACAAATTGCATGTCATCTGAAGGCTTCCAGTGACGTTTTCTTTGGTTAATGAACCAGTTGTTTATTTGCTTCTGATCCAGACCTGTCGATTCCGCAAGAGCCAGCTTCTGCGATTCCTGTAAAACCACATAAAATGCAACATGTAATTCCTCAAAACTATCCCCACGCATCAAAATTAGCAACAATTATCTAACTTCATAGATTTAAATAGAGAAAGAGAGGAGTTAAAAGACTTCATTAATGGAGGAAGGATTAGGACCTACTCTAGGAAAAGTGACTAGGCAGATGAGAATATTTCAAGAATGAGACTCATTGGAGAAAAATTCGGAAATATAATTATGAGAAATTTGTGAACTAATCCAATCATGAGAGGATATAAAAGTATATAAAAAGTGAGTCTCACTAAACATATATCTATTCCATTATGATTAGCATGATCTACAAAGTTGTCTGATGGAAACAGATTTCTTGCATTTGGTAAAACATTATGGGTGCTGGTCTGGATTAAAATTGAATGGCCGCGTGCAGACAAATGCTTTAATATCAACCACATGCATCGAACATACTACATTAAATAAACCGTGCAATCAACAGTTTCAGTTCATTCCCCAAATGTGGGGAATCCGCATCCGTCATAGAACAGATCTATTCAAAAACTTCTCACATTGAATAGACACCAAACCAGTGGAAAATGGACATGTAAGCATGTTTAGAGTAGATTCCAGCAAATGTTAGCCTTCCACTGGTTGGAATTTGTTTGCCTGGTCTACCAAAACAGCTCTCAATTGAAAAGTCAAGTGGAATATATATGCATTTGTTTAGTATACCAAAAATTGAAATGATGTATCAATAAAAGAGAATTCATTTTTTAATATGGAAAGAAGTAGGTTATGGATGCAACATACAGAAGGGTAGGGCCATTTGTAGTGTCTGCTCCACCAATCAAGTAACTGTTGCCTTGCTTCTTTAGGCAGCTTGCCCTTTTTCCTCTTCTTCATGAATTCCTGCTTTAGACTGCCCAAGTATCCACTGTACTTTCTAAGAAGCTGACCCTTCAATTCTTGATCCTCGGCCTGTGGATCAATCACGCTCTTGTTGTTGTGCAGATCAATATCATCTTCAGATGATTCATTTCTATCAGTGTTATTACAAGCTGATTGAACATTACATGAATCGATCATGGTTAGCAATATCATAGAATAGCATGAATTATCTTTAACATAAAATCATAACTTCTTTCTTCTTTATTGTTTGCTTCTGCCAAAAAGGTCACAACTACTTCACAGAATCCAATTTCACAACATTTGCATTGAACTGCTTCCCCTTCAAGCATGTAAAGTAATAAAATAAAGCAGACTAAACAAAACATCAAAGTTCAAAGCAAGGAGCTGATCGATATATAGCTCACATCACTCAAGTACCTATTTATTTTTATTTACTTGTTCATCTTTTAGAATAACAATATCAAGAATCTAAAGGGATTCAGTCTCTATGATTGTGGTGAGCTTAGCATAAGAAGAAACCAATACAAGAATTGTACCCTAACTTACCTAAACATTTCTTCTTCAAGTAGTAATACACAAACGATACATAAAGACGAATGAAATGTAGGAATTCTCCAATTCAAATCTTAAGAGGCTCTATATTTCAACTTTTGGAATAACGATATATAATTGGACTAAACTTATGTGCAATTACTTATATTTTTGTTATGCAGTTATCCAATTATAATATGACAGCGGTTGAATTAAATAATAATAATACATAATTTAATTTTAAAATGAAACAATTATATGTAACAACCATGCACATGTCATGATATTATTGGACAACCAAACACTTGTCATGTTGTAAATAGAAAATAACACAGTAAAAATATACGGAACTCTATATAAGTTTTTTCCTATATAATTGTATAGTTTTCTAGCCTGCATTAATTATCGTTCGAGGCCCAGTTTTCACTAGACAAAGGTAAACGACAAGTACAACTTGTAATCATAAGGAAGCAATTGGCTCAAACCAATGAATTAAAGTAATTCGTATTTAATTTACAGCATAATAGTTACGAGAGTTTCATGATATAAAGATTTAGATTATCCACATTTATACTCTGTGTTTGAAATTTTGATCATTAAATTTTTATCTAATGATTCAAATTTTAACAAATATTAAATAGTGTCTATCAATTTTATAAAATTTGAATCATTAAATTTTTATTTAAAGATCCAAATTTAATCAACTTCATTTGTATTTGATATTCCTAAATGCAATGAATTCATTCCCTATGTAGAACCTTGTTCTTGAAAAACTGTGACTCTTTCTTTAGACAGAAACTGTAGGCACCTCTTCTAAATAAGAGCCCGACAAAGTCAGGAAGAACAGTAAGAATATATTTATTTATGGATGTCTACTTCGCCAAAGTAACTTAAGTATATAGGGCTGCTTTATCGAAACACATAGACCCTATTTTTTTCAAAGACTAATGGGAGCCTCTTTCTATGCAGAAATGACAACCAGAGATAGACCTAGCTATTATAATAAAGAGAAAAGAGGTAGAAGCTAGTGGATTCAAAAAGCTCAGGATCTCATGGTAATTATATGTACATATATGATTCACTCTTTAATATAACATTGAAGTCTTAATGCTGTCACAATCAGCGTGATCCTGAAGAGGCCAAAATAATAGAAAAGGCATTGTCATTAATTAGTCACACCAGAGTGTAAAGTTCAAAAAGTAGAAGATAAAATGATAATAACAATTGCATAAGTCAACTTTATTAAACATTAATGGCTTAATTAATGCAATGTTGACCCCAAGTTTATCAGCTATTATCCCTCAAAATTTTAAATTAAATCAACTAAAAATAATGATTAGATAGGGCAAGAATTATATAACATGAAGTCACAATTAATAAGCAATGATTATAGCAATATTATCAGTCCATTGCTCCTTTTTCTTTTGTCAATAATTAGAGGTGAGAATTATAATGCTATGTATAGTTGAAATTATGCGCTAAATTGCTCCAATGAATAAACCAGGGGTTAACTTTTCTCTAATTGAAACTAAAGGGCCTAAATTATATCCTCTAGTATATTAGAGGAGTTAACTAAAGGAGCAATTAAGCCTCAAACGAACAAAATCGCCCCCTAATGTCTATCTCTATCCCTGTGCTAAACAAGAAGAAAAGGAATATCACCTATTAACGGAGATATGCTCTAACCAGAATAATCAATTTCATTGGACATTAAATAGTATTTAATTAAAAGAGCACAAGAATATGAGATAATTGTCTAGAACATATCAATGAGACTGTTTCCATAATTGAATGAACCATAAACGACAAAAAATAGATGGGAACAAAGAACTAATAAGAGATGTGATCTATTAAGTGGATTTCTCTCCTTGCATTGAATTTTCTATACTTTATATCAGTCACAGGAAAAATATTTCCTCTTTTGTACCCATCATTGTTTAAAAGCTTCAGAACATTGATTCACTAAAAGCTAGCTAGGTTATGTTTATCTCCAAGGAAGAATGAGATAAGCTTCTTAGATATTTTAAATTATAGTCATTTACATTGGCAGAAAAGTTTGACCAATACAGACGGTGGTCACAATTTATGGTAAATTTCGTTTATCAATTAGCATAATTCAGATATGGCGGTGTCTATTCATCTCTAGTTAAAGACAAGAACCTATATATTAGTATCATAATATCATGTACACAACATGACCAGATGCATCTCCACTTGCAGATAAACATGTGCAGAATGATGACAACTAGCAATTTAACAAAATAATAGTTAAAAACCAAGAGATCAAGTTTCTTAAACGCCAGGACAAATTTGCTCATTCCATATATTCTATGTAATATTTCCATAGACTTTTAGGTCCTAATTCAATTCCTACAAGTAGCTTTTATAATTTCCTTGACTAACTCTTGTACTTGCCCCAAATGGCTTCATGTCTCTGCAACCGACTGCAATTTTTCATTTCCAAGCGTACAGAAAATTATGCATCTACCCAACCTCGCAATTGCCATTCGTGGACATGAGGTCTGAAGAAACCCTAGGTTATTTCAAAACCTAAATTTCTTCTCTGTCGGTAGCTTCATTTCTAGTATAATATCTTTCCTTGTATTAAGGTTCATAACCAAAGAAACCTGTGCGTCGCGGTAAAATTCAAATGGGGAAATACTTAGACAAACTTTAAATCTAAAACATTCAAAAGCAGCTGAGAATATGCCAATGCTAATGATGCACCAATCCCGAGAAGGGAATCATAGAAAATATAGACTATAGTAAATAGTGTGTAACATTCACAAGAAAAACAAACCCAAACTTCCGAAAAAGAAAATTAATTGAAGTAAAAAATGAGTGCTAACCCACTGCAATTTAGAAACATAATTTTCTTTATTATTATTTTTATTTTACCAAAACCTACTTCCTGGAATCCCGAACATATATGCATGGCTAGTGAAAAAATCTGACATGAAATGATACCCAAACAAATTGAAATAAGTTTAGAAGTTAGGTTTGAGAGAGAAGTGATCACCGAAATCGATTGGAGAATCAACAGTGAGAGCTTTAAACTGACGCTCCATATTCTGAAGGAAGAACATAGCTTCCTTGAAGGGTTTGGAAAGCTCTTGCTCATACTTTGTCAGCATCTCACAGTAGGCCTCCATGAACTGATCCAACGCCGGATCTTCCCCGGTGCAGCCAGACCCACCACCGTTGCCGCCCATTGCCGCCGCCGCAGCAGCACACGCTTCATCTAGCCTCGCCACCACTTCCGGCGGTGCTCCCACCTGTTATGTACAAGTAATATTGAGACGGCTGAATTTGGAGTCAGTGATACTAGAGTCATGTCCGAGGGTTAAAGGATCTGACTTGGAATCCCGGTCAAGTTAACCCAAAATTTATATTATATAACAAAAATATGAAGCAGTTACCATGAAGAAATTAAACAGGCAAAAATTTTGGTTGCAAGGAACTGTCTTTGTCTATTCTGCTTCAAAGGGCTTGGAGTCTTTTGACTTCTTTATTCACTTTTGTTCTCTTTGAATGTAACATAATAATGTATCAAAATTAAGATATATTTAAATACTAATAACAATAATAACCCTACAGTTCCAGATATCAAGTTAGAGTATACTCAGATCCGAACTTGACAAAGAAAGAGAGTATGAACCATGGAGGAGTTACATATACATAATTTAAGAGCTAATGGGTATATAAGTAGACTCAAAATTAAGCTTTTTTGCGTTTTTTTTTTCTTCTTTCATCAATCTCACCTTTTGACAACTGATGTAAGCAGCGAGGAGGCGAGGGTAGTGAGGATGAGCCATGATCTTGGCTTTCATAGAAGAACAAGAAGAGGAGCTACCATTGTTGTTGTTAATATTGGTGTCGGTGTCCATGAAATAACAGCCAAAGCTTAATCCAGTGTTGTTGCTGTTTATATTGGTGTTATTTTGAAGCAAGATAGAGGAGGAGGTGCTATTATTATTGGTGCAAGGTGTGGGGAGGAAGAGAGTACTACTGGTGTTAGTACCGAGTGCATTAGCATTAGGACTAACTAATGGTTGATGATGACCACTATGATGGTGATGAGATGTCACTAAAGGCATATTCATCATCATTGGAAGAGGACAAAATAGGCCACCACTACTACTACTGTTCTCTCCCACAAGAGCCATCCCGTTAGAACTCTCCTCCATTTCCTGCCCTACACTCACACTCTGTATATAATTCCTTTTGCACATATGATATATATATCTATCTAACACACACAGAGGGTCCCTTCTCTTACTCTCTCTCGCTCTCTCTCTCTCTCACAGAGTCTCTTTGAAGTCTGAAGTCTTTTTGCTGTGATGAATATGGGTGTCTTCACGTCTCTCCCGGGTTTTATGCTAAAAAGTTTCAGGCTTTTTACGGGAAATCCTATATAGTTGAGAGGAGGATTCTGGCAAAGCCAGACTGCACAGATATTTCCTTTAGAAAATAAGGGTTAATTTTGCTGCATTAGAGAAAGGGAAGAAGAACAAGAACAAGCAGGAGCGCACGCGGGATGATAAGATGGAAGTAAAAGAGTTAGAGAGAGAGGGGAAGAAAGGGCGGTAATTCATGGTGGAAACAAAGCTTTACCTTCCCAATGAAAACTCTCTCCCTCTTTTCTTGCACTGCCACTGATGCTCTGCCATTACTGGCAAATCAAAAGAGGAGAGAGAGAACGAGGAAGAGAGACAGAGAGGAAAGATCTAATCGAGGACGAACCAACAAGGCACCTACAAGCCTACTTCTAATAATATTGCAGATGGATGGATGGATGGATGGAGAGGAAGAGATAGATAGGTTTATTGCGCACGGAATCACTCTTTTGGATCTCTCTCTCTTCTCCCTTTCTTCCTTACTATTGACGTTTGATAGCCATCTCAACACTCATTTAAATTCTTAAATTAAAGATGAAAAAATTTAAAACATTAATATATTATAACGAATGAACACTAAATTATTATTTGTTCTATTTTGATATTAGTGTCTTGTTTTTTAATTTAATTATTTCTATTGTGTGATATCTTGTTATTGTCTAACAAACAAAAAGAGAATTTTAGTTAAGAAATACATCAATTTTTTTCATTTTTCTTATTTTATTGTTTGCAAAGATAAAAGGTACACACATTGCTCTACTCAGTCTCATTCCCCTAGGGTTCGAATCCATGAGGAATTTAATTATTAGATTTTGCGAACAATTCTTTTTAGGATATTGATTAAGAATAAATTATTATACATAACACATAAATTTTAATTAATAAAATTACTTAACAACTATTTATTTATTATTAGTAATATGTACAATAAATGATCATTAATATGTACAATAGATAATCTTTGACCAATCTTTAAGGGCATTTGATTAACAAAATCCTTAAATACTCAATTAATATGATCATTAATTAAGTGCTAAATTATAATACGTCATGGAATCAAATTACTTAAAATGCCTTATATTGTTTTAATATTTTATGATGACATCTCTTAATTATTATAGAATACTTTACAAGAACATTCATTTTATGTTAAATTGCATCAAAATAACATGAAAATAATATTAGAAAAAAAATTCTTTAAAAATTGAGATAACACGTTTACCGAATTAACATAACTTATGTTTGAGCAGAAATTCACTCAATATTAATTGTAGAGTACAATATACTAACCCTTTAAACTTTGATTGAATTATATTTTTATCACTGTTTTTATTTCAAAAATATTATTCCATATATCCCTAACATCTGATTGCATAAATCAATGAAATACATTTTTGTGTATCGTTTCTAAAGTAAAATTAATGTAAGTGCTTCTATTATCATATTCACAAGAATCTAATCATAATTTTATATTATATAAATAGTTTACTTTTATTAAGGTTTAAAATTCCATAATCGATGAAAAACTCTACTCTTCCTTTTGAATTTAGATTTGTTTATAAAATATATGAAGTAATGATTCATATTAAAAATATTGTATGATTTAATTATTTAAATTAAATTCAGTAACTATATATAATAAAAAAATTTCAAATTTTAAATACACGTAATTTAAAATTTTAATCTAACAATTCATACCTAAAATCCATACAATCCAATAGCCAACAATTTATTTTAAGAACTATAACAAATTTAGACTCAATCTAAATCTAGATGTTTTTAATTTCTTTTTGTAAGATCAAATTAATTAGAAAAAAAGAAGAAGATAGACAAAAAAGAGAAAATGAATGTAATACACATTTCCTTGCATTTATGACATTTTATTTTTATTCTTTCCAACTTTACCATAAGACAGAAAAATTAGCATATTCATTTTGCAGAACATGAGGATGATGGATGGGTTCTACTGTACTATGTAGCTGTGTGATAGAGCATCTAATCCAAAAATAAAGCGTTTTAGGCATAGAAAAAAGGAAGTGTGTGTGTCTGTAAGTATCTAAGTAAAGCTGGTAAAGTGAGTGGGACAGTCCGAATGTCTCTTCATCTCTGCCTGTCCTTCTTATGTTTCCTCTTTCTCTCTTTCTCTCTCCCTCTCTCTCTCTCTCCCTCTCTCTCTCTCTCTCTACCATCTCTACTCTGTACATTCTGCATCGTTCTTTCTTTCATCCCATGGTGATGGTGAAGGCATAGAGTGAGAGTGAGTAGCTTCACTTCCCGTAAAAATAGTGCGTTCTTTCTCACTCTCGCTTGCTTCGCGCTTCTATGCGCCATAATAAGACCTTTTGCTCTTCAAACGCACACCTTCTATTTCATTCTTTTAAAATTAAATTTCAACAAATATTATTTTAATCATACTATATAGAAACAGCATGCGAATTTATTAAATATGAAATGGTTAAATAGATGTTAAACCTAGCACTTTAATGTACTATTTTTAAATTAATAAGATAATATCTTGTTTTTCAATTAATATTGTATGAAATTATATATTAATAACATAATGTTATTTGTTTAAAAAAAGAAAATATTAGTACTAAAGTAAATTAATATTATATTTTTATCTGTTTATTATAATAATTTTTTTAAAATATTAATATTGAGATCTCATATCTTATTATTTTTCTTTTGATCGTAGGATAACATTTATTATTGTATTAATATTGTACTAAATTATATACTAAAATGATAATAATATGTATTTAAAAATAAGATATTAGTATTAGTAATATTATCATTTTTTATGTATTATATTTTAAAAAAAAAAATAAATTTAACAGAGTTTAAGATTAAAAAAAAAAAACAAATTGCGATCATTGTTTATATAATCGTTTTCTGTATATTATACTAATCATTTTAAGGTTTCGTATTCTTCTAAAAGTATTTATTTTTTTATATTTGATGTATATTATAAAATTTTTATCTCAATTAATTTGTGTTAATAAAAAATATTCAATTATATTGTAATTATATATTATTCTGCTTAGATACTTTACTAGATAAATTTATAATCATACAAACGGAAATAAAATAAAATAATTAAAAATATTTTTGAAAATTAATACTATAAATCATATTCATGAAAAAAAAAAAGTTTTGTTTAAAAATTAACATAATATACTTGGCTTTTTTCTATGCGAATAATACTACTTTATGTAAACTTGTATGCGTGCGTATTTTCTTGAAACCTTACGTAATTTTTATTTCAAAGGGTAGCCGCTACCTAGGCATAGGAATTTTCAGTCCACATAGTTCATATCTCATCAATGTGGATTTTCATTTCAGAATGCTCAGCTTTCTGCTTCTCTCTAGTCTTCACTCTCTTGTCTCTACCAATGTTACATCTTCATTCCTATTGTAGCCAGTGGCCACGGCCACGTTATTATACCAAAGATTCTTTGAATGTGTTTTAATAAATTTAATGCAACATTTAAGAGAAAAGTATAAAAATGGTTAACATTAAAAACTATATTTTGAAATATTAACCTCACAATATTCATTTATTTCTTTTTAATTTTATAAAAACTTTGCCATCAGAAATTGTAGACTCTTTAGTACTCCCTTTCACTTTGCCTTCACAATGACTACAGATCCTATGGCAATACCAATAGTCGCTTTAGTTGATTATTTAATAGTTTAACACAAGTAAATAAAAATTGTCTGCCCTAGGGGTACGTTCTCTCTCATTGGAGTGCGCGTCCATCATCTTGGCATGTTCGATTAAACTAGTACACTCTTGACGAAATGGTATAGTTTAGATGGAAAGTAGTTTCTATTTTTAATGGATGATGAGTTGGCAAACCTCACAATTCAACATGAGAAAGATGAGGGATGGGTTATTGAAGGACAAAAGGTGGCGTCAATGGATTAAACCAAGTCAAGCAGTTATGTTTAACCGAAAAGTTCCTAACGCACAATGTGTTCCACATGGCTTCTATGAGGAATACAATAGCAAACCCTTGGTACCCTATCGGTAGCGTGTGCATTTGAAAGGTTGGAGACGATTGCTACCTCTTCAAGTTCTTTTATGAAGTCAATATAGACAGAGTCATCAACGGTGGCCCATGAATGTTTAATAACCACATGTCGGTCATTCATTGGTTGTAGCCGAACAAGGACTCCATGTGTGTTCCTTTGATCTACATGTGTCACATCCCAAACTCCTTTGAGTAGAATCGGCATAGGACACGAGGAAAATTTTTGAACCTATAAGCTTTACTCTAGATGAACATTTAGTACTATGCCAAAACTATACAATTTACACCACACGTATAATAGTTTTGCCTTTATATATAAATAAGTATTTAATACAAAACAATAAGTTTTGTAGAAATTTCGACAAAATCTCCCCAGTAAATAGGACATCCCAAAATTTCTGTAATATCCTGTAAGGCAACACAAACATATAGGAGAGCTCCGCTCTCACCAGCACAGCTCAGTATAGCATATATCCAATATATAACAACAAGGAAAGTTCAACTGTGGTCACTATACCAATCCAAAATACAAAACAATGGCAATCACCCTAATTATATGCATCCTAAAAAGAATGAGTCATGAATAACAAAATAATTAAAAAGAAACAGATCCCACAAATCCCCAAGCGGGCTCACCAATAGACTTCCTGTCACTGCTCCGCTTCCTTCAGAAAGTCACTTGTCTCCCTATTTGGGACAAAATTTTTCTGGCAGATAGCACCTCAAAAATCAGTAATGAAATTACATATGTAAAATGAACTCAAAATGTGATCAATAGTAGAATGAAATAGGATAACATTTAAAATTTCAAATAACTATTGTTACAAATAAACCACTAACTAGATAATGCATATATCAAAGTATTGAATTTAAGATGTCTTGCACAAAAATCAATAAGGTTATGGGTATCATTTCGGGGGAAGGACTACTATGAACCAATCTGGTGTGGCGCACAGCCACAAGGGCAAATCACAATAAGCGAGGACACACAATCCTCGAGGGCAATTAACCATCAGGCATGAAGTCATAACTCACGAAAGTTTATCATTCATTGGTCCTCGTGTGATGGCCGTCACATGGGGCTAGCACAATCATAAACCCTGGGTAATTACCTAAGTGCACCAAGGGCTAACAGTACTGCTGTTGACAACCAATGTCCTAACTAGTCTTTCCAATTATAGTGGAATTAAAACAAGCATGCATGAAATCCATTAATGCAATAGTGGTTTACCAAGTGGTTATTCCTAACCGTATGCATGAGGTTTCTCCAAAGTCGTTTTCAAAACCGTATATAAAGCCATCTAACATATCAAGGGATTTCATTACTTATAATCTCAACTCTAATAAAATATAGTCATGCCAAAGTTAAAAATGATAATTTTAAAACCTTTCCAAACAATGAAAAGTAAAGCATATACGAAGGTATTGGGAAGTGCTATCTGCGCACTTGAGCGCCGTTAATTTCCAGCGACCCAATGCTTTCCCTTGGGTAACCGACTCACCCCCTAAGAGCTACCTACATCATATAAAAAGCAAGGAATTATTACTCTACCTTATCATTACTAAAAACAAACCCTAGCTCATATTCCCTAATTCCATCACCTAACTTTCCCAGACTTTTTACTAATTTACATTCACTGCCTTAAAAACTTTTTAAGTTTTCACTTTAGTCCTAAATTTTAATCTTCAACCCAAGTAAAACCATGATGAACAATAGGGTTTCATGTCATACACCTTAAAAGTGTTCTTATAGGACCAATTTAAACCCATTAAATTACAGCATTTCATAATCTTCTAAGAACCCCAAAATTTTGAAACTTTTTAGTTTAGTCCCTGTCAGAACAACTCTAAAAAAACTAGCCTAAAATCATGCTTCCAAAATTGAAATTCAATGGAAAATGGCCGAAAATGCTTCTCCTAACATCATTTTCATGAAAAAATCTATTAAAACTCACCAAATTTGCTGAAAAATCACTGATCTTAGCTTCGTGAAAACCGCCAAAAAAGTGCTGCTATCGTCGACAACTGCTGGCGATGGCTGTCCAAAACACGTTACCGGTGAGGGGGGGAGCTAGTTGGAGGTGTTGGCATGGCTGGGCATGGCAGTGGAGGGCAAAAACAATGAGAAAGAAAAGATGATATTGTGCCGAGGAAAAGGAAGCTCACGAGAAGAAGAAGAAATTTCAGGGGCATTTTGGTCTTTTTGCTTGGTAGGAGGACACGTGTCATCACCAAAAAATTTCTGAGGAAGGAGGGAGCTGCATGTCGAACCCACGCCCTCTTACATCTGGATGCCCAAGCTTACCACTAAGCCAAAACTCATATCTGATTAAAAATACACATCACAAATATTAATACTCTCTCTTTTTCTAAAAACAACATTTTGCATCATAATTTGACAAGTGTTACAACATGCCAATTTATATCCAGGTACATGACCTTCCAGTAGGACTTGTATTTAAAGTGATGGATGTGCAATTCAACAACTTCATAAATGAATACCTTTACCAAGAGTTCAAAGCAATCATAGATGGGAGATCAAATTATATGAGGATCATAGTCAAAGTTGATACCAAAGAACCCCTTAGAAGAAGGAAAAGACTTAACTTCCAGAATGGTAGGAGTGTTTACGTGATCTTTAGATATATGAGGATTGCATTGTTCTGCTTTTTACGCAAATGGATGGAACACTCCAAGAGCTTTTGCAAAATTCGTGCAACATCGAGGGTAAGTAAGAACCTTGAGTTAAAATAAGATGCATCCCTTAGGATGGCTCCCCAAAGAGACACACTGGCAACCAGCAAATAGCTTAGGGACGATAAAGGAACTAATTGAGGAAATATAAGAATGGGCCGTCATTCGAGATAAAATCCTTGAGGTCAACAGCAAACTCTCATCCTAATTATATGCATGCACGTAATTCAAATAGTTAGCGTGGTGTTATCTCAAACAATATATTACAAAGTGTAATTGGATGGCAGGTGTTTGACAAGGAAAACATGGCAATGGATCTGAATATAGCTCACGTTGACGAAGACACACCTTTAGACTAGGTTGAAGGAGAAAAAACATGCTAAATACTTTCTTAATACATCAGAGTCACCTTTTAGGCCTTCAAAATCTTCAAGAAGTGATATGAAGTTTGCTAAATAGATGACTAATGGATCGACAAGTCCTACTAGGTAGACCTGCTTAGAATTATGATCACCACAAGCTAGAACTACCAAAGGCTAGGCAACCCTCAAGCAATATGAGCTCTCAAGGAACTCATCATGAAATGAAAGCCCAAACTCATTTTCCTAATGGAAATGTTAGTTCATGGGTCGAGAATTAAAGAAATTAAACATCTAATTCACTGTAGATAGATTTGGTATAGAAGGTGGACTTGCTATCCTCTGGAAACATTCGGGTAGGGTGGAGATTATATCCTACTCTTCAAACTTCATTAACATGAAGATCACTAAACACTAGGAAGTCACTTGAAAGTGTATGGGGTTTTATGGTTCCCCCAAAAGGAGTAGAAGGCATAAGTCATAGTCATTATTACATAATCTAGTAGGCATAAACACCCTTACTTTCTCATAGAAGGGTTTTGCATGATGTTGGACGATTGTGGCTTACAAGATATTCATTACAACTCTAGACAGTTCATGTGGGAGAAAACGTATGAGAAGGAGAGGGTTGTTAAGAAGAAATTAGACAAAATCATGGTGGATGCTTCGTGCAGGGATAATTTTTCAAACACAATCATACAAGTTCTGGTGTTATCCTACTCTGATCATAAACCAGTACTGAGATTAGAATTAGATCCACTAGATCTAGTAGGTTTCATTTTGAAAACACTTGGATCATTAACTCTAAGCTCCCAAAGATTATCTTGTATAATTGGAGTGTAGATTGCAACTTGAACAGTATCAAAAGATTGAGCACCTATCAGGAGGCTTTGATGAAGTAGGGCAAGATACTTAACTCTAAAATCTGAAATGAAAAAAAAGATGATAGATTCATAGATGGTAGATTTGAGGAGTTCGTGACATGTATCCTCTTCATGTGTGACCAACATGAAATGACTTAGAGATAGGAAGAATTACATTCTTGATTAATAGGAAATTATGTGGAGGCAGAGAAGTAAAACTCTTTAGCTTCAACATGGAGACTGTAATTCTAAGTTTTTCCACTCATAAGCTAACTCTTGTAGGAAAAGAAATCACATTGTTGGGATGCTCAACAATAATGGTGATTAGATCAATAAAGGAGAAGGGGCTTCATGGATTAATCTGTGACCACTTTAAAAGAATCTAGTTAGGGCATTATATTAAATTTAACCTAGTTCTTAAACATGTGGGTTATCGTGTTGATGATATTGAAAACTCTTGGCTTATTTGTCCCTTCGATGTCTCTGAGTTTAAGAAAACAATCTTCCAAATGCACTTGGACAAGTCACTAAGACCTAATAAATTTAACCCAACTTTCTTCTAAAAATTTTGGCAAGTCATAGGAGAGGATGTGATTAATGACCATGTTAGCTGGCTTATAGAGGATTCCTTAACAACCTTACAGAAACTCTTATTATGCTTATCCCAAAGGTAGATAACCCTACCTCAATTAAGGATCTAAGACCATCTTCTTATGTAACATTATCTATAAAATAATTTCTAAAGTCTTGGCAAACATATTGAAGAAGGTCCTCCCCAAGGTAATTTTTGAAACATAATTTGCCTTTATTCCAAGAAGACTAATCACGGATAATGTCCTGGTAGCCTTCAAGTTTATTCACTCTACGAAGAGGAAAACAAAAGTAAAAAAAGGCATCATTGTCTTGAAAACTAATATCAGTAAGGCTTATGATCATATAGATTGGGGTTTCCAGAAAGCAATCTTTTTAAAGCTAGGCTTTCATCATCAATGGGTCCATTAGATGTTGATGTATATCAAACATGTTAAATCCTTCATGCTGAGTGGGAAGAATTTAGACCTATTACCCCTAAGAAGGGCTTAAGACAGGGCTACCCTATCTCTCTGTATTTATTTATCCTTTATGCTGAAGGTTTATTAGCCCTTCTACACCACGCTGAGCTTAGTGTGCTATCTATGGTTGCCAAGCGAGTGTTAGGGGCCCTACTATATCCTATTTAATGTTTGCAGAATACTCACTATTCTTTTGTAGGGCTAACATGGAAGAGTGCATAAAGTTAAAGTGCACTCTTGACATTTATAAGGATGTCTCAAGCCATAGCATGAATTTTCTAAAATCAAGAGTTTTCTTCAGCACCAATGTGCACAACTCATATAAAGCCTACCATAAGGACTATAGCAAATACCTAGATCTTCCATCACTAATTGGCAAGAAGAAGAGGGTTATATTTTCCTTTCTATGTAACTGACTATGGAAGATGATCCATAGTTAGAAGAATTATTCAGTTTCCAACCCAGGCTAGGAGTTCATGATCAAATCAGTAGCCTAAACCATTTTGTCTTTTTGCATGAGTGAGTTCCATATTCCAGTCTCACTATACAAGGAACTGCAACATATAATGAATTCTCTATGGTGGGGTAATTCATCATATGTGTAATAACCCAATATATATATATATATATATATATGGATTTTAAGAATAACAATATAAAAATAAAATAAAATTTTATAGACTAAAATGAAAGGGAAAAAATAGTATTTACGGTACAAATTATAATTTTACCTTATTTTTAAGGACTAAAATGGAAAGAAAAATATTTTTAAGGATAAAAATATAATTTTAACCATTAAATAATAAATGTTGGCAAAAATGTTTGGTTACAGTGCAAATTTCGACATGGTTACTATTCAAATTTCGATGAAAATGTGTAGTTACTGTGCGAATTCCAGTTAGTTACTATTCAAAGTATAGCACATTACTATTTGCATATTGCCTAACAATAAGTTGAAATTTTCTATAAATAGTATGAACATTTCTTAATTCTCTCATTTAACTAGAAAAGGAAGTCATGAAAGAAGCATTCATATTTGTAAGAGGTAGCTTTGCAGAGACCTCTTTAATCTGGGTTGTGCTGTAAGAATAAGGAATCTCTACTATCAATCCCTATCGATGAGTGTATAATTAGCAAATTAGCACTTTTCATTTTATCGAATGTCTTTATTTTTTAATCTAACTTTCACTTTCCTTATTCCATGTTCAGTGTTTTATAGGGAAACAAATCTATATTCTTTTAAACTTTTCAAATGCGTATATATGATATAATATGTACGGATATAAAAAATTAACACAATGATAAATGATATTAACAAATTTTATGAATTATTATTATTATGAAAAGCACTTGGTATATAAGAAGTGCAAAGCGAAAGTTATTAAACATAAGGAAGTAGTATTATATGAAAGAAGAACAGTTATAGTAAAATTTTTAATTAAAATTGCTTCATTTACTTTATCTAAATTTATTTTATGTGATTGTTGCATTATTGTATTTTCCATTTTAAATCTTGTATATTTTTGTCACTTCTCTCCTAACCACTCTTTATTTTATTTTATTTTATCTTCAAGATTATTTTTATTTAAATTACTTTTTGGTAATAAATATGTTTAAATAAAATTATTTATTTTTGTATCCTATTTAGACAATTTATTTATATTCAATGGATTTTATAATTTAAAGGGTGGATGAGAATTCATTTAAGAACCCCGTAGCTGTTAGTGGGAGAAACGGCCTTGGTGCACCTTGTTGAAATGAATTATTGAGATGTATCTAGTGAAGAGATACGAGTATGAACTATTAAGATGTATCTGGTGAAAGGATATGAGTATAAATTATTGAGATGTATCCAGTGAAGGGAAACTGATATGAGATATTGAAATGTATTTAGTTAAGGGATACAAGTATGAATTATTGAAGCCTATCTGGTGAAGAAATACAAGCATAAGATATTGAGACATATCCAGTAAAGAGATACCGTATGAATTGTTAAAACATATTTGACAAAGGAAAATGACTATGATAATATTGGTTTTTTCCTTGATACCCATTTTATACAAAATTATAAGATTTAGACATGGTGTTTTTATTTTATCGAAAAATTATTATTTTACTTAATATTTGTTAAAAACTCTAAGGCCTCTATTGTTTCCCTTCCACATACTTTGTGATTTATATGTTCACTAAGTCAATTGTAGACTTACACCTCTCTCTTTAACATTTTACAGATTAGTAAGTGATAAAGAAAATTGGGACTTTCTTGTTACTCAGACATTTTGAGGTGTCATTTTGGGTTAATCATCATGTACGTTTGGCTTCAAGGTTGTAACTACTATATGTCAGGTTGTTTTAGATATATAATTATTGTAAATTGTTGAAAGTTATTCCCATCATTTGAAAGATTTTTAAACTAGTTTATTGAATATAATTAAAATATGACTGGTTGTAGAAGTTTGGAAAACATTGAATTTTGGAAAAATGTTGTCAGATTTTAGGCAATCTTTAATAAATTTCTTTGAATTAAATTTTAAAAGTGCATTTAATGCGCTTTATTGATATATCATGAATTTTGTAAGAATGTTTTAGGCTTGCTAGATTATGTTAGATTAGCCTATGCGCCGGTCATAACCAATGATTTTGGGTCCTGACAAGCTGACTACAAAGGTATCAAGTAACTCTCATGATGTCGTAACCGACCTTTTGAAGGAGAAAAAAATAATAAGTGTTTAAATTGATTTCCAAAAACAAACCATGAAAATTAATTTATTTGGAGTCGCTACAAAAATTTTTAATGGAAAACTTTAGAAAACCAATTTAAAATGAAAAGAAAAAGGGAAAATGGTCTACGAAAATAGAGATGGGTTCAGGAGTCTATTTGAGTATGGGGAAGGTGTTAGGCACCCCACAACACTTGTCCGTAAAGACAGTTACCATAAACTAGTCTGTTGAAATAGAATATGACCTTAAAGTTATTTCAATTACCCTTTATTGACATGTATGCCCGTGTTAAATAAAGAAGACAAAACCAACAATAATGGAAGCAAACAAATAATTATTTACAAAAGGGCGGACTTGACCTAGGATGAAAGCCTAAGGCCTACCTACCCCTTTATAGGGATCAAAGTCCACGTAGTTCGACCCAAATGGTGTATCTGTTGATTAGTGATTTTTATTTTTTATGCTGAGAACAAGAGGGTTTAAATTAAACAGATTTTTGTAAACAAAATGGGATTAGAATTTGGTTTTTGTGTTTTAATTTACGACAACCTGATAAATCTCGCTTTCTTGATCTCTTCATTTTCTCTCCTTTTAAATTTTTTTTGTTTATTTTCAGAATTTTAATCTTTATTTTGAATTTTAAATGAAATTATTATAAAGAACGAACTTAATCATCTTGTAAATAATGTGATAAAAAAAAACTTAATTAAGATATTTATTTTTGCATTATTATCATTATTGTTATCATTATTTTAAACAAACATATACTAATTTTCAGGATCTAAGGAGATTAAAATCTCACATGATCCCAAGCACTTGAAGAGAAAAATATTTTCACACGATGATTTTGTAAATGATAAAAAATATTGAATTAAAGTATTTATCTTTGCATTATTATTATTATCTTTAAAACAAATATATATTAGTTTTTGCAATCTAAGGAGATTAAAATCTCACATGATCCCAAGCACTCGAGGAGAACAATATTCTCACGCGATGATTTCGTAAATGATAGAAAATATTTAATTAAAGTATTTATCTTTGCATTATTATTATTATTTTTAAAACAAATATATATTAGTTTTCGGAATCTAAAAAGATTAAAATTTCACATAATCCTAAGCACTTAGGAGAAAAATATTCTCACACGATGATTTCGTAAATGATAGAAAAATTAAAGTATTTATTATTATTATTTTTAAAGCCAATAGGTACTAATTTTTGGAATCTAAGGAGATTAAAATCTCACATGATCCCAAGTACTTATGAGAGTAATATTCTCACACAATGATGACACGACTTTATTTTTCATGTATTTTTATGAATTCTAAAATTGGAATTATTAAAGCCTTATTTTTAACAATATCAATTCCCTTAAGACTAAGGGACCCTAGTCCCATATGACACTTTAATTTTTATAAAACACCGATTTAATCATTTAGCAATAATAGAAAATATTTAATTAAAATCTATTTTTGCATTATTATCATTTATTTATTTTTAAACAGGTATGTACCAATTTTTGGGGTCTATAGAAATTAAAATCTCACACGACCCCAAACACTCGAGAAAAAAAATATTCTCACACAATGATTTTCTTAAAACCTTACTTATGGAACCAAGATTAGTCTTATATTCACATAAAAACAAGTGAAATAATAATGATGATAATTAAAAACCAAGCAATAAAAACAAAACAAAACAACACAATAAATAATAATAATAATAATAATAATAATAATAAGACACCCTTGCACAAAGTTTCCAAGAAAAGGATAGGCAACTTCCTACTGGTTCATTTTTCCCCACCTTATATATACACCTATGCACGCACATATATATTCATGTATATATATATATATATATATATATATACATATACCCGTGGACACACAGATGTAGGCATATATATATATATATATATATATATCAATAACATCAGCTTGCAACCAGTGAATCCAACACGATGAAGGAACCAGCTTACAAATATTATGTAGCGAGTTTTAATGTTGTTGGACACCAAAATTGAGACCCTTACTCATCCATTCTCAAGCACAACCTAACAGCAGAAAAAGGAAGATAACAACCAAGTTTCTGCATGCATTAATGGCAGACCAGGTAACGAAACTAGGGACAGGAAAATAAGAAAATTAAACAGCAAAATGAGGGAACCTGGCAGACACCTTCAGTAGTGTTTTTTTTCTTTGCTTGCCTCTATTTTAATGCATTTGAACAAAGGAGTTGGTTCCAGCTGTGTTACCTGGTGAGCCGACGAATGGAAGGCTAGGTGATGGCGTGATTCTTTGGTTTGTGGCTTCGTGGTCTTCAGCTCAGATTCTTTTCTCCACTGTCACTCCTCTTCTTTCTCTCTAGTAGACCCTCGGCCTCCCTTCTCCAGCACTTTTCTTCTTCTCCTCCAACCTTGGCAACCTCTCAGTTTCTCCTCCAGCCTTGGCAGCCTCTCAGTTTTTCCACAGCCTTGGCAGCCTCTCCGTTTTTCCACAACCTTGGCAGCCTCTCCATTTTTCCACAGTAGCCTCTCGGTCTCTCTTCTCTCCAGCACTATTCTTTTTTCTTTCCAACAAACTCTCGACCTCTCTTTTCTCCAGCGGTACTCTTCTTTCTCTTCAGTAGACCCTTGGCCTCCCTTATCCAGCACTCTTCTTCTCTCCAGCCCTTTCGGCCTCTCTTTTCTCCATTGTCACTCCTCTTCTTTCTCTGCCACTCTTCAGTTCTCATACATCTTCAGTTTCTTTTTCTCGTCACTCTTCAGTCCCTTTTCAATCTCCCTCAGCTCCCCTCTTTGTGGCCATCATCCCTACCCTCCAGCCTGTACATAGAGGAGGCGTGTAATCCTCTCTGTCAGTCTGCATGCCGTTTTTCTCGCTTCACGTCTTCTCCTTTTTTTTTTTTTTTTGTCTTTTGATTATTCATATTATATTATATTTCCTTACCTTTTGATTTTATCTTAATTTTAATTTTTCTGATTTTAGTTATTATCATTATTTATCTTTATTTTTGGATTTTTTTTAATTTTCTATTTTTGGTGTTTATATTATTTTCCCCTTTTTATGATTTTTCATTATTAATTAATAATATTTAAAATAATTAAGTAATTTTGAGTGAGGTGTTCACATATGAGACTACATATGTGACAAGAAATATAATGGTGGTCTTGCCTTATGTAATCTTTACTGCTTTTATACTTCAATGTTGGTAAAAGAGGGTTTGAAATTGGGCTTAGAATCTAACACTCTTTATTTTAGAGTTCACAAAGCCAAATATTTTCCCACTATGTACTTTTGGTTAACTAGGTTGCACTCCAACCCAAACTTTACATGGAAGAGTATTTTGTTTTCACAATCATTATTGTTACAAGGCATGAGATGGAGGGTAGTTGATAGAGCAAAAATCTGAGTTTGGACTAACCTCTGGTTGCCAAGAACACGCGCTATTGGTAAAGACATAAACCCGTCCTTAATAGTTATAAATCTCATTTATGAAGACTGTTGTTGGAAATTTAAGCAAATTTCCACCTTTCCTTGTATGAAGATAGTAGTTTAATCCTAGGCATCCTCCATTTATCTTACACAATGGGGGATAAACGCATATGGCACTATAACAAGAAAGGTTGTTACACTGTGAGATTGGGATATTGGGTGGCATTTAACCATGGCAGGTTTGATAATAATCATATCTCGATCATTCCCCAAAACAATATTTGGCATCTTAACCTTCCCCCAAAGGTTAAGAACTTTGTTTGGCATGTTGGAAGAGATGTCCTTCCTATTAAAATGAGGATGCTCTTAACAGGTTTGAACTTAAACCTCAATGTCCCTTTTGCTGAGAGATTGAAAGCATTGACCACGCTCTTCTATAATGCCAGAAAATTGCTAACTGGTGATTCAAATAAAGGCTTTCGATAGATTACTTAGATAGAGGTTTTGTCCAAATTTTCTCTGACTTGCTTGATTCATCCTCGCATAGCAGAACAAAAGAATGTTGCCTTGTTACGTGGATGGTTTGGTCTAAAAGAAACAAATTAATCTTGGAAACCAAAAGAAGTTCTTAGCAAAACTTAGTGGTGACAGCTAAAAACATACTTACGAAATGGAGAAATACGAAAGCTAGAAGATAGCTAATGAGCTCAATTCATAGTGTTGTTAATGGGAATGCTAAAATACAACCTAGCCCTAGTGATTAGGTCAATACAGTTGATGCCACTATCTTTATAAAGAAAGGAAGGGCGGTTTTGGCATGATTATCTACTCCAGTAAAAGGCAGTTCTTGAAGTCTGTATTAAGAATGACTGATGGCATTTTGGACCCCACGATTATGGAAGCCTTGGTACTTAGGGAAGATCTGTCTTGAACTTGTAGCAACTAAAGTGGACAGAGAGTCATCAATTTGGATTATAGTGTTATTATATCAACTATTAACTCAGAAATTATAGACAACTCTAAGGTGGGTTCAATTATTATGTAATGTCATCACTTAGTTTCTTTAAATCCAAGTATTAGATGTTCATGGTGTAGGAGACAAGCTAACAAGACTGCTCACTCTATGGCAAGAGCTTTTGTTTGATATGCTAGTCCCTATATCTGAAATATAATCCCAAGTTTCATCTCAGTTTATTAATAATATATTTCTTTTAGTAAAAAAGTTATTTAATAGTTCAAATTTTATAAAATCATAAAATCAACAGATTTCTGAAGTAAATCATTTATAATAATACAAATTCTTGAGTAAAAATATGAATTAAATAATTCACAATTTGTCTATATACATTAAATTAAAAAAAATATAAACTATTTAATTAAGATTTAATAATTCACATTTTTATTAAAGAATTTACATTACTATCCATAATCCTTTCACACATATTTATATAAATTGCAACTTCAGTATATATGCTTATTGCTTCTGCTTGTCAAGAAGTTGAAAATTACTAATAAATTTTTTATAAATTGCACCCAAAAAAATAACAGAATAATCTAGTCAAGAAGTTGGAGTTGTCTATATTCTCAAATGGATTGAAACTATTCTTGGAAAGTTCCCATGAATTTAAAAACAAACTCTCGAATAACTTTTGACAAATTAGCCTAAGCACAAGACATCTTTAAGTCAATTCAATAAATCACAAGAACATAGCTGATACAAAAAAATATTTCGTATTACTGAAAACTTATTACAATAGTTCGAAAGGGAACGCTTTTGGTTCGTTGGGCCAGCACCTTAATGGATTCAGAGTCAGCGATTTCCACGTGTCACTTTTTGTAATTTCCTAGATTTTCTAAGATCTCCAAATTATTTTTTTGTGGAAAAAATTTGTAATTATCTAACCCTGAAGAATTATTTAGCCCTCTACCATTTTGCTCATCATTTTGGTGATTTTTTCTAACTAATTTTCATATTTAAGAGATTTGTCTTCGCTTCGCTCGATTGGACCTCGTCTTCATTCAACTCGATGACGTTTTAGGTCTCTGAAGTTTGCATTTACTTTTTTTGTTTTTTTAATTGTTTCCTTGATATCAATCGGCACATTAAATGATTAGTTATATCTTATGTAATATTTTATATAAGTATCATACTTATCAAAATATATAAATTATTAATTCTACTAATTTAGACATATAATTATATATTTTAAATATACACAAATATTAAATTTAATCATTTAAAAAATAATAAATTTCAATTTTCTACATAAAAAAAGGATCACCTCATAGGATGAGCCGAAAAGCTAAATAAATCGCAGGCAATGGTTTGGATAGAGTCAATGACGATCACTCTGAACTAAAGAAGGAACAGACATCGCTGTGAAAGAGTTGATGCAATGAATATATATAAATAATCTTATACAAAATAAAATATAGTTGAAAGAAAATTGACACCTTTAAATTAAAGTTATTCCTCACACTTCATAATTTATTTTCTTTTTAACAAGATATCATCTTGTATAAAAATATTCTAAAATAATCTTTGCATACTATGACAATTTTATTAAAAAATTCATATTTTTTAAATTAAATAAAAAAGATACAATACATTTTAGATTATTGAACGAAAATATAATTTTTCAAATATTTTATAATAAATCTAAAGGAGGGGTCTACTCTTCGTAAAGTCTCACAACTAATTTAAATACTCTATATTTACTAATTAAATAGACGTGATGAATTTAGCGAGCGGCAAAGAAAAAAATAGAGGAGAAAATAAAGTACATGGTGAAACAGTTAATTTTCCATGTTCTACCTCATTTTTTCTTTAAATTTGTTGACTAAATTCATGGGATGAATTTAGTTACTAATTACACAACAGAAGAGATTGAAAATACTAGAGACAAAAAATTTTTACTTAAATTATTTTTTATGTTAATTCCTTTATCAGGAGTTAATGAATGGGTTAATAAAGTGAAATTCATACTAGTTACGTCGGGTGTTTGTAGTAAATTTTACATTCCAATAATCACACAGGGTAAAATTGTTAACAGTAAAGAATTAATAAATTCAAGGACTATATACACAAAAACTAATCATATAAATACACACACACAGACATATATATATATATATATATATATATACACACACACTTTTCTATACTTATATTAATATAATTATATACATTAAAATATTAAATCTTTACATATCAAACTTTATTATTGTCCGTCATATATGGTCAAATCTAAGCAAAAAGGACTTAAATGTACGTATTGAGCATTTCTTTCTTTGTGTTATAATTCTTTTGAATTTGAAAAAAAGAATAGCTAGCACAGTTCTACATATTGCTTATATGCAAGTCTTTATTATTTAGTCGCACACCTATGTATATATGTCTACCTTAACTTACACCAGAGTATTCATAACTCAATTCAAAATCCAGTACCAATTTGTATCTGAAAGAATTATTGTAATTAACTTTATGATTAACGTTATATCAATATAGTTGTATATGTTCTGTGGATATATATACAGTGGCTAATGGTTAGGAAAATAGAGTTTTTCATCAAATATAAATATAGCAAGTTAATATTTTTCTATAGCTTAAGATTAATTTTTTTTAGATATTATGTTTTCATAAAAATTATATTACTGAATACTTAAAAAGACTTGTATATACCAAAGTGCAAGATGAAGTTAAAACCTAACGAGTTCAGATCGTACATTATGCAGCATTCATGCTGTATAATTTTTTATCACATAATTTTTAAAAATTTTTACTATTCAAACTTTTTTTTTTTTTTGGCGTGAGCAAAATGCTCTCTGTGGCTGTTAATCCACTTTGAAAACCTAACCCACCATTGTGGTGTAAGCAAAAGAAGGGAAGAAAGCCAAAGGCATTGTGGATGGTGGCGAAGGCAATGATAAAAAGACAAAAGAAGAACAGCTTTGCTTTGGCAACACATGAATTTGATATGATCCCTTGACGTTCCATCCAATCAGTGGGTCCTAAATCTCCTCACAGATTTTTTCGTACACAACCCACCAAAATATATTCAAGAACTTCTGTGATTAATTAGTCAATATCATATGGACTACAGATTATTACTTTTGAGAGTTAGTCGCTTTGTACTTTCTAGATAACAGAAATTATATATTCATCTAAATTAACATGTATTCGGACTCTATATATGATCAATATGTTCTATATTTCTGTAAGTCTACGTATAACTTATCTTCATTTCATACCAAAAATGAATAAATTAATTAGTGAAAAAAATATAAAATTAGTCTTTCTTTTTTATAATTTTTAACAACTTGATCTTTTATAAATTAATTATAATAAATTAGTCTCTTATAAATTTAAATTTATACAAAATTAATCATTTTATTTATATTAATGAATGACTAATTTTACATAAAATAAAATTTATGAATAATTAATTTGTTACCGTTATTTATGAGAGATCAAATTATTATAAAATATAAAAATAAAAAACTAATTTAATACTTCACTATGTGTTTAAAGCAAAACTTAATATTTCACCTCTTGTAACTAGGTAACTTCAATCACAATTAGCTAGCTTATATATTCAGTAGCTAGAAAAAGAACTCAGTTTCCAATTCCTCTATATATAATCAATGCAGAGGGAAAAATTAAAAGAAAAGTATATTTATAATAATAATAATAGATAAAATGACCATTTTAATCCTCCACATTTTATTTCAAAATTAATTTAATCATTTCCTAATTTATAATGAGAAGATGGTTCTTAGAAATTTAGAAATAATAAAAAATAGGCCATCCAAGTGATTATGAGTGACTTGTGCTTAAATTAAAATAAAAATTTTAATTATTATTAAATTTATAAAAAATTATCTTAACATTACAAATTTGTGAAGGATTAAAATTTTTAATAATAATAATAATATAATACATATTTCTTTTTGAATATTTAAGAATACATTTATCTGCACTCATTCAATTACTGTGGAGAGTTTTTTTTTTAATTTAAACTTTAACTTTTTATCTATAATTTAATTGTTTCTATGTATATGTATTGGGGAGAGATCCATTGTACCCTTTTCGGTGGAGCAATAGTCAATAATATCTATCTAGGGTTTGCAAAAGGGCCATTTTAAGAGGGAAATTGGGTTATGGCTAGGGTTAAAGTTACGGTAGGAGAATAGAAAGAGAAGAGATCAGAGGAAGAAGACAAGGCAACACGAAAGTCGAAAGACGTCACTAGTTGTGATATTTAATTTTTCTTACCAATTTTTCTTTGCCTTTCTTTTTAATTTTCCACTTTCTTACTTTACGTCACGTCTACGCACTGTTGCATGGTGGATTAAATTATACATAATCATTTTTCAAATAATCAATTCATTTCTATATTCTTTTCATATTTAAAATATTTTATTTAAAAAGTGAGTGATGTTATTAACATCCATCGTCCAATAATTATTTTGCAACCAACTACAAAATTAATCAAATTTCATGAAGGATTAAGATGGTATGTTAAAGGAAAAAAAAAAAAAGGTAAGAAACAAAGTTTCCTTCGTTTAAAACCCATAGAACCTGTTTGGTTGAGAGAAGTTGAAGGAAGGAGAGGGCATGTTTAGTTGTAATGTAAGTTGATCAAAAGATCCCACTCCTTTGAAAATGTTGACTCCCTTTCTAATGGAATCTTAAACATTGCCAAGAATGCAAGGACAAATGACCATTGTGTCCTCCAACTTTCTTTTCCCTCTCATCGCTGACATTTATCTCTCCTGTTCTTTCTCTTATTGCCGTTAGTTTCTAGCTCGTCAACCTTCGTCAACGTTGTCTTCAGTGAGCTTCTTTGCAGGGGTCAATTTTTAGGTCGATGTGTGAAAGATGATCAGAGATACCAATTGCAAATGAGAGACGGACTTTGCTTGGAACGAACTTCGCCATGAATGATCAAGCCATGACCAACCTCACCATAGACGAAGATTTGCAATGCCGTGAAAGATTATGCGACTCGCCGTGGACGACAAGCATTCGAATCTCCTCAAGTATGGTGGTTTTACTGCTCCTTCTCTAGTAAAAAATCATCACCCTTCATTTGATTTGACGCCCGAGAAGCTACCACATTACAGACGCACCCTTTCATTAAGTGAAACGGTGCGTTTTAAGGTTTGAAATTCTGATTCTAAAAAGAAGTCGTGCAACATCATTTTGGAGAGATTGGAAGTTAGTGCCCGTTAACCTCATTCTTCTTGCAGTAGACAATTATTTTGCCATATTTGTGTTTTGGCGCCAATTTCCTCCATTCCGTTGCCATTATCCATCCACAAAGGAGCTATGTTTTGTCCCCATTATAGAAGGTGAAATACTAATCACTTAAGCAAAGATAAAAAATTCAAAGGTAACAAAAACGCATAAAGTGTGTGTATGCCATATAGCATCATTCTCTTCTACATGAAGTGTCATTTTTTCGGCATTTGGTATTGCAAAAGATGTTAATTTTATTGATTGTCTATATATATATATATATATATATATATATATCTTTTGCATGCTTTTCCTATGGTTTCATTTGTGTGCTTTGGTTTCTGTTTCTGGTTTCATCCTTAAGAGTTGATATTCAATATTCAGATTCCTTGCCTTACTACTGCAAACAGATTTATTATGTGTGAATCATGCATAATGTCTCAATATAGGTTGCAAATTTTAGATGTTATAATAATAATAGCAGTAGTAGTAGTAGTAGGTTGCATGTTTTAGATTTATCATGTGTGAATCATGTATAAAATCTCAATCATGACTAAGGAGTTTTGGATGATTAAGCAAATTACTAATGTGTGGCCTCTAGAAAGAGCCACAATGTCTTTATCAGTGAGACCCATGCAATAAAAGACATCCCTTAAATGTGATGCACCTTAGAGCACCTCAAAGCATGTGATCAAATGAGTCAATCAGCTAGGAAAAGCCACAAGCAATGATGTCATTGTTACCAAAGAACCGTATTACAAAAGAGAAGCCACAACCTTTTAAATAAAACGAAAAGAAAAGAAATGCCACAAGGTTTTGGATGTTATAATAATAATAATAATAGCCTAAACCCTTCCAAGCGACAAGTGTAATTCTAGCATTGCAATTAATTCTTGTTTCAAGCCTATGATTGGTACTCACAGTATCCTTTTTATCTACCTTTCGAACCCCCTCTTTGTAGCATACAAACCTACATGAAGTCATTGATCCATCTTTCTTCTTGTTCATATACTATTTCCTTATGCCAAATCCCATCATCCTTCTATATTCAATCCAAAAATGCCATGCAACCTCTACATTATTAAATTGCATACCAACTCTAGGCTTTTGTTCCATTATCACCATCCAAACTTATAAGCTCTTAACCTTGAATAATACTTGTCAAAACATCAATAAAAGGCATTGATTAAATGCTCCATAATAATAATAATAATAATAATATTATTATTATTATTATTATTATTATTATTACTATATTAGTTCATACAAAGAAGTTGTCATATGTGTTAAGAAACTATTGTAGAAATTGATTAAGCTACATGACATTTGCTGAACATGAATAATTGAGTGTGAGGCTTTTGACAATTTTAATTTTATAATACAATCATCATGGTTAAGTAAAATTGTATTCGACCAATAACTTTTTCATTATGGAGCATTTAATCAATGCCTTTTATTGATGTTTTGACAAGTATTATTCAAGGTTAAGAGCTTATAAGTTTGGATGGTGATAATGGAACAAAAGCCTAGAGTTGGTATGCAATTTAATAATGTAGAGGTTGCATGGCATTTTTGGATTGAATATGGAAGGATGATGGGATTTGGCATAAGGAAATAGTATATGAACAAGAAGAAAGATGGATTAATGACTTCATGTAGGTTTGTATGCTACAAAGAGGGGGTTCGAAAGGTAGATAAAAAGGATACTGTGAGTACCAATCATAGGCTTGAAACAAGAATTAATTGCAATGCTAGAATTACACTTGTCGCTTGGAAGGGAAAGTTGACCCTAAATGAGTTTGTTGAAGCTCATAATCATCCTCTTCATCTTTTAGAAACAACGCATATGTTCGAGGACATGAAATTGAAATGGTTGAAGACTCTGGATTACAACAAAAAGCTACATTTCAATTGATGAGCACACATACAGGAGGTAAAGCCAATCTTAGTTTTACCTAATTAGACACCAAAAATTATCTCCGATAAAAAAGGCAACGTAGCATGATTTATGAGGAAGTTGGTTGTCTTTTACAATATTTCTAGCTTTAACTGATGGAAAACTCATCATTTTTTCATGCCTATCAAGTAGATGCAGATGAGTGAATAACAAATGTCTTTTAGGCCGATGCATGCATGATCATTGACTATGGATATTTCTGTGACGTTTTCTCCTTAGACACAACTTATTCTACAAATCGTTCGCATTAGCCGCTTGTCTTATTCTCTAGATTTAATCATTATCAACAAATTGTTATGTTCGGTGCTACATTACTATATGATGAGACTGCTGAGTCCTTTAGGTGGCTATTTGAGACCTTTTTAGAAGCTCATAGTCAAAAAAGGTCATTTACTATTTTCACTGACCAGAACGCTGCAATGGCCAAAGCTCTAGGTAATTAAAGTGTGTTTATTATAGTAAATATGTTCTTTTAACCATATGTAACATTTGTTTTCGTTCTTTGTCCTTATAGGTGAGGTCATGCCTAGTACGTGTCATGGCCTCTAATGCAGAACGGAATCAAACACTTGGATAATCTAATGAAAAATAGCTCCAACTTCTTAACTGAGTTAAAAAGATGCATGTACAGTTACGTTCACAAAGCTCAGTTTGAGGCAACATGGCTAAAGATGTTATCAGATTTTAATGTTAATAATAATAATAATTGGCTGAAGTCAGTGTACACAATACAAGCAAAATAGGCAGTGTGTCACATGAAATACGCATTCACATTGGGCATGAGGAGCACCCAATTAAGTGAAAACTTGAACTCTGATTTCAAAGCATGTATGAAAGTCAACTTGAACCTTATACAACTCTTTAAGGCATATGAACAGGTAGTTTAGGAGAAACGATATAATGTGTTGAAGTGCAAGTTTGATGCTCGGCACAAGTTGCTAAGGTTGAATTACCTACAGTTATCGATACTAAATTAACTTGCAAAGGTATACACATTGCCAATATTTGATCTTTTCCAAAAGGAGTTTAACTTATTTTTTGTAACTTCTATAAGGCATAAAAATGAAGCTCATCCCGTATTTGAGTATACGATATTCTTTGCCAAGCAAGATGGAGAATGGAAAGTCTTATTTGATCCTATTTTGAAGACAATCTCTTGTAGCCACATGAAGTTTAAGTCATTTGGAATCCTATGTAGCCATGCATTAAAAGTATTTATTGTGATGCATGTTAAGCAAGTTCCAACCCAGTATATCTTGAAGAGATAGACAAAAAATGCACGTGATGGTATTATGCATAATTCAAAGGGAAAAGAAGTTGAAGTAAATTGGCTAGTAGTCATCAATATAAGCAACTTTATTCCAAGATGATTAGATTGACATTAGAGGTGTCAACATGTGAAAAGCTACACTCCATGATAGAGAAAGAGCTAGATGACATGTGTAAGTGAGTTATGGATATTCAGTCGGGACAACATATGTTAGACAATAATAGTCATCAGATCACAACCCCTATATGTGAATATGTAGGTCAAACAAAGGGGTTCAAACAATGGGACGAAACTAAGAGACAACGACGACCAAAAGGTTGGGTTGAACGTTAAGGTCGTAAGAAACGAAAGGCTTCAACCACCATTCATTCAAAAGTTCCAAACCATGGGGTAAATACATTGATGCATGTATCTCATATGTAATATTCAATCCTGTACTCATTCCTCTTTTGCAGAATATGGAACCATCAAGTCAACTGCAGAGCGGAGTGTCCTGTTTAACACCTCCAGCATGCTATAATGTTCATCAAACCCAGGGGAGCCAATTTAGCTTTACAAGATTTCTTATGGTAATTAATTAAAGTATATAGAAAATTGCCTTTATATTTGATGATTACATTCTCATGTCATTAGATTTGTTTGATTATGTAGAAGTCATTGGAGGTCTCTATACAATCACTTGATGAATGAGGGTCCCCATTTAGACACTATTTTTCACCACTTTTTGTTAGTTACTTTGTCATATTGTCATTTAGACACTTTTTGTTCACCACTTTTTGTTGCAAGCACAGTGTATTGATAGTAGGAATACAAACAGATTGCAGACTTTAACAGAGACAAATAGAAATGTATTACTCTATAAGAGTGAAGTACAAGAATGGTTGTATTATAACTCTCAATAGAAACAGATCATTGTTCAATTTACATGGCATTCCTATTTCTATTCTTGCATTACATGACGAGTACAAATTATTTTTATTCTTGTTGTATTTTGCTGCAAGAGCTTTATCCTGCTTCATCTTGATCCCTGTATGTTGCTTCGACAATCTTATTGCATCTAGAGTCTTTTTTGGTTTATCTTGATCCATATATGCATTCTGCTACATTTTCAACACTACTACAAACATAGGTTCATTTGTTTCCTCTTGTCCAGTACAATACTTGATAAATATGCTCTTATTCACATAATTAAATCACCATTCATTCAACAACAATGCAATCTATATTCATCTCTCATGTGCATTTTGGACAAGTAATAAAGTGAGTTATTGGAAGAGCTGAAATTGATAAAGCAATATACATAAGCAACCCATATAATTACACATAATAGAAGCAATAAATATCAGCACCCCATAACTATATCAACAACAACATTCATGTCAACACAACAAAAACCATATCAATAGTAATTGCCATAGCTTGGAACTACACAAGCCTCAAATTTTGGTTTTTTATATGTATGTTTGTATAGTCCATCATAAGTAGTAATTGGGAAACCAAATGAAACAAGGCATAGGTTAGGAACTACCTAGAATTGCACATCTCACAACTTATAAGTAACCAGACAAACAAACAAGTTTAAGACCCTTGCATCCTATATGACTTTATCATTCCAAGAAGCATACCAGTTTAAAATCCAATGCATACATGTACATTAATTTGTTGTATTGAATGGTGTAATCAAGTTGAAACCTAATATTAAATTGCTAGCTCAAGAATTATGTGAAGATCCTGGTTCAGAAAGGGATACAGTTCCAAGTCTAATACAATGAAAACAAATATGGGTGATTCAGTCAAGGCTAATGCAAGTTTTGTTCTGTGAGAATGAAAGAGGTGTTGCTGCTAAGGAAAATGAAGTATTGGTAAGACATACTAATTTGAATGCTTTTGATATAATTTCTCTATCAGCTGACGTTGACTTGTCTGGGCTTTTGCAAGAAACGACAAAAGGAAAGATGTGAAATTTACATCCCTGCACTATGCCTCATCTATCATTACTGCAATTGAGGATATTGCCTGTAATTTGAGGCTAAAGATAAAGAGGAAGGATGGGGAGTTCCTAAGTTGCAGAGTTCTAGCCAAGGAAGGAGGGAGCCCTTATCCATTGATGCTGGAATATTTAAGTTTACCCTATCTTTCCATTTGGTTAAAATACAGAAGTCTAACGGTGACAAATTAGAATACCAAAAGATATTGAAAGAAGATATAACACCTACTCTCACAGATATTGTTTAGGCTTGGCAAGATGAGCATTCAAATAATATTGCCCAATTCAACCTTTCCCTAATCTTTCAGACTCATTCCAATCAAATTAAACATTCAAATAAGTTGAATTAATGATTGAAGTTAGCCAAAAACGCATCGTAAATAGTAGAAGATAATTGGTGCATCTCCATGGTCGAAAACCCACCGCAAACCGTAGAAGAAGATTCAAACGCATCAAAGAATGGGGTCCATAGATCACTGAAGAAGATTAGATGACGCGTCCATATCAATTAATTGAAGGTAAGAGGAGAAGAAGACAACTGGAAGCAGGATGAGTCACTGCAAAAAATGGAAGACAACTAGAAGATCATCAATTTATGAAAGAAGCGAACCATGATGTGCGATGAAGAAGATGCTGCTGTGCCTCACCCCAAAATGTCGATGAAGTAGCTGTCTCCGTCTATGGTTATTGGCTCTCTCTTCAGCACATACTTCAACTTATCACATTGCTCATTTTCACTTATGCATAGAAACTTGAAGGCAGCCATGCACTGCAGAGCCTTGCAATGGTTAGAAAAAAAAAAAATTGCAAAACAGTGCGTTTTGAATTTCATCTGTGACATGGTAGCTTCTCGAGCATCGGATTAACTGAAGGGTGAGGATTTTTTACTGGAAAAGGAGCAATAAAATCACCATACTTGAGGATATACGAACACGGACAACAACAGTGAAGAATAAGGGGAAAGTTAAAAAATATAAAATTAAAAAATAATAATTAATATAATAATAATAATCACCATCATCAAATTTTAATAATAATAATAAAAACTCATATTTCTATAAAATACTAATTTTTTAACAATAATAATGTTTATTGTCTAAAAATCAATAATCATGTTTTAATAAAAAAATAATTAATTTCTTTTATAAGGATAGTTTGGTCATTTATTATATCTTCATTCTCATTCTTATTTCTTTTTCAATGTTATACCAAACATAATATACAGATTATAAGATTCTATTCTATCAAACCTATTTTCATTCTTAATTATTTCAATAACCAAACGTGCATGTATAGAATGTGAATAAGATAAAAAAATATGTTTAGTATACAATGAGATATAAAATGATAATAAAGAGGAATAAAGAATAAAAAGACTAAACTATCCTCAAATTCAAATTATTATTATTATTGAGATAATTTTATCATTATCCTCTCATTCTAATAAAATTAGTCTCATTCTATCTACCCTTCAAAAAAAAAATGTTTCAATCAAAATGATAGAGTTTTTATTTTTAAGAAAATCATACTCCATATTATCAAATATTCAAATATTTGTTCTCTTTTCTTATTTCCCTTGCATCAAGCGACGACTTATTATCTATGGGAGACGAAGGGAGACCAATGGTTATACAATTTTACACATCTTTAAAGAGTTAGAGACACGGCTTTATTCTAGTATAATTCTAAAAGCAATCCCTCTTTCTCCTACTAATTAATGTTGTTTTGAGATTCACGCATGTGTGCCTACTATTCTAGGATGCTACATTTTATTTTTTAACATCTCTGCCAAGATTAGGAAAACCTAATCAATTCAAGTGGATTTTCAATTAAGCCCCGGCCGTGATATTATATTATATTATCAAATGAAGTCACAAAAATAATTATACAATTATGTATATTATATATTATACAATCTAGTAATTCTGTATATTTATCTAATTACAAGCAAATATGTAATTATAAATATATTTCTTGTCAATCTCTAACAATTCCTTTATGCATACAAAACACACACATGTTTGGTCAGAGTAACATGTCGTGTACATCACGTTATTTGACACCATTCTTCTACGTACTGTTAATATGATTTAAAACAAATTAGTAATTTAGCAAAGTATTATAAGTGTGTGTATATATACATATCTAATAGTGAGAGTATATATATGTTATAATTCATTAATATCTAAAGTTGTTAGCATATAGAGTTGTGAGAACGAGTGTGCAAATAATACAGTAAGTCAGTTTGATGACGAGACCTACTTGCTAAAATGATTGAGGGCCGACATAATATGAATGTGATTAAAATAAATAGATTAAATAATAAACATTATATCAAATTATTGAACACTTTGATCAGAAGTGGGTGGTAAGGAACTAATTATAGAAGAAGTCAACCATTGTTTCGTGGTGCCAAAAGCAAAAGGATATTCATTGATTATAAAATACAAAAGACTATTAATTATTTCACATTTTCCAGAGAAGCTTGGATAGCTGCAGCTTTTGATGGCATTGCTAATTTTTTTATTATGAAATTCTATTTTGATCATAAAAAATTATTTGATATCAATTAAACTTATAAAAAAATTTGTTTAAATACTTAAATATATAAAAATCAATTAATAATGTAATTATTCTTATGTTCATCAACTTTAATTCGACGGCAACATCAAGAAGGCTTTAAAGGTGATATTGCTGTATGATTGACATCACTAATCCCAGAGATATCATAATAAGTTTGTTGTTATGCTAATGTTGTAGACTAATGATGGTTGATTAAGGAGTCAACGTCTATGTCCAAATCATCTTGGAGATGAAGCAAAAGGATTAGAACAAAAAGAAACACATTTCCTGTTATAGCACATTGTGTTGCTATTAAGAAAAAGACGTGTGGGTCTATTTTTAATTGTCGCTTTTCCTCCTTTTGCTGCATCTTCTCTTGAGGAAAATGATACTATATTCTCCCCAATAAACTTAAAATACAAAAACTGTGGTAGTTGATTAGGATAATATTAAAAAAAAGTATTATTTTAATTACTTCAAATGTCAATTTGGTCCTTTACAAATTTAATCCATCATAATAATTTTTCAAGAATTCAATATTGGTCAAAAGTAATCACTTGTTAAGTTAATTGTAACCCTTTTATAGGACTATTTTTTATTAATATTAAAGTCCTATAGAATTATTTTGACACTACAAATTTGTAGAGAACCCAATTAATATTGAGATGAAAAATAATAGGCTAAGATGATTATTTTTTTTATAATATTGTACCTTATATAATCTACCTCAAATTTCGTATTCAAATTTTGATGGAGACCCGTGACCTTATTATGTTATGTTGTTAAAAAAAAATCTCACTCTATGTAAATTAGATTGCTTTTGATACATTTTACCTCTAAATGAATAAAATATTAAAAATTATAATTTTAATATATATGTTATATATTTTTCTTGTATAGACTGCATTATGTATGAACTATGTTTACAAATGAAATAAAAAAAAAAGCCCAATTAATAAAACCTCATGTGGCAATTATTGATTTGCCAATTTCTAGTTTTCTTGTATAGACTGCATTGTGTATGAACTATGTTCACAAATATAATAAAATAAAAAAAAGCCCAATTAATAAAACCTCGTGGCAATTCTTGATTTGCCTAACTTAGGTCACGTAAGCCTATAATAAATACCGACAACTTTATTAGGGACTAGGGGGCACAATAGCTTCACTAACTCATTCCAAAGCTAGATAAGAAAAGTTAGTGTGTTTATTTATTTATAATTAACTTAACATGCTTATTATTCATAGTGAGATCTACCTTGTAACCTATCTTCAAAACTTTCTTGATAAATAACGGAATATTAATAACTACAAAATTTCACTTAGGATATAGTTACGACTTAGAAAGCAAAGAATAATGCTTCTTTCCTTTACTGAAAAGACATTTTCCCTTAAAATATTCCATGTTAAAAAAACTTTAAACTATAAAATGGTGAGAAACTATGAAAAATATTAGATAGATTGTAAAAAAAATTCGTTATTTCTAACAAATTTTTCTAAAAAAAATTTAATTATCCTTTTGCACATCATATATATCTGTCCGCCAAAAAGAGAAAGCCCCCACATTATTACTACCCTCCAAGCTAATTAATTAATTGATTAATTAATAAATTAATTTCACTTAGCAAGTTAGATAGCACCAAATTAGTTGAAAAGTTGATGCGAAATATAATTGATGTTTCTTTCTTGGTCTTTGGTTCACAAATTTCCAACATAAAGCAAATCTTGCCTTTTTCCATAAGCATATATTAGCTTTTAGCTAAATGCCCACTATGGTGGGATAGTGGGGTTTTGGATTGATCCTCTCATTAAAAAAAAAAAAAATCAGATTTAGTGGTCACTTAATCTTTTCCACGACACATGACTCTGTTTTTCCAGCACGTCCGACTTTTGCTTTCTAATTGAAAGGATTTATTCAATATTTTATTTATCACATGAGTTTAGATAAATATTAAAATATTCATTATGAAATTCTTGTGAATTCAAAGAAACGAAGTTGAGATTCACTTTCGAAGAGTAAATTAAGAATGTAAATTATCTTTCAAGCATGAAAGTGTAGTTTGTTCTTGGCTGTATTAAATATTTATTTATAACGTCTATATTTTTAAACTCATCATAATATTGATTTCAAAAGAGAATAAATTATACAAACTTTTTTTAATTTTTACTGATATTACATAGACCTCTCCTTTATTTTAAAAATATACGCATTTATTCCTTGAAAGCTTTAATGTGTACTACACTTCTGTTTAATTTTAATTTTTTTTCCTAAAATACCCTCCATCAACCGAAATGCATGTTTCAAAATTAAACAAAAGTTTATATTTTTAAAATAAAGAAAGAGTTCACGTAATTTTAGTAAAATTCAATGTTAGCTGCTCTTAAAAATAAAAATCTTTTGATAATAAATACTTAAAAATTGTAAATAAGTTTTTAGTACATGCTAAAGAGACAAAGACTTCAAAAGTAGAATTAAAAGAAATAAAATGGAAGTGGCAAGAGCAGGAATCTAATACCCTCAGTAACTATCCTGGATTGAAGTTTCGAGTTCTAGAGGGACTCGTAACTGATAAGAATGGTTGGATTATCATAATTAGTTGCAAGAGGAGTAGTCATTTGGAGTTTTCTGGGGCTTCGTTTTGCCCTTTGCATGGCATTGCGTGCAGGAACAAGATAGCACTACGTACCAGTGAAGCAAGTATCAGAGTAGGAAGAATAATGAAGCGCAATACTATAAATATAATGCAGCATTATACACACACAGTTCATTCATTCATCAATGCATGTGGTGCCAAAACTGATAGAAGTAGACAGCTCCAAGGTATTGAATTGAATTGGGTCGTCTAAAGTTTTGGTTGTATATATATATTTTTTTAAGTTAGAGAGAGACAGAAAAATGAGAGAGTGGATAAAAAAATAAATAAATGTTATATATATATATATATGTGTGTGTGTGTGTGTGTGTGTTTATATCTCTTTAAAATTTATAAAAAAATTTATGAAATAGAAATTTAAAGGATCTGTTTTGAAATTTGAAAGGGTATTTTCGATACCCAACTACCCTATATGGAATCAATAGAGATATTGGATGGGGTGTAAATATTGAAAATGGATATCGAAAATAATGTCGGACATATTCATATTTAGCTTTCATAATTTTTTATATTTGCTGATATTAATGGGTGAGTCCGATACTCAATATCTTATATCCATATGTTATACATAAGTATGTGTAAAAAAATCACGTTACATATTACAGACTTTACTTATTACTCTTCTTCTATGGTAGGTTAATGTTTTTATACGTTGCTTAAAGTAAACGATGATTACACTAGTTTAAAGCTTTAAGAAAATATTTTAAATTGTATTTTCATAGAAATATGTGAATATTGAGTATTTTATATATCTTTTATCATATAATCACTGCCCAAATCTTTATTACATTTAATTTTTCAAGTAACCAAATAATTTTGAGTAACAATTGTAATATTGAACATATAATAAATTGTCGGATTCAGGGAAAAGGACGCTGAATTCCATTGCAACATAAGTAAGAATGCTTCTTTTTTCCCCTCAAATTTCATAAAAACTAATCATGACTAAATGTAATGGACTGCAGCTTCTGCAGTTATAGCCACCCACAGGGTATCTAGATCCCTGACCCAGGGATTCAATATATGCTTCAGACCCTCAGCCATCCCTAAACTGACCTGATTACAATTTCAGCAATTTTACATTCAGAACATGTATAACAACCAAGTTAAAGTGTCATGCTATGATCAATCATCTAACAAATAATTTTTTAAGCACTTGAAAAATAAAAATTTTCACGTACCAATTACCAAGTAGACTCTAAACAAAAGCACCCTATGATATTCTTTCCTTACACTACGGCTAAACTTGCAAAGCCTGACAACAATAACCAACATAGTGTAGCTTTATTTTGAAGATTTCAATATCAACACTCGGTATCACATCTACAGAGTTCGGTAGAAATGACACTACTACATTTGAAAGAGTGAAACAAAAGCGTTGAACATATATAAAACCATCGCTTTTGCGTTTCAGTCAGTAGGTACAACAAGCAGAAAGACAATACTGATTGTCAATTGTCATAACTTGCTCCAAACACAAGCGTTAGATCCAAGCCTCCACCCAGCTGATCCTAAGGCACGTAAATACTTGATAAAAACTTGAAGGACAAGAATTTGGTTGTCAAATTAGAAAATTCTCAATGAAACTGTCATTAAATAAAACCCCGTCGGATTTGATGCAGAGAAAACCGGTTCACTTTATAAATACAGCATTTATCCCAGTAATGACCAGGAAGCATCAGGCTCAGTGCAGATTCTTAGAATTTCTGGATGACCACTGAATTTGCCAGTCCTTCCTGCTCTATGGTCCGAGTTTCATCAGTCAGAAGCTTTGGGGGAAAGCCCATCACCTGAAGTTGGTAATTCTGTGTGCCCCCAGGTCTAGATGCATCAATAAAGGCACGGATGTTGCTGATTGTGTGGTGATAATTAAAGTGAGATATCAAGCGGGTTCCATCCGCTAACCTAATCTGTATCGAGGTTGATGGCATCGACTGATCCACAACCAACCCTGCAGAAGGGGTTGGAGCAGTATTAAATGGTGCTGAGGCAACAGTTGCCTCAGGTGCTGCTGAAGTAGAGCTGCTTCCTAGAGTTCTTCCCACACCCTGAAATGGAACATGATGCTTTTCGGGTTCCTGCAAGTGTGACAACAAGCACATCTAATTTATACCTCGGTTGTACAGATTCCAGACACAAGTATATGCATAAGCAAATGACCAAGGTTCTATTTAAAATATTGTAAATATACAAAAGCTCTAGGAACTAACAAAGAAAGTCAACTAACTTCATCCTGGTCTCGCAGGAAATTAAAGAGGGGATAACCCAATAACTCAAAAGAAAACTCACAGGATATTTCTCTGTCCTCCTTATGAGGTTAACATTTACTGATGATCTCTTATCTGCAGGTTCAAGCTCTTTTGGACACTCAGATTTTTTTATACTCTGCATATTGAAACAGTGAAGATCATTAGTAATAACAAATTTATTACAGTAAACAGTAAGAAAGTAACAGTACTCCAGAAAGATATCTAAAACATCATTTAACCTAGTCTCATGATCCATATTAAGTACTACTTTCAGGGTACTCCAAATGAAATATGCTTGGGATGTGGTTCTCTAGTGGTTACCCCATGCAATTTTCTGTAGAGGGCACTTCTAGTTGAAGGTTTCTGTAAGTAAAGTCAAAACGAAAATTCCAACAATAGTCCATTATTCTGTGAATAATAATTAGAAAAATCCCAATCTTCTAATACCAATGACTTCTTTATTTTGGGCTACATGCAACCATGTTGCTTTGAGTATTTCCCCCTACAATCCACCTTTATGGAGTCAGAAGAGTCAGAATCTTAATTGCAGTTACCTCTAAGAATGAGGCATTCTCAGGATCATCCAAGCTCCTCAAAGGTCCATCATTTACAGTGAAGCCATCACTCCAGAAAACAATGTTGTGAATAACAGAATCAGGTTGCTGAGAAGCAGATTGTACAGTTTCCCCTGAGAGTAATCTACCAGTTCCAGTAAAGCTTGTCGACCTTGGTGGATCCTGAAGTTGATCAAGAGGCCTTTCTATTGCTCCCAGTTGCCTCGCTTGATTGAAAATTGCATCCACGTCATTGCCCTTTGAAGGATCCTGGACAAGCATTCCACTGGAGATATAATAAAGAAATGTTAAATACCTAATATTAAAGTTCATAGTATCAACTAAAGACAGACACATGTTTATGAATACATAATCTTGATGTATATGTAGTTGATTGAGAAAAATTACATGCGTGTCAAATGTACAGTTCAGAAAGAATGACTGCAAGTCTCTAACTGAGTTTCAATTTTTGCTTCATCAATGCAGTCTACAAGTGTGGCAGAATAAAGGAATTGCATTAATCTAGACTAAAAATGTTCCTTAGTGAGAAATTGAAGAAAAAATCTATCTTTGGGTCCAATCAAGTGAACCAAGATTTCCATGAACGGAGAAAGAAGTCATCAATTATCACACATAAAAGTTTCTTTGGATAAAGTATCACAGGCTACAATCTAAGAAGACAAACAGAATGGTACAAGCACCTAATCATGAGAAGACAAACCGTAAAATACCAGCTCTAATCATCGCTCTCATCCCAGTTATAATTTTTTTTTTCTCTATTTCTTTTTGACAAAAGAATAAATTCTATTATGTAAGAGAGAAAGAGTACAGATAAGAAATCCTCAAGCAAAGAAAACCAAAGATGATTATATGACTGGTCAGTAAATATATTCAATCTTGCAATTTCACCGGTCATAGACCAAGATGATTTGAATTGGCTCTCATCATAGCAACGGTAATAATTGGTAAACTAACACAACATATTTATGGATACCGTGATATATGAAGAAAATCAGAGCCAAAAGAATGTCACATTGGTAAAAATATGCAGCCAATTGCCAGGAATCAAAAGCAAAGTATCTATCTGTATATGAGCAGATTGATTTGGCATCAATGTGTAGCCCAGACATATATCAAATCACAAACAAAGCTACTTATAACACCAAGGAAAAAACCAAGAGGATGCTAATATCCTTGCAAATTATAACTAACCCCAAAATAATCGCTTCCAATATTCTAGTTCATGTTTTACAAACATGTCCTCACTTGATCATCATCCTTTTGCAATACAGTATTGCCTTTCAATGCCAAGCACTAGCTTAATCTGTATATCTCCAGCTCATGAATCACTGCATCAAGCTATTCAACTCCTAACTCACTTTTTACGGTTTAAAATTAACCCTGATTGCTCAACCAGCACACAGGAATTGTACACACCTCTACCGATCCAATGGAATGTGGGTCAAACATCTAAAGCATCATATGAAGACCAGAACCAGGTTTATATCAGGAAAAGGAAAAAGAAAAAAAGGAACTTGAACTTCTCCTGCCTACCATGTGCCTCAATTTATTCGAACAGAGTTATTGAACATTTGAAAAAGGGGAACAAACATCAAATACATGAACGGCAAAGAACTCTCAATAACTACTCGATACAATTAGAATCAAATACCGTAAAAAATTTTCAGGAGATTGAGATTTTTTCGAGGTTAAGAAAAACCAGAAGACAGGAGGGATTGGAGAAAAGAAACCTCTTCTCGCCACCGGTGTAGTACTCCTGAGGCCCATCGGAGTCGCTGTCGGAGTCGGCCGAAGGCCGGTTGAGATCTGAGAGTGTACGGATTCTTCCTGCACGACTGCTGGAGGCCTTCGACGCTTTCTTGTCCCGGGATGCCATTGATTTTTTTGCCCTCGCAACTCGCGCAACGAGAGAGAGAGAGATAGAACAAGGGCTTGATAGGCGAGAGTGACTGAATGCTCTCGCCAAGGGAATCTCGTATGCGACCCGCTCCTCGTGAGCGCGTAGAGTCTAAAACAGATAACGCCGTTAACCATTACGCTTTGCACGGTTGCCGTTGCACGTATTCCGTTTTCCAGCCTCTTTTTCGGGATAAAAATATAATTTGCCCTTTTATGTTGTATATCTCAAATTTAGTTGGTGTATTGTGATTTAAATTGTTTCATTGAAACAGTTTTCGTGGTTTGTTTGAACGACTATGGTTTCTTTAATTGTTTCATTAAAATATGAATGATGAATATCGTAGTGGTTAGAAATTAAGAAAATTATAAGAGTATTGAATGAGATATGTTATTTTAAACTATAACAATAAATTGATTTTGAGGCAACTAGAAAGGTAATTTGCAATTTATACTCTATAAGTTTTCTATCAATAAAAATATACTTTCATATAGAGAAAAATGGACATTATAGACATTAAAAATATATAATTGTTTATAAAAAAATCTATATACAATTCATATGTATATAGTTTTTCAATTATTGTAAATAAATATATATATATATATATTTAAATTAAATCATATAATTTTATGATATTCTTGGTTAATCATAAACTTAATAGCAAAGACACAAAGAACTATATCTAAATCTAATCATTTAATTATTTGATCTAAAATATATGTGGCTACGGGGACAATTAAATATAAAGAACCATACCACTAAACTACTTATGATATACTCAATGTTAATGATTGTTTAAAATGAGTCTTGCAATGGTCAACATCAATTACAGTTAAACAGCAGTTGGATTAAGATTAAATATGATATTAGCAGATCATATTACCAAAGGGGGAAAAAAAACCACACTGCAGTGCTTGTGCCGAAGATTCATACCTCCTACTGTAAATTAAGGTTCTTAATATATGATTAAACCACTCATTTAATAGGGTAAAAATTTTAAAACATGTCTGATAAAAAAATTAGTCTAATAGAAAAATGAATACTGTAAAATTACAGTTTCAGCTTAAAAACAATGGAAATTTTCATTGGCCATTCATGACCAGTATACCCACTGGAAACTTAAGACTTGCTTGTAATTTTTTATTAATTTAATTTCATGATCGAGAAAATATCATTTATAAATATATATATATATATATATATATATGTATGTATTTATGTATGTATATATATATAGTACCTTTGGGTTTTGAGACATTCAATCTTGAAATATTTGAGTGTGGCTGAAGCTCTAGTTAAGAATGAAATTAACACTAATAACTGACTTAAAAAGGATTAGCTCAATTAATATGAAAATACATTTTGTGTTATCAGTATAGGTTTTTCCAAAAAATATTTGAAATGTCTTTTGGGCTTTGACATGGGCCGAGACACATTGTAGAAAGACACCCATTGCTAGAAAAAGATTAAACATAAAACAAAAAACTCGTTGTTACACTTTTACTCCTAAAATTCAACAGAAAGTCATTAATATGAACTACATGGCAAATAGTAGTATTCAATTTTATGTGAATTTTAATTGCCTCTTCAACTTTAAAATCAGAACTTAATCTCCAAAACTTTTCTTCTTGAGAATTCAAACATTTTCACCATTTCTCACTATAAGATATAAAATTTTCATCATACATGATAATTGGTGTTATCTTTTAACTTAGGGACTCAGGGCTTGTTTGATTCTAAAGATTGTTTTTGTGTTTTTAAAACATTTTTTCAAAATTATTTTTAAATAGGTTTTAAAAATAAAAAATTTAAAAATCTTAATTTAATTCTTTATTTTTAGAAACACTAAAAGACAAAATAAAAATCCAAATTTGTACGTGTGCGTAACATAATTATTATATATGCATTTTGGTTTGTATTAGGTGTGTATGCATCTACATTTATACTATGTATTTATTTTATATATATATATATATATATATATATGTATATTACATGTTTAATCTCTATATATATATGAGTGTACACACACTAGTATGTATATATATATATATAATAAATTCATTATATATATATTTATATTTATATTTGTAGGTATGTGCATATGCGTGTGTATTACATATTTGGTTAAGAATGGATCAATAAGGGTGATCAACCCTTTGATTTTTAAAATTTTTCACTTATATATATATATATATATATATATATATATATATATATCTTTTATTTTATATTCTTGATTTTGTTATTTAACCTCACTGAATTATAAGAATTGTCTCATTTGATTCAAAAATTTTTGCCTTTCTTAACATTAAATCCTAAATCTTGTCCATGTATTCGATATATAGGTATGGTGTATGAGCACCCATGTGCGTTTTAAGGAGGAAAGATATAAGATCAAATTTGTTCAAATTCTGGCTCACTATTATTTTTAAGTATTAATGTTATTTTATTTATAGTAATTTTTATCTATGACAAATCTTTAAAATAATAATTCCTTTTATTTTTTTATTTTTTATTTCAAATCATATTTTTTATTTTGAATCTTTATTTTTTTTATTTTTCTTAAAAAAGGTGTTTTTCTTAATTTTTTTTAAAAGAATGTGATTTAAGATGACCAATTACTAATATACTGGTTGAGTCTTAAATCTTATTTAAACACAACCCAGAACCTTACCTAAATATCTTTTTACAAAATTATAATTTTGTTATTAATTAAAACAATTTTGATAAACAAGGGAAAACGTCTAATTTTCTTTTATTCTTTTCATTTAAAAACATTGATAAAACACATTATTAGATAAATTTTTATATTCTTTGTTTTGAAAAAAATAAAAAATTATTTTTGAAACCAACATTCAAGGAAGCCCTTAATTACTTATGTTTCTATGCATATATATGTTAATCATTGTTATTTGTTATTTAATGATAAAATATACCCTTTTGGGTTAAAATATGCTAGATATTATAAATGTATACTATTTATGAATAGAAATATAACATTGAAAAATAAAACACTCATATGTAATTTATTCCCTCTTCATTCTTACAAAAAAATTAATGCAATATAACTTTTTAAAGATTTCTTTGTTATATATTATATGTTTTTATAAAATTAAAAGAGCTACTTGCTATGATAAAGATAAAAGTGAAATTAATAACATAAAAATATTTAACACACTTTTTTCAGGTGATGAAAGATAAATGGAGATTTTAACTAACACTCAGTAACATTTTTTGGTTGCAAGTGGTTTCAATGTTTTATTTCATATGTTTTCACGTAGCATCATATCAAATACTGTCATCAAACTCTAATACTTAAAACATACCAAGGTATGTGAGAAAATTATAGTATTCCATACAATCGCTAAATCATAAAATTCTCAAATGCTAAATAATACAAATTCAAAAGAATAATTTTCAATTTTAAAAATGAAGAAGTGTTAACTAATAGCTTCAAACTAAAGAATTATGATTATATTTTCAATAGAATTTTAGGTAAATCTAATACATTCAACATGTGTATAAGGCTTTGAGCCATCAACAAATTTATTTAGCTATAATAAAAAAAGAAAAAGAAAAAAAGAATAGGAAAAAAAATTTAAATAAATACACTTTATCTTTTTTATTTTCTAATTTCATCGCTTACTAAATCCACTCAGGGACTAAACAGAGAGGATGCAGATTCAAGGGATTTTAAATGCCTTTATCAGGGCAGATTGACAACTGACTGATAATTAATAATAAAAACATGTAATGTACCATTTGAAACTTCTATATCACAAATTTATTTATAATTGTGATATGTGATGATACAAGCCTCATTACTCATAAAAATAAATAAAATTTTATTTTGGTCCTTTAATCTTTTATAATTTTTTTTTTATTTCAGTCTCCCATAAACATGATACTTTTTATTTTGATCTCTTATATAATTATCTTCTTAATTTACATCCTTACACATTTTTTAACAAATAAATTTTTATCATCAATAATATCATTAAAATATGTTAATTAAAAATATAAAAAATATTATTAATAAAAACTTATGGAGAAACAAATATTAAATATTTACTCTACAAGAAATAGACTCGGGACTAAGCTTTTAATTATAAAAAAAATAAATAAATAATAAAGCGGTTAACAGGTAATAAGTGACCGCAAGTCATAGAAAGCCCCACAAGCTGAAACAGGAAAGGAGAAACCCAGAAAGTCAGAACCAAACTTACAAAATTTAATATTTTGGCATTCATTTCAGAATAGCATACACCCACAAGCACAACATTCCTACTAGCTATAACATTAACCAATCTGGTTCTAATCCAACCTCTAAGTCAGAAAAATACATTTTCCATTACATCCAAACACAGTATGTGTGAATAAGATAAAGCACAAAAGCTTTCTTTACATGAGAAATTCAAAATAAAAAATAAAAAAGAAAAGTTAAGGTTTATCAGAATTTTACTGTATGTGGTGGTAAAATATTACTAATGAGAAGTTACCATGCTCTTTTTATTGAAGAAGCTGCGCAAATTAAAAATATTACCACCACTTCCCGCTGCGTTACCAACACCGCCGTGATCAGCGCCGCCGTCTGCGGCGGTGTAGCCTCCACCACCACCGCCACCGATGGCACCTTTCTCGTCGCTTCTGCAACTCAAATGTTGTCTATAACCAATACACATGGGAACGTTTAAATTCAAAACTCTGGTCTTCGCACTACCGCCGCCGCCAGCGACGGCGCTGGCTGAGGCCACTTTACTCCGGCGACTCGTGGGGTTTTCTCTTCTTGACCCCTTGGAATTCAGAACCACTGGTTCGGAGTTCTTGGAGGTGGATCCTCCACGACGAACCTGCCAAACCGGGCTGCTGCGACCCAAATGGACGCCGGCCCGACCCGGACTACTGGGCCATTTCCGTGACTTGGACTCCCCGGCTGAATTACTCCGAGAACAAGGCGCGCTGTTCACCTTCCGGGTTACAGGAGCTCCGGGAAACAATTTGGGTCGGGTGCTGGCATTCCCGGCGGACCTACTCCGCGAGAACGGCCATATGTTGATATTCAGCTCCGCGGAACTCGCACCGTTCCCACTCTTCTTCTTCTCTTTATTCTTCTTCGTCTTCTTCTCCTTCCCTTTCTCCGACGAGTTCTCGTTCTCTTCGCTTTTCTTCTCGCTCTTCCTGAAAATGTCTTTCCACCGCTTCGACCCCGAGAACGACGTCGTCCTGGTCGCCTCAGTTATGGCCGGCGATGGCTCCGGTGGCGGCCCAGGTTCTGGATCTGGAGGCTCGGAGACCGGCGTTTCCGGGTCCGGACATGGAGTTCCGTCAGATGGGTCGGGTTTGTTGTGGAGGGAGAGAAGGTGGAGCGGGAGAAGGACGCCATCGACGATGAGTTCGTCGGCGGAGAGGAGGTTGGGTTGTGGACAAGACGGGTTTCGGACCATCCAGAACTCGAATTCCGGTGAATTGCAATCGTTGCTTCGTCTTCTTCCACTGCTAGTTGGAGACAGAGTCTGAGGTTGTCGGTTGAGTGTTCTTGCGTCCATGGAGATTTCAGAGAGAGAGAGGAAGGAGAAGGTGGTGGTGTTAATGGCGTTTAGGAGAAGTGGGTGGGCGGTGAGGTGAGGGAAGTTTCTGCGTCTTTCAAAGGAGTGTGAGATATAAGAGAGAATTCAGAGCTCATAATGAGCTAACAAAGCATTAAAAAGATAGAAGGAGAATGAAGTAAATAAATAACAAGAGTATATGCTTTTTTATAGTAAGTATTTGACACCAAAATATTAAAAAAGAAAAATTACGTATAATTAAAAGTATTCGGTTATTTTATTTTAATTATTGAATAAAAAATTTTCAAGATTAAATTTTATATTTTTTACAATTTATGAATTTAATAAATGAAGCATAAAGTATTCAGAAACAAATATATACATTTTCTTAAAAATAACAGGGATGGATGATTGTATTGTAGGTTGGGTCCATTTGTGCATGTGTTGTCATACAAAGCCAAGCATTTGGCAAAAAATAATTGGCGAATTTTAAAAGGTTGATGCTATATGAAAAGGGAAAAATCTTTAAATCGGTTTGTTTCCATTTTTTGTTATTACTTTCATTTTTTATATGCATATATTTTTGTAATTTATTCTATAAGAAATACATATCTAAAGCTATAATGAAAGTGAAAAGGTTTCATGACACAAATATGGGCAAATTAGTAATTACAAAAAGAACATAATATGTGAGTCTTATATTTTCCGGGAGGAAAAACAGAGAGAAAATTGTAGTATGTATAGGTGGGTGGGGTGCACATGGTTGGATATGGTTGTGATTAATTAATAAAGGCTAAGTACTATTACTGTACCAAAAAGCTGCGATCGTGAATTGGAAATAACAAATCAATAATTTAACAAAATAATAATATTATCGATTAAAGTAGATATACAAACAAAAGCATTTAATTTACAACAGACTTTGTACTTAAAAATTTCAGTGATTATTTTTTTAATTATTATTCTTAATGATCTTATCTGGAAGTTGTGGGATCTAATCCTTGCACCCCTTTGTTACGTGTTTCCAGATTCTTACAACGAATATTTTAGAGTACAAAATTTGGTTCCTATTAAGTCTGTCAGAGTAATTTCATAATATAAAAAATTTAAATTTATGGTTGTTCATTGTAATTCTTCCCTTGAATTACTTATATTCGTTATAATGTCTAATAATTTTTGTTAAGTATTTAGATGCATTTTTTTATAGATTAAAATTTTCTTGTAATCTTTTATATATAGGATTTTTTAATTTAGTTTCTTTCCTAATAATTACTCTTTAATTATTCTCTTACATATGAATTATTTTTTTAATTTAATTTTTCATAATTTAATTTTTTAATTTGATTCCTTATATATGATTTTTTTTAATTAGTTTCTCACAAATAAAATCATCAGCACATGTGATAACATGAAACATATTTTTGTTGATAAGTTATCTCTTGGTCAAAATTATAAATAGGTAGATTGATAGAAAATTTACAGTAATAAATACCCCATGAAGGAAATTCTATGAATGGCTAAATTACAAAAATAACTTATTTATAAGGAACTAACAAAATTAATCAAATTTATATCTTTGTTATCAATTTTGTAGGAATAGAATTTATAAATATTTAATTATTTGATATTAAATAATATAAATTATTAGAGAATTTGACTACAAAAATTGGCACTAAATCTTTTTTAAAACAATAGTATTCAAAAAAATTAATTTGAATAAAGTCCAATATTATATAAAAAAAAAAAGTTAATTTAAATAAAGCTCAAAGATCATCTTCGCCATAATGACAAAAAAATTTACAAGTGAGACAATCTATCTAATTGCACATTAAGGTTGTCTTTTCAATCTAACATATAACACCGAACTACATAACATATAATATATATAATTTATTCAAAAAGAAACAGCAGAAAAATAACTTAACCATCCAACGCTGGACATTTGAACTAGTTTTCGTAGTAATTAAGATCATGTGGTCCATCCATTGACAAATCCTGAGACTGAACAAACATAACAATTAGAATACAACACCATAGTGTTTGGAACCGACATACTGCTATACCAACAACAACATATGCAGGTGTTGCATTTATAAAGTTCCTGAATGAAATTAGGTTAACAATATAAAGCCTTGCAGTGTTCACTCAACAGTGGAGTATTTTGTAAGGAAAGGGACCAAAAAGAAAGGTTGAATCGCATCAAGCAATGAATTGCAAGCCACTTTACATGTACCACAATATGGCACGAATCTTGATCATATGGTCTATATATATTTTTTGTACAATAAAATAAAAATATATATGTAAAAGATGTGAACAATTGAATTAAGGGTGAACAAACGTAGGTTGAGAGATTTGGCCTCAATTGGTTGTCCAACTTGAGGTATACATTGGGGCAATAATAATGGCCAATCTTGAGACTCGACTTGATTAAATTTAGTATATAATCAGATTGGATAAGGTTATTTAAATTTTAAAATTGTTTACAAATTTAAATTTATATTTTTTTAAAAGGTTGGTTTATATTTAATAAGTGGATATGGTATATTAATAAAATTTATTTATGTTTAATACAAATAAAAATTATTTATTTTTAAAAAATATCATTATTTTATTAATATATATATATATATATATATATATATATATTGGACTGAATTATGTACACAACTCGCTTCAACTTTGTCCAAAATAATCAAACTAAATCAAATTGGCCGGATAAAGTCAGAGTCAGATCATATACACTCTTACATTGAATCAACATTTTAAATCTAAAGTTCTATAGCCGATCAGTGCCTATAACACAACATCGTGTGTGTGTGTCAACATTAAGTGTAAAAATTTATGCAATATAACTTTATAAAATTAAGGATTGAGCTGTGCCAGTGCTAGAATAATTATTCTTATTATATATTTTTTCTTTTGTGTTTGACTTTTCATAAATGATTTCACATGCTCTTCCCAGGATCTTCATTTGCAATTTCCATCATATTACCACGTGTTAATCATGAACTCCCGCCCTGTTAAATTCCCTTGTCTGGACAACTTTTGAGAGATTACATGCTTACACAGAAAATTGCAGATATACCTTTGAATTTCTTTTTCTTAAGAGAGTGGGATACGCCCAAAAAGTTACGTCATATATTCTTAACTACGACTATGTCAAAAGTAGAATCTATTTGGAAACTACTTTGTTTACTCTATTTATTTAATTTAATTGTTTTACCTTAATTTTTTGGACCATAAATTCATTAAAGTTTGCTAGCTGAGTTTGAGTTTTATATGGCAAGTTAGAAATATGATTTTAAAATAAAGTTATCCAAAAACAAATTGAGAAATGAATTTCCTACGAGTGGAAATTGTGCAGCCCAACTTTTTCAAGGTGACCTGTTACATTAATGTTTTAGTCATTTATTAAGTTAAAATTTTAATATAAACAGTAAAATTTACACAATTAACTTTATATTATTTGTCAATTTCGGTCGTTGCATATGAAATAAAAATGCACTAATCGAATATAGTATGTTTATTTAATGTTTGAGAAGTTTAAATCCTATTTGTTCACCTAAATGATAATTTATTTTGTAAATATTTTTAATTAATTATAAAATTAATTTTACTTCTTAAACTTTTGTTTGTAATAAAAAAAAAAACTTACTTCTTGTATTGGATCAACTGTATAAAAAATTAATTTTAACCACAATTAATTTTTAAAATTAAATTAATTGAATATTATGTTAACTTAATATCAATTTAAATATATATAAATAAAATACACAAAATTAACCATTGAAGTTTGAGTGAAGTAAATTTTTTTTAAAAATCTATTCAAAACTGTTCAAAATCAATGCAATTTTCATTAGCACCTGAAACAATTCGGGATCCTGCCCTCATTGTAGATGATTCTGATCGAACTAAATTATTTCCTTCGCTGTCAGTGATTGGAGGTAGAAAACGACAAAGGGACACGTGTCGACAAGAAGGTGGCGGAAGATGATCAAAGGCCACGATAACAAATGTCGGCCACGAGATGAGGAAAACTTTGAAAAGGAATACATCAAAATCAATCGGTTATTGCCGTTGGCACGTACGTACCATGCATAAATGGTTACAATAAGCCCAAAATGTAAGTGGGCCCCACCTCAAAAGCCCTTTCACGCACCAACCCTTCTGTATCATCAAACCGTGGGACCTACCCTACTAGTTGACATCCCCTGTGGGCTCCACCATCTCGATGTGACGTGCATGTGGGTTGTAGGCTAGTGTGGCCCGTCCCAAATTATCTGTTTCTTTGTTTGTTTTTGCAAAATGGTAATAATAATTAATTATTTAATACTTTGGGTCAGGACGTCATTAGCCTCACTCGTATATTTGTTAAATTCATGACATCAAACTTAATACTTTTAATTAGTCCCAAAATAAACCTAATACATTAACGTAGGAATTAGTCTAAAAGAGATGCCTACCATAGAACAAGTAGAAACTCACTTATAGTACAAGTGCTGAGACAATTTCCCTGGAATGAATTGACCACCATCACTAGTTCTACAAATGAAGTAATATAATAGAATGAGTGTGACAATAAAATCACATAATTCAAGTACAATATTTTTTTTTTTAAAATTATCAGACATTTTAATGACATCATGAGATATATATATATATATATATATATATATATATATAGACACACATATATTGTGTGAATTTATTTATAGCTTAGTATATTATGCTGTTGCTTCTTTATTTTTAATATTTAAACAAGAGTGAAGTACCATTTTAGTTATTCACTTATTACAAAATTATTATTTTAGTCAATTACTTATTATAATATCTAAAATAATTATTTACTTATTGAAAAATATCATATTTAGTCCCTACTTAAAGAAAAAAAAATATCAAATTTAATCCATTAAATTAAAGTTTAGAGTTTGATAAAAGAATTATATTTGATATTTTTTTAAAAAGTGAAGAACTAAATGTAATATTTATAATAAGTAAAAAATTATTTTAAGTATTTTAATGAGTAAAAAAATGAAATAATAATTTTATAATAAATGAAAAACTTAAAAAGTATTTTTCTCTTTTAAACATAGTGCGTCTTACATTTTTATTAGAGAGTTTAATAATAAATGTTTTAAAAAAGATTTATTTCAATTTTATCCTATAGATATCTACAGGAGAGAGAATGTGCGTGCACGTATTTGTGTTGAGACTTTTTTTTTTTTTTCTTTTTTTAAGAAAATTATGATAGAAGAAAACCCCACCACCAAAGTTTGATGGACGTTTGAAAAAGGCAAGTAACTCAAGAAGGAAGCATTTTTCACCCAAAAACAAAGAAAGAAGAAAAGAGCGTTTTGTTTGGACGCAAAATGATGAGACGCATGTGGGGGCAAAACCAAACATGATTTCATTAATGCGAGAGGGTCCCCCTCCAAACACGGCCTTAGCTTCCCTGATGATGATAAGTGATAACTGAGAGACGAGACTTAGGCGGTGTTCGTGGCAGCCACTTCCTCCATCGTCTTTGTAGCTATACTATACCTCCAATTCACTTTCGCTAGCCCTAGCTCCCTAGCTTGTTAGTTGTTACTGATCTCTTGCTTCCATGTCCAATATTCTTCATCCAAAACCCTCGTCTCACTGCTCATGATCTCTCTCTTGCTTCTTCTTCACTATTCATCCATCTTCTTCAAAACTCTAATTGTATATATATATATATATATATTAAGAATATTGATCCTGTTCTGATTAGGACCACACAGCTCGCAAACGATAACGAGCTTGTTTCTTGTTTAGCAGTGTTTGATTTGTCAGTTTCTGCACAGCCAATATATAGAGATATATATATATATATATATATATATATATATTCTAGCTAATCTATACATGTCTCTCTGATCTGAATCATCAGTTTGTGACATTGATTAATTATGAAGGGCTATATATATATATATATATATATATATATATATGAAATTTCAAACTGTGGTATATGTGCTCGTGTATCCTTCACACTTATCTGTTCGTTTTGTTTCTTTCTTGCTTGTTTTGTTTGGATATTCCTACCAATCCGGATTGCTATATATCGTACTAATTCTTACTATAACATATATAGTAAAAAGATTTCAAATGAACTTTGGTCCTATCAATATGTACCCCGATTAATGTGTTTTTTTACCATTTACATATGAAACTACTTCCAAGATAGACGTGTTGTCTTGTGTAATCTGTAAAGGATTTTTTATTTAATTAATCAGAATGTTATCAAATATTAAGATGGATTTCAATGCAAAGTATAATGTATAATTTAATCCTTAATTATTTTTCAGCTATCGTCAATAGGGATCTAAGAACTTTGTCTGAAAAAGAATGATTTTATAGGAGCGTTTCCTTGACTACTTAGTATTTTAATATTTATTGTTTTAAGTGATTTTATTTTTCTTTGAAAAGACAAATCCCAAGGAATGATTCTGTTTCCACCACTTCGTAATTGTATTAGCTTCTTCGTGCTTGTTTGAATTTTTTTAGAATACTAATTAATTGAGATAAATTTCATTTTTTGGATAATTATTATGTTTCATTCTAGCTACGGTTCCGTACAATTACCTTTTCAAGGGAAGAATAATTATAGCACGAGGGTTTGTTAAATAATCATGGCATGAGGGAGCCATTAAGTAAGAAGAGAGAGAGAGAGAGAGAGAGAGAGAGAGAGAGAGATATATATATATATATATATATATATATATATATTATCTTTAAAGAATCAAACTTATTGACATTAATGAATAAAATTTGGTATACAAGATGAACAATGATTTTTCTTCATATATATATATGTGTGTGTAAAGAAATTCAATATTCACTCTTATTTCATTACATTTCTTTGTCTCTTTTTTTTTTTTGGTTCATTATTTTATTTAAATGTATCATTTTTCTTATTCCGTTTTTCACGCATAACTCACCGTACGTTAGTTAATAAAATATAGGAGTATTGAGTTCTCAACATTATTGTTATTTATTTTTATCATGTAATTTCTTTTAGTCAAAGTTACATAATGTAGTTTTACATTATAGTTAATTTGAATTTTAAGATTTAAGTATATATTTATATGTCAATAAATAATTATAATATTAAACTTTTAATTACTGTAAAACTATAGTAAATTTAATAATTGAAATTAGTGTTGTATAAATTGTCTCGGCTGCAAATTATTGAAATTAAACAGAAAAAGAAAATAACCATGAAATAAAAAATTTCATGTTTGGAAATGCATTTTTGTTTCTAAATAATGGCATAAATAATTAAGCTTAAAATTTCTTAAAACTTTCATGACCGAACCACAGTAATTTCAATCTAATAATTAACCTACTCATATCGCTGGGAGGGAATTTTAAATTTTGTTCTTGACAAGTTTTAAATTTTGATATCTCATCAGGGAAAGACAACAACAATGCTGGTTCCTACGTTAATAGGAATCTAAAACGATGTCCTCATCATCTTATAAATAAATAAATAAATATATATATATATATATATGTTAAACCTTTTTCTCTGGCTACAGTTACTATATTAAACCACTTGATTTTTTTTTTTAAAAAAAAAAAAGAGAAAAATCATAGTACTGCACATACTCCAGACAAGAAAAGAACAAATGGTCCTGGAATGTAGTTCGAGAAACAACATAAGAAGAGAACTTTTTAAATCATGTTTAAAACTCGAGATTTGAATGGCATGATGTGGAAAAAAAAAGAAGAAAACAAGAAAAAACATATCATCGAAATACACGAACAATAGGCCTGCCAGCCTGTACCAACACCTAACAAAGGAATATTTATGAGTTTTACCAATATAATTGAGACGGTTTAATGCTATATATATAAATCATTAAATAATTAAAATCGGTTTCATATGAATTTATGATAAAGTTAACAATATATAGTACCGATTTAATTGAAGTACTTCAACCATTGAAGTTTAAGATAAATCATACATTGTGCCAAAATTTTAATTTTAAAATTTTAATGATATATTAAACTCTAAGAATGAAAATATATGAATAATATTTTATACTTTTTTAAACACAGGCACCCATTGAGAAATAATTGTGAATTGATATTAAAAGATCAAAATTTTTAGGCAACACTCAATTTCTCCAAAAAAATAAAAAGAGATAAAGTTATAATCATAAAAAAGATATATGATTATAATAAACACATTTTTTTAATGATTATAAATATTTATAAACTGAATCTATCAAATCATTTTTCTATAATAGAGACATATGAATCATATCATTAGTGACAATAATTAATCCATATATTTAAGTGTTTATATAAGAAAAATGTTTCTTCATATATATATATATATATATATATATATATAGTTGTATATTGACTTCAAGTTCCAATCACTTTCCTGTATGTCTCCCTCCCTCCCCTCAATTAGGTGCTCATCACCATACACCATAAAGTGATTAGGATATAATCATAGACTTTTTGGTAAGCAAATCAGGATATCTAGGGCCTAGACTTTCGGTTCCAAAGTTGTTTAAATCTTAGTTTATTATAGTTTTAATTGGAGTTTCCAAGAACTTTCAATAATTTAAAGCCTTTGTACCTCAGTTTGTGGCTTTGTGGTGTGTGCCCATTGCCAATTAGAGCTGTTGTCACTGCATGCGTTGACAAAAAGCAACTGAGTAAACTTTATTTACTCAGCTTTCATTTTCTTCATCAAGTGTGAATAAAATTTGGGTTTGACATTAGAAAAAAATGACAATGATCATTTTGATCCCTTATTTTTTGTCTCAATATTAATTAAATTTGTAATATCAAAACTAAGAAATTTAATATAAATTATAAGTAATCCTTCAAAAAGGTTATAATTAGCATAATAAGAGACTACTTTTTATTAATGTTGAATTTATTAAAAGCTATTTTGATACTTCAAATGGACTAACTTGTCATTAAATCAAAATGTGAAGGATCAAAATAATACTTTTCTCAAGAAAGATAAATTTGATATTTAATCCAAACTTAATGTGTCTCTTATTTAGTAAATTTTGATAGTTATTTATATCATAATTTTTTATTGTTATCATTTATCTAATCGTCTTTTGGTACTTTTAATGAAAAATAACACAATATTATTAAATGAAAACAATAAGCAGTTTCAACATTAAAGATCTGTTTCACTCACAATAATTTCATAGTATTTTAATATTAATGCTTATAAACCTTAAGTTGACTATTCAAATTAAAAAAATGTGGGCTTTAAAATGGACAAAACTTGCATGTTTTTTTTAACTATATGCTTTAATTTGCATTCTTTTAAAAATAACGAATTGTGGAGAAATTTTTTAAAAGAATGCTGAACCTTGGAAAACCTCAACTGTCAAATTTTTATTGAAAATCTTGATGGTAATCAAACATCTAAAAATTGTACTCTAAGTTTTGTCCCTTTAAAATACTATAATTATTTATAATTAATTGGATAGTTCTCCAACGTAATATTATTTTAAAATTCATTAATGGTTTAATATTCATGAAATTATTTATGTTAAAATTTAAAATAACAAAATAACAAAAGAAATATTTTGTAACAAAACAAACAACATAAAAATCAAATAATTTAATATACATTATACAAAGGTAATGATTAAATAATTCAGCATAAAGTAAATTTTTTATTTTATGAATTAAATTATTCTGGATAAACAACATTGAGCATGCATCAAATAAAACCATACTAAGACTACTTAAATTCATATGCTCTTATATCAACAAGTTTATACACAGAGCTATAACTCTTCTCTTGTGTCACTGTATGAAAACATACACCGTTCATGAAGGAATTAGAATAATTATTCATGAGACAAGAGGTCCATGTACCCTAAAAGTTAATACCAGTGTGTCCAAGAAGCAACGAGAAGGATCCAAAGAAAATAAGCACCAAAACAGCCTATGGTTAGGATAAAAGGACCAAAGGGTTCAGACCCTGTAGGTCATGGCTCACACTATCAATTTAGCCTCCCTCCATTATTACCTTCTTGACCTTTAATGTTTCCTGGTTTCTTCAAACCTCCATTATTTCTTTACGGCAATGTTACAGAGAGTTTAACTTTTCTCTTGACGTTGAGATTTTAACCGTTAAATCATTTACCTATCTAAATATATATATATATATATATATATATAAAACTAAAATATTAACTTCTTCAATAAGACCATCTTAATTATGTGACTACAGCATAAAGCAGATCTCCTACTGTACAACAGCAAATGATATTGTGATTTTTTGAATTGAAAAAATAACTGTGTACAATTCTGCGGCATCTGCCTCCCTCAATCTTTTTGTGGTTGTTATGATGCGATGGTCACCCACCAACTTAATGAGGCTTTTAATATCCTAGCCTCTTTATGATATTCCCGAGTTGGGAAAATGGATCATCATCGCTACAACATGATGAACATTGTGCCTAAAACCAGTAACTGTTATGAGAGAGTTTATTAACATGGAAAATAATTAATTTCATATAAAACTCAGAGGATAGAAATTAATTACGTACATATATCATCAAGTGTTTTTTTAAAAATAATATGTAAATATTTTAATAGTTGAACACTACATTATTGATTTTTTAAAAAATTATTATTATTGAATTAATTAAAAACAACAAACAATTTAACTTAAATTTGTCTAAATTCAATACAAGTTGAGATCTGTTGATGCCGTACAACATTATATACCATGCATTATCAGCTGTTGAATCAGAATAATTAATGACGATAACATACTGTCATTCTAGATTCAATGACTGACAATATTTAGCATATGATACTATAAACACTGATCCCAACTTATTTAACTTGCCTTTAGTTATAATATGGAAAAGAAAGACATTAGTATCACATAAAATAGCTCAAATAGTTAAGATTAATTCAAACAAAAGTATGCGAGCATACCTTTGTGACGTACTTGCACTATTCACTACAAAATCACACTTATCTAGCTCACAAGATTTTGTTACCAAACCACACACAATTTACTCACCAACTATTGTTTTCACAATAATACAAACAAACCAGTCCATTTTTTCTCATGATTAAATTATTCATGAAACATGTGCATATGATTGTTCTTTTTCCTTCTTGTCTTCCCACTGACTCATCAATGAAATGAGGTTTACACTGCGTACCAGATGAAAGAAAAAGTGTATGTGTTGTGCAAATCCTTATCCAAGAAACCTTCCAAAGAGAAAAAAAGAAAGAAACCATCACCATAGTCAGAGATTCACAAATCAAAATCATAGAGAAGGATCACGAAAATATGGGCAAAAGCCAAGAGATAACATTCCCTCCTAGGTTTCTACCATTTGGTAGCTAGCGAAACGTACTCAAACCCTATCACTTTCAGTACTGATGCAACATTGATGTGCTACAGTGACCACTCAATCATAAGTCACAACCACTTTTGTTTTTCCTCTAATAGGATATATGCTCTTAATCTATATATATGATTCTATCATCCTTCTTTTTCAAGAATCTGGTTTTTTCTGAGCTTGGTTTTAGATAGAGATGTTAAAGGAGGGAGATGTTGATGCTCTTGCACTGTTCCATAACGTGGTCAGGAACAGTTGAAAAGGTGAAATACAAGAAGGAGAGGAGGATGTAATAAAGAAGGAAGTTTGCATATAAAAAGCAATCTCCAAAGTCCAAAGGGAAAAAAGAAAGGAATCCCATGTCTTCAAGAGAAAAGTGAATCCCCTTTATGGTTTTGCGTCGAAGTGAGAATAAAACGAGTCACTGTTATCTTACCTTTGAACTGTTTTAGATATTGTGTTGGCCCAAAAAAAAAATTACTTTAGATATTGTGGTACCAAAATATAAAACAGCATGATATCGAAGATTCTCATAATATTTGATAGGACAAAAGGAAATTAGCTTAGAAATGACGTAATTAGTGTCTTGTAAAAATGAACAAAAATGAAGTTTTAAAAATGTGAGATTCTATTAGTTTTAAGGCAATATGAATGTATGAGAATATCATTATATGCTTCCAAATAATTTAGATAGAACCCGACATTTTGGATATTAAAATAAAAATGACAACTTACTGTATATTTCTTATGCATGTTTAAAGGAAAATATAAACACTCTTTCAATTGAGTCATTTACAATTTTTTTTTTTTAAATACCTCTTTCAACTGTCAGCCTATTTCTTCTTTAACTTTGTTGATGAAGATGCCATATTAGATAATATTATTAGTAACGTGTTAAATTCAAAAGACTGGACGTGAAATATGAACTAAAGCAGGGACGTGCTTCAACAATTATTCAAGGGACATTCCTACCTTGGTTTTTTTTTTGGGGGGGGGGGGGGGGGTGGGATTGTAGGCTTCATTTATACTTTGTATTAATATGGATCTCATTATATTTGGGCAAAAATATAATGTTATATTTGATGGCGATAAGTCGTTGAATTAAAATACAATGATTTAGATTTATGGATAAAAATTATAATTACATGTAATTATATTAATTTAATATAAATTTAAATTACTAAATTTCTATCTAAAGGTCCATGATGATAAAATATGACCACTGACGAGGGAATGCAAATTACTTTCATACATCCTCACATATTGGCTTGCATATAGGTTGTTGAGATCCATAGAATTGAAATTTTGAATAATCAAGGTACTACTACTTGTAGTCAAATAATGTTCTGCCAGAAAATAAAAATAAATTTAATGATGAAATGTATGAGTAATTATTTTGTATTAAACTTCTACTCCGTGTTCTAACATTTAATAATAATACATAAGTGGAAAATTAACGGTTAAATTTTAACATCCAGATCAATCAATAAAAGCAAAATTACATGATAAAACATTACTAATAATAGTGTCATACTTTTTAATATTACAAGTGTTCGTAAGTTTCTAAATTAGAATTGTATAAATTTGATTTTGAATCAATGTAATTTAAAATTTTAATTGTGATAAAAAATAAATTTGAATGAGTAAAACTTATGTTTGAAAACTTACATTTAAAAAATAAATTTAGCATTAATATTCATCTAATATAAAAGTAATTTTCTCTTTTATTTCTGTATAAATAAGAATTTAAAGGGCAAATATAATTTTGTAAAAGAACAACAAACCTTAAATGAAACAAAATCATTTATTTGGCAAACGCTAAACCAAACATAATATTAATCAAATACCAACATTCTTAATCTTTCTCCACGGACCAAAGCTTCTATTAATCATTATGGACAAAACTTAGCACAAACAATTAGCCCAGAAGAATACATTTACATTATGATATAAGAAGCCAAGAGTTTCATCTCGGAAACCACTATTCATTTCCTGGATAATTGAATTATTGTCTGAAAATTAAGTCTTACTACTTTTACTGCAATTTGTTGAAGTATACACTGACACCGTAAAGTTACCTGACTACCATTTCTTTTAGGGGAAAAAACTTTCAAGAGCCCATTTCGTTATTGGAATTAAGATAGAGGAAATGGGAATGTGATATCTTTTAGTTACCAGAATTCATCATCATTCCTATTCTCTAAGGAACCACCATTTCATCAAATAAGGGAATCAGCTCTCCCTGTCTCAAGCTAAGGAATCATGTGATCTCCTGGGAATCAAAATATTCTGGACATAATTGCCCCTCACATGTAGATCCCCTGTGCTATTTGGTTTGTCTCTTTCCCTTGTGTGACCACTGAGTTCGTCTGGCCACACACCATTTCTGGTCGCCGGTGACAAGTTCTCGTCTGATGTCAAAGAAGGCATGAACAGTTTAAATCCGATAATTTCTGTGTAAATCAAAGAGTGGGAAAAGCATGAACTGTTCAAATTTGATAATTTTTGTGCGAATCGAAGAGGGGGAAGAATTTGGCTGAGTTCACTGGAAAGTCATCCATCATGGATATTTAGCTATACCCTCCATGGATACTGGGCTTTGCAAAGGGAAAAATTTAAAAAAAGCATAGAGCTTGATTGAGGGCATACCCACTTTCCCATCCAATGTTTCCTCAAGATCCAAGCCAAAAAGGGGAGATGCGTTTATTCTTCTATCCATTGATCTATGCTTAAGGTCATTTTTAGTGGACGAGGCGCTCGTCAGATTTAGCCATGGCAGTAGGGGATTGCACGGCGTCTTCCCAAAGCATGATGTTTTGGGGAAACTTGCTTTACTTTATTTTTTTAAGGAGGATTAAGGTCATTTTGATAGTGTTACATTCTATTCCATATATATCTTTCTAATTGAACATTGGAATGAGTAACCATTCCCATGTCATGGCAAGCGTTAGTGATACACCACAAAATCATCCTCATTCTTGTTCTAATTAATTTTCTCTTTCTTATTCCTTTCAGCAACTAAACGGACCTAACAGTATTTGAAACATGAAAACTTCAACTTCATATGCAATGATCATCACCAAGATGATAAAAAAGAATTGCGTATGCATGTAATGTTGATGAGTTTGGATAATTTGTAGATCTTTAGCTTCAAAGACGATGTTGGTGTAACGAGTTTACCCATTAATGCATATCAAACAACTCATGAGCCATTATCCGGTAAAGTCCATAAAAAATAAGAATCACAAAAAAGCTAACTTATCTGCATCAGTTGTATTGGCAACAGTGCCCAATAAATAAATGAAGAGCCATCATCAAAATCATCAAAACAAATGTCTCCAAGTATTAACTAAGATTGAGCACCAAGTTCCAAGAGTAGAGTGTGATTAGCGGCATCAGATCCTGGGCCAGTGAATTGAATTGGACCTGCAGGGAATATCATCATCATGATAAATGAACAAAGGTCAGTCCAAACTAAACGCAGATTTAAACCTGAGTTACTCATTTCCTAGTCGATTGAAATGGCGCAGCAAAGTAAGCGAAAGAACAGGATTAGATGAAGGCAGATGAAACAAGTGAAAGAACAGTCAATATGTACCTGGACTGATGTAGCAATTCTTCAGGGCCCACTCATTCCGCAAGGAGGCAAACTTTATGAAGGGCGCCCCTGAAAATTTAACGGGAAATGTAGTGATTCAGTATTGTAAAATATGCGAAATCATTATAGAATTTGATATTGAAAAGCCCATATCCACATGTAAGTTCAAGAACAGAGACTGACAATCTGGATCAATCTACTAAGGTTTGGGCGACCATGTTCCTTTTTCTGGCCAAAATATGGACCCATAAAGGGAAGATTACTTCCTTAAATTGTTCTCCTTCCAAGCAGGTGAATAATATAGCTCACTTACTATTTTACTCATGTTCTATCCTCAATCGCGAAGTGGAGTCTATATTTGAGACTAAAATATTATAGTTCAGAATAATATTATACCTTCTAGTTCCACCATTGCCTTCTTGATCACAGGCTTGAACTTACCTGCAAAGAAAATTAAACATGAATAGACAGAAGAGAAAGCATTCATATAAATGGACCATGAGGGCCAGAACTATAAATAAAAAAATAATATTTCTAATTTGAAATGCAATTTACTGTCAATTCCAGGTTGCAACAAATTTGGGTATAACACTATAACTACGGATAATAGATCTAAGGAGAGGTGTACAAGACCCTTCTGTCAGGCTGGGCCGGGTTTGGAGTAAACCACACTATATATATGAGACCTGGATAGGCGGGGCAAAGGTAGATGACTTTCTTATTTTAATTTCTCTTTTCGTTTTTTGGTTCAATATGTGTACTTTTTATTCAAGATAACTTTTTTCTTGATTTTGTTGAGTATAGCCCATTTTTATTAATATGGACTATCCCATTTGTTAAATATGGACAACCTTTTATTCTTTTCAAAATTCCATATTTAAATTTATAATAATATTTTTTACTTTGAAAAAAGACCAGGTCTAACTTGGCTTGGTCACAAACTGGCTCTAACTAGGTAAGACCTCAGGTTGAATATGGACTACTTTTCATTCTTTTCAAAATTCCATATTTAAATTTATAATAATATTTTTATTTTAAAAAAAGACTAGGTCTAACTTGGCTTGGTCACAAATTGAGTCTAACTAGGTAAGACCTCAGGTTGAGTCAAAACCCAGCCCATCGTGCTATACATACACACCTATAGACCTAAGTTTTGTGACAAAATCATGCATGGTCAATCATGAAATAGCCATTGGGGGCAAATGTAAAGCTCCAATGGATCTTTAGATGTACCGTGTCTCCTTTCAACATCCATAAGTGAGGTAAGTGCAGTTCCACCAACAGTCCATTGATCTACTGGAGCACTCAAATTCCCAACCTGATCAAAATGTCAGAGCAACTTAAATTTTCAGACTAAGACAACTACAAAACAGAATCAATTATCAACATCAATCTAAGATGAAATATGTAAGTTGATAGTCAAAAGATAATGGTAAGTGCATAAGGATAAGCATGAACCGATGATATTAATCCAGTTTTCCCACTGTGAAGGAGGACTCCAGCACCATAACCCAGGGCATAGCAGTACATAGCATCAAAATTAGTTGGCAAACCACATCTCCCCTCGTAGCTGCATATTATGATTAAGTGTGGGTAACAAACAAACAAAAGATAGTGGTATGCTTAGCAAACATTCAGCTAAAATAAAGTTCTAGTCAATGTAAAAGAACATTACAGAGGAGATCCCTAGAATTTTATCTTGTATCAGATCTTGAAATATCATATTCATAAGGACTTGTAATTTCGATTAACAAGATCTCATTAGATAAAGTACCCGAAAAAGTGTGACTGCCCTTTAAATTCTCCTTTGTATGAACCTTCTTGCTTTCTCTTCTCCAACTCCGTTTCAACCATCTGAATAAGCATTTTCTCTGTTTCTATCTTGGCAACCTATATGAGAATAAATTGACATAAGCATCGTTTTAAGTCAAATTGCATAATGAGGCTGGCCAAATAAACACAATAAAAATAGCACTATAGCACCATTAAGCACCTGAACATTTCCATGCGGATCTCTTTCAAGCATCAATTGCTCTTGAATTGCTTGGGGTAAAAATTCAAAAAGCTTTAAGGACTGATCAGTAAGTTTCTTCTTCCATAGCCCACCCTCATCAACAATATCATGAGCCAGGATTTCATTTAATTCTGCAATAAGCTGCTGGACCTGCATAAGGCACAATTATATATACAAATGACCATCAGCCAAATTTGTAAGCTTCCATACTGACTGTAGATGAAGAAAAATCAAGTAGTAAAAGCATTAAAAGAATAAAGGGGAAACTGGTTGAATAAATTATTTCATTCGGAGTGATAGATACCTCAGGAATGAAATCAATTAGACCTTCAGGAATTAGAATGACTCCATAGTTAAAATTCACTTCAGCTCGTTTACAAATAACATCTACAATGTAGTCTGTGACATTTTTAAGCGTCAGCTTCTTGGCAGCAACCTGCAATAGATATTTCCAAGTCAAATTTCTATTGATAGAGACCCTTGGCCAATCATCAACACTGAATCTCAGTAGGAAATTCATACAAGGAAGTGTGTCTTTTGCCAGGGAGAGGCTGGGGTATGGGGTGCTGGGTATGAAGTGATAAATGTTTGAATGTACAAGTTACTTAAGTTTTCACTAGGCATTTTCTTAGCCTTTCAGTACTGCTATATCATGGTCTATAGATAGATAGAAGAGACTATTTGGGTCCACAGACGGGAAATATTGCCATTTTGTCTTTTATTCAATTTTGCTTCTTGGGTTAAAAATAAGTACAGAATGTATCATGAAGTTGCTTTCAAATGCTGCACAATTCCTCAAATGCCGCCAAAATCAATTTGAATTTATATAGCAGCAAACTCATTGGGCAGTGGAGTGCCAGTGGCAAGCTATAATCACAAGATCCACAGATGCTTCTTAAATTGATCTTGTCAACCCCACAGTACATGCAAACACAAGGAAAATGATGCAGTTTATGACAAACCTCTTCTCCAATAATAGTAATGTTTGGATGAGTTTGTAAAGCACATTCTAGTGTAATGTGCGAAGCTGCTCGCCCCATGAGCCGCACAACTGCAGAAAAATGTCCAAATGTGTTAATTGTTGTCCAGAAACCATTGAAATGATAAACAGATACTGTGAACTATAGGAAAGATTGAAATCGTTGCCTAAGATTCAGTAAAACCCTCCTTCCAGGCCATATCAAGAAATATTCAGAAATCCAGTGAAAGGAGGTCCCCTAGACGAAAGTACCAATTATCAATAATCTTGATGGCATAAATGATATACAAAGGATGAGAATCACTGAATAAAGGGCCATGAAAGTAAATCTCCCTTTACAAAATGCTACGGCTTGATGATTAATATAAGAAAAAAGAAAAACCCCCTTCAACTATGACCCATTTGCAAATACTGCCTTGCATTTTCACATGTTTGCATTTAAATTCATTTGCCCACTTTCTAATTATTTAACTTGACAGAGTTTCTATTTCGGATTCTAATTAGGAGTTGGTACAATCCTGACTTTTAAACAACATGTGGACAGTTAACTTGAACAAGAAAAAGAAAAACCGAATAGGATGGAGGACAAAGCAGTAGTTTTACATGGAGAAGTATGAATTTATTTTGTAACTTAATAGTCCACGTGCTGTTTCATTGTACCAGGTTGTAAGTGGAGTTTGCTGTGAAAACTTGAATTCAAAAAAGGGAAGATGGATTTTAATGCAAATATGTGAAGAGCAAGGAGACACTTGCCAGGGTTTTATAGTTCAAGGGGTATTTTAAAATAAGATATATTTAAAGGGGGCTATTTTACATTTTTCCCTTAATATAATCAATGAGAACTAGATGTAGGATTCTTGCATAACTGTAAATTTTGAAATAATGCAAGCAAGAACAAGGAATCTATGTCATTAAAGTAGAATGGGAGAAATATTATAAGCAAGCTGATATTATATTCCTTCAAATTAAACAAAGGTTTCAAATCAATGACAGATAGTATGAGTAATTTGTGACAAAGTAAAATAGCATATCTCATGATTGAAGTCCACTTAAGGAATTGGAATGTGGCTGTCATCTTGAAGGATGTAATTACATTATTACAACCTTGAAACACATGAGCTGAAATCATGATTCATATCTTTGGATGCAAGGATAATGGTCAGTGCAACTTCATAAAGTCACATGCATATACTTACAATGGTAATATTTTCCTGTTGATCGAGCATCAATCATAACATTTCCAATCATTTCTGCATATATCTGCAGTAATTAACATTTTGATGTGAACAAAGTCTGGTCATGTACCCATGCTACATGTATCGAATAGGGTATCAGACATAATTTAGCACCAATTAAGTGCAAGAATGGAACATAAGAATATTATTAGTATTTATAAGCATATTAGGAAATAGGCAATGGATAAATCACCTGAATGTGTGACAAGAGAGTATATAAATATCATAAAGCTATGCTATTTCACTTTATAAATTAAAATGCACAGTAAAGACAGAATGCATAGCTTCATTCACCTTGCATGCAGTATCAAACCCAAAACTTGTGGGAACTTCTTTGGATTTCAAATCACCATCAATAGTTTTAGGGCATCCAATCACCCGTGTTTTCATATTTTTGCTCCTGCATCAATTCAAATTAAACAAATATGAACACTGATAAATTTATAAATGAAATTTGCTTCTCTTCCCATATGCAGATGCTAACATTAAAATTAATACATGAATTGCCAAGAGAACCTTGGAGGTGAAATGTAAATAACATACAAAGTTGCAAACATCACTGGATTAACAACACTTCTTAGCACATAGATTAGGGTAGATCGATAATTCCATTACGGTAAACCTGAAGTTCTCTGCAAGGAGGCATGCATTTGTGTTCGAGTCATCTCCACCAATAACAACAAGACCATCCAAGTCCAGCTTCCGTGCTGTTTCTTCAGCTTGTTTAAACTATGCACGTCAATTAAACAACTTTTCAGACCCAAGGAGACATAAAAGAGCTCATGTAAACCACCATATCACAAAGCTATGGCCTTACCTGCTCTGGAGTTTCAATTTTGTCCCTCCCACTGCAAATCATGTCAAAGCCACCCTGTCAACAAATACAATTTACGTTAAATGTCATCTTATGATCATCATTTTGAAAAAGAGAGTAACAGTAGTAGCACATTCTAAAACATAGAAATGTATGAGCCAGCATTAGCAGGCATGTCAAGTGCATCACAACTTTATAACATCAGACATCAAAATATATAAAACTATAGACAATATAACTCTAAAGGTTAATATCGATTTCATGGAACCAATAGAGTGTTGAAAGAAATGAAGTTAAACTTTACCAGTAGTAGACTAACCAGGAAACGTGAAGTTCTAAAATTTCAAATAACCAAGAAAGTAAACAATAAGAAACCAATTTCAAAAGCCTGCCCTTCCCCAACTAATTTATGACAAATTTGAAGCAAAATGTCTATGTTCCAAAATCATGTACTTATAAGAGAAGAAATGAACCTGATTTCTGTAAGGATAAATATAATCTGAGGTCAGTTCAACGTATTTGCACTTCATGATGCCAGCGGGACCGCCCCTGAAACCATACAATGTGCTTCCTTTTGCCCGGTCTTGCAGGTAATCTTAAACAAAGAGAAAATGAAACAATTAGCTTAACTACATTGTTCAAATATACAGCCAATATCTAACTCAAAATGATGCTTACCAAAAATTCCAGAAATCACATTGTGACCTCCAGGAGCCTGACCTCCTGACAAAACCACACCAATCTTCAACTTCTGATCCGATGGCATAGTATCTGTTTCACTCGGCACCAACATTACCGAAGGTTGCCCGAACAAGTGTGGAAATAGCTTCGCGATCTCATCTGCGGAAATCACCAAACATTCATTTCCATTTTCCAGTATTCATAACCTCGACATAAAATCCAAATCTTTATTTTTCCTTTCTATATAACATTCGTCAAAAATAAAAAAGAAGTGAACTTAATCTGCGACAAGCGTTTCACTGTCAGAAGCAAGGCAAGCTCCCAAACAAAAATGCCAGTTAAAGCACAATGCATATAGAAACAATAGATCAACCAGAAATAAAAATAGATCCGAATGAAACTCGAGGAGTAGAAACTCACCTGAATTTCCAGCTGCGGAGCTCCGGGGACCGTCAATAATCTTGAAAGGCTTATTGAGAACAGAGGGAAGCGGAAGCGCGTGGTTGATACGGCTGTTTTGGACTTCACTGTAGACGGAGGTGAGTCGACCGGTGACTGAGCCGTTAACGGCATTTCCGGCGACGAAGCCACCGTTAGGTACAAAAGATGGCGCCATAGAGAGTATGAGCAAATAGTGAGAGACACACAGTAGCGAGGGTGGGGGCAAGAGAAGCGTGGATCTATGATATACTTGTCCAATGGTAGAGAAGCAACGTTGAAAAAGGGTTCCAAAAGGTAAAACGTCCTTCAACCCTCGCGGACTCCGCACCGTAAGATTTGATCCCACAGGGTTACTTTGGTAAATTGGAATATTCAAGATCTACTAAAGGTTGTGACATGCAAGTGAGACATCAGCATTCGGCATTTACATAATTAATTTTTTTTTTGCAAAAAATATCTTTTTATTTCCCGGGCCCCAGAGTTTTGATTCATATTTAATTTGGTCTTTATTGATTTTTAATTGTTAATATTATTAAAATTTAATTACTATTTTACTACCTTGATAAAGCAAAAAAAGTGCTCTTGATTAAATTTAACCAGCTCATATCTTGTGTTGCATATAATATATGTTAATTAATTTTTATTTTTTATTTTTATATTTTAATTAATATAAATCATACTATTCAAAGTGATAAGATGACAGAAAAATTTAATGGAACACTAATAAAAATTGAAAATCAAAGACTAAATTAACCATGTCAAAACCTTAAGAATTTAGTAACAAATTTTTCACTATAAAAATTAAATTGAAAAGCGAGTAACAGAAAAAAAATTTAAACTTTATTGTATAACCAAGTGAATGAACTATAAAAAAAATGCCATATTAAATGAAGTATAATACCAATACTAATAACAGAAATTTACAGAACAATTTAGCAACATGATAAATATTGATGATTTTTTTCACTTGATTTTATATCTGTTCAACTTGTTAATTTATTTTTTATCCAAAATAATCTGTAAGATGTAATTAAAATGACTGTTATATAATAATTTAGCACAAAAAAATTATTGAATAGACATATATATATATAATTTGCTAAAATTTTGATAAAGGGAATATACCTGAAGATTCTTTAAAAAAAAAAAAAAACACCTAAACGGTAGGTGCAAGCATGGGAAAGGAGGTTCAAAGGTTGAGGATTTGATGAGCATTGGAGTTTGGTGATTTTAGGAGCACCCAAGCAAGCCTTGAGAGAGCTTCACCTAACTTTGAGTAATTTAGATCCTCTCAATGTGATAGTGACACCATTTGGTGGACCATTAAATGATTTTTTGGATATTAACTAGTTGGTGGACCTACCACGTGTTACTTGGCCCAATATATTTTTCTTTTAATTTATGTACAATTTTAAGATAATTTTTATTTGGCTGTTTAACAGGAACATTATTTGTTTTTAATATTATGATATTATGTATTTAGTTAAATTCTTAATTTTTTTATATGTCAATTAATTAATTTAATGACATATAACTAATGAGTTCACTCAAGTATAATTTTTGTAGTTTTGCCTTTTTTCCCCCCTAAATCCACTGGTCGTTTATGTTGTCACCCTTTTCCAAATCATTTTCATTCTATTATCTTAACATCTGTTAACTATCTCTTATAAATAAATAAAGTAAATTTTTTTTAATACGAAAGCTCTGCTGACGAGAAGATCCATTGAGCAAAATATTTAACTTTCACTTTTTTTATACATTTATTAATAATTTTTTAAAGTGTATGATTTGCTATAATTAATAAAAAATAAAATAATTAATTTGCGTAAATTCTTTGTAATTAATAAAAAATAATAAAATAAATAAATAAATAATTATCTCTTAAATTAAAATTTTTTTCAAATTGTGAGAATTTTTTAGAGTAAACATAAAAAATTAATGAATTATTCTTCAAAATCTGATAATTCTTTAAAGTGAATGATAAAATTAATAAATTAATTAACTATTTATTAATAAAAAATTCTATGAAATTTGGATATTTTTTGAAGTCAACAAAAATAATAATGAAGTAATTAATTAACTATTTCTCAAATATTTAAATAATGATTATAAATATAATTTGATATGATCCAAAATTAATATAAGAAAAAATAATATATGTTTAAATGTTTTTTAGTGATACCCTTTTAATACCTATTATAACTTATCTCTTATTAATTTTACATAACTAATTTTATAAATTTTTTGGTAATTTATTATCTTTTTTCATATAATATACTAAATATAATTTTTTATTAGCACTTATAAATACCATTGATCTAAAATGTATTAACATATAATAAAATAAACTAATTTTCTCTAAACCCATAGAAAATAAACTAGATATAAAGAAATCAAACTCCAATACAATATATAAGAAAATATAATGTCACTTGTTAGCTTCTTTGGATATCAAGAAATCAACTTTGATTACCAATTTGGATACATGTTATTTATCAAATATCATGGTGCAATAACGCATTATTGATTTATTTATTATTTTTTTATGAATAAAAAACGACTGATGATACATGAAGTCATGATAATTAGTTCAAATGGAGTAATTGTTAAATACTATTATTTATATAGAAAAATTTTGTCTATTTTAATAAATTTATTATTACAACTTTATTCATTAGTAAAAATAATTAAATTAATTTTCTAATGCCTTTTAATTACTAGACAAGTTTTACTTTAAATAACTATTTAATAAATTATTATTTTATATTTAATAATTTTTGTATCATAAATAAAAAAATGTGATGTTTTTGAGTTTATAATTTCATTACCCATACTCAACTTAGATCAATAATATAATAAAATATGAGATTCGATGGATTGGTGCCTAAAAAAATCCAGATATGATCATTTGTCAAAAATCTGACTGGCGTGATCAAGCTTCACCAAAATAAACAAATCAGGAAATGTATAATTTAATATTTGAAAGTGATTATTATTTTTGAAAAAAATTAACATATTTGTTTAAAAATTCATTATTATTCAATAGAACTCTAATATTTATTGGGCTTTGAGATAGATTGTGACTGCAGGTTGTTTCATTCGGGTGAGTTTAGGCCCAAATTAAAACAAAAGAGAATCCGGTAGCGATGATGCCTGATCTTTTTTTTTTTAACTTTTACCTCATTTTGTTGAGAAAAGTATATTTTTTATTTTATGCTTTGTAATAATAAATAAATTTTTTATAAATTTAAATTTATATAAAATGAATCATTCAAAAATTTAAATTTATATAAAATCAATCATTCACAAATTTAAATTTATATAAAATTAATCATTTATAAATTTAAATTTATACAAAATCAGTATCTTTATTTAAATTAATTAAAACTAATATTTATATAAAATAAAATTGTTGATGAATTAATTTGTTACAGTTAATTTATAAAGAACTAAATTGTCACAAAGTGTAATAATAAAAGACTAATTTTATAATTTTATATCCTTTTATTCAATGACTTATTCTGTTTGTACAAGAGATTTTCTCCTATTGTTTCACTGATCAGTGAAAAGAATTAGGTACACTTTTTGCACGGTCAAATAATATGAGGATAATGACCTAATAAAAATGTATTGAGGTAAATATTTAGATGATTGGGTTTAGGATAAAGCCACTTTAAAACATGTTATCATTGACTTCGCCCTACATAATTATACAAGATATGTACTAAAAAAGTTCTTGATGAGTCAATATCACTTTTTTTTATCAACAAAATTATCTTATATTACAAATGTGTTGGCTAATTGCAAAAGATAAAAAAATAAAAATGAAAAGCAAAAAGTTTGCTGCGTCATGCTGTTTAAATGTGGCATATTATACTCTCTTGTAGTTTCTTTGTTATTGTCTAATTGTTCTATGTTATTTTGACTCGTAATTTTAATCAAAATCTATTATCTATAAATGAAGTAGGCTTATTTTAATGTAAAAGTCCTATTTGATCGATGAAAAGGTTATATTGATCAAACTCTCAATTTTACAAGCAATGACATTTTACATTTATTATATATGTATCAAAGATTATTTGAAGTACATAAATTTCTCACCATAAATGAGAGAAATAATAAAGTAATTAATTAATTGTCCATTTATCAAAAATTTGTTGAAGTTTAAAAATTTTTAGAGTGAATGAGAAAATTAATGAATTATTTTTTTAAATATGAGAATTTTTTTTAAAGTGAACGAAAAAATAAATAAATAAATTAATTACCTCTTAAATTAAAAATTCTTTGAAATTTCGACATTTTTTGGAATTAACAAGAAAAATAATAAATTAATTAATCAATTATATCCTAAATTTTCTAATAAAAAACTATAAATATAATTTGATATGATCTTAAATTAAAAAATAATAATATATAATTAAATAATTTATAATAGTGTTATCTTAATAAGTTTATTGTTGTCATTTCTCTTTTAACCATCTCACATATAAGCATTTTTTTTTAATATATTATATTTTCTTTATATTATAATATATTACTAAATTTAATTTTTTTACTAATATTTGTAAATAATGTTAATTTAAAATGTAAATATATATAATAAAATAAATTAATTTTCTTTTTTAGACACGTACAGACAAATAAACTAGTAATCATGTAAAAGTTAAAATTGTTAGCCTATAAGAGGGGTTATACTAGGTTTTATGAAAATTAACTTTTGACATATTTTGAAAATCTTTTTGGGTTTAGGAACCTCAGATTTTAATAAACTGATTCGCCAACTAAGATGCTATTTTCGGTGGCACAAGTTCTTCACAGAACAGATTCTTAAAAGCTTGGTTCTTGAAAACAATATGACAGATAACACAGTAAAACTAAGAATCTTTACTTATATGTTTTTAGATTCCTACTAAATAAAGAAGCAATTTTTCTTTTTTTTTTTTTAAATTAGGAATTTCAAGTTCCTACTTCACATATATGCTTTCCTCAGAACGATTTAAGTTCACTTATGAAATTGAAATAACTTAGAACTTTAATAAAAGCCGCAGAGTTCTCTTTAGGTTCCCAATCCAATAAATCAGTACAACAAGAGTAGGTAAGTCAACTTTTGTCTTATTAAATGTTTCATGGATTCAAACCTCTTGGGGCCCGTGATGCAAATCTTGCTCATATGAAAGTTAGGCCCTAGTAAGTTATTATTTTTTTTAAAGAAATTACTATATTAGTCAAGATAAGAAGGAAACATCATCCCAGAAATGATGACCAGCATGATTTATAGATGCTCTAGCTAATCTATGGACATCCATATTCGCTCGTCTTCTAATCCACTGACAACAAATATCGGTCTTGGAGGATAGTAAACAAAGACAATATTCAATCAAGCTCCCAAATTCTAAATCATCGATCTGGTGGGAGGAGAGAGCCGTGATCACTAGAAGACAGTAAGAGAGAATAACTCCATGGCCATCCAAATTGCTGCACGCCTAGTTTATTAAAGCTCAGACTGCCAACACTTCAACTACATTAGGGGGGAGAAACCCATCAAAGAGTGACGTGAAGGCTGTAATCAAGGAACCATCCAGTTGCCGAAAGATGACCCCAAAGCCTGCAGTATTACTGTTGCACCACCAAGCCCAATGATTCTGGGGCAAACTAGGTGTAGGAGGGGACTCTTCATGATAGGACACACTTTTGTTCACATGCTGGGCATTAATCCATTCCCTTAGGTGGGACAGAGCGTCACGGTAGATGCAATAAGCTGGAGTGTTCTGCCTTTTCCACGTCCATTGATTTCTGGCGCTCCAGATTTTCCATGCAATCGTACACAGTTCAGCTACAACCTCCCCTACGAGGTAATCTAAGGCAGAAGAGAGAAAATCACAAAAGTTATGCATATTAGCAGAACCTCTGTACTCCCACGTACTCTAAACTGTTCTTGCTTTCCCACACTGAAGTAAGGCATGAGAAATATCCCCCACCGCACCACATATAGGACAAAGATCATTTTCCCCTACTCCCTTGAGCAACAGGTTGTGATTAACTGGAAGTACTCCTCTGCTAGCACGCCAGACGAAATTTCTCACCTTTGGAGGCATTGTCAGCTTCCAAAACTTGGTCCAACTGATATCAGAAATGTTTTCCTGCTCACTGTAATCAGCATGGTATTGGACGTGATATCCTGATTTGACCGAGTAGAGAACCTTTTTATCAAAGTGCCAAATCCTCTTATCGGGTTTTTGGAACTGGGATAAAGGAATCTCTTTTATGGCTGCTTGATCTTCAGTTGAAAAGAGAGCTTCTGGTTTTAAGGGAGACCACGCTTTACAAGGAGATTCAAATAGATCCACAACCCTCATATATGCAGAATCACTACTCTCATGTCCCGAGGGATGAAGTTGGGGATCTTAGGGATCTAATGATCATCCCAAACCCGACTAGCGGTATTATATCCCACCCTCCATCTAACACCTTTGTCAAGCGTTGTTGGGACACCATAATACTCCTTCAAGAATAGCTTGGGTTGGCTATCAACCTAGTGTTCCAAAAATCCCCTGAAGTGAAATATTTAGCTTTGAGAACCTTAAAGGGAAGAGTGTTAAAAGTTGTTCCCAACCTATAACCTTGTTTTCCTAACATAGCTAGATTAAAGCAGTGAAGGTCCCTGAAACCCAGTCCACCATTCACTTTTCTGTCACACATTTTGGTCCAAGAAAGCCACTTGATTCCTCTAGAATAGTCAGTATTGCTTCCCCCCAAAAGGAATTCATCACCTTTTGAAACTCCTCACACAGAGAAGTGGGAATAAGGAAAGTGCTTATGCAATTTGTTGGAATGGCTTGAGTCACTGAATTCAAAAGAATTTCTTTCCCTGCTATGGATAACAATTCATTCCTCCAACCAAAGAGTTTAACACGAAGCTTGTCTTTAAGGAAGGAGAACACCGCTTTCTTACTTCTGCCAATCAGCGAAGGAAGACCTAAATATCTCCCACGACCAATATCCTCTGAGATCACAAGGATGCCTTTTAAGGACTCCCTTTTATCCATGCCAGTATTAAGAGAGAAGAAAGTTCCCAACTTCTGATAATTGATAACTTGGCCTGAGGCAGCTTCATAAGTATTTAGAAGGTTTTTCAGGTTTCTACATTCCATCTTTGCTGCCTCACAAAAGAAGGAGTCATCAGCAAAAAGAAGATAGGAAATTCTATGGCCTTTAGGAGAGGCTCTACACCCATGAATCAAACCTGATCTCTCCCCATCCCTAATAAGAGACAAAAGACCTTCTGCACATAAATTGAAAAGATAGGGTGATAGAGGGTTATCTCTTCCCATGCCTAATAAGAGACGAAAGACCTTGTACACATAAATTGAAAAGATAGGGTGATAGAGGGTCTCCTTGTCTGAGCCCTTTATGTGGTTTCACAGGGCCCATTCCTCCCCATTTACTAAAAAAGAATACTGGACATTCCGAATACATAGCATTATCCAATTAATCCACTTATAAGAGAAACTGATATGTCTCATAATAGCTTCGAGGTAATCCCAATTAACTCTATCATAAGTTTTACTAACATCTATTTTGACTACCATAAAGCTCTTTTACCCCCTAGTCCTCTTTTTTAAAGTGTGAATTAGTTCAAAAGCTACAAGCACATTATCCGTAATCAACCTCCCGGGATAAAAGCTGACTAGTTTTAAGAGATAAAAAAGGGGAGCACATGCTTGATTCTATTAGCGAGAACCTTGGCAATAATTTTGTAAATTACACTACAAAGAGAGATCGGTCTTACGTCCTTCAAAGACTAGGGGTTGTCAATTTTGGCAATGAGAACAACTAAAATATTAGCCAATTCCTTAGGAAAAACAAGTCGTTTCAAGCCACATAATACAATTCTGTGACACTTCTTCCCCAATTATATGCCAGAATTTCTAGTAAAAAGCCAGGTTAAATCCATCTAGGCCCGGGGATTTATTGAATGCATATGGAAAACGGCCCTTTTGACCTCCTCGACAGAAAAGAGTCTCTCCAATAATAGGTTCTGATCTTCAGAGATAGATTTTCTAACATGTTTAAGAACTGGGTCAAGGAACCCATCAGAATGAAAGAAGAGCTACACAAATTAGTTTAAAATATGACTGTGAATCTCCTCTGACTCTTGTCACCCAAAGTCCTTGATTGTTTTTCAATCTCAAAATCAAATATTGTTTTCTACAAGATGAAGCATAAGAATGAAATAACTTTGAGTTCAAGTGCCCATGTTGTAACCTGTAGCACTTGGCTCTCTGCCGTCGTTTAGTCTCCTCCTTCTTTAAGTTTACGTTTTCTTAGCCTTTACTGTTTAAAGCTCGTTAAAGCTCTCAATACTCATATCAGTAGAACTTATCAACTCGTTGATCCTTCTATCAACGTTACTCATCTCGTTATAATCAACCTGTCTCCTCTGCTTGCTCCACACTTCCAGCGCGTTCCTGCATGTTCTAAACTTAAGCAAGAAATCCCCGTGTTGGGTTTATTCCAACTTTGGTCAATAACAGTGTGTAATTCCTCCTCCATCAGCCAGGCGTTTTCAAACCAAAAACGACGTCTGGGCTTTGCCTCACAATGATCAAGCAGGATGAGAATAGCGTAGTGGTCGGAATAAGATGTGGGTATAACACTAGTGGTGCTGTCAGGGAACAGGGAGAACCAATAGTCTGAAGCCATGGCTCGGTCTAATTTTTCATGAACAACGCCCTCATTTCTGCCTCTTTTTGTCCCAAGTGAATTTCTTCCCAGAGCCTTTGAGGTTAAATAACCTACAGTCATTAACAGCTTCCATAAACCCCCTTATTAGAGAATTTGGGTGCTTGGAACCACCACTCTTCTCTCTGGCTGAAAGCAAGTCGTTGAAATCCCATGTGCAAAGCCAAGGACGCTCTCGATCAAGCGCTGCTAACTGTCCGAGCATATCCCTTGAGGCCTGACGTCTACTTCATTCCGGGAACCCGTAAAACCCGTCAACCGCCATTCAGAGCTATCTGAATTCTTAACTATCAGATTAATGAAGTTCGACGAGAAGGAAGCAAGCTGGATGCCATTTACATTTCTCCATAGAATAGCTAACCCACTAGCTCTTCCCACTCTATCAACCGTGAAGCTTCCCTCAAAATTCAACAGATTTTTCAGCTCATCCATTCTAGATTGCTGCACTAGTATTTCCATTAAAAATAGTATATCGGGCCTCCACTTGAAAACAAGCTCTCTCAGAGCTCTAACTGTCCGGGGGTTGCCCAAGCCCCGACAGTTCCAGCTTAGGATCCTCAGGGCTGCCGTGCAGCTTCCGCCGATGATAAATCATACTGGTCCACCTCACTGCCACTGTTGTTTTCTCTGCTCTGTTTTCATTGAAGACGTTCCGTGGAGAAGGATGGCTTCCGGGCGTTATCAGTTTTTGCCTTCACACCAGTCTGTTGGGCTTTCTTCCCCAAGTGCACTAGAGTTTAGGTCCATTTGTGATGTCCCAAATTGCATCTAGTCAAAGTACGTCCACCAATATTCTCCAAGTGAGCCTCAGTTTGACCACTTAAAACTCCTTTCCCTGAAGTTATTGCTTGATGACTTCCTGCAATAACTTTTTGTGAGATCAACGCACCTCGACTCCCCTAAATCTCTCCATGCAAATTCAAATTTGTACTGCCAACCTAATTTAGTAATCCCCCGATAATTCCGGTGTTGAAATCTATTAAACTCTCCCCTTTGTCGTCCTTGAGCCAGCTGCTTGTCGCTGGTAAAGCTCTCCGGCCTGTAGCTATGAGAGAAGCATCCTAAAGCATCGGTAAATCGTGTCCACCTCCTTTCCCCATACGAAGAGTGCGAAAACTTTCAGAGTGTCCTAGCTTGCAGCATAAAAAATAAAATAATGTGAGCTGTTCATACCGGAAATTCACATATATCTATCTTCCGTTCCCAAGCATTAACTTTTTCCGGCATTTCAACGGATTCCTGATATCGAGTCAAACTCTGACTCTCATATAACCCACACAATCAGAGGATGACGCCTTCACATCATATAGGAAGAACTGGCCTAGAAACTTGCTGAACTGCAAAGCCATTGATTTCGACATTTGTCCAGGTTATGTAGTGGAACCGAGTGCATATCATCTTCTTTTTCCAAACAGTGAACAAAAAGAAGATGATTATTAATGGTCCACGGTCCCCCATCTAATACTCTGTTGAAGTCAACCTTGCAAAAAAACTTGAACAAATATCTTCTATGTCCGATATCAGTGATAAAAACCCTCCAATTGGGTGCCAAATGTTCGCCAAAGTATTACGAATGACCTGAAACTGAACGACGCTCATGGTTAGGAAGGATCCTACCAACGATAACCCATCAGTATCAGGATTAGCCCCATTACTTCCATCTGACTTTCCCACTATCTAGATTTCGTTCTCCTCCTCCTGAATTATGTAGTCCTCCATTGTCCCCGGTTGAGATCAACCGTGCAAAACTCAGATAGTTACGTGCTATGAGAGCAGAGAATGTAAGGTCTGGCCAAAGATCAAATTTCAAATTAGATAAATCATCTTGTTCAAATTTGATTGTGTGGGATTAAGCTAAACATTATTGTCAAAGAAAATAAACCACTTTGTTAAAATTTGGTTGTGTGAAATTCAATCAAATATTAAATGTCAAAGTAGGTGAACTATTTTGTTAAAATTTAATGGTACTACTAGGTGAACCCTAGCGACATATGTTGAAAATATTCAAATATTGCACATGTGACTTTGAAATATGTATCTTATGCATGTGCAAGTGTATCACTTATGAAGAATACACCAAATGGTGTATTGTCTTACATGACTTGGCTCATTCTTGCTCATTTGGTCATCAAGTAGCAAAGAGTTCAACTGTATAATAAATGAGTGAGAGAGTTGTTCTTTAAGTGTGAGGGGAATATAAAGTGTGAGTAAAATACCAAAGAGTTTAAGGTGTAGGAAAAATACACTAGGGATATTTTTTTGTATCACTTTTATTACTCATTAATATTGCAATTGTCATAAAATTGTAGTTGTCACACCCCAAACTTTCAGAGTGCAATCGAAATAGATAACGAGAATAATTCGTTCTTGTAAGCCTATCACTATGTTTCTTGAACTATTATACTAACGTATAAATCATACAATAATGTAAATTTATGGAAATCTCAATACCAAGCAGATTAACAATCATATATTTTTGTAAGAATTTTGGCAAAGCCTCCTCTGTAACTGAGGCATCCCGAAATTACTACAAATATCTACTCATAAACAGCAAAATCCAAAAAAGAGAGCTCAACTCTTAGATCATCCAGTAACTGATAAACTATAGCAAAATAGGGGAATAGGGAATCTGCCTGTGGTCATCCATACTCATTTATAGTTATTTACATTTTTGACAAATTATACTATTACAAAAATATAAAATCCCAGCAAAATAAGGAATAAAATCCTCTGTAGTACTAGTAGGACTTTTCTAGCCCTCATAGTCAAGAAATTGTTATGGGTGGTTATCTGAAATTAAATAAAATATAAATGGGTAGTATTCTAGTAATAAAACCAATACAAATACCTTCAGGTATACAGAGTTCTGTGCAATTTAATTTATAATAACTTCTCAAATATTTAATAATATACCTATTGGTACTAACCTTTTAAAATGATCAGTTCTCTGTGATGGATTCACTTCGATAAAAATCAAGTCGATCAAGGGTATACAGCCCTTGGAAAATAGATTTATCGGTTGAGGATCCACAACCCTTGGAAAACTTGATCATCAGTTAACGGTATTTAGCCCAAGGGTGATTTAAATCAGATGGTCGTGAGGCACAAGCTCATATAGTACTTATTTTTCATACAACGCTCTTTTTATGGTTTTTACATGGCATCACATACAATTCTATCACACCCTAACTCTCAGAGTGTGACCGACATAGATAACGAGACTAACCCGTCTTTGTAAGTTTAACAAGTTGATTCCTTAGCTGAATTTCAAAACATACATAATGGAAATTTATTATCAAGCAGATTCACATTCATATATAATTTGTAGAAATTTCTACGGAGTCTCTTATGTAACTGAGACCTCCTGAAGTTTCTACAAATATCTGCTAAAACAATAATATTCATAAAAGCGAGCTTAGCTCTCAATTTAATCCAGAGATAACTACAACACAACAGGGGAATGAGGAATCTACCTATGGTTATACATATCTATTTACAATTATTTACATCTTTAACAAATTACATTGTTACAAAAGAATTCAAAACACCAACAAAATAGGGAAATTAAAACATCTGCAGTACCAATAGGGCTTTTCTAGCCCTCTTGGTCAACAAACTACTTTGGATGACTGCTTAAAATTTAGTAACATGTAAACAGGTAACATTCAAATAATAAATCAATAATACCTTTTACATCAGTCATTTTTCGGTAAATCATGCTTTAAAACTTTAACAATTTAAATCTGTCAAGGGTACATAGCCCTTGGAAATCACATTTTAATAGTCGAAGATCCATAGCCCTCGGAGAATCTTTTTCATCGATCAAGGGTACTTAGCCCTTGTATACTTTTATCAAACGGTCAAGGGAACTCAACCCTTGAGTTCTTGTTAAAAGACATATGAAAACTTTCCTTTTTATTCAATACGGTTAGCTTAGAATCTAGATTCTAAGGAGGACTATCAAAGACATTAAGCATCAGTCATGGACTTGTGGCCCATGTAATTTAATCATCTGTTGAGAGCATACAGCATCTCGGGGTAAATCACTATTGATCGAGGGTATGTATCCCTTGGTTTATTCACTATCGATTGAGAGGACACAACATCTAGAGGTAATTCATTATCGGTCAAGGGTATGTGTCCCTTGGGTTATTCATATCGGTCGATAGCACACATCATCTCGGGATAAATCACCCATACGGTCATGAGTCGTAAGCTCACACTAAAACATCCGTCTTATAGTGTTGTCCCTAAATCTAAGGAACTGTCATATATGAGTTTTCCTTTTCAATATTAATGCTGTCAAAATCTCTAGTAAAACATTACCCTTTTCTATTTAATCCTCTCTTTTTACAGTTTTGCATGGACATCATATACCAATCATAAATCACAATTCATTTGAAAGACTCATAAGTCTACCAAATTAGGCTACCATAATATAATACAATAATAATCATTCAGTTGGAAGAGCTACCGCTTACTTGGTAGGTGACGTAATCTAAATAAGCTTGCCTTCTTCTCTTGGTTATAAAATAGAATTCACCAACAATCCCTATATCACAAAAATATACTTTCCTCAATTCCCATCAATAAAACATAACAATTTAGGTTCATTAAAGTGCCTCTTAACCAATTCATCAAGTAACCATAATATATACTTTTCTCATACTATCCATAACATTAATTCATCACACATTTATTTCTTCTCTTTAATTCATCATATTTCCATCACTAATTTCATATTCAATTTCCTTATGGTTACTCAAAACAAGCCCTAACTCAGATTCCCTGATTCCATCACCTAACTTTCCCAAAATTTTTGTCAATTTACATTCACTGCCTTAAAAACTTCCTATATTTTCACTTTAGTCCCAAATTCCATAGTTTTACCTTCAACCCAAGTAAAACCATGAAGAACAATAGAGTTTAATGTCATACACCTTAAAAGTATTCTTATAAGACCAGTTTAAACCCCTTAAAGTCCAGAATTCCACAATTTTCAATAAACACCAAAATCTCAAAAAATATTCACTTTAGTCCCTGTCAAAACAACTCTAAAAAACATGCCTAAAATCATGCTTCCAAAGGTGAAATTCAATACGAAAGGGCCGAAAATGCTTCTCCTAACATCATTTTCATGAAAAAACTGATTAAAACTCACCAAAATTCGCTGTAAGAAGCTCTCTTCCTCGATTGTCACGAAACTCGCCGGAAATGCTACTGTCGTCGGCAACTGCAGGCGGTGGCTATCCAGAAGGCATCGCAAGTGAATGAGGAAGCTGGATGGAGATGGTCACGCAACTATTCGTGGTGGTGGAGTGCAGAAACCCACGTCCTCTTGCATTTGGAAGCCATGCCTTACTATTAAGCCAAAACTTATATTTGATTAATAATACACACCATAAATATTTATACTCTCACTTTTGCCAAGAACAAAATTTGCAGCATATTTTGGCAAGTGTTACAAATTCATAATTCAAGACTAATCAAGTTTAGCAAGCTATTATACTATATAATGATGTAAACAATAAAAAACATCATATAACATGTCATACTGTTGGAAGAGCTACTGCTTACCTAGTGGGTGAAGTATTCTAAATAACCTTGTCTTCTTTCTTTGGTTATAGAATATTCCACAAGATAACCCCTATAACACAAAAGTATAGTTTTTTTAATACACCATCACCAATACACATTAATTTAGACTCATTCCAATGCCTCTTAATAAGTTCATAAATTGAAAAGACTTACTAAAAACAACCAAAAGATCTACAATGCTTATACCAACCCATAATATCAACTCAACACATAGTTCAAATTAAGAAGAGTTTTCTCTTAGTTCATATCATTTTCATAACCAAACTCATGTTAAACCTCCTTATTTGCCACTAAAAAAAAAAATCATACTAAACTTAGCCTTAGCTCATTTTCCTCGATTCCACCATATGACTTGCTCAATTCTCATTGCTTTAATTCATTTCCTTATGAACTTACTAATTATTCAATTACATCCCTATTTGCCATACATTAAATCTTTTTTTCACCTTCAACCAAGTTTATAGATAAACATCAATACATATCTCATCTTCAACCAAGTTTCTAGATAAACATCAATATATATCACTTCAGGACAATTAATCATATGCCTAAAATACCAGCTTTAGTCATAAAATTCTAGAATTTCACAATTCTATGTTTAACCCCAAAAATCTAGAAATTTTTTGGTTTAGTCCCTAGGAGAACTAACATTTACCAATCTCAAAAACTTGTCCAAAAACATGCTTTTAAGACTAAAATTTAAAGGCAAAGGATCGAAAATTAATCTACCACCAACATCTTCATGAAAAATTGAGCAAAAACTCACTAAAAAAAATGCTGAAATCTTGCTCCTCTTGACTGCCAGTAGAAGATGTTGGAAAAGAAGTGCTGTCGCTAGAAACAGCGAGGCACGACGATCAAAAGCATGTCATCGGTGATGGGGGACACTAGCTGGGAAAGTTGGGGAGTGGTGGAGCAGAGACAGGGAAGAGAAGCTAAGAGAATGAGATGGGTTTTTGTAGAAAATGTGATCGTGCATGAAGAAAATGAAGCAGGGGCAATATGGTAATTTCACCTAGCTACGACACATGGCAGCACCAGAAAAATTCTGAGGGAGAAAGAAGCTGAGTCTTAAACCCTTGCCATCAAGATTAATATGCCAATGCCTTGCCACTAAACGAAGGTTCTTATTTGATTAACAACCTACACCATGAACATTTATTCTTTTACTCTTTCTACGAATAAAACTTACAAGTATTACAATAATATTTGAATAGGAGGGGTCTCACTGGGAAACACTATATTTACCTCTTATATGAGAGAGTAAGGAACAAATATTTTGTAATTATCCTAAATATAGTGAAATATCTTTGGAGTTTGTCCTATGCTTTTGCCTTGGCATTTGGAGGTTTTCCACGTTTAATTTTGGTGTTCCTTCTCTGGTTGCTTTGCACATATTTTATTTATGTTATGCTATGTTATTAGTAGATTTAATTCTATCAAGTTTATTTGGTGCTCATTGCCATATTTATATAATTATAATTTACACTGTGAATCAATCACATTTCTAAACAGAGAAAGAATGTGAAATAAGGCTGACAATTAATAGGCCTCAGTAAGTTATTGTTACACTATAAATATGCATGCAGTTATAAGTATTGAATACAAATTATAAGTGATGAGTATATCATTTTCATGGAAATTTATTACTAAGATAGTCACAAAATACTGAAATTAAGATTTTAATCTAAAGCAAGCTAAGGATTTGTAGCTATCTACATAAAACTAAACCAAATATACAATAAGTAATAAAACAAAGGAAGGTTAACAAAATTTAAACTAGTTTAGGAAATAAAGGCTTCATATTATGATTCTCCTTAATGTTTTATAGAAACCAAATGAATCTCTCCCTTTATCTTGTTCTTAACGATATGATTAGCTAAAATAGGACTCTTAATTTCCTATAAACATTTTCTAGATTACCTAAAGATGTATCCTTTTAAATCAACACATAATCCATCATGCAATTGATTAGTTCTTAATTAAGAATTGGACCTAATATGGCTTTGTGGAGCTACTAGGTGTATATTACTCTTCTACAAGAGAGTTGGTTTACCTAACATGATAAGTGACTCAAACTCATACTATCAATTCATGCTTTAGTTCTTAATTTCTTTTATCAACTTTAATTAAGTTATCCAAATCATTTAATGATTTTCATACATTAAGAAACATTAGGAGCAAGGATTAAATAAACCATATTATTAATAACAAATGAATAGTATAATTACAATTGATACATGATAGGGTTCATCATTATCAAAATATAACAAACTTAGCTTATCAATACAAGATCCATCAACATTCAAGCGTAAGGAAAATAAGTGTATAGATACAAAGTAAGAGAAGAAGACAAATACTAAATTAATTGATGAATTTCCTTGCAACTAAGTTTTCTTGTTACCAATATAAAGCTCCAAACCTTGTCTCCACCTTTGATTTTGGCCCAAAATTAACTTACTTGCTTTAAAAAATATAACAAACTTAGCTTATCAATACAAGATCCATCAACATTCAAGCGTAAGGAAAATAAGTGTATAGATACAAAGTAAGAGAAGAAGACAAATACTAAATTAATTGATGAATTTCCTTGCAACTAAGTTTTCTTGTTACCAATATAAAGCTCCAAACCTTGTCTCCACCTTTGATTTTGGCCCAAAATTAACTTACTTGCTTTAAAAAACCCTCAAATCCAAAAAAAAGTGTTAAAACATGACTTTGTTCTAATATTTACAACTTGGTTCCACAATTTGTAGTTCTCAAATCAAGGTGCTAGAGTGTACTTACTAAATTGAAACTATGACTCAAATATTAGCTTTTACTTAAGCAAAACCAACTTTAACTCTTAAGTATTGAGTTCACGGGCTTGAAACTTAAGTTTTTACTTATCTTTAATCAACCTTAAAAAGTAAAGATCTATCTAGACTATCGAAATACAAGCTTATAAAGATGCCAGATTAAAAACCCTTAAGGATTAACTATAACCAATAGAAAGGTAGAGTAATGTATACAAGTTAAAAAGTCCATGATATAATGCATTTCTTTAGTACTTTTGAAGTTTGTGTGTGATTAGCTAGACAAGAATTTCTTTGCAAGTGTTTGGATCATGCTTATAAACTTCATGTATGAAAGACAATCTCAAATATAGGAACTGTATCTACAAGCACTACAAGAAAGGCGTATTTTCCTAGTGGACACTTTCTGGTGGTTTTTAATAACCACCAATAAATGATCCAATATCAATGGTTCAAATTCAATTTTTGGTGGTAAGTTTTGACCACCAGTAAATGTCTATTATAATATTCCCTTCCCCTAATCCCTTTCATTTTGTTCAGCAGTGGTGTATGATTCCCATTGGGTTCATGGAGAACGACAAATCTGGCTCTAATTTTTCATTTTTCTTTTATGTTTTCGCTCCATTTTTTTTGTCTTCCTGGTTTTATTATTTTATTTTTTCTAGGTGCTTGTGTCTTTGAAGAAAATCATGGAAACCCTTCTCAATGAAAAGACACATTGCTTTTGCTAACGATTTTGGGACCATCTCTCTTCTGGGTTGGTCTCTTCCATTTCACCTAGGTTCATCTCTTCCACTGGTTAGTCTACTTTTTTTTTTGTTTGATTATGAGTTTGTTGTAGCAAGTCTCTTCCACACATAGGTATGATGACTATTTGTTATCATGGTGATTTTTGGGCCTAATGTTTATGCTTGCACTTAGGAATTTCTAAGAGTATTGTACTATAATGTAAATAATAATAGTGGGTGATTTGGGTTCTTGCTTGCGTTATTGAATTTATGCTTGAATTTTGTTTGTGTATATTGAAACTGGAATACCTTGTTGCTCTGTGTAGATTATGCTTGCTCCATGATCTGTTGAATATGTAACATAGACTTTTCTTTTAGTTGCTGAGAACTAACAATAAATCAAAGTGTAAAGGCTGAGTTTTCCTAAATGATTATACAATTATGTAAATTGTTCCGTAGCAATGTTTTATAAGTTATCATGATCCACATCCTTCTTGATCCAGTAAGTTAGAAGAAAACACAAAAATCATAGAAGACACAACTATTTTCGTATGACTTCCTTAAATCCTTTGTACTATAATCCATTACTTCATTCTCAGATTCTAATTTTATCCCTTTCAAGCTCTAGCCTTCACTACAACATGTTCAGTACAAACAATCCAATATACCTTACTGTGTTGGTAGGTTTATTGGTCATTAGATTTTGCACTTCAGCTTATAAACCATTTCAATCCAATCGTTAACAAAGTTACCAAGTGGAAGGGTACTAGGAACACCTACAATTCATGTCAAGACTATTACATGGAAAAATTCTAATTACAATATGGTATTTGTACATGCAATGGTCTAAGACTTAATTTTAACAATATGAAATATAAACCCCTTATGTGTGTATAGAATACAACACCATTGTACATAAGAATTTCTTCTATTATATATCCTCCCTTTCTTTCTTGTTCTCCCTTAGGTTGGACTATGGATAGAAAATAAGTTCTACTTCTCCTTGCTTTTCATCTTCGCCTTTTTGGTGAATATCCATTCCCTTAATTAATTTGGATGTTGATAATTAATCATCCCATTTATTTTCCCATACATCTCTAGTTGAAGATCTAGAGGTAAGGCCATTAGCTGAGATGCTTCTTGCATGATGCCTCCCTGGTGACTTAAGTACCACATTTTCATCCCAATAATCTTCTTAACCTTGATCCCAATCATCGTCTAAAATTTAAACATTGGATGATTTTGCAACAATATGAAAACATTGCATTATGCCTAACTATTCCTTGGAAACAACATAAACATCCCCACTTTGAATGAGCCTAAGAGTTAAGCTAAATATTAATTGCTGTGAGGAAATCTTGTTATCGCTAAGTAGACCTTATCGCTTGTTGGGCATAATGTAGCTCCTTACTCACTATTTGACTGAGTTGATTTCAAGTAGATGGTATAAATAATATTTTTTCTTTTCCTTTTTCCCTTAAAGTATAAAGAAAAGTTACATTTTTTTATTTGTAAAGTTTATGACTATGTACCTTATTGATATGCAAAATTTGCATATGAAATGTTTAAAATTTAATTGAATGGTGGCCATTTATCAATGGTAATTTGGACTGATTTAAATAATAGTAATGAAGAATTGTATAAATGTTGTATAAAATATTCAAAGTTATGCTTTTTAATCAAATACTATCACATTAAAGTGCTTATGTCACACGATTAATAAAACAATGTCAATGGTATTAGAGCTATTGAAAAATGTGTTTGAAAATGCAAATATCTAAAGTCATTTTATGAGGCCCAGAAAGTAATCAACAAATTGAGGCTTAACTACAAGAAGATTAACTTATGTCTGAATGATTGTATGTTGTACTAGAAAAATAATAAAGTAGGGAGCAAATTTTGTCACATTTCCAGATGGAAAGATAAAGGTAATGGTGGCAAGAAGAGAAAGAAACAAGCTGCCTTTAATTCGTTCAGCAACTATCGCTAAATTGTTTATAAATTGCTAGAAACACTACAACTTACAATTTGAGGGTGACCATCGGAAAATGATTATTCACCGTCGGATTACAAAATTCGGCAGTTATTCATGCAATCACGTTCTCACCGCTACAATTAATTGTGACTCTGGTAAAGCTAGCGGTCAGCTGACCACTAAAACATTCATTTTTTGGCACCTATAACCGTCAGGTAATATAAAAAAAGACCACAGGAAAATTATATATATATATATATATATATATTGTAGTGATGCTTTTCTATTTTCTCTCAGCTAATGTTGGTATTATATAACTTATTGATTCTATTATGTCTTTGAAACGTATGTTGTGGCCTAAATTTATAGCTTTTCAACAAAAGATAATATAATTTAAATGCAAACACAAGTATAGAAGAATAAAATTCTCCATTGTTTTTCTTCCTTTTCTCTCATGCCTATTCATCACATTTTTCTTTTCTTTACTTAACCTGTTCCATAAACTTAGATCTCTATTTTCTTTTCTCTCTCTCTCTTTTTTTTTTTTTCATATGAATTCTTATGCTTTTCCTGTTATTTTCCCTCTCTCTCTCTCACTCATTTTTAAGAAAGGTTGATAATTGTCATTTTTACCGCATATATAAATTCCACACACTACTTTAATCAACCACTGGCAACTCCTTTCAAACACAAAAAACATAATATGCCAAAAATTCCCTCAAATAGGGTTAATTTTTGGTTTTCCAAGCCAAAAGAGGTAAGGTCAATGCAGATAAAAACAAACAACCTACGATAATTTGATTTTTCTATAAATAGTTCTAGAAGGGGGTAAATGATAGTATATAAATAAAATAAAATTTGAAAGGCTCTAACATGATAAAGAAGTGCCTAAACCATATCTCAAGAATATATACCTAAAATTTTGCTTCGAGAAAATATAAAATATGTTCCAAAGCCCTTGATGTGATAGCTTATACATATTAATTTATATTGAATTTTCTTTTAACTACATGCAATCATATTATTTTTTGCCGATATGTGCTCAAAAAGTTTCGAAAGTAAGAAAAAAAAGAAATCAAATATTAAGATTTGAATTAAGAACGTATAAGGATTATTTATGTTCTACCAATAATAAAAAGGTTAAAAATATTTATCATCATAGGAGTTTAGCAGTATGACACAAAATAACACTTTGACAACAAGCTTAAAATAGGCCAAAATGATTAGACTGGATTAAAAGCTTAAGCAAATAAAGATAGTTACTTTGCAATTATTTTAAAACTAAAACTACTCAATACTTTTAATAATATTTTGAATTTTTTTTAATGTTTTTTCATTTCAAAATTTAAAATGAACATTGTCACAATGTTCTACTTGAGTGTGTGATTCTTCATCCAAAAGCTTTTTTAGAATACATACTTTAGTTGACATATTAAGAAGTTCCAATTTTGATTCTTGTTGGAAAATTGTTGTCGTTGTAGACGATGTAGTAAAAAAACTTAGTCCAAGTCATATATAAATACATAGTATTTAAGAAATATTTCTCTGCACACAAATGTTTTCCAGAATTAAATAGACTTCCTGAGGTAGAACTTAATAACAGAACTTGCAGGAATGAGAGTGAAGCTGGACAAGCTTAGACAAAATCTGTCCATTTAACCCGAAGATGATAGGTGTTGAAAAGGAAACCTTAAAAAGTGACACAATAACGTTGGGTATTAAAATTGATAACATACTAAATGGTCAGCAACACTAATATGGGATTAAAATATTTTAATGGTGGTTTAACGTTAAAAAATGACGGTGTTAATGGGAGGTTTAAATTGTGAAAAAGAAAAAAATGATCACATTAAGGAGACTTATAAGTTTCTCTTGACTTGCAGAAGCAAGATCTGATGAAGACTAGAATCACTAGTTAGATGAGATCTTCACAATATGTTGGAGAGATCTCATAGTTTTCACAGCCTAAATTCTATTCTCCTTAATTCCAGTATATTAATAGGTATTTTCATTGAGCATATAAGAAGCCATTGACTTAAAAATGTATTTATCATATAATTGACTCGCCTTATATAATGGGCTACATAGGGTTTCCTGGCAATACCTAAAATTACCATTATGCTTTTATTTAATAAGTACCCTTTATGGGTTGACTTATATAATATACAACAAATTATTTTATAATAGGCACCTCTTGCTAACTCAAAATTTGATAGGCTACCAAGAATAATTTTTGCAAATGGTTGGCTTGTGGGTGTGAAGCCACCTCCCTATCTTACCTCATTTACAAGCTCAATATCACATGTTATTATGTGTGAATTCATGAGCTAGCATTTTAATGCAATGTCGAATATATTCTTTTGAAATACCATATAAAAACCTAACAATTCTTTCTTGATAAATTTGCAAGGGGCTTTCAAGAACTTTAACGTTGAATAAATTTTAGACTTTGTTGAAGGAGTCGTTCAATGATTCTTGCTACTATCCTCTTGAACCATATTAACGCTTCACTTACATTATAATACTTTGTTGGTTCACCTCCTAATCTTTTACCTTTACAATACTCTTTCTTCTCTCCTAATGTTGCTTAAATTTTTCCCTCTAACTGATTAGAAACCTCTAGCAACTCCTTTTAACTCCTTAAAGTAATATTCATGCAATGTTGTTTTATCATCTCTTGTAGGATTTGTTGTTGTATTGATTATTGGATGGCGATTTCTTCTGGTCTATTATACAAGGCAATTGCTAAGTTGCCTATCGAAGTCTTCAGATTTCCAAATGTGGCATCATTCTTGGCCAGGCATTGTATAGTTTTATCTTTCAAGTTTGGGTTTTTACTCTATAATGGGAGCTCTTGCTTGAAGTTGGAAACTGGGCAGGTTTAATGGACATATTGCATATAATGAAAAAATTGGAGTCTGATTCTAGAGAAAATGTTGTTGATTACTCTTATGGAAATTAGCTCAATTCTTGTTAAAACCATCCCCCAGTTATGCAATTTTTATATAATATGGGCATAACTCTCGAAATGACATTCCCCATAAATACCAGAAATTACATACAAATCAATTGCTTGATCTTATAACTAGTGTGTAAATCAAAGTTATTAAAACTCTTATTATGTTTAGCTACCTCTATTGTCAATTCAATCAAGGTGCAAAGTTCATATACACTAGTTATCCCATTTGACTGCCATGATATTTTATCACTAGAAATAAAATAATAGTAACAAAAACTTTAACATAATAAAAACAAAAACAAACAAAAATCAAGAGGCCTAACTATGAAATAAACAAAAACAAAATAAATAAGGATTAAGTTTAGATCAAGTGAGCATGATATTAATATTGGCAAAAACTTAGCGCACAAATCCTTGAGACGGTGCCAAAAACTTGTCGTGCTATAAGATGTACATATGGGTGTATGTATCACAAAAGCAATTGTATATATTTTTTCCAGTGTAACTTTGTAAACAAGAAACAACAAAGAATCACAAGGCACAGAAAGTAATAATAAAAGAATAGTAAGGAAAAAAAGAAGAAGAAAAGACTAAACAAATTCATTAAAATAAGCTAGTGTAACCATCAATCACATTTTTGAAAGGGAGAATATATACCTTACTTGGAACAATTCAAGAGTTGAAATATGGTAAAAACATCCTAGAATGCTTTAATAGAGTAGCAAATAGTGACTAAGCTTGAATGAAACAAATAATTAGGTGAAAAAAGGGCTAAAACTTAAAAAAAAAAAAAAGAAGAAGAAGTTATTTTGGCGTGTGTAAGCACGTAAGGCCCATGCTTAGGGAGCTCAGTCAGCGAATGGTGACTTGTTTGACGGCTATGCTGGTTGTGCTTCAAGGACGAGCTAAGTTTCTCCTTTTACTACCATTCGTAAGGTTAGTTTGGTTTTTATATTGTTAGAGGTGGGATTTTTCATTTGTTCAAAGGTGCTTTTAACGGTAGTCCAATGAAATTTTAGTGATTTTCATGTAACGAAACATAACTGTTAAAGGTGAAGATGACTGGGCTAAGTTAGGTTTTTGTAAGATCTAGGACTAGACCCAAATTTGGTCCAAGTATCTTTTTAAAGACTAGGGTCCCGACTTGGTACGTTATTGGGTAGTTTGTAAATTATTTTTAAAACTTTTTTATTAATAAAAATAATTTTTAAAAGAAAACTTAAAACAATTTAAGATTTGAAATGAATAAAACAATTATGATTTAGAAAGTAAAATTATTAAAATTTTAAAAGAATTAATATAAAAATTTTATTATAAATAAAAGGAGTTATAAATAAAATAAAAATTACTTAGAAAATAATAAAAATAATAACCAGGTTAAGTCTTGTGTGAATTTGGGACTCGACCTGATAAAATTTGTATTTGTAATTTTGATGTGACCTAATGTAGTCTAATATGATCGGCTTAGATTTGGTTGAACGGGTCAACTGGGACTATGAACACCTCTAATGATTGGAACAAAGAACCTGACTTTAATACCACCTAATGTTGAAAAGAAAAGAAAAATATATTTGATGCTCTTCTTGTTTCAAAATTTATATTCAATTCTCCTAACATTTGGATTGCTTCCAAATTATTTTTGTTCAAGGAGTTAACATTTTTGTACAACATGTGAATGTGAGTTTATTTTTAATATGAGTGTAAAGATGAATTAATAGTTTCATTTTAAAGAAAAAAAACATATATTGTGTAAAAATTTAACTACATTGAGAAAAAAAGTTAATTAGAGCAGAATGTAACTTTGAAATATTTTAAAAATTAATTGTAATTTAACCATGTGTCACGAAAATTATTATAATTTACTATTTCTTTCACATAATTTTCCTTTTTTTTTTTTACTTTAAAAATAAAGACTTCCCATCACACACGTTCATCAAGAACTTTCCCTATTACTTTTTGTTAATTAAGTTCACTTATGATATTTTTGGAATAACATTCCTTGAGAATAAACTTACAGTCTTATGTTCTGAGTTGCAAAGACAAATTCATGTGTTCCCCAGTCAATTTTTGTTGTTGTTGTGATGCTTATTGTATTAAACTTTAATTTTATGCCTCATATATCTTATTTTTTTGAACCTACTAAAATTATTGATCTTAAATAATTGGATCATATTATTTTGTTATATTATTGAACATATTAATTTGAACCTATTTGACTTACATATATATTATGTATATAATTTTATATTTAATTTTTATGTAAACAACTAATGCATTTTTGTAAATAGTAGTTTTATAATAATTAAGTAGAATATAATTAAGTTCAAATGTCAATATGTTATTTTTTGTTAGATCTCAAAAAATTGTTCCTAAAAAATGCTTTTTTTTTTTTTTTTAAAAATGGAGATGGAAAAAATAATATTTATAATACTCTATCAATATTTTTTTTATGAATTGATAATTATAAATTTTAATACTTTATCTAATAAACTTTTTTACTTCCTTCAAAATACTATTTTGGGCTATTTAGAGAACTATATAGTATTGTCAATAAATGACATATTTATTTTAGTATATCTTTGTAATACATTATATGAATAGGGAGTAAATATGCTTTCACGTGTATTTTTATAGTAATGTTAATATTAATATGAAGAGTAAGATATAGTATAATATTATTTAAATTCAAAGTTACTTTTAAACATAAAAAGAAGAAAGTCAAGATATAGTTAACAAATTAATCTCATATGGTTGAATTCACAAGTTTTAATGGTAGAATTTTATTTTAAAAATATAATATTAAATTATAATTTTCTAAAATAAAATATAAAAAATATTTAAAATTTTTTTACAACCATTGGCTTAGGGTCTTGGCTCTGCCATTGTGAGTAATGACAATTAATTTTATTAACAAAAATAAGTATGTAATAAGAAAAATTATATAATATATCAAATGTCAAGGAAATCAAGTAATATTTTTCAAATAAGAGAAATATCTAGTGTAATTGAGTAAAACTTGACTAGTAGAATATGTGTGTGTGTGAGTGTGTGTATATATATATATGAAAAGCTTAGCTAAGATATCAAAGAAATTGTAAACTGAGGGTCCTTAATGATGGTGGCCTCTCAGAGCTTCTATTTATAATTATTGAAGGAACAACATAATGAATGATACAATGCCAAGTGTTCAAACGTTATAATGTCTATCACAGCTATAATACGTATCAAAAGTAAATAAAGGCATCCACAGACTTCTAGATAATTGTACAACATAAACTAATTACATAAGGAAAAGAGCTTAGCATAACTCAATATGATTATGATCTAACATCCCCCCTTAAACTAGTCGGTGATGGAAGAACACTGAGTTTGCTTTTCAACATCTAGAAATGCGAGTGGTTCAAAGACTTGGTCAAACAGTCTATTGTTTGTTCCACAGAAGGCACATAACGAACCTCAAGTTTCTTATCGAGTACTTGGTCTCTCATAAAGTGAGCATCAATCTCTATACGCTTGGCTTAAGCATGTAGAATTGGGTTGGCAGTAAGAACTCTAGCACTAATATTATCACACCAAGCAATGGGAGTTTGGCATGAAGGAAAACTAATTTCTTTTAAAAGGGATTGAACCCATGTTATTTTTGTAGCCAAATTAGCTAAGGAACGATATTTTGACTCAATGCTTGAGCGAGCAATGACTTTTTGTTTCTTTGAAGACCATGAGATCAATGAGTCTCCAAGAAAAACACAAAATCCACTCGTTGATCTCCTGTCATCTGGGCATAAGGCTAATCTACATTTAAATAACCGATAATGGTGAGAAATTCAGAAGGTTAGATGAGAAGGTAGTAACTAGAAGTTCCTTTAAGATATCATAATACTCTTTTAGCAGCTTGATAGTGGACTGATGTTAGCTTACTTAAAAATTGGCTTAACTTGTTGACAACGAAGCTAACATCAGGTCTGGCATTTGTGACATACTAAAGAGCATCAACTAATCTTCTATAAATAGTAGGGTCTTATAGAATTTCTCCATCAGAACTAGACATAGTTTTGCTTGTGACACTAGGTGTGGGACATGAGGAAGCATTTGCCATACCAAACTTAGCAAGAAGATCATAAATGTACTTTTCTTGCTTCAGGTATATCCCAGTGTTATCTCTATAAACTTCTATGCCTAAAAAGTTATGAAGATCCCCAAGATCCTTCAAGGCAAAGAGTTTATTGAGCTTTTGTACAAACTCCCTCAGACTTTTAACACTGTTTTTAATAACAAGTATATCATCCACATAAATTAGGATGCAAATAACTTGTTTTTGATCCTTGCAGATAAATAATGATGAATCCCCTTTGGTGTTGACAAATTTCCAACTAATAAGCACATTTTTAAGTCCATCATACCACGCCCTTAGGGCTTACTTTAGTCCATATAGTGCCTTCATTAATTTACAAACATGATTTGGTTTGGTGAGATCTATAAAACCTACAAGTTGTTTCATGAATACATCCTCTTCCATGAAACCATTTAAAAAGGTGTTTGTTAAGTTGAATAATTTTCCAATTCAGTGTTACTACAAGATATAAAACAACTCTCACTATTGTTGCCTTGACAATAGTGCTGAAAGTGTCTAAAAAATCAGTTGCTAGATTTTGTTGGAAACCTTTTGCAATTAATCGTGCCTTATGCTTAGAGATTGAACCATCTGAGTTATATTTAGTTTTTAAAAACCCACTTACACCCACCACATTTTGCCAATTAAATGGAACTAAAATCCACGTTTCATTATTAATAAGAGCATTGTACTCAGTGGTCATTGCCTTATTCCATTGTGGTATTTGGAATGCCTTTTCAACGCTTGTAGGTAATTGATCAGAGAAATGAGTCAGACCAGCATAGGGAACTCTAGGTTTAAAAACTCCTTTCTTGCTTCTTGTAATCATTAGGTGAACATTTCTAGTTGAATGAGCTATGTTTTCGTCAGAGTGAGTAATTAGAAGATTCTGAGGTTGATCTAATATAGAATTATGTGAGTTTATAGAGTGTGACCCTTCTACTACCCTTGATACTTGAATAGTATGATTAATGAAGTCAAATGATTGTGGATTCTTAGTTATGTTGATTGAAGTTAATGTGTGAATTGGAATTAAAGGAAAGATGAAGTGGATGCAACCTCTTCTTGATGAGCTTGCTTTGTATTAAAAAATCTTGCAGCAAATGAAAAATCATCTTCATTAAATATAACATGTCTTGAAATGTAAATTTTTCCAGTTGGACCTAGACACTTGTACCTTTGTGATTGCCACTGTACCTGAGAAAAATACATTTTTGGGATGATGCTGGAGCTTGTACTTATTATAAGGCCTCAGGCATGGAAAGCATGCACAACTAAAAAATTTTAGTGTCTTGTAATCTGGTTTAATCTTGAAAAGTTTGGAATAAAGATAGGAGCCCTGAAGGATGTTAATTGGAAGCCTGTTTATTAGATAAATTGCTGTTTTGAAAGCCTGCCACCAATAATAAAGAGGCATGCTAGCTTGAGCTAACAAGGTTAGTTCGAGTTTGACTATATGTCAGTGTTTACATTCCGCTATACCATTTTAGCTGGATGTATTGTTATAGGAAAAAAGGGGTTCAACCTTAGTTTTTTTTTTTTTTTCATTTAACCATGATTTTAACTGTGGCTAAGACCACTACCAATGTTTTCCAAAACCGTGGTTAAAACATGCATGGAGAGTCTTAACCACAGTTTTTAACAACCATGGTTAAAACTGTGGTTAAGACATGACCTAACTATGGTTATATCTAATCGTGGTTAATGTCTGTCCTAAACCGTGGTTAAAACTAACTTTAACCATGATTTTTAAGAACCGTGGTTAAAGCTAGTCCTAACCACGATTTGTTTTAGAAGAATTCATGGTTCGAACTGGTTTTAACCGTGATTAGTTATAACCGTGGTTAGGTCACGTCTTAATTAGTGTTGTTAGATCATATATTTTCATTTAGTGGTGATTTATACTGCTGCCAATGGATTTTTTTTTTAATTGCATAATACAATTGTCTTAGTTTTTTTCCATACAAACCTATAATAATCCAAACAACAATAAAATTCAATGAACCACATGTCATTGGCATAAGATAAGAAGTGCCTATTTCATACACTTTGTTCCATTACATATACATAATTCCATTACATAAATAAAGTTCTTTAAGGACACTAACAAAGTATTGTGCATCTAAATGTACTCAAAATTCTCTAATACACTAACATAAACACAATCCATCTAAACTATTTATCAAATGTACTAGAATACAGAGAATGAGTTGCATTCTATGAAGGTACATGTCCACTGTGGTGATCATTTGGTACCTAAAAGTGAAATGATAAAGTTAGAATGTAAAAAATTGAAATTGGTTATAAATAAACATATAATTCAACTAGAGAAACTCTTGATAATTGTTGCTGCAGTTTGTAAGGGAGCAAGCTCAGGTGGCATTTAACCTTGAAATTTATGTAATAAGAAAGCCATCCCTACTTCTAATTGTTGTATTTGAGCATCTTTCTGGGCATCTCTTTCTGCCATTTGGGTAGTTTGTCTACTAATCTTGCATCTCTTTCTGCCATTTGCTGCCTAAGCATTGCCACCTCATTTTGTAGCTCATTATAAGAAGGACCAGCAGATGAACTTCCAAATCTACTTCCATTCCATCCAAATACCTGAGTTAGGTAAACACCCAAGCTAAATTTACGCACTTGACCATGGTGCTCTCGGGTTCCTAATGCCATAGCCAAAGAATCGTTGATTGAAATTTATTGAGATGCAATGTCTTGTTGCTCAATTTCAACAATTTCTTCCTACAAATTCAAATAAGAAATAAATAAATATTTCATTGCAACAAGAACGTAAGTAAACATCTCAATACTAAAAAATTCATATGCTCACACCAACAACTCTTCTTACAAATTATGAAGGAAAATGTGACGTATGACTAACTTTTGTTGTACTATTGATCAAATTGCCCTTACCATCTCAGCTTTCTTTTTTGCAAGGCTTTTTTATCCACTTGTATGTGGGATTGTCAACATTTTTTGATTTTCTTTATTCTTTTGAGATATTTACTAATGATCAAGTAGAAGAAATTAGTATAATCATCTAAGATTACATATAACTTTATCAATTGTTTTATCACCTATGTTATTTGAGAAAGCCTGTAGTCAATGAATGTTGCCCATTGATCCTTGTTAATACCTTCTGGTACATCCTGGAGTAATTCTTCGCGAGTGTGCATCCCATCATTCTTATACAAGTCACAATGGATACTCTTCCACTTACCTCTAATGGATTGTAAAATAAGCCTTTTATGCACTTCATCATTAAATACAAACTTTGTTTGTAGGATTGTAAAACATAAATGTTAATGTACGATACTATATATTAGTGCAATAATAAAGAATATGACATTACCTATATGGTATTTTTATACATGTGATCCTTATACTCTGAAGGTATAAGCCTTCAATCATTATAACTAATTGGAAATGCATTAAAATCTTTGGCAACAGTTCTTAAGAAAATACTGAGTAGCCCACTTCTATCTCTGACTGCTTGGTGGGTTTCATTAAATGGGACTATAATCCGATACCTATATGGAAGGGACCAAGCATCGTGCACAGTTAATAATTAAGGCCACACTTCTCCTTTCTCATATGTTGAGAGAAAATTAGTAAGCTAATAAAAATAAATAACTAAGCTCCTATGCAACAATGCAAATCTACATATCAAAGACCTAGCAAATAGATTCTTTATTAGTTATGAGTATAATTAAAATAAATGGGAAAGAATTAATCATTGAAGAAATAGAATTCTACCTTTCAATAGGGTACATCCATCTATATTGCACTGGACCTCCAAGCTTTGCTTTTTCAACTAAGTGTAAAGTCAGATGAATCAGAACAGTGAAAAATGAAGATGTGAATAACATCTCCAAATGACATAATGTAAGAATAACCATATCTTGGAGTTAGTCAAGCTCATTCATGCTTGAGACTTTGTTACATAATTTTTTGAAAAATGCACATAAGTCGATCAGTATTGCACACACTTCTTTTAGGAGTGTGGTCTTCATTGCTATGGGTAAGAATTGCCCTATTAGAACATGAGAGTCATGACTTTCCAACCCTTTAATCTTACGCTATCTTAAATCAATGCACGTACAAAAGTTACTTGAATAGCCATCAGGGATAGTGATATTCTTTAAAATCTTAAAAAAAACATCCTTATTTGCATTTGTCAAGGTGATTAGAGCTGGAGAATGTTTCCTACTATCATTAGGCCAAAGTTTAGGCCTAATATTCATTTCTTACAAGTCTTTTCATGCATTTAATTGGTCTTTTAAATGCTTAGGCTCGTTTAACAAAGTGAAAATCACATTGTCACATATATTTTTCTCAATATGCATTACATATAGATTGTGGCGTAATAAATGATTGCCCCAATACGGAAGTCGAAAAAGTATACTTTTCTTACACCATTGTTGAGTCTCACCATCACTAACACTTACTCTTCGAGTCCTTTTTCCATGGACTTCAACTTCAACATCTTTCCCAAATATAACATTAACATTTTCAAGTTGCTCTAGGATTTCTAAGATAGTAATTGCTTTTGGAGGACTTCTCCTATCTTCCTTTCCATCAAATCGATTTTGGGTCAGTCTAAGCTTATTCCTTGGGCTTAAATAATGACGATGACCCATAAAACACCACTTCTAACTATAGAGAAGATGAACAGGGGTTGACTCAAAATTATAGTTGGGACATGCCAAGCCGATGTGGACATTCTACTTAGATAAATTTTCAAGCCCTGGAAAATCACTAATAGTCCATATTAGTGCCGCACGTATATTAAACACCTTATTGGTGAAAGAATCATATGTTTCAACTCTAACATGCCATAAATCCTTCAACTTATCTACTAACGGTTGTAGATACACATATATATCATTTTCCAGTGCTCTTTTCCCTGGAATAATCATTGAGAGAATAAAAGAACTTTGTTTTATACATATCTAGGGTAGGAGATTGTAAGACATTAACACCATTGGCCAGATACTATAACTTGTACTTAGATTACAAAAACGGTTAAAACCATTTGTGGCTAAACCTAAGAGTACGTTACATGGATTGAAGGCAAATTGAGGATTAATTAGTCAAATCTCTTCCATGCCTCAGAACCCTTGATATGTGCTCAACAATTTTAAAAGATATAAATAACTTTTGCAACCTTGGTTTCAATGGAAAGTATCTCGGTACTTTTGCATGTTGCTTAGTTCATTTTGTTCCCTTAACTTTTGGTTTCCATCTAGAGGTATTGCACTTCTTACATATATTTCTATTTTCATCCTTCCCCTCAATATAACATGCAATTTTTTGGACAAGCATATTTTTTTCATAGTTGAGCCCCAATTTGTTTATAGTTTTCTTTGACTTATAAAAAGATGGTGGAATCCTAGCATGTTCAAATGCATCGGTTAATAATTCAAGAAGCATTGACATAGCCTTGTTACTTACTCTACCTGAGCTGATAGGACATGACCGGTATGGGGAACAATGTATCCCTCGTCCTCGTCAGCTTAGCAGATATAACAAGATAGTAAAACTTTAACAAATACATAGACCCTCATTTAATAAACTCAAGGTTAATACCTCTGTATATAAACACCAAAATAATCAATTTAATCTGTGTAGAAATTTTGGCAGAACCCCCCTTGAATTATGGACCTCCCAAAATTTCTACAATAGAGCTATCTGACATACAATAGATTGGAGAGCTCCACCCTTTATATATGTTTATAACACAGGCCACAACCATGAAAATACATTAAGATAATCAGCATGTATACAAGGGAGAAACTAAATCTAATTAAAAATGTACCATAAGAAACCGTTGCTTTGGCAATAGGCTAGGCTCACTAAGAAAAAAATAGAAACATCGCAGTTCTTTATCTGTAGGTGGGTGTTCTGGATCAACGCTGGAATCTAAAATGTTAAATCAAAGGGTGAGTGAAAACTTAGTAAACAGAATATTCTAATAATACAAGGGGAAAGATAGACATGGCAATGGGAGAGTTTATGACCAAAACTTTCGTTATTCAAAATTGGATAATTTACAAAGATAATTCAATGGTTTTAAAAGCAAAGAGAAAACCATTTATTGTCAAATGAGTCTAAACTTAATTTTCAAGTCATGTTATTAACTAAAACGAATCAATACTATTAAGAATTTACAATATCCAATTTAACAAAATACATTATAAGCCTCCTACAAAACCACTATATGTTTAGAATACAGATTTAGCTCAAGGCTAGTGTAATCAGATTAGAGCAATGATCCATGACCAACTATAGGCTTTGAACAAACATAATAATGGCCTTAAGCCTTAAACAGAATATAAAGGTAAGGTATCAAACCTAACCATATCATAATACCAATCGTAGTGCACTACGGCTAACATTTACTACTGTTAGCTATAGGGTTCTGTTTTGGACACATTCCTAAAAGTTTAAAAATATATAAACATCCATATTTAAAAATTAGAATTTCATAGTTAGATCACTTCAGAATTTCTGATTTCAATAATTCAGATAATTCAAAATGCAAAATCATAAAGTTCGCAAACTAACAAATTTCTAGCTTTCAGAATATGGAATAAAATTTATAAATTTGGAAGTTTGCCTAAGATACCAGAGATAACAAACGTTTATATTTGAAAATAGATAATTAGAAACAAAATCCTAAATAATTAGGATTATCTACCATATGTGAGGTGCATACCAACCTCTTCCTAACCTTGCTTATGATTCCCTTGTTGACAATTTTCCTAGCCACCTATGACATTAAATAAAAATACTTTTAACCTCTAATATTCATGAATAATTTCAACCATTAAATCATGCTACCAACCTATTTATCTTGTCCTTCATTCACCCGTTACCCATCACTTCTTCAATCCCACTTGCCTTTCTTATATCACACAATCTTAATAAATAAAAAATTTGACCTACATTCTTTGATAATAACTAAAATACTCATGGCCATTAATTTTATTCAAATTACTCCATTATGCACTAATTAAAATTTCAATACCTATCCTCAACACCATTGTCACCATAGAAATTATTCAATTAAATTCTAAAATCCTTCATTTTACTTGCATTATTGTTTATTGCTATTTAATCAAGTCACATAAGGCTTTCCATTCAAATTTCCTCTATTTTTCTCTACAAAAAATCTAGGAAAAATATGGAAAATTAGCAATTCAACTTGTAATTCTAGTTAAATTTTCAAAAATCCTAAATCACTTCCTAGATGCTTAAAAATATCTAAGAAGCCCAAAAAATTCAGATTTCACCTTATTGCAAAATTACACATACACCTATAATTTAGGGTTTTTTAGTCCAGAAGGTAACAATCACAATTGATCATTGATTTCAAGTGAGAAGAGTGTAAAATTTATTTATGATATGTAGTTCTAACTCAAGTTGAAGTAACCACCTCGGATTGAGCTCAAATTTGCCTATTGTTTGAGTGAACATTGTTGCAAGTTAAGATTTTTCAATTTAAGGCTAATTGGACTAAATTGATCAAGGATTTGGACAAAGAATTGGCTAAAATACACAAAGGAATTGAATTCCCAAGCCAAATCGAAGAAAAACACACTTGATTTCGTGAAATTTGAGCTGGTGTTTGTCACTATTCATATGCCAGAAATTTCCTGTCGTTTTTTGCCACCTAGAGGCCAATGACGGTGGTGCATGGGCTGGCATGATGTTGTGATGTAGGATGAGCACTGGTGACCCTATATAGTGATGAATAAAGCTTCAAGATGCCAGTGACGAATATACACAATGACGATATGAAGAGAGGAGAGGAAATAGCGAAGGAAGTGAGGGTTTGGTGGAAAATATGATATAATTAGAACATTTTAATAATGTAAGTGGGAGTATTTTGCATTATTATTATTATTATTATTATTATTATTTTCTTAGAGTATTACAATTTCACTAAAAAGGATAATTTAAAGTACTTCTTACAACCATCGTATAAATTTTGTAATCTTTAAGCAAGTCTTGAAATTCCTGCATACCACTATGTAATGTTTGATTTAATGTTAAAGTTGGACCACCAAATTCATTCACAATTTTATCACCATTATGAACCTTAAATGCAACACAAACCATATTGTATATAGGGTCATCCTTACAAATCGATTTATCTCTAACTTGTGGTCTTATTTGAAGTTCTACTTCATGTGGTTCTTCATTAGTTCTTTTCTCATGCTTAACACAAAGAGTGTATCCTTGTGGGATTGGTTTAATAATTAAGTGTTCCCACACAACTTTTCTAACTTACCATTTCTTAAATATACATTTAAGATATGTGCATATTATCTTATCCCTAACACTCTTATTTGCAAATGCAAAGTTTAAAAATCCATTCAATCCATGCGTTAATGATAAATATCTTTACAAGAATATGATCAAAATATTTTATATTATTTTGTTTGAGGGAGAGAAAAATATTTAGTTACTAATTTATCACTGAATTATCATTATGTTGCTAAATTATTTTCCAAAATAGTCCTTTATTGTATTAATAAAAAATTATCATATGCATATGATTAGTGTTCAATCCCCCTCACTCTCAATCCTTACAAACACAGATATATATAATATTTAAGTCTCTAACCCTGTCACAGATTCTAACTAAATTACTGGTCTTTCAAGAATCAACCATGCTTTTGGAATAACATAGCTAAAGGTATGAACTTTTCCATATCTATATTTATCTCCTGCCTCTATTTTTTTTCATGAAATAGGTAACTCACACTAGCTACTTATTCAATCTGGTGCATGCATGCTTGACCAACATGAGTAGTATCCACCAAGATTAGGAAATTATGGAAGAGAAAGAATATGTAGAAGTTAGCAGAGCATTTAGCTAAGGAGTTAGTGAAGATTGATAAGTCGTGGCAAAGATGTAATATGGAAATAGTAATTAAATTGCCACCTATTCTTTGCAATGTGCCACAAATAAAGATTAAAAGGAAACACAAGGAGAAGTGGGAAGAGAAGAAAGAATATCATAAGGGAAAACAAGAGAGCCCTTATTATAAGTGCATACCACTGCTCGTAGCAGCTAGCAATGGAACATTTATTCCTTCGAGTGCATCCTGCATGTGTAAATTACATTAACAAGGAGGGGGACAATATACTGCACATAGCCGTGAAGCACCGTCATCTGAAAATCTATGAATTGTTAAACGAATATCCAGAATTTAAAGCCTTGACTCCTCAAGTTTCTAAGGAGGGTTATACCATACTACACCAAGTTGCTAGGATGGATTTTTATAGACCACAACATCTTCCTGGTGCTGCATTCTAATTGCAATCAGAGTTGGAGTGGTATAAAGTAAGCATCCAATCACTCCCTTTCACGGCGTTTATATATATATATATATATATATATATATATATATATATATATATATTATTTTTTTCTTTATTTTGAATATAATTAAACTTATGGCTTTCAATACAAAAATTTAATTATAAAAATGTTCTTTATGAAAAATTCTGATAATTTATATTTTTGATAAAAGAAATCAACATGCAGGAATTTAGAAAATAATTATATTTATTATATTCTAATACCTGATGTTCTGTACTATATTTAATGTGCAGCGAGTGAAAGCAAAAATTCATTCTGATTCTGTCATGCACTGTGCCAAAGATGACTTAATAGCTGGAGACCTTCTGGACATTGAGCATGATGAAATGCTCAGAGATGCATAAACATGGACAAAGGAAACAACCCAGTAATGCTCAGTGGTTGCCGTCCTTGCGGCCAACGTGGTCTTCACGCCGTCCTATGCCATTCCTGGTGGTAATGAGGGTAGCACGCCAGTGTTATTTCATTCTTCGTTGTTCATCATTTTCACTGTCATGGACGTTGTGGCCTTCATACTATCCTTGGCTTTCGTGGTGATGTTTCTTTCCATCTTCACATCCCCATTTGAGCTTTAGGATTTTCATAAGGCTCTCCCAAAAAGATTGTAAATAGTGTAACACTTGCCAAGTCTAATGCAAAAATTTTGTCGTTAGTAAGAGTAAAAGTATAAATATTTATAGTGTATGTTATTTATCTGATATAAGCTATGACTTAGTGGTAAGGCATGGTATTTATTGTCTGAGGGCACAGGTTCGAGACCAGCTTCCTTCTCCCTTAGAAAATTTTTTATGTTGACACGTGTCCTCTGAGGTGAATTGACAAAAATGCCTTTCATTTTTCTCTTTCTTCTTCCCTTCATTTTCTTCTCGACAGAATGCTCATCCTCTTCTCTATCTATTTCTATGCTCCTCTGTCATGGTCAGCCACTTCCCAACTTTCAACCAGCATCCTCCCTCGCCGGTGACAAGTTTTTGACCACCATGTCTTGCAGTTTTCAGCAACAGCATCTTTTTTTGACGTCTTCTGTTGGCAGTTGTGGTGAGTATTTTGTGGTTTTTTGGTGCGTGTTACTCGAGTTTTCATGAAAACATTGATGGTAGATGCATTTTCGGTCATTTCCCATTGAATTTTAGCCTTGGAAGCATGTTTTTAGATAAGTTTTTGAGATTTGTTCTTCCAGGGACTAAACTAAAAATTTTCCAAATTTTTGGGTTTTACAAAGAATTATAGAATTCTAGAAATTAATAGGTTTAAGTTGGTATTATAGGAACATTTTTAATGCTTATGAAATGAAATCCTATTGTTCTTCATGGTTAGGCTTGGTTGAAGGTGAAAGTATGGAAATTTAGGATGAAATTGAAAATTTAGTAAGTTTATAAGGAAGTGAATTTAAATTGATGAAAAACCTGAGTAAGTTATGTGGTGGAATCAAGAAATATGAGCTAAGGCTTGGTTTTAGTGATGATAAGGAAGTTGGACATGAATTTGGTAATAAAATTGTGATGGATTAAAAGAAGAAAAATTCTTCTTAATTTGGATTATGTGTTGAGTTGATGTTATGGGATAATATGAGAATTGTAAATATTTGATTGCTTTTGGTAAATATTTTCCATTTATGAATTTTTTAAGAGTCATTATAATGAGCTTAAATTAATGTGTATTAGTGATGTGAATTGAGGAAATTGTACTTTTGTGATATAGGGATTATTGGGTGAAATATCTTATAACCAAGAAAAATGAGCCTACTTCACCCACCAGGTAAGCGGTAACTATTCCAACAGTATGACATGTTATTTGATGTTTGTTTACCATGAAATTGTTATATGATAGCATAGTTTGCTAGACTTGATTAGTCTTGAATTATGACTTGCCTGTGATACCATGCAAAAACCATAAAAAGAGGGTTGTACGAAAAATGAATACTAGATGAGTTAAATAGGGTGAGCTTATGCCTCATGACCATTTGATTTAAAATACCATGGATTAAGTTCCCTTGACTGATGATAAAGATTTTTTTGAGGGCCGTGGATTCTAGACCGATAAATATATATATCCAAGGGCTAAGTACCCTTGACTGATGATAAAGATTCTCTGAGGGTTGTGAATCCTCAATCGATACATGTGATTTCCAAGGGCTATATACCCTTGACCGATTTAATTTCCATGGAATGAATATATGACTTTAAGAGTTCAATTATAAATAAAAAATGTCATAAGTGTAAAGAAAAATTAAGTGAAATGATGTGCGGAAGTAAAAAAATTACTGATGAATGAACCTTTAATTTCGGTATATTGATAAAAAAGAATAATATATTTGCATATTGCCTCTTGCACACCATTGATTTGGGTATAATGAAATAGTTTTATATCATGTTAATGAAATAGTGTTATATCATATTGATTGTGAGCAAGGTTGGCAAATTCGCGAGTTTATGTAAATTTGGAAAGAAGTAAACTAGATTCGTAATGTAAACTCGTAACAGTTTATTTTGATTAATAAATAGCTATTAAAATATATAATTTTAGAGTTAAAATACTATATATAATAAAAATTTATTTAAACATAATTTAAATTATACAACACAAACAAAAATCAACATTTTAACATAATTATACATAATAATTATTCAATATAACCAACTAAATAATATTTATTTATTTTTATTTTAATAAGTACATATTTAATGTAATTTTATTATTATTATTATTATATATTTATTAAACTAGTAATATCATAGATTATAATAGTTTTATGGAAAAGAAGCTTTTCTATGTCTCTTTTGGTGTTGGATTTGAATCTTTATGTTGTTAATTACAAACTAATTGACACGTTAAAATCAAAATCTCGGTTGACTTGATAAGTCAACTTGCGAGTTTACTAAATTTATACTAAGTCTGAGTTTATACCAAATTGATTCATTTTCCTAATGTATAATCATAAACTCGTAACCTTGAATAACAAACTTGTGAGTTTGATAACTATAATTGTGAGCTTCATTGTGATGTTGCAATTTTTAATTCTAATCAAACAAATATTTTGATTCGATTTTTGTTGCAAAATGCTAAAAAATATGTGGTTATGCTTGAGCATGCAAACCCTTTTGACGATGTGTAAAAAATGTATACCAATCTACCTATATTGTGGTTATGAAGATTAGCTAGTGTGATTTCCAATCCAATTCTTTAGTGCTATAACAGTTATCTTCCAATTTGTTTTTCCTTCGTCATTTACGAGTAAGTGAAGAATTAAAAGTAAATGAATTAAGTTAGAACCATGAAATTAGGTAGAATTATAAAACCTAAGAAATAAGGATTCCCTTAAAGGCTTCTTGTTCAAACATTTTGTGACCCCAGGTTGCTTAATTCATCATCTAAACTTCCTATTCTAACATTTTGTGATCATGTGAATGATAAATTGATAATTAATTTCTTACTTAAAGGAATGTTTCACTTATAACTAAATGTTCAATATCATTCTCATATATATATATGTGTGTGTGTGTGTGGCACATATTTAAAGTTGAATCATATGTAATATTAAGTTTAAATTTACAACCATCTATAAAATATACAATTACATAATATTAAGTTCAAATTTACAACCATCTATCTAGTCTCGGAAGCATAATATTATAAAATTTTCAATATGCAAGTGAGGAATGAATTTAACAATAAAACTATTTATTGTTTAAATGTGCACACTAATTTAGTTAAATTTTGAATGCTAAAAGTACTGTGAGATATGATTAAGTTGTAATTGAACAAAACACAATAGGAATGTTAAACATTACTATCCATGTCACAAGAACAAGATAATTTTGGATCAATTCACCTTGCTGAACTATAAATTGGCCTTTAATCCTATAGTTTCCACAATATCTGACTTATACTCTAGTAACTTCATACAGTAAAAAGTATCCATGGAAGTTATAGTAACTTCAGTCCAGAAAAGTAGTACTAATATTAGCCCCATATAAAACAAAAACTTAGTATAACACCGCTAAGTCAACTAACTTCACATGAACTACATGGTCCCAGAAAAAAAAAAAAAAAAAACTAACTCCTAACAAACATCTAACAAATGATTAACATTCATGTACTCAAGTCAAGTTTTCCTCGTTAGACACAAGCCCATTATTTGCATTTGGATCATTTTGTTGTACCATATAGCTCCACTGGTATACCATTTGTATAACTGAAAACACACCCACAAGTATTACTGACTCAAGATATATTTGTAAGTCATGTACCAATGTCAAGCAAACATAACCACCTGTCCATATTATTGTCGTCCTCGTCGTTACAAGATTCCTTATGTATTCCTCCTTTTCATCAATTTTCTTAGTCATTTACATCATCTTTCACCTCAGGGGATTCACCATGATGGGAAATGTCTACTTTGACTTGTTTATTCATCATCTAGAAAATCAAGTCCAACAATCATAGGAAAAAGAGTCCACTTATATATAAGCGTTTGAGGCTTTCATGATCTATCGTAACCGACCTTTCAGTGGAAAGAATTAAAAGAGTTTAAATTGATTGCCAAATGATTTTGGAAAATCAATTTACTGGAGTCGCCATCAAAATTTTTAACAAAAAATTTTGGAAAACTAATTTAAAACAAAAGAAAAAGCAAAGTGGTATGCAAAAATAGAGATGGGTTTAGGAGTCTATTTGAGCGTAAGGAAGGTGTTAGGCACCCCACAACACTCGTCCATAAAGACGGTTACCTTAAACTAGTCAACGGAAATAGAATAAGACCTTAAATTTATCTCAATTACCCTTCTATTGACATGGATGCATGTTAAACAGAGAAGACAAAAAATAACAATACTGCAAGCAAATAAATAGATATTTACAAAGGGCAGACTTGACTTAAGATGAAAGCCTAGGGCCTACATACCCTGTAATAGGGATCAAAGTCCACGTAGTTCGACCTAAAATACGTGGCAATTAGTTAATGATTTTTAATTTTTGAAAATAAAAGCAATAAGGTAGACGAAATTAAATTGATTTTTGTAAATAGAATGAATCTCAGATCTGGGTGGCATGTTTTAATTCACAAAACCAATGCAACCCCCTTTATTTTTTATATTCATTTTCTCCCTTTTCAATTCTTTTGGGTTTTTGGAATTAGAACTTTTATTTTAGTTTCGAAAGTGAAATGGAATTATGATAGAAAATGATTTTGGGATTTTCTGGTTTATGCTTTTAAAATTTTTGAAATTAGGATTTTGATTTTGATTTTTCAAGAGATTTTTGGTTTATAACTAGCAAGCAAAGTAATAAACTATTGATTTCTAAATGCCTGATGGGACTGAGGTCTCACACAGCCTTTGTCAATGAACTTCTAAATGCCTGTGGAGACTAATAACCTCACATGGCAACCTTAAAGAAAATTCACAACTTAAAAATTATTTGGTTTCAGTATTGTCTACCTATTTATTTACTTAGTTATTTGTTCGTTTATTTAGTTATTTCAAAATTTGTGTATCAATTTTCAAAACTTAAGGAGACTATGGTCTCACACGGTCATTACTTGTTGACTTTGAGTGCTTGATGAGACTAACCATCTCACATTGTATCTACTAAATTGAAGAACTGAAAAATTAATTACTTAAGTGATTTGACAATTATTTATTTTTGAATTTTTGAAAATTAACTCTCAAAGCTTAAGGAGACTAAAATCTCATATAACTTTACCGGTTAATATTTTTTTTTCTTTAAGTACCTTAGGAAACCTATAAACTCTGCGAGATAAAATTTAAAATAGTTCATTTTTATATACCATTTATTTACTTACTTCTTATGAGAAGAAAAATTAATAATGAAATAAAATAACATGGTACTAAGAGAGGATAACATATAACATGTATTCACGTTTTATATAAGTGTGTGCTTATGCTCTAATGGCATCTATATTACTTCACATCTTGATTTACAGAATTACAATAAAAGTAAGAAAAACAAAAACAAAAATAAATGACCAAAATTAATATCACCAACCTTCCTTTCCACTATCACCTGAATCCTTATGCCTCCATGACTCTATGTTCAAGTGTGGCTAATCTTACCCATATACCAAAATGAAAATAGTGTCACACAAATATACATGTATATATGTATAGATATATATATATATATATAAACGATAGCCACATAATATGATAGAGTATCAAAATTTTACAACTGTTTCAAATACCATGCAACTTATCCACTATGTTCACTCTTTTCTTTTACTATTACTACCCTTTTTCTAATCTCAGATCTTAGTACAATTGCATTAGAAAGTAAAAAATAAAAAAATGATAATATGAAAAAAAAGAATTAATAATGCAGTGACTCTCTTCATGTAATGAACCATCACATCATGCAATGCCTCTCTGTTATGAAATCTTAACAGAACAACAATGTATATTCCATGAGGACCAAAGCATTAATGCACCTACAACGTTGAGATTTAGGGGACAAGACACACAGACTTACCTCTACAAAGTCCAACTTTGCTTAATCCTCCCCAAACCTTTAGCTACATATTTTTACTTTGTTATGCGAGGCTACAACAGAGGCATCCCTCCACAGCTCCTATTTCCTTTAGCATTTTTTTAGCCTGCTCTCTTCTTCCTCTTCTGATTTGCACAACCAGGTCTCTCCTTCCTCTTCGTCTACTCTACCAGCTTCCTCGTTCTCAGTGTCACGTCTGCTCAACCAACTCTCTCTTTTCTTTTCTTGTTGGCTCCACCAGCTCTCTCTCCTTCTTTGGTCAGCTCTGCTAACTCTCTCTCATTTTCTTGTCGGCTCCGCCAGCTCTCTCCTTCCTGGTGTCATGTCTGCTCTGCTTGCTCTCTCTTTCCTTTTCTCAATGGCTTTACCAGCTCTCTCCTTCCTAGTGTCACATCTACTTCGCCAGCTCTCTCTCTCCTTTCCTTTGTTTTTAACGTAAAAAAAAAAAAAAAAAAGAAATCAGCCCTGAATGCTGCCTCTTGGCTTCTTCACCTCTTAGCCATCCTCCTTTCTCTGGCTTGCTGTGTTTCTTCTTCTCAAGTTGCTGCCCCCTGTTTCATGGCCAAAAAACAGGGGTCCCTTCTCTTTCCTTCTCTAAACTCCCGGGCTCCCTCCTTTCCTACTATGATGTTATATATTTGTTTTTTAGCTGAGAAAACAAAGCCCCCAAAGGTCCCTTTGCTCTTCTCCTTTCGTATCTTCACTTAAGCTCCCCGTATTTCCTTTTGCCCTTGCTCTCTTACTCTTATTCCTTCCCCCATAATCCCCCTTATCTTATCCCCTCTTCTCCCCCCCTTAAACCTATATTTTTAACATAAAAAATGAACCCCCTCCCTGCAGCTTCTCAATCCCTGTCTTCTTTCTCCTCACTCCTTCCTTGTCTCTTTTCCCCAAGCTCCCTGTTTATTTTTTGTGTAAAAGAGGAACAAGCCCATGTATGTAGCCCTTGTCCCTCTCACAATCCTTCACACATCCTTTTCCACCCTTCTCTCGAGTTCCTTGTCAAGAAAACCAAACGAGGTCAACGTTGTAACCTCTTAATGCGACAGTCCAGACTTTCCTCCACTGTCTCTTCATTTTTGGTCAAAGGGAAAGAAAGTGACCTTGTTTTCTTACTTATCTAGTGTTCCTTCCTTCCAACACCAAGGTGTAAGGTCTCATATAGGAGCCAACATGGATCATGTAAGGGACTTTACATGTTGGCAGCATAACAAAGGTTCTTTTCGAGTAAATTCTTCTTGTTTTGTTTTTTGTTTTTTTTTTGTTTTTGTGACTCACCCATTTTCCCTTTTTTTTTTTGAATATTATGTCCTTGATATTTTGACTTTGTATTTTGTTTATCTTATTTTTTGATTTTGTATTTTGTTTTTTCATTTTTTTTGTTTTGATTTTGTATTTTGTTTATCTTATTTTTTATGTTTTATATTTTCTTTTCATATATATTTTTTATTTTTATTTTTTGACCCCTATTTTGTATTTTTTTTTAATTATAGGATTAACCAATTGATCAATTAGGTAATTATTAATTTTAATTTTTAGGATGGGGTATTCATATGATCAATGTAAAAAAGGGGAATTTTTTTTTGTCAAAGCTATCTCAAGATAAGAGTCTAAATGTGTGAACACCCCAACAAAAACTAAAATGAGAAAAACATAAATAAAGTTGATAAAATAAAAAATTTAAATTAAATCAACAAAAAAAAATAAGATTAATAAGAGGAAATAATAATAATGGGAATTAAGATGGAATTAGATATGGTTAAAAAAATAATAATCCATTAAAGCTTAACTAAAACTAAAATAATGAATAACTGAACACTACAAAGAATTAATTAAAAATAACAACTCATAATAAAGGAAATGACAGTACAATAATAGAAATGTAATTACAAGAGACAACAAGATTAGTTTTTGATGCCTGTGTCAGAACCCCGTGCCAATGACTCTAGATCCTATGCCATACAATAGATTTGTTATACGTCTTTCACCCCCACAATTTTTTTTAAAAAAATTTTTTAAGGAGTAGACAATCATTGTACAATAGATTTGCTATACAGCGGTTGATTCACTCACCACACCAATGATGCATAAAGGCAAAATGAAAATAGGAAAGAGCAATAAGATATTTTCTACCTCTTCATTTAAGGTTAGTGTGAATGGAGAAGATGGGCTAAAATTTGACTCGCATCTTCATGTCTCCATCATCCTCGAGCCCAATGGTGATCGGTCAAAATGAAGGGGAAGACCAGTGAGAAAGAGAGAAATGGGAAGGAGCAAGAGGCTATTTTCTACCTATTCATTTAAGGTTAGCGCAAATGGAGAAGAATGGCAAGTGAAGATGGGCTGGAATTTGATCCTCATGTCTCCATCATCCTTGAGCCCAACGGTAAAGGCCAATGAGAAAGAGAGAGAAAGAGAGACCGGAATAGAGAAAAAGAGAGAGGAGGAGTGTGGAAGAGGGCACTTAGGCTATGTTTAAATGGATGACTGAGAAGAGAGTGACAAGGAATGAAATAGTCAAAATGGGTTAGACTTATGTTTGAATTTTTTTTTTTTTAAGGTAGAATGGGATGGCAAGTGAGGGACACCAAGACCCCTCTTTGCAATTCAAAACCTCAATTTTGGTGTCCCTCCAAATTGGGAGGTCAATGATGGGATGAAATGACTTAAGAAATTAAATTATTAATATACCTATATCTTATTATTAATATACATAATTCCAATTATTAAAACTTTATTTAATTTCTATCATTATGGTCATGACTTTTCTTTTCTTTTTTTCTTAAAATTTCATAATAAAAAAGAGAGAATGAAAGAATCAACAATGTAGATTAGTTTCATATATTTTTTTAATTTTTTTTTTTCAACAATTTTTCTTTTTTGTTTTTTAAGTTTGTCTTTTAAAATTTTTTGAAGCAACATAGATATTTTGTAATAAATGTATTAGACAAAAAATATGGGCATGATAATTAGTAAATAAAATAAAGAAATATGGATAGGAGAATAAAGTAACATTATCTATTGAACAATAACAAAATTATTAGTCATATGTTTACGTTACAAGGGGTAATATTGAAAAAAATAATTAAAGAGTTATTCAACTACATTCCATTCCATTAATGACCACTCTATTCCATCCTCCTTTAAACTCCTAAACATAGTCTTAAGAATTTACAAAAAATAATTCCATTGCTTTTATTCCTAGAGTTGTTGTGTAGGATTGTTAGTCTCTTCACATAATTTGGAATTAATTAATAAAAGATTATGTAAGACTTTAGTCTCCTTAAACTTTAGTTTATGGTTTTTAACATACCAAAAAAAATTTTTTTATTTACAATAATGATTTTTATTACTCTTATTTTAGAAAATGTCAAGTGAGATTGTTAGTCTATCAAACACTTAAAAGTTAACTAGTAGAAGTCATGTAAGACTTTTAATCTCTTTCGACTTTGAAATTTAATATCTAATTTTCAAAAATTTAGAAATAAGATAATTGCTAAATCACTTAAATAATCTATCTTCAAGTTTTTCAAATTAGTGGTCGCTTGTTAGTCTCTTCAAACGTTCAAGAATTAATAATTGTCAATTTTCCATGTAATTGGTAAACCAAAAATCCTAAACAAATAAGAATCCAAAAATCCCAAAAATATTTTCCCTTAATAATTTAATGTTTTTTAGAAAATAAAAATAAACAAGTGGGATTTTCCATTTGTTCGTGGGAGGTTTAATTGTATTTTTAGTGAAATTTCAGTGGGTTTCATGTGATGAAGCATAACTGAAACAACTTTGATACCAATTAATGCATGACAAAAAATTATATTTGATACTCTTCTTGTTTTAAAAGTTATATTGGATTCCCCTAAGATAGATAGATAGATAGATAGATAGATAGATAGATAGATATATATATATATATATAGATATATATATATATATATATATATATATATATATATATATATATATATTCCTTCCAAATTAATTTTTGTTGAAAGAGTTCACACTTGTGTACAACATGTGAATGTGATTTAATTTTTAATATAATACTAAGGATGAATAAATAATTTCATTTTAAAAAACAATACAATATGTAAAAATTTAACTTTTATTATTGACAAAAAGTTAATTAGAGTGGAATGTAACCTTGAAAAGTAAAAAAATATTAACTGTAATTTAACCATATCTCAGGAAAGTTATAAAAATTTACTATTTTTTACACATAAGTTCTCCTTTTTTTAACTTTAGAATAAAGAACTGAGATCCCATCACAAACGTTTATCAAGATTTAGAAAACTTATAAAAAAAAAGACCAAAAAAAAGAAAAAGAAAAAAGAGAACAGAAACCACGACTTAAATTTGTAATTATCACGAATTTATCAAAATAAATATTAATGCATGTGTATCACGTCGCATGGGGCTTAAGTACAAATTAAACTTCAAAAGCAGAACGAATTTTCTTTTCAAGTTTTCTTTTTCTTTTGTGTTCGTAAGCAAAGTAAAAACAGTGCATGCTTTTAGAATATTAAAGGACACGCACTCACCAAAGTTCCTCGCAGATACTTCAAAGGCAGAGGGAATTTATGCATATAACATAATGGCGTGTTGTGTGTGTGATCGGAGGGACATGGAAAACAAGAAGAGTGAAAACGAGAAAGAAGAGCCCGCTAGGTTCAACGAGACAGTAAAAAGAGCTCAGAAAGCTTTGAAGTCTGAAAATTTGAGATCCTTCAAGGAAATCTTCAAGGGAGAAGATAGAATATATCTGCTTGATGATTTCGACTTGTTCGGAAACACAGCCATTAACGTCGCTGCACGCTTTCATAATCCGCAACTCTTGAAGGATTTGCTGGAAATGCTACCGGATGAAGAATCTATGTGGAAGGCCTTGAGGAGGAAGAATCGAGAAGGAAACACCCTTCTTCACGAGGTCGCCTTGCAGGAGGAGGTGGCCATGACCGACATCGTACTTGAGTTCGAAAGGAAGGCGGCGCCGCCGCTGTCAGAGGTGGAGGAGGAAGAAGATGATGTATCGAAAGACGAGAAGGGACTGCCACTGCTGGAGATAAAAAATGAGGAAGGTGAAACCCCACTGTTCAGAGCTGCTAAGTTCGGGAAGCTGAAGATGCTCAAACATTTGGCTAATATTCTACGTGAAGCTGGGCGTGACATGAAAGTTCATTGTCGTAGCCATGGAAATTTCAACATTCTTGACGCTTCTGTCAAGGGCCAATTTTTCGGTACATTCTCTGATCTCTCTGGGGCCTATTATTTATATATGTTATGGTTAATTCGTACATATTGTTTATTGTGTCATGCAATGTTTTAAAAATTTGTGATGCTGATCTCCAAATGGGAATTAATATTATTAGTAACTAAGGCTCATTGCCGTTTTGTTCAACCAAAGAGAGAAGTCAATATATGTTTAATGATCAAGTGTAATCCACAGATGTTGCTGTTTGGATAATGAGGGAAATGGATGGTGAAATTCTAGCTTCAGAAGAGAATAAGGAAGGACCCACATGTCTCCAGCTACTTTCCAGAATGCCCCAAGCTTTTCGAAGCCATGATAGTATGGGATGCTGCGAGAGTCTCATCTATTATTGTACATTACTTAATCTTTTTTTGTTTCTTTTCTTTTAATTTCTATGACGAATTCTCACAACACTCTCTCTTTCTATTTAATTCATGTATGAAAATGCTGCACATGGATCGTAATTTGGGTGATAGTGCTTCCGGAAGATGGGCATGACATTGAAGGTTCTGATAGTTATGAGTCGTACAACTACAGACAGAACAGAGACGAAGAAAGCAGTCAAAGAGACGACGATACGAGGCCACCCACAGCAGGTATAGAGGAGTAATACTAATACTCATGCAATATAATTATTTTTTTGCAGCCATATATACGTCGGAATTCTTCACACATACATCCATCCCGAAGATGTTTTGACTATAGAAACCTGTATTTACGTCAATATATTTCTCGCAACTTTGCATTTTGTGGTGTGAAAACTTTAATACCTTACAAGAAGATGATCAAAATTTCTTATATTTGTTCTGGGGATGTAGAATGAAATAACCTAGATATTCTAATTATATCCATTTCTTTAGCGAAAGGGTAAGCACTATAGCACTTTCTAATCTACGCTTCCAACGCACAGATAATAAGTCTCTGATCTTGTCACAGATTCTAACCAAATTGCAGGACTTTCAAGAATGAACCTTGCTTTTTGGAAATATGTTGCTAAAGGTGCGAACTTTTTCTTCCATATTCATTTTCTGTCTCTATTTTTTCACGAAATGGGTAAGTGACACAAGCTACTCGATCTGGTGCATGCATGCTTGACCAACACGAGCAGTATCCATCAAGATAAAGAAATTATGGAACACAAAGAATAAGCAGAAGCTAGCAAAGCGTTTAGCCGAGAAGTTGGTTGTGATTGACTGCTCATGGCAGAAATATAACAATGCTACAACGGAAACAGTACTCGAACTGCCACCCGTTCTGTACAATGTCCCACAAAGGAAGATTAAAATGGAACGCAAGGAGAAGTGGGAAGAGAAGAAGGAATATCCTAATGGAAAACAAGAAAGCCCTTATTATAAGTACACACCACTACTCGTAGCAGCTAGCAATGGAATTGTGGAAATTGTTGAATCATTCCTTCGAGAGCATCCAGCGTGTGTAAATTACATGAACAAGGAGGGGGAAAATATACTGCACATAGCCGTGAGGCACCGTCGTCTGAAAATCTTTGAACTGTTAAAGAAACATCCAGAATTTAAAGCCTTGACTCCTCAGATTTCTAAGGAGGGTTATACCATATTGCACCAAGTTGCTAGGATGGATTTTTACAGACCATACCAACTTCCTGGTGCGGCATTCCAACTACAATCGGAGTTAGAGTGGTATAAAGTAAGCTTTTAATTAATTAGTCTCTTTCATGCTGTTTCTTTATGTATTTATTTTTTTTGATAAAATATTATTTTGATTTCTTATACATTAGTTAATTATTTTTAATTTTATCTTTCACTAATTTTATTTAAATTTAAATTAAATGTACTAGCATTCAAATTCGTTACATACTAAATTAATAAGAATAGATTAATAAATAAGATTAAACTGAAAATAAAATCAATAAAAAAACTAAAATTGTGTTCTACTTCATATTTAAATCATACAAATTTTCTCTTTTATTTTGATAAATTACACTTTATTTTCATCAAATAAAAAAGATGAGCCACATTGACTTCCGTTACAGGAAAAAAAAATATAATTAGACTTATTTTGAGAAAAAAAACACATTTACATATAATATTTGTATAATATAACAAAGAACAACTATTCATATGTATGACTAACATAAAAGTAAACCATTTTCTAAATTTTAAATAAATTAAACTTATGGCTTTCAACACAAAAATATTGTTAAAACAAAATTTTGTATACAAATTCTAGAATTTGTATTTTTTCAATAAAAGAAATCAGCATGAATGCGGAAACTTAAGAAATATAAGGACCTTAAAAATAATTCATTATAATTTTTAGTCCTAAATTAATTTTTTTATATGCTGTTCTATATTTGATGTGCAGCGAGTGGAAGCAGAAATTCGTACTGATTATATCATGCACTGTGCCAAGGACGACCTAACAGCTGGAGACCTTCTGGATATTGAGCACGATGAGATGCTCAGAGACGCACAAAATTGGACAAAGGGAACAGCCCAGTCATGCTCCGTGGTTGCCGTCCTTGTGGCCACCGTGGTCTTCACGGCGGCCTATGCCATTCCTGGTGGCAATGAGGGCGGCACGCCGGTGTTACTCCGTTCTCCGTTGTTCATCTTCTTCACCGTCATGGACGTTGTGGCCCTCACACTATCCTTGGCTTCCGTGGTGATGTTCCTTTCCGTCCTCACGTCCCCATTTGAGCTTTGGGATTTCCATAAGGCTCTCCCAAGAAGACTGCAAATAGGGTTCCTTTTTATGTTCTTCTCGTTGATCGCCACAATGCTCGCTTTTACTGCTACCATTTTGCTCATCATTAAATTGGAGTGGAAGGACTGGACTTCTTCGTTGGTATATAGTGCAGCCTTCTTTCCTGTCACAATATTTGCCCTGTTTCAATTCCCATTATATAATAATTTTTGGAGCCTGCTCAACAAGACGTATGAGAAGGTCAAGAAGGTGGTGGCTCCAATTTATAGAGCGATTATATATAGTTTCGGAATTGAGAGAAAAAAAATATATTCCTAAGCAGATAGTGCAAATTTCTAGTAAGCTAATTTATGGGAGTGTTTGTGTTTTTCTTCTGAATTGTCAGTTTGTAAGCTATCTTTGTGTGGGGTGATTTATTCTTTTATAGTCAATGTGTGATTTATTTATATATTCTAATAAAAGTATAGTTTGGATCTTTGTTTTAATGATGAGATTTATTTTAAACTCAATGTATGCGCCATAAATATGCATGGTCATCACGTTTGCTTGACATACCACATTTTGTACCCACCAAAATCAAGCCACCGTACTATCTTGCTCTTAAATGTTTTCTTTGGAGCAACAAACAGCAAATTGAAATGGTTTGTATAAAGTTGGCTATGACTTTTATTGGACTTTGAGAAAATATGCAGATTTAGTCTATCAGATTGTCATTAGATTAATTTAATATCTGAGAGACAAAAAGTACTAAATTGGTCCTTTCACTTATCAAAGGTACCTTTGTCATTTAGGTGTTAAAACTTGTTTAAGATGAACCATTTTCTTCCTGTGCCACACGTTATCTGTTAGTTGGTTTTTAGTAGCTTGTCTTCTCATCGGATAGATCAACAATTTGGAAAGTACTGAAGGGAGATTGGGATCTAGGGATTTAGTCAAGAGAAATTGTAGAGTGACACCATTAACTAGAAAATGTTGAAGATGTTGTTCTCTAGAAATCATAAAAGACGAAGACGTCGAGCTCTTCAGAAATCATAGAAGATGTCGATAGAAATCAAAGGATGAGCAGCTATGGTACAGTATTTTCGAAACTAGTATTTTGGAAGGTGTGTTGCTAATTTCTAGGGTTTAGGATCACATTTTGTTGCATATGCTCACTTTCTCAATAATCTTATGTTTTGAAACAATAATGATGTTTACATATTTCTTATTGTGGCTATATAATAAGGGTTATTGCTGAATTTTTATAGTTGCCTCATATTGCATTTGTTGCAAACTGTGAATGGTGAAAGTGAAAATTATTTCAACTTTAAGAGTTCAATAATAAAAAAAAATGTCATAAGTGTAAAGAAAAATTAAGTGAAATGATGTGCGGAAGTAAAAAAAGTACTGATGAATGAACCTTTAATTTCGGTATATTGATAAAAAAGAATAATATATTTGCACATTGCCTCTTGCATACCATTGATTTGGGTATAATGAAATAGTGTTATATTATATTGATTGTGAGCAAGGTTGGCAAATTCGTGAATTCATGTAAATTTGTAAAAAAAAAAAGTAAACTTGTAATTTAGATTTGTAATATAAGTTTGTAAAAGTTTTCTTTGATTAATAAATAATTATTAAAATATATAATTTTATAGTTAAAATATTATATATAATAAAAAGTTATTTAAATTACACTAACTCAAACAAAAGTGAACAATTTAACATAATCATGCATAATAATTATTCAACATAACCAACTAAATAATATTTATTTATTTTTATTTTAATAAGTATATATTTAATGTAATTTTATTATTGTTATTATTATGATAATAATTATATAAATATGTATATATATATATATATATATATATATATATAACAAGTAATATAATAGATTATAATGGTTTTATGGAAAAAAAACTTATCTGTTTATTTTGGTGTTGGATTTGAATCTTTATATTGTTCATTACAAACTAATTGACATGTTAAAATTAAAAATTTGGTAGATTTGATAAGTTAACTCGCAAGTGTACTGAGTTTACACTAAATTTAAATTTACACCAAATTAACTTATTTTCTTAATGTATAATCATAAACTCGTAACTTTGGATAACAAATTTGTGAGTTTGACAATTATAATTGTGAGCTTCATTGTGATGTTGCAATTTTTTATTCTAATCAAACAAATATTTTGATTAGGTTTTTGTTCCAAAGTGCTAAAAAATATGTGGTTATGCTTGAGCATGCAAACCCTTTTGACGATGTGTAAAAATGTATACCAATCTGCCTATATTGTGGTTATGAAGATTAGCTAGCTTGATTTCCAATCCAATTCTTTAGTGCTATAACTGTTATGTTCCAATTTCTTTTTCCTTTGTCATTTACGAGTAAGTGAAGAATTAAAAGTGTATGAATTAAGTTAGAACCATGAAATTAGATAGAGTTATAAAACCTAAGAAATAAGGATTTCCTCAAAGGCTTCTTAACATTTTGTGATCGGCACCAAATACTAACCCTAGGCTGCTTAATTCATCATCTAAACTTCCTATTCTAACATTTTGTGATCATGTGAATGATAAATTGATAATTAATTTCTTACTTGAAGGAATGTTTCACTTATAACTATGTGATCAGTATCATTCTCTTATATATATATGTGTGTGTGTGTGTGTGGCACATATTTATGGTTGAATCATATGTAATATTAAGTTTAAATTTACAACCATCTATAAAATATACAATTACATAATATTACGTTCAAATTTACAACCATCTATCTAGTCTCGGAAGCATAATATTATAAAATTTTCAATATGCAAGTGAGGCAAAAATTTAACAATAAAACTATCTATTGTTTAAATATGCACGCTAATTTAGTTAAATTTTGAATGCTAAAAGTACTGTGAGATATTATTAAGTTGTAATTGAACAAAACACAATAGGAATGTTAAACATTACCATCCAAGTCACAAGAACAAGATAATTTTGGATCAATTCACCATGCTAAACTATAAACTGGCCTTCAATCCCGTAGTTTCCACAATATCTGACTTATACTCAATTAACTTCACCACAGTAAATAGTATCCATGGAAGTTGCAGTAACTTCAGTCCAGAAAAGTAGTACTAATATCAGCCCCATATAAAATAAAAACTTGGAACAACACCGCAAAGTCAACTAACTTCACATGAATTACATGGTCCCAAAAAATAAAAAGCACTAACACCTAACAAACATCTAACAAACGATTAACATTCATGTACTCAAGTCAAGTTTTCCTCGTTAGACACACGCCCACTATTTGCATTTGGATCATTTTGTTGTACCATATAGCTCCACTGGTATTGCATTTGTATAACTGAAAACACACCCACAGCAAGTATTAGTGACTTAAGATATATTTATAAGTCATGTACCGATCTCAAGCAAACATAACCACCTGTCCATAATATTGTCGTCCTCGTTGTTACAAGATTCCTTATGTATTCCTCATTTTCATCAATTTTCTCAGTCACTTGCATCATCTTTCACCTCAGTGGATTCACCCTGATGGGAAATCTCCACTTTGACTTGTTTATTCATCATCTAGAAAATCAAGTCCAACAATAATAAGAAAAAGAGTCCACTTATATATATAAGACCGTTTGAGGCTTTCATGATCAATGTAAAAAAGGGGAATTTTTTTTTTTCAAAGCTATCTCAAGATAAGAGTCTAGATGTGTGAACACCCCAACAAAAACTAAAATGAAAAAAATAATAAATAAAATTGATAAAATAAAAAATGAAATTAAATCAACAAAAAAATATGATTAGTGAGAGGAAACAATAACAATGGGAATTAAGATGGAATTAAATATGGTTAAAAAATAAAAATCCATTAGAACTTAACTAAAACTAAAATAATGAATAACTGAACACTACAAAGAATTAATTAAAAATAACAACTCATAATAAAGGAAATGACAGTACAATAATAGAAATGTAACTAAAACATACCAAAAGAGTCGCTTTTGATGCCTGTGTCAAAACCCCATACCAATGACTCTAGATCTTATGTTAATAACATATTTGTTGTACGGCTTTCATCCCCACAAATTTTTTAAATTTTTTAGTTAAAATTTTTTTAAGGAGTAGACAACCATTGTACAATAAATTTGCTATATAACGGTTGATTCGTTCACCACACCAATGATGCAAAAAGGCAAAATGAAAATAGGAAGGAGCAGAAGGCTATTTTCTACCTCTTCATTTAAGGTTATCGTGAACGGAGAAGATGGGCTAGAATTTGACTCACATCCTCATATCTCCATCATCCTCGAGCCCAATGGTGATCGTTCCAAATGAAGGGAACAGCTAGTGAGAAAGAGAGAAATGGGAAGTAGCAAGAGGCTATTTTCTGCCTGTTCATTTAAGGTTAGCGCAAATGGAGAAGAATGGCAGGTGAAGATGGGCTGGAATTTGACTCACATCCTCATGTCTCCATCATCCTTGAGCCCAATGGTAAAGGCTAGCAGGAAAGAGAGAAAAAGAGAGGCCATAATAGAGAAAAAGAGAGAGGAAGAGTGTGGGATAGGGCACTTAGGCTATGTTTGAATGGATGAATGAGGAGAGAGTGATAAGAAATAAAATAGTCAAAATGAGTTAGACTTATATTTGAATATTTTTATTATTTTAAAGTGGAATGGGATGACAAAGGAGAGACACCAAGACCTTTCTTTGCAATTCAAAATCTCAATTTTGGTATTCCTCCAAATTGATGGGTCAATGATAGAATGAAGTGATTTAAGAAATTAAATTATTAATATACCCTTATCTTATTATTAATATACCTAATTCCAATTGTTAAAACTTTATTTAATTTCTATCATTATGGTCATGGCTTTTCTTTTTCTTTTTTTCTTAAAATTTCATAATAAAAAAGAGAGAATAAAAGAATTTACAATATAGATTAGTTTTATCTATTTTTTAAATTTTTTTGGTCAACAATTTTTCTTTTTAGTTTTTTAAGTTTGTCTTTTAAAATTTTTTGAAGCGACATAGATATTTTGTAATAAATGTATTAGACAAAAAATATGGGCATAATAATTAGTAAATAAAATAAAGAAATATGAATAAGAGAATTAAGTAACATTATGTATTGAACAATAACAAAATTATTAGTCATATGTTTATATTATAAGGGGTAATATTGAAAATAAAATAAAGAGTTATTCTGCTCCATTCTATTTTATTAATGACCATTATTTCATCCTCCCTTAAACTCCTAAATGTAACCTTTGGAATTTATAAAAAAATGATTCCATTGCTTTTATTCCTAGAGTTGTTGCGTGGGATTGTCGACTCTTCACATAATTTGGAATTAATTAATAAAAGATTATGTAAAACTTTAGTCTCCTTAAACTTTAGTTTATGGTTTTTAAAATACCAAAATAAAAAATTTTTTTATTTACAATAATGATTTTTATTACTCTTATTTTAGAAAATGTCAAGTGAGATCATTAATCTATCAAACACTTAAAAGTTAACTAGTATAGGTCATGTAAAATTTTTAATCTCCTTAAGCTTCTAAATTTAATATCTAATTTTCACAAATTTAGAAATAAGATAATTGCTAAATTACTTAAATAATCTATCTTCGAGCTTTTCAAATTAGTGGTCGCTGTGTAAGATTGTTAGTTTGTTCAAACATTCAAGAATTAATAATTGTCAATTTTGCATGTAATTGGTAAACCAAAAATCCTAAAAAAAAGAATCCAAAAAGCCCAAAAATGTTTTCCCTTAATAATTTAATGTTTTTTAGAAAATAAAAATAAACAAGTGGGACTTTCCATTTGTTCATGGGAGGTTTAATTGTATTTTAGCGAAATTTCAGTGGGTTTCATTTGATGAAGCATAACTGAAACAACTTTGATACCAATTAATGCAAGACCAAAAAGTATATTTGATACTCTTCTTGTTTTAAAAGTTATATTGGATTCTCCTTATATATATATATATATATATATATATATTCCTTCCAAATTAATTTTTGTTAAAAGAGTTCACACTTGTGTACAACATGTGAATGCGATTTAATTTTTAATATAATACTAAGGATGAATAAATAATTTCATTTTAAAAAAACAATACAATATGTAAAAATTTAACTTTTATTATTGACAAAAATTTAATTAGAGTGGAATGTAACTTTGAAAAAAACAAAAATACTAACTGTAATTTAACCATATCTCAGGAAATTTATAAAAATGTACTATTTTTTACACATAAGTTCTCCTTTTTTAAAATTTAGAATCAAGAATTGAGATCCCATCACAAACGTTTATCAAGGTTTAGAAAACTTTAAAAAAGACCAAAAAAAGAAAAAAGAAAAAAGAAAAAAAGAACCGAATCCACGACTTAAATTTGTAATTATCACGAATTTATCAAAATAAATATTAATGCATGTGTATCACGTCGCATGGGGCTTAAGTACAAATTAAACTTCAAAAGCAGAACGAATTTTCTTTTCAAGTTTTCTTTTTCTTTTGTGTTCGTAAGCAAAGTAAGAACAGTGCATGCTTGTAGAATATTAAAGGACACGCACTCATCAAAGTTCCTCGCAGATACTTCAAAGGCAGAGGGAATTTATTTATATGGAACCTTTGTTCGTCCTTACTATCTAATTAAGAAGGTTATTTTCAATATGGTAAAAGGACATCATATTTTAGTTATATTAATTGGCATAACGTTTCAAGAGTATTTGTTTTAAAAAAATATTTGGACCACACAATTTTTTTTTTCAAAATAATATGTGAAAATTATGAAATAGTAATAATTTGTTTATTTCTGTTCATCAATCTCCATAGAAAAGAAAAAAAGATAAACATAAATAAAAAGAGTAAATTAAAAAAATCTTCACTAAGGTTTTGCTAAATTGCATAAGATGTTTTTCTTGTTTAAAAAATATCATAAGCTTTTCCAAGTATTTGGATATATATTTCAAGAACTTTCCCTATTAATTTTTGTTAATTAAGTTCACTTATGATATTTTTGGAAGAAAATTCCTTAAGAATAAAATTACAGTCACATGTTAGAGTTGAAAATTAATTTTATTAACAAAAGTAAGTATGTAATAAGAAAATTTTAAAATATATCAAATTTCAAGAATCAAATAATATTTTTTGAAATTTATAGGAGAAATTTCTAGTGCATGTAACTGAGCAAAACCTGACTAGTAGAATGTACTCATTATAGAATGAGAATATGACAAAAAAAGAAATTACAGAATGAGAAAAATCAGAGCACAATATTTTGAAGTATAATTATGCAAGAAGCCACACTAACGCGATACACATGGTACCTTTATTGAATAACACTAATGTTCAACTTTATAATGGCATGAAAATCCAGTAAATTATATTTTCCCGAACAAGGAAGCGGCAAAATTTTAGTGGGTCAAATGAAAAGAAATGGCTACGTCCAAATTAATAAGTGTAGGCATGGATGAAACCACCTAAATATTTTCACTAAAAATTGAATGTAAAATGCGGTGATTAAATAATAATTAACAAAAATGACGCACTTAAGCAAATCAATTTTGAACTAAACCATAGATGGATAAACTACAATTTTCCCATATAAAATTTAGATAAACTTGATATCATAATTTAATTTATTACTTTTTTTTTTAATAAATTACACTAACGTCCCCTAAACTTTGGCCAAATTTTATTGATACTTCTCTGACTTCAAAAATTACACCCGGCATCCCTAACACTAAGAGATACACAGGCACGCACACACACATATATTAAAGCAATATTCTTCTAATTTACTTTGTATAAAAAATTAATTTATTGAATAATATATCTGAGAGTCTGATTTTATTTTTACATGACTGTAGAACACTTTAATGATTTTACAGTTGGAAGATGAGTGCAAGTTGGGTAGAAAAATTGATTCCATTGAAAAAAAAAGGTAATAAATTAGAATGGAGCCAAATATGATATTTAACATCAGAGGAATATCATTATCAGGTATAGTTTAATCCTATTATAAGGAAGTTAGTCTAATTTACTCTTTCTTTTTGTACATAAATTTTGTTTTACTTTAATTTAAAGACATGAGATTCAATCATTCACACCTTCATCGTCAAGATTTAGAAAAAAAAAAAAGAATATAATGAAACAAAACAAAAGAGTAATAGCAATAATTAATCTTGACCTTTATACATACATATATAAATATATATATATATATATATATATATATATTTATTTATTTATTTATATAATTCCCCGACAGGGTAAGATTGTGTGAGAAACTCTCTCACTCTATAATATTTATACACATTGAGCAATGACCACTTAACGTAAGCAGTAGCTAGCTATAACATAATGGCGTTTTGTGTGTGTGATCGGAGGGACATGGAAAACAAGAAGAGTGAAAACGAGAAAGAAGAGTCCGCTAGGTTCAACGCGACAGTAAAAAGAGCTCAGAAAGCTTTTAAGTCTGAAAATTTGAGAGCCTTCAAGGAAATCTTCAAGGGAGAAGAAAGAAAATGTCTGCTTGATGATTTCGACTTGTTCGGAAACACAGTCATTAACGTCGCTGCACGCTTTCATAATCCGCAACTCATGAAGGATTTGCTGGAAATGCTACCGGATGAAGAATCTATGTGGAAGGCCTTGAGGAGGAAGAATCGAGAAGGAAACACCCTTCTTCACGAGGTCGCCTTGCAGGAGGAGGTGTCCATGACCGACATCGTACTTGAGTTCGAAAGGAAGGCGGCGCCGCCGCTATCAGAGGTGGAGGAGGAAGAAGATGATGTATCGAAAGACGAGAAGGGACTGCCACTGCTGGAGATAAAAAACGAGGAAGGTGAAACCCCACTGTTCAGAGCTGCTAAGTTCGGGAAGCTGAAGATGCTCAAACATTGGGCTAATATTCTACGTGAAGCTGGGCGTGACATGAAAGTTCATTGTCATAGCCATGGAAAGTTCAACATTCTTCACGCTTCTGTCAAGGGCCAATTTTTCGGTACATTCTCTGATCTCTCTGGGGCCTATTATTGATATATGTTATGGTTAATTCGTACATATTGTTTATTGTGTCATGCAATGTTTTAAAAATTTGTGACGCTGATCTCCAAATGGGAATTAATATTATTAGTAACCAAGGCTCATTGCCGTTTTGTTCAACCGAAGAGAGAAGTCAATATATGTTTAATGTTCAAGTGTAATCCACAGATGTTGCTGTTTGGATAATGAGGGAAATGTATGGTAAAATTCTAGCTTCAGAAGAGAATAAGGAAGGACTCACATGTCTCCAGCTACTTTCCAGAATGCCCCAAGCTTTTCGGAGCCATGATAGTATGGGATGCTGGGAGAGTCTCATCTATTATTGTACATTACTTAATCTTTTTTTAGTTTCTTTTCTTTTAATTTCTATGACGAATTCTCACAACACTCTCTCTTTCTATTTAATTCATGTATGAAAATGCTGCACATGGATCGTAATTTGGGTGACAGTGCTTCCGGAAGATGGATATGACATTGAAGTTTCCGATAGTTATGAGTCATACAACTACAGACAGAACAGAGACGAAGAAAGCAGTCAAAGAGACGACGATACGAGGCCACCCACAGCAGGTATAGAGGAGTAATACTAATACTCATGCAATATAATTATTTTTTTGCAGAGATATATACATCGGAATTCTTCACACATACATCCATCCCAAAGATGTTTTGACTATAAAAAACTGTATTTAAGTCAATATATATCTCGCAACTTTGCATTTTGTAGTACGAAAACTTTAATACCAAAGTCTCTGATCTTGTCACAGATTCCAACCAAATTGCAGGACTTTCAAGAATGAACCTTGCTTTTTGGAAATATGTTGCTAAAGGTGCGAACTTTTTCTTCCATATTCATTTTCTGCCTCTATTTTTTCATGAAATGGGTAAGTCACACAAGCTACTCGATCTGGTGCATGCATGCTTGACCAACACGAGCAGTATCCATCAAGATTACGAAATTATGGAACAAAAAGAATAAGCAGAAGCTAGCAAAGCGTTTAGCTGAGAAGTTGGTTGTGATTGACCGCTCATGGCAGAAATATAATAAAGCTACAACGGAAACAGTACTCAAACTGCCACCTGTTCTGTACAATGTCCCACAAAGGAAGATTAAAATGGAACGCAAGGAGAAGTGGGAAGAGAAGAAGGAATATCCTAAGGGAGAACAAGAAAGCCCTTATTATAAGTATATACCACTGCTCGTAGCAGCTAGCAATGGAATTGTGGAAATTGTTGAATCATTCCTTCGAGAGCATCCAGCGTGTGTAAATTACATGAACGAGGAGGGGGAAAATATACTGTTCATAGCCGTGAACTGTTAAAGAAACATCCAGAATTTAAAGCCTTGACTCCTCAAATTTCTAAGGAGGGTTATACCATATTGCACCAAGTTGCTAGGATGGATTTTTACAGACCACACCGAGTTCCTGGTGCCGCATTCCAACTACAATCGGAGTTGGAGTGGTATAAAGTAAGCTTCTGATTAATTAGTCTCTTTCATGCTGTTTCTTTATGTATTTATTTTTTTGGTAAAATATTATTTTGATTTCTTACTTATTAATTAATTATTTTAATTTTATCTTTCACTAATTTTATTTTAAATTTAAATTAAATGTGCTAGCATTCAAATTCGTTACATACTAAATTAATAAGAATAGATTAGTAATTAAGATTAAACTGAAAATAAAATCATTAAAAAAACTAAAATTGTGTTCTACTTCATATTTAAATTATACAAATTTTCTCTTTTATTTTGATAAATTACACTTTATTTTCATCAAATAAAAAAGATGAGCCACATTGACTTCCGTTACAGGAAAAAAAATTATAATTAGACTTAACTTGAGAAAAAAAACACATTTACATATAATATTTGTATAATATAACAAAGAACAACTATTCATATGTATGACTAACATAAAAGTAAACCTTTTTCTAAATTTTAAATAAATTAAACTTATGGCTTTCAACACAAAAATATTGTTAAAACAAAATTTTGTATACAAATTCTAGAATTTGTATTTTTTCAATAAAAGAAATCAGCATGAATGCGGAAACTTAAGAAATATAAGGACCTTAAAAATAATTCATTATAATTTTTAGTCCTAAATTAATTTTTTTATTTATTATATTATAAAAACCAATATGCTGTTCTATATTTGATGTGCAGCGAGTGGAAGCTGAAATTCGTACTGATTTTATCATGCATTGTTCCGAAAAAGGCGTGACAGCTGGAGACCTTCTGGACATTGAGCACGATGACATGCTGAAAGACGCACAATCGTGGACAAAAGAAACAGCCCAGTCATGCTCCGTGGTGGCCATCCTCGTGGCCACCGTGGTCTTCACGGCGGCCTACGCCATTCCAGGAGGAAGTGAGGCCGGCACCCCGGTGTTACTCCGTTCTCCGGTGTTCGTCTTCTTCACCATCATGGACGTTGTGGCCCTCACACTATCCTTGGCTTCCGTGGTGATGTTCCTTTCCGTCCTCACGTCCCCATTTGAGCTTTGGGATTTCCATAAGGCTCTCCCAAGAAGACTGCAAATAGGGTTCCTTTTTATGTTCTTCTCGTTGATCGCCACAATGCTCGCTTTTACTGCTACCATTTTGCTCATCATTAAATTGGAGTGGAAGGACTGGACTTCTTCGTTGGTATATAGTGCAGCCTTCTTTCCTGTCACAATATTTGCCCTGTTTCAATTCCCATTATATAATAATTTTTGGAGCCTGCTCAACAAGACGTATGAGAAGGTCAAGAAGGTGGTGGCTCCAATTTATAGAGCGATTATATGTAGTTTCGGAATTGAGAGAAAAAAGTATTCCTAAGCATATAGTGAAAATTTCTAGTATAAACTAATTTATGGTTGTGTTTGTGTGTTTCTTCTTAATAGACTGGCTTGTTTGTTATATATATTCTAATAAAAGTGAAGTTTGGATTTTTATTTTTTTTTAATGGAGAGGTTTATTTAAACTCAAAGTATGCATATTGCATTATCTTGGTCATCATTGCCACTGGTCAAAGTGGAAAGAACTTGGAGGGTATATAGGTCTGTTCAAGCCCAATATATAATTATACGACAATGATGAACAAACCTATGTGGATTTTGTTAAAATATTTTTAATATTATATGGATTAGTATTAATTATGCTATTAGATTAATTTTATGTTATAAATAATTTAAGCAATTGATATTGTAATTTATAAACTAAGAATGGATTGAGTTTTATATTATTTGTGGATAATTGGTGATAGATTCGATTATCCATAAGTCTACTGGGCAGAAACCCAACCTACAACCCAAGAGTATTAGTAATCATCCCGTCAGATTACTAATTTGAGATTGTTACCCAGAGAGATTTAATGGGCTGATTTTGATTAATTAAATAATAAATCATTTTAAAGATTTTGAAGGATTTTATTTCAATAATATTAATTATTATATTATTAAAATAAAACTTTATAAATACCACACTGAAGCCTTAATTTGATACACACTAATTTCATGATCATTCTCTCTGGTCGCCAAACACTCTAAGACACTTTTGGTATTAGGGGTTGAAATATTTTGACTCAACCAGTGGATATAGTTATTATGTCGTCTTTATCAGGTCAGATCATCGATTAACTTAATCTTCCTATATTTTCTATTCATGTATCATATTCTATAATTGAATATATACATGCTCCAATCTTGTTTTCAAATGGTATTAGAGTCTGCTTTGATGGACTATGAAATTTTTAAAATTTCCTTTCTCTAATCTCATCTTTGTAACATGATTTAGCATATTCTAAGTTCTCCTCTTCTCTTTTCCTTTTCCTTGTTCTTCTTGAATGGTCTTTATGGTAATACAAGGGTAAAAAGGTTGGCTGTGGTGTGAAAATGTAGTTGAAGTTAGAATACACCATGATACTACATAACTGATCTCTTTTAGCTTATGATCATTTATCTTGAAATTTTGTCACCATGACCTTCTATGAGCCCATTGAAGGTCAAAGAAAGGTAAAATTAAATAAGAATGAGGCTAGGTAAATATTTTGAAATACCTAAGGAAATATTATATAAGCTATAACAAGTTTAGGATAAGAATTTAAATGAGTCTGAATATTGTGATAAGTCCACTAGAAAGAGTGTATGTAAGTATTATGTTGACAATGGACATGCCCTATCAGTGTAACATTGTCAATATAATTTTGTGAATAAGGCCTGTTTGTGGCTTGTCAGCAACAATTTGCTAATTAATGTATTCATGGTTTCTCATATCCTATCGATATAGAAATTGTGGGTACATTTTATGTCGTTTCTCTCGATAATGAGCTTCCCTGTTATGTATGAGTTTTCTTGATTTATCATAGTTTGAGCCCTTAGGCAGGATATGATGAGTATTTTGTTACACAGTTGCTGAAGCTGATTCTTGTTACGAAAACTTTGTTATATATATAATTATGTGTCTGGGACATAACTATATGTTTCCTATTTGTTTTTCCTTCAGCGTCTCTGTTCTTGCAACTATTTATGGTGAAAACTCTGAACAAAATAGACTACAATAATTGGATTGAGTCCCTTGATATGTATCTAGTGATCACCAAGGGAAGTTTAGGTATGAGAGAACCTAAGCCAACGGATCTCACTGCTGAGCCTAGCGCTGTTGACAAGGCTTACCATAAGCAGTGGTATGAGTCCAATAAGATTTGTTTGACTATAATTAAGTATAAGATTGAGAAGACTATCAGACAAAGTATTCTTAATAAGGACATCGCAATTGAATATTTCAAAGTGGTCAGTAAGAAATTTAAGAAGTTTGATAAGACTTAAAAAGGCCTATTATCTCTCTTTACTAGATAACACTCACTATGACGAAGTGTCAGGAGTGTGTGAGCACATGATGAAGCTTGTTAACTGCTACAACAAGCTGAAATCCTAGATGTGGACTTGGATGAGAGCAACATAGTTTATAGAGTTCCCTAATCCCTTTCTGCTGAATATAGGGTCTTGAGAATCACTTATAATTCCTTAGAGTTAGAGTGGTCTATTAATCACATAATATCTAAAATGACCCAAGAGGAAGAATCAATAAAGAAGGTGAATTCTCATAATTAATAAACTATATTTCACATGGTTCATCTAGCAAGACTGGAAATGTGAAATTGAAAAGAAAAGAAAAGTGAAGAAATGCCTATGGTAAGAAAATGTGTGGACTCAAGAAAAGCAATAAGAATAATAAATCATCCTTAGATTGGAAGGAAGTACAATTACAGTTAGCTATGTAGGCACTGTAATCACAAATGAAAACTTGCATGAGGATGTGTTGTGTGTGGATGACATCCTATTGGCAATAACTTAGTGTGCTTATTAAATCAGACAAAGCACATTTTGTCATGCCACTTTGATATGAAAGATTTAGGTGAATTTTTTTTTATTTTGAGAATTCAAATTCACTATGATAGATCTTGTGGCATTCTTAGTTTGTCTCAAGCAACCTATATTGAACGAGTGCTCAAGAAATTTGATATGTATTTTTGCACTCCTTGTGCACTTGTGCACGTGATAGGTTGTTTAAATCGTTATGTCCTAAATGATGAAGAGAGAACTTTGATGGGCAAAGTTCCATGTGAATCAATTATTAATAGCCTAATATATAGGCTCAAGTATGCACACGTTTGAACATTGTTTTTCCTTGTTGGTGTGCTTGGCAGATATATTTAAGTAATTTTGGGTATGATCATTAGAAAGCTACAAAGACAGTTATGATGATCCTGAACCCACTTCTGATTACATCTATACGATGTTTTTGAAGGAGTTGTTTTGTTGAGAAGTGTCAAATGGATATTTACAGCTACCTTATATATATATATATATATATATATATATATATATATATATATATATATATATATATATATAAGTGAAGAGTATAGCACTAGTTTTGTGATGGTCACTTGTTAGGGAATATGGTCAAAGAAATCAATTTCTGCCATGTGTATATTTTAAGTCTTGACCATTTTGTTGCGACATGACTCTATTATACGCTTCTCTCAAAGTTATAGGAATTTCAGTTGCATCAAATTTTGACAGTCAATTCCTGTCTGTTAGAGAGAAGATCTATAAATCTCATACTCATTTTAGGTGATCTATTTACTAACACAAACCCATGAGAGTTTTGGAAATATATGACTCTTGGATATATTCGAATTTTGATGTGTTGTTTTGGTGAGAGTCTAAATTGTGTTCTTAAGGAACACTTTGGCATATTTTGGCACTTATAGCATTTGTTTTCCTATTGGATTCAATGTTTTGGTTATACCAAAATTTTAGATATAATTCAAAATTGAAATTTTGCTAGCATTTATAACAATGCTTTCCTTATCGAATTCAATATCCTTGATCTATGATTTCATTTCTGAATTTTTGTTATCTCAGACACGCATGGTTCATATTTGCAGTGAGCACATGATGACGGATCTGTTAACCAATGCCTACCCATAGGCGTAATTCAAATTATATAACTCATATGGGTCTTGTTGAATTTTAATGTAGCCTTGGTCTAGTGAGAGTATGAGTCAAGTCCTTAAGGGGCTTTTATGGTGCAATTTGACACAAATTTATGAGTTGAGTCCTTAAGGGGCTTTTGCGGTGCAATTTGACACCAAAAAATTTGAGTTGAGTCCGAAGAGGACTTTTGCATTGTAATATGATGCTTCAAATGTCATTTTGTATTCTATTCTATTCAGATATTGAAACTAATCTATAACAATGTTAATATCATTTGTTTTTCTATCGAATTCAGTGATCTTTGTGTGTAGTTTCATTTCTGAATTTTGTATGGTTTATAAATATACACATATCCATGTGTTTATGTGAATATTAATTGCCTAATTATGTATTTGTTTATTGACCTAATAATTAAATTAATATTATCCAAGTGTGAGATTGTTAGAATATTTTTAATATTATACAGATTAGCATTAATTATTCTATTAGATTAATTTTGTGTTATAACTAATTAGGCAATTGATATTGTAATTTATAAACTAAGAATAGACTGAGTTTTATTTTATTTGTGGATAATCAGAGATGGGTTCGATTATCCACAAGCCCACTGGGCAGAAACCCAACCCACAACCCAAGAGCATTAGTAATCATCCTGTCAGATTACTAATCTGAGACTGTTACCCAGAGAGATTTAATGGGCTGATTTTGATAAATTAAATAAGAAATCATTTTAAAGATTCTGAAGGATTTTATTTTAATAAAATTAATTATTATATTATTAAAATAAAACTTTATAAATACCACATTGAAGCCCTAATTTGACACACACTAATTTCAAGATCTCTGAGACACTTTTGGGTATTGGGGGTTGAAATATTTTGACTCAACCAGTGCACATAGTTATTATGTCATCTTCATCAAGTCAGATCATCGATTAACTTAATCTCTCTATATTTTTTGTTCATGTATCATATTCTATAATTGAATATATACATGCTCCAATCTTATTTTCATATTTAAAATTTGAAATCTATTTTTTGACATTGTCTTAACATACAGGACCGAGCCTTAAAAATGAAAGAGAATAACGACATTGCGGCATATAGGAATTCATTAAAACAAAAAAAAAAAGAGCAAGAAATTCAAGATAGTAACTAGTTATTGCTTAATTTCGAACATGTACTTAATCACAAGTTATGGTTGATTTCATGAAATAAAAAGAAAAACACATAAATGCACACCAAAGAAAGAGGGGGAAAGCAAACATGAGAATAGTAATGCTATTTCATAAATTTATATTTATAATCTCTTCACAAACTTATTTGTGCATTAAAGTAATTTTTATGACTAAAATGTATATTGATATGATAGTTCTTAGTTAATTTTTAATTTAGTTGTTCACTTTTTTATTTATTCTTAATTTGATCCTTAACTTATTAGTTTATTTTTAATTTGATCTTTCACTAATCTAAATATAACTTTACTTAGTCAAAATTTAGTTTAAGATTATAGATTAAATGTGTGAAATTAAAAATTAAAGAGGAACAATATTAAAAATGTACAGATAAGTGGTGGAGTAAAATAATGTTTTACTTTTTTATATATAAAAATTATGCATATGTTAATTAATTATTATGATATTCATAGTTCAGTCAAAGTTATACTTGTTTGGGATTCAAGTGTAAATGAAAATTTTTCCATTGAAAATATATCAAGTAAGAATAAATTAATAAATACGTTAACTTATATTCCTGATGACAAGATTATATATAAATCAAGTTGTGAATATGATTTCTTAAAGAAAGAGCCAAACATATAATAAAAATTATATAAATAGATGTGGGGTCATTAAAATTATATAAATAAATATAATATTAATCACACGTGTACAAACTCATTTAAATAACAAATTTAAGTCTTTGTAAGTTTGTAACCTTTAATAATGGGCTCCGGCCTAGCCCCTAGCCCCATTTCTATTTTCCAAGTTCGGCTCACTAAAATAAACCTTACTCCTGAGCCCACAAAGCAGCATCATCTCTCGCATTTCAATATGGGAAAACACTATTTTAGTCCCTGAATTTAATATTTGGTCTATTAATAATTTTTAATTTTAATTTAATTATTTACTTAAAATTTTTATTTTTAATTTAATATCTCAATGATATGAATATTAATATATTTAATTTATATTTAATTGAATATAATAAACTATACATACTAACTTTGATTAAATTGACGTTGATTCATAAATAAATAATTAAATTAAAATTAATAATTAACAAGAGATTAAATTAAAAATTAACTAATAAATAAATGTTCAAAATAGTGTTAATCTATTTCAATATTTCAATATGTATGCCATAATAAGTTTTTAATTTATTTATGTATTACACTGTATATATCATAATAAGCTATTCCAATGAGAGGCCCCTATTATTGACCGGTTGGATTCCACTAACCAATGAGAAAAAAATTTATCAATTATAGCTTTAATCACGGTGTGATGATGATGCTACTTTTTTTTTTTTAGGTAAGAGAAAAGATTGGTGTGTAGGGTGTGCCCCACCGCACCCAATCACAGTTCCCATTTGCCTTCTCTTTCTTCTTCCGTCCCCCACTTTTTGTTTCCAACTAATTTTCTTCTATTTCTATTTTTCTATTCATTTTCAAATGAATTATATCATATTTTTCTCATCTAAAGTTAAAGCATGTGTTGTATTGACTTTTTTTTTTTAATAATAAAGGAAAAAAATTTTAATTTATATATTTTTATCAAAATGTTCTTATATTTATTGTTAAGATAATATAATAAATATTAAATATTTATTTGACCAATAAAAAATAGTCAATTTTTTACATTTATAATAAAATAAATTTATAAAATAAAAAAAAAAAAAAAGATCAAGATATGAGTTTAATTGATATATCATTTACATTTTTTGCTAAAAAAAATTAATAATTTTTAAAAAATTTAGTTGTCTTTTAATTTGAAAAGAATTATATATAATTAAAAAAAATCAAGTTGTTTATAAAAAATAAAACAACTTACCCTAAGGATGTTATCCAGGTTCAGATGAACTCCAGTACTAGCTAGTAATACATATTACTGAAAAATCTCCTGTAAAGCCTTCCATCTTATGATAAGCTTTTTGTCATGTGATCAGATACACAAGTGTTTTTTTTTTTCAGAAAAAAAAAAAGCTGCAGTGAGATTATCTCTTGATTTCAGAACAAAATCCACCATCTTTTGACCATTAAAATTGGATTTATTACAAGCATCATTTTTACTTCTTAAAGTTATAATATCCATGCAATGATTTTAGGCTTCTTTTATAGGATTTGTCACTGTAAGGATTGAAAGACTCTCTTGTGGTTTAATATAAAAGGCAATTGTTGATTTGCCTATCAATTGTGGCATCGTTCTTAGCCATGCATTGTATAATTTTATCTTTCAAGTTTGATTTTTACTCTGTAATGGGCGCTCTTGCTTGGAGTTGGAAATTGGGTGGGTTTAATGGGTACATTGCATATGATAAAAAAATTGGACTTTGATTCTAAAAAAAAATGTTGTTGATGACTCCAACATGATATACAAGTGTTAGAATAAAAATTAGCTTGATTCTTGTTAAAACCATCTCCTAACTATGCAACTTTTATACAATATGGGCACGACACTTGAAAGTGACATTCCCCATAAATTCCACAGGTTACATACAAACACTGGAGATCACTTGCATAATCTTATAACTAGTGTGTAGATCAAAGTTATTGAATCTCCTATTAAGTTTAACTACTTGTATTGTCAATGTGGTCAATGTGTAAAGTTCCTATACTCTAGCTACCTCATTCGTCTGCCATGGATATTTCATCAATAGAAATAAAAATAATTAATTGTAACAAAAACCTAAGATAATAAGAAACAAAAATCAAAAGACTGAACCATGAGATAAACAAAGGCAAAATAAACAAGGCTTGAGTTTGAGCATAATAATGTTAGCAAAAACTTAGCACAAAAACCCTTGACAATGGTACTAAAAACTCGCTACGCTACAAAGCATACACATTAGTATGCGTATCACAAAAGTGATATCTTTTTTTTTTCTCTAGTTCAACTTTATAAACAAGAAACAACAAAGAATCACAAGAAACAGAGAGCAATAACAAAAAGCAGAAAGGATTAAAAAAGGACAAGACTAGACAAACTCATTAAAACAATCTCTAGTGTAACTATCAATCACACTTTTGAAAGGGAGAATAAATACCTCACTTGGAATAATTTAAGTGCAAAAATACAGTAAAAATATCCCTGAATGCTTCTAGAGAGTAGCAAATAATGACACTAATTGAATGGAGCAAAAAATTGGATGAAAAGAGGCTAAACTCAATAATGAAAAGGAAAAAGGGGCTCTGATGTGTGTAGGCACGTAAGACCCGTATGTTAAAGTTTGGTGCCTCCAAAAAAGTAATTATCTTAGTTGGTGAATAACAAAAAAAAGAAAAAAGGGAACTAATTTTCTTGGTTGGTGGCCAACTATTGAAAAGAAAAAAAAAAGTTTGTATTTACAATTTAGTCATTTGAAAATTGCATTAAAACTCTTTATACTTACTTATAAATAAAGAGCTTTAAAACCTTATTTCTCATGACTAAGAAAGGAGCAATCTATATAGAGAGAATTGTAAGATATATAGAGAATTGTGAGATTAATATTATTCTATTAGCATATTTTCTTTACTATATAGAAAGAAAGTGTAACTCCTATTTTTCTCATAATGAAGCCCTTTCTTCCTTATTAGTGATTGTTTTTACCCTATTGGGATTTTTCCACGTGAAATTATATGTGTTATCTCAAATTATTTGCTACAATCTTATTCTTATCCAGTGTATATTTTCTCTACAATTAGTATCAGAGCCTATTTAAGTGTGTTATTATCTACTTATCATATGCTCTGTGATTGCCACTAATATAATGGATCCTCTGCATTAGAAAATAAGTAAGATTATTTTCACCTATCATAAGATACTAGGTATTATTCACATGTACAATTAACTATTCATACGTATGGTTACTGCTCATACGTACAATTACTATTCACGAAAAATAGTGGGAGCAATTTTTGCTCACAAATAAACTGTGATTGAAGCAATGGTGGGTAAATTTGATATTGAAAAGTTCAACAATAGTAATTTCTCACTATGGAAGCTGAATAAAAAAGCTATCATGTAAAAAGATAATTGTCTTGTGGCTATCAGTGAAAGGCTGGTAGAATTCACAGATGAAAATAAATGGAATGAGATGGATGGAAATATAATTGTAAATCTTCATCTAGCACTTGCAAATGAGATATTGTCCAACATGGAGGAGAAGAAGATGGCAAAAGAAATTTGGGATCATGTAACTAAATTGTACAAGACCAAACCACTTCACAACAAAATTTTCTTTAAAAGGAAATTATACACTCTGCGGATGTCTGAAACTACTTCAATGACAGAGCACATCAACACTTTGAATACTCTATTTTTTTAACTCACATCGTTGGGCCATAAAATAGAGGCGAATGAATGTATTGGAAATTTTGCTTCAAAGTCTACCCGATTCTTATGACCAACTCGTCATTAACTTGACCAATAATGTGCTCGTGTACTACCTAATTTTTGACAACATTGCATCAGCTATTCTAGAAGAAGAAAATTGACGCAAAAATAAAGAAGATAGGTTGATTTGTTCACAACAAGTAGAAGCATTGGCAGTTATGAGAGGAAAATCAACATAGCGTGGCTCAGGTGGGAGCTAGAATCAACGTAGATCAAAATCAAAGAGCAAGAAGAATATCAAGTGTTTCAAATGTAATAAAAATAAGTACCTCATATGATGGATAAATCTTATATAGCATGGCAGCAACAGTTGCTAAAGGCGAAAAAATGTTTAGTGATATCTAGCTTATAGATTCTATTGCAACATGGCACAAGACCTCACAAAGAGAATGATTTCATCAATATAAACCTGTCTTTAGAAGATATGTGTTTATGGAAGATGATCATTTCTTAGATATTGTTGGAATAAAAACCATCAAACTAAAGATGTATGATGGTACGACTTGCACCATCCAAGAGGTTTGACATGTGAATGGTCTCAAGAAAAATATGTTGTCTTTAGGACAATTTGATAGCAATAGGTATAAAACCCTGATACATGAAGACATTTTGAAAGTCATTAAAAGCGTGCTTGTAGTCATGAAAGCAGAAAAGATAATGGCCAACCTATATGTGCTTAAAGGAGAAACACATCAAAAAGGAGAAGTCTCAATTGCATCAACTAATCTAGCAGTCAAGGAATTAATGATATCATAACACCATAAACTTGGCCACATGTCAAAACGTGGATTGAAGGTTCTTGCATAATGAAATTTTTTTCCCAAACTCAAAAAGGTTTCTATACCTTTTTATGAGCATTATGTTACAAGTAAGCAGCATAGCTTGAAGTTCAACAACTCTAAAAAAAGAAGTAAAGTTATCTTAGACCTACTGCATTATAATGTTTTACAAGCACTGATCTTATCCCTAGAAGGAGCAAAGTATTTTGTGTCATTCATCGATGACTACTCCAAAAGATATTGGCTATATCCAATCAAAAGAAAGGGAGATGTGTTTGAAGTTTTCAAAACCTTCAGAGTGCGTGTGGAATGTGAATCTAAGAAAAAGATTAAATGTATGAGATCAGATAATAGACGAGAATACACCAATGATGAATTTAATACTTTTTGTTAACAAAAAAGTGTTAAAAGGTAATTCACGGTGGCATACACTCTACAGTAAAATGGATTAGTAGAGCAAATGAACAGGACTTTGTTGGAAAGGATAAAGGCAATGTTAAAAACTATTGGATTAGCCAATTCATTTTGAGCAAAAACAGTCAAGATAGCTTGCTACATAATCAATCGGTCACCATTAACTGTAATTAATCTAAAGACCCCAATAAAGATATGGATTGGGAAGCTAGCTGATTATACAAACCTTAATATGTTTGAAAGTCCAGTATACGTGATGTACAATGCTTTAGAAATTACAAAACTATGTCTAAAATCTTGAAGATGCTTATTCTTGGAATATGTTGATGAAGTAAAGGGGTATCGCCTGCGGGATCCAATAACCACAAGGTTATAGTTAGCAAGGATGTCATTTTTCGTAAAAAGGAATAACATATACATGAAGGTGATTGCACTTCAAAAGAAATAGTAAAGGTCATTAGAGTGTAGATTGAAGGAGGAGAAAATAAAACAAAAGTATCAGCTTCTTCTGAAGCAGCACTAAAGTATAACGAACAAGAACAATATGATCTTATGACTCCACAAGTTCAACGGCTAACTCAGGAGAGGAAAGAACTAGGTTGACACTCAAATTACATTATGGAAGGAATATTGCATACGGTATACTCACAAAAAATAGAGAGCCTTTGATTTTTTGAGAAGCTATAGAAATCTTAAAAGCTTCTTTATGGTTAGCAGCACTGCAAAAAGAAATTGAAGCCTTCCAGAAGAATAAGACATGGGATCTTATTCCACTACCAAAAGGATAAAAGGCCATTAGGAACAAATGGGAGTATAAGATCAAAAGAATTAGTGATGATCAAGTTGAACAATATCGTGCTAGACTAGTGGTAAAAAGATTTGCTTAGAAAGAAGGAATTGATTACAATAAGATATTTTCTCCAGTTGTTCGACTCACGACAATTCGAGTGGTTTTAGCAATGTGTACTACACTTGACTTAGATATAAAAATAGCATTTCTTCATGGAAATCTTGAAAAAGAAATTTATATGCTCCAGCCATAAGGGTTTGAAGAAAAAAGAAAAGAGAAATTCGTTTGCAAGTTTGAACAAATCTCTATATAGTCTCAAATAAGCACCAAGATGTTGGTGTAAGAGATTTGATTCCATCATCATGAGCCTTGGATACAACATACTTAATGCAACCTCTTGTGTATATATCAAGAGATTTGGTGGAAATGATTTCATTATTTTACTGTTGTATGTAGACAACATATAGGTGGCAGGCTCCAACAAAGATCGTATTAATGAATTGAAAGCACAATTGGCTAGGGAATTTGATATGAAGGACTTACTGCCAAATAAGATTCTAGGGATGCAAATTCTTCGAGACAAAAAATAACAAGAAGATTTTGCTTTCTTAAAAAAATTATTTAAAGAAGATCTTGCGACACTTCAATATAAAAGATTGTAAGCCAATTTCTACCATTTCCTGTTAATTTCAAGTTATTCTCAAGCATGAGTCCTTGCAGTGAATGAGAAGAACGAAATGTATCGAGCATCATATGCATCAACAGTGAGTAGCCTAATGTTTGCTATGATTTGCACAAGTCTAGACATTGCGCAAGTAGTGGGAGTGGTTGGTCGATATATGGCGAATCCTGGCTGAGAGCATTAGAATGCAATAAAAAGGGTTCTAAAATACATTAAAGGGACCACGGATGTTGCATTACATTATGGAGGATCATATTTCATCATCAGAGGCTACACAGATTCAGATTTTACAGATGATCTTGACAATAGCAAATCCACCAGTGGTTATGTATTTACTCTTGCAAGCGGAGCTGTAAGCTAGGTTTCCAAACTACAACCTATTATGGCTACTTCAACGACTAAGGCAAAATATATTTTAGCTATACATGCTAGCAAAGAAGCAATCTAGTTGCAAATACTATTAGAAGAGCTCGGGTACAATCTCGAGAAGATTACACTATTATATAATAATCAAAGTGCTCTCCACTTGGTGAAGAATCTAGTATTCCATTCTAAGACTAAACACATACATGTTCAATATCATTTTGTCCAGAAAAATATGGAAGAAGGAAGTATGGATATGCGAAAAATTCATACTAAACATAACCTAGTAGATGCATTGATAAAACCAATAAATACTGATAAGTTTATATGGTGTAGATCTTCTATTGGCCTAGCAGAAACGTGAGCAACAGGAGGTGGCAAGGAAAAAAGAATGGTGTGAATATTAATTGATTCTCAATCAAATCTTTAAATGTGAGATTGTCAAAGTTTGGTGCCTCCAAAGAACTAATTATCTTAGTTGGTGAACTACCAAAGAAAAAAGGGAAACTAATTTTCTTGGTTGGTGGTCAACCATTGAAAAGAAAAAGAAAATTTTTTTGTATTTGCAATTTAGTCCTTTGAAAATTACATTGAAATCTTTCATCATTCCCTATAAATAGAAAGCTTCAAAACCTCATTTCTCACAACCAAGAACGAAGTAATATATATAGAGAGAGAGTTGTAAAATATATAAAGAGTTGTGAGCTTAATATTTTCCTATTAGTATATTATCCTTGCTATATAAAGAGAAAGTATAACTCTTATTTTTTTAATAGTGAAGTCATTTTTTTCTTGTTCGTGGTTTTTTATCTTATTTAGGGTTTTTCAAATAAAATTTTATGTGTTATTTCAAATCATTTGTTACAGTTTTGTTTCTATCTGGTGTCTATTTTCTCTACATCGTACACAGGGAGCTTAGCCCATGCATGGTGATTCCTCTACAATATAGTTTTTAATATAAATTTAATAAAAAATAATTATTTAAAAAATATGATAATATACAAAAATATATTAATATTTGAAATCCTTTTTATACAAAATAATATCTAGTTAAACAAAAAAGAATTAAATAAATATCATCTCATAGTTTAAAGTATGTTCTTTATATCTTATATGATAAAATGGTATGATATAAAAAAAAAATTATAAGAAATAAAGAATAAAATCTAGAACAGTCGCATGCTTTTAGAATGTTGAAGGAGGCACTCATAACCAGAGTTCCTTGTAAATATATACGCACATGGAACGTTAGTTCGTCCTTAGAATCTTATAAAGCAGGTCATTTTCATGTAAATGAACCGTACAAGATAAATATTTACGCTATTGTGCTGAAAATTTTGAGTGTTTTTAGTCATATCATGACAAATAAATTATTATAGTTTAAAATTTAAAAAATAATCTCAATTTAAAATTAGATTTTATTGATCAAAATTAAAATTAAATTCTACAATCATATCGATTTGTGGTATTCGTATCACAAAAAGTACCAAAAATAACTCTACCAAAGCAGCTGTTTATTGTTATGTTAATTTTAAAAAATGGTTAGTTGTCAAAAATTCGAAACAGATTCCCTCCATTTGAGATCTCGAGCTCCAGTTGCAGTTAATTAAAATAATAAGCGTTAGTTTCTAAAACATTTATAGGCTATAGCTATTTTAAAAAGTTACCAATTTTGATTTTAAAAATTATTGAATTCGGTTTCTTAATTTTAATTACAAAATATTAAATCTTATATTTATTTTAATATAGACTCGGATTAAATCCTAGCAGTTTAAAAGCTGAACTATAGCATATATGAATTCATCAAAAATTTTGATCAGATAGACTGATATAATTTCGTGCACATCTCGGACCATCATAAGATTTTGGTCAAAAATTATTGTGCATTGCAAACTATTATTTTCAATATGGTAAAACGACATCATAGTTTTAGTTATATGATTGCTACAAGGTTTCACTAGTATTTGTTTTAAGAAAAATATTTGGATTACACAATATTTTTTCAATAATTTAATATGTGCAAATTATGAAATAGTAATAAAAGCAGAAGGAATAATTTTCTTTCCAATTTTTCTTTTATTTTGTGGCTGTAAGCAAAGAGCAGCCGCATGCTTTTCGAATCTATGCATATCAAAAATTACTTTCTTGTAAGAAAGAATGATTAGCATCAATGCCATATAAAGTACTATTTTCAAAGGTCACAATTGTCGAAAAAAATATTTTTGACCGTCAACATTTGTTTTATTGACGATTAACGTTAATAAAATTATTGTCGAAAAAAACATTGACGGCCAATGGCAGTCAATAATAATGTTTAAGTAATTTTGACAATTATTGACCATCAGTATTGACATTTAATGACTAAAAAAAATTATTCCCTCTATATCATTTTTTTTGTGGGGTTAATATTTTGAAGTTAGTAATATTGTTTATAGAAATATTAGTATAAAAAGTTGTGATAAAAATATTTTTGCACACTTGCAATTATCATGATCCAAATGTTAGTGTATTGATTATAAAAGTATCTAAATTCTATACAAGTCATAGTTAAATACAATTGTGCATGTACTCTCCTAGAATTGGTAATTTAAATCTCATACCTGAACACTTGAAAGCAAGTCCATGAGCGTAAGGGTCCCTTCTTGCTTCCCTTTATGTAATTAAATTCTCTCATCCTTTGCATAAAGTAACACATCCTGCACAAAACGATACCACAAACAAGTCAGAGATGTGAAGTTAGTTTGTTCTGCATACAACTTTCTACAAGGAATTAAGTTGAATAAAGATGATGGAAGAGAGGTATATAAAGATGGCAATATCAGATTTGGTGGGGGAAAGTGAAACTTTCTACAGAACTCTCTCCTAACTGCAAGAAAAAGAAAAGTGAATTAAAATACAAATATGGAAGCTGCCACTTGTAATCAACAAGTTTAGATAAATACATCACTCCACATTATCAAAGCATGATTAACTCTGCTTTCAATTCAAGTTGCTTAGCACTATCTAGAGCTGCAACAATTTATATGGAAAGCTAAGGTTAGGCATTTTATGATGATTCCCTCTTGTTTAGCACCTTTATATCTGATCACATTTTCTTATGATTTCCTAGTTGCCTATTGTTCTTATACATTAGTATGACCAAAATGGGAAGTGCCAAATGGTGCAAGTGGTATAGTTGACCAAATTGGGATTGTAGGGGTTTATTCACATCAGAATGTGATGAAAGCTTGAATATAGTTCCATAGAACTTATGAACCAAGTTATTGCTTTTGCTTCTAAGTAATATGTGGACCAGGTAAGCCATGATTTCCACTATGCTAATGGCTTATGCAACTATGACCAAGCTTCTTCGTTTCACAACCATCTTCCTATGCTGAATATTGATTACCCTGACTTTTATATTCTCTTGTATTATAATGAAATTTCTTTCTTAATGTAATGAGATTATGCTTCTACCATGCATAATGCTACGTATATGTTAACTACTTGGTTGTTTTATCTTTAAGTATTTGTCCTTGTCTCTCTTTGATATTCTTCATTTTGTAAACAATATAGTAAAGTAAATGCTTATCACACTTAATAGTCTTGGCTAGTAACAGTGGTTCTAGTAAAGTGAAAGCTTATATACTCTCCTCTCCCATTTTCATGTGGTTAGAGGCTACAAAAATTACTTATGGTAATATTAATTAATTATGTTATATCTGATTGAAAAAGAAACATTATAATGTATCAGATTAACAGCAAACAAGTCAGCAGCTTCAATTTCAAAAAGTAGAGCACAGGAAAATTTACCTATTAAAATGGATCAATAAAACAACCATGAAGCTTTTGAAAAAATTTGCTCTTCATTCTTTGGGTCAAGAAAGTAGATAAAAGGGCATTGTGAGCTTAATATCATAAAAACACAATGATAAAACTCTACAAAACACAAACACATTCCTCAGTTATTCTAATCAACCGAAAACAGGGGCACATTGATTGGCTATTGAATATAAGGAAAACTTACATTTTGGCAACTCGAAGCTCCTTCTTTGCTGGACCAGAGAAGTTTTTAATATCATTGATCTGAAGCAAAGAAGAAACAACTGTTGGCTTCTAGTCAATATATAATTTAAGTTCATAGAAAATATAGAAAGAAAGAAAGAAGACCTCCTTATACTTTAGTTTTTTTATTTATTTTTCTATACTAATTGGTCTCAAAAAATAAAGAAAGAAAGAGATTTGCACTTTTTATATTTATGCTTCAACTTTAGGGCAATTTTAGCATCAAATAGTTAAGAGTTGAGACATGTATTTTGATGATTAAAAGTAGAATTACTAAAAAAAGCAATAGAATCTTCGCACCGTAGCCCATGGATAGAGAGGAGTACCACCCACAAAGCAAATAACAGTGTAGCAACTGTGGTTCGCCATGAGATACGCCTTCCTCGTTCCAAGCAAACTCAGTTTTCTGTATTGAGAGCAATTTTAATGTCGTGAAAGGTATTTGGAGTCAATTCCTTCATAAAATGCTCATTGTCTTCGAACGTGAGTCGACGGCTGACGGAACGCTTAGACGCAAGAATCTTGATGGAAAGATAAGGGAAACTGTTGCGAGAGAGGACGCACAGGAACTCCTGTCCAATGGCGCTAGTGACGCCTAGACGGCGACGGAAGACTCATTGTCTTCACGGTGAAGGGTAAGAATGTGAAGAGGAAGAGTGTTGCCATGGGGCTTTCGAGGAGATGAGTCAGAGCTAGAGAGGAGTGAGATTGAATTTGGGATAAAATGAGGAAAAGGAAAATGCAGGGTTTAGGGAGGGAAGAAAGAGCTTGGAACTACCCCTAGTGTGCGCATAAGAGGAAAACGGGAAAGATGATTAGGCTAATAGAGAGGAAGGGTGAGACTTCTTTGTTCAACAAGAGAATGAAAAGAGCCCAATGCTTGGAGGTCTGGAAATTGGGGAACCTTCAAGGAAATCTTTGAGGAAGACAAAAAAGATCTGCTTAAGGATTTCAACTTGTTCAGAAACACCGCCATTAACGCTGCAATCCGGAACTCTTACGGGAATTGCTGGAAATGCTACCGGAAGATGACAGTTGGGTTGCCTTAAGGAAGAGGAGTTGTGAAAATAACACCCTTCTTCACGAAATTGCCACCTGCAAGGAGGTGAAGATGGCCGACGTTTTTTTTGAGGTTGAAAAGAAGGCGGTGCCGCCGTCGACGGAGAAGAATGAGGAAGAAAAGAGTCGGCCATTGTTGGAGATAAAGAACAAGAGAGGTGGAACCCCACTATCAGGGCGGCAAGGTGCGGCAACCTGAAGACAATTCATCTCTCAAGGGAAATTGTCTATTATTTTATAGTGAATGGGAGGGGTTACATAATTTAAGTATCTCTCAAGGGAAGATAATTACCCCTTGTTTCTTTAATTACTACAATGAATTAGGCTAGGGGATTAGTAAATTTTGGTTCATTTATTACATTTAAAGTTAATTAATTTGAATATGCATTATTTCAATTTAGTCCCCCTTTGAATATTTGATTTGAATCCTGCCATGAGTATATCATTTTTAACGTCGTCATCTTTATAAGCCTATTAACGATAGTTTAATAAACAAGGATAAGGTCAAAGGCGAATTTAATGTGATCACTAAGTATTCGGTTACAATATGACATGTGATCAATATATAGTTTTTTAAGAAAAAACTTCTAATTCATTCCAAAAAATTAGGTACATCATCCGAGATATCAAGACTAGCATGACAAGTGGACGCTCTAGCAAGCCTATGAGCCACCAAATTTACTTGTCTTCAGACCCACTAGAAAGAGATATCACTTCTGTGTAAGATTAGAGATTTACAGTCTTCGATCAGAAATCAAAATTTTGAATCGTCCTAATAATCTGTAACACTTGCTAAGTTTATTAAGTTCATACAAAAATTTTTTTAAAAAAATTAGCAAGAATGAAGAATAAGTATTTATAATGTGTAATACTTATTAGATGTGATCTTTGATTCAATGGTAAGACAAGTTATTCAAAATCAAAGGGGCGTGGGTTTGATATGTAACTCTTTCATCTCTTAGTATTTTTGTGGTGCTAACATGTGTCACATCCCCTAACGAAATTACCATTATACCCTTCACTATAGTCTTCTTCTACATGCTTCTCCTCCAAATTTCTGCAGAAAATCGCAGCTCCTTCCTCCCTTTCGATTTCTACTTTTTGCTTCGCCCACCGCCACGTTCAACCTCCGGCCACCTCCTTCCATCACCGGCGAGGGTTTCTTGGTGGCCACCGCTTGCCGTTGGCCGGCGACAACCACTTTTTCCGGTGGGTTTTGTGGCATAGTTGTGCAACAACGTTTTCTTGATTTTAGTGAGTTTTAAGTGGTTTTTTCATGAGAATGATGCTAGGAGAATCATTTTTGGCCCCTTTCCATTGAATTTGAGTTTTGGAAGCATGATTTTAGCTAAGTTTTTTTTTTTTTGAGTTATTCTGACAGGGACTAAACTAAAAAGTTTTGAAATTTTGGGGTTTTCAGAAAATGGTGAAATTCTGCAGTTGAATGGGTTTAAATTGGTCTTATAAGAACACTTTTATAGTGTATGTCATGAAACCTTAGTGTTCTTCATGGATGGAAGGAAAAAGTATGAAATAGGGGACTAAAGTGAAACTTCAGAAAGTTTTTAAGGCAATGAGTGTAAATTGACAAAAATTCTGGGAAAAAGTGAGGGGATGGGATTAAGAATTTGGTCTAAGGCTTGTTTTGAATAATGATAATGGAATGGAATATCAAATTGGAAATAGCAATATGAAGAAGTAAAGAGAATATGTAATAAAGTAATGAGATAGGATTTTGGTTGTTTTATGGCTTTGTTAAGGCATTATAATCAACCTAAATTGATGTATTTAGTAATGGGAATTGAGGAAAGTATATTCTTATGTTATAGGGATTGTGGGTGAAATTAAATTTATAATCAAGAGAGACCGAGATAAGGTGATTGTAGCACACGTCAACCACCAGGTAAGCGGTAGCTTTCCCCACTTTATAATTACCATTGTAATTATGATAGCAACTTGTTAGACTTGTTAGCCTTGCATATGACCTATGAATTATGATTGATATGTGATGTTCATGTAAAATTTGTAAAAGAGATGTTTGAATAAAAGAAGGAATGTGTTACTGAAGAATTGATATTGAAAAATGAAAAAGTTATAAATGGCAAGTCCTTAGATTCAGGGAGGACAAGATAAGATGGATGACTTTAGCGTGAGCTTGCGACTCATGACTGTGTTGGTAATTTATCCTAAGATGCTGTGTGCTCTCAACCGATATGAATAATCCGAGAAATACATACCCTCGACCGTATGGGTGATTTACCCCGAGATGATGTGTGCTCTCGACCGTATGAGTGATTTACCCCGAGATGCTGTGTGCTCTCGATAGATGATTAAACTGCATGGGCCACGAGTTCATGATCGATACTTTATGTCTGATAGTCCTCCCTAGAATCTTAGTCCTAAGCCAATGCTATTTTAAATAAAAAGGAAGGTTTTTACCTAACTTTAACAAGTATCCAAGGGCTAAGTTCCCTTGATAGTTTGATGTTAATCGATGGAAAGGATTCTCCGAAGGTTGTGGATCCTCGACCGTGAAAATCATTTAAACTATTCATTAAGTGTAAGTGCATATTATTGCTTGTTATGGTTTAAAGTATAAAGGCTTAAATCATAAATTGATTCATTAGCGAAAATGCTACCCGTTTATGTTTTAATGAATTTCAGGCAGTCATTCTGAGCAGTTTGCTGATCAAGAGGGCTAGAGGAGCCCTGTTGGCATTTTGTTTCTCCATTTTGTTAAGATTTTGTTGTAATTGATATATGCAAATAGATGTAAATGTTATGTATGACCACAGGTAGATTCCCCATTCCCCTGTGTTGTAGTTGTCTCTGACTAAATTGAGAGCTGAGCTCTCTTTTATGTATAATATTGTTATGGGCAGATGTTTGTAAAAACCTCAGGGGGTCTCAGTTATAGAGGAGACTCTGTCAAAATTTCTACAAATTTGATTTGAATGTGAATCTACTTAGTTATGAATGTTTGTTATGTATGATTGTAATTTAGTTAAGAACTAACTTGTTAGGCTTACAGAGACGGGCTAGTCTCGTTTTCTGTGCCGGTCACACTCTAGGAGTTGGGGTGTGACAGAATCTGAGTAACCAGCAAAGCCCACCGTTATAATGATATCAGTTCTATGTGAGATACAAGATTTACATTCTTCAATCACTGTTTGCGGCGCCCTGAAGCAACCTTGTGAAAATATTTCATGTTTAAATGTCCTTGTTTTAACCACTAGCACTCTCTGTCGCCACTTTGTGTCCTCTTGCTCCAAAACCTTGTTTCTCCTTTCTTACCCCTATGTGAGAGCCTATGTTCAAATTCCTAAGGCATGCATCAATCTCATTCAATTCTCTGTTGAGGTTCTGATTCAGATTCTTCCTCGTGCCTCTCCTTCTTTCTACAACCATGGAGTTTGTTGACAACACCTTTAAACTCTCTTGATGACCAACTACTTTCCATTATGCCCATTCTTAGAGGAACCAAGAATTTTCAAATTGAAATCTCCCTTTCATTTGTCTGTTGTTCATTAGGTTCGTTGACAATAAGAAGGGGGTAATGATCTGAATAAGAGGTCAACACCACTTTCATCAAGTTGTTACGAAATAAAGAAAGCTAACACTCATCCGCCAAGGCCCTTTCTAACTTCTCGCAGATGATGCCCTCATCTCGACATCTCTTTTTCCATGTAAACAACAGCCCTTCCCTTAAATCAAAATCTTCTACTACACGCTTAAAACCATTAAAGTTAAAAGTTTGGTTGTTCGCTACCCCCCACTTTCTCAGCTGCCATCAACATGTCATTGCAGTTCCCCATGCAACACCATGGTAGCTCAGTGTTCATCAAGCTCAGTTCGTGTAGCATATCCCTTGAAGCATGCCTCCTCATTTGTTATGGAAAACCATAAAAACCAAAGAACCTCCAGTCCATGTTGTAAGTTCCACTAACTCTAAGGTTTATATTATTGGAAGAAAAGGAGATGAGTTGCACCCTACTCCCATTCTTCCACAGAGCAGCTAAACCTCTTCCTCTCTCAATTCTATCTACCACGAAACTACCTTCATAATTAACCAACCTTCTTGTAACACTTGTTCAGTTAATGCAAAAATTTTTCTTTTAGCAAGAATGAAGGTATAAATATTAGTAATGTGTAATACTAAATAGATGTAAGCTTTGGCTTAGTGGTAAGGCAAGTTATTCAGAGCCAAGGGAATGTAGGTTTGAGATGCAACTCTTTCTTCACTCCACATTTTTGTGGCGTTGACACGTGTCACCCCTCCAAGTGAAATTACCAAAATGAAATCTTCTCCTCCTTCAGTTTCTGCTTTTTGCTCTGCCCATCGTCGTGTTCAACCTCCGGCCAGCTCCCTCCATCACCAGCGAAGCTTTTTAGACAGCCACCGCCTGCCGTTGGCCGACAACAACCACTTTTTCTGGCGATTTTACGTCATAGCCATGAGCAGTGAATTTTTAGCTATTTTGGTGAGTTTTAATTGGTTTTTTTCATAAAAATGATGTTAGGAGAAGTATTTTCGGTCCTTTCCTATTGAATTTCAGCTTTAGAAGTATGATTTTAGGCAAGTTTTTTAGAGTTGTTTTGATAAGGCTTAAATTGAAAAGTTTTGAAATTTTGGGGCTTTCATAAAATGGTAAAATTCTGCAGTTTAACAGGTTTAAATTGGCCTTATAAGAACACTTTCAATGTGTATGACACGGAACCCTAGTGTTTTTCATGGTTTTACTTGAATTGAAGGAAAAAGTATGAAATGGGGGACTAAAGTGAAAATTTAAAATTTTTTTAAGACATTAAGTGTAAATTGACAAAAATTCTAGGAAAAGTTAGGGGATGGAATCAAGAAATTTAATTTAGGGCTTGTTTTGAGTAATGAGAAGGACATGGAATATGAAGTTGGTAATGGCAATATGAAGAATTAAAGAGAATATGTGATGAAGCAATGGTTTGGGATTATAGTTATTTTATGACTTTGTTAAGGCATTATATTAAACCTAAATTGATGTGTTTAGTGATGGGAATTGAGAAAAGTATATTTTGATGATATAGGAATTGTGGGTGAACTTTTTTGTTAAGCAAGAGAAAAGGATAAGGTTATTTAGCATACGACACCCTCCAAGTAAGCGGTAGTTTTTCTCACTGTATAGTTACCACTGTATTTATGGTAGCAAAATTATTAGACTTGTTAGTCTTGCATATGACCTATGAATTATGATTGGTATGTGATATTCATGTCAAATTTGTCAAAGAAAGGTTTGAATAAAAAAGGAAATGTTTTACTAAAGAATTGATATTGAAAAAGGAAAAACTCATAAATGGTAGTTCCTTAGATTTAGGGAGGATAAGATAAGACAGATGTTTTAGCATGAGCTTGCAACTCATGACCGTATGAGTGATTTACCCCGAGAACCTGTGTGCTCTCGACAGATGAATAAACTGCATGGGCCACGAGTCCATGACCGATGCTTGATGTCTCGATAGTCCTCCCTAGAATTTAGATTCTGAGCTAACTGTATTTTGAATAAAAAAAAAAGTTTTAACATATCTTTAACAAGAATCTAAGGGCTGAGTTCCCTTGAGAGTTTGATGTTAACAGATGGGAAAGATTCTCCGATGGTTGTGGATCCTCGATCGTGAAAATGTGATTTTCAAAGGTTATATACCCTTGACCGATTTAAATTTTCCATGGAATGAATGTTATTGCATGTTATGGTTTTAAGTGTTAAAGGTTTAAATTATAACTTATGAAAAATTGACCGGTTTAAAAAATATTATTGATTTATTACTAGAAATGCTACCCATTTATGTTTTAATGAATTTCAGGCAAGAAGGCTAGAGGAGCCCTGTTGGCACTGTTATCATTTTGGTTTCTCCATTTTATTGAGATTTTTGTTGTATTTAGTATGTAAATGGTAAAGATGCAAATAGATGTAATTAATATGTATGACCACAGGTAGATTCCCTATTCCTCTGATGTTGTAATAGTCTCTGGATTGTATTGAGAGCGGAGCTCTCTTTTATGTATATGATTGTTTTGGCAGATGTTTATAGAAATTTCGAGAGGTCTCAGTTCCAGAGGAGACTCTGCCGAAATTTTTACAAATTTGATATAAATGCGAATCTGCTTGGGAATGAATGTCTGTTATATATGATTGTAACTCAATTAAGAATTAGCTTATTGGGCTTACAAAGATGAACTAATCTCATCGTCTGTGCCGATCACACTTCGGGAGTTGAGGGTGTGACACTTCTAATCTATTCTATCCATGTTTCATCCACAAGTGTCTCAATAAAAAACACTATTTGGCTTCCACCTTCGGAAGAGCTATTTGAGAGCTTGGACAGCTCGAGGATTGCCCAATCCTTGGCAGTTCTAACTTAAGACTATCATGGTTGTGGGCTGGCCCCCCGGCAGTGCCCGCCGTTGAACATATTTCATTAAGGTGTCTTTCGTAGTCTCCCACTTCACTTCTCAGAACTTCTGACTCACATAACATATATGAGTCATGCGGTTCTAGTCTTTTCTTGCCTTTTATCTAGCCCATTGGGCTTTCTTCATCTAAGTGACCCATATTTAAGTCCCCGTCCGTTATCTCCCTTTTCCCTAACTTCTCTGATTGCTCATTTACACTGCCCAAAATCATAGCCCTTTGAGTGGTACACTGATTGCGCATGTTGTTTGAATTTGAAAAGTATTCCTTCGAAATCACCTTAGCGTGATTCTTGGATGCGACCTCAACTAATTTCTTCCCTCTGCCATCTCACAGCCAATTCTTCATTATCGACGTTCACCCCCGACTAGTGACACGCAGTAACTCTTGGAGTGGCCCAATTTTCCACACAGAAAGTATAAAAAAGCTAATCTTTATATTTGAAGTTCGCATAGAGTTGTCGTCCATTAGCTAACACAACCTTCTTCTTTCTTTTTAAAGGTTACCTAACTTTCAATCAGACTCCTACACGCATGAAGCCATCTCTTTCCGCACTTTGCGTCACATTGAATAAAGCGCCCCACAAAGTTTCCAAACTGCATCTCCGAACTTGCTAACATGAGCTCTAGTGTTAGATCATCTACTTGCATCCATATATACATGTGATGCAATTCGACAGTGTTCATGTCATCCCCCTCTAATAAGCGATAGACCAACTAAAGATGATTGTTAAAGGTCCACAGCCCCCTATGAAGTACACCCTCCATATCCACGTCAAAGGAGATCTCGAAGAGGAATCTATTATGGACCATTTCTTTGACACAAATGCCTCCAACAGTTTACCATAGATTTGCCAGTGTGTTCCTCGATTGGAAGTGGATCACACTAATAGTAAAAAAAGTTCCCACCAAGCTGAACTTGTGGATTCATCGATGCTTCCATTGTTTGCCTCTAGTTCTTTGAACTTCCATGCTTCCTCCTCCTCTTCTTGCAAAGACAACCAGGAGCTAAATCTGATTCCAAGGCCAAAAGTTGCCCAAACATGTGCTACAAGAGCAGACTTCAAAACAGAGAGAAACTGCGTGCCATGAGGCATACTTTATGCCCTTTGTGATTGTGGTTGTGATCAGTATATAATTGAATTAAATATAATTGAATATATTTAATTGAGTAAAATATTTTTTTGACTCGTCACTTATTACAAAATTATTATTTTAACCTTTTAATTACTAAAATATGTGCAATAATCCCTTACTAAAAAATGTCCCATTTTTCACCTTTGACTTTATCATTCTTGTTTGTTATACTATTTGTTAATAGGCTTATAAAGATGATGACATTAAAGATGCTATAATCCTGGAAGGACTCAAATAAAATATTCAAAGGGGACTAAATTAAAATAAAGTGTATTCAAATTATATACAAATATACAATATATTTGTAGCATTATTCATAAAGTGTTTGGATGAAGAGGCAATTTATTGAGAATTTTTAAGTTGATTAAAATTTGGGCGGTTTATGTCCAATCTAAAAGAAAACTATATATTATAACACAAATCCATGATTTTGTTCTACATGGGATGTGCAGCGAGTGGAAAAGGTTCTTCCTAGAGAATTTATCAAATTTATCATGCATTGCGACAAAAACGACCTCACGGCTGGTGACCTTCTAGACATCGAGCACGATGACATGCTTAGAGACGCACAATCATGGACAAAGGAAATAGCCAACTCGTGCTCCACCGTGTCAGTCCTCGTAGCCACCGTGGTTTTCGCAGCGGCCTACGCCATCCCGGGCGGGAATGAGGGTGGCAGGCCGGTGCTCCTCCATTCTCCAATGTTCAAGTTGTTCACCATCATGGACATTACGGCCCTCACATTTTCCTTGGCTTCGGTGGTGATGTTCCTTTCCGTGCTCACGTTCCCATTTGAGCTTTGGAATTTCCACAAGTCTGTCCCATTAAGAATGAACTTGGGATTTGCTTTTCTGTTCGTCTCCTTGATCTGCACAATATAATACTCGCTTTCAGCGCTACCATTTTGCTCACCATGTAATTGCAGGGGCTACATTGGACTTCTACTTTGGTATATGCTGCTGCATTGTTTTCTGTCTCTATATTTGCCTTGATTCAATTCCATTTTTACGCTCAAATTCCAAGGCTGCTAATGCTGAAGAAGGCGTATAAGATGCTTGTAAAGGTGGGTTCGAAATTTTGTCCCAGAAGGGTTAAGAAAGCTAAGTATCCATAAACACACAGTGAAAGTTTCTAATAAGCCAATGTGTGTATGTTTCTTCTGAGCTAATAAACTGACTTGTTACGTTCGTCAGTTTGTAAGCAAGCTCTGTGTGGTGTGTTTGTGTATTCTTTCTTTTTCTGGAAAATGTATGATGTATGTATTCTAATAAAATTGAAAAAGTTTGGGGGTTTTTTTTTTAATTTAGTAAGAGATGTATTTTAAATTCAATGTATATAGTTGGTCACATTTCTTTTTATATTAAAATATTGTTTAATCCTTTAACTTTATTCAATTAAAATAATATTTAATCCTTTAACTTTATTTATTATTTCAAACCATAAAATACATTGTATGAGAAGATTTTGAAACTTAAAGGGATTATTTTAAAATGTTTTAAACTTATGGGACTAATTTAAAATAATAAATAATGTTACAGGACCATGATATATTTGAGTTTATTTTGTTATTATGATATTGGATTAATTTTTCTTTTATTTTTAATATTTTTTTTCGATTATCTCTTTTTGATCCGCTTTTTCTTTCTTATTTTTACTATATCTTTTTTTTTCCTTTCTTATTCATGTTACTATTTTATCACTTCCATCATCTATGATATAAAGAAAAAAGAACCATCTGCTGTCTTTCACTTTTCTTAATATTAGATTACATAACATAACAAAGAAATGAACATCAAATATGCATAAATAAGAGAAATAGAAGAGAAAGGTTTTTTAAAGTTTATGATTCTCACAATGTCAGTGTTCAAGCAATATTCTTAATATTTAAAATTTGAAATAATTATAAAACATCTTTATTATGTTGAAACAATATGAGAGAGAGAGAGAGAGAGAGAGAGAGAGAAAGAGAAGTGATGAGGGAGAGAAAATGAATTTGAGAAGAAAGAAGATAAAAAGAGAAAATAAACAAACAAATAAATAGTATTCTAATTCTTTAACTTTATTCATTATTCTAAATTATTCTCTGAAGTTTGAAACAATTGAAAGTGGTGCTGTAAGTTTTAATTTTATCTTAAATACCTTCCTTAACGTTAAGAGACACATTTGTAACAAATTTGAAACTTAAAGAAATTTAAAACACTTTAAATTTAAAGAATCAAGTAAATAAAGTTTAAGGACTTTAATACAATTGTAACCTTCTTTTTATAAACACAAGTATGATATCCAAGTAATAATTTAATGAATTTATTTATATTTAATTAATTTAAATATCAATTTATTTAAAAATTCATAACTATTAATAGAACTATTTTTATATAATTATTATGTATGATTATAATAATTAATTTAATAAAATAAACAAAATATTATTATGTAAATAAATTTATGATGTTTTGAATTCACAATATAATCGAAATGCATTGCTTTGAATCCAAGATTTGTCACATATTACTTAAACTCTTCGGTGTAGACTTTCAATTTAGTTATAAATTTAACTTATAAGTTAATAAAACTCAAATTTTAAAACCTTTGTATAATTTAATTCATTATCGCACCAATCTTAAATTCCATATAATTGACCTTATTTTATAGCTCTGTATTATTAGAAGCAGATAATGAAAGACTTAAGTATAGATGTATCATCTGTCGAAGTGAGTCAAGATGCAGCAAAAATCAATAAATAAAGTATAGTTCGGTTTCTTCGCATCAAGAACAATTAGGTTATTTTGTTTCTTTACATGTCATGTCTCCTTCAGAAAACAAAATTAGTGATCCTATCTTTATACATTTTTTGATGCCTAATTAATTATACTAATCATCAGATGGAAATGATAAAACCAAACTAATAATTCAACAAATAAGATCTACTTTTATTCATATCCTCTAACTATGGGAGTAAATCTTAGTATGGATATTGAGTTTGTATGACTTTAAAAAAATATACATTGCACTTGAGAATATAGCATCAATGTATTTCAAATTGCCTTTCTTTTATACCAGCAAAAATGTTTAAACTTAAAAAAAACAAAAAAAAAAATCTCTAGGAAGTGATGGAAGGAAACATGTACTCTCTAGCATCCTACAAGGCTTCAGCAGAGCTTCCTGTGCACACTAATCCCAGAAGCCTCAAAGAGAAGCAACATTATGGTAATTCATACTCTTCTTCAACTATAAAATTATTCATAAGCAATGAAGCACGAATACGACTACGAGGCCCACATATCCGTATCGGATACGCTTACGATACGCGAATACGCATGTCGAAACGCGGTGAAACATTTCGAAACAAGTCAAACCAGTTTCGAAACGGATTCGAAACGCACGGCTCGATTTAATTTAGGCTTCTGCTTCATTTCCGTCTTCGTTGTTCTCTGCTTCGATCAGTCTAGTTCTCTCGTGGTGGTTCGGTGCTTCATCGGTCAGTTTTTTGCTTTGCCATTTTTGGTTTTCATTTCTATTTGCCCTTTGCCGTCGGCCCGTCATTCATTTTTGTTCTTCGTGGTTGGTCCGGCGATGCTTTGTGGTTGCTTTCTGCTACATAATGTGTGTGTTTTTCTACTGCATAATTGTTTTTCGGTGGGTTGTTTCCTCTGTGTGTGTGTGTGTGTGTTTTTGCCGAGAGCCTAAATCTGAGTACAGAGTTGATTTTTGCTTCCTCTGTTTGTGTGTTTGTGCTGTATCTTTTCTCAATTTCTGCTGCGTGTTGATTATGATGCTGATGCTAGTTAAATTATTGGCTAGAAGACTCAATCTATTAGCTTCTGTTTGTGTGTTTGTGCTGTTTGTGGATATTCAAAGCAATGCCTGTCAGCCTGTGTCTTCCTTTTCTGTTTTTCAATGTTGAAGTTACAGTTTTTGAGCTCTAAATATAATGGTTTAATCTTGGTTGAAAAGAACCTTTGAGCTAATTTTTTTTAAATATGCTGTTGAATTTTATTTTTTCTAAATTTTTGTATTTATCATGACAATAGGTATCACATCTAAGTTGATATACAATTCAAATTGTTATATTATTAATGGCTTCGAGAGCATCTAATAGTGCTACTAGCTCAACCTCTAGATACCGATCAAGTAATGAATTTCAAAAAGAGTGAACTCATTTATGGGCTTATGTGACTATATTTCACAAAAGTAGAGCAGGTGAAAATTTAGTTGTTGGCGATGGTCATCGATATTGAAAGTGTAATTACTGTAACAATAAATATAATGGATCATATTCTAGAATTAAGTGGCACTTGCTAAAGGTATTTGGTAAAAGGATTGTTGTGTGTTCTAAGGTTGATAGTCAATGTTTAGTTAAAATGAAAACTATGCAAGATGTGGCTAATAATTTATCAAAACTAAAGTAAATGTCATTACCACCACCAGCTTTGGGCTTATCTCCTTTAAACCCAAATGAAAGTATTGTAGTTAAAAGTCCATACAACCAGGGAAAAAGGAGAGCCATGAGTGGTCTAGAAAGAGCCTTTAATAATGGAGCTAGGGAGAAATTGTGTGTAGAAATTGCAAGGATGTTTTATTCTACTGGTTTATCATTTAATTTGGCACGTAATCCATATTATATTAGCTCATTTCAATATGCTGCAAATAATGTGATTGTTGGTTTAAGCCTCTTGGTTATAATGCACTAAGAGGTCCTTTGTTGCAAAAAGAGAGGGCAAATGTTGAAAGGCTACTTGAACCAATCAAAGGAACTTAGAGTGAGAAATGAGTGAGTATAGTAACAGATAGTTGGACTGATGCCCAACGACAACCATTAATAAATTTTATGGCTGTATCTGATGGAGATCCTATTTTTTTAAGGCTATTGATAGATCTAAGGAGTACAAAGATAAATATTATATAGCTAACTTGATAAAGCAAGTTGTTGAAGAGGTTAGACCTCAAAATGTTGTTCAAATTATAACTGACAATGCCCCTGTGTGCAAAGCTGCTGATAAATTAGTTGAAGCTGAGTATCCACACATTTTTTGGACACCATGTGTTGTGCACACACTTAATCTTGCGTTGAAAAATATATTTGCTGCAAATAACACAGAGGCAAATGAGGTTGTGTTTGAAAAATGTCGTTGAATCACACAAGTTATGGATGATGCTATTTTTATTAGAACTTTTATCATGAATCTATGAGGTTGGCTGTTTTCAATAAATTTATGCCTTTGAAATTATTGGCTATTGCTGAAACACGATTTGCTTCTACCATTGTCATACTCAAGAGGCTCAAACTCATAAAACGACCTCTCCAAACAATGGTAATCAGTGAGGAATGGAGTACATATAGAGATGATGATGTTGGAAAAGCAAATATAGTCAAAGAGTTCATTCTTGATGATTCTTGGTGGGATAAAATTGATTACATCATCTCTTTCACAAAGCCTATTTATGACATGCTTAGGTTTTGTGATACTGATAAGCAACACTACATTTGGTCTACAATATGTGGAATTTAATGGTAGAAGAAGTGAAGGCGTCCATATACAAACATGAGAACAAAGAGCCTTATGAGTATTCAAGGTTTTATGAAGTTGTATATGGAATTATAATTAACCGTTAGACAAAGAGTTGTTGTCCACTTCATTGTCTTGTTTATTCATTGAATCCAAGGTATAATATTTGTGTTATTTTTAAATTTAATTTTGTTTGTTTAAACAAGTGACCTTGATATCATCTTTTGTTTATATAGGTATTACACTCCTCAGTGGCTTGAAGGGGCACCTAATAGAGTTTCTCCACACAAGGATGAAGAAATTTCAACTGAGATGACTAAATGTTTTGGCATGTACTTTAGAGAGCCAATGGAGAGAAAAATAATTCTTCGAGAATTTTCTAAATTTTGCGGACCTCCAAAGCATATTCATTATTTGATTCCTTATAAGATAGTTGGATTTTAGAACCTAAAGAGTGGTGGATGAATTATGGTTTTGCAACCCCTATGCTTCAAAATCTTGCATTGACGCTTCTTGGGCAACCATGTTCATCTTCTTGTTGTGGAAAAAACTAGAGCACCTACTCTTTCATTCACTCCCTTAAACGGAATAAGATAAATCCAAAAAGGGCTGAAGATTTAGTTTATGTGCATACTAATCTTCGTCTTTTATCAAGGAAGAGTTAAATGTATTCCAAGGGACAAACTAGGATGCGGGATATTAATGGAGATCATTGGGAGCCATTTGATGGTGCTGGAAGCCTTGAAGTTGCAAATTTATCCCTAGATGAACCAGATTTGGAGCAAGAACTTATAGGAAATCATAGTGACGTTAATGAAAATGAAGAAGATTAATTTAGTTTACTTTGTTTAATCATTTGTGCTTTAATTTGTAACTCTTTATTGACATCTTTTATAAATATATATGGCTTGTTTCATTATTTTGTCTTGTTCATTTTTATGTGTTAATATATATATATATATATATATATATATATATATATATATATATATATTTATTTATTTATTTATTTATTTATTTATATTGTCATACCCGTATCTTAAAATTTTGAAAATTACTATATTCTACATATCATATCGCATCGTATCCGATACGCATATCCGTATCGGTGCTTCCTAGTTCATAAGTTACCATCAGAGACTTCATTAATTCATTTGTTTCATTTCCCTAAGGGCAAACAACGGCAAACCAGTGGTCGGAGGCTGGGAATCAGCCAAACAAGCAACTGCGTTGATGAGACAGTGATCAACTAGCGACGAACGATGGCTGGGGCTTCGATTTCCTCCTTCGTCTCCTCCTATCTTGCTTTCGTCTCCTCTGGGATTAAGGTTAGGGCATTTTTTGAATTGTTTTCTTGTGGTTTGATCTTAGCCATAGGGATTTGCGGTATCTTCCGAACTATAGGCAAAACTTGTGGTTAGCAAAAAGTCGCAAGTGTTACCTGCGACTAGAATATGCTGTTCGTTATTGCAGTTATATATCTAACATAGTTAATAGTAAAGTTTACCTGTGATTAATGTGACCGCGGGTAAGTAACAGCAGGTAAACTAAAAATTCTCTGTAGTGAACGTCATAGTGCAAGCGATATTCTTAATATTTAAAAATTTGAAATAATAACAAAAATTTGGAAGAATATAAGAGATAGATAGGGAGAAAGAAAATGAGTTAAAGAATAAAGAAGAGAAAAATAGAAATAAATAAATAAATACTATTCTAATTCTTTAACTTTGTTTATTGTTCTAAATTAGTCCTTTTAAGTTTGAAACAATTTAAAGTGGTGTCATAAGTTTTAATTTCATCTTAATTAACTTTGATATCTTGTACCTAAGAGACAAATTTGTAACAAATTTGAAACTTAAAGGAATACTTTTAAAACATTTTAAATTAAAAAAATCAATTTGAAATAATAAATAAAGTTGAAGCAGTTTAATACTATTGTAACCTTCTTTTTATATAAGAACACAAGTATGATATCCAATAAGTATTTAGAAGTAACATTTTAATCAAATTATTTATATTTAATTACTTAAAATATCAATTTATTTTAATCATAACTATTAATAGGACTAATTTTTTTTATATATAATTAAAATGTATAATTATAATAATAAATTTAATAAAATAAAAAACATTATTATATAACTAAATTTTATGATGTTTTGAATTCATAATATCATCCAAATGCATTGCTTTGAATCCAAGATTTATCACAAATTACTTAAACTCTTCGGTGTAGACTTTCAATTTCGTTATAAACTTACCTTATATTATAAGTTAACAAAACTCAAATTTTAAAACCTTCATATTTTCCCTGGCCAAATAAAAACCTTCGCATTTTCAACCTTATCAATGCTCCCAAGTCAAAAGAAGAGAATAAATGATAATTTTACTTGTTAACAAATTGATAATTCGCATAACAACCGTTTTAACTCTAAATTGAGATATATTTATTATGTATAAGTAAAGTAAGCTCTTTTTAACATGGGAGTTCTGCTAATAAATGAAAAGGCTCTGTTGAGCAAAACCTTCAACTCTTCATGTGATGACTTTTTATTTTTATCATACATATATCAAAAATTCTTTGAAGTGCATAAATTTTTTATTGTCAACGAGAAAAATAATGAAGTCATTAATTTACATAAACTCTTCGTAGTCAATTAGAAAAATAATAAAGTAATTAATTAATAAACTAATTAACCACTTATTAAATTGATAATTTTTTTGAATTGTGAGATTTTTTTTGGATTGAACAAGAAAATTGATGAAGTATTCTTCAAAGTCTAAAACTTTTTTGAAGTGAACGAGAAAAATAATAAATTTACCGTCTTTTAAATCAATAATTCTTTGAAGTTCAAACTTTTTTCGAAGTCATCGACAAGAAATATAATAAATTAATTAATTAACAGCCTCTTAAATTTTCAAATAAAAGATTATAAAAATAATTTGACATAGTCCAAAACTAAAATAAGAAAAAGCAATATATGGTTGAATGATTTGTGATGATGCCAATGAGCTCATTGTCGTTACTTTTCTCTCACCAATATCATATAACCAATTTTATCAATTTTCTCTAATTTAATATATTTTCTTTATATCATAATATATTACTAAATTTAATTTTTTACTAACACTTACAAATATTATTGATTTAAAATGCATTGACATATAGTTAAACAAATTAATTTTTTCTAAAGTCTATATGGCACAGACAAATAAACTAGTTTAATATTAAAGGATTAATTTCTCTATGTATTTCCTCCATCCTTTTTTTTTTCATACAAAGGCAAGCTTTTAAGAGCAAAGTAAGAGGTTATAACAACGGTAACCGTTATGTTTCTGTATGAAGAAATCATGCTAATACGCATGTTGATCTTCTCAAATTGTTCCAATGATTAACCTTGCAAAAGAGTTTAAAAGGTTGGTAATGTCATGGCTAATGTTGCAGAGATTGTTGCTTTTTTCCAGAATTTCTAAGGACTGATGATAAATTGATGATAAACTGCCTTGTTGGTGAAAAGGACTTGAATGTTGTGGTCAATCGGGGAATGGATGAGATCAAAGTTATGCAACTAATATTTAAGCCTAAGAGACATTGATTATCCTGTGAAGGTGTATGTCACCATCTCCAATCTCTAATTTGTGTTCCATATAAAAAATCGATAAAATGTTGGTCTTGGTTCTTCAAGACCCACTATCTTTCATGTTTTAGTATATTATACTCCATCATTGTGCTGACCAAGTCTTTTGTATGTTGTCAAGGCTATTACAAGTCTCTTTGGTCTTATCGATTTCCTCTTGTGCTCTCCAGGATAGGTTGCCCTCATGTATGATTCTCTTAATGTCTTGTAAGGCTGCAGCTGGATTTGGCTTGAGATTTAAGTGTAAGATTTTGAAACTGGTATTCTATATTGTATATAAGCTAATCAATAGGAAATTAGTCATGAAATCCAGGGCTTTGAGCATTTGTTTTGGTATGTTGTGCCAGTGTTGGAGCCATTGTGGTTCTAGTATCTGTCAACTCTTAGTCCTAAGGGGCTTGCAAACCAAATTGCTCTTGCAAAATGCCATTGGTGGAATACATGATTTATTGTCTCTTCTGCTTAATGACAGAAGAGGCAGCTATTTGGAACATTCAAGTGATGTGCAGTTAGAACTTCACCTATTCCAATATGATATCCTAAGTATCTGCCAAGCTATTCCGAGTGTCTAACTCCAAAGGTCCCTGCAAGGAATTTTTTGAAGCATCTAAGGGTGTTAGGGCTGAAAACCATTATAGACTTACTATAGTTAATTGTCAACCCTAACATGTTGCTGAACTCATCTATAACTCTTTTAACTGTTTCACAGGATTTGGAGCTGGCTTCAAAGAAGAAAAGCGTGTCATCTATGTACATTAGGTGCGATATGACATTCATTGATATAGCTATTTTAACAACCTTCCACAATCAATTTCTTTCCTCCTTAGTTATTTGACAAGAAAGGATGTTAGCATATAAAATGTAAAGATAGGATGAGAATGGGTCACCCTGCCTGATGCCTCTCCCCAGGTAGATAGAAGGTGTTTTGTCACTATTTACTAGCACCTAGTAAAAGACTGTGGCCACACATTATATGATCAACCTGATCCATCTTAGGGGAAAGTTCATTTTTCTTTATCTTTATAAAGGATCAAGAGAGGATATCGAAGGCCTTGGAGATGTCTAGTTTTAGAGTACATTCTTTCCTCTTTGTTCTTCTATGCTATCTGATAGTGTTTAATGCTTCTGAGGCAATGAAGACATTGTCTGGGATGAGTCAGCCTTTTATGCAAGTGCTTTGGCTAGAGAGATGCAGTCTTTAAGAATGCTTTTTAGTCGATGGCATAAGACCTTGGAGATAATTTTGTAGGAGACGTTGTATAAGCTAATTGGCTAGAAGTCTTTGATTGTTTGTCAAGGGTGATTCTTAGGGATGAGGGCTAGGTGGGTGTTGTTTAAAATGCAGAGCATGCGACCTTGCTTAAAGAAGGATTTGACCATTTTAATCACTTTTGACTTTACTGTGCACCAATATTATTGGTAAAATTTAGCATTGAAGTCATCCATACCTTGTGAACTGTCAGGGTATAAGTCAAAAACTGCCTTTGTGATTTCTTTTTCTTCCAAAGGCTTGCCAAGTCTTTGAATATGCTCTAGGGACAAGACTAGGATGTCAACGTGCATAAGAGAATCATAAGGGATGAAGTTATGGGTTAGGTGGAGTATACCTTTACAAAATGGTGATGAACATGTTCCTTTATTTTCCCTTCATCTTCCAACTAGGCATCGGTGTCATGTTTAAGTCATACAACTTTTTTCCTATTTTGCCTTTTTGAAACTAAGGTATGGAAATATTTAGTATTCCTATCCCTATGTATCATCCATGACTGCCTATCTCTTTGTGCCCAAAGCATCTTTTCATAATCATAAAGAAATTTGAGCTCATTTATTACCTCTTTTTCCTTTTAAATAGGGTCTACTGTATAATCCCATATCTTTCTTTGATCCACATTTCGGATCATGCTTTGGTGTTCTTGTAGTTGAGATTTTAGTTCCATATTCTTCCAGGGAGGAAGCCAATGGCCTCCCTATTCCATTGCTATAAAGCTTCTTTAATTTTGCAAAGTTTGATAAACAGTGAGAATCCTAGGGAGCCCCGGACATCTATAGTCCATGATCGATTAATAAGTTACTCACGTTCTTCATAGGCTATCCAAAAATTCTCAAATTTGAAGTGATGCCTTCTGGTGTTGTTTCTGTGAGGTTTGAGCAAACTAGGATTGTAGTCTGAAGCAACAAGAGTTAGCAAAGTGAAAGTTGTGCAAGGGAAACTAATAATCCAAGCTGTGTTGCACAAAGCCTTGTCCAGTCTCTCCCAGACTATGTGATTACTTTTTCTTCGATTGTTGGTCCAGGAAAACCATTGAATATGAGGTAGTAAGTCAATGAAGTTACATTCCTCTATGTGCTTAGTTAAATTAGTTGCACCAGGCATTGACGTGTTGGAGCTTAGCTTATTGGCACTAAGCTGAGTTTGATTGAAGTCTCCAAGGACGACCCAGAGGTTTGAGATACTATGGGCTATACGGGATAATTAATTTCAAACTATCAATCTTTGATTGACCTTAGAGTGCCCATAGATGAATGTGATAAAGGTTAGTTGACCATTCAGAATGGTCGATATGTGAATCCAATTATTAGAGCAGTCATGAACATTGGGTTGGAACCAAAGACATTTGTGTAGCCAAAAGTTCTCAGTTTACTAGCAACAAGAGTTACATCAACTAAGGTTTCAACTAGGAAAATAAAGGTAGGCGAGTATTTATAGGAGAGTTTCGTTAATTTATGAACTGTCGTGATCTTCTTGAAGCCACGACAATTCCAGCTTAAGAAAAGCACGGCTTCTTCGGAAACTTTTCAAGGTTAGCTTCCTAGACCTATTTAGATGTTGTCAGGTTCAAATAGATGGATACTGGGCTGTCTTGCCCAGGTTGCTCACTTCTTCTCCTTTTACACAAACCTGTGTCTTGCGAGTCCTCACGCTTTCTTTTTTTCTTATGATAGCTGCGATCTGTTTTAGGTGTTGGCAATCGACGTAGTAGTAGGGGGTCTTTCTTGTAACCTTCCTTCCAGTTGCAGACCTCGAAGTTTGTTATAACCCTAGTCTAAAGCTGGATAATATTCTTTTCTGTGCTTCAAGTGTCTTGATTAGATAGTGGGACATGTAAAGTTTGTGACAGAAAAGGAAATTAAAAGGGGTCCAGCATATATTGTCAATGTCATTAGGAAGGAACACCAGGTATGGGTATTTCCATAATACTTAACAATTACGAGAAACTCCACATGGCCAGAGTTGTCACCTAATGAATGATGTGTCCTGAAGCTTCACTATAAGTCCTGCATTTTGCATAAGCTCTTCCGAGGCGTCCATTTAATGCTGCCTCTGTATCGTGTCCCACCAATGGTAGAGAGTAGTGATCTTTGTACCATGCATCAAGTACAGAGGATGAGGGTCAGGTGAATGGCGGTCTTCAAGGGTTGCATGGCTTCCTCTTCCTGAAAAAACAAACTGAGAGGGAAGAAGGTTAGCATATTGGCTAATACAGGTTCCTGTAAGATGCTATCAAAACACGATTGTATGGAAGCGGAATAAGACCTATTTCATGCATGAGAGTTGTATGAGAGGGTAATTCGAGGCTCTTCTGGAGCGTGCGCTTGTAGCACAGAAGCCTTCGTGTCAGGGATTGAAGGTTGGTCATGGAGCTATATGGTAGATGGGGTCTGGTTCAGAGTGTGGCAAAAACCTAGATCCGGGTTAGTATCAATTGGAAGGGGATCTAGGGGCTCCCAGTGGTCGATATCCATGAAGCTTCCATCTATAACGTTTGGCTCTTGCTCAGGGCTCCATGCAAGTAACGTTAAGGGGTCAAAAGCAGGGTCCTGATGAGAATGACCAATCTCTGTTCGAATAGTGCGCTAGCTGTAGCGCTCCTCAGAGTTGTCAGGAACCCCTTTCTTATGAACCAGCTCGTCCTCTCTGTTTTCTTCCATGTGGTGTTGATATTCAGCCTTTTCGATGTCATCATTGGGTCTGTCATTTTCAGCTTGCATCGGCACTTCTTAGGAGACATTGTGGTAGTATGGCGGCGGACTGGGATCAAAATTGTTCGACAAATTCGACGATCAAGAGTCATGTTGGGCGTTAATGATGTTGGTTAAGGGGAAAGGGCTCTGTCTCCATCTTCAAAAGCTTCTAACTCTTTCCCGTGAAAGTAGTAGTAGTTGCCCTCCGCGCTGTCATGCCATATCACCTTTGTAGTCGTTCGTGTGGGTCTTTTTTTCTTGAAGGCAATTGAGTGCTCGGCTACTAGCAAGAAAAGTCTTGCACCTAACCCACATCAAACTTGTTCTTGATTGAGGATCGAAGGGTGTCTTGACCAGCTATCACTTGCCGAGGTGTCCAGTTGCACTCTTTCGCTGTGTGTCTGATTCCTTCACATTGTCGGCCTCTTTGAAACACTCGTTCGTAACGACATCCAATCCAGACTTTGCGGCCATTATCGAGGCGAATTTGGATGGCCGAAAGGAGGGGAAGAGAGTGATCTATGAGACATTGAACTCTGATGAACCTTTAGGTTCTTTGAGAATTAAAAACCACCCTCCACCTCGTTTAGTTCTCTGACGGTGTGCCTGGGTATTTCCGCGACCTCTTTGTTATGGTACTCTAGAGGGAAATCACCCACATAAAAACTCGGTGCAAGATCTCCTCAAGAATCATATTTGGCTTCCATTTGTCCACGACCAGTAGCATATTCATTACCGACCAAGGGTCGTTGTGCAGTATGAAATTTTAGCCTTCCTCATTTTGAAATTCTATCAGATATATGTGTCGTTCCCTACCTAGTACTCTGAAGTTGGCTCGGAGGAACCATGCGTCATGCAAAGCATGGTTTGAACGGTGTACCGGAAGGGTTTTGTGATCCATGAGAAAGGCTAGACTACATGTGCTCCAATATTGCCAAGCAAGGTCAATGGTTTCTTCATTGAAGTCGAAGTAGGGACCAGATCTTGGGAACCAGAATGAGCCATTGTTATTCGATGCTTCTGCGGATGTGAAGGACGAGTCTGGACTTTGGGAGCTGTTTTCAGTCCAGTAGAATCACGAGCTAACTTGCTTGTCCATGCATTTCCTCTCTTATAATGTTTATCTATGCATTTCCTCCCCCCTTGCTCCTTTACGACATGGGCCAAAAAAAAGAACAAATCTAGTTGTACATACATAGATGCACTTAAATAGGCCCTAAGAGGTTATTGCTACAAATAAAAAAAAATTGCAATGAAACTGTGGGATGGGTCTCTTAAAGCCCAATATATACTTCTACAGAAACATTGAACTAGCCCATTTACATTTACATTTAAAATTCAAGGTAGTAGCAAGGGACATGTATTCATGCATTTGGATTTCTATTTAAATTGTTAGATAAAATTTTAATTGTTTAAATTTTAGGAAACTATTATTAAAATTTGAATCATTAAATAAAAATTTAATAATTTAAATCCTTTCAATGCAGAAAAATTAATTTTTAAATATAGAGAATTTATCTTGATTAATTCTGAAGATATGTTTACTCGTATCTCATAAGTATAGATTTCAAAAGATAAAATAAAAAAAAAAAAAAACAAATGCATGCCAAAGAAAGAAGAAGGTGAAAGCAAAAATAAGAATAATAATATTATTTCATATAAATATATTTATAATCACAAACTTATTCTTGTGTTAAAGTAATGCCTATATTATGTAAAATATTATTTTGTCTCTTATTTATTGGTTAATTATTAATTTGGTCTATTACTAATTTTTATTATTAATTTGATCTCTTAGTAATTTGAATATTAACATATTTAATTAAAATCAAAGGACTAAATATGTTAACATGAAAATAAGTATGGGACCATGAAAATTTTTCTTTAAAAGTATATCAACTAAGGGAAAATTATAAAAATAGATTAATATATATGCCTGATGACATAAAATTTTATATTAATTAATTTGGGAATAGGATTTCTTCTTAAAAAAGAGCCAACGTAGAGTCAAAATTATATAAATAGATGTAGTGTCATTAAAACTATATAAATTAATTAACTTATAAATATAATATTGATCACATGAATATATCAGATGACAAGTCTTTATAGGTATATAGGCTTTTAAAATTGGGCTCCAGCTAGCCCAACTTTTATTTTCCAAGCCTGTCTCAATAAAATATATGCCTCTCCCGTATCTTTTTCTCACATTTTAATGCAAATAATATACTATTTCAATCCATCACTTATTAATTTGGTGTCTAATTTATTAGTTAATTCTTAATTTAATTTATCATTTATGTTTATTATTAATTTAGTTACTTATTAATATAAATATTATTATATTTAATTCTAATTTAATCAAAATAGTGAGATTAAATGTACTAACATGAAAATCAATAAAGGACTAAAGTAGTGTTATATTTTATTAATATTATATTATACATGTCTTAATTAATATTTTTCTCTTAGTTCGGTCAAAGGCAAATATGTTGGTGATTCCAAGTGTAAATGAAAATTTTCCTTTAAAAGTAGATCAGCTAAGTGAAACATATATAAATAGAATAGTATATATATGCATGATGACATAAGATTTTATATTAATTAAGTTGTGAATACCATTTCGTCTCAGAGAAAGAGCCAAACATAGAGTCAAAACTGTATAAACAGATGTGGTGCCATGAAAACTATATAAATAAATTAATTTATAAATATAATATTAATCACATAAATATATCAAATGACAAGTCTTCATAAGCATATCAGCTTTTAAAATTAGGCTCTTGATAGCCCCACTTTTATTTTCCAACCCTGGCTCAATAAGATATATGCTTCAATCCATATGTGCTCTCACATTTCAAAATGAATAAAACATCATTTTAATCACTCACTTATGAATTTAATTTTAATTTAATTATTTATTTATGAATATAGTATAAATTTAATCTCTCTTTAATTTTTAATCTTAATTTAATCTATCACTTATAAATCTATATCAATTTGATACATTATTAATATGAATATTAGCATATATATATAACCCAAATTTAATAGAAAATAATAGACTAATTATATTATATTTTATATTTTCAAAAAAATTAAATTAAGATTAAAAATAATTGAGGCATCAAATTGTGATTAGATTCATAAATGAAAGACCAAATTGAAATTTAAGGTATTAATAAATGATGAAAATAATATTTTACTCCAATTTAAGATATATACTATAATAAGCTATTTATTTATTTTATTTATTCTGCCGTTGATAGAGGACCACACGATGTATATTTTATAGTATTGGATGAAGTAGTAATATTGGTGTCCAAATGAAAGGCCATGTTATTGACTGGTTGGATTCCATTGACCAACCAATCCCAATCATTGATCCAAAAAAGCCTGCAGAGGCAGAGACGAATATTTTAATTATTATGCTCCGTCATATTTTTTAATTTATTCAAATTAATTTTTTTAATAATTTCAATCAAGAAGTTTTGAATCAATTATAGCTTTAATCACGGTGGGATGATTTTGATCATGATGACCATAACGTGGCTACCTTTTTTTAGGTCTGAAAAAAAGAAAAAAGATTGGTCTGTAGGGTGTGCCCCACCCCACCAAATCACAGTTCCCATTCCCCTTCTCTCTTTCTTTTGTCTCCTGCTTTTTGTTTCCATCCATTTTTCTTAATTTTCTATTTTTCTATCCATTTTTTTAATAAAGTATATTTATCATATTTCAAAAGTCCAAATTTGAATGGACCTTTTTTAATTCTATTTTCAAACGCCCATGTTTTTATTATTTGAAAAATAGAAAAAGTATAATTTTGGTTCATATTTTTACATTTTATAACAATATAGTCCCTAAAAAATTAATTGTAACAATAAGTTACTCACAAATTTAAATTTACATAAAACTAGCCTTTTTATTTGAATTAATAAATGATTAATTTTATGTAAAATAAATTTTTTTAAGGAATAATTTATTACTATTAATTTATAAAACACTAAATTGTCACAAAATGTAAAAGTGAAAAACTAATTTATTGCTTCTCTTAAAATTAAAGTATATGTTATATTGACTTTTTTTTTTTTGTTAATAAATTATATAAATTGTAATTTTATACATTTTTATCAAAATATTCTTATATTTATTTTTATATAATATAATAACTATTAATATGTATTCAACCAATAAAAATAGTCAACTTTTAAATCTAAAATAAAATCAATATATATTCAGTACAAAATAAAATAAAATATCAAAATATTAGTTTAAACGATATGTTATTTATATCTTTGCTAAAAGAAAGTATTATTATTTTAAAAAAAAATGCTTATATTTTAGTTACAAAAGAATTGCATATATTTTTATATTAAAAAACAAGTTGCTCAACTAAAAAAAAAACCCTAAACATCTAAAGTATATCATATAAGGGAAAACTTTAAGAATGTCTTTAACCAACAACAGTTGTTTTAAGAATATAGTAATAATATGTGTAATTATTTCTAAAAATATATATTCATATCCTACTTATTTACTTCGTGAATTAGCAGTATCTAATACCTAGCATTTCTAATAAGGAATACTTATAAGAATGTCGAAAAAAAAAAATGGTAATAAAGCCTTCCTAGTGGTCAGAACGTGTCAATGTTTTATTCACCTACGGTGTGCAGGATTTAGAAGTAAGAAAGGTGTACCAATTAGAAATAATATATATATATATATATATATATATATATATATATATATATATATATATATATATATATATATTCCTTGGAAAGAGATATTTATGGATCATTAGTTCTCAATTAATGTATTAATATATATCTTGCTTGATTAATATTGTTATCAAGTATATATTACACAAACAAAATTGATTACATTAATCTAACAACTAATATAATTACAGAATAGATATATATATATATATATATATATATATATATATATAGTGCAATATATGCGAGCATGAATAGATTTAAAGGAGGTGTGAAGTTATATATTTTTATAATTTTTATATGTAATTTTATTTTATATTTTTAAATTAATTGTTTAATTTATAAGGTTCTCTCTTAAATTGTAAAAATTTATTTTAATTAATTTAAAAACTTTTCCTTTATTAGAATTAAATTCTAAATCTATGCCCTATATGTAAATGTTATAAAATTTCATTATTTGAAAGAAGCAAATCTAAAGATTCAGGATAAAGAGTAGAATAATTTCTATATATATATATATATATATATATATTAAGAAGAAAAAAGTAAGATGGTTTAACGGTCTACGTACTAAAAATGTGTTAATTAGTTTTTGTGCATGATTTAGCAACATCTAAAGGCAACTTTTTTAGAATTATTCGAATCTTAATTTAAAAATAATGAGACACATTAGCTACCAATTACATTTGATAACGGTCCCACTCTAATTTGTGCCAAAAATTTGCTTCCCTCAGCAGTAATAATTATAGACATATCTAATGAGGGATATCTACATAAGTACAATTAATTAAGGATGATTCTTGTGCATGATGCGTATTAAAGAAAACGAAGAAGACGCTAATTCAGGGGGAAGGAAAGGATTTGATACATAAAATAATGCATGAAGACAAAAGATAATCAAGTGGATTTGCTATGAACGGTATATTATATACAGGAGTTATATAGGTACAACTAATTAAGGAGGGCATAGGGGTTGGCTTTTTCAGGCCTAATCTTATTTAATTGGGTTAGATTAATATTAGATTAGATTAATATTAGATCATTGGATGGGATATAATAATGTTTTCGTCTGAGACCTTCTTAAGCTACTCTGAATAACAAAAAGAATAATCTAATGAGGAAGATTTCTATATGTTATTTGAATTAGTGTGAGAAACTTAAAAACATGTTTACATACTTAAAATGAAAATGTATTTTACAAGTTATTTAATTTGATTTTTAACATCTGATTTTTTTTTTTCCAAAATCACTTTTATCCTCTAATTAATTTCCATTTTTACACAAGAGGAAAACACTTGTTTTTACATCAGATCAATTGTATTGATATAATTTTTTAAATATAAATTTTAGGCAGTATAAAATCATGTTAAATGAAAATCAATGTTAAAAATCAACTTCATCCAAGACAATATCACTTTTACCCAAGTCTAATCCAAATATTGGATTTTAAAAATTTGTGTCATCCCCGTTATCCAGTCCCTCCGTTTCTCTCTGGTTAAAAATTTTAAAAATAATGATATTAATATCATGCGACTTTTTAATTTGGTAAAATATGAGATAATCTAAATATATGCTAATATTTTTGTTCTGAATTAGAATACTCTAAAAATAGTAATTAATTTACCAGCCAATACACAATACTTAAGACACTGCTGAAAATGTAAGTATGTGTAATCTGGTAACTTGACATGTGAGTAATTAATTAAAAAAAATATATTCAAATCTTCATTAACACTGAAAAATTCACCTATCATACATGAAAATTATCATTGATGTGAATAATTAAATTTCTTTAAATATAATTACAACGAAGAAGAAATTGACTTTGAGGCATCAATATTATAATTTATTACACTATGTTATAATCATGAGGACCAAGGAGGACTATCATCCATTTAAAATAGGTATATTTGAAGACAAACATCTTATTTTTTGAAAAAAAAAAAAAAGATAATTATTGATGGGTTCATTGCATGAATCACTAGCAAGCGTCGAAAGCAAAAGGAAGGGTTTTATGTAATGTTGATTAGAATGCAACTAAAGTGTATGCATGAGATAGCAATTTGTTTACGAAGATAATAGTCCCACACCGCAGGCGCCACCAGGCCTACCTCGGTCCACGCGCCGGCTTCAATGGCTTTTGACTTCGTTGAGGCCTGCCATCAAACGCCATATGTGCAAACATGCAAATTAACCAAACACAAAGTCCCAAATTAAATGATAATAATAATAATAATTAAAAAAAACTTTGTATTACAAATTAAAATCCAAAAAATTTAATATTATTTGATACAATTTTATTTTCTTATTTTGTGATTTGTTTTAATTTTTATTTCAATTCAGTCCTTATCTTTTTAATTTAATCTTTCCATATTAAAATAATTTAATTTAATCACTCACAAACAAAATTATTACAAATATAATAAATTACAAATAATTATTTTTTTTCATTTGTAAAAATTAAATAAAAAATATTTATATATACGAAAGGATAAATTAAAAATTATTTTATAAATGGTAGGCTACATTAAAAAAAAAAGAAAAGCAATGTCATGAGAGAGAAATATCATATATATTTAAGAGGAAGTATAACGAGATTTTAGACTTTTAATATATCTTTTATAAAATGAATGTACCTATAAAATAATTAAAATTATTTAATGTTGGCACCGCGAGGACGGAATAAAGATTCAAGAAGCTCGTGCTTGCGTTAGTCGTTCTCTGCAGAGGGAAAAGAAAAGAAAAGAAAATTTTGCTTGTGTTACTCAAAAGCCGAAAGAGTATAAAGAAGGACAATACTCTGTTATGAAACCCCGTTTCATCTTCCTTTTGTTCTCATTCCTTTCTCTCTCACTTCTATTTTGTCCTTTCTTCACTTTTCGCTAAATTTCCAGTTTCCAATTTCGATATCGACGGAGCTTGCTACGCTGTGCCCAGAGCGATAGAGAGATGGAGATTGATTAATTAAAGCTCGCGACTATTTGGGGTTGCTTTCTTCTTTGGACCCATCTTCTCTCTTCGCTTCTGTCATTTTCCTCTCTCCCCCCTGAGGTGGGGTTTTTAATGTTCTTCAAAATCCTCACGGGTTCTCCTCCATCTTTTTAAATTTTCCCGTTTCTTTGATCCCATCTTCTTCCATGTCTTCCGCAATCTGTGACTGAGTCTTCTTGATGTTACTCTGACTTTGTGTGTCTGCTTCTGCTTCTTTTAGCTCCTCCAAGCAGGTGTAGATATGAGTCAACTCGGTGTAATATTGCAGGAATCGCTTCAGAGAGAGAGGGAGGGAAGAACGATTCTGGGTTTGTTAACGGAGCAAATGGAATCTGCGAACAATAGTAATAACGGAGAGCCTCGAAGGAGACGGAGTTTAAAAGAACGGCTAAGATTCACCGGAATGGGGTGCTGCGGGGCCGCATGGGGTTCCCGTCCGACCACCGTAAGGCACGAAGGGGGAGAAGAAGACGAACGGCGGCAGCAGCAGCAACCACTCCAAGAAACGAATCCGGGGCAAGGATCAAGTTCATCTGACCCAGATTGCGTGAGCCCGATTCCAGCGGGTTCGGGTATGAACCTGGCGGCGGCGTTGGCGGCGGAGCGTCAATTTCGGGGGTCACAAGAACCGGAAGCGGGGAGTCGGGGATCCGCCGGTAACAATTTGCGGCGGGGAGGGACGGCGGCGCCGGGGACGCCGTGGAAGATGTCGCTGATGAGGCTGCTCGAGGAGACGGAGGGTGGTGACGGCGAAGTGAAAGTGACGGAGACGGAGAAAGCAGGTTTGGGGAATGATACGGTGTGCTGCGTGTGCATGGGAAGGAAGAAAGGCGCGGCATTTATCCCATGTGGTCACACTTTTTGCAGAGTGTGCTCCAGAGAGCTGTGGCTGAACCGAGGGACTTGTCCCCTCTGCAACCGTTCGATCCTCGAGATTCTCGACATTTTCTGAAATTCCTCGCCCTCTCTTTTTCTCTTTCTTTCTTTCCCTTTCTCTTGGGTTCCGTGAGAAAACCATTTCCCTTGATGCACGGAAACGGAAAATTTTTCTTCTTCTTCTGATTCTTGAACGAACCAGATATTTCATTTGTAATATCATAGTATGAATTTTACTGTCACCAATTTACACTGTCTATTTAGCTTCCGTACAGTTTATTCCCCTCTTTCACGAGTCTCATTATCTGAAATTGTATAATCTTTTGTTGATTGGAGATATGATAGCTGGATAATGCTGTGGGCATTAACACACCATGTTAAAGGCAAACATATAATATGTGATATGAGATTAAAATGTATATTATTTTGATATGAGTTCGGATGTTATTTAAATTCTTAATTAGTTTGAATCGTAGTTGTGACAAATTTATTTATGGTTATTTAGGATTGAAATAGTGGTATGTTTATAAATGTCAAAAGTTGCAGCATATTTCTTTGTCTATATCAAGAATGACAGATTGTGTTGATGGGCTAGGTGGGGGAAATATTATATTAGGTTGGAAAATTTGAACTTAGATTTTTTATAATATTGTAGAATTGATAGTAAAATGTGGGTTATTAAATTTTAATTTAATAATTTATATTTTATTTATTTATTTAAAATAAAAAATAAAATATGAGTCATTAGATCAAATTTTAATGGCTCATATTTTATTGTAAATTTTACAATAAGAAATACTTATTATAGGTGATCTATAGGTGAAAAATTTACCACAAATAAATTAGCCAAGTTATTAAGAATGTGAAAAGTATGTCTTTCATTTTAAACTTTATAATCGTAAATGCTTCATCATATCTTTATAATTTTTATTTTGTATAAAATAAATTTTTCTATTGTTCTATCAATTTATTAATTAAAAATTATTTAAAAAATTAGATTTACGTAAAATAAAAATTGTAAAAATTAATTTAATACAAATAATTTATGAGAGATTAAATTGTCACAAAATTAAAGTCAAGGATGATTTAATACTTTTTTTATTAAGAATAATCCAATTATTAAGAATGTGAATAATTAACAAAATCGTTTTAATTCAACTATTTGTTCCGCATACAGAAAAGAAGGGAAACTCAGGCAAGCATTTAATCCTTAAAACTAGCATGTTTACTTGTGTAACTTTTAACAAGTAAAACTTAATTTTGGCCCTTCATATATAGAATATTTTTTAATAATTTTTTTAATTTAATCCTTTATATATAAATATTTTAAAATATGATCTCACAAATAAAATTTTTATTATTAATATGTACAAAAAATTTTCATCTAAAAAATATAAAGAAAATATTATTGAGAATAAATTTATTTTTGAATAAAAATTTGAAAAATATCTGTATATAAGAAACTAAATTAAAAAGACAAAACTAATTTAAAAATCATACTCTATACGTGATGAATTAAAATAAAATTTTATAAAATTTCAAGTACATATTTCATTTGGACTTTGCGTCATGATTTAAGTCTTATTAAATGTTATATATATACTTTCTCAGCTAAAAGGGGTGTTGAGTTGGCTTAGAACGGTGTCCAAACCAAAAACTTTCTTCTAAACTGGTTCACGAGTTGACCAACCAAGCCCTACTCAACAACCAGCAAACGAAGCAATTAATTAATCATAAATTAAGAGGAAATAAATACCCAATTAAAAAAAGAAGGTTAAAATAGTGAGTTAGACCTTTAAATTTATTTATTATTTCAAAATGGTCCCTTAAATTTGAAGTGTCCTAAAATAGTCTATTAAGTTTTAATTTTGTCTCATTAAAAAAAATTTCAAATAAAAACCATTAGTAATTTAACACAGTTAATTTCTTTGCATGTATGAAAGTCATATGTATACTCTTTTACATCTAAAATAACACCCAATCAAGTAATTAAATAATACTCGCACTCTAGTTCTTCCTCCTCATTGAAGAAGACAAAATGCACACCCATTTAGTTTTTCTTTTGAAAACAAAACCTTTATATGTAAAAGTTAATGCAGGAGGAAGAACAAATGGCGAGCGATAGGGTCATGAGATTGACAGTGTTAAATTACTAATAATTTTGGCTTTAAAAGATTTTTAATGAGACAATTAAAATTAAAAGGATTATTTTAAAATAATAAATAAAGTTAGAAGACCAACTCATTATTTTAACCAAAAAAAGAAAGTATGACAAAATAAACACGCATGTGATGTTGAATTAGAACAATTTTGTTCGAAACAATATTAAAACAAAGACTGGAAGAGATTAGGTACGATTTTGCCAGCAGGGTAAGTCAACAGAGAAAACAATGTAGTTTGGTAAACATTTTATACCAGAATATTGAAGCTTAGATGTGCTGGGTTTTATTTATTTCCTTGGAATTTGAATTTGTATTCTTATCACTGTGCCATGGTTGGTTGGTGGCTAAACTTTTACTAACATAAACCTAATTTAAACAAATTTTCACTTAATTCCAAAATACATAGTTTTGGGCCTTAACTTAAATAACAATTATTTTTAAAAATAGTTTTGGGCCTCTCTGAATATGCTTGAATTGGAGCCCAATGTTGGAGCCAGAATGTTAATTTTATTTTTTGAACAACCAATTTGGCATAAATGAAAAGTATCTCCAAAGTTTTGGCTACAATTGGACTCATGCATTCAGCCCAAAAGATGATCCAGATCCCACTAAAAGGGTCAAGTCCACTATACACTTCTCTAAACATATATCCAATTAATGTACAAGCCTTGCAACTAAAAAGACCTTATATGCAGTTTAGTATCATTTTTATTTTATTAACACAAGATAAGTATATAATTGTTACAAATAATTATATGGTTTTTTAATTAAATCATATATGTTTTGAGTAAAAAATTTGATAATAAATATATAAATAATTGTATTTAAGTGCAATTCTTAATAATTTGGTGACAAAGGGGTTGAGGAATTTTGTACATTAAGGAGAGAGAACTATTATTACAGCCCACAATTAGGGCCCTTTATATTACAGCCCAATAAAAAGCTTTGATTTTAATATTGAGACTCCATTGCATTTCCGCAGCTTTTTGGTTTTTTTTTTTTTTTTTAATTTACTGTCTAAAAGACACATTATTTCAATTTAGTTTCTTAAAAAATAAATGTCCCATTGTTTTAAAATAGTTATCGCACATAAATATTTTAAAGATAATGCAGCTGAACGAAATTAGTGATGTGAACGTTCAACATATAGAGAAATCGAAACACTGTTTATAAATTAGGACTAAGATGTGATCGTCATTTACGTACTTAATGGCTATACTATCCATTTTGATACACCACGTCAATAATTCCATTGATTATTTACAAATATTACTTCTCAGAAAAATTCCCAAAAGAAATACAGGTAAAAAGCTTGAACTTTTTGAGAGAATATATCTAATTTACAAATATAATATCCTCTCTACACATATCGCCAATTATAATAATTTACTGCCTAATCTAACTATATATTCCATCACACTGTTCTTTTGTCATGTCCCCCTTATCACTATGTATTAGCGTCATAAACTAGTTGAGTAGGCACAGGTCCACTATAGTTAATTGGAAATGAATTATATATATTTAAAAATTTTAAATATAGGCGAATTTAGTGAAAATTAAATCGATAAATAAAAATATAATATTTTAAATTTTAAAAAAATTGTTTAATACTTATTAAAATTTGAATCATTTAATAAAAATTTAGAAGCCTAAATCTTATTAAATGCATTAAAGTTAGATTCTTAGAAGGAGAAAATTATACAATGTTTTTTATATATTTATATTTGGTTCTTTAATTAATTAATGGTATTTAGATAATTTTTTACATCTTATTTACTTTATTGTTAACACTGTTACCTCTCATTTTTTAAATCATTTTTTTTAAAAAAAAAATCCACTTCCAATTCCAATTCTAGAAATAAGTAGAAAGAGAAAGAAGGAAAAATGTGATCAATAAATGGGAATTGGAAGTGATTTTTTTAAACAAATAAAAAATATGATGCAAAAAGTAGGAGTTAACAATGTGAGTGAGAAAGTTAATGAGATGAAAAAAATTATTCACATATTATTAGCTAATTGAAAAAATCTAACATAATTATAAGGAAAAGTATATAAGTTTTTTCCTTCTTGGAATCCAAATCTAGCTTAATCAGTCCAAAATATTGCCAATAGAAGGATGGCCGAGGAATTTACTAATTTTCTAGTTTTCATTATAGCTATTATTTTACAACTTTTCATCTATATATTCAAGTTGTAAGGGATGTTTTTAATTATTCTTTTTGTTGTCCATTTATGCTAAGTTTATGTATAAAGTTTATTTCTGATTAATATAATACAATGCTTTTTGTATTCCACTAATTACATCAAAACAATTAGTATTTAGACTTAACTTTGTTTTAAGTATAAAATAAATCTTGTGTAAAATTCATGCCCCATCTCTTACAACTTCTCGCATTCTATAAGAACTAATTCAATAGAATTTTCTTAGTAATACCTTCAACTCATCACGTTAATTGCCCGATAGCCTCGAAAAAGAATTTACCACCACTATGAGCTTAGAGGTTTTTATATTTGTGAAGCAACCATATTTACTAAAAAAAAAATATATTATAAGATCAAAATAGCTAGATGCAGCCAATCATGGGTCATAAACGATATTAAAATAAAATATCTGTAATAAATATATCCGGAAAGACAGAAAGAAAGTCATCATAATTGGATAAGGATGAGCATTCCCAACCACATAATATTGGAAAGATGTTTGATTATAATAGATCATCAACATTTTATCGGTGAGAAAATTGGTGAGCAAGCATACGATTCTCACTGTTGAGTTTGAACTTTGAAGTAGATTTTTTTCCTTTCATTTCGTGCAAGCAATTATGCATGGATTTATAACTTTAAAAGGAAAAAAAAAAATCTCAGATAGTACTAATCAATTATAAAAAAAATATAAAATAAAATCAAGTATAAATAGATATATTATCAAACTTATTTTAAACAAATTTATATATTAACTCATAATTAATTTAATTACTATACTAACTTTTTATAAATCAAGTCCAGAACAAAAAATTCATTTTTTTGGTCGATGACAATGTGTATCATAGTTAGTGGGGTATCTCCCTCAGTCTGAAGGTCTCTCTTTCTTTCTCCTTCTGGCTGGTGTTGATCCACATGTTTTCAAAAGAAAGAAAAACAAACCCAGAAAATGGTGTAACTTGCAATTTGCATCTTTCAAAGTTAGATTGGTCAGTTTCGCAAGTTATGTTAGTCTTCTTTCACAAAAAAAGTTCTCTATACTTGAGAGCGCTATGTACAGAACATTATTGGTTCTTTTCTACAGTGAAGTTCATTACCTACAGTGACTCACACAGTCGTGTCCCTTTCCTGTAGGTTTCGATATATAAGGCAGATCGAAGCTTTTGCGAATGAAGAACCACGTAGCCACAAATTAATTGAACTCGACTTTGATTTGAAGCATAATTGCATGTGTTATACTCAGAAACTTTACAAAATGCACGTGCTTGCATGGACCAAGTGTATGTATAATTGTGGGCTTCATGCAATGAAGGTGGCTTTTAATTAATTTATTCCATGACAAGCAATAGAAAAGTGATGTGTTTGTGTTGTGTGTCTCTGTTGGTGCTGTAATATTCATGGAAATGGAATACTGTTCCACCCCACACCCACTGGGGTTTTTAAAGAAATTGAATTATCAAGTATAACAAATAATTAATGATGAAAGAAATTTCTCCTACGTGAAACAGAGATAAGATCGTAAATTTTTCACTATGATGATGGAAATTGAGGTCTTATTCTTTATCTATTTCTTATATTGAAAGTAACTACTACTATCTTGTTGAAGAAAATTTATATGCAGAAGTATTGTTATCCAACGTTTTGGCAAAAGAACTATTTTCATTCCTCACTTTTTGTATTAGTATTAATTTGATTTTTCACAAATTCTTAGTACTAAAATGATACTTTGAAAATCGAAAGTCACCATAATAAAATGATCCCTCACTTGTATAGTGTCAAAATAAAGGAACTTATTCTTGTAACTTTAGAATTTTTAAAGAATTATTTTGATTATGTTAATTTATAAAAGATTAAATTGACATTGATGCAAAAAGTGCAGGCCCAAAATAATTCTTTTTTTATTTTTAATAAAAATATAATCTGATATTTTTTTAAAATTAATCCCATATTTTCTTTTTAAAATTTTAACTGAGCTGTCACTTTTTTATTGAAATTTTTAATGATAAATATGTAAATAATTTTGTCTAAGTATATTCTTAATATCTTCAATTAATTACTGTGCGTGTGTGTGTGTGTGTATATATATATGCAATTTGTACTGGTCAATGCTATAAAATAGGTTTGATTATTCAAATTTTTTACTTCTTCTACTAAAAAGAATATATATATTTGGAGATTTACATCTTCTCATTCTAGTCTTAGCCCACCAAAAAATTAGGGATATATCTGTTTGGGGGACAATTGTCTTGAATTAATTAGAGGTGTGTTTTTTTCCTTCACACTCCTTTTTCCTTCAAAAGGTAAAGGACATGCAATGATTAAGAATAAAACTATGAAGGACATGCAATGATTACGAGTAAAACAATCTACGTAATAGTAAAAATTTGTTTTTAATTACCGCGTTTAAATTATTCTACAAAAATCACCTAATTTCACGTGTGCTTTATATTATTACCATTCGTTTTTTGATAGAAAATTTAATGTGCTTTAAACTTATAGGTCACAATGTAATTTTTATATTTTAATAATAAAAAGAGAGATCCAAATACAATACTTCTAGTTATATATGAATCAACACCTATTTACCATTAAGTCATTTTATATATTTCTTTATTTTAGGATAAAGAAACTCATATAATACTATTCTCGAAGGAATTAGCAAAGGAATCTATGCATAGATTTGATGGAAGGATAATTGGATTTCGTTTCCTTTCATGCAAATAGTTAAAAGCGTCTCTGCTGATTCTGATTGGATATAACCATTCGGCGTGCTCTCTCTCTCTCTCTCTCTCTCTCTCTCTCTCTCTCTCTCTCTCTATATGTATATAAAATCTTACTTTTTGATTTTAAAAAATCACAATTTAGGCTCCTATTTTTTTAAAGAATTATTTTAATTCTTTAAATTAAAAAATATTAAAATAGTCAATAAACTTAAAAAACAAGAGTTTTTAAAAATTAATTTAGTCTTCCATAAGTCTAAATTTATTTTCTTTTATTTTTGTAGAATTCGTTATGGTATTTTTTTTATTTTTAAAAGATTAAATTTATCAAAATGAATTCTCTATATTTCTTTTTGATAAGGCTTTTTTTTAAAAAAAAAAATTTAGAAAGATATAAACATAAAAAGAAGATAAAATATATGGGACGATTTTTTCTCTATTTACTCATGTTTCTATTCTTTTTTATCTTTTTCATACTTCAAAAAATTTTGACTACAAGAATTTTAGAGCGTTTGAATTCCCAAATTCATACTTTAGCAAAAATAAGAAACTAAAATTGTTTTTTTTTTTTAAATCATTTTATATAAAAGCCATCCATAGGTATAAGGAGAATAGTGAGGTAAATTTTTATAATAAAAATATGATAGGTGAAAGAATTGCTTCAAAAGAACCAATTATGATTTTTGTACCCCCTTTTTTTTTTAATTCCACCAGCTACGTATGTGCAATTTTTTTTTTAACATTCGTATTGAATTTTTCATTTTGTCTACGGACTGTGTTCTTCAAATATAGCCAGGCTGTTATAAAAAATAATTTTTTGCTTTCAGAAAATATTAATAAAAAAATTGTTTGATATGTTTTTATTCATTATTTAACATCTTTTAAATTTTATAGATCTCTTATTTTGTAGAGTATTGTAGAGAATAATATTATAATGGTAATTTTGATTAAGATTTATCTAGAGAAAACATTAAGAACACATTAAGAAAACAATCATTAATGACATAATGGCAATTTTGATAATATAAGAAAAGACCTTGACACTTTTCTTTCAAACAAGTTTTCTTGCTTTTATTTTCAAATTTTATTTTTAAATATAATTTATATATCTAAAAATGCAGGATTGATTACATGGGAATTCATTTTTTTTTTTGACAAATCCTTTAATTTTCTGTATTCAGAAATTTTCTTTCAAAGTAATTATAGATGCACTTAGTCCATTTGTATTGAATATCCTCTCAAATCAAAACGATACTTCTTAAGAGTAATCTCCTGGTTAATTTAATTAAAAAATAACTATGACTAAAAGTACACGAATCTAGATTAATTGCTATAAATTAGCATATTATTTACCAATAAAAATTCAATATTGATTTTCTACATCTCTTTTGCTAGTCAGAAACCTTTTACGTAGCTCAATGAACACCAAAAGGTACTTTCATGTCAACGCCAATTGTTATTAAATATTTATCAGAATTTTTATTTTTGTTCTAAATGCTAACACCATCAAAATGCTTATTTAAGATTAATGGGGTGTTACTACACACAATAAATGTTCAAGATAAAATTGATAATGACCTAAACTTTTGGGACGAAAACATGCATTTTATCTAATTAAAGAACAAAAAGTATTCTCAATAAAACTTCTACTTTCTGTGGAAAATAATATATTTTTTACCTAATTTTGTTGACAAATATTCCCTAATGACTACAATTAATGGTCGAAAATGAAGCTCATTATCTTATATATGGATGTCCAGTGGAACTCTTCATTCATATATAGCTTTAATTACTAAATTCCTTATTCGATTCTCATATGATTTGTGACAAAACAATTTTCCAATATTTTTAAGTCTCCTGAGTGATCCTGATATTTCATACTCTTAGCTTCATCATCAATCATCCTTTGCAGGTGTGAATATATTCTGGTGAATTTTAAAGGAACCCTCACTTTTGTACTTGAAATAAAAAAAGTAGATTCCAAAATAGAATAATATTACTAAAAGATGTACGTATAGCTAGGTACAAACATGGTTAGACTTAGGTTCAGATTCATTTACTTTTAGATTTTTTATTATCAAGTTTTTTTTTCATAAACTTATAATGGGTAATTTAATCATGTGATAGTAAATTATAAAAATCATATAATTATCTGCAACAATTATATACTTATTATATTGTTATGAAAAATTCATATTGTAAGGAAATGATATACATACATATATATATATATATATACACACACACACACACTTTCTTTTCAATATATTATATTATATGGTGAAAATGAGAAAAAAAAAAAAAAAGATGTGGATGCATATGAAAGGCTCTCCACAAGAAAACATGTGGATGCATTTGGTATCCACAAGAAATTTTCCTACTCTGGGCATTTTCTTGGTGACCAAAAACTAACTATCCTCTGAAAATAACAAAGTTTTAGACTTGTATAGGTGAACTAAAAGAAAGAGTAGATAGCTATTGGAGTGTATGGAATCTTTTAGGGACAAGGAAACAAACCTCTCAGAAAGTGGGAAGTTTTAAGATAGACCAAATCTATCACATAGGATAAACCAATTCAATATCTGGTATGAATAAAAATATATTTTGGTATTTCATACTTTAGGTTTCTTTGGACTTCAAATTCGCTCAAATATTTTAGGATTTTATTTTTATAATATTATTTAAAAAATTGAATGTTGAAATTATTTTTAAATTGTGGATTAGTATTAATTTAATTATTATTAGTGCATTTTTATAGGATTAATAATTAAACAATCACTGTTTAGTATCAATTAAGAATGAATTGAATCTATAATAATTATGAATAATTAATAATATGTTGAATTACTTATAAACTTATTAGGTAAGGGTCAGAGTTATTTTTAAAAATCAAATTAAATAATTATTTTATATATTTCATAACTGATGAAATGTGTGGTATTTGAAACTTCTCCATTTCTATATCTCTGAGTTTGGCTTGGGGCTTTGTTAGTGTCACTCTTGTATCCTCTTGGTGCAAACTATAAAAGGATTAGGAAATGCAGATTAAAATATCTCTGTTGACTAAATAATTATGGCTACAATTTGAATAATCTCCAAATAGATAATTAATTTATCTTATTGAATCTTCCAAAATTTATAACATTGAATTGAAATTATTAAGGAGAACTATTTTTTTTTCAAACCAAGTAAGCCAAACGATTTTGAGCTATATATAAAATGAGAAATTTTTCGAAACCATATGTGCCCTCGCATTTGTATGATATAATCAATGATATTAAGCCATTATATTGTACGTGTGACCCCTAAAATGGCTAATATGATAGCACTCACATGATGTGTTCGCTATGTAGACCCACATGATGTATTGAATTGGAGAACGGTTTTTGGTAAATTTTCTCTAAATTTTGGAGAGATTGCGACATAAAGGAGAGAGATGATGCTTGAGATTTATTTTTTTCATTTATTTTCTTATTTTTTTATGATTTCTCTTTAACTTTTTAAAAAAATTATATAAAATATTTAGAGAACACAAACTCTATTTTTGGCTACGGCAACGTCATGAAATGGTATTTAAAAATTTCACGTCATATGATGTGTTCCAGGTTGTAATTATTATAGTATATTTATTTATAATTAATAAATTAGATTTTATTTACGAAAATCTCAACCTTGGTTAATGTAACATGATAAATATTCCTTACATAGTCAGAAGATAATTATAATGGTGCCCCCATTGTCATGCTTATGAATATAGATTGGGGGCCACAAATTGGCAAGCAAAATGGTCATATAATTATAAGCAAGAAGAACAAATTCATAGAATTTAGAACAAGGTACAGATTACGTAATACAAATATGAGCAAGCACTTTGTGTTCTACATTCTGCTTGCACATGTGCTGTGTGCTCTTTTTTGCACAAACTAATGAAACTATTTAAAGGTGTAAGAGCCATATTCTCTGAACTATTGTTGGTTATATAATTTAATATTTACTTTTATTTAACCAAAAGTCACTGTTTATCATGGAATGTTTCAAGTGTTCAAATCTTATTGGAGTGAGCGTATGGAATACTCTATATATTATTAATTAAATTTTGATGATTTAAAATTTATATGAATTATTGATATCAAATCCTCATGCAAATCAATCTCAAAAGGATCTACTATCACGTCTGTTAAACTTGAATTAAATAAGTTTTATGAGAAAAATACAATTTTGGTCTTTTATTTTTTGTTTTAAATTAAGTTTATTTTTTAAAAATAAAAAATATTGAGAGGGTTTTTTAAAAATAAAATCCTTTTGAAAATAAATGTCCTGGAAAGATTAATTTAGTCTTTCAATTAAAGGGAATCAATTGATCACTTTTTTATCACTACTATTTTGATATTCATTATCTTTTGAGGGCTGAATAATATTTTGATCAAAAGTGGAGAACCAAAATTATAATTTTCTCTTAGTTTTAACAAATTTTTCAGAATGGAGGATTACTCTAAAAGCCTTTTCGGATTCACTTGTCACACACAAGCCATTCAAATTTTCAACAAAAATGATTAAGAAATAGTATAAAATCTTCTAAATCTTATCATTAGAGTACTCTGATACAATTTTATTCCAATAAAATCTTAATAAATCCATCTTTCAATCATAAAAAATTTGAAAGAAAAATGGCCTAATTTTTTTTTTTTTCTACTCTAGCAATTAACTTTATAATTATTACTAAATCTTTACTTACTAGCTCGTTAGTCCACTGATATGATCTGGCGACATCAACCAGATAAAGAAACAGTAAGAATTAATTTTGTAATTGTAGGCATTTAGGTTCTTCATGAGTTTTTTTGGGTAGACAACCTCCAATTTCTCTTTTTTTTTTTTTCCATCTCATTTAGAATTCATGAAAATTATAATTCCCGAAAATTTTAATTATATACAATTTTAGATGTTTATTATAATTATACACTCTAATGAAAACATGACAAATTCTTCAGCTTCATGCATGAGATTTTTTGGACAGTAAGGCTTACTATATGTTATTTTTAGATCTCATCTAGAGTTAGTCAACAATAAAAGTTCGAAATTTTTTTTATCAATGACAAATTTAAATATATATTTTTAAATTATACATATTTTAAAGATATTATGACTTGTATAGATATCTTTTACAATTTTATCAGTGTATTGTAGGATTTTTTTTACTTATTATATATTTAAGAAAATTATTTTTTTGGTTTCTCACTTATCATAAAATTATCACTTTAGTCCTTCACGAATTGAAATTCTCAAAATAGTCCTTCACTAATTATAAAATGTCACTTAGTCCCTTATTTTTTTAAAAAAATATCAAATTAAGGATTCTTCTACCAAACCCTAAACCTAAAATTCAAAGGACTAAATTTAATATTTTTTAAAAAAGTAAAAGATCAAGTATGACTTATTCCAATGAGTAGGGAACTATTTTAAGTATTTTATTAAGTGAAAGACTAAAATAACATAAAAATTATGGACTAACATAGTATTTTGCTCTTAAAATTTTATTAAATAATTTAACTAATAGTAATCTTCGGAACTACGCTTATATTTTGTGTCCCCATGTTACATGTTTCAGTTGGTGATCGATGAATTTACGATGTATATATATACGCCAAACCTGAAAGCTATCAGTTTAATGATATTTGGATTCAGATTGTAGCAACACATGTTTATATGCATTTTCAATTGTTAAAATAAAATTGAAATCTCATATAACCACTTCATTTAACAGTCCAACATGTGTAGAGCACGAGTTGTTAGTTTCTTGTAACTTTTTGAACGTTAATCTCTCTAATTATCTTGACCGTGGAATATCGAGATCCTGCACAAGAGATTAAACCCAGAATTTTCTTTAGAAGCAACATCTGCAAATTTCTCAAAACTGCATGTTAAGGCTTTGTCTCAGATATCTTAATCTATGTTGAGTGTTTAAATGCTTTAATTAACATTACATTATCGATTGAGAAAAGCTGACTAAAGTAAGTAGAGACAGACAATCACGCAGTGCCTATATGTGTGTGTGTTGTGTTTGTGCGTCTCTCTCTCTCTCTCTCTCTCTCTCTCTCTCTATATATATATAGATATGTAGTGGAGACCAAAAGCTGGCCTGGTGAGTCCTATCCGTCAACTCTGAAATCTGAATTTAGCCCATGATGCCTTTTTATATTATAATTTGAGTTATAAATAAGTGCCCACTGTTTAGAGAGAAGTTGCCCATTGATTAGAAGTAACATGCAGAAAAAGCATGTTATAAACCTCCATAACCCTAGAGCATTCATGTGTGTGTGTCTGTCTATGCATAAATCCAGAGCATATAGAGAGAACTCCACTCGCTCTAAGAATGCATGAAACTCACGTATATATATATATATATATATATATTAATACGAGTCTCCCACTTTGAAGTTTCCTACATGCTAAGCATAACGAAAAGGGGAAGAAAGAAGAATAGAAAAACAAAAGAAATAGAAAAGAGTAAGCTATACAGTACTTTTTGTGTCTTAAAAATTGCAAAATTTTTCATTAGGTATTCTAAAACGTAAGTCTCTTAATTTTGATACATAATAATTTTTTGCAATCAATTTAGTTCTTTTGTTTGTTAGGTTGATATTAATTTAATAAAGTTGCTAATTTAATTAAAATATTTATGTAGGCGATATTTGATGGCTATTATATATTACAGTCTAAGAACTACAACAATACCATGAGTTTTGTAATTGTTGTGTCTTACTTTTTATTTTTCTAGATACTAGCTAGGCATAATTTAAGGACAACATTAAAAAAATTATACTTTAAAATATTAAAATAAAAAAAATAGAATTTCTTGGAGACAACAAGTATAATTTAGTCGCTAAAAAACAAAGTAATAGGGAGGTCCAAGTTATAGCACATCCTAAACTCATAAAAGCATCAATATAATCTTCCCCTGTTTAAGTAATTCTTAATGTAAATCACTAATATATATTTTTTCTTACTAAAATTTCTTAAAACACTCTTTTGTACGGTTAATTGATTAAAAATATTAATAGAAATTTATTAATATTGTTTTTTCAATAGATCCCATCTTTTAAAACATTCATTTTAATAAAGTCTTATCGGTTCTTTACGCAATTAACTAACACCAATAATATATATGTAAGAATTTATTCACCATAGTTTATCTATAATTGACTCCATGGTCATTTAAAAAAAAATCAGAGAAAGTGATACCAAAAAAGTGAAAATGTATATAGAATTTATCTCACTCTATCTACTCACTGTCTTTTTTATTTTAATCTTTCTATAAACGACTGTGCATTCAACTCTAAAGAATTTATTAATACTCAAAATTATCATTCTTAAAATGAAATGAGAATTAATTTTACCGTTAGGGTAAAATGGGAGGAAGCAAGAGGGAAAAACTTGGTGGGTCACGGTGGTGCAAGTCTTTGGAGGCTCATCAATCATTATCATCATTTATAAGTGGAAAACAATTTCCGAAATATCTGAATGCATGTCTTGTCTTGTACTTGATGATCTGAGAGAGAGAGAGAGAGAGAGAGAGAGAGAGAGAGAGAGGGCACTTTGATTCCATTCCTTGGTGGTAATGAAAAGGGTCACCTTTATTGCCCACACGTTCGATAACTCCTCTTTAATGGCATGCTTTGCTTTCTTCTTTTTCTTCCCCAAGAATCATAATGCTCTTGCATGCATGCCTTTGCTGCCATTATTGAGAATAAAACATAATGCCAAAAAGGATATGCTATAAGAAAATGAATAGACAAAAGCTGTGCCCTACACTTGCTTTTCCCATTGGTCTTTAACTCTTCGGGGTGAGACAGATCGATCCAAATCAATGCCTTTAAGAACAGTTCATGTTGCAGCAATCCTAAATTCCCACGTCTCTTCATTATTCTGGATTTAAGTTAACGGAATAATGAGTTGTATTGTATATGTATACATATATTCATTGGAAACACGACAAAAAACTATGGTCAATTAATGTAATAATGAAGACATGCATGTTTAAACAGAATTTAAGAATGTGCATAGTCATCTTTAGTAGTATTTAATTATGTGTGAAAAAAGTCAAGCGAACAACTCATGATACGAGTCTCCAGCTTTTAAAATTAGTATATGAGATTAATTATATATCCTCAAGGAAAATTGAAATATTATCTTTTCTGATATAAGATGTCTTGGAAATCTATAAGGTATCTTGCATAGATATGGTGACAAATCTAACTAAGCATCAAATGCAGACTTATATTGCACATCTATATATATATAGAAATATATTAGATAAGCTTATACAGTTATACCTACATTAATTAAATTATCTAGTATAACTAAGACACTTCATATCAAATTAATTGAGTTTGCCCTTTTGAACAAAACAACTATACATGATTAGAGGAAAACGTCATTGGTTTACCAAAATTATGTGTGCTTATCCATATTGTCTTTATTTAGTTGTAAAGGACCTTAATTTATTTGGAAAAAAATTACACAACATTAGAAAGTATTTATTATCATATTTTAAAATTAAATTATAAACGTGAATGAAAATTTTCTTTTATAAGGAGCAATAATGTGATGATACATTAACAAAAAAATATGTACATATTATATGTATTTTTAATTAAAAATTTTAAAAACAAATACTTAATAATTGAACATAACTTTTTTCCTTTTATATGATGGAAGATTAATTAGTTTGTTGTATGTCATTTTTGGTCCTCTTTAACTGATGTCTAATTTATATATAGAGAGTAATTTTAATTTTTAATCCTTATGAAGTTACATTCTCAATTTAATTTTTCATAGATGAGGCATTTTTTCTAATATAGCACCTTATAAAATTATCTTCAAAAACAAATAAATTTTTATTAAAAAAATTTTCTATTTATTTAATAATAAAACTAATAATCAATTTACTATCAATATACATATTATATGATGGGGATAGTGATAATCTATTAAAAAAATGTTACATATGTTATTACGTCTATTAATAATTATATTTACAATAGATTGACAAAAGGACATTATTGAAAAATTATACTTGTGAATCATCAAATTGAAAAATATCTGTACATAAGGGAATAAATTGAGAAAATATTTTTATAAGGATCAAATAAAAAATAAATACTTTGATATGGTAATAAACCAAAATAAGATTTTAGTAATCAAGAAGATCAAACTCAATTGCATGCTCCTAGCTTGATTAATATACATGCATCGCATTCAGTGAAAGAGAGACATTTGCCAATTTTTATCAAGGATGATATCCCATTTTTCATGCCTCATCTTCAATAACTATAAAAATATTGATTAATTATACTATGCAAAATTCACCAACTTTATAATTTACATAATTCAGTTAGAAATTTTAATCTATAACTGTTAAGGTATGCCTGTATATTAATTGGGTAGAATAGTAAGGAAAAGAACAGGGAAAAGATATTGATTTATTTAAAATAAAATAAAAAATATTTGAATAAACGACTTTCTTTCTCTTTCATTCCATTCTTTCCAATTCAAATATTCCCTACGCAGTGTTAGCTTATTTTCTTTTTAATATTCCTTGCATGAATGTTCATAGATACATTATATTCTTTTGAGATCTGAAGTTGTAGTCCAAATGTTTACATTTAGAAAGAAGGAAGTTTGGGCAAAGGAAATGTTTAAACAAAATAAATCATCTGTTGATTAAATATTGCTAATCTGTTAACAACTGGGATTAATCAATTACAGATGATAACATTTTGAAGTTAAAAGACATTGATGCTAAAGCCACTAATGGTTATATAAATCTCACTGTAGATGCTACTTCAACTTATAGGATGTCTAAATAATTAATTATTGCAATTTTTTTTATTCAAAGTATGTGAGGTACACACTACTTCATTTAATTAATTTTTGAGTGAAGGAGGCATCTGAGATGGTAATTGATTTAAGTATCATGATGTCTATGCTTTTTAGCTTTGTGTCTTTCCTTCACAGATTTATTAATTAATGAGTACTCTATCTTTTCATAATGTCTATTTCATCAATATGTCTAACTACTCATTAAGTAATTTGGGTAGTTAGGTACTAAGTTTTAAATTTAATCTACTTAAGTCAAAAAGGAAAAAGAAAATTAATGAGATATGAGATAAATAAAATAGAATAAACAAATTCAGAATAAGGTAACAATAAGTATGATATAATAATGGGAGATTTAGAGTTCAACGTTCTGACAAATGAATTGTTTTAGTTTTAAAGCATAACAGGCTATAAATAGATGGATATTTAGCTACCTTTAAGAAATTGTAATTGATAACTTTAACTTTTATGAAGAACATGCTATGATCCAAATATAAGCTTAGTCTCACATTAAAATATATGAGATTCTAACGTTAGATTTACAAGAACCTTGAATTCTTCCAAAAGTTCATATCAATATATAGCATCATGTGTATCCTAACGACTAGAAAGCTAGAACAAATTTAGCTTACATGGGTGTCAGGTTACGAGTTACGAGATACGAGACATGAATATCCATGGTTTATAATATATAAACCTTCAACTTTCAACCTTGCCAGCTAAGGACGACAATTGATCAGGGAAGGACGAGTTTTTCACTTCTCGCCCCTTGATCTAAAACTTTGTTGTCTATGAAGGAGGATATACTTTGCTGGGCACAATCTGGTTTTGTTACGTTTAATAGAAAGTGTATGTATTTAATAATAAATACTGAAGTAATTGTGCAACTTGACTATTTAGATTAAATTTAGCAATTACACATGGTTAAAAATTTTGATCAAGTAATTCAGATGTAAAAAATTGAGCGATCTAAGAGTCAGCAACCATATAGCAAATTCAGACACTACTAAACAGTAGAGAGAGAGAGAGAGAGAGAGAGAGAGAGAGAGAGAGACATTTTTAAAGAAAAAAAATTAGGCAGAGCCCCCCTAGATGGGAACCAAAACACTGAGGAGTATTGCCAATTTTGCCTAGGCAGAGCAGAAGATCTGGAATAGTTGTTTATAACTCTAGATCTTAAATTCTAAACTCATAATCTTGCAATTTTTTATTTTACTATGTGCCATACTTGAGCTTAGAGTATGTGACTGGATCCTCTCGTTTTTTTATCATATTAGAAAAAGATAAATATAAATTGGGAAATATATTGATTGATTACTTGGTCTCTACATTTTTTTTGAATAATTTAATTAAAATTAATACACCACATCAATTGTATATAAGTGTGTCAAAACTATTTAATAATTTTTTTTCACAAAGTGCACTTAAGTGGGATTTACATCTTCAATTGGGACTTATCACTCAGATTGGTCCTACTCATTGTATGTTTATCTCTTTCTAACATAGTAATAACATAACTCAATAGAACATGAGAGAATCCAAATTAAAGGACAAGGTAGGATGTGTTTCTATTTTTTCTTAGACCTTTGACAACCATTTTATTCCATAAATTAGTCTATTTCACGTTCTATATATGCTATTGATATCAAGAAAACCTATTTTATAGTATATATTATTTAAAATTTTTAAAAGAAAATATTTTTAACAAATGTATAAATTGACAAAAAATTTTCACATTTTAACAGTATATTTATCGCAATACCCTTGCATCACAGTGTAATATATTCGTTGTATGGCTCTGTCCAAATATTGCTTTGTAGTTTGTTGAAGACCATTTCGTACAATGATTACATTAATTAAGCTGGATACTTGGAAATATACTTCGCTGAGTTTGAATTTAGGATAATTATATTAATCTATGATATTTAACTATTATGAAATTTTACTTAATTTTCATACATTATACATTCCAATCCTTAATAGTTGAATGACCCGACCCGAATGGGGTTGGGATGTAGGTCGGCCAAAAATTTCATCCCAATGTTGCCACCTAGCTGAGGTCTCTAGGAGAATAAGATTTAATACAGACAAAATTTAAGAAAACCTATAAATATTACAATTTTTTTAAAAAAAGAAATAGCAACTTGGTATAAGTTTATATCAATCATGTCAAAGCCATGTTCAACAAAAATTAATTTTGAGAGTATGAGATTCTCAAATAAACCTTTGAGATTGCTTTAAGATCTACAGAATTTAGGGGAGACAAAGTTTGAGAATACTAATATAAAAAAGGAAATGTGAGATCTAAGAGGAGAAAGAAAAACTAATAATAGAAGAAGAGAAGGAAAGGTCGAATCAGAATAGCGCGTGGATGAGAGGAAAAGGTAGGATGTGGGGTTAGGTCAATTTTTTTTTTTTTGTGAAGCAGGGAAGCCAAAAGGAAGGTAATGAACAGTTGAACAATGAACAGCACCACCACCCAACTTAGTGGGGACCCATTTATTTTCTCCACCAAAAACTAAGATGACTCAACCCTAAGAGACGATCATGGCCACATATTCCTCACACTCGAAAGATGTTGAGGCTCCATCACAGCACAAGGATGTATCTTTGCCACTTATGTAGCAGATGATGGTGGTATAATAGCTTAATCAAATTATAACAAAAAAATTTCGTATACTCATTATCATGATTTGATTAAATTAACAACTAATTATCTGTTGTATAAATATATTATTATCCATCAATATTTTTGTGGTGTCTTCTTTCTTGTTCTCTTCTCTTCTGTAATCTAAAACATCTTTGTATTTTCTATTTTCTCTTTCCCTTTCCCGAGATTAAAGTTTCCCACCCAACTTAGTTTATTGCTATATTCTTTCAAAGTGAGGTATTTCTGTTTCAATATGGTGAAAGCATCCTCCAGATCTTTTCGTTATATACAACTTTAAAAACTCTGCTAAATTCAGATTATTTTCCTGCTCAAACTGACCATCATATATTATCCACTAAATTTTACGTTATTTTCTGCTCAATGTTATTGTTCCATTTTAAAATTTTTCTCCAAACACTTCGATAGTGCGAGCTCCAAAAATGACAGCTTACCTTTTAGTTTTCAACTTGATGATTTTAACATCTACGTCCTTCTTACTTTGTGGCTGCACAGTGCACACCCATGTGTTAAATTTGTTAAAAATTTTATGTCAGAGTGGGAGAGTTGATAAGGAAATTTTTTTTTAGGTAGATATGATGCATGAATTTGGATCTTTCATACGTGATATGATGGTTATCTTAAAAAAAAAAATATTAAAATAATAAATATTGTATCTATCTAATTATATGACTAGCTATCATTGTCATATGAAAAAATAAATCAAATCCTTTAATATATAAAAGGATAATGAAAGTCTTAAGTACATTTAATTTACAAGTTGGCTATAGGAAGAATAATTAAAAAAAAATTGTTACAGAAGAGATTAATTAGCATACTCATTTGAATGAATTTTTATTAATTTTTTATATCTCACAGTGTGTTTCTTTTTATAAAATTCTTCCAAATATAAATAAATTAAGTCCATCATACGAAACATGTAAAAATATACGTACATTTTTATGTCTCCAGAGAATTTCTCGATGAAAACAACATCATCATAACTTGTTTTTCCCCTTCTTTTTTAAATTAAATTTTAAATGTTTCTTCCGTTCGAGGCAGCTCCTTGAAGGCCTATAAATTGCACCCGAGGAAACAGCATTCCTCACAATTCACAAACAGCCTATTAACCTCACAGAGAGAGAGAGAGAGAGAGAAGATATCAAGGAGAGAAAAAAAAAATGGAGAACATTCCAGTTGTTGACATGGGAAAGCTGAATACTGAAGGGAGAGGAACAACCATGGAGAAAATAAAAGATGCCTGTGAGAACTGGGGTTTCATGGAGGTACTACTCATGATAACATCTTTCTTCTTCTTTCTCACATTAGTTTTTGAGTTTCGTGAAACGCTTCTGATATGTTTCTTTTGTGTGTTTTCTTTGTCTTGTTCTTGTTCTAAAGTTGGTGAACCATGGGATTCCTGTTGAGCTGATGGACACAGTTGAGAGGCTGACAAAAGAGCACTACAAGAAGTGTATGGAGCTGAGGTTCAAAGAAATGGTGGCAAGCAAAGGCCTTGAGTCTGTTCAGTCTGAAATTAATGACATGGACTGGGAAAGCACCTTCTTTCTGCGCCATCTTCCTGTCTCTAACATTTCAGAGGTCCCTGATCTCGATGAAGATTACAGGTCCTAAATCATAAACTCATTCAAAAGCTCTATATATCTCTTGGGTGTTTTGATGCAGAGTTCTATTTGTTGATTCATTGTCTATGGGTATGTTTGAGTTGGGAGAAGAAGGAAAGGGATGGTTAAATAATAATCTTATAAGAAGGATTTAGTTAATTAAATTTTCTTCAATATTATCCTCCTTTCCATATTCTCCTTCATTATCCCTCATGTAAACATACCTTAATTAATTGAAAAAACTTGACCTCTCGAGAAGTAGAGTTTTGTATAGAATCACCCCTTCTGATATTATTCTGGTGTCAGTCAGACAATTATTCTGGGTACAAGTCTGTGTGTGTGTGTGTCTGTCTGACAGAGGCATGCTTTGTGTTCTTTTTTTGGGTGTGACAGGAAGGTAATGAAAGAATTTGCAGTGGAACTGGAGAAACTGGCAGAGCAGCTTCTTGACTTGCTGTGTGAGAATCTTGGGCTGGAGAAAGGGTATCTGAAGAAGGTATTCTATGGGTCCAAGGGTCCAAACTTTGGGACCAAAGTTAGCAACTACCCTCCTTGTCCCAAGCCAGATCTGATCAAAGGCCTCAGAGCCCACACAGATGCTGGTGGCGTCATCCTTCTCTTCCAAGATGACAAGGTCAGTGGACTGCAGCTCCTCAAGGATGACCAGTGGATAGATGTCCCGCCAATGCGCCACTCTATCGTCGTCAACCTTGGCGACCAACTTGAGGTAAAATACCATTACTTCAAAAAAATAGAGTTGTACTGTATCGTGTGTCTAGTGTTCATATCAGACACAACATAATACCTCAAAAGATATACGAACATTATATATTTTGTCATGTCCTAATGTTCATAGGAGTCATTACTAATCTCAAAATATACTGAAAACATAGGAGTCATTGTACATGCTTCTAAATTTTTTTCCACTTTAAGTGTTCAACTTTGCCAATATCCCAAGCAGCTTACGGGCAAAATTCGTTCCATTGAGAGATGGTACCTACAGCACGGTCTTCAATGATTCACTTTGTGTCTGACGCAACGGGATATTTCAAACTATACTTGAGCATTACACTTTTCATCATGTCATGTGTCGTTATCCATGATGTTAGTATTTGGCCTAATCTATTTCCAGTGTCAGTTTTCACCTAGCTATAATCTCAAACACCTTGTGGGCAACTTTCGTACCAACCAGAGATGGCACCAAGCATTGTAGTCATAACAGTGCATTATCAACAATTTCTTCAATGATTCACAGAAACTCCACAAAATCTAACAGGATTTTGGTATATATTTTTGTGGGTCATGACAGGTCATAACCAATGGCAAATACAAGAGTGTGATGCACCGTGTGATTGCCCAAACAAATGGTACCAGAATGTCCCTTGCCTCATTCTACAACCCAGGCAATGATGCCATTATCTCTCCAGCACCATCCTTGGTGAAGGAAGATGAGACAAGCCAGGTGTACCCAAAATTTGTCTTTGATGATTACATGAAGCTCTATGTTGGTCTCAAATTCCAGGCTAAAGAACCAAGGTTTGAAGCAATGAAGGCCATAGCAACTATCTGAAACTCCAAGCTAGTCAAGCTTACTGATATTAGCAAATAAGTTATGTTTGATTATTGGCTTAGAAGTTTCTATGCATGTGTAATATATCTATAAACCCTTTATAGTTGTAATAAACTACAAGCTGAGGCTAATATAGTTTGTGTGTGTGATGTCAAGTTAGTGGGATGTACTGTTATGAAAGTAACCAGATCTTGTTACCTACTTTATAAGAAACTGTCTCTCATGATTATTCCTCTTTGGATTATTGTGCTTTGTAATAATAATGTCATGTAATAGGGAAAAGGGACATGTGAATTAAAAAACATGAAAGACAATAGCACCTAATAGACAGATAAAAGTAGTTGAAGCCTTAAAGTGAAGTTTTGATGACCCCATAGATTTACTGTTATATGATAAGTGTTGGTTAAATTCGACTCTCGTGAATTCAACTTATAGACTTGTTAGAAGTAAATTTCGCTAAAGTGAATATTTTAAATGTTTGCAGCTCTATTCTTAATTAGTTTTGTCTATTAATTTTTTAATAAGTTGAGTATATATATATATATTAATTATTTTATACATTCTTCCGCCTACAATGTTTAAAGTCACAGGGTTGACGAAATCCTCGCAATAATGTAAACTAAACGCTATTCATACAATTTTGTTTCTTTTTCTCTTCATATCTGTATTTGAATTTGAGAAGAGAAAAAAAGATCAAGTGGAATCCTCAATTAGATAAAATTGCACAGACGTGTTTACATTAAAATAGTACAGAATTTGTGCTGAAATAGTTATGAGGGAAGTATTAATATTCTTTGAACTGAAAGGACATAACAGGGAAGAAAATGGTTGTTATTCTTGTAATTTCCAGTTGCACTTCTCTCTCTCTCCCTCTCTTTTTTTTCCTTTTTTGGTGTATTATTGACTTCACTTTGTTTGCATAAAAAGGGATTTAATAATAAGACATTCAACTGTTTACAGTAGGGGGAGTATTATACAATCCCAAGAAAGGCACCCAATTAAAAATATTACAATATCCTTGGCATTGGACAACAACTAAATTGGGATTTAATATTAATAGACCAAAGTTGTTAAGAAAGCAACTTAGGTGGATTAATGTGGAAATAAAATTTGGAAAAAGTAGGTCAGTAAGTAGTTGATGACAACTAACTCATGTGCTATGGTTTCACTGTTCACACTTATTAAAATCTAAATGAGCAATTTCTACAAGTTATAATGCTCATTTTGGACCAGAAGTACTATTTCATCACTTCCCTGCTTAAGCTGCTAAAATTACTCTGATTTCAAACTGGATAAGTTGACAGAAAAGGATAACATGAACAGAATAAGAAAAGGAAGAATCACCTAAAGGGATAAAATGTAGTCCACCGTGAATGGGATTTGACCACCCCCCCCCCCCCCCCCCCCAAAAAAAAAAAACAAAGGGGCTATGATCATTCTACTGCAAATTTCTTTTCCTGGTAGGTAAAAATAAGGTCTTGTGTTGCAACTATATTTTAGCAGAAAAATAGGTTGTCAGAATCAACTTAACTACTGAACTAGAAACTATAACTGTTAGTCTTTATTCTATTTTCTTAAGCCATAATACAGCATAAGCCAAGCACAGTATTTGGTTTTGCATAGCCATTCACATAAAGTAGTGATCTTGATTGTACATTTTAGATAGCCTTTATCCAACTAATAAAGGTTGAAAGGTAGCTTATACAAACCATATTGGAAACCTTTCTTTTCTTTTTCTTTTTTTTAAGAAAAGGGTTTTTGTTGGAAGCTATGGTATCTGCTAGGTGTCATTCTAGTGTACCCCTTTTTCAAGGCTTAATTTCAGTTTCAATCTCCATTTGCCATGTATATCAAGTAAAGCTAGGCTGTTTTTAGTAAGTCTTTTTAACATCAATTTAGCACGTAAATGGAAAGTAATGAAAAGTGCAGCAGAAGATAAGTACTATCAACTAAACAATAAGATGTCTCTGGTTTATAGGGTATATGTCCCATTTCTGAGGCAGAACTGTGAAGTCGTATAGCAAACAATAACAGTGGCAGTACATCGAGGTTGAGATCAATAAATACAGATAGAGTGAACTAAGAATTTATTCCCTGAATTGCTAGGGCCATTTAGCTTTTGTCTCTGTAAATATATAAGTGCACAAATTAGTTCTTAAAATTTGACAAACTCGTTGCATACTAATCTTTTTAACAAGTGACTCAGAACTAATGTGTAACAAATTTGTTATTTTGAATAAGTAATTTGTGTGCTGACTAGTTTCCAGATTTTAAAGTTCAATAAATCTTACACTTGTCAGGATCAAACTGTTTGTTTACTCTATAAATTATTTATATATAGAATAACTTCAAGAGTGCAGAATCTCAAATGGTTTTGTGTATGATTCTATTCTATGCATTATCCAAACCTGCTTTGCTGCTACTAGTAGTAGCAACATGATCTGATACACTTATTGGCAGCTCTAAGAAATAAGCTTCCATTATTTCCTTGGCAGAAGGCTCATCCCAATCAAGTGACTCCCACCAATATTTTGATCCTTTGATTTCCAAAGAATTGCAAACTACATCATCAAGATCAAAGGGTAGCCTCTTGAGAGCATCGCAAGAAATGACTTGAACACAGCATGAAGAACCAAAACTGATGAACCCACCATATATTCCTATTAGTTTAGGCATAAATTCCAACCTCAACTTCTTTAGTTTCGGAAAGAGGATTTTTGCTGCATGAATATTATCTTCTTCTTCCCATCTCATCAAGTCCTCCATACTGTCACAATGGCTCACTCTTATTTCTTCAAGGTTTAGAAGTTGCAGCAAGAGGTGCCCTGAAAATAGATTCTTCAAATTTGGACAGTATTCTACACTAACGATCTTCAGGCTCATAAGAGTAGATTGTGTCACCACTTTCCTGCAAATCATCCTCAAATTCATCAAAAACCTCAGAACCATTGTCTCCAGCATAGACAAATCGTTTTGTCCAAGATCAACGATGCTTTCTATACTGTAACAGCATACTAATGTGCATTTTGTTAGCTTCTCTGCATTAACAAGCCTAGTAGTTAGCCCTGTAATATCATGGCAATCATAAATCTTCAACTCAACAGTATTATCAGGGATTAAAATGGGAGTTCTAACAGGTATCCCCAGAAATGATATACTTCTTTTCTCTGAGACTTCTTGGATCTCTCCAGGTCCAACATTGAACTTGAACTTATCTAGCTGAGCCCAGTGACCTGATCTAATGTATAGATCATAAAGTTCAAAACTCCAAAAGTCCACTTCAACATAAGATAATCTTGAGGAGGATATCAATTCATCAATGCTGATTTCAGCACTGGTTGGAGGCAATGGTATTTGAAACTCAAGAGCATTACATACCAACAGTTCTTCTAGAAGAGTTAATGCTGAGAGCAACCCAGATGGCAAGCTTTTGATCATAGTATTTGAGATATTTAGTCGTCTGAGGTTGCATAGTTGTTCTGTTCCGTGAGGAAGTTGCTTGATGTTTCTAGAACATGAGAGATCCAAAGCCATAAGCTTAATGAGTTTCGCTAGAGAAGGGACTGCTCTTAAATTCCAGCAGTTGCTCATTAACAAGGCACATAGGTTCTCCAAGTTAGAGACCGATCCAGGCAGGGAATCGATCCCCGTATAAGAGAGGTCAAGAACCTTCAGGCCTTGTAAGAAGTCAAAGAAATCATGAGGTATATTTTGAGGGAAAGAATTATATTGCAATAACAAGGAAGTTGCTTCTGGACATGGTGGAGGGTTACCAAGGTGGATGTTTTTCAAGTCATTTTTCATCAGTGACGCCCTTTGAACATCTCCTACCCATTCATTAATTTGTGGTGGTTTCGTTAATCCATTTCCTGCTTTTACAATACAGTGCCATTGACGATCTGTTCTCATGATTCTGATGGCCATATCTCTAATCAAATCATGCATTTTTATATGGTCTCTCACCTTTTCTTCTGCAGTTTCCAACAAGCATGCATATTTCAGCTCATTCAACATAGTTCTCCCCTTCTGTTTGCTTTCCCATATTTTGTCCACAGAGCCCAATAAACCTTCCCACATCCAATACTCAATCAGTTCATCTGCATCAATATGATTGCCCTCTGGGTATAGTGCACAAAAAAGGAAGCAAGATCTGCTTGTGTCATCCTTCAGTCTTGTGAAACTAAACTTCAAACGAGAGAAAACTGACTCTTCCATTTGTTCTATGTTGACTGATGAAGCTTTTAGCCGTAGCAATGCAATCTCCCATTCTGAAGCATCAGCAACATTTCTTAAAGCCCTACCCACTGTGATTATGCCAAGAGGCAAACCCATACATTCTTTTGCCACATCTCTTGCAATTCTCTCTATATTTGGAGAAGCCAGTGCTTCATCTCCAACTTTGTTAATGAAGAGATCCCATGCTTCATTGTCAGCAAGAACCTTCACTTCTACATCCCTGTCTGTCTCCATGCCTCTACAAACACTCAACTGTCTAGTGCTTATCACCAATTTGCATCCATTTTCTATGGTTGGCGTAGGTATTCCAACTCTTTCAAGAGAGAATGGCTCCCATAAGTCATCAAGCATCAAAGCAAATCTCTTCCTTCTTTGGAAAGCTTCAAACAGTAAAGCAGCTCTTGTAGTCTCATCTTGATATCTTGAAAGATCTAAATCAAACTTCTCCGCAATAGCCTTCTGTAATTTCTCAGGGCTAGTTTTTTTTGGAGAACTAACCCATATGACACAATCAAAAAGTCTATCTTCTTCCAACAGAAGGTTGTTAATCTCTGTCATGATTGTCGTTTTCCCCACACCACCCATCCCATAAACACCGATTTTTCCCACTCTTTCATCTAATAAGAACTTCCAAATTTTGCTTAAACTTTTCATGGTTGATCCATGTTTAATCAATTTTTCTGTGGGAAGAATGTGTCCTTTTCTGGGTGAAGTTTCAGCCAACAAATCATCTGAAAATTGACCCTTCTCAAGAAGCTCTCTCACCTGTAAGACCTTTTTTTCAATGATTTTTCCCAATTTTATTCTTGAACAAACATAGCATGGTGAAAACACACCTGATCTTCCAGTATCTTGCTCAATCTCCCTTATGAGCTTACTTGCTTCACTTGAAAAGTTCTCAACATTTTTCAGCCATAATTCTACAGCTGCCTTGGGATTCATCCCTTTCCATAGCCACATTTGCTTTAGCTTGGTGCTCACATCTACCTTCCTGGCATCTAACTCCTCCATTAATGACTTGAGCTTGTTCAAGTTCTTTTTGGGTCTTCTAAGGTGTCTAAACTGCTGGGCAAGTGATGCATTTAGCAAGTTGTGTGTGCATAGGCAGCTCATGACGCCAGTAATTGTCCCAATAGTAGCAATGGCCATTTCAAAATGCTAATGCCTTATTACTTAGAGGTTTTTGTATCAGCTGTAAACATTAAGGGGTGGAAAAAAAGAATAAGCATACAATTTTCACACATTTATCTGAGGAAAGAAATTGAATAAAATGTAGATAAAGTCTCTAATGGATTAACTATATAGTTTTACAATAAAATTATTACAAGTGAATAAACTCTTTGGAATTGTCAAGACATAGAGCTCTAAGAAATTACGCTTCTTACACATTTTCAGAGAGATGGAAAATTTGACTAATCTACTTTAGAATTCCTATGTGATTAATTGTTTGTTATCAGATTCTTCAACTGAATTATAACATCTAAAGAAACTTATTTAAAAGGATAATGAAGTGATGTTATGTTAAAAAAAGTATATCCACATGTTCTGTTTTTACTAAAGAATCTAACTCCTAAAAAAGTTCATCTAAAACTTTTTATTTTTGGGTCAATTATTTCGGATATCCATATAAAACCTACCAAATTATGCAGAAAAGCCAATTTGAAACTCAAGCTACTAACCTTTCTGGAGGGGTCACTCCTTATAGATCCTCACAGACGAACACCCACTGCTTAATGCTGGATCTTGAATGATGAAGAAGAGAAAAAACACAATGACATTTAATTAAACAAGTTGAACTGAATCATTGATCATTGTCATAGACCATAATTAATGGTCCTTAGCTGTAACTCACAACATTAGACTTCTAAGTCTTTACACGCTAGTGGGACTATTGAAGCCATCTAAAGTCATGCCATACAATTAAAGGAACACTCGGAAAATCCAATTGTCCTGGTATTTTAATATATTGGAAAACAAAATATGTTATAAGTATTTGGCTGTCAATATTCAAAACGCGTGTACTTTTTGCAAACATCTCATAAGCTGACTCCTATTCACTGATTTATAAACTATAAATCAACGATAATTGAGGCTATATTTGCGGTTCTGTTTTTCATTTTTTTCTATAATATTACTGTTTCAATTCAATCACAATTATAATTTAAGAATTAAGACTATGATAACTATTATATATTATGATAATAATAACAAAAAATGCTACTTAAATAACAATGTATCCGCAACTGAACATAATTTGCACTTTTAATTCCATTTTAATATTATCTTATTAAATTTAAGTGAAACCATATGATTTAGTATTATAGGTAGTAATGTACCATTTTTTAGTATGCTTCTCTTAAGTTACCATGTAAGAGTCCTGTCAAGTGACTTCTAGATTCTAGACCCCTTAATTTGCTTATGAATCTAAATTCATTTTCCATCTTTTAATTTTATTTAAAAAAGAATTATTGTGTGGTATCTGAAAAAAAAATTTTTTTAAAAAGGAAGAAGACAAAGAGGCTTTTTGAGCCATCTACGTCAAAAACAATTTTTTAAAAAAAAATTACTGTGTATACAATATTACTCCATAATGTTATATTTTTTGAGACTTGGAATGAATCAATCTGAATCCCGTAATACTTTTTTGAAACTCAGAACGAGCTAATACATCATAATACTATTTTTTTTGAGATTTGGTATGAACCAATCCAAGTCCCATGGTACTTTTTTGGGACTTAAAATGAACTAATACAAGTCCTATGATTTTTTTTAGAACTTGGAATGAACCAATCCAAGCCCCATTTTTTCTAAAAAAAGAAAATATATTAAGGGAACTTAGAAATTTTCATCACCCGTTCCCTAACAACTTTAAAGGGACTTAAAAAATTATATTCCAGTCCCTTAGCTTCATTAAAACAAAAAAATTTTCCAGCGTACTATAAGTGGGTAAGCAAATGTCTGTCTTTTTCTGTTCACTCTTTACATAATCTTGCCCAATATTATTTTTCATAAACTTGTTTGTCTACTATACTTACTCAAGTTTTATCTAATTTTAGATACTTGGTCATATTTCAAAATCTAAAACATAAACTAAATTATGTTAAATTTTTTAATAATTGATAATTATTTTTTATTATTATAAAGATATTTATTCTTCATATTTTTATAAATATTTTATATATTATAAAATTAATTTTAATAAAAATTAAATTTTCACACAGTAAAAATGATTCTAACTTTAATATGAGAATGATAATAATTAAATTATTGTTTAAAATAAATGTATAAATTAATATTATTAATAAAAATATTCTAAATATTAATTTTTATATTTTAAAAATATATATCAAATATAAAAAATTTTAAAAATAATTGTATAAAGTGTAATATTTTTATATTAATAATTTACATATTTATAATTTTAATAATAAAAAATTTGAAAAATAAAGTTGTTCTTTTTCAATAAATTAGATTAAAAAATTTTATATTATATTTAACAAGTGAGTATGAAAGATAAAAGAAAAGTGTGCGGAAAAGCGAGGAAAAGAGTGAAATGATGATTGAAAATGGAGGAACAGCAATGCGAGGTTGGAATTGTGTCAAAAACTTTAAAGGTGAAGAGTGAAGAGGAGAAAATATTTACTCACACAAAGGAACCAACAACTTTAAAAATAGGAAGGTTGTTCATTCAGTCAAGCTATGCTGTAAAATTTTTTTTTTAATAAAGCTAAGAGGACATTTTTGATATATTTTTTAAAAAATATTATTAATTTATACATTTATTTTAAACAATAATTAAACTATTATCATTCTTGTATTAAAATTAAAATCATTTTTACTATGTGAAATTTTAATTTTTATTAAAATTAACTTTATAAGATATAGAATATTTATAAAAATATGAAGAATAATTATCTATAAAATAATTATCAATTATTTAAAACTTCAACATAATTTACTCTATGTTTTGAGATATGACCAAGTATCTAAAATTAGATAAAGTTTAAATAAGTATAGAAGATAAAAGAAAAATAATAAGTGTTAAAAAACAAGTTTATGAAAAATAACGTTGGATAAGATTGTGTCAGGAGTGCAAAGAAGAAGACCAATATTTACTCACTCATCTATACTATGCTGCAAAATTTTTTTAAAATGAAACTAACGGACTCAAAATATAATTTTTCGACTCCCCATTGTCAAGAAACTGGTCATAAAAATTTCTGAATTCCCTTAACATATATTTTTTTTAAAAGAAAAGAAATTCAAATTGGTTCATTCTAAGTCTAAAGAATATAACTAATACGAGTCCCAAAAAAGGAGCATGAGACTCGAATTGTTTCATTCCAAATCCTAAAGAAATACCATAGGATTCGAATTGGTTTATTCCAAATAATAAAAAGTTTAGCATTATGATATAATACTTTGGGTACAGTAAAATTTTAAAAAGAAAATTTTTTTTAATGCAGATGACTCAAAAAGCCAATGATGGATACTCATAATTTGATTTATGACATCATTTTTCCCCGCAAAAGAATGCCCTCATTTCTGTTATCATTTTACTTTTCTGGTGTTACAATTAAATTGCATTACCTCCGATACTTGCAGGAACAGGTTGGAGGCTAACCGTAGTGTTTATTAACTCTGAATTCTACAACAGTGGCCGAACGCTAAAAGAATACAGAGGCTCATTACTCAGCCAAAATAATGTAAGACTCATACAAATTAAATTTTTTTTTTTCTAGACAGCCTAGTATTGTAGTTCTGCTATAAATAGATTTTTAACCTATCCGCGTGTTGTCTCTGCCAAAAACAAGTGTGGTTGCCCAGTTAACTGCCACGTAGAACCTGTTCCTCCAGCTGACTACTCGTGTCAAGTAAGCTGAGCGCCATATCAGCCAGCTGATAAAACCAGCAAGGGACAACCCTTTTGCATCCTACACAGTATACACATGGTGGAAAGAAACAGAAGCTTCAGGGTTTGAACCATCAACATAATGTGACACATTGAACTATGACAAACAGCCAAAGTCAATCATAAAGAGATATATAAACATGTCAAAGGTGGATTTTATCTCAAAATATATTATTTGACATGCTTATACGTGCTTTTCTTTTAATATAATTACCTTGGTCTATCTACTTTAAAGTGAGTCTACCTTTAAATCTATCTGGAGATAGGAACTAATTTATTACCTTTGACTGACGTAGATCAACCAGTGCTTTATAGCGACCTACAGAAGCCATGCTTCCAAGATGCCTATAAACAAAAGGCTCTCCGAGTGGGATGTCTGTCGCAGAGAAAGCCTTGCCCCCATTCTGTTTCCCAATTTTGTTGAACAATTGCACAAGAAACTTCCCCTCCCTCTCAGCAACCTGTGAGTGACCAATGCATGGATAAGTAAATATCCTATTCATCACTTCTTTTTCATGCTGGCTTTTCTTTGTTGGGCTTGAAACCAATCTTTTGTAACAGGAATATAGTAGGATCCTATGCTGGGTGGATAATAGTCACTATTAGTGTTATTATAAGACCTTGTATCTCCTCTCCAATCTATGACATCCAATTTAATTTTCCATCATAGCAGTAATTAAGGAAAGGAAAGAGAGAGGAAAGTTGACTGTCTGAGCCTAGATATAGATGTGTGGATACGTCATAGATTCTTCAACTATGACTGCTTGGGGTAGGATGTTGCATGGCCAGTTTTATTTGCCCCATATGCTATACTATTTTTTTTTAATTTATTATTATTGGTGTCTCAGCTAGCAATAATAATAATATTAATAAAGCAGTATAGCACAAAAGGCAAAAAAATTGGCAGCACATAATTTTAATTTTATGTTTATTCTTTTGTAACTTAAGGATTAAAAAGCCACCTGAGGTATGTATATGAGTATGTACATAATTTATGATTATGCATTTTGGTCTATAGCGATAGATATTCTTTATTATGCTGAAAATATGCTCAGGAATATCAAAAGGATAATCTGAGAGTGAAATCTGATAGATCTTCATCTATAGAAGCAAAATCATAGAAGTAAAAAATTCTAACGGAAACTCTGAACATGTTCTTACCTGAGCTAGAGCTGGAAGAACAGGCCTGCCTGTTTGTTCAAGAAAACCAGCACAATCCCCCAGTGCAAAGACATCTTCAACAGATGGAACACGCAGCCATTGATCAACACCAATTCTGTAATATTCGACCACATTTATTCATCCGAAAATATCAAACATAGAAAATGAACAAAACTGTCTGATTCATCTGCTACATGTACCTTCCACCAGGAGACTTTGGAAGATTTAATGATTTCACAAACTCAGAGGGACCAACCCCTGTGGACCACACCAATAGACCATAAGGAACATCAGTTCCATCGCTCAGAACTATCTTCTTTGGATGCACCTCCTTCACAACACCCCGCATAAGACGAACCCCAGACTGTCAGAATCACAAGTGTCAAATGTGGACTTGAAATTTATTTCAACTCAAAAGTATAAACTATTAGAGTGAAAGTTTATAAACAGATTTATTATATTCTACAATAGGCATCTCACACTAAAGTCCTTTAGGCTTAGAAAGGCTCGGAAGCTCTTTAGGCTTGAAGGGGTTTAAGTATATGAAAAGCACAAATTTACCATATCTTTTCCTGGTCTAGAACCCTAGACCATTCGGTTGACTCTTTGATACCATATCAAGGATCACTTCATCCAAAATTTAATATCCAACCGATAGACTATCAAATATATTAATAAAAGGCTTACCTTTGTTAAGTGTTTTGTTGCATATTGCCGTAAGCTAACATCAAAGGATGACAATATCTCATTTGCCTGATCAAGAGAAATTAAGGCAACAGTTATAATTACGTACGCCAAATTTAATCTTTATGTAGAGAGTGGACTTCAAAATATAAAAACAAAATGAAGCAGGAACCTCAATGAGTGTGACACGAATGTAATCTTTGACATGAGTATATCGTTCATGAACATCTCTCATGATGAAATCACTCAATTCACCACTGAATTCCACCCCTGTTGGGCCACCACCAATAACTACACAATGCAAAAGGCGTTTCTTTTCTTCTTCCGATATGCCTGTGGTAATGGAGCATTTCATGCACAGGTTAGGATTCAGCATAATTATTAACACGGCTCCTAATGAGGAATAAGAGCAAAAAGAGAGAGGAAAAAAGTTACTTTCAATTCTTAAGTTTCTGCTATCAAGTTGTGTTACAAGATTTTGACATGTGCAAGAACCTTTTTGAAAGAGTCAATATTGTTGTTGTTAGTTGCAAAATGTTCACTTGTTGTCTTTACAAGGAACTTAAAATCAAACGCTTAAGATTATTTATCTTCAAAGATAAACGGGAGCACACACCCTTTTCCAAACAGAGCCAAAAAGAACAAGAAGACAGTTCAGAAAAGCAGAATATGTGAATGACATAGACTATTATTCGGTTATACAAGTTTAGTTTTCTGTGACTCTGTCTAAATGACTGCACGGACAATAGAAAAGGGGATATTATGAAGGATATGGAAACACAGACCAGGATTTTCAGAGAGCATCAGGTTAAGGAGAAGCTTCTTCCTTATTTCTTGAGCATGATACACTTCACGAAGGAAAAAGGCATGCTCCTTCACTCCCTTGATACCAAAGGTTAAAGGCTCAGCTCCAGCTGCAATTACAAGTTTGTCATATGCAACTTTGAATTGGTAAGGCTCTTGAGGTAATCCCCCATTGTTAACTGCCTCACAGTAGACCTGTTCACATGGAAGAAAAATAAACTTAAGGAATTTCGTTAGAATGACTTCAAATTGTATATTGACTCTATTTCACTTGGTACATGGGGAATACAATTTTCTAAGTATTTGAAATCATATTTATAAGGTATTTGAGAATTAAAAAGATGAAAATTTTAAAATTTATGCATTGTATGAATCTCAAATAAAATAACAGTACTTTTTCCCCAAGTATTTCGTAGTTCGTACTCAAATCTCTTATAAGTTTCCAATAACTTGAGGAAGTTGAGATTTCTGACTCACTTCATGCTTGTCAGTGTCAATGCCAGTGCAGGAGGCTAGAAAGAAGTAGGAGTTTGGGTTCCTTGATAATGAGTTCTGTATTCCACTGACAGGCTCGGAAACAGTCCGGAACTCAAGAGTTCCAACACATGTGGAAGCCAACAAGGGAGTAAAGACCATGTGATTCCTCGGAGATATGCACACAACATCATACGTTTTGGTGTCTAGCCCTTTGAGGAACCGACATGCTGCCCAACCTGTACCAAGAACAACCACCCTTGGCTTTTCCCCAGGCTTTGTTGCCTCTAGCCCTGCATACTTTGGCTCCTCATGCTCTAACTCTGACTCCGAATCCTCCACCCTCTCTGTGTTAGCAGAAGCAAATTGGTATTGAGGAGTTGATACTACTCCTCTGACTGAAACTTTCGTGTGATTCTGCTTCTCCATTGTGGAAATATATGAAAAATTGCCATATTCTTTGACATTTACTTGGCAAGGTAAGGATAAGGAACTTTTGTGTGTGCGCCCTACTTCATAGAACAAATCCTTGTCACGTGCAAAGCTGCCAAAAGCAACTCCTGATCTTCTCAAGCCGGTTCTAGCAACCCTTGCCAATGCCATTGCTAAAGAACCAATTCTGGTTCCAAACCTTTACTCTTTCTAAGCTTTCTGAATTTTTTTTAAAAAAAAAAATCAAAGGTTTCAATGTATTTTACTTCACCAAGAAAGAAGAATGAGATAGAAAATGGAAGTAAAATTAGGTTAATTACTACAAAATTTCTAATCAAAGTGCCAGTGACGTGCCTGGACTCCCAAAACAACAGGCGGAGGTCCAGCGTAAAGAATTGTCTCACAGAATGAGATGTTTTAAAGTTACATCTGACAGCAACAATATATATACGTGGTATGCATACTTCAAAACGCGAGCAGGGACAAAAGGGAAGACAATTGAAGTTTGATCCCAAGTTAACGACCATCATTTCCAAGAATTTTTTACAAGGAAACAAGTTTGGTGGTTAACTTGGGATCAAACTTCAATTGTCTTCCCTTTTGTCTCTGCTCGCGTTTTGAAGTATGCATACCACGTATATATATTGTTGCTGTTAGATGTAACTTTAAAACATCGTAAAGACCAAAAAATAAAAATCATGAAATGTCATAGATCTTGAAAGAACCCTTGGACCAATAGAGCTCAATACTGTCACAGGAGCAATACATAGTAACATACCCATTTCTGATCATTCAATGAAAGGAAGCATTACCTCTGTTTTTGAACTTCGGGGCTCCTGGGTTGTCTCCTTAGATTTTGATGTCGTGAGAAGATTGAAGAACAATGCTTTTTTCCGCTTTATTGTGCAAACTTCCTACTTTCTAATTGAAAAGATACAGAGCGACAAACAAATTACAATAAATAAGTATATGTCCCTGACGCCCAAGAAGTTTGGGTTTGTTGAGATTCCAGAATAATTATTATATTTCAAATTGAAAGTTAAAATTGTCTATTAGACAATTATTATACGAATAGCTTCAAGTTTCCAAGAAAGAGGCACGTTTTGGGCATATTCTCTGCATTTTTAGAATATGTGGGGACAGATCAGATTTTTTGGTCCAAATTTTTTGGAGACTAGGAATTGGAGATGGCGGAGTTGAATCTAGAAATGATTAAGTCACGCATGAAGCAAAGAAGGTGGTCAAAGTCTTTCCAAGATGGAGGGTTCCAACATCGAGAAGGGGATAGCTGTGAGAGAAAGTCAAGGAAATGCATCAGACATCACAGCTGTCGTATGAATTTTGCGTGTCAAACGAGTTTTGTGTGATTCTGAACTCTCTAGAATCAGCAGTTGATACTTTGTCACATGCCGCCAAAAAAAACAAATATTTTGTTACATGTATTTTTTATTTTGATATTGTAATAAATATAATTAATGTATTATTTCACGTGCATTCAATTTTATTGCTTAGTTTTTTTATTTTTATAAACTGAAAGAGAAATTTATTTTTAGATCTTATAATTTCACTCAATTTTTAATTTGGTCCTCATAGTTTTAATAATTTAGAATTTAGTCCCTATTATTATATTTTTGTCAGTGTTTTGTCATATTTGTGAGTTAATATTACTCTATTATTTATTTTACTTCTTTTATTAATTATAACTAAGCACTAAATTAAAATTTTTGTAAATTATAAGGATTTAGCTACAAATTTTTAAATTATATAATTAAAATAAAAAGTTGAATGAAACTATTAAGAAAAAAAGTATAATTTTTCCTTAATTAAATGTATATATTATTTAAATTTAAAATATGTAAAATATGTATTAAATTAAAGATGTAATAAGTATATTGTAGACTTTTTATTAATTATTTCAAATGTTTATCTTAGTATAATAATTTTATAGTTATTAAATAATTATTTATAGATGACAGATTTTGAAAATTCAACAATTAAGGATATTACTAGTATTATAGTACACATATGATTTTACAATTTGAAAAGATAGAACCTTAAAGATGAGACAAAGCTTATTATTATTTTTTTACAAATATCCAAATTTTGATGCCTAATGCCCCATAAGTAGTTCGAATTGTAAAAGAACAATAATCAATTTTTGCCTTATTTTTTTTATTTAATTTATTTTATCTCCCATCTTATGAATGATAAAAAAATATTTTATTACTTTAGTCAGTTATTGAATTAAATTTTAGCAAAACCTATCACAATAAAGAGAATATATTTATTACTTTAACAAACTCTCTATAATATTACTCTTCAAATTATTTGATGACAATTTCGCCGATGTCTCTTTGTTATATTTGATTGTTTGGATGTTGTATTTATCCAAGTGACAACTATTTTCTTTCTTATAAATAAAGGTGGAGTTCTTCATAATTTTTGAATAAAATAATGAATCCCGGGGACGTAATGGAATGATTTTGCTCATTGTGTGAACTTTGTGGTGTGATTGAAATGTCTGTTACAGAATATATATATATATATATATATATATAATTGGAAAGATGAAAATTGTATTTAGAAATATGTATTAACTGTTTTAAGATAATATTTGTTCTTATTATATTTGTACAGACATAATATTTTTTTAAAAAAATAATTTATTTTATATAGTTGTATTTGTATGTAGAGTCACATATTATTAAATTTAAATTTTAAAACAGATTAAAAAATTAAAAATTTATATTAATTTAAACTATTTGAATCTATTTTAATCCAATAAATATATAACTTAATTTTTTAAATTAAATATTTCCAATAATATCACGGTTATCTACATTTAAAAATAAAATTTGATGGTCATTTGGCATATAATTAGTTTAAAATTTTGTAATTAAATCTTTATAATTTATAAATATTATAATTTAATCCTATAATTAAAATATGTAAGTATTTTATTAAATTTTATTGATGTAATTAATTATATATTTTTGGATACTCTGAACATATATGATTTATGTTAATTAAAAAAGTAAAATAGATAATAAAACAAACTAACTCAAAAATATGGCAAAATATTGAGAAAATTATAGTAACAGGGACTAAATTCTAAATCATTTGAACTATAAGGACTTTTAAACTATAAAAACAAAATTAAGAGTTGAGTGAAATTAAAAGAAACAAAAAATATTGATTAAAAATATAATTTTCCTTATGGTCTAAATAAATAGAGTATGACTTGCATTGTACCATCGCACAAAACCATAGAAGACCACCATTAATCATGGGTCGCGTTGCCTTTGGCCACGAGATCAGGAGATTAAAAGAAACAAAAAAAAAAAGGGTGATGCAGCATATTGGTGTAATAACATTGGCGACGCTGGAAATGATGCATTAATTATATTCACTATAGTGTCAAAATAGAAAATCCCAAATTCCTACGTAGCTTGCTCTAAGGATCTCGGGAACACAATTTTTTTTTTTTTTAACTCTACAATTTGTCCATTGGAGAGAAAGCAAACAGACAGCACACCACTTTTGTCGTGTGAGTGAGAGAAGAAAAAAAGTTATCAATTTCCGTATTTAAAATACTATGCTATGTTTGGTTATTAGAATTAATGTGATAATTATATTTTAATAATAAATTAAAATTTTATTCTCATTTGTTTAAGAATCTTACTCTCTATTATATAAAAGAGAATAAAATTAATTTTTTAAAAATAAAAATATGTCTGACAAAAATATTTATATTTATAATAATTTTTAAATAAAAATACTTATGTGATACATTAAAATTTTATTAAATTATTATTTTTAAGTTATTATTATTATTAATTTATTAAATATATATTATATTACTAAATAAATATATATTACTATATAATTATATTATTAATTTATAATTTGAAGGGATGTTTGTCTTTTTTTAGTTTTATATTAAGAAATAATATAATAAAATATGCATACTATCTAATTAATTTTTATGTATAATCTATTAACTAAATAAAGTAAAGAAAGACATGTTCATTCTCATTCATTCTCAACTAAATAATATTTTAATATTCTTGTTCTCACTCTCACTCTCATTCTCATTTTTATTTCTATTGTATCAATTATAACAAATAAACCGACTCTTAACATATTGTGCGGTACCAGAAACTAGACTAAAAGGGGAAAGTAGGTTTTAGTATACAATCGTATATTTAAGAAATAAAGTAACCCATTCTGTCTTAATTTGGTCATATAGTCTTTTTAATGTGTTAATGGAACATAATAAAACATTTATATTGTCCTCTAAAAGAAATACAATTTTTTTAAAAAATTATCTCGGCTTTTCTACTTAAATTTTATAGACTCAAAACAAAATTTCGAACAATTATACTTGTTTTCAACTTCAACGTCTTTTTCATGATGTCGCTCAAAAAAAGGAATCAAGCTATTCCTTCTTTCTTTGACTTTTAAGTTTTATTGTCTTTGTTTTAGCTTCAAAAGCATCGACAAATGTAAACGAAAAAGAAATGTTTTGAATGAATTAATAAAATTTATTTTTTAAAAAATCATAAAAATGTTTTATTTTGTCTGATATTTCATAAGGATATTTGATAAACGAATAGTGTAGGAAATTCTAGTTTGCTAACATTCAAACTAATTTATTCTAAATCTCCAATAAAAATAAAACAATTTATCCATTTATAATTTTCTGTCAATTGAATAAATAGATCGTCCAATTGAAATGATAACAGTAGAAAGTAACCCATTCCTATGAGAAGAAATCTAATTCAAAACAGACTTTATTATTTTATAGTTCACAATAAGATATAAATTATTCGTTTATCGACATTTTTTTTTCCTTAAACTGGTTAAATTTTATTTTAGTGTAAGTGAAGATGAACTTTAAAAAGGAGATTTTATATATTGATAATATTGTAAGATTATTGTTAGTTAACAAAATTAAACAATTATTTAACTCTAAGGGCATTGCCATTGTCAAATAAATTTGGCAACGTTTGTTAGGGAAAAAAAACTTGGTATTTTTTTAATGAAAAAATGTATTGATGTGGAGAAAAAATAACACTAAATTTTTTTTCAAAAAGATAAAGAACGAAAGATCCTACCCAAAACAAAAGAAACCATCCTAAATTTTAACGCGAAAAAGTCTTCCATTTCAAAAGGGATATACCTCAAAAGAAACCATTGCAAAAACTCACAAAAAGAACATAAAAATAATGCTCTTCTAGTTCCACAACCGTACTAAACTTTGAAGTTATAGTTTCAAGAAAAAGTTAGTAGTAATTTTCTATTTCCACACTAAGAGAGGCACAATCCAACTATATAGCATGGCACAACCATCAAGAGGATGCATGCAAGTATTGTCACACTAGATTATGATTGCGAGGCATGAAAGAAAAAAAGAAAATATTTGCTTTAAAACAAAAATCAAGTCAAAGAAGTCATCATCAAAATTTTTCAACAGGTAAGTTTTAGACAACCGAAATAAATTTTTTTTAAAAAATAATCAATAAACTAAAGATTAGGTTCAGAAACTGGTTGTACTTGGAAAAACATGTTAAGCACTTTTATAAAACTTGACTCTTAGAATGATTATCTTACTTTAATTATATAAAATGAGTATGGCTTTAATCCTATAATTTTGATTACTCTTATTAATTATATGTAAAAAAATTATAATAAAATAAAATAATAAAAAAGAAAAAGAAAATATCTATAGAAAGGGACTTGCACCTAAGATCTAAGTCCATGGTCTATGCATTTCATGATAAAGATCAAAATTTATGTAATTTGAATAAAAATGTGGGATGTTGGTTTTTCTTTATAAAAAAGAAGAAAATGGAATTTAATATGATTTTCATAAATAAAACAAATTTAAAAATTGATTGATATGTCTTAATTTACCAAATCGGCATAGTTTCACTTTCATATTCTTGTTTCTCTTTAAAGTGATCATTCTATTTGGTTTGCACAACCAAAGAGTTATTTCTAAAGTCTACAAGAAGATGAAAAAAATACAAGATTGTATCAAGAATTATGTACAAAAGAAATATAAGAATATATATTGGTGTTGAGGGAATTGCACGATAAAGATTCACAAAAGAATTGATTTAATTCAAGTCATAATCTATATGGGATTTCCAAAGATATTAATATAAGGTAAACATTGAAGAACTGAAGAATTACATATGAATGTGTCAAAAAAAAAACTTAATTGCATAAACGGAAAACCCAACATTACTTACAAGAATTTCAAACCCTTATGGACATTCTAATATTTTTTTAGAATTTATAGCCGGACAGTTAAAGAATAGAGTTTTGTTTCGTAAAGCAATAAAAAAAGCTATTGAATTAACTAAACAAGAAAGGAGTTCAAGTACAAATTGTGGGACATATTGATGGAAAAGAAATTGCACGTGTCCAACGGATTAGAGAAGGCAGGGTTATTTTACAAACCATTCAAGTAAAAGTTGATTATTGTTCTTTTACAGTTCAAACTACTTATGGGGCATCAGGCATCGAAAGTTGGATATTTATAAACGAATAATAATAAGCTTTGCCTTATCTTTAATGTTCTATCTAGTGAGAAATAAAAAAAATGAAAGATTCTTCCATTCTTATTATGTTAAATCAAAACAAAAATGAGCAATTTTAATTAATTTTAAAAAATTGAATAAAAAATTGATTAATCATTTGCTATTGATATAATTGCTATGCTTAGTGTGCGACATGTTGCATTGGTTTTCTTTTAGAATGATTAGAATTCAACACAAAAAAAAAAAAAACCAACTCGTAGTATTAGTTAATTGATAACTATAGAACTAATAATCAACTCATTGCTTCACATTATCTGGATCTTTAGAACCTCTAACCTATGAGCTAAGCAAGCTCACATAACATAAGTTCTACATGCATAAGAATTTAATAAACTACTGAGATTTTAGTTATTAACTCTTTATTCTTAGTTATTCATTACATAATTCATATGAATATGGAAAACAGGAAAAGAATATTGAATTTCAAATAAATATTCAATATTTCATATTCTAGGACAAAGAGAGCATAACAATTTGAATATAAGGATTAATAGAATATATTTCAATCTTTTTATTACTTATATGTTTATCAATAATCAACTATATATTTACTAATTATCAATATCTTCATCTTAATTAGTATAGTAAGATTTTCTTTTTTCCATTTTTGGATTCAAATTTTTATTAATAGTATAGTTAACCAAATTTGTAAATTTATATTTATATAATATCTATTATTCAATAATATATATACTATAATAGATAAGAAATATATATATATATATATATATATATAATCATATATTTCAGTATATATTTATATTTTAATTATTCAATTTAATTATTTCTTATTTAATTTTTTAAAAAATTTTAACATAAATTTTTTTAAATAATAGGAAATGAACAAAAAGCATTCCTAATGGCCCAAAATATTTTTTTTATTTTTTTATTCTGAATAGATAAAATTTGAAAAAAATGATTTTTTTTTTTTAAACTTTTGTTTGCATTTTAATGTAAAATGAAGTATAAATTATTTAAGGAAAATGTTTTGACGTTAATTTAAACTTTAACATATGAATATTTGAGGTATTTATCTGAAAAGTCATCCAAGGTAGAGTCGTAATTAGTTGAAAGGAGGGAGGTATTTATGTATGATGAATTAGCATACGCTTCTCCATAACGGCTAGTTTTTGTCAGTAGTGTAATTAACCAATTAAAGTTGCTTAATATCAATGCCTATCTCTTATGCTCCTTTATAATGGCTAGTTTTTGTTAGAAATGTTATTGACAGGTAAAAGTTGTTCAATATCAATGCCTATCCTTATATATATTGCTTCTTCTTTTTTCCTGTGTTCTAAAAGCATATAAACACCTTCACTTTCGTGCTTATGCATCTAGATATATGGGTAGTCTCCTTTATTGGAGAATTTATAGTGGTAATATATGGATCGTTAGATAAAAATCTAATTGTTTAAATTTAAAGACAAAAAAGTTGTATAACACCGCATGCGGTTATTAATAGCCGTGCATGGTTCTCAATAAAAAATTTAAAACATTAAATTTCTATTTAATAGCTTATATATTTTATTAGATCTTCTCTCATAGCTTAACTATTAAAAAAGATCTAGATTATCTAGATAATCTTCATCCTTACACTTTGAACTGCATCTCAGTAATAACTAAGTATTCTCCTGCATTTGTTACTGTGTACTTGGTTTCTGATTCAGATCATCAATAAAGTAGAGCTTTTGGTATAAGTATAGGGAATTGGAGATCAATGGCTTGATTCATATAATTGGTGCCTTTGACATATGATTAGTTAGTGATGTTATAATTGGTTTATCTAGTAATTACGTCTACTCTTGATAATTATCAATTTAGTTTAATTCATTATCATGAGGTAATATAGTTTTCAGGTATGCTGCATATAAATTTGATTTCTCTCCTAATTTTGTCTCTTCCTGATCAAGTTACAAGTATCAAATTCAAAATTTGAAAGCTTTGTGTACAAAATAAAGCTTGAAATTCATTTGTTAATCAAATTTAATTACAATCTGACCTTATTTTTAATTAACATTCAAGTCTCTGTAATTTTCTCAGGATGTGTCCTAATCATATTTTATTTCTTCTATAATTATGTTAATATGATTGTGTACATGTGTTAATACATGGAAAATTTATCATAGTTTGATGTTAACTTTATCTTATGTCTTTGTCAATATTAAGAGAATTGGTTAGGGATAATTAGGAAGATGAAAAAGCTTGTTGATGTGAAGTACATGGGGAAAATGTAAACTTTTTGCAAGATTAGATTAAATATTTCTGTTTATTATTAATTTCTTACTTGCTAGTTCAAAATCCATCATTGGTTCAATTCAATTTCCGCTAAAAATAGAGATTAACTTCCTCTTTTATTGTTCACTTCTATTTCTAGGTTATCATGTGTTAGTTAGGAATAACAATTTTGCGAGGTAGAAAAATTTTTCCCAACCCATAGAGATGTCGGTCTTCATGGAAACCTCATGTGTTTTTTTAAAAAATAACAAATATATATTTATAAATTTTTAAAAAATAATCATAATGAAATAAAATAAATTTAAAGCTTAAGCTATTTGTTTATATTATCTAGTAAATTTTAATAAAATTTTAAAAAATTCAAATAACAAGTTCTAAACAAGTCCTAGAAATTTCAAAAACTTAAAGAAATAATAACTTTAACAAATTAAAAACATCAAATTCAAATCGTCTTGTCATTAAGACATCTTTTTCAGCATGTGTAAAGTCTTTATTATTATTTTATCCTTATGTGCAAGTAGAGTATTTCAGTTTATTTTATTTCCACCATTCTAATATGTCAAAAACTTGTGCGTTTGAAACATCAGTCAAACGTACTTGCCTAAGTAATAGTTTAACTCTGACTTGATGTTATTATTTGAAACAGTTTCTTTTACATAATGGAAATAGTTACACTTCCAATTTTCGATCTTTGCAAAAGAATTCATATATGTCAAACTTATAGATGTAGTAAAATTACTATTAGTAATACATGTATATAAAAATTTTAAAATATTTAGGTCAAATTATCATGGAAGACCCCACAGGGCAAGGAGCATTATATGCATCCCTATCCTCAAACTACCTTCAAAGATATTCTTTCCCCCATCCTAGTCCTCATGGGAAAAGAAATCTCCAAATGTGAGTTCCTAAATGGGGTAGTCCCCCACTAAAATCTCTAAATAAGATGACCTTTTGTCATCTTTAGCACTACCTACGTTGCATTTATATTCTTCTTTGGGAGTTCTTTGTTGGGATTTTATTTGTTATGCTCTTTTGGCATGAATTGAAGCCTTTCTATGTCAAGTTTTTTGCCACTCAATTTTGATATGCGTTAATTTCTACTCTACTAAATTGTTTGGTTTGTTATCCATAAAGGCAAAATTCTATGTTTCCTTTCTATTATACCAAATTTTACATGTAAATGGGACCAAATAATAGATAATATCAATAATATATTTTCTTCTAATAGAAAAGGATTAACTAATTCTACTTCTCTTTGATAAGACAATTCTAGTTTAGAACCAGTTCACATGTCATCCTACATATTTTTTTGGATTCATTTCCTTGTTTAATATTATGCTCCTTTCAAAGATGTGTTTAAGTTGGATACATGTAGCAATTAAAAAAAATGCATGATTAGTCAAATTTTTAATCTAGAAGACTTTATCCATTTTCATGCAAATGGTTAACATGGCAGATAATTAAATGTCTTGTATACTGAGAATATAAATGACTTTCACTTATAAGCTCTATTGATTTGTTAAGTATCTTTTCCCTTCTCTAATTATAGTTTTCCTTTTTTTTTTTTTGGTTTACTCTTTTATTATTGTTTTTCTATTCTTTCCTTTCAATGTTTTTTCCATAGTCTTTTGAAGTAAGCATGCCGTTCTTTTATCTTGTTAGTGTCCATTAAACTATGGAATGAAAAGTTTCTATTTTTCTAGTTTAATCGGTTAGTATGATTGGGTATGGATTTTTGAACAATGACTTTACTTGATAAAAAATTATTAAATTTTGTTCATTCTCTTGGCATTGTTGTGTTGCATATATTGTTGGAAATAAAGGCAAACCAAATTATCTACATTTATTAGGAAATGTATGAATCTAATGGTTAATATTGAAAGAAATGTGTATTTTGACAATTTAGATCAAAGTTAAAGACCACACATCATCGAAGATTTTTATCTAATGGTTCAAATTTAAGAAAATACACAATCTAACGACCAACATTTCCTTTTTAAAAATTGCTGGAAATCTACTTCCAAAATAAAGGACCTACTATTAAGATCAATGAGCAACATAATAATGATGGACATAAAAATTTATGTCCTTTGGAATTTAACCTACATTTACAAGGAAAGATAGTGAATAAATATTCACTAATAGGAAACAAATGGAGAATACAAAGTGGCTTGAATACCAAAAAAAAAAAAAAGAATTCCACATTCCAAAAACACCCAACTTTCTCAAAAACCATGTATCTCTTATTTTTCTCACTAATGTCTCTCTACATTCATTGTATTTTAACGAAAGCACTTTTACTCTACACTACATGTGATCCTTGCTTCTTCTTGCTTGTGTTCTACCAAAAATTCATAATAAATACTTATTTATACCTTGCCCTTGAATCAAGATGCATGATGGTAGTGTGAGAACTTTACTTTGATAACACAATCATAGTTTAGAACCAATTCACATGACATCCTACATATTTTGCTTGGTTCATTTGTGCTTTAGTGTTACACTCTTTTCAAAGTTGTGTATTAGCTAGATACATGTTTCACAGAAAAAAAAAAAAATGATTAGTCAAATTAATAATTTGGAAGACCTTTCTTATTTTCATGCAATTAGCTAGCATGACGGATAATTAATTGTGACATATTCTATTAATACATTTGACTTTCACTTAAGCTTTTCTTTTATCTATTAAGTTTTTTGTTTACTTCCAATCATAATTAGAATGATTTATTTAATTTAATGTTTTATTCAATATTCAAGTTTAGTGGTTGACTATAATTCAGTTATAATCAAATGAAAGTATAAAAACATACAAATTATTAAATAACTAAAGAATGTAAGTAACAAGCATTCTTTCTTTCATAAAACAATTCAAGAAAAATCACAAGTCTAGAAAAGAATTTTGATTTTCTATGTGACTATTAAAAATCACCATCTTATCTCAAGAAAGATGGGGAATCTTTGAGCTAATGGATAAAGCTTGCAAACGTATGAATGAGTGAGGCATGTGTGATTGGCTTGGTTAGGTGTCAACAAAAAACGAAGTGTATTGTTCTTGATGTTTTAAGTAATAATATATAATTATTTCAATGTAATCTTTATTTTTTAATTATTTCAGAAGTGGTATCAGGACTTGATTTGAGTTCATTCAAATAGGTGGTCAAACCAAGAGGTTTAAGTGTTCAAGCATGGCATCTGGAATCATCCAACTCATTAGGGAATGTGAAGAATCTTCATCAAAATTTAAGAAAATTTTGTGTAAGTGCATGGCATTACTAATGTTATTATGTTAGATAATGCATCAAATACTTGCTCAGTTGGAAAACTAAACAATGGGTTAGACCCATTGTAGTCAAGTTCCACCTTAGAGGCTAGAACCTTTAGGATTTGAATTAGTTTAATAAGTGAATAAAGTTAGAAAAATTTTTCATATATATATATATATATATTAACACCATCAAACCACTATTTATAATATATATCATGGAAACACTAGACGACATTCAACGCACTAGCCATGCACTATTTGTAAAAGGAAAGGATCGACATTACAACTATTAGAAAACGAGCATGCATTAATTCAACAGAATGGTTTGTCGGTAAGTAAATATTTTTCAAAAAAATTTGCGATGAATTTTCAGAATTAGATCTACATAGTTGAAACACAAGGGTAGAGAATTATTATTGAAAAATTAATCCCAAAATACTATAGCCTAGTTACTTACAGCCATAAGAAGCTGGGCTTAGGTACCAACTCCAATAGGGTTAAAAAGCATACTAGCTAACAAGGCAGCTTATGATTCATTAATGTGTAAATTTTCTTTGAAAGACCATGAAAAAGCTTTCTTCAGCAAATAGAAGAGGCTAACAAAAGGAATTCAACTTAAGAAAGAAAGGAAATTATATAACTGTATTGGTTTTTTTTTTTGAGTAATAATATGTAATTATTTCAATTTAATCTTTATTTTTGTAGTTATTCAACTTTTGGAAGTGGTATTAGAGCCCAATTCAAGTCCATTCAAATAGTTGGTTAAGCCACAAGTTCAAGTGTTTACATATGCAATCTATGATCATCATACACGTAAATTCTGTGAAATCATATTTAAGGAATGTGAATGTTATTATGGTGGATATGGCATCAACTAATTGCTTGGTTAAAAACTTCAACAATAAGTTGGTTTAGAGCGTTGTAGTCAATCTCCCCAAAGTCAAGAAGATTTATCATTTACAAGGACCCACTATGATGACATCTAATCAAATTCTACATTACCAAATGTATAGCATCTATCATTGCTTAGACCACAACATTTTCAACCTTTCTTTTGATTCTTATATTCCACGAATATGCAATGAATTGCCTTCTTATTAAAACTACTACTTTGATGGTCATATGTGAAAACATAACACACTCAACCCTAAACACACAACAAATACTAAAAAATGACTTATTGTGAATTTGATATTCTAGAACTTCTTGTTGGGCATTTCAAAACTAAGCTTCACTTGAGGCGGCCTATTTGTGAATAGTAGTTATCATGCATTCAATTCATAATCGTTATGGTACATTCTTGGCATTTAGCATGCTTGAACAAGTTTCTGCCAGGTGTTGATTCTTTTTTTTTGTTTTTATGGTTGTCATATTTTATTCTGTTGCAAATTCTCATAAAATTCATCAAATATATATTATCCTATGTCGTTGGTATGTAGGCATAACTTCCCTTTCATTTTTCTCTTTCAATGCCTTGAATTTAAATGATGTTTCTAACTTCTCTTTCACAAAATCAACCTATATGTACTTTAACTAGTTGTCAATGAACGTGATATTGTATTGATATCTACTTACAAAGGATTGCTTCAATGGTCCATAGGCATTTAAGTGTACTAACTCAAATGGCACCTTAACTCTCAATATGTGATCAATTTTCTTAAAATATGATCAATTTTTTAATTAAATAAACTTGAACCCACTAGTTCCTTCTCTTTTACTTTCCCATCATTAGGGCTAAACTATGGCCTGCACAACCCAGTCAACCCAGCTAAATCAGGCTGGGTCGGGTTGAGCCAAAAAAATAAGTAACTTGACCATGTTTATACCTCAGGTTATGCTGGGTCCTAGGGTACCCTATTTTTCCCATACACTTAGCCGGGACCCAAGTATATACATTAAATTTTCATATTAATTAATTAGTAAAACATTGAAAGTAAAAAAGAACCGTTCACCCATCATGTTACAAAAGTACAGGAGTTGCAGAGTCTTATCATCTCCACTTCACGTCACATCATTTCTATTCTCAAAGAGTTACATATTTGCTTCTCACACTCTTACCTTTGTGCCTTTCAACATATCATCTAGAGAGTTCTAAAGTTTATTCATTCTTCTACTGGTCTTCATCTTTTTCTCTCATACTTTCTAGCCTCTGTTCAATATACTTTGAAAAAGATAAAGAAGAATAGATTAAAGAAGAAGAATAGACCAAATCAAAGGCAAAGAAGAATAATATATCAAATAAGAAGAAGACAAATCGATTAAAGAATCAAATTAGATCTGAGAAGAACATATCGAAGAAGAACAACTAACAGAGGGAGAAGAATAGATCTAAAGGCAAAGAGTCACAAATTCAAATATGATTTCTTTTACATTTTTTTTATCTAATATATTCCTTCCCTGAACTCTCTCAATATGCTTCTTCTTTTTCTTTTTGGTTCAAACCAATCTGAACCCAGTTGACCCAAATCAAACCTAATCATTATAAGGTCTATGCGGGTCAGTCCAAGTCTTGGGGCAAAATATGAGACCTAATCTACTTATCGAACTAGGTCCCCAGTTAGCTAAAAACTTGACTCGACCCAACCCCGTGTTCAACCTACCTATCCCATTATAGTATCCGAATATCCATATTCATAACAAAGCTATAAGAGAGAAAACTTAACTTTTTAGTTTTTAATATTAAAAAAATAACTTTTAAAAATTTTTTAAGAAATATATTATTAAATTTTTAATAAATATTATTATTTAATAAAACTATATATATATATATATATATATATTTGTATAATTAAAAGGTTGTATAATTTAAACTTCAAAGAAGAATAATTTATCCTTTATATTATTAATATATGACTACCCCAATTTTGAATTCACGAATGTTAAAACCTATGCTTAGGAATCTTTTGAAGTTTGGATTTACATAATGAGAAAAATGCAATTTCAGTCCGTTAATTTTGGCTAAAGTATTAATTTGGTCCTCCAAAGATGAAAATGTGAATGGATTTAGTCATTATGGAGGACTAAATTGATCTTTGGATTATCTAAATTTTCTAAAAGATTTAATTTTTGGAGGACCATTTTAATACTTTCTATTTATTGAGGGCCAAATTGATCTTAAGGCTAAAAGTGAGAGACCAAATTTGCATTTTTCTCTTTACATAACCGTTTCCCATTAAGTTTTGTAAAAAATATTAAATATGAGCCTACTCAATATCAAATGTTGTTTAGAAAATTAGGTATTCTTAATTATCAAATGAATTCGGAAGAGTGGTAAAGAAATAAGAAAACAATGTGCTTAAAATGAAAACTTTCTTGGCCTAGCAATATTAAAATGAGCCTCCGCTGGAATATGTATTGGCCAAGCAAGAAATTGTTGAACTTTGACGCACAACTTTTGAAGTGCAGTTTTTATGGTGCAAGCAGATTTGGGTGGATAAAAAATTTTTGGCACAGATTAGAAATTGTGGTATGGATATTCAGATTCTATATTGGATTATGGGAGAGAGAAAAAGAAAGAACTAGTGTGCTTAAGTTCATTTAAAGAGATAGATAATTTTATAAAAAATTATTTTAGTTTAAAATTTAAATATTTTGATTATTAATATTATATTAAATTTTCATGAAATCGATCCTTATTTTAAAATGTAATAAAATTTTACTATTCATAAAATTATTATTATGGAAATTGTACATTTTTGTAATTGTATTATGAATAAAATTATAATCATTTTATATTTTGTAAAGTTAAATAAATTGAAAGAACTTTTTCTTACAATATATCCATTTTTAAAAAACAAAATAGTTAATTTCTTAAATAAGAGATATGATTTAACAAATCTATCTCCCCCATAACAAGATCAATTTTTAAGAAATTCAAGGTTATCAATTTTTAAACCCTCAAGCTTTTTTTTTTTTTTTTGTCTTTCATAATCCTCACTTCAAAATATTTAAAATACATTTGTTGATTTTAAACAATATAAAAAAATTTCAACTATTAATACTTATTTAATATGAATTTAATTTTTTTTATTTTTTATTAAATATTAGGAAAAAATAATCTTTTTTGTCTGTATAGTTTAATTTGTTTCAAAAAAGTCACAATAATTGCCAAATGTTTGCGAACAAGTCCTTGCCATCCATAACTATTAAGACATCATTACTTTGATGCTGATATGGCTAACAGAATTCACATGGTGAAGAATTGGATGATGAATTGGCAAATACATCTTCTAGGAGTTGACCTATGCAAAGCTTAACCACCACCTCTTTTTCCCTTTAAAGCCATTGTCCGAAAGCTCAACACCATCATCATTTCCATGGCAAACAAATCTCAAGCAAAGCATAACCATACCATCCCTGTTTTCAATAGCACACAAATAGGTGGTATATAAGACCCTTCCCTTTGAAGACTAAATTTTAAGTTAAATCAATCCAAACATTATTGTAACCTTAATTAAAGTAACAAAGATAAAGTGGAATGAAATTAAAGAAAATTAAATGATTGTAAATTACTTTGTAGAAGCCCAATGAAGGGTGATTTCGGTCTCTAATTTCCCCTTAAGTTCTTTTAACTTAATGAGATCCACCCCCTTTATCATCTTGAATACTAACTTAGAGTTCATAAAAATTCATATGGCTCTCCATATGAATCTAATTATTACATCAAATTTCCTATATTATTATGATAAATTACTCTCTAATAGCAACTTTAAGTCTCAACTTTAATTTGGTTACCTATAGTGATCAGGTATATTCCTATCCTGATTATAAATTAACAACTATAAGTTAACAAAAGGTTACATCAATTGGTTCAAACTTGAGTTTAAGTTTTTCAAGCTCCACTTTAATTAATATATCACTTTCACAATAGTTCAGATTATGAAAAACATTAAAATCCAATTAATATAAGTACTAAATAACAAGAGATAAAGAAATTACACAAAATTCATCTAAAATAGAACTTATAGTTCCATCATATCCCTAAAAGGGAAAATTAGTTCAATATGATTGCAATATCAACCATTCTCAGAGTAAATATAAGTCTCCCCTAATTATAAAGAAGATAGAATGAAAGAGAAGAACAAAATATCAACCATTCTTCTTGGAAATTTGCTCCTTGCTTGTTCTTCTCCTCAAATGGTTCTCCTAATTATAAGTCATCTGGGTACTTCACTACTACTTGCTCTATCTTTTACCTTCTTCTCCAATTCTTTTTTATATAGCCTTGCATTTCATATGCTTCTTCTTTAACTTTTCTTTATCCCGATTAATCAAAACACGTAAAATAAAATAAAATTTCAAAGACATACCAAAAGTAAACTTCTAACAAAAACTATCTTAAAGTTAAATTTACCCACAACTAAGCTAAAATCTTAGGATATTAACCAAATTGTTGACTCTATTTCAAATAGTCATCACGAAGGTGGCTCACCATGTTTAACTCATTCAACCCTTCATCACATATAATTGACTTCCCTTAATTCCTTTCCATGATTGTTGTAATTTCTAATAGGGAAACCAGAGGACTAGTCAAAGGTGTTTCCTCACGAGCTAATTTCTCAAGAACATTCCCATTTGTGTCTTCTTCTTTTCCAAAACTACTAGTGGAAGAAAGGAAATTATTCCTTGCTGCAATGGGGTAAAAGCTCACTCGCAAGGTCCAAAACAAAATATTTTATCCTTCATAATGCCACTTATTCCAAGGAGAAGCAATATTTTAACTTCAAGAAGGGACCCACTCGCACAAGTGGAAAGAAGTCAGATTAAACCCTAGATATATATTTATAAGGTTAAGGTACAATCCTCACATGTTAAGCACTAGATTTACAGGCAAAAATTACACTTTACAGTGTAGGTAGAAGAAGGCAATGAGTGGTCCATAAGATAAGATAGGAAATGCATACTTGTATGGCACTAGTGCACATTGAGCTTGATTAAAGACAATGGTGAGAGCCAAGTTGGTACTATTAACATAATAGATCATCTCTAATAATTGGAGAATCTCTTGAAAATAAATCAAATATAATTTTTTTATTAATTTAATATTAATAAAATATTATTATTTTATATTTTTTACTTATTGCAGGAGAAAACTCGAGCTGGTATTATTAAGGGTTTCATAGGTACTTTCAGTACTCATTTTTTCTGGCGTTTTCCTCGGCAACGTTGAGCATATTAAGAAAAATTATCTTTAAATTCTAAGTAGATAAGTTTAGTGACTTTTGACTATCGAGATATTATTAAGGCATTGAATTTCTCAAAATTTGATTTAATGTCTGTAATTTTTTATATTTTTCAACCCTCATATTATTTTATTTGTTTTGCGGACTGATACAATTATAATTTATGGGGGTCGTGACTTGGTGTCTAATGGGGGACGTCTCCTATTATTGAAAAAATATAAATTAACTTTTATTCATTAGTAGATAAAATTAATTTATATATAAATCTTATAATGAAATTACTTATCTTTTAAAATAAGATTAATTTAATAAAAATTTCTAAAATAATTTTATTAAACAAACTGTTCAATTTTTAAATTAAAATAAAGTTTTTGATAAATTTATCTATCTTCCGAAACAAAATTAATATTTTAAAGTAAAATAAATTTAAACTCTTCTAATTCTTTCTTTTCCTGATTAATGGGATATAAACTGTATATCTACCTATCACTTTTTATAAAAAAAAAAAAAAATCAAGGTTTTATCTTTCCCATGGGCCCCTTTATTGAATAATTACCCAAAATCAAAGTATCAATTGGTTTCAATTTTTAACATTGTAGACACAAACTGAAGAAAACTAAGTTGGCTTGCTTCAATTAAGGAACGCAGATCAGATGCTATATAGTTTTCATATTATACAGCTTTTTTTTTTCAATAATTTTTTTTTTTTACTTTTTTCCCTTACTGATCCACTGCATGCCAGCAGGGGATCCTGGTTCTCAATTAAGAAGCTCAATTATTCTTTTGTTTCTTTTAGTTTTTTTACTTTTGGCATTCAACAATTATATTTCAAATCAAAGACTACGTATGGAGAAATAATTATCTTTTTATTGTTTTATACATGACTTTTCTTAAATAATTAATTAATTTTGGGTTTTTAAAGAAAGGATTAGTAGAGTTTAAGTGTTTAAAAAAATTAATCTTGTTTCAAAATATAGATAAATTTATCAAAAAGTTTATTTTAATTTAAAATTTGAGTATTTTGATTAATAAAATTATTTTAGAACTTTTTACAAAATTACCATTACTTTAAAAGATAAGTACTTTTATTATAAAATTAATATTACGATCAATTTTATATCTAAATTATGTTATTTTATTGATTAATAAAAATTAATTTATATTTTTTGAATAATGGGGAGATGTCCCCCATTGAACACTTGGAGGGACGTGTTCGCTCGCCATCCAATAAAATTAAATAAATAATATAGCACAAATTTTAATTCTATTAAAAAATAAAAAATAGAAGAAGTATATGAAGGATAACATACGCTAAATAAGGTTTTCTGAGATTTGATGCTTTAATCATAACCAAACAGTCAAAAATCCTAAGTTCAATTTCGTCCTACAATCTGTCATAAATACGGTGTTTGATATGAAGAACATTTTCATTATTTAGGCACAATAGTATTCTGCTATTAACCCAAAACCCAGAAAGCGTAAATACCAATTCATTTTTAAGTGACTCAAATTGACTTAAAATCTAAACCTTCGTCAAAATGCTTCTAGCAAGTTTAAGGCTATATTTGAGAGTTTAAAGAAAAATTGAATGGAGTAGTCATTAATAAAATGATATAGTATGAAATTGAGTAAAATAATTTGAATAGACATATTGTTTAAAAGTTTTAATAAACAAAGGAAGAGACACCTATCAATTTTATTTAAAGGTTACAATAAAATAAATGAAATAAAATGACTTATTAATTTTTTTTTTAATATTATCTCTTATAACATGAATACATGCTAATAATTTTGTTATTTTTAATGCATAATGTTACATTATTCTCATGTCCATATTTCTTTATTTTATTTACTAATTATCCTATTCATATTTTTTATCTAATATATTTATTACAAAATATTTATATTGCTTCAAAAAATTTAAAAGATAAACTTAAAAAGCTAAAAAGAAAATTGTTAACAAAAAAAAAATAGATAAAACTAAGTTACATTATAGATTTTTTCATTCTTTGAAATTTTAAGCGAAAAAATAAAGAGAAAAAAAAAAAGAGACCATTACCATAATAATGAAAATTATATAAAGTTATAACAATTCAAATGATCATATGTAAAAATACAATAAATTAGTAATAAGATATATATATATATATATATATATTAATAATTTAATTTCTTAAACCACCTCATTCCATTTTTTACTCTCCAATTTAAAAAAACACTAAAATTAAGATTTTGGATGACAAAAAGAAATTTTAATATCATTCTCTTACTATCCCATTTCACTTTAAAAAAAAATTCTAAACATAAGTTCAATTTATTTAAATCATTTTATTCTTTATCACTCCCTCCCTTACCAGTCATCTATCTAAACATAACTTGATATTCATAGTACAAAAAGCTTACAAAATAACCAAAGAGTGAAAGAGAGATTTCATAATGCATTTTTTAGGTTCGCCAATCTGCCACTTCGTAGCTCTTCACAAAGAGTATGCACCTTGGTCCAGTCAATGAACCACCTTTAACATTCATGTACAGTCGGTTTTCTCACGAAGAGTTCGGTTTTGTCACAGCAACCGTTAATTATTAGATAGTGTACAGTCATTAAATTTAAATTTAACCGTTAAAATATACAAATCCTTTAATATTAACCCTTTGATATCAACTTGATTGAGCTCAATTACAATCCTAACAGAAGCAAACCATCAAAAGGCCCCTTGCCTTTTATCCACTGTCACAGAATATTTCAACAAGAAAAAATACTTAATCTTTTATAGGAACATACACATACAATTTAATTTTTTATGTGTAAACACCTTTACACATTGAATCAAAGATATACAGTGACATTCTTTTATGTTTGCTTGACTTCTTTTAATTTTCTTAGCTGCTAATGCTTTCTGATTTTGTTGTACTTTTCGAGGCACCTGCTCAGTGAAAGGGAAACGCTATTCTGCAGTAACAGCAAAGTATTGCCTAACGACTCCGGCCAAAGAATTGCCACCATGCCAGTAATACCAGAGATATTTCCTACAGCCCCAAGTATGTGAAAGAAATAATTCATCATAATAACTTCGATTTAAGCAAAATGTTTTGGGCCTAATTTATCAGATCTTCAATAAATGTGTAAGTATAACATGTAAACATCATACTCTTGACTCTTCAAAAACAATTTCTTCGGACATCATGTTTTTGTTGACAAACTTGATGACAAATATGGAAAATCTACATCGAAGTTTTCTACCCATACAAAACCTCATGGAGTATAGAAAAACCGAACACATGAAGTATCTTAGGAAGACACAAGCAAACCATATCTTGTCAAGATCGAGAATACATTGTTGACAAATTGCAAGATCACTTTCAAGACAGCAGGAAAAACAAAAAATTCTGATCTTTAGCGTGTAATATTTGATTATTGGAAACTCATTATAAGTGCAAATAATGTTAGAAATCATCATCTCCTTCAGATTACAAAGAACTTCGGCAAACAAGAGAAATCGAAAAAAAAAAATCAGAGCTATCTAGTTTAAGCAACCAAAATTTCCAATTTCCATTTAGAAAAGAATTCTAATTTCCACCCGAGTTCAGAAGGAGGACATTTTTCTTCATTGGAGACCCCACTGAGCAGACACAGAAGATATATCAAAGCCACGTCGTTTACCTCACTTTAACTAGCCTCATTGGTCTTATCTGTTTCACCACTCTTACATTGTGGGTTCTGAATCTTTTTCTCATCTCCTTCCTTTGCATCCCCATTAGAGCAATGATTCTTTAGAACTAATGAAATGTCAGCTTCGGAAGCTCCTGCAAGCTTAAAACGCTCAACAGCAGTATCCAGATTTTTCTTCCAACCACCCAACCCTAATTTGCATTCTACCTGGGATCGTTCAAATAGCATATTACCCCAGAAGAGGTGAATCTGTGATCTCATGACAGCTGCTTGCTCTGCAGCTTCTTCTGCAGATATTTCACCCTGACCACCAGCAATGGGAGCGTCACCTTCAGTAGCACCACCCTGTTTTTTCCTTCTTCTCAACAGCTCATCTTTCTTGCTTGCACTTGGGTCTTTTAGCTCATTTGCTCTCTGTTCCTCCAGCTTTTCCCACATATCAGTTGCAGCTTTCATCTTCTCCTCTGCACTGTCAAAAAGTTCAAGTGTCTCTGAAGCATCCCAGCCTGATAGATCCATCTTCTTAGCAAGTGCAAATGACCAATTAAGTTTAGCCATTTCAAATTGTTGCTGTCCCAGTGCCAGCAATCCCTCATAAAAGTCTGGTTTTATTACAAGTGCTTCCTCATACTTCTTTCTTGCCAAGGAATATTTCTCCTTCACCCAGCCATAAGCCACTTGAAGCTGTTCTGCCACTGCCTCCTTCTCACCTGACTCATCCAAGGGAATGCGTTTTCTAGCTGCACACATGTGAATGTTTCCCCAGTTGAAGAATGCCAAAGCAGCTACCTCCTGGAACTTTGAAGCAGCCTTGTCAAAGAGATCTTGAGCCTCCTCACTAGTTACTGTTTCCTCAAGTGCCTCTGAACAAAGCTCCATCCCAAGCTCATGCAAGTCAATATGAGCATCAGGATCAATACCAACATGAGAGCGGAAAAGCTGAGCAAACTCAAACAACCAATCATCCATCTCCACTTCCTTGCATTCACCATCTTCTGTAGCTGCAGGTTTTTCCTTTGGAGCTTCTTTCCCTATCTTATCAACCTCAGTATCAGGGGCTTCTGGTACCGATTCACTGACAGAAGTATACGACCCACTCTCATCTCCCCTCATCCCTTCACTCTCAACAGGTTTTACGTCTTCTTCTTCCGGTAACGGAGGCTCCTGCTCAGGACTAACTTCAACAATATGAAGTCTCAACATCCCAACTGAATCACTTTTATCTGCTTCAGGTTCCTTAATAAGATGGCTATCGGCACTAGACTCTGCCAATCTGAGTTCATCAGTAGAAGTTATAGTCACCAAATCACCATCACTATCCTTATACTTGATCAGAACTGACTTTGATGATGGAAATCGTTTACTCACTATATCTCTTAGTACCCTAAAATTGCAATTCACTGGCATCTGAGCAAGCCTGATGTCATGATCATAAACAAGTTTCAATGGCCTCCACCGAATTGCAACGTCTACATGCTGTCCATGAGCAGTTGATGAATGAGATAACAGTTCCTTCTGGTTCTCTTTTCTTGGGTTTGGTGATCTAGCTGAACCATTTGTAGGCCTCAACACAAGTTTTGGCATTTGAGACTTGGTCTCAGGACCATTTTCAGTTAGTAAAGTTGATTGGGACTTCTCTGGCTTACTGTTAACTGCGGCAACTGATCCAATTGCTGAGTTTGCTACCTTTTTTGGCACTGGTCTGGCTGGTAAACATGGCCCTAAACCAGCAATAGGTGCACCACGGACTGCAGAGGCACCAAGAGCAGCAGGGGAGGGGCGACTCTGAAGATCCTGCTGGGCTTCCTGGCGAGGTCCCAATGCTGTCCTCAGTCTCTGGGCAATCTCCAGAGCATCCCGATGATTAGGGTCAGCTCCCAATAAAACTTGCACGTCCTGCATGGCCATTTCATACTTCCCTATAGCCTCAAATGCCCGAGCCCTACGTAGAAGTGCCCGGACAAATTGGGGCTGGACCTGCAGGGCCATGGTGCACTCAGCAATCACAGTTTCATAATCTATGGGCTTCATTTGCATCAAGCATGCTGCTCTGTTGCTGTGAAAAACCGCTCTGTCAGGATGGGTCTTGGGGGTTAGCCGAAGAGCATTCTCATACTGTTCAAGAGCACCAGCATAGTCCTTATTCTGAAACCTCTTATTCCCTTCTTCCTTGAGCTCGTGGGCTCTTTTCAAAAAGATTGAAGAGTCCAAATCCACACCACCATTAGCACTTGGTGCTGAATTGTCAGCAATAACTTGGCTTGAAACACCCTTCTTTTTTCTACCCCCGGATTTCCCCATATAATTCTATCTCTCTCCTGCTCACTCAGGCACACACAGTTGCAGAGCCCCAATCAACTATACACACAAATACTTAATCAAACAAAACATAAAGTATTAAACCAGCAAGCTCGCAACCTTTCAGAACTATAAAATTCTATCCAATGAAGCCGAGACCAAACAGAGATAAGGGGAAGAGATACTTACAAGTTACGATAAGCTGAAAGCTTTTTGGGTTTCTTTTTTCCTGCCAAAAGGGTGATCTTTTGCGATTTCCCAGCTGATAACCGGAAGAAAACTCTAGAAGGAGATAGAGTGCTGGGTTTTGTCAAAAATTGAAACCCTAGAAAGTGGAATCAGTTTCCAAATGGTAATAGCAGATTCAGCCATCAGGACCCGAAAATGGGCCCCATGCCTTCGTCATCCTCAACCGTCTGATCTAAAGAATCCCTTGACATTGAACACATCAAGCACGGGCCCTGCCATTTCTGAGTCGACGCGTGGCAGATAATTGATAAATCGCTATCAGTGATAAAAGGCTATTTTCGTAAATACCGTATTAGGGTAGCGAAGAAAGGCTCTATAAATTGCCCTGAACACGCGCACGCAGGTTCATCTTCTTTGCTGTTACGAAAGGCGATTAGGGTTTTAGTGTATGGTTTTTAATTTTTTGTAATTTTATAGAAAGGCCTCTGTGGTTGATCAAAGAGAATGGAGAGACTGTGAAACAGTGTCTCTGCCATGTGCGAACAGAGAGGCATAGTGATAATCGGCGAGTCATCGTTTCGGTCGTCATTTGTTAGGATTGGCGAATCGATTGTTCCTCGTCTACATTTCGCATTGCGTCCTACATTTTCCTTTTTTTGTTTACTGTGCAGAAATCAAAATTTCTTGGCTTTGAACCGAGTAAATGGACCCAATTTTTTTTTCTTCGGTTTGGGTTTTCAGGATAATCAAGCTCCTGGGATTCGGTAGAGAGAGATTTACAAGAAAGAAATTGATTTATGAACGAAACTTACTAATTTTTGATTAATTAAGCTAATTAAAAATAACGGTATTAAAATCATGTAACTTTTTTACTTATTTACAAATTAGTTTCTGAAATCTGAAATCTGAAATCGTACGTTCATTTAATTATGTTAGTATATTTAATTATAATATAAAAATATTATTATTTAAATTAATATTATTATAATTATATTTTACATTATAATTAAATAAATTAATATACTCAAAATTACGATCCCATCCAAAATTTTAACCCCATATCTTCAAATCGTCCGGAGTTTCGTTATAACCGAAGTTTAGTCTCTTATTATTGGTGCAGACAAATGCGAAGAGCATGAAGGAAGGAAAGGGAGACCTGTCGCTAGTTTGAATGTATACTTCTAAAATCTAACATGCCTTCTTTCATCAATTTAAGAGAGTAGATTTAATGATAAGAAAATTTATTTAGAGCCAAAATACTTGAATCAAACTGATTTATTGATAAAGTAAGTCTGAACAAGTACATTATGGGCCAAAAAAAAGTCTGAACAAGTACATCAAAAGGTTAGAGTTAGAAGTTTTAATTTGCAACAATTAACCCTGAATTTTGAAATAGAATTATTGTATTAAAGTTAAAAATAATATTTATTTTAGAATAGCATTGTAATTCTTCAATTTTATATACTATTTTAAATTGATCTTTTAAATGTAGAACATTTTAAAATAATTTCTTAAATTTTAAATATCTCAAAATTAACCCTTAAACATTATAAAGAATTTTAAGATATATTTAAAAATTAGTACCACTTAACTTAAAAGATAGTTTAAACCATCATAATCCTATTTTTTCTTCATTTCATATTTTATCTTTTGCAATATATTTTCTATCTCCTCTCTTTCATATCATTTCATAATTTTTTCTATTTTTTCTTCATTTCAAATTTCTGAATCTTCTAAATTACAAAAAGATTACTTAGACTATGATGTTGCGAGAACAGTAATATAAGTACAAGAAATTCCTCTCCTTTGTAGTTCATGCTCTACTATAAATATTTAATATATATTATGAAAAAAATTGGAGATGCAGACAATTACAAGATTGTGTCAGCAAAAATGAAACTAATTTCTTTCTGTCGTGGCCTTTCTTTAACAATAAAATAGACATATATCAGATACTGTTTTTTATACATAAAATTTTGAACTATCTAGTAATTCATGTAATTATCCACTACTTAGTATTTTTTTTTCTGATGTATGTATAATCGCATGCTTTACTTCAGCTTAGCTGGATCAGATGTCATAGATTTCTTTATACAATCTACAATTCCTTCACAGTCTGTTGTTTCAAGAGCACAGACTGAGTCATCTTCAAAAGTATCCTCTGTATATGAATGTGGTGACCTGAGATTCCCATGGGTTTGACAGGCCTTCATAGTCTTACAATGTTCAGCTTCATCATCTCTGATATTTACAAATACATCGTACAGATTTTCTGGACGGGAAGATATAATGGTTGATAATCAATATTCTAATTTCAATGCATTAGAAAAAAAACCAGGCAAGGGAGTATATGATTTGTTCCCGAGACAATCATCTTAATAAGGAAGTTCAAACAAAATCATACAAGAAATGGGTTGTATTAACCGTCCAGGACTTCTAGAACTCAAAAGTTTTAGCATTTTTTTAGCCACTAAAAATATAAGCTGTTATATCAATGCATAGATAGCTTAACTATTATTTCTAACACCGCTACCTGCCATGCATTAAAGCTCATTGATCTTGAAGTGTGGACAAAGTACAAATAAGGATGCCTTAACTCTAAAAATTGTTCAATGGAGGCTCATGAACAGTTTTTTCTAATCTCTAACTGGTTGTATCAAACACAAATTCAGCATATCAATGCATAGTAGCTCAAGGTTTAAAGCATACCTATCTTGGGCCTCCGAGAATTTGGAACTCTGGAAGTTTGAAATTCATCTGGGAGAGATTGGAAAATGTGAGATTCTATTTTTCCCATCAGTAGACAACCCTACGACATAAAATTGAAAAGCTTACCGAACAAATACAAGTCACCTCCTGTGTAATAATTCACAGCAACCTCAGGAGCAGGCATTTTTTTCAAGTCCTCTACAAATAAATCAAATCATATCATGTCATTGAATCATCAGAGACAAAAAATAGGAAATGCTTAATAAACTACGCATGAAGAGGAATGAAGAAGTGTGTTTTATCTATGTAGACAGTTTTTCCTTGAATAATCAAATTAAGATCATTCTTCTTTTCTTTTCTTTTCTTTTTTTGGGACAAATTCAGGCCACTTTCTGAACTCTGTTGACCAAGGAGATAAGTTGCAACATGGTCAAAATTACTTAGGAAAACAAGTCCATATAAGCTCTCAATATAAAGCCAGAATGAGCTCAACTTCTCATTATTCAGCCCAAGACCTCATCGATTATTTTCATATATAATTAGCTGTAAGGAAGATAGCACTTTTGTAATAATATTCTGGCCCAGAATTAACGATAAAAAGATATAACTAAGATTGCCCAAAAAAGTCAAAATCTTGATAACACAACAAAAAAGAAGAAAAGAAAAGAGATCTCCATTATACCTCCTTGGGCCTTGATAAATTTGTCATATGTTTCATACGCATGACTCTCTACACATTCAGAAAAGTGATCTGCACAGTTATAAACCAAACACATAAAATTGGCAACTGAAGAGCCAAGCAGACATGTATTGATTCGTAGGAAAACACATGCAGTCAAACATATATTTAATACTTTGATGATTTAGCTAATAGTGACCTAGGTCAGTTTGTCCTTTCTTTTCTGTTCAAGCTGCACAGTAGCATTGGTTCAGTACTTAGTTTGTTTATTAAGTTCAGTATTGTTGCTTAATAAAATGTTATTTTAATATTTTTCAGCTAATGATGTTAATCAAAAGAAGACCATAATGAGTCAATGACATCTCAACTACTCGCTCAATCACTCTTCTAGCTGACCAGCATCACTGATAGAACCAAACATATAACTAGTATTTACAGATGAGCAGGATACTCCTCTCTTTTCCAGTGTGCGCCATTTTTTACATTGGTTTTTTAAAAATCAATTATCATACTCCTATATAAAAGAATAAGATTAAAAAAAAACTTATACAACTTTGCATACTTAAATAATGTTCCATGATGATGCAAAATTCGAAACAGCAAAATAAAAGATGAGGCAGGGATTATAATGCCACAAATTCAAATACTTATTACTCACATGCCATTCTCGGACTTATTGCATACATAAGAACTGTCATAATATAATAAACTATCGCAATATGTTGGGCAAGAAATCGGTCAAACCACCAAGCATTACCCCCTAGTTCCTGCAATCAGATGCCAAATCTTCTAAGTTCTAACATCCAAAAAAACTATGTGAATAATATTAAGTGCATATGAAGTTTGCAAATAACATAAAACTTGCAAATGGTCCCTCAAGAGTAATTCTCTGTTTTCTTTCAAGATACACATCACTAGTACAATATTATAGAAGATTTTCCAGACATGTAGCAGAATGAAAAGCACATGGAAAGCAACAGTCCATTCAAATGATATGCTTACTGATCCAGATCCCAGCCAAAAAACAAAACTACAAAGTATGTATTACCTCAACAGGTTCTCATGTCCTCTATCCACATTAGTATTACGTAAGTTTACAAGTTATCAATATTCATGACACTCAAAACTATATAAGAGTTGAAATAGTATGCATCTTTTTAAGGGGCACATACTCACTGTTTGACCAAATTTTACTGGCACTACGCATTTGAATACAATTACAGTTAGAAGTCTTAATGTTCTGATAAATTCAGAAAGCTCTCTAGCGATTATATATCTTGTAATGTTCACAGCACTAAGCCTCCAAGAACAAAACATTTCAAGGATGTACAAGCACTGAGATTTTCATAAAATGATATCTTTGAGCAGTAGGAACAAGATATAAATTTCCTTAGCTAATAAAAAGTTTCAAAAGATCTTACTTCCATGATGAGCAAATGATGCATTTCATTCCAGCTCTCAGCAAAATGCACTTTCAAATAGTCTGCTCGCCTCCACCAGCCAAAACTCTCATACATGTGCAAAACTGATATAAAGGCTGCCAGACAAAAAGATATGTACAAATGAAAAACCACAATGACAGTGAAAGGACTACCAACACTTACAACCAAGTTAAATACATAATTGACTACGACATAGAGTTATGATTCTACAAGAGCTTCCATGTAATATTTTCACTAAATTATATATGATCCCAACATTAGGATGGATTTTTAAAGAAAAAGTGGAAGCTTAAATACACCTACACTTGCGTGGTTTTATAGAGGACAGAACTTAGGTGCACTTTTTAGTTATTTACAATGAAGTTCTCTCATAAAAAATGACAAATAGATGCTTTTTACAGCTTATATAACATGATAAGGTCATGAAGAAAATTTCCTTTTACATGTTGTGTGTTTATTAAAGAACTCAACAGCAAACACCAAAAAAACTTTTCTCAGTGTTGTCCTTTATAATATCAAAAGTAAAACACAAAATCATGACTGCACATAGATGTAACTGCATGGATTAAGCATCCTTGCTCAGAGATTAAGGTTTCAAGTCCCTACTCCCAACAAATTATTCAAAAATAAATAAATAAAACGATTAATCAAATAGCACTTACCAAAGTAAGGAACTCTTGCTATAGTTTCAAGTACAAAAAACCTTGCATAATGTCTATCATGGTAGAAAGTATCAAGTATCTTTATTACAGAATCCTGCAATTTTTAGTGGAACCGAAAATAAGTAAAAAAATTTAAAAATAAAAAACAAATAGCAGTATAGAATTCAGTTATCTATTAAAGCAGAATAGGTCAAAGAACATGGTAGTGACCAATTCAATCTGAGTATCTGATAAAATTAGACAAGAGTACGAATCCTCATCTACAAAGTATTATTTTTCTCATCAATAGGTATGAAAGTATCAGTAGTATCTATGTAAATTACAAATAAGCCTAATAAGAATAGTATATAATTTGCACATGCATTTTATTTGCTTCGAGATTTACAGGTATTTATGCATTAGCCTACAATTTCCGGTAAATCACACTAAGACAACAATAGAATGAGATACAACAATAGGTAAATAAGCTTCCATATACAGTACGCAAGAAAGCTGATTTGTTTTCACTCATGAATAACTCAAGCCTGAGCAGCTGAAAAATAGTTCTCATTTTTTAAGTGGTCAGGATCAAGGTTGGACCTACTGCTAATTAATGCCTTCATTGACATAAAATCCATTATCATCTCTGAATATGTGATGGCAAAAGATGAACAATATCGAAGGATTTATACCATTAAAAAACAATGAGCCAATTCTGTTCATATATGTCAGTTCGCTAATCGAAGGAGGTATTTTAAGTCAACACGTTAAGAGATTGACAAAAAAGAAAGTTTTACCGTGAGAAATATATTAGCAGATTGTTCAAACTTGATAACCCATTTCTCCAACGTATTAGAGGACGAACTCGAACTTGATTCCCCATTACTTCCCTTACTTGTATCACTAGGAGAAATCTTGGACGGGAATGACTCTTCTACCATCACCTTCTCCTCATTATCTTGTAGAAGAGTTGCTCTGACCCTAGAAATGCACCAATGGAAATCAAGTCCTCTTGTAATTAAGACAAAACGAAGGAGGATTATAACATTAAAAAAAACGGCAATGTTCCCTTTCATATTCACAATGAAAGAAATCGCAAATGACTCTTCTACCATTACCTTCTCATATCTTATATTTTTTCAAATGTAAGGGACTATTTTTTTTTCATTTTTAGTATAGCTTATCCAAATGCCTATCAATATACCGAACACAAAGGGGAACTAGGGGGAAACGTTAAAACTTAGTAGAAATTGATCAAGTTCCGCTAGAAGTAAAATTTGTGGGCATATTCAGCATTCAAAATAACTCAAATTCGTACATCAAACTATTTCTTTTTTACCTTCATCCTTTACCCAGCCTACATCTGAGTGAATAATCGAAGAGAAGCAGAAGTTGGAACCTGATAATGCACGAAACAAAAGTTGAACCCTACAAACCTGGGAATTGATCGACGTGTTGAAAGGGGATTGAAGTGAATAAGATTAATCTGTGCGTATACAGAAGCTGAACTCTTCAAATTCCTTGCTTTTACAGCCGAAGAAGACCAAACTGAGGCTGCAAAGGCTGTACAAGAGAAACTCGTCGCCATTTTCACTTTCTTAAGCGGCAGGGAAAGCAAACTGAATCAACCAGAGTTTAGGATTCGATTATAGAAATTGATAAAAGCGTCTCGCGCAGAGTCGTTTGTGTCATATTGTCATTGACTTCTCCACGATGAAGGCGTTTGTCGTTTTGCGAGTTTGGCTAATGGGCGGCGTTTACCGGAATGTAGGCGCAGATTCGTTCGGCTCAATAAATAGTCGACACTCGACAACCCATTAGCAAGTTGCAAACTTGCAAATATGCGATGCGAAATATCTCCGAAAGCAAAACGACAAATGACCCACATATATCTGTCGTTTTACTCGTATGCGCATTTTACGTATTCATCTCTGCATACTCGATATGATTTGTGTGATCTATAATGTTAGTTGCAGAACTTATTTTAAAAATTCTGCAAATGCTAACAAAGAATCTTAGGATATAGAAGACAATTGAATATATATGATGAGATAAAATATGCTTTTATCTAGTTTATGTTTACTTATGTCAATTTGATTGATTGAGTTAATACTTTTTGTTTAGATATGGGCTACAAATGTCTCGTGTTCGAGCCCAATATGAATGAAGTTATGGAAGTAAGAAGACGTGTGACTCATTTAAATAATGTCTATGCACAGGGAAGCCCAAATAGCCCAATACATTTACTTGTCTAACCTCTACCTACTATCATTGTAGCTTTCCCCAAATCTCTCTCATGCAAATCCAAAGCGCAAAAAAACCAACTTCCATTTATTGAGCTACACTTACTATCATTTTCTCATAAAGTAGCCATCACAATTTCCAATAAAAAGCAACCTTTGAAGGGAGACATATACATTACAAAGTTTTGAAGAAAATATAACCATTTAAGAACATTGGAGTTTCTGGCAATATATATAAATTAATTCACTTCTTGGTGGATCATCAATGAAGTTTGAGTGACTTTCATTTTACATGTATCTTGTTTATAGCTTAAAGCTTGCTACAATTCTCTTCATCTGAAAAATCTATGTGTATGAGTTTGGGTAATGGTAGCTTGCACTCTTAAAGAGCTTGGGCCCATTTGAATCATTGATTTCACCCAAGGGAGAGGGAGAAGGAGAGGGAGAGGGAGAGGTATTACCTTTGCTGTGCTTGGTTGCCAAAGGAGCAAGGTAATCAATCTCCTATGCTAGAGCTCTCTTCCATGCCTATGAGAAAGGCGTCTCCTTCCAATTTTGGGGATAGTCGTGGGAGATTCTATGGAATACGATTATTTTGGGCAAAAATACTCTCAGCACTTTACAATGTCTTGTATAAAGTAATCTCCCACCAACCCACTTGAGTAAAAACCGTTAATGCTAGAGTAAAGATACCCACCCACCTTTTTTTCTTTTCTTTTTTTATAAAAAGACAAAGAAATACATTCATTAGGAATAATATAAAGGTAAATTACAACATTTGTGAATGCATGGGTGTGATCCCAAATTAACTAGATGCTCAACTCTGAAGGAATGGAAGCTGTTGGCAAGAATGTGAATGTCATGTAGCAGAACACAAAGATGTAAATTATTGTAACTTCTTTGTCTCAGCAAATTGCATAAATGTGTTGAAGGGATGAATATTCGGAGGTCTACATGTAATGAAAATATTGTAAATCTATGTGATCTCCTTATTTTGGTTGTGATTATCAATATATTCCATCCTTTGTTTATATGAGTATTGTTGTTGCTCATTGAAATCAACCTTTAATTATTAATATGCAAGTTCTGATCAATCACATGGTGTAATGACCCAATAAATTGTAATTAGTGGGATAAGTATATATAATCACTTAGTTAGTGAATAATAAGAAAAGAGAAGTTTTCAAGAAAATTTTACTAAGTTATAACATTTTTTAAGGTGAAAACATATCCTAAGATTGAGGCTAGCTTAGTAATCAAGCTTTACTTGCATGGACTGAGAGGTTGAGGGTTTGAATCTTGATCTTGCATTGTTCGTTCACCAGAGCTTCAGTTTTGTGTTGCCGGAGTTGTCCCTTTTCACCCGCATTGTCGTCGCCATTCAGTAGCTGGCCGGAAGTCGCCATTTTCAAATGAGAAAACTGTGAGTTTCACTGTTCTGGATACCGAAATTGCAACTCAAATTCAGCGTAAGGAAGCAAATTTCTTCAGTGTTTCTGTTTTGGGTTTTGTTCCCAACATAATTTCCAACCTTTCCCCTCTAATCTCGTGCTTAGTCGACCGATAATTACAGCAAATTCTAGAGGTTCGTGTTAAGGTTTTGAAAAAAGAGCAAAGTTGCGATTTTCATCCAATTGAACTCGGATTGGTGAGTGAATTACAAAATTTTGATGTGCCTTAGTGTTTTCTTATTAATTCCGATCATTCCCTGCTTTCAATTTCAAGAAAGTCAAACTAAGGATGAAAAACCCCAATTTGGATGTGAATTAGGGTTTTTGAGGGACCAAAATGAACTTTTTGACCTTGAGGCTTCAATCAGTAGCATAAAGGCAGTAATTGAAACAATTAGAAGTTATTGTATGGATAAGAATAATGATTTGGTAATATTTCATATTTTCCTTGAATTTTTGCATTTATGGAAAGACTATATAAAGGTTAAATATGGGTAAAAGTCTATGGTAAATGACCTATAGTCTAAGTAAGTTAGAGAAATTTAATAATGGACATTGGAGTAAGAGAATGAATGGGAAATTGATAAATTTGTTATTACTTGATAATATACTAAAGTGGAAATTTCCTTATGGTGGTAAGTGTCTTAGGAGTAGAGAGACTCTTAAGTGTTAAATCAAATGTTAGGAGAGGAGTAAGGTATTGATAAAGTGATTACTACTGATATGAGTTTAATGTCAGAACTGTTTAGGGGAAGAGAAAGAGAAATAATTCCTTTTTTTTTTTTTCTGTTGGCATAGGAATTTCTTAGGGGTGAGGTTGTCACCCAAGTGAAGGCATTGGTTGCTTGTAATTAATGGCGTTCAGGTGCGCAGATAACACTCTCAACACTATTTGTTATATACTTCATTTTTCCTTATTTGGAAATGTTTTACAATTACCATTATGATTTTATTAATTGGTATTGTAAATTATGAGTAGATGAATTTTTTTAACATGATTATATAATTACAGCATGTATGGTTTGATAAAGACCTATGGGAAATCTTATGCATACGGTTATGTACAACCGTCAGATAAAATAAGTATTGAAATGTTATTTGATTTCATGCATGCCTATTTTATTTTCTTTAACTTTAGAAGGACTAGTTAAGACACTGGCAGCAAATAGCAATTCTGTTAGCCCTTGGTGTACCTTGAAAAATACCTAACTAGCAAGGTTAATGAAGGTGCTAGCCCTATGTGATGATCATTACACGTGGACAAATAAATGATTAATTTTCGTGAGTTATAACATCACACTTGTTGGTTATTTACCCTCGAGGGTTATATGTCCTTGCTTGTTGTGATTACCCTTGTGGGTTGTGTGCCACACCAGATATCTATAGACTAGTCCATAGTAGTCTTTCTCTTTAATTAATATTCAAGAACCTATTGATTCTTTCTTTTCACTTTTTAAGGCATCTTAATTCAATGTTTTACAATGTGTACCAAATAGCTGGTTGCTATTATTTATAAATTAAATGTTATCTTAATACATACAAATCATGATCATGCTTTTGATTGCGAATTATATATGTATATTGTTTATTGATATTGGAATGCTATCTGCCAGAAAATTTGTTATCTTAGATAGTGAAGATGATGAGATTCCAAAGAAAGTGAGGAAGTGACTGGAATCTCTTTGGGTGAACCCGCTTAGATCTGCGGGGTTTAGCCTATTTCATTTTGTTATACAGTATATTTTTGAGTTATATATAGATAGTGCTAGGTAGCTATTATTTTATTCATTTTTTAGATATATTCTGACGACATATAAGCTTTCCCCACTTTTGTATAGTGGTGTATAATTGTTTTGGTGCACTTTGGTGAAAGCAGAGCTCTCATTGTGTATATTGATTGCTTGACAGAATTTTGTAGTAATTTCGGGATGTCCTATTTACTAAGTAGACTCTGCTAAAATTTTTACAAAATCTTTGTGTTGTATATAAACTACATATCCTTATAAATAAGCAAGGTTTGCTTTGAATATGGTGCAAGATTGGAAAATGTTGGTATAGTTTATTTCCATCTAGTGTTAGCTTGCAGGTTCAAGAATTTCCTCGTGTCCTGTGCCGGTCTCACACCAGGGATATAGGGTGTGACACATGGTATGGTGTATTACTTCGCTGAACTTTTTGGAATTCATTAATCATTTTCCTGATCCTATGAATAGCAAAAGTTAGGCACGAACATTTTCCCTTATCAATTCTCTCATTATGATAAAGCCAAATCATATATAATAAGGTAAGTATGTAATGAATATGTATGGAAAATGCAGAATTTGAGTAATTTCCCTGTTTAAGCCAAGTATTCAACTAGATAATAATATACAGGTTTTGAATCTAATCAATATGAAAACCAAAAGTTAAAGCAAACTATAATGCTCTTGCAAAAGGATGGATGATGAAAATATGATTTATATTTTTTGTGGAGAAGCAGAACCAACATTCTGACTTGATGTTTAAGTGGTGTTTTATAAGGGTGTCTCCAATAGGATGAGCCTTGTTCACCAAGTAAACAAAAGGATACACTAAGGAAGTTTGATACACCAAAGTTTTTTCTATTCAGTAAAAGAGGAAGTAAAAGGCTAAACAGATTAATTACAAAGAGTTTAATACCCATCTTTAACTGTATATGAGCCATTTGAATTCTCATTCCATGAAAGATAGTTTGGCTGATAGGTGTAGGAGAAAGGGGAGTGAAGAATTTTCTTTATCGTGTCAGCATCATAAATGCTATGAACTGCCTGTTCATTTCAACTTAGCCGTTGATGCAAAATAAGATAAGAAACCTTAATATTTCGATTGTTTTGATCTGGCTGCATAAGCCACCAAAAATGGTGGGAGATTGGAATAGAAGAACTGTCACCTAACTACCAACTGAGATTTTTCAAAATCATATCTTTAGATTTTTTCTATTTCATTTTAAATCCAACTAGTACTAAACCTTTTCAAATGAATACCATGATACTGAGGTGGCCATATTTATTTTTTTATAAAAGTGGAGAAGAAGGTTTGGCTTTTTGAGTATTAATTTTTCTCCAAACATGTTTAACTAATAAGGAGATATTAAACATATGGGTAGATTTAATACCTAAATCTCCTTATGGCCTAGGTTTACAAATTTTCTACCAATTAGCCAAATACACACATGGAGAATCAAAGGAGAAGGCCCAGAAGAAATTAGCCACCTTTGCACCAATCAAAGCACAATTTTGTTTTTATAATAACTAATAATAGGAAAGTAGATAGACCAAACATGACGAAAAGAGTGCTTCTAATAAGCATTAGATGTCCAGCCTGAGATAACAATTTTGATTTTTATGAAGTAAGTTTGTTTTCAATTTTGCCAATAATTTCTTGAAAAACCTTTGTTTTTTAGCCTCCAATGTCAATTTAAGCACCAAGATATTTGCCTAATCTATTGGTATATTTTATTTTGAAAATGCCAACTAAAATCTTTTTGAAATGATGAGGAGTATTTAGGCTTAAAACCACTAGGGACTTGGAAAAATTAATGGAAAGTCCTGGGAGTCGCTCAAAGAAATCTAGTGTAGCTTTAACTAAATTACACATAGTAGAACTTGCCTCCAAAAACAAGATTATATCATCATCAAACATTAGGTGGAATATTACATTTGACTTCTTGCAAATATTAATTTATTTCTAGGAATCATCCCTTTCTTTTATTGGATAAGACATGATAAAATGTTAAAACATATAATAAAGGTAAGGGGGAGAGAGGATCACCTTGCATGAGACCTCTTTTGGGATGAATAACATTGATGAGTGCTCCATTTACAAAAACTTAGTAAGAGACCGTACTTACACAGTGAAGCATCTAGTTGATCCAGTTATTTGGAAAGTGCATGAGCTTTAACACAGTTGAAAGGAAGCTCCAAAAGATTTTACCAAAAGCTTTAGAAATGTCAAACTGGAGAGCACACCATCTCTTTAATTTCCCTTTTATATGATAAATTTTCTGCAGAACTTCTTCAACTAAGAGAATATTATCATAAATGAGGCGTCCTTTAATGAAGGCACTCTGATTGGGTGCAATAATATCCTCTAGAATATAACTCAAATGATTACACAGAATATTTGAGATAATTTTGCAGGCCACATTGCATAATGATATCAGCTTAAAATCCTTAATTGTCTCTGGATGATTTATTTTTAGGATCAATGTAATTGGTTAGTGGTTTAGGGACTTTAACATTTGCTCCCCTTTTATAAAAGAAAAACAATCTAACATATGTCTTGTCCAACAATATTCCAAAATTCCTGATAGAATCTGGTTATAAAACCATCTAGACTTGGAGCATTGTCTGTTGCTCAGTCAACAACTGCTTTTTTAATTTCTTCATTGGAGAATTCAGTTGTAGAGAAATATGTTGAGAATCTAAATGATGAATATACAATCTCTGTAAAGATTCTAAAATTTCACCTTCTGCCAATTGATTAGGAAAAGAATACACTAAATTTAAATAATCAAAAGTAACATGCTCTAAATTTTATTGGGAATTGATCTAATGTTCTTTATCATCTTTCAACGAATGAATAATATTAACCACCTTTCGTTTTGAAGCCATCATATGGAAGAATTTTGTGTTATGGTTTCAGCCAAATATGCTTGGCTCGTTGAACCCAGATCATCTCCTCATAATCATAAAGAAATTCAAGTTGATACCGAATTTCTCCTTCTTCTAACAAAGGCTACATATTAGATAAGTGATTATGGACTTTTGCAATTCCAATTCAAGGAAATTAATTTTATGACCAATATTTCCAATACAATTCTTATTCCACTGATGTAAAGCTATAAGCATAGATTGCAATTTCTTGTAAACAAAAAAGCTAGGAGAACCTTGAAAATTTTTCTCCCAAAAATCATATATGATATTCTTACACTGGGGAAACTTTAACGAAAAAAGTTCACATCTTCTGAACCTTTTCCTTTGAGGAATTTGACAATTAAAATTAAGGAAAGTGAAAGAATAGTCAAAAGCCGCCAAAGGATAAATGCAAAAAATAGTATTAGGAAACAAAAAACAGTATTAGGAAACACTTGTTGCTGCAAAGTGTAACATAAAACCTTATCAATACTCTCTCATACTTTGTCAATACCCTTCCTAGTCCAAGAAAAACATTGACCTTTAGGGTGGGAGCTCAATCAAAGAACAAGAAGATTACTAAATTTAGTGGCCCCAGGTAATAAAGTCATATCATCTGAAATACTTATTAAAAGCTATGGCCCAGAAGTTGGACTTAAAGATATTTTAATCCATTCCCATAAACTTTTCCTGTAAGCTAACTTAAGGTGCCCATAAATAAAAGTGATTAAAAAATTCCGTCCTGGACAAAAAGGAAACACTACAACTAGAGACGACGTGAAGAAGGTTACTATGGTTTGATCAAGTACGTGAAGAAGAAGAAGATGAGCCACCATTCTTGTAATGGAAAAAGACGAGAAAGAGATGTGTGATGGAGACGTGGCATTTCTTTTCATCCATTTGTTTAATGTTTTAATTATTTATTTATATAAATATAACAATAATAGAATATATATAATATAAAATGAATATAATTCAAAATTATAATATATTAAATATGCTAATTTTAACCATTCAAAATATTCTAATATATAATATAAAAAGAAAAAGAACATTATATATATATATATATATATATAAAAGCTAAAAAATTATACTCTTTTTAATATTATTATAATTTTATTTATTTTATATTTACTTTATATTCTTTAATTTTTAATATATTTTTTCATTTTTTTTTATTTTATAATTTAATAATTATTATATTTTAGAATATATTTTATACTAATAATTTTTGTCTAGGAATAATATAGTAACTTTTTCTTAATCATTTTTTTTATTTTTCTTAGCAATCAAACATTTTTATTTTTTTTATTTTTTTTCCATTCTTATTTCCATTTTATTTCCTTAACCACACAGACATTTCTATCAACTAAATTGGCTCTTAAGGTTTATTCCTTTAATTGTGACTAAGTCTTGTTCTTGGATTGCTAGTTCTGTGTAAAAGTTAATAAATTAAGCCCAAGATTATAAGATTGACCGGCTAATTAGTGAAATTCTAAGATAAGTAACCTAAAGAGTGGATATAAAATCAAGTGTGATGTGAACGTGTGTTATACTGTCTTTAATTCTGTTTAAGCTTCTCATATGTAAACCATAAGATTCCTCAAGACGTTGGTAACTCAATCATTATTCTAGGAAGCATAAAAACTTATTTAAACTGTCAACATTTATTTTCAATTCACCCCTTTATTGTATCTGTGTTAACAAAAAATTTGAAATAAATTAATGATGAAGTCTATATGAAATTTTTCAATTTAGTTTCCATTAGATTATTTTTCTTTTAATTTAATCCTACAAAAGAATTATGTTATTACAATGTTTTGGAAAATATATTTAAAAAATTTATCACGGATTAAATTGAAAAAAATTATTTTAAAGATTTAATTTTCTTAATAAAAAAGACTATAAGAGGAGAATGATCTTTCAAAGACAAAATTATAAATTTATTTTGTGTTAATCAACACAGATGATAAATTTAGTCAACAGGAAAGTATAGAAGACAAAAACTTTAAAAAATAATTCATCATCTAACTTCAATTTTTTTTCAATTTAATTTCTAAACCAACCTTCATCTTTTAAAATATTTTAGTATTATTAAAATAATTTTCAAATAATACTATGTTTTGCTATTTCCTTTTTAACAAGGAAATAGCAAACATAGTATTATTAAATATTTAGCTTACATGGTGTCTCTTATGTCACATTATTTAATAGCACCATTCTGACTAAATGTTCTACGATATTGATTAGTAATAGCCGACTGTTAACAAATTAATAACTTTTTACACTTATTGTAAATGGTAGTAAAAACACAAAAATTTCATTGATATGTGACACCAATGTCACGATTATTAATTTAACTGATACTATTATGTCAATATAGCCCATAAATCATATTTTCGAATATATTAAATTGTAGTAGACATCTATCTAACAAGGAATTTATCCTCCAAGCAATGTCATAGGTATTATGCTACATTTATTAGAAAATTGTCATTTTTATTATATTTTTTCTAAATATATATTAATTTAATAATTTAACCTTCTACATTTTCATAGTCTAATCTAATGAAGGACTTGTTCAGGCTTAATGTTTATGACTTAAATCATTGGATTTCAGGGCGATTATTAGTTAATATTTACTTTTTGCCTTTAGTGACCATAGAGATAGCATAGTCTTCCTCGATAAAACCTTGAATCTTACGTTACTAGTATATGATGTTAAAATATTTTAATATTATATAAATTAGTATTAATTATACTATTAGATTAATTCATTGTAATGACTAATTAGACAATTAATATTATAATTGATCAACTAAGAATGAATTGGGTTTATATTCATTATGGGTAATTAGTGATGAATTGGATTATCCACAAGTCCATTGAGCAGAGACCCAACATACAGCCCAAGAGCATTAGTAATTATCCCATTAGCATTAATAATTATCCCATTAGATTGCTAATTAAGAGTTAATTACTAAGAGAGAGTTAATGAGCTTCCTTTCTTTTGAATAATGAAATAGGAAACTATTTTAATGTATATCTGAGGGTTTTATTTTAATATTATAAGTAATTATTATTAATAAAATAAAACTCTATAAGTTACTTTGACGTAAGCCCTAATTTCAATAACAATAACTCTCTCTCTGGTAGTTGCCTACTCTGAGGCTTCTCTCTTAGATATTGTGGATTGATATCTCTCTGCAAGACTATACTACCTCATCTTCAACATCAGGTCAGATCTTTATATCTTAATATCTCATAATTCTGTGTTCATGTATTGTAAATAAATTATTACATGACTTCAATTGGTATCAGAGCCTCAATTTTGATTAAAATTTTGTTGGCTATTATGGGAGTGTAGTATGGAATATTGTATGAACCCTAATTTCTTTTCAGATGAAATTAATGCAAACCTTAAGGATTCTTTCAAAACAAAATTAAGGGTTTTGTAGATCTAAATATTCCGAACAAAATGATGCCTAATATAAAGCCTAAAAAGAGCTAAATAATTTCAACCCATTAATGCCTAAAGATCTAAAAACTTTTGAGCAAAATTACTCGATGTACATATCAAGTTGGACAAAATGGGCTTAGGGGATTTGTAGACCATTACACAATGGTCATTTTTTATACCTATTTCAACCCCTAACACCCGCAATGTCAAAAACCGCCATTAAAGCTTGGAGATGCTCAAAGAACTGAAACTTTTGAGCCATTTATCTTTTTTTTTTCTTCATGTTTTGGCCAAGATGAGATAGGGAAGTTATAAATCATGAAATTCTAAACGTTTTGATGCCCAAAACACTTTCCAGAAGGTAAGAATTTGTCAGGTTGAATGACGGGTCACTAATTAGGTCGGATGACCCGAATTGCAGACTCGTTGAAGGAAGAAGAAAGTCTGGCACATGGGCTTCGCCTTGCCCACGCACATCTTAAGTGCGTGTGAGCACGTGTGCATCATGTGCCCATCTTCTTGACCCTAAATTTCTACAAATTGTTTCCACGTGCCATTCCCTATTTTTTAAAGATATTTCCAGAATTTTTGGAAGTCTGGAAATATGTTTTTTGAAATTTCTTGGAGATTTAAATACTCAAAATGCAGTGTAGTGACACTATTTTGATTTGGAAAAATTTGTGAAACAATTATACATGATAAGAAACAATAGATATTAGTCACTCTCCCTAAAAATACCCATTGGAATTAAAACAAAATTTATTTGCGTAATATGTGAATATTTTGTTCCTAATTTAGTATGCAAAAATGATGAAATCAGCAAACAAACTTTGTTTTAGGCCATAATGGCCCATCTGTACCTAGTGGTCATATATTTACCTATTATGGGCCCAATCATGATGGCATTGGCTTAATGAAATCTTATTGTTGTGGTTATTGTCTGTTTACCCAAGAAAGCATACACTGAATCATTGAGGGAAAGGTTACTGTTAAGACAACTAGCAGAGTATGATTATGTTGATAATGGACATGCCCTATCAGTGTGACATTGTCAATATAATTTTGTGAATGAGGCTTGTTTGTGACCTGTTAGTGGCGATTTATTGATTGATGTATTCATGGTTTCTCATATCCTATTGATATGGAGATTGTGGGTGTATTTGTGTCGTTTCTCTCAATAATATGCTTCTTTGGTGTGTATGAGTTTTCTTGATTTATCATATTTCAAACCCTTATGAAGGATATGATGAATGTTTTGTTACACAGTTGCTGAAACTGAGTTTTGCATGGAAATTTTGTTCTATAATTATGTGTTAGGGACATAATTATATGTTTCCTATTTGTTTTCCCTCAGCTTCTCTGTTCTAACAACTGTCTGTAGTGAAAACTATGTACAGGACAAATCATGATGATTGGATTGAGTCCTTTGATATGTACTACTAAGCCAATAGATCTTACTACTGAGTTTAGCACTACTGACAAAGCTTATCATAAACAGTGGTATGAGTCCAATAAGATTTGTCTGACTGTCATTAAGTATACGATAGAGAAGACCATCGGACAAAGTATTCCTAAGAAGGACATCACAATTGAGTATCTCAAAGCAGTTAGTGAGAAATTCAAGAAGTTTGATAAAACTTAAAAGGCCTATTATCTCTCTTTACTGGATAACACTCACTATGGCAGAGTGTCAGGAGTGTATAAGCATATAATAAAGCTTGTTAATTACTACAACAAGTTAAACTCCTATGGTGTGGACTTGGATAAGAGCTACCTAGTTTATAGAGTTCTCTAATCCCTTGCTAGTGAATATAGGGTCTTGAGAACCACTTATAATTCCCAATAGCCAAAGTGGTCTATTGATCATATGATGTCCAAAGTGACTCAAGAGGAAGAATTGATAAAGAAGGTGAATTCTCACATACAATTAGTGAACTACATTTCACATGGTTCATCCAGTAAGGCTAGAAATGTGAAGTTGAAAGAAAAGAAAAGTGAATGCAATGCCTATGGCAAGAAACTGTTTGGACCCAAGAAAAAGCAATAAAAATAATAAGGGTCAAAAGAAAAAATCATTCAAGGGTGAATGTCATTACTGTAAGAGGCATGGCCATAAAATCTCTAATTGCTTCAAGTTGAAGAATGGGCGTGAGAATGAAGTGGCTCAAAGACAATAGGAGCCTATTTGAAAGAGAAAAAACCATCCTTGGAATAAAAGGAAATTCGATTGCAATTAGTTGTATGGGCACTGTAATCTTAAGCTTGTATTTTAGACATTGTTTGACTTTATGTAACATAGATTATACTCCTTCATCAAGGAGAAATTTGATTTTAGTTCTATATTAAACAGACATGATTATCTAGTTTTAGCAAGGAAATGAAAGAATTAGCATTTTCCTTGATTATGTTATTGTTGGGTCAATTTCATTAATGGATAGATTATGTTATTTGAATATGAATACTAGTCATGATTCTCCACTCACTGCATCTATTAATGTAGTAATAGGACACAAACACAAAAGAAATTCTTTTATGTTATAGCATCAGTGTTAGGGTCATATCTCTAAAAGGAGATTAAAAGGATGGTTAGGTGTGGAATATTTCGTTACTTAGATTTCTCATATTTTGAATCCTATGTTGCATGTATTATGAGAAAACTTCTCAGTATAGCTCGAATTTAAAGAGGCAAATAGATATGAGAATATTTAGGATTAAATCCATACAAATTTAGTGGACTTATAACACCTATTGCCATGGGTGGATTTGTTGTATAAAACGTTTGAATCGATGCTTTTAAAGCATTTAAAGCTGCTATTGAATTAAAGTCTGGGAAGTCAATTAAAAGTATAAGATCAGAAAAAGGTGGTAAATATTATGGAATGTGTACTGAAATAGACAAAAACCCTAAACCTTTTGCTCTATTCTTACAAGAGCAAGGAATTGAAACTTAGTATACTATACCTGGCACTCCATAACAAAATGGAGTTGCTGAAAGGTGTAATCGTAACTTAATGGACATGGTCAGAAGCATGATCAGTCACTCTTCCTTACCAGAGTTTCTATGGGGTGATGCCTTTAAGACAACATTTTATATTCTAAATCAAGTTCAAAGTAAGTCAGTTGAAATGACCCCATATAAACTTTTCACTGGTAAAAAGCCTAGTTTTAGGCACTTTTGTATATAGGGTTGTAGAGTAGAGGTAAGACCTTATAATCCTTAGCTCAAGAAACTTGATTTCAAGATTGTCAATGGATTCTTCATTAGGTATTGTTCAGGATCCAGAGGATGCAGATTTTATTGTCCTAATCATACTACCAGGGTTATTGAATCTGATAAAGCATTTTATTTTGAGGATAACTTGGATAGTGGGAGTGATGTTCCTAGAGCAATCAATATGCATTATGAGGATGTCATCTTACCCATGCCATATTTGTCATCTTTACTAGTGGATTATGCTATTAAAGATGACACTCTTGTTAAGAATCTAGTTGATCCTATTGTGGAAGCTCCTATAGCTGATGTGGGAGAACCAGTTGTTATTATGAGACGATCACAAAGGATTTGTAGACCTACAATTTCATATGATTATATAGTGTACTTGCAAGAATTTGAGTCAGATGTTATTGATGACACAGATTTTGTCTCCTTTTAATGAAGTTGTGTCAGGTCCTCATTCATCTAAGTGGTCAGAGATTATGAATGATAAAATTACCTTCATACACTATAATAATGAGTGAAAACTTGCTAAGTTACTAAATGGATGTTGAAAACAACATCATTAGATGAATACTTGCATGAGGATGTGCTGTGTGTGGATGTCATCCTATTGGCTAGTAACTCAATGTACTTATTAAATAAAACAAAGCACATCTTGTCATGCCATTTTGATATGAAAGATCTAGGTGAATCTTCTTTTATTTTAGGAATTCAGATTCACCCTGATAGATCTTGTGGCATTCTTGGATTGTCACAGACAACCTATATTGAACGAGTGCTGAAGAAATTTAATATGTATTCTTGCACTCCTTGTGCTGCACTTGTACAGAGTAGTTATAGGTTGTTTAAATTGTTGTGTCCTAAATAATAATGAGAGAACTTTGATGGACAAAGTTCTATGTAAATCTGTTGTTGGTAGCCCGACATAGGCCCAGGTGTGCACATGTTTGGACATTGCTTTTTTTGTTAGTGTGCTTGGTAGATATTTAAGTGATTCTAGGTATGATCATTGGAAGGCTACAAAGACAATCAAGAGGTACCTTCAAGGTACAAAATATTGCATTTTAACTATTTAGAAATCTGAATCATTTGAAATAATGGGATATTTTGATTCAGATTATACATCATTTGTTGATGATATTGAACTCACTTCTGATTACATCTATATGATGTTTTGAAGGTGCTATTTTGTTGAGAAGTGTCAAATGGACATTTACAACTACCTTATATATAAGTGAAGAGTATGTTGTTAATTTTGTGATTGTCACTTGTTAGGAAATATGGTCAAGGAAATTAATTTTCGTTATGTGTATATTTTAAGTCTTGACTATTTTGTTGTGACAAGACTCTATTATGCGTTTCTCTCAAAGTTACAGAAATTTCAGTTGCATTAAATTTTGATACTTAATTCCTGTTTGTTTGAGACAATATCTATGAATCTCATACTCATTTTGGGTGATCCGTTTATCAAACAAACCCATTAGAGTTTTGGAAACATATGACTCTTGGGTATATTCAAATTTTGGTGTGTTGGTTTAGTGAGAGTCTGAATTGTGTTCTTAAGAAACACTTTGGTATATTTTAGCACTTATAACATGTGTTTCCCTATCAGATTCAATGTTTTTTATTATGCCAAAATTTTAGATATAATTTAAAATTGAAATTTTGCTGGCATTTATAATAATATTTTCCTTATCAAATTCAATATTCTTGATTCATGATTTCATTTCTGAATTTTCATTATCTTATACTTGCATGGTTCACATTTGCAGTGAACACATAATGACGAATCTGTTAACCAAAGGCCTACCCATAGGAATAATTCAAATCGTATAACTTATATGGGTCATGTTGAATTTTGATGTAATCTTGGTCTAGTAAGAATATGAGTTGAGTCCTTAAGGGGCTTTTGTGGTGCAATTTGACACCAAATTTTTGAGTTGAGTCCTTAAGGGACTTTTGCATTGTAATATGATGCTTCAAATGTCATTTTGTATTCCATTCTATTTAGATTTTAAAACTAATTTATGACAATATTAATATCACTTGTTTTCTTATTGGATTCAGTGATCTTTGTGTGTGGTTTCAATTCTGAATTCTGTTTAGTTTATAAATATACATACATTAATGTGTTTATGTGAATGTTAATTGCTTAATTATTTATTCGTTGATTGATCTAATAATTTAATTAATGCTATCCAAGTGGGAGATTGTTAGAATATTTTAATATTATATGGATTAGAATTAATTATGCTATTAAATTAATTTCTTGTTATGACTAATTAGACAATTAATATTATAATTGATAAATTAAGAATTGATTGAGTTTATATTCACTGTAGATAACCAGTAATGGGTTGAATTATCCACAAGCCCACTGGGCAAAAACTTAACCTACAGCCCAAGAGCATTAGTAATTATTCCATTAAATTGCTAATTAAAAATTAATTATTAAGAGAGAGTTAATGAGCTTCCTTTCTTTTAAATAATGAAATAGGAAACTATTTTAATGTATATCTAAGGTTTTTATTTTAACATTATTATTAAAACAAAACCCTATAAATTACTTTGATGTAAGTCATAATTTCAATGGCAACAATAACTTTATCTTTGGTAATTGCTTACTCTAAGACTTTTCTATTGAATATTATAGGTTAACATTTCTTTGTAAGACTTTACTACCTCACCTTTAACATCAAGTCAAATCTTATATTTTAATATCTTCTAATTTTATGTTCATACACTATGAATAAATTATTATATACCTTCATATGATCTATTTGTGAAATTATACTTTGTGCCTCTAATCAACCCCAAACTCTACTTTATTGGTATATCATCTATCAAGGCCAATAATTACAAAAGAGAGGGTATGATAGAGTGTCTACGGCTTCGTGTCAATCAAGGCGCCTACTCCAAAGGAGGACGATAAAGACAATGACACGCAAGTACAAGTCGTTCACCCATATCGTTTGAGGTATCCAATGTTCTTCCTACAACCTAGCATGGATGCAAAAAAATATTGGCTGGACAAATTTTCTATTGTAATAATAGAAATTATGCAATCGTTAAATAAAAAAAATCATATGTAATTATTAATAATTTAACCATTCAAAATATATATTACACATTAAAATAAGGAAAAAAATATTTACTTATATTTTTTTTATTTATTCGATATTTAGAACAATTGTCCTAACTAATAATTCGAACTTTAGATTATGTATCTGAATATAATGAGCAAATCTCCCAATAAAATTTACTATATTTATGAAAATTCAAACTCAAAATTTCACTTAAACATAACGAATTGCTTATCACTCGCTCTGCTTCCAATTTCGGAAGCTTTAGTTTATCTTATTTTAGGTCGTTGTCACCGAATACGAACTGTAGAATTGTTGGTCCCTTGGATTATGAGATTGGATTTGCTCCTGTGTTGCAAAACGTGGCCAAATACAGACTTCTAAAATGGTAGTGTTTTGCTTTTTTTAAGAAAAAAAGTATGTTAAAAATTAAATTTTTTCCAAGAAAGTATCATAAAATTTTGTTAAAAATTGTTAAATGTTTTTAATGCTAACGTTTTATTTTTTTCAACACATATTATTATCATTTTACTATATAAACTAATATAATACTAATGAATAAAAAGGATCAGAATGTCTTCCAACCGACAGAAAATAGATTATAAGATGTAGAATATAATAATTTTTTTTAAAATAACGTTTTAAATTTGCAAACACATCACCATTATTTTAGTAGATAAACTAATATAATATATCTGATTGCTTTTTATATTAGAAGCTGTTCAATTTTTTAAAGTAAAATTTAAACCCTTAAATAATATTTAATAAACAAAATCTGATATATTAATATTTTTATACATTATATGATAACGAAATTAAAGCATGTAATTAAACATGATCATAAATCGGGAGAATAAATAAATTAACAATCTAACCTGATGAAACATGATAAAGACGACATCGTTAATTTGAGTATTGGTTGAATTTAATAAGTTCAACCTCTAATGCCCAAAAACGTTTCTCAAAATGTTTTGACGACAGAAAGAGAGTGATAGATTCAATATATAAAACTAAGGTTTCAGTGTGTTATTTATAGGGTTTTATTTTAATAATATAATTAATCAATATTATTAAAATAAAATCCTTCAGAACCTTTTAAAATAATTTTTCATTTAATTAATCAATCAAAATAAGCTCATTAAATCTCTCTCTGGGTAATAATTTCAAATTAATAATTTAACGGGATGATTACTAATACTCATTACTAATACTTTTGGTTTGTGGATTGGGTTTCTACCCAGTGGACTCGTGGATAATCGAACTCATCACTGATTATCCACAAATTAAAATAAAACTCAGCTCATTCATAGTATATAAATTATAACATTAATTACCTAACTAGAATTAACAATATACTAATTTAATAAAATAGTTAATGCTAATCCATATTTTTTCAAAATTTTTAACATATATCAAAAATAAAATAAAATAAAATTAAAATTACCACCCGCTAAAACAATAGAGGAATGTCCTCAGTCCAACCATGCGTTATTATGACGATAAAGTAGAAGTAAAAAAAATAAAATAAAATAAAACAAGAAGTCTCAAATTCCTTCAAGAACACCCTAACGAAGCAAGTGGAAATTAAATAAACCTTCAACGCCACGAATACGAAAACAACTCCTGCAAGACATGAGACCGTTTATTTCCAAACAAGGCCCTATCCTTCATTTTTATTGTATTGTCGTTTTCATTACACCGAAAGTGATTAATGACCTTCAAACCAGGCGATATCCACGGGTTATGCAGTTGCGTCCACTCATGAAATTAATTTACATTTTAATATGAATATGTATAAATTATAATTGACAAAAATATCAAATTAGCTCCCTATTTTCATATTTTGTAATAATTTATCTTTTATATATAATTATTATAAATTAGTTCATCAAAAAACTTTTTTATATAAAATTAATTTTTTATTAATACAAATGTAAAAATTAATTTTGTATAAATTTAAATTTGTGATAGATTAATTTATTACAATTAATTTATAAAAAATTAAATTATCATAAATTATAAAAATAAAAGACTAATTTTATACTTTTTTATATTTTTAAATTGTTAAAAATACATTTAATTAATGTCTATATACAGTAATAATTGATTTATTCTTTGATACTACTTTTGGACAGTTTTAATGACTGATTTGACTTTGAAATGAGATTCATAATCATATTAATGGCCTAACATGAAAATTTTTAAATGTAGATTATGATAATATAAAATTATATTTAGGTAAAATTAATTTAAAAATTACATTAACTTAAAATTATTTCCATCCAACTCTAATCTAACCACATATTTTACTTGAGCCAAAATTTATTGGTATACTCATCGCACAATTAACTAGTGCAGTGTGCGTGTGTTAAAAGCTATCAAATTCATTTAAAAATTACATTAACAGATTGCTTATACAACCCATTTACAATTTTGCAGAAAGTATGCCAATTATATTATTTTTATTATAAAAATATACATATACCTCTTATAAAGTTAAAAGAAGAATAAAAGACCTATAAAGATAATACTATTTTTTTTATTTCATAATCTATTAACAAATTATTTCTAGATCTTTAGTTCGTAATTATTTATTTTTATTTAATTAATTCTGATCAAATATATATTTGTATATTTTATTATATAACTAATAAAAAAATATTTTTTATACTTGTAATTTTATTTAATTTTTAATTTAATCATACATTATATTTTGTTATATTTGTGTTAATTTTACTTTATTATCTATTTTTGTCTCTTTTGTTCATATAAGTAACAATTTATAGTGTCAATATAATATATAATTAGTTATATTAACAACATTTAAGTAAATGCTAACTAAATATTAATAGTATGAACTAAATTAAAAAAAATTATATAAACTACAAAATGATTACAAATTTTAAAATCATCAAATTAAAAAATTAAAAAAAACTATAAATAACATAATTTTCTAAAGATAAAGATATTTTGACCGAAATAAATATATAAATTATCTTTTTCTATTGTGAAAATGATCAATGTAGTATACTTATTAATTTCAAAAGACAATATATATATATAGTTGAAAACAGGTTTTGCTAATTTTTATGCTAGTTAAAAATGATTTATTCTATCAAATTAATTTTATTAATTAAGAATCACATATTATACTCGCTAATTAAAAATTATTAATAAAATACAATAAAATTAATTTATAAATATTTATTATTATTATTGTCAAATGTAATAAATAATGACACCCTTAAACAAAAGTACAAAGTATTTTATATATATGGTAATATCTCATTAATACAATAACCAATAATATCAAACCAACACATTGAATTCGACCAATTTTGGTACGTTGATGTCGTAACTTGTTGCCCTTAGCTTCTTGTAAATATAGTGGCATCGTATCAATACAGGGAGTTTGTCGGTTTTGGATTTGATCCCTTTCTTTGTGGCATCATAATCCCTGGGATATTTATATCCATTAATCTATATGGATACAACTAGTAGACAGCCATGATTAAATCCATTAATCTATTGTTAGCGGTTGCTTTAATCGCGAGAGTCGCACAGCTCAAATTTTCCTACAATTTCTTCTATGAAGATTTTGAAAAACTTTCTTTGAAAGAGAAGTAAAGAGTTGACAAACAGCGACAGCATCCCAGTTCCAAAATTTTCGATCCTCTCTGTTTCATTCCACCGTATTATCACCGTCATCTTCTCCTCTTAACACTCTTCTCTGCTTTTTTATGTGTTCTTCTGGTTTTCAAGTTCTGGCCCATACAAAATTCCCCAGATTTCCCAGGCTATGGAAGATGAAACCAGAAGTTTTCTTCCCAAAAGCAGGGGAAGTTCAGGATTGTTGGACTACGAAGGAGCGGTGTTGAGGAGATTCAGATCGTACCTGCCGTGGGTTTATGTAGATCAATCCAACTTTCTCCGATCGGGTCTCTCATGGTTCGTGTTCACCATCGTCGCCATCGTTGTGCCTCTTCTAACGCACTTCCTTCTGCAGTGTTCGAGCTGCGATTCCGATTATAGTCGCCCATATCACATACCCGTTCAAATTTCTCTCTCTGTGGTCGCTACTCTGTCGTTCATCAACCTCTCTCGCTGGGATCGGAAGTATGGTTTGAAGAAGTTTCTGTTTCTTGATAAAATAAGCGACGAGAGTGATCATATACAACGAGGATATGCAGAACAGCTTCAGGTTTGGTTATTCTAACTTTCTGTCTTCTTCGTGTTTGATTGAAGTTCTGAACCAAATTATGTGCGACTCAATTACTTTTGCTATGTAACAATTGAATGAAACGACAATGACGAATTAGGATCCATTACGCCTTTGCTTTCTTAAGTATTCTATACGTAATTAGAGGAAGTTAATTTTTAAAGAGGTATCAAAACGATTTATGGACACATTTTCTGATACTGGTTCGATAGAAGTACAAATGAGTCAAAGTTGTATTTTTCAATTTAACACTTTTTATTAATATATTTTATTTAGTGCATTATTTTGGATAAGATACATAAAATTATGATAGCAACATTTCTTTTTTAAAATAGATTACCGAATGGGAAATTTTAAAAATTACATAAAACATGTATATATGTATATATGCGTATACACGTACATATAAACAAAATTAGACAAAATCTTTAATTTTGTTCTCAAGTCCGCTTGAAATTCTTAATTTCTTTATACAATTCTTATGCAATAAAGATTAAAATTCTTTTCTTTAACTCATTGAAATTTCAAATTTAACATAATCTCTTTTTCAATTTTATCCTAAGTTCCTAATTTCTATGTAGCAAATCCTCCATTAACCAATTGAAATATAGTCACACAATTCAATATTTTTTTCCCCAAATTTTACATATGCAGAATCTTTAGTTTGTTTCCGGTTTTGCCTTTAATTTACAATTTCCTTACAATATCCTTAATTTCATATGCAACAAAAATCAGAACTCCAGATTTGACACACAAAAGTCCAAATCTTTTCTACGTTTTGCTGCTAAACAAAATTCATATTTTTGCCCTACATTGCTTATGTCCTAGTGAAATATCGAATTTCTTAAGCAGCGAAAACATAAATCGCTCCCTTAGCAATTGAACATGACTACGTCGTATTTCATGATTAGTGTCCCTTTTATATTGTTCTCACTTAAAAAAATTACTCCGAATTCATAAAAATTTGGAAAATTCATCCTTTTGAGATACAACTGTTATTGAGAATTTGACAGTGCCAAAATAAACCCATTATATTTGAATGATCAAGAAACATCTTATTTCTCTCTTTGTTTAACAAAAAAACTAAACATCCATCTTGCAGAAAACCATGAAGCTAATATTGCTATGGGGACTTCCCAGCTTCTTGGCGGAATTTGCCTACAAGATATGGTGGTACGTCTCAGGAGCATCTCAGATACCATATTATGGTAACATATACGTGAGCAGCATCACCCTGTGCGCTCTGGAGCTATTCTCTTGGCTCTATCGAACCTCCATTTTCTTCTTGGTCTGTGTCCTCTTTCGGCTTATCTGTTACCTTCAAATACTCAGACTGGAAGATGTTGCTCAAGTTTTTCAGAAAGAAACCGAAGTAGGAACTATCTTGATGGAGCACCTGAGGCTTAGAAGGAACCTGCGCATCATTAGCCACCGTTTCCGAGCTTTCATTTTGGCTTCTCTAATTTTGGTGACAGCAAGCCAGCTCATTTTTCTGCTCATGACCACCAAATCTAGTTCTGAAGTAGACATCCTCAAGGCTGGCGAGCTTACGGTATCTTCTTTCCCTAAGTCATATTAAAACGTTTCATGAACTTCCACATGACTTTAGCTCAATTTGTCTCTTATAATCTCTATCTCATTTGTTGATAAAGTTTTGTATCAACAGATTTTATGCAAGGGTTTTAATAAATTATTATACAGGAGGGGGATTTGCGACTTCTATTAATGTTGTGTGTTGTGTAGTGCAAATTATGATGGATTGGATTAAAATAAAAATTTATTGACGATATTGCAGTTAGTGGCCATTAGCCTGGTGAGTGGGTTATTCATACTATTGCGAAGCGCAACAAAGATCACACATAAAGCACAATCCATTACTGGCCTTGCTGCGAAGTGGCACATATGTGCTACCATAAATTCATTTGACAACATTGATGGTGAGACACCACCCGCACAGATAGCTTCATCTCAAGTTTTATCTGCCAGCGCTCTCTGGGCTTCAGATGATGAGGTTGGAGATGAAGAGGATGAGTTGGATAACACCAAGTTGCTGCCAATTTACGCCCACACCATGTCATTTCATAAGAGGCAAGCTCTAGGTAAGTAGGAATCTTCAAGTGTTCTTTTCAGTTTCAGTCATTTGTGCAATTGATATTTTTTTTTTTGGGAGATTGTTAATTACGCTTAATTTATAAAAGATAGGATTAAAATTTAAAGTGTCATATTTTATACACTCACAATTTCATATAGGAACATAATTATAATAATATCAATTTAAAAAATAATATTATTATAATTATATCCCTATATTATAACTGAGTGCACTAATATAAAATTGTGACAAAGTAAATTGAAATTTAATGTCATTTTCATTTTGAGTTGTTTGTGCATTTTTTGAACATGGATAATGTACTTTGTACTTAAAAGGAGATGAAGAAAACCGTGAAAGTTAGTAAAAAGAGAGCATGGGAAAAAAATAAGGGACTGTATTAATTATAAAGTAAATTAACTGGACCAAAAACAAACAAATTTAAGAAGACTAAAATTGATTATCAATTATTTGATTTGACTCTATTGAGTTACTTTATGAAAAACTAAATAGGTCTAGTGTATTTATAGGCTTGATCCAAAACCAATCAAACTGAACAATTGATGAACCTAGTTGAAAGTGAATTCTATTGAAAAACATATCTAAATCTTATATATAGGTAAATCTATTTTATTTTTTATGATTAAATCTACTTATAGAAATTGTTAAAGTTGGATGAAGTCAAAAGTTACTTGGTTTTGATGTAGTGACATACATGGAGAACAACAGAGCAGGAATCACAGTGTACGGGTTCATGCTTGACAGAACGTGGCTCCACTCCATTTTTGGCATTCAATTAGCTCTTTGCCTTTGGCTACTTAACAAGACAATTGGTGTTTAGGTATGTCAAGGGAGGAAGTGCTATGACCATCTGGTCATGTAAAGTTTATAAATATTCGAGATCCATTTGTGCGGTTGAATATTGTTGCTCTGGTTTTGGTATTATGATGTGGTATGGTAAATGATATAGTAATAGTATGGTACAATAACTCTTTGTATCTTAGATTGCAATTCCTATTGAGTAGAGTTTAAGAGTGCGCATTTAGCGTTTGGCCCATGAATTATTCTTAACCAGATCTGATTTTGAAAAATTTGAACTTGGATTTATTGTTAGACTCGAGCCAAGCTTGAAGTAGTTGACAGGGACACAGAAAGAGAATATTTTTTTAAGATTATAATCTTTATAATGGATAATATATTTAGAAAATTATCATTATGATTTTTTAAAATGTTTTATTGAAACTTCTTTTTAGACATAGTGCAATTAACGCTAGCGTTACTCAAATGATGAATTCAGATATTCTCAACCAATTTTTTACATTGCCGTACGTCAACTGGATGCTTTATACAAAACAATTTTCCAAAAAACAAAGATTTTTTGTGGCAGCACTGTGAATGTGCCTATTATTGATTGTTTGGGAAAAATAAAAGGGAAAATAGAAGCCGGAATATGTGGAATTGAGATATATACTGACAAGGAGATATGCCGGAGAAAGCAGAAAGAAACAAGGCTCAAGTCAAGAAATTCCGAATATCCATTCATTTCCTAATTCCTACAATTGTCAAATGCTAGAAGAAAGAGACTTCGAGTTTGGGCATTCAAGAGAATACTTCGAAACTATCGAGTATTTTGTTTGCAATACATGTCTTCATTTATAGGGTCAGATTCAGGCCACCTTCCTCATCCCTTCACATAGCTAAGTTACTTGTTCACAAACATTTATCTTCAGCAGAAAAACGCTGCCTCGAGGGGTTTTGTTATTGCAGAAACTCAGAAAAACCATAGGAGAGACGGTCTCCTAATTAATGGCAGTAAGTGTTCATAGTTACTAGATATTTATTACAAATCCTCTTCTGTGTTGTAGCCTTTCTCATCAAGCCTCAGACTTTGACTTTTCCATAATTCTCTCTATACCTATTTATTTATTTTTGGGGTTTTCAAAAGTTCATTCAAAACAAAATCCCGGTTGCAAAATCTGTGCTACACATGCCATATATTAAAATTCATATTGAAGCTCCTTTTCCTCAGATTAATTAATTTTGGTTCTTCTTTGCATAATCATGTATGATTACGGGTAAAAGCACTAGACCACCTAGACTGACATAGTTATATCTTAATGTCAAAGATTTATGTATATTTGATTACACCAAGTGTTGTAATTGATTTTTAGACTTTTTTTAACCACATATAGTCGTTATTTACAATTACAACGGCTACTATAATACAGACTCCATTAAATTTTAAGTTTTTACCTATTGGCACTACCTCTTTTACTACACGACACTTCTCTACAGTGTACTTTTTAATGTAATGGTCTACCAATTATCATATGAAAAGTTTGAGGTACAAATGAATAGTATGAGAAAGAATTTAGAGATAAAAACTTATTTCTTGAATGTGAAATTTTAAAGATCAGATTTTCGGTTTTAAAATTTCAGGAAGCTATTTGCAACTAAATGAAAATTCAGGGAGATTTTTTTTTTTTTTCATTATTCCCTCTTGGGTTAACTGTGGATGTTAAAGTTAATTCCCAAATAGATGAGCATTTGATAGAGGAATTGATGAAAAGAAATGGAGGGGATCCAAATCTTTTAGATCAAAATGAGTAACAAATTCATCCTAAGATTGAACTTTGATCTTGATTTATCTCCATATTATTAACCTTGAAGAGTATTTCAACAATAGCTCATATGCAGCATCCTTTTCATGTCCCAGACTTGGTAATTGAGGAGTCATGAATTCAAGGAATCGCACACATGGCACAAAGATTGCCTCGTTGAACTTTGATTCTGATTCAGCTCCATCTATCCTTGATAAAACTTTGATTTATTCCTCTCACAAGCATTTGGAGACGATTTTTCTACATCAATCAGTCGCACTCAAAAACTTCTTTTCTAAGTTGAATGAATAGAAATAAACTGAATCATTCTCTCACAAGCATTTCTTCAAACGGCTCATGTGCAGCATGGTTCCCATGTCCCAAAGTTCGGGAACTGGGACGGCGACAACGTCGAGTACACAGCCTGTTTCGAGAGCGCACGCAACGACAAAGGCCGGACGACGCTGACGATGATCAACCCGAACGACCCAGAGCAAAATCCAGAGGCTTTCACTGTGTTTACGGGATCAGGTGGTGGCACTGACGATGCAGCAGCAATTAAGGCTTCTTCTGGTTCTCGCAGCGCCTTGTCCCGCAACTCCAATAGCTTCATGGAAAGAAGCAGCCACAGAAGCACAGGAAGCCGTGGGAGCTTCACACCAGACTCTGTCAGCGAGAAAAGCAACCATTCTGATCACTCTGTCTTGCACAGACGCGATCGGAAGAAGAGCATGTCTAAAGGAGGTAGTATTGAAAGTACTAGTAGCTTGTCTTCCCCGGGATACCATCGACGGGGAGGAGGAAGCCATTACTCCCGTGACTTCGATTATGTAAGTAATCCTCTCATCGTGCCAATTCTATCAGTTTTAGAATCTATAAAACACTGAAGAGAGAGTTTTCACGTTCAAATAATTCCGTGGGGTTCGGGAATAGTATCCATACTCATTTATAATAGAGGAAAACCCTGATTAATACGTGGACTTCTATTCCCACCTGACACTTTTTGGTTTTTTGCAACTTAATCCATTCTTATTACAATATTTGAAAGTAAAAAATTTATATGCAATGTCTTATGAAGAAAATATTTTTTGGATTATTAACTTATCATAAAATTAGTATTTTAATCCCTTAGTGTCCAAAATAATTTCTCACCCGTTGAAAAATATTATACTTAGTTTCTTACTTTTTAGAATAGTTTTTTTACTAAATCATAAATTCTAAATTTAAAAGACTAGATTTTGTATTTTTCTCAAAATAGTAAGAAACTAAGTGTGACATTTTTTAATAAATTGATAATCATTTTGGATATTTTAATAAGTGTGACACCAAAATGACAATTTTGCGATAATTGAATGACCAAAAAATATATTTTACTTAATGTCTTATATTTTTATTATATTATTCACCAATTAAAATATGATAATTTCTAAATTAAATTATACAGTTTTATATTTTTGATTTTATATGCAATGTCTTAAAAAAAATACTTGTTGGTTTTTAACTTATCATAAAATTATTATTTTAATCCCTCATTCCTTGAAATGTCTAAAATAAATTCTCATTCATTAAAAATTGTTATACTTAGTTTCCTACTTGTTAGAATATTATCAAATTTAGTCTCTTTACTAAATCATAAATTCTAAATTCAAAATATTAGATCTGGTATTTTTCTTAAAAGAGTAAGAGATTAATAGTGACATTTTTTAATAAATGGAGAATTATTTTAGAGATTTCAATAAGTGTAAGACCAAAATAACAATTTTGTAATAATTGAGTGACAAAAAATATATTTTACTTAATGTCTTATATTTTTACTATATTATTCACCAATAAAAATATGATAATTTCATACTTTTTAATTATATTATGCCACATGTTTGATTATTGTATATAATTATATAATTTTTAAATTAAATTATACGGTTTTATATATTGGATAATATATATAACGATTGCTTATATTTATGTATACCTTGGTTGAGTAATGTAATTAAAACATTGTGTACCAAATCCACCTTAGAATTTGACAATTTGTGGTCCTAATAAAATGTTATGGACTGCAGAATGAGAAGGGAACACCAGTACCAAAATTTGGGCAGTGGGATGAAAAGGATCCAAAATCAGGAGAAGGTTACACTCTTATTTTCAGCAAAGTCAAAGAAGAGAAGCAAATTGAGTCTGGTCATTTACCTAATGTACCTTCACAAGTAGGCAACTCAAAGAAGAATAAGTATCGTGGACACCCCACTAGATCATCCAAGGTAAATTTTATCTATTTTATTTCTTTATGTACTATTAAGAAAATGACTAAGATTTGGGGTTCACTATTAAAATTTTCAATTCAAATATAATAAGCGTACAATTTTTTTAAGAAAAAAAAATGTAATTTTCGTTTTATACTTTTAAGCTTACTTTTATTCTAATTCTTTACAAATTTAAAATTTCAATATATTTGTCTACTTTTGATTTTAACCTTATTTTATTTTTCACAAGTTGAAAGTTCTAAAATAGTCTTTCATATTTCAAGTTCTGATTCAAAATAGTTTATCCCTAAATGGGACTAAGTTTAAAAGTAAAAAATTATTTTGAATTAAATATTAAAAAGTGAAAGACTATTTTAAAATTTTCAATTCATAGAGAATTAAAATGAGACTAAGTTGAAAAGTTGATTATCATTTTGAGATTTTTAAATTTATGAAGAACTAAAACAAGACTAAATTTAAAAGTAGGGATCAAAATAATTTTTTTCTTAATTTTTAATAAAAACATCACGTGTATATAATTTAAAGTAAATTTTTTATACACCCATTTATAATATTGAGACATAATTATAATATTATTATTTTTTATATTAATATTATTATAATTATGTCTTTACATTATAACTCGATGTATTAGTATATTAGAAATTATAAGTACACCAAATATGACACCAAAATTTAATTGTATACTTAATTGTAAAAATTATGTACTTACTATGTTATTATTTGAAAATTATACAGTTGTCATATTTTAATTAGAGAGACTAATTGTTAAAATATAATGAATTTCATGTTTTTGTTTTGAAAAAATAATCTCATATATATATATATATTTTTTTTTTTTACTTTATTTGGGAATAAGGTAATCATCTATCTATTTTAATGTTGTGTATTATAAAGTAAATTACTAGAGATAGCTGCAGTATTTTTATTATTAGATTTGTTAATTAAAATATATTATATATTTTAATAACAAGATGACTGGCATATGATTTAACTATACATTTATCAATAAAAATAATATATTTAACATGTTTTAAATTAAGAATCAAATATTTTAAATTTTTAATAATTAAGATATAGATAACTGTATATAAGTTGTAAAAATTTAAAAATATATAATTTTTAATTATTTTTAAGCATTATTTGAGAATAAAATGGGAAGTCAAGAAAATTACAATGGAGCTAATTTAACAATTTTTTATATTTATTTGAAAATTTTGCCAAGATATACTTAAAATATTTGTTATTAAAGTAGTCCAACTTAAAACACAAAGTTATATATAGACCAATAATTATTTGGAGGCAATTTTTATTTATATATATATTATTATAGTTTAATTACATATTTTGAGTCTCTAAGAAAGTCAATGTAGGTAAAATTGGTTCTTTTAGTCACAGATAGTGCATTTACTTTGACACCTTCTAAATTTTACGAAAGATACAAAGTGGATTCATATTTTAACAAATTAAAATCTAAACATATTATACCAATTTGCAAAATGCTTTTGATGTAGTGACATGACATACTTGACAACTCTTACACTTTTCAACTATTCTATGTTTTAAAATAAATTTCAATGTAGAAATGCAATGTCTAGAATTTGAAGGAAATCAATTATATTTTGCTATTAATCAAATATAATTACAGGTCGGGTCAAGTTTAATTTTTAGGGATTAAGCCGAGTCAAATTTGTAAATATTAGAGACTTGACTCAATTTTATACCGAGTCTTTTAATATATGCATTTTGCATTCAAAATTTTAAATATTATTTGATGTTATTAATCCCACACTATCATGCAGTTCTGCTGCTTTGTTTTCAAGTAAAAGCTAATGAAGGTGGAATTGCTGTCTGCTTTGGTACACAGAGGACTGCTATACTCATCATTTGTACCATTGATTTTCTTCTTCTTCTTCTTCTTTCTTCTATGCTTTAGTACTGAATTTTTATAATTGCAAATTGTTCTTTATAATTATCTGAATGGTTGAATCTTTGTTATATAATTACTTCAATGCCATATATAAATAAATATATATATATATATATATATATTTTTTTTTTTTCTGGGGTTTTTTCCTTAAAAATGAAAAAAAAAATCACATGCCTTATGATTCAGAAATATCAATGATTTGTATTTTTTTCTTAATGAATTCAAAATTCAAAAGACTGGGAAAGAAAACTTATTGGCAGAGGGGGAAAGTGAATCTGAATGCACATTATTTACATAAAAATTATTCACACTAACAAAGTGTCATTTATTGGAGTTCATTGTAGGTAAAGACTTTTCATTTTATAAAGATAAAAACATAAACAAATAAAGAATTGTCCAAAATAAAAGGTGACTCATGCAAGAAAGGGAAGGAAGTAAATTTATGTTTGATTATTGTTTATCAAATAAAAAAAAAACTATTTGGTACCTAGTCTTTATTATATACTTTAAAACTGTTTTTAACATTTTAAAAGAATTCAAATAATTTTGAATATTTTATGAGGTTTATTGTTTTTGAAAATACAAAAATAGCTTACACATTTTTAGAATTAAAGTTTGAACAAATTTAAGAATATCTTTTTTCTTCTTGACCCATACGAAATATTTTTCTTGTGGCTACTATTTTTGAAATTGAAGAGAAAAAGAAATGAGAAGACATAATTAATGGAGATTGTTTTATTGGGTAGGAGGCCATTGAATGGATTTTGACAGTATAGGCATTTAGCATGCGAGAAGCATGTGAAAGTTACACATGGATCTCTTAATTTTGGAAGACTACAATTTTGAAGAAGTTAAAATATCTTACAAATCATTCCAATTTTGAATTATTAAATTATTAAACTATATTTAGTAACTTTTTCTTGCATTGATTTAGAAGTGTAAAAATGTAGCGTTCATTGATGACTTAACTAATATCAGGTAATTATTAAGTAAACTACACACACACACACACACACACACACACATATATATATATATATATATATTTTGAAATTATATAAATTTCTTTGTATTTTAAAGTATATTTAAATTTTTTAGTTAAAATATTCTGCATAAAAAATATATAAAAGAGTATTTTAGTTTATTCAAATTCAAATATATTCAGATTAATTAAAAATATTTAAATCAAACTAAGACATAGTGTAATTATTAATTTTAAATATTTTAAAAATAAATAAAATATTCATATAATTTTGATAAAATACATAAGAAAAAGTCTGAGCAATATACTCGTGTTATCATTACTAATCAAAAAACAAATATAATCCGTTAAGAAAGATTAAAATATAAATATAATCAAATTGAATTGCTTATCATCAATTATGATAATTAATTTCCGTTCACACAAAAAAGATTATTAATTTTTGCTTTTTATAATTTTCAATACCAACCATAATTTACATCAAAATAAATAAATAATATTAAGATATCAAAGATATAATTTTGATTTATTGAACATAAAAATCTAAAAATTAAATCTTTTTTATAATTATTTCATTAAATTCACAGTGAAGTGGAAGTGGACACCAGCCAAACTGGTAGGACCCGGGTGGGCTCCACCCTCGTCACTAGCGCTCCGAAGTGGCGCTCTAATTCGAAAATCAAAAGTTTAAAATGGAGTAAATGTAATCCAGTAGGACCCACTCACACAAACATCGTGTGGTAACGATCTTGTGGCCCCCATCGAATACTGTTTTAATCAAACAATAAGGCATTAATCACCACTATCGCACGTCAAATCACGCTCACCAGTTTAATCGTACACCGCGAAGCACCTTAGCGAATCTGGATCTCGGTGCTTACCTTCCTGGGCGCAGCGTTTTGAAAATTGAAAAGGAATCTCTCTATAAACGTTCACGAGAAAAGCACTCTGAAGTTCACAAGAAGAGTTGATCGAAAGTTGAAGCATGAAGACAGGGAGTGATTGGATCGAGTTGTGCTCGAAAGAGCAGATTAAGATCTACCAGGAGTGGTTCAACGTGGCCGATTTAGGTTTCCATTCTTCTTCTTCTTCGCTTTTACACTCACGCAGCACTGGCTGTTTAAATTTCCTGTACGATATCAACTTCATAATTTTTTTCTTTACATTTGATTCTTAGATGGAGATGGCCGTGTCACTGGAAATGATGCCACCAAGTTCTTCGCTATGTCTAATTTATCTCGCTCTCAACTTAAACAGGTATATGGCTTCACCGATTCTCTGATTGCTGTGTATTTTGGAATCAACTATTTTATGCAATGACTTCTGTTTTTTGTTTTTTGTTTTTCGTTTCTTGAATCATTCTTCAAATTTCATATAATTGGTTAAGTAATTATTTTTTATAAATTAATTGCCGAAGTATGATTGATGTTTCGTTTGTGTCGCTTAGGTTTGGGCAATTGCAGATACCAAAAGACAAGGGTTTTTGGGCTTCACAGAGTTTGTTACGGCGATGCAGGTTGTTGTGTGTTTGAAATATGATTGTTGTCTATATTATCGTATCATATGAGATTGTGACTTTTAATCAATGTTTGTCACAACCGACAGCTTGTTGCCCTGGCTCAAAATGGATATGAACTGACCTCAGATATCCCTAATACTGAAAGTAAGTTAGCGGATGTTTTTAATACCTATCCCTATTGTTCTTATCCATCTCAAATGAAAGAGGCATGCATACCCCAGGCTAGAGGAAGATAATATTGCTTGCATGTCATAATTAACAATGCAGAAATGCAGTCCCTTGATACTGAGCATCGATTTCCTGATTAATTCATGTAAAAGAGAGTTCGGTGAGGTTCTATTAAGCAATAAGAGTTAGACATATAGATTTCAAGCAATATTGAAAGAGCAAGAAATATTGGAAATCTTATTTTTCTTGATTCTTATAGAATTAATTATTGGTTAATTAACCAGTTAATGATCTTGAGAGACAGAAACTTAAAGTGTTACCCTCTAGTGTCAATTTGAATTGCAGATTTAGAAATCGATGACAATTCAATACATATCAATATGATTATTGATTGGCTTTAAAGGAAAGAGCTTGTTCCTGTAATTTCTTGTCATCAGCATCACTGATAGTGCTAAATGCTTTTTTATTCACCCTTTTCGATTCGTTTAATTCTATTTATGTTGATTACAGTTGAGAAGGAAAATATTAAACCTCCAGTGATGGACGGACTTGATGCTTTACTGCAAGTAAGCAGTGTTTGTTTATCTCATTTGGTGCTCAATTAATTAGATTATAAATTTTCTTATTGTCTTCCTCCTTTTCCCTTTTTTTCATGGTTTCAGAAAACTAAGAGTTTAACAGTAAAAGCCCAACCAGAAGTAAATGGTAACATACATTAATCGTTCTTAACATATGTCATTGTATTGTTTAATTATTACTGATTATAATACCTTTTGCATAATATATAGGAGCAGCTCAGCCTCAGCCAGTGCCACCTAATCGTCGGCTTTCTTCAAAATCCTTGAAGAAGGTGATTTCCCTTGACCCTTCTTTATTTTCTTATATAGAGACTATACTTGGTTTTGGCGAAAGTCACATGTGGACGTTCAATGTTTTGTAGCCATATTCCAGTCTCTAACCAAGATTGTATTGTGTGTGTGCGTGTGTATATATATATATATATATATATTATATGTTAAGTCTCGTACTTTTTAAGTCATCAAGTATGATTTGCTTACTCTGAGATCATTTCTCTGTACTTGAGAGATCCGTGGAATTCATCTAAATGATGTCATTTAAATGAGTGATTGGACTTATTTATACAAATGAACTAGTCTATGGAATCGGGATGGGAGTTCGTATTTTAATGTATTCCATATTACAAATTTTCAATTTGAAAGGACAATTGTTTTTCTTGTCCCAAGTTACTCTGTGAAAGTCTTAAATCCTGTTTACCCTTTTATCAGTTAGTGTTATCAATCATTTATAGTTGCATGAAATATATTGATAGATAGAAGTATTGCAAATGGATATTTGTCGTGTTTACCTTCATTGCTTTGTCGAGTAATAAAGAAATATGAATATGCAACCGTGGTTTTATTTATATTTATGCATTACTACATGTGGCCTTGCTTTTACAAGTATTTAAAAATTTGTCTCCATCTAGTTCTGTTCCACAGTCTAGTCTAATCATGAATATTTGCTTTTCTCAGTTACCTCTTAATTCAATCACATCAATAGTTGATGGCTTGAAGAGATTGTACGTTGAGAGGCTTAAGCCACTGGAAGTCACTTATCGATTTAATGATTTTGTATCTCCCTTATTGGTAAGTAACATTTGCTCAATTTATCATTACATGATACTAAATTTTGTCAGCTGCGCATTTTGAACAGAATATTCTTCTGATCTAGTTAGAATGATGCCTTATTCTTGATATTAGGAAGGATAATATGAAGTTTACAGATATTTGTGATTTGTCATTTTCAGACCAACAGTGATTTTGATGCTAAACCTATGGTCATGCTTCTTGGTCAATATTCCACTGGAAAAACAACATTCATAAAACATTTATTAAGATGTGACTATCCAGGTCGGTTAACTATTGCATTATCTTCAAGATGATCCATTATCAATTCTCTCATTCATAAAATTACTATACTAATTTATTTTTTCACTTCTCTTTGTATAGGAGCACACATTGGACCCGAGCCTACAACTGACAGATTTGTTGTTGTCATGGTAGGATATGCATCTTACGTTTCTTAGAAGTCAATAAAGTGCAATCTGAAATATAGGTTACGATGGAAGCTTTATGTACGGATAGGAATATTGTCTTATTACTTTATTTGAATCATTCGTAAACTATATCCATTTATGCTCTGTTTGTGTTTATGCCTTTATGCTAATCAATCTTTTTATTTATAGTCGGGACCAGATGAGAGGAGTATTCCCGGAAATACCATAGCTGTTGATGCTGACATGCCTTTTAGTGGTCTTACAACCTTTGGAGGATCTTTCTTATCAAAGTTTCAATGTTCTCAATTGCCACACCCAGTAAGTTTTATAGATATTTTGAATTTTGTTGGCCTAGATAGTATTGACATTGCCATTTTTCTATGCCTAAAACAATTTTTAATCTCAGCTTCTAGATGAAATCACATTTGTGGATACCCCTGGTGTCCTATCTGGAGAGAAACAAAGGACTCAACGGAGCTATGATTTCACTGGTGTTATATCTTGGTTTGCTGCAAAATGTGATCTTATTCTTCTACTATTTGATCCTCATAAACTTGATATCAGTGATGAATTTAAGCGTGTTATTGGCTCTCTACGTGGTCATGATGACAAAATCCGTGTGGTTTTGAATAAAGCAGATCAAGTCGATACTCAACAAGTAAGGCGTTGGTTACCTGCCACTTAATTTTGTTAGATTTGTCTAATGTATTTGGTATCTAACTTTAGGCCCTATATTTTACTATCGTAGCTCATGAGAGTTTATGGAGCATTGATGTGGTCTTTGGGGAAAGTTCTAAATACTCCTGAAGTTATGCGTGTTTACATTGGGTAAGTTTATTCTATTTTAGACATTTAATGTTTTGAGCTATATATCTTACAAGGGATAAATCCAATCATTCTAATAGAACTTACGTTGTTTTGTGTTGATTTTTGAATTTTTGAAGCATAAGAAGACATTGTTGCTAGATTTATTTATCTATGAATTTTGTAGAAATTGTATTTAATTTCATGGTATCTTGTAATGGCCCTTAATTTGATTTCTTGTCAAATCCAATATTATTTTGGTGTATAAGAATATCACTTTTGTTTATTCTGTAGCTCATTCAATGATAAGCCGATAAATGAAGGCTTTATTGGCCCACTAGGAGTAGAACTCTTTGAGAAGGAACAAAATGATTTGCTTGCTGATTTGGTTGACGTTCCAAAAAAAGCTTGTGATCGTCGGGTATGACTCCATTATTTTTTTAGGATGTGGGACTTGGTTATTTATATGATTAAAATTGCTAGATATTACTTTTGCACAAGGATCTTAATATCCTGGAATGTGATGCAGATCAACGAATTTGTAAAACGTGCTAGGGCTGCTAAAATACATGCATATATTATTAGTCATCTTAAGAAGGAAATGCCTACTATGATGGGCAAAGCTAAGACTCAACAAAGGCTTGTTGATAATCTTGAAGAAGAATTTGGAAAGGTCTCTCTTGAACTCCTAATCCACTCTTCATCAACCCTTAATTGTTCAATTACTTACTTTTTATGTTTTTGTTAAACAGGTTCAAAGGGAGTTTCATTTACCTGCCGGTGATTTCCCCAATGTAGAGCATTTCAGGGAGGTTTTGAGTGGATACAGCATTGATAAATTTGATAAATTAAAGCCTAAAATGATACAAGCCGTAGATGACATGCTTGGATATGAGATTCCTGAACTTTTGAAGAAGTTTAGAAATCCTTATGATTGAATAGGTGGAAGCTGAAAAATTTTGAATTCTTCAATTTGTCATTTTTCTTTCTTCATTTGACTGCTTGAATTTTTAATTAGTTTGCTATCTAGCCGTGCCTTATGTATAAACATTGAATGGTTGGATGTTTGGTTTTCAAAGTTTAATGTCTATACAGAGCATGGTAAAGTTTCATAGCAAGGGAAAGGCTTGGTAAATTCTCATTCACCATTTATTTTGTTTCAATGTGAAGGTTGAAGTTAGTAGTCATTTGCGCTACATCTTCTGTATAAATAATAATGCTATCATGCTGTTGATCCCACTTTTCTTGATGCGTTACTATTGTACGATGATTTTTATTTTTTGGCCAAGACAATGTATGATGAATTAATTATTGAGAACTTGGATTGTAAGAAGAAAAACTTATAATAATGCTATATTTTTGTTGTGATGTTTTTCATTTATAATATGATGAGTGTTTAATTGTTTAATATGACATGTATATGATTTTTGTAGATAATTATTTATTTTAAAAATAAAGTATACTTTACTCTTAGTAATCAGATAATAGTATAGTAAAAGAAATAAAAAAAAATTATATACAAGTCCAATCTAAGTATTAAATTCTGTTGACAATTTTAATGCAAACTTCTGTTTCCAAGCCGGCAATTCATTGTTCACTACTTGAAAGCAATTCCATTAAATTTTGTTTGAGATGAAGACACGTATTTATTTTTTTATATAAAGTGATAATTTTAAAATACATCCGAATGATAGTTAAAAATAATTAGATCTCTAAAAGGTGGAACACTTGAGATTAACTTTCTTTTTCTGAAATACACTCGTCCACAGTATGAAATTATAAAAAGATATCTCATACCGTAGACCTAAAACAATTATATATGAATTTTATGCTACTCTAATAAGTGTAATTTATAAATATTTATCAAGTTATCCTATAAGAACATAATGCCTTTTAATTCAGTATGACATTATTCCCCCCCCCCCCCCCCCCCAAAACCCCAAAAAAAACAAAGACATTATTCGGTTAAGAATAACCCTACAACAAAATTTTAAGAAACTATAGTAAGTTATGCATAGAGTTCCCGATGTTTACTCATAATTCCCAAAATAAAGCAATAGTACACTGAGGATAACTCAGTAAATGTGGCAAGAGTAGAGTCCTCATAGGTAAGAAATTTACAAAACGTACCGTGGTTACACTGAGGATTTTCAATTCCTCATAGCAAGAGTAGAGTTCTTACAACTCCCACAGAACCCGTTCACGGTATTAACTTAAGAATACAAGCAAACCTATACTAAACAAGAACATCGTAGCTAGAATTAGCAGAAACACGAGCAACTTATCTAAACGCCTCAAGGCTCTTCTGCCTATGTACATAAAATGAACGTAAAAGAAACTGCGCAGCATCTTGGTATGACAATTTCAAGCGTCTAGCAGCAGGTCTGACAGATCTCCGTAAGCCTTTTTACATCATATTAATCATACTATCATCCTGATCAGTATTCTGCATTGCATCTTCCAAGCCACAATTTACATGAACTCCAGGAAGAGGTTAACTCCAATTCTGTAGCAGAGGTTTCTACAGATTCTGCCATTTCAACAGTGACAAAGGTTTGCAAGCAAAAGACAAGTGTGGTTTCTAGACAGGAACAACATCAGTATTTTGATTATCGTCACATGTCACAATAAGACCTTCCGTGTACGTCGGCAGAAGACAGCTGATCCATTGACAACCTGTTGATACAGGCTCGGCTGAGGGAACAATCATGAGAACATTATCATGACGTCGAACAACTCCCATGACACTTACGGTGCTCCCTTCTTTGATGTACCTAGAATTAGCCAAACTTTATTTTTTAGCTATGAAAGAGCAATAATACTCAACAATAATTTGAGGTTTTAGTTTCTTCTATCCTTAAGCATTTGAGGAGAAAGGGATAAAAGGAAAAGGATAGAAGGGAAAAAACTCAAGTGCAGTTTTCAAGTATTTGCTAGCAAATTCTTCAATAGAAACAAAGCACAGAGAAATTTTTTTAAGGAGTCAATAGCATGGTACTGAGTTGTCAAAAATGTCCATGAGATATTTTTCATAGAAGATACTAGCAACACCTAAAGAACTTTAAGTCATGTCCAATTTTAAAATGTCATTGCAAACGAGCATATAGAAATTAGTGTCACAAAATGGTGTACTTCATACCCTTCCTTGAGGCGCATTATACGGTCATCACTAGAGAGTTTACGGTCCGCAAGCCAGCTAAGGAAATTTGGGGATAATTCTTTGTTTTCCTTTGTTACATCAACTACAGTAGCTGGTTTCACAAAAGGAGCAACCTTGGCACCATAGCCTGCTTTCACTAGTGCTCTTAACCCTGACTGGAAGTCCGATATGTAGAAATCTGCTACATATTTCTGCTCACAGAAAACAATAAATTTGTTGCAATAATGTAGAGCAAGAGAAACTGACCCCTCATATATGATGATGATGCCGTGGCTAGGAAAACATAAAAATATATAAATCTTGATGCAACAGTTTCTCAGACACAGGAGTTCTCAAGTATCGAAAAGGACACCATAATGTATAATGCAATGAGTTTGCTAACAATGAGGATATATAACATGTATAAGTAAAATTTGGGAACGTTAATGACTAGAAGTTACTATTATATCAAAGTGGACATTCCAACCCAGACAGGTGCCTGAACCAAACACACTTATATCTACTGATTTGCTTAGTGCTATGTATACAAAACAAAAAATATGAATAAGTGAAGCTTAATGAAAGTTCAGAAATTCCTAGTAGTTGGGGACAGTTGATATGACAGAAAAGATAATAGTCTTAAGTGATGATTTTACTGTAGTATTCTTCTATCAATCTTATTGATCATCCTTAAGCGTATGCTTTAATCATATTTGGGACAAAAAAAGAAGCAGTCTTTATTAAGTTGAACGATCAGGAAACAAGTATATTGCAAGTACATTAGATCATTTTCGAATTTCCCCTCTCTGGACTAGGTAAACTAAGAGCAGGCATACCATTTCAGACTCTATGGGGCTATAAAATGTTTTGTACTCTGCTGAGTATTAATGACTAAAGTCACATATACTCTTGCTACTAGTCCAGTACTTATTACTCCACAGGCAATAACAATGACCTGACCTCCAGGCTGTCCATAATCTTGTTTCACAGTTTTACAGTATCTTTCCCACAAAAAATTTGTTATTCCTGAAGCATCTCTCGTTATTGTAAATTTGAGGTATTGATAGTCAATATAATCATGCTCTTGTGCTAGTGATTTCTTACGCTTATAGCAGTGTTTCTGACATGAAAACCTAATAATACGATAATTGAGCATAAGAAATTGTAAAGTTGTAAACTATGTGAATCATAAGTGTCCCAAATAACATAATAATACTGTTATATATGTGTGTGTGTGTGTGTGTGTAAGTATGTTGGAATGTATTCCAGACACACAGTAAACTGTTTTAAAGTAGGTTTCCAAGTACTTCAAAACTAGAACGTCCATGGACCAAATGCCACCTATGAGTTTTATCATCATTGCTTGATCCAAAATCAGTGCACATAGAGAATCAATCAAGTAGCTCAATAAACTAACCTCAGAATATCTAGAACCCCAAGTAAAGCAACGGTGTTTAGGATTTGCTGATTTTCCTCCCCATCCTTTATATTCATATAATTCTGTTGAGATATATACGCACCGGGATACTTTCTGGTAGGATGACTCCAAAGGGATACTGCCGCAGGTTACAACCTACAGGAGGAGACAATATGATAAATATATGCATTTTATCCTCCTAAAGCATTAAAAAAACAAGTCAGACAGTAAACAAACATTAACTCAAAAGAGCTTTTGATAGGACCCATAGTAATTCCAGAATTACAGAAAAAGATAAAGGGATGAGCGCCAGAATTTGAAACACCCAAACAGTCCTGTATGAAGGGGACTAATCTCCAGAAACTGAAATAATTTATTCCATCATAATCTTCTTACATGACAGCCCTTCCTTATTCAGAATAAAATATATATTTCCTACAACTTCCAGACAGTTAAGTGGAAGTTACATAACTGAACATAAGTGGTTATCATCAAAATAACCCACTAACATATAGTTACAGACACTGACATATATAATTAAAAGATAAATTTGATAACTGACAGACATAACTACCAATAACTGACTCAATAATTAGACTCTGAAAATCTCTATCCATTCCTGCCTTCATCACACATGTTGTCTACATGTGTTTTCCCTTTTTATCCTTGAATAAACTTTTAGAGGAACAGATGGGATCCAATCAGCTTTCCAATCCCTTAGCAAATCCATAAGGGAAACCTGGCTGAATAGACCAATTGTGCTAGTGAAAGAAATGAAAAAAGCATAAAAACACTAGGAGTTTGTAGTGAACTTGCTCAGCTAGTACAACAGAACCAACCAAGCATATAACAACTTGACAAAACCAATATATTTCCAATGTCCAGTCAAAGAATTTGCTGTGCAGCTCGCTTAAGTTATAGAAGCAATGCCAGCCACAGACCATATGGTGGTAAAAGAGAGGAGAAGAAGATGGGAGGACGCAGGAAAAAAGAATCCTCTAAAGTTTGTCGAGTTATGTGACATCCAATTATATTATAGACTTACCCAAATTCCACAAGACAGAAAAATCATGAAGTCAAGGTTAAGATTCAATTACTTTTGTAAATTGTAAAGAAATGTTTGCGCTAGAGAACTCTGTCCCTTAACCCTTCAAGAAGCAAATATCTGGTCCATCTTGACCCTACCTCGTAAATGCAACTTATACCACCGTATATGCTGAATTAATGTGTTCGGAATGATCGAACCTTCTGGCAATGTTTCTATTGTCCATTTTTTCCCCCCTCTGCTTCGTAAGCGCAAGGCAGCATTTGCAATTATAAAAGAAGAAAAAAAAAAAATCCAGTTTGCAATGTGAAATCTAGGACTCCGGTTACCCCGATAGAGAACCATTCAATATTAGAATAATCACACGAGGGAGTCGCTATCATTATTGGTAAATCAATCCGACATGCAACAATCAAACCCATACCTAACAAATAAATTGTTTTAAGAATAATCCATTCCTACTCAACCAAAAAAAAAAAAAATCAGCTTGAATAATTGCAAGCTCAAAAAAAAATTATAATTTCTTAAGCACAACTAATTCAAAGTACCACCATCGAGCATTAATGAGTCATCGTCTGAAGAAAAGAAATGCTTGGGTTAATACTAGACAACAATATGAAGAAAGTATACGCAACAAGCAGAGATGAAATTACCCCGGTAACCTTCACGTATTGTCCATCAATGGCGCCCCTGAGCTCAGCATCAGGATACCTTTTTACAAACCCTAAAAGCCCTCGTCTTCCCCAGGCGCAGTTCCAAATAAACAAAATCAGAATCGACACAACAATGCCCCCTAGAGCCACCAGAATCACCGCTTTCTTCACCGCCACCATCAGAAACACCCCCACAAGCAGACCCATTGCGACCAACACCATAAACACCCACACAAACGCCTTAGAAACCTTGAACCCGATCTTCATTTCTTCGTTCAAACTCGTCACGGCGGAGCCGTAAACCGCCTTGCCGATCGAACCCGCTTGTTCAAGGTGACCCGACCTCCTCCCGCCACCCGAAGAACCAATCGGGCCGGAGCCTAAGGGACCCGACGTGATGAGAACAGTGGGCTGAAGAGGTATCGGGCCAGACGACTTCTTCGGCATCGGACCCGAACCGCTGTGCCTTCCAATTGGACCCGAGTTGGATCCGGATCGCACTAGTCCACTATTATGCTGAGAAGACGAAGAGGGACGCGAAGGTTTTGAAGCAGGAGGGGCATTCGATGACGGTATATCAAACATTTTGCCTAGCTCCCCGGATTTCTTAGGGTCACCGCCTGTATACGGAACGGCGCGTGACGCCATTGTGGGTTGGCGCTCCTTGAGCTGCTCGGGTCGACCCGAGACGTAGAGCCCACTACTGAGCTGGTGCGATGGGATACGAGTCCCCATTCTTAGAGACGGAGAGAGAAGTACTGGCAGAGCGAAAGATTGAAGAACTTCTTCTTCCTCTACTGTGCTTATGTGTGTGTGAGTGTGTGTGTGAGTGAGAGAGTAGGTAGGTGATGATCGTGGTGCAAGTGGAAGTAGAGAGGTGAGGTAAGGGGAAGAAGATGGAGTCAGTGGAATTTTGGAAATGGGGTTCAGATTTCTGATAATGACTTCTGTATCCTTGTCTGTCAATATGGCACTCTATGCTAGATTGAGCTTCCTCCTCGATGCAACTCATTTCTTTGTTGGTTCTTCTTAACACGATGTCCCCACTAGCCACCACACACTTTGTGCTCATTTACCATTTCACCCTTGCTGTTAAAATTTTAAAACTAAATTGCATATAATTCTTAGGTTATGTATAAATAATTTCTTTAAATTTTAAAAATTGATACTATTTTTTTTATATTTGCGATTTCATATATATAACTCTTAGTTAATTAATTATTATACTAATAATAAAAATAATTAGTTAACTCCAAAGTTTAAGGAGCTTATATACACTTAATTTAAAATTGAATAAAATTATTTGTACATAAAATTAAACTTTAAAGGATATTCATTTAATACACGTAGGGATATTTTCATGTAATTAAAAATTTAAGTGAATATATTATAGGTTAAAAAATGTTATTTATACACTACCTAAAATTTAAAAACAAAAATCTGTAAAATTTACGAAAACTTTTATACCTCCATACTCGTCTTGTTTTTTTAATCAATAAGTAAATTAATAATTCAATAACTAAATATTAAGTTTCTTCAATTTAGTGTCCAAAAAATAATTTAACGCCTGAAAATAATAAATTCATTACACATGAATTATTTGATGTATTTTGATATTTTGACAAATAATTAACGTATAACATTATTGTTATTTTTAAAACAACTTGTTCATTTGACAGTTTTTAAGACTAAAATTAATATTTTAATTTGTTTACTTTTACACTTTTCTGCTTATTCCCCCCTTGAGTTCCAAGGGTCCAAACTTAGCATAGAATAGAGACATATATTAGTTACAGTACAGTAGCTTTCAAACATGGTTATATGATGTTGTTTCTGCTTCTGATTTAAGCTTTTCCTTCTTTTAATGTGTAAACGCCAAAAAATACCAAGCAATTGGACTTTAAAGAATGGATAATTACAGGAATATCATTTTTTATGAAAAGAATCGAAACTCTATTTATGACCCTTTCAAAGCAAGATTCTGTGCAAAAAATTTTTAAATAGAAATTATATCTCATGAGAAGAAGTGTTTTTGTGTAGGTTCAGGTAAATATATTCACTAATAAATTTTTTCAGGGAAAATTTACCAATCAATAACATATAACTAAGGCATTCAATCATATTAAGGTTATTATTGTTTACTCTAATATAATTCATTTATATGTAACATCTATAAATGACATAGGGACAAATTTATTTCATACTATGGGTAAATGGGTCCCTACCAATTAGATCATTTATTGGGAGTAGATTTTCTCTCTGGCTTCTATCATTGCCTTCATTCATGCACAAATAAATAGGGTGTATCCTATATATATATATATATATATATATATATATATTCCAAAAATGAAAATAGGAAGATTAATTTCATGGTTTATGGCTAACTTGAATATGAAATTCACAAAACTAGAAAACAAATTGTAATCTTGGGGAAAAAAAAAATTAGGGTTCTCCATAAGTTTGAATTATTGATTAAGTTGTTGCTTCGCTTTCAATTTATGGATCTGATCATTAGCAGAAATTGATTATGAATTTTTTTTTTTGGTCAACGATTGAGTCAAAGCTTGATTCTAACAATTTGTAGAAGAACTTGGTCATGATTTGTTGAGATAAATATTCGTATAAATGATTTGGAACCAAATATTTAAGATTAAATTAAATACCAAAGAAAATTAAAGATAAAAAAAAAATCCTCATATTCAAATTTCAAAAGGGTATTACAAGTGTGGGACCAACCGTAGTTATTCTGTGGCAGGCCTAGTGGGCCCACAATCTCAGCAAGTGACCACAAATGGAAGCCCCTTCTAGGCCTAATTCCCATACCCTATATGGGTCCCACTTCCCGATTGGCTAAAAGAATCCCATTGTCTTCTTCGTACAAAAACGGACGGCTGTGATCCATTTAATCGTGGAGGCGGAGGCATCTCATCCCTTAGGGGTTAGTTTAGTTTGTTTTCGTTCTTGCAACTTGTTCGCGCTAATTTTGAAGGTTCGTTATACTCGTGAGAGAATTACAATTAAATATGAAAATTTTAATATTTAGACATCAAATATTTAATTTAAAGTATAAGGTTTTAATATTTAAAAAATACATAATGAAAAAATGATTTCTAAACTTTTATAAATTTAAAAATTTAAGGTTCAAAAATATTTTAAATTTATGATGAATAATTTTATTGTAAAAAGAATTAACTTTAGAATAAAATTGTTGTTTATAATTGGGTGGATAAAATTTTTTTATTTTAATTTCTAAAATTGATAAAAGTACAAAATGAGCTTTTCACTTTTAGACTTTGTAATGATTTAATCATTCACAATTTAATTTATTATAAATTTAAATTTATATAAAATTTAATTATTTGTTTGAGTTAATAAAAAAAGATTTTATATGAAAGAAATTTTAAGAGACTAGGTTATCACAATTAATTTGAAATTTTTTTTATTTTTAATTTACAAATAGTTAAATTGTCATAAATATAAAAAAAATAAATATTTATTTGATTTTAAAAAAATTTATTAATTTGGATTTTTAAATTTTAAATACTTTTGCTACTTGGGATCCGCCTTCCTGGTGTGGCATGTGGGGTCGTGCTGGAGGGCAAAATTGTAAGCCTGGCATATTGTGGTAGTCGGTGCAAAGTGGTATCGATGCGGTTCCGAAATGAAAGGACGGAAATACCCTTTTGTAAGTAATGTCGGCGTCCAGGGATGACGACGATGACGACTCACCGAGCATAGATGCGAGCGTGACTATCACCTTCCCGTTCTATGATTAAATTTGGATTATAAAAAGCTGATTTAATCAAAGTTTCAATTTGGATTTCTATCTCTACCATGAAGCCTATTTTTTAGGACATTAGTGACTTTAAAAGAGGTCAAATGGAATTTAAAATCGATACTAAGGAGAGAATTAAACCAACTACAATAATTATTATAACTACATTAATAATTTCTTGAACAAACATATATAAAGAAATTTGAATAAGATAATTATTAACATTTCACAACTCAATGGATGGTCTGTTTGGTTTTGATAATATTTTATTTCAATTTTCCATTAAAAAAAACAATGAAATATACTTTAAGTTTTTCTTCAAATTTTTTAGACGTTATAAATATCTTCAATAAAATAATACTATTTTCTAATATATTATTTCTAAAATTATAATTTTCTATGATTTTCATTGTGCTATAGAAATGTTATTTACATTTATTTATGTTATTTTTAAAAATAAAAATGCATTAAGTTTTAAATATATAAAGACATAAAGGTATGATCGTAAGAATAAGAGAAACGATATTTTACTTTCTTAAATTATGGTGTAATTACAGGATTAATATATAAATTTTAAAACATAACATAACATTTTTAAAAAAATTTCAGGTTAAAATAAAAATATTATTTCTCAATTAAAATTAAAAACCAAGTAAATTTTATTATAATAATTATGTTTGGTTTATCTCAACGTTCAACTTACCAAATATTCATTTATAGTTTCAGAAAGATCTTTGTCAAAATTTTCCTAGATGTTTTCGTTTCAGCTTAAAGTTTAAAGGCATTTATCGGTCATATTTTAATATTTGTGTTAAAATTATAATCCAGTCTTTGTTAAAGGATTTTCAACAGATGTCATAGTTAGATGATAGATTTTAATTCTTAAAAACATAATGTAGTTTATATTTAAGAGTAAAAAATTAGTATTTATGAACTGTCATATTCATAAATCTCCATGGAGATTTATTTAAGTACATTCAGGTGACACTCGCTTATTCTGCGCGTGATGCCCGTGTCCCAACGCTTTGTGATTAGATAGGAAGCATAAAGCTTTTTTTTTGTCTAAATTGCCCTCACCGCTTTCCCAAGTACAGTTTCAATCCTAGCTAACTCTTTTAGGGTACTTTCGTCATTTCGAACCTCCCCAGCAGATTTTTCCTATTCACATTTTAAACTCTATTTTTTTTTTTAACGGGTTTCGGCCCCATTTCCTAGTAATTATGTTTGAGTTAAAAAAAAAAAATCATCTAAGAATTTAATACCATTTTTTTCCTTTCACAAGAAATACAATTTAACAAAATCACTAAACATAATTAGTGTTGAGTATTTTTAGTTATGTATTAACCTATTATATATAATACACACACTCACTTCCAACTAGTTAGCACATTACATGATTTACATTAATGTGATAATAATGCATGACTTTGACTAATGTTTTACTTTTAATTTGAATAAAGCTATTTTTTAAAATAAATATTTAATAGTTATACTCTAATTTAAATTTTAATGATAAAAATCTATGTATATTTTTTTATAATAAACTTTAGTTTTCATAATACGATGTAATTTTCTCCTTTTTCCCAACAATTGTACCATCATTATAATATCATTTTTATTTTTGATACGAGATGTACGAGACCCAATACAAGTGAGAGTTTTATAGACTTTAGATTGAGTTTAGTAATATGATTCTTTTAGAGTTTCATTGCTTGGTGAGAAATTTTGATTAATTAAATATTTAGTTTATTGTGCAATAAATCTTTGGTTTTTGATACATGCATTAAATTTTAAAACTAAATTGCATATAATTCTTAGGTTATGTATAAATAATTTCTTTAAATGTTAAAAATTGATAATAATTTTTTTTTTATATTTGTGATTTCATATATATAACTCTTAGTTAATTAATTATTATACTAATAATAAAAATAATTAGTTAACTCCAAAGTTTAAGGAGCTTATATACACTTAATTTAAATTTAATAAAATTATTTGTACATGAAATTAAACTTTAAAGGATATTCATTTAATACACATAGGGATATTTGCATATAATTAAAATTTTAAGTGAATATATTATAGGTTTAAAATGTTATTTATACACTACCTAAAATTTTAAAAAAAGTCTATAAAAATCTATGTATATTATTTTATAATAAATTTTAGTTTTAATAATATGATGTAATTTCCTCCTTTTTCCCAACAATTACCATCATTATAATATTATTTATATTTTTGATATGTAATGTACAAGAGCCAATACAAGTTAGACTTTTATAGACTTTAGATTTAGCCTAGCAATATATTTCTTTTACATGAGAACTCTATTAATTGATGAAAACTGTTGGTTAAATAAATATTTAGCTCATTGTGTGATAACTTTTTACTTTTTGATGCATGTATTAAAACTTTTTTGAAGCATATAAATTTTTTGTAATTGACCAGAAAATTTATAAAATAATTAATTAATTGTCTCTTAAACTATAAAATTTTCAAAGTCTAAAAAATGTTGAGTGAACAAACAAATTAATAAACTAATCAACGACTTCTTTAATTGATAATTTTTTAAAGTTTAAATGATTTTTAGTGTTAACGAAAGAATTATAAATTAATTAATTATCTGTCTCTTATATTTTATAATAAATAACTATAAATATAATTTGGCATGTTCAAAAATTAAAGCCAAAAAAATTTATATATAATTAATAATTTATTCAATAATATAGAATATTTAAAGTTATAATTAGAGTCAAATGTAATTTTATTAATTTCTAATATTTTAGTGCTTTTCAAGAAGAGTATGAGAATTGTTTTGTATATTAAATAAGATATTTTTTTAATAATATATTCTCAATAAACTCAATAATTTAAAATATATTGATATCTAATAATACAAACTAAATTTTTTTAGAGTTCGTGTACAGACAAATAAACTAATTCAATTTATATTTAAACCTAATTTTCCATTATGAGACCAAATCAATCTAGCTCATTAATGAGGTCCACGAACTCTTTTACTATTCACATAATGTATTATTAACCTAACGACTTATAATTTAATTTAATAAATGATAAACGTGTCTAATCTCAATAATATAATATTAAGTATTCCAATATCACATTCAATTTGTTATATTTATATACTAATTATATTTTGTATGCATGAAATAACATAATGGTCCTTTTCGTTGTCTAACACACCATTATAGTTATACACTCATTATCTGACTCTAATAAATACTTATTATATGTATTATATTATTCATTTTTATAATATTATTATACACATCATAACAAATAAATAATTATCATTTAAAATTCGAAACTTAATTTAATTATTTTATATAACTTCGAAACAAAACCATATCAAAACAAGATGGTAGAACGTGACAATGTTCATGACATTTAGACTTGACATAACAACAAGATATCATCTAGGAAAAAAAAAAAAAAAAAAGACATAATAAATTGTGGTCATAAATTGTTGACACAAACCTAACTCCTTTGAAATGATTGAAAACTCAGTTACTACAAAAATATCAGTATATGAATCGAGATAACAATGGGTCACGAGGGCAAGAGACCAAGTTGACCCCAGTTTCTGGTTTGGCATTATGTTGAAACTAGGTTTAGTCGTCCTATGAAAAGATTTGATCACTTGGTGAGGGTCCCTTCTAAATTTGTTATCTATTTTAATTATCTTTTGTTTTTTTTCTCCAAAGATTTGTCGGGAAAATTTCTTGATCAAGTGTTTGGCTTTATAAATAAAAAATTTATATGTATAAGTGTATGTATACTCAATAACTATATATATATATATATATATATTGTATAGAGTAAATATAAAACAAATCTTAAGTACGGTTAATAAGTACATATTTAATTATGAATATAAGGCTCAAATTGATAATAATATAATTAAGTGCATCTCACATGTTTGACTTTGACATGCACCTCATATGAATAGCTATGAGGTTTAGGGACAGTTGTTTCCAAACAAGTCATAAGAATAAAATGACTATTTTAACCCTTATCTTTTGCCTCAACGTCAATTTAATTTTCTGTAAATTTATACTGCCAAAATAATGTTTTCAAATTATAATAATAATAATAAGTATTATTCAAAATGGTTATCATTGGATTTTTCTTGACTTATTGAGCAATTACTTTTTATTAGAATTAAATTTTTAAAGAATTATTTTGACCAAAGGGTTAAATTAGTATTGAAGTAGAAAATGAAGGAGTAAAGTAGTACTTTACTCAAATGATATATATATATATGTATATATATGTAAAACATTGTTTTTAAAAAAAATTTAAACCCCTCCCTTTATTTTTCTTTTTTATTTCCGACATGTACTCATATTTGTCTACTAAAATTTTACCTCATTACAGATGACTGAAATCATGCATGATGAAGAATGGACCAAAACAAAACATAAAAGTTGAAAAAAATATAATTTTGATCACTCATTTTTTATGTTAAGATTAATTTAGTTATATAAAGATGGAAAATATTAAAATGATCCTCCAAAAATAAAATTCTTCAAAAAATATAAATTTTTTAAAGATCAATTTAGTCTTCTATAAAGACTAAATTCATTAATTTTTTTATCTTTGGATGAGTATTTTGATACTTTTCATCTTTGGATGACTAAATTAATACTTTAATCAAAAGTTAGGAACCAAAATTGAATTTTTCTCCATAAAAGCTATAAAGAACAATATTTTACATCCAACCTTGAGCTTTTGTTCAATCCAAAATTTTGGTGAAACTAATTATATGTAATACATGTATGTTATACTTATAACCTCTTCCTCTAATTTCCCCCCCTCATTCTATTTTACAATAAAGAAAGATTTATTTTGTTGTGTAAATATAAGAAAAATCATTTTTTTTATCTCTAATTTCATATGTGTTCTAATTCTCTATTACCCCTCAGTTCTTCCTAATTTAGTTTCTATAGGCCTTGTGGACTTCTCATATGGGCTTTATGATCCAAACTGAAGCCCAAATTCTCTGATTCTGGCATCAACTAGCATATAACTTGCATGTCTTACTTCTATCCATTTTTAAAATATTCACACTACTCATCGAAACACAAAATTCAATCTCATGTTGATTTTTGAAAACACTAGATTTACATTCAAGATTCAATAAATTTCTATGTAAAATGAAACTGAAACTCAATTAATACTTTGGAATTTGAAACATTTACCTCTTTATATACAGGTTTTTCAAAACTTGCAAGATCACTCATTTTTTTCGCCAATTTTATAGATGTGCTGATGTCCTTACGAATCACACTTTTGATCTTCATTTCAGGTTCTCTATGTGAGATGCTACTTTTTTTTTTTTTTTTTTTTTACTTTATGTATGTTGATTTGGATTATCTGCATTGAAGAACCCAATTTTACTATATTTAACCTGATTTTGGTTATTAAATTTTTATTATATTGTTCAAATTTTAATAAATATTAAATAATTTTTAATAATTTTTTAAATTTTGACTAAATTTTCATACAATTCAAATTTTTATTAAATTTATATGTATTTAAACTTTTAACTTTACCAAATTCAAATAAGAGCCTTGTTTCCCCTACCCATATGTGTAGTTTCTTTCTTTTCTTTTTTTTTTTGGGTCCTAAATTTTATCATGGGTTGGTGTATTAGACTATTTAAAAATTTTGTAAATTTTTTTTGTGAAAGTTTTAACATTATATAATTTCAAGTAGTTTTTATTTTCGTTTTATTTTTAAATATTAAATATTTGATACACCATGATCAAGATAAATAGATTTTTTATATTAGAATTAGATATTTAGCTTAATAATTAAATATTTTTATTTGTGATTTTTTTATATTCTTTTAACTTTTTTTATAGGTCAAATTGATCAATGTATTTAATTCACAGATTTAACATTTCAACTCACTGAAATCTAAAGTTGCCAATTTTGACACATCTATTTTTATATAGCATAATTTGTTTTCATTTATAATATTGGATAACACATTGTAAATAGTGAAAAACAAACTAATTTTCAATCAAATCAAATAAGAATAAACCATAATCTTTTTTCAAATACTCATTGACTTATGCTTCAACAAGATGCCCATCTGCTTAAGTCAACCAGCATATTCTAAATGTCACACATCCATGGCACCAAAATCTTTATGGCCACATTATGTGATCAGAAATTGGCGTTGGGATGGCGAAGCATAGGAGTTGACTCTTGCTTCAAATACAAAAACATTATTCTCCCTTGTCATTATTCTTCATTTCCACATTCCTTTTAATTTCAATTTCAAAATTACGTTTTGGATACGATAAATTTAAAATTTTAAATGTATGTGAATTTGATAGAATATAAATTATTAAATGAAAATTTAATAATATAGATTTTAAGAGATTATTAAAAGTTATTTTATATATATTGAATTTTAAATTATTTAATGAAAATTTAATAATCTAAATTTTTTTAAATGTAATAAATTTAAATTATCAAATGTAGAGAATCTAAATCCGCCTCTCATTTCCACATGCTCTGATTCTACGCTTAGAATCTCTGCCTTCCACTTCTTCCTCCATAGAATCTGCAAATCAATGCTTCAACTTCAAACTAAGCCTCCACCATCCCAAATTGAAATGCTTGGGCAACATTTTTTAAATATTCTTTCAATTTCTTATCTTTTGCTAAGTGCTCTTTTGTTGGATGTCGAATAAAAAAGCCTATGTGAACTTTTGCTTTTCGGTTCCTTTTCAAAAAAAAGAATAAAATATTTTTTTATCCTTTACTTGTAATAAAATTATTTTTTTTATCTCTCACTTATTATAATGTTAAATTCGTTCATGATTTATTGAAAAACATTGCACTTGATTATTTATTTTTTTAAAAAAATACTAAATTTAATTTTAAAAGGTTTAAGTTTTGATATAAAGGACTAATTCTAATATTTTTTTAAACAAGGGAATCAATTTCAATTAATAAAAGATTAAAATAACAATTTTATGATGAGTAAATGACAAAACTTATTTTTCTCCAAAAAAAAAGGGGTACTATTCCTATATTGGAAAAGTGCAGTTTTTTTTTTGTGCTAAAAAAGAAAATAAATAGATTGTTAATTTTGCCTTCATCAATCCATTGTGAGGTAGTTATTAAATAAAATTGACGATGTTAAATTGTAAGAGATTTAACACAAGTTTAGTCCATAAAATTTTAAAATGAGTCAATTAATTATGAATAAATATGCAAATATGCTTTTTGATTTCTAAAGAGGATATGAATCCCTGGAGTAGAGAGTAGAGAGTAGGGTTGTAATGAAAATAGAGAACTCAGCGCCAAATTCGCCACAATATTGAAAACTAGTGTTATCTGAATTATCAAGTTATATATAATTATATATTTTTATTATTAGTTACTAATAATAAATAAAACATAATTATTAGAACATCTCACAATCTTCTCTTTGTCAAATCTGTATATATTTGATAAACTAGATCTATATACAATTTTTCTTAAAATTCTACTCCAGTTAACTAGAGTGGAGCCTAATAGGCTACATTTCAATAAAATACTTTTACTTACAGTATAAATCTAAAATTTAAAAAATTTGTATATATTTTTTGGTAAAAGGTCAAAAGAAAAAAAAAAGAACCAGTAGAAAGAAAAAAAAAAATTCGTATAATTTTTTTTGTGTTTATACTTTTTTAAAATTTATATAAAAAAAAAAAAAAAAGAAGAAGTACATTTAACCTAAAAAATAAATAAAAAAGATAATATTAATTTAATTAAAATTAAATAGAAAAACAACATGGATTAACGGTTAGTGACTTGCCACGTGTCATCTTCACTCTTCTCTGCCACTTGTTTTCTAGGACTTTTGGCCTTTTTGGGTCCCAAGGATATGGCGTTGGCGTGACAGTTAAAGGATGGGATATATCCCAAAGCCACGGAACAATGCAAAGCGCAAAATTGTTGGATGAGGCAAACGCAAAGATCAATCCCCCGTATACCATTGATGACGATGACGATGATGATGCAAGAAACGAAGCTCAAACCGAAGCTTAGTAGTGAAAAGCCTCTCTCTCCTTTCACTCTCTCCCTCCCTCTCTATAATCAAGACGCTACTACTTTTGAACCAAGCATTCACGAGACTCCCCTGAAATTTCTGCCTTTGAAATTCATCTTTTTGCTGCTAAAAAACCTAATCCTCCTATCTCATCTTTCCAATAAGGAAATAAAAAACCGTGAAAAACTTCGTCTTCCTCCCTTCTTTCTCATCCGTAACAATGAAATCTCAGTATCCCACCACTTTGTTTGAGTCTCTGATTGCTGTTGCACGCTCTGAGATTTTTGGTCCATCACGAATTTGATATACAGAGTATAATTGTTTGACAATAATAGGGTATTATGGGTTTGATAGTTTCATGAAAACCCATACCCATGTTTCGAAATCAGTTTATGAACTTCCTGAAATCGATTCACACATTCTTAAGGGAAATTCCATTTGATTGTTAATTCGTTGCGGTAGACCCCACTTCAATTCAATTCAAGGGTTCGTTGTTGTTCAAGCTTCGAATATATTTTTCAATGGCGGGCTCGTGCTTCCACGCGCTTCGCCTGCGAAGGTCGAAGAGTAAACCTATCGCGGAGACATCTTCTTCGTCCAGGATCAAGCGGGATTCTGACATGGAGAATATGGAGAGAAGGAGATTCGATAGCTTGGAATCGTGGTCGATGATATTGGACTCGGAAAATGTGGAGACATGGGAGGCGTCTAAGGAGGATCAGCAAGAGGAATGGAACGCTGATCTTTCGCAACTTTTTATCGGGAACAAGTTCGCTTCTGGTGCTTACAGTCGGATTTACCGCGGGATTTACAAGCAGAGAGCCGTGGCTGTGAAAATGGTGAGGGTTCCGATACAGGACGAGGACAAAAGAGACGTACTAGAGCAACAATTTAAATCTGAAGTGGCTTTACTTTCACGTCTCTTTCATCCTAACATAGTGCAGGTAAGAAATAGCGGGAAGACTTCTCGTTCTTTCTTCTTGTGCCTATGGTGTTTGTTTGTATTTCTCTATGAGTTAAACAAGTCCTAGTCCGTATAATGGAGCACTCATAATTTTAAGATAGAGACGTGCCGTGTCTAGTTTTCATATTTATATCCATGCTACTTAGTGGGGTGTATATATATGTCTTCACTCCTTTAACATGCAGCTATTATTTGGTTGTGTTCCATAAAGACTAGCTGCTACTAACCATTTTAGTAAGTTCATGTTTTCAGTAAAGACGTATGTTTCTTATTAAAGAGGGAGAAAAATATAGAGGGGATGGTAGAATTTGTTCTGAATCTGAAATATTGAAATCTAACTCAAAAAATGTTAATGGGCTGATAACTTATATGGCTCCTATTTAAACTTTTAAGAATAAGTTGAACTTGATGTGTTAAGCTCTTGCCCTATCCCTAGATAAAAATTTTTGCCTTAATAACTAGACACCGACATATTGTCAAATTTTCACTTTTTTTTTTTTTTTAATCTTTTGCATACGTCTTGGGACGTAGCATGTGTAGTACTAAGATCTACCTCTGTCTGGGCTTTTTGATGCCCCAAAGCTCTATAACCCACATCCTTTTAGTAATATATCAGAAAGCCTAATATTTGCACGTGGTCATTTCATACTTGGAAAAGTTACAGGGATGTTTCTAATGCATTTCTACTTTTTAAAATGTTGCAGTTTATTGCAGCTTGTAAAAAACCGCCAGTGTACTGTATTATAACAGAATACATGTCACAAGGAAATCTGAGGATGTATCTGAACAAGAAAGAGCCATACTCTTTATCCACAGAAACAGTACTAAGGTTAGCTCTTGACATATCTAGGGGTATGGAGTACCTTCATTCACAAGGCGTGATTCACAGAGATTTAAAATCAAATAACTTGCTTCTCAATGATGAGATGAGGGTTAAGGTTGCTGACTTTGGCACATCATGTCTTGAAACACGATGTCGAGAGACCAAAGGAAACATGGGAACATATCGTTGGATGGCACCAGAAATGATTAAGGGAAAACCTTACACTCGGAAAGTTGATGTTTATAGTTTCGGTATTGTGCTTTGGGAGCTCACAACCTCTCTTCTTCCCTTCCAAGGAATGACCCCTGTGCAAGCTGCTTTTGCTGTGGCTGACAAGGTCAGAAAGCTATGATTAAACTATGTCTTCTTATTTTTTTGTGTTAATTTCTTCATAATGGCATCACTCCTCTACTTGGCAATTTGGCATATGTGATAATTGAACTTGTTCTTTACATTCTTGACTTTGTTTAATCTGGATATGGAAGGTTCCTTCTTGAACATTGTCCCGTAATCATACCTAATGGTAAAACAAATATCCTTTTCCATAAATCAAGAAATGATTACCTACCATAATATTTGATCTGGTTGATCAGACAAAATGCATTCAGTTGCTATATTGCCAAGATGATTGATTGGACAAGGATTATGTCTTGAGTACTGAGAAGTATTTGTATACAGAGAATCATAGATAAATCTAGTTTATAAAAGATATATTAAGTCAATTATGAAGAGATATGTAAATATATCAGAGGTAGGTTCCTCTTAAAAAGTGTGTCTGACATGTTTACATGTCTCTTTGTGATTGATTTGGTTTATCTATCATTTGTAAACCGAATCTACATAAGAATTTTTCATGCCCATTTAATGGAACTCTCTGTTTTAGAAAAGTTGGGCTACTAAACTAGGATGAAGTAAATTATCCAGTGTTTTATTTAATTCCATCAATGGGAACAAGGAATGCGGTAGTTTTAATTTTTATGTACAATGAGTGAAGCTTTGATGATAAAAGGTTCTAATCATACAGTTACAACTTAGGCAGAAGTGGAAAATCCTGAAGTTGTTGGTTATGGAATCAGTATGCCCATTAAAAAAAAAAAAAAACTTGTTTACAACTGAAGCCTCATACTATTTTGGATCTCAGCCCAATATTGAGTCTTAATACTGCCAAGTGCGAGCTACCAATTCATAAAATCTGAACTCTTGAAACTTCAACTGATTCTTTGTTTGCATACTCTTTATGCAATACTGTTTATTTTTCCATCAATGTCTGGACTAGCCTTTGACTTGCATATCCGTTTGCAAGATTCAATTAAGGTGCAAAGTTAAATTTCAATCGAACTAAGTTGTTCTTATAGGAAAGTAGATAGAAAAAAAAAATTATTTATGGAATTCCAGGTATGTGTTGCCGATAGCCTTGGATTAAGCTATACTTTGAGGTAGCATAATTTTTGAAATGATATGAAAGGATATCGTTAAATTCTGCTGCTTATATACATATTTTTGGCCAAAAAAAAAAAAGCATATTTAAGGAAATCTAGATGGGAGTGCTGTTTTTAATGGTTACATCCAGTATTTCTATCCTCATCTCTTAATGTTGCACTTTGTCATCTCCAATTTAATGGATTCAGTTAAGAAGTATGCATATTGACATAAACACAGGACATAACATAGCCATCATGACAGAAAAAGAAATGGAATATCCGTCTGCAATATAAAAAATAATGTAACTGAAGTACCTTTGTTTCATTGAAGATAGTTAATTTGTTGTCTTCCTTCAGTCTGGTCAATATACTCCCTTCGTGGGTTTGTTCCTGTAAGTAGCTTTCTGCAGAACGCTTGGCAATTTTGTGTTGCACAGTCTATTAATATTCTTTATTTTTTTCTGTGCATATCCTGTCTGACACGTTGCTTAATGGTCGCCTAAACAACCTGCTAAAGACAAAAATAATACGTCTGATAGCTTCAACTTCAAGTTTTGTTCTTAAAATTTTTAATATCTTCGGAGTGCTACTTTCACAGTTAACTTGGTCATAGCATTTTCATACGGAAGCTTTCTCTGAAGAGAGGTTGATTGGTTATCACATACTTTCTATTGCATTAAATGCTTGTCTGCTGTCCTGTCTTCAACATATAACTAACAGCAAGAAAGCAGCGCAAATTACACAAAATCTGTAGCTGACGCTTGTTGATCCTATTGCTTTCTCTATAGGTTTACCAACCAATCAGCGTTTCACGATTCAAAGAAGTTTCATTATATAAAATTTATAATTTTGCACTATTAACTCCTGAGTAAAATTGAAAAATAAGGTGGATGCACATGAAAAGTACTGGCTTTGGCGTCGAGATTTTCTCTCACTAATCCTTTTGATGGTTGGAAACATGTTAAAAAAAGTGTAGAAGTGGGTGCATGGATCTCCCAATCCCAATAAATAGGAAGCACAAGTAAATGGGGCCATGGAAGTGTTTCTTCCCTAATTCCAACATCTCTCCCTAATACGACCCAATATGTTGAAATTTGTTATAGAGGATGTATAAATGTGATAAAGTAGTCCTTGGATTTCCTCTTTCTCTTTTCTTAGCTGAATGCCATGTAGTGTTAACAGCTCTTTTATCTTTAACATATTTATATGTAGGTTAATGATTGATTATATCTATCTAATTTTTTAACAGTACACTGAGTTTACAGCAAATCTTTTAAAATTAGAAAGAAAAGAAAAGCCAAAGATGCTAGAATATCATTGGCAATGTAATAAAATATTCAATCTCTGAACAGTTTGAATTCCTTGACAAGATTATAATATTGAGTCAAATATTTTGTGCAGAACGAAAGGCCTCCACTGCCAGCAAGCTGTCAGCCCGCATTAGCACATCTCATAAAGCGATGCTGGTCAGCAAACCCCTCAAAGAGACCAGATTTCTGCGACATTGTGTCTGCTTTGGAGAAGTACGATGAGTGTGTGAAGGAGGGCCTACCTCTCACTCATCATTCGGGTCTTGTCCCTCGAAACGCCATTATTGAACGCTTAAAAGGTTGTGCTTCCATCATCTCCTCCTCTATACCTGTACATGCCTGATTCCCAGCTGTACTACTCCCTGCTGTCCCTTGTCTTTCATATTCTTAAGCCTCATATTCCCTTAATATTTATAGCCCCACCATGGCCTTTCTATACATGCTTGATGCTCTTTTTTAACTGTATTGTGTATCTCTTCTTTAGAAAATTACAAGTTTGGTTCTTTTTAGAGTTTGGCTCCAATGATTACTGTAAAATTATGTTAATACCGTCATGTGTTTTTACTTAAAAACATTTTAAGATCGAGTCGAGTTAATCCTTAACATGATCAAAAATTAGATTCTTGTTGTCTGACATTGCAACATAAGACAGGTGAACTTGTATCCAAATTTCAAGTCCATGTAAGATTACTATACAATATCAACTTAGAAGCGTATTAAATAGAGTTTTTTTTTTTTCTTTTCTCGGTGATGTTTATTACTTTAATTCTCCACTGCGTTTTGATCTGTCTACTTGAATTTGCTAAGTTCTATTGTTGTTTACATTTGGCCTTAATTTCATTCTAGTGTTATCTTTTTGTTATTCTTTTTAATCAATTAAGTTGGCATCTAATTAACTATGTTGTTGGTATTCAATTAGTTGCAAATATTATATTGAGGAGGATACTCCTCTTTTTCTTTTTGAATGAAATGTTAATATCTTTGAACATCAATAGTTTGAGCATCTTCTCGACTTTTATGGCCTTCTCGCAATGGGCAGCTATCCAGTAGGGTGAGTCACAATCTGTGCATATTAAAAAACTACGAAATTGGAAAGAATAAGCAAATAAATCCATTTGTACACAGTACAGTTCATATTTATTAGCTGCTTGGCGTAAACATAATATTGCATAAGTTTCTACAATCAATTTTAATAAACTCCCCTTAATATTGTCTATCGCTATATTATCCATAAGTCTCTTATTTTGATTAGAAATACTTTGAGTACAGTTTTTTTTTATTCCTAACTTATTACAAAGTTATTATTTAGATTTTTTATTTATTGAAATGTTTAAAATAATCCCTCACTTAAACAAAACATTAAATTTAGTAATTTAAATTAAAAGTTTAGAGTTTGTTAGAGAAATTAAATTTAATCATTTTCTGAAAAGTAAGAGACTAATTATAATATTTTTTTATAAAATAAAAAATTATTTTAAACATTTTAATAAATAAAGAATCAAAATAATAATTTTATAATAAATAAGAGATCAAAAATATATTTTTTCAATATAATTTTAAAAGATAAATAAAAAAATATTTTAGTTCCTCACAATTCATTTTCCCTTTTAACACTAACGTTGCGTAATATTAAAATACTATCGAGTCATATCTTATAGAGTGTAAAGCAAAGTCTACAGAATCTACGCATTCAGATCGGCGATGTAATTGGGTTTTGTGCCATAACAATCTAGTTTTGATAAGAACACAAACTTCAATTAATGAAAAAGTCGATGATGGATGAAACTCTTACCGTCGAAGAAACATTAGCGTGAGAAGAATACTAGGACGTACTCCTTAATAATACAATCCTTGTCGTTTTTGAACAAATCTGTCTTCGGATGCAAAATGAAGCTAATGTTGTACATCTAACAGCCAACACAGTCACATGAAGCTCAGCATCCACCAACCAACTCCCAAGAATCCACCAAACAAACAAGCTGAAGCTGAAGTTGAAGGCAAAGTACTACTTGTACTCCATTAATGTCATGTGCTTCTCCAACTATCACATTCCACCTACCACAGAACCCTCACATTAACCTTAATTACACTGTTACCAACCTGCCTTCCTTATTAAGATAGCTCTCTTCCCTATCTTAAACAATGCTACCTTAACTATATGCAGTTTGTTTTGTCTACTTCGAGCTTGCTGGTTGAATAGGCAAGACCTTTTGTAGTGAAAAAATCTTAGTTAATTTTAACATATTTATATGATAACAAATTTATTATATTAATCCCAATGAAATTATTTTTTAAAAAAAGTTGAGAATATGAAAGAAATGATTTTATTAAAACTTACATATTAAATAAACTGTCATATAAGTGTGTTTACACCAACTAATTTTTTCCTTGTTGTGGCTGCTAGCTAGTGGAATGTTAGAGTATTTAAGGTTCGTTCGGTTGTATGAATTAATATAATAGAAATGAGAATAAAAATAAAAATAGGAGTGAGAGTGAAAATGAGAATATTAAAATATTGTTTGGTTGGGAATGAATGAGAATGGACATGTTTCCCTTTACATCGTTTGGTTAGTAGATTATACATTGAAATCAATTAGGTAACGTGTATATTTTACCATATTATCTCTTATTATAAAATAAAATAAAAAGATAGACATCTATTCGAATTATTAATTAATAATATAATAATTTTAATAATTAATATAATAATATATATTTAATAAATTAGTAATAAAATAATAATTATTAATAAATAATAATAAATTAGGGTATTGATGTATCATAGGGGTATTTTATCTAAAAATTATTATAAGTGAAGACATTTTTATCAAACATATTTTCATTTTCAAGAGACTAATCTCATTCCATAGTTCCAACTAGAGAAAAAATTATCCCTTATAAAAGAGAAAGCAGGTTTCCTAAATAATGAGAATGAGGACTAAATCTATCAACCAAATATGAGAATGTCTCATCCTTATTTTGATTTCCTTACCTCAATTCTAGCAATCAAAATGTCGTTGGTTGGTTGTCTTAGACAAGTTAACTTCTTGTATTATAACCCAGTTTTGATCCTCTCTCCTGAGATATTACAAGGAGTTAATTGATATTCTGCAGTTAAAATCATGCAAGAATGTTTAAATATTGATTAATTTAATTTGAATTACAACAGTAACTGATTAGTGAGAGACAATGTCTTGTACCATAAATATTATGGACAGGTCCCACAAGCGCAAAAGAGTACTTCCCTTGAATATAGACTCTCTGTACTCAGGAATCTAAATGTCACAGCATTGAATGAAGTTTGAATTATTGAATAAAAATTTAGTAATTTAAATTTTAATAAATACTAAAAAAATTAAATAATTTTTAATAATTTATTATAATATAAATTATTAAATTTCATCAAATTCATCTATAATTATATTTTAATATATTGGAAATCCATTTCCAGTTGCCCTCTGACCCCTTCTCCTTCTCTTTATTGTTTTAAAAATAACAATATGGTTCAGTTATACAATTACAAGAGATAATTTTGCTAATTTATCATAATTGTTGTCAAAATTAACTACACGTGGATCAAAATATTTTAAATGCTCTATGAATTTGGCGTCTACTATCAAAATGTTGGTTAAAAAAATGAGTGAATTTATACGGGAGAATTTTATAAAAAAAATTTACAACTATGAACTTAATTATTAATATATTTATTTCATATATAGATATATATATATATATATATATCTATCTATCTATCTATCTTTTAGTCTAAAATTCATGAGTGTATTAACTTCTTCTAATATTTTCTCCACATAGTTCTATTTTAATAAAAACATTATATTGGGTAATAAAAATAATATGCTCAAATTTACAATTCTGAAGCATCAATTACTCATGGAAGTGGTTAAGGGACAGGGTGAATTATTTGAGGCCTGAATCTGATAGGACCCATCACGGAATGCTAGAAATGTCCCACATAGGTATAGGCTTTTCCCAACAGTAAAATTAAATAAATATTTATTTATTTATTATTTTTCTTGATGGAAAAAATAGACTACAAAAGCAGCATTCGGCAGATAATCCATGAAAATCGGGAAGGAACCCCTAGCTGAGTGATCAGACGTTGAGATTCCTCGATCAAGATAATAGAAAAACAATTAGGGCTAATTATTCTCTTAAACAAAATAATCAAATTTTTTATACGAATAATTTTCAATTATAAAAATATATAAAGCTTTCTTTCAAACTGAAATTTTTAATTTAAAATATAATATGTTTAAGAAAATTTTTTGAATTTCAAAGTTTCATAAAAAAGTTTTTTTAGAATATAATAAAGGTAACCAGTACACTAATGCATTGTATATATATATTATAATTATATTCTTATATTATAATTGAGTGTATTAATATATTTAAAAGTATTAATGCATAAAAAATAATATCTATAATAAATTATGTATTAAGTTTCTTAGAATAATTTTAAAATATATCTAATTTTTTTAAAAGATGATTTAGATATAAATTTTGCTAACTAGTGTCCAGAGCATGATTAACGAGTATTTATTACCTACAATAAATAAATCTTAACTAACAAAACTAGTTTAAAGTATTTATTATTGTTGGGTAATAGGTATAATAATTGATCATTAATTAATTTTATTAATTAAATATGATTTATTATATGCAGTAAGTCAAATAAAATCCTTTACATATTATACTTATTTTTTATTTTGAATTTTTAGTGGCCATAAAGAATGATGAGTTAGCTTTTATACCCTCGTGAACTTTGTCGTACAATGATAGCGTTATAGGCGCCATGACAGAGAGCTCAGAATGCTCCAAAATGAGCAGACACGAATCTCTACCTAACTCCACTGCCACTTCCACACATCATCCCTTACTGTCAACTTAAGGTTCCCTTTTTTTTTTTTTTTTTTTTTTCAGGTTTCAGTATCTTTGGTTTTTTCGTGTTCGAAAGTTTCTTTGTGAACGTACGTTTGTTTTATAATTTATTATCTTCTTATTATATTATAATTTATAATATTTATTTATCCTAAAATTTAAGTTTAAGGCCATTTGGATGAGTGTATAAAATTTTATTATTTTTATTATGCTCAACATTTAACTTTTTTTAAATTAATTTTATTATTCAAATTTCTAATTATGTAGAAATTATAAAAATTTTATTTTTTTGTAAAACTAGTGGTATTAAAAACAAAATATTAATGTTTAAATATAAAATTACAATTTTTCAAAATTAAATTAAAATTAATTTTAAATATCAAATTAATTTAAAATCACATTAATTTTGAAGTGGATCATATTTGGTAGAGATGATTATTGAAGATTTTTTAATAATAAAAATGGACTGAATAAAAACTTAATAATTTAAATTTAAAAATAAGAAAAAAAACCTACTACTGTACACTATCATTAATTATTGTGCACGATCATCAATACAAATTTAAACCATTAAATTTCTATTTAATAGTCTCCATTTTACTAAAAATTGTTATTAGAAAAAATCTAAATTCATATTAATTCAACTTCAATCCAAACACACACTTTTATCTTTTATTTTTTTATAATATAATGAATATATAAGTAATCATATCCGATGATTTATCTTAAAAAAAAAAAAAAAAGTAACATCTTGAAAAGTCAACTTGCTCGCAAAATTTTCTGAAGTCAGTCGTTTAAAATGCGAGGCCTTTGATTTTTTCAAACTTGGAGTCCTTATATAACTAAGTTTTTAGTGGATAATGAAAGGCCTGGAAGTCAAAATGAGATAGTAAAATTAATTAGAAAAAATAGCCTTTTATTTTGGGAAATGACATGGTCCAATATTATTCCCACTTTCATACTCGTACAAAAAAAAGACAACCCCCAGATAGGGAATTTTTCAAAGAAAAAAGTTTGATTACCAATAACGAAGAAGGAAGACATTTTCAAATATTTCATTTTGACATAAATGGCGAAAATTGAAAGTTTCTGAGAATAAAATAGGGTTAAGAGAAATGAAAGAGAGGAAGATATGAAGATTCAAAAGGGTTAAATAATTTTTTTTATTTTTCATTTATTATAAAATTATTATTTTGATCTTTCATTTATTAAAAGGTTTAAAATATCATTCATTCATTAAAAAATATTATGTATGGTCTCATACTTTTTTAAAATTATTAAATTTAATTTTTTTTTACTAAATCTTAAATTATAAATCTAAGGAACTTAGTTTGATTTAATTTTTAAAAAGTAAGAAACTAAATATAAAATTTATTAATAAGTGAGAGATTATTTTAAATATTTATATAAATTTAATTTAATATATATATTATTTTTTAGAATAAAATGATTATTAATTATTAATCATTAAAAAATTATTATAAAAAAACTTGTTTTTAAACCCGGCCAGATCAGTACCTAACCGATTCTTTTTTGTTCCCATAAATCTAAATAACTAATATAATATTTGACTACAAAGAAATATTTATTAAGAGATTAAAATAATAATTCTATTACAAACGATAAATTAAAAATATATTTTTCTTATTGACAATGACCACGATATTATGGTCATGAAGAAAGACCCAGCAAAAGGGTGGAGAAAAAACTAGGTCAAAGACGTATGCTATGGATTGGAAAACGCATAGGGTCAGACCTCACAGGCATACCGTGAGAAACTGGAAAAAGCAGAAAGGGAGATATTGAAGATGAAGATGACGGGGATGCCATTGACAACAAAAGCCAATGTGTATATTCGAGGACTAAAATGTTAATTTAGATTTGTTATATTTTAAGAGAATTATATAATTGTAATTATTAAAATTAAAAGAAATGTAAATTTTAATATTTTAAGTTAATTTTAATAATTACACGATTAAAATTTTATATTTTTTAACTCGGTCTTTAATTTTTGATTAAAAAAAATTATGGCAAATCTAAATACATAAAAATCGTAATAATCTATACAAATCAAATGGTCAAACTCAATACGCTGCAAAATTATGTTCGATACTTTGACTTATTCCAACCCACAAATATGTATGCTCATTGACTCATCGCCCACACTCGTTTCAACAACTATATTGTACGCTATTTAGATTTTATCCCACATGTAAAAGAGAAAATTTTATTTGACCCTCACGTTATTTATAAAATATTATATGATGACTTTAAATAAAAGAAAATTTAAATTTTCCTTTTAAAATGTTCTATTATGGTTTTATGTTACGCTCTTTACTCTTTTAAAATTTTTTCAAGTTTTTATTTAACTTCACTTCAGTCATATCTTAATTTATGTTTTAAATTACTTATTTTTACTCTTTAATCTTCACCTCTAGCATTTAAATTTTTAGTTTTCATTCAATCATAGGCATATACACAACTTTATGTAGACTTACCATTCTGCATTACAATTCACTCACACTTTCACTTAATCTTCTTTAGTTCGGTTCATTTTTTTATTGTTTAAGTTTTAAATATTTTTCAAACACTTAATTGTTTAAGAATACCTTCATCTTATTTGTTTTTAGTATGATAATTTATTAACTTTTAGTTCATTGCTTCATGATTCATTCTTTATTTATGCTTAATACCTTCATTTTTTTTTCATGTTTCTGCTGCACATATGTACTTTTCTAATAATTTTTTTTTACTATGCTTCATGTTTAATAGTTTTATTTTTATTGAAACTTGTTCTTGAATATTATACTTTAAAAAATGAATGTATCTACCAACGTTGTTAAACTCGTGAGTTTAGGTAAATTTGTAACGTAAACTCGTAAAAGTTTATTTCGATTAATAAATAGTTATCAAAATATATAATTTTATAGTTTAAATACTATATACATTAAAAAATTATTCAAATTATATTTAATCAAAAAAAATTATTTATATTTCATAATTTGTAATACTCGACATAAATATTTTAATATGGTCATACATAAATAATTATTCAATATAACTAATTAAATAATATTTATTTTATTTTATCTAATAAGTCCATATTAAATGTAATTTTCTTATTTTTTATGTATATTCAAACGTGTAATAAAATAAATTATAAAAGTTTCATAGAAAAAAAGTTTATCTATATCTTATTTAGTCTTGAGTTTAAATTATGTTACTGACTTTACAAGCTAGTTGACATATTAAAATCGTAAATTTAATAGACTCGTTAAGTTAATTTACGAATTTATCTGAATTTATATTAAGTTTGAATTTACAACGAGTTGACTTGTTTTCTTTATATACAATCGTAAATTGATAAATTTGGATAATAAACTCACAAATTTGACAATTATAGTATTTACATAATTTTATTAAAATAATATATAATTGATCTTTACATTTATGGTCTATCCAACTGAATAGGTTATTCTATTTATTATGCTTCTCAAGTTGTGGTCAAGAGACCACTCAAATTTGCTCACACATTTCTCTTATTAATGAAGATTCTATAACTGAATTAGTAGGACATTAATTTTTACACTTTTTTCCTGGAATATAGGAAACAAAATCTTGTAAACCTTAAATTATAAATCTTTTACAATAATAACAAGAAAGACAAGATTATAGATCTCATACATGTTGCGAGATTATTGTAATCTTAAATTCTTAGAATTCATAAAAAACAAAATTTTAAAAAGCATATAAAGGTTTTAATTAATAATGATAAACTAAGACTGTATAATTAATTAATGGCTTGATGAGCTGCCACGGGAGTCAAGGAGATGCATGCAGTTATGGTGACACGTGTACGGTGATTATGAAGTTGATAGGATAGATGTATTAATACATAGAGAACACAGAAAGAGGTGTGTAATAGTAATTATATTAATGGAGTCGATATGGAATATGTATGGGGCTTAGGGTTAGGGTTAGAAAGTTGATGAGATTGTCCCCTCTTTTGTGGGGCACAACACAAAGCAGAGAGGCAGTAATCCACATTCCAAAGATACAATCTTGCAATGCGTGTCTATTAAATATACATAAAAAATTTGTCCCGAATAAAAATTATTAATTAGTTTTAATATAATTAGATTTGATATATTAGTTTTGATAATATTATTTTTTTAATAATCTCTATTATTATTTTTAAATAATTTTATTAAGATTAGTATACTAAATTAATTTTTATATAAATATTTTAGGACTAACTAATATTTCTTTTATTAACAATGATAATTGTTATTTTTTATTGTTTTCTATGACATTTAAATAATGATTTCTTTAACTTTTTAAATAAAAATATTACTTTTTATTTTTTCAAAAATCATAATTAATATATTTTTAAAAAATTATAATTAAATTCTAATGAATGTTTATATATTCATACTTTTAAATAGTATCTCATACTTTTTAAAATCTCATGAAATTTCATTTAAAAATATTAGTTTTAAAATAAAAATTATTTTTTAAAAATATCGAGGATAATATAAAAATACTACTTATATGTATGGAGTTATAAAAATTGTTAGAGATTACTTATAAATTTTTTCAAATAAAAAAGATTGATTATTTCGCCTTTTTTTTTTAAGAAGGATAATATTATCATAAGAACAAAACTAAAACAACTATTAATTAGTTGTCATAAAAAGTAGCGAAAAAGTAACAATTATTGCTGTCGGATAATAAATACTCTTAAGTCCTAAATTATAAAACCCAAAATATCATTAGCTTTAATTTTTAAGTATTAACAAATTATATTATAGAATTAGCTTATTTTTTACTAAAATTTGTGAGAAAACTATTAAATTATTATTTTATTTTTATATTTTGTGATAATTTAATCTCTCTTACAAACTATCTATATTAAATTAATCCCTTACAATTATAATTTTGTGCAAATCTAATCCCGTGTTAATCTCTAATTAATAAATGGACAAAACAACATAAGGACTAATTTTGCACATAATAGGAATTGTGAGGGACTAATTTGGCATAGACAATTTGTGATTGACCAAATTGTTATTAAGTTAAAAATAAGAGATTAATTTGATACTTCTTTCTAAATTTATGTGTATATATAATATATACTTTATTTAAAATATAAAAAACAAAATCCTAAGTGTGTGTTTGGTTTAACGTTGGGAAAATTTAAAAGTTCTTATACACATCTAAACATAAGTTTGTTTTGCAAACATTATTGTTTGGTTTGACATTTGATTTTTTTCAAAATCAAATTTATCTTCTAAACTTTTGTTTGTACATAAGTAAAAAATAGTTATTTTTGCGTTGAATAAATTGTATATGTGGCAAAAATCAATTTTTAAACCAAAATTTTTAAACATAAATAACATTTTATCAAAATTAATTTTAAAAATTAAATTAATTTAAAATTCCTAATGCCAATTCAAAGATACCCTGCCATAGTTTAATTTGATATTTTATTGTATCAATGACATGAGCATAGGCCTAGTATACTTTCCAAGGAAACATGCTTCCTCTATTTCTGTTTTGTTTGTTTCTTTCTTTATTACTTTCGAATTTCAAAAAGAATCCCCCAGCATCTTCAATGAATAGCTCAGATTCTTGACTTCCCTTTCACTAATCCAAACCATCCCCACCGCCCTTTTAAATAAATAATTAAATACTAAACAATTTTTTTAATCATAGCTTATAATTAAATAAAATCTCATATGGGTTCATCTTATCATATACTCAAAATTAATTATAAATAATATATATATCTGACATATTTGTTAATGAGACTCATAATTAGAAATTTAACCTGCCTATCTCTTATATCTAAAAATATTTTCTATTAGATATTCTTAAGCAAAATAATTGACCGATTCTACATACATTAACCCATTAAAATATTTAGATATTGAAAAAGATTCAATTATGATATCTTTACAAGGATATTAATATGTCATTGGTTTAGTCTAAGTACCATCAAATATAATTTAAAATTAATGTAACCACTACTTGGTTGTTTTATCTTCGTCCATTATTATAAGTAGATTATATCATTTCAATTTCATTATATTTTAAAAGAAAAATCAAGGATTATAAGCCAATGAACAGTGGGAAGATGTAGTCTTTAATTGAAAGTGGAAAACATAATTAGCTTGGAGGTTAAAGTTGCTAAAAAAGAGATTTAAATCAGAAAAGTTAAGGTGAAACCTTGTTTCTTTATTATGTAAAGTTAAAAAGTTGGTGCATGCAACATCACATGCATGTTTATTGGAAATGAAGACTTTCCCATAATTTTTTTTAATCCCTTATTAAAAACAGAGCAGAAATTTTGCTTAAATATTCTTTGTGACCTTTCTATATAAATATATTTTTTTTTTGGTTGTTTTGTTTGTCCTAACTCTTGAAGTATCAATAGGGCTTTTTTTGCTAATAATAAGTCATGGGAAAGTTTTTGATAAAAGGCAAAAAAGAAAACCAATCGTTTTCATAACATTGGGATCTCTAAACCACCATTTTGGAATATTATTAGAAATACCTAACAACTTGGAATATTAATTAAGAGAGTATAAGTAGATATTCCGTTAAAATCATTTAAAAAATAAAATAAAAGCCATGCTTGTGCAATTAATTAAGATTATCAAATTTAAAAAACAACTGAACTTGAAGTCGAAAATTGGATAATGGACCACCTCATCGCTTCTAAACGTGACATACAAGTCAATTAAATAATATATATATATATATATATATATATATATATATATATATATATATATATATATAAAGACATAATTTTTATGGGGTATCAAACGTTCTAATCTTGTAACAACAATATATACAGAGACAGCCAAAAGCCAAAGACAATACTTTGTGTGCTTATTATAATAATCATATATACTTATAGAAGATGGATATATACGCTTGCCTGATTGAATTAAATTAATAATTTAAATTAGAATGAATATGATCTTCTATAGTTGAATATATTATGTATTTAGAAAGCGATAAAAAAAATAAACTTATAAATAAATAATAAGTCTTGCCCATATTTCATTCGTAAGGTCTCACTCTTTCTAAATGTATTACATTCGACTAAAAAATTTACATAAAATATTTTGTAGTCCTTTATTTATAATAAAAATTACTATTAAATAATTTTTCACTCCTTAAAAAATAATACACTTAATTTCTCATATTTCAAACAAGTATCATATTTAATTCTTTAAATTTAAAATTTAAAGTTTAATAGAGTAATTAAATTTAGTAATTTTTTTAAAAATAAAAAACAAATATAATAATTTTTAATTAAATAAAAGATCATATTTTAATGAGTGAATAATTAAAATAATAATTTTGTGATAAGAAAAAAAATATTTTTTTTAAAAAATTATAGTGAATTAGAATGTACAAATAAGAATCAACAATGATATAAAAAGATGCCCACTTTCATCATTACTAAAAAAAGGCATTATTCTGTACATTAGCACATAAAGTCATATGCCAAAAAATAATTTAAAGCAAAAAAGGGGTTGAAAAATGAAGAATTATTGGGGAAGAAGAATATATATATATGGCATGGAGAACAACGGAAAGTGATTTGGACATAAGTGTCATTTTATGAGTGGGCCTTTTTCTGCTTTCCCTTGCTTTAATCGAACCCCTTCTTCTTTTTGCCGACCTACTCCATCATCACCATTATCCTTCTTCCTTCTCAACACGTACATTGACCATTTTGACCTTCCAGTGTTTTCTTCTACTGCCACGAAGGTACCTCCCACCCACCGCCTTCCGACCAGGGGTAGTTTCGGAAACGAAAATTTGACCGTTCGTGTTTGACGATCTCCTCTACTCTTGTTATTTTTTTTGACAGAATCGGTCTCGCTCACATGCCAACGCAAGGGGGTGCGACGTCGTATCATGCTTCCCAAACGTGTTTTACTTGGCAAGAAATTCACAGTTGTGTGTTGGCTTGGGGCAATTACAAATGAATATGACAATTACTGAATTACCCATAGTCTGATCACTGTACAAATTATATATTAATTCAACCAATTTCACCAAGATAATATTAAAGTAGAATTTTGGAGGCTATATGTTGAGACCAAGAATGATTAGAAGTTTGGTGTTATTTTTTGTGCGATTATAATATTAAATATATTAGTGTGCAATGTGACAAAAGTAAAAATTCGTTATTTGATATTGGTATGTAAATTTTTTAATAATTAGATAATGACTATATATATATTTTTAAATATATATATATATATATATAATTTTTCAATTTTATTTTTAGTTCTAAAGAATTATAATTTTAAAATTACATAACTATTATTATCTATATCAACACTAAATGATATATTTTTATCTTGTCATATTATGAATGTGTTAGTAGCTGCACCAAAAATTTTATTTTAAAATTAATTCTCTCTTTAAAAATTGTATTAACATTGTTAGTTTTTACTGCAGGATTTTTCAAGATTTGTATTAACATTGTTAATAACCAGACGACGGTAAAAATGCTGTTACATTTTAAGTAATATTTGCTTAGAAAATAATTACATTTGGGCTTTAATTTGCACTATGTAGATAAAATGACAGCTATTGAAGTAAAAATATTGGATTGATCTAATGTATTAAAACTTAAAAGAGACCCCCGAAACAAAAACAAGCTTTCTTTGTAAATTGTTACTTTTGATGGTTTCTTAGCTTTATTAGAGGGTTTATTAACAATTTGATTAAATTAAAACTTATGCCCATTTTAGATTAACAAACTATATACACTTTTCTTGTTTTTTTTATTTTTATTAATAAAAGTTAATTTTCAATAATTTAAAAGAAAAATAATTATCTTTATAATAAAATTAAGAATAAGAATATCAATTTTATAACAAATTAATTAAAATAAAAAGTTCTATATTATATATATATATATATATATATATATTGAACCAAAACTTAAAAATAAAAAACTAGGAAAAGAAAGGACTAAAAAAGTACAATCCCATTCTACATCTGCCGTTAAAGTTTTTTAATAATAAGTTAAAAATGTTTTAAAAAAAATCTAATCATGTTGCAAAATTTATATACATGTTAAAAACATACATTACTCATGGTATTATTGAAACAATGATAGCAAATATATAAAATTTATTTCTAAATTTTTTTCCCTAAACATAATTAGCCAAATTTATTCTAATGAGTATGCTAACCAATTTCAGAAGAAATCACCGGAGATAATCTGACCTGCCCTTTCGGGCAAAATGATGAAAATGACTTTTCTTCTTCCTTGAAAATTAGTGATCCCAGTGGAAATTTCCTCAAAGTCCCTAAAATCTGAGAAATTTTCTCAATTCAAAAGATAAAAAGCACCCAACACTGCCAATTTAATTACTCCAGAATGTAGAAAACAAAAAAAGGAAGCTATATGGAGTTTGCCAAAGCATTTATAGCCAACAGGCACTATAAAGCACAATCTCAGGACTATGATACTGATGTAAATTGCACAGATAAACTAAATTCAATATGCCAAAGAAAGAAACTACTTTTCTTGCTCTGACTTCAATTAACAGAGGTCATTTTGCTAGAATTAGAGTGGGAAAAAGTGATTTAAACCCAAAAAAAAAAAAAAGGGGGATGCATATGTATGATTTGATAGTTTATAACAAAACTAATCCCTCTGATCAAAGCAACAAACTACCATTTCTTTTTATACATTGCAGGCAGTGATTACAGATTAATGTACAAAAAGAAAAGGAAAAAAAAACCATAAAATTAAAAAGAAAAGAAAAAAAGAAAAGCAAGGAAGGCCTAAACCAACCTTTCTTCTTTGGCCTTCTTCTTCACTAATTCCTTGAGTCTCCAGTAACTGGAGGTGATCCATTCACCTAATTCCTTCACTTCCTCTTCTAATTTCATTAGATTTTCAGATTTTCTCTTCGAATTTCACTGGCCCCAAGCACCCCATATCCTTTCCCCAATGAAACTCACAAACCTCCTCACCGACCCTTTTTCCTCAACAATCCCGCCACCACCACAACCCTCGCCGGAACCCTCGCCACCGCCGCTGCTACTACTCTCCTCCACCGATGCCGACTCATCTGACTCGTTATTCCCTGAACTCATCAACTCGGACCGCTTCAACTCCCCTGATAGCTTATTCGAATCCCTCTTATTCTTCTTCTCCTTCCGATTGCTCTTTCCATTTTTACTACTCTGCGCCAGCCAATCCTCGAAAGCATCGATAATCTCGTGTATGAGCTGCCGATTTGGAGACGCGTCCCACCTGATCCAGTAACTCATATAGCACCTAAAACAGCTACAAGTAAACAGAGGAGGATGATCGCCGCCGTCCACGGCCGAGGCGCCCTTCGCCACGCCGCTTTTCTGAGTGCTCCGCCGAGGGTTTCCCCCCGAAAAGTTGGGGAAAGGCGGTGCTCCGTTGCCGGACGAGCACGATATAAGGTAAGCCAAGACTTCCCTATCCTCCGGTGACAGCGCCGCCGTGAGAGTGAGGATGGTCGCCGGAAGAAAAGACAGCTGGTCAGAGATCGCCGGCGGCGACGGATGAACCGTACCCTTCCGGTATAGCTTCTTCATCGTCAAACAGAGAGAGAACAGAAAAAAACGACGACGTTTCTAGTTTCTACTCTAATCAACACTGAAACAGAGAGAGAGAGAGAGAGAGAGAGAGAGAGAAAGAAGGAAGAGAGGTTTTTGGACTTTGAAACGTCGATGTGGTTTTATTCTCGAGGGAGAGGAAGGGGGGCGATTGGAGTTGGTGACGTAGATATTGGGAAGTCGAGGGGAGGAGCAATCAGGTGCGACGCGGGCTTGGTGTTTACGTACGCAAGTGACCGAATCCTGTGGTGATTGGTGGATCTGTGATGGGACCCATCACTGACATGTCACTATCTGGGACCCACTCTCTCTCCAAGTTATTATCATCTGCTGCGACTGCAACTGCATGTACGTACTACGTCTTTGATCAATTTTAGGGTTTGGTGGGATTGGTTTGGCTTATATGACTGCCTTTTTATCACTCCCACATGAACTTGTCACCTCTATTATTTGAGAAATTTTTTTTTCTTTTTTTTTTTTCAGAAAAAAATGATTTTCCATTTTGTTTGAAATAAATTATGATAAAATCAACAGCGTTGCTTCAGGTCTAAGTTGGAATGTTTTTGTGAGTAATGAAGTTTCATTAATATGTAAAAGGACAAAATTCATGCATAATTTTTTAAGTATGTTATTATTAAATTCTTAATAAAAAAACATATGTATATAGGAATTTTTTTAAAATTTTCAATTAAAAATTATTTATATGTTATGTTCTTGTTATAGAATGATTTACAATGAATTTTAATAAAATATTATTAAAACTTTTGAAAATTAATTAATAAATTATTTGACTTTCTATAGTGTGACAAACGATGTCCTAACTAGTTTATAACATTTGAGTTTGTAAATTATATTATCAAATTTTATCTACTGCTTACCTATTACTCTAGCTAAACGACGTGATGTCAAAAAATTAACCTAATTAAAATATGCATGTGAAATAAATTTAATCAAATATATCATATACTCCACCCCACTAGGCATTTTTTATAGGTTGTATTATACATAATTTAAATAAAACTCTTTAATAGAATTTCTCTCCATAATTAATTTTTCTCAAAAAGCTGTTGGAGCCACGCTATAACATACAATATTAAGCTGGTTCATATTTAAATATAATTATTTATAAATATGACGACCCAATGATACTATAATAAAAATTACATAATATGGTGAGGATATTGGGCTAAATTAATGGTCACTTGATCATTCATACTTTGGTAGCCCAAGGTTGTCACAAAATTTTGTTCTTGTTATCTTAAGAGTTAAGTAAATAGAAAAGTCTTGCTGAGGTTGGAATTTTGAGCTTGAATGTAATAGCAAACGTCATTTTATTAATTCACCTAATTCGATGTTTGCATATCTCAATGAGACCTTATTAATCTATGATTTGGATTTTCACGAAGTTATTTTTTATAATAAATTTATATTTTACCTTTTGACCTTAATTACATAATAGTCAAACATTAATACCTGCTTAGTTAGTAGTTAATATCCTTTTTGCAATTCAAAACAAACTCAAATTTGAATTTTATTGTTGGCAATATTTACAGATTACAAATCATCCTTCAAAAGACACAAGATTGTTGACATTTGATCTTCATGATAAGAAGATTAGAAAACGTAGAAGATTGCGAATCAACCTTGAATTTAAGTGTTTTTTATTGAAAAATATGCTGTTTCTTTAATTACCTAATAACATGTGGGTAATTTTTTTAAAATGTGAGAGTTAATATTGTTAATAAAAAAATAAATAAGATATAAAAATTATTCAAATTTCATTAACTGATTGAAAAACTTAATATAAACATATAAAGAATAACATATAAGTTTAGTGTGTTGGAATAATTTTAATATTTTATGAATTAGCATTAACTATTTTATTATATTAGTATCTTATTAATTTTAATTAGGCAATGAATGTCATAATTTATAAATTGAGAATGGACTTAGTTTTATTTTAATATGTGTGGATAATCGGTGATGAGTTTGATTATCCACAAGCCTGCTGGGTAGAAACCCAACCCACAGCCCAAGAGTATTAGTAATCATCCCGTCAGATTATTAATCTAAGATTGTTATCCAGAGAGAGATTTTATGGGTTTAATTTTGATTGATTAATTAAATTTAAAATTGTTTTAAAGATTCTGGAGGATTTTACTGAATAATATTGATTAATTATATTATTAAATAAAATCATATAAATAACACACTAAAGCCCTAGTTTTCATACAACAAAATTTGTCATTATTTCTCTACCGTCAAGACACTCTAAGAAACGCTCTTAGGCATTGTAGGTTGAACTTATTAGACTCAACCAATACTCAGATCAACGATGTCATCTTCATTAAGTCAGATTGTCAATTTATTTATTCTCCCAATTTGTGATCATGTTTAATTACATGTTCTAATTCCACTTTCATAGTAGACTTGTGTAAAATTAAAATATTAAAATTTTTGCTATATTGATATTCAAATATTATAAATAAGTTTTTAAATATTTAAAATTATAATTCCGTTTACCAAAAGTCACTTAAATAGAAAATATTTAGAATTAATCAACTAAAACAATTTAATTAAGTATACAACAATGTATACAGAAATTTGGAAAAAGAGAACTCAATTTGACAACTTCTTCAGTAAATTTGTGATGTAACTTAACAATAGTAGACCTACACGTGTTAGTGTCTTTTTTTTTTTTTCGGGTAGGGTATACTTGCTAGTTAATTAATATAGATTTAAAAGCACAATTATTTATATTTCTATCATTAGATTATTACTAAATTTATAAATAATGTGTAAAAAATTTTAAAAACCTAATTATAGAATTTTTGTTTATAAAAATAATACAGCTGTCATGATATTATTTACATATTTATCATACTTTAATTCAAAATTTTAAAATTAGAAACATAAAAAGAATTGCATATAAATTTTTTTAAGAAAAGTACCAAATCGGTCATCCTATTTTATATTTAGTGAAAATTTGGTCTATTACAAATATATTGTAACAAATTAATCCTTCAAAAATTTTATTTTATGCAAAATTAATCCACATAAAATGATTAATTTTGTATAAATTTAAATTTATAAAGAACTATTTTTGTACAAATTTAAATTTACAAAGGGCTAATCTATCATAATTAATTTGTGAGGAACTAAATTGTTATAAAATATAAAAGCAAGAGATTAATTTTACACTTTTTTTAAATTTTTTTTTCAAATATAAACCAATTTCAAAAGGAAAAAAAAAAGTTAATTCTAATAGTAAAAGTAGTAACTTCGTGGTTTCTCAGTCACCGAACAGAATTGTGACTAGAAAACTACCCTCTCATGATTGTGATTTTTCAGTTACAAAAAAGAATTTTCTTTTGTTACTAGAGATTCTTCGATAACCAAAAAGAATATAATAATATGTTTTTATTAATTTAATATTAATAAAATATTATTTACTAAAGATTCTCCAGGAAAAAATTCAAATCCTCTGAATTACCAAACATGATTGTGACTAGAAAATCACCCTCTCATATATAAACAAATAAATGGAGTCCAAGTTTGGCAAAGTACATTTTGCTTCTTTTGATCTTAGCCAGTGAATTGAGAAGTTTGTGGGTTGTGACTTAGTATAAGATACGTACGAGACTGGCTTACTTCTCAAATACCACCAATTTTCTAAACCAAATTATAAGCTGTAAAGGGTTTCTGATTCAACAAGCACTTTTACAAAAAGTACTCATCAACAAAAGATAAAACATTGTTAATTACCACAGCATGCTCTTTACCATAACTAAACTCTTATAACAAAACAAGTTTTTACTTGTGAGACAGTGGGTGACTCTAATCAATTGAAGAATTTATAGGCATATTTTATCTTAAATAAAATTATAAGCTAAGTTAACAATAAGAAAAGAGTTAAATATTATTTTAATATCTTACTTACCGGTCTAATTTTCTTTTTGGGCTCACACTAATTTGTATTTTTCATTTTAGTTCTTCATTTATAAGTTGATTCTCAAATAATTAGTCACTGATATTAATTTTTAATTTGATAAATATATTAACTTTCAATTTAGTAATGGATTAAATTAAAAATTAATTGATAAGTAAGAGATTGAATTGAAAATAAAAATAAGTAGTAGACTAAACTCAGAATCTACAAACAATTGATGGATTTAATAGTATTTTCATCAATAATGAAAAATATCAACACGAAATTGTGTAAAAATTTAGTTCTTAATATTTTATTAAGTTGTTTAGCTTTGAAAAATATATAATTTTAGTTTTTCATTTTTAATTAAAACATCAATCCAGTTCTTAAAAAGTGTGCGACTAAAATTATATTTTCTCTTTTAACTTTGATCTTAGAAAGTTAGAGAATGCATAGATTAGTCATTACATATATGTTTCAAGTTAGTGAGTAAGTAACCTAGAGATCTTGGAGAGATTAGTCTATATCTTTTAATGTCTCATATAATTATATGTATTTGAAAAAATACAAATAAATTTCTACAAACTTTAGGTTAATTGCAAATATCTCATTTAATGTTCAAAGAGAAAACTAATAATATAAAAAAAATGTCATCTTTGATATTAAGGATATAATTATAATAATATTACATTTTTAAAATTATAACTGTATTAAATATTTTATTAAAAAAGCATCCTCCGGTTTTTTTTTTTTTCGTTTATCATTAACAAAAATATCATTTCACATCTTTTAGCTGACATATGTTTATTTACTTTTGGTAAGTAGGCATATTTATTCCCATCAAACCAACAAGTGGCAAGGCTTATATACTTTAATTAATTTGAAAGTGAATAAGAATGTTTGAAATATTAAATGAGTTTGAATTATTTATTATCTGATCATCTCAACGAGTATACTAAAATATATATATATATATATATATATATAGAGAGAGAGAGAGAGAGAGAGAGAGAGAGTAAAGGTATATTAGATTTTCCATATCTTTTTCCAACCTGCTTAATTTCCAAAAGTTTCGACCTCTTAATGATAAAGTATTTAAAGAATAATAATTTTCAGTTTGAAAATAAAATAAGTATTTATAAATATCTAAAATTTAGAGGAGATGGATTTGGTGAAGTTATAAATATATATGTATAAAATTTTTAATAAAATTTAAACTGTTAAAAAAAATTAATAATCTAAATTTAAAAAATTATTAAAATTATTTAATATATATTAAAATCTTAACTATTAAATAATTTCTTAAATACAATGAATTTTGGAAAAGAGGACGTGCACAAGGGGTGGGGTCACATAGTGAAAAGGCATTGGATAGTTGGAGCATGATTGCCATGAGATTTAACTCATTTTTACACTTCAAATATTGGAGATGCTTGTTTCTGTCTCAACCACTTCTGTCTTCTTCCTCATCTCTCTGTTTCTCTTCAATCTTTAATCCATTTGGCATTGGTCCCTTTAAAATATGGCCATCCAAAACCTAAAAGGCACCACCCATAAGCAAGAAGGGAAACCATAAATACTTTACACCTGTGTGTCACAAAATTTAGGTTATAGATGATATAGAGTGTTAGTTTTAATTAAATTATTTGTTAAATTATTATAACATTATTTTTTAAAGAATAATCAATCTCTTTTATTTAAAAAAAATTATAATTAATCTTTAACAATTTTTATATTTTGATACATATAAGTAGTATTTTTATCTTATTCTTAATTTTTTTAAAATATAATTCTGTTTATTTTAAAACTACTATTTTTAAATGGAGTTTCACAAGCTATTAAAGAACAATATATAGATATTATTTAAAAGTATGAATATATAAAAATTCATTATACTTTTTTTAAAAAAGATATTGATTATGCAATGTGAAAAAAATAAAGTGTATTATTGTCATAAAAAAAAATTAAAACAACCATTAATTAGATGTCATCAAAGGTAGTAAAAAAACAACAACTATTGTCGTTAAAGTAATAAATGCTCCTTAATTAGTACAGCAAAACCCATAATTTAATTAAAACTAATACACGATATTAAACGTCACATAAATATAATATGGTCAATTAATATTTTTTCGAGCAAAAGAAAAAGGGTTTGTGAGCAAATGAAATGACAGAACTATAGTAAATCTTGACAATGGGATTTTGGAATATCAATTGAATGTTACTTAAAAGATTTTTATTTGTTTCTATCTGTGTAATTTTTTTTAAATTGATTGTGTTAATTTAAAAAAGAGATAGATATAAAATATGTAAAATTTATAATTCATGTAGGTCTAACTAGTTCAATGCATGTTTCATTTTTGATAGTGTCATTTATAAGTTTTTTTCATCAAACACTGAAAATAAAACACCTAGCAGGAGTTAATTAAATAACCTTACCATCATACTTAAAACTAGATAAGTTAATTACGAATAAAACTGCAATGCATGGTTTGAAACAAATCATTTCTAAGTATATAAAACATATAGATAAAAAAAAAATCATATAAATAATTTATCAATATTTTAAAATATATATTATAACAATTAATATTTTATGTACTTATATGTTTTTTATATTATACTTATTATATTTGATAAAAAAAATTATCTAAAAAAATACTTGTGCTGCAAACTCTAGTATTAGCCATGAAAAAGAGATTGAGTTGCTTTAGTCTACAAAAAAGTACTAATTGAGGAATTTAAATCAGCTGTTGGATAGTATATATGTTATCCAATTTATTTATTTTTTCACTTATTTTTTTAATGCTGTGCAACAAGAGATATTTAGGTTTTTGTAAAACCTTTATCTTTCATAACTCAATGTCTCCCGAAAGAAAAAATATTAACCAATATTTAATATAATTATATAGTAAATAAGACAATGTATTAGTTCAATAAAATTATGACAAAGAATAATACTAAACAATCACATTATATAAATTTTTATTTTCAATATAATTTAATTGAATTATCACATCTTATAACAATATGTGGCCATATAGTTTTCCTTCTCAATCTTGTCAATATGATTTGGTAATTGGTCCAACCTATAAGTTTATAACCAGCAAAGGCCAATTGGTCCCGCCACCAAAAAGAAAAGACAAAAAAAAAGAAATGTTGTTTGCTAATAGAGACAGTTATAATATCGTATAATATATAAGTTTAAATTTATTAAAATATTATAAAGAGTTTACTAATAAAAAATATTTATTAAATAAGGGTAAAATATTAATTATAAAAATTACTATTAAACCTTAATCATAACTAGCCTTTTATAAATAAGGTTAGATTATTATACGATCGATAATTCATTAAAAGAGAGACTTAAGACGCTTTGAGTAAAATACCTATGAATATTTTGTAGTTGCATTTGAGAGAAGATTTAAGCAATGAAAACACAAGATACACTCAATACACTGTAAGTATCTTATTCAATCAATAATCCCAATTAGAATTCAATAATATTTCACAATTAGAAAAAATAGGTAAATCTCATACTCCTAATTTATGAATGTGTTCGTTTATTATTTTTATTATCTTAATCAATTTGCCACCCCTTTTGTTTCACTAACTTTATGAATGATATTGAAAACCCACCTCAGTGTAATGCTGGACTTGACAAACGTTCGTTAAATCTGCAATATTAAAAGGGAATTTGAAAAATAAAACCAGCGGCCTATAATAATGGAATAAAATTTGGATGAAAATTATAGATTATTCTTGAAGGATGATGTTTTTGTCAATACTATATTTTATTAATTTTTTATGACTTTAATACTGAAAGTTTTAATTTAATAATTGGGCTTTGAAATATTTTATATTTTCATTTTGATGAAAACTATTATTTGGCCTTACCAAAATGAATTGAGTATCTATATCCTATCCCAAATTTTTTTCTTTCTCAATTTACTATCTTTTAAGAATCTTTTTTGTGCTAATTCCAACCATTTGTCTCCTATTCGTTAACATTTAATAGAATTGGTATGTGTCATGTTAACGTGTGACGTGGCACTTACAGTTGGAAGTTCATGACATAAAATTTTCAACAAAGGACATGTTTAACAATGTTTATAGAGTTTAAAATACTTGTAAATTTTCATTAAGAATGAGTTTGAAAAATAATTGTAAATTTTCATTAAGCAAGAGTTTAAACTTTGATAAAATCTTTGTGTACTCATAATTTTAGTACATTTAATTATCATATAGGGACATAATTATATTATTATTATTTTTTGAGTTGATATTATTATAATTATGTTCTTATATTATAATTATGTGTACCAGTGTACTTAAAATTATAAGTGCACTAAAAATGACACCTTAACTTTATTATATATCAGCACATTATATCTATGTAAAGTAGGCTCTCATGGATGTGGAGTTTTGTTTGACCCATAAAAAATCTCTATTAATTAAATTTATTGTAGTTAACGAGACAAATGATGAAGTAATTAATTTATATAATTTTTACATAATTAATGAAAAAATAATGAAATAATTTATGATTGAATTAATTAATTATTTATTAAATGAAAAAATTTTTTAGTTGTAAAGTTTTTTTAGAGTAAATGAAAAAAAATTAATAAATTATCATTCAAAATTTGAAATCTTTTTAGTGTGAATGCAAAAATTAATAAATTAATTAACGGTATCTTAAGTTGGAGATTTCTTTAAAGTTTGAACAATGCTTTGAGTCAATTAAAAAAAAAAAATTAATTGTTTCTTAAATTTTATAATAAAAAATTATAAATTTAATTTTTTCCTAATATTTACTGATATCATTAATTTAAAATATATTGATACATAGTAAAATAAACTGAATCGCACAAATAAATAAATTTGTTGAAATTAATAAACTGAATCGCACAAATAAATAAATTTGTTGAAATTATTTCCACGTTAGTTGTAGTTGTTGTGACGTAGTTTTCGGGAACCCAAACTTTTTAATTTAAGCATGTTTCAAGATTATCTCAGTTATTTTATTAATTTCTTTGCATCATTTTGCAATTTATTTTAGAAGTTTATTAAGGTTGATTATTGCCATCCTATAATAACTATGTTTTTTTGTTGACATTGGTATTGAATGGAATTAATAAATTTTCTTCTCTACTTTGAATTTTACGTTTTTGTTTTTCTTTTAAAATACAATAGTTTAGTCTGTCAACACATTCAATGTCAACGTAACAAATTACCCAAAATAAAAAAAGAGTTGGACTTTGATGTGTGCACAGGTCTCATAAATTTCTATGGCTATTTTGGAGGAACCATTAAAAGTCAAGCGTTGAAGCTCTTAATAGACAAACCATAAAACAGAAAATATTCCTCACTATCAAATTTGTTGAGTCTATTAATTAAGAGCTGGTGGAAAGATCTTTAAAGTCTTCTTTTGATACAAAATTTATCTTTCAAAAAAATAAAATAAAATTAATGTCTATTATTGTAGTACTATTTTATTAGAGGTGAACAAATAGTCTAGGGATTAATCTTGTTTGGTCTGGTCAAAATAGAGAAAAATTATAAAATTACATGATTAGGTTGAGTCCTAAGTTCAATCATTAACTGGTTTGGTTATATTTTTAATTATTAAAATATTATTATTATAATTTAATTTAATACATTTTGATTTATAATACATTTTAAATATATCCACTCATTTCAAATCTTAATTTTGTTGTCATTATATTTTATTCACCTTCAAATCTTACCTTTTTCCCTTTCTATTTTTCATTTTCTAAAAAGCTATTATTTATTAATTAAAAATAATTTTTGTAAAAAAGTTAATAAAAAAGATAGACTCAATTCGACCAAATCGTGTTCATTTATTGAGCCATACCTTCGAATCCCATAAGCTTTAATAAAGTTGGGGTTTCGGGTCATGTCTAAATCCAATGCAATCTGACATTTGAGCACTCCTATTTTTTACTCCTAAGAGATTAAAAAGATGAAATTTAAACAAAATTACATTTTTAATTTTAAAATAATAAAAAATTGAGAATTATAAATTAATAATTACACTAACATTTAATATCAAAATAAAATTTTTTATAAAATAGGGTTGGATAATATGCTCTTTTTTCTAGTGGAGTTGTTACTAAACCTAAGAAAGAAGAACATGCATAAAGAAATCAAAATATGTCATTATCTTGTGCTATAGCAACCCCACATGGCATGGGATCTCAAAGGTGAATTCTGTTAATAATTCACCACCCCACTGGACCTCAATTCTGGGAAAAGTTCTAACTGCCATCATTTAGGCTAAATTTCAGCTCCAAAATTTCCTTTATCCTCGTAATCATGAGCTGTTATCATGATATCAACTGAAAAGCACCACTCTTTCACTTAAAGTTTATTACTTCATCCACTATGTACGGAAAAGAGCATTGGAACATGACAAGGATTGAGTTTTACAGTGGTTTATGTTGCCTGAGTTTAAGTCTCTAAATTATAGATTAGAATTTATCAGTTCTTGTATAATTAAGGTCTTATTAGCCTTAAAAAGCTTAGAGCCATTGAAGATTAATCTGGAACGGTCTTAATTAACATTGTTAGTGCTTAATCTTTTAGGTAAATCCGTGCTCATCTTGTGGCATCGAATAGACTGTAGATTTGGTAATGCGGGTGTATGATTAGAGAGGGATTTTGTGCATGCCATTATTGTCATAATTAACTATAAGAATAACCTATTTATTTTAATCTTTTAATAAGAAAGAAAATCCAAACAAGCCAATGGGTTGTCCAAGAATAATTTGCAGAGTGAATGAGTTCATGCAAGAGGTTTTCGATGCTTGTTAAACGACAAAAATGGAATGAAAATGACCAATCCACGAGGAAAATGTCCACATAATTTTGTGGAAATTTAAAAAAAGAATAGGAATGAAAGAGAAAGAAAGAGAACAAGAAAAAAATATTTATAAATTCTAACATAGTTATATTACAATTAATTTAGTGTATTAATTTTAATAAAATTATTCAAAAAGAAGAATGAAGACTTTTAAAAGAATGCCTTTATTGAGACTAGTACAATAAATTAATTGTCACATAAATGTATTAAGCCTACTAGTTAATATTTTTTCCAAAATAAAGAAGTGTAAAGTGGGAAAATCTACTCAATTTCTTGAGTTGCCTTGAGTATGAGATGCATATCCTTCACACCCAATTATATCTACCACAATATAGGGCAGCAATAAACTACTCCTTTTTGGCCCACCTTAGTTATATTAGCTAACAAAAAAATGTATGGATCTTCAGTAATATTACATGAAGGTAAGTAAAGAGAGATAGACTAAAACTCTTGACGTCGGAAGTTACTTCAACATTGAAAGCTGTAAATTCTTCTCTCCAACTACACTCCTTCATTTCTTTCTCCAACTGCAGGAAGATTTAGACTGCCATCAAATAAATATACTGTCTTAAAATCAGATACTAAAATCCCATTAATTTGAAAGATAATTCCTATTGGAGACTGCTTCTTGAGAGGTAGAAATTTCTCATAGACACACTCTCAGATCATTCTCACTTTAATAATTATAAAATCATAATTAAAATCCTAAGTTGCACCAAATGGTTTAAAAGCTCAACCTCCTCGTAAAAATGACCATAGATAAAACCTTCAAAGACCAAAAAGGTGAAGAGGATTAGGAAGAGCTTTGCAGGCGAGCCTTGATCCATGACTCCAGGTACTGCAGCTCCTCATTATTTATTGAGTGGCTAAGTCCAGGATAAGCCTGCAATTAGCATAAATGCCATTATCCAATATATAGACATAAGGGGTCATTCCATAAATTATTGAACTGTTGAAACCTTGGATTATTACCTTAAACTCACAGCTAACTCCAAGTTTTTCGAGGAATGGGGGGCCTGCTTGTCCAGCCTCAAACAATACTGTTCTGTCAACCATCCCATGGGACCATAATATGGGTGTCTGCATATATTTACATGTATATTAAAGTCAATAAAAATTAAAGTGAGAAATGAGAAGTCAATACCAAGATTTGGTTCGTTTAAATAATCTATGAGCCAACTGTATGGATTAAAATGCCCTCATGGTTTTTGGATGGTATGAGATACCCTCAAAATGATGTCATACTATAATTTCTGGTATCTTGAATGAAATTAGGCATCCTAAATATTAGTGCACCAAACACAGGCATCTTAAATGACACATGACATCCAAGATACTAGGATGAAAATGGCTTTATATTCAACACCTCTTAAAGGTAGTTAATTGCCACAGTTCCAAACATTAGGCGAATTCAGTATTATCAGATATACAATTCCATTCAGAGGCAGTTAGCAATGAACCAGATTTATTGTCAGCAATCATCTTGTTTCATCTCCAATCCAGACAAATGAATGGATAGACATTTAGATTGATGATGGGAACAGAATATATCTTAGAGAAGTTAGAAAAAAGGAAGGGAAGAAAAAAAAAAAAAGCAAACTAGGAAAAGATATATTTTCAATTCTAAATATGATTACCCGCTTTGCCTCTGGCGTAATTCGTTCTATAATAGATGATGAATTGAAAGGAACCCAGCCGCTGAAGACTGCACCTCCACCTAAAGTTTTTGGGTACAGCAGAACACTAGCCAAGGTTAAGGCACCTGCTATAAATTATCATTGTTAATTATCAAGATATAGCAATTAGTAACAGAAATGGATAACATGATGTTTATGCGTGTTTTTTCTTTTCAAGGTTGTTATTGAAGAGATATTCATGCAGAAAGACGCACTTATAGAAACAGAGGGAGAAAGAGACCTCCTTGACTGAATCCACAGATAAAGACATTGTTAGGGTTTGTGCCAGCAGCTATTTCCTTGTCTATCGTGGCATGCACATTCTGAACTGCTTTAAGCAAATCACTCTCATCGTTTGGAGAATCCTGATAAAATATCAGCAAAATTTTTTGAATATAAATTGATAAAATCAACAACTTCATCCTGAAGGAACAAATATAAACATCCCCCTCTTGGAAATACTGTAAGAGAAACTGAATGTTATATATGATCAATTTTGTGACTAAGAATACATTAGCAAATGCATGAGTCAAGTTGCTGAGCCTATATAATTAGCTTTAAAGTTAATTAAAGCAATCCAACTAAGCAAAAAAATACACTCTTCAACTTTTACATAACATTTATAAGAAATGAGAAACTATCTCGTTTTCGTGATAAATTTGATGAGAAAAATGATCAAGCTAATGCCCAATTGTGGATCTCAGAATCACATGAACATGATTTAGTTGAGTAGGTGGCAAACATAACTGTACAATCAACTGCCAATAAATCTGACTATGAAACTTTGATATATTCTATATGTATATCTGATACAGAAGGTAGTGTGAAGTTTGGACCAGTATTATGTTGCTAGTCAGCAAGACAAAATCCTGAGAACTTCAGTTTGTTGACAGTAAAATGTGGCACAACCAGAGGAAAGAAGTCTATGCAGATTTCATGATTCATGATTACTTCATATTGCGATGATAAAAGAAATGCTGATGCTTTACAGAATTAGACTCACAGTTAAAATGAATATTTGAATCCCATCACTTTCATTTTGCAATAAATATTACAATAGAACCCAATATTCAATATAATTTGATACATATGCTGTAAAATAACATTCTGAAGGCAGTTTGCAGGACAGAACGTAAGATATAGGAGAAATGATAGCAATGAGTTCCATAAAAATAAAAAATTGCTAAATATTTATTATATTTCCCTTCAAGATTGAATATAGGAAGGAAGATAAACTCACCGCTGTCACAGGAATCTCATGAATGTCAAACCATGAAGGCATTACAGCACCATCTACAAGAAGCAGATTAAGATGCTCATTATCTTTCATAAGTGAAAAGGCTTACTGTTAATAGTGCTGAATAATAACTTCTAAGATGATAATAAGCTCAAGTTGCTACTTAAAATTGACTGGAAGCACAGAAAAGATGTCAAACAGAAAATAAATTACTAAAAAAGAGAGGAGTGTGTAGACATATAATATGTAATGGATAGCACACATGCAAGATTAAGTTTAATGCCAAGCAAAGTCACTCAGAAGTTCTAATTAGACATAACTTATGAGTTCATTTGCTTGAAGCAGTAAGCACTTACATTTCCTTATCCCTTAATTACTAGGCATAGGCCTCAGATGAGTTGATTCTGTAACTAGAGTTTTAGAGACCTGACATAGCATTCCCCGCTGAATATGGTTACCATATCTGGGTCCCTAGGAACAACACAGATGCACATACATGCATAATTTTATGGGTGTGCATGCTTAAGGTCTCTGAATAATCTCTGAATAACTTTACGTGTGACAGTGATTATTCAACTGGTAAATATCTCGTCGCTTGGGCATGCATTGGGTCATGTGATTACTTGTAAATTTGCATTTATCTAATCTCCATCCCCATCTTCCCCATTCTCAGTGAACAAAGGATGCTTGAACAGTTCAATTCATCATAAATCTTTCTAGTGTTTGCTCAACATTTTTTATCCAAGAAAAGTATGAGATAACAAGTCAATGAAATTGAATAGGCACACTCAACATGTCTTGTGAAGAAAAGGAAGAAATACTCACAGATCAAGAAAAACCAGAACACAGACATATATGGTGATTTGAGATAAATCGAGACATTTCTCGCTGAGTCTACACGCTTGTCTTATAAGGAATGAAACGATGATGAAAAGACAGGTGGATAGAACAACTTTAAATTTATCTGGCAAGTGTCTCGCATTAGCCATGTAATACGAACTGACCGAAAAAATATAACTATACAAATATCCGAGAAAGTCAGAGATAACAAGTTGAGACAACAACTCCACAAAACTTGGGAGAATTCACACATGACAGAAGCAGATAAATGCGTCTCTTTGATCATTCAGCGTAGTTATGAGATAATTGTTTCACAGTAAAATTATCTGGACCAAAACACCAAATAATGTAATTTGAATAATAAAATAATCAGGAATCTTTAGTTTATAAATAAATTTCTACTCAATTTTATACAGACAGTTTCTCATAAACAACATGCCATAACCCTCGTGTGCAGATAAATGCAAGTTTATTAGGAGAAGCGAGAACTGATAGAATGCGAAATAGACTTACAGTTGCAAGTGACTGGGTTCGAAGGCGCAGAAGGGAACAACCATTTGGTGTTTCTGAACTCGGGAGAAGTGAACAAGGTCCTAATGGGTTCATTGGCAGGACCAGAGTCTCCTAGACCATGAAGCCACAGAATAAAGCTCCGAGACATGGAATCTGCTTCTCGAAAAGATGAGATTTTGGGGAACAGAAGTACAATGCAAATGGCGATGCTCAATGTGATTGTGGAGACAAAAATGGGCTTCACCAAGATCATGAGCTTCATCTGGGATCGCCCAAGGAGGTACTATTGGGAGCCTGAGAGCCAGATGTTGGAAAGACTCAAATTACCCTTCTCTTTTTTATATTTCCCATACAGTCCCCTATTATTTTCATTTTGCTTTTTTGATCTATATGATCCAAATCAAATGGTAATGCTTGATTAATCCAGCCCATTTTTTTCCTTGTGTTTGCATTTCGTTTTGTGGGTAAATTTTCTGTATTAAAATAAGTCTATGCATAATGAGAATGTATGACACACACATAACTTGCATTGCACTTTGTTGAATAAAATCTTATTATATAAAAATTAGCAATATTATGAAGCTCTTGCTCAGGAACTTGAGCAGAATCATAAATGATGAGGAAGCTGCAGAATCTGTTGAACTCTTTCTTTTCGCAAAATCCTTCAAGTCTTAGTCTTCTCTTCACATCTAGTTAGGTGAGCTTCCAACTCCATAATTTTCTGAGTCAAGACTTCTGAATCTTGGTTCCAAAGTTCACTATGGTAAGCAATGTTGTTGCTCCTCGCTGTACAACTGGCTTGTTCTCATTTATGGAGTGAATATTATTCATATTATTCTGCAGCTTCTGTGTCAATAATTCCATGGACACCGTTCGGAGCTGGAGCTGCTGAGAGAGATGATCAATATTCTGTTTCATGATGTGTCAAATGTCAACACTTGCTTTGTTAAGCTTCTGAAAAATACTTGCAAGTATGTACATTCACAAAATGCATATGGCAAACTTCTTTTTCTTCAACCTGTTCGTACGAACCTCCTCACTGGTAGAGTGATCGTTTTAAATCCTTCATTAAAAAAATCTTCCTCCCAAATGTTTGTTTAATGCAGCATTTTGACTTTGACATACCAATTGATCGTAAGTGCGGCTTCCTCTGAATTTTTCAGATGTTTTAATGTTTCAGGGCCAGGAAGTGAAGAATACAAATCAAATGTTTCATTTAGAGCACTATGTTTGCTACGGTTTTTTTTTTTTAAATGATTTTTTTTTCTATGTTTCCTAAAACTTATTTTCATAACAATTTTTCCATACAGACCTTTTTTTTTTTGTAAATTTTTATTATGATATAAATTACAAAGGAACTTTTTTTTAGCTTCTATGCTTTTAAATTTGTTTTTGAGAACAATTTTAAAAATACAAACAAAAATAGAAAAAACAAGCCGATGTTTTTTTTTAGAAAATGCAAAAACCTTGAAATACTTGCAAATAATTTTAAAATTGAGAATTAATATTTTAGATTTTACACAGTAAAATATATGGTTTTTAATCTATTTCTTTAAATATTACCTTATATATCATTTCAAAATTTTCTATAACACCTAAACTAAAATATTGATATTGAAAATAAATGAGAGTTCAGTATATCTTTGAAATAACAAATAAGTTGATATTATTATGAAATAATAAATAAATGATAATTTTTAATTTTGATAATTGAGGATTATTTGCAAGTGATTCAAAATTTAAAGGTTTTTTTTTTTTTTTTTAATTTTTCTCATTTTTGCAAAATGATTTTACGGATTTGCCTTGTATCTCAGAGTCAAAGATCGTGAGAAGAGCATTGACCGCGTGACACTCGGAGTCTTTTTATTGCCTAGCGGATGGTTTGTTGAGCATCGGAGTCGCTGAACCTATTTCGTATTCGAGGACCAGAAAATCGGAAGGGAAATCAGCGAGAGAAAAATTGAATTCATGGCCGCCTCGAAGCTACAGGCTCTCTGGAATCACCCCGCTGGACCCAAAACCAGTGAGTTTGCTCGCCTATCCTTCTCTTGATTTCAGCAATTTCCTTTTGAATCCTTGCATATCTGTACTGTAACGGTCGTTTTCTCTCCTATATGACGCTTCGGATATTCATCTCTCAGCGACTTCTTTTGATATGAATCTTTTATTGTGGCAATAGGGTTATGTACATCGATTATATAAATATATTATTAATACCTTGGCCGGCTTCCCTTGTCCTCGATTAGAGAAAATTCAGGTCCTTTCGTGGTGCCCCAAAGGGATTTGGCTGACTTCGACCTACCTTAGATTGCATGATATACCCTTTTACCTTCAGATTTGTTGGCCCTAGATTGCCTGCCAATTCAATTGAAGAACCAATGCCCCTTTTTCTTTATTTCTAAAAAAGCTAATGGTTATTTCTTAATTAGCTTGTAATATTCCAAAGTTTGAACTTAGCCTTACCGTGGGTTGCTGCTTCTCTTAATCTGGGTCGTTTCTTTGGCTGTGAATGGTCAATGGAATAATATAAGTGTGCCCTCTGGATGTTATGCTTGTTGAAATCAGATATATCAATTTTTTTACCCATAATGTTGGCATGCCTTGAGAATTCATGACACTATGAAACGAGTACATAGGGAAAATGAAGAACAATAGAGTAAAACTATTATAACCAGCAGCTCGCCTGTAAATATTAGGTAGCAAAGTGGAGGACCATCGGGAGAAAGAAGTTAATTAAGAGCTATATCCCGTGCAGCTATTAGATACAGACAGTTCTATCTGAAACTAAATTCAAGTTTTATGATGCAACATAGTCATTGATCAATCAACATTTATAAGTGGCACTTTTATGGATGACCTTGAAAAGTCGTAATACGCTTTCTTAATGACTCAGGTTTGTCATTATATTTAATTTTCTTTGGAGGAGATTTAAAGATACATAAATTTTTAATCTTCCAGGACTAGAGTCTCCTATCTAATTCTCGAATTAATCTTCACCCTCTTACTTAGCATCAGAGATGAACTTGTGGGTGGTTGTGATCAATAGTTTATTATCTGAATCTGAATGAACGAGAATCCTGAAACAAATTGACCTATCTTGCTTGCCCTTCTAATAAGGTACCCGTTACAAACATACATCAGCTTTGGAAATGAAATCCCAATGATGTTCAATATTACTGCAGTGCAGGATGCAAGTCCAACCAACGCTCAAAGAATGCCTGTGATTTTAAATAATTACCATAGCTTGAGTAGAAAGAGAGGGATGGTAGTTAGAAAATGAAAATTTGAGATGAAAAATCAACAGAAAGTTAAAGGATCATTTTTGTTGTCATCTAGGTGCCAGAATTTTTAGGCTCAGGGATGAGAAAGACGCAATCATACTAATTCACTCATACTTTGACAAGAGACATGCTCTCTTTGGGTTATGAGCCTTGCCCAAGATCAGTGCTTTTCTTTTATTATAATCTTTGCACGGATTTATGTGAAATCACCAGCTGTGGCCCTTACTTGTGTGTAACGTGTGATTAAAAGAATGCATTGGGGCTAGAATTTGGTTTCAAAAAGAAAATAGAAAGACAAATGTTGGTGTTCGCTCCTGAAATTTTAGTTGGAATATAACAATTGGATCACTGTCAAGCCATGAAAAGAAAGCAAATTTTTCTTTGTAATTTTGTCAATTAAACAGTTCTTAATATTGGAAGGCTTGCTCGTGTAGTTCTTAAAGTTAAATATTACTCAAAGTGCTATATATTATATTGACCAGAGAAAGGCCTTTTTTCTCCCTGTTAATTCTCACCACATTGTCATCTCTTGTTGGGAACACCAATCACCATTGTTGTTGTTAATAGTTAACAATATTGCGGTCAAATTTCACCACTATTGCATAAATAAACCATTTGTTCTTTGCAGTTCACTTCTGGGCACCTACATTTAAGTGGGGCATCAGCATTGCCAATATTGCTGATTTCTCAAAGCCACCAGAGAAACTCTCCTATCCTCAACAAATAGGTACGAATGTGCATTATTGTGTTGTATCTGTCTCTCACTAACTCTTCCACACAGGAAACACATGCTCATCATACATACTCATACGCTTATGTGCATGTCTGGATGCCACTCAGGGACACATCCAAGTGGATGATTATATGGAATATTATGTGTCCAAGATGAAATTGTTTTCTGGAAGAAGTTTTAGCATATCTGATCCTGTATTGGGTTGTAATTCTACCTTTACTTTGCTGATTTTAATTTTCTTCTACTCAGCGGTTACTGCAACTGGACTTATCTGGTCTCGTTACAGCACTGTAATAACTCCAGTAAGTTTAATTTTTCATAGACATCTTGCTTTTTAACAATTTCAGCAATTAATGATGTATTTGTGGCCAATACGGATATGAATCCTCTTTGCTAGAGTAAGTCTTTAGCAGCTTGGCTATGTTATTCTTTTTGCACTTAAAGACTTTTGGTTTGCTCTTGCATTATTCTCTTTCTTTCATTGCAAATGTATGACACAAATATGACTTGTAGAACCTATGGTAATTCTAAGCTCTAAGAAATTCTTTGGTTTACTAGATTTTAGCGGAAGGGAAGGAACCATTAGCATGTTTGGCATGGTTAAGAATGGTACAATCCCTGTAATTGATATGCCAAATCAAGCAGGGATAGAACGGCACTTATTGATGGTGGCGGCAGTAACAGGAGTGTTTGCATAGAACAATTTATAGGTAGAGTTAGGACATAAAAAGAGGCAACTTAAATCTTTGTTTTAAAGGATAATTTTGTAACACAGAAATAGGCAGGGTAAAAAGATAACTGAAATCATCCACCACATGATTTTCGGAGGTGGGGATTCCATCCAATTTGGAGGGAATGACCTGTCCTTTTCAAAGTTGCTTATCAAATATAATTTTAATCCACTCTATTCCAGTTAACCAAGTGGGAATTAACGGTAATATTTAAGTACTACTTTTCTGTGCTACAATTTCTTGTTAGACTTTTTGTGACTGATTATGATAAAGAAGGGTAATTTAAGAATAGGATAAACATAAATTACTTAGTAGAACCCTTTGGAAATATAACTTTCTTTCTGTGTGCAATAGGACTGTGTGATGGAGATATATTTATGGCCATTCTTTTTTGCGTTGCAGAAAAATTGGAACCTATTTAGCGTGAACGTTGCAATGGCAGGGACAGGAATATACCAACTCTCACGCAAATTGCGGTGAGTGACTTATAATTTTTTAATTTGGTTTTGGTTTTAGATGGTGATAAAATTTTCTGATACTTATTTATCAGAAAATTAAAATTTTATTATTCGCAAACAAGGGGGAAAAGAAAACGGCTTTTGAGAGGGAATAATACAATTACGAGGTCCAATGAAAATTCCTGGCTATAAGTGGTTCCATTAGAAAGTTTGGTGCGTTTGTGTGATACCTTCTTGATATACTTGCACTCTGGCTGCTATATTGCTGTGGGGGGTATGGGCTTTGGAACGCTCAACATGAGGAGCTCGAGCTCCTCATAACCACACCCTACTTTCTTGTTGGCGCTAAATTTACATCTTCATGAAACAATTATTAACTTGTACTACTTCTTCAGGCATGACTATTTCTCCGAGGCAGATGCGGCTGTTGCTAAAGAATGATGACGAAAAACTTCGAAAATTTGAACATGTGAAATGGGATCTAGAAGCCTATTTCCCTCGTGGGCTTTTTGTGATTTTCGGTTGTGAAGTTTGGTTTATTTTGAAATTATTGGGGACGGGAAGTTTCTTGACTGTTCTATTATTTCTATTTTTGTTTATAGCCTCCCTTCTATTTGATTGAAAAATAAGGTAAACTCAATGCCAGTGTACCCGATTAGTAGCTTGACTACTAGAAATTTGAGGCTAAGGTGTTCGCACATTATCTTCTCCATTCACTTATTAAGATGTATGTTTTTAGTAGAATATAGAAATCTTACATATCGGTCTTTTGTTCTATTTATTGTTTTAAAATATCAAGTGTGTGCGCCTATATATATATAGAGACACACACATAGTTACAACGTCTAATTGATATATCAAGCATTACAGAATGTAAATGCCATAATATCTTGTATTAAGATAAATACGATATTAATAAACCTAATAGGTCACAAGATTAATCGAAGTTGAGTACTGGACACATGAAGGTGGTATAGTCCTCTGGTACAGAAGGACGAGAATGAGAAGTGAAATTCATAAAAAAGTACAAAGCTGAGAACGTTATCTAAATTTCCCAGAAAATGACAATGGGACCATAACCAGGTGGCAGACACAAATCAGGATAAGATGAATTAAACAAGTAGAAACTCTACCCGAGAGAGTTCAGTGTGAGAGTTAACCAGATGATACGATGATCATTATGTCAACACGGGGAATTCTACTGCTAAAGTCGTCGATATGAGAATAACACAACTAAGAAAAGCCCATGGTCATAGACTTAAAAAAATGAAAGAAACTAAGATAATTTTAATAGATAATACTAAGCATTACAATGAAGAAAAAAAAGGATAAACTGAAACCAGGGCAAGAACAAAAGCACTGTTTCATCAACAATGTTATTTGAATTAAAAAAATTCATCCGAAATCCATATGGTCTGCAAGTCCAGAATGTCCTATCTCAGTAAGCATCTGGAGGAAAAAAATATTAACTGTCTAATGACAAGGGAAAAGGTATCTATCCCTACAACACAGATTATAAGCATCCCTGCAAGGACACTAAAATGAAAACATACTACGATGACCGGGTGAGCAAAACGCCAGGGTGAAAATTCCATGTTGTTGGACACAAATGTATATACTACTGCTTCTATGTTCCCATTATCCGGAGAATTACGCAGCTATGAAACACTCGTTTGGGTTCCGGCGATACTAGAGAATTACCCATCTCTCATATGATTAGGTTTTGAATCAGAATCACGCTCATCGTCATGAGAAGTCAAGCCCAAACTTAAATCCAATGTGCTTTCATTCAGATCCTGGCGTACTACTTTATTTTTTTCCTGAGACTGAAATGAAAACCCAAGTCAATATTTGATGTAGAAGCAATAAACGATGTAGATTATAAAGCTCAGAACTGCTCGGGACTTGAACATTGAACTAGCAGTAGACATAATAAATTTTGAGAAGTAAATTCCGCACTATAAGTCTCAGTTACATAATGATATAACTCGCCACCAGTCCAGAAAGACAGTGAGAACCATTATTATCTAGTTTAACTGCAGAAAATGTGTCCTTTCGTCAGTTTATATAATCCTACATGCCAACCAGATGCAGTTGTTACTATCCACACAATAGACCTCGGCAGAACAATATGAAAAGAAACAAGAAGCGAATGAAAAAACAAGTGGAAGTTCACCTGACTTTCTTCCGCTGGGACATCATTTATGTCAGGTTTATCATCCAGAATTTCACCCTTGCGAGTTGATTCTGCTGCACTTGGGTCAATATCAATTGCTTTAGCTTCATCTTCAACCTTCTCAGCACCCTCATTTTCTGCAGCCTCATTTTTCTGCTCCTCTAGCAAGGCAACCTGCATCATTATTTAAACAGCACAGATGATCATGCATTTCAGGTAATCATAAGAATAAACCCAAAAAAAAAAGACAGAAACAATATTAATCTATTGCCATCTATCTATGTTTAAAACGAAAGACAGAAACATTGAAATCATTCACCAATCACCCCCAATGTAACAAGCCATGTCGGGACATCATGGACCACAAACTCAAGCAAAATTTTAACTACTAAATATAGTCTGTTTTGTGACAGTATTTTGAGCAATAATGTTAACACAAAAATCACGGGGATTCTTGTTCTGAATGGTATATTCCACCTAATCACCAGAGAATATATTCACAACAAACACGACAAACACTATTTAGTAAAAGTAGCATATTCCATTTCCAACATGTGTAAAGTAACTGAAGCAGCACTACAACAGACACAAATTCCCTACGTTAGGCTTAGGTTTATGATAGCATTATCTTGCCCCAACTGTAATTTCAGAACACAACACGTCACAACATCACTAAGGAGGGATAAGCATAAAACTCATGGCTAGCAGCATTAATGTCTCAGTTCCCAAATCTTCCTAGTGGTGCAGCAAACCACTTCCTTTAGACTACAAAGTAAAGATGTATCAAGATCACTAGAAGTATTATGCTTGGCTTAACTTTCTGTCCTCATCTAATCCCCATCATATGAACAAATATGAAGCTTGTGTACTAAGTTCTTTCAATAATCTGACAGATATTTATCAGGATAGGAGATTATAATAATCACTTATTCAGAATATGAGATTGTAAACATCAGCTATTACATTGACACATTCAATTAAATAAAGAAGTCAAAATCTTCTCCCCCCCCCCCCCTCCCCCCAAAACACCAAAATGCAGCAAATACAAAGATTTCCTTCCATCTCTCTCCAACACTTAATGGTTCTCGTATTTAAATCATCTTGCGTCCTGCTTACAGTAGAGCAGTTCTCTCCACCATGTGCCGCCATCATATTCTATATATATAGAGGCTTAAACACCCTTTTGGTTCTTCTAGTATAGTAGAAGTTTCAATTTGGTCCCTTGGATTTTTATTGAGTCAATGTTGTCCTTCAACGTTTAGGAAAAAGGAAATTAAGTCCTGCAGTCTTAGTTTTGTTCCAGTGAAAACAAAAGATGATAAAATGGCGGTTAACTTGCATACATAAATGTGATGAACTCAGCAATTCACAAAAATAAGTGAGATCACTTTAAAGTATACTCAAATATGGCAGGGAAGTGGACTGGGAAAGGGATATCACGACTTAAGCATCAATGCACTTGATTATCTTTCATACAACAGATCTACATGGCCCTAATTGCGTATACGTAAGCAAGTTAACAGAAACACCATCAGTTTTTGTTATTGCAGGAATAGAGTTAGAGTGAAAACACTTAATTGCATTATTTCTAATGTTGAAAGGCAACAACGACTCAAACTAGAAGGACAAATTTGAAACTTATAGAAAAAGTACCAAAAGTGTATCAAAGGCTAATAGTATCTAGTTTAATAGCAAATTTTGTTACCACTCAAAACTTTAACAACACTTGATATATTTCCATCTTGATGAGGCCCTATTAAAAAACATCCTGTTTCTGAGACAATATTATTGGACACTTGAAAATAAACTTGTACAAATAAAAGGGGAATTCTTTTGTTTTTTTGGTTAGGGAGAGGGACCATAAAACACTTCACAGCAGGGGGTAAACTTGCATTCTACACAACAATGCACAAACAATTATTCTTAAAAAGGCTAAGTATCCTCACATTTTTAACCACCTTTACTCTTTTCCATATTTTAATTACTCATGGGAAAACTGATCCAAACAAGTTAAAATGCAAGCATCACCGATATGAAATACCCTGTATTTCCTTGATCAGGCAATTCACAATTTCTATCAATATTATATTTAGCAAAATTAAGGAACCATCTCTCTTTCACAAAATCCCAAGGAACAATGCAACCCATTTGAGAAATACGGGACAACGAATGAGTCTTCCTGAAAATAATTTATGAACAATAAGAAAATAAAGCAACTAGTTCATATCTTGTTATTTCTCACAGTTTCCAATAACACAAACAAAATTAATTTCTTATATTTTGGTCATTACTTTCATCAAGAGAATTGTATTTTACTCAATATTGCATAAAATATAATCTTAAAAGGTTAAGGATCCTCATATTTTCAATCATTCTTTCTCTTTCCCGTTTCTTAATTAGTCATGGAGCAATGGATCCTAAGAAGTAAAGATGAAAGTATCACAACCACCCTGTACTTCTTTCAACAATGGATTCTCAATTCCCATCAATATTATATCATGCAAAATTCAAGAAACCCTCTCACACATATACATACATGAGGAAGAGCACAGAATCAATAATTCAACCCAATACAGAAATAGAGAACAGCAAATGAGTCTTCCAAGAAAGATGTAGAACAGCATGAACTAGGCCATCCAGAAAATCAAGTTTCAAGCACAGTTCAAAATGTTTGACGTGAGTCAGACACAAGCTATGCAGAATGAGTGACCATTTGTCAGCATACTCTAGGCCTTACAGAAATTCAAGTCTTAAGCACTGTGAAATATGTTTTTCGCACACATTAGGTACGTCACAACAAAATGCACATCCTTTTAAAATTTAATAAGTTTGAGATAAGCTTGAGAATAGACAGAAATAGAAGGGGCAAAATCAAACACCTGGAAATGCATGTTTTTTAGCATCTTACATGGCAAAAAACTCCAAGCAGAAGAACCCCATACATGACAGTTCCTTTTAACAAAGATAAAAATATTCGGTATATTTAGAAGATTCTGCCACATGTATGTTCACAAGTTCTTTAATCTTTACAAATTTCAGGTATTCATATAAAGAACCTCTGGCTTGGCCTCATGAAGATAGGGAGTGAAAGTAATCTTACTGTTCACGTATCTCTATGCTTAAATAATCAAACAGACCATAATATAAGGGCCATTTATTGATAAATAACGAAAAATGCCTTCTCCTCATGGTACATTTCCATGAACAAAGGAAAGAAGCAATCGCCTTTTTTATGTCCCAAAATTTGAAAGCCCATAGGTTCAGCGTATTGAACCAATCATTCAATTTAGCATAAACTTCCAATCAACACATTTCTAAGCCCAAGAGGCCAAAACAACTTGAAATGCCTTGAGCTTACACTCATGAGGCCTAAAGCCAAAGTAACCCACTTATATGCAGGTCATTTCCACTTAACTCAAAATACAGAGTAATACCCTCGCTCTCCATGCTATTACCCCTTAATCCTTCCCAGCTCAACTAACCAGCTCAAGCACTCTGATAAGAAACTTGCTTCATTAAAAATATGCCTTTTCTTCTAATTTCGTTCCTGGATTTCTAATCAACGAATCTTGTCAGGCTACTCTCAATTCATCCAGAAGAAGAAACCCTAAATTGAACTATTGAAAACACAAAATCAAACATCAACCTAGTCAAAAAGAGGTCAACATTAGCTGCAAGCCACACACACAGAGACCACCTTCCAACAAAATCACACCTGCCCCCAACATCTCAATCTTACCACCTAAGAAAACCCATGAAAAATCATGCCAATGTGAAAGGGGGTATAAAAAAAGAAGACTCGGAAGGAGATCTGTGTCAATGAAATACCGGAACATATTTAAATTTCCTCCGAGGTGGCTCTTCGGGTGCTGCCCCCACCGCAGTCTCCTCCTTGCCGGAGCTACTGACCCCAGTATTGTTGTTGGTATTGACGTTGCCGTTGTTGTTGTTGTTCTGGTTCTGGCTTTGGGTAATGGGGGTCCACTTGTAAAGCACCAGATGGGAACCGTTATTACCGTTAGAAGTACCGTTTTGAGGGTGAGAGTGACTGTTGTTAGAGTTAGAGGAAGCAGAAGCAGAGGGCGATACGTGGACCCATTTCTTCTTCCACTTCCTCACCGGCCCATTGAACACCGTGGCCGGTCCGTACCGAGTCGAGGACCGGCCGAGTCGGGCCCCAACCCCCTCCATGAATCGCCGGCGGATCTGCTGTAGCTACTCCGATCCGCGTTTGGATCAAAGAGGGAATGAATTATACAAATTTTTTTCTTGTTTGGATAAAAATTGAAATAGAAAATTCGGATCTCTCTCTCTCTCTCTCTCTCTCTCCAAAAAATAAAACCCTTCTCTTTCTCTCTCTACAGACAGGTGTCTTTTAGTTCCTTTTATAGTTTTGTTCCCAAGTTTGGTTGAGATCGGACATTTCCCATACGGCTTGTCTATACCGTGGCGAATCATAGCCGTCCATTGCTTTTGCCCTTTCCTAATCAAGACAATATTCTTTTTTAATTTTTCTTTTATTTTTAATTTATTTGTTGGTTTTCAATTTATAAAGTTCACTGATTCTTTTAACTAGTTAACTCATTAATACTCAAATTTACATATGCAATTTTAGTTTTTGAATTTTCAGTAATGTATGAATTAATTTTTAAAATATATAATTCCATTGTGAAGTCGTTTTTTTAGGTTATTATAGTTATTTAAATTTCATTGAGTATACTATTTCTCAAGGGAACCTTAGATTAGGTTAGGAAAGTGGCTAGAAAAATGAATATAATTAAAATTTATTTGACTTTAATTTTTTTATAATAATAATAATTTTAGAATTTCATATACAATTTATTAAACAATATGTTCAGGTTGTTTGAACTTCAAGACATTATGTAAATTTTAACTTGATAGTCTTATAACAAATTATACATTTATAAATATTATACTGTACACTCTAAAATATTTAGTAAATAAAATTAATATTTTGAAAATTCGAAAGTTGATTTGTTATTTTACTCTATGAGAAAAAGAAACGTGAAAATCTTAGATGAAATTTTAAATGTTTGATATTAAATTATAAAAAATTATATATTATATTTATATTGAATAACATAATGACAAGTATTAAAGAGTTCACCTATCAATCGTTATCCTTCATTGATTTATTTAGACGGTAATCTTGGCTTTGCTCCGAATTTCTTATGGCAAGTACATTATATTCTGTTTGCTTGAGTTTTTTAAATTGTCGATACATTTTATTCATTTACGTTTAATTTCTATCTTTAAATTTTTCTTATGTTTGACGAAATATAAACAAAAGGTTTGATTTAATTCCTTTTTTGTAACCAAAGTATGCATTTTTTTTATAACAATTTGCTTATTATTTATTAGTGAAATTAGAATGACATGTGAGGTAGAAGAATTTTACTGTCTTGTCTTTTTGGAGCGTTGTTTCAAATTAAATTTATGATGAGAGTGAAAAAAGCAGCAAAGTTTTCGTTAATAAAATAAAGAGAATTATAGTAGTTATAGATAAATTGCATTGTTTATAAAAAAAATGAATTTATTATTATTTTTTGTCAAAAAACAACTATTTCATCAATTATAGGTTCAAAAATAATAAGTAAGTTTTTTCTAATCCTTTTCAGAATTGGATTTTCATTAACTTTTAAGTTATAACTTTAAGATCACGTAAAAGTAGATTTTAATGAAAAATAAATAGGAAAAAGAACAGCAAAAAGGTGGAATGAAAAAACGTTTTTTTTTTTTTGTCCAAAACTTGTTTAATATGTTAAGATTGAAAAGAAAAATAAAATTTTTAAATATTTGTTTGGTATAATAAAAAGAATGATAGAATGGTGGGCACAGAAGGAGGAAAAGACGAAAATAGCAATGGCTTTACTTTGTAGTGAATGAATTAAATAAAAAATATATTCATAATTTAATTTAAAGAAAGGAGACTTACATACTTATTTGATTGCCGAAACTTATTAGATTTTGGTTAGAATCACTAATCGTATGAAATAATCATAATGTATTGGGTGTATCTTGAGTTTTCATAATTTAAATTTTTTCTTAAATTTTGATTACAGAATATTTACGAGTATTTTTCTTAAAGTGTTTTAAGTCTCTATAGATAAATAACCTTTTTATAATGGCTAATTAGAATAAAAGTTTAGTAGTCATTTTTGTAATTATTATTTTACTCATATTTAATAAATATTTTTTAATAAATAGACACTTAATAAATATCTTTTATAAATAGATACAGTATATTATCTTAAAAAATTTTAATCATAAATAAGATATTATATCATATTCTAATACTTTGTCCGCTAAACGAATCGCAGGCGCCAGAGAGAGCAAGGTTTCCCTAACATGGTGTAGGGGGTGTAGGTTCAAATGCTGGCGTTGGTCAAACTCCAGTGACCAATGGCCTTGTCTAGCAACAGAAGTGGGGTAGTGGTCCTCCATTGCAGATTGCAGATTAACGCGCAGGAGGGGCGAGGTGAAGGCCCGTGGCGTTAGGGCACAAGTGTACCAAATGGATTTGGCATATAATCAACTCCTTTTTTCATTGGATTTGGCACAACTAGATTTAGCACTTCGAGGCGATGCACCTAGCAGTTTCGCAGCACAGTATAATATTTGTATCAACACATAAAATTTATAATATTTATTTTTATTAAAATTCAAATTCAAAACTACTTAAATAAACTTGAAAAACAATATTACTAAACTATTTCTGTTATGCTTAATAAATTTTTATATATATATTTATTTGAGTAGTATGGTTATTTATTTATAACGTAAATACTAAAACAGTTATAGGAAAAAGTACAAAGTTAACTAATACAAAAATAGCTAATTTATATTGTTTTTGTCAAATGTCAATTTCATGAATTGTAAGAAATTTGAATTTCAACGAGGAGGGAACATTTTGTGTTCTATTAGTTGACTCTGGGCAGCCATCATTCAACTAATAGCTTAGAAAAACATGTTTTTTAAATTGATGGTTGGACATCAATCAACTAATGGTATTAGGTGGCTCAATAAGTCAATTGATAGAGTCCATAGAGCGAAAAACAGCTCATTGGAAGCTCCTTTTAACCTAATAAAACAACTTAAAAACTTTAAAGGATGCTTACTTAAGGCCATATGGTCATACGTGCTCAACCAAAGGAAATTAAGAGCTCAGAAATCTTGAAAATCCCTTTGACAATTTCTTACTAAGTCCTAAACTAATCCTGTAGAATAAACTGGAAGATCTTTCACTGGTTTCAACTAATTTGAGTCTGAAAGATAATCCAACTGTTAATTATTATCAAAAGAAGATTTAAAATGCAATAGGATACGACAATCTCCTTTTTTCTGTGATGATAAACCCTTTGGCCCAAGAATATGCAGCATCTAAGACATGGAAGAAGAATGTCACATACAAAATGATCCAACACTTTCCAGTATTCAGTCATAGCACAAGGTAAGGTCATGAAGCATCAAAGTAAGATAATCAAGTTAGTAATCACAGTTAGTAGTTAATAAAAATCATTAAGAGAGATAATCTATTGTCTTCTCTCCCTTCCTCATCTCAAAAAGGAAGGATAAGTGTTAATGAAAGGAATGAAGGGAAATAAATTCACAAATCCAATAAAAGTAGATAAATAAAGGAAACTACTAGTCCTCAAGGCCATCCTCAATGTGCTGCACCCAGTCACAAAAATCTTACCGTATATATATATATATATACGGTGTAAGTACGGGTTGAGATTTTTATCGATCTAAAACTCAATTTGATTTTATTTTGAGTTAATTTTTTTGGACTATAGACCCGTTTCGACTTGGTTATTGACTGGGTCTGGGTCGGGTCTTTTTTTAAAATATAAAATATAAATTATTTTGTAAAAATAATTTTTTTAAACAAAAAATTAAAAAAAATTGAAAGGAAATAAAATAGAATTAAAATTTTTTTAAAGATTTGGAATGAAAAATAATAAAAATTTTAAAAGAATTGATATTTTAAAATTTATTTATAAATAAATTTATTTTAAATTAAATTAAAAATATATTATAAATATTAAAAAAATTTAAAATATATATCAGACCAAGTCATGCCGTGGCTTATATTATTTTTAGAACTTGATTAGACTCGATGAAATTTACAATTTTTTTATTTAACCCAATTATAATTCAGTCCAATGCATCAAGATGATTAAGCCATTGTTTAAGAATTGATATTTTAAAATTTATTTATAAATAAAATTAAAAATATATTATAAATATTAAAAAAATTTAAAATATATATCAGACCAAGCCATGCCGTGGCTTATATTATTTTTAGAACTTGATTAGACTCGATGAAATTTACAATTTTTTTATTTAACCCAATCATAATTCAGTCCAATGCATCAAGATGATTAAGCCATTGTTTATCTCTAATATATATATATATATATATATATATATATATATATATGTGTGTGTGTGTATATGTGCCCGTGCGTGACTTTATGTATATACCCTATTGGTAACATTTTTAGGACACAGTGAGTAGTAAAACCCTCTCTCTCTCTCTCTCTCTCTCTCTCTCTCTCTGTTCTTCTCTATTGTTCTCTCTAGGGTTCAAAGAATCATCAATGGATTTAAGCGTTGATCGTAATGTATTTTAGTCTATCATCTCATTTATTTATAGCACTATCAGCAAGGTGTAAATACACTGCAATCAGATGCTTCTATTTGAAAGTGAAAACTACATCTATAGCCTCTGTTATTTTAATTCATTTGGCTTTGGCATCAATATCAGCAGATTAAGCTACTACAGTACATATATTATGTGCATGTGGAAATGCTATCTTTTCTAGTTTTCACCTGCAGTTTCAATAATTTGAGTTAGCTATTTACAAAACACCTGGAATTTCATCTCACTGATCTGTTATTTTCTTCTGGTGCATACTTAATCCTGAACACAACTCCATGAAATTTTCTGTTGTTAGAAGCATTTATCTTTTAATGAATGATTCAACCAGAAGGCTGGGGATTTAGAAACTTGCCTATAATTATGTTCCACTATTAGGATCCTTGGTTGTATATAGAGGTGGATGAAATTGGCATTGATGAGGTCTAAAGTTCAATTTTTTTTTTTAAATTAATTTCACTCATATACATTACAATATATATTCTACTTTTTTTTTTTTTTAAACCATGCCTATCTCCAAAGAAATTATGTTATAGGTGTGAGGTTTTCATGCCCATTGGGGCCTCCAAAACATCCTGATTGGGAGTTCAACATACTTCAATTGGACTTGGCCTCATAAGGATGGGAGGTTAATATGATAAATGAAGATATACCAATACGAATTTCTTTTGAGTTTTTGCTAAAATTATATGGATTTTCTTTCTATTACTACCTCATTTGAAACAAAAAAATTCAACTGCAATTAAATTTAATTTTAATTTTTTTTACTATGACAAACCCTTCATTAATCTAAAACTCACTCAGTATGTGTTTGAGTTAACAGAGGGTATATAGTTAACTAAGTTTATATTCTGAAAATAGAATGAAGGTCGATCTACTTTTTAGCAAAACTGAAGAGAGATTTATGTAATTTACTCTATTATTTATTTTTTATGTAATAATGTAATTACTCAACCATGACTGATTAAGATGCCCTTTAATCCTCCTATGAAGTTGTCATTTCTGGAAAATCATTCTCTATTGCCTTGTTTTGTAATGAACAAATTTATATGCAATATATTATAGTTTTATTATGTTATTTTTTAATTAAAAAATGACAAAAACTTGATAGCAAACAAATAAAAAACTGTATTTAAATTAAAATTTCTTCTAAGGGTGTAATATGTAGAGGATTATTGTTTTGTTAATATGATAATATTAGAATATTTTTTTTATATTATATGTATTAGTACTAATTATGTTATTAGATTAAATTTTGTATGATGACCCAATTAGGCAATTAATATGATAATTTGTAAATTAATAATGGATTTGGTTCATATATATTGTGGGTAATTAACAATAAATTGAATTATCTACAAGCTCACAGGATAAAGACCCCAATCTACAGCTTAAGAATGTTAATAATTATCTCATCAAATTACTAATTAATAGTTAATTACTGAAAGAGTTAATGTGATTCTTTTATTTAAATAATAAAAGATAAACTATTTTAATATATATATATATATATATATACATATATGTATATATCTTAGGGTTATTTTTATTTTAACATAATAATTAATTATTGTTATTAAAATAAAAACTCTAACAATTATTATTTGAGGCTATAATATTTTGACATAAGTTCTAATATTGATTTGATTATAACTTTCTCTAGTGCTTGCCTATTTAAAAAATTTTATTTGGACATTGTGGGTTGACATTTCTTCTTATAAAAACCTATACTATGTCATCTTCAGCATTAAATTAGATTTTATATGTGTCAATATCTCTCAATTCTGTGTTCACGTATTTGGTAAATTTTATGTGACTTCATATTTTTCTTTTGTTTTCTCATTACTTGGATTGTTGTATATATATATATATATACATATATGACTCTGTTTTTCCTATACCGTTTTGTGTATTAACTAATAAATGTAACAGTATAAAAATTATAATTCCCATTGAGTGACATCTATTAGAATTTCAATCTCATCATGCTAGGAGCACTAATTAATACTCCCTTATCAAAGCACTCATATCTAAAACATTTTATCAAACTTAGTTTCACAAGCAGTGTGTAATTGGAATTGGATTTACGAAGAGAAGGAGGAAAATGGAAGGGGGTTTAAATCATAAATTAAAAAAAATGAATCAGACCGATTGAAGAATCAATGAATTGGTTATGGTTCTCCTTTATTTGATTCTGGTTAAATAAATTAATTGAAAATTAGTTAACTACTAAAAGATTGGTTAAAATTAGTAAAATTTGACAATGAAAACCAGTTAAGAATTAATTTTAAATTTTCTAGCTAAATTACTGAATCATAAAGATATATAATATTTTATAAACTCTACCGAACATATATTTTATATATTTAAAAAAATAATTTAATCCCAATTCAATTACAAATAAATTGGAAAGTTAATTCATTAATTACTTTTGATCCCAATTCAATATATAATTGAAAAAAATAATTTTTTAGTTACTCACTTATTATAAAAGTATTATTTTAGTTTTTCATTTAATGTAATATTCAAAATGGTCTCATATTTATTAAAAAATGTCACATTTAATTTTTTTTTCTTGGATAGAAAAAATCAAATTTAGTGTCTTTATCAAACTCTAAACCCTAAATTCAAATGATTAAATTTTATTTTATTTTTTTAAAAAAGTGAAGAACCACATGTAATATTTTCTAATGAATAAAGAATTATTTTGAATATTATAATAAATAATAAATCAAAGTAATAATTTTAAAATAAGTAAAGGACAAAAAAAATATTTTACTCATATATATTTCATCCCATTTTTAAAACACTAATTCAAACAATGGCTGGTGTATAGTGAAGAACAGTGTATATACTAACTTATCCCTCTGCAAGCCACCATGAAAGACATCTAGAAAATATAATGTTATGGAATTATTAAACAACTTTAATAATAACTCTAAACAATTTAATAAAGAAATTGTCCATTACCCTACCATATGGATAAGAATCTTGAAGTGCCATAATGCTACTTTATCCTGACTTATATATATAATTTTGAAAATGAGACTTGCCTCTCGTTCAGTTTATTCGACGTTGATTTATTAATTTGAACATTTGCATTTAAATGTCTATTTTTTCCCTTCAACTGTGATAAAGAAAAAAAAAAAAAAAAAAGAACATTTGCATATAGATGCACGTGATTATTCTTCATGGTGGCAAGCTTTGCTTCACTCACTTTGGAGTTAGACCACATTGGCCAAATATATTGGTGACGCATGTGAAGCCTAGGCAATTAGTGCCTTATACAGATAGTATAGAGAATTTTTCGATACATTTGTCACAAAAATATCTTATTAGTTAGTTGTATTGTCTATTTTGACATGTCCAAAAAACTTTTACTATAAATAAAAATATAATTTAAAATCTTTCACTTACACAGCATTTGCTTTAAAAATTGAAAATGATAGGTAAGAATCATAAGTATAAAATATTCACTGTAAATAATTTTAAATTATAAAATTATTTTTGAAGGACATAATGACCAAATTTTTTATTCCAAATAACTCTATCTTAAATTCTTGAGAAAACATAATAAAAAGGTTCTAAGGCAGAGTCATTCCAAATGAACAAATTTAGTCTTTAGATCCTTCAAAGTAATTTTAAAATTTAAGATTTTTTTTTTCATAGTAAATACTTTAAACTTATAGTCTTTAACACTAATTTTCTCCAAAAGAAAAGGCTCAATCACCCAAATTAAAGAAAGGCCATAGATTTAATTTGTAAGAAAAAAATGATATATATATTTTTTAACATTCACAAAAAAATCAAAATGGTATTAAAATTAAAAAGAAAGATTAGAAATAAAAACCTCCACTTCAGGTGAAGAGCAATTTTATTTATGATGCTAACTCAATAGAAAGCAATTCTCTATTCCACAATAATTTACAATATCACTTCAGATCAATAGCAATTGGGAATTCTCTATTCTACAACAATTTTTACAATATGATTATCATATGAAAACAAATAAAAAATGCCACCAATGGCCAAAATTATGCCACAGGGCAAAGCACTAGAGAATTGTTTTCCAAGCACTTTTTCAACCCTTGGCCACTTCACATAATAGCTCCACAACTCCATCATCCCCAAAGAGATAACAACAAAAGCACCTTATATAATATATTCACATATATAATTTCTACACCCCGATTACTATACCCAAAGCCATCATGATGAGTTTAATATAGAAGCTAGAAGTCCAACTCTGAACCCAGTCTTCATCCTCCCATAATCGTCCCTACAATAGTATGCCTTCACTGGTCTTGCTTCAAAATCAAATCCAACATTAATGGACCTTCTTGCAGAAACATCCTCGTCACGTGGTCCCTTCTTAGTTGAAACCTCGTTGGTTGTTCGCCTGTAGGAACTGAACCACTTGGCCTGCATGTAGCCATGTCTCCTCCATGGAGGGACGTAAAGGTCAGTGCTCCTCATGGAAGCTTTAATGGCGGTGCACATCAGCCTCACAATCTTCTTGAGCTCTTCTACTGTGCCTACGAAGATCGTTGGGAAAAGATGAAGCAGAGAGGAATAGTGGCTCGTCGGACGAGCTATATCGAATTCTCCAGCAAGACACACTTCCACTATGTAGCGTTTTCGTCCCAGGTTTACGTCTACGTACTCATAATCGCCTCCTGGGAACCTTCCATTTTTCTCCCACTTGGATTTGCAGAGACCTGAAACACACAGAATAAATCGGTTAACATTGATGAATATCCGGTGTATAAAAAATTTGTACATTATACCAACTTTAAAAGGATACATACATAGACGTTGTGTATTTTTCACAATTACAGTGATATAAGTTTTGGGTTTTATATACAATTTCCAATAAGCAAACACTTTCTATACAAAGATTTCATGTTGAAGTTTTTAATTTGTCTAGTAGTGTAGACTAGGACAATTATGAAGAGACATAAACTCTTTAAAGATAAGTATTACTTAGAAATATTTCATATTTGGTTTTCTCTTCTGATATTCTCAATGAACTTTTTTTCTATCTAATTATTTTATAGTAAATATTTTTCAATAACAAACATTCAAGTCTGAGGAGAGATCCTGTCAACTGAAAATTTGCCAAAAGAAGCAGGAAGTAATCAATGATGATCGCTACTACTTAGTACTTACGTGGATATTCCTTGTAAGATTCCTATATCCTAAAATTTGTTTTTTCCTATGTGGCTATCATTCACACAACAATTACAATATATCTCATTTACAACACATTTTACTTAAATGCATCCTCTTAATTTCTGTATTTTTAATTTAAATGGACACTGCCAATCTTAAAAAGATAAAGACATCAGTGAGTTCGAATTAAATATGAGAGATTTATTTGTTTGAACCAAATTGACGGTGCCCGGTAACACATAACTGGGAGATTATTAATTAGAAAAACACTTAAAATATACTTAAAAATTAAAACTGAATTCTTTCATTTATTTTAATTAAAACAAAATTAAACTATGCAAAAAGACAAAGAAAGTACTCACCAGCATCAAAGCCTTTCTCTCGCAATCGGGTCATCAAGCGCCTTTTGAATTCCGGCGATGACTTGTCGCCGACAAACCCATATGCAGCTTCAACTTCTCTTCCAATCTTCTCCTTCGCATTCCGATCATCTTCCTCAACCTCACTTCCTTCAAATAAACTCTTCAGCTTTTCCTTCTTCTCGTCACAACCAGACCACTCGTCTTTCTCAAAGTCGAACAATTCCTCATCACCCTCCTCACCCTTATCGTCACGCCCACGCGCCTCCTCTTCTCCCTCCAATTCACCCCTCTCGTTCTTCTCCATGAACGATTTCACGAGATCGGACAAATCAGTACTCGAGCTCTCCGGCGAGTGCTCGCTCCCGCTGCTCTCGCACAGCCTCACGCGCGCAACGTCGGCGTCAAACGCCGCCGCGACCCTCTCAAATCTTACCGGAATCCTCGCCATCATCATAATCGAGTTTCACTTTTTCCTCACAAATAACAGGACACCCTTTTTCGCTTTCTTCTGAAAGAGATCAGGAGAAGCTAGAATAGTATAATAAAGGTTTGAGCTTTGAACATTTGTGGTTTCCTTGAGAAAGAGAAGGTGGGGCTATGACGTTAAAATGGCGAAAGATGATTTCGTGATAGAGTAAGAATGAGAAGGAAGACGGCGTCGTACTTATACATACAGATCTGTGAGAGATCTAAGTTATATATTGCAGCTTGAATGTATGTGGACAGAATTACGACATTCTTAAAGAACCTAGTGAGACTAGCGTCCAGGTTCCATTTTTCCAATGTTGACTGTCCATCACATAGTCAATCTATTTTATCACTTTTTATCCTCAAAGAGAGTTTCAATATATATAATAATTATCTGTTTATCTCCGTTTTTTCTTTCCTTTATTTTATCTATTGTGTAAGTCACAATTAATTTTCGTCCTTCAATTTTTGTCTGTCGGCTTTCTTTTCTTTTTGTTATCATATTCCTGGAGTCCAATTTGATGTTATGATTGATATATTTATCAATTAACTTATTTATTTTGCTCAAAACTTTTGAAACCATTTTTTATCATATTTGATTAATATCAATAAATTTAGATCCTCTTATATTTTAATAAGAATATAAGATTATATTTTATTATAATAAATCTTTGAATAAAATTTCAATAAAATAAATTTATATTAAATTAATATAATTGTATGTAGTTATATTTTTAATTTATAAATTTAAACTATCAAATTTTTATTTAATAACTTACTATAATTTAATATAATCTCATTTTTCTACCAAAATATGATAGGATTCAGAAAATATTGCTGTAACATATATGATTGGCTAAAGATCAATTTATTTCTAACTTTTATGAACTTAGTTATATCCAAATATGTGATCAAAATAAGTATTAACTAACACTCTCAATTATAGTAAATTAAGACTTAATAATCAAAAGTTATGCATTCAAAAAAAAAAAATTTCACTTGAAGAGAAAAATAAAATCAATCAAAATTAAGGAATAGGGATAGATATAAATACTCTAGATCAAAGTGGGTAATTTCTTCTTCGTTTTTGTTTCCATAAAAATAAAAGGAAACAAATCTGATCCAAAAGTAAAGAAATATAAGAAATATCATGCATGCCAACTCAGACATGGGTTCACTTATCACGTTCATGTCTTATATATTACTTTAAAGTTATTATTTTTTATTATAATTATCTATATGAATAAGCCTGATTATTGTGACATAGCGTTATATTTCTTAATCATACCAATTAAGTCGTGTCTGTTTTAAAATTAGACCAGAACTACAATACATCAAGCATGAATCTTGTGTAAATAACTGCATCGTTTAAATTAGGCCAAAAAAAAAAAAAGACTTTACGAAAAGTAGTAATATATATAAGAATTACTTTATTTCCTTTTTAATATCTACTCACTCTCTTTTTTACTATTATCTTCGTGTAACTATCACTATAATAAACTATATATTAACTTGCTTTATTTTTAAATAGAAATCTTTTTCATTGTTAAAACAAAATTTTGTTTGAATTATTCTACCAAATTAAAAGGTTTAAATTTTGGCTCAAGTTGATCAATATCTTTACCTTGTTGCGAGGGTAACCTTTTCTAATTGATTGAGACGCAGCAAATGATCCCCAAAGCACAGCAAACTTCCTCCTAAACACGTGAGGTAGCTGCCATGAAATTTCCTCCAGTTAATTTAACATTAATTAAAAAATGCTAGAGGTTTATTAAGTTAATGAGGCCTCTAATTTGTAAGGTCATAGAACTAATTGCTCTCATAGATCACTTCAAGTTTGACTCTATTATGTATTTATAGAATATTTTGTACACATATAATTAATTTGCATACTTTTTTTTAATCATCTAAACATTTATGTGAGCATATATATATATATATATATGTCAAAATTTCACTGAAAAGTTGTGTGAATTGTATAGAATGTTCGTCTTTAATTTGGTTTATAGAAAAGGCTAAATAGTATAATTTCTTTCAATTTTAAGTGATGTACAAATAAAAGAAAAAGATAGTAATAATTTACGTGGGGTCGCCGCCACTCCTCTAATTATGGATCACATTTTCCACGTGTCATCAGCCACGTTGTCATGTCTCTTCTCTTCTCAGTTATCAACTGTGACGTGGAAAATAGGCGCCACGAACAGTAAGATGTACTGTAGCGACTGGAGTGTAGAGCACTAGGCCAAAATGGGAAAAAGACAAAATAACCAATAAGCGATAACATGGAATGACCAGGTTCATTGAATCTCAATTTAATGTCCTCGTACATTGAATCTCCTGTTCTTTGCCTACGCATTGTGTTGGACTAAGCTGTCTGGTAAGTTCACGGTGGCTTTAGCTTGACAAGGCTGTTGGAAACTTTGCATGTGATTTCCGTGAACTTATATGACTTTTTAATTCTTTACTTTCTTTACAGTAAATTCACCTAACATGCTCTTTCTGCCTGGAAGCTGCCTGCATTTATATGATTGCGTAACACATCGATGTGTTCATAAATATTCATTGCCTAGTTTATTTGCAATGGCCTCAAGAAAATTTTATTTGTATATGATACATTTTAAATTATTAAATTTATTTATAGGACATTATTATAAAATATTTTTTAAGGTATAAAATAACTCTCATTATTGTACTTTCTAAAAATCTCCAAAATATCATAAATTAATATAATTTTGCAAACAAAATTGGATCATGTAATAATTCAATTATAGAATATAATACATAAATAGAAAATATAGGGAGAATAGTTGTCAAAATCTGACATAATGAATACAATATAATTAAGATGTGTATTAGTTGAGTCAGGATAATTTCAACCCCTAATGCCCAAGAGTGTCTTTGAGTGTTTTACGGCCAGGGAAAGTGATTGTATTTTTGTGTATCTTAAAATTAGGGCTTCAGAGAAAAATAAGCTCATTAAATCTCTATGGGTAACAAACTCATAATTAATAATCTGACGAGATAATTACTAATATTCTTGAGCTATGGGTTGGGTCTCTACCCAATGGGCTTGTGAAAATCTAACCCATCACTGATTATCCACAATTAAATATAAACTCAGTCCATTCTTAGTTTATAAATTACAATATCAATTGACTAATTAGTTATAACATGAAATTAATCTAATAACATAATTAATACTAATTCATATAATATTAAAAATATTCTAACAATCTCCCACTTGGATAGCATTAATTAAATTATTAGGTCAATAAACAAATACATAATTAGGCAATTAATATTCACATGAACACATGAATATGTGTATATTTATAAACCATACAAAATTCAGAAATTAAACTACACACAAAGATCACTGAATCCGATAAGAAAACATGTGATATTAACATTGTCATAGATTAGTTTCAATATCTAAATAGAATGGAATATAAAATGACATTTGAAACATCATATTACAATGTAAAAGTCCCTTTAGGACTCAACTCAGAAATTTGGTGTCAAATTGCACCGCAAAAACCCCTTAAGGACTCAACTCATACTCCCATTAGACCAAGGCTACATCAAAATTCAACAAGAACCATATGAGTTATACAATTTGAATTACTCCTATGGGTAGGCATTGGTCAACAGATCCGTCATCATGCGCTCACTGTAAATGTGAACCATGCGAGTATGAGATAACGAAAATTCAGAAATGAAATCATGGATCAAGGATATTGAATCCGATAAGGAAAACATTGTTATAAATGCCAGCAAAATTTCAATTCTGAATTATATCTAAAATTTTGGCATGACCAAAACATTAAATCCAATACGGAAACAAATGTTATAAGTGCTAAAATATGTCAAAGTGTTCCTTAAGAATACAACTTAGACTCTCACCAAAACAACACATCAAGATTCGAATATACCCAAGAGTCATATGTTTCCAAAACTCTAATGGGTTTGTGTTAGTAAACGGATCACCTAAAATGAGTATGAGATATATAGATCTTCTCTCCGACAAACAGGAATTGAGTGTCAAAATTTGATGCAACTGAAATTTTTGTAACTTTGAGAGAAGCATATAATAGAGTCATGTCGCAACAAAATGGTCAAAACTTAAAATATGCATATAACGAAAATTAATTTCCTTGACCATATTCCCTAATGAGTGACCATCACAAAATTAGCGACATACTCTTCACTTATATGTATATAAATAAGGCAGTTGTAAATGTCTATTTGACACTTCTCAATAAAACAACTCTTTAAAAAAAAAATCATATAGATGTAAGTAGAAGTGCGTTCAAGATCATCATAACTGTCTCTGTAGCTTTCCAATGATTATGCCCAAAATTACTTAAATATCTGCCAAACACACTAACAAGAAAAACAATGTTCAAACGTGTGCACACCTGGGCCTATATATTAGGCTATTAACAACTGATTTACATGGAGCTTTGCCTATCAAAGTTCTCTCATCATCATTTAAGATATAGCGATTTAAACAACCTATTACCACTCTGCACAAGTGCAACATAAGGAGTGCAAGAATACATATCAAATTTCTTAAGCACTCGTTCAATATAGGTTGCTTGAGACAAACCAAGAATGCCACAAGATCTATCACGGTGAATCTAAATTCACAAAAATAAAAGAAAGGTTCACTTAGATCTTTCATATCAAAGTGGCATGACAAGATGTACTTTGTCTCATTTAATAAGCATATTGAGTTACTAGCCAATAGGATGTCATCCATACACAACACATCCTTATGCAAGTTTTCATCTGTGATGTTGTTTTCAACATTTATTTAGTAACTTAGCGAGTTCCTACTTATTACTATAGTGTATGGAGGTAATTTTATTATTCATAATCTCCAATCACTTAGGCTCCTCTTGTCTCTGAGCCCTTTCATTCTCACGCCTATTCTTCAACTTAAAGTAATCAAAGATTTTATGGCCCATGCCTCTTACAGTAATGGCATTCACCCTTGAATTATTTCTTCTCTTGACCCTTATTATTCTTATTGCTCTTCTTGAGTTCAAACGGTTTCTTGCCATAGGCATTGCCTTCACTTTTCTTTCCTTTCAATTTTACATTTCTAGCCTCACTGGATGAATCATGTGAAATGTAGTTCACTAATTGTACATGAGAATTCACCTTCTTTATCACTTATTCCTCTTGGATCATTTTGGACATCATATGACCAATAGACCACTCTGACTCTTAGGAATTATAAGTGGTTTTCAGAAACCCATATTCAGCAGAAAGGGAATAGAGAACTTTATAAACCATGTAGCTCTCATCCAAGTCTACACTGTGAGATTTTAGCTTGTTCTAGTAGTTAACAAGCTTTATCATGTGCTCACACACTCCTGACACTTCGTCATAGTGAGTGTTATCTAGCAAAGAGAGATAATAGACCTTTTAAGTCTTATCAAACTTCTTGAATTTCTTACTAACCATTTTGAGATACTCAACTGTGGTATTCCTTTTAGGAATACTTTGTCTGATAGTCTTCTTAATCGTATACTTAATGAAAGTTAGACAAATCTTATGGTAAGCCTTGTTAACAGCGTTAAACTCAACGGTGAGATCCGCTGGCTTAGGTTCTCTTATACTTAAACTTCCATTGGTGATCACTAGATACATATCAAGGGACTCAATCCAATTATCGTAATCTATTCTGTTCAAAATTTTCACCATAAATAGTTGCAAGAATAGAGAAGCTGAGGGAAAAACAAATAGGAAACATATAATTATGTCTTAGACACATAATTATATATATAACAAAGTTTTCATAGCAACACTCAACTTTAGCAATTGTGTAACAAAATACTCATCATATCCTGCCTAAGGGCTTGGACTATAATAAATCAAGAAAACTCATACACACCAGGGAAGCTCATTATTGAGAGAAACGACATAAAATACACCCACAATTTCCATATCGATAGGATATAAGAAACCATAAATACATCAATAAGCAAATTGCCACTAACAAGCCACAAACAGGCCTTATTCACACAATTATATTGACAATGTCACACCGATAAGACATGTCCATTGTCAACATAATATATACATACACTCTTTCTAGTGGACTTATCATAATATTTAGACTCATCTCTGATAATGGTAATTAAATTATTCTTAAATGTAGGAAATTAAATGACAAACATGGAATAAATTATTTATAAAAGACATATCACCATAATTAGGCCCATGATAGGTAAGCACACAATTAATAGGTGTATGTGACCCAAAGTTACAACAAATTCTACACGTAGCTTATTCTTTTTAAGACATGTGCTTAAATTAGGAATAAAATCTAAATTAAAATAGAGAAATTAATTATAATTTATTTACACATAATCAGGGAGAGTGAGCTGAATAAATTGTTCTGTACTATTTCTAGTTTGTACGTAAATTTTCTCAGATCGAAAATACCTTATCTACACATTATTTTAATGCCCTAAATTTTCAAAAAATTTTAAAACTCCTATTTCCAGGAAAAAATCACCATAATTTAGATTAGGGCGAGTGGAGACGAACTGTAAAAGTTTGAAGTTTGCCTGACTCACCCATATGAATCATCTTCAACCTTTGGTGAGTCAAATCGATCAGCTAGATGACCCACTAGTACCTAAAATGTGACCTGCTGGTTTTTTTTTCTTTGGCTCTTCAAGCTTCGAAACTAGGATTATTTTAATCATCGTTTCACGATCTATAAAACCCTTATAGTGGTTTCATGTCAATCTCTTCTAGTTAATCTATATTTGAATTCAAAGTTTGTAATTTTTTGGTGGTTTTGGTTTATCAGTTCGAAAATGGGGGCTCAAATCACAGTCAACCTTTTCAAATGGCGGTAGGGAAAAAGAAAAAGAAAATATTCCCCACTCACACTTACAAATTTCATTCCCACTGGCTACACTGTCTTGATGAATTTTGCAGGCTTGAGGAATTTAAATTTTGAAGTCGTCCAATTATAGGGAACAACTAATACATACAGACGCAGTATCTACAGATTCAGAAGGGCATGTGGGTGTCTTTCCTGATTCTGAGATCTGATGCATACAAATAATGCATGATAGTTTATGGGCACAATCTTTTCTTATTCCTCTCCCAATTCCTTTTGTTCATGAATAACGTTGATGATCATGGGTAATTCATACATTCATGCTCTATGTTGGGAGGAAAAGATGAAAAAGGAAGATAAAACAAAACTAACGCATGACGTAGTGTATTTTATCTAGATTGAAAAATATTATTTCTGGAAGTGGGATCTGTAGCATTCCATTTCTCAGCCTTCACATTCTACATTGAACAAGTCAAGGAGCGTTTAATTTTGCAAGTATGAATGCAATGCCATTTAAAGAGTATCAATATGCATTATAAATACCAGACAACCACTTCTAAGCCTTAACTTCATTGTTGAATTTAAAAAAAAATTAAATACAATTCTAAATGTCAGAGTAAAAATGTACTAATCCATTTTGGATCTTGCATTAATACAATCAATATATCAATCACAACATGAAATTTACCACTGTTGAACTAGAACAAATAATAAAACAAACATGCCTACAAAGTGATCTTACAGACGCCAATCAATATTATCATCATCTGCACTACTACTAAATATAGATAATTGCCAGGGATGGAGTATGACGAAGACGGTAATGTTTTAAAAGAAAAAATACATGAAATTAAAATTTCATAAGCCATAAAAATTTTTTGGCTATAATGAAGATGAAATTCAGAGAAAGAAATTTTAAAAAAATTTCATAATCCATAATGCTGTGACTCTGATACCATTTGCAAACAAAATTGGATCATGTAATAATTCAATCATAGAATATAATACATGAACAGAAAATATAAGGAGAATAGTTGTCAAAATCTGACCTGATGAAGACGACATAATTGAGATGTGTACTGGTTGAGTCAGGATAATTTCAACCCCTAATGCCCAAGAGTATCTTTGAGTGTTTTACGGCCAGAGAGAGTGATCGTATTTTTGTGTATCTTAAAATTAGGGTTTCAGAGTATAATTTATAGGGTTTTATTTTAATAATAATAACAATGCATTATATTATTAAAATAAAATCCTCAGAAATATTTTAAAAGATTTCCTATTTAATTATTTAGAGAAAAATAAGCCCATTAAATATCTCTGGGTAACAAACTCATAAGTAGTAATCTGACGGGATAATTACTAATGCTCTTGGGTTGTGGGTTGGGTATCTACCCACTAGACTTGTGAATAATCTAACCCATCACTGATTACCCACAATTAAATATAAACCTAGTCCATTCTTAGTTTATAAATTACAATATCAATTGCCTAATTAGTTATAACATGAAATTAATCTAATAATATAATTAATGCTAATCCATATAATATTAAAAATATTCTAACAATAATTACATTTGACTCTTCTTATAACTTTAAATTATTAAAACAGTTGAATAAATCATTCAATTATATATCATTTTCTCTTATTTTAATTTTAGATCATGCTAAGTTACATTTAAAATTTATCATTATAGAAAACAATTAATTACTTTATTCAATATTTTTTTATTGACTTTAAAAACTATTTTAACTTTGAAGAATTTCTTATTTAAGAGGTGATTAATTAATTTATTAATTTTTCTTTCATTTAAAAAATTTCTTAAATTTTGAAAAATTCACGATTTAAAAGATAGTTAATGAATGAATTAATTAATTCATAATTTTCTTTGTTGACTACGAAATATTATGCACTTCAAAAAAATTTTAATACATGTATTAGAAAGATAAAAAATCATGGCACAAAAAATTGAAGGTTTAATCAATTAAGGTTAACAAAGTTTCCAAGTGAAAGGAAATCAACTTTATTTATACATAATAGATAATAGATATTTAAATGAGTAAACATGAATTATTCGAATTATAAAGTATTGTTGATATGAGTTGACGTTGTTAGTGAGTAAAATTAATTTAGAAGATGGGACTGCTAGAGATATGTTACGTGTATTTTCTACCAAGAAATCGACAGTAGCGAATATCAAAGGCCAAGATTACTTGATCGAAAAAGTTAAACTTTGTCAATGGAGTGACTTTGATGACTAAATATAATAACTTTAGTTAAGTAGTCATTTAAATGCATATTTACAAGAGCTTTAAAAACTCATTTTCATTGGGTAAGGGTATTTTTTTGCCTTGAAGATGTAAAAAGGAATTAAGTTTCAAAAACTTCGGTTTGGTTTGGTAAAAAGAATTAGAATTAAATTGTCAAATTATATTTTACATTTCAATTGATTTATAATTTTAAAATTTATGTTTGAGTCAGGTAAAGAATTATATTATAAAATTGCAATTTCAAATTTTATTTTAATTTCATCATTAAGCTGAATGATAAATATTATAAAAATAATTAATATGAATATATATTAAAAATAATATATAATTTCTTTGTTATAAAATGTTACTTTTTCAATTTAGTTAAAACGATACAAGATGTTTTTCTTAGCGATTATAACACCATATCATATTTAGTACTTAATACAATAATTTTAAAACAACATTTCATGTGTGCAATAAGTGACTTGCCATGAATATGTGTGCATATACATGTGCAATATTGCATTGTATGAAGTGCATATAATAGTGTGGTGGTGTGATCTCACATATCATATTATTCATGTCCATTATCGTGATGTGAAACCTCTTTTGACATAATAATTTTAAAAGAGATATAGGAAGGCACTTGGGGAGCATGAGGAGGGAAATAACTTTAAGTGTTTATTAGTTATTGTGATTATTATATGTGTCTGTTTGAATTTAACTATGTCAGTTTTATTTGTTGTATTGTAGGGAGTTATAAGAGTCAATTATGTTATTTATCAGTTACCATTACTACCCATGTAGGTGTATGTGTTATTTTCAAATTCTAATGTCAGTGACAATAAGATTTAGTTTTCCTAGAGATTTGTGCCATCTATACAAGATTCTTAGGTGTTTCAGATTTTAGTACTTAACCATCTTAATCATCCCAATTTTGTTCTATTTGTTTAATTCATTCATGGAAATTCTAGTGACTTTTATCATTTTGGTATTAGAGCTTTTTCATTTCAACCATGGTACATACCCCATCTTACCATCCAACTTACCATTGCTTTTACACAGCATTCCCAACCTTCTACACAGCCTTCCATTCCTCCCCCAACCACCTTTCCTACCATGCAACTGATTGTCCCTTCTACATAGCCTTATTTTCCTTCTCACCTTTTTCTTGTAGCCCCATCTCTTATTGAAATTTCAATTCGTTAGTAGTTAGCTTATTTATTTTCTCAATGGAAGCCATGGATGTTGCCCTCAAAAACCATTCCCTAGCCCTTGCTAATAGCAACTCCCAAAGAAGTAAAGGTCCTGAACTTCCTATTGGTTCCTAAGAAGATGGTAGGCATTCCTAGGCTGAAGATTTGAATGAAGATACTAATCTTCCTTAGCTTAAAAATCCTATTCATTATCCTTGCACAAAAATACTTTCAGTCTTATTAAACCCCAAATGAATTGAAGGTTAACTTTGTTGTAATGTATTTGGAAGGGGATGCTTTAGATTTGTTCACTTAGATTAATAGTGAATGAACTCTGCTATACTGGAATGAATTGGTAATGGTGTTGTAGGATCATTACGAACTAGCAGAGTTTCAGAATCCATATGAATATCTTTGTGATGTTACGCAAACTGACACTGTTCAAGATTACCATTTAGAGTTTACTAAGCATGTTGCAAGGGTTAAGAACAACTTAAGCATTGTTTATTAGGCGTCTTCCTGCTTGGGCTTAAAGATGATCTCAAGGCAGATGTTCAAGTCCACCAATTTAGATCAATCAATAAAGTTATGAGCCTAGCATTGGAATATGAGAGAAAATCTAAACCAATTGTAGGCCCAAAACTTCCCATTGGTCCATTTCCACAAAACCCATCGTCAATCCAAATCCTATTACACATGACCATCCTTCACCCATTACCCCTTTAAACCCATGTTCTAATCCAACTACATCTTCTGCTCATAATGTTAGTGCAAAGCCTTGGGGCTAGGAGAGATAGCAACAAATAAATAAAGGGCTTTGTTTCTGTTGCAATGAAAAAATCATTGCAAATCAATGGCCCTCACTATTATGGAGATTACTAAAGATAACGCACAAGGGGAAACCTACTAAGGAAAATCCTTTTGTTGACACCAGTAAGGAGATTTTGTTTTATGTCATTTTGAGGAATCCCACTAGTACCACTATGAAATTGCAGGGAATTTTATGGGGTTGACAGGTTTTGATACTAGTAGATAGTGGTTCTACCCACAATTTTGTATTTGATAAAATTGTAGTGGAGTAAAACTTACATGTGAAGCATATTCTAGCCTTTGGAATGAAGATTAGGAATAGAGAAATAATTGATTGTGACTATATTTTCATTATCATGCAATTACCAAATCTTACTATTACACAATACTTTTACCCTTTTTTCCTTAAAGGGTGGCAAATTTAGTCTTGGGAATTATATAGTTAGCTTCTTTAAATACTATGCTAGCCAATTAGAGTGAGATGTTTCTTATTTTTACTTTAATTGTGAGAAAGAATAAACTCCAAGGCATTCCTCTTAAGCCAAAAGTTGCAGTTAGTTTCAACCTCATATCTAGTGACTTAACACCTTTAGGTAACTCAATTTCTCTTGAAATCCACTACTTACTCCTATGATTTAATTGTGTTTTGGAATACTGCCTACATTTCCATTATATTCTTCTTATTCCCAATTCTAAGCCTCTTGATATTTGCCCATATAGATACCTTCTTCCTAAAAATTTAAAATTGAAAATAAAGGTACTGAGTTACTTAAATATGAAATTATCTAATCTAGCACTAGTCTCTATGTTAACCTAGTACTTTTGGTTCAAAAGAAAGACAATACATGGTGGGTGTGTGTTGATTATAGGTGCCTTAACCAAAATACCATCCCCCATAAATGCTCTATTGCCAACATTAATGAGTTACCTGATGAATTACATGGTGCTTTCATCTTTTCCAAAATTGGTCTTTGCTTAAGTTACCACCAAATTAGAGTCAATCTTGAAGACATTCATAAAACTATGTTTAGAATGCATTATGGACATTGTGAATTTGTAGTTTTGTCTTTTGAGTTTACTAATACCTCTTCTACTTGTTAGGTAGCCATAAATGATTTATTTGCCCCTATTTGAGGAAATTTGTTTTGATTTTTTAATGATTTTTTGATTTATAGTTCCTCATGGAAGAATTATTTATCATATTTACATATTGCACTAACACTCTTGTAGGACAATATATAATACCAAATGTCTAAATGTTCATTTGTAAAACTAAAATTTCTTTTTTGAGGCACATGGTTTCAGCCAAATGAGTATAGATTGATATTGACAAAGCTAGACAGTAGTTAATTAGCCTATCCTTTCTAATGTTAAAAAGTTAAAGAGGATTTTTGGGACTAACCAATTATTATTGTAGATTTGTTAAGAATTATGGTTTGTTGGCTAGTTATCTTATTGAGTTAACAAAAACGAATACATTCCATTGAATATCAACAATAGCAATGATATATTCAAACCTAAAAAAGGCTTTAACATCAATCGCCATGTTTTGACTTTCTTATTTTTCCCAACCATTTGTAGTGGAATGTGATGCTTTATCTAAAGGCATTAGAGGGATTCTTCTATAAAATGAACATCATATTACCTATTTTAATAAGGGTTTTTTATATTCTAACTGGTTTAAGTGTACTCATGATAAGGAATTGGTTGCCCTAATATTATCTTTACAATAATGGATGTATTATCTTATTAGTCATCATTTCTTTGTTAGAATTGATTATTACAATCTAAAATACCTTTTGGAACAATAAAGTTTTCTTATGAAGTTGTTACCTTATAACTTTACCATCATTTATAAAGTGGGAAAGAATCATATTAGTTCTAATGCATTATCTATAAGGCCACAACAAGCTAATTCTTTTAGCTTTAGCCATACATGTACAACTTTTTCTCCAATAGGTATAACTATTTAATGGTTAACCCTTACACATTAATTTGATTACAAAAATCTAGCAGAATAATTCCACACAATTTATTTTTTAGTTAGTAGATCATAATTTATATTTTAAGCATAAATTGGTAGTGCCAAATAATTTAGCTTTTTGCAATAAACTTCTTTCTGAAGCTCATGATTCCATGGAAGTGGGTCATGGTGGATATTTAAAGACCCTAAAGCATTTATCCTCATCATTTTATTAGCTTAAAATGAAGCAAGACGTCTTACATTATGTTTAAAACTGTCTTATTTGCCAAAAGGCTAAATACCAAGCCTTTGCTATGCATATCTCTTATAACTACTACCAGTTCCATAGAAAATATGGGGAAGATATTTTTATAGACTTCATCAAAGGTCATCCTAAGTTGGGAAACATGACACCATTCTTATGATTGTTGATTGGTTAAGTGAATATGCCCATTTTATTCCTTTTTTTCATCTATACATTGCCAAGACCATTACTAAAGTTTTTTGTAAGGAAGCGCCTCCATGGTATCCCAAGATCCATCATTTTAGATTAGGATATGATTTTTCTTAATGCTTTCTAGCAGGAGCTTTTTCACCTAAGTAGTACTAAATTACAGATGAGCACTTCCTATCACCCATAAACAGACAACTAAACAGAAGTTGTTAATAGGTGTCTTGAGACTTACTTAAGGTGTTTTGCTCAAGAGCAACCTAAGAAGTGAGGCTACTATTTATCAAGGGTGAAGTTTTCTTTTAATGCTAGTTTTCATTCATCTACTAGCACTACTCCATTTAAATTGGTTTATGACAAAGATCCTCATACTTTTTTTTCCTTATGTTCTTGGAGAAACCAAGTTGGATGACCTTGAAGAACAACTTATTGCTTGAGATAAGATTTTAAAGCTTATTAAAAGTTGTTGAAAGCCTAAACAAAGATATTACTTTATAGTTTGGAGATTATGTTATCTTTTGCTTATAACCATATCACTAGTAATCCTTTACTTGCAGAAAGTACAAAATGCTATTTTCCTGATTTTTTAGATTTTACATAATTCTGGCAGAGTGGGGCCAGTTGCTTATGAATTACAATTGCCTCCTACAAAAAAGATTCATCTAATGTTTCATGTCTCTCTCCTAAGACTGGCCTATGGGCAATCAATTTTGTTAAGTGATAGATGTGGTATGGTAGTTAGTAGTTAAGAGATTAGTTTTGTTAGTTACAACTTATTTCAATTATATAAAGTTCTATTTATAAAAAACTCAGATGCAAAAATAAGTGTGATATCAAATAAAATTCATTGTTTTCTATCCTCTTTCAACTCTGGTTTCTAATTATATTAGAAAGCTAACATGGTATTAAAGCCCACGATAGGGATTCAAATAATCTTTTTTGTCTCTATTTCATCATTTTATTTATGGGCAGCTATGTAGCTACATCTCGTCTTCATCTCATCCTACATCATTTCGTGTTGTCATAAGCCTTTAGCATCATAGATTCTTAAACTAGAATTACACGGAGTTTAGTCACAGATTTCACTTATCCTTTATTTCTACATCCGTCTGACACTACCTATGTTGTGTTAGTTTCTTAATAGTTGACAAGAGTTGAAAATTATGCTACCTGGAGTCAGGCTATGCGAATTACGTTATTAGCTAAAAACAGGATTGGTTTCATTGATGGTTCTTACCTTAAGAAAGATCAAGGTTCAACACTTCATGCTTGGTGAGAATGTTGTAATGTTGTTGTTCTTTCATGGATTCTTAATTTGGTCTCGACAGATTTATTCACTGGAATTGTTTATTTTTCTAATGCACATATAGTGTGGGAAGACCTTATGGAAAATTTTAACGAGGTGAAAGGTTCAAGAATTTTTTTTTAACCCAGAGTAATCAACTCTTTAGTTCAAGGTTCTTAATCCATTACATCATAGTTTATGAAGTCAAGGAATTGTGGGATCAGTATTTTGCATCCATTCAATTACCATCATATGAATGTACTACTTCAAAAACTTACGTAGATCTTATTCAACAGTAAAAATTGTTTCAGTTCTTAATGAGACTCATTGATACATATCATTAAGGTTGCAATCACATATTGTTAATGAGTCCCCTGCCTATTGTGAATCAGGTATATTATATCATACAGCAAGATAAAGTTCACAACCTTTAGAAAATACTGCTTTATTGTCAAAATCTTCCAAGAGTAAAAAATCCAAGATTAATGGAGAGTGTAATCATTGCCATGTAAAAGGGCATATGAAGGAGAATTGTTATAAGTTTATTGGATTCCTTTTAGATTTCAAGTTTACTAAAAAAGTAACATGTGAATTATGTACATTAGCTGAATCTGCTGAGAATGATCAACCAGTACCACTTATCTTTACTTTAAAACAATATACTTAGATATTACAAATGTTAAAGAAAGAAACTCCTAAAGTTGCAGCCAATGCATGGTAATTAATGGTGGATTTTAGACACAGGAGTTACTAGCCATATATCTTCCAATGACAAAGGATTTAAAGACCTTAGTCCTATTATTAATAAGAATAGTTCTGTCACATTACCTAATGGTCTCAGAGCTAAAATTTCATATACAGGACCAATCAATTTATTTAATTGCATCACCTTTAGAGATGTGCTTATTATCCCATAATTTCATTTCAATCTCATTTCTATTGCCAAATTAATAAAAGATTAGAGTTGCTTTCTAACCTTTTTTTTCCTAATTTTTGCTTATTTTAGGATCTCTCGAGTGGAATGGTCAAGGGGATTGGTAAATTAAAAAATGGTTTGAATTACTTTCAACCTCAAGCCAACCACAGATACAATAAAACAATCTTGTAACCTTGTTCCTAGTATTAAACATTTAAATACCAATGTACCTAGTTCTCTTTTTCTATGGCACAAACATTTAGGACATGTACCATATGTAAAGTTACTTCAAATAAAGTCAATAAAATATTTTTTTCATTCCTCTCTAACACAATATCATTGTCACGTATGTCCTCAAGTAAAATAGACACAATTACCTTTTGCTCCAAGTGTTTCTCATACAACTTATTGTTTTCAATTGCTATATATGGATGTGCAGGTCTTTATCATACTCTAACTCATCAAGTTTATCATTTCTTTCTTACATAGTAGATGATTTTCTAAAGTCACTTAGATATTTCTATTGAAACATAAAGATGAGGTACCAACTTACGTCCAAAACTTTTCATATACATTAAAACTTAGTTTGCAACAACTGTTATAACCATTCGAAGTGATAATGGCCCTGGGTTTTTTAATCATCATATCAATCATCTATTGACTTCACTTGGTGTATCCAATGAAAGTTCTTGTTCATGCACCCTTAAAATAATGGATTTGTTAAACAAAAACATAGGCATCTTCTTGCACTTGCTCGATCACTCCTCTTACAAATTCACTTACTTGTACAATTCTAAGGAGAATGTATCAAAACAACATCATACCTTATTAATCAAACTACAACTTCCAATCTTGCTAATAAATCTCCATATTAGATTATTTATAACAAACCTCCCAATCTTTCTCATCTAAAAGTTTTTGGTTGTCTTGCTTATGCAACCAATCTTACAAACAAAAACAAATTCAAATCAAGAACTATCACACTTGCTTTGCTTAGTTATTCAACCACTTAAAAGGGCTACCTTCTTTACAACATTGACAATAAAAGTTTCTTTGTGTCCAAACATATCATATTTCATGAGGACATATTTCCTTTTCAAACTACAAGTGATCTTTCTACTAAAACTTCAGACATTGATCCTTTTCTTTTTTATAGCAATTAGCAACATTTTGATCAGTTCCTACATACAGATACAAATATTAACCAGCCTGGTAACACTTCATCAAATAACAATCTATAAGAGAATAGTTCAACTTTTAATCATATTTACATTCATCACTTTGATACACAACTAGAACTATAAGACCACTAACCTGGACCAAAGATTATGCATGTTCAACCATATCCATACGATCATCCACTATATCCATGCCACGTAACTCTTCTTCATTTTTATATCTTATTACTAATTTTATTACTTATTCCCATTTGTCATCCCCATACTAGTGTTTTCTCCCTTTTATTGATTGTACCACTAGACCAAAATCATTCAAAGTAGCCACTGAACATCAAGTTTGGGTTGATACAATGAAAGTTAAGCTTCAAGCTCTTAAAAATAATAAAACATGGACTGTTGTCTCTCTCCCTTCTGGAAAAACAACAATTGGTTGCAAATGGGTGTAAAAGATCAAATACAAAGCTGATGGTAGCATTTAATGCTATAAAGCACGATTGGTAGCTATAGGGTATAATTAAAAGGAAGAAGTTGATTATCATGATGCCTTTTCTCCTATATTTAAGATGGTTACAGTAAAGACAGTGATAGCCTTAGCAGCAATTAAAAATTGGCCCCTCTTTCAAATCGAAGTTTATAATGCTTTCTTATAAAGAAATCTACATGAAGAAATATACATGACATTAACTTAAAGATTTGGCAGTTAGAAGGAGAAGAAAGTGTGTAGATTGCTCAAATTTTTATAAGGTTTAAAGCAAGCATCAAGACAATGGAATTCCAAGCTAAGTTTAACCTTAATTTCAACAGGTTTTCAACAAAGAAAACATGATTATTCTTTGTTTGTTAAGAAACAAGGAGATTAACTTACAATATTGTTAGTATATGTAGATGATTTACTCATTACTGAAAATAGTGAGAAGGCAATAAAAGAAACAAAAGAATTTTTACATAGTCAATTCAAAATCATGGATCTTGGAGACTTAAATATATTCTTGGGATTGAGATTACAAGGTTAGAAGATGGTATAGTGATGAACCAAAGAAAGTATACATTAGATTTGATTAAAGATATGGGCTTGATTAGATCAAAGTCAGGGGAAGTACCACTTAATCAAAATCTAAAATTGATAATAGCAGAATATGATATGAAGGAAGATGAGTTGATGAAAGAACTAGAAAGATTTCAAAGACTCATTGGGAGAATAATTTATCTCACAATGACACGTATAGACATAAGCTATGCTATACAAACACTGAGCCAATTTATGAGTGCACTAAAAGAGTCTCATATGAATGCAACAATGAAGGTTTTAAGATTCTTGAAGCAAGACTCAGGATTAAGAATTCTTATGTCAAAAAGAAGTGAGTTAAAATTACAGTGTTATTGTGATTTAGATTAGGTAGAATATCCTTTATCAAGGAAGTTTGTAAGTAGATATTTAGTGAAACTTGGTGATTCATTAATTTCATATAAGTAGAAAAAATAAAATACAGCATCGAGATCCTCAGCTGAAGCAGAGTATAAAGTAATGGGTTTTGCAGTATTAGAGGTAATATGGTTACTTGGTTTACTTGAAGATTTGGAAGTTAAAGAGATGAAACCAGTGATTGTTAAATGTGACAGTAAAATAGCTATTCAGATAGCAAATAATATAGTATTTCATGAAAGAACTAAGCATATAGAGATAGATTGTCATTTTGTGAGAGAAAATTTAATAAAAGGATTGATTAAGTTGGAACATGTAGGAACTAAGGAGCAACTGACATATATTCTTACAAAGGGGCTTGGTAAACATCAACATCATCACTTATTATCAAGTTGGGTACTATTAGTTTGTTCAGACCTAACTTGAGGGGGAGTGTTGAGTGATAGATGTAGTATGGTAGTTAGTTAGTAGTTAGGAGATTAGTTTTGTTAGTTACAACTTATTTCAATTATATAAAATTATATATAGAGAGAACTCATATGTAAAAATAAGTGTGATATCAAATAAAATTCATTGTTTTCTATCCTTTTTCATATCTAGTTTCTGATCATTTCAAAAAGTTAACAAGTTCCTATGCATCCAGTTCTTTTACCAATTAATGATGATAATGAACTTATCTTACAACTCGAAAAGGTTATTTCCCATTGCTGGATCACCACTCTTGGACAACGTCATCTTGAGAGAATTATGATTTTCTCATAGCTAATTTCTATCTTTTTGCCTTAGGAACAAGTTAGTGTTTTAAGGAAGGAAGTATTGATACAAAATATCCTTTAAATCAATATTTTTGAAGGAGATTTAGGAAGGCACTTGAGGAGCACAAAGAGGGAAAATGATTGTTTCTATTTGAATTAAAATCTAAGTCAGTTTTATTTCTAGTATTGTAGTGAGTTATAAAAGTCAATTATGTTGTATGATGTGTTACTTATTGTTACTACCCAAGTGTGTATATGTGTGTATTTTCAAATTCTAATGCCAATAAGAATGCAATTTAGTTTTCCTAGAGATTTGTCTCCTCCATATAGGACTCTTGGATACTTCAGGTTTTGGCACTCAACCATCTTAATCTTCCATATTCAGTTATGTTTTGTTTAAATTTTTTAGAAAATCTAGTGGCTCTTATTATATTGCATGTTATGTGCTTGTGCCCTTTATAGGAAAAGAAAAAAAAAACCCACTCTTGCCATCCTTCCTTTTCCCCTTTCATGTCTCTACACTATAAAAAGAACTAAACTCTTCCTTATTAGACCACCAAAGGATGTAGAACTTCTATGACACCATGCACGTTTAACCCTTAAGGTCAAACACTTTCCTATTATACAAACCAAAATCTCGAAATATAATGGAACTTATTTAAGAGACCATTTCAACCATACAAAACATGCTTGTAAAATTTAAAATTTTGCTCAAGAGCTTAGATTTAGGCCTTTATATATGGTCTTTAAGAGTTTAAAAGTGTGCCTTTTTGCAATTCCTTTTGTATAAGGGTTCTGAAACCTTTCTATATCTTTGCAAAATCTTTCCTAGGAAGGAAAATAAGTTGTGAGTGACTTGAGTGAAAATTTAAAGTGTAAAATGCTTAAGGTTAGTTAGAAACCTTGTGTTTCAAGTGAGTACGGGAAAATCCATTAAGAGTTTGAAGTCAGCTATAAATCTTGTAGTGTGGATGAAATGTTTTTTATAGTGAAAAAATCTCTTTAACTTGAAGAGGATATTGGATGTAGGATAAGGGTGTCTAAACTAGGACAAATGAATATGATATATGTTTATGTACATAGTTTTGTTTTCTATATGGACCAGTGTTGTATATTATTTTTCACATTTTACGTATTTGACATATGTGTATGCATGTTTATATACATATATTCTTTTTATATATGTGTGTATGTGTCTTATTTGTGTACAATATGCTTCATTAATTAACAAAATATATAAGTCAATTTATTAGTTATTTTAAAAGTGCATTGATATTAAAATTTAAAAGTATAATATTTAAGGGTCAATGATAGCAATTGCTTTGAAAAAAACATAATTTGTTATGTTATGAGCAAATGAGACACACATCAATTTTGACTTTAGGAATTAAAGTTCTGGATATTAGAAATGAGAATTAAAATTAAGTTTTATTTTTATTTTTGGCCAATCATAGATGCATTCAAGAGATGAACAACAATACAAGTATTGTTTGAATAAAGAGAAACTTGAAAGATAGAAAAGTAACCAGAAATAAAGCAACGAAGCTAAAACAGACATAAACATAGTAGTAAACCAGATAACAGCTACTAAAATCCTCAATAAGCTAATACCAACTCTTATAGCAACCTCATCAGCATCAGTAAAAGCAACGAAAGAGGATGGCAGAGACAACTCCCAACTTAACAAGAATATCCCCCTATAAGCAAGCTCAGCTATACAATCAACAGCCAATTTATCAATTTTTGAAGTTTATTCCAATGAGACAAATAAAAAAGAACGACAAAATAAACTAATTTCTTAAACATGAATTTTGCATCTCCTATCATTATAGCTAATAGAGCCTAAAATAGCATTTATTAGGGGTTTATAGTCAGTTGCTGCTACTACACTTGTTAACCCCAGATCACATGCCATGTTAAGATCCCTTTTTGGAGTAAGGGATTCAGCAGTGAAAGAAGAAGATGCTTTGGAAGCCACACATAAACAAAACTTATCCATTCCAGCCACAAATAATCACACCTGTACCAGAGAAAATTTTATTCTCCTTGAAGCAGGCATCTGTATTGAGTTTATAACAATTATTAGGAGGTGGCATCCATCGCTTGGCTAGTGTAGAAGGCTTTAATGTTGAGGGTTATCTTCAAGAAGAATTAATTAATATGCCAAAATTCAGAAACCATAATAATGGCTCTTTTCACTAAATGATCTGGATTCAAGTCCTCCCCTTCAATTAATGAGCAATGTTATTTCTAAATCAACCAGCAGTAATAAGCAAACGAAGCTAAATTAAAACCATCTAGTTAAAATTGGAAGAAAAGCTATGATAGCCATTCATCACAATGTTCAATATTGCAAGCATTCATTCTAAAGCTTAGTATGTTAGAAAACAATGCCACTTGCACCTAATCACATAAAAAGAGCATATGTTCTATAGACTCCACTTCATTCTTACAACGGGGATAAAAGGGACTGGGTTGATAATGTTTCTTAAATAGCCCTTTATAGGTAAAGAGTCAATACAACATTGCCATAAGATATGTTTAATTTTTTAGGGGACTTTCATATTCCATAAGTACTTCTAAAAACCTGTAGGAACATGGACAAAGATACTAACTGATGACAAATCAGATGAGACAACCTTTTGTATAGCAACTTGATAGCATAAGCTCCATGTCTTCCTTTGGCCCAACATAAGTGGTCTTCCACGCCATTAGAAGGAATAGGGATTTTCTGTATGAAAATTATGTCTTCAGTAGAAAGAGAATCTAAAATAATAAATAAATCCCAATGTCCCTAGTAATAAATTCTACCACCAAGGAGGCCTGCAGTTATAGGAAGCAGTAGCAAAAGATAAACGATAATTTACCTTATCAAGCAGCCAAGGGTCTTTCCAAAAATCAATATTTCTTCCATCTCCCACCACCTAGTAAAGGTCAGTATCCAAAAAATTCTCGCCTTCCAAAAGGCTAGACCATGCCCATAAAGCTTTCCCATCCTTTTTAACAGACAAAAATGAAAAGTGGGGAAAGAAAATACCTCTACATATCTTAACCCATCAATCATTTGGAGATTGAAGTATTCATCATACCTGTTTGGCTAAAAGAGACAAATTAAAATACTAGAAGCCTTTGAATCCCAATCCTCCATCATATTTAGAATGAGATAATTTCTTCCAAGAATATAATATGTACGACCTTTTTTAGATTTTTGACCCCACTAGAAGTTAGATATCATGTTATTAATTTCCCAACAAACCTTTTAAGGAAATAGAAAATAAGACATTTGGTAAGTTGGATTGTATTTGCAATTGCCTTGATAAGTGCCTCTTTACTAGTCTGAGAGATAAACCATTTTTCCACCCTTGAATTTTCTTAAAAACCTTTTCCCTTACAAATTTGAATGCCTTAGATTTGGATCTACCCTAAAGGACTAGTGAACCTAGATACTTTTCTACTGAAAGAGTAGAAGAACACTTAGTAGATGAGAATATCCACCCTTAGTAAGGGTGGACAATTCCAAGAGAAAAACACAACAAATTTGTCAAAATTAACCAATTGACCAAATGTTGTATAGTAATCAGATAAAATTCCTTTAAGAACCTAGCAATTATCCCCAAATGCTTGAAGGAAAAATAATGAATCATCTACGAATAAACAATGAGTAATAATAGAGCAGTGTTTAGCCAATTTAATACCATAAAGCCTTATATCTAGAATTGCTACAAAAACTATTTTGGACAATACATCAACAACTATAATAAAAAGAAAAAGAAATAGGGGTTCTTCTTGTCTTAAACCCCATTAAGGAGTAACCTTGGCAATCTTCCTTCCATATATAAGTAAATTAAAGTCCACAAAAGATACGTAGGTCATTATACAATAAACCCAAGGAGAACAAAAACCTATTTTCAACATTACTTGGTTTAAGAAATCCCATTATACTCGATCATCAGCCTTATTCATATCTAATTTTAAAGAAATTTCATGTTTACCACCACTTTTGGACTTTAAGTTATGGAAAGCCTTGTGTACTACTAGAATATTATCGCTAATTAAACAACCATAAACAAAAGCCTATTGATTCTCAGTAATGTAACTAGGTAGGATATGTCGTAATTTATTACAAAGGATTTTTGACACCATTTTATAGGAGAAATTACACATTCTTATTGGTCTAAAGTGATTAACTTGTTTAGGAAAATCCATCTTGGGAATCAAGACCATGTTAGTTGAATTTAGACCATGTAGAAAGAAACACTGTGAAAAAAAAGTCCTTAACATTGCAGCATACATGTTCTCTTACAATGCCCTAAGAATGATGGTAAAAAGAATACTAGAAAAGTCATCCGGTCCTGGAGCCTTTAAACCTCCCAAATCAAATACAACTTCTTTTATTTCAGCATTAGTCATGGGTTACATAAGGAACTCATTATCTGCATCACTAACCACAAATTCCACATAACTCAACATAGGAGAAAAATTACAATCACCAGTAGATAAAAATAAATTAAAGAAGAAAACAGGATATCAAAATCACCTTCAAGCCAATTACAATTTGCACTTCCTAATCTTAGGATTTTGTTGTGATGTCATTATTTTATAATAACCATATGAAAGAATTTTGAATTTCTGTCCCTACACTTTAGCCACTAAATTCTTTGACCTTTGAGCCTAATATTTTTCTTCCCTTGCCCAAAGACTGTCAATGTCTCATTTTAACTAGTTAGCCTTTCCACTCTTATCCAGATCCATATCCTCTTTAAGACAATCTTGATATTTAGCCAGCAAAGAATTAATAAGTCTGCAATTATTAGGAAATTCTTTTTTACTCCAAGATATGAGTGCATGTCTTGTGGACATAAGAATTATTAAGCCACGAAATTCAATGTTGCTTCAATTTCTTTCAATAACAAAGAGAAAATCAGCATGCTCTGTCTATTAACTCACATTTCAACATCCAAAGAGTCCAAACATCTAAGAAACATAAGTTTAAAAAAATAGGAGAATGATTTGAACTGAATTATTCAAGATGGAATACTTGGGCCTTTGGGAACGTTTCTTTATAGGAAATGTTGCAAATGGCTCTATCTGAATGTTCCTTGATATAGGTAGAATCCAATCCTCCATTAGACTAGGTGTAACAAGGTCCATTAAAGCCCAAATCAAGCATTCTGCAATTAGTCATGAAAGAGCGAAAATGGGAAAAACGTTGAAGGGATCTATGCCTACCACCAAATTTTTCATTATTGTAGAGAAGATTATTGAAGTCCCTAAAGCATACCTATGGCATAAAATTTCCAAGACACACTGTCATAGTGCATGCTAAAATTCAGTCCTGCCTTGCTCTCTTGAAGGTCTATAAATTAAGGAAATAAAAACCCACCATCTGTCAAGGCCATTTAAAAATTCTACATGGATAATATTGACTGATGTTGAAAGCATTGTAATGTTTGTATCCTGCTTCCACCAAAGCACCAATCCTTCAAACAACTTCACAGGTTCAATAACACTGAATTATGGAACCCTAAAATCTTTGTAATCTAGATAACTTACTGCAACACATTTTGGTTTCCATCAGGAAAACTAGAGAAGGCTTGTGCTTTAGATAAGCAAGACGTAAAAACCTCTTTATCACAGGCACCCCCAAACCCTGACAATTCTAAGTAAAGACATTCATGGCTCCCAGATGGCTTTTAAAGGCAAGCCATTGGGCCCTTCAGCACCATCAATAACAGAAAAATTTCCTATTAAAAGTAACCTTACTAATATTGATAAAAATATCCATTAACGATGACAAATCTCAAACTCCAATACCAACTAATTTATCTTTGTGTTTAGAAATCTATCTTCTAGCACCACCTCAGTGAAGGAGAAAATTGAACCTCTACACATTAAATAGAGCTATCTGATGCATCTTTTGCATTATTACACTTACATCTCTTTGGACATTCATCCTCAAGATCCCCTACTGCATAATGCTCTAGATGAATGCTAAAGAGACTTTAGATGAATGCCTCCACCTCAATCAAATTATCTACAACAACTAGAGATTTGGTTTCCTGTCTATCTTAATGTGAAGGTATTTCGACAATGTAGCGGTGGGTAAGATTTAAAGGATTTAAGACTCCCAGCCATAGGAGTGAGCACTGTAACTGCATCAGGATTATATGGGATTCCTTGAGCCTTGTGATTTGTGCAAGAATTGTTTTGTAGCAAGTCATCCAAAATATACAAGTGAGTTATAATACATGAAAAATTTAAGCCCCCGACATGCACTTCCCATGGTTCCCTAGTCCATAGTAACACTTAGAAGTAGTACAAGTATCTTCAGCCCATTTATAAGGTTTAGTTATATTAGAGCCCCATTCATCAGCTTTAGATATATCTTCAATGTAAGAAGTGGGAGTCATTTCCATATCTTTCAAACCAGGGTTTATAACATCAGTAAATGATGTTTTATTGTAGGTTTGGTTATACACCTGATATGCCATCTATCTTATCTGTAACTGTTTTGAGGTAGTTATAGTAACTACTTGTTTGTGGGAGTCAAGTGATGATTGTTGGACTACTTCAAACATGCTAGGAGACAATAAATCATGCGCCACCTTTTCTGACAATAAACCATTGACCTTTATCTTCTACTCCAGGAAAACTACATTGTTAATTAGATGATAACGGGGTACTCATATACCTAAACCATATATAGGTTTAAAAGAATTAACAGGGAATACACTTTATCATTGGTACCAATTTGCCCGCAATTAAAACATAAGATCTATAATATTTCATATTTGTTGAATACCCATAATTTAAGCAAGTGAGGTCTTGGAACCCAGACACCCACTACTGAAGGTTTCCTAAGGTCAATTTCCCTATGGTTCTTCAATACCCATTACTTTCTATACTTTACTTGCAAGGAAAAGCAAGTTATTCATGGTCATGCTTTCCATGGGAAGTCCATGAAATTTTATCCAATACAAGCAATAGTTGATGGTAAGTTCCTGTAGTGACAAACCAATGCTGGACATTTAAAAGGAACCCTAATACTGTCCATGGCCAGTCTCGTAAGATCATATCGTAGTCTTCTCTTTTACATAAAGTAAATAAAAAGAGGTTATGTAAATTCTCAATCTTTAAGATTCCAACTTTTCAATAACGTAGAGAACTCTCAAAGAGTAGAGAGAGAAGCTCTCATGAAGAGAGAAGACAAGGAAATGGAATATATTATTAAATTAAGTTTTATTAATTGTTCTTTAATTTTATGAAATTAATGTATCAAATTAAAAATATAATTTTAAAAGATAAAATAAACAAAAAATTAAAATTACTCAATTTAATTTCAATTTTATACCTTAATTTCAAGCTAAAATTTTTACTCCACACATTAGTGTATGAATAATCCCTCCTTGCTTATGTATTGGATCATAGGTAACATTTGGTAGAAGTGAATAAAAAAAGCTAAGGAAGAGGAGAGAAAAATGGAAAACACTATTACGAAATGTTTGGTCGGTAATTATTGCTCTCCCATGGGAATGTTGATTCCATAAGTGATGGGAGACAAGTTTCCATTTAGAGGCCAAAGGAATTAGGTTGACTCCCGAGAAAGCAAATTTGCGGACAACGTTGCCCTTATGCAAAACTCAAAAGAATAAAAATATTTTAAGGTGTTTTCGAAATGTTTATTACAAATTAAAAATCTATAAAAATATTTATCCATATTTATTATAAATAATTCAATATTTTTATTGAATTTAAAAAAAAATTTCTAGTTAAAAAAATAAAAAATAAATATTGTACTTAAAATAATATAAGTATTTTAATATTTTTTGAAATATTTATTACATAATAAAAATTAGAAAATAATTTATTATAATTTAATATTTATTAAAGACTACCCTAAAATAATTTTAAAAATATTAAAGTAATGTTTTTGGCATAATGACATTCCAGTCTTTTCAACCCTTATCATTGTCATCTCATCTTTATTTTTATCATACCAAATATATTTGGAAACTCTATTTTCTTTTCTATTTTCAATATACTAAACAAATTTTAATATCAAAATTTTCGTTTTATTCCATTCCATTTCTTTTTATTTTCTTTTATATGCATTTTTCTTTTATATACCAAATGAGACCTTTTTTTCCATTCTTTCTCGAGGGTTGAAAAGAGGAAGGAGTGTGCTTTGAGTGGTTTTGAAATAATGCATTTTTTTCACTAAATCAAAAAGGAAGCCTTATATTAACAGTGTAATAGGATAGTGAGTAGACCAGTGAAATGCAAAATAATAATAATAATTTTTATTTTACTTATTTTTAATTTAATTTCTATAGTTTTAAATTTCTAATTTAATCCTTATAAATCAATATTTTTTAATTTAGTCCTTATCTTTATATTTTTACTAATATTTTATCATTTACATAAGTTAATTTGACTTAATTATTTTGTTATTTTTTATTAATATAAATTATACGTGTTAATATAATATAATTAGTTGCATTTATAAAATATAATAAAATATTAAAATATTTTCAGCAATAAGAATTTAATCATAATATTTATAAACTATTACAAATTTATAAATTATAAATAACAAATTTAAATTTAAATAGAATTATAACATTTAAAAGTATAATTTTCCAAAAAAAACATATGTGATATTATGAAAAATGAATAAAAGTCCACGTAAGTTATTAACAAATAAATTTATTCTCAATTTCAATCGGCTAGTTCTTAGAACAAAGTCTTTTCAAAGTAGTCCTTGAATAAATATCACATGCTGTATAGTATTAGTGTATAGCAAAAAAAATTAGTTATACCTGGAGGGATCCAGACTCATCCTGTTCGATTAAGAGAGTGAAATGGCAAAAAGTTTAAAGATTGTCGATTCTCCAGTGCCACCTCACGCACATACTCAGCAAGTAGAACTAGAACTAGAACTAGAAGACGCACCGTCGCACATCTCCTGTTCTTCGAACCCCGTCTCACCTCCGGCGTCCTGTTCTTCGAACCCCTCATCTTACTTCCGGTGTTCGCTGCAACTCCGTGATTCTCCGAACACCCAACGCATCTTGTTCGAAGTACCTTCCTTTCTCAGCAGCTCCGTTCAGCGTTCTCTGATTCGAAGCAAGAGCCCCATTTCGAAGCCTCTGGATCGAAGTCCCTTACCATACAATATAAGTAAGTAATCGTGTTGGGGGTTTTTCATCTTGCTTTGTTTGTTTGAAATTGATGAGATATATCAAACATTTCATCTCAACAACTTGTGAGGTTTATAGCCTGAAATTTTTTACCATGGTTTCTGGAATATTAAATATTTTGCTTATCTGAAAATGAAATCCCAAGATATATAGAACCTGCATAGGAACGTCCAAGTTTGAGCTCTAAATTGTGGTTTTTTTTTTTTTTTTCTAGTTTCCTTTCTTTGTAAAGTTTTGAATTTTTCTGCTTGTTTCCTTTCATATATAAATGGCAACTAATAATGCATTGTATTGCATTGTTCCTAACTCTTGCTCAAAATGTAAAGAGAGAAAGCTTTTGCGTTGATAAGAAGATATTGCTCCAGGAAGACGAGAAAGCTTTTGGGGGTTCGAACATTGTTTATGTTCCGTCGAAGATGAAGATTAAAGTGAACGTTCGAACAGTGAGCGTCTTCTACTGTTGACTTTGAGTGTGCGTGAGGTGTCTTGAAATTTTGTCCAGCTCAGCTTCGAACCTGCTATATCACCACTTAACAGGCATGTCAGACTCTGAGCAACAGAATATGGATGGAAGGACTATCTTGAGACGGCTTTGTTCAGTAAGGGACCTTTTTAAAAATAAAATTTTTAAAAGACAAAATTGAGAATCAGCCTACCTATTGGGACCAAAATAGGCTTTTACTCTTCTGATAACAAAAGGTAGGGAATGCATATGATAGAAGCATCGGCTTTGTTCAAATTTCAAAACGGTCTGGGCTCTGGGGTTCACGGGGTGGCCTGTTCTGTAAAAGTAAATTGAACCGAATCTGATTCGGAAACTGAAGGCCTCTCTTTTTACCCCCAGTATTCCTCCGTCTTTCTCAACTTCTAATCTTCCTCCCTCGCTCCGTCTCTCAATACCACCAAATCGCCTGACACGAGGCACTCATCATTCTAACGCCTCGGTTTGGGTTTTAGGCAATACCAACAGGCTGGTCTTTCCTTCGTTCTTCTGTTTTTCTCTCGTTTGGCATGTTTACTTTTAAAGATATCTATTTGTTTGAGAAAATGCCTGTATGAGAGTTTGAAGATTTTTTTTTTTGGATTGGAGGTGGCACTGGGCAGTAGAATTTAATTGGCTTTGCAAGTTCTGCAGTAAGATATTTACTAATAATCATTGCTTCAGGTCAACAAGTGTCACTCTCATTTTCGTTAACAGCTATTCTTTAATTTCTCTTGGTTTGATGACGTACTATTTCGATAATATTACTAGTTTATATATGCTTTATATAATTATTTGAAGCAGACATGGTGAGTGCTCGCGTAGCTCTTTGCCGCTGAACTTCTAGGTCTTATGTGGTAAAAAATTGGACTAATCTGTCCTAAATTCGTCATAATCATAACCATATAACTTGTGAGTTTAATTTATGGATGATAATTTACAATGGTAATGGTGCTTTTCTTGATAGCTTATATTTGATTTCTGTTTAATTTTGTATTTTTTTTGGCCCATAATTGCCATGAAGGCTTGAAGCTGCAAGTCACTCTTAAATTCTTTATTTAATCATCATCTCAATTCATTCATCCATGTTGAGTGAGACTATGTGGAAAAAATTGCTGTCAGACTTATTTACTTCTAATTTTCGATGAGTAGTTATTGATTAATAAGCAAACAAGATAAGTCTGAAACCTTAGATAATGGGAAACTGAAACAAGTCTTTTGTCTATTGCTTCATCATGTTTCTGCATTTGCACATTCTTGTGTCGAGGTTATTATTTATATTATGTCTATCCTGCTTTCCTTGTTAATAAAGATGTGGGTGTGCATGACACGGGATTGCTGCTTGCCTGAATTACATTATTCTTTATATAAGTCATTGGATTTAAGAATTTGTCATGGTGCCACTTGTTTTGCAGGAAATTCAAACTCTTCGGCTTCAAAATACAGTTAAACATATCAGGTTGAAGATGATAATAGCAGAGACAATATTGAGTTCCTGGGGTGTAGTCACATCCAACACCTGAGTGTTGTGAAAATTTTTTTAAAATATTCATCTTCCATTGCATAATTTCCATATTTTTTATATACTTCTATTCATAAAAGATTGTAATTTCCATGGAAGCTCAAAACTTTCTTTCTGGGGTTTGTCCAAAATTATTAGTCCCATCAATTCGATATGGAAAAGAATCCTTATTTATTAAGTTACCTCTGCTGCCTTCCCCATCCTCATCCTCTTGTTCTTTTGTTCAGTTCCAGAAACTGGCTTCTAAGGGAGCCTCTAATTGTATTACTTACAAAGTGTCTTCTAGGAAGAAGAGAATAGAGTGTAGTAGTAATGCAGAAAATGGGGTTGTTACGACTGAGGGTGACAGCACAGGAGCTCAGGTCAGACGGAAGAAGCTGGCTGTTTTTGTCTCTGGTGGTGGATCAAACTTCCGTTCAATTCATGAGGCATCAATTCAGGGATTAGTTCACGGAGACGTCTCTGTTTTGGTTACAAATAAAAATGGTATGTGTTGTTTTAAATCTTTATTCTTCTGTACATTATTGTGGGATATTGCTTTTCTGGATTATAAGTCCTTTCCTTTCTTTCTATAAAGAAAAATTCTTCATCTCTCAATAGAGTCTTCTCATTACTCGTGTTTCATTCATTAAATTTTTTTTCGGGATAAGGTCATTATCTTTTAGATTGAATATGTCATTCAGACATGGGTTTAAACTTGTGCACTTGCCATCCTCTTAGGTTTCTGCTTTCTGATTTTATTGTGGCATGATGTTTATATTTGGCTAAAATGCAAGGAACTCTCCTCAAGGGGTTGTGCAATTTACTCACCTCAACTTCAAATATTGGCCATTAACCCCCTAAACTTTTAGTTTTGTTTAATTCCATCCAAAAAACCTGTCATCATTTGTTCATGTAGATTAAAAGAGGCAAAGTCATCCTAAGTAGCAAACAAGGCTTTTTTTTTTTCTGCGGAAAAAATTTGGAAAGGAATTACCAAAAAAAGCCCTTGTGTTGCCACTTGGGATGATAATTTGGATATATGTTTTATCGATTCAGCCTCGTCTAACCTTTATGAACAAGTGATGTTAGGGTTTTGGATTAACAGAGGAATTATGTTTCACAAAATTAGAAGTCCTGGGTTGTTTTTCGCCCCCGGGAGAAAAGGGGGGGGGGGGTGGTTTGTCCATAGTTAACTTTTAAATTGCACAATCCCTTAAGGGGGACTCTTTGCATTTTGGCCTTTCTATTTTATGTTTGACATATCTAAATGGGTACACATGCAACATTACAATTGTACTTTTGCCTGAAATGCTACTAAATGTCATCAACATGAAAAAATCCTCTTTCCTTGAAGTTAATGATGTGTATGGGCATTAAATTGGAATATTCTTTTCTTTTTCTCTTTCCCTTGGCAGACTGTGGAGGTGCAAAATATGCTAGAGATAATGGCATACCAGTTCTGCTGTTCCCTAATGATGGACTATCCCCAAGTGACCTTGTTAATTCACTAAGGTCATACGCATGTATATTTTGTTGTCCATTCCTATATCTTTTTTCTTTTAACGAAGAAATGAACTATCTTAGACTCTGATTTTTTTTTTTTACTCACTAAGCATTGGCATTGATGTTTGTTGTATTGAAGGGAGCAATAACAAATTAAGCTCCCATAATTATGATGGTTATGTGGAAATACCATCTTTTCTAGTTTTCACAGGTTGATCTAATAGTTTCAGTAAGCTTTTGATTAAGTTTTTCTACATCTCATTCATAATTTGCAACAACTATTTTGCTATGGTGTGTATTATTTAATATATATTATTTTGGGTAGTGGATTCTCAGCTATGCTTATGCAACTTTGGAATTTTTTGGTGGTTAGCACTTACATACTATTTATCACATGAAGAAACTTGGTTTCTGATTTATAGCACTTGACGTTATATATCACACACACACACTCTTATATAAGTAACAAATGGATGCTTTATATTAGAATGGAAAGGCAAAGAATTTACCTGAAATGAAAAAATTAATCTACTAGTGAGATATGGTGCATGAAACACGCTTTTATCATTAACATATGATACATTATCTTCATCAGGAGTTTAGAGGTTGATTTTATCCTTCTAGCTGGATACCTCAAACTTATACCGGTGGAATTGATTCAAGCTTTTGAAGGATCCATAATAAACATTCATCCATCACTTCTTCCAGCTTTTGGAGGCAAAGGCTACTATGGAATGAAGGTCCACAAAGCAGTAATTGCTTCTGGAGCAAGGTCTGCTTCTTATAATATATCTCCACAATTGTTGATTGTCGTCAAATACTATTATACTTGGTTCTTGATTATCTTATCTTTGTTTATTTTGTTTGTTTGCATAGATATTCAGGTCCTACAATTCATATTGTCGACGAACACTATGACACGGGGCGTATCCTTGCCCAGCGTGTTGTCCCTGTGCTTGCCAATGACACTGCAGAGGAGTTGGCTGCAAGAGTTCTTAGGGAGGTAATTGGATATTATGTTATTGATCCCCGCTCCCCCAAAAAACCTTTTGAAGCAATAAACATCCTAATCCTTATTCCTGAATGAAAATTTGATGAAATTTTCTGTTCTAAGAAGTATTCATGATCTTTTAGACAAGATTGTAATCAATAGGGTGGCAATGACAAAACTCCTATTATGGTTCTTCAGAGAAGGAACAATTCTCAAATTGGTCCCTAACAAATTTTCGTTGTCATTATTTGGTCTCTCATGTTTCAAACTCTATCCAATCTAGTCCCTTCAGTGAACAACTAACTTTGCTAATGGATCTAGTGACATTTAATGATACCATGTCACTATATTGTGCCATGTCATTAAATCTATTAGCAAAGTTAGCGGCTCACATAGGGATTAGATTAGATAAAGGTTTGAAATTGAAGGACCAACATGAGAATAAAAGTCTGTTAGGGACTCATTGGAAATTTGGCCTATTTGTGAAGGAACAAAATAGAATTTTAGTTGGCTGGTGATTTAAAGTTACCTGTTTTTATAATGCACTTTCAGGAGCACCGTTTATATGTGGAGGTGGTAGAGGCTTTATGTGAGGAACGCATAGTTTGGAGGGAAGATGGAGTTCCCCTCATTCGAAGCAAAGAAAACCCAAATGAGTTAAGCTGAAGAAACTGGCACATTGGCAAGGTCAAATTCACTCTTGAAGAACTTAATTTTACTTTCACATGATTATAATATATGTTCTCTTTCCTTTTCTTTTTATATAATACCCATCACCTGATGATCTTTTGTTGCTATTGCAGGGTTTTTCTGCTGAGAATTTTGGTGTCTATAAAACCTGACATTTGCAAAATCAGTAGTGAATTAAATGATAGAGTATCAGATAGGTTGGAGATGCCCTTGATCATAGTTTTGGCACTCTTTTCATATGTGCCCTTGGCTTCTGAAAGATGCCGACTGGCTTTTGACATAATTTTATTGGACTCGAGCCTCTTCTGTAGGTGTTTGGGAATGACATTTGTCTCATTAGTTAGTGAGGGGTTTGAATAGTTTGTAGGATGTTTTGGGTTTAAACTTCACTGATTTCACAAGATATCAGAAAACGGTTACTTGAGGTTGTCTTTGAATTGTGTTAATTTCTAACTGTAATTGCCCTATAATTAGCAATTATACCTCTCGTTGAGTGACACCTACTGGTCATTTCTTCAGGTTACGTGCACGTACGAATACTCCCGTCAAAATACTCGGGCAAATTTTGCAACGAGCCTTTCATTTCGGAAAAAAAATTCGTCAAATTAATTTTTAAATGCATGTGTAGAATTGAAAATATATGTAAAATAAAAAACGCTAAAAAGTATAGAATTTTCTTCAATTTTGGGTTATGTGTACATACGGATTGTAATTGGGAATGGGGTAGATTAGGGCAGCTATTTTGCTATATCTGATTCTGCTCCTTTCACTTATTGTCTTTCCTACAGTGTTGAGGTTTTCTTTTTTCTCTTTTCTTTTTTTTAATTGTCTGGGTCCTGTGCCCTAACAAAGTAATAAAAGATAACTAAGAACCATTCAATAAAATCAACAAATCAACAAAATATTCAACTATATGACAACATCAAAATATAAACAATCTCGAGGTCATGATTTACTTCAGAAAATATCAGTTATCAGGTTAAAGAAAAGAATTTAAAAATGCAATATTTAAAATTAGTACATTTTAGAACTTGACTTATATCAATAGATAAAAGAAAAAAAAATTTTGAATAGTTTTTATAATCAAAGGTTACATTGGAAGAAGATAAAATAAAAAAAATAAAAATTTAAAGTAAAGTTAGGGAATAAATTAAAATCAAATCAAATTAAGGGATGAAAGGAAAATCTAATGTAAAAGTTAAAGATCAAATTAAAACTAAATAAAGTTAAGAGATAAAAAGTGAAATTCAAGTGAAGTTAAAGGGCCAAATGGAATTAAATAATAGTAAGGGACAAAAGCGAAACTTGAGGTAAAGTATAGAAATCAAAAATATAATTTGTCTAAATTAAAATGAATATCAATGTAAGAGAAACTATAGGTTCAAAATAAATACATATAATGGTACTTTAGTAATTTGATGGAGGCAGGAACCACGTGAAGGTGAGGATCATGAACTGTACATTAGAAAATTTTCTTTTCCTTTCTCCTCTTTAAAAAAAAAAAAAAACAAGAGAGAGAGAAATACATTATAATTCCTTACTTATTGAAATATTTAAAATAATTATTTATTCATGAAAAAAATATTATATTTGGTCCTTAACTTTTTAAAAATTACCAAATTTAGTCTATCTACTAAACTCTAAATTCTAAATATAATGGACTAAATTTGATATTTATTTAAAAAGTAAAGGATTAAGTATAATATTTTTTAATAAGTGGAGGATTATTTTGAGTATTTTAATAAATGAGGAATCAAAATGATAATTTTATAATAAGTAAGGAATAAAAAAATTATTTTAATCCAAAAAATCTCGAATGCAAATCTATAAATGAGACAATTTAAAATTTTTGCCCTAATATGATTAATATTTTAGTAAAACAATTTGAATAGTTCAATTTGATTAAATTTAATGAACAAAACAAATGAATATCCATAATCCTTTGGCACACAAATTTATTCATTTCATTGAAATTATTAGATATAAAACAAAAATAAAAAAATTAAAGAACTATATATAAGAAATATTAAATTAAAATTCTTAATAACCACATACAAATAAAGTCCTATCTTGAAATTTTTTTCGGATTTGCCAATTGCCAAAGTTATATAAAATAGAATTTAAATCTTAAATGCTGTCAATTGTTTTTAAAATTAGGGAGAGCTGGAGGAAAAAAAAAACAAAAAGAGGGAAGGGGTAAAAAGAGTTGAATTGAGTTTCATACATATTTTTATTCCTTGTGTCAGCCTCTTTAATTATACAGATATTTTAGAAACTTCATATCTTTTTTAAGAAAATGAGGGACCAAATAGTAAGAGGCCAAAATGGTATTTTACTAAAAAAAATCTCCAATGCAAATCTGTAAATGAGAAAATTTAAAATTTTTGCCCTGATAGGATTAATATTTTAGTAAAACAATTATATCAGTTCAATCTGGTTTATCTTATGAACAAAACCAGTGAATATCCATAATCTTTGGCAAACAAATTTATTTATTTATTTATTTCATTGAAATTATTGGATATAATACAAAAAATTAAAGAACTATATATAAGAAATATTAAATTAAACTTCTTGACAACCATGAACAAATAAAGTCCTATCTTGAAATTTTTTTTTTTGGATGTGCCAAAGGTACGTACAATAAAATTTAAATCTTAAAAGTTGTAAAGTATTTTTGAAATTAGAAAAAGTTCGAGAAAAAAGAGAAAGGGGCAAAAAGAGCATAATTGAGTTTCATACATATTTTTATTCCTCGTGTCATCCTCTTTTATTTTAAAGATATTTTGCAAAATTTCACATTTTTTAAGTGACCTAAAAATAATATTTTACTCAAAATAAAATCCAAAATGCAAATATGTATAATGAGAGAATTAAAAAAAAAATTCCCTAAGAGGATTAATATTTTAATAAAACAATTATATTAGTTCAATTTAGTTAAATCTAATGATCAAAACCAATGAATATCCATAATCCTTGGCACACAAATTAATTTATTATGAGAAAAAACACACTTTTGGTCTCCTACTTTTGTTATTAGATCAATTTGGTATCTAAAAGATGCAAAGTATTAAATTAATCTATAAAAAATTGCACTATGATTACATTTTGTCCTTCTATCATAATGCCATTAAAATTAATTTAAGTTATACCATTTTTTTTGCTGATGCAACACATTATTTGTTTAGATAAACTAGAATTTTACCCATCATTAAATAATTTGGTTCCTCATTTTATGCCATTAGATCGATTTAGTCTCCTCTCTTTTACAAATATATCAACTTGTCTCCCAATTTCAATTTAACCCCTCATTTTTTAACACTAGATCGATTTGGTCCCTCATCTTTTGTCACTAAAACAATTTGGTCCTTCAAAGATTTTAACATGATCAAAGTTGGTCTTTAGCGATAAAAATAAAATAATTATGGTACTACTTTCAAAATATTTTTAATATTGACTCAAATAAAATAAAAATACAAATAAGATATGACATACAATGCATGATAAATTATCTACTATATTCACATAAATATACACATATACACATAATATTTAACTTATCATAGAACCACCGAACACATATATTTAGGCATCAATACTGAAATTGATAGGTCATTCATTAGTTTTTTTTTTATATCTTAACCAATGCAATATAATTATTTTCAAATATTTATTAATATTTTACTTCTTTTATTAAATTTATAATTATTTTAAGTTAAGTTAATTAGAGTTATTATTCTCCAGCATTTAGCTATTTATCGAGTTTATGCAACTTAAACTCTCAAAATATCGATCAATTTTACTTTATCGCAAATATAATTATAATAAAATTTAAAAGATTTACAATATTATCAAAAATAAATACTTTTAGATGGTTTGATGTGATTATTAACTCAAAATAGGATCTATGTAAATGTTTATATTTCTAAAATTATATCATATAAAAATAATTGAAAATTGCAAAAAAAAATTTATTTTATATTTAAAAGTTAAAAAAATTATTGTTGATTTGAAAAGAAATAATGTTATGCTTCAAAGTTTATTAAAGATATAAATTTATCTGAATATTAATTATGTAAATCATATAAGTAGAAGGAAATTATATTAGTTTTTGAAAACTAATGCCTATATAAATATTTTTAATATTATATAATATAAAGAAGATAATGGAAAAAGGAACTAAGAAAGATTATTGAAAATATAAAAGAATATTTATGATAATAAGTTGAAATGTATAAATTAAAAAGAATTATATTTTATAAAATTTAATAAAAGAAGTAAAATATTAATAAATAAGTAAAAATTATGTTGGTTAAAGTACCAAAAAAAAAAAAAAAGGTCAATGAATAACCCATCAAATTGGGTATTGACAAGGTATATGTTATGTGGTTCTAAAATAAGTATAAGTTGAATACTATGTGTATGTGTGTGTATTTGTGTTAATGTAGTAGTTAATCTATTATGCTTTTATGCTAAATCATATTTGATTCTTACTTTATTTTAGCCAACATAAAAACTTTTTTAAAGTGGCACTATAATTATTTCATTTTTATTCTAAGGATTAACTCTAATTATGCTTTAAGGAACCAAATTGTTTTTAGTAGCAAAAGACGAGAGATCAAATTGATTTAGTGGCCATACATAAATGAGAGACCAAATGCATCTAGTATCAAAATATGAAGGGCCAAATTGACTTAATGTGGAAGATTAAGGAACTAAATTGATCTATTTATAAAAGATAATTGACTAAGTTGATCTAGTGGTATAAGATGAATGACTAAATTATTCAATGATGAGACGAAACTGTATTAGATAATGCGTTGTATCAACAAAAATAATATAGTTTAGATTAATTTTAACAATCTTATGATCAAAGGACCAAATGTGATTACAGTACAATATTTGATGGACCAATATAATACTTTTTATCTTTTAGTGATCAAATTGATTTAATGGCAAAATGTAAGGGACCAAAAATATATTTTGCTTGTTTATTTATTTTGTTGAAATTATTAGATTTAATATAAAAATAGTAAAAATTAAATTAAACTTCTTAACCCATATACAAATAAACTCCTATCTTAATTTTTTTTTTGGGATGTGGCAATGGTACATAAAATAGAATATAAATCTTAAACATTATAAAGTGTTTTTAAAATTAGAGAAAGCCAGAGAAAAAAAGAGGGAAGTGGTAAAAAGAGCTGAGTTGAATTTCATATATATTTTATTTCTTATGTCATACTCTTTAATTTTAAATATATTTTACAAACTTTACATTTAAAAAAAAATTCAATCTACAAAAAAAAAATATACAATTTGTAGATCCTGATGAGATTAGATTTGGTTTGGTCATAATCAGATTAGAATAAATTTTTAAATTAGACGCTCACCAAACTTGTTTGGCCCTTGCAAATAAATGACAACAGATGAGCAAAAAAATACGGATAATTTTCATTTCTCACAAAAAAGTTTAAACTATATAATTTTTATTTTTATATATTTTTTCTCAATCAAAAGACACATAAATTTAAATTTTTTATAATACAAAATAAGTTATAATAATATTTATTTTATTAAAATATGCTTATATATTAGAACAAATATTAAATATATATTTTACTAGTATAAAATAGCCTTTTTGAAATTTATCAAATTATAAAATATTTGACTAAAAAGTGACATATACATGATTTTTTTTAAATAATTAATTTAAAATAATAATTTAATTTGAAAAAGAAATATATGTTATATATATATATATATGTACTGCTATGCACTTAATAAAATTTTAAAATAAAATAAAATATAATTTTTAACAAAATAGATCATAATTAAATAATTATGAAAGAGATAATTTTTTTAAAAAAATATTTTCAAATAATTTAGAAAAATAATATATCAAAAAATTATAAAACATCATAAATATGAAAAAGCAATGTTAATTTTTTTTAGACAAGAAAAAAAGATTCAGATAACATTTCGATCCAAAAAAAAGGTCGAGTCTCGGAGGAAATCGAAAATTGAGTCTCGAAACCTGCCTCGAAGGTCGAAAAGAGATCCTCCGCCTCATGCCTCTGCTACCCACCTGAGTCCTGACCCAAATATTAATTAGCGAGAAAGAAACCATCATAAGCAGAAGAATGAGATCTACTGTAGCAGAAGCGCTTGGTTTTTCTTGATTAATCTGCCAAGTATGTAGTACCCTTATCAATTTTTTAATTATATGTTCACCATTCGATTTTATTCTATTTTTGGTTTTCGCGTGTCTATTGAGTTTGCTGTTGCTTGTTCCTTTATTTTTTTGGCGTGAACAATGATGGGGATTGTTGATCCTCCTGTAAAGTTTTCAGATTTTGTAATGATGTGATTGACCCTTTTGTTTACGAAAAACAAATATGGTTAAGATTGGACTTTTTTTGGGGGCAAACTTGTTAGTATTGAATTGGCGCATGATTGTATACTTTTCTTACACTGGGTGGTTGTTTCATTTTTAGAAGATTACTGTGCATAGGATCTGCTTATTTTTGCCTCGGAGAATGAAGAGTTAATTGATACATCATTTTTCCAAATACATAGTACATGCTCAATAAGTAGAAGTAATGAAGCAACTGTCGTGGAGAAAGATTGTTCGCAACCATCCATTCGATGTGTTATTGTTTAGTGTAGTGGATATTGCCGAATTCACCTTGGTGATTTCAGCTTTCATGGAATTGGAGTAGAGTTGGTCGATTTGAGCAATATTTTCATTAATTGATGATCCTTTCTAATTTATGACATGATTTGTAGTCAAGGGTGCATGTTTGTGCCCCCTCGCTTGGGTAGTGAACTGCAAACTGCCTGCAAATCGAAGGGGGAATTTTTTTTTTTTTTTAATATATCTTCAGGTTGGATGTTTGTAATTTATATCAAATAACCTCATTGCATTAGCTATTTTCTCACTTGTGAGGAGTTTTCAGTTTTCTCACGTGCTTTTTAGCTACATTATTATCATTAGAAGATTGTGACCAAACTGTACCCTTACAGGTTCTCTACTAAGACTGGGTCTGTGTGATGTTTGCTACCTTAATATTTTGTTAATAGGGACACATCCATGTGAAAAATTGGCACTAGAATGGGATGGGGATGGTCTGCACTTTTCACACCTCATGATGACTTGACTTGATATGGTTATCATTCTTTCCTTATTAATTAACACATTGGTGTGATGACCTGGGATTACTGCTTTGTTGAATTACTTCAATTCTTTTGAATGAGTTGTATGATTCATAGGATTTGGTGCGTTGCCTCATGTTTTGCAGGATTTTTCAAACTCTGCAGCTTCAATATACGGTTAAACAAATCATCAGGCTGTGGAGGAGAATGGCAGAGACAATATCTAGCTTCTGGGGTCCAGTCACATCCACTACTGAGTGTTGTGAAAAAAATTATGAACATTCGTCTTACATTGCAGAATTTTATAACACATTATCCAACATTCCAACCATCCTTTTGGCACTTATTGGTCTTATAAATGCCTTAAGGCAGCGGTTTGAGAAAAGATTTAGTGTTCTTCATGTATCAAATATGACACTTGCCATTGGAAGCATGCTGTACCATGCCACGCTACAACGTGTGTAAGTATTTATCTCCAACATTCCTTTGATGGTTGAAGTTAATTTTTGCCTGGTTATTTGGTTTCACACACTAAGAGTTAAGTTGGGCAAGTTAGTGGTAATGTTTATTGCTTGACTGAATAAATTCAGATATAAGATGTTTAAAGGATATATATCATACCCTAGCTAAAAGCTGCTATGGGAAATTATTGAAACAGACCTACTAATTTGTCTTTGATTTTGTACTTTAATGGGGCCATACATTAAGGGCCTTTAAGACATTCATTATTTTGATTGATTATGTAGTTATCAACAATTAGTGTTGCTTTCTCTGACCACACAAAGATTACATCATATATATGTTTTAAATCACCTCTGCACTGCATGTGCATGTATATATGCTTAACATATTTGGTTTTTATATATGCAAGCTACCTGTTAATTTGAATTGGGTGGCTATGTCTTTGTATTTGTATATTACAATGTTTTCTTAATGTGAATGGTTCCATATGCTGGACTATACTTTTGCCTTTTTCTTGAGCATGGAAAGGGTGTTCTTTTCAATGAAGTTATAGAGAGATATTAGGGAGTTGTTGCCGTTGTTATAAAATGACTGATTATTTTTGGTATTATATTTTGGACTTACGAGCCAGTTTCTGGCTTTCTGCTGTCAAGAAAATTATCTTTCTTCTAGGGATGGCAAAAAGTCCACAAATTTGGGGATCTCGGTTGGGACTGTCCCATATTGGGATCCGCAATTGGAGAATTTTTTTGGTGAGGATGGGGATAGGGGACAACTCTCCTTGAAGGAAGTTTGGAGATGGAGACAAGGATCATACCCCCTGTCTTGTGAGATCTCTGTCCTTGCTAATTTTATATAAATATTATTTAAATATATATATATATATACTAATATTTATATTTTAAGGTATTTCACTCATTATTTATATTTAAAATAATTAAAAGTAAAAAAAATCAATTTTACTTAAAAAAATAATTCCATTCATTACATATTAGTCTTCTACTTCTTTAGAGACTTGGACGACATAGTGAGATTACTCTCAAAATGTCTCAGAACTGTGATCACATTGTAAGGGAAAATAAGTAATGAATATTAGAAAAAATAATATTAATTATTTGTAAATTAGGATTAAGGATAAATATAGGAATTAGAATTATTTATATGATTTTATTTTAAATTTAATCATCTTTTGTTTTTGTGGGGATCTGCATGCAGGGAATGGGAATGGGGAAAAAAAATTTCCCTGAGGTGGGGAATGGGGATGGGAAATATAATTGATGATAGGGATAAGGATCAGGGAGGCACCACCTGCCTCCGCCCCGCAAAATGACATCCCTACTCTCTTCTATATGCATAAAATGTTACATTCTAGGACAGTAGCTTGAATAATTAGTCACTTATTATAGGTTGGATGCAGAAAAACTTAAAAGCTTCTAAGAGGTTCTCTGTCAGGTTGTTCTGGTTGAGGTGGAACTTGGAACTTGGAAGGTGTTATATATGATTGGAGGATGTATCAATCTTGTGTACTGGTGATGCAGTTGTTTAATGGAGTGGGCCCTTATTGTGTTACCAAATTTACTGATATAGGATGTAAAGGATGGTACTTGTGCATATAGTTTGACAGCTTGCTCACTATAGCAACTTTTCTACATCTGTTGAATAATTCTACTGGGTTGTTTGGTGTCTGCCCATGATAAGTATATTTGTTATTTATTTAATTTGTCAATCAGTAAGTCAATGCCTGTTTATTTTGGATGATTATTTATTCTTCAGATTTTGCACTTTAATTTAGGCAACAGCAGAGTGATGAAACTCCTATGGTATGGGAGATGCTTCTGTACATGTACATACTCCACTCGCCAGATTGGCATTATCGCAGCACAATGCCCACCTTCCTCTTCCTTTATGGCGCTGTTTTTGCCATTATCCATTCAGTGGTACGTTTTGGTATTGGCTTCAAAGTGCATTATATAATTTTATGTCTCCTCTGCATTCCAAGAATGTACAAGTATTACATTTACACTCAAGATGCATCTGCCAAGCGGCTTGCAAAGCTATATGTAGCTACTCTTGTATTAGGCAGTTTGTTTTGGTTCGTTGATCGCGTTTTCTGCCAGGAGATATCCCACTTGCCCATTAACCCACAGGGTCATGCTTGGTGGCATTTCTTCATGGGTTTCAATTCCTACTTTGCAAACACATTCTTGATGTTTTGCCGTGCTCAACAGCGTGGGTGGTCTCCAAAAGTTGTTCGTTTAATGGGTATTTTACCCTATGTGAAGATTCAGAAACCGAAAACCCAATGAGAGAAATTAAAAGAAGAAGAGGAAAGCTTCTCCATCATGATACATTTTGGAAAGATAAGTTGTTAGCAAACCATCTGTGTTCCTGCTCAGTTTTTTGGTTCTGTTTTAGATTGACTTAAATGATGATTGATTATTTACTTATTTTGTCGTAGAAGTAGGAGATGTGCCATATTTATGCAGTCATACGGATACTTTCTTGAGCCTGGACTATTCTTGGCCTTAAATTTTCTATGACAACCAAAACCATTGTTTTGCTTACTGGTTGTTGTCGGAGTTGAGATTTAACCCCTCAATATTCTGCTTGTAATGGCTTTTGACCTTTTCGAATGTCATACTCAGTTTGCTGTTGCTTTTCTTGGGGATTTTTCCTTTAAATGTCAGCAGCTTTGGCTTGGACAAAACTTAGCTGTGGTTCTTCGATATTTTCTATCCGGCACTCTAATTAAAACATAATACGTGGATATCTTTTTTAAAACTGAACATCGCATGGTTCTTTCTTTTTAAAAAATTTGTCCACATATTATGTTTTTATTAGAGAACTTGATAGCAAATACCTAAGTAATTTTACTTCTTTTCTTATGGTATTTAGTGACATTCTGCCTTCTGGCTTATAGTGACTGTTACTGTTAGGATGCTTTTTAAAGGCATCTGGAATCCTTATGTTTTATCCAATCGGAATTTTAGTTCACTTTCTCTTGTGGCTTTCAGCATAAACTTTGGTGGGAACTTATTGGTAGCAGCATTTCGTAGTTGGGCATTAATTAAATTATTACTGCTCTATTTAGTGTGACACTTTACTAATCAAATATTTTGCTGTAGCCTCGGTAATATTCTTGTGGGGAGGAAATCAAAATCTTAGGTAATTCCCTTTGTTGAAAAGTAATGTGTTGCCCCAATGGGAATGCAACTTACTGTTTACATTTGCAGAGTAATTTGCTTTATCTACAGCTCCTTAATGGATAAAAATTCTTTGTACTATGGATTTTCTCAATTAGAATGTAATTTTTGAATCGCACTCAAATGAATGGATGAAGCATATAACTTTAATGATGTTCTGCTTTCATGAATTTTGTGACATACATTTACGCGTGGTTTAGGAACGATGAAGCAGGCACAACTTATCCACCGTAGCGCAAAATTAAGAAGCTTGCATTGCAAGGGCATGGAATTGAATGAATAGCCAATTCTTAATACTTGAAACTATGAAAATATGCTTTATAATTTATTTAGAAGAAATGAACTATTAAAGAGAGTAGAGAAACAAATGAGATCTCCTACTAAGGTTTTCGAAAGATTAAAATCTGTCGTCTTAAGCAAATTTGGTAACTTGCTGAGATATAAATCGACTGTCTGAGCTTTTGAAAATAATAATTTGATTTTAAAGATATTAATTTGAAAAAGATTTTATCTACTGCGTTAGTATATCATTGCTCTTGTATAACCACGGGACTGGTAACATGTAAGAGTTTATTTTCATATGTTTTCATAGAAGTATAACATATTTTTACAACTCAATAATCTTCGTGTGAAAACACACGTCATAATTCGAACTCCATGTAGTCTTCCTATGAATTTATTAGACAGAATTTCGGCTTTTGGTTGTATCTCCGCGTAGTTTCCTACGCCAATGACTTTTAAATGCATGCCATCAGCAGGGAGGGTGTACAATTGGGCAATAGAGAAGAGAGATATTAATGGTCAAGATACCTATACATATCTTGACAGCTACCTCAATCTCTTGAATCTTTTCACTCACATGAGCACACACGTACAGACGTATCTTTTTCTGCATTTCAGTTGTGAATGAAAACACATACGGTAGGAAGTTAAGTGAGTGGACAGTGCATTCTAGCATGGATCTACGACTGCCCTTGAATATTCCCTTGCAACATTTGCCCAAGCCTGGTATACAAAGCTTCTTGTTCTTCGAATGAAAGGTTCATCAATATCTGAAGCGACCAGCACCGTTAATAAATCATTTTTCAAATACCAATTTAAGTTAAAAGAAGAATTCATGATAAAATATACACAATTACCTGGCCCAAAACCGTTTCAACTGAGAAACTTTGCGGCACAACAAACGATTGATGATAGATGTATGCAAAAACCGCCATTACCATCTACAAAGGTAAAAGATATAGTCATAAATTGCTTGACGAGGAAGGAAGGTTATGATCTACTTAGAATTTCTTTATTCTTTTGAAACAGGAGGGGAGAACATGTGTAGTAAAATAGATGAACCAATTTTTTGGATGTATATTTCAAATTGAGGCAACAATAATACAAGTGGATTTCTACCAAAATGCCAATATGAATGAATACTTTTATAGTTCTATCCTTGATAGTATGCATCTGACATCACTACTCAGTACTTACTAAAATAGACCAGTTCGTAGACTGTTATCATTGTCAAATGTTCATTGATCATGAGATTATCCTTGAATGTCAGGATACATAAAAAATTATATACAACCTTTGCCTCAATCTGTATATTTAGCTACTGTCCAAAAAAAATCTGTATATATAGCGCCCTTGATCATCTCTACTGTTAATTCCTTCCATTGGATTAACTTTTTGGGGGGACGGGGATGCAGGACGAAACTAGGCAATGCTGAATCTAGTTAATAAATTATGAAAGTAGAATATCTCTACCCAGGCAAAACAAGTACATACGGTAGTAAATATATTATCATTATATTATAAATCTGCTAGGTTCAAATTATCAATACTCTACCTGGCAGTCCATTCTGTCAGTAATTCCACCATGCCCCGGAATACTGTCACCAAAATCCTGCAGAAATGAGGAAAACAGATAAGAACTGTCAGTACCAGTGCCCTAAACTGATGATTTATTGCTCATTTGCCACATTACCAATGCGCCAAAGTCCAGACCTTAATTTTAAAAGCTCTTTTGAAACCACTTGCAAAGAAACCTCCAAAAGGTGCAATAATAGAAGCAAACAAGCCAATACAGATTGCGTGCCATTGAACTGGTAGGATGGATATCTCTTTCCTAGGAAACTGCACAAGATTTAGTGTCACAGTCATTTAAAGATTGAGGATTGGCATCGCATGATTACATCATAACCGTCAGGTTTATAAGCTGAACTGGCATGTGTCAAATATGTTAACTTCCAGTAGTAGGTAAGGAAAAAGACCAGACCAAAATATCATGACTCAACTCAATTCCTACTAACGCAATATTGAATGCCATGGATTGATGAAAGTTCTTTATGCCATTCCTAGGTCAAAGATGCAAGGTAAACAAAAACTTTAATTTTAGGGAAAAATACAAACACATTTCTTCTTTTTTGGATCATTTGCAAACACCCCCATCAACTTTCAAAACAGAAAAATTCCCCCTGAACTACCACCATTCAAGATTTAGATATTTCTGACAATTCCCCCTTGTGTTGTTGATTTAGATGCCACTTTATACTCCTTCATTGTCACATGGCACGCTCTTACTGATTAGCAACTAAATGTTGGTGGCTGAACTATTAAAAGAAGGGTCGTGCAAGAAGGGAATTCCTAATCCTAAGTCCCCAAATTCCCAAACATAAACCCTTAATTTAGGATTAGACCAATGACAGTTTGCCATGTGACAGATGAGAGTCTAAAATGGCGTTTGAGTTAGCAAGATTAAAAGGGAGCTGGCAAAAAAGGGATCTAAATCCAGAAGGGTAATATTTCAAGGGGGTATATTGCTTCAAAAGTTGAGGAGGTGTTTGCAAATTATCCGCTGTTGATGAGAGGATTTGCATTTTCCCTTTTATTTCAGGGGGGTGGGGTGCCACATGTATAACATAATACACTTTTAGTTTACACTAACTACATAACTTCAAATGAACTTCCCAGGAATAACAAAGTATTGAAGTTTCAAGAACTAAGCACTTTTAAAGTTATAGGTTTGCAGAAATTACAGGATAAAATATTGGCTATATGCAATCCATGAACATATTCCTACTAAACTAACTCATTTTATATAGGATAACAGTTCAACTCAATATTGAATATCATGTACTATAGACTGTAAAGCAGAAATTATTACTGGGTTACAAGAATATTGAAGTTGAATTTCAAGTACTTACAAAGTGAGCAATCCATCCTGGTAAGGTGTAAGACTCTGGCATAAACAGTGGACCAGGATCACAGTGAAGCCAACCAGTTGATAGATCCTGCATGTTATTCTCAGGAAGATATAAACTTTAAGTTACTTGAACGTTGAATAATGCCCATCAATGAGCTATGTTCTGTTAAAGAGCTACCTTCCTCGGACATGTTAGCCACTGAGAACGACCCATGATGTTTGCTAGCTGCAAAAGGAGTTTTGTAAAATTACATTGACATCAATTTGTACAACAAGGACAAAGTACAGATGTGCTATTATATCAAGAAGAGTCTATGGGTATTTTGCTTTTCCTAATTGCACTCACACACGTGCACATAAACATAAATTAATATATCTGAATGCTCAAAAGTTAAAAACAGCAGAAAAGACAATTTATATGGAATCCTCAGGTATATTTTTTCAGGAAAAACTATAACTATAGATCATAAGTTTAAGATATATACTATGAAGCATTTTAAATTTTAAAGAATATGAAATGACCTAAAAATCAAATTTTTTTACTATGAAGGACCTTGCCCTTAAAGCCTCCCAATTACGTGTTTCCAAGGTCCTACGGTAGGGTCCTTCGTAGCAAGAAAAAAATAAATTGATCCCTAAGTCTCTTAGAATAATTTCAAACTTTAAGGTATTTTATAATAAACTTGTGGTTCTTAATTATAATTCTCCTTATGTTTTAGGCTGATAGTACATCGTGCAACATTCAACTAACTCAGATGTCAAAACCGAGTTCTAAAAATATTAGAATTAGGTCCTTCAAAATGAAAAGGTAAACAGAAGCATAATCACGGGGATGAATAGTAAAAACACAAGGTGATTACAGTAAGCGAGTACAGAAAAGGAAAGGCAAGCAATTGCACATTTGTCTCCACTAATTTTATATCATTTTAAGATTTTAGAATGACGAATGCTTTGTGCAAGACATAGACCAATCAGCAATGACACCAAATGACCCATTTCCCAAACATCATCAACATCAGCAGGCACTTAATTGCTAAAATTTTTAACATAAATCTGAACAAGCTTTTCCATAGTTTATTTAGGTTGTCACAATCATTCACATGCTTTGCTTGAAAGGAATTTATATGATTTGATGAGCAATTCAGGTCACTTAGACACCAAAGCCCCTTACCTCTCACCCTCTCCCCCGCTTCCCCCTGGCAAAAAAATGAATCACAAAAATGAAAGCCAAGCTCACCAAAAATGCAGAGATGATAGTTGTAATGGATGCCCCAATAAAACCCTCCCATGTTTTCTTTGGAGATAACTTTATCAAAGGGGTTCTTCCAAAGAAGAAACCAAAGACATAGGCAGCAATGTCATTAATGACAATAAGTGATGCTGGAAGAAGAAACCTGCAGAGTGAGCCCATTTGTCAGAGGAAAAAAGCAAAACATTAAATCTCAAGTACTTCATTGTTTATTTCAAGTATAAAAAGTCCTGAAGCCACAAAAGAGCAACTGTGGGATATTAAATATAAGCACGCATAGAAAATCATTTGAAATCTGGGCAATTCAAAATGAAGAGCCAATGTCAACTGAAAACAGTTTAAGTAGGCAAAAGAACAAATGTACTAGCCTTCAAAACAAATCCAAATGAAAGAAAAGAGGAAAATAGTTGATGTGGAAGTGGCGTTCGGAAGATACTGAACAGACTAATTCTATGCAAACAAAAGAAGGGGAAAACATTGATAAATCCCTTGTCAAATTATAAGCCTTTGTCTATAAAAAACAAATAACATAAAAAAATTCAAAACCCTTCATTTATCACATGACTACAATGTCAACCACTAGAACAAAATATATTTCATTTGCAACAAATTCAGAGTATACAAATGTGAGAATAACTTCAAATTATCTAACTGTTGCAACTAGAATCCCAGCTCATCCACTCGTTATTTGTACACCCACTGAATAACATAGGGAAATTAATATCTATTAATCAGTTCTTCATATTAAGCTCCTGTACTCTCTTACCCTATATACTACAGATAAATTCTTCATATTTCAAACTCAACACTACTTCATAACATAAATAAGAGATGTTCAGACCTAACTTGACCTAATTTCATTCTTTGTTCACATTGGTACTTTAGCCTATGCTTATAAATACACATAGAAGCACTGGAAGGACAAGCCTTCAAATTGGTAATAGGATTACATTCCATGATGGGAGATTGATAAATTTAGTATGTAAGTTTTAAAGGTCCTCATATGGTCCTCCATGATGAGAATATACTAATCTGGTTCCCTTCCAGGTCAATAGAAGTCTTCTCACTCTTAGCTCTAGCTCTCCCCCTAGCCTAAGCACACAGAAAAATACATTCTTGCTAAAGTCCTTGGCCAGAATATGTTATTCCTTTCACCTCTTGAATTATATAAATGTACCATTACGACATCAATAACCTGCCAAATAATTGCCAGAAGCAGGTTGAATGTAAATTATAAGACAAGGATCAAATGACATTCTAGTGAATAAAGCCCTTAAAAGTTGTCCATGAGAACAAGGAGTAACATCAACCATCAAGAAGTAGATATCATGCAAAAGACAATCCTTAAAATAATACAGAAAATTTATTAACAAAGTTTCCAAATAATCATTATTTCCCTCACATAGACCATATTACCAGAATATTCCTTCAAAAATGTTTGCCACAGTAAATGAGGACTGCGTAAACACAACAATCAGAATCATATGTGTCCAAGCATACTGGCCAAATTGATACTTGTACATCTTCTTCTTTAACGTGAGAATGAACCACATAAATCCTGAGCCCAGTCATGGAAAGGGAGGAAAATCAATATATTAACATGCATACACTAGAATGAAATGGCAAATAAAACAACAATCCTCAAACAACTAACAAGGAATTTGTCAATTGTCATACATCTAATAGACACTGCACTTAGTGCAATGAAGATTAAAGGACAAAGTTAACATGCGCAAGTTACCTGCAATGTACAAGGAGTAGCAGATAACCATATGATATTTTATAAGGCTGTTCACAAGCTGATATAAAACCTTGTCTAAGGTCACCGTGTTAACTAGGCGTTGACTCAGTATACGGCCATATACAAATAACATTGCAGTAAAGAAGAAATGCCTGAAACAGTTCAAAAGTAAATAAATACCAATAAATTAAAAAAAAGAAATAGGCAACAAGTCATTCAGTAATTCGCAGAATCAGGCCCTTTGATTACTAGCTCATTTTATGAGAACAGGTAACACTGCTATGAGGGCAATGAAATAGTGAAGAAGTATACCAATTCAAAAGCCTAAATCCTGGTAGCTGCTTATCTTCATGAGCTCTTCTGAGTAGATTGAAAAGCTCTCTTGCCATAAAGATTTGGATAACAACAACCATGGCTGTAATGTAGAGGTGACCCATGTAGATGATTAACACAAAGCCCCCAATCATCCAAATGGATGAGTAAGCACGGATGCACATGGACTTGTATTTGTTCTTGTCATGAACAAGTAAATGGTTTCCATTTGCTTTGCTAATTTCTGGAATAACCTGAGATAAAGATGCTATCAGATAAATCACTCTCAAGTTTACTGAAGCTTTCTCATAAAGACATTGGACCTTTGTTCTCAAATCAGTGAAGTTTCTACTACAGCATATTATATTAATTTTCAGCTAGGGAAAACAACAGTCCATCAACAAGCCCAATGCTAATGGAAAAGGTGCTAATTTTGAATTAAAAAAATCCTCAGGGATTACGGCCTTGCTTCCAATGATTGTTTTCCTCCATTCGAATTGCTAGACAAATTTAAAGTTCCCTTCAAATCATAGGATCAACCATATGCATAGATGGAGCCAATTTCAATGAGTGCCACCATTGTCAAAGTATCAACTATAGTGTCAAATCAAAATTTAAATAGCTAACCTCATTTGAACGTTTCCGATGCCTAATTCGAATTGTAGGAGTTGACGGGGCACTAGTATTAGTATCCTTCTGCATGGCTCTTCAATCAGATTTTAGCCAGTTGGAAGACTATGTAAAAAGGGCATGAAGCCAGAAGGTAGCCACCTGCAAAATAGATGGCATGTAGACCATCGGCTTATACCAAGGATTACTATCAAAGAAATCTATCAATTAGGATAAAAACTGTGAACACTTCAGGAGGCCTGTTTAATTAGTAAACTTCACATAGTGAAAGACTAGATGGCAATATCTCAAATTATATTGCATATGCAAAGGTAACTGAAGGCAATTGAACATTCAGGAAGGGGTACAAAGGGAAACATCGAGTCTCAAATTACAATATTTTTGGTTGGCTAAGTCAATGTTCTGTCAATGAGTCTTCTTTTGCTGTTCAATCCAGTAGAGAGCTAGATCCTCCACTGTACCTCTTGCATCTGTAGCCAACCTTATTATTATTTGCAACATCTCATTCCTGTACTGTAATCATCTTCTTTCAACAACATGACATCTATATGAGCTTCATAGACAACCAGTGATCCTAACGGTTTCCCCTATTTAATCCATTTATTAATTCTATCCCCATCTTTCCGAAGTATCTTTACTTTTGCTGAAGAAGAATTGCAAATTATATTTTCAGTTTGCCTAATTTAATCATCCACCTTATCAACCACATCATTACTTCACTAATTACTCTGTATACAAATTTCCAGCATCATAAAGCACAATGCCATAGCTAACATCTAGTAAATGCCTAATATATACCTTTGAATTCAAGCTATCCTCAACCACAGAAAACTCCATGACGTCACCCACCATACCTCGGGTAATGAAGTAACCCATAATCTCACAAGAATGGGGAGATCAATATCACATTGCTGTAAGCTCCAACCACAAAAGCCAAAAAAAAAAAAAAAAAAAAACCTTAAGAGGTACTAGTAATACGCATTGAAGCTCAAATTTATCAACTAATGTTAAAATTGGTGAATAGTGACAACTAATAGCTCTATAATTGCATGAGTCAGTAGACACAGTAGTGAGTCAGTCCAAATAGAAATGCAGAGGCACAATTGAACAAAGAGGAATATCTTCGTAACATTGCATAAATTTTACACGACAAGTTTGACTATTGAATGTACCTAGGGATGCCCCTTATGGGCTGTGTAAATATGTCCCTCCTATGTTACAATAATAAAATCAGAAATTGATGCCCAAACCCCCCTCCCCCGATTAAGTTTTCTTAAGTTGCATCTACAAATTCCTAATTTTGAAGAATCGACCATTTATAGTATTCCCTAATCAGAATGTCCACAATCAATTAATTAAATCTCACACAGAACCTTATTCCCAGAAATGAATAGATATTGTCAGCATACAACCACTCTGCATTACTCCTCGTATTTCGGATGTATACTTGAACTTCTATATCAGTCAATATTTTCCAGTCTCCAACTCCCCACTCCTGCCCTCCATACTGATTACTAAGTTCGAATAACAAACAACCAAACCTTCAAGATTTTTAAAGAAGGTCACGGGACTAACCGCCGGTACTGTACCTACACGAAATGCGTACGACAAGTATAAATATACACAAATGGAAATAAAAGAATATTCATTGATGAATCTCAAAGTATAATAAAAGGCATTCAAGGCAGGAAACTAGATTCAAAATCAGGAAGAGTTAATTCCAGTTAAATCTCAATTAGAGCTGAAATACTCAAACCACAGGATCAAACGAAGCAAAAAAATAATGCAAACAAACATCGACAAAAAAGATATCCAAGAGCAGGGCAGCGAGTTCGTGAGTAAGAAATCGTGAAAGCACGAAACCTGGTTTGGTCTGCTGAGCGAAGACGACAGGGAAGAGAGAGAGAGAGACTGCGAAATGAAGAAGACGAAGAAGAAGAAGAAGAAGAAAAAGAAGCGAACGGGAACAATGATAGAGAGTGAAGCAAAAAGCATATGAACGACGAAGCCTTCTTCGTTACTAGAAACTTATTTTGCTGTACCAGAAAAAGAATAATAATTGAAGAGAAAAATATTATTACCAGTATCTTAATTATTATTTAAATTTTTTTCTTTTTTCTGGTTCAGTTTTGCCGCAGAAACAGAGTTTCGAGAATTACAGATCGGTCAAATTGAAAATTCAGGGTAGAACCTGAAACGTGGGAGGCCAATCTGGCTGCCACGTTGCATGTTTATTCATGATATCTACAGAGTTCACATTGCTCAAGAGCCTTAAGATGTCAAATCAAAAGAGACCCGAGATAATATGCTATTATTATAGTTTAGAGAATATTAGTTGAAATTTTTATTTATAAATTATTTAAAATTTTATATTAAAATAATTTAATAATAAATAATTCGATTTCCCCTTCATACCAATTTTCTTTTTATGAAATTGTCACTGTAATTCCAGATAATTCTTCATTTATTTCAAGTGTCTTTAAGATTAGGAAATTTCAAATTTGTAGTATAAAATATTTGATTATTCTATTGGAGAATTTGTTTATTTAAATGTTGAGGTTTTTTCTTTTTATATTTAAGATGTATCTGAGATTTTTTGTTTATTTTTTTGATAATTTTATAATCTTAACCTATAACTAATGATAAAAAATTAATTTTTTTGAGAAATTAAGTTTTTATAAAAACATTATGCAGATATATACATATGCAAAAAAGAAAAAAAAGAACTTAAGAAAATTTAATCTAAAAAATTAGTAGATTAAATCAATAATCATTAATTTAATACATTATTTAAAAAAAAAAGAGTCAAGTTCACCCAACACCTCTAATATATATATATATATATATATATATATATATATATATATATTTATGAAATCATCACAGCAATGATTGAAAAAAAATAAAGATAAAGTCAACTGTATACAGGAAGGCAGTTTTGGAAATTGGGTTTCCTTATCCTTGTGGGTAATATATATTCTATATTTGTCTGCGCATGCAAAATGCTGTCATATGTTTGAGATAGAGTATAATATCAGTAATCTAATACAAATTGTGCTTATGTGAAGAACATTTTAAATTCAAATTCCATATATATCCTTCTCTTTCATGTGAAACATGGATTCCTAGTTTCTTATTGTAAATATTTAAAGGATATTATGGCCAAAAAAATTTAAAATGATATTTGTTATTGACCAAATACTATTAAAACCATATCCAGTCAACTCTTCCAAGTGCTTAGAGAAGTATTTCATACCCCATATGATTTTTTTTATTAGTAGAGCTTCTGGGTATATGATGCATATGTAGGTGTATTATTGAGTTTTTTTTTTTTTGGTGAATTCCTTAGTTTCAAGGTAAATGATCTATTTTTGAATAAATTTTAAAAAATAAATTAACTAAGGGAAAATTATATTTTGAGTCCCAATAGTTCTACTCAATTTTTAATTATTCCTTACATAGAAATTTGTAATCAGGTCCTTAACATTTGCAAATTTTAATTTAATATCTATTGTTAAAATTCTTTAGTATTAAATTTTAATTTTTGATGATGTAATAAATTACATACAATTTTGACACTATGAAAATGCATGATTTATAATAGTAAAAAAAATAAAAAATAAAATAAACTCACATAAATAACTATAACTATAACTATAACTATAAGAACATGATTACAAAATTACAAGCCATAAGAATCAAATTAAAATATGAATAACATTACAAAAACCAAAAGTATTAGGTAAAATTTCTAGACAACACCTGATCATATATACCCAAAAAAAAAAAAAGGGAATCTATATTTTCAAACTTTACTACAGTAATAAGCTGTTAGACACAAACAAAATGCACAAAACCAATAAAGAAATTAAGAGTGTTTTGAGAATAATCATCTTCTATTTAGAAATGGTGCCACTGTTATTAGTGCCTTATAGAAGATGGGTTGAAGCATATATTCATTTCCAAAGTCTCAAGATAGTGACATATATATATATATGAAAAAATAAAATATCTGCTTTAACTTGGAGAATCTGGAAAGTGGGCACTTTATAATAAGAGAACCTTTAATGGTGTCTCAATCAAAGATTATGGCATCACCAAATGCCACAAGTAATCTATCAGTAAATGTATGACAAGTGGGAAAGAGGTAGGATTCAGCTTTAAAGAAAATATGTGGTAATGGATGATATGCTAAATTATACAATCAACACAATAAAGATGGCAATCTCTAAATAAAAAAAATGAAATTTGTATAGAAAGATAAAAGGAATGGGGTACCATATATTATGTATGAAAAGGCATAATAAATGATAATTTAAAGAATGAGAAGGAAAAAGGAATATGAAACAAATTTTAAAGAAAGAAACCATTATTTATATTTCTAGGAATACCATGCTTACGAGGGGGAGAGAGAAAGTTTTGCATTAGATAAAATTAGACTTGGTCATTGTTTCCAAAAATGGGGCCAAAATTCAAACTTAAAAAATATTTAAATTTAGTTTTTAATTAAGTATTTTTATTCAAATTTTTAGTCCTTCAAAAACTGAATAGGACCTATGTGACTATGTATGCATGCAGGATGACACATAACATAATGTAATAAGACATTAAAATGCATATATGAGACACATTATTTTATGCTTAACGTGCAAAGTGCTTTTATCTTTATAATATTATTATATACACCACATGGCTCATGACTTGTTTTAATCCGAACTTTCTCCTCATCAAAATTATATATATATATATATATATATATATATATATATATATATATTTATATAACTGACTGAACATACCAAGTAGAATTTTTTTTTAATTAACAGCTCTAAAATTTGAAATAGTATCGTCTTTCAGAATTCAAATGAAATTACATGTGTATGGAATTGTTCCAAATGTTATTGTCTTTTTTTATATACAAAAAGTAGAGGAGTATACTATTTTGGTTATTTACTTTTAAATTTAATTAGTTACATATGAGCCTTCTACAAATTGAAAGTTATAAAATGATCTTTTACTTTTGAATTTAATTTTATTTTGATTCTTTATGAATTGAAAATTTTAAAATGGTCATCCATTTTTTAATATTTAACTCAAAATGGTTCTCTACTTTTAAACTTCGAGAGAGACTATTTTGAGTCAAATCTTGAAAAGTAGAACACTATTTTGAGACTCTTGATTCATGGAAGACCAAGATAAAGCTAAATTCAAAAGTGGAAGATTATTTTGATACTTTCAATTCTTAAAAAGTCAAAATGAGACTAAATTTAAAAGTGGAAGACTAAAATAACTTTTTTCTCTCCAAAAGTATAAACGGATTAATTTTGGTTTAAAATAGAAAATTAGATTGACAAATGGTAATCAATTAAAATTTTCTAAAGAAGCACGTTAATGATAAAGTTAATTGTTGGAAATTTATTCGATACATGCGCGTAAATGTAATGCATTTATTCATGTTATTTATGTAAGTTATAGAGTATATAGAATACATGCATGCTTGATGTCTTTTTCTAAACATAGTTAATTAAGCTTCAGTCTAATATTAGTGAAAGTAATATACAGTTGAGTAGATAGTTTGAGCTCTAACTCATTCAAAATTTGAATAAATGACTAAAACATAGTAGCTAAAAATTTGTAAATGTGAATTTTGGATTGCTCAATGGAGGTATGTTTGGATGGATGATTAAGAAGAAAGTAACAACGAGTGAAATAATCAAAATGAGTTGAATTTATGTGTGAATATATTTTTTTGAGGTGGAATGAAATGGCAAATGAAGAACACAAAGACCCTTATTTGTTATCCAAAATCTTAATATTGTTGTCTATTCAAATTAGGAGTCAAGGATGAAAACTAGTAGTTTAAGAAATTAAATTACTAATTTACTCTTATTTTGTTAATTATAATTATTATTATATTCAAGTGAGACCTTTTACCTTTACCATCATTATTCTTGTTATTATTATTATTATTATTATTATATGCATAATTTTTAAGATTGGAATCAATGTTCTTACTATATTTTTGTTGACTTACATTGCAATGACTAATTTAGCTAAAAATATAATATATATATATATATATATATATTTAGTGACAAATTTAATAATAAATTTTTATAAAAGTCTTTCCAACTCCATTTAAAAATTTCTTTTCATGAACTCATCACCACAAAATAAAATATCCCTCTCCATTTCGCAATTATAGCCATGTATTATGAATTCAACAAGAAAAATATTTTTAAACATGTATTTATTTTATAAGAACAATATTAAAAAAAATAATTTATGAGTTATTCCATTCCATTAATTTTATAATAACTTTCAAATAAAAGTTAAAAAAGCCCTCCTTCTATTCTATTCTACTCCATTCTATATCATTCCATTAATAACAATTTCATTCCATCTTTTAAAAACTCCCAAACATAGTCTTATACCCCTAAAGTGATAATATGTGGTATATAATAATGATGTAATTACATGGAATTTACTAATGAACCTTTTTTGTGCATTCTCGTAAATTTCATCATTAAAAGCTAAATCTATATTACTCTTATGAGTTTAAACATACATGTGCGATTTCATGTTGAACTTAAGAGATATTAATTAGCATATCATTGTAAATGAAACCCGCTCCTGTTTGGCCAAAAAAGAAAAAACCGGCTCCTGCAAAGTGATATAATTTTGTTTCGTACTTAAATTGACAATATGAAATTAAAGTAAGTTTCTCATATAATTTACTCAAATTTTGATTATTTAATTAATAGCATTTGATATATATTCCATTCAGGAAAAACCTTAAACGTGCGACAAATTGAAAGATGAAGGTAAGAATAAATAATCCCTTGTTCGAAGAAATTAGAAATTAGAAGAAAGAAAAAAATACAAAAGTTCCAAGAAAAAAAAAAGTGCACTCTAAAAAAGATATTGGAAGAGAATATTAAGAAAACTATAAAAAATAGACTTACAACGAAAGGCAAAACTCAAGTAAATTTAGTAAATTTTTTCTTTAATTTTTTTAATAAAAATAGAATATGTGAATATTTTGTTTAAGTTAATGTTATCTTATTAAATTTTTAAAATAAATCATTAACCATGTCTTAAATACCGCTAGAGTGCATTTTCCCATATTAGGCAAGGAGAAAAATACATTTTCAGTTATTACTTTTGGCCAAAGTATTGATTTGACCTTCTAAAAATATAAAGTATCAAATTTGTCCTTTAAAAATAAAAATATGAACTGAGTTTGTCTCTCTGGGAGATAAGTTGATCTATAGAGGATTTTTATTTTGTAAAGGAGTTTAATTTTGAAAGATTATTTTAATATTTTCTATATTTAAAGAATTAAATTGATCTTATAATCAAAAAGTAAGAAACTAAAATCATATTTTTTCTATCAGGCAAGTGATGGTGTTATGTTTTCAGAAATATAATATTCACCAGTTATGACATAATAATTATTTATTATTATTAAATATAGAATAATATTTTCATATTTTAATGTCTTTGTTACTATAATTATATTCATTAATTACACAAAAATTAAATTTAATTTTAACATTTGATAGTTTCTGGCGTGAAGCATGATCACACCCACATAATATCATCACTCATAAAATAATTGTATTAAAATAAGTTTAGTATGGCCCGATCGAAGAGACTCGGCTAAATGTTGTCAAACTTGCAAGTTTAGACAGAATTATAAAAGAAGTATAGACTCGTAATGTAAAATTATAACGTAAAATTATAAGAGTTTACTTCTATTAATAAATAGCTATTAAACAAAACCAAATTTTAAAAATACAAATAAAAATGCATACATATATACAAAATACTATTATAATAACCCAAATTATAGAATTAGGAAATGATAAAAAAAAATTATTAAGAAAATATACTTAAATCACAAAATTTTTAATTATAATTAATTAGATAAAAATTAAGTTTAAAAAGTTTTTGGAAAGCGTTGAAATTAAATTTATTAAAATAAAATTAAAGGCATGCTTTACTATTATAATACTTACTAATACAAAAATTCAAAAAAATTAAAATTTAAAATAATAATAATTTTAATAATAATAATAATAATAATGTAAACAAGTTAGAGTAAATATTAAATACACACACACACATATATATATATATATATAATGAATTTTAAGCTATGTAATTAAAAATTTTTTTAAAACTTTTGAAAGTAAAGTTAACTATTTAATCACAATGTAATACATTATTTGTTATTAATTGCAAGTAAAATGTATTAGAGTCATAATAATGTAATTATATTTGTAATATAATTTTTTTATATTTAATGGTTGAAATAATTGAGTTCAACTTAAATTTAGTTAATTTTTTAAAAAAAAATTGATTGGAATGTTGAATTATTCATATTTATGCAAAAAAGCTTTTTTAAAAGATTACTTTTTGTTAACTTTAATTATACTCAGCGAGTCTATCTAAGTTTGACCAATTATATTCGAGTTTGACTGAATATACTCCGATTTCAATTCCATGATCGAGTTAAATTGATTTTTTCACATAAAAATGTAGAATTGACGAGTTTAATAAGTTAATTCACAATTTTAATAACTATACTTGGCTCACTTAATTGCCTCAAGTATATTCATGAATTTGTCTATCCCACCAAAATCATTATTCGTCTTGTCATATTTTTTTAATTATACAGTAAACAAATATTCAAAAGCCATTCAACTCATTATTTTTGCAAGTTTTCCCTTTTTCAAGGTAAGGGCTTAAGCATTTCGATCAAACTTTTTATATTTTGCAATTTGTACTTTCATATTCAACACAATGTGCATCATATCTTTGAAAAAAGAAATTGCCAAACTGAACCTTGAAAAAGTTTTTTGATAAAAGGTCTTGTCTCTTTATATTGTGCTAACTATTTATTTTTTGTAGGCATCAAACCCATAATATATACTTCTACGTTATGGTTGCTTTTTAATGTATACTTGTGGAGTTAAATGAAGGAACATGAGCTCAAAAAAAGCTTAGAATTGATAGAAGTCAAAATAAAATAAAATTTAATATAGGCTTGCCTACATTTGAACTTTCTCATTCCTCTGTTTTTCATTTCAGGTCTTTTTCTTCGGTCAACAACCAATGAAATACAATGTAATTTCTAAAAATAAATTTTTGTTATATTTTATATGTTAACAATTATTTATAAATAAATTTTTCGTGGAGTTAATTACCATGAATAGAGAAAGGTAAAAATGATAATCATGAAAAAAATTAACTCCATTCAATCCTGGTGCAGATTTTTTTTTTTTTTTTGGTTATTATCGTAGCACTCGTGCGTAGGATAAGATATCAAAATATTATCTCCTAAGAGTAAACACGGAAGAGTTTTTTTAAGATTTAGAATCTGGTCCAATTTTAGAAATAAATTTATTTATTATTATTTTAAAATTTTATTTAAAAACAATTTTTATAAATAAAATTAATTTTTGAAGAAAAATAAAAAATTTAAGATTTGATATGAATAAAAAATATAATTAAAAAAATAAAATTTAGAATGATAAATGATTAAAACTTAAAAAAATTAATATTTTAAAAATGTATTATAAATAAAATAAAAACAAATACTACAACAAGACCAAGTTGGATTTTGTGTGAACTGAAACCTAACTTGTCTAGTAAAATTTGTAATTTTTTATTTATTTTGGTTCGACTTAATATAACTAGACCAATCAAGTTCAAGAATATCATGGTTTGCAAGAGCACATATCAAGATCAAGGTATACTAAGCCCCCTTATTAACTCAAAATTTCTCACAAACAAATTCTTAAATGTTTGGGGAATGAAAATCACTTCTGAATATTCTCTAGCAAACTATTGGTACTATGATCTTGTCTTGACCATCATCTTATAATGTTTTATATTTTGGATATTAGGATATAATAACAATGTTTGGTACGATGTTACATGATAATAGGGTGGCATTTAAGAGAACACTCTGATGTTTGATGAGAGTCAAAACATTCTGTCATCTCATGTCACAGAGTTAAGTGAGATAACTTCTTTTATAGTTGTTAATTTTATTGTTGTCATTCTACTGAAATCAACTCTATAAGACTTTTTTTTGTGTAAAAGTGATAAGCATGTACGTAAAATATAATACATCAATTATTTAAATTTTTAATTATCAATATGAAGAAAGGGGTAAATCGCATATGAATTTTCACATTTTTATCTTTTTCAAAGAAAAATAAATCTTTAATTTTCTATACTTTGTAGTAATTTTATTTTATTTCTTATATTTTCTTTTAATTCACTCACTATATTTTTATATTGTCTAAAATTCGATCTTTTTCATAAATTTTTGTTATAACAACATTTATTTTATGCCTAGGTGGAGGAGGGAGTTTCTTCCTATCTTGGACTCATCGTCACCACCATGAACCCGTCATTCTTAGTCCCACTATTACCGCCATCTGTTGGAAAAAAGATAGGGCTATTTAAGTTTGGAACATTGGAAAAGGAAATCTAAAAGTGGAGAGGAGAAATGTTAGTAGAGAGAAAAGCAGACTTGTGTTAGATTTGTTTTTGAAACTTTATACAACAATAGGAGGATCATCCTCTATTTGTAGAACTTAAAAGAAGGTTACAACCAATATTCATCTAATATAACTCTCAACTATCACCTACTTCTATATTTATTTAGTATATCTTCCAACTAACAACTACTTCATTAAATAAGACAATTCTAGATAATAGGCTTAAATTAATAGGCCTAACTTTGATTGGATTGTAAGGTGTGGATTATGACTTATAATACATTGAGCCAAAATCAAGTTTATTTCTAACATCTCCCCTTAAAATTGATTTTTGTGACACCAAGCATGCTCTTTAATCTTCTAAAATCTCTTTGCTTGAGTTACTTGGTGAGAATGTCAGCAATATGTTCTTGTGACTTTACATACTTTGCTTGAATATCTTTTCGTGTAATGCATTCTTTAATATAGTGGTATTGTGTGTCAATATGCTTGCTTTGATCATGAAATACTAGATTCTTTGCAAGTACAAGAGCATATTTGTTATCGACATAGATCTCTATTGCTTCTTATTGAGGCATATCTATCTCCTTTAATAAATTTCGAAGCCAAATGGCATGACAAACACATAAATTTACAGCAACATATTCAGCTTCGCAAGTAGAAAGAGTGACAATAGATTGCTTCTTAGAACTCTAAGTGAATGATGTATCTCCCATAAAGAATAGGAATCCTGTTGTGCTTTTTATGATAATCCAAGTCACCAGTCCAGTCACTATTACTATTACCAACAAGATTTAATTTACTTGAAGAGGAATAAAGCAAACCAAAGTCTTTGGTCACTTTGATGTATCATAGAATTTTCTTTGTTGTCTTTAAGTTTGTCATCTTCGGTTCTTTCATATAACGACTTACAAGACCAACACTGAAAAGAATGTCAGGCCTCGTGCATGTTAAGTACCTTAAGTTTCCAACCAAGATCTTGAATTGAGTGGCATCCACTTATTCTCCATCTTTAAACTTCAGTAATTTTAGTCCACATTCTACTGGAATATCGATTGCATTGCAATTCTCCATTTCAAACTTCTTTAGGACATCTCGAGCATAGCCTTCTTGTGACATAAAAATGCCTTCTCCCATTTGTTGATCATTGATCCTAAGGTAGTAAGACATAAGTCCAACATCGGTCATTTCAAATTCTCGAGTCATTACTTTCTTGAAGTGATATGCTTCAAGGAAGTTCAGATTGAACAATCCCTGAACACAAGTAAATAAAAAAAAAAAAAAAGATTGAACAACTAGCAATCTCAAATGATAAGTTTGCACACCACACTCAAGAATACTAGGTTTGATTCGCCACACTCTAGAGTAGAAGAGGGAGAGTGATAAGAATCGGGAATAATTTCGCCACTAAGTTTAGAAAACTTAGATAAGAAATTCGTATATAAGAGGCTAAGCCAATTTTCAGAGCATTCAAGGTTGCATTTCTCATTGATAGCTTCCATATTTATAGCCAAGAACAACCATCATGACATAAGTCCAAGATTTATCTAATTCTCACCTAATTTGAAAAAACATGCATAAAAATTCACCTAACATAGACTTTTCATCTAATGTAGATCACCTAACTTATCAAACTTAGAACTTTCAAAGAAATATAGCTCACCTAACTTAGACTTTAACCAATACTTATTTCAACTTTCATCACATGCATAATTGACTTTTCATAATTTATTCATTATAGCACATGATCAAATTGGCCCACTCGAACTTGGACTCCATATAGAAATTGGGCTTGGATCCTAAATGGGTTGATTCCATTTTGAATTGTTGGATAACCATGGCATGAATCTTCTTAGCCATAGAACGTGTAATCGGCCCAGATAGAACTCCTTAGCCTAAGTTAGCCTCTTGTTCAACTTGAGGCTCATCATGAAGTCTTTAAACATTTTTAGATTATTTCCCGTAAAAATGATATCATTTAAATACAAGTAGACAAATAACATATTTTTATTTTCATTCACCTTTACATATAGAGCATATTCATATAGGTATTTGAGGAAGTCATTTTCTTAAAAATATTTATCAATTCTATTGTTTCATGTTCGTGGTGCTTGCTTCAAGCCATATAAAGCTTTCTTCAACCTCAAAAATTTATCCTCTTGACCTTTTACAACATAGCCCTAAGTTGTTCAATATAAACTTCTTCTTTTAACAGTCCATTCAGAAAGGATGATTTGACACCCATTTGTTAAATTTTCTATTTTTGTTATGTAGCCAAGAAATTATTAATCTTATTGTCTCTAATCGAGCCACTAGAGCAAACACTTCATCATAATATATTCCATACATTTGGTTGTAGCCCTTTGCCACCAATTTTATTTTATATCTCTCCACTTTTCCTTTAACATTCCTTTTTTCTTTGTAAACCCATTTGACTCCAATCGCCTTTTATCTTTGCAAAAGTGAGGCTAGCTCCCAAGTATTGCTATTCATAATGGCTTTGATTTCTTTGTCCATGGCATCTTTCCAGTCCTTGCTTTAAACCACTTTTTCATACCTTTAGACCTTATAGGTTCACATCCAATAAATAAACAAAAGAGAGTGAGTTCATTTAAATTTTTACTTCATAAATTTCTTGGAGACTTCTTGTATGTAGGGTTCTTTCACTTGAACTTGCAAACAAGTCTTGACTAGCTAAAGATGGAGATGGAAACAAAGGTGGGCTTGTAGGCTTCAGAGCTTCTTCACTTGATTGCCCTTCATTAACTTCAAAAGAAAATTTGAAATCATAATCTTCTCTTTCTTTTTCATTGCAGCTCTATATATCTTCTTCATCAAACTCAATATCTCTAATGATGACAATCTTCTTTGTGATGAAATTGTAAAACTTATAGCCTTTATATCTCTTGTCATACCCAATGAATATGTACTTCTTACTTTTGTCATCGAGCTTGGAACACCTTTGATCAGGTACATGAGCATAAGCAATGCTTCCAAAAACTTGTAGATGTGAGATATTTGGCTTTTTCCTGCTCTATGCTTCTTATGGAGTTTTGCCATCAAGACTTTTAGTTGGGCATCGATTGGAAATATAAACAGCATAATCAATTGTTTCAGCCTAAGATTCTTTAGGCATCTTCTTGCATTTTAGTATGCTTCGAGCCATTTCAAGTATAGTTTTACTTTTTCTTTCAACCACACCATTTTTTGTGGTAATCCATGCACTGTTAAATGACGAAGAATTCCATTCATATTGCAAAATTCATTGAATTCTTTTAATGTGAATTCGCCTCCTCTATCAGTCATCAAGGCCTTAATTTTATAAGTACTTTCTTTCTCAGCAAGAGCTATAAACCTTTTGAACACTTCAAATGCTTCTAATTTTTCTTTTAAAAGATATATCCATGTCTTTCTTGAAAAATCATTAATAAAGAATAAGAAGTAATTATTCTTACTATAAGCACTTGGAGTTATAAGACCACACAAATCAGCATGTACGAGTTGTAAAGGCTCATTCTTCTTTTGGAAAAGCTTTTCTAAAATGCTTATAAGGAAACATTCTTTACACAATTGATTAAGATGATCTATTGGAGGCAATCCTTTGACCATGCTCTTGATTGACAATAATTTCATATTGTTAAAATTTAAATAGCCAAGCCAAGAGTTGTCTTTCAAATATGCCTTCAAGTATTTGACAACATCATTTTAAATCTCAATCAGGAACAGTCTATTTCTTGTCATTAGCATTTTGGCTATTAGGGTTTCTTCTTGATGTTTTAAATAAAGATGATAATTTTTCATGTGTATATCAAAGTCTTTTTAAAGCAATTGCCCTAAGCTTAAGATATTGATATTCAAACTTAGCATATAATAAATATCATAAATAAATTGGTGGCTTCCATATTTAAGAATAACTAGGATTTTACATTTTCCTTAAACAAATATCTTAGACTCATGGCTAAAGGTGACATGTCTATTAATTTGCTCTAGGTTCATGCATAAACTTTTATCACTAGTCATATGGTTACTTGCCCTAGTGTCAAGATACCATATGCTCTTCTTTAATTTACTATTCTGCTTAGTCATCAACAAAGTGAGCTCAACATCTTCCTTCACTTCTACAAGATTAGCTTTCTATTCCACACGTTTAGCATTTTTGCACTCGGAAGAATAATGGCCAAATTTGTGTTAGGTAAAGTATTTGATTTGAGATTTTTCATACGTTTGACTTTTACTTTCTCTCCCATATTTTCTTTGAGAAATATGACCATTTTCTTCATAATTATTATAGATGTCTCTACCTCTTCTTCGTCAGCCTCTACCACGTGCATGACCACAACTACATCCTTGCCATTTGCATTCTCCATCACGGTCTTTACTCTATTTGAGAGTGACCTTTGAGCAAAGAGCTTATTCCAATGGCTCAATCATCTTTTTCTTCCTCATCATTTCTTTGTGAGCTTGTAATGGCCCTATGAGTTGGTCAACAGTCATTGTGTTTATATTTTTTTATTCTTCGATTGCAACAATATATTTAAAATTGGGAGTTAATGATTGAAGAATTTTCTCTATCACTCAGCTATTGTTCAAGGCTTTTCAATTTCTTTTCTTTTCATTAACAATAGCCAATACTCAAATAGAATAATCAAAAATGTTTTCAGAATCTTTCATGTGAAGTATTTCAAACTCACTTCGAAAGGTTTGTAGCTGTACCTTTTTTACTTTATCTATGTCCTTGTATGTATTTCGAAGAATCTCCTAAGGCTCTTTGGAAGTAGATGCATCAGCAGTCTTCTCAAATATGACATCGTCCAGGCATTGATGAATAAAAGTAAGCACTTGTTGATCATTCATTCTTGCCTTATCTAAAGTTTCCCTTTGGGTGGGACTTAAGGAACCCTCATTTTAAGGTACCTCATAAACTATCTCTACCATCTCCCATACGTCATGAAAGCCTAGTAAAGCCTTCACACGAATACTCTAACTTTCATAGTTATCTTTGGTTAAGCGAAGGAATTGGAAGGGGAATATGTTATTTGTCATCTTTTTCTAATATGGTTGGGCTTTGGTACCACTTTGTTGAAGAAAAGATAGGACTATTTGAGTTTAGAATATTTGAAGTGGAAATTCAGTTGAGAGGAGAAATGCTAGTGGAGAGAAATGAAGACTTCTATTAGATTTGCCTTTTAAGGTTCATACAACAATGGGAGGACCATCCCTTATTTATCGGATTCAAGAGAAAGTTACAACTAATATTCATTTAATGTAACTCTCAATAACTACCTACTTCTATATTTATTTATTATATCTTCCAACCAATACCTACTTCATTAAATAAGACAATTCTAAATAATAAGTTTAAGTTAATGGAGATTCAATAGTCTAAATTTACAGATAAAAAATATAATTATAAGTAATTATATTAATTTAATATAAATTTAAACTATTAAATTTTTATTTAACAACTAATTATGATCAAATATAATCTCATATTCGATGTCACCAAAACACAAGGAGATCCAAATTTATTGTCATCAAGTTCCCCTCTAGTGCATTGCAATAGCGTCTTGAAAGCCCTATCTCTTAAACCCGTTTATGCCACCCATATGCAATCTCACCTACTTATATATGTGCCTCCTTGACAATATAATGACCAAGTGGACTATGCCAAAGAAACTCTATTTTCCATCTAAGCATAAAACTGACAGTGTTATAACGAACATAATTATGACTAATTTCTAGACGATAACAAAATATAAGGAACGAATTGATAAAAATAAATTATAGCAATAGAATTAAAAAGTACTTTAAAGTATAAGGACCAAAAGATTATTTTTTTTTATTTTAATTATATTTCCATTCATAAATAGTAAAATGTTTTAAAATGTTGATTTAATTAAACTTAGAATTGTATATATACAAATTTAAAATATAAATAATATGGATTAATATGTGTAACCAAACTTCCATTTTTCACAACACTAGAATATAAGAAATCATCAATTCTCATATCGAACATAAATATTATAAATATCATACTATATATCTTGTATTATAATATTTTATAGTAAATAACATAAGATACCATACTAAATGAAATAACAACGTCGCAAACGCTTGCTAAAAGATAATATGCCTCGCTCATCTATGTATGTTACCCAACATAGCCATAAATGAAAAAGGAAACTTTTAACTTAGTGAGCATAATTTCGTCTTAGTTCTTTATTTATTAATTTATTTTAAATTGATCTTTTATTATTATACAAATAAATACATTTAATTGTTTATTCATCTCAACTAAAATTGGATTAAATATGTTAATATTTAAATTATTAAGGAATTATATTAAAAATAAACAGATAAATAAGAAATCAAATTCACATTAAACTAATAAGTATGTGATCAAAATAATATATTAGTCCTTGAGAATAGGAAATATGGAGGAGATAATATATTTAATAAAGGCCATTTGCATGGATCTAGATTATTTGCATTTAAGAATTTAAATTTATTGTATTTAAAAAGTTTTAAACCACTAAATTTTTATCAAACAATTCAAATTTCAATACATATAAAATAATTTTTAATAAATTTTTAAAATTTATAATATTAAATTTTTATTTAACGACTCAAATTTTATTAAATTTATATACATTTAAAAATTTCAAATTTATCAAATCCAAATCCTATTTGCATCTATAGATAAGGAATCGATATCACCCAATTCCTACTGTAAATCCTGTACTCTTGACTTGTAGTTTCCTACCATCGTTTTTATCGCCACATTAATTTCGGTAAAAATTAGATTCCATTAATCTTCGTTGGAGCAATGCACTGTCCTAGGAACATCAAGGTTACAACTCTCTACAACAATTGGATCTAACGTTTTTGTTGTCCTCATTTGTTGTTAATCCTAGGAATCTAAATGAAGTTGAACATAACCATACAATAGTATTCCTTCTCGTTTGACTATATTGACTGAATTTTGAGAGTACAAATTTAAATATAAGAAAACATAATATATATATATATACACACACACACACATATATATATATTTGATTGTATGAATTTTTTTAAAAAAAAAATACTTAATTTAGTTAGTTTAGACAAAATTGTCAAAATGGATAAAACCAGATAAAATGACATAAAAAGGTGGATTGAAAATCTCAATCCATTTAATTCACCAAAAATTAAAAAAAAAATTCAAAAAAAGATCTCAAACAAAACAAACTAATCATCAATAATTCTTATACTACAAATCCAATATAATCCAACATTGAAAGTAGGCAAATCACAAACATGATTTAATACTTTAATGAGATTGAATGAGTGAGTGTTAGGGATGATGTGCCACGAGTAGCATGTGTGTAAAAATTAGGGTTTTTTTTTTTAGACCAGATACAATGGGGCATAGAAATTGGGCCAAGTGGTCTACAATGGTTATTCAAATGACGATTACATTTTACATCTTAAAAAAAAATCAAATTAACCTACCAACCCGCTGAGTTAGTCAGTTTAGCCAACAAGTTAAACAAATTAAGTTCATTTGACTTTACTAAATAGATTGTCAAATGACCCTCTCAATCCAATCTACTTTTTTTGTAGGTTAAACGGCATGACATAATAGGTCAAACTTGCTTTTCATAGCTTTAAGCCCAAATTATAATAAACATTTTTATTTTTTGTCAATTTGGATTTATTTTTCATGTAAAGTAAATTAAAAGTAAAAATTTAAATTTAAACTGTTAGAAATATGCAATTCTTTAACATTGAATGTGGCAAGAAATCTGAATTCCATAATATTAGAAAAAAAAAAAATTCGTTGGAAACGTTAAGGAAAATAAAGATAATTAAGCCAAATTCTAAATCTTGTATTTGCACAAGATGATACTCAACTCTTGGAAAAAAAAAAAAAAAGCAATGCTAATGACAAGAATCAAGCAGTGATTGTAATCGTGAATATCCATTTTCTCCCTCTTGTATTATCCGTCACGGAATCTCTTTATATCCCCTCGAAGATACTGAATCATTTCATTGTTTCTTCTTCTTCTTCAATGATAACTTCTTCCCATTCCAGATTCTATTGTCTGATTTATTAGTTTCTGAAAATGGGTTTCAACCTCTGCTTTCCCAGGCGCTCGAAACCCAAATCAGGAGAACCAGGTGGGTCATCATGCTTCATCGCGAGGTACTTCAGATCCATGTGTTTCAAGAGATCAGAGAGGCAAAGAAGAAGGTACATAGAACAATACAAGATCCATGTGGAGAAGAAGATGATCAAGCCTCGGAAATTGACACTAGAGGATTGGCTCCAATCTTCTCCAGCTGGCACGAAACCAGACCACCTTAAAAGAGGCGAATTATATTCATGCAAGACCTCCAAGAAAAGGATTCACCCTTCTTCTTCTGCAAGCCAAGTTCGTAGGGGTTTTCTCAGTGAAGCTAAAGACAGTTTGTGCTTGGACAGATCCATCAATAACCCTAAGGAAGAAGAGGGTGAAGAAAAGTCTGAATCTGTATCAGTAAGTGATAAAGGAGAGAAGAAGAGGGTAAGCTTCAAGCTTCCTCACGTTGTGATACTGTACTCACCAGAAGAGGAAGCTTATGGCTGTAATGACAGCAGTGAGGATTCGTTCTACTCCCCATTGGAGGGGAATTGCAGAGGAGGATCATCTGAATCACCGAAGGAGCTTCCTTTCAAGCTTGCAGTGAACCTTCTTCCTCATGTCTCTGTCTCTTCCAGGCTTTAAACCTAAAAGTGTACTGGTTGTCTGAGTTATTTGTAATATTTGGACCAGTAACTTCATGTTGTGTAGTTACTGATAGAAAAAATATGATTGTGAGTTTTATGTACAAGTGAGCCTGTGGCCCTATCTCTTTGTCTAAGTTGTTTGTGGCATTATTTGGATTGAGACTCAAAATGTGTGTTTTGTGTTACTGTTTTTCTCTCCAGTTTCTACTAGCTATATAGTTACTAAATTAAAGATGTCTTGGAGAAGATCAGAGCTAAATAATTCAATTGGAAATGATGTAATTTTTACATGTTTATATGTGAGCGATAATCATTGTATATAATAGAGAGATTATGAAATTACAACTATGATAAAATTCATATTTACCTGAAGAAAAATTCTAAGAAGTCATAATAAGAAAATTGGCATAAAAAACTGCCAAAGAATACAACCTGCACCATCTAAAATCATTTGCATGGAGAGAGTTAAAGAGAGAAAGCCAAAAATAACATAGTTTATGAGGTAAAAGTTCGTAAATAATCCATCCATCAGGTACTTGATGAATAATAAATAATTTAATTATTTATTTTAAAAATAACTCTCCACTCCCTTTAATTTTTTAAAAAATTAATAATTAACAAAGTCACTAGTTGATTTAAAATCTCTCTTTTAATTCACAACTAGTAATTTAGTATGATAATTAGTAAGTCTTGAATTACAAATTTGGGACTCTATAAACTTATAAGTAATTCAATTTATCATAAATTACCAATAATAAATATGAATCCAATTTATCTATTATATATAAATAAAGTAAGTTTTCTTTAATGTGGGAGCTCCATAGCTAATGAAAAGGCAACTCTTCATGCGAAGACTTTTTCCTTTTCTCATAGATGTATCAAGAATTTTGGGAATAGCGTAAATTCTTTGTAGTTAACGAGAAAAATAATGAAATAATTTTTTTGTATAATTTTTTTGTAATTAATGAAAAAAATAATAAAGTAATTAATAAATTAATCAACTTCTTCTTAAATAAAAAATTTTTTGACTTGTGAGAATGTTTTTAGACTAAACGAAAAAATTAATGAATTATTCACTACAAAAAGTAGGCTTATTAACTGCAATTAATTACCTGTGATTATACTAACCGCAAATAAACCAATGATTTAACCATTGTTAATATGTTAACCACAAGTAATTACTTGCTACCCTAAATCAAAACCCCCTTGCCTTCGATTGTTACAATATTGTTGAAGCTAAAAAAATTTACTTTGCTTGTCTTGCACATTTGCTACTGCTGTTTGTCTAGAAACCACCGGTCTTGGTGCCGCCATTAGGTCATTGACATAGCCCCTCCTCATCAGTGACACCTCTCACTACCATGAGCTCCGCTAGCTACTGTTAAGGTAAATCTCCTCCCTTATTTTTTTGCTTCATTTCGCATCTACTCTTCCCTCCCTTGTTATCATTAGTCTGCTGCCTCAAACAATGCCGCCATTGCTTGTCATCATTGGTGCTAGCCACCATTCAAGGTATGATTTTTTTACTTTTTTTTTTTTTTTAGTTTTCATTACATTTTTGCATTTTTTTTTTCCCCTGATATGCCACTATTTTAATGGTTTTTTGTTATGTATATGAAATTTCAATTTGTTTAGAATTTGATAGATTTCTGATTATTTTTACTTTTGTTTAATGTGTGTATATATAAAGTCTCATTGATTGATGTTTGATGGATAGAGTACTAAATTCTAAAGTAGCAATTTGTTGTGTATAAATATTTATTAAAAGGAAATTGGGAGTTGAAGATGTTCTATGAAAAAACATGCATATTAAAGTCAAATTATGTAATTGTTTAAGTTGATGTGAATAATACTTAATGACAATATTGTCTCCAAGATTATCTAATTGTTTAAATAGAAATGCTGTTGGCATGTTAAAATTTGATGATATTACTTATTTATCTTGTGCTTTAATATTATTAGGGTTGAGAGAAAAATATTTTGTTGTGAGACATGGATAAAATTTGGATTGAAAAGCCACAAAACTTGCCTGAGTATATAAAAGGTTTAAATGGATTTTAGGATTTCCCTTTTGCTAAGTGTAGTGTTGAGGGTAGGATAATTAGTCCATATCCTAAATACAAGTTTAACAAATGGCAGACTAGAGAGGTTGTATTTGGCCACTTAATTATTAAATCATTTCCATGAGATAACACTGTTTGGCTAAGACATAGGAAGGCAAATGCTGTAAAAAAATGTAGTTGAAACTCCTGTAGTGGCACATGTGGTTCAAGACAAGGTTTTTGTTAATGAACCTATACATGACATGGTCAATAATGCATGTAGGCATCATTCCAATAATCAGTGTATGGAAGAAGTTGAAGCAACGCCTCTAACACCGACCTAATTGAAGCCAAATGATAATAGGGATTTGTTGGAGTTAATTAAATATGGTCAACATTGTTTATATGATGGGTGTGAGAAGTATTCAAAATTGTCATCTTTTGTGAAATTATATCACATAAAGTGCTTGTGCAGAATGACCAATAAGGCAATGTCAATAATTCTAGAATTGTTAGCAGATGCCTTTGAACAAACCAAAATTCCACCGTCATTCTATAATGTTAAAAAGAAAATTCAACAAACTTGGTTTGAATTACACTAAAAATTCTTGCATGTCTTAATAATTGCATGTTGTATTTGGGAAAGGATGCAGATAGAGATAGATGTAAAAAATGCAATACATTTAGATTGAAATGAAAGAGCCAGGGTTTCAAGTGCTAGTAAAAAGAAGAAACTACCAACTAAAGTTTTACGATACTTTCCATTAAGACTACATTTACAAAGGTTGCTTATGTCTTCCAATCCTGCTGAACACTTCAAGGCTACTGGGGCACCTTCACAGCCTACACATAAGCCTTCACATAAGAGGATTTGGTTGGTTGATGTGGTTGGTAAGTATGACAAAGGATTGTGATGTATTTGACTTAAATGCTTACATTCTAATGTGGTAAGTTTGATTTATAGATAAGGACGACACAGTTAAGCAAAATTCACTCACACACCATGACATTAGTCGCTTCCCCAAGGGGAGAGAATTCAATTACATTGAAATGACACAGCCTAACCAACTGATAATGGGGCTGGTTTATTGAATAGATTCTTAGGCTATTTTGGAAAAGACTTTGACTTATTTCCCATAAGCTTTCCCAATCGGAAAAAAATTCCATACAAGTACAAGGATTCAGTGTATAAAAACACTATTTAAGTATAATCTTCTACTTTTGAACTATCAGTCGATCGCTCTAGAGGTATTATGGCTAATCTTACACTATTGTATATTAAAGGTTAAATTTGTAGTTGACTCTGATATGCACAAAAATTATATTTTGAAATCTATTGGAATAAAGTGGAAGGATTGAATACAGGAATTATGAGAAAGGACAAATGATGGCACATGCAAAAAGGATGAACTTATTGCTAAGGTTCCCCCCGGCTTAAATAAAGATCACTGGGCTCTATATGTTGATTACCGTCTAAACCCCCAAACTATGGTAATAAACGTTTTTTGTCATTAGTTCATTTTAGCTTGGCATGTACTTATGTTTCTTCCTAATGATGAGCAAAACTCCATGAAGAATAAAGATAATAGAAAGAAGTAGATAATGCACCATATTGTGGATCAAAGTCATTCGCACGCAAGAAGGCAGATATGGTAACTTTAATCTTAAGAAATGATAATGTATAATTTTTATTTTCTTTCTTTTGTTGTCGTGTAATTCTTATGAGCAATAATAGAAGTTAGAGTACGGCCGCCTAGTTAGTAGAGGAAAAGTTTGGATAGTCTTGCATAAGCATGCCAACGGGTCATTTGTAAATGAGGAGGCTCAAGCAATTAGTGTAAGTGTATATCTATTTAAATTGCATACACTTGGTTTGTGTAACTAGTGTAGAGTTTTTTGTCTCCTTTCTTGTTGGTTGTTGTTCTTAATATGCTTTTCTCAAACTAATTTGGTTGACACAAGAAAAGATTACTAAGTTTGAATCCAATCCAATGTCTGCATCACAATTAATATCCACTCAGGATCGCCTGGCCTTCACTTTAGGTGGTCAAGAGCATTATGGTCGTGTTTAAGGGCTAAGGTTGGGTTCATGCCCTTCTCAAGTATTTAGACGACAGTCTCACAATTATAGTGGGACGCCCTCATTTAGTTCATTTAATACGCAATTCAAAAATAAGGTAAGCTTTTTTTAATCCAAGATCAATGCAATGAAGGGTTACATTGTGCAGAACTATCATGGTCAGGTGCTTCCAAAGTTTACAGCATTTCAACCATCATCAGTAATGTCTTTAATCAATAATTTAAAGTTCTTTTATATTATAAGATCAATAGTGAATGTCTTATATTATATTTTCCCTATCTTATATTGTAATTGCCTGATCGTGGAAGCGGACATGCAGATTTTTCTCAACACAAATCTAACCCAGACCAGTGGCAATTTATTTGAAGTTGTAATAACTTTAGGATCATCTTTTGAATATTATAACTAAATGTAATACTTTTAAAAATTTGCTTTATTATGGCATTGTTCTACTTATAACTATGTAATGTATGATGCCTGTTGAACTTGTGGCTATGAATAGATCTTGGTAATGGCTTCTTACAAGATTGAGCAAGGAAAAAAAAATATTTGTACATTATAAATAATTTGTTAAAAAAAATAGTAATAGGCGTCAAATTAAACCATTGCCTTTTCCAAAAAAAATACCATGATTTAACTACAATTACATTGTAACCGCAGGTAAATTAAGGTTGAATTACCTATGGTTACAAGTAACCGTAGTTAAATCCATGTGGTTTTACCTATGATTAAATAACCGCAAGTAAAATCAATATTTCTAGTGGTTAATAAAAACCGCACCTAAATGTTTAACCACGGATGCATTACCTGCTTTTCATTTAACCATAAGTAAACCTATTAGTTGTGGCTTTTGGTAGTGATTTAATGAAGTTTGAAAATTATTTGGAGTAAATGAAAAAATTAATGACTTAATTAATAATCTCTTATATCAAAAATTCTTTGAAGATCAGATATTTTTTGAAATCAATGAAAAAATAATTAATTAATTAATTAATTTCTCTTAAATTTTTTAATAATTATAAATATAACTTGACATGGTCTAAAAATAAAATAATAAAAAATAAATATGGTTAAATAGTTTATGATGGTACCTTCTCAATAAGCACATTGTTCTCATTATTCTCTCACGAATATCGCATAACTAATATTATGAATTTTCTCTAAATTATTATGTTTTCTTTATATCCTAATATATTACCAAAGTGAATATTTTATTAACATTTACAAATATCATTAATTTAAAATATATTAACATATAATAAAACAAATCAATCTTTTTAAAACTCGTGTAGTGTACGGATAAATCAACTAATTCATACTTTAGATAACAGGCTGTTTGTTTCATTTTAACCCAATAATTGCACTAATTGATAAATTGATACTAATCCACATTAAATAAATTAAAATTATTTCATCAATTTATATATCAGTTTAGGATAAACTTAATTTATTTATTTTCTAATTTCTCCAAATAAGGCTGTAGTGAATATTAAAATGAGTGATAAAACGTAAGTCACGTGACTCAGCATTGTCTGCAGAACCTCAAGAAGTTTACTCTGTTTTTCTCGTTTGGTAGTGAAGTACTATGTTGGGAATTTTGGGTAAATTCAAGGTGTGTAAAGCATTCTCCAAGACGCCTTAGCCTAATTTCCAGCTAAGTTACAGTGTGACTTCTCTCTTTTGGAAAATGTTGTCTTCATTTTGTGTACAAATTTAACTACATGCAGAGGAAACGAAGATGTTGGGAACCTGCATGGTTTTGAAAGAATATATGGATAAAAATTCAACCGTTTAATTTTTATTTTTTTAACGACTACATGTAATTATAGGCTATATTTACTATCTATAAATTTAAGTTATTAAGTTTTTATTCAACAGTTAAAATTAATTATCGTATAGTAAATTACCTTATGTAGGTGATGCCGTGGCCAAGTAAAACGGCAATTTTTTTATATGAATTAAATATTATATACAGTGAATAAGTTGCAAGTTAAACATTTATATAATAAATCATTAATTTAGTACTCTAGCTATTTAAATTTTGAAATGGCGGGTAGTGTAAAATTAATTGTATATTCAATCTGATCTTTTGTAATTAACACTATATTTTATTTCAATCTTTTGTCTAAAAAAAAAATAACACTTTATTTTTTTCTTTATTCAAATTTATACTACTACATATTTTGTAAGCAATTTTTTTCTTTCTAATTATACTGTATTTATTTATTTATTTTTCTTTCTAATTGTACATGATTTAGATCTAGATAAAATAAACAATTAATTTTACACTATCAAATTAAACTAATAGAGTACAGAATAAGTTGTTTTATTATATGAATGTTTAACTTGATATGTAACAATAGTACACATTTAAATAATCTATAATAAATATTAAAAAAGCAATACATGAAATAAAAAACTAAAAACAAAACGGTAACGTTTTGGGCAACAATAACCCACAAGAGATCCGTCTATATGATTTTTCTCTCTCTGTCTTGAAGGTTGTCCATAGAATTTAAGCCATTTTGTACCTGTCATTCTGGTATATTTTTGGACCTCATCTTACTAAAATTTAAGCCATACATTCTATTATCAGATCTCGTTGAGATATTTTTAAACTGTGGGGTCAATAGAGATACCTATTTTCATCGGTTTTCAATAATTTATGAGTTGTAAAAATTTTTCCAATATGTCATAATTATCTAACACATTAAAAAAAAAAAAAAACTAGTATCACACATAATTTGGAGGATTTGGCCACATTAAGATTTCTTTGACAAATAATACTTATAGACTTGACAATATATTTTTATTTAATAAAATACTAGGTATAATAAAATTATAAATTAGTTATTTATACAACTTTTAGATAGTTTATTTTTATATAAGGGTATTTATGTACTCTTAAACTCAAAATATTTATGTATCAATATGGAGTCCCACACAGCAGTATTGGAAGGAATTATTGCAGATATAGCATAATTTAATTTTAATAAAAACTAATTTTTAAAAAAATTACCATAACACAAAAACATATTAAAATTTTAAATTCTTTCTAACATAAGATAGCATCTAGTTGGAAAAAAAATACAATTTTTAACTGGTTATAATTTATTCCTCACATTTTATTTATTTATTTTTAAATAATTAATTTGTAATTAATAGCATAGTTGTCAAACTCACGATTTTATTATCTAAATTTATGATTATACATAAAGAAAACTAGTCAACTCGATGTAAACTTGTACTTAGTATAAATTCAGGTAAATTCGCAAATTGACTTATCGAATCTATCGAGCCTAAGATTTTAACGTGTTAATTAACTTATAAAGTCAAGAACATAATAATTTAAACTCAAGACTAAATAAAATATAAATAAACTTATTTTTCATGAGGCATTTACAATTTATTTTATCACTAGTTTGAATATGCATAAAAAATAATAAAATTAAATTTAATATGTACTTATTAAAAATAAATAAATATCATTTAATTAGTTATATTAAATAATTATTTATGTATGATTATCATAAAATATTTATATTGAATATTACAAATTATAAAATTTGAATAATTTTTATTTGATTAAATATAATTTAAATTATATTTAAATAATTTTTTAATATATATAATATTTAAACTATAAAATTACATATTTTAATAATTATTTATTAATCAAAATAAACTCTTAAAAATTTATATTACAAGTCTACTTCACTCTTACAAATTCAAAAACCTTGATTTATAGTCGAAAATGACTCCTCCAGAAACTGCATAGGATTTCTCATTTCTATGGCTATATATGCATGCAAGATGACAAATTGATGAAAATAACAATTCTTGGAAGAGAGGAGAGTGGGAAACATCATATTGTGTCCCTTTCTTGGAAAACCAACAGACACACATAATATAATAAGATATTAAAATACGCATGGGACAGATTGTATATTATGTCGTGTGAGTGAGAGAGATACTAACGAATTGGGAGTATTCCTTAACTAAAAAGAAAGAAAGAAAGAGATGGCTAATTGAACAGTTAAAACCCTTTTTCTCAACTTATTTTATGGTTAACGTGCAAAGTGCTTTTATCTTTATAATATTATTATATGCACCGCGTGGTTAGTGAGATGCTCGCACTGATCATGACTTGTTCTGTCAAAAGGTTTATCCTCGTCAAATTTAAACATAAATTGGATCCCTGTAAAAGATAATTATAGTAAACATCGTTATTTTATTAATAATTATTACATTAAAATTCTAAATTATTTACAATTTTTAAATTAAATTTTAAAAACTTATTGATTCCGATAATTTTAAATTACCGATATTAGTAAATTTCAATTTAATATAAATTATCTAGTGCTAACTTAATATGAACAATTATACTATTACAATATATATATATATATATATATATATATAAAAGACTAATGGATTGAACATAATAAATAGAAATTTTAAAAAGTTTTTAAAAAAATTTATTAATTTTAATAACCTTTAATTACTGAAAGCAGTAGGTTTTTATAATTTAATATGAATTGTTAAGTAGTACTAATTTAATATAAATTTTTGGATGATTATAGCATATAAAAAATATGAAATTATGTGTTATATATATATATAAGACTAATGGATTGAACATAATAGGTAGAAATTTCTTAAAATTAATGTCTCTAAGAATAAAATTTTTTTCGTTAGAGTTCAAATAAAATTAAATGTATATAGAATTATTCCGAATGTTATTATCTTTTTTATATTAAAAACTATAAGCAGATTATTTTTTTTTTGTTTAAGATAGAAATTAGATTGTCAAATGGTAATCATTTAAAATTTTCAAAAGAATATTCATGTAAACATGTTAAAGATAAAGTTAATAGTTGGAAATTTAGATACATGCACATAGTTATAAATCTAATGCATTTATTCAATTTATTTAGTTAAGGTATATAGACTATATGCTTGATGTCTTTTTTTAAAAAAAGTAGTTAATAAAGTTTCAGTTTAATATTAGCAAAAGTAATATATAGTTGAGTTGATAATTTGAGCCCTAACTCATTTAAATTTTGAATAAATGACGAAAATAATTGTGGCTTTTTTTTTTGCCGTTAAAAAAAAAAAAAAAAAAGGTCCAAATTTGTAAACGTGAATTTTGGATTGCTCGAGTTACACGATGTGAATTTTACACGCCCAATTTAAAGTGATAATATGTGGTATATAATAATGTAATTACATGGAATTGACCAAATTAACCTTTTTGTGCATTCTCATAAATTTCATCATTAGCACTATTTTTTTATTAGTAAAAGCTAAATCTATATTACTATTTTGAGTTTAAACATACATGTACAATTTCATGTAAGAGAAATTAATTAGCTTATCATTGTAAATGAAATGGGCTCCTGCAAAGTGATATATTTATGTTTTATAGTGTAATTAGACAATGAAGAGTTGAAGAGGATTAAAGTAAGTTTCTCATACAATTTACTCAAATTTTGATTATTTAATTAATATATTTCATTTTTAAAAAAGCTTAAATATGCGACAAATCGAAAGACGAAGGTAAAAATAATTAATCCATAGTTCGAAGAAGTTAGAAATCCAAATCCCTTCATTTCGAAGAAACAAGAAAATGACGTAGGAAGAGAATATTTAAAAAATAATAAAAATTAGACTTATAACAAACTAAAAAACTCAAGTTAGTAAAAGTTTTTCTATACAAAATATGTGAGGTAATGTTATCTTATGAATTTTTTTTAAAAAAAAATAATCATTTAGTCCATATACTATACTTAAATTTGTAAATTAATCCTTTTATATATATATATATATATATATTCAAATCATTTCTCATTGATTTAGTATTTTTCAAGAAAATCCTGTTGTTAATTGGACCAGTAACATCATTTGTTATAGAATCTTTATGTGGAGAGTAAGACATTTTATATGTCAAATCAGATGCCTACTCAACTGTCCAAATTAATGAATCATATCTTTTTTAAAAAAAATATTTTAAAATTTTGAAATAATAAGTAAATAAATCACAAACTTTAAATATATGCCACAAATCCAACAAAATTATGGTATTACATGGTTCGTCAAAGCTGTTATGGTTAAGATCACATCAGATCAAAATAATTAATGACAATATCATAATGTCACTTCATATCCAAAATGTCCAACGCTACGTGGTGCTGGATCCCAACTCAATTGGAACTTGGTGTATATTTCTAGCTCCCAACCCTCTTAAGGGGAATACTATAAAATTTAAAATCCAGTTTTTCTACTTTCATCGAAGTTCTTTCTTTCCTTTTTACTTTGCTATAAAAGGATAAAAAATTACCATAAAATGAATATTGGGAAAAAAATTTCTCAAGAAAATTAAAAACCATAACCATGAACTCCCTTCCATCTCTTAGCAACATTGTGTTTCAAGTTTTCGCAATGAGATGCAAAGAGAACTTACTCCCACTTGTTGACAATCCAGAAATAGGAACTCGTTGAATGCAAAATCCAGACATAGGTGTTACACAGTAAACCACTTTCAGAATTGAAGCAAACTAGATTCTGACTCACACCATATCCTATTCCAGCATGCGTTCGAATTGAAGGAGGTGTTCTTCATTTGTCTGTCTTCTTCTTCTGCGATTTCCGTGCGTTTATTTTTTCTAATATTTCAAAATTTTAGAATGTTTAGAAAAATTGTCATCTATTTGGGTAATTGAATTAACATCTAACTTGGCATATGTGCTATCTTATTTTCCACATGGGCAATCCACATCAGCGTGTGAAAAACAGTGTTAATGGTCCAATTAACGGTAGAGATTTACTTAAAAAAAATTTGAAACAATGAGGTGTGATTTAGAAGAAAAATATACTGTATAAGGATCAATTTGTAAATTTAAGTTAAATATAGGGGTTAAATGATTAATTTTTTATTTTTTAAAAATAAATTATGAACCATATTTGGGGAATAAAATATTCACCATTTATGACATGATAATTATTAATTATTATTAAATATAAAATAATATTTTACATAATTTAATATATTTATTACTATAATTATATCCATGTATTACACAAAAATAAATCAAATTTAAAAAATTATTAATTTTTAAATAAAATAAGATTTTAAATCATTATTTAATAAAATATCATATCACATTTAATTAATTATGTCATAATCAAAGAATAAAGATCAATATTCGTGTTAGAATGTTGGATGTGATAGTAAATACAACTGAAAAACCTAAATATCAACAATAGTATCCCCACAAGGGCACGACACAACGCAACACGTTGCCATAATTGTACGTGTTATCCTGTCCTGCGTAGTAATGATAATTGTGCGAGTGTTGTGAGGCCAACTAGAATTAAATTAAAGTAGAGGGAGGGGAGGTGAAGATGAAGAAGGGCATTCCAGTCATTCAGCAAGAGCCCCAGAAGGACCAATAGTCGCTCAGCAGTCTCACAGACATCATACCCCAAACAGTCCTCACGCTCTTTATTTTCGCTTCGCCCTCCCAGTCAGTATCACCCACGAAGCTACCCAGAAAGTGCGTCTCATCTTACTCTTCCTTCTTCACACACACACATATATATACACACAGAGCCTTAAGTTTCTTTTCTTTGAGACTGTGAGCGAGTGAGTGGAATTGTTGAAAGATCCATGAAAATGGCTAAGTTAGTACGAGGGTTGGTGTTTGCTGTGGTTGTGCTCTCGGTGACGGAAAGCCTCGGCTTTGAAGGGGCGGTGGCCGGAGCAGCCAAGGTGCACCACGTCGTCGGAGGAGACCGTGGGTGGGACCCAGATTCCGACCTCGCCGCTTGGTCGTCCCGCAGAACTTTCAGGGTCGGAGACGAAATCTGTAAGGCTCCAGACTCCATAGATGTAATACCATAAATTTGGGTATATATATATATATATGAGTATTATAGAAAAAAAATTTAACAGATGGGATAAAGTACTATTTTATATATAGTAAGTAATTATTATATTTTCATTGAAGTTTCTTGTAGATTATGTTTATATTACCGAAGGAGTGTCGTACTTGCAGGCTTCACTCGTCTCTTCTGAATGTTTCATGTCTCCAAAAACGAGGGGAAAATTGCTTTATCCTTTCTTTTTCTACTTGAGAGGTTTGAGCTCTACGAAATGAATAATACAGTAATGGTTCATTATTTCACTACACACTCTTAAGTTTTTGACATAAAACTTACGAACATGCAGTGAATTAAGGTTTCATTTGATAGATTATATGAGATTAAATTATATAAATTTATATAATACAATTCAATTTTATGACATATTTGGTGCACAACATTACATAAATTTATATATTCTGTTTAATATAATCTATCATTATATTATTAATTAAACATCATTTGTCTTAACTAAATCTAACAAAATTACTCTCTTTCTCTCAATAGTAACCAAACATAATATTAAAATTTTATCGAGTTTTATTATGTAAGGTAACTATCAAATTTCATCCCATACAAAAAATTAACGTGTTAAAATTTGATTATAAAATATATATATATATATATATATAATAAATATCTGAGATTTTTAATTTTTATTTACTTTATTTTATTTAAACAAAAAAAAATAACGCAAGGATTTTATGGGCGAATTGTGCCCTTTGAAAATGGGCAGGGATCTCGTACTCCGCGGCGCAGGGGTTAATCGCGGAGCTCCAAAACAAGGAAGAATATGAGTCGTGCAATGCGAGCAACCCCATCAAGATGTACACGGACGGTCTGCATTCGATCCCGCTGGAGAAAGAAGGGATCAGGTACTTCGTGAGCAGCGACCCCGAGAACTGCAAGAAAGGCCTCAAGCTCCACGTCAAGGTTATGCCCATGAACCACACAGATCCTGCTTCATCTTCGTCTATTGCTACTGACGAACATGAGGCTCTTCGTTTTCCAAAAGTTGAAGCTGATGCTGTTCCGCCAGCTGCTCCTTCTGCATCACCCCCTTATGGCGTCTCTTCTATTTTCATCCTCTTTCTGGTGTTCTGCGTCTCCATGATGATGACGCTGCATGTTTAAGCAGATTATTTGTTCTATGTAAGAGTCCAGACTTTTAAACTATTATGGACTTTCGGGGACCTGATATGTTGTATGTAAGTTCGATTTAGGTGGATTTGGTTATTCCTAGTTATGAATATTGCTATGTTCTTGGGTAATTTTGAGATTGTTATAGACGGTATGTATGAAATTAGTAAATTACAAGTTATGTTACTGTTATTAGCAAAAGCTAAATTAATAATTTCCTTCAGGTTTAAGAAAATATCCATTGAAATTCTTTTAGCTTAACTTGCACTCTTTTCTCTTTGTTGATTGTAGTAGCTTTTTTGTATCGTCGCTTAATTATAATGACATGAGAGCTCTATGCATGAATTTCTTTATTTGCCTTTATTTATCTAAAAAAAATAAAATATTCATTTTCGGTTTTCTTTCTTCTGTCTCTCCCTTTTGGTTCATGTTCTTACGTTTATGATATCAACCATCCGTGCAAATTTTTCATGGGCACAGCTAGAATGTCTCCAATGCTCTAGACATGTGGAAGAGCAATATCATTCGCAATAAGAATCTTGAGCTCTAAAAGGTAAAGTTTAGCTTTGCGATTTTTGAGGAGAATTAGCTAATTGAGTAATACAAGAGCAAGGTATCGCAGGATGAACCAAACCACAAAAACATAAAAAGGTACAGAAAGAGAAAGAAGGGCACAAGATCTTGTTTTTGACGAAGAAATGGATGTCGGATTGCGTTTTAGGATGACTAAATTATCATTCAGATTTGAAGTTCACTTCGCTTGCTTGCTATGCTATTCCTAATAAGGGAAGACGAATTAAAATTTCAAACTGAAGAGACGCTGAGTGGCATTTTAATAAATCACAGGAAAGTTACCATAATTTTAACGATTATTATCCTATAACATAATTTTTACATTCTCGAGTACCATGAGATATCAACCTCAAATGGTTGCATCTTAGGCCTCCAGACATGGCTTGAATGCCCTTGAATGTCAAGGTACCAAAAAAACAAAATAATATATACTTCTTGACACACAAATATTGAACTTAAGATGCTTGTTATAGTTCTACCAGAAAAATAAGACAATAAAAAAAACCAAAAAAAATTTATTGTTACATTACCCTGGAAGTGCTTCATAACTAACAAAAATACTACCCTTTATTTTTTTCCAGGCCTTTTCTAGTTTTGGGGGTGGGAGTGTAGCGTAGGAGAAACGATACCACTTTTGAACACTGATATTGGTCATCAGAACTATAGAACACAAATAGTATGAAATTATATGGCGTTTCATAAGTGGTGCCCAAAAAGTGATAAAACTTATTCAAAGTAGTATTTCTTTTTTTGTTTTTTCCTTTTCTTTATAAGTATAAGAAAAGATGAAATAGAAATAGGAAATGATTGAGGTAAATTTTGACAGCACCAACTCATGAATTCACTTCGGATACAGCTGCATATTCTAGAACCACCAAGCGATGGATGAGTCACCTATCTCTCAATATAACATAACTGGATCCGTTAGTCTTCTGTATCTTAGAGATTCTCTTCAAGATCTCAGCAAATGCTTGTTTATCCTGCAAATACCAAAGGAGGACAAGGCTTAATTTCAAACCTTGGCAGGACATGGCATATCAATATCGTTAATTGACATTACTCTTATTATTAGGTGGCCTCAACCATGTCCAACAAGGCATCAGATTAAGCATTTCTATATTGACATACTATGTAGTTCATATTTCCAACTGTTAGAACAAGGCACTCCTTCCCTAAACCAGGTGGCATCATCTTAATCTGACGTAAACCAGTACCAAAAAGTGTTCAAAACAGTCTACTAGGTGGTATGATGTATGAAATAAGTCTCACAAAAACAGCAATCTATTTATAAATGTCCACATATCTAATTTTAACCAAATATGAAATAAAAATGGTGAAATAAGAAAGCAGGAAAAGGAAGGCTTTATGAATACAGAAAATATCGTGACAGCGAGATAAAAATCTTGATTCCAAGAATAATAAATGAATACAGCATAAGAGGATAAAGCAAAATCTTTTGGTACAGCTTACCTCTGAGGATCTTAATCTAGCCTTAAATTTAGCTACAAGATCCTGTGTGGTCACTGGAGTCTTCTGCATTAAAACAGCCCTAATTTCTTCCTCACTCACAGGCCCAGAAGCAGCAGTGGTGGAAGACCCTGCTTTTGATGATGGTGGCGGTGTACCTTTTGGGGGTGCATTACTTTTGGGTGCAGGCCCGTTTTCATCTTTGACAGATGATTTTAGTTCCTGATCCATTCAATGGGGCAATTAGGACTATCAAATTCTGATATGAACTGTAAGAAAACCTGCTTAATTGGGCTTTTATTTTAAAAGCTTTGACAAGACAAGCTTTTCAGAAAACTTCTAATACGATGAATAGAAGCCATATTGCATTTGCATGCATTAATAGGAACATACTTAAGAGTTGAATTAGTGGCATTTTTTTTTCCAAATCTGTACAAAGCAGCTTCTAAATTTAGCCATTATTAGCATTTGCATGTGTGTTTTTTTATTTAATTGGTTTAATAATATAAGCAAAAAACAACTTGTCAAACAATGGACTAGTCAAAAAGAAAGGAAAAGGCCCCATATAATCAAGCAAGCTCTTGAAAGCAACAACATACATTTTCTGTCTTCACCTTCTTTGGTGGCGCACCATTAGATGCTTTTGTCTCCTCATTTAATTTTCTCTTCCCCTTTGAAGACTTCGAAGTAGATGGAGTTCCTCGAGCAGGTGCAGATGTTGTAGGCTTTAAAGGGCTGTTGTCAGCAGGTTCTTCCTTAGGTGCATCCTTCTGCTTGGGAGCAACTACAGCTGGAAGCTCATCATCCATCTAAACAAACCAAACCAACCCATTAATGGATGAAAAATACTCATTTTAAGTTCAATCATTTGCAAGGGTTTACAGAATCTCAATGAAATCCAAGCAATTGAATCAGCCACTTCCCTTTCCAGATAAGTCAGGTTCACAGCAAAAGCAAAAATAATAGATAACTCACCAGGTATTGCACTTTGCACAAAGCAATGGTACTCTGTCATGTTATTATACCCCAAGTACAACGATAACACATTTACAAAAATATTAAAGAAAAGGGAAAACATCTGAAGAAAGAAAGAAGACTCATAGTCCATACATCATCATCATCATCATCATCCTCAGGTTCAGATTCATTCAGACCACCAGCTCGACCAAGCAGCTTCTTCAGCTCTTTCCCAGATTTACTCAAACCTCCCTCCTCTTCATTCTCTTCATCCTCGTCATCGTCATCCTGCAATTACAAGCAAAATAATAACTCATAAAAGGAAGATTTAAATGCTCACTATTAAAGAAAGAAATTTTAAAGCTTTTATAAGCTCTAATACATCAAGGATGCCTGTCATGGGAATTACTAGTATTAAACACTAAAATCAAATACAAGGCAACACTTCAAATAGAACCTAGACACTATAAACTTTGTTGTTTCAATGTCTATGCTTCTAAGACAATTTCCAAAGTACCAATTAAATCATTAAACACACTGCTCAACAAATATGTTCTTTCAGATTAGTTCTTCTTGAATGGTTGCTTGTATCATCTCTAACTTCTTCCGCCAAGAATACTACTTCCGAATATTGTTTTAATAACTTTCTTCTAATCACAGAGGCTAAATGCATCTTCTGAATATAGCCTCTGGAGGACAAAAAGGAAGGCACAAAATACAGAAACTAGCTACTGTATCACAATCAATCTGATATCCAATTACAGGTATAGGTACAGAGATGGCAATAAAATGACCACGCAGAATATTAACTGTAACATAAGAACACGAATTTCTCAGGAACAATATAACATGACTATTTTACAAAATTAACCTGCTTAATTTCAGGAGGAGCAGGAACTTCAGGAGCCAAATCTTCCCTTTCTTCAGGATCATTGCCAACAGCTTCATCATCATCAGTGAAAATCTCTTCATGCTCCCAATCATCACCTATAATAGATGTATGAGAATTTTCACCCAAAGAAAAAAAAAACCTAAAACATAATATGACTGATCAGCGAAAGTTTTCAGGAAGCTTTCAACAGAATTATAAACCGTTTCAGATATATATAATATAAACTATTGTCCCATATTCTTCACAATTCATGCCAAGTTAAGATTAAATAATAGAACATAATGTGATAGTGATCAACTTTACAAAGTATGACAATGAGACAGTATATTAATAAGGGTCAAGGTTATTGAATCACAATTCACAATGTGAATCGCAAGTTTAATTTTTGAATCATAAACTGTATTGAATCGTAAGATTCATATACTCAATAAAAAATTACTTTATACATAACATACTATAAAAAATATGACATAATATGATCAGAAAACACAAAATCATCCCTAATCTAAACTATTAAAAAACATAAATTTCTCAAAAAGAAATAGCAACTTCTAGGTCTTAATGCTTTGAATTTAACAAGAGACAGTAGTTTTTAAATGCTAATATTTTAGAATCTTAATAGATCAAAAAGTAGGTTTTGTTTCAAACATATATGCCTGATGAAGGACACCGCACAACAACAAACTTTCAAATTCAAATATTTTAACATACATTATTGGAATCTGGTATAAATTATTGAACATATATGTCTTCAGCTGGATTCGATGCATTCTAGCCTCCATTTTAAAAAAAACACACACACAAAAGAATGCATAGTTTTCGTTTCAGGTCTCACTGGGTCAAAACAACCCGACTTCACAACCCACTTGTTGCAGCACCTAGTCAGAATTGTTTGGGCGAATCAGATTCCGCCTCATTTCATACGATTCCGGCCATTTTGGGAGCGATTAGCATGACATTACAATTCAGTGCTCCGATTTGAATCACTTTGGTTCTGCATTGTGACAGATCACACGTTACCCAATTCGGCATCGTGTGATTTGATAACACTAATAAGGATCCCCCAACTCAATACTCATGCACTATAAATGTCAATAAACTGTTAGACTCACAGTAGTAATTATAAGCTGCAAGTGTTTTCTTCCCCCTCTAGTTCACTTATCAACTCCATCTAAGGCCAGCATTAATGCTTCTAAACCTAAATTTTGTGAAGTCTCAAATCCCCAAATTTTATTTGATTACTCAGACAATTTGATTCCACCAACTACTCTCTAAGCTATAACCTCCCTTAGGCATGGTGATCAATAACAACGAAACCCAAAAAAGACAGACATTATTAACTAACCAGTTCCAATTGTCTCTGACCCTGATTTTATACTATTATCATTTTTGCCTGAGTAATGGCATACATCTATTGACTCTACTGTAATTAACTATGTTATGGAATTGCATGGAAGATAGATCATTACAGCATGAGAGTTGCTAGAAATGGGGTAACAACTGTTACATATATACTCATTAGCAAATAAAATGAACAAACAAGAATATACTCACCCTTCTCAATATCATCGTCATCTAGATCATGATCCCCTCCCCTTGGACCTTCATCGTCATCATCACCATCTCTCTTGTTAAGTCCAAGTCTATTTTTCCTTGCTGCCTCCTCTTCCTCATCCTCCTCCCCCTTATCCGAGACATGACCTTCATCATCATCACCAGTCTTTTTACGTCCTCTCCCTCCACCTCCACTGCTTTCTTTGTCATCAAACCTCCCATGTTCACCAAATGCAGCAGGCCCATTATTTGCTGCTTTCATCATCCATCTTTCATAGCCATCTGCAGTTTTCTTTCTATTCTTCATTTTCTCTTCTGCTTCCTCCAAAGTCAATTGCTTATACTGTGCAACCTTGTTAAAGTTGTACCTAAAGCCAAATACATATATATCACCCATCCGTCTACAGTCTTTAACCAGTAATTCCAAAACTAATACTAAAAAAAAAAAATTCCTTGCCAAATAATAAAAGATGAAATTATAGAAAATCTTCCACAGACACAATCCCAACCATAACAAGCATACCAAGAACCAGCAGGAATGGCAACAAATTCCTTCCTTTCCATCATTAGCAGGTAATATGTAGCTGATTGTGCACCTTCAAGTTGGCCCTGGTACTGGGACTGGCCTGTTTCATCCTCCAAGAGCCAAGGCTTATTCTTGTACTTCTCCTGATTAATGCAAAAGATTAAAATAAAAAGCTAAGACAGCCCTGTTAAAACAAATACCATTGACCTAAATAACCTCCCACCGGCCCTTTTTAACCTGACCTTAGAGCAAGTTCTTGTTTAGAAAAAGAGGTACTCAACCTATTGTATTTAATTAGGCAATAATAAGCCAGATCATCCATGATCTACTACGATTCACCAGCAATTATATATTGCCAAGATAACTGAACAAATTTGTATTTTCTGTCTTGTACAATTGTGTAAGTGTCTTTTTGGAAACTCAAGCCTAGGACTAGACATTGCCCTCTATATGTACCGTAGCATAATGTGGTATGTTGAGTAGTATAACCAAAGGATGCCTCAAGTATAGCAAATTTCCAACATTTTAGTCAGCATTTCCTCTGTGAAGTATGGTTCTCAGGTACACCTTGTAGACTTACTCAAATGCAATGCATTCATCATGAATATCAGAAATATGGAAATGATGGTTTACAAATGCAGGGATAGGTCCATTACCCGCAAAGCATCAGTGACTTGGCGGCCCTGCAGTCCATCCTTCTGTATAGACCACTTATTTTCAGCACTTTTCTTTTTCGAAAAATCAGGCAATCCAGTTACAAATCTTCCAATAAAGAAGTTTTTGTCATTGCTAGAACTTGCACGAACATTATATTCCTGTCAACATTATAAAGCCCATCAACCCTCTGCGTCCAGGTAACACAAGCAAACCTTGACTAGATTAAAGCATTAACTCTAGAATAGACATAGCACAAAAGCACAGGTGTTAAATATGAGCTTTCCTTCAGAAGCACAAACAGAGATCAATTCCAAAGGGGTGATATTTCCATCAAAACCTTCCCTAGCAAAAAGATAAAACTAGCCACAACAAGTAATCACGATGTATCTAGCCAAAGCCGAAGAAATTAACTTGGGAATTTGGAAAATCAATAATTCAGTCGTAACAAAAGTGAAGCGCGACAAAGAAGGGGAAGATAGAGAGAAAGAGAGAGGGAGAGAAAGCCAACCCGAATCAAGCGAGTGACAGTGGCGCCACAATCGTAGCATTTGCCCTTGTTCTCAGCCATGGCTTTGCCACAGGTCAAGCAAAGAGTCATGTGTTTGCAGTTGCTTCCATAGAGATCCGAAGTTGATCCACACCCACCACACGAGGGCTTCAACAGCAGGTCCATTGACATTTCTCTCTGTCTATGCACCAAAGATTTCCCAACAAAACAATCACATACACAGAAAATCAACTTGGGGAAAACGGAGAACGTCTAGGGTTCAAGGCTTTGTAATTCGTATAAATTATGGGAACTGCCCAACTTCGAATGGCGTATTCGAATCATTCCTTCTATAAGCGAATCGCCGGTAATTCTCTACTTTCTTCGGTCCTTCTCCTTTCTAATATACTTTTGGACAAAATATCATCTAAATTTATTGACGAAATTAGCTCGTCTGTGAAATATGTGACTTTTATATTTAAAAGATATCTTAAAATACTTGTTATCATTTTAGTATAGCTGTCAAAGTAAATCAACCCGACTCACCCGAGCTGATTCACTTGAGTTGGTGAATTAAATGAGTCAGCTTGTTTAACCCACCATAAGGTGGTGGGTTGAAAATCTTAAACTATCCTACCTAGTGGGTTAAGCAAGTTGACTCGTTTAACCCATCAAAAAATTAAAAAAATAAAATAAAATAAAAATTTAAATGTGACTTTTTTTTAAGCATATGTTTTGTTTAATCAATTAATTTCTATATCAATATAAATAAACAAAAAATATAACTAGATAAAAACTAAGTTTAAATGAATTAAAATAAGTAGAATAATCCAATAATTCAATGATTTATTAATAATAAGAATATGATTATGAGCAAAATATTTAAATCTAGCAAATTACAAAATAATAGAGACAACACAACACATACATTATGATTAATTTTTTTAAATAGAAAAGTGCAGTGGGGTAGAGCGCTAAATTTAATCAGTGAAAAATTTAAAAAAAAAAAACAGGCAACCCATTTAACCCACTTAATCCGAGAACTGACTCGTTTAACTCGCGGGTTAAATATGTCGAGTTGATAACGGGTTCTCAAAGAAATTTCTCAACCCAACCCACCTCTTAGGTGGGTTAAACGGGCTCAACCCAATGGATCGAACCGTTTTGACGACTCTACATTTTAGTCATTGTTTTAAATTGATTCTTTAAATATAAAACTTATTCAAATGATTTTTTGAAATTTTAACTTTGTTTTAGATTTTTTTAAAACACTTGTTGTGACAATAAGAAATCAGATAAATTTAAATTTAAAGGATTATTTTAAAATATTTAAATTTAACAAACTAATTTAAAATAATAAATAAAATTATAAACTAAAATAAAATTTAAAAAAAGAACAAGGTCCAAGGAGTATTTATTTGCACAAACACCCCTTTGCAATTTGCAATGCAGTCATCGTCATGCTCCCATGACGTATTGGCACTGTCACTACGCAAAAATTTCCCATTTTCGATTACTTTAAAAATTTTGGTCTGAAATTCTGATTTACAACAAATTAATGGCTCGTTTGACCTTTACAGATTCAAGACTCTTACTTCTATTAACTATATTCATTTTGCTTTATCCATTAAGAAAGAGAGGTCAATTGTGATTTTCGTAAGAAGTTGGTTCATAAGATAGCAGGCCATTGCTTTTTCCCACCAGCTCCAGCTTGCCTGAATTTAATGTTGAAAATTTTCTTATTCTCTATGTTGGGATTTTGAAAAATAAAAAATTATGTGTGACATTATTTAAGAAAAAATGATTATTTTAGACATTTTAATGAAAGAGAGATTAATATGATTATTTGTAATAAGTAAAAAATCAATAAAGTATTTTATTATATTTTAATCACATTTATTAGGAGACGTTGATGAGATTGAATGAATAGAATACCTTGAACAACGTTGAATTTGAATTTGTGTGGTCTATACTCAAAAGGAAATTCATTACTAGAGGCAGGTGTAAAGGAATAAGTGAAATCTATATTATCTTGTATCTATTTTATGTTGAAATGTGGTTAAATAAATAGATAAAATAATTATATTATTTTTAATATTATATAATTAAATATAATTAAGGTTATAGTTCATTTAAGTTATCATTTTAATAGCTAAATAAATTTTGACCCTAAACCATACATATGATTATTTGATAAATATATCAAATTAAAGTTAATTTAACCTTAACTAAATTGAACCTTTGCCCATAAAGCAATTAAGCTTAGAAATAAAAAGATGTGAAAAGTGAAAGTTCTATTAATTAAAAAAATTGAGGTGTCAATAAAAAAAGAGAAAGAGAAAAACGGTTTAAAAAAAGTTACCAACAATGACTTTTACACCGCGTATGTACATTTAAGTTATTGTAAATATTATAAAATTTTACAGATTTGGGAATTATAACTTTCATGTAGATTTGATTGATTTAACATTTGTTGTTGAAAATTTCATAATTTATCAATCAAGAATCATTGTTTTTTCCAAGGATTTATCTTATAAGGTTACATATTGGCTTTTATAAATTAATTTTCTTATGAAAGTATCAATCATTCTAAATTGAGGATTTCCCATATACATTGCATGAATGCCTTTTTTGTCTTTTCAATGTATTGATTGATATGCTTTGACATTTGTGTCTACTGTTCAATTCATGAATTAATGTCTAAGAATAAGAAACACATATAAAATGTATATGGTTTAAAGTATTGGTATTATATACTAATTTGAATGAATTTTCTCAACCTGTGAATCTATAACCTTTAGCCAATAAACGCGTCCAATATAATGCATTTGTTTTATGTGATGTTTATAATAGAATTATTTCTAATAATTTATAATAAAATTGTTCCAATAGTTTGTACCAATATTATATATTAACTTGTATATTGTTTCTAATAAATTTGATTTATCTATTGATTGATATATCTATACAATTTCAAATTCAATTGGTACATATTACACTATTTGATGTGTATAGATGGTATACAAATATTAAAATTAAAATTCTAAAATAATCAATTTGAAGATGTTGAGAGTAAAGTAATCTCTAGACATGTTAATTATAATTTTTGGTTCATATGCTTATTTTTAAATGGACCCGTGATATTTAAGTAAGTATAAACTTTTATGATAGGTTCATATCTCTCATCTTGGAATAATATCAATTGGATAAATTTTATTATTATTTAAGAGGTTATCATTAAGCAATTTGAAATTTAGTTTTTAAGGTGATTTATTAGTCACCATAATAGCCAAATCGTAAGAATAATAAATTTTAAATAAAGATAATCGTTATGTGATAATATATGTATAAACATATAGGTATATATTTAAGTAAATACCTATTATTGTTGATTATTATCAAGTAATTTGAAATTTTTTTTTAAGATATTTGTTGATCACCAATGTAGCCAAATCATAGAGATAATAAATTTTAAATAAAGATGATCATTATGTGATTATATAAATATATATATATATATATATATATATATAAGTAAATGCCTATTATTGCATTAAGTTCACTTATTATTAAACTTTTAAAATTTACCCAAAAGTAAATCTATTGTTTCAAAAAATAGTAAACATGAAAGAAGTAAGTTAGTTTTTTTTAATCACGTATATTTATTTATCTAAAGATAACATATGTGTTTGATTGAAGATTTTAATTTATTGATAAAGATAAATTTTATGGAATTTAATTTAATATACTTTTATAGTATTGTTATTGATTCATTTAAATTTATTTAAAAGTCTAACAATATTAAGATAATTGTTCCATAAACAAAAAGTGTGAAGTAATACCAATCCATATCCTCTCATGTTATGATGGGAATATGATATCATATTCTATGAAAATTTAATAATTCAGATTTACAATAAAAAATATAACTGTAAATGGTTATATTAATTTAATATAAATATGGATCATTGAATCTCTAACCAATAATCCACTATGATTAAACATAACCCTATGTTTCCACTAAAACATGAGGGCCTCCAAATTAGAAGTAATACATTGAATTTGTGGAAAAATGCTTCCACTTTATTGATAAGTCACTTGTTGATAGTTTAATGACAAAATTCACAATCATAAAGTTTGATGGGTTGCAAGGTATGCAAGGGCATATCATTAAGATGACTAATATTGCATTAAAATTGAGAACCTTATGGATGAATGTGAATGACTCATTTATAATATAATTTATTTTAAACTCTCTTCCTCCTTAATATAGGCCATTTCAAATAAGCTACAATACCATTAATGATAAATGGGATGTTAATAAATTGGTCAGTATGCTTGTTCAAGAGGAAGTAAAATTGAAAAACAGGGAAGTCGTGCAATCAATCAGAGTTAGAAAAAGACTTAGCCAAAAGCTAAAAAGTTGAAGGAAGGAAAAACGCTACTAATGCTTCAAAGGCTAAAAAAAAAAAAAATGAACAAACAAATAAGTGCCATATTTGTGAAAAAGTTGGTCATTTTCAAATATTGCCATATATTTGCTTAATAGGATTCTTAGTAAAACAATTTTATAAACTCTTTTTAATTATGGGAAAAATTTGCATATGCTGAAATATTCCTTAAAGACAATGTTATTAAACGTGACTTATATTAAATTTTTTATTTCAATTTGGTCCCTATTTCATTTCATTTTAGTGCCTAATTACAACAATTTATTAATGAGGAATTAGTTTTGTATAATATAAAAAATGTAAGGAACTAATTTAGCACAAATAATTTATGAATAACTAAATTCTCATAAAATGTAAAATTAAGATATCAATTTGATAGTTTTCTCTATATAAATTATATTCTTGTGCTACTAGAAGAGCCTTGGGTTCTAGTTAGGTCGTAATCCCTCTCCCTCCCTTAACTTATCTCAATTTTATATATTTATGATAATATTATACTTATTAAAATTTATGAAAGTAAAATTTACATTAATCATATTATATATTTTAAATAAACTATTATATTGATTCCTTCCTCCCTTAACCTATCTCAATTATATATATTTATGATAATATTTTACTTATTACATATTTATGAATGTAATATGTGCATTAACCAAATTATATATTTTAAATAAACTATTATATTGATTCTAGAAACACTCTTATTGTCAATTTAATCATAAAAAATTATCATCATCATTGGCATGTAAATTTAAAAAGCTTACCATTTTAGCCCCGATCCTAATTTAGTTAAAGCAAAGTTAATAATAGTATTATCTTTTGAAAACTTTATTATTAGCCAAATATATAATGGTATTATTATATTGTGTAAAATAAATGTTAGTTCAATTGGTAAGATCTACGTTGATATGAAGGCGTTGAGTGATTATGCTTCTGACTGGTCATCCCTTTAATTGATAGACCATGCCACATCTTCTGAAGTTGCGAGAGGGAAAGAATGGATCATAAAGTTTAAAATATTTACAATGATTTTAAATAATTCCGTTTATTTGAAAGATATGGTCCTATCACTTTAAAAATATATAATAAAATGATCCTACTATCCTAGGCTCACATGATAATATATTTTGAGTAAAAAAAAATTATAATCTCTACACTTTTTAAAACATGTTTAAAATTGAAGTACTTTATAATAAATATTTAAAATCTATACTCCTTGACTATAATTTTACTTTTGAAAAAGTCACGAATTCTAAGCTTTTTTAGAAAATATTATATATTTTAGAGATTAATACATTAATCTCTTCTGAATTTGTTCATAATCTCTTAAGCTTGTTATGGTCAGTGATAGATGGACGGCTCTCAGAAACACCAAGTGTTTTCCGCGCCAACAGCGTTCAATAATTCGATGAAAGTCCCACAGGTCTCACAAAAGCCAAAAGCCAAAAGCCATTTCCAATTTCGATCCAATCTCTTTAATCACTCTCACTCTCACTTTCGGTTCTCTCTTCTCTTCGTCGTCGTCTTCTTCTTCTTCAGACTTCGTCTGCGTTCCCTGACTCTCAAATCTCCCTTTTCCCATGAAACCTTATCGCAAACCCACCTCCTTCTCTTCTTTCTCCACCACTACCGTCACCTATACTACCTCCCTCAATGACCACTCTACCCCTCAGCAACCTCACAATTCCACCCAAGTCCCCATCCATCCCCAGCAATCCCTATCCGACGCCGCCGTCAAGATCCAATCCGCCTACCGCTCCCACAGGATCCGCGCCCTCTATCGAATAATCGCCACTGTAGATTCTGAAGCTGACCGCCTACAGCACTTAATCCAACGGCAGGACACCGTGGACGCCGTTCGGAGCAACGAGCTGGAGAAGCTGAGGATGAACGAGGCATTGATGGCTCTGTTGCTGAGGCTCGACTCCGTGCCCGGGATCGATCCGACGGTGAGGGAGGCTCGGAGGAAGGTGAGCCGTCGGATCGTGGGGTTGCAGGAGATACTGGACTCTGTTTCGGAATCCAAGGTTGACGACTACAATTGGTGGGGTGGCAATGGGTTGATGAAGAGTTGGGATGATTTTATAGCGGATATGGAGGAAAGTGTTTGTAGGGAGAGAGGTGGTGAAGAGATGGAAAGGTTTTGTGCTCAGAATTTGGGTTTTCGATGCTTTGAAAGGTTTCTCCGTGAACCCTAAATTTCCCATTTACTGTGTATATTTACAATCTACCTATGCCGTACGGATTTGTGATTATGGCCTTTATACTCTTCTTTTCTTGGCCAGGTTTATGGCCTATTTACCGGAAAATATGGAAATTAGTATAGCACTGAGAGGAATTGGCAAATTTTAATTAACAAAAATCTGAAAGAAATTCAGAAAGAGTGCAAGATCCTTCAAGTAAGACTCAGTAAGTTCAGAGCGAAAACTGGTAGAGAAGATGTGAGAGACAGTGACTAATGACAGCCTTCAGCTACCAAGCATGGATACCGATATAAATATATAACATACGATATGCTTCCATGTGTATGATCGATACGAGTGGCTCTACTTTAGAAGTACGGACAGTAATATTAGCCAAATCTGAAAGCAACATAATTTGAAATCACTGACACAAATACAAGAATTCAGAATAAAGAGAAGATTCTTTAACTATCAAACGCAGTAAGCTTAGAGCCAAAACTAGTGGAGATTATGTGGTAGATAGCGACAATGTCTAGTTAAAAACTACGGATATTGATAGTTTAGAATGTGCATCAAAGTCGAGCACGGGTCTAGTTTCTGAAGTATCTATACTTGATGATGTTTGGCTTCTAATTCACACAGCTACACTTGCACTTTGACATGCATCTTTTGCAGTCAGAGAGTGTTGGGTAGCCATTGTTGCAGTCACATTTCTTGATGCAAACAGACCTTGAGGTGCCACCCCACAAGCAACGAGCCATGCAGTGAAGAATAGGCATGCAGGATGGGCAACTCTGCTTCATCTGGTTCACAATGCAGTTCTTGCAGGCCCTGCCGTCCGGTAAGCAACCTAGCACCGGCGAAACCAACACCGACATAATCACCAGCAGCGCCGCCGCTTGTGCTTGAACTACTATTGCCTGCTTCTTCACCTCCATATATGAACCCAAAGGTATTTTGGTTGAGGTCCTGTTGATTGGCTTGAATTTATAATGTGCTTTGACTGGTTTTGGGATAGATATATATATATTGAAGTGGGTACATCATCGAAAATGAGGAAAAAAACATTTAATGTTTTGTAATAAAGTTTAATTACTGTTCTAGACTGACCTTACTATCAAACTACCACATTTACTGCCATTAAGTCTCTGCCATACCAGTTCTTGGTTTGCGCAGTAGTCTATCTTAATCTCATCGTTTTTCGTCCTGAATTTTTTAATTTTTATTTGGTGTTGAAGCCATGATCGTGTCACGTTATTCAGCTAGAAAAAGTCGGTTTTTAGGCGCACACATCAAATTTTTTAAAATACATCACGTTAAAAATTATTACAGTAAAATGCTATAAATGTATGAACTGGAAGCATACTTTTCCATTCACACATGTTATTCTTTTAAAAAAAATTATAACCTAAATCAAAATCCATGGTTCTGATTTGAAAATTTTTATTTAAAAAAAATGAACTTGGAATATTTCATTATGAGTCCTTACAAAAAAAATTATAATTTAGGTTTTAGAATATTGCATTTTAAGACTTTTGTAAATTTTATTGGATAGACAAAATGGATAAAAAAAAGTACTTAAAAGTGTGAATAAATATATGATGAAAAATATGAAAATTAAAAAATAAATAATAAATATATATTATAGATTATGGAAAGTAGTAATAAAAATCTAAATTATATGTCATGAGTGAAAAAATTAATTCAAATTATATGTCATGAATATAAGGTTTTAAGCGTAATAATAAGAATAAAATGTAAATATATATTCATTAAAATAATGACTATCGGTTGTGTAACGAAGCCTTTTCCTTGTGTGTTGCGGTTGTCGTAGCTTAATTGTGCAGTTTCTTTTTCTTGTTACTTGTTTTCTTGAGCATCTTCTGATGTAACCGTTGACGTATTTAAATAAAAAATTGAGGACGTAATTGGAGGAATTGATTGCTGTGGTGTGAAAAATCATTGTTGGGGTGAATCACCAAAATCGAAGAAGGTATAATTATATTCAACGGTAAAAGTTGAGTAAATATCATAGGACATTTGTTGTGGGGTGAATAACAACAGTGATGGCGTAATAGGTGCACAACTTGATGTTGTTGGAGATGGAACATAGTATAATGTTTTGACATCGTCAAAGTTATTATATGGACAAGTTGCAGTCTACATGAACAAAATATAACTTGATTGCACATCGTAGTGTTAACTTGTCAGAATATTGTAGTTTGACACACAACTTGTTGTCGTTTGAAAGACCATCTATTCCTTACACATCACAATCGATGGCATGGGATTCGGAAGATCTTCAGTGCCATTGCCGTCATCATTTCACTCATTGTCCTTGTTTTCTTTATCCAATCAAAAAGCATCATCATATTTTTCATCACCCTCGACATCATTAGTTTTATCATTTACTTCAATGAGTGGATAAGGTTCACTAGTGTTGGAAAAAATTAAAGTATTCTCTCCCAAGTAAGAATTGATAAATGATATTTGATTATTCAACTCATAAAAATAGCTAGAAAATAGTTGTGTTTAGGATATAGTACTCCATTACTTAGTGCTTCATGTTAACTACTAGTTCAATTGTTGAGATGTGTACATATAACTCAACCACACTTAGCTATATTCGAATTCGTGACGTCGCATGCCATATGTTTTGTATATCATAATCGTCTTCCAATGCACTTGTGCAATACTATGTTGAGATGAGTGATGCTGGGTATCTATATATTAATTGGGATACAAATTGATTTTGGGAAAGTTGTAGCTTCTGCTCAACCACCTACTTTAAGTCCACTAAGTTGATGTTCGTGTCTATTGTGAACATCTTGACATCAGCACATTCAAACGTTGCACCGTAGTTACTTTCGTAGATTCTTTTGTTTGCATACACACATACAAGTTCATTTGTGTTGTCCATTTCTTATCGTACAATTACATTTTCTAATAAACAAATAAATTGTACTCTAAGTCAAGCTAAATGATCAAATATTAAATTTTAATTTCATTTCATCATACTATTCAATTCCATTTCGTATAGCATTTCAATATAGAATTATATTACAAATTGATTTTTTTACCATTATTTTCTTAACTCTCCACTTACTAAACTATGTATTTTAATTTCTATCAGATGCTAAATGAAAAAATTCGAAACTTTACAAAATAAGAAAATTATAATTATTTTCCAATCATTCTCATATAAGTAAACAATACATATATTTGCAAATTTATATAATAAGTTAATTACAAGTACATTTTCAATATTATAACCTAACTAAATTATAAATATACTATCAACATTCATAAATACCTAAATTACAACAATATTATTATTTAAATAATTTGCAATGACAATTTCAATATTATAAAATACATAAATTACAACAATATTATAATTTGATAAGTTTGTGAAAATAATCTCAACATCATAGATTATCTAAATTTCAACAATATTATAATTTACATAATTTGTAAAAACAATCTCAACATTAAAGTATAACTAAATTACAAAAATATTATGCTTTAACCAACATGCAAAGAAAATTTCAGCATTATAAAATGTTTAAATTACAACAATATTGTAGTTTAAATAATTTGTCAAAATAAAGTCAACATTACAAAACAAATAAATTACAACAATATCATAATGTAAACAATTTGCCAAAACAATCTCAACATTAAAAAATAACTATATCACAACAATATTATAACTTAAAGAATTTGCAAAAAGATTCTTAACAGTCCAAAATACCTAAATTATAATAAGATTGTAATTTAAACAATTTTTTAAATATAATCTCAACATCATAAAATACTTAAATTATACCAATATAATATTTTAAACAATTTTTAAAAATAATCTCAACATTATAGAATACCTAAATCACAACAACATTATGATTTAAACAATTTGAAAAACACAATCTCAATATTATAAAATAGTTAAATTATAAAAATATCATAATTAAGAAAATTTCCAAAAATAATCTTAGCATTATCAAATACTCACATGACAACGACATTATAATTTAAACAATTTCTAAAAATGATCTCAACATTATAAAATACTTAAAATCAAAACAACATTATAATTTAAACAATTTATAAAAATTATCTCAACATTATAAAAATTTAAATTACAGTAACATTATATTTTAAATAAAAAAATTAACTATTCTAAAAAAAATCTCATTTCCTCCTCTTATCTTAACCAAATAAATATAATACCCATTCATCTCAAAACATTTTTATCACGTATACTTGCAAATAATAATAATAATAATAATATAACAAAAAAAATATCTTATGTATCTTAATAATTAGTACCAGTAAATACTCTCTTCAGGTGTTTAGAAGCAAAAAAATAAAAAATAAAGGCTGAGTGTGAAGGATGAAGGAGGAAGAAAGAGAAGGAGGAGGAGAAGAGGAAGATAAGGGAAAGAAGAACAAATGATGATAAAGATGCAGGCAGTACGAGGGGAACGGTGGGCCGTGGGGGTGGGGGGAACCAACATTATATCCTCCTGCCCCACCTTAACATTCCCTTACTAAGAACAGGATATGAACATCTTGTCTCGTCACAATTTTTTTGAAAAACATAGTCTCTAACTCAAATACAGTATTTTCAAGTCAAAAAAAGTTTTTTTTAAAAAGGGTTTTTTTTTTAAACTTGAAAACAGTATTTTCGAGTCAGGATATTATTTAATAATAATAAAAAAAAAGCTACTGCTTCAAGTACTCGAACTTATTCAATTTGATCTCAAATTGATTGTAATATTTTTTTGCCTGTTGAATTAAAAAAAACGTTTTTATAGCATACGAATCAAAAAGTCTAGAAAAAATAGTTTGTTTAAAAAACGAAGTGAGGTGTCCTCCCTAATTAAAACCAATCCTCGTGACCAGCTAGGTAGATCAAACCCATTATTAAGATTCAGTTTAATTTTGTTTAACCTTTAAAGTGAGTAATAATCTCTTCCATGTCTAAAGACGCTACTTAGTAAATATATATATATATATATATATATAGTCATGTTTGGTTCATCATTGTAAATAGACTACTTCAAACAAAAAAGATAGCCATAAAAATGATATTAGTAATATTTCATAACATTTAACTAGAAGGTGTGACATGAGATTCTCAGTTTTTTTATCAATTGTTTAAATTCTTTTCATTGGTGTCATTTATATTTTGGATGGTACTAATTATCTTAGATACAATTATATAAGACAAAATGTTGGAGTAGCATATATACCAAATGCCATTTTATTGTTTTGCGCATGTCCATGGTGGTTCTTCGAGATTAAGAGTTGTTTGATCGATGATTATATGAGATCTATGATTTTTAGTAGTAACTTTATGTGTTTGTAGATAACACCAATTGGGGTTAGACACTGCGATATATGAATCCTCTCTAACAAAGACAAACTTAAGTACTTACAGAACTCGCAAAATCAAACTGAAGTTTCCCAATACGCAATATATAAGACAAGCAATTGGTAGGGCTTTGGTATTAAATACTCATGTACTCCTTAAGATTATGAAATTCACTTTCACGCAGATATAAATGATAGTCGGTATAATAAAAACAAAAACGGATTAAACTTCGATATAATTTTGGTATATTTTTGTCATTAAATATATTTTTAAAAAAATACGTCAGATATTAAAAAAAGAAGAAGAGAAAAGTCAATTATGTCATAAATATAAACACTTGCATATCACATATAAAAAGCTCAATCATTAAGTTATTATAGTTTGGTTAAAGAACCGAATAACAAAAAATAAACACTAAATACTTGCATATAAATTCTTTTATTAAATTTTACATTCCTTCATAAAAAAATTAAAAAATAATTATTGAGCATTAACTTCTACTGAGCCTTCAGTAACGATTACATTTTGTCCTCCTCAAACCCATATCCTAAATTTATCGTGATTCATACCAGATTGTATAGCCTGATTCCTAAACCGTACAGTTTACGAAAATGTTATACAGGAAGAGTCAAAATACATATAAAATTGATTTCTTTTATGTTTTTGCTCACTTTATTTTTCTTGTCTCTCACATAATTGAATACAGTAGAATCAACTAGAATAAATCTTCTAAATTTCTTTCATTTAATTTTTTTAAATTTTAGAGAGATAAAAACTCAGAATGAATAAGACTGAGTTTACTGGTAAGCAAGAATCGGACGCCCCCAAAATTCTTACCACTTTCTACAAGGACCCTGATACCTTGGACGTCAAAGAATGACTAATATTCCTCACAAACGCGCCCACTGCCGCGTACTCCTCAAGCGCCCTTTCATCACCCTTGCACCGGAGTAGCTGAGGGAAAAACAGCCAGATGGCGGTGACCATCACAAATCCAACCGTCAAAGGTCCAGATACCACTCTGGCCAACCGGAACCTGCCGGTTAGCCTCTTGAAACCGATCTCCATCACCAAGCAAAACCCATGAAGCAGGAAGAACCAAGTAATTTCCCACGTGGGCCTCACTCGGCCCAAATAATAGAACATGAGCTCGTGTATGAATCCCGAAACCAGGAATGTGATGAACACGGCAGGGAGCGAGGCCCATTGACGGCCCATTATACGTAGAGCTGCATTGTACGTCGGCTCGTATACGGTGGGTCGTAGAATCTTGGAGACCATGATGTTCCATCTTCGGCCCCAGAAATCTTGTAGCGAGGAAGAGAGGTAGGGCTCGTTGAACTGTGGCTCGAGCTCCACCCCAATAAGAGTGCGAGCCATGGCTGCGACCATGACTAGAATGATCTCTAAGCATAGATATGTGTGGATGCAATAGAAGGTTAGTAGCAATTTTGGGTGGAAATGTTCCCTGTATCTGTAAGATCTCACCAACCCAGCGAGAACCAGACCTTTAATGGCGAAAATGAGAAGAGATTTTGCGCCTTTCTTTTGCGATTTTTCATCTGGGTTTTCTCTATTCTGGCTATAGTTACTATGGCTTCTGGAATGGCCTTTGGTGAGTGAATTTTTAGACGCGATGGTTCCATTTTGGGTTTTCTTACGTGTTTTGATTGGTAGGTCTGGAAGTTTGTTATCTGGGTTCTCTCTATTTTGGTCATTGTTATGTGAATTCGACGATTTGGTATGGCCATTTGTGAGTGAATTATCAGATGGGGAGGTTCCGTTTTGAGCTTTCTGCTTCGATTCTGGAGATGGGTTTTCGTGGATCTTGATAGGAAAAGAAGCAAGAGCGACGAATCGTTTAAGAGAGAGAGATGGATCAGAGAGAGGACCTTTACCAAAAGCAAAGAGCAACAGCTTGAAGTTAGCAAGCCAAGCGACGAAGAAGGCAGAAGTGCCTCCAAGATGAACGGAGTGAAGATTAAGAGGAAGATAGAGAAAGAAGAACACAACAGGTAATATAGCTAAGAGTCTAAGAAAGCCTCTAGGAGGAAGAAGCTTGCCAATGAGAAAGCAGTAACAAAGAGACGGGATGACTTGAAGCCACAGCTTAATGTAGTTGATAATCTCACCCTCCATTTTTGACTTGAAGCTCTTTGAGCAGAGAATAATGGAGGGGGAAGATAGCAGGTAAAAGTGAAGGATTAGTAATGTGTTCAAAGAGAGGGGTTGAGGAGGCGTGAGTTGCGTGGCTGAAATTTCTGAGATTTTCTTATTGTAATGTTTCTGGAGATCGATATGGTCGTCCAGAATTATATCGTGAGGTGTCTGGAAATCTTCGTTTGGATTCCACAACCTTAAAAAAGAAATACTAGTAGGACTCTGTCGGCTATATTGTAATCTTTTTTATAAATATTTTGGAGAGTAATTAAAAGGAAAAGATTGCAGACTGGATTACTTCCCTTCTTTGGCTCATCTTATTTTATTAAAAATTTCAAAAAAGTCATCGCCCATTGTTTAATTATTTCAGTGTACCAAAAGCTTTGTTATCAACTTTAAGCAGTTGGAAAGGGAAATAAAAAAAGAAAAGCCGCCCATGTGGGAAGTTTTAAAATTTGATACCATATTTGAGGGATCGGACTCGGTGGCGTTATTTAACCAAGAATATAGATACGAAGATCCTATAGGGTTAGTAATCTTATAGTTTTGAATTTTCAACTGATATACAAAGCCAAGAACTATAACATAAATATAAGAGCTTATGTCCCTATATAAATATCTTATAGCTTAATAATCATAAAATCAAGGTAAGGTCAAAGAATACAATGTATCTTCTTAGGCAACAAACCTCTAGGCCACTTTATAATTTTAAGAAATTAAGCCATTTATCTCCATCTAGGAGATATGAATGATTCCAAATATATTACAGACATAACTCTCGTCATGGATCTTGTATCTAAGATTAACCTTTTCTGATACGTAGGATCCTCATTAGAGGCAAGTGTAGAGGATACTTGGATCAACTTGAATAGAATTGAATACTCATAAATTTAGAGAGAAGATTTCAGAGAAATGAGAGGACTTAGAGAGAATTCATAAAAATTACACTTAATATTCAAATTAGGGGAAAGAGTACAAAGCTTTGAATGAATAACTAAGAGGGAGGATACTCCTTATATAAGTGGAGAAAGCAACTACATGACAAACTAAAAACGATAAGCCTTAATAATACAACTGACAAAAGCAAAAGCAAATGACTAAATAATACACCCATGAAACTAAAAGCAGAGGTCACTCAACACCTTTACAACTCATAAAGACAGAACAACAAACATACTTTCGGCTTGGCAAGACAAGGATTAGTCCTTGTTGTGTGTGAGAATGGGCTCATGACTTGGTAAGAGATTTGGATCACTTAAGTCTGGTGAGTTGTCATTATACGGATCTTAGAAATCTTGAAATTCTGGCCTATTGAAAGGATTGAAATAATCTTGAAGAGGGGTTAGCCATAATTGTTTGTTCATCGAGACAGTTTGGTCATAGGATGGCATTGTCGGAGCTAGAGAAAGCTCAGGAACTTGGACTTCATTTGGAATATCTATCTCAGGAAATTGTGGTTCACCGAGAATGAATTCACTAGGGTACGGTCCTATAGTTGTGCATTTAACTGAGGGAGGTCCATGATAATTATTAAGATCACTTAAGAATATTTTTAATGATTTAAGGATTGTTTTATGATCCTTATTGAAATTTAGGAACATGTTTGATTCATAAGCATGATTCCGGGAATAGAGTAGTCTTGCTTGATTTCTCCAGTAAGGTTTATGAATGATGTAAAGGGAAGAGACCATAAAACAGAGGTCAGGAATAGTCCAAAGCTTCCATAGTTGAATGGAATCATCAATTTGTTTTTTCCACCATGGAAGTGGTAAGTACCATTCAAGAAATTTCCAAACAAGAGACTTGTGATTGGCTTCATTGTTGAATTGTTGAAATATTTCCATTGGATTGAACTTAATAGCTATAGTGTAAAGAACAGTTAGTGACCAAAGAAACCAGAAAGCATCTTCATTAAAAGTACCTGCATTAAGAAGAAACTAAGTTAGAAAAGGGGTGTCTAAGTGGAACATTCGACAATATTGGGAAAGTGAAATGTCACGGAGGTAATGGTGAAAGTAGAAGAACAAAGAAGACTTGGCTAATTCCATGACTTTAGTAGGTCTGGTAAGAATTTGGATGGTTGAAGGGAAGGATTTTCTGGTTAAAGCAAGTCTATTGACAGGGAGAGTGTATAAATTTATCATCAGGGTAAGGGGATAAAGGTGACAGGGGTAATGAAAGAAATGACATTAGATTTCGGTCTAGAAAGCAAGTATGCTAGGTGATTAGTGATGCCCTTGATGTGCTTGACTTCAAACTTATAGTATGATAACCACACTTGTCATTTTGCCAGTTGAGGATCAGGAATGATATTATTTTTTAATTCAAGGATTTTGGGGAAGGCAGCATTATCCATTTCCATTATGAAGTGCTGTGTACTAGGTAGAATTCAAACTTCTTGATATTGTTTTTTACGGCGAGGATCTCTTTATACATGGTGTGGTAGTTAGTTTTAGCATTGCTGAATGATTTGCTAGCGTGTCAACAATAATATTTTTTTCTTCCTTTCTGTTCAATGAGAATGGCACCCCAATAACAATTACTGGCATCAGTTTGCAAGATTAATGTGGAATTAAGGTTAGGAATCTTCTGAGGTGGTGGTTCTTTGGAAATTTCCTTCAGATGTTTAACAGCTATAGTATGTTTTAGTCCCTAAGAGTAAGGAGTGCCTTTATGAAGGAGTTTAGATAACTGGTTAGTGTGATAGGAACACTTTGGAATAAAGTTTTGAACAAAGTTAACAATTCCAAGGAACTGTTGTATCTATTGGAAAGAGAAATCTTTATTCAAAAATTGGGCCAGTTGTTCCATAAGATGTGGACCGGGTTTATACCATCTATTTTCAAACATCATGCCAAAAAATTCAATGCAAGTTTGGGCTAGTTGGGTTTTGCAAGTTGAGAGTATAAGGCTATTTTCTTTCACAAGGCCTGTAAACTGTTCCAACAATTTGAGATGGTTTGTTTCAATATTTGAGAATAATAAGATGTCATCGATGTATATGAGGGAATTACTGCAAATGGGCTTGAATATGTTAGCCATAGCCTTTTGGAAAAGTGATGGGGCTGTCTTGAGTCCAAATGGCATAACGGTCCATTGGTACTGGGCATTTGGTATGTAGAATGTTGTCTTGTGTCTTTCACTGGGATAAATACCAAGTTGCCAAAAGCTTGCTTTGAGATCAAATTTAGAGAAAAATTGGGCTTTCTACGTAGTAGGGTTTGGAATAAGAAATTTATCATCTTTTAGGAAAACGTTGAGAGGCTTGTAGTCAATGAATAATCTTTTCTTTCCACGATTCTGCTCAGAATGTTTATTAACATAAAATGCCTGACATGCCCATTTTGATCTGGTTGGCTTGATCAAATCTTTGTTGGAGTAGGGATTCACATTCTTCTCTGGCAAGCTTTAAATCATCTGGATTCATTCCTGGATGAGTAGCCTTTGTAGGATTGACATATTCATTTTTCTTAAAAGGAAACTTAATGAAAAACTTCTCATTTTTCTAGAGTGGATATGGGTATTTAAACTCGGAGTGAGACTCTGGGCAGTGTTCCAAGAGTTGTTGAGTAATGTCCTCATATAGAGGTGGAGCAATGTCACACGCCAACTCCCGGAGTGTGATCGACACAGATAACGAGACTAGCCCGCCTCTGTAAGCCTAACAAATTGATTCTTAAATAAGTTACAATCATACATAACAGACATTCATAACCAAGTAGATTTGCATTCATATCAAATTTGTAGAAATTTCGGCAGAGTCTCCTCTGTAACTGAGACCTCTTGAAGTTTCTACAAACATCTGCCAAAACAATCCTATACATAAAAGAGAGCTCAGCTCTCAATTCAATCCAGAGACAATTATAACACCAGGGGAATGGGGAATCTACTTGTGGTCATACATATTAATTACATCTATTTACATCTTTACCATTTAAATACTAAATACAACAAAAATCTTAACAAAATGGAGAAACCAAAATGTCAACAGTGCCAACAGGGCTCCACTAGCCCTCTTGATCAGCAAATTACTCAGGATGACTACCTAAAATTCATTAAAATATAAACGGGTAGCATTTCCATCAATAATCAATAATACCTTTTTAAACCGGTCAATTTTTCGTAAGTTATGATTTAAACCTTTACACTTTAAACCATAACATGCAATAACATTCATTCCATGGAAAATTTAAATCGGTCAAGGGTACATAACCCTTGAAAATCACATTTTCACGGTCAAGGCTTCACAACCCTTGGAGAATCTTTTCCATCGGTTAACATCAAACTGTCAAGGGAACTCAACTCTTGGATTCTTGTTTAAGTTATGTAAAAACCTTCCTTTTTATTCAAAATACAGTTGGCTCAGAACCTAGATTCTAGGGAGGACTATCAGACATTAAGCATCGGTAATAGACTCGTGGTCCATGCAATTTGATTATCTATCAAGAGCATACAACATCTTAGGTAAATCACTTGTACAGTCAAGAGCACACAGCATCTCTGGGTAAATCACCCATACGGTCGTGAGTCGCAAGCTCACACTAAATCATCCTTCTTATCTTGTCTTCCCTGAATCTAAGGAATTGCCATTTATGAGTTTTCTCTTTTTCAATATCAATTCTTTAGTAAAACATTCCCCTTTTTATTCAAAGCTCTCTTTTACAAATTTTACATGAATATTACATATCAATCATAATTCATAGGTCATGTGCAAGACTAACAAGTCTAACAAGTTTGCTACCATAAATACAATGGCAATTATACAATGGGAAAAACTACCACTTACCTGATGGGTGACGTATGCTAAAATCACCTTATCTTCGTCTCTTGGTTATAAAATGAAATTCACCAACAATTCCTATATCATAAAAATATGCTTTCCTCAATTCCCATCACTAAACACATCAATTTAAGTTCATTGTAATGCCTTAACAAAGGTATAAAGCAACCATAATCCCATACTATTAATTCCTCACATATTCTCTTCCTTTTTTTTCAATTCTTCATAATTCCATTACAAACTTCATATGCCACTACCAATTTCACATTCCATGTCCTTCTCATTACTCAAAACAAGCCCTAAATCAAATTTCCTGATTCCATCCCCTAACGTTTCCTGAAATTTTTGTCAATTTACGCTCACTGCCTTAAAAACTTTTGAATTTTCACTTTAGTCCCCCATTTCATACTTTTTCCTTCCATTTAAGTAAAACCATGAAGAACACTAGGGTTTCATGTCATACACCTTAAAAGTGTTCTTATAAGACCAATTTAAACCCATTAAATGGCAAAATATCACCATTTTTTGAAAACCACAAAATTTCAAAACTTTTCATTTTAGTCCCTATCAGAATAAATCTAAAAAACTTAGCTAAAATCATGCTTCCAAAGCTCAAATTCAATGGAAAAAGCCAAAAATGCTTCTTCTAACATCATTCTCATGACAAAACGGATTAAAACTCACCGAAATTGATGAAAATTCGCTGCCTACGGCTATGCCATAAAATCGCCGAAAAAAGTGGTTGTTGCCAGCCAATGGCAGGCGGTGGTTGCCCAAAAAGCTTTGCCGGTGATGGAGGGAGCTGACCAGAGGTTGAATGTGGCAGTGGGCGAAGCAAAAAAGTATAAACTGAAGGAGGACGAATATCACGTTTTCTGCCGAGAAAGAAGAAACTACAGGAAAAAGAAGATATACTGAAGGGTATTTTCGTAACTTTGTATGGAAGGGTGACACATTTCAACACCACAAAAATGTTGAGGGAGGAGGGAGCTGCATCTCAAACCCACACTCCCTTGACTTCGGATAACTTGTTTTGCCACTGAGCCAAAACTTACATCTGATAAGTATTACAGATTACAAATATTTATACCTTATGCTCGCTAAAATAAAAATTTTTGCATTAACTTAGCAAAATTTACTTAGCAAGTGTTACAAGCAGCATGAAGTAAGTAAAGTTTTGGGATATCAATATATGGATTGAATTGATGTTTGTATCAAACTCCTCTTGCTTTAATTTGTAGGCTAAGAGGTTTTTGGAGAACATCCATTCCAATGAGAATATCTTTGCCAACAATGTGACTTCCAAGGGATACATCCATGTAATGGACTCAAGAAAGAATTTGATACCAATTTTGTGTTGAGTGATCAAAGAGACTTTAAAAACTGAATCATTGATAGTCTTAAAATAAAAAGCATGCTTTCTCTAGGCAGTTTCAGGTAATAAGGAAGGATTCATCACTATGACTTGTGATCCTGTGTTAATGAGGGCAAAAGCAGGGAACGATTTGGTATATTTATCTGAGAGGATGGAAAGGAACTGGAGGTTTGGGCTTGAGAAGGATGATAGTGATCAATCTTATAGATGGGATGGTGGTAGGTGAAGGGTTCATAAAAAATCAGATCCAAAATTTGGACTGTCAGAGTGATTGGAATCTGGAAGAGCAAGGATAGTATCAGCATCAGGTTCACTTTATTCAGAAAGAACTTTTTCAAGATCCTTGTTTTCAAAAGGAATCTGCATCTTAATTTGTTCTATCATCCTTATAGCTTGTTTAGGTTTGTTTGGACACTATTTAGCAAAGTGTCCTTTCTTTTGACAGATATAACAAACATTCGATTTTCGTTTCCAGGATTTCTTCTGTTTGTTTTTTCTGAAGTATTGCAATGGGTGATGTTTTCTTCTAAAAGTTCTAGGTTGGAAGGAAGGATGAACAAAATGAGACTTCTTCTTTGTTTTTTAGTCACAAGACCGTTTATCTTGACACTCAATCTTGAGATAAGGCTTTTAAGAGATTTTCTAAAATTTTGGTTTTCCAGAGAGAACTAAATGCAACATCTTTTGTTGTTCACAGAGTTTGTCAAGAGTGGCAATGGCTAACTGATAAAATTTCTCCAAGTGAAATATCAACCATAGGCCTGTGAAGGCTTAGAGGGCTCTCTTCAACTCAGGTTGTAATTCTTCCGGCAAAGAGGCAATGAAAATATACTTGAGGGTTATGTTATTAAAACCATTTAGATAATACCTTTCTAACATTCTCTTTATGTGTCGATCAAGGTCATGTTTCTTGAAGGAACAACATTTCATCTTAAAATATTCTTGATGCTTTTATTTGTCAATAAGGTGGAAATCACCGACAAATTCCTTATGAATTGCACCTAGTAAAAAGGCCTAACTAAAGAATTTGTAATTGACGATATTCCCCAAGAGATTGGAACCATTCTCGGAGAGTTCTAGTGAATCTTGAGACAAATCCTTGTATAACATCTGTTAATGTGGCACCAGCTTTAGACATCTGCAAATCAATCCATGCACTAAACTCATGGAGTTTGTCTCGCCTCTAGTAAGGTTGGACATTATCAAAGGTAAACCAATGTTCATTAGAAGGCCTAGAAGGCATAGGATTATAAGGTGCAAGTTGTGCTGTTGGGGCTTCTTCATTATCATCACTACCATTGACAACATAAGATTGTTTTACTTCGTCATCATGCTCATCACGGAGGTCAGTCGGTTCAACCATATGCAAGGCTGAAATGTCAGTAAAATGCTTTTAAGTCATTTGAATATGTAATTGAGACATAAGTGTCTGTGTCACCTGAATCATTTTTTGAACATGAGTCAGAATAGGAATGATCAACCTAGACATAATTGTAGGGTTCAACCATAGCCATTAGAGGAGGGTTAGGAGGAAACAAGGGTCCTTTTTGTCGGTCATCAAAAGGCAAAGGAGGTGGTGATTCTAGTGGTGGTTGAGGTTCTTTGAAAGAAGCTCCTTGGGAGGTAATTGGCTTGGTGTATGATGGAGAAGTGGTATATGAAGCAATATATGTTTTAAGGAAATGGGGAGGTATTTGAGGTGGATGAGGAGACCTGTGTGGTGGTGTTGGTTTTGGAATTGCTTTTTGGAAAATTTGGTGAGTCATTTTGAAGTGGTTGGCATAGTCGGCTTCTGATGGGTATGATTAGTATGATGGAGATGGGATATATTGAGTTTGGTAAACTGTGGTGAAACAAAGAAGTCATAAACGGAGGGAGTAGGTGGTATACTAGGTGGTCTTGATGGTGGTGGTAGCTTGGTTCTTATGTCTGCTTCAATATGTGCAAGTTGATACTACATGTCAGAAAGGGTTAATCTTAGATACAAGATCCATGACGAGAGTCATGTTTGTAATATATCTCTCCTGGATAAAGATAAGTGCCTTAGTTTCATAAGCCAGAAAGAGGCATTGTGTTCCTCGGCCTTACCTTGATTTTGTGATTATTAAGCTATAAGATCTTCACATAGAGAAGTAAGCCTTTACATTTATGTTATAGCTCTTGGCTTTGTATATCAACTAAAAACCCAGAACTGCGGGGCTATTAGCCCTAAGGGAATTTTAGATCTGTATTCTTGGTAAAACAACTCCACGTACAAGGTCCTACCCCTTCTCATGGTAACAAAAATTTCATTAGCTCTTTTTAAATTATTTTTTGTTAATTAAGCAAATTTTTTACACAATATGTATTTGTTTTGAAATTAAAATTAGTTAATTGACTTTAACATTATATTAAGAATAAAATCATATTTCATATTGTATAAAAAATTAACTTATTTTATAGAAAATAAATTACATAATTTTTTTTTACCATATACATCAACATGATTGGAAGTTAAGTATAATATTTTAAAAATGGATATCAAATCTATTAATCAAACATAAAGAGAAATTAGTACAATTTATTAATATTTAAATATTAGAAAGGTAAAAAAAAATCATTCTTTTTTTAACAAACTTTAAAGTCTTTGTCTAACAAAATTAATACTACTTCCAAAATGCAATCTCATAATTATTTATTTTAATTGTTGATTTGATCCCAAAAAAAGAAATCAGCCATTAAACAGCTAGCACAAAAGATGTGATGTCATATATGTATAAAAATATTGTAATATTAATTCAATTAAACATAATGGACCCATATAAAAGAAACAAATTATTGTTGCAGGGTGGCTGGGGTGCTACTCTGATTAAATTTAAGAAAAAACTAGATTTTTTGGTCTTTATAATTTTATTAAATTTTAAATTTGTTATTTGCGGTTAAAAATTCTATAATTACCTCCTCATAGTTCAAATAATTTATAATTTACCCTATATCATTATATTTTTATTAATTTATTGCCAATTATGCACCAAACTTAACTAAGCTAACTCATTAGGGCTTAACAACATTAGCTAACAATAATGTAATAAAGACAATCCCTATTCCTATAGTTGGTGCCCAAGATTGTCATTATTAGAATAAGGGAAACAATGGTGAATATATAGTTAAAAGAGGATATTAACTAGCAATGCATAGAGCTAATCTTAGTGATTTGCATGTTGCTACTCATATTTCTAATTACCTACTGGGTTATGGAAGTGCCTTTGGAACATCAAAGTCCCTCCCAAAATTAAGTACCTTTTGTGGTGCCTTTGCTTTGGAGCCTTGCCCACAAAAGAGTAGATGTGGAAAAGAAACATTAATCCTTCTCAGCTATGTGCCTATTATTTGCATGAAACAAAAAGTATGGAGCACATGCTTTTTCTTTGTGAATGGGTGCATGCAGTATGATTTTCTAGCCCTTTCGCTTCAAGAACGAACTTATATGGAATAGATAGAGTTGATGCTTGGCTGTCATGTGTGTTTATTGAATTGCATTTATTTGATTTTGATCTTGCATTATTTGCTTATGTGTATTGTTCATATGGAAAGGAAGATGTTCTTGAGTGTTTGAAGATGCAAGAACTTACCCAGATAGGGTTGTTAGTATGACTATTGAACACACCTATGAATACTGGAGTACTAATAATTTATTTCCTCACAATCCTGATGCTTTGTTCAATAGCCTTAAGCCAGAGAAAAAGTGGAAGCTGCCACTTACTAATTGTCTCAAAATTAATATTGATGCTTGTTTCAAGAAGGATATGGTCTTATCTAGGATTGGAATTATCATCAGGAATTAGCTCGGAAAAATTGTAGAACTATGTGGCTATCATTGCAAGGCATCTTTTACTTTCATGGTTAAGTCCCTTGCATTTAAAAATAGACTGAATATGGCATTTAATATGGGGTTCTTGAATGTTATTTTTGAAACTGATTGTAAAGCTTTGGTGGATACCATTTTTGACTTTAGTAAATGTTATGATTAGAGATACAGGATAGTTTTTGTTGAAATAGGAGTGTTGCGTAATTTTTTTGCATCTTTCTCCTTGGAAGGGATTTCTAGGAGTGCTAACTTAGCTACCGACTAGATAGCCAAGCATGCTAGTAGAGGGATGTGCCCATTAGGTTAGGAGTCTTCTCCTTCATCCCCCTTAGTTTCTATTGGTGCTTTAGAGATACCTAATACAAGAACTAGTATTAGCTGAAGTTGTAGCGAGTGGAGCTTGAAGATTCAGAGCACCTTTTGTCTTGGCTTCACGTCTCCTTTCTCTTTAATGCCTCCCAGATTTCTTATAGATGCTTCTGTCTTTTTATTTTCTGATTTTTTTCTCTTGTTCAAACATTGTTTTTATGTTGTTTTTTATCTATTGAATCAAAGATCATGTTGCCAAAAAAAAAAATTAGTGTAATTATACTTCTATCATTCCCCTTTAAATTTAAGTGTAGTTAATACATTAATTATCACCCATTCTAAGTGATGCAAATTTAAGTATATCACCTATAATATAGCATTGTAGTAGATCACTCTAAATAAGAGATAGTATCTCTTCAAGTACGATATATTCTGTAGTATTATTGTAGTCTATATCTTTTATATATATTTTATTTTATTTGTATAGAAAAAATATGAATTATTGGATCAATTTCTATTGGTGATTGGTCCATAATAATATTATAGAATCTGAAACACTACAGGATCCTAGGTACTAAATAGTGCGACTCAGTTAAAGGAGGCAAATTAACTTGGCAAAAATAATGATTAACTTATTTTTTCCTTAGAATAAATAAGACCATCCATCACATTGTAAAGGACATGTTCTTCATATTTTCATATCATTTGATACTATTTTAGTTCTCTTAGGCCCTCTTTGCTTGATGGATTCCGAAGGAGGGATTGGGATTAGGAAAGCCCATTCCTATATTTGGTAGAAAACTCAGCATGGGAATCCCACTCGAATGGGAGTCCAGATTCCCACTTGAATGGAAACGAGTAATCCCTTCCTTGCCTAGTAGAATCCCAAACTTTTCTAGGAATGCAAGCCAAATTACCTTTCTACCCCTCCTACTCTCCTACCTTTCCCTCTCCCTTTCCTCCATGTCTCCCTTCCGTCTCTTCCTCCTCTGTCTATATTCCTATGTCCATCTTTGTCGATCTTCTCTGTTTCTCGGTCTTCCTCCACCTCTCTCTCTCCATCTTCCTCCGCCTCTCTCTCTCTCCCCCTCTCTATCTTCCCTGATCCCTTCTCTATTTCTCGGACTTCCTCCGCCTTCCTCCATCTTCCTTCGCCTCTCTCTCCATCTTCCCCCGTTGTCAAGTCGCCGCCGTCGTTGCAATCAACTTCGGATATTGTTGCTTTCTGATCGCCGCTGTGAAGTCTCCATCAAATTGTGATTTTTGCCACCGTCAAGTCCCCATCAATTCCAATCATTTTCGATCGCCTTCAATGCTAGAGAGAGGGAAGAAAGAAAGAGAAGGAAGGGAATGGTTATGGGATCCTCCTTTACTACATATGAGATTAGCAAGAAGGCGGAAGGGCTCCGTCAATTTTTTTTTTTGAATTTAAAAAAATGAATAATTTATATTTTAATTTTTTTATAAGGATGATTTGGTAATTTGATCAATCATCGTTCTCATTCTTATCTTTTTTATTATTATTATTATTATTATTATTATTATACTACATATAATACATGAATTTAAAATTTTATTTTATTAAAATTCGTCCTCATTCCCAATTTTTTCGAGAACCAAACAGGGTGTCAGTGTAATACTTGAATCTAAGAGCAATATAACCATTACTTCCAAGCCACCTGTTTCCTTGTTGTATCTTTTTGAGCTTTCGTTGAGGTTAAGTTATTTGTTCGAATGACTTTAAGAGTACATCTTTTTGCATAGACATAATATATTTAAAATTTTACCCCTTGGCCATTTTTTGTAAAAAAAAATATTCAACCAAATTAATTAGAAAAAAAGTTCCATTATTCTGTTAAAAAAAAAACTAGTTTTTTTAGGTTTAAGTTATAATAAATAATTGTATACGATACAACGTATGATTTGGATTTAATGGAAGGCGTTGACTTGGCAAGGTGGCGTGCAAATAATGCTGAGAATCTTGAGATGGTGATTGTCTGTCTTAAAAAAACAAAGCATTGCACCTCTTGGCCGTACTAATTCGGAATAAAGTGAGAAGAACATTATATGGTTATAGTTGATGATTATCTCTGACATTGGAATGTGTCTCAGCATATGTAGTTGGAGAATGGTTCCAACATGAAATAGTTTACGATTTAGTGACTTTTCAGATTACGAGGAGCCATTTTACTTTCCAAAAGTTAGTGATCACTGTCATGAACAAAAAGTTTATTTAGATTTTTAAAACTTTTTTTATATATAATTTTACTTTATATCCTTTATTTAGTCTATTAGTTATTAAGATTTCATTTCCTTACAACAAAAAAAAAATGAAAAACAACATTACATAACTTAATATTATTATTTTAATAATTTTTTTCTCAAATAACATTTATTTGTTTCTAATTTAGTAGCCAATACAAAAAAAACCTAATTTCTTAATTCAATGGACAAAACTAAAAATTTAGCTTTCTTTTGATGGCCAAAACAAATGAAACTTAGTTTCTTAATTTAATAGCGCAAAAAAAAAAATAATTTTTTTAATTTGCATTATATTTGAAAGAGTGATGTTACCAACATGACATTGAAATCTATTATTCATGTGATGGTGTTGCCAATTTGTATCATGAGATCTTAAGTCAATTTCATTCTTGTGGTGATACCTTTTTTTTCAAAATAAAACTTTATTATCATCTAATTTTTTTAATTTTATGATCATTATTTAATTGCAATTTTATGGGTATAATTTTATTTTTGTGTAGAAAATTTGAAGAAAATAGAATTTTTAAATTTTTTTGAATTAAAAAGAGCCAATGCTTGAATTAATTAAATAATTGTTACTTAATATTTTATTTTAGGTTATTAAATTCTGGTCAATAAAAAATTAAAATTTTTTTCAAGAAAAGAGGGTCACAATGGTAGTGACCCACCATTTTCACGATCTTCTATTTTTATTAATATTTATAAAAATTCACAAGCTCTACTCATAGGCTGTGTAAGGTAGGTGAGAGAAGTGGGTAAGGTAACCAGAAAAGGGGAGGGAAAGAAGGAAATGTTTGTTTGGTATGCATGTGCAGGCGAAACACGGGAGTACGGATTCTTATATCATTGGAGAGTTGATTCCGTAAAGCAACCAAAGGAAACATCCAGGACGCCAAGGACTGATATGCAGAATTACCAAATTGCCCTCAAACCATATTTCACTTAACTAATGATATGTTTTCTTTCATCGTGTGGAACTCGTGGATCTTTCTATGCAATATTTTTGTACTTCAAATTTGATTCATTTTATTGATCCTAGTTAAAACTTATGTATATATTTTTAAAATAAAAAATAAATATTTTACTTGCAATAATATAAATATTTTAAATAATTTTTGAAATTCTTATTAAATAATAAAATATAACAAAGAATTTATTAATATTTACTATAAATAATTAAATATTTTTCATTATAACTATCTTAAAAGTAATTTTTAAAAAATATTTATTAAATTTTTTTGCATATGACATAATAGGGGTATTTTAGTCTTTTTAATCTCATTATAATTTTCATTTCATCATTATTTTTATCATACTAAACTTTACAATTCTATGTTTTTTTCATTCCTAACCTACTAAAAAAGTTTTGATATCAAAACTTGTTTGTTTTCATTCCATCTTGTTTACATTTCCACATTTATTCTCATTATTTTGTCTACTCACTTTCCTTCGAAACGAGGCTTTAAAATGAAAATAAAGGAGTTTGATATTTTTTTATAAAAGCGTTATTTGAGACTTTAAAAATCAATTCAACAAGATGAAGTCCGTCAAGCTTACATTAAGTTTAAGTTCTTGTTACAAAGTTGGTCAAAGTCAGTCTCACCATCAAAGAGCTAACATTACATTTGAATCACTATTACTATGATATATTCATTTATGTTGTAGATTCATTATTGCAAGAAATAAATTTTGACTATAAGTAGGATATAATGGAATTACTTGTTCTTGGCTTTGCTCAAAATTCACAAGATGACTATAAATTTGTGAATAATTTTTATCCAAATGACTTTATAGAAAAATAAAAGCACATCTAAATATTCAATTATAACATTTTGAAACTAATGCTCATAAAAGCTTAAAGTTTAAAGTTTCAACAATTGCATAATTGTGTCAAATGCTAATAAAGACACAAAGTCAAAAATTTATCCAATTATTGATAGAATTATTGGTCTTTGTACTAACTCATTTGGTGTCTACAGCAATAATAGAATGAGAATTTTCAGCTAGTAAAATTGTGAAGGCAAGACTCTTGAATAAGATGAAGAACAAATTTTTTTTCACTTTGTTTAGTAATATATATTGAGAAAGACATAACTAAATAATTTTCAATAGATTATTTCATTGATGATCTTTCATCATTTGAAAAATGTACAATACAATTTAGAATGCATGATTTAAGAACATAAAATGATAATTTAAGTTTATTTTATATTTTGTATATTTTTTGTAAGACTTTAATGATTTATCAAAATGGATTTTAAATAGAATATAAAAAAGCATCCAATTATTCCTATACGTTTTTTAGTTCTTCACTCCCTCATAATCAATTCATAAACCTGTCCTTTGCAGTTGCTCACTTTGGATATTTAAAATTTTAACTTTTATATATAAGTTTATCTTACATTATTGATTTAGTTTTTTAATTGGTGAAAGCTCACACCCTAGATTGTAAAAATTTATCTTAGTTCAAATATTTGATATGAAGATTTTCACCATTCTGTATTGCAAATTCTAAATTTGTCTATTCAAAATAAAGTTCTATCTGTCTATTTCATAAATATCTAGTTAAACCAATTAATAAAAACTTTATTAATACCTTTAATTAGGCGATATTATTTTGATGAAGACAAATCACCTTTTGTTACAATAGATGCAGTAAAAATTTTGAACCATTGAATTATCGGTGATTACATATAATCATTATGATCTAGTGGTTCAAAAAATAAACAGCACCCACTATAATAGCAAGTTAACCAAATTTTTATTTTGATATGTTTACATGGACTTATTAAAAATTCCTTGATACTTTGTCATTTCATATCAAGGAAGACAATTTAGGGTAGTTTTTCGATGTATATAGCCAAAAATTTTAATTAAACAATAACAAAAGAATATGCTTCTAATAAGTTAAAAGTTTTTCTTAACCATTTTCTAAAGATAAATTGTAGTTTATTCTCTTATGACCTGATAAAAATTTAATTTTTTCTTGTTTGCTCTAAAATATATTATTCAATATTCTTGTCATTTATATGGATTATCACTAAATCATTATTAGTATTTTACATCTACATTTTAACTAAAAATTGTAACATGTATATTCAATTAATTGAATGTTGTAATGTTGAACATATAACTTAACTACTTATACTTGTTGTTAAGTTTATACTAGTGGATAATTTTCATTTAGCAAATATGCATATTGACATACTTAATCTTTCATGATAACTTTTTTCAAAACTCATGTCCTTTGTAGATTTCAAATAATCTTAAAATAAATCTGAAGACTGAAATTGTTAGGATACAGGTGAAACACATTTTCAAAAATGAAATGGCCATCATTTTAACTTTCACATAATGATTTTTGTTAAAATAAAAATTGAAAATGCCATAAGGGGATAATTGAATGACATACCTGCAAACTAATCTTGAGTCAAACCTTATAAATAAACGGTAATTCAATTAGTAATGGAATGGAAATGCCTAAACAGTTAACACTCATATTCACAGTGATTTATAATAAATAATAAGTACCTTTTCTTGTTCATTTGAGAGGATATTATATCGTGCTAATGTAGAAGTCAGGCCAAATTTTATGAGGAAAAATGTGTCAGCTAAAATGTAAAAATATGTATCTACAAAAGTTATCAACTACTTAATAATATAGTATTTCAGCCCAAATTATTTAAATAAATATCAGGTCAGCCCAAAGATAAAAGTCTCCTACTATGAGAAGCAACCCAATGTTCTTTGCTGTTTTTTTTTTGATAGAGAGCCCCCAACAAGATCCAAGTCTCGTACAAGACATTGAAGTGCAACTTTTAAGATTTGTTTGGTTGTTAAAATCAAAGTGAAAAAATAAAAATAAGAATAAAAGTGTCTTCTCTTTTTATATTTGGTTGATAAATTAGATCCTCATTTCTATTTCTTAAGAAGTCTACTCTCTGTCATATAAGGAAATTTTTTTCCTAACTAAAAATATGAAATGATATTAGTTTTTTAGAAATAAAAATATGCTTAATAAAAATGTCTATACTTATAATAATTTCTAAACAAAAATATCTCTATGATACATCCAAACTCGAATTTATTATTATTTATTTAATTATTTATTAATTATAATTATTTATTATTAATTTATTAAATATATTAATATATAGTTATATTATTAATTAATAATTTAAAAAAAATTTTTTATTTATTTATTTTATAACAAGAAATAATATGATAAAATATACACAATACCTGATTGATTTTCATATACAATTTACTATCTAAATAAAATAAAAAAAACATGTCAATTCTTATTTCTTTTCAACTAAACAATATTTTAATATTCTCATTTCTACTTTCACTCCCATTTTTATTTTTATTCCCATTATACTAATTTTAACAACCAAATAGACTCTGAATTATCTCTTACAAGTCTCTCCTACAAAATTATGATATTTGAACAAACTTTTTGTAAAGACTCCATTGTTATAAGTTATAAATCATCTCTCATAATAAACATTTCAGGGATATTATTCAGAGTAAGTATCTGAAATTATTTCTTTTTTTGGGCTTAAGCGAGAGAGTGAGAAGAGCAGTGCATTCAATTAGGCAAAAACTTAATATTATTGAGAAACTATCTACCAAATGAATACCCATTTTTCCCCCCTCCATCCGCTCATCATTGTTAAGATTACAAGTCTCAGATAGGATTACAAATATATAAGCACAAGAACAAATACAAGTAAACACTGAAGGAGACTTGAGCTCAAATAACAACCACTAAGGACTAAAGAACCATATCACTGAAGGAAAAGCCCTTTCACTACCAGTCCTTCCTGATATCAAATGCGTAGTTAATCTCCAAGTAGCACTTCTTGTCATCATCAACAAACTAATATTCACAAAAGAAAGTTTCTAAATGACTCAGGAATTTGAATTTCAAATATGGGGGTTTAAGGTATGCACATGAAGTATGGTACAAATTTACTGATACATTTATTGGTATACTGCTTGATGCAGAAGAGGTATTAATGCTTGCTTGATTTCCCAAACAAGTCACTATCAACATGGGCACATAAGATTTTTTTTCACTGGACAATTTTTTATTTCTTACGCCATGCCTAGTAATATAGCTCACTATTGGAACTTGTGAAATAATGGCAATTCTTATATGCATTTGCTCAAGATAGGTGCAAAGAGTTAATAGAAAATCGTGAAAATTACATGCGCTACCTAAGAATTTTCATGGAATAAATTGTGATTTGAAGGCAAGTGCAGCTCTCTAAACTTTCATTTACTTTCTTTAGGAAGCGTTTGGAACACTAGTATCACAGATCTCTTCATAGTTTGAATACCATCGTATGAAATCTATGACATGAGATGGAAGGGCATCTAAGAGGCCACTAGTCTACCAAACATAAGAATCAAATCCAAGTATTCAAGATACCAACTTACCAAACACCTCCGAATATTTTCATGAAAATTAGGATATTAAAAGCAGAAAAGCAAGCGAGTATATGACTTTGAGGATGTCAAAATCTAAAGAAGTGCGAAGTGCCCTTGTTGAAATTACCTTACTTCTAGCTGAATAAGTTCCTCTAGCAAACAACCCAGATGGTGTAGTCTCTTCAGGCATATCATGGGTGTAAGGCTCTGCTTGGGGACTGAAGGTTCCAATCATCTCCTTTGTGCTGTCAACTGTTACAAGGCTCAATAATGAGAAAAATTCACAAGAGTGACTTAAATAGACTGAATCTCTAAAATATATATAGACCAAAATAATTATAAATAAACATACAAGCGTGTTACAAGTGGATCCTGCTAAAAGATATACTTGACATGTTTATCTGTTTATTCATGATTGATTTAGCTTTACTTATTGGCATAATATGAGAGAGAGAGAGACTGATCTTACCCCTGATACCGGTCTTCCACACTGTGTTGGTGTATTTGAGACCTGAAACAATGTTACTTTTGACCTGGAAAGTGAACACCAGCCTGTATTGGCTACCTTCTTTCAAAGTAAACCACAAACCCTTGGGATTTCCACTCTCTGGGATTGGAAGAACAATATCAGGTCTGCCGGCGGTTTTAATGGCAAGGCTCAAGATCTTCACTTCTGGGTCGAGAGTTTCTAAAATATCCAGAAAACATTAAAAACACAGGTCAATAACTATTTTTGAATTGTTCTAAAACAGAGGAATCATCTCTGCAAGGTTTATTGATTTAATTGCCTGCTGGCATTCACAAAATGAAGTGCTTATCAATCTTTCGTGTTCAAAACTTATCTCTTATCAGTAAACCATATAAAATAGCATATTCAAAAAGAAAAATCTAACAATATTAGGGCCTAAATCAGCTTGAAATTGCCTGAAAACTATACGTTTCAAATTTTTACCGCAACAAACTGAAAATGGAATTGACATATATCGGTCTCAAAAAGGGATGATTTTTGACCAGACAACTAAATCATCTTGGAAAAGAATTATATGTGTTTGTTTTAGATTATATCTCAATGTCTTTTTACAAAAACCATATGATACTATAATTAAGGAAAGATGATTCAAAGCCTTCCTATAACCACCTAGATGAAATCCACTTAAACTAATTTTGCAGCGATCTGAAGACACTGGTGCTAATATTTTATATAGCAGTATATCACAGAAGAACAGAGACAGAACAAGATTACTTTGAACCACCGAAAATAGAATCATACACTGAATCTTGGGCTACCAATGAGACTTTTAAAGGAAGCAATTCGGTAAGTACGTAATTACCTCCAACAGAAGTTATGTCCACACTTCCAAGAAGCTGCTCCTTCCACCTCCTTAAGCTCTCATCATCCTGAAACCTCAAGCAGAAAACAACGCAACACATAAATGAGACAGCTGAAAATACATGGAATTTTTCATAACGCAACTAAACCGCCCAAAAAAAAAAAAAACCTTATCCTTTTCGAGCTGTTCTTTTAATGTACACTGGGGACCCAACTCGATTTTCCGCTCCTCTTCATCATCTTCATCCTCAGTCAAAGCAATGAAATTTTCACTTCTGTGTCTACCCATACCCACCCTTTCTTCGTCGCCACTTTCATTATCCGTCGCTGTTTTAGCCATGTTGGGCACTTCTGGAACCTCATTGCCTTTTTCATCGAAACCCATGTTTTCAAATTTGGAAACAACCACCCCCAATGGCCAAAGTCATCAAAATCAAAGGCCCATCAAAAGTGGCAAAGAAACCAACAAACGGGTACGGCGGTGTGTAGCTTCAGAATCACACAGAGAATATAAAGAGAGGAGTAGAAAAAGACAAGGCCCAAAAGCTAAGAACACGAAGAGAAAACAGAAACCCCACTAGGTGGAATCTTTTTCCCAACTGATATAACGAAGAAAGACACGAACTTGAGTTGAAAAGAATAAAAGGATTGGATTAACAAGGAGTCTGATAGAGAAAGAATCGGGGTCAAAGAATCACAGAAAGGTGAAAGAAATAGAATAGAAAATTCGGATAGCTCACGTAGTAGGATAACTTGCAGCGAAGAAAAGACGCCAAGAAGGCGAAAAGGAGTAGAGACAGTGAGAGCAAGAGAGGGATATTTTGGGAAGTGTACAAATAGAGGCGGAAGTCTATGGTGATCCGAAATTCAGACAATTTCAATAAGAAATAGAGAGCGTGAGAGGGAGGACGAGGAGATCGTGAGGGTCACTATTCGAGCACTAGCTTCCAAGAAGGCCAGGATTCGAGGCAGGCTTTCTCAGAGTTCTATTCATCATCTTTAACGTGCAGGAAATAAGAAAAACATCACACTCTGAAGGAGAAAGATCCATGAATTACATGTTTTAATTTCGTTACTCGCTTCAAAAATAGATAACATTGTTTTTCAATTTTTTTAAATGATTCAATTTTATTTCTTTTATCACATAAAACTAAACTTGAAATTTTATTGACTCTAGTTTCATTTAGTTATTCAGCACTGTTCATTTATGTTTAGAATTAGTATCTTATATTCATCAACTGATATAAAAAATATCATATACAAAATTATTATCTTTAAGACACATTTGCATGTTTACAAATTATTTAAAGATAAAATTTAATAATTCAAAGATCAATACAGCCTAGCCTAAGATTGACGGTCTTGTGACTCCTTATGGATAATACCGTTGGTAGGAATGATGACTATTTTGGAAAAGCTGCCATTAAAGAAAGTCATATATCTTCGGAAATGGATTCCAAAGGGAAAAGCTACGAGAGATTTAAAAAATACATGTGTTATAAAAAGTATAGAGTTAACCCAATTGCCAAGTCTCTAGATTTTGGAATATTTTATTGATTATTCATAATGAAGATATGAATCCTTCATCTAAGTGTAATTAAACATAAACTTGCAGGAAAGGAGAGTCTAACTAATGATAATTGGGGATTACGGCTTAGGATAGAAAGGAATAAAATAGTAAGGAAGGAAATACAAAGATATGTATTATTCTATTATTTAAAGATTTAATAAAAAAAATATGGAGTCATTAATAGTATGAACTAATTTATCAATTATTTGTATAATTTTTTTTTTGGTAAATATATTTCTATTTAAAAAAGTATTAAGTAAAAATGAATATAATGGCAATTGTACTATCTATTCATTTTATTTGATCTAAAATTCTTAATTTAGAGGGACAAAAATAAAATTTTGAATAGAAAAGAGGTATTGAAATCCTTCACCTACCATTTGGAATAAATTTCAAAAATACAAGATTAGTCGTTTTGTTTAGTGAAATTTTAGAGAATTTTAAGGTGTTTTTCTTTTAATGTTCTTAAAATAATTTTATTAAACTAGTTTAACTAAGTTTTAAGAATAAAATAACCAGAAACTGTTCGAATGGAAACATATCTCTTAAGTGATATTGATGTTTCTGTTAAAATTACAACAGTGTCATGAATGAAAATTGTTTTCTGAAATTGTTCTTTTTATCTTCTTGGTTCTAGAAAATAAGAAAGTAGGACATCTTTTCTACTAAAACTAACAGATAGAAATAATATTATCAAATAATTTTGTTTTTGTTTTTGTTTTTGAAAACAAAACATTGTCAAATAATTTTGTTTTTGTTTTTGTTTTTGAAAACGAAACATTGTCATTAAGAACAGGAATTAGACAAGCTCTACAATTTAAAAGATGGTTTTTTTTTTTGATATATTTTAATGTTTATTTTCAATAAACCAATATGCATGGAACAGTAAAAATGTTCAATCTTGTTGAAAAATATGAATTTTAAAAAGTCAGCCAATTGCTGTTCATATATATATATATATATATTAGGCGTCATTCGTGGTAGGAATGTATTACATAATGGGAAGGATGAAATACTGGATGATTGCCAAACGTCAACTTGTTGGAGGAATACATACATACATACTACACACACACACACATATATATATATATATATAGATATATATATATATATATATATATAGATATATATATATATATATATATCTATATATATATATATATATATATATATATATAACTCACTCTGATTCTGATTCAGTGTACAACGTGTGTTTGGCTGGGATCCATCATATGATTTACTCCATTATTTGCATTTGCAAGAGAATGATCAACCCACGTTCCTATTAAACAATTCCCTCACACATAACATCATGTTTCTGAGTTTTGAAGATAATAAAATGATATGATTATTAATTTGATGCGATAGGATAAATATGCAAATTTAATTGTTAGTATTAAAAAATTATATAGACTTAACTGTTCATATTTAAAGTTAAATATCATAATTAATAATTTTTTGGTTATTAAAATTAATAAAATAAAAAAAATAAGTTATTTATACTAAATAATATACACGATCCAATAATGTATAGTTCACTTAAAAAAATTTAAGAAATTCAAATTTGTGGAAGGGAGGGATGAAAAATTTTCTCTCAATTGGTTATTTGACTTAATAAAGGTTAAAACGTTTTTCGTGGTTCAAAATTTGGAGTTATTTTTCATATTGTGTTAATAGAACAATTGGACTTATGCTTGGCTTTATACTTAGAATAAATTAAATTCATGTTAAGTGTTGATGATTAGTTGAACCGCTCACAAATCCATTCAGAGATTCAATAACCTATATTTTCTTTATAATTAACGGAGATTTTTTATCACATTAATGATTCACAGTAGGGAGAATTAATTTTACTGATAAATTTAATGAATTAAATTTGTATATAAGTTGAAGAGTGAGAGTACAATTTAAAATGAGAAAATTAATTAGAACAATATTATCTCTCAGTGGACATTGTACATTGTATTCTCTGTCACATTCTTTTTTCTTGAATTACCAGAACTTCATTGGGATCTGGTGATATTACTCATCCTATTACTTTGTTTAAGGATTTCTCAATTATATGCATGGAAATACTTTCTATTTAAATATGTAGTTAATAGAATATACAAACTTAGATATTACAACTCAGATCTATCTCACAGAACAAATTCAAGTATATAATACACAAAGGTTTCTTTTCATGTGAAATGAAACAGTCTCAGCATTTCAAGTATATAATGCAGCAACGTCAAAAATTTAATTCATATAAGCATTTGAAAATATTTTCTTCCAACAAAAATTATACGAAAAGAAAAAAATAGTTCTCTTGACATGGGCAATATTTTTCACATAATCAAATACAAAAGTCAGACGAAAATACAATAACACCCACCAAAAAAAAAAAAAGGCTCTTCTGTTGCCAAGCTGGTGACACTGAAGATTGGAGAGAGAGTGTCTTGTTTCACAATTTCCAAACTCGCTTTTTTCTTGATCTGTCATTACATTAACTTTCCACACCTATTAATGTCACGGATTAGAACTTCAAACACGCATTGAAGGTGATAGCGTACGGCAGCTGCAATCAGATTCCCAAATGAGAAAGAGGAATTATAATGCAGACAACAAATCTAGAATCTCAGAAAGGCCAATTCAGGCCAATTTGGGGACCAACATCAAAGTTTCACCAATAACACAAACTAAAGGTCAAGAGGAAAACCAATCAGTCAAATCAAAAGCATGCAAATTTCAACTTTCAAGCCAGCTCAATGTGTTTTATATTCTGGTCCCTGTGTGGCCCGGGGTTAGTAGTGACAGCCACATACCATAAAGGCAAAAGGTTGATCTTATGTATCAAAATTTATGACACACAGCTCAGATGATCGTGAAATAAGTTAATATTTGAATTTGAAGGACCCACCATCCCACATGAAGCTCTTTATTCCCAACAACTATGGCCAAGAATAAAAGAAAACTCAGAAAATTACAGAGCACTGAAGATGCACCATGCATGTTTGTCTTATGATAGATTGAACTTGCAGGGCCTCCTCAATTACAATTTTGTCTTTGGCACATGACAGGGATATCTTGGGCCTTACAAGGCTTTGCTCAAATCTATACTTCCGCTCTAGACAGTCTTAGACACACTCTTCCATCTTAGCTTGGGTAAATTTAAGTAGAGTTTAATATGTTGGCAGATAGATAGGAAGCTAGGAACACGACAGAACCACATTTCAAAAGTTAGCTCATAAGATTGGAGAGCTCAAATTCTATAGAAACTCCACATCAGTTCTTATACTTTTGATGTAGGACTCAAGTCTCATATCTTGCATGCAATTAAGTTAAATCTTTAATATTCCATCGCACTCTGCAGTCTCAGTGCTCAAACAGGTAGCTTTGCGCTAGCTTTTTAGCCCACGCAAAATTAGCAACAGCCTTTGGGAAACCAATTTTAAAATCTAACTCATGAGGTTGGGCTGGAGTGCCCGAGGTCCATACACTAGAATTCCATTTGCTTGATATAAGACTCAACCCCAACACCTTACAATCAGAGCCTAAAAAAAAATCAAATTCCCCAGTACTTGTAAACTTAAATATCGAAAATTTGAGCATGAAATACGTACAAGTTTTGATAACCCTCTATTATTTGGGGCATGTCCATACAATATAAAAGTTTAAAATTTTATATATGTCATATTCGAACATTTTATAATTATAAATAGGTTTTCAAGTGATTGGGAGACTAGAATTTTCACATACCAAACATCACCGAATTTACATTTTCCAAAGTGCACTCCAAAACAATTGAGCCTAGGTTGATAAAGAAATATGCCACCCCCTCATACAAAATGCTGAAGAGAAATCCAAATTCTTATTTGATCTTAAATTTCATGCCAGATAATGAACCAAAAAAAGTAATTAGGATGTGGTTAATATAAAAGCCAACCACATTTGGAACCCAGTGACTCCCACATTTATTTTACTTCACAAGAAGGAAGGAACCAATTTCCATTAAAATTGCAAGCTTGCAGAAGATAGTTGATGTATGAGCATGACGTTGAACCGAGCTAACTCATCGGGACAGAAATAGTGGAGAAAACAAAATTTAACTCTTACTAAGATGCCATAAAATATAAAAATAAAAACAGTTGAGCTACAACAATAATTGCCGCAGTTAGATTTGTTTAGAGGGCAAGGCTAATCTCAAACCTGTAACAAACTTTTTACTCACTCCCCCATTTCCTTAGAACATTCTCTTTAGCAGAAGGGCGTTGGTAATCTTCCTTCTTCAAAATACTATCAAAATTGGGCTGATTACCACCGCTGGTAATTTTCAAGATTTCTGATGTTACGAAACTGAAGCCATTTCTTGTTCCTCGCAGTACATAGAGCAATGGATTTAAGATGACAGCAAGGATCAGTTCACCTTTTGCAACTATTAGATACTGAAAAAGCACAACAAAGAGACTTTATATTCAATATGCTAATCATGACTAAAATGGCATGAAAATTAAAAGGGAATAAGGAAACCACTTACAATGAGAACTATACCAAGTACAGTAAGACTGGCTTGTTTAGCTTCTTGCCAAAAGTTGTCATCATTAGACCAGCCAAACCGTCTACCCCACCCAAACCAACCTCCTCCACCAGTGTCACCTCCACCTCCCAGCTCCTCTCGCTTTTTGATTTCTTTGTTCCACTTCTCAAATTCATTTTTCTTCCCACTAAGTGCACCTTCTAATGCTTTTCTAGCTTCTTCCTGCAGCAAAAAGTATTAAGAGGAAGACAAATTCACTGACCAACAAAAACTATTATGCTTATTTGATAGGGATGAGCAGTCATTTTAAATTGATTTTTATGCCTTCAGTGCTGCTTTGACAAACAGAGCAATGCATTGTTATATCTAATTATATAAACCATCATCAAAAATCCAAAATAGATTTTAGCAGTTGGAGAACACCCATGCCAATTGGGCTGTGGATACTGGATAATAATGTCAAAAGATGCAGCAAAAACAAATTTTGCTAGATAAACTTCAACTACGTGGACAGAGCCTTAAGACTTTGAGTAGATAGTGAGGGATTATCTTACTCCTTCACAAACAAAACAACACAATCCTGTATTATACATTTTACAGGAACATTGTGCTTTCAATATGTCCCTGCATTAGAGGAGGAAGTTGGTACACTAAATTAAGCTAATCATTGAATTTGAACCAAACAAGTTTAGCAACCAAAGCCATCTTTCAAATGTTAGACATGAAGGAAAAAAGTGTAACTCAGCACTACATTTAAGATTTACGTAGACACCTAATGTTGAGCGTACTAACAACCCCAGGCTAGTGGGGGCAAAGTTAACATGGTCTCCTTTATAAATATGCTCTTTGTATCTCACCTCGGTTATTACTTCGTTTTCTAGAATCTAATGGCAAAACTTCTAAATTAATCTCAATTTGTTGTTGTTGGAGATCAGATTCATAAAATTTAGATGAAAATTGTTGCTCTAATGTTGATTTTTTCTTCAGAAAATTTTCATATCCTATTAAAAAAAACTTCATACATCTATGGCATATTGTTTAAATTATACACTAGAAATTGAAATTGCAAATTGACTTTCATAATAGTTATAGATAATAAAATTGTAACACAACCAATACTTTAATAGCAACTAAGCATTCAAGACCAAAGTCACTCAATTGAGCTTCCAAATTCCAAATTCGGCTTACAGATTACCCCAAGAAGATGATTGAATATTGGAGGTGTGGATATCGAACTTTGGAAACTCAAACCCAAAAGCTCCAATTTCAAGCTTGCCAGCAGCCACAAATTTGGGAGAGGATAAAAGTTACAATTTTGAAAGCCAATGAGGAAGAAGGAGGAAGTGAGTGAGAAATGGTAAAGAGGAAGAAATATAAAGAGAATAGAATAAAAAGAAGACAAGAAGGAAAAGAGCAGAAAATAATAGTAATAAAATAATAGAATTTTTTTTTTTTAGAGTCATACACATAATACATGTGTGAGTCAAGTGGGTTCAAAATTTGAAGGGATGTGGAAGCATAACATCAAACTCAATGCTATATACATAAAAATTTTGAAAAAAATGAAGGAGATATATGCTGATTCTCAATTCAATGTGCTCCGCCACTGGTTTTGTGACAAAGAATCTCTTGAATTTTAAAGAAATTCAGTGGCAAGGGTCCTACTACCACATAATTTGGCTGCATACAAATTGCTCCAAAAATGGATTCTTTAAGCCCATGAACATATTAATCACGTTACATATCAAACTAATGAATTGAAGCTTGGCATTTGAATTTTGTGGTTCCTAGAAAACATGTGCATTGGATCTATCGCTTCACATGAACTGCACATGGTAGGATGCAGAGTGTGAGTATGAAATTTCAATTCAAGTAATCCTATCTAAGTTCTTAGGACCATCAAAATGAAAGAGATAATTGTATGAGTATATTTGAAACTTCCTTTACAGGTACGTAAAAGTCAATTTAACCTATTCCAACTGTAATTCTAGGTTCAAAAAGGAATGTCAACAATTGCAACAAAGAATTCTTAATGAAAGGAAATTCATATATCCTTCTAAACACTATTATCCCAAACACACAAACATTAATATAAGAAATTCAAAAGTCATACCAAGGCTATAGTTTTGGACTCAAAAACATTTACAGATTATTTTTTAACACAATGGAAAGCTTGTGATTCACAGAAAATGTTCTTCTTCTAGAGAACAACCCAACAGAGGTTTTGCTTTGCTCTCAATAAGACATTACTGCAGAGTATCATTCCCCATATAGTAATTCGTGATAAGCATACAGAAACAAACTGTCAGCCCCAAAGAAACAGATGGAACAAAGATAACTGATATGGTTTTATGATGTAAAGATACTGTTAGACCCAAAACAAACCATCTTTTTGTAGTTTTCAAACCATCAGCAATTTTTGATACTAAATTCGTTTCACCAGTCACCCAAAAGATTAAAAAAGATCTAAAGCAAAGTTTCTTAAAAAGACTCATGCCGTTCATTTGGGATCAATAACTGTAAATTGCATTCAACTGGCATCCCCAAACAGGAATTTCAAGAAGGTAGAAGAAGATCCTATACCTAAATTCACCACTTCTACTACCCAAATGACCTTAGTTATTCAACTACCTCGCTTTTGTTATCTGCAATCATGCAACCGAATCCTTAATTTCCACCCAAACTAAGTTTCATAAAACAACCATGCTTTTCATTTGACACCCACAGCTAAAAATTGCAGTTAAGAGGCATCTCGAAACAGGAATTCTAAGTGAGTAGGACAACCTACACCAAAACTCACCACCTCCATCACCCAAATGGCATTAGATATGCAAGTACCTCTCTTTTGTTGTCTGAGAACAGGCAAAGGAATCTGCCATTGCACTTGAGCTTCTGCCGCAGAGAACTCCAGCTTTGGTATGTAGAACGATGGTTCGCTGAAGCCTTAGATTGAGAACGAGATGATTCTGAACAAACCAAGAAGGAATTGCTTTTACTTGGGATTGGCGAGCTTAGGTTTAAAACGTGAGCCATCCTTTTTCCCCGCTCGTCGCAGAATGACCGCCCAGTGGAAGCTACTAGGGTAATGAGCGTGTTTCTCTTACAGAAAGGGGAAAAAGTGTATCTTTCGATAGGAAATTGAATATTGTATAGAGAATTTTAAATCTAGCTTATTATTATTGAGAAAATTTAGGGAAAAATTAAAAGCACCCATCAATATTAATTTTAAAATTCGTTATTTGTTTGTAAGAATGTCGAAATGAAACTATGCTTGGTATAAAATAATTTGCTAAAAAATTTATCCAACAAATTAATTTTTGAAATTAGTATAAAATACTTTTTTTACTATTATACACTAAATTTTTTAAAAATTAACGATGAAAATTCTGTCACCCCAAAAAATTAGAAACAATGCTTGGTATAAAATAATTTACACAAAAATTTATCAAAACATTATATTCTTTCCCTAATGATACTAATATTATAACTGTAATATTGTTAAATATTTAATTCTTTAAACGATTCTTTGATTTTTTAAAATTTATATAAAATAATTTTTTAATTATCATGCACAAAAATTTTAAATCTACCTCCCAGAAAATTATGCTTTTTACAACAAAAAGTATATCAAAGATCATCTCATTCTATTTGAGAGGTATTTATTTATTTGTTTCCTGAAATGATTCAGGAGATATTTTATAATAGTATATAATGATATCATGGATACTCAACTTTGATCATTTATGTCTATATTTATATATTTTTTCAATGTAATTACATGTATATATAATCCTGTTATGTATCATAATATATAAATCTCAATGTTTAGAAAGGATATATTGTGAAACGTCTAAAGTTAAAGTAGTAATTTGGATATAATTCAAAGTTTATGAGATTTTGCATTTAAGCCTTTTGTATTTAGCCAAAATCAAGTTTTTAATTTTATTTTTTACAAAAGTATAATAATAAATCGCCCCCTTCCCAGAAAAAATGCCATTATACGGTGATTTCCAGAGTATCACACGTCTGACGACTAATTTGTTTTAAAATAAATTTTAAAAAATAAAAAATTAAGTGACAATAATCAATAGGTTAAAATACATGTAGTTCTTCTAAGTTCATAAAATTTTAATTTAATCCCCTGATTAAAAATAAGCAATCTTGATGTCTCTTATTTTTAATAATAATCGAAAATTGTCTCCTTACGATATTCTATCATCATTCTCTCAAAATTCAATGTCAAACGTAATAGTTTGCTGATTTAGATATTATTTGTTTGCTTGACAGTATTAATTCAATTTGAATTTAATATTTAAGTATAACAAAATAGAAATTTAATGTTAAACTATGGATAAAAAGGGGCATTATGGCAAATTTGGATTCGAGGACTGAGAAAACAATATGATTGACTATTGCATTAAAAAAATCAAATAAATTTTTTTATAATATTAAAACAATTAAAAGTTTTAATATACGCAAATAAATTCCTTAACTTCTTTGAAATGTATTATAGATGTGATTCAATGAAGAGGGTTTGTTAGATTAACAACAGTCATGCTATTGCCATGGAGAAGGTTTTCAAAGCATTTTATTATCAAAGCAAACTTATTTATTCTTTATATTTTAATTCTTAAGTTTCTCAATTAAAACATTATAAATGACTTTTTTATAATATAATAAACATATAATTTTCGTAACTAATTATATAATTTTTACAAAAATCTATGTTACATAATTGAGGTTTTTTTATTCAATAAAATCTAATGAGTTATCATATCAAGAGAAGATCTCCTCTAATAATTCAAAGTTCTGGGAGAATCTCTAATATATATTAGATAATTGATTCAATGATTCAAAATTTATTGAATTATTTATTAAAAATAAATTTAAAAAATTCTCCAATAAATTTAATAATAAAGAACCTCCATTAGATTAAGATTTAATGATCCAAAATCTAGCTATCCACATACATCATACATGTTCCAATTATAGGATCATTATAAATCTCAAAGAAGTAACCTAACGTTGTTGCTACTTTCTTTTGTTCTACTTTATTGATTTAAAATAAATTGATGGTTTATTTTTTTGGTTTCATTAGTGAAATAGTCAATTAGAAGCAACAAAATAAAGTAGCTAGGGCCTGTGATATAATTTTAAGACGATGCTGAGGGAGACGAGTCTCAAGAAGGCAGCTATGGCTAACACTGCGAGCACAATGCACCAAATCTCTTTGGCCTTCTTCTCAGAATCCCTCTCCATAAACCCACCTATTCTCTCTCTTAATCCTGCAAGGCTTGCCATTATTTTCTGCATTATAAAAGGGAGGGAAAAAATTATCAAAAGGTGAACAGAAAAAGAAAAATCATATCATATTATTGTATGCTTTAAGGTTTTTGTGTTGATCTCAAGTGTTAGTAGGAGTTTAGTGTAAGCCCCACATTGAGTTGAGTAAAATTAGATTGTGAAACAATATATGATTAGAAAAGACCCATAAAGTTTATGGTCAAAGATGTGAAATTATACATGGATCCAAATTTAAGATAAATAATTTGAAATACGTACAGGTCAATAAGAGTAATAAGTTGTGAATTCAATTGAAGATAAATTACGTTCTCTAGTGGAATGTGGACATTTTTATACACAAACTTTTTATTCTTTTATTGAAATTTTTTTAATGTGTATTCACATGCCCTACGATTTGTAATCCGCTTTCATAAATGATGCAAAAAGTTACTATTAGACTCTTTACTTTTATTGGTTTGGAACTCAAGTTTCAAACCTTGAAAGTTTCTTCTTACTTCAAACCTTGAAAGTTTCTTCTTACTTTTGAATTGTCAAATAATGTTGTATTTTAGGACATTTTTCATGTAATTAAAATATTATAAGCTGTGAAATTTGGTGGCATTTTTTGCATACCAACTAACAAATTGATAAAAGGGTTTGAAGTGGAATTTTACTTAATGACGTAAAAGAAATTGAACAAAATGATATAAATTTTGAAAGGGTAATTATTTAAAGAAGTTTTTTTTTTTTTTCCAAGTTTCTAAAGTTAAAGAAGTGTTTGCAGTTGGTCCAAAGTAAAACATACCGCTTTAAGGGGTAAAAAGTGCAGCAATGGCTTCAGGAATGTCTCACTATTCCTGAATTCGAACGAAAAAAAAAAAGAGGCGTAATCAACTACACAATAGAAGAACTTTTAAATAAAATAAAACAACTATTTGAAAAGTGATAAGATGTTTGACAAATTTTTTAAAATAAACCAATATGCTATATATTTATTTAGAGAAAAAATTTATTTTTGACTCTAATTATCACTAAATTTTTATTTAGTCCCTCACTCATTTTATTCCTCAAAATGGTTCCCTCTTATTTGAAATTGTTACTTTTAGTCTCCCAATTTTAAAATTATTACCATACATAGTCCTTCAAGCTAAACCTTATGAATTCAAGTGGAGAGACCAAAAATAGTAATTTCACATAAGTGAAGGGTCACTTAAATAAATAAATTAATTAAATAAAAAATCAAAATAACAATTCAATAATAAGTCAATGACTAAAATGATATTTTTATCTATTTATTTATGTTTTTTTATCTATTTTTTAATGAACCAAAAAAAATCTCTTCATACAATATATTTCATGAACAATATCATCTTGCTTCTTTTTTTTTAAATAAATTCTCTGTATTTAAAATTCAAAATGCAAGTAAATTTAATAAAATATAAATTGTTGGGTGAAAATTTAATAATTTAAATTTTAAAAAATTATTTAAAATTTATTAAAATATAAATTATGAGATAAAAATTTAATAACCTAAATCTCTTCAAAGAAATAAAGTACCTAAAGCTTTTTTTTCTTGCCTTATATATAACTAAATGAAACACACCTTATCATAGCTTTTCCTTTGTAGCTGTGGCTTATGTAGAAGCTGAAACCCTTCCCAAGAGGAATCTTTGTTTTTTCTGATTCTGCACAACAATCACCAAACAAGAAATTCTGAGCATAATCACCTTCACAAGTAATCCATGCATATCTAGGAAACCGAAAGGAGAAAAATATATTTTAATCTTTTATTTATTATAAAATTATTATTTTGATCTCTCACTTATTAAAATATTTAAAATAATTTTTTATTTATTGAAAAATATCATACTTAATCCTCAATTTTTTAAAAAATTATTAAATTTAATCATTTTACCAAACCTTAAATATTAAATATAAAGGACTAAATTTTATAATTTTTAAAAAGTAAGAAACCAAATGTGTATTTTCCAATGAGTAAGAGACTATTTCAAATATTTCAATGAGTGAGAAATTAAAATGACAATTTTGTGTAAGTGAATAACCAAAATTGACTCAAAGTAAAAGTGTCAAATATTTTGACTAAGAAAGGAATGCAGATTTTATTGTTATAATTTGTTTACATGACAAAGAATATATTTAAATATAATATTTTTTATTCATCGTTTATATTTCTCACCCCACTATATTCTTGAATTATAATGAGTATCTTTATGATTTGTCAAATTTGGGTGGAAAATAAAATAAAAGAGCAGCATTGATATTTATGATTAACGGATTAAACTGAGATGAATGATTTGTGAAGTACAAACATTTGGGTAAACCTACTCATTATGCATCAAAATAGGATTCTTCTCTGAAAAATTACCAAATTTCCATTGGACACCTATATTGAGGCCATCAGAGAGAGTCTGCTTCACCACAAATTCAATTTTGTTACCGAAGAAATTAATCAGATAAGAGAAACATCCCCATGCTTCCTGCAAGAGGCAAACACACCATAAGACATTTATTTAGGTTTTGCATTTCTCACCTTGGAAATTTGAAATCTTCTCTTCTTTTAGATATTCCTCACCACTTTAATACAAGTGCTTTTGAGATAATTTATAGGAAAATTATATTTTTCGTCTTTATAGTTTTATTTAATTTTTAATTTGATTTTTATAATTTCAAATTTTCTAATTAAATTTCACTTCATTATATAATTTTATCTCTTTTATTAATATAAATTATACATATTTTAAGTGTTAAAATAATATATAGTTAGTTACATCAGTAAAATTTAATTAAAATATTAATAAAATTGTAACTGTAAATCAAACTAAAAGAATTATAAACTGTAAAAATCCAATTACAAATTTTATAATTAAAAATTGAATTAAACTATAGGGATTGAAAGTAAATTTTTTTCTAAATTATATAACTTAAAATTTTATGTTGTTGAAGTTAGCTTTTAATATGTTTTTTCCACATGAAATGTTATGGACAAAATACTTTGCAAATAACACTAGTTTTAACTTTAAAAAATGACTTTAGATAATCTATTTATGAAATTGATATTTTATCAAGACCCACTTCAATTTAAAAGTCTGAACTTTTAAGTCAATACACAAGAAGAATTTTATAATAGCATCTAATACTTGTAAGAGGCTTCTAATAAGTATTTTCCTAAATTTAATTTGGTTAAACAATTTTATTGTATAAGTTGTTGTGTATTGTCTTCTTCGATGTAAATTTGTCAAATGAGTCCAAAATAACTTATCAGAATAAATTAAAATTATGTATTTTAAGATTTTAAAAAAAAATTATGTATTTTAAATGCACTGCACCATTGTAAGGGACTTTACCCCTAAAATGTCTGGAAAAAACTTACTAATTTTGGATAAAAAATATAAAGATACCCTCAATATAATTCCCCAAAAAAGAAAAACAATCAAGTTAAAATACACACTATACCTTATTTCCTTGGAAGGCTTGCAAGAATGAAATTGTTTTGGATGTAAATGAGCATTCATCTCCAAGAATTTCAAATTTTTTGGGTCTAATTTTGTTGATGATGGAATAGTAGAACTTGGAGAGTGCATGATCAAGGGCATGATTATCTGCTCCTCTGGATTCTGAGTTCTTAGCATCAAAAGCAATTAGGGGAATGCCAGTCTGCCTCTGGGAATACAAATTTCTGTGAACTGAGAATTGACATGAAAATGGAGAAGAATTGCCATACAGAAGATGCTCATTTCTTCTGGGTAGCTTTCTGGGAAGAGAGATATTGATACAAGAACAATTGCATTTGAGAGAGAAGAAGACTTGGGAAAACGTGGCTATTCTATACAACTTTACTTGGGAAGTGACAGGTGAGAGAGCCATTGAAGATAGGAATAATTTCACAATGAAAAGAGAAATAATGACATGGAGAGAACTTATCTTTTTTGGTTTTTTTCTTCTTCAATCGAAAGATAGAACATATCCCTTTAACTAAAGAACGGACCACTAATATGACCAACGAAAAAAATCCATTAATTAACCTCAAAGCTAGGTATCTTTTAAACTAAGTCATATACTACTACAACAATAACAATTGCATCTCTTACTGTATATTTCTTTCCTACTAGTCATATTTTATTTTTTTTCATGTAATGACTAGTGTAGTAGAATCTCTTCTCAACTACTGTACAAAGACATCATAGCTTAATTTATTTTTTATTTCTCAAAAGAACATTATGACTTCTGTTAATTTCTGGTTGCCTTCTTTAATATCTTATGAGCGTTTCCCTATTTGGTTCCTTGTTTTTTTCATTTAAATGGGTTTCATGTTCATTTTGAAGATGAAGTATATGAACTTTTTTATATCTAATTCTCTGTTTTCTTGAAAATTACATTTTGAGTGCTTCACGAGAGAAATACTAGGTCTACAAACACAAGAGAATGCACCCACAGAGGACGTTTATCTTAGAACAATTGGCATTTTGTTAGACAGTTGGTAGTTTTAGTTAAAATGTGATTATATTTGTTGATTTTTCAAGAGTTAGTTTCTGAAGTCAGTAAATATTATAGGAGTTAATTGAAAGTTAGTTGCATTCAATTTGTTAGTCACACTTAAATAAGAAAACTTGTTATTTTCCTATTATATAAATTCTAAAGCTGATTGTGAATGAAAATAGATGAAGAATTTTCAATTAGCTCTCTTTCCTTCGAGGAAGAAATTTTATCTTCTTCTTTGACTTGTTCTTTAAGAGAATCTTTTTTAACTTCTTTCTTGGGATTCATGTATATTTCAATAATGTTATCAAAGTCGCAGTTGATCACATAGGAACAAAAAAAATATTTAACCTACAAAAAATATGTCATCTAACAACCTATTATTAAAATTATCATAATTGGTTAGTGAAAATGCAAGCTTTCTGATGACCTTTGAGATATTGTGACTAAAGACAAACTAATAACTCCTTTTTCAACAAATCCTACCTTGGCTATGATCAAACACCATAGTGAACAAAAGACAGAAATCTAAGGCCAAGTCACTTATTAAGAATTTTGTAGTAGATATTGCATTCTACAGGATCATAGGTGTCTTACAACAAAGGACACTTGGGGTATGTTAAAAGAAGAATACCAAGGTAGTGATAGAACATGCCAAATGCAAAACCTGAAAAAAGAATTTGAGTCTTTGTAGATGCAGAAGGATGAAACAATCAATAAGTATGCAGATCATATCTATTTTATTTTTTATAACATTAGACTTCTTAGTAAAGAATTTGCAGATAAAACAATTGGGGAGAAAGCTCTTGTAACCCTTCAAGAGAGTTTTGAATCCAAGGTATCCTCTCTTGAAAAGTCCAAGGACCTCAACATAATCTTATTAGATGAATTAATGAATGCTCTTTAAGCATAACATCAAAGAAGGACTTTAAGACAAGACAAAGTCACTGAAGGAGCATTTTCTATGCAAAAGTCACATACTAGTAAAGGAAGCAACAAACCCACTGTAGAATAAGCATGATGGTGGAAACAATAATGATGATTCAAAGCAGAAGTCATTTCCTCTTTGCAAACAATGTATGAAAACAACATACCTAGAAAAGTACTGCCAGTGGAGACCTAATGCTATATATGGTAATCGCAAACAGACAGGGCATATATTTAAGGTTTACAAATCTAAAAGCAAAACCTCCAAACCTTTACAAGCATAACTTGTAGACATTGTTGATGTAACTCGCTTTTTGCATCATCTTGCTTTTCAATAAATGACTCCTTTGATACTTGGTTCATTGACAATGGTTATACACATCACCTGTGTAATAATGCTAAGATGTTCAGGATCCCTGATGTCACTTATAAATCTAGAGTAAAAGTGGGAAATGAAGAATTTGCATAAGTTAAAGGGAGAGGTTTAGTGGTTGTTTCAATGATCTCAAGTATCAAAATTATCCTTAATGTTTTTTCATACTCAATATCAATCAAATTCTATTAAGTCTTAGGCAAATGCTTGAAAAGAACTACTTATTACACTTTCAGGATTGCCAATGCACTATTTTTTTTATAACTCTAGAGTAGAATTATTCTCTGCCAAGATGAATAACAAGACTTTTTGCTAGGAATTAAGAGAAAGTAACTAAGCAAACCTATAATAGTGTTTCACAGTCAATTATAAACATATGGCACAAAAAGCTTGGTTATTTTAATCAGAGAAGCATTGCATAGATGAACAAGAAAGAATCAGTGAAAGTATGCCTGAAACCATGTGTGATGAATAAGTTTGTGAGACTTGTTAGTAAGTAAGTCAACAAAATTACCATCTTTAGTAAAACGGACAGGGAGAGTTAGTTAGAAACTTTAACTCATTCACATTGTTGTGTGTCACTTGAAGAAAATAGAATCTTTAAGTAGTATATACATAGATCAAGGAGGAGTTGATTTGAAATTAGAAGCAAATCAATGACTTTATAGACAAGTAGCTGGAGCAATCTTCATTGTATACATTTAAGTTCATGCCATTTCTTGGAAAAACATAATTTATAGCTACTAAAAGAGTGTTAAGGTATATTAAAGGAACCAACAAAATTAGAAATTTCTTTCCAACATTTGCAAAAGAGACTTTAAAGCTAGTTAGCTACTTTGACATTGATTGGGGATGCAACATTTATAATTGCTAAAACACTTTTGGATATTTTTTAAGGACAAGTTTGTTTAATTGAAGCTTAAAAAAACTAGAAGCTACAACTTAATCACTACTAGAAGCAATATATATTATTACTACCTCTACTATGAACCAAGCTAATGTCCTCAGGAAGATGTTGAAGTACTTAGGATGTGAATAAACAAAAGCTACCAATATCATGTATGACAATGTTTTAGTCGTTGCAATATCAATAATTCAATGTTTCATGGTCGAACTAAGCATGTCTAATGAAGTATTGTATATTCATTGCTGATATAAGGACTAGTTACCGACATTTTTTAGACAAAGGATAAGGAAGAGTGTTAGAACAGTTGGCAATTTTAGTTGAAATGTAAATGCATTTGTTGACTTGTTTAGAGTTAGTTTACGATATCAATGGAGTTAGTTGGAAGTTTATTGCATTCAATTTTGTTAATTACACTTGAATAGAAAAGTTTGTTACTTCTCTTTTGTATAACTTCTAAAGCATATTATGAATGAAGATAGATGAAGAATTTTTAATCATTACTCTCTTCTTCTTTTTCTTCTTTGAATCACTCCTTAGGGGTCTCATGTTTTAATTTTGTCCTTAAGATATTTGTGTGTTGTAATAATTTAAAGAAACTCAAATTGTAATGATTAAACAAATAAATGAACATAGGTGATGAGGAAAATTAATAAAGTATAAATAATTGTTACAACAATTAAGAAAAAGTCATAAATCAAGAAGCCACTTATATAGAAAATTACATAGTCATAATCATTTAATATTGCCTGTGAAAATTGAAAAGGCAGATTCAGATTTTAATAATGTATTTAGGTTTTCTCCATATATATGAGTATTTAATATAATTAATGCTTACTCTACCATAAATAGATGTTCTCATGTTGGATGTAAGCAAGTTATTTAAGTTATCAAAATATAATATAATTGTGACTTAATATTAAGTTCCCTATCTTTGGCTTAGTGTATCTTGAGTGGATTGCTTAGATAGTCCTAGCTATAGTACATTTTTTGAGGCTCGATTATCTCTAAACTTTTTCTTGTCATCAAATTGGTATCAAAGCTTTGGTTCATTCCATGTCTAGGCTTTGATTATCTCTAAACTTTTTCCTGCCATCAAATTGGTATCAAAGCTTTGGTTCATTCTATGGCAGGATGTCGTTGTTAAGGAGAGAATGTTAATATGGTTGTCGTTGAGTGTGATCTTCGTGATGTTGAAATGAATGACTTGAAAAGAGAAGTGCAACAACTCCAATAACCACTTGAGCACCTTTAAGTTGTAAACCATGATAGGTGCGTTATGTTTCAGAGGTTGGTAATGAAAAAAAGGAGATTAACCTTTTCCATAACGATCACTCTGATTCATTAATTGAAAGGGCTTCAAGATTTCATTGATTGATTAGTAACAGTTGATCAAGTTTTTGACTACAAGAGCATCCCATAACATAAGAAGGTAAAGATAATTGCCATCAAGTTGAAGAAACATGCTTCAATTTAGTGGGAAAACTTAAAGAGGTGAAGGGAACGTGAAGGAAACTAATGAATTGTGATGTGGGAAAAGATGAAGAAGGAGTTCAAGAAGAAATTTCTTCTTACAAGTTACACATAAGACTCTTTCTATCAACTTTACAATTTTAAACAAGCAAAGTTGTTAGTGGAAGAATATACAACTGAATTTAAGCATCTTATGATAACAGAGGACTTGATCGAGCTAAAAGAGGTCAAATTTGGCATAGAAGGAGAGATATTAGTCATTCAGTGCATCTTGAAGTCAATACATGTTAAAGATGACAAATGGCTCTGCCATAATATTTTTCACACTCAGTGTACCTCTTACGATAAGGTATGTACTATCATTATTGATAGTAGAAGCTGTGATAATATTCTTTCTATTACCATGGTGGAAAAGTTACAACCTAAGGTAGAGCCTTATCCAAAGCCTTACAAGGTTTCTTGGCTTAAAAAAGGCAATGATGTTCATGTAAACAGATATTACTTGGTTAAATTTTCTATTAGTCAGCACTACCAGGATGAAATTTTGTGCAACATAGTTCCAATGGATGCATGTCACTTACATCTTGGGTGACCTTGGTTGTATGATCGTAAGGTGACCTATGATGGCTTTAAAAACACTTTTTCTTTTGTTAAAGATAGGGTGAAAATCACTTTGCCACCTTGTAGAATAGAAAACAAAGTTAAATCCTCAACTAGAAAAGAAGATTCTTATCTCATAAAGTTTCAATTTCACCAAGTAATGGATCATTCTTTCGATATTCTCGAACTTGTGCTCTTAGAAGAAAATAAAGAACATAAAGATATTCCTTCAAGTTTGAAGTCTCTACTTGAAGAATTTCATGATGTAGTCCCTGATGAGATTGCTCTTAGACATTTGCCTATGAAGGGGATTCAACATCATATTGATCTCACACTTTTCCAAAAAGGTTTGATCTGAGAAAGCTTAAGCCCCTGTGCAGTTCCAGCTCTTCTTATACCAAAGAAGGATGAATCATGACGAATGTGTATCAACATTTAAGTTGTAAATAAGGTCATTATTAAATATTGTTTTCTAATACCTCATCTTGATTTGCTAGATCAATTTCATCATGCTTCAATCTTTTTAAAGATTGATCCCATGAGTGGATATCTCCAAATTAGAATGCATTCAGGAGACGAGTGGAAGATATTGTTCAAAACAAGATATGGTATATATGAATGGATGGTGATGCCATTTAGTCTTTCAAATGCGAGTACTTTTAAGCATATGATGAACCACATATTAAAGGCATTTATTGACAAATTTTTGGTCATATATTTTAACGACATCTTGATTTATAGCACCAGTAAAAAATAACACTTAGAGCATCTCTGAGAAGTTTTTAAGGTCCTTCGAGAGTAATGTTTATATGCAAACCTCAAGAAATATCACTTTCTCATAAATAATGTCATTTTCTTATGATATGTTATCTCTCATAATTGGATTAGTATGGATCCAAGCAAAATAGAAGCAATTTTGAATTGGCTAACACCAAATTCTCTTCAAAAAGTCCATTGTAGGGTTCGGAACTCTTGTTGCCCCTATTACTGAATGCTTAAAGATAGGAACATTCAAAGGGGATGGAGCAACTCAAAGAAGTTTTGAGTTGATGAAGAAGAAGAGAACTGAAGCCCAAGTTCTTACATTACCTGACTTTGAAAAAGTCTTCGAAATATGTTATGATGCTTCAAATGTGGGGATTGGAGCCATACTTACTCAAGAAGGCAAACCAATCACCTACTTTAGTGAAAAGTTGAATGGTTTGAAGAAAAATTATTCAACATTCAACAAGGAATTTTATGCCATCATTTAAGCTTAATTAATTGGAGGCATTATCTCATTTCAAAGGAATTCATTATCTTTTTAAATCATGAAGCCTTAAAGTACATTAATGGCTAACACAAGCTCAATAATTGCCATATAAAATGGGTGCAAAGTCTTCAAGCATATAGATTTATGATTAGGCACAAAAGTGGCATTCAAAATCAAGTCGTTGATGCTTTAAGAAGAAGATGTGGATTGCTTTCTTTAATGTCAATGAATGTGTTAAAGTTCAAAATCATAAAAGATCTTTATGATGATGATCTTGATTTTTCTAAGATATGGAGTGAATGTACTAAATGAGCATCAAAAGATTTTCTCTTACAAGATGGATATCTTTTAAAAATATCTTTTAAAAAATAATTAATTGTGCATTCCTAGATGTTCTTTAAAAGAGGTAATCATTAAAGAAGCCTATGATGGTGGACTTGGAGGCCATTTTTGACGAGACAAAATGCTTGCTTATATTTAAATAGATTTTTATTAGCCAAATATCATTCGAGATATTTAAAGACATGTGGAATAATGCCAAACTTGTCATATTGCTATGGCTTATGTACAAAATACTGGTTTATTCACACCACTTCCAATTCCTAATGCACCATGGGAAGATATAAGTATTTATTTCGTGGTGGGACTACCGAAGACTTAAAGGAACAAATATTAGATTGAGGTGATGATGGACTGATTCTCTAAAATGGCTCACATTATTCCATGTTTAAAGACTTTGGATACTACTTATTTTTGCAAATCTTTACTTTAAGGAGATTACTAAACTTCACGATATTCCAAAGACCATCACGTTTGATCGTGATTCAAAATTTATTAGTCATTTTTAGCATACTCTTTGAAGAAAGCTTGAAACTACTCTTCAATTTAGTTCTTCTCACCATCCTCAAACTGACAACCAAACAAAAGTTGTCAATCAAAGCTTAGGAAGCTTATTAAGGTCCTTAGTATGAGGAAATATTCAACAGTGGGATATAAAATTACCTTAAGCAGAGTTTGCTTTCAAATGGTCTCAAAACAAATCCACAAGTAAAAGTTTATTCAAGATTGTTTATGGAGCTAATCCTATCAGTCCATTAGATCTTGCCCCACTTTCAGCTAATCATTCTTTTAGTAATAATGCTAAAGAAAGAGTAAAATAGATCTCAAATTTACATGAAGAGGTCCAAAAGAAAATTGTTCAACAAAATGAAAAGTATAAGAAACAAGTTGACAAATTTCGAAGGTCGACAAGTTTCAAGGAAGGGGATTTTGTATGGATTCATCTTTGAAATGAGAGATTTCCACAGGACATTTTGGGAAGCTTAAACAAAAGGTAGATGGACCTTTTCAAATATTAAAAAAGATAAGTGAAAATGCATATAAGGTTGAGCTTTCAAGAGATTATGCAGTTTCTCAACATTCAATGTTTCTGACTTATCTTTGGCTTAGTACATCTTAGGTGGATCCCTAAGATAGTCCTAGTTGTATTCTATTTGTTTTTTAGGGGCTTGATTATCTTTAGACTCTTTCTTATCATCAATACGTATAGTTACTTGTATATTTAATATAAGGTTTTCTAATTAACAAAAAAACAAGTCATGGTTAATTATTGATAATAAAAAGTATATAATTTAACCAAAAAATTATGTCATTATCTATGGTGTTGGATATCATATAAAAATACACCCACAAGGGGAGCTTATTAAATAAAAGTGGAATAATGACTTGAGGAATTACCATTAAACTTTAACTAATCCTTTATAAAAAGACAAGCCTGATATATGAGAAATAATTTAATCAATCTTATCAATCTAGAAAGAGACCTCTATACACTCAAATAAACACCTGCAAATATACTGCAATTGAGAGAAGGAATTTAGGCTGCAAAAACCCTGAGATAACTTTAACATAACACGAGTATCTTAACAGATCAGTGATCCTAGTCCGTATCAGATCTGACTTCCACTATTATGGAGAAATCTATAAGTCTCTTAAATTCCTTTGACTTCATTTCCATTTATGTTCCTTCATTGGTATCAAAGCAAGATTTAGGTCAGTTTTCTAATCACATTTGTATTATTTATTGGGATCCAAGATCATTATTTTGGGTTGTGTTAATTAAGGTTCTTGAAATAAAAAAAATTGAAAATTGATTGAAGCTTTTCAAAAATCTCTCTGATCAAATATATCCCAGAAGAATCTTATTTAGTTCATGCTCGCTAGCAATAATGACCGCCAATGGTGGTCCTACAGGTAGAAAACGCTTGATGCCGCTGGTAACACTCATCATAGGCACTCCTCAGTTGGCAATGCTAACCTTCATTCCTAGATTTTTCAAAATTTTCAATAGACAAAGGTAGAAAGAAAGATATCTCTTTGTTATCATCGCTAGCAACAGTGGTCGTTAGCGAGGCTCTCATAGAGGTAGATAGATACTATCGATGACATCTGTTGCCTTTCCTGCTGGCCAAAGGACGCTAACAAGAAAGCAAAAAAAGAGCTCGAAGACGAACTCTAAAGGCACCTTCCAAGAAAGTGTCACTAATGCCTATAAGTAGGTGGTTACCTACAATAGTGGCAATGGTAAAGAAGAGGATAAAAAATGAGAAATCTAGGTTTTTTTTTAAAATTTTGGTTTTTTAATTTTATATTTTTCAAAAATGATTAAAATGGTTTCAGATAATTGGAATCTATAATCCTAATTTTTTTTTTTTTTTTCAGAATCTTTGGGCTTTTCATTTTAAGAATCTAAGCCCCTTATTGAAGAGTTTTTTTTTTCTTATCCTTTAATTCTTATAGAGACTTAAGCTTTCTTTTCTAAAGAAAATCTAGGCCCTTTGCATTTTTGAAGCCTTTTTTTTTAGGCATTTTCATTTTTTTAATGAAAATTCTGGGCCAAAAACTTTTTTTTAAAGATTTGGGCTTACATTTTCTTAAGAATTTTCTCTTTTAATTAGGCAAGTGGCCCATTTCAAATAATTCTAATTGGCCCAATTTTTTTCCCTTATTAATGAACTCTTGGAGATATTCAAAAAATATAAATTGTGTATTTATATTTTAGCTCCAAATAAATGTATTTTCAGTGCAAAATTAATTTATATGTCCCAATAAATTTAGATTAAGTAATATGTGATTACTTGCTACTTTATGTTAATGAGTTTAACATTGTTTTATTAAATTTTTCTTGTTAAATTTTCTTTGGAAAGAAAATTTAAAAGTAAAATGTTAATTAGTTTAATGTTATGTGTTTAATTTATTTATATGTTAATTTGTTTAACATGTAATAAATTTATTTGTTAAACCATATAATGTATATTGTTGTTAATGCGTTAATTAGTTTAACAATACATTCTAATTTGTTAATATGTTAATTAGTTTAACATATGACAAATTAATTCATTAAACATGTGTTGCATGTTAGCTTAATATTATTAATGTTTTTCCTTAAATAGAATCCTTAAATTTGAAATATTACTTTGTTTAACATTTATAAGAATCATGCTTTACAATTGGTTTGTAGTTTGATTGAAACACTTAGATATGTTTTGATTTTGTTAATTTTTACCTTGCATACAACCTTAGGATAATGATTGACACTTTGTGCTATTTCAACTCCACGTTATGCATGAGTTAATTAGTTTAATCAAGCGATACTTAGTATCATGATGTGTATGCATGGTGAACATTAAATCTTGTGTGTTTTTATTTTAATTATCTGATCTTCAATTTGTGTTTGTCTTTCTTTGTGTAAAGAATAACTACCACTTCTAAAAATATTGTTGCTGAGCTTAATAAAGGGTTGAAACTCAATGGCGACAATTGTGAGATTTGGAATATGAAAGTCGAGTATCTTTTGGAAGAGCGAGAGGCTATTGAGGCTTTGAATCATGTCATGAAAGAGCTAAAAGTTGGTAACATGGCCCAGCATAGGTAGGACCATGAGGCTTATGACACTTGGAAGAAAAAGAACTTTATTGCTCACATTACATTGCTGAGTATTCTGGATGACGACATCCTAAAGGAGTTTAAGATCACCAAAGTGCTATGGGGTTTTGAAATGCTTTGAGAATGAGGTTTAGAACTACATTTGTATTCAAGTTGTGTTATCTAATGATTAAGTTTGATTCATATAAGAAATGCCATTAACATTCTATGAATAAACATCTGAAGCTAATGACAAACATGATTGGAGAGCTAAGGGATGTTGGAAATGTCTTAATAGACGTGTAGCAAATCCAAGCTATCATTCTCTATATGCCTAGTTCGTTAGAGCATATGAAGATGCATTTTACTCATAATAATATAATTACGACTCTGGAAGATGTCTAGAGGCACCTCGAACTTGATGAAGAAAGACTTGAATTAGTCAAGCTAATACTTGGGTTGCGTATGGCAACTTCAGGTAGAAGACATGATTCAAAGAGAAAGAATTGGGGAAAGAATAAAAGACTAACTTAACCTAAGAAAAAACCCAATACAAATAAGCAAGACAAAAGAAGCATCGAAAAGTGAATATGGCAAAGATAAAGTGCTATATTTGCCAAAAGAAGGGACACTATATGAGTAATTACCCTGAGCCTTCTACAAAGGTAATATATGCTGCTTGTACTAGTGAACTTTGTGTTTTCAGGTCAGTTATGTTAACTGAATTTTGTCTTGTGTAGATCGTAAACTTAAGAGCTATGGACTATAGAGTTAGGGATTGTGAAGCCTTAGTTAATTTCCAGTGAATTCCATATAGAGCATTTTGGATATATTTGGGCAATAATATTAAGGTTTCTATCAAAGGGATCAAAACATGTAAGTTACTCCTACGTGGTGGTTGAGACCTTATCTTACATGATGTCCTCTATGTGCCTTAAAGTTACTAGAATGTTATTTCGATTTTGGTTTTACTTAGGTCAGACTATGATTTGTATTTCCATGACAATTATATTAAATTAAATAGTAGTTTATTTTTTTTTTCTTTTTATAGTTTTGGTTATGTAACTAAATATTATTTCTATAGATTTAGATGATGAATTTTATATTAATAATAATGTCATTTTTTTCATGTTTGCCTCTATACATGTTTTTAATCATGATGTAAACATTTGGCAAGCTAAATTTGGTTATATTGACTAACAAAGAATGCAATGGTTAGTAAAAGAAGGTTGACTTTCTAGCATTAAACGAGTTGATTGGTCTACTTGTGAACCATGTCAAATAAGAAAATCTACTAGAAAACCTTTTGGTAAAGTAACCAGAGATGAATTTCCTTTGCAATTAGTTTATTCTGACATCTGTAGACCTATGAATGTTAGGGCCATAAACAAAATGAACTATTTCATCATATTTATTGATGATTGACTCATTTTAGTTATATCTATTTGATTTCTTAAAAATCAAAAGCATTAAGCTACTTCAAAAACTATATGAGCTTAGTTGAGAATCAATTAAATAAGAAGATTAAGACTTTTAAAACCGATCGAGGCCGAGAATACTTATCAGCTCAATTCAATGAATTATGAAAAAGGAAGAGCTTATTAGTTTACTATTTCAAACACTCCACAACAAAATGGTATTGCAGAAAGAAGAATTAGAATGTTTCTTGAGAAGGTTAGGTTGATGATGGCACAAGTTAATCTATTAATCACATTTTACGGTGATGTTTTGCTATTTGCAACATATGTACTTAACCATGTGTTTACAAAATTAGTTACAACCACTCTATATAAGTTATGAACTGGGAGAAAACTTGACCTAAGTGTTTTGAAACCTTGGAGATATGCTACCTATACATATAATTCCTTTTATAAATATTGCAAATTGGGCCTTAGAGGAAAGAAAGACATCTTTATTATATACTCAGAAACCACAAAAGGTTATGTGTTTATGGTTTAGCAAGACGATGAGAGTGTGACAGGATCAAAACCACTTTATTCGAGTAAAAAGATTATAGCCAATAATGTAGGTCAAGACTTATTTTTATTTGAGTTAGAGGATCTGAACGAATCAAAACCACTTCATTCGAGTAAGAAGATTAAAGTAAATGATAAATTAGTTTCTCATCAATAACATTGTTCATCATTAGATGTGAATGAAAGTATTCCTGAGCTAATTGCTCTAAATGGGAGTCACCAAATGGATCTTAATCTAAATGGGAGCGAGACCATCTTTTTTTATCCAAGTGGGAGCAACGTCAATCCAAGTGGGAAAAAAAAAGTAAGATTCAATGAATAATAACTGGGACATGGTTTACATAAAATGATTCCTTGCCAACCATATGAGATCAAAGGTGGCGAATCTTTTACAATGCTCATACAAAATGAAAATGAGTTAGGAAATCCGAAAGAGACTCTTTTATTTCCTTCTAATATGGAAGAAGAAATGGAGTTTATGAGAGTTAACAATGTTTGAGAACTTGTTGACCTTCCATAGAGATGTAAGACTATTAGGAACAAGTAAATTCGTAAGATTAAGAAAAAAACTGATGGCATAATCAAAAGATTTAAGGCTCGACTAGTGGAAAAGGGGTTTCACAGAAGGAAGGAATTGACTATGAGGAAACTTTTTGTCTTACTAGATGATTCGCCTTTGTTCACATACTTCTAGCTATAGTGGCTCATTTAGATCTTGAATTACATAAGATGAATGTAAAGATTATCTTTCACAATAGAGAATTAAATGAAGAGATCTATATGGAGCAACCTAAGGGTTTCATTAAAGAAGGGTAATAAGAAAAAATTTATAGACTTCTAAAGTCTATCTATATTAAACAATCTTCAAGGCAATAGTATATTTGTTTTATGATACAGTCATTTCTAGTAGTTTCACTGTGATAAGTGAGATAATTACGTATATACCAAAAGATCTAAAGATAACTTTGTGATTATGAAATTATATGTTAATAACATACTTATAGCTAGAAATAATATAGAGTTCATGAACGAGGTAAATACCTAGTTATCATCTCACTTTGAGATGAATGATATAGGTAAAGTTGCATACATTCTTGGAATTAAGATTTCAAGAAACTGTTTTAAGAACCTTTTGTATCTCTCGCATGAGAAAGTTCTTGAATGTTTTAGTATGGATAGTTGTAACCTTGTAAACATTTCTATCAGCACAATTCAAAACTTAAGTGTCGAAATAGGTCCTAAGACTGCCAAAGAAAGAGAATGTATGAGTTGAACTTCTTATAGGAATACAGCCAGTTGTCTAATGTATGCTATGATATGTACTAGACCTGATATCTGTCAAGTAATTTGCTTAGTGAACAGATATCAAAGTAACCTAGGTCCTGAACATTAAGAACTAGTAAAAAAGATCTTAAGATATCAGAAGGAGATTGCTGATTATGCGCTCTACTATCAAGGTGATAGAGATATGCAATTAAAAGGATACGCAGATGCTGATCATGGAAAAGACTTAGATGAGTGAAAGTCTACCTAAGGATATGTTTTCTCACTTAGTGATGGCACCATATCATGGAGTAGTAAGAAATAATCTTGTGTATCCTTATCCATGATAGTGGTTAAGTACGTGGCCCTTTCTTCAGCAGCTCAGAAGGTTGTTAGGTTAAAAAGGTTTCTTGGAAAACTTGTTGTACAAAACAAAAAACACTGAATCAGTGTTAGTTTACTGCAACAGTGAGGCTGCAATTGCGTATAACAAGAACTGAAAGTATCACTATAAAAGCAAACACATAAATATTAAATATCACTATGTGAAACATATGGTTGCACACAAGACTGTGAATGTAAAGTATATATCTACGCATGAGATTCTAGTAGATCTATTGACCAAGCCTATTTCTAAAGATGTGTTTAGGAAACACATAAGGTCTCTATGATTACATACAATTTAAGTTACTGCATTTGTTTTTTCTTTGTCTTTTCCTATTGTTCACTAACACAAATGTTTTAATGTTCTTTAACAAGCAGTAAAGTTTGATTTTAGTGTTTACATGTCTTTATTTGAATGTTATGCATATTCATTATTTATTTGATGTTGTTAGGTATGTTAGGTAGACAAAATGTTAGCCTTTTCACATAAGTAACTGTTTCAACATTTTTGCAACATTGGAGATGAGATAAGATTTTAAGTGATATTATTAGGAGGATGAGAGCAACTATACTTAAAATCATTTAAGTTACCTATAATATTTGGTGAAATGAGTTCATCGTTTCTAGTTTACCTTAGTTATCATATGTGAGTTCAAGATATTGTGCAGATCAAGTAACATAATTTTAGCCTTGTGTCTAAATGTTATTTGTACAACATTGTTTGTAAAATAGACATATACTGTATAAGAAAATAAGGAATATTGTAGCACATGTTTTATACCGTGTGTCCAAGAAACGACCATATGGGTTAACATGAGTACGATCTCAACTTATATTGTGTGAGACCTTTGAGTCTTTGTGCTAACTCTATATTTGTACCCTTGGACTCTGATCAAGTATACTTGAGATGTAGCTTGCTATTTGCTATCTTAGTTTGTTGCCTAAAGACTATGAGTAATAATTATGTCTGGCAAGACATATCTTAAAAAGCGAGCTTAGTCTATATTAATAGAATTATAAGGAGAGGAATATCATAAAAAGAATTTTATTATTCTGTATTTAAACTTGTAAGTCATATTATAAATATAAGATATTATAATAAATGAGATATTTATAAGATATCTAAATGTGATTTTTATTACTTAGGGTGCATGTATACGTTATAATTTACATGTGATTCTTCTGTTACATAAATTAATCATAGTAAAGTTATGCATATTTTTCTTATTTGCGTTGCATTTGTATTATGAAATTTGAGTTTCATTATTCATAACCTTAATATAATGTTTTGGATCTTGTTCACTTCGTTTTTACATTGTTAGTAAGTCTATTGAGCTTTCAATTGAACAAAAAGAGAAATAATATAAACTCCCATCAATTCTCGTTGCGTTATAATGAGGATGGTGTGGGAGAAATAGATTACCCTCTTGTTTAATAATTCATTTTCTAATCACTATGTTTGATAGTTTTTGTCATTTTTTAGTAGAAATAGGGCAATTTGAAGGTTTAATGTTACCAAGATAGTCTTATTGGTGAGCAATTGTGATTATACTAGCAACTTTTAAGTTTTATTATCTTGGATGGAAATAAAGATTTTATCTTAAAGGCATTTAATGTTATCTTTTGTAACACCTATAGAAAAACTTTACTTACAGAAAACGGGATACAAGTGAGGCAAATATAAAATTTAAAACATTAAAAAGTTAAAATAATTATGAAATATTAAAATGCTAAATAAATAAATATAAAACTTAAAATTTAAGTAGGCTAAGCTGATTTTAAACTTTTTCAAAGTTTAACATTTTTTTTTTCCTTCTGGTTTTGCCATGCGTCACTCACCCTCATAATTACGAAAATACCCTTCTTATTTTTACCATATACACGCATCACTCTCCCTCCTCCCTCGCCAGATCACCAAGCCCCAACAGGAAACCCCATCCGCCCTCTCCCTCGATCGCCGTCCATACGCCGTCCTCCATCATCCTGGTCTGTTCCGGCGTGTGCTGGGCCGGAAATTGTTGGAATTCCAGCGTGAGGCATTCCCTTCTCTCAACGACGTTAGGGTTCCATAAGGGGGCAATAGGACCTGATTAGTGCGGATTTAATTCGAATTGTATTGTGCCTCTTCTGATTGGTGAGTAATTCTTCATTCTCGCTCTGTTTTTAGTGGTTAATTTCACCGTCTTGGTTCTTGATTTCGAATCCCTCGATTTCAGCGAGTTTGATAGCTTGAAGGGTGGAAAAATTCGAACGTTTGGGTCTTTTAAACTTCAATAATCCTCATAAGTGTGGCGGTGTGTCACATACATATTTGCTTGCAGGTGGTACAACTATGGCAGAAGATCTAGTTCTTGACACTGCCATCAGAGACTGGGTGCTGATCCCTCTTTCAGTGGTCATGGTACTCATTGGTGTACTTCGCTATTTTGTGGCGAAGCTTATGCGCTCTTCTCAAACCCCAGATACTAAAATAGTGAAAGAAGGGTATTTTTATCTTCTTATCCAGTAGTTGATTATGTTTGTAAGGATTTTCTGAGTTTGATATGAGGTTGGTTTTGTGGTGATGATAATCTAGACAAGTCATTCTTAGAGCTCGGAATCTACGTGCTGCTGCTAATTTTATACCTTCAAAGGCATTTCGAGCCCGCAAGATTTATTTTTGCAATGAGGTTTGTTTATCTATTCTGTATTTTCTTCTTCTTCCAAGTTTTGTTTATCTGTTTTTTGATTAGGATTTATTGAAGTGAGATTTCTGTTCGTTATTATGGGTGATGACTTATCTGGCATTTTTGGGGTAACTGATCAAGTTGTTGCCTAGAGTCCTTGTGAGGTTTCTTGGCTTGGGCCCATGTCCTTGCATTCAAACCTTTGGCTGAATTATATACCCTGATAATTGTGGAATAAATTTCTATTTGACTATTTTAATCAGCACAAGAACTTATGAAAAGTTTATTAAGAGCTTTGTCTGAACTAATTATAATCCAGTTAAAATGTGAATTAATATTGTGTCTTTGTTGAAGGAAAATGGTCTCTTATTTGTCCCCAAGGGCCAAGCCCAGAATCCCCAAGCACAGATGTTCTCTGATCCGAACATGGCTATGGATATGATGAAGAAAAACCTTTCAATGATCATTCCTCAGGTATTGAAATTTATAGTTTCAAAATACTTTAGCATAGAATTTTAGATCATACTCCTCGCCTTTTACTGTAGTTATAACCTATGATGGAAGGATTCCTTAGTTAATTGTTATTCTTTGCCTTTGTTGGACAGACCCTGACTTTTGCTTGGGTTAACTTCTTTTTCTCTGGATTTGTGGCAGGTATTTTTTCAGTATTCCCTCTCCTTTTCTCCTAGATGATTGTGATGGTTTCTTGTTTGTATAAACTATTAGCTCATACTGCTCATGATGTCTCTGTTTATAACTATGTAACTGGGATGTCAACAAGCTAACTTATTCTGTAAATAATTATACAACTGGTCTTTTGTTCATATAATAAGGAGCATTTAGTTTATTTTTTTCTGACATTTTATTGTACCATATCCTGGTCCTAGTGCTGCATTCCCCAATTTTATTGCCTCTCGAAAGAATGTTAAAAAATTCTGTTGATGTTACCACACTATATGATAGAATGAATCCTTTTATTTCCTGCAGCCAAGATACCCTTTCCATTGACTCAGAGGTTTAGGTCAATGTTGCAGAATGGGATTGACTTAAGCACAGTGGATGTTAGCTATGTCAGTAGTCGCTCCTGGTAATCCTCATTTTTTTATGAAACTTAACTGTTTGGGTCTTTGACTGTTGCACTAACTTTGGGTTAATTGTGATGATGTTTTTATTGTATCTTAGGTACTTCCTCAATTTGTTTGGGTTAAGAGGGTTTTTTAGTCTCATCTTGGGGGAAGAAAATGGTAAGCTATAACTTTAATGCTGTTGTAAATATACACACATACACACACTTTTAATTAGATCTTCAACGCCATAAATTTGAAATGTTACTACTTGAAGTTTTATGCCCATGGCTTTTAAAAGGTTGGGATTCGGAAACACTTATTAGAGGTTATATGATGTTTTTGATACAGCTGTAGATGATACACAACGTATGATGCAAATGGGTGGATTTGGATTTGATCCTTCAAAGGTACAATAATAGTTTTACTGTCGTTTTTTCATGTTGTTGAATTCCTGAATATCTATATATTTTCTTAAGAATTATCAAATAATTGGTTGTTGTACTCTTCAGTGTTGTCAAAGGTGCTTGCCTTAATGCCTAAACCCTAAGGCCCTGAGGCGAGGCCCTATTTGAGGTCAGCGCTCGCTTGGCAGTGCCTTTGGTGCCTTTTGGGCAGTCTAGGCAAGCGCCTTAGTTAAGTTAGGCTTATTAGGTATTTTTTACTTCAAGTTAGCTTAAGAAGCCAGCCCAAATGCTTTAAAATAGGCAATATTATATAGGAAACTATTTAAAACCCATCCCAGCCTTAGAAAAACAAATATATACTCATTCTTTAAACACATCCTTTGAAGCCAGTCCAACCTTGAAATATATTTAAACCTATTAGCTTTTTAGGGTTTAGTAAACAAATAAAAACAAACAAAATCATCAGCCTTGTGGTCCCTTCTCCAAACTATTGGTGGCCCAAATTAGGTAGTCGATGATCATCATCTCTCTTGACTTGATATTGTTATGTTTCCAACTTGGAATAGTTAATTTATGTGCCCAATGTTGTTACAAAGTTCAGTTATTTATTTATTTATTTTATATAGCATATTTTTAACATTTTCCTAGTTTAGCACGTTGCTTCACTCGGGCGAGTGCCTTTTTGGTGCTTCTCACCTAGGGCAGTTTAGAGATTTGGTGTTGTAAGGGCGCCTTTCACCTTTGACTACATTGGTACTCTTACCTGGTCCCCTTCAGTAAACAAATCTGGTTATGTTTGAAAATTTCTTGAGGAAATATCATTAGATTGGACTTGGATCCTCTCAATTTGTTGAGTAATCAGCATGTTAATTTGGAGAGAGATATAGACAACGTTAATAGAACTTGTAAAGGATAAACGAAAAAGAGAGAATGCATGTGTCATGTATACTTATAGTGGAGAAAAGTTTGTAAAGGTTGAGATACAACCAATGTGGGACCTATATATTCTAACTAAACAAGGAAGAATGATAAACTATTACTATCTTAATAGGACCCACACACATTGTTGGTCCTCCATTCAAGTGGAATCCCAAACCCATGTGGGTTCTACACATTTGATCTATCTCTTTTTGAAATTGTCACTGTCAGTATTTTAAGAAATTGAGAGAATTCAAATTTTGATAGATTATGTTTGATGGAACCTTTAGTTGGGTTCGATGGCAAATTGTACTTGCTGGAGGAAATTTTTGACCAATGTCATTAGGGTCTGATGAAAGTAACAGCTAACAATACTAGATAATTTGTTGTAGGAATGATTTATTTGGACTTGACATTGGTTTTTTATATGATGTTGGAAAAGACGTGGTCTTTGGATTAGTCTCTTCTTAATGGATGAGGTGTTTGGCAAGAGGAAATTATCTCTATTCTGTAGCTTACGGTTTAAATTTGATGTCTTGAGAAAAACTAAAAAGAGAAGTCTTTGCTGAGAATTTGGCTAAACTGTAGTTTTTTCAATTTAAAACATTTGAATGAGGGGCAAAGGAAATAGGACAAATTTTTGGTATAGTTTTAAGGTGTTTGCTATCAAATTTGGAAAAAAGAACGAAATAAGAAAAAAGACAGGTGGAGTTTTTTCAAAACATTGGGTCTTCTAAAATAGTCTCAACACATGTCATTATTGGAAAATTTTATAAAAATACATAGAGAACTTTACTCAAATCTTGTCCAAAGAATACAGTAGAGAGTAAACATGATACAATCCTTTTCTCTCTACAGAAATAGAGTTGGTGTCAGTGATTATCTGCGTTTCAAAAGCGTCCTGTTTATGGCCAAAAGCAAAAAAAAAAACACAATTCTATTCCAGTATCAGATGGATCTCATGGTTTTGTTCATCTTACTTTCCAGGGTCTGGGTGCTGAGAAAGACAATCTTGACATAACCCAACATGACTGGGCTTTACCAAATTTTGAGCAGCGTGCTGAAGCAGTATTGAGGAAATTAGTCAGTTGATCAACTCTTGAAATGGGCAATTTAGTGGCTTACGTTGTGATCAGCACAGCGAGACATAGATCATCTTCTATTGTTGCTGTTGGAGCTTTCGGTCCACCATGAAGATAAAGCTCAGCAAGCTGAGACCATAAATTTAATTTCTAAGTTGAACCCTGATATTTATAAATATTCATCCAAAAACAAGTTCACGTTCTTGTAGAAACCAGAACAAAAATTTTCATTCTTGCCTTTTGGATTTTAGGTTGCCCAAGAGAAACATGTTTTCCAAATAATGTTAGACATTGTGACCGGTGTAACTCTCATCTGTTTCCCTTTGTTACAAGAAAAGTTGTCTAACAGATATATGATACTTGATTAACCCAAAAGCTAAAGTTAGATGTTCCGGAATAACGCAAAGGAATTAACTCAATCAGTAAGATAGAATATAATACTCTGAAAATAAGATTTTAAGTATATTAAATTGATGGTCCGTACCTCTCTAGAAAAGCTTTTATGGGTAAACTTATGAAGAGTTCAATCTTTTGAAAGATTAAATTTTATTCAAAATCTGTATCATACAATTTTCAAGGTAAGGTTACACTGAATAGCTCAGCTTTTTAAGGAGTCAAGTTGGTTACCGCAAATTATCTATAGTGGAGGGAAGCAACTTGCAATTAATCAATCAGAAACCTTTTAAAAGGAAAAGGTCATTATGGTTCGTCGTTGGGGTTGGAGCTTCTTTCCCTGACAATTAAAGATTGAACAGAACCACCTCAAACGGCTGAAACATGGGGTGTTGAAGAGTAAGATTGATAACCATCACCATGAGTCCAGTGTCCCACACCCTTATCACAGCTTTAAGAAGGGGACCTACTTTGTTGCTAATTTTGGACACAAACGAGAAGGGAAGGACAATGCCCAACATTAGAAAAAGGAAAGTTCCAAAAAGATAGATCAAAGGGAAAACGATACATCCCATGGGGTCGCTTTCCAAAGTAAAGCATGTCTCCCAAAAGCATGTTCCAGAAGCATCCCGGTTTTAAGGTTCAAATTCAATTATGCCATTACGATGGATGTTCCTTCTGATATCAAAAGGAAACAGAACTCAGTTCATAATGCACATGACATTCATCTTTGCTTTTTAAATTAACGGAAATATATATATATATATATATATATATATATATATATTTGTTTAAGTTATTATGGTCAATCATTTCCTTGAACAATCTTAAAGGTATTCTTTCTTTGTCAACATGATAAATAAAATTTTTTGTACATTGAGATTGTGTATACTCAAGATTCTGAGTTTGATTTATACATTCCATGAACAGATTTACGATGAAAAATTTTGAATTTGATATTTGAAAGAGGAGAGTGGATTCTTATACAGTAAATGTATGGATTCTTATCAATTAAATAATCAAATTAAGAATGTGAAATAAAATTATGAATAAAAATTAAAATTTTGAAAATTTCTAAGGGAAATACCACATTTCTACTCCTTAAATCCATCCTTGATATGTTTGTTATATGAATTACATCCTTATCCTTTAGTACATGTACACTTAGTTTATACAAAAATTATCTAAATAAATTGATTTTTTTTAATTTAAAAAAAGATACGATTCCCTCTGTCCACAAGACTAAAATTTTAGAGTAATTGATGTATTTTATTTTTTTAAGCCAACGATGTGAGTTTAATATACTCGAATTTAAATTACATATTGACCACAACACACCATTAAAGCAGCATGTTTATGAGGTAAAATCGTGTAAGTTTCCACTCTGTTAATTTTGGATGATGAGTAGATGCAGACCACTCAACCAAAATCATGCACAGTTTAACACTAAAAAGAAAAAAAGTCCACTCGATCACTTAATAAAAATATCTTTTGCTTCTAATAAGAAACATTAAACGAAGTTTACTATTTAAAACAAGAATTAGGGGTCAAGAATGAGGAATGGATTATAGCGTCATCAATCAAATGAAAAAACATATCTAATAATTTGTTTAATAAACAAAGTTAAACCAAAAGAGTCATGTGTATAAATAAATAGAACTATTATAACGAGATAGAAAAATTAAATGAATTGACCCATATATGTCAGTGAGTTAAACAGACTGATAAATTTAACCTACTTTAATTTGGTGGATCAAAATTCTAAATTTAACCCACCAAATGAATTAAAAACATATAATTTATCTCAATTTAATGAGTCAAGATTTTGATCATATTCCATCAAGTGAGTTAAATAGATCAATTTATTTAACCTATCAATAAATTATGAAATAAAAATCTATTAGAAAAAGGTATCCAAAACATAAAAATTTCAAATATCAAATCAAATATATAATTTTAATACTTAAAATTTATTCATTTTGTTTATTATTAATTAAATATTAAATATTTAAAAACAAAAAAAATAAAAATTATTTGAGACAATAAAATATTAAATATTTTATAAAAAAATTCTATAAAAACTATAAATTGTGTTAACCCACCCATCCATCCATTTGGTCCATAGTTTAAGTAAAGCTTGATTCACCCAGAGCTAAAAATTGTAATCTTAACTCACTAAAATATTAATTTAAATAGGACAAATCCCGTGTGCTTAAACCGATTTTGACGGCTATAAAGCACATTGAAAATCTAGAATTATACGTGTAGATATGATTCATATACAAGAAATGGATGCATGGAACCAAACTGAAAGTGACGAAAGAGCAGGAATTTGGAGAGTCGAGTCGCAGAGTGACGTGGCATGAGTGTTGCCACGATGGAGAAGTGACTGGCCATCCTAATCAGAAGAGTTTGGGTGTACCAACACCAATGCATGGGCCTCCATATCTGTCTCTGAACAGAAAGATTACATAATGCATCCCAAGAATTTCTGCCTACCCCATCATCCACTGGTCCCACATGTTCTCGCACATTATTGTTCCACTTCATCAAAATTACAATGATTCCCCTAGTGACAACTGACTCAACAGAATTTTCTTTTCAAGTCCCTTGATTTATTTATAATATTGAAGTGATCTCTAATTTTTACAGAAGTACGAAATTAATCTTTTATTTTTATCTTTTATGATAATTTAATTTTTTATAAATTAATTGTAATAAATTTAAATTTATACAAAATTAATTTTTTATTTTAATTAATAAAAAATTAATTTTACATAAAATAAAAGTTTTAAAAAATAAATTTGCCACAATTAATTTATAAAAAATTAAATTGTTATAAATTGTAACTTTTTTTAATACATTAGGTTAGTCTAGAATGCAAAATCAAACACGTGTTTGATCACTTAGACCTTGATGAATTGAATCAAATATCAAGCTACTTTTAAAAAGTTCGTCACCTAGAGTTACACCTTTTATTTATCCAATAGAACTGTTTAATTAACATAAATTAAAACTAGGTATAAATCAAAACTTCGGTTGATAGGGACGTGAATTTTTGGTATTTGAACAACATCAAATGAGATATATATATATATATATATATATATATATAACATGACTAGCATTGCAATTGCAGCTATGTTGAGATAGTGCACTACATGTTTATATGTAATCTTAGAGAAAAATTTTATTTTAGTCATTTACTTTTAAATTTAATTTTATTATAATCTTTTATGAATTAAAATTTTTAAAATGATATTCGTGCTTTGAACTTATTTCTTTTTTATAAAACATTGAATTTATTTTTATTTTGATTATATATATATATATATATTAAAAATCTAAAAAAGTTTTTATATTTTAAAATTTAACATAAAATAATTCTTCTTTAAATAAAAATTAAACAAACATCATGTTTATCGGATAATAGAGTACATAGGATGCCTACTATAAAGAGCCTAAAAAAGAAAACCCTATTTGAAATATGCCTATAAACAAAGTCAATTACCTTAATGATTTAAAAATACTTCTAAATTAAAGATATAGTTGAGTGGGTCCTAGAAAAGGGTAATATTTTAAATGAGTTAAATTATTTATTCTAAAAAGTTTATTTTTAATAAAAAATTTTAAAGAAAAAACTATTTTAAAAGTTTTAAAAGAATGAATTATTAAAAGTCGAACAAGCTTTTAGATAATTCATTAAGTTGACACTCTAACTTCTAATAAAACAAATCAGACTCTGAATACAATAGGCCAGGTGAAAATAATGGCATACCAAACCTTAATCAAAACTAGTTGTCTTTTTACGCAGAGGAGGCGCCGTCTCATGCAACTTTTTTAGACGGTGACGCTTCACATGGCATTTGGGCCAAACAAAAGATGAACAATTGCCCTTTTAACATGCTTGGAGTTTTGGCAGGGTATTGGTGGAAGATTATTTATTATATATAATAAATAAATTTTAATCAATAAAATTAGTTTATAAAGAATATATATTATGTGTATTAAATGATGAAGGAAATTAAATAATGAATGCATTCATAGATAAATCAGGGTAGGAGACTTACATACTTCTTCTTATTGCGAAGCTAATCAGACTCTGTTTGCGATAACTGATCGAATGAGATACCCACAGTGTATTGAGTATATCTCGGGTTTTCACAGCCTAAATTTCTTATCTAATGCGATTGCAGAATACTTCACAGGTATTTCTCTCAAAGCGTCTCAAGTCTTTATAGCCCCTTTTATAAAAGGTTAGTTAGGGTTAAGGTTTAGTAGTAATTCCTAAAATTACTATTTTACCCTTACTTAATGAGCACCCCTTATAGGTGGACACTGTATAATATCATAACAAATTTAAACCCCAAATATTATACGATATTCTAATATCTTTCACTCACACATAATGGCAGTGCTCATACACTCTAAACCCAAGAAATATATTCTCGATAAATCAAGAGAACATTTTCTCTTTATAATCTGTGGTCGTTCATACATGGATAGAAAGTTGTGCAACCAGCATGCTATGAGAGCATCAATGCTATACATTAGTTACAAATATATAGTCTCTTGTCGAAAACACACCTGCAAGTAGATCATAAAGTATGCATGCACCTTAAATCATAATAATCACATTTAGATATCTCTTAATGATATCATCTTTCATAATATCTTGTATTCACAATTATGACACACAAGTCATAACTGGTATACTAGTGAATACAGAATAATGAGATTTTCTTTATGATCTTCCTCTTCCCACGATCCTATCAACACAGACTTAGCTTGCTTTTCTAGACATGTCCTGCCAGACTGAATCATTACACATAGTCCTTAGGCAACGCGCAAAGATAGCAAACACCAAGCCGCATCTCAAGTATCTGATTGGAGTCCAAGGGTACAAATATAGAGCTAACATAAAGGCTCAAGGGTCTCACACAATCATGAGTTGAGATCGTACTCATGTTAACCCATATGGACAGCATTTGCACACATGGTATGAAACATGTGCTATAACATTCATTCTTTTCCTGTGGAGTGTATGTCTATTTCACAAATAATGCTATATAGATGATATTTTAGACACCACAAGTTTTAAACTGAGTTCCTTGATCTACACAATGTCTTGAACTCACATCTGGCAACTAAGGTAAACTAGAAATGATGAACTTGTTTCATCAAATCAATTATAATGACCATATGTTATCAATCAAGAGACTTAAATGATTTTAAGTATAGTTATTCTCAAATTATCCTTTGATAATTTCTCTTAAAATCTTATCTCATCTCCAATGTCACAAAGACACTAAGGTAGTTACCTATATGAGAACACTAACCCTTTTTGTCTACTCGACATACTTAATAATAAATAAGAATATACACAACATTCAAATAAAGATATATAAGCATAGAAATCAAACTTTACTAATTATCAAAGAACATCAAAATATCTTTATCTGTGAACAATAGAAAACTATTAAAAATACAAATAAAGTATGTTAATTTTACGCAATACTAAAGACCTAACGTGTCTCAGAAACACATATCTAGAAATGAGCTTGGTCAGCGGATCTATCAGCATCTCATGCGTAGATACATACTTCACGTTCATGGTTTTGTATGTAACAATGTCCTTCACATAGTGATACTTGATATCTATGTATTTGGTTTTGCAATAGTACTTTGGATCCTTGGTGTATGTAATCACAACCTCATTGTCACAGTACACTACCACGGGTTCAATGTTTTTTGCTTTGCACAACAATTGATCCAAGAACCTTTTAAACCAAACAGCCTCCTGAGCTATTGAAGAAAGAGCCACGAACTTTGCCTCCATCGTAGACAAGGATACACAGGATTGTTTTTTACTACTCCATGATATGACACCATCACTGAGTAAGAAAATGTATCTTAAGGTAGACTTTCGCTCATATAAGTTTCTTTCATAATCAGCATCAGTGTATTCTACCAATCGTAGATCTCTGCCGCCTTGATAGCAGAGCGCATAATCAGTAGTCCCCTTAAGATATCTTAATATCCTTTTTACATATTTTCAATGTTTAGGACCTGGGTCGATTTGATATCTACTCACCAAGCTAACTGCTTGACAGATATCAAGTCTAGTACGCATCATAGCGTAGATTAGACAACTGTTTGCATTCCTATATGGAGTTCGGCTCATATACTTTTTTTCCATGGCAGTCTTAGGATACATTTCGGCACTCAAGGTTTATCTTGTGCTGATAGAAGTGTCAGCAAGGTTATAACTTTCCATACTAAAACGTTCCAAAACCTTTTTGATGTAATTTTCTTGCGAGAGATACAAGAGTTTCTTAAAAGGATGTCTTGAAATCTTAACTCTAAGAATGTATGTAGCTTCATCCATATCTTTACTCTTAAAGCGAGATGACAACCAAGTCTTTACCTTGTTGATCAGCTCCATATCATTTCTAGCTATGAGTATGTCATTAACATATAATGTCATAATCACTTACTTATCCTTAGATCTTTTGGTATATACACAGTTGTCTTTACTCATCATAGTAAAACCACTAGAGATGACTATATTGTGAAAACAAATATATCACTACCTTGAAGATTGTTTAAGGTCATAGATAGACTTCAAAAGTCTACAAACTTTTTCTTTTTGGCCCTCTTTAATGAAACCCTCAAGCTATTCCATATAAATTTCTTCATTTAATTCTCCATTAAGAAAGGCGGTCTTTACATCCATCTGATGTAATTCAAGATCTAAACAAGCCACTATAGCTAAAAATAAGCGAACAGAGGTAAATCGTATAGCAGGAGAAAAAGTCTCCTCATAGTCAATTCCTTCCTACTGTGTATACTCATTTGTTACTAGTCAAGCCTTAAATTTTTCAATTGTGCCATTGGCTCTTTTCTTGATTTTAAGAACCCACTTGTTCCCAATAGCCTTGTGTCCCTCTAGAAGATCAACAAGTTCCCGAACATTGTTGATCCTTATAGACTCCATTTCCTCTTCCATAGCATTAGTCTATTTATTCTTAGAAGGGAAAAAGAGAGCCTTTTTTAGATTTCTTGGCTCATCTTCATTTTATAGGAGCATTGTAAAATATTTGCCACCTTCAATCTCATATCGTCGACAACGAGTCTTGTTATGTGAACCGCGTCTCAGTTGTGATTCATTAAATCTTACTTCATTATTTCCATTTGGGTCAATATTTCTCCCACTCGGATCAAGAACGATGGCCTCATTCCCATTTGGAATGAGATCCATTTAGTCACTCCTATTTGAAGCAACTGGCTCAAGAACACTTTCATTCGCATCTAATGATGAAGAAGGTTGTTAATGAGAAATTACTTTATCATCTGTTATACTCTTCCCACTCAAATGAAGTGGTCCTAGTGCGTTCAGATCCTTTATCTCAAACAAGGATAGGTCTTGACCTACCTCACCCTTCTTAGGATATTCATTATCTAAGAATGTGATATTTCTATATTCGAATTCAGTTACGTCCCCATTGTCTTGCTGACCTATAATCACATAACCTTTTGAGGTTTCTGAGTATTTAATAAAGATACTTTTCTTTCCTCTCAGGCCCAATTTGCCATACTTGTGAGAGGAATCATGTGTATAGACAGCACATCCCCAAGGTTTCAAAACACTCTGGTCAGACTTTTGCTCAGTCTATAACTCATATGGAGTAGTTGCAACTGATTTCATAGGTACACGGTTAAGTACGTAGGCTACAGACATCAATGCATCACCCCAATATGTGATTGGCAAATTAGCATGTGTCATCATAGACCTAACTATCTCAATGAGCGTTCTATTCCTTCTTTCTACAACACCATTTTGTTGTGGAGTACTTGGAATAGTCAACTGATGAACTATCCATTTCTTATCATATAATTCATTGAATTGAACTGACAAATATTCTCAGCCTCGATTGGTTCAAAGAGTCTTAATCTTGTTATCTAATTGATTCTCAACTAAGTTCATATAGTTTTTGAAGTAGCTCAATGCTTCTGACTTATAAGAAATCAAATAAACATAACCAAAACAAGTATAATCATAAACAAATGTGATGAAATAATTCGCCCCGTGCCAGGCTCTGACATTCATGGGCCCATAAATGTCAAAATGAACTAACTGCAATGGAAAATCGGCTCTAGTTACTTTACCGAAGGGTTTTCTAGTAGATTTTCCTAGACAAGATTCACAAGTAGAAAAATCTACTCGTTCAATGCCGGGAAGCAAACCCTTTTTTACTAATCGTTGCATTCTTTGTTGGCCAATATGACCAAGTCTAACATGCTATATATTTACATCGTGATCATAATCATGCGTAAATGTAAACATGAAAAAACTATCATTATTATTAATGTAAGATTCGCCATCCAAATCCATAGAAATAAAACTTTCAATTACATAACCAACGTTATAAAAACCTGAGTCATAACTCAATTTAACACAATTTTCATGGAAATACATATCATAGTCTAGCCTAAGTAAAACTAAAACTAAAATAACATTCCGATGAATTTGAGGCTAACTTGCATGTTTCGATCCCTTTGATAGCAACCTTAGTGTTGTTGCCCATATATATCTTGAATGCTCTATAGGGAACTCGCTAGAAGTCAACAAAGGCTTCACGGTCCCTTGCTATGTAGTCCATGGCTCATAAGTCTACAATTCATACAAGACAAGATTTAATAAGTATAATAGAGCTAGAAACATAAAGTTCACTAGCATAAGCAGTATAGGTAACCTTTTTGGAAGGCTCAGGGTAATCACTCACATAGTGTCCCTTCTTCTAGAAATTAAAGAACTTAACTTTTGTTGTATTCACCTTTCATTGCTTCTTTTTGCCTTGCTGATTAGTCTTTGGCTTTTTCTTAGGTTGAGTTAGTCCTTTGTTCTTTCCCTAGCTCTTTCTCTTTGAATCACGTCTTCCACCTGAAGTTGTCATGTGCAACTCAGATATTGGCTTGGCTGATTCAAATCTTTCTTCCTCAAGTTCAAGGTGCCTCCGGACATCTTCTAAAGTCGTGATTTTTTCATTGTGAGTGAAATGCATCTTCATATACTCCTATGAACTAGGCAAAAAGCGAATGATAACTTGGATTTGCTACTCGTCTGTTAAGACATTTCCAATATCTTTTAGCTCTGCGATCATATTTGAGATCAGCCTCAGATGTTTCCTCATCAAATGTTCTGGCTATTTCTTATATGAGTCAAATTTGATCATCAGAGAACGTAATTTGAATATGGACGTAGTTTTGAACCTTGTTCTCAGAGCATTCCAAAGCTCCATATTGCTGACTACTCCCTTAGGATGTGATCTTCTAGAGTGCTCAACAACGTAATGCGAGAAGTTGAGTTCTTTTTCTCCCAAGCGTCATAAGCCTCACAGTCCTACTTATGTTGGGCCGTGTTTCTAGCTTTTAGCTCTTCCATGACATTATTGAAAGCCTCAAAAGCCTCTTGTCGTTCCATGAGATCCTACTTTCATACTCTAGATCTCATAATTGTCACCATTTAGCTTCAACCCCTTGTTAAACTCAGCAACAATACTTTTGGAATCTGCAGTCATTATTTACATAAAAAGGAAGACAGACATGAATTAGGATCAAATAATTAAAAACACGCAAGATTTAATGTTTACTATGCTTACAAATTATAACATTAAGTATCATAAGCTAATTAACCTATGTATAACCCGGAGTCGAAAGAGCATAAAGTGCCAATCATCGTCCTAAGGTTGTATACAAGGTGTAAATCAACAAAATCAAAACACAATTAAGTGTCTTAATCATGCTACAAACAAATTGTGAGTCATGATTTTTCAAATGTTAAACAAATTAATATTTGTTAACTTACATGTTAAACTAATTAACACATGAATAAATCAATTATGTAATGCTAAACAAATTAACATTCATTAAAAAACATGTTAAACTCATTAACATATTTAATATATGCATTTAATGTTTTAATAAAAAGTGGATCTTGTACATGACATTGTTAGACCAAGAACATAAATCTAAAACAGATATCTTAGGACCAGTAGCCCGCAGTTTTGGGTTTCCAGCCGATAAACGAATCTAAAGAACAATAATATAAAGGTAAGGGCTTACGCGTGTTAAATAAATTAACACAATTAAATACATAATGTTAAACTAATTAACATTTTATTTTTAAATTTTCTATAGGTAGAAAATTGACAAAACAATTTAATAAAAACAATGTTAAACTAATTAACATATAATCACATATTACTTAACCGAAATTTATTGGGATATAAAATATTAATTTTTCACCAAAATTAATTACATTTATTTGGGGCTAAAATATAAATACACAATTTATATTTTGGAACATATCTAGATGTTCATTAATTCAAGATTTAACAATTAGGCCTCTAAGTTATTATTTTGAAATAACCCACATACCCAATCAAAATAAATTCTTACAAGACTCGAAACTCCTTCCTTAAAAGAATGAAAAAGCCCACCAGAGAAAAAAAAAGAAAGAAGAAAAACCCTTTTACCCAAAATTCATTAAAAAAAAAAAACGAATGGCAAAAAAAAACTCTTTTAAAGGCCCATTTCTTCTTCAAAAATTTTAAGGGCCCAAAACAAAATTTTTAGTAATGAGCCCAAATCAAACCCTATAAGCCCATTTACCAAAAAAAATTTAGGGTTTCTGAAATTTTTTTTAATTTTTTATTTTTTTGAAAATTTAAATATTTCAAGAAACCCTAGATCCCCATTTCACTTTCTTCTTCCACTCTTGCTGTCGCTGCCACTGGTGGCCCTATTGCTGCTTGTCAACTTTGTTGCGTGGAGTGGTCGAGGGCTAGTGGCATCCATCTCTTGCCGTTGTGGAAGGATTCATTTTTAAAGCCTTCTTCAGGCTGTCTTCATTAGCAGGGAGGGAGCAAAGGTCGATGTGGGAGTGCCAGTGACATAGGTTGCCGATGGTAGTGGGCTTTTCCCACTGTGGAAGTGTCGCCGCCGGCTAAGGTGGAGAGAGACTTCTCTCTCTCTCTCTCTCTCTTGTTCATTTTACAGAGGAGGTGAATGTCCCTTTTTTTTTTTTTTATTTGGCAAACCATCACTCTCTGGATCAATAGGTGCTGATGCCATGGTCGCTGGTGACAGCAAGGTCCACCTTATGGGGGAGTGTTGCCGGCAACCACTGTCTCCAGCGGTAGTAAAGAAGGGGAGGAGAAGCTTTGAAACGCAAAGAAAGGGAATTTTTTCAAAAAAAATTTCAATTTTTTTAACTCTAATTAAAATGGCCCCCAAAAAAATCTCAGATCCCAATAAAATATACAAATTGATCAAGAAACTAGTCTATGACTCTGATATTTGTGAAGGAAATTAAATAATGAACACATTCATAAATAATTCAGGATAAGAAACTTACATACTTCTCCTGATTGTGGAAGCTGATCAGACTCTGACTGGGATTAGTGATCGAATGAGATACTCACAATGCATTGGGTGTATCTCAGGTTTTCGCAACCTAAATCCTTTCTCTAATGTAATTGCAGAATACTTCGCAGGTATTCCTCTCAGAGCGTCTTAAGTCTCTATAAACTATTTTATCGCTATATCAATCTTTTGTCTTATACATCGTATACTAGTCTAGTCCTTTTTATAAAAGCTTAGATAGGGTTAGGGTTTAGTAATAATTCCTGAAGTTACTATTTTACCCTTACTTAATGAGCACCCCTTATGGGTAGACACTATATAATATCTTATAAGATTTAAACCCTAAATATTATATAATATTATAACAAATGATATTTAATCAGTGCCCTAAATATACTCATTATTAAAATCCATATACTTGAAATGCATAGAAGCTATTCAACTCCCTATAATGCTATGGAATTTGTAATACTATCATGAATCGTTTAATCTTTATTCAATAGTCTACATCTTTAACATATATTTTGAAAAAATTAATCATTTAATCCCTATACTTTATATAAATTTGCAAATCAGTCTTTATATTTTATTTTTAAAAAAATCAATCTTTATTGTTTCAAAAATTTTAAAGCTAATCCTTGCCATTAGTTTGACACTTAACACTGTTTGTTACATGTTCAGTCAGATGCTAAGTCAAATGCCAAGTCAGCCTAAATTGATGACAATGGTTTCTTTTTAATTTTAATATTATAAATTTTAAAATATGAATAACTACACACAATTACAATGCAGGGCTTGTTAGAGAGCAAGTAAAAATTTTTGAAATAATAAGGGCTTATTTGAAATAAAAAAAAAGTATAAGGATCAATTTATAAACTTATATAAAATATATAAATTAAATAATTATTTTTTTAATATTTTTTAATTTTAATGTATATTAAATCGTAATCAAATAATTCAACACTATAAAATTAACAATAATTCATAATTCATTTGGTAGCTTAGTCAATATGTGTCACAGTTACAATAAAAGCACTTTGTACTATTAAGAATTAGAGGTCAAGAATGACACGAAACCCACCAAAATGAAGGAAAGAATTAAAAGAAGGGAAAGCGAGGAATAATACTATACTCTATTTGTGACATGCAATTGGAAGACCAAGACACCACACCAACTTGGCTTACGTCCACAATTTGATTTCTTAGTATCTTGGTCTTCAAGATTATCAACATTATCATTGAGATTTATCACCATGTTTTATAATTCCATCTCCAACATCATCCTATATCTTGTCTCATAAAAAACAATCAGACGTGAAATGAGAGAATTGCCTAAGCACCATAGTAACAGAATCATTTAAAATTAACCTTGAAGATTAATGCATCAAAGTGATGTGTTGAGTAGGCTTGAAATTAGAAGAATAGTGAAGGATAGGATATTATTTGATAAAATTTTAACATTTGTAAGAAATTTACTCAAACAGACAATTATATAATAGTGAATTATTAAAAAAAACTCTTGATATTTATTTCTTAATAAAAATTTGATTATAAATACTTCAAAATAATCTTTCACAATGTTTTCTTTAATTATACCAGAGACTTAAGTTTTGTTACCTTTTGTTATATGCATTAAATTAAATATTCAACTTTCTTTGGAAATAAATTTGAAATTTAATCTTTTCAGTCAACTGATTCAAAAAATTTAAAATTACTATATATATATATATCATATTCTAATTTTTAATTTTAATATTTCAAATTTTAAATCAAAATTAATTATAATTAAATTTAAATACAGTTTTTTATATATTTATTATTCAACATGTTAATAAATATATATAGAATTGAATTTATATATAGTTATATTGTTATCCAATTAAAATATAACAAATATTTGGTCAACTAATAATAAATTCTAATTTAATTTAAAAATAAAAAAATTATTTATAACAATTATACATGTGTCATAATATTATTGAATAATTAAATACTTATTATGTTATAATTAAAAAATATAAATAACCTTATATAATTATATATATAATATGATCTATATGTTAATATTATTTTATTAAAAATTTGAATAGTAAAGACGTGAAGATTATATTTAATTGTTTTTAAAGAAATGGTAATTAGAAAACAGGATGATGACATGATCTGACGTGGAGGATGAGAGGGCCGGTGTCACGAGAGTACGACGTGGAAAGCATGCGCATGTGGGACCACGTGGATTTCGGAGGGGCGGTGGTTCCCAAAGCCATGAGCAAATGGTCTTTCTCTCTTTAGGTGGGCCCACTTTTGGAAGCTAATGATCGCACTCGGTGCCCTAATGGGTCCCACACCAGCACCGGCCTAAGTGGGTCCCTCCCTCGTTGCCCTTCGCTTTGGCTAATGTCTGCCCAAAAGCATCCTCTTATTTCAAAAATTTTTGCCCACAATGCACACAAACCTTAACATTGGTAAACGCTTTTGGACCATCACAGTGAAAAGTACATCATTTTTTTCACAGTTTATGCTCCCCAAGCTTTTTCTTAATCCACCCGCTAATTTTGCGTTTGAATTAAAGTTTTATGAATTTAATTTTGGTTAAAGACTGAAATTATAAAGCCATGATTAAATTTTAGTATAATTATAATTTAGCTAATACAAAAACAAATTTTTGTTCCGTTATACAAACAAATTTTTAAATGTTTTATACACTAGACCACATCATAACATTACTTTTTAGTAATAATATGTTCAAATTACTAGTATTTCAGATTTTGAAAAAAATAAAAACAAATTATTTTAATCCCTAACTTTTTGTATTAGTCTCAACACAAATTCATCAGGTCAAAATAATTTTTTTAAAATTTTAAAATCACTAAAACAAGATTTTTCATAAAATAAGGAACCATTTTGTTACGACCGTAGAATTTTTAATAGATTATTTTAATATTATAAATTCATAAAAATCAAATTGATATTGATTCAAAAAAGTGAGAGATGAAAATATTTTTTTTAAATATAGATTAAATCAATAAGTAATTCTTGAAAGGCATATAATACAATAGTGTTGGACATGAATATAAAATCAGCAAGATAGATGGGAAAGAAGATAATACATACATACATATATATATATATATATATATATATATGCATTGCATAGGTATTTAGTACATTATATGTATCTAATTTTTTTCTAGGCCAATAATATATAAATATACAAATAAGTTAATTTGCATTTTTTTCCTTATCTAAAATCCAGCTGTTATGATATTCCAGAATTGTTGTCATCTTTAAATTCATTTTCATTCACTTGGTACTAACATTAGAATAAAACCTTTAATAAGTACCATATGGCTTTTCTCGTATATAATTTTTTTTAATGTGAGTAACAATTTTTTTGGCATAAACTTTACTGAGAACTCTGCCTATAAAATCATTTTTTAAATCACCAAATACACCTCAAATTTTCACGTTATCAATTAAAATTAAAGTGAAAATTTCAAAATATATCTAAAAATGATAAAATTAATTTTTTAAAAAAAATTAAAATTGTCCTTCCTCCCAAGCTTTATGCCCAAATTTAGGTGTCTAGCTGGCTAACTTTGTGAAGAAGAAGGGTGGGTCGGCTCTAAGACACCAATAGGCAAAAGGCAAAATACAAAAACATGACTACATCATAATCAATCACACACACTGTGATGCCCACTGAGGAGGAAAGATTATGTTGATATGATCAGATGGCCCTCCACCATTTTGCCTTTTGTATAATATTTATAGGCAAGTTTCTGTATCTTTATTATTAAATTTTTAATTACAATATAATAAGTTTATGATTTTATGAATAAATATATAATTTTTACAACTCAATGTAATATAATTAAAATTTTTAAATAAATTTTTTCTATGTTATAATTTATCAAAGAATATGATAATAAAGGTATAAAAAATTATTCTTAAATCTAATCTTTTGACCTTCTAATATATAATTTTTTTTTTGTTGAGATTAAATATTTTCATACTTTATCTAGAATTAATCATAATTGGTTTTAGAGATACAATTTTTTACATTAATTTTATAAATTTAATATTTTTGTTATCAAATTATATTTTAAAAATATTGAATCTAAATTAACAATTTTTTCTAATTAACTGATCTATTTCAATTTATAAATATACATATTCAAAAGTAGTGGTAGTAATAAAATTTTATCTAAGTGTATGCCTCTTTTGCCTTTTTTTTAACCAGTAGATTACAGAGGGAAAATTAAAAAAAGTAAAGACATTTACAACTGGACATGCAGCTAATGTCCTTTAATTTGTGTCAGTGATATGAGGTGTCAGCAGCTTGAAAAAGATTCTTCAGCCATTCTCTCTCTTCTTTCTCTCTCTAGAATGAGTTCATGAAGTATATTCTACACTCTCACACCTCTATATATACCCCTCTCACTCTGATCTCTTCACTCACAACTCACAACTGATTTCTCTTTGCCTTCACACACACACATCTCACTTTCTTTCTTTCTTTCTTTCTTTCTGCTCTATTATTACTATCTTCATTTTGCCTTCAAAATGGCCAGTGTTGAGGTAACTCAAACACACTGTTAATTTAGTTTCTCTTCGTTATTACAGCCTCTCTGGTTTTGTTGTACATTACGTTATAATTTAGTCCTCCATGCAGATTATGGTGGAAATGAAAACGTAGTTGTTACAGAAAATCTGTGTTTTTACTTTTCTTTTTCCTTTTTTTCCTTAGTTTATATTTGGTTCATTATTTAACTTTCAGCTCGATCGATCAACAAGATCAGGACGCGTGAATCTGATGTTTTCTGATCCAAATTACTCATTGCATTTTGAGATGATCATAATATAAATAAGTCTCTGAACCACATGCAAAACACTCTAAAGTCTAAACCAAACCAATATATACACAAATCAACTATTGTATTCTTTCTCTCTTTACTATCAGCAACAAACTGACCAGTTTATATATGCACTGTATGGATCGACGATTTATCTTTAGCTCGCTTTGTGCAATTCAGGGTGATCACTTGATCACTGGGTTTCATAGCTTTTCTTGATCATATAAGATGCTTAAGCAGGTAACTTTTCCAGTAGATCGGACTCTTAACATCGACCTCACCTCAATATTTGGTGCAAGTGAACTGTTATCAACGATCTATTTGGATCTTCTTGTTGTTGTTCCAGTTTCATAATCACAAATGGCATCCAAAGCACAGATCATCGACGAACCTACTACTTAAGCCTTTTCTTTTTCTTCTGCTAATATGTGAACACCCATATATATAGAGCTTCTTCTTGAGTTATAAAAGAGGAAGGACTTTAATCCACGAGTTCTCTATCTTCGTAAACACAAAATATGCCAAGCCAACAAGGATTGGTTCAATTAGCAAGATCGAGTTACATAGATGTTACAACAACCTTTTTGTTTCTTAACGTTTTATCTTGTCCAAAAAGAAAATATGCTAGAATATTTTGTGAAGTGAGGATAGATCTTGCAGGTTGCACAAGCTCCAACCACAGTGAAAGAGAACGAAGCAACCGAGGTAACTAAGACCGAGGAATCAGCTCCAGAGCAAGCTGTAGCCACTGAGGTTGCTGTCCAAGAACCAGAAAAGACAGAACAACCAAAGGAAGAGGAAACCGCAGAAGCCCCAAAAGAAGAAGCAAAGACAGAAGAAGCTGCAGAGACCCAAGACCCAGTTGAGGTTGAGACCAAGGAAGTGACACAAGAAGAAGTGAAGGAGGAAGCCAAGCCCGAGGCTGAGGCTGCAGCAGAGGAAACCAAACCTGAGAAAACAGAGGAAGAAGTGAAGGCGGAAGAGCCCAAGATAGAGGAGGCTAAGGAAACTGCCGAAACAGAAGCAGCACCAGAAGCACCAAAGGAGGAGGTGAAGGCAGAAGCTGCTGTGGAACAGAAAGCAGAAGAAGAAGAAGCCGCCAAAGATGTTCCTGTTGAAAAGATTGAAGCTTAGGCCTATGTGGAGCAAAACAGTCTAGTTGTTGGCAGCAGGTCTACCTTCTTTTTGCATGTCAAAGTTGAAGAGTTTTTCTCATTTATTTTGTAGTTTATTTTACTACTACTATTATTATTATTAATATTATTATTATGTTTAAGGTAAGTATTTGGGTGGGTTTAAATTTTACTTCATCAAATGGAGGATTGATATGAGTAATTTTCTGGGTTATGTATTAAAGTGAGGTGGCTTCTAGAGCTTGTGGATGATGATGTGTTTATCTAGGTTTGAATAAAAGATAATTTACTTTTTTTTTCTTTTTTGTTATGATGTCTTTGTTTTTCTGCTTTGCACTAACTTGTGACCGCGAAGTTTTGATGTGGCGAAGATATCGAATTTGAAAATTAATAACTTGATCAACTACTTTTATTTTTCAAGGATTTTGTGGGAAATATTTAACTTCCTCTTATTAATTAATCTTAATCATAATAATCAGAATCTTTTTGAGAGTCACAAAACTAATTATATAAATCGATAGTTGAATGGAAGTAGTTTTAAATCGTATGATTCACCCTAATTAGTCATAAATTTAATAATATAAATTAATAGCTGAATTAGTTATAAATCATGCGATTCAAACTAATATGATATAAAATTTTGCAATTAAAAAAATAAAAAAGTAATAAATTTAGTATGATAATATTGTATTGTAATAAATATTATCTATAGAAAGTAAAAAAGATATTATTTAAAATTATTTCATAAATTAATTACTTACAAGTTCTCTATAACTTATTTTAAGTATTTTATGCATATATGTCAAATTTTATATTTCAAATTATTATTTACTTAGTCCAAAAAATGGCTACCTACACAGTCTAAACAAATTTGAGTTAGACATTGTTGGAAGAATTTTAATTAGTGACATTACTGGCTCAAATAAATTATAAGACTACAATCATAGTCTACAACAAAAATTTCCTAATCAATTGTACAAATACCCATATTAATGTGCAAATTTGCATGTCATGGTATGATTCCAGAGTCCACAGCATGACAAACCAACAGATGTTCAGAAGCATCGAACTTTCGTTCCTTTAAATCCTACTTTCGTTTTAGATGAATTTTTAATTTAGTTCTCCACACTTTTTTTTAAATTTAACCATTCATTCTTCAAAATACTTTTAATACTGTCCTTCCATCTCATTACCTAAAATTAACGTAAACTCACTTGGCAAACATTCAATCTGCATAACATAACACAATCCGTGATATCAGGGTTTAGTAGCTATAATTCGGAGGTATAAAGCTTCTAAAGAGTTCTTAATCAGAAATTCTTACTATTGGCCCTAAAAAAGGACACCTTTCTTATTTAATGTGGACAAAATGTATGCCTGTGTGAATTGATAGGTATAATTATAAGCCAGCATTCAATTAAGTTCTACATTTATGGGAGATGGAAGAAGATCATTCCAAGCATTTTAAAGAATAAAGGTATAATTATAAAACAAAAAAATAAAGGACTGAATTGAAAGTAAACCTGTCCACTAGATACAAACAGAATTTTCCTGTTAAATTATTGCTACTTTACCAATATAGACCTTTGACAGAAGAGCCATGGATGACATTGCAACCTTGATTCAAAAACCAGAACTACAGAGAGCACATCCTCATCACATCATCAAATTTGAAAACAGATGGGACTATCCTATTATCTGTACAGAGCTGAGTCCAATACTCCTGTGCAGTCAAAACCACTTCTACAAAATTGCAGGTGCATTCACCAAGTACCAAAGCTGCAGCCAATGTGCTCTTGGATGATGATTCTCAGACAATCGTGCATGACATCCCTAGATGGATAAGCCGGTAAACACAGCTGGTAAAAGCATGTGTGAGATGATGGAAGGTGATCAATGGGCACTGAGGACTTGTAAATGTGGAGACAAGAAGCTAAACCACGGAAGCCTTCCACTGGTAAATACTTCACAGATGTCCAGAAAAACAGAAGAACCTTCCTTTCTTCTGCTGACATTCTCGAAACAATCTAGTAAGATTTTAAAGAGAAGAAGAATTTTAGCCACTTCAAACATAAGTATAATCTCAAAATGTAATGATTACAAGTTAATTGAAAAACCTCCGGAAACAATCTGCAATTTTCCCACAAGCATTTTCGTGCTGGTTATAACCAGCACTTCTAGTTTATAAGAGAACTCGTGGAGATTTTTTTTTCAAAAACTTAAAAACAAAAAAAATAGAGAAGTAACTGTTCTGACTAGTTCCGACTTGAGAATAAGTTGAAACTGCAATCTATTAATTTGGATAAATTTGCAGGTAGAAGTAGCCAGTTTTGTCATGATACTGCAATTTAACATGAAAATAGTAGATTCAAAGTGTCAGAAAACATATATGCTATAAGATTGAGAACTTCAACTGACAATCATCAGAGAAATCAGTTTTGTTGGCCTGGTCCCAGAGATGATGAACACGGTAGCACTATGTATTATTGTCCTTGTAAACAAGGAATAACAATTATTATTACAGCAAGGAAAACATATCAATATTGGGAGGCATCGATGAACTTAGTGGGACATTTGTAGCCAACATGTAGCACATCGAAGTTCTAAGACTAAATCCATCGGAATGGAGAAAAGGAACTAAATACACTAACATGGAAAAGAATTCCAGACTGGTGCTACTGACCAGGTTACAGAAGAAGCATATTCGAAGACTGGAAGGTGATTCCGTCTGAGAGATGGCAAGCATTTTAAGTGAACAAAATATAGAAGAATAAGCAAAATCCAAATTACATCATAAGCAGAAAAAACAAAACTTTAACAAAAGCTTCCAACTAAGGAAAAAAAATAAGAAAAATTACATTTGAAAAGAAGCAAGTTGACAACAAAAGAAGGACGAAAAGAAAAAAGAGAAAGAGAAAGCTATTGCATTTTTTTTTTTATAAAACAAATATCCTACATACCTCCCAAAACCATATTATCTGAGGATCAGTTTCTTTATAACCATTATATTCAGTATGTGCCTCCCAATCTTCAACAGAAATGGTATTCTGACTTCCATGCAGCATCCAATCAAGATCTTCAAGCTCTAAACTTAGAAAGAATTGCTTACGACAAGAGTTGCTAAGAATATCGGCAAAACCTTGGGCAAAATGTGCCACCTGCTCAGATATAGATGTCACAAAACAATCCTGTATAAGAAGATCAACATACTTCTCCCTGTTCTTGCTATTTACGGCAAGGCTTTCCCCACCTGGGCAAAGTTCAACCACTTTCCTGTATCCTAACTCCTCCACCTCTCTAACAAAGGTCAGTCCTAAAGCATCCGAATCAATGAAATCAGCATCCATCTCTAATAACTGCTTGTAGCTACTATACAAGAAAGGATCAGCATCCTGTATATCTTGTAAAGTAATCTGCTTTCCGGCCAATTGCAAGAAAAACACACGATCAAAAACAATACCCACTTGCACCTTATGCATCAAAGCTAATGCTATGACTCGACCTGAGAAGCCGAAGTACTCAAGGTGTTGAGGATGCACCTTAGAAGCTGCAGACAGGTAGAAAAAAGGATATATCAAACTTGATTGTCCAGAAGTGTATTTATTAAATGTACAGATACAAGTGTCCAAGTCTTTTTGGAAATCCAAGGCTCCCTCTATGGTTGCTTGAACTGCAATAATTAATGGAATTACAAGTGATTTTCCTTAGACTTGAAGCCTCAATAAGGCTATATCTCCAAATGTTTGAGTGATTTGTTTCTGAATCAAAATAATCTATTTCAGCAATTGGTTTATTAAGGGGGTATCTCTACTGGGTTCACGAAGGGCCTGTGATTTATATTTCTTCATTTTAGAAGGACTTCTTGTTCTTGGTTATTTTTATTGCTCTTCTCTTCTCATCAATAATATTCATTTCTATCCAAAAATTATGTACTGATACAAGATATAAACCAATGTACAAAATTCCTTATCACGGAATATGTAACTGTATGCCAAACAGTAATAAATGGCAACTCATCTTCGGTGACAACAGATTCAGGGTTGGACATGTTGTACAACTTAATGTTGAAAAGCTCCATGCATGTTAAGCTCACGCACAGACCAAACATTCAGGATCATCCCCACCCGCAAAATGGAAGATGTGAACATTTTAAGAGTCAAGGTACTGTAAAAAATTCAAACTAGATGATAGGCAAAAAAAAAATCACATCCATCACAATCTGCAATTTTGCCTAGGTATGCTCCCCAAAGTAAATTGGTATATGGGCTTATCAGCATTCCACAATGTACTTCCTTTTTCCTTTTTCTAAATAAAAGAACCACCATGATAAAAAATTCTTCACTAACTAATTATGAGATGGAAGGAAGGCACAAGAAGATATAAAAGAACATGTAAAAAATAAGAGTAAATTGCATTCACCTCCCCTAATGTTTTAAAAACCTACTTTCACAACTCTGCTGTATTAAGAAAAGAGACACTAGATGCATTTTGCCTCCCAAAAGTTCCTGATATCCTAATGATCACAAAATAGCCAAAGTAATTCTAAAACATAACTCCATACTTCTAATCAAAGGGGGTGCAAATTTAGGTTTTCATAAACTTCAAGGTACATTCTAGTATAAATTAAAACTAGAGGGAGTGTGCTTACATGTTTGAAAACTTAAGAGGAGGTGAATGAAATTTACTCTACTAAATTTTATAACCTTAAGTTAGACTAAAGACTTTCAAATTAGACACAAGATTATCCTCCTTCCTGTCAGACACATTAATTGGGGGATAAATTCTATGACTAGTGCAATTACAACATAACCTTCCTAAAAGTAATGATGCTCCAACAGTTTATAATTTAGAAGACAATAGATGATTCATATGATTAAATTTAGATCATCTAGGGGCTTTCAAAGAAAGGAAAAAGTGTTATTACGGATGACAAGGAATTCTCTTAAAAAAACAATAAAATGGACTTATCATGTATTTTTATATTTATTGACTTATAAAAATTCCAATATTGAAAAAGGCCTCAATATAGATTAAGTGAAACAACATATGAAGTTTTTTCCAAATTTATGATATGGAACCCATGGACTGGAAATTGGTGGTAAATTGTTATTGCCACCAGAAATTGAAATTATAAAGATGCTCCATTTTCCTATTTGAACACCATTTGGATAGGATTAGATTGATGGACAATATAATTAAACTCTACCCAAAAAACTTCTTTGTAGAAGTTTACTTCCTATGAAAATGACACTGATAATCATAATGATGATAAGACGTCAATATAAGTCCAACGCTTGAACATTGAGTACACAGCAGCAGTCAAGATAGACAAGTTTTAAGGAACCAAAATTTAATAGTGGAGGACTGTATTGTGTTAATACGATTAGTCAATAGCAGAAAATCACCCGCTGGTAACCAGATTTAAGCAAATCTGGCTTTTTCCTTGTTTTTGATAAGTTGAATTACTCAAGGAGCCAGGGCCACTCTGAGAAAAATAAAGATTTTACAGGATTTACGCATTTTAACATCATACCATGGAAAAGTGGCTTTAACGTGGATGATTGCCTATTCAAATATGATAAAAGAGCACATCAACTGCTTAAAAATGCATTTCCTATGCTTAGGGATGAGCAAAATACTCATACCCTACTGGTATCCACAAAATTTACCTGCTTGGTCAGGATATGGGAATTTTTATAAGCATTTTAAGGGAATGAGTAGTATGACACCCAACATCCCCCAAACACTACACACACACACACACACACGTCATTATACTATATTGTAAAAAAGTTAAAAAAAAGAAAATTCCAGTTATGTGTTTTGAATCATATTAATAGTTTTGAGACGTTATATCTTTTGTTTTAATTTTCTATGAACGAATTTTATGTAAATGAGTCTCTACTTGAGAAAAACTTGTTCATCTCGAAATTTTCTGGGCAAAAGTATTTGGGGATTTAAGGACTCAATGGGGATGAAAAATTTTTACCCCCTAGATATAGGTCCAGGGATGGGGAAAATAGTATCCTACTCATGATCATCTCATAAAATTCATTGGCTTGAAGCCTTTCTCCAGGCTCTTCCCCCCCCCAAAACTTAAACAAAAAGCCCTGGTAAAACATTTTCTACTTGAAATTATAATTTTCCAATGGACACATGCATCTGGAAGAGAAATCCAAGTAAAAACATACCAGAATTAGGAAAAAATCTCCTTTGGTCATTTGGGCATGCCACAAAAAGAGCATTTTGTGGATTAAAAATTGCTTGGCATACCAAGAGGAACCATTCACGCAGTACACCTGGGCCAGTAGCTTCCTCATTTTTGAATTCCATAAAAAGACCAGCATGCAGAGATTCAGGCTCTGCTCGTGATATATACTCAAATGATTCTGCCAGCAACTGAGACCTGTCGATGAGCATCTCATGCAATTCCTCATAGTCTTCTTTTATCTCAGGGAACATCATCAAAACTAAATGCCTCCTGGATCCAAAATCCGTCAGACTCTTGTGTCCAAGAATCCACTGGTTATCATCACTTCTCTTAGCATATCGAATAATTAGTAGACTGAATATATTTCTTCGACACCTCAAAACTGACAAAAGTTCTTCTTCAGCGCCATCATAGAGCTTAGAAATGTGATAGAATTCAATCAAGGCGCTATAATAATGATTCCATCCAAAATAAAGATCCACTTCCACACTTTCCTTGGCAGCCAAGCACTTCTCCATAATCTGTAGGCACTGATCCATTTTCTTTAACAATTCCATAAACATAAGACGAAGGGTTTTAATCTCTTCACCGAGTATGAGGTTCTTGGGACGTTTTCCATCGGTCACAGAAGAAAATAATCCGTTGAAAGCTCGTTGCTCCATGATTTTAGATTTTAATGGAAGTAAGAATGCTTTAAAATCCCGAACATCAGTAGCCAATGGCCACCCTACATTTTCATTGGAGAACTCTATATACAAATCCAAATCCCTCAACAAGCAATTTGCAAGCTCACCAATAAAGGGGAAAATATCTTGCATTACAATTAATCCCTCAGAATTCTCAGAACTAGATGAGACATCAGCAGTCTCCAATAGAAACCCCAAACTACTCCGACAAGAGATATACAGAGGGTCCTCACAGCCCACTCTTCTGAGCAAGGTACAGAATTCCAACACTACTCTTGCACACTGAGTATGCAAAGACTTGGACAAAGCAGGGCAAGCACTCAAAAAATGCCTAATAGCACTGTCAGCGCAGCATTTATTACCTCTGTAGGGTGACAAATAGAGCATAACCAGCAGCTCCGGAGCAGACAATGACACAAAACTCTGAAAATACCTGTAGGCAGAATCGTTGTCCTCCGTCCTCGGAGCCATGCCCAGATAATTGTTCAATAGTCCCTTTATGACTGACGAAGCATCCTGTCCATTATAAGTACCAGTGCAGAGACGGTAAATAAGGGAAACCATATCGTTGATAATCTGCCAAGCACGTGGATGCTCCGTGCTTCGCATACGCCCAACCAATTGAAGACTGGCATCGTTCTGAATTGAACACTCGGCCAGAGTCTGCTCCCACTGGAGTTGTTTCCCCCTATATATCAGTCTCTGCTCAATCACGGGAATACCCACAATCGTTTGAATTCGCTCGTGAAGCGATCTCACAGTATCTTGTGGACAAGCTTGCATAACCATAGTTCTAACCCCTCGAACGAAGAACTGCAACATCGAGGATGGGCGAGTTGATTCGGAGCTGGAAGAGCAAGAAGCATAGTCGGGAAACCTAGTATCAATGTCTGACACGCAGGCGTCGACGGAGTGAGAGTAGATGTCGGCAGAGGAATTGACGGGTTTGGGTTCGTCTTTCCTCATTCTGACAGAGACTAAGTCGCAGAATTCGGCGGAGTCGCCGTCGTCATCCTCGTCTTCGAACTTGCGCTTTGAAAATAGAGAATCTTGATCAGTGCCAGCACCGCGGCGGCGCTGGTGAACACAATCATCGGCGGGAGTGTCAATTGTAGACATGAAAGAGAAGGCCGCCGGCGGCGGCAGATATGATCAGTAGAAAGAGAAGAAGGAAGCTATGAAACCAAAAGCGGAGCTTATCGGAACGGCTTAAGATGTCAGAGAACTGATTCTTCTGAGATTTTGGCTCTTGGGTTTGCCGTTATCACTCGGTGGTCGCTAGTATTATTTCGCTTATTTGTTATAGGCACTCAAATTAATAGAGTTGTTTGTTCTTAAGGTGTGTTTGGATGGAGCATGGAAAGACAAGGTTAATTTAGAATGCGAGGGGCTTTAAATAGAAAAACATAAATTTGATAAAGTTATATATTTGAATGTTAGGGAGCCTAATGAAATCTAAATATCATATCAAAATTTAATAGTTTAAATTTTAAAAAATTATATAGTATTTATTAAAATTTGAATCATTAAATAAAAATTTAATAATTTATATATTTTTTAAATATAATAGATTTAAATCCTCAAATGTAAAAAATTTAAATTTAAATTTTATGATCTGTTTTTGTAATTTTAAATCTTATTTTTTGTCTCTCTAAATTAGAGAAAAATGAACTGACCTATTGATATAATTATTATGATAATATTTTAATTACAAAAGTAATATTGTAAAATAATATATAAATTATTTCATTTTATTAATAATTTTTTAATTAAAATTTTAAATAATAGGGTGACATATTTTAACATTATATTATTTATCGTTCCACATTCTTCTATTAACTTCCTTGAATTTGTAAAGTTTAATTTTGTAAATATTTACTTTTAAGTATTTCTATCACAAAATTTAACAGTCATGATATGAAATGATGAAAAGAGCAGTAATTTTTTAATAATATTCCATATTATGGATGAATGTTCACCCAGTCACCCACTTAAAAATAGTATCTTTCTCATTTTCATCAACATAAATTGAGCTATTCTTTTCTTTATTTTTGGCCAGATAAATTGTCCTATTCACAGCTTGTGGGAAAAAAAACCCATATGTTTGGTTGTTATTTTATAGTATTTTATATTAAAATTACTAATAAAAATACTAGACATAATTTTTTCCTAAATTGATGTTATAATATTAATTTTAAAAACTTACGTAACAGATTATATTTAATTAAAAATAGTGATAATAATTATATTTATTATATCAATATATTTATTAATTTTACATAATGCCAACTTCTAGTGGTTGGTATTAAATTTTTTTCGCAAATTGGTATTAAAACTTTTAATATAAGTAGAATGTATAAATTGACTAGTTTAAAAGATATAATTATGTGGTATCGAATTATAAAAAAAAAAACGTAATTTATCAATTTTTATTTAAAAATGTAACATGTTATATGAAAGAAATAAATACTAATAAAAATTAATATTTTTTTATTAATGTTGGCACATTTTTATTCGTTATGCATGGTGTGGTGTTTGGATGTGAATGGATGCACGAATTTACATGTTCTAACTTGCTACAGCCTATAAGGAAACGAAAAGTGTGATGGTGGGGACCTCTAGCTTACCAAGTCAAAGGATACTTTATATGAAAAGTTTATTAATGCCACTTTGACAGCCGAGATGGCTGTACAGCAAGGATCCTGCTGTTGCACCTACGTACATGTTGATTTTACTACTCGGGATTTTGTTTTAATCTTGCAAACTTAATATTATTTTTTAAATGTTAAAGGCTTTTGGGATCAGGCTCCTGTTCTTTTTTTTTTTTTTTATGTTTTTAATATATATTTAAATTCTAGTAATGTATATAAAATATTAACATATTAAATCTTATTTACAAGATATTATTTTAAGGTTTGAATTTTACTGAAAAAATTTGAACTACTTCTAATACGAGAAACAGTGGATACACTACACTAGTTTACCTATTAAAATAATGATGATGTGTTTACAAATTCAGAATGTTATCACTAAAAAATTATTATATTTAACATCGTATAATTTTTTTGTTTAAACGGAGAATTATGACGCTGTTTGTTCATTGGGACTGTATTAAGTATACTAAAATGATAATAATATGTGTTTTAAAAAAATAAAGTATTAATATTTAACAACATTTGAACCAAACTCAATAATAAAGTTTTTAAAAAATAGTAAGACGGAAGAGAATTTAATTTAAATCTTCTCATATTTTAGCAAAAATATAATGCCATTTTTTATTACAATAGACTGTTAGATAAAAATTTAATAATTTATATTTATGTTAAATTAATAGAAAAATATATATTTATATTTTTTATTTATAAATTTCTATTCAATAATTTACTATAATAAAAAATAATTTTATATTTTTACCAAAATACGAATGGATTTAAATTGGGAGATCCAATTTGAAGGGTCTTGCCTTTGTTATATTATATAGAATAAGTTTGGATCGTATGAAAGTTGAAATTTAATAGTATAAAATTTGATAAAATTTTAATATTATTATATTAGTATTAAAAGTGAGAAAAAATAATGATGCATAATTAAAATATGTGTTTATTTATTATTTATATAATTAAGTTTAATCATAATAATCGATTAATAATATAGTGAAAAATCATTAAATAAAATTTATTGGACTTAACCATTAAATTTATACAACCAAATCAAACAAGTGATAAAAATACGTTGTATTATATAAACTTCTATAATTTAATGAAATGCATTCTGAAAAGAATGAACATAACGTCTGACTCGGGAGAGATATTATACAGATAAAAGCTGGTTGTTACAAATTACCCCCAAAATAAGTTAAAAAAGAAAAAGAAGAAAGAAATAATCAACAACTTAAATTCTTTAAAAAATGCTTAGAAATAAATTAAAATGAGAAATGAAGTCCTTCACGTAAATTAAGGATCAAACTCAAAGCGTCAAACACAGAAGATTCTGAGTTTGTTAGTTGTTTACATGGAAAACGCCCCTTTTAACTATTTTTTTAGTCTTATTATTTTTGTTTTTGAGCCAGTTTCAAGAGGAATTATGCTACCTTATTTGTTTTGTTTCAGTCGAAGAATGGGCCGGGACTGGGAGTAAAATAAAATGAAATGGGGTAAGTATTCAAATCAATATTTAATTGCAAAAAAACGATGGGCAAAATTCGAGTTTAAAATATAATATGAATTATTGAATAAAATTTCAATAATTTAAATTTTAAAAATTTATTGAAAACTTTTTAAAACTTATTGAATTCTGAATTACTATATAAAAATTTATGACCTAAATCTCTTTAAATATGGAAATTAGATGCTGAGAATCTAAAGACAAAGTTTTCAACTCACCTCATGCCTTAATTATTCAATAATTTTAAAATCACTCTAAATTGAAAGATTTTTTTTGTGAGGTTAAATTGAAATTAATTAGGATTTAAACTTGAGCCTTACAAGGATTATTTTTTGATGTTATATTTAATATACTCACAAATTTAAGTACACTAGTACATCCAATTATAATTTGGAGATTTAACTATAATAATATTAACTGAAAATTAACAATATTATAATTATATCTTTATATTATAATTAAGTGTACTAATATATTCAAAATTATAAGTGTATTAAAATTTTATCATATTTTTTTTATATATTTTAATATATGTACATGGACTCTGTTTATTGGTACTAAATGTATATTTTTTTATTCTAATTTTAATATTTCGTGTGTCCTGGGACCTGGACGCACGTTGGATTTTTTTCTCAGCTTGCCTTATTTTCTTTTAAATATGTTGGAAATTTGGAATGTTTTAATTGAATGACATTAAATTTCACCCAATTAACATGTCTCTTCATTCTATTTACATATAAAAAGAATAAAATATAATTTTAATCACTTATTTATTAGTGACTTATCAATTTACTTTATTATTAGTTTTTATTTTTAATTTAATTTTTTTATTTATCAATCAATTATCAAACCACTCACAATTGCACCAATACAGTACAACATTATAATTTCTGGGCGTTTGGATGGTTGGTCGAATGAAATCTTGGACAAAACTGAATAGTCAATTGTGAGTTTATAGTATGTAAAAGTGTGAAAAAGCAAATACGAGAGTTGAGGCAAAATCCAAAATAATATATTTTCATGTGCCAAAACCATAAATCGTATATGGTGGGAAAAACACTTGAAACATTATAACCGTCATGTGCATGGACATACAGTGACTTGATAATGTAATTTAGATTCCAGACATATTCATAATACGTGGGAAATTAAACAATTCGTCACCCATAACTTCTCTTAGAAATATATATATATATATATATATATATATATTCACATTCTTTCCAATGTTATTTTCTTCTACGGTTATGCCTCTATTTATATTAAGTGAGTGAGAAGAGAAAAAAAAAATAAAGCAAATCATATTCACAAAAGAATAATAACTGAAAAAATAATAGAAACAAAAATGAAAAGAAGAAAAAAATTTTCGGCTAAAGAAGAGAGTTAGAAGAATCTAACATGAGAGGAAGAATCAAAGTAGAAACTTGCTTGGCTTTTGGTTTTGGCCTATAGGGGAGTTGGAGAATAAGAAGATTATTACTCCGTTTGGTTCACTAAATCCAAGCGATGGAGAGGGAGAGGCATTCCCTCACCTTGTTTGGTTTGCTGCAAGCCATCACAATCACTCTCCCATGGGTGATGCCTCTCCTCACTTATGGGAGAGTGGTTTCCTTCCAAAAATTGATGAAATGGCAAGGTCTGCATGGGAATGGAGTGGAAGATTACAATAATACCCCAGTTCGTACAAACATCTTGTCTGTCATTATTTTGCATAGAGAAGTTGGTGAAGTCAAAGAGTGTAAAGTCCACCCACCCATTCACTTTCTTACGATAACTCTCGCATGCTTGTCCGAAGGTAAACTCGGTTGGATATAAGGTAGTTGTTACACATGATATGCAAGACGATGAGTTTAAATCAATGTCTCGTGCTTATCTTCAATTCTTGATGCTAATGACTCTTTTCTAAAAATGAGAATATGTAGTATTTGTGAGCGCTACTTCTTTGTTCTTATAATCATTTCAATGTAGTGACATCGTTTAACTTCTTTAGTTTTCAGTTGCTATATGAGATTAGAACACTGCACATTAAGTTAACCTATATATGCTCTACTTAGTCTTATGTGTTTATCCTATCTGTGATTGGATTACCTCGATAATTGTTTTCATTTCTTATTCAACAAACACACATTCTTATTCATCTATGTCTTTGGAGTGCCCAATCATGTATGTTTCTGTTTCAATGTCAGCTATACTCTGGTTTTCGCATTATGTGTATCAATATAAATGTTGTATCAAGTTTTAAAATCTGTAGCATCAGTTTTTATGCCCCATTTTATTCCTAGCTTATACATAAACAATTCGCTATAAGTGAAGCCAAAGGCAACACAATTTAGGAACAAACCATTCTTGCATTATGACGAGTTCATATACGTATGGGGCAAGGATCGAGCAAATGAAAAGGATACTCAATCCGCTTATGATGTGAACAACGAGATTGATGGGGAGGATGTGTACTAGGTTCCAAACTTAATTGACACTGATAAGGAGAATGAGATTCACCTATCTCTAGCATTTATTTAACAGTCGCCTATAACTGGGAGTGACGCATCAACTGTGTCAAGAAAGAGACACCGTCGCAGTGGGGATGATGGTTTTATTGCTGCCATTAAAGAAATGAGTGGCAATTTGGAAGCTAGGTTGAATGTTTTATACAGTGTTATGGACAAGTTGACTTATGACGCCAATATGGATGTAAAGACCGAGAATCTTATCCACGAGTTGTTTCGGGTCCCTGAATTAACTAGCATGAGTTTGTTCGTGCCCACTTCAAGTTGTCAGAAAATGACAAACTCATGGCTGCATTTGGCTTAGTCGCCAATGACATGAAATGGGAGTAGGTAAAGGAGCTCCTACACTAATCATTTAACAAAACAACTATGGCAAACTTTTTGTTATGTATACATATGTATTAGCCATGTGGGGTACAGTATATGTAATATTTTGCATGCCCATAGCTGTAGAGAAATTTTTTTAGTAAGGTGATGATCCTATCAATGTGCCTCTAGATGAAATTAATGATGGAGTAACATCTTCAGTTGTTTTTGGCACTAGTGCAGGGTTAGTATGTCAGCCAACCACATATGCAGAACATTTAACTTATGGATAAACTGATTGTAAATGTCATGTATGACTCTAAGTGGGTTTAGCATGGGAATATGAAATCATATTTTAATGCAATAATCTTTGAAAACTATGCATCAACTTTTGCACACCCATTTTCTGCAACATTTTACACCTAGATACGGGTTTCTAGCTAATGAATCAAGATAATATGTAAGGTGTTATGATGCTTTTAGGTAACAAAGCATCCATAGCCTATTGATTTTGAAGAACTGAAGTATAGTGTTCTTTATGGCTGATTTCTTTTAAGAATTAAAAGTTTTTTGAGCATTTTTAAATAAGCATAATTTTTACATGTGTACATGGAGGCTACACATAATATAATAATGGTTTAGCCTTGCTATGTTATTAATAATTACAATAATTTTCTAAACAATAACAATATAGCCTAAACCCCTATGGCACATCTTAAGAATTGGCTTAGATAAGAGTTAACTTCTCATAATTCAAATTATATTGTGCATTTTTTGTTGGAAATGTGGACAATTTCTAGGCTTTAATATGAACATTTTGAATATTTCATAAATAGAATCCATACATAGCTCCATACATAAATTAGAGACTTTAGATAACAAGTTTTAGCTTAATTATGCTTTTACTAGGTAATTTACTGTGAAATAAATATTTTTGCAAGTAGCTAATAAAAAGGAAATTAAGCTGGAGTCATGTTGGAGCTTAAATGGTGGAAACCTAGGCTTGAGGCATTTAAGATTTCATTGCAAAGCCTTTGATTACCATGTAGGGCCATGATTAGCCCTCAGCTAGTCATGACTTTATAGAATAAAATTTGGATATAACAGAATATTGCCATAAAGCCTCATAGAATGAAATTTAAACAAAACAAATTGTCACCATGACCAGTCCTCAGAAAATAAAATTTGGACAAAACATAATGTCACCATGACCAACTCTTAACTAGTCATAACGACGTATCAGCTTTTGCAAAATTTAAGCATCATGTACTGTACCATTGCATCAAATATGTAAGACTTAACATTAGTGGGGAAAAAATTAACAAACTAGCAAGTCAAAATGTCATTGCAACTCAAAGAGATGGCAAAATACATCATCCATAAACTTATTCGCATTACAGCAATAGAATAACATAATATCCATTACATGAAGGTTCATTATATAGCCCACAAACCCATACAATACATACTAACAACAAAATTAAGGGGACATTTTCGTTAACCTACCTTATCTTCCACACACCAGTAAAAAAAAAAAAAAACCATAAGGTGAATGAAAAGTTTTCTTACCAAGACATAGAAGTTCCACATGACTCTTATAGCCTATATCTACCATATCACACCCATATGTAAATGACTAACTCCCGTTACACGACACTAATAGTATCATCATCAATAAAAAGGTTAAACAATAATGAAACCCCCCAAGCTTATCAACCCTCCTTGTCACATCTGTGACTTCACTGCTCAATCTACTCATTTCTTCCAAGAGGTCACATGCTCTTGCCTCAGTTGGTTATTCTTCAATATCTTCATCAAGCTATTTAAGAATTTGCACCTATTGGTCTCACAATTTGCATATAAATGCTTTGGGTTCTTCATAAATTATGAAATCCTTATTGTAGCTCTTTAGCCACAGAAGTAGTTCCTATTACATAGCACATAGGTCCTTCCACGTGAACTCTTGCCCACACTTGAGTTTGACATCATTATCTACTAGAAAAAAAAAATTACTATCATGGTTAACTACAATGAATATGCAAAATTTCATAACTTGCATTATTAAACTTGTAATAAGGCCTAGATATAGAATATTGATTCCAATTGTCATTAAGTACGAGGTTATATCACCAAAGCCATTGTTCTTAGTGTTTTACATAAACAATTTTGAGAGTGTACTCTCTGAAGAAAGAGTCCCCTGACAGTTACTATGAAGTAATTAAGAGGACTCATACACCACTTGATGTGGTGGTTACTGGAAAAAAAGTTACAATATTTAACTTCTATTACTCATAGTAATCTTCCCCCTTATATAGCCATATAAACTCAATAATACATGGTTGTTATTTGTTTAGCTTTTATTTTTTAGATTAAGTAGCATACTAAATCCATCACTGAGATATGTAAATATTAGATAAATTGTTAATATTACTTGTCTAGTAATGATTCGTTCAGTTCATATTTTTTGTGAATTGAGTTTATCTATAACAATTTCTTATTTTGCCAAGAATTTAGATATTTTCTATCTCCATTTTAAAATTGTCAATTATTATACCATTTTTAATAGGATTAGAAGAAGAGATTATGATCCTTGATTGCATAATTGTACAAGGTAAACTACTAACTATTTTTAACATAGCTCACTTTATTATTTGGAACTTATGTAACATAGCTCACAATCTGTCCCTATCGTGCCCAGCAAGTAGCGTCAAAGATATTATAGATGCCTATCAAACCGTGAAGCATTGGGGAAAACTCTGGTGCATTATAACAAATAGGTCATAAGTAATCAAAACTTCACCATGATATCAAATGAAGAACTCTGAGAAAGCAGTGAAAGAGAGATATTGTAAGACCCCCCCTAAATTCTTACAAGTATTATATAGACTAACTACAGAAAATGACTGAACAAGAATGATATGCCCTGCATTAAGAGTATAATATAGAAATATGATTACTACCAAACCCTTCTTCAACGATGAGTGCTCCACCATACAAGCCGGAGGTCTTTGATCTGCCACCCTCTCTTAAGGACAAGATCAACTAGTCAACCCTAAACCCCTCCAACCACAAGCACAATGGGAGAGGGATGGCGTTGGTTTACCTGATATCACTAACCTGTGTTGGCAACTTCAATTACATGGCAATATGAGGTTTTTAACAACCATTTTAAGAAATATATTTTCATCAGGGGTAGAATGGTAACTTTTCCAATAATACTTTCCATTCCTTTTCTTAACCATTATGTCAAACATAATATGATAGTCTCCTTCCCATTCCATTTCGTAGCTAACTATTCATACTTACCAAGTTTCTCTCCCACATTTTCTCTCCTTCACACACATTTTTACGAACCAAATAAGGACTATGTGAGTGGAATGAAGGAAAATGGTAGGAAGGAATGAGAAGTGAGAAGCAAGAAAAGTTGGAGAGAGATGTGAATGTGATGGTTGAGAAAGAGGAGAGGAGAGAAGACGTCTTGCACAAGTGAAAATGACATGATAGAGTGACATTGGGAGAGAGAAAAGAGAGGAAACTTCTAAAGCAAGCTAAAAGTGTAAAAAAAATTAGAGAAAAAGAATAGTGATAATAAAATCTTTCTTAACATATATATAATACATATGTGAATTTATTAGGTTCAAATTAAAATATCAAATACCCAAAAAAATTACATAAAAGTGTCATACAAATTTATATATGTTCCAAGGGTTTAAAATATTAAAATTTAAGGGGGCATAGGATCAATATTATATATCATGTATATATATATATAAATTTAAAAATTGAGGGGGGGGTATATACCTAGCTCTGTCCCTGCTTAGTATGATATATAAGTTATGAAAAATAAGACAAAAGATGAAACTTTAGAAGAGCTTTTATCATTTTGGAAAAATTGAAAACCAAAAACTTTAAAAATCAATCACTAAATGGTAAAATTAACATAATGCCTAAAAACTACAATTTCATGTGCAAGTACTTGCAACTAACATCTTTAAAAAATTGCAACATTTGATGCACATTTCATGGAATTTGGATTCCCATCTTGTACTTCCATCGTGTTTCTATTACATTAAAAAGTGATAAATACAAAGTAAGTGAATTTTAATGTAATGTTTATCTCTCTCCAACATAATAAAAATATAATAAAAAAAGGAACATGAGAAAATCTAAATTCACATTTGAACACTTCTCCTTGCATCATATGTTGCAAATTCCAAGATCCTTAGATAATCAAATCAACAAGTAAGAAGTGTCATGGTGAAAATATGAGCAAATTAGTCCTTTCGTCTTACAATGTAGCAAGCTAACTTCACCATTGGTTTGTATCTCTCCCAAGAATTATAACTTAATATTATAATGTTTGATTTTTCCATGGAAAACAAGACTAGGGGATATAGCAATAATTGATTGGTAGTCCATGACTACTATGATACTTTCCTTTTTTTTCTATGCAAATCAAGTATAATCTTCTCCGATTGTAAGACTTGATTGACTGTTGATGTTCACTAATAATTTTGGTTAGTACCTATTCATCAATAATTACTTGCAGTCAAGAGAAACTATAGGTAATTGCTTGTGGTTACTAGTGAATTGCAGGTAATTACTTACAATCATAAATGAATTGCAAGTAATTACTTGCATTTAATATCTTAACTGCAAGTAATACCTGTAGTTTAAGGCAACTGTAGGTAATTCCTACATGTTAACTTACCATTTCCCCTCTTGTCTGCCCTCATTAATAGTCGCACACACTTCACACTTTCTCTTTTCTTCCTTTTCTCTCTTTAAGCTTCTCTCACTTCTAGTCACACATCTCACTAGCTGATGCTCTTACCACCAATAGAGATGCGTTGTCGGCACTTCCCCATTCCACTGACTATTAACACACTACACCGTTGTTAGAAGGTAACATTTGTTGTTTTTTTTTTTTTTCATCTTCACTTACTTTTCCTTCTTTCTCCTTGCTCTTTCTTTGGTCATCCTTTGAGTATTCACTATAAAGGACCTCCATCACTGTTGCTAAGCTACCCACTCTGCCCCTATCGTCGTTGAAGGTTAGTTTTTATTTTTTGTATTTATTTTTTAATCTTTATTTTTTTCACTTTGAATTTATACTTGTAATTTGTAATGAAATCTTTGTATAAATCTTTTTTAAAATAATTTTTAATCTATATAATGAAAGTTACATATAGTTCTATTTGTTAGTAATTTTCTTACAATAAATAGTGTAATTCTAAATTTGTGAATATCATATATGATTGTAATATTGTTGTATTGTAATATCAAAGCTTTATTAATTTTATTTTGAAATTATTGTGTTGATAAATATATGAATGCTGGTATATTGTATTTATATTGTTGTGTTGATAGATATGTTTATTTCTAATTTTTGTATTACACTTTAGGTAATTGATCAAACAAGTGGATATTGATTAAGTGTAGCTGATCATTCTCAAACTCTTTTTTATCATGAAGATCATTAGTTTTAGTATGTCAAAATGTCTTCAAGGCCAATTTATAAATGTTATTATAGTTGTTAGACTTAGTAGAATCTTATTATGTTAGAATGCTTTTAGAATATTGATGAATTAAACCTATTTTTTTATTATGTCAAACTTTTTTGCTTAAAGACAATGTTGATGTTGGTATGAACGTTACTTTGTATTATTAATGATTTGATTAATTGGTTAAAAATGCAATGTAATATAGGAAATAAGCAAGTATACGCCCAAAAAAAAATTATAATTATATTAAATTTAAACAAAAAATTGGATCACTTGGTTGAAACATTTGCTATGTTAAACCCTAAACCCTAAACCCTAAACCAATCGCAGGTAAATCACTAATATTTTAGCCGTAGTTATGCAAGACCACCAATGATTTAACTACGATTTGTTCCGTTGTAACTAAAAAGCACACATCATTAGCTATGGGTTAAACCGTAGGTAAAGTGTGCATTACCTACTACAAATAATGCATTTAGCCACGTATGATTTTTACCTGTGCTTAATCTAATTGCAGCTAATGCATCTAGTTAGGTTTAAAGCATATAAAAGTCAAAGCTACTGCCTGATTTTGTTGCAGTATTAGAGGGAAGAGAGAATGATAAAATTTTAAAAATATTACAAAGTGGAAGATCATTTTTTGGTATTGGCAGTATAACCCATATTAATTCGTATATATATATTGTTTCTCAATATTAATAAAATTTACACTCTAACCCTATATTTTAGTTATTTTGAATTATTAACCCCATTTATTTTACTTTTTCCATTGAAACTTCTGAAATAATATACGTTAAATGGAAAAAAAAAATGAAATCAAAAGAAGGACAAAAGAGAAAACTAGAAAGAAAAAAAAAACAGGAAAGAATAGGGATGAAGTATTGAGAGAAATAAAAAAGAAAAAGAAAAAGATTGAAAATTAGTGTTAAAAGGCAAAAAAAAAAAAAAAACCTAATCACTCGATGCTCCTAACATAAAAAACTTTGTGGTAACTGATTTCAAGTCGGTGGGGAAGACATATTGTTAGAATTTCCCTCCAAGATATCAGTTGGAATTTCTTCCAACTGAAAATCGGTCACAAACTTCAAATTAATTAATTATTATAAATGTTTTAAGAAACAAGATTGTAATAAAAGATATAGAAAATTGTTACTTATAATCTCATATAATATATATATGTTAAATTAAATATATATTAATCATAATTTTTTTAATAATATAGAACTTAGAGATAATGTAAATTAATTAATTAATGTAAATGTAATTGGACAAAACTAACTTTTACAGAAAAAATTTTCACAAACAAACAAAAAATATTTGATAAACGAAAAACCCATTTCGACTAAAAATTGGTCGGTTTTAATAAAAAAAATTGAATAATAAATTAATTAATTTAGAATAGATTATAATATTAATATATTAGAATATCAAATAGATAGAGATATTATATTATAATAATATATAATATAATAAATACAATAGAATCTAATATAATTAATATAATATAAATTAATAAAGAAAAAGAAAATATAATTTAAGTGGCTAAAGCTTTTCCAATCCTATTTCTATATTCACTTTCTCAAAATATATTTCTATCATTTACTATTTCCTACAAAATTTAGATTTGTCCAACTACATTTACATTATCTCTAAGTTCTGTATTTGTGAAAAAATTTATGACTACATATATTTAATTACATATTCATAATAAATTACATGAGATTATAAATAACATTTTACTATATCTTTAATTACAATAATTTTTTAAAAAAATTTATAATAAATAAATAATTTGAAGTTTTGAGCAATTTTGGTTGGACTTTTTGACCAAAATTTCCAATTGGCATTTTGGTGGTCCGACAGCTTGTCTTCTCTATCCATGTAGATATGAAATAAGTTCTGACAACTTTTGTTCATGTTACGTGCGCGTCGACTGTTTGACATGCAAAAGGAGAGAAAATTGAAGAAATAAGAATGAGAATGAGAAATAAATAAAATAAAATAAAAAATTTTGGTGTCAAAATTTATTTAGTATATTAAGAATAAAAGAAATAAAATTGTAAAACTTATTTAGTTTAATTAGATATAACGATAAAATGGGAATGGTAATAAATGAAAAAATCGAAATATATTTATGCTAAAAATATTAAATTAATATTTTTTTAAAATTATTTTTAGGATAGTCTTAATAAAATATTAAATTATTTATATAAATATTAATAATTTATTTTTTATTTTTTATTATGTAATAAATATTTCAAAATATATTAAGATATTTATATTATTTAAAAATCAATTATTTTCTATTTTTTTATTATATAATAAGCATGATTTGAAATGCTGAGAGCTAGTAATATTATATAATTTGGGGGCAATTTCATCAAATCAACACCCATTTTTTGGAGTTCCGTACATTTCCATCATTTTTCCCATAAATGGAGGGAGAGTGGTCTCCCGTGAATGCCTCTCACATCATACCAAACACTGGAAATTGCCTTCCCTCCACCATTTCTTTCACCTTTTCCAATTCTTCTGATGTACCAAACACAGTCTAATTCTCCAATAAAGTTTCAATCTATTTCCCTAAGCTTCTGACTCTAATTTCTGACCTATTTCCTTTCTTATTTCTCTCAATATCTCATCTCCGCTCTTTTGCTTATATTTCCTTTTCATTTATCATATATTATTTCAAAAGTTTTATGAGCAAGAAAGTAAAATAATAGAAGTTGAAAATTTAAATAACTAAAATATGTGGTCATAGTGTAAATTTTATTAATATTTATGAACAACATATATAATAGAATTAGTAGGGCCTGCAAACACAACAAAATAATTACCTTTAACTCTATGGTAATTTCTTAATTTTATTATTCTCCCTTCACTTTAACACGTAGTATCGTTTTACTAGTTCACATCATCGAGCCACGTAGGCACCCGATGAAGAGCATTAAAAATTTTACTTTTGAAGTATGACATATGAAAATTGGGAGAGAGAGGGAAAGAAACTTTGAAAAAAGTGAATAGTAAGTGGAGCGTACGATACTACAATTTGACCAAAAGTAAAAGAAAAAATGATATCTTTTTCTTATCACGAGGTGTTTTTACACTGTTTGTAAAAAGTACGGTAGTTATAATGCTCCAAAAAGGTTAATATTGTAGATTATTTAAATAGTGTTTGATATGCAATAATAAATTTTGATAAAAAATTAAATAAAAATAAAAATTAGATGAAATAGAAAATAAAAGTTTTGATGTCTAAACTTATTTGATAGATTGAGAATAAAGTTGTAGAAATTATTTAAAATCATATATTTCATTCCTTGGAATCATGCGTCTTTCCATCAGGCTGATGATGGAAAGAAAGATGGAATACCACACCCCAGCGCCATCCTCTCTCTTCCAGCATCCCAACGATTCTCTCCTCCTTCCATTTTCATTGCCTACTACCAAACTGACCCTCAGAAACATACCCCGAATCGCCAAGTATAGCTAAAAATTTCTCCTCAATGGAATCCTAGAACTAGCTATATCGGTGCTGATAAGTTGCCTCAGTTCGCCAAAATTGTTGATGATTATTATGTACTTTATGAATGAAATCTCTTCTTAAAGCTTGTTGTATAAAATGGTTTCCTTTTGATTTCGAAAAAAGAAAGGACTTCTCTAATGGTAACTAAGCATTTGAACTCGTTTTAATACACAAATATGATATGTGCTTCCAATATATTCACCCCCTCTAGTAAGAGACAGCTATCTTGGGCCTCAAATTCCATCTTAATTTCTATTTTTAGATATTTTATAATATTTCATTAAAGAGTCTAATATTTCCTCCGGATGTTCCCTCACATACTATTAAAATATTATTTCCAATTTCCATAGCATAACCAAAATACTCGACCACGTGTTACTCAAATTTTTAGGTTTCAGACAATGGAATCTATTCCAATATATTGGATATTTCATGCAAGGCGTGCTATTATTTTGCCATATCATGCGTGCTTCAATAGTAAAACCGAATAAGCCCAACATCCACTGGTTACTCGAACAAATTTAAAGTTGAACTCCAACTTGACTTGTATAAGATGAAAGCATAATAGTTTGGGTATATTAAACAATATCTTGTTATTAAATCAGTATTTCACTAGAAAATACAAGCTCAACACCCAAATGCTTGGACTTGCATCACTATAAGTGATTTACAACCTGCATAATCCGCAGGTTAAGCCATGAATGGCATAAAGTATGAAACTCACTTTCTTCCTGTGGTTGTCCTGCGTCTATCTCTTCTCATATGATCATGATACGACAATCATGTCACATGAAATGATTCAAATCCGCATCTAAAACACATTAAGTGTACCAACGCTTCCAAGGGTTATATTACAGTAGTAGCTTTGTGAAGGTACAACCAGAACTCATACTCAAATCCTTGTTGAAACAAAAAAGAAACAATGTACAAGGTTAGCAGTGTTGCAGAGAACCAAGCAATCAGACGACTGTTACATCGAGCATTCCAGTAAATAAAGGGAAAGCAGTAAAGCAACAGATATCTGGTATGTTTCTTTCAGACATCGTCTTGCATGAACTTGAGCTTATTCTTCCACCTTCATTCCTGTAAAAATAAAACGTGTAAAATTAAAGCAATGCAAGCTAAACAGAGTCTCATGAAAAATACTGGTCAATTGGTTGCTAATCAATTGAACTATTTCACATTAGCAAACTAGTCTAACTTCAAAACATGACATAACTCAAGAAGCAATCTATTCAAAGGACAAACAATTTCAGTTATACCGTTTGTTCTTTCGTTTGCCTACAGTACCAATTTGAATCCCTCGGACAGGAAGTCATCCCTGTAAAATTTTAAGCCCAACGAACTATATAAGTATAACAGACAGATGAGGAAGGTTGAAAAATCAAACTGGCCCCACTGCATAGACGATAATTATATTTAGAGATGGGGATTATAATATATTGACTCCAAGTCAACGGAAGTCATCCAAAGACCAAGACATTAAAAGTAACATCTGATATTTTCAATTTTCTTTTCCAAAAATTCTTATTATTCTATTTCGTACAGGATTCTGTGGTGATCAAGACTTGCTTAGGTCCAGGTCAACTCGCAAGGAGACATACTAGATTAGATACAAACATATTAACATATGAATGGCCCCAACACTGGCCACTAAAAAAAAGTTATACACCAAGCGGACATTAAACAACAGAAATTTCACGCGATACCTTTTCTTCGTTGTCTCCAAATTGTGCTGCTTCTTATCATTTTTCCTAAGTAAAGTTGGTGAAACAAGGCTTCCGATACAAAATGTGCCATCAATTAATGTGGGCATGCTAGAGATTTTAATAAAACTGACTCCTTTATTTTTCAAGTCATACCAACAAAGCTTCCTATGGTCCATTTCCAATAGAACCTTGTCTCCATCTCTTGAGTATGTTAAGGGCCTCACAAATTTCAAAGATCCCAAGTCATCCGGTTGCGTTAATGTGAACAGTTTACACCAGGTCTCTTTGAATCCATATTCTTTCATCACCCAAACATCAACTCGTATGTTATGGTAATTTGCAAGCATGCATAGGGATCCTCCCAACAGAGCCACATCCATCTGAAAATTCTCATCCCCTAATTCAGGCAAAGGCACCTCCCCAAAGGTCTCAAATCTTATATCAAACGCAACAATCAGATCGGGGGCATCGGGCTCAAGTTTCCGAGTGACGACCCAGTGTAAAGCACCGCCAACAAAAACACCCATTGTGCGTGCACAACAAAGGGCGTAAGGCATACGCTGAATGCTTTTCCAACCATTTGTTCTCAAACTATAAAGCTTAACTTGAGAATCGAAAGTACGACTGCGTAAGTCAACAAAATACGAGATCCTGAGCAATTTATAGTCATCGGAGAACAAATCATACCCAAACCCATAAACTCTGGCTGCGAATAGACTCGTATCGGATTCAGGGCGTCGCTCCACGGGCAGCAAGGGGATAATCCGATGCTTTCGGATGGACGGGTTCCAGAAAGCAATGTCCTCAGCTACGTTGCAGATGCAGAGCAATCCATTGCAAGAACCCAAGACCTTGAGTCGGTTACCGTAACACATGAGAGGGTGGTTGAGCTCGAAGGCTTTATCGAGGGTATCGAAATCGACAGTATAAAGATCGGAATTCTGCCTGAAAATGATGGTGATGTTGGCAGTAGTTTCACCGGATTTGTGGAGATGGAAGAAGATGAAGTCGGGGCTATCAATCAGACAACGCCATGACTTGCAGGTTGCTCTGAAGCGGAGGAGGGACTTGACGGGTAGGCGGGAGAGAATATCGGTGATGACCTCCGACGGAAGATCCGACATGGCTGGATGGCGATGGAGGGACATAGTTTCTACACTGCATGTGAGGGGTTGGAGTGCTTCAGGAACATTTGGGAATTAGGGTTTCACACTTCTCAGTGGGGTTGTGGGGAAGATTAGATAAATGAAAGTGGACTGTGGCAGATACGATATCGCGTTGGAAAGTCGCCAAAGGCCTGAATTTACTGAATTACCCTTTACCAAACTGTGATTACCATCTCACACATTGTCCGAGACTTTTGTTAATAACTCTAATTATTTAAAAGTTATTTATTGCATATAATAATTAATTCTTAACCAATATTCTTAAATCAATAATTATGTACCATATATAATTCTAAATCAGTGTTTTAAGGACTTATTAGAAAAATATTTATTAATAATACACATTTTAATTATGTGATTCTTGAATTTTGTTTTCATATTAAGAAGCTCAAATTTCATTTAACTTAATGTTTGATACTTTCAAAAAGTCACTGAAAATTTAGTTTTGCCTTGGATAATTATAAAAAAAACTCGATTTTTATATAAAATTTTTAAATATATATCACTAATATTATATTGGTTCAAAATTAATTTTAAAATTAAATTAATTCAAAATTATTTATTCTCAAATTTTAATCTAAACACACTCTAAATATTTTATTAATCAAAACGCCACAATTATAGATTGTCAAGGAGTAATAAAGAATAAGATTAAACTTAGATGAAATTAATAATAAACAATGTCTGGTTTTTCAACCAATACATGACTAACTAACAATAATATAAAATATGTATAATTTAATTTTAAAATTATACAATAACAATAGACGTGTCGTCATTTTATTGAAAATCATATATTTGCCATGATATAATTAAAAATTTATAATAAAAATATAAAATTACATATACGTTTTTCCTAAATAAAAAGTAAAAAAAATTTAAGAATTAAATTATGTAAAAGAGAATTTAGAGATTACATAATTAGAATATGTTTTATTTATCAAAAATATTTTCTCTAAAATTTTATGTAGTAGTCCTTAAAATATTCTTGCAAGTAAGTAAATAATAATTCAATTTTAAATATAAGATTACTTACACCGTATAACATTAAGGAGTTAACCAGTTTGTTGTATCAATAGAAATAAGTAAAATAATATTTTGATATCTTGTTTATTAGTTTAGTTTTAATTTAATTTTAATTTAATGTTTCACTTATGAGTTTAACTTGAATTCCACCCTTATATATAGTCTAAATTTAATGAGATTGATAAATTAAATATGTTAATTTTTATATTATTAAATGACCAAATTAAAACTCAACACTATAATAGTATTATACTCTAATAAAAATTAAAAGAAATATGGGGATGTGTTAAAACATAGTTTGCTCTTTTATATTTATACATGCTATTTTGTTATTATAAACACAAATAGGTACGAAAGAGGGAGGAAATATGCCCCGTTAATTTTTATCTAAATATTATGTATATTAAAAAGTATTTAAAATGTTTCAATTATCAAGTATGGTAATATTATTTACAATGATATCTTATATTTATAAAATTTTAATTTTGACTTTTGATCATATGTTAAAACATCAATTTACGACAATGACAAAATAAACATGAGATTTTTTTACTTATTATCAAACAAAATATAAGAATATTAGACCCTGGTAATATTTTTGTCAAAGAAAAATATTATGATATTTAGCCAAAGATTGAATTGAAAAAGTTAAGGACTCATAGGTCAATACGTTTAATACGTTTATTAATGTGGTTGAATCGAATAGTGTCATTAATATAAAAATAATCATTAATTAATTTTAATACATATATACTCTATATTATATTACAACAGTATAAAGTTTTTGTCTAAAGGGCCAAAATCGTTGCTTAATCATTTAGGCAACATTTCTTTATTGTGGTGTATTCCGACGTTAACCTTTCGTTTAAAGCAAGTGTTTTATTTTCCATTGATGAATCAGGTGTCATTTAATTAATGTTAATTAGTGTCTTTTTTCATAAAGCCATCAAATGCCGTGTGCGCTGCAGAAGCAAAGTTTTATTATAATACTATAAGAAATAAAGCTGAACTTCTATTTAAATATTATTATAATGATACTTTGTATATTCTTAAATAAATTATTTATGATAAGTGAAACATTTTAAATAAACTATGTTATTTGAAAAGCAAGCAAGAAGCGTTAAAATTAGCGTAACGCTATTCCAATTATTCATCTTATGTATAGGATGACACAAATCTTTTTTTCTTTTTTAAAGTTGACACAAAAATGTGTAATATTGTGTGGAAATTTCTCTTCCTTCTACAACATAAAATCACCTATGATTTTTAGTCTTAATACCTTGCGTCCTTTAAAGAGAATCATAGTAGGAATTTTTGGTATAAAGTATGCTGGTAGATTAGGAAAATTCTTGAACGTAATAAGCAACCAATCCATTAGGAGTTGATTAACAAATTTAACTCTAAACTATACTTACAGCAATAGAGGTGTGTATGATCTAAATCAAGCTAATCAACTTAATTTGGCTCAATTGTTTTAATCTAGATCAAATCGAGTCAGGTTATTCATATATACTCTCAAATTTAGAATTGAGTTCAATTTATAAAACCTAATTTCTGTGGTATATATATATATATATAATTTTTAAAATTTTTTAATTTCTAATAAAATTAATGTCATTTTTAAAAAATAGCTACTTTTTTATTTGTATTGAATATAAATTTTTGTAAATATAGGTTATTCCATTTATTAAATATAAACAAAAGTTTCTCTTAGAAATTTCTAAGTTTAATATTTTAAAGTTAAAAAATTGAATGACTTATCTTAACCCAATTTGCGAGACTAAACCAAATAATGTGGCTTAGCATAAACCCCAAGGTGGAGGACAAGTTGGGTGCAAATCCAGCCAATCCAAAATTTGTTCACCCCTACACGGTAGTTCACTCTATTGTCTAAAACTAAATGATTTGAATCTTACTACATCACATGTTTTTAAATTACTAGTTAAATATTGTTCTAAAATTGTTTTTTAAGAGCTAGGTTTGAGGCCACGTCACCTTTTTAACAATTCATTGATGGCAAAGCAAATTTGGCAGGTCTTTAATAAAAACTCTTCATTTTGTGCTACTGTCATGCATAATAAATATTGCTCTTCTGTCAATTTAGGGCAAATTATTAAAAGATTGAATGAGTTTTGGATGTGAAAAAATATTTAAAAGAAGTAGAACTTGGTTACCTCTAAGCTTAAGTGACAATGAGGTAATATTAATTATATTCCTCTAAATCATTGAAAATATCGTTGAACTAAACCTTAAAATTAGCATTTTAGCATAATTTATTCTCTAAATTATTTTTGAAAATAATATAAACATGCCTCTTTTCAGCTTAAGTGATCTTATTATTAAATAACCAGGGCTGGGGGGTGTGGAATCCGAGTATATTACCACTATCATTTAGTGAGGATCAAAATGTAAATCAAAATGTGAATTAAGGGTATTTTGGTAGTTATGAAAAACAACCCACAGACATGGACATCCTGTGAAGGGTGATGCAAAATCTGGCAAAGAACTTCTTGAAATTTCCAAAAGGGCCTTTTTCCAAAGGAAAATACACAAATCTTTCAAAAGCTCCAAATATGTGATATCTCTCTGTGGAAGATGCTGCGCATGACGGTGCAGACGGTGCAGTCCACACGTGACATGCTCATCGAACAATCTTTCCCTTTTTTTTAAAAAAAATAAAAATTTAGTTTTAACAGATTATTAAAAGCACCGACGTTTAAAATTGTGCAAATAAGTCCATTGAAATTGCTTATCATATGCATGTATTTGGATTTAAATTATGTATACTTGATTTTGGATCAATATGATTATTGTAGATTTTAATAAAAAATAAGTTTATATGATTGAAATTATGTTTAAAAATTCTTATTTATAATGCTATCAATGTAATTCATTCGATACAAAAAAACTTTCACTTTATATACCCAGAAGTTTGAAAGATAAAAGAAATTTTAAAACAAAAATCTAATTTTAAACCAAATAAAATTGTTTGTAAAGTAATTTTTTTATTTGTCATAAAATACATCTTTATTTTAATATGCAAATAAACTTTTAAATTTTTGACCGCAGTAATCTTTTTTTCTTTAATTTTGAATTCAAGTACAATCGTAGATTTGAAATCCATATTCCAATCAGAACTTTGAAATTTGTATGTGGTTATTAAAATTTTTAAAACAATAAGATCAAGTTGATTTATTTACACGTAAGTTTAAATGTGTTATTTGACTTTCGTAGGAACCGTATTTTTTTTGTTAAAATTTTGTTGTATCATATTTGGGCCTGGGCAAGGCCCAATTATAAAAGCCCATACATGCCCAAGAAAATGAATTACAATTGTCTTTCTTGTGTGCTTTGGTTTTCCTTCTAAACCATCACCATATAATCTCATAAAGCAGCTCGAGGTTTCGTTCCTCCTTCCTCAAAATGTCAGCTCTTATTTCTGGTTTCTTAGATGAACCAAATAAATTTTAACTACAATGTAATACTACCCAAGAACAAACAATGAATGAAGTTCATGCAAGCACAATTCATAAACAAAAATTTTAAATTATGACAATGTTCGTCACTTTAAAAGAATTAATGAAGAAAGATCAATTGGAAGAATAAAAACTTAAACAATGCAATGTTTGAGGTTCAAGACTAGCTACTAGTTAGCATCAACTTCTAGTAATAGGCTCTATCTAGAAAAACAAAAGTATAGTAATTGGTGAAAGCAACCTCAATTCATTTATAAGTGTTCAAACTTTTCATTAGACTAGATCTGGTACTAACATATGGCTTAGTCCTAGGACTTGGGTCGGTGAATCTAAAAAATGACCATGTCATCTAAGGTATTTTTAAAGTTTTTCTTACAACTTTATTAATTTAAATTTAAAACAATTTTTGAACAAAGAAAAGGAAAATGTGGTTTATATTTAATAAATGAAGTATTCTATATTAATAAAAATGATTTATATTCAACATAAACAAAAAAAAAAACTATATATATATAATGGCTAGGTCAGGACGAGCTAATGCTATAATTGACAACTCAGCCCAACCAAGATCAAGTCCTTACATAGTAAATTCAATCCCTTACTCTGAGTGATTATGATCTAACTTGAAATGATTAGGTTATACCAGATTAGCAAGGTTATAATCATCCTTAAATTCCTCTTATTGAAGTAGGTTTTATATACTTCATTAAAGACACATAAGGACAAGCAGACATAAAGAGAAGAGATATATAGAACCAACCATAAACAAACATACCTTAGTTTATATACTTAAAAAAAAAAATGTCTTGTGTCGACTAAAAATCTGTGCAAATGAACCAAGTATTGCTAAACTAGTATTTATTTTTATTTTTATATCAACCAAAAAAAAGCTAAATTGGAATTTCTAGTAATTGAACATCCCTGGCCTTGAGAGGAACATACTTTCCCAGATAAACCTCAAGATAATATTAGATCCATACACTACTACTAGATGAAGCTGTAAGCCATTACAGATAAGGACACCAACTTTTAACAACCATCTCTATGAAATTGATTGCACTTAAACTCCACTAACTAAAAGCCAATATGAAAATATAGGGCTAGTTGAATTAGTAAATCACCATTTTATTGTTCATTGATTGAAGTAAGTCAAGGATAATCTCAAAAGCATTCCTAAACAAATTCAAGGATAATGCACATCAATAGTTATTGGCAGTATGATGGCACTTTGAAGCATTTGTTGGCATTATATTAATGTTTAAAACTCTTAAGTTTGTGGCTTTATATCTGAATTTGTTTAAACATGTCTTACTTTGGCATTGTAGAAACTTGTAAGAACTTTAAGACAGCATTTTTCAAATATATAGAGTACTTTATAGGTATTTACATTGAAAGTTTATTCCATCATAAAATTCACAAAAAATTGATTCCATCCCAAAAAAAATGAAGAATAAGAAAACATAGGGATGGTGTTAAACATTTGATTTTGCTACAAAGAATCACAGAGAAGTAGTAAAAAGAATATGACCCTTAATTCATCATTGATGAATGTTTTGCACTAAGACAAAGATTCTTCTCCTATAAAAAGTTACTGATTCATGCCTATTCTTTTCTAGGAAAAAAACTAAAACAGAAGAAAATGAAATAAGAAGAGAATTTGGTTCTTCAAGTTTAGAGAGAAATTAACCTATAAAGTAGCAACAGTAACTAAACTTTTCCCTTTCTTGTTAGCATAATATTGCTTGTTTCATGTATTGTAGATGCTTGTAAGAACTTTGAATATGCTCTTTCTCCTCTTTCCCCTCCCATTACTTATTTTTAAAGCACTGGGCTTGATCCTTCTTTATTGACCCTTGCCTTTGATAGAACCCATAGTAATTCTAAAATTAAGTAAGGGCAGATAGAACAGGAAAAGATAAAGGGATGAGTTCTAGGATCTTAAACACCCAAATAGTCTTGTATAAAAAGGACTAATTTTCAAAAACCAAAATAATTTATTCATCGTAATCTTCTTAATGATATCCCTTCCTTATTTACAATATAATATATATTTTTTATGACTTTTAGGAATTTAAGTGTAAATTAATAAGTAACCATGAGTGGTTATCATCATAATAATCTACTGACATATAGTTAGACATTAACATAAATAATTAAAAAATAAAATTCATAACTAACTCAATAACCTAACTCTAAAAGTCTCTATCCATTCCGGCACTCGTCGCAAGTGTTGTCTACATGTGTTTTTCCTTATTTTCCTTGAATAAACTTTCCAAGGATGAGATGAGATGCTATCAGTCTTTCCATGTTTGCAATACTTCTCATTATTTCCCAGAAAGTTACCCGTACTATGAGGTCCAACAAAGGTAATGTTGGTTTTATGACCCTTAAAGTGGATCTTGATAAAGCCTATGATAGGCTTTTAAAGGATTTAGTGAGGGACACTTTGTGCGATATTGGCCTTCCCAAAAATATTGTTAATCTTATTTGGTGAAGTGTTACTTCTGCTAACATGCAATTGCTCTAGAATGGTCATGTTATTGATCTTTTTTTTCCATAAGGGAGATCCGACAAGGGGATCTCATCTCTCTTTATCTCTTTATTCTCCACATTGAAAAACTTTCCCAAATCATTTTTTTAGCTGTTAAGCAAAAGCATTGGGATTTTATTTCTTTAAATAAGAAGGGGCCTACCTTTTCTCACTCTTTCTTTGCAGATGAACTTATTTTGTTTGGTTACAACAAGCGCATGTGATTAAGGAAACTCTAGAGGTTTTCGATAGAAGCTCAAGTTAGGAGGTTAATAATTCTAAATCTAGCATTTATTTCTTAACATATATCCCTCGGGATAATAGATATGAGATTAGCCAATTTTTTGCATGAATTCAACTGATAATTTAGGAAGATATTTAGGTATCCCCTTGTTTCATGATAGGTGTTCCTACAAAGACTTCCAGTATATTATTGACAAAATAATAAGTCATTTGAATGGTTGGAAGGCTAATACTCTTTTGCTAGTTGGGAGAATCACTCTAGCCCAATCAGCCATTGCTTCCATTTCCATTTATGTGATACAAACTACTAAAATCCCTTTTCATGTGTGTGATCATATTGATAAAGTTTATAGGGATTTCATTTAGAATGGTTCAACAGATAAGAAAAAGATCCACTTGATTAGTTGGAATAACATTAGCGAACTTAAGAAATTTGGTGGTTTGGGTTTTCGAAGAGCTCAAGATTTCAATCAAACTTTTATTATGAAGCAAGCTTGGAACCTTATTCATAAGAGAGAAAATCTCTAGGTGAAGGTGGTTCGTAGTAAATATAGTTGTTCTAATAAGATTATCTCGATTGTTCGTCAATGTAACACTACTTCAAATTTCTAATGTGGAATTATTCATATATAGGTGCCCTTTTATTGTAACCTTCTTTGGATTGATCATTTGTTGCCGAGAATTCATATTCTTGAAGATCTTGTTATCATTGATGTTGATGACAATATAAGAGATAAGTTAATGGCTGATTATGTTCTCGAAAATGGAGATTGGGATGTTCTTAAACTTCAACAAGTCCTTCCTACCAATCGTGTAGATATTATTATTCTTTTGAGCCCTCTTGACTGAGGATGTTGACTCTGTGGCCTGACTTCTGAATATCACTAGTATGTTTTCTTGTAAATATGTTTTTTATTTATTGTTTTGGGTCTAATTGGAACTTTCATTATGATCTTTTTGGTGAGATTTGGAAACTAAGTTTCCTTAGCTTATCCAAGCCTTCATGTGACTTGTTGCTAATGAGGCTCTTATCACTAATAGTGCTCACCATCATTAGTCCTTGGTTGCTTCTCTAATTTGTCCACTTTGTGGCTTTAATGACAAAACAATGCTTCACTCCATTTGCAATTGTATTATCGCCAGTTTGTTGTGGAAGAGCATTATGCTTAGCTCTCTTCATTTGGCTTTCTTCCAAGGAAGCCTTATTGAGCGGATAGATTATAATCTTAATAAGAGAGCTTTTTCCTTTAATGGGGTCAGTTGGCGCTATGCTTTTCTGATTATTTGTGCTGAAATTTGGTAAATGAGAAATAAAAGAATTTTTGAAGTTAATATTGAACTTGCTCGTTTCTTGAGGTATATGACTACTTTGGTTCTTGATTATCATCATGTCTTTTCTCATCTCCAACTTATTAAAAGGACTGTCAAGGATTTCACTGTTCAGCATATCCATTGAGTTCTTCCTCCTAATCATGTCGTTAAGCTTAATATTGATAGTTTTGTTATGGATCAAGGTTCTGCAGCTTGTGGAGGAATTTTAAGAGACAGTAGGGACAATTTTATCAAGGGTTTTAGTGTCAATCTTTCTAACTATATGATTACTAATGCTAAATTTTGGGGTTTACTTTAAGGGTTCAAAATTTGCTTTGAAGCTGGGTTTCAATCTATCTATGTGGAACTTGATTCCTTGATCGTAGTTCAGATGGTTCAAAATTTACAAGATTATTTGCAATGAAGCTTTCATCAGTTTTTGTTATTAGACACTAGTTAGATTTGAATTGGTCTGTTTAAATTTTTCACATATTTCATGAAACAAATTTCACTACTAATACTATTACTAAGCAAAGACATAATCAGTTTCATTTTTTCAAGTGTTTTGATATTGTTCCTACTTTCTTCTATTTAGTTATTGTTATTGACTTATAGAGTATTTGTCATCCTAAAATTGTTGCTTGATGGTTCTATTTCTCTTGGGTGTTTTCGCCCAGCTGTTTATAAAAAAAGATATTTCAAGGGTTTAAATCATTTTGCTGCATCCCTTACATATGGTCTTTCTAGTACAAGCTTCAATTTTTAAATTCTTTTATTGTCAGTGGTTTGTAACGTTACCTAGTTTTCATTTTTTTCAACCCGTAAGGATAGTGCTTTAACATTGGCCTTGAAATATATCATAATCTATTGCAGTTAGAATTTGTTTGTCTGCATGTGCATGGTCTCTTCTAGGGTAGTTGAAAGTATGGGCATGAGTGGGCATGAACTTCGAAACAAAAACTATTATTATAGCAGAACGGCATGCTTCAAAATTTTGGAATCCGAAAAGAACCCAAACAAATTGTACACAAAATGTGAAGATAACGATCATACAAATATTTTGAATAACTTACTCCTGCCATAGGCCACGAGCAAGTTTGAGATGTTTAATGATATACTTATAAATAATGTACAAATTGCTGAGCTGAAGTGGAGATTAGAAAAATTAGAGGGGGTGAGGGCAATGAAGATGGTTGTTGAATTTATCATAGTTATGTTGTACGTTAGTACGTTAAATACTAGCTAAAAGCCATCTACCAGTATCATGTTTATTGTCTAGAATTTTTTGAAAAATACATTTGCTGAAAAATGAGTTAGTAAGGATCAATTCTCTCGAATGCATAAATAATTTTTAATATATTTCTAAATTAAGTGTGTTTTTTGATTTTATATGTTTAATATTGCACTTAACAGTAATATTCGTTTACATAATAAAAGTAATGTTGACAAACATTAGACTTGTATAAAAATTAAAATTAGGAAGACTTTGTTTTAGACTATTATTCCTTTTGGCATTTGTGTCAGATGAAATGCCACCTATCCTCTACCACCACAGGATCTATATTTTAGCATTTGGAATTAGAAGACCGAAGAAGGGGCTAGTTTAGTTTGCCTTGTTCAAAAAAATTTTTACTGTGAGTGTAAGAATTTGAGTTTAAATTTCGTCTTTATGAAGCTGGGAGAAAAATTTTAAGAAAACAGTTCATTGAAACTAGTGCGCAAGTACTCACATCGGTAGACCAAAACCAAAAAGAAAAAATAAAGCTTTTGCATTTGCAGAACTTGCTTTGTTTTGAAGTAGGTACTTTTTGGTAGCTCAATTTTCCTTTCCTAGTACAAAAGGTGGTGCATAATTGCTCTTAAATATACACTTATCATCATTTTTCCTTCTTTTTTTTTTTTTTTTGGCCATTGCTATAACAGTTATTATAAAGTACTCTAAAAGATAAGGTTACTTAGTCTTATGAAGCCATGAACTAGTGGTATAACAACTGCTTAAATGTAACCAGAAAAAAAAAAAAAAAAAAAAAAAAGGTTACCCTGCAATTAACCAGAAAAATTAAAAAAATATGCGCAAGATCAGGAAACATGAGACAGAATACAAGTGTGGCAAGCAAATTCAGTGCAACTCCAGGTGGTGACTTCTTGTGCAGCTGAAACAGCTTTAAGTTTAGCCAAATATCCAGCCAAGAGATCAATAACATAAATAAAGCACTAGCCAAAAAGTATTTAAGCAGACATAAGCCAATTCCTCATCTTGCTTAGAGGCCGTCAGTAACATAATAACCCAACCTTCCATATTCCCTGTCCTAAGTATTGGACTGAAAAGCATACCCAAGGCAAATAAAGGCTCTGCCTTTACACAAAATAGCATCAGATATTAGCTGTCATGCCTGTTAAACTACACAAAAACCATGTATTACATCAAAAACATGTTTATTTAATCATTTCTCGAATCCATTCCGCCTTGAAATCATCTGGAAGTGTTTCAAAGGCAACCATCAACCTATCATTGTCACATAGCTTAATATGAGCACGGAATAACTCCCTTTGCGTAAGGCCATCGACTTTCGCCAACTTTGGATAGAGTTGCTCTATTTTGGCCGACTTATTTGCCTCGGATGCCAACTTATCAATCTGAGCGCATAAAGTATGAAGGCTAGACTTTATATTACTGCTAAGCTCCTTGAGAGCCTTCACTAAGGTGTCATCAACGCTGTCTCTTCTCCTTTTCCTCAAACCGGAAGTTGCATCACTGGCTTTCGTCACGGGCACATCAGAAGAAGCCACTGAAGCATCAATCTCGTTGGCCATTTCAATGTCCTCTATATCATCTAGGGCAACAGCTATATTCTCTCTTTCATTCACGTTGCTGAAATCACATGTTGATCAAGCATCGTTTCAAATTGCACCCCATATGAGCCACAATTCCTTAAAGTGAGGACAGAATTATTTTGTTTGACGAGACAGAATTTTTTTTGTTTGAGATTATAAGAATCCATTAAAAGGGTATGTTTACATGACTTGCACCTGAATATAGAAAGTATCGTGCACCATATAAGATAAAAGTGCCATTATGTCATATGGTATTTAAAAGCTAGCAAGTTAATACACAAGCAGCTCTGGCTCACAATGCCAATTGCAACATCTGTGCTTAGAAATCATCAAACCAGAAACATATTGATAAAATTCATGAATTATGCTAAATGGAAATAGAATGCCATAAGAAACCTAAAAAGTATCTTCCATCAAAGTGCATAACACGAGAGGAATTGGGCCAAATCCAGTAGCCAAGGTATCTGAGCCTGGATTGAACACCTAAATCATGCTCAAGCAAGCTTCAATGCAAAAATGAAACTTAAGCTTTCGTTTTGCTTGACTGAACAAAAGCAGTGATAGGTTATGAAACTTTTCGCTGGCTAAACTACTCTATATTATTTAATTTTGCAGCAAGAAAGTTAATAACCGTAAGATGTTCTGCACTTCTACGTTGGTTTTGACGCGCACATCCCCTCTTATGAATCCCCATCCAGTAAACTCAACTGAGAATTTCAAGATCATAAAATGTTGTGAACTTTGTCTATGTAATCGTTTAGTTCTACTCTCACGATTTGGATGCATGATTAAGTGCAAAGCAGATATTATATTTCCTAGTTTTCCTTGGTGGGGATAAATTACTCATACTTTGCAACCAAACAACACGCCATTACTGCAGAAAGTCACCAAGCAAGGAAAGCACCCACATTCTGTCAAATCTCAGAAAAAGCACGATTGAACCGGACATCAACCAACAAAGAAGCAAACAAAACAGCACGCAAGAACAGCACCCACATTCTGTTAAAAAGAAGAAAGTGCACAAGCAACGAACAGCTACTACCAAAATCAAATTCATGCACAAACCACTGCAAAATCGACGGCCAGAGAGAACAAAAGCGACAAGGACAGCATAAACTCTAGTTGATCGAACCAGTACAGAACTCAGAGATTCACCTGATTCTCGGATACAGAGCGTCGATGGTGGCCGAACTAAAGTTTGGTGAGCACAATCTTAGCAGAGCAGAGCTTCGATGGCGAGAGACCAGAGGGAACGACGCACAGAGAACACGAAGGCACGGGGCCGCGACTAGTGAAATTCAGGCGGGTGGTTTTTCATTAAACGCGGTTATATTTATTTTGGCATTATTATGCTTCTTTATTTTTATTATTATATATCTCTAATTTTAATAAATTTTATTATTTTATTGATACAATAAATATTTAGAGTTCTATTTTGCAAGTAACTATTAATATTTAGCATTTCCTGCGTAATTTTATTTTTCTCTTTGTTTTTTTTTTTTCTGGGGAATGAGTTTTCTTGTTTTTTTTGGTGTTTAACTTTTTGTATTCTTTTTGTCGAAAGAACCTAGACAGAATTTTTTATTACAAATAATGTCTTTAATTGTATATTAACATATTGTTTCTGTTGGTACCTTGGTTTCTTGTTTTGTTTAACGAAAAACTAGTTTATTTGCCTAGAATTTATAAATAATTAGTATATTTTATTATATGTTAATACATTTTAAATTAACAAAGTTTATAAGTGTTAGCAAAAAATTGAATTTAACAATGTAAATTGATATTAAGAAAGCATAATGAATTTTTAAAAAATGCGTAGAATTAATTTTGTGAAAATGGTGGGAGAAAAGTGAATTCATTGGGAGAGTGTTACCATAAGAAATCTTTGTTCTACAAAGTGGCTCTAATTGTTGCTATTTTACAGAACTTAAGAATCTCATAAATTGATGGAATTACTGGTTCTGATTTTCAGCGAAACATGACGATAGACAATCTAAATTGTCGAATAAACTATATATTATTATTTTTTTAATTTTAAATTATGTCAAGTTATATTTATATTTCTTTATTATAAAATTTAAGAAGCAATCAATTAAATCATTATTATTCTTGTAACTCAAAAAAAAAGTTTGAATTTCAAAGAATTCTCAATTTAAAATACGGTTAAATAATTCATTATTTTTTTCATTCATTCAAAGAATTCTCAAACTTTCAAAAACTTTTATTTGATAAGCAATTAATTAATTACTTAATTTTCAAACTTCAAACAACTTTTGATTTAAGAAACAATTACTCAATCCATTAATTAATTATTTTATTATTTTTCTTGTTAACTCTAAAATATTTATGCATTTCCAATAATTTCTAATACATGTATAATAAACATAATAAATCATTGCATGAGGGATTGAGGATTTGATTAAAGTAAACTTCTCATCAATCAAATAAAACTCCCACATTAAACATTAAAAAGAGTCTACTTTATGTGTGTGTATATATATATATAATAGATTATGTTGACCAAAAAAGTAATTATTAATATTTATGAAAGTATATATTTTCATCCTCATAATTTAATTTTTTGTATTTTTTGGTTTCGCCTGCCATTACATGGTGAGCATGGATCATCTGCATAGAGAATACCTATTGTAGATTCTGCTAACAAAATGTGGATAGCTGGATTAAAGTTTAGGGATTCACATTTTATTATTTATTTTTATTTTATATTAAATAAATAATTCTTTTGAAATGTAAGTCATTAAATCAAAATTTATTAACTTTGATGGTACTGTAGATTTTATAAGTACTGCAAATGATCTACATGCTTACATGGCATTTCATTTGTAGTGACATGCACTCACTCAAATGTACTATTAACTTCAATAATTTTAAAACAAGCTCCGCGTATATTCTAGAGTGATAATATATTTTGAAAAGAATATTATATACTATAACTTATGATTTCATATTAGCTAAGAGAATATGCTTAAATCAAGGATTGACTATCTTATATCAAATAAATAAATAACTTCAATATCAAGGTGATCATGACCTAGCTCAATTTTATTAATTTGATTTGTCATGATCATTTTGAATTGAGTTGAGCCAAATCATAATTACCTAAAAGCACGAGAGTGAGTTTTGGGCCATAACATTGGTTCAACTCGACTTAACTATATATATATATATATATATTTTAAATTTTTATGTAAATTTTTAAATTTTTCTTTATATATATATTTTATATTTAAAAAATAGTCTTTTTGTCTAAGTTGAATATAAATTATTTTTATTAATATAAATTATCTCATTTATTAAATATAAACTTTAATTTTATTTTTAAAAAATATTTTAAATTTAAATTAATAAAAATGTAAAAAAAAGTTAAAAATTAGATGACCCAATCAACTCGATCACGGCTCAAAATTTGAACACCTTACTTTTCTCAACTCAAGATTTGGGCACCCTTATGTTTTTTCAAATCACAATGCAAAGTTCGAAATTGAGTTGTTTACGAAATAAAGTTTAATAAAAGGTTTTTTTTTTCTTAAAAGTATAACCTCTTATTTATTTTGTTCTTCTCTTCTCTGAGAGTTACTTTATTTATTTTTGAAATTTTTCCTCTCTACCAAATAAGAGTTTTGGTTTATAATTTTGTATATTTGATATTCACTTTACCATACCCGCATCTTCATATCTAAGCAGAAAAATGCAATTGAAGGGGAGAAAAAAAAACCTGACAAAGGTTAAAATAAAATATATGTGGTTCCTCTATGAACATCTATGAAGTGTTTTTTTTTAATGTATTTTTTAATAATAATAATAATAATACTGACAGGTACGCTATTAATTTTTAACTTTTTCATGAAATGTATTGCCCCTTGTCCTCCATTAGAATTTTTCGATGCTAAGAAATGCAGCCTTATTGTTAAATACCGTTTCATGCTAAAAATTTTAAATCTGCTTTGTTACTTACTAATTACCAATATAATGATATGTAGTATTTTCTTTTGGCAATAACGATAGGTAATAATTTAGATATTAACTTTAAAAAAAGAAACATTATCGATCGGGGCTCCATTTACATGTGTTTGGGCCGGCTACTAGCAAATTTTGTTCGGGTTATGCGAATGGTTGATAGGCCTATGAATTTGATTTTTCTTTTAATATTATGGTTCAATTAGTTTATATATATATATATATATATATATGTAAATAAAGGAATAGGTACACGGTATGAGTTTGGAACAACCTGAGTTTCATATTATACTAAGTGAGCTTGAATCCTACTAGTTATATTTGTTTGTCTTGCTAAGTTTTTACTATCATTAAATTTCTGTGTGAGATTTTAGATATTTTCTTAGCACTTGTGGTGAACTACTATTTTGTTCACTATGTAAGTGTGAGCAATATTTGTAAATTCCCTCTCTATAACACTTTAAATTATCAATATGGATTTCTTTATGTTTTTTTTCCTCATGTTGTTGTTAATTTTTCATATTAGAAAGAGATAAATACAAAGTAAATAAGATCTACTCCAATTTAAATATGTGAGACTCACTTAAATAGTAGACACCACTCATTATGTATCTATTTTTTTTTAACATAATAATAATATGAAAGAAATGAACACGAAGGGATCCAAATTCTTAAGGTTACTAGAACTTGTGTATTAATGTTAGTTTGTAATTATCCTTGTGATTAATCTTATTTGGTGGGGTTTTCTTGTCATTAAATTGTAAAACACTTTTGTATGATCGTTAAATGTCACCTTAAGAATTAAGTGGCAAAAACTATGTGCTTAAGTATCATAAAAGATTACTTAGGCTATAAGTGTGACTACCCATTTGCTAACACAATTGCAAAATATAAATTAGTCAAAGGAATTTTGGTCATTTGACTAACACAAGCAAAATATAATTTAGTATGAAAGGAATTCGTAAAAAGTAAAATACTTCTTTAGTTTCTTACTTATTATAAAATTATTATTTTGATCTATTATTTATTAAAATGTTTGAAATGGTCCTTCTATTTTTCAAAAATATACTAAATTTAGTCTTTTGAATTTAGGATTTAGAGTCTGATAAAGGAATTAAATTTAATAATTGTTTTTTAAAAGAGGAAAACATAGTGTGATATTTTTCAATGAGTAATGTGCTATTTTGAGTATTTCAATAAATAAGAAACCAAAATGATAATTTTATAGTAAGTGAGGGACAAAAAAGATATTTTTCTTATTGATAAAGTAATAAATTATTATTTTTTTTTAAACATATTATTATCTCTTAATTCATTACTAGGATTTGAATATAATACTATTCAAATAAACATGAAAAACCTTACCATTAAACTACTTTTGCCTGCAATGCTCAATAAATTGATGTTAATATGTTTATGGCCTTGGAAAATCATCACATATAATAATGTTGGTTCTGTTTCCACAGGTTCTTCAGCCAACGTTCTAGAAGAAACTTCCCATAACCTCAATTCCTAAGGATTTCAAGATAATAAGATCTTACATATTCCATAGCCTGTTAATTTCAGTCTCCATGACAAGTAGAGGCTCTTGAAATTATAAATATATACATACATACATACATACATATATATATATATATTATTTGTGTGTTTGTTTTTGCAGATTATGTAATTTCGACTTCGAAGCAACGGCAAAGAGATACGTATATATCTGCACTATTTATTAATATAAATATACTAATAAGCTTTTGTATTTATGTATATTTCTACCAAATAAAGCCACTACATCGCAACAAAACCCAACATATAACTTTTTTTTTTTTGTAGAGAAACAAAAATTTATATGTATATAGTCCATTTCAAAATATCTCATGCATAAGTTCTATATTAGTATTAATATAATGTAATTTTTAGAATATTAAGACTATATTGATGTTATGGATTTTAAAAAAATAAAAGTTTTTTTTTTAATTTTATTGAGATTGATGTACTAAATTACTTTATACAACAATTTTATTAAGAATATAAAAGATACGATGAAATGAGGGTGACTTATGCTAATCTGCAACTTAATTTATTTACAATTTTATTTAATCTAATTTAATTCTTGAAACTTATAAGACTTCGTTGACAAAGCCAGCGCTCTTGCTTTTAATTAAATGACACTTGTTGAATATGTCTCAGAGCTTCTTAGCTAATTTAGTCTTAAATATATCAACTTAAGTATAAAATAAATATATAAGTATGTTAAAGATAAATTTTACTTTTAAATATATTAATCTTATTAATTATCTCTTTTTATAGGTTTGGACGCATAATGCATGCAAAGCACAATAACTTAGATATAGAAATAAAGGCCCACTTGACGTTGTATTTCTTGGCTGCATATGCACCATTGCACATATTCAAATGAATATTTGAGGCATTTATTTAAATAATTCACAAATTATAAAGAAAGAAGATGTGGCCAAAATGACAAGTGAGAAGATTATCTTGTAAGAGACAAGTATTTTTTCTCTCTCTGTATTTAATTTATCCCCAATAATTAGCGGAAAAAGGAGATGTTAAAACTCGATTTATATTTCTTACACAAATGAGATATACATGTTTCAGTACCATATAGTACTGAATAATCAGTACTTTATCATTTAAAACTCCATTGCGTTATGAATCATATATTTGTATAAATATCTATAACTTCTTAAAAAAAAAATGATTCTTAGATTTCTTTTCATATTTAATGGTGTATATTTTATAATTCTCAAACAATTTATATTGTACAATTATTTAGATTAATTTTTATTTGTGTGATTGTATCTTATAAATTTTTTCCTATTCTCTTTTATATTTTCCACTCATTTTTATAACATATTGGATAATCTAATTTATTTTTTACATGTAAAAGGAAAAGACTAAATTAACAAAGTCACAGGGAATGCCTTCTTTAACCATGTTCATTTTTATTAACTAAAACTGCATATTTAGACGTCACCATTGAGATGAATTTTTAAAAACTGAGTTTGAATTTAAAATGAAAAAAGTTTGAGCATATATTTTAATCAAATCTTCATATTCAAACTTTTATTTATATTTTTTAGATTAAATTTATCAGGTCAATAGATTTTTTTAAATCATGATCAAATTAATTAGTTACTTAAAATTTAAAATAAATAATATAGCTAATTGTTACTATTATTTGTAATATTATCAATAGAAAAGTTTTAAATATAAATGATTTGTTATATTGATATAAATATTTTAAATAAGATATATTAATTTTCATTTATTTACCACAATATCATATTATACTAAGCAAATCTTTAAATAATAAGTTTTTTTTATTAAAAAAATATTTATTCAAAATTTTCAGACTTAGTCCAGACTTAAAAAAGAACATGAGTTCTGCCTATTTTATAAATCAAGCTTTTTTAATTGGATTGTTTTTTTTAGCTCAAGCTTTAATTTTTTTGGAGTTAAACTTATTGGATTAAATGAATTTTTTAAATTATGATCAAGTCTACTTAATAAGTATAAGGGCTTTTTGGCTTATTTTGTCAAACATATTGTGAGAGAAACATTGCTCTCGTAATTTTAGATGATGAAAACTTATAATTATTCACCCAAACCTTTGGCCTTCTCCTGAAACTGTAACTAATATATTATTGTATGTATTTATGGTTAATTTAAATTATCTCGTTTTAATAGATTTGATTCTTTTCCCCTCCCCTACTTTTTTTCAAAAATGTTACATATTTCATACTGTAATGCAAAAACACAATAACTTAAATATAGAAAGGATTAGACTTAGCTATAATTTCTTATGCTTTTACTACCTAGATTTTTAACTAACACATGACAACTAACTAATTAGTTTATAACAACATAAAAATGAATAGTTCAATTCAAACATCGTATAATTATTTATAAGAAACATACACATATCTTAATATAATTAAAAAAATCATTTAACTGTCATGTTTTAATTGAAAAGTATAACAAAAAATTTTAAAAGAAAGAACTGTATACAAAAAATGTCAAGTTTTCATATTAAAACACCCCCTTGACGTTATGGCGTTTCGCTGCATGTTCCACATTGCACATATTCAATTGTGAAAATACGACATATATTTGAATAATTTACAAGTTATTAAAAAAAATTAAGATGTGGCGAAAATGACAAGTGAAAAGATGATCTTGTAAAAGACATGTTGAAGAAGTAGTATAATGTAAATAGAGTACATATCTTATAGGTGTCTATTGTCTAATATGATATAGTTAAGTCTGAATATTGGTTAAATTTAATTATTTTTATTAATATCAATTTATCAAATTTTATTTGAATTCTTTAAAATTAACAATAATTAAACCCAATATTGGGCTCATAATAATTAATAAACTGCATATTTCGAAAATTTTGATTGTACATAGAGGAAAAAAACGATGGAAATGTGTGCGCAGATTAATTTGGGAGTATATTAATGAATTAGTTTTAGAATATTATTCTTTTAGTTTAGGGTTCTAAAAATAAAGTTTCTTAGCTTAATTTTTCAAATATTACTCTTCTAGTAATTCATTTTTTTCAAAAATAAAGTTTCCATTATACCCTAAACGTTTTTCCTCAATTAAAATGGATCGTCTATTTAGCAAAATTAAAATTCCACGAACTTGCTTATGCAACTTCAATTCAATAACATTTTATATCAAAGTTAGATTTTAACGCATTAAAGAACCAAAATTGCATTTTCAAATAACCATACTTTTTGAGAAAAAAATATTTTAAAAATTAAATATATAATTTTTATTTACAATAAATAAATTAATAAAAAAATGTCATCTTTTCAAATACTTAATTTACTTTTTACTTAAGTTTGCCTTTATTTTGTTCCAATAAACCTTAATGTAGGATAATGCGATGAATAATATTTGGGGAGGCCCAAAATTTGAGCATAGTATTATAAAGTAAAATATTTTTGTTAAAATTCTTTTATGACCAAACTTAACGACAACTTTTTTTCAAACACAAGGGCTGACGTGGTAGTTCTTAACAAGGACTTAAATAGGAGATGACATGGTGAATTTTGGTTGGACACAAGAGCTTATAGTAAAATGTAATTAATTAGTTTGAATATGATGAAATGATAATTCTAGCTATCAAATTTTGTTATAAGATTTTAATGGTCCCAATTCCATCTTTGCTACTTTATTACTCCTACTTGCTTTCTTTCCCAACAATTTGTAAATGAGTGAGGGTTAAAAAAAAAAAATACTTTAGTCTCTCCCACACGTGCTCTATCGATGGTCCATTTTAGTTTGGAAGAAATTACATTGTGGCCCTACTGAAGCTTGTGTTACTGGGTGTTTATATTTGGAAAAGTTATTTTTAGCCTCACTCTACCTATTTTGTCAATTTGAGGTTTCTCCATTTGAGTGAAGAAGAAAATTATATTTGAACCCCATTGAAGTTGAAATAGTCTTGCTGATACATAAATATAAAGACATTTGTATATTTTGAATTATCTTTAATCATATGCTCATATATAATTATGTATTAGTTGTTATGTCTTGTAAAAAAGAACGAAGGAAAAAGTAATTTTTAATTCAGTCCCTATAATTTTTTTTTTTTCAATTCACTACATGTATTTTTCTGTCGTATTAAATTTTGTTCTTGTCATTATAATACCATTATGGAGTTGCTTAGGTAGAAGAGGGAGCTGATGTGGCAAGTCCACATGGATGTCCTTTAAAGAATTTTAAAGCCACATCTGATGGAACATTTATTGATTTTCTCCCTCATCCAATTCATCAGCTTTTTCTCCCTTCCTTCTTTCTCTTCCAATCTTCCTCAAAACCAGATATTTGTCTTCGGCTTTAATGGTATGCCATTCATATTATGCACATTCGTATCGGCACAAGTTTTATTTGTCTCGAACATGATGCAAATTTATTTTTCAAAATAGGTACTTCAAAATTCTACCTAAATAATAATTATAATTAGAATAATCAGCTCTTGGGAATGTTGCTTTCATCTTTCTGATAAAATCATCACATTTCTTGTTCAATTCCTCTACATCAGGCTCTTCATCAATGACCATAAAAGCATTAGTTACCTCTTCTTCGTCTTCTTTCTCTGTATCAGCAACAACGTCGTCTTTCTGTGAATCTACATTATCACATTCTCTTCTTCTTCTTCAGGGTATTCAGCTTCTTCTTATCCAATTCTTTGACATCTGATGTGCAGATTACTGGGGTTTCAGAGGAATGGTCTGTGCCTGAAGTTGAGGAAGAGGCATCAATGAGACCAGAGTTCATGGCTATGAAAACCATGAGGCCATTGCAGAGGAGGAACATGTAGGTCTTGTTAATGGTGAAGCTGAAGAATTGGGCGCGGAATGGGTCAATAGATTGGAGAAGCAAGGGAAGCGATAGGAACAGAAGAGACAAGAGAGAAATTGAGCATAAATTTGCGGATTATGTGGGATAGCTTGAAGTGATCCACGCCTTCTCAAACACTTTTCCTCTTGTTCCTGTTATCTTCTTCCTCTACAGCACTTAGTTAAAAAAAAAAAATATATATATATATATAGGAACTGAATTGAAAACAGTTATAAAATATACAGACCTAATAGTTAATTTTTCCATTTAACTTTAATAAATTTAAAACAAAGTTATCATATTTTTCGCGTATACCATCTTATACGAAAAGAATAAATGATTTTTATAAATAATTTTTTATAATTTTATTATGTTATTTTTCAATTAAAACATAACAGGTATATAATTTACTAATAAAAAATATAATTAATTTAAAAATAAAATATTTATCTATAATAAATATATATGTGTTGTAATATGATTAAAAAAAAGTATTTATTATATTTTAATTAGATAGGAACATACCAAAAATATAAATAATTAATCATAAGTTGTTTCCGAAAAAATAAGTCTCCATAACGTCAACGTACCTTCAATTCGCATGAGAAAGTTTAAAATTGAGTTGTTTATAAAGTAAAGTTTGATAAAAAGATTTTTCTTGAAAAAAAAAAGTATAGCCCTCTTATTTATTTTGCTGTTCTCCTCTCTGGGAGTTATTTATTTATTTATTTTTGAAAGTTTTGCTCTTCCAAAGGAGAATTTGGGTTCATGATTTTGCATATTTAATATTTAATATATATGTTTTTGTCTTGTCTGATGTGTCTTTTTGTATATTTTTCAATAATGATAATTCTGACAGGTATCTTATTATCAATTTTTTTTCATAAAATGTATCGTCTCCTGTTCTTTATTGAAAGTTTTCGATGCAAAGAAATGCAGCCTCACTGCTAGTTTAGATTTTTATGCGTTTTTCTATAGATACGTAATTTGTAAATACGTAAATTGAATGGTTAATATTAATTATTAAATTTGATAAACTTAAACAAATTTAATTCAATAATATATATCAAATAAATTATACAATTAATAATGTTTAATTTATTTAAGAAAATACAAAGAACTCAATATCCAAATATCGTGCAATGCTTTCAGACCCAAAACAAAATATCGCGGAATGCTAAAACTTTTAAATCTTCTTTAATACTAACTAAATGGAAATATAATGATATGTAATATTTTCTTCTGGCAATAACTATATGCAATATTTTACGAACTTATAAAAAAAGGAAAACAAATATAGATCGGAGCTCCAGTTGCATGCGTTTGGGCCGGCTAGCAACACATTTGTCCAGGTTAGGCAAAAATTCCATTTTGGTCCCCACTCATTCTTTTATTTTAATTTTAGTCTCTCACTTATTTGTAAACCTTTACTTAGTCAATTATTCTTCATTCTGGTCCCTCGGTTAACTTCCCATCCAAAAATTGCTAATGTGGCCAATTAAACACTGATATAGCATCTCTCCTTTGCCACGTCATATGCCACTTGTCCACTCCACTGCCATGTCATCTTAAAAAAAAAATAGTGCCTATTTTTGTCATCCCCCTTCCTCTTGTTCTCTCTCTGTACTTGTGGTAGTGTCCCTTTGTTATTCTTTGTCTTTCTTCACCCTCCGAATGTCCTTTCTCTTCTTCCTCTTCTCCGACCAGTGAGCCTTCTGCTACTCTACCAAGAAGATTTTAGAAAATGCAAAATGAGTAAGGCACGTAAGAAGACAAATCAGAGGCAAAAGAGACGCATGGAAGAACTAAGTTACAGCTATTATCTTTCATTACCTGCACTTTACACAAAGAATGAAGTCAACAATAAAACAACAAAAAACAAAGGCCTACCATTGCTACAATATTAAAAGGCTTTCATTTTCTGATTAATTCTATTCCTTTACGATGAAAAAAATAATAAAGGCAATTTGCTTATATATTATCAATAAAAAACATTTTAAACAAAAACAAATAACTTTTTCTCTAGTTTTTCTCTATCTTTGGATTTAAAAGTAATTTAGAACACTTGTGATATTATCTTCTCGCTTTAGTTATGGATTGTCATTGCTTAATTTCTTCCTGTTGAGTTGGAACAACTTGTTTTTGGCTGTGTCTCTATCTTCTTCTTCTTGGTCTTGGTTTTCCTATTGCATTCAAACATAATGACATTCATTATTGAGTGTTTAGAGTTTAAGACTTGATCTATAAATTTGGGTAGTGCTAGAGGTTGGGTTTTTTTATATTATTAATTTTTTTCCCAAATTTATATAAAGTAATTCTTAATGAACATCCATGATGAAACCTCTTGCAAAGAAAGCACAGGCCTCATCTCACCGTGTCCATTCTCATCCCCTTCTTCCAGTAGTTCACCAACATCAACGTCATCATCTTCTACGTCCTTGTTCTGTTCAACTCCATCGGGTTCAAAGGCGATGCTGCTCTCATGTTCGCTGTCATCACTAGAGTTGTCAATGTTGTAACAATCATCTTACAAGGTATAAAATTTATTATATATTTTAGTTAATATTACTATGAAGCGAGAATTATGAAAGATGCATTAGAATATTTAAAACATAATAGTATAATATAGATAATAAAAGTCTGTACATCCATTTGTTCATACATCCTTATAGATAATTTAACAAAACTGGGAGAAGGGTATTAGGCCTATATCTATATCTATGTATTTATCGAAATTAGGCCTAATATTAAGAACTCTTTTAGGATTTGAAAATCTAGTAAGATTCATGTCCTTTTGTGACACGAACATAAAGGTATAGTGTCTAAGGCCATATCACATCTTACAAAGATGATATTAATAACAAGTGTTTCCCAATTGGTGAGACAAATATTCATTTTGCACAGACTTCAAGAGAAATTTGGTAATTCGCCATCTAAAAACATCATTAAGAGAGTGGTGAGAAATGTTTTATCAGTAACATGAAAAAGCATATATGATACTCGAAATATCCAAGGGATATAATATGAATATAAATTATGATCTTTATGAAATATGTGTATATGTCAAATATCATAACATAAAAATATACATTTGCAAACATATGACAAATAAAGGTAGACACTGTCCTAAACCATTAGGCATGAAAAAGTTATATCTGGGTTATTTGAGCCTCACAAAGCCCAGCATATGATTGTCATACTTAAGCGATCGAGTCTCATGAACCCCAGTGTATGACATCTGATTGGTAGGTGCGACCCTACGTTTAGCTGAGGCGTCCCTCATTGTATACTTATGACAAAGTAAGGCATTAATATGTCACCTAAGCCACTATGTGGTCAAGATTAGATTAGTTTGAGATAGAACTATCAATATTTCTTTTATAATCCTTTGAACACTGATGTTCTTATGACAGTCAAGAATCCCTTTGGTGTTAATTTAATTCAATATATTCACAGCAAGGTTACATTCTTGTCCTCTCCTGATTTCTTAAGAACATTTAGGCTGCATATCCTGTCATTGATCTCAGAATTCAAGATGTGGCCCAAGAAATGTAATAACACCATTTTTCTTGCAATCATTTAGGCAGTATAACCTGCCATAAATTACAGGATTAATGGGGTATAATGCCTTGCTAATGAATTCATATGTTTCACTATATATATATATATATATATATATATATATTAAGGTGGTATAGCCAACCATTATCAAAGGTTCACGATATATATTAAAGCGACATAATCAGTCATTATTAGCTACACAATATATATTAAGGCTACATAGCTAACCATTATCAAATGAGATTCCAAACTATCAATAAAGTATATAGTGTACAAGAATAGTTTACTCTTACAAAGAGTAGTTATCTTCTCAAACAACTATATTGTCACCCCATCATGCACAACATAAGCAATTATAGTGCATGAATAACAAACTATTCATGTAAGGATACATAATGCATAACAAAATTCACACATATAAATTCTTTTCCTAAAGTTGTTATGACTTGCATATTATTTTCCTAGATATTTTAAAATATTTATCTATCCCCATTCTTATCTAATTCTACCTTTCTTAGACCTTGAATGAACTCATGGTGACAAAATTTCAAGATAAATGACCCTAGGCCAAAAAGAGATTACCATGAAAACCATTCAAGAAGAAGAAGGAAAGGAGAAGAAGAGAATCTAGAATATACTAAATCATGTTACCTGAATATGTTCTCATTTCTTGTAATTTTCCTAAAATTGCTCCTTTCATTCTTGCTTCCTTCCTTCTCGATCTAAGTGTGGAGTGGAGAGATAAGAGTGAGTGAAATAGATATGGGAGGAATGTAAAGAATGATGTGAAGAAGAGGGATAAGGTGTAGGATATTTAAAGAGAAATCGACAACTAGGATTTAACCACATATTTTAATTTAATGGTTGTGATTCAATCTCCAATCATAATTATATATGATATAATTATGGTATGGGTCCTATAAATATCTAATATTTTATTATGGTGTAGACCCCACGAGTATTTAATATTTTATTATATTGTAGGCCCCATAAGGTAAGGTAATGCATTCCTTCATGTGAATTTACCATTTTACCCTTAGTATTTTTCAAATGAACGCTTTGCCCCTTAGCCTTATAAATTTATCATTTTACCCTTGACATTTTTCAAAATGATCGTTTTGCACTTATGCCTTAAAATTAAACTATACGTTGTTTTCTTTAAATGATTCAACTGGCCATTTTTATTCTTATTTAATTCTTTCTAATTTTCCTTAAATAATTTAGCTTATATTAAAAAACATTAAATTAGGGATGTAACAAATGTTGCCACCATTCCCATCTCCATCTATGGAGTCGATAAATAGGATTGCAGAAAACTCTTCCTTGAAGGTGGAGCTCAAATGATCGTATGCCAGGTACTATAATTTCTCACCATTGAACCATAATCTTTTGCTATTACCTTCCCCTGTTTGTTTAACCTCAAGTATGTTGATTTTCACAGTTGTAGTTGTTGTTTAACCTCATTATTTTTCATCCTCTTACCAAAACCCTTCATTTCTTTTTCATGTCTCTTTACAAAAAAAAATAGGATAATAAAAAAAATATTCCAATTTTGATCCTTTACTTTTAGACACAGAGTATATACCACATAATGAATCCTAATAAGTGCAGTTCCACACACACTTTTTCAAGTCTCTTTTTTCTGGAATTAACACTCTTTAGGACTTACCGTTTGACAACAAATAGAGAATGACCAAAAACAAGTATTATAGTATGCATGACACAAAAAACAACATGTAGCCTATGCAGCATGCATCACATAATATTTCTAAAGTTTTTTTATGACTCTCCTCAGTCAACACAAAAAACAAGTAGATTCCATTGTTAAATTTTTCACACATCTTGCTAACCATTGTCAGAATGTATTAAGTTATGAACAATACAAAATTGTACTGAGATAAAGGTAATGTAAAATGGGAAAAGTAGATATGAGAAAAGTATCATAAGCACTCAAATTATACAAGCTGTCATGTATAATTATTAATTTCAGCCAACCAAGGATAAGATTTCCCAGGGGTAACTTACAAATAGGGACCATATGATTTCTTCTCACTTTATACATAGAAAATGATAAGCAAAGGGGCTCATAATCAAATGGGATTCCTCTTTGCCATTTATTTGACATATTTCCACCTCATTATCTATAATAACAGTCCCTTTTTTGAACTATGGCTCAACCCCTTCTTTTTTCTTTTTTTCTTTTTGTAAGTGTTTATATGATGTGGATCCTATTCTTTGAAACCTAGATATGCAGCTAGCAATTTGAAGTCATCCACCTCAGCATTAGTGTGCTAACTCATTAAATAATAGCCACCTCAACATTTTTTATGGATGGAATGACCATTTTGGTGGACAAAGGTTTTATTGGGGGACAAAAATGGAAAAGCGAAAGACTGAGGGACCAAAACAAAAATAGTGCAAGGAATGAGGGATCAAAATAGGATTTTTGACGTTAATATGAGAATGGTTGATTAGGTTGTAAATATGAGTTTGCTTTTAATATTATGCTTCAATTAGTACGTGTGTGTATATATATATATATATGTAAAATATATTTTTGGTCTATCACTTATCACAAAATTATTATTTTAGTACCTCACTCATTGAAATATTCAAAATAGTTCCTCACTAATTGGAAAATGTCACATTTGACCCTTCTCTTTTTAAAAAAAATACCAGATTTAATCCCTTAAGATTCAAGATTTATAGTTTAGTAGAAGAACTAAATTTAATAATTTTTTGAATAGTTGATGACCAAATGTAACATTCTCTATTGGGTGAGTGACTATTTTAAACATTTTAATAAGTGATGAACTAAAATGGTAATTTTGTAATAAGTGAGGAATCAAAATTGTAGTTTACTATATATATATATTTCTGAGAAAAAAATTATATATAATTCTTTATATTTTTGTTATATCTTCTCTAATTAAAATAGGATACTTATATAATTATCCAATAATATCATAATATGTGTATAGGTGTTGTAAGCAACTGTCTTTTTGTCAAATTAAATAATATTTACCATTAGTTAACTAAACGAAGAATAACATAGTTCACTTTCTAATAGTACAAATATATATATATATATATATATATATATATATATATATATATATATACGAATTTTGAACAATTTGAGTTTGTCTGATATTGTAATTATCCTTGTCATTAATCTCATTTAGTGGGGGGTTTCTTGTCATTACATCGTAAATCACTTTTGTATGATCCTTGGATGCTATTTTGACAATTAAGTAGTAAAATCTATATGCTTAAGCATAAGAAAAGATTGCGTAGGCAGTAATTGTGATTACCATTGTTTAGAAAATTCACTTGTTCTATGCTTGAAAAGAATATCTTTTCCACCTTAATTGAAAATGTATTATTTTTAGGTCACTCGACTAATACAAGCAATATATAATTTAGTCAAAGGAATTCGTGAAACCTAGAATAACTTTATGGCCTTGTAACATCACTCATTGTTATAACACCGTCAGATATAAGGCCTGCAGATCACCTACGTGCAATAAGTACATCCTATTACAAAATTTATAGTAAAATGTGAGTCATAGATTTTGATCTAATGACTCACATTTTATTTTTTATTTTTTATTTCAAATAAATAAATAAAATATGAGCTATTAAATTGCAGATTCTGCACTATCCAAGTTCCAGATATAAGTTGAGGTTGAATATTATGGATCAAGCTTGGCGACGCCTGGGCTGATAAAATAGCAACCCAACTTGGAGAAGTCTGGGAAGACTAAACATTTCCTCTATGCAAAGTGCCCTATCCAGGACTCACAGGTATGAGTGTTCATGGACTTAGCTAACTGATATAGTCCGATCATATCAGGTGAATTTGGACAAAGTCAAAATAAAAGTATATGCAATTTCAACCAGGTTGGGTTGGATTCTAAAATCATTCAAGACCCAACCTAACTCAATTCAGTGTTATATTTTTATTATTGTAAAGAATTGTTTTATTTTATTTATAATAACTTTTATTTAAAACATATTTTTAAAATTTAATTATTTTTTGTTATAAATCTTAATTTTTAAAATTTTTTATAAAAATTTTATTTTTTATTAATAAATAAGTTTTTTTAAAAAAATAATATACTAACTTACTTCAAATCCTGTATAACTTGACTTAACTCATTCACATACTTGACTTTATGTTTTCATACTAATGTTTCAATTTTGATCCCTTACTTTTAAACACAAAGTATATACCACATAATGAATCTTACTAAGTGCAGCTCTACACACACTTTTTCATATCTCTTCTTTTTTAAATTAACACTCTCTTGGACTTACCCTTTGACAACAAACAGAGAATGACAAAAAATAAGTATAAAAGTATGCATGACACAAAAAACAACATGTAGCCTATGCAGCATGCATCACATAATATTTCTAAAGTGTCTTTATATGACTCTCCTCAGTCAACATATACAACAAGTAAATTCGATTGTTAAATTTCTCACACATCTTGCTAACCATTGTCAGAATGTATTAAGTTATGAACAATACAAAATTTTACTGAGATAAATGTAATGTAAAATGGGAAAACTAGATCTGAGAAAAGTCTCATAAGCATTCAAATTATACAAGTTGTTAAATATAAAATTAATTTCAACCAACCAAGGATAAGATTTCCCATGGGTAACATGCAATAGGGACCATATGATTTCTTCAAACTTTATACATGAAAATGACAAGTAAAGAGGCTCATATGGCGTGTAAGGCACGTATATTAATCAGATGGGATTCCTTTTTTCCATTTATTTGACATATTCCCACCTCATTATCTATAATAACAATCCTTTTTTCGAACTATGAGTCAACCCTTTTTTTTTTTTTTGGTAAGTGTTTATATGATGTGGATCCTATTCTTTGAAACCCAGATATACAGCTAGCAATTTTAAGTCATCCACCTTAGTATTAGTGTGCTAACTCATCAAATAATAGCCACCTCAGCATTTCTAATGGATGGAGTGACCATTTTGGTGGATAGAGTTTTATTAGGGGATAAAAATGGAAATTCAAAAGATTGAGGGACCAAAACAAAAATAATATAGGGAGTGAGAGACCAAAATAGGATTTTTGATGTTAAGGTTATACGAATGGTTGATTGGGCTATAAATATGAGTTTTCTTTTAATATTATGCTTCAATTAGTGTGTGTGTATGTGTGTGTATATATATATGGTAAAATATATTTTTAGTCTCTCACTTTTTACAAAATTATTATTTTTGGTACCTCATTCATTGAAATATCTAAAATAGTTCTTCACTAATTGGAAAATGTCACATTTGGTTCTTCTATTTAAAAAAAAAAAACCAGATTTAGTCCTTTAAGATTTAGAGTTTAGGATTTATGATATAGTAAAAAAACTAAATTTAATAATTTTTTGAATAATAGAGGACCAAGCATGACATTTTCTGTTGAATAAGGAACTATTTTGGACATTTCAATAAGTGAGGGACTAAAATTGTATTTTACTCTATATATATATTCTAATATTTCTAAGAAAAAAATTATATATAATTCTTTATATTTTTGTTATATTCTTCTCTAATTAAAATAGGATACGTATATAATTATCCAATAATATCATAAAATGTGTATAGCTATCATTAAAAATTGTCTTTTTTTCAAATTAAATAATATTTATCGTTAGTTAACTAAACGAAGAATAACATAATTCACTTTCTAATAGTACTAAATATATATATATATATATATATATATATTTATTTATTTATTTATGAATTTTGAACAATTTGAGTTTGTTTGAGATTGTAATTATCCTTGTCATTAATCTCATTTAGTGGGAGGTTTCTTGTCATTACGTCGTAAATCACTTTTGTATGATCCTTGGATGTTATTTTGACAATTACGTAGTAAAATCTATACGCTTAAGCATAAGAAAAGATTGCGTAGGCTGTAATTGTGATTACCATTGTTTAGAAAATTCTCTTGTTCTATGCTTGAAAAGAATATTTTTTCCACCTTAATTGAAAATGTATTATTTTTAGGTCACTCGACTAATACAAGTAAAATATAATTTAGTCAAAGGAATTCGTGAAACCTAGAATAAGCTTATGGCCTTGTAACATCACTCATTGTTATAACACCGTCAGATATAAGGCCTACAGATCACCTACTTGCAATAAGTACATCCTATTACAAAATTTGCAATAAAATGTGAGCTATTAGATTTTGATTTAATAGCTCATATTTTATTTTTTATTTTTTATTTTAAATAAATAAATAAAATGTGAATTATTAGGTTGCAGATTCTGCAGTATCCAAGTTCCAGATATAAGTTGAGGTTGAATATTATGGATCAAGCTTGGCGACGCCTGGGCTGATAAAATAGCAACCCAACTTGGAGAAGTCTGGGAAGACATAACATTTCCTCTATGCAAAGTGCCATATCCAGGAATCGCAGGTAAGAGTGTTCATGGACTTAGCCAACTGATATAGTCCGATCATATTAGGTGAAGTTGGACTAAGTTAAAATAAAAGTATACGCAATTTCAACCAGGTTGGTTGGGTTGGATTCTGAGGTCATTCAAGACCCAACTTAGCTCAATCTGGTGTTATATTTTTATTATTGTAAAGAATTGTTTTATTTTATTTATAATAACTTTTATTTAAAACATATTTTTAAAATATTATTTTTTTATTATAAATCTTAATTTTTAAATTTTTTATTAAAAATTATTTTTTATTAATAAATAAGTATTTTTATAAAATAAATTTTTTTAAAATAATATACTAACTTAGTTGGAATCCTGTATAACTTGACTTAACTCATTCACATACTAGACTAGGCTGTCTCACGTTTCTAAATAAAATATCTAATTTTAAATTAAATTAGGTGTCAAATCTTATAAAATCCCAATCGAACTCCATCGGTTTTTGGTATGGTAAGAATGGATGCGACGTGGAAGTTTATGGATCACTAGAAGTTCCCCGTTGCTGTCATCTTCGCTATAATAGATGTAACCCCTTTGTTAAGCAGAAAGCAAAGAAAAGCAAAGGCACTTGGAGTTAATATCATAATTAGGCGTTGAAGGGATATTTAGTCCCATAATGGAGTATTGAAAGGACATATAGCCCTGTAAAGATAATAAAGCCAGCACAGCACAACAGAACCCATCAAATGACCCCTTTATTTTAGAAGGACAAAAATTAATATGTTTATTGTCCATTTCCAAAAATATCTCAGACATAATTAGAACTAAAATAATGTATATGTTAATATTAAGACTGAATTGATGTTAATGAATTTTAAGGTCTAAATTGATAGTAACGTTATCGGTTAAATATCAAAATGATTTTTTGTTTATTATTTTACTAATGTTTTGTGCATAGTAATAAAGCTATGAATATAAATTTTTTATAGTACAGTTAGGAGTTAGATTGGGTTTCATCTAAAATTTATTTATTTTTCAAAAAATGCATTCTTGTGCACGCTAAACCCATAAAATATAAGAATATATTAGTCAATAATGATACACTTATGTGTGCATTAGCTCAATTAAATCATGACAAAAAAAAGGTAAACGTATTACATATAGTGGCTAGTAAATTTATCATGATTTAATTAATCTAATATACCATATATATTGTCACATAAATATATTTTTTTTAGCCAATATTTCTCATAAAATATGATTGATTATAGAATGACTCTATATTCCTATTATAGTTAATATATTGTAATCATCCAATAATTTATATTAAATTAACAGTACTATTTGTCACATCATATTAAATTAAAAGTTATTAATTTCAATAAATTTTTTAAAATTTTATTCTACAAATAAAATTAATTTAAAATTTTCTGAATAATATAAATTATATAACAACACTGTTATAAATATCTTTTACATCTCTTACCGCAGCATCCAAACTTGGTTTTTTGAGTTATAAATATTTTAAAAAATAATTTTTGTCCAAAATCGGATAAAATAAAAAGTATTACATTCTTATACTATATTTTATTCAAATTCAAACTTATTTAATTTGAGCCATAAGGAATCTAAGTTCATTAATTAAAAAGAAAATTATGACTAAAAGTAAAGAGAGATCAAGACTCTGTCATTTTAAGTTGGGTAAAAACCATTTAAACAACGAGAGTTAAGTCCTTTATGATGGATTCGGTCTCAAACCAAGTTGGGTCTTAGGCTAATACATTGTCCTAAATCCGATCCAATGATATATATATTTAAAATTTTTTTTATATGTTTATATATATATATATATATTTAATATTTTTTAAAAATAGTCACTTTTTATTTATGTCAAATATAAATCATTTTAATTAATATAAAATATCTCATTTACTAATACAAATTATAATTTTTATTTTTTTAAACTAATTTTAAATTTTAATTAAAAATATAACAAATTAAAAAAAAAAAAAAAAAAAGCTTGGTGACTCAAACCTGTCCCAATCTTGTCAACGGATCCACTGAGCTAAGTCCCGAGACCGAATCACAAAATATGACTCGGGGGTTAGGATCCAACTTGGCCCCGCCGTAGATTTGAACATCCTGAATACCAAAATTTCGAGACGAGAGGTAAGAAGCTGATAAAAAAAGAAAAAAGAAGAGAGGAGAGATGTGTGACTGAGATATGCCTGGCCGAAGGAAAATTTATTCTTTAAATGCCAGATGAGAGAGATACAAGTGTTTTGAAAGTTAAAAGGTCGGAAAGAAAGAGAGCTGAGTGGCGGAAATGAGAGTTGAGAGAGAGAAAAGTGAGTAATATAAAAAATTAATAAATTTTATTTTTATTTTTAAAACTTTTTAAATTTATTGAAAGTGAGTTGTTTTGATAATTTAGTAAATATTTAGGCATTTTAAAATTTAAAAGCACTTTTTTCGATTAATAATTTAAACTTTGTTATAACTTTCTTTTTTCTCAACTAATAATAAATTTGTTGGAAGTTAGTTGTTTTGATATTTTAGTAAATATTTAGGCATTTTAAAATATTTGGGTTAATTTTAAAAGTAATTTTTTCACTAACCCAAATATTTTAGTATATGCAAATATTTAGGCATTTTAAAATAATTTGTTAAAAAAATAAAAATTATAAGAGCGTATTTTAAACAAATGAGGTATGCTTAAATATTTTGGCATAATAAATAAAAATTATTTTTTAAAATATTTATAGCAAAAAAGGCCGTCCGAACTTCAATATTCCACCATGCAACAAGATTACAAGATCACCCTTATAATAAAATATACAGAATTGGAGTCCTTTCATAGAATTAACTATGTGAACTTTATCTCATTTCTTGCACTTAAAATCATCGAATGAAAGCAGGTAGGAAAATGTTGAGGATAAGAGACACAACCCATTATCGCAGGTGACGCCTAACTGGGTCCAAGTTCTTAATAAATCAAACCCATATTTCACTTCACACCACAATTTTATGAAGAAAAATACAGAATGAGATGAAACGATGACGAGTCATGCTAATCTGCAACTATGTTTATTTACAACTTTATTTAATCTGATTTAACCCTTGAAATTGATAAGACTTAATTGACAAAGACATTTTTTCTTTTTTCTTTTAAATTAAATGGCACTTGTTGAATATGTCTAAGAGCTTATTCTTATATATATCAACTTATTTATAAATAAATATATAAGCATGTTAAAGATAAATTTTATTTTTATTTTTAGCATAGTTTTACGTGTATTTCATTTTAATTTTTTAGTTATAATAATATTTAAAAAATAAATTTTTATTTATTAAAAAATATCATATTTAATCAATTTAGTCCTAATATGTTTTTGACGTATAATGCAGAAAAGAATAACTTGAATACAGAAACGCCCACTCGACGTTATATTTATTGGCTGCTTATTCCACATTGCACATATTCAATTCAAAAATGAAGACATTTATTTAAATAATTAACAAATTATAAGAAAAAAGAGGTGGCGAAAATGACAAGTGAGAAGATGGATTTATCCCAATAATTACTGGATTAAAAGGAGAAGATAAATATTAAAACTCAATTAATATTTTTTACGGATGAATGAAATATACATGAGTTCATTCTCCGTACCTTTAAAGTACTGAATACTAATAATCCGTCATTTAAATTTCATTATATAATCTAATTTATTTTTTACACGTAAAAGGAAAAGACCATTGATAAAGTCACAAACCCACAGGGAATGCCTTCGTTAATTATGTTCTTTCTTATTAACTAAAGCTGCTTCGTTTTGGCTAATTTTGTCTTAAACATACTGTGAGAAACATTGCTCATATAATTTCAGATGAGGAAGAATTATAATTATTTACCCCTTCTCATATATAATGACAGTTATTAGGAGTTTAACCTTTGGCTTTTTCCTACAAGTTTAAGCTTGTTTAATTATGCATAAACATAAAAATATATTAAAAATAAAATTTACATATAAGTATATCTTAATACGTTTATGTACGAATTTATAATTAATTTAAATTATCTCTTTTTAAGAGATTTGATTCCTTTCCCCCTTCTTTTTGAAAGATCACTCTTCTATTAATATATTTTCTTCAAAAATAGCCTTTCGTTATAATCTCCTAAACAGATTTCCTCTCTCAAAATGAACCTCCTTAATGGCAAAAATAAAATTTCACGAACATAGTCGTTTATTAGAAGTTCAACGTTTGGCCTTCTCCCGAAATTGTATAACTAATATGTTATTGTATATACTTCATACTGTAATGCAAAACACAATAAATTATATATAGAAAGAATTAGGGTTCAGGTTTAATTTCTTATGTTTTTGTTATCAAAATTTTTAATTAAGGCTTGATAAGTGTATGATTAGTTAATAATAACATAAAAGTGGATAATTTAATTCAAAAAAATATAAAAATATGTTCAAAAGTTAAACACATATCTTAATATTAAAAAAAATATATCAGATTGTCATGTTTTAATTAAAAGGCACATAAAAAATATATATTGTATATAAAAATTTGTCATGTTTTCATATTAAAACGCGCCCTTGACTTTATGGCGTCTTGGCTGCATGTCCCATATTGCATATATTCAATTGAGAAAATAAGACATCTATTTAAATATTTACAAGTTATTAAAAAATTAAGATATGGCGAAAATGACAAGTGAAAAGATGATCTTGTAAAAGACAAGTGTTAAACATATAATTAATGGTTTAAAAGGAATCCTACTGCTACTGGCCTTAATATTTGGACATGTTGAAGAAGTAGTATAATGTAAATATAGTACATATCTTATGGGTGTCTGTCGTCTAATATAATGTAGTTAACTCTGAATACTGGTTAAATTTTAATTATTATTTTCATATATAAAAATTTATCAAATTTTATTTGAATTCTTTAAAATTAACAATAATTGAACCCAATATTGAGCTCATAATAATTAATAAACTCCATATGTCAAAAATTTTGATTGTACATATAATGTAGAGAAAACAGACAATGGAAATGTATACACAGATTAATTCGGGAGTAATTCTATGAATTGGTTTTAAAATATTATACTTTTAGTTTAGTATTCTAAAACTAAAGTTTCTTAATTTAATTTTGAAAATATTACTCTCCTATTAGTTTATCTTTTCAACATTAAAATATTTCATTACACCCTAAACATTTTTCCTCAATCAAAATGGATCGTCTATTTGGCAAAAATAAAGTTCCACGAACTCAATGGCCAAAAACAAAATAAAAAAGTTCCACAAGCTTACTCAAGCATCTTCAAAAAAATAACATCTTATATCAAGGTTATGCATTAAATAATCACAAATGCTCTTTGAAATAATCATTTTGTTTAAGAAAAAAAATACTTAAAAGATTAAATTTATAATTTTTTTCAAACAATTAAATGTATAAAAATGTCATCTTTTCAAACATTCAATTTACTTTTTAATTAAGTTGGCCTTTATTTGTTCCATTAAAATTTAATGGAATGCAATGTGATGAATAATATTGGGACACGCCCAACATATATATATATATATATATATATATATACACCCACACCAAAGCTTCTGAGAAATTAAATTAGAAAAAAAATATTTCAGGTATCAAAATATCTATTCACTATGTTTTCCACATGTCAATATCATATGATTTGTTTATTTCAAATTTTCAAGGATATTCGAAAACGAAGGACTCGAAATTCCGTGGTATATAAAAATAATGATTTGTATATATTATAAAAAATTTGATAATAAAAATATAAAAAATTTACTTAAATTTAGTATAAATTAAGATTTGAAAATATAGTAATTTAATCACACGTACGCCTCTAGGACTGACTTTTTTTTTTGGTTAAATACATGATTCATTATTCAGAAAAATACAAATTTATAAATAGCTGTATTGACATTGAGATAAAAAATGGAAGACTAAAATCAATATTTTTTCAAAAATTTAAATTAGTGAGAATTAGTGTAATAAAATTTCTAATTTTTTTTTTGTAAAATTTGAGAAAATGTGAGCACAAAACATAAATGTATGTATAAAGTTCACTTTCTTTTTTATTTTTCTCACTTTTTATTTTCTCTTTTTATTTTTTTAAATTTACAAAAATAAAAAAACATGAACTCCATATTCTGGAATCAGACACCACAGCACCAGAGAATGGAAGAGTGATCTGGCGAGAAATCAAATAAACTCACTTACACACCATTCACGTAAGTAATTCTTGATGATTGAATTATGATAAAAATTTTGCTACACTTATAATTTTAAATTTATTTATAATCTCAGTTATAATGTAATTATATAATTTTAAAATTATTATATTTTAAATTAATATTTAAAATAATAAAATTATATAAATTAACTTATAAAGTCTAAATCTTATATATAATCAAAATTAAGTAATTAATAAATTTATATATTAATAATATATAAAAAACTTATTTTCTGTCACACATTCAAAAAATTATAATAGACACGTCTTAAATTACTTACGGAGGGATTCGACTATTTCCACTATGTGCGTCAGATCTGGATCCCCGATCCCATTGATTTTAATAAAAATATATAAACAAATTTAAGCTGCACGTGAAAAAAGAAGTCTCTATTCTTAGGAAAAAAAAATATTTTTCATATGTTATTTGTATTAAATTATAATTTATATTCTGTATAAAATTAATTTTTATTAATAAATTAATAAAATAAAAAACTAATTTTATATAAAATAAAAATTATAAAAAAATTTACTTAATAAAAATAATTTATAAAAAAATAAATTATTACAAAATATAAAAATAGAAAACAATTTAATACCTTTCTTCTTATATTTTACACGGTAAAAGTAAGTGGATGTGATAAATTTTGAATTATTTAATAAAAATATAATAATTTAAATTTTAATAAACATTAAAAATTAATTTAATTATAATAAATATAAATTTTTTTTAAAAAATAAATATCATAATATATCACAATAAATTAATTCAAATTTTGAATGATTAAAACTGTTTAATTTTTTACAATATTTATCAAAATTTATATCATTAAATTTTAATTAAATTATTTAAATTTAATTAAATACACCAGCATTTAAAATTGCATAATTTATATCTCCAGACAAGTGATCCATTTTCATTTTCTTGTTAAAAATAAAATTTTTGTATTAAAAAATTTATATATAAGTAGATTTAATAATTTAAATTTGATAAAATTATTAAATATTAATTAATATTGATTAAAATCTCAACTATTTAATAAAAAAATTAATTATCTAAATATCTATAAATATAAAACACTAAATTCTCAAACAGAATCCAAATCCCTTTTTTCTTTTGGCCACGAGATTCCCTCTCATCTGTCTCCTAAAGCTTGGCCTGCCACGTACAATCATCATCACTACTGCCTCCTTCAATGCTTTTAACACGGTGGGCCCCATCTAGCTACATTATTGGTGGGCCCCGCCCCGCCCCACCCCACTCCTAGGAAACAGAGAGTCAGAGACCTCCAACATATCGACCGTGAAAGTGTCTTTCCATAATTTTATGTATGTCTAGAATTTTCAAGTTAGGTGACGCTTTTTGTCAAAGCACGTTTGAGGGGTCGTGTAATTTTTTGAATTCAACGTGTGATTATTTTGGATTGTATATAATTATTTAAAATTTTTAAAAAATACAGCATTCTTTATTATATAGCAAGCAATTCAAATTCATTTTTTGTTTGGTCAAACAATTACGTGATTTTGAGAAAATTACTGTTTTCATTTATTTTAAAAATAAATAGCACAAATAACTTGTTTTACTAAAAACAAATGATAAGATGATTGTTAAACGTTAAACTTAACATATAGTCAAGAGCTTCGCTAAAATGTTATATTTTAAAGGTTAATTACTATTATTTTAATTAGAGTTTAAAAGGTAACATGTATTCTCAAGGTAATGAAAAAATGGGATTTTTTTTTTTTGTCACGTTTGAAGAAACTTAAAGTTATTATTATTTATAGAACCATGATATGATTAATTTATTTAAAGAAGAATTTAGAATGTAAGTTCTAAAAATATAAATATTTTAAGATGATATAAAAGTAAATGAAAATTAGGGTAATTAAAACAAGTATTGTTAGATGGGCCCTATACTAATTGTTGCAATTTTAATTGACAGCGCCTGACTTTTTGTTTTGAAAACAAAAAATGCTGTTTAGTGTTATAAGATACAAATAATTATTAAAAAAATTTTAATTTCGTAATTATTCTATCACCAAAACAACTTAAAATATACAAATATTTAGTAATTATGGCAAACGTGATTTGTTAAAAACGCAAATTATTGTTATAATAAAATAACTAATTACTTGTTAGTCTAATTAATTAAAAATAAAATTAATGTGATAACAAATACAAAATTATTTGATAAATATGACAAATATGATTTGTAAATAACACAAACAATTGTAGTAATAATGTAAGTAATTACTTGTTAGTCTAACTATATCTAAAACTATAATTGATGTGGTAACAAATGAAAAAATATTCGAAAACTACAACAAACATGATTTGTAAAAAATATAAACCATTGTCATAATAAATGTAAAGATTATCAATAATTACAAATAAAATGATTTATAAGAAATACAAACCATTATCATAATAATATAATTAGTTACTTATGAGTCTAACTAAATTTAAAACTTAAAATAATACGATTACAAACCCAACAACATTTGATAACTATGCATAAAGTGGTTCATAATAAACTTAAACCAATTTCGTAATAAAATCATAAGTCATTTATGAGTCCAACCAAAGTTTATTTAAACCAGTGCAATAACAACTACAAAAACCAATAGTAATGTTAGCTGAGTTGATTCGTAAATGTGACAAACTCAGGTGACATCATCCAAATCAACATGATAATTAATTGGAACTTTTATATATGAATCGATCATGATCTACCTTATGACAACGTGAACAATAGTATACAATCTTGTCTAAATTTTGAAACTTACATCATTTTTTAGGATGCCTCCATGTAGGACAACTTGTGATGGGTGGTTGCAAGAAAATATTTCTAAAATAACCATATGTTGTTAATGCATTTGAATTTCGCATGTCACATGTCTCAACTAGGATTATGATATTCATGTGAATCATTTATTGGGAGCCAAACAAGTAGCACTCTTCAACATAGGAGTAAAATTCTTGTACAACATTTTTTATTGTCGCACATGCATGTGAGTATGGGATTCTAGACATTTGCCATGCTTGACAAGTGAACTATCATAATGTCATGTTAACATTCAAATCAAATACCCTAGTACGCATAAGTGCCCTTTTAGGACCATAGTGCTTCATTATTAGAATTTATACCCTTAGAACATGTTCCTTCAGTATTGTCTCAATGTTTGGATCTACCCTATTCTTCCAACGAGACATTCCTTCCTTACTAGCATGAAGTTTTTTTAATAAGCATTTCATAACGCTCATTGATCAACACACACAGTGCCTTATCAGTTTCATAATCCAAGCATTGAAAGACTTGAACTTTGCAATGTTAGTAGTGATTGTATCCTAACGATGATATGGAAATTGAGATTAGGCCCAATTTGTCAAAATCACTTTTGGTCTCCCCCCACTTAGCCAACTCAAGAGAGAATAACCTTAGATTCTTCATTGCTTTCACAAATTCATTATCCAATCGAGAATAAGCAATTCTGCTAGGCAACCTCAATGCATCTTTCTTGCACTTGTTTCTGTCACTCTCACATACTTTCAAGAATTTTGTGTTGGAATTCTCTTTTATGTGTCAGTAGTAAAATGCATGTTGATTGCCCCCAATTACTTCTTTCACTACTTTTGAATCAACAACATCAAAAGGTAAAAACTTATTATAATGTTTTGAACATTGCAATATTATATCACACAATTTAATATAATTAAGTTAACTATAAATGGGACATGCTAAATTTATTAGTATGATTTAAGTTTGTTATCACTATGCTTCGTCCATATTACTTTGCTTGCTTTTATTTGTTACTATACATTTCTTATCATTAAGGGTTCCTTAGTTGACAAATGGATTTTACTATCTTTAATTATTTAATATAGTCAATAGTGACTTATTTTAACATTCATTTGTTTCAACTATACTAAAAAGGTAAAAGTATGTTGAAATGTACTAAACAATCCAGTATTATATAATTCACTTTATGCAAATTAATTCTTGTAAGCAAAACACAAATTTCAATACCAAGTTCTTGTTTGTGTGTTATTATTACCATGTTTTGTTAATTTTACCTCTCTTACTACCACTTGTTACAATAAAAATTTTTTACAATTAAAACTTCCCAAATTTATAAGCATGTTATGCTATTATCAGATGTTTAATATGTATAGGATGACTTTATTGTTTCTTTGTTTTCTTTCCTATTTAACAAAGGGTTTTCATATTAAGATATAAAGTTTTTTCCACCCCCTTACTTTAATAGTGTAGATGATGAAAGGAACTGATAGTGGGTTACAGATAATGAAGATCTAGATATAACGAGAAATACTAAAATTATAGGTTTATCTCAACAAATTCTATAATTTGTACATATCAATAATATTCTTCTTTATAATTTGTTTCTCTCTTTCTATAGTGCAATAAAATTTCAAAATGAGAGAAGAGAACGCTGGATGAGAGAAAACATTGAGATTTGATTAAAAATCAAGAATATAATTAATATTATTAATTAGAGGTGTATGTTTTTATCTATTGAAAAGTCATAAAATAAGTTTAATTCATTTAAGTTAATTACAAAATTTAAAATTTTTTTAGTAATTAATAACATTTGATGGTCATAGGCAGAAATTTTTTCTTTTTCTTTTTTTAATTTTTTTTTTGGTTTTTATAGTCCAATGTAATCCATTAGCTTTTTTAATAATTTATATTTATGTATCATATTAATTTATTTTCTTACTTTTATTAAATATTAACATAAACCTTGAAAATAGTATAATTATTTGACATTATATTGGTAATATATTTTGAAGAACTAATGGACAAAAAATATAACTTGTTCTTGTCAAAATACTCTTATTGCAACTTTAAAGAAAAAATCTATAGGTAACTTTCCCCATACGCAAGAGTAAGTAGCTACTGTTGGATGTCTGTATTTATATTGATAACTATGAGAGTTTTAATAATATCCCGTTGTAGCTATTAAAACAAATGTAACGAAATTAAAATCGTTAAAACTAAATAGTATGCATTAAAACGCGACAAATAATAAGTAAAAAAACAAATTAGGTTAGTAAGTTTCTCTGGATTACAAATTTTATCCTTCGTCATTCCAAACAAATTATAAAAAATATAAGGTCATTATAAATAATTAATATAAATTTTTTAGTCTTGAACAATAATTTTCATATTTTTCTCTGAAGACTTTAGTTTCTTAATTTTGTTTCATTTTTAATTGATCGTGTAAATTTAGTTATTTACTCTTAATTTTGTTTACGTACTCTCGAACATGTCAATTCTCTTCGATTTGTTCATACCTGACACGTATTTTCTTCTGCGTTGGACGTTTTTGTGATTATTATTATTATTATTACAATCAAAGATGTTCTCAAAATTTTTGAGATTAAATTATTTTTCTAAACAATTACAAAATCCGATCCGAGCTGGCAATATGATCATTATGTATGCCGTTACAAAATAACGACTCCGTCTAGCGCGTGACCCTTCTTTTATTAATGCCGTTACAAAATTGTCGTATAAGTCCAACGTCAATTTTCAAGTTTAGCCGCCACCACATAAATATCATATATATGCTGACTTAAAAAAAAACAAAAAACAAATGGGATATTTTTTCATCATGTGGTTCCATAATTGGACTAGAATATTAGCCACAGAGATAAATACGTATCAGACAAGGCTTTCATCTGAATTCTGAAACTGAAGCCATCCCTTCCTATCTATAATAATATTGGAGACACATCACTTTCGACTTTCGAGTCTCAACATTCGTGGCTGTCCTAATTACAATTTACTTCTGTCTTTCTTTTAAACTATATTTTAAGGTGGCAATTTGTTTCTCCACTCACCAACATAACTATTGTCCTTGAAATTGTCGAACACTCATCGAAAAAGCAAGTTCATTTATACACATTTTCTCAAAATATAAAATATAAAATACATCCTTTACTTTTTGTTTTTATAGATAACTTATTTTTTTATAAATTAATTATGATAACTTAATTTTTATTGTCATTTTTTGTATCTTAATAATTTTAAGTATATTAGTGTATTTAGTTATAATATAAAGACATGATTGTAATAATATAAATCTAAAAAATAATAATATTATAATTATATTTTTATATTATAATTAAGCGCATTGATGTATTTAAAATTATGAGTGTACCAAAGATTTTACTTTAATATTTTATAAATTTATATTTATATACAATTAATGTCTTTATTTAGATTAATAAGGTCAAATTTTGTATAAAATAAAATTTCTAAAGAGCTAATTTGTTGTAATAAATTTGTAAGTGATCAAATTATTACAATATAAAAAAAGAAATTAATTTGGTATTTTACACAATTTTCTGAAAGTAATTTATAATTAACAAGCATAAAATTTAAGGTTTTTATTATAATAAGCTTTAAATTTTAAAGTTATTTTAATGAATTTTAAGATAAAAAAATTTAGGTATTATTTTTAGTGTACTCACAATTTTAAGTGTACTAATACATCTATTTATAATATAAGAATAAAATTATAATAATAATAATAATTTTTTTTGTTGATAATATAGGTATACTCAAAATTGTAAGTATATAAAAAATTTATTATAATTTTAAGAAATTTTAGAGTAGGATATGCAAAAATAACTTTAAACTTAAATTTTTTTAATACATATTATTAAATTTATTGTTATTAATTATAATCTGTTTAGTCAATTATGTATAAGTTAATTTGTGAACATATAATATTATACACTGATCCAATTCGTAAAATATTGGGGTGTACGGATTACCTCCAATAACATATTACTATTAGAGAGGATTCAAATTGAATATTTGGCTGCTTCGTCTGAAAATATCATAAATATATATTTCTTGCACGTTTTTAAAAATATTTATTGATGTAATTAAATTATAACAACGTGGTGTTATCTTATGTATTTAATTATAATTTAAGAATATAATTATAATAATATTAATTTAAAAAATATTATAATTATACTCTTACATTATAATTAGATATATTGATATATTTAAAATTATAAATATATTAAAAATTTTACCTAAATATAATTATAAATTAAATTCCCGTGTTTATTAATGGATTAAATTAAATTTTTGGTGATTCTGTTTTTTATCATGGAGTGGATTATATATACACATAAAAATTTATCCCCAGGCCAGCTATGAAATGGTAAGTAGCCAATTTGTCCTTTTTCTTTTGTGTGTTGGATCGCAAGTCATGACAAAATAACTCCAATTATTACATTAATTAAATGATTAACATCCACGTGTCTATCCTACTCCGTGTCGTCCACACATACTCATGGGTCGCTCCAACTTGTGGACTCAGATAATCTCAATATAAAAACATTCACAAGATTTGACGTCAATAAGCTACATCCCAAGCACCCAAATCTTATATTGTTAATTAGATATATTATTAATTCTGGCTAAAAAAAAATCGATCTATTATTTATGTTTATTATTTTAAAATTAACTTAACAAAATTCTCAGGCTTCTATTGACAGAGGACACGCATATTTAAAATGTTAAGATACCACAATAAAACCAACCAAATTTAACTACTGATATTAGTTTAATTATAGGAAAAATATTTTTAAAAAATTAGATTATAAAAATTTAATGAAAAATTATTAAACTACATAATCAAAATAAAATTAAACGGACTGAAAAAATATTTGAATAATTTTAGTTCAAAGGAAAAAAATAATCTTAACTGAATATAAGGTCATAATCCTTATAATTTAAAAACCAAATTCTGCTCTCCCCCTCTTCCTTCATACCAGAAATAAAAGCCCCACACTCAACCTCCACTTCCCACATCACACTTCACATTTCCAAGATGACCGGAGAACACCACCCGCCGCCACCGCCGTCGGCGGCAGTTTCCGACGATCTCAAATCCCCTCTTCTGCCACTTCATGAACCGATCCAGCGAACTCGGAGCATCAATTTCAGGGTCTTTTCCATTTTCACACTACAAAGTTTCTATGTACTCTTGGGTCCCCTACTGTCCCTGGTCGTTCACTCGCTAGTGAAGCTCGACGGAGCTCCGGCAAGCAGCAGGAATATGCTGGCGGTGATTGCGTGGGTCTTCGCATGGTGGGTCACGGAAGCCGTGCCGATGCCGGTGACCTCCATGTGTCCCCTCTTCCTGTTTCCTATGTTCGGAATAGCCTCGGCGGATAGTGTGGCTCACTCTTACATGGACGATGTGATTACGCTCGTTCTCGGAAGCTTTATACTCGCTCTTGCCGTCGAACGCTACAACGTACACAGAAGATTGGCCTTAAATGTGAGCCATTCTCTCTTTTCTGGCTTTGCTTCTGCTGAATACCTGCAATTTCTTCATCAAACACAAATGGGTTTTCTAAAGTTGAAATTTCTTGATCTTGTGAAGTTACAAAATCGCGCTAGTTATTAGCATAATCTGTTCACACTTTCACAATTAAACCATCTTAAATGACGAATCAAAGTAAAGCGACCGTTAACTGTACTCTCATATATATAATATTAGGCATAATTTCTTTAGACTGGAAATGAATCAATGGCTGGAATGAAGCCATTGATAAGGATTCCAATAAGTGGATAGGAATGAACATAGGGGTGGACGATGCAGGTGACGTTGCTGTTTTGCGGAGACCCACTGAATCCACCACTACTCTTACTGGGTCTATGCGCCACGACATTCTTCGTGAGCATGTGGATGCACAACACGGCGGCGGCGGTGATGATGATGCCGGTGGCGACGGGGATCCTGCAGAGGATGCCGCCGGTGGAGGAGCAGTCGGAGGCGGTGAACAAGTTCTGCAGGGCGGTGGTGTTGACGGTGATGTACGCGACGCCGATCGGAGGGACGAGCACGCTGACGGGGACAGGTGTGAACCTGATATTGATTGGTATGTGGAAGAGCCTCGTCCCAGGGGCTAAGCCAATCAGCTTCAGCACTTGGTTCTTGTTCGGATTCCCTGTGGCCGTTCTCATCCTATTATCGTTTTGGGCCATCCTGTGCTTGCTCTATGTCCGAAAGGGCTCGGGCCGGGCTTTGTCTTCTTATTTGGATAAGGCCCACTTGAAGAGGGACCTCGAAGCTCTCGGTAAGCTTGTTATATTATTTGATTAGAGAAAAATGTAATTTTCGTTTCAGTCAGTATTAATTTGATTTTTTAAAAATAAAAAATATTAAAATAATTTTTTAAAGATGAAAAATTGAATTGATTTAGATCTTGCAAAGAATTTTTATTTTTTTTGAAGGGTTTTAATTTTTAAAGGACCCTTTTGATATTTTTTATGTTTAGAGGATCAAATTGATCTTGACCCCCCAAAGTAAAGGACCATAGAATTGGCAAGAAAGTATTGGTCAGTAATAATACAGTTGATGGTGGTATTCTAATCAAATCATGGCAAAAAGAAAAGTGGGAATCTCACACATAATTTCTCAAAAAAATATAGTTTTTTTTCTTATATAATTATTAGGATATTACTATCAGCTGCTATATTTGTATGATATTATCTGTCAACATTATTTGGAAGAGTTTTAGAATAAATTTTTTAAAAAATCAGAGAAAAAGGAAATTATATTTAAAAAATGAGGGAGAAAAGTCAAGCTAGCTAAGCTAATATTGTCTGCAAGCTTTTTTTGTTTGTTTTGGATGTCATTTTCTACTTGTTTCTATATCTTATTATCTTTGTCTAATTGTCGATTGTCAACATCCATGACAATGGAGAATGGTGGTATTCACCAAATCAGTTCATTTATTTTTTTAAGAAATAAATCTGTTGGAAATTAATAATTTTATTAAAGAAAAATGTCAAATAAATTAACATAAAATAATTTATTAACTTTAAAGATTAATTTATATAGTTACTGTTTTTAAAAAATAAAATTAAATTGACTTTATAATTTTGAAACTGAATATAAAGTTTTATCCTTACTTATTATTCTCTCTTTGGTTTAATTCGGTACTTTAATATTTTTTAACCATTTTTTTTATAATCTCGTGAAATTTTTATTCTTAAAACATGAAGTGAATATCATTTAATGATTTGAAAAAAATATTATACTATCAAATTTATAAAAATGGTTAATTAGGAAATTAATATTTTAAAAAATTTTTTGGTATAGTTTAGTGGGAGATGAATATTATTCAACTAATATTCAAAATATGCTAATGCAATTGTAATTATGAAATGAGCATTTGCAGGCCCCATGAGTTTTGCTGAGAAGATGGTGTTGAGTATCTTTGGGGTGCGTTTTCCAATACCAATTTCTATTCTATTCTATTCTATTTTTTAAAAAACTATATGATTATGCAGATGCTAATTTTGGTATGAAGGAATTAATTTAGACGACAGTAATGGTGAATATATGCAGTTGCTGATAGTTTTATGGATGACGAGAAGGATCACAGATGACATTCCTGGATGGGGAGCTCTCTTCCATGGCCTTGTTGGAGATGGCAGTGTCAGTGTGAGTCCCCTCTCTTTCTCTATGTATATATATATAGAAATTAATGGTCCAATTTTATCTTCTCGTCTCATTATTGTATATGATTTAACGCCAAACTTATTGTTGGCTTTGACATTATATTTGCCCGATATCATTAATTTGGATTTGGCATCTAAGTCAAAATATTGTTAAATTTAATATTAAAGTTTAGATGGATTATAAGTTGTAGAGGCAAACTCAGATCATTTTTAAAATATTAAAAGATAACATTGTTTTTTTTCAAACTAATAGAAATTAGAGGAGCTAAACTAAAATTTAGAACTCAAGGGATCAAACCAATAGATATAGACAAACAAATTTTATGATGGTCACAAAAATTTAATATTTTAAAAAATTTTTTGTTCATACTTTTGTGGTAATTTTACTTATCCAAGCTATTAAAAATTTAAAACAATTATCATGCAATCTTTAAAGATCAAATATCTCATGAGATTGGAAGCTACTTCATACTCTCAAATAGGTAAGTAATAAAAACTAAATTATTTTTATTAAGTTAATAATCACATCGTATTTTAAGGAGCAAAAATAAGGTTTCTTCATAGTTTTTACTGTCACATCCTTCATTCATAAGCCTTTTAACCTTTATGATATATATAGATTTGAACCATTAAATTTTTACCTAAAAAGAGACGCTCATGTTCTAGTTAGAATATGAGAAAGTTCTGTGATCTTTCCTCACAAGTTTATGGTAAAATTGAATGAAACCTTGTTATCTTGTACAATGCAGATTCTAGTAGCAGTGTTATTGTTCATAATTCCAAACAAGAAGCAAGAAGGGCAGAAGCTGATGGACTGGAACGAGTGCAAGAGGCTACCATGGAACCTCATCTTGCTGCTTGGAGCCGGCTTCGCCTTAGCCGACGGCGTCCAGTCCAGCGGCCTAGCCGAAGTGCTGTCCAGAGCCCTGGACTTCCTGGAAGACGCACCGTATTTGGCCATCGCTCCTCTGGTGAGCCTCATGAGCAGCATCATCACCGAGTTCATCACCTCCAACGACGCCACCGCCACCTTGCTCGTCCCCCTTCTCTACCACATCGCACGCACCATGCACGTGCACCCCCTCATGCTCATGGTCCCCGGCGCCATGGCCACCGAGTTCGCCTACTGGCTCCCCACCTCCACTCCCTCCAATGTCGTCGGCTTCGCCACTGGCCACATCCACATCAAAGACATGCTCCAGATCGGTGTCCCTCTTAAGTTTGCTGGGATTGCTGTTCTCTCGCTGCTAATGCCAACGCTAGGTACATATATATATATATATATATATATATATGCATCATTCATCTGTGTGTTTGTTCTTTGGAATGAATCTGATTTTGAAGACAAGGTTCTGATTGATTGCTATGTTTGGGTGTTGCAGGAGTTATTGTTTTTGGAACAGATGATAATACTCAGTAGTTCACGATGACAAAGTCTCGTTTGTTGCGAAGTTGAATTATCTATGAATTTTGAGTGCGTTTAGTGTTTCCACTGAATCTACTTCGTCCAAGAGATGAAGAGAAGCTTGAGCGTGCAGTGTAATCATAGTACTAGATGCTGGCAATTATAATTAAGTTCCATCTTGTATAATATAATATTCTCCAGATCTTCATCTCTCTGTTTGTTGATTTTCTTTCTTTTTTTTTTTTTTTTTTTGCCTTTCTGTATATTTTTTCTTCCACCAGTTAATGAATGAGTATTTTATAGGTTACTGTTACTTGATTCTTCATTATATACTGTCTTGTTGATTTTGAGTTCTAAATTTCTTTTTTCTTTTTTTAACCTTCATATGTTTGTTTCTCATGTATTGACGCTCATAAATAATTCTCATCAAGCACTAGAAAAAAAAATTCAAATTCCAAGTCAATGAGGCTTATCTCTTGATGCTCAACGTCATTTGAGCCGGAATTAGCCTTGTTCTTTACTTGGTGACTTAATGTGTCATGAATTAAATGTGGGGTGACATTAATTCTGATTAGTTGAAGCTGTGTCCACAGAGTCATTAAATACCAGAATAAAAAAATTTAGGTTTCTGTTGGCGATTGTGCGACACAAATCAAGAATTATTTATTGTATATAATAAATAAATTTAACGAATGAAATTAATTCATAAATATTTGTTATTTTTAGTAATAGGTATAAAAAATAATTTTTTTAACTAATTTTATTAGTTAATAATTATTTATTATGTACCATAAATAATCTTTAACTAGTGTCATAATAAGAACAAACAAAATCCAAATCCTTAAAAGCACCATGGAAAGTAAAGGCTTGTTTGCTTTTATTTCTTATTTTTATGTTCTTAGACTAGTGTTGTAAAATTGTTTTTTAGAATAATTTTTAAACATAAAAAATTAAAAAAACTTGTTTGGATCCTATGCTTTTAGAAATATACTCAAAATAAAAAAATAATTCTAAAATAAGTTTTGAAAATGTTATAACCTTGTTTAGTGTCAATAATTTAATTTAGAATATAGAATTATGATTATAATTCTAATTTCATTAAGACTAAAATTAATTTAGAATTTTAAATTTTATATTTAATCCATGTAAAAAATTAGAACATTAAATTATAATTCCAAATTTAATTCTAATTTACTATTTAAGTGAAAGATAAATATTAGTTTAATGTATTTGTGTGTATTACATGTTTATTATATGTAAGCATAAGCCCACAAGTACATGCTCATGCATATATATTTGCATGTATGTAACAAATTATTATATTATATATTTGTACACCTATGTGTGCGTGAAAACATATTTGTATATGTGCGTATGTGTGTGTATATTTGTATGTGTAGTTGTGTGCATATATGCATTTATACTACATATTTGTTATATGTATTTATATGAGTTGAATATATTTGATATATATCTATATGTGTGTGCACTTGTATATGCATACATACATATACACGCGTATATATATATATAACAAATTTATTATATATGTCTTTGTATTTGTGCATATGTATGTGCATACGCGTGTCACTTATTTAGTATGTAAGAGTGTGTGAGAATATGTATGTGCTTTTTAATCTAGTTGGGTTATTAGGTTAGGTATTGAGTTCATTTAAAATTTATTTTTATGAATTAATTTTAAATATTAATTTATTTTAATTATGATAAATTTTATTTATGAAAAATCTTTAAAATATTAATTTTTTTAAATTTTAATTATTTTTCACTTTAAATCATATTTTTATTTTATTCTTTTCATTTAAATCTTAATTTTTTGATTTTTCTTTAAAAATTATTATTTTGAAAAATGCTTTTTAATAAAAATATGATATGACCTGACCAAACTAATTACTAACTAGTTGGGTTGGATTTCAAAACTTATTTAAATTTAACCCACAATTTTACTTAAATATCTTTTTATAAAATTATAATTTTGCTATTAGAAAAATCAATTTTGACATATAAGGGAAAACATCTCAAACTAGTTTTTTATTCTAAAGCAGTATTTTTTGGGGGTTTTTTTAAAACACATTACCCAATAAGTTTTTTGGTTTTTGGTTTTTTTTCAAACACAAATTGTTTTTCAAAACAACTCAAACAAAAAGCAAATGGGCTTAGACCAACTGTGGCATTGAGCAACATGATGGACCAAAACCTAGTAATTTGGGTGGACCACCAAAAATGCAAGTGGTACCTTGTGTAGCCTTTGAAGGGCACCTAAAACTCCATACAAATATCATAATCATCTTCAACTAATACTTGCACGCGGAAAATGTGCATATTCCTTCAATTTGGATAAACATAATTATAAGCAGTTATATTAATTTATTATAAATTTAGATCATTAGATTTCCGTCCAATGATCCACAAACTTTGAACATAACTTCATATCCTTCTCACAATATGAGGAGATTCAAATTGTGCATATTTATGTTCAAGTAGGAGAGTGAAATTTTTTCTTTTAATTATTTTCTCACATATAGGATATATTTTAATGAATATTTTATAGTATTTCTTTGTCAATTTGGTTTTATATATATAAAAGATTTTTTAATTTGATTCCTCACAATTATATATGGATATTTTTTATTTGATCATTTAAAAATAAAATTGCTATTAATAATATATTCAAAAAATATATTAATTTTTAAAATGTGAAAAATATTATTAATAATAATTTTATTTATAAAGAATCAAATTAATAAGATAGTTTTATGAGTGACCAAATTAAAGAATTTTGACCAAATATAGAAAGAAATTTTATGAGGGACAAAATTAAAAATACTCCACATATGAGGAACCAATATTATGTTTTACTCATTCAAGTTGTGTGAAATTTTTTATCTTGAAAATGGTTTTTAAATAGAAATTTATTAAAAAATTTGTAAATGACATCTAATATGCGTTTCTAAAAATGTCACTAAAAGAAAGAAATATATATATATATATATATATATATATATATATATATATAGAAATGACTTTGCAATTAATATTATTTAGATAAATATATAATTTTAAAAATTTAGAATAATTAATTTTAATGAATTTTTTATTTTTATTAATTTAATTATATAAATAAAATCACAATAAATGTGTTGAATAGTGTAATCAATGTGTATGAAATTTGAAATTTCTTGTTCATAAAATGAAAATAAACATATAAAACATACATCAAAGCAATTATATAATAGAAAAAAAAAAAGGAGTAACATTGTAATTAATTATTTTTAAAAAGGGCATCTTTATCTTTAAAAAATAATATTTTTTTGCTTTTACTTGGGTATTCCCAATTGGAGACGCAAAGTCATATAGGTTCTAATTTGCTTCATGAATAATTAAGCTTTCCAACGAGGTAATGTAATCCCAAAATATGTGTTCAAAGTAACGTTTGCCAGTCGCCCATTTGGGTTTATGTTTAACAATCAATCTAATCTTTAAAAACTATATAAGAATAAATATGCATTACTTGTTCTCATAGGTACGTACTTCTCTATATTCGTCCGAGGAAGACAAAGTTGAACATGTAAGAGAGGAAAATGGGTATGGAAGCTTGTTTGATGTTTTGTTTCTTATAAGGCATTTAGCATAAGAGAAAAATTAACTTTGAATTCGAAGCAGATTAGCGCAGTTTCGTCCTACGATCTATCATGGCCACGACTTGAAAGTGAAGAACGTTTTCATTACTTCAAGCATAGTAGTATTATTGCCACACCCAAAACGTGAACTCTCGATATGAAAAGAAAGAATAATTTTAATTTTCACTTAAAATACAAAAACCAAAATGTAGGAGTTGTTACCAAAATTTAAAGAAAAAACCTTAGAAAATTGATTAAATTAATAAAGTAGTCTACAACTAGAAATTGAGTTTAAAAATTAGTTATATGTGAAAAAGATGTTAGAAACCCTGTAACACTTGTTTTTAAAAATAATTATCCGAAGTTGATTAAGTAAAACATGTATGACCTTAATTTAAAATTTGATTACTCTTATTAATTACAAGCAAGAAAAGAAAAATAATTAAGAAATTGAGAAAATAAAATAAAGGAAGAAAAATAAAATATTTGCAAAGGCAAACTTGACATAGGATTATAACCTAGGGCATACATACCCTATGATAAGGATCAAAGTTCACATAATTTGAATTAAAAATATGTGACAGTTGGTTGATGACTTTTTATTTTTGTGAAAAGAGTAGGAGTGTTGAAATTAAATAAATTTTTGTAACCAAAACGAGATTGAAATTCAGTTTGTGTGTTTTAATTTATGAAATTAATTTAATATCACTTCCCTGTTCTATTAATTTTCTCTTTTTAGTTTCTATTTTTGGGATTTTTGAATCTTATTTTAAATCTGAAAGTGAAATTATAATGAAAAGATATTTTTATGATTTTTAAATAACGAGCAAAATGAACCATTTTTTTTTAATTTTAGAATTGTTCCACCTTTTTTATTTTTGACAAAAAAAATGTTAACTTTCAAGATTTGAGGAGATTAAATATCTTATATGGTCTCTACTAGTTAACTTTTGAGTGTCTAAGGAGAATAAAAATCTCACATAACCTCTACTAATTACTTCATAAGTGCCTGAGGAGGCGTGAGATCCCACATAGTACACTAGTTGACTTACTAAATGTTGGAGGGGACATGGGATCTCACAATGCAAATGTTATGCTAAAAATACTGAAAGTTAGATTATTCCAGTGACTCAATAATTACTTTATTGCATTATCATTTTTTTTTTAGAATCAAATGTCAAATTTCAAAATTTGAGAAGACCTAGGTCTCACACGAATTTTACTAATTGATCTTTTAGTATCCAAGGGGATTAATGATTTTTTACATGGACCTTTCAAAGAAGAGAAAAATTAATTATTTTCATGATTCAAGAGTTATTTTATTTTTGTTATTTGTTTATTTATTTATTAAGAACAAGTTTTAACATTCAAAGTCAAAGAAATTTAGGATCTCAAATGACTTTTAAAAAGGAAGAAGGATAAGGAAGAAAGGAAAGTACGAACAAATAAGTAAAACAAATAATAATAATAAATATAAAAAATAAAAAGGTCATAATAGTGATATAATAATGATAATCCACCTAAAATAAGAAAATAAAAATAAAACAAGACAAGATAAAATAAAAGGAAATAAGACGGGATAAAATAGATATATTAAGCTAAAATCAATATGCTAAGTATCAGCGTTAACGTGTTGCCTCTTGTCAGCTACTAATTATTTACAAATATAACAATGGTAAAAGAATAACACAAACATGAAGCTCAGGACTCAGTGCTACACAAAGTAGAGAACCATACTCCCTAATTATGCATGGCGTGAACATAACTGTTAAACCCTGAGGTTTAGTAGCCACAAAGCCTGGACATGCACGGGGTGAAATTATTATTATTTTTTTCCTCTTGATTAAAGCAGCCCCTTTATTTTGTATGTCTTCCCCTTCACCTAACAGTAACGCACTTAACTACCCGAAATACAACATACATAGGGTTTTTTTAAACGTTCTCCAGACATGCTGTCAAGTGAGTTAATACCTTTTATGCTTCCGGTTCTACCCCTAGGTGACTCTGCTAAACAAAAACAAATATACTTTTGCCCCTTTTTTTTGTGCTTGTAGACCAAGACTAACGAGAGTCACCACCCAACTCTCTGTAAAGCCATAAAATCTATACATCATCACTCAAAATAGCTTCTTACTTCATCTATACATTCCCACTCAACACATGTCCTTCAGGACACAACATGGAAGTCTAAAAACATAAAATTACCTATTTTCGTGCAATCTTCCTATTATACCTCTTATTTCCTTAGTTCTTTCTCCTTTTCACGTCGGCAAGAAACCCTTGTTTGTATCTTCGAAAACAGAGTTATGGTTTCTCTTTCTTTGAGTGCTCATGGTTGTCTAGTTCGTAGCTTTCTTTGTCTCTTGGATTTCTTCTTATTTTTTCAGGCTTTGTTTTCTTCTTTGGCTGTGCAAAAGTTCTGATTTTATAACTCAGAATAGGGCGTGATCCCTTTGTTAGGTTCTCTATTCTTCCTCTTTCACATTGAGCTCTTGCTCATTTCTCTTCACTTTCTGCACTCATTCTTTGTTATCTTCGTTTCTGCTGTTCTTTTTTTTTGTTCTCAATGCTTCTCCTTCTTTCTCAACCACCCTCTTTTTCTTCCTCTTTTCTTTTCTTAGTTTTATGTCTAAGTTCTTCTCCTTATGTTTCTGCACTATCTCCTCTCTTCTCATTTGTTACGTCACCCACTAGCGTTTTTTTTTTTTCATCCATTCTCTTTATAGCTCATTTCTCTCCTAACTCTCTCTCTTTCTTGGCATGCTTCCTCAGTCGAGCCCTCCCTCGCTTTCTCTAGCTTGCATGTGAACGCGACTTCCCAGACCTTCTCCTCTTTCTCGATTCCTCAATATGTGAACCTAAACACAGAACATCATGCATGCAGAAAATGGTGACAACATCAATCATACGAACAACAACCCCTGAGGCATATGCTTGATTCTGGCCGCGAGTACACTACTTGTAGGTTCTTTGTGTTCCTTCTATTTTCTCCTTCACGTGAGCTCTTCCTCTCTGCCTCGTCTGCTCCCTCATTCAGTTTTCTTCACGTGACCCTATCAGTTTTTGGTTCTCCATTATTATCAATTATCTTTCTCTCTTACTGCCCGCGTTCTCCAGCTCACTCTTACTCTGAAGAACACAAGAGGCAAGAATAGAAATTTTAATTAAAAGAACATTTTATTATTTTTTATAAGATTACAATAATTATCAAAGGTACATTTCACTTTAAACTTCTTGCTACATCTTTTTATACTTTTTACACACTTGTTTAATTTCTCACCTTGCTACACATACCCATTATTACACCCCCTTATTTATAGTGCTAGAAAATCGTTAATTTAACAATTTTAGAGATTTTTTTCATCTATATTTTTTAAGGATGGTTACCAACCTTTGACAAATTACTATCAACTTTTAAAAAATTTACTACTAACTTTTAAAAGATTTTCATCTAACTTTAAAATTATTAAGTTGTTACCTTACTAAATTGTGAAATTCTTAAAGAGATAAGTTGGTAATAACATATGTAAAATACTCTCGGTTTCTCTCTTCCCTAGCCTCTCTATTTTTGCTTCAGGCTATCGCATATCTCATTTTTGCCTTATCGGTTTATCTTCCTTTCCCTTCTCCAGCTCTCTCTTTCTTTCCTTTATATGATTTTCATGGTAAGTATAGGAGTGTGCTACTATCACTACGGCTCCCCTTCTCTTGTTCTGCCCTCACCCTTTATAGTGGGGAAAATGGTGATGCCAAGGTCCTTTTCATTTTCGCCCATTCTCTCTCCACTCTCCATCCTGCTACTTCCAGACGGGTGTCTATGGGTTCTTGACAGCCTTCTTTGCTTTCCAGTGAATAAGTATCCTTTTATCAATCACGTTGCCGGTATATCTTTGCAAGACATGGGCTATACTTTTAAGTGGATTGCTCCATATCGAATGAGAGGGATTTTGATGCTTTTTATCTTGTTTTCCTTATTTTGATTTTTCTTCATTTTTATTTTTATTTTGTTTTTCTTATTTTTAATTGATTTGATTCTCTTATTCTTGGTTTTTATTTTGTTTTTTTTTCTTTATTCTTGATTGATATTTTTTTTTGGTGATTTGCCCATTTTATATTTCTTTAGTTAATGAATTAATCAATTAATTTTTATTCTTAATTAAAATTTTTTTTATGGGTGTTCATGATTATGCTCCATACTTATTGGTATTAACCTTAACTAGGAGTATTTCCATTAGACAACCCTAAGTCATATAGACTTTGATCTGTGACTTACTTTGAATATATCCTTCTGAATTTATTTTATAGGCTCGATGCTCTATATTTTCTTTCTCGAAGAAACTCATTATAGCACATATAAATGGAGCAAAATACTATTTTTGTTTTCCACATATTGAAAATTTTAAATTCATCTTTCATAAATTGAAAGTCTTAAAACGATAATTTACTTTTTAAGATTTAACTCAAAATGATTATCCTTAGTCTCATTGTAAAGGGACTACTTCAATGTAGATGTTGAAAAGTAGATAATTGTTTTGAGACTTTTAATTTGTAGAAGACCAATAAAAAGAGGAAGGAGAGTCATTAATGGAATATAATGATTTATATGTTTTTACAAAATTACCCCTTATAAATATAATCCTATTACAATAAGCTTTTAACTCAAAAGGATATAATAGTAATTACATCACGAGGCCATCTCCTTCCATCTTTGACCCTCAATTTAAAGGGACAAAAAATTGAGGTGTTAGATGCCAAGAAAGAATATTGGAGTCCTTCTTTTGTCATTCCATTTCATGAAAAGAAAAATTTCAAACATAATTGTACACCAAATTAGTAACTTCATTTCATGTTATTCTATCTTTAACCATCCATCTAAGCATACCTTAAGTTTAAAAATAGAGGGCAATTTGAGATTTTTAATTTGTTGAGGACCAAAATAAAAATAAATTTAACAATAGAAGACCAAGATGATATTTTTCTCTATACAAATACAACAACTTGTTTCTTGATATTTGATCCTTCAACCAAGTTTTACATAGGCTGGATAACATGCTAAGAGACAATCTGGTCGGAAAAAAAAAATTGAATATTTGGTTGTTTATAAAATATTAAAGAAAAGGGGAAAAAATAAATATGAGAGAGAAAAAAATCTAGAGCCATTTCCAATGGAAAAGACAAAAGTGCTCCATGTTTATGACCATAGTTTCAAGCCTACGACATTTTGATAAAAGAAAAAGAAAAAAAAAATTCGATGATTGAATTAATGTGTGGATTCTTAAAAAGTAAAATATTTATTTGTCTTTGCTTTTCAACCTTTCTCAGAAAAATAGAAATAAGATTAAATCCTTGACATGTTACATATTTAATTTTGGGGTATATTGCACTCAATATCTAAATTCTCTATTCGTCTATTTTGAAATTCATACTCCACTCTCTTTAATGCACCTCCTTTATTACAAAAGATGTAGTACAAAAAATATTTTTAAACCCATTATTTATAAAATATAATACATGTTGGATACTTATTTGACCAATATAAAAAATTAATTTTCTAGGTTATTATAAATTTTATTTATAGTTTTTAACACAAAATAAATAACATTAAAATAAAAGTTTAGAAATGTTTTTATCAGGTTCTATTATTAATTGAACAAATAATTATTATTCTTGGGGATATTTTAGTTATAGGACGAGTTGTCTATATTTTCATAATAGAGGGTTTAAATTTTTAACGTGACACATAATTAATTTTGTTGATGCCATTGTGAGCTACTAACTCATTGGCTAAATCCCTCTCATTCTTTGAGCTCACTAATTTAGTCTTTATGTAAATTAGAATATCACAAATCAACAAAAGGTAGCTACAACGTAATCATTAATTCATATAAACGTATTATTTAGTCCCGGTAAAATTGCTCTTTTACTTGTAATTCTCCGTTATGTTCAATCAAAACAAAAATACATAATGTTAATAATTTGAGCTGACGAAATGATTAATTTTTAGTTAGTTAAATATTAAATCATGAATTACTGAGTGTATCTGCAATAAATGCACTAACCATAAGGGTTATGAAAATCATTAAGAGCTTTGTGTTTATCCTCCCATTCTCATACTAAAGGCTCTACTCTACACTTATATGGGTAAGAGTAATTGTAACCTAAACTTTTTGATTGGGAATCCCATGAAGATAGTTCATATAGGTAATAATAAGTCAATTATTAATTTTGCTAGCACTATTAGTTTTGTCCCTTCCTACTGTGTGAGAAAGTGCTAGAATGCATTGAATATGAGGATGAACACAAAGCTCTTAATGATTTTCATAGCCTTTATGAGTAGTTTATTTATTGCAGATACACTCGATGAAATTACTTATATGAGTGTGGAGTAGGGCCTCTAATATGAGATTTTGGCAAAATCTTTAGAACGTTCACAAACTACTAGGCATGCGTATGGCAATTAAAGTGCAAAATCACGATAAAAGCTAAAATTTTTGGGGGGGGGGGGGTGTGTAATATGGATGATAAGATCTCTATTTATTTCCAAACCTCTATAACTATAGCTCACCTATCTAGGTTATATAGCACTAAACAATTTCTTCTCTTGCTAGTTTTGTACTTGGATTATATCTTAGAAAAGTCTATTTAATCCTTGAGGAAATTCGCGTGTGGCAAAATATTTTTTAAGGGCAACGTATTTCTTTTATGTGACTTAGACTAAGTTTTTCTTTCTATTTGGTACTTATTTTATATCTTTTTGGTCCTTATTTACAGCCAAATCCACATCCAAGACATGCTCAAGATCAGTAATCGCTTTTAAACTTATTGAGATTATTGTTCTCTAGCTACTAGTGCCAATGCTTGGTATGCATAAATGCATCATTCATCTTTGTGTTTGTTTTTTTGGAGTGGATCTAATTTTAAAGAAAAAGGTTTTGATTGATTACTATGTTTGGGTGTTGCAGGAGTTATTGTTTTTGGAACAGTTAATGATACTTAATGAGTCAGAGAAATATGGAAGAAGCCCTTAGAGGGAAATAGCTTAGTTGAATTGCTGAGATGTATTAATGCATGTTTATATAATACATACAGTTACAAAATAACCACTAGAGTTACAACATCTGGATAACAAAAACATAAAAAATACATATGCTATAATACAACTAATTAATATCAACAACATAATAACAGAAGGCTAGTTGTGTTAACACCTTATTAGTATGTAAAGACTTGAGACTGAATAACTTAATGCTCTAACTCCCCTCCTCAAGTATGTGGGTGATTGAATCACCCCAAGCTTGTCTTGTAACAACCATAAATTAATATGTGCCAAGGTTCTTGTTAGACAATCCGTTAGTTGATCTCTAAAAGGCACGTAATTCACCATAGTGACCCATCAAGCACTTGGTCTCTATAATGCACATCTATCTCAATGTGCTTAGTCCTAGCATGATAAATTGGGTTTGATGCTAAAGCCCTTGCACTTGTATTGTCACACCATGGAATAGGTACATGTGTTATTGGAAAGTTCATTTTCATCAATAAAGACTTTAACCATGCTAATTCTATTGCTAACTAAGCCAATGCTTGATACTCAAATTCGATTTTGATCCTTAACACAACTCTTTATTTCTTAGAACACCAGGAAACTAATGTGTCTCCTAAGAAACCACAATACTCAGTTATGGATTTTATGTCATCTAGGAATGTAGCCTAATCTACATGAGAAAAACTAACTAGACTCTAATGCTTAGCTAGTTTGATATGTAAGCCATGATTAATTGTCCTTTTGAGGTATTTTAACACTCTTCTTGCTGCCTGCTAATGAATAGTAATAGAAGCACTTAAACATTGACTTAATTTGTTTACATAATAGGAAACATCTGGCCTGGAATTAGTAAGGTACTACAAACCACCAATTAAGCAATGAGGTACATATGGGTGCTTCAGAGGTTCTCCATTATGTTGAGAAATGGTTTTACCTGCTACCATGGGTGTAGGACAATGTCTTGTATCTTGTATTACAAAGTTTTAAAGCAAATGTAAGATGTATTTACTCTGGCTTACACACACACACACACACACACACACACACACACATATATATATATATATATCTCTGTTTTATCAATAAATAATTCAATTTCAAGAAAGTAGTATAAGCAACAAATGTCCTTAAGTGAGAAGGTAAAGTCTAACTTCTCTAGAAATTCTCTCAAATTTGAACAATCATTCCTAGTGATACGTATATCATCCACTTAAAATAGCACAAAGAAAACCTTGGAACTAACTTTAGAGATGAAAAGCAAATTGTCTCATTTAATGTTAAGAAAGTTGTAGCTGAGTAGAGTTGCTTGGAGTTTGTCAAACCATGCTCGCGGGGTTGTCTTAATCCATAAATTGTTTTGTCTAACTTACAAACATCATGGTTGTAAAACTCATAGGGGGGTACACTTGTAACATAAAATCATAAGCGTCTACCTTTTCTAAAAAGGAAACAACTAAAACATTCAATTACATAGTTAAAATCAATGATTTAAATTTTGATTAGTCATTGAATTGGTGAAGATATTAAGTAATGGTTCATTTTAATAATATATTAATTTCATAATAATTTCGTATTATTTTTCGATTAATATATCAATTTATTAATATACAAAGTAGAATAAACTAATATAATAAAATTAAATTCATATATACTAGAAACAAAACATTAATAAACATTTAATTTATTGATTTCATGTATTTATGGTTAAAAAATTCAAGACAAAATTTAAATAAAAATGATGCATTTAAGCATCATAAATGCAATTACATATAGAAAATCTTGTACTATTTACTTTGAGATTCAACTTGTCTTGGTGGTAAGTGGTGCTGCTAAAATTTATATGCTCCTTGTTCAAAGGGAGAACTTGTTGATTTGTCTGAGTTTGACAACACTTAAAAACATGTTCTGTTGAAACAACTAGTTAAATGAAATAGCCAAAGTTAAATTTATTCCTAGACTATATGTTTTCACTAAATCTTTTCCTGAACTTTGTTGAAAGCCTCTAGCCACTAGCCTACCTTTATACCTCTAAAATGTTCTATTTGAGTTAAATTTATTTTTGAAGAGCCACTTGTTGTCTACAATGTTGTTATGTTTAAATAAGGAATAAAACCTAGGCTTTATTTTTAACAAATGCTTTAAATTCTTTCTCTATGGCCAATTTCCAGTATGGTTTTTGAAATTCATCTTCCACATTAATTAGTTTAACTTCTTCAATTCTTCTTGTGTAAAACTTATAAAAGGGTACTTAGTCTTGAATATACCCTTTGGCTATTAGTTACCATGATTTGTGTTCTAAAAAGCTACTCACTTACTTGTAAGGTTTCATTTATAATAGATTTTATAGCTATCTCAATGGTTTTTTCTTATTACTGTTGTTACTTGTTAATTGATAAGGAACATGTGATTCAGTTGTTTCAAAACCAAGTGTTTGTTTAGTACAAGAGAAAAATGTGCTCTAGAAATGGAAAGGGAAAGGGAAATAAATTTTAGTGCGTTTAGTACAATAACATCTTCTCTCCATTGGAATGAGGATTCTATCACTTTAATGGAAAGATCATTTTATAAGACAGTGGATTGAATGGGATTGATTCCATTAGAAAGAAATGTACATGAACAAATTGTCCTTATAAGTCATTATTGTGCTTAAATTGACCTTGGAGCCATATCTCTACTTATCGTACTCTTCCTATATAACTCATGCTGGTGACAACCATTAATGTTAATGGAAAGTAACCAATGTTCATAAAAGCAGCCAACAAGGTTGTCAAAATCGTGATTCTAGGCATACTCATTTTGGAGGTGTGGACTCGTAACATAGAATCATAACAGTTTACATACACCTATTATCAAATACATGTCAAACATAACCATAAAAAAAAAACATAAATAAAATTCATACATAATCCATGATACTTTTTGAGACTTCTTTTTCATCTTTTGTAGAGGAAAATTTATTGTCTTTCCATAATGAGCTTAACTATTCTTCCTCAATTGACGTTATTGACCTTTTTCACCTTTCCTAGGCCTTCTTGGTCATTGTTTGCTGGCACGTCTTTTCTTTATCAACCTCCTCTTAAGCTAAAAGGTCTTTAATTAAATCTCTACTTAAGCAACTAAACTTCATTAATATATTTTTTTTCAAATAAATGATTCTCGTAATTTTTACATAATTAATCAAACATAATTAATTTTTTTTAAAAAAGTTGACAACTACATTTTGCACCTTCAGAGAGTACATATATATATATATATATTTAGAAAGACTCTTGTTAAGATCAATTATACTTTTTAATCAAACATGTACAAATCAATCATGGCTTTACTTTAAGAAAAATAGTTGATAAAGAGTATCTTGCTTAAATTAAAAACAATTTGACAACGGAACGAGAGGGCATGTGGAATTGGCACTTGTTTGTTCGCAACCCCAGAAAGCTGTTATGGCTCATAGGCACTATTTCTTTCTATTGTCTTGGTAGCCAGATGGTGGTATTTAAATACCATTTCTTCATTGTAAAAGCTTATGGAAGAGTCAACATGTCTAGATTACACCGTTACAGTAGTTACAATCTGTGAAGCAAGATTGTAATATTGGCAATGTTGTAATAACAAGATTTACAGAAGGGCTTTCATTTACTTGGAGCTTGCCTCCACAATCAATCCTTGAATCAACGGGACGTACTTGACGCCAAACTTAGCCTAGCTTGAAACACAGACAATTGACACTGAAACTGTGAGTGATAATAGCAACACATACAAACAACACTAACTTGATAGAAACTCACTAACTTAGCGAGTCAAGTGATTTTGACTGAGTCACTGGCAAGTCTAAGCGAGTCAACAGTGATTCTAAGTCTATGTCCAAGTTAGATTGTTTTGGTCACCTGAAAACGTAAACTCGGTGAGTCAACTTGACAACCATGGTAGTCGACATTGATGGTATCTGGAGCTTTGGAAGCCTAATTCATATGAGCCCCACTGTCATGTTTTGTCATTTCTATCAAGCAGCCCCATAAGCAAATATGGGCTAATAATTGGAACCAAAATTGAGTCTTAGTAATATAACAAGAATGCTGAAGTTTTGCAAGCATGGCATGCTAGGGTGCTATTTTTGGCTACTGGTGGAGACTAATTGAGGTTTGATTTTCCATTTTAGGGATATTGCAGGACCCAAAAAACTCAACTTTGTTAGCTTGTCATCAGTGTTTTCCTCAGATTGTGATGACAAGGTAAATAGTCTAAGTATACAATCAGATAAAGAAGTTGATTGGTGATAGTGGGATGTTATTAAGGGTCCATTTTAATGGGTGAAGGAAGAAGCATCGTGCCTTAACTCTTTTGGGTGAAGGAAGAAGGAAGTGTCGTGACCTTTTAAAGAAGAAGCAAAATGACTTTTTTTTTTTTTTTAATCCTAGGGTATTTGGTATTTTGCTAATAACATTCCCATTCCTTTTCTTGCTCTACCAAACATGATTTTAAGTCATAATATTCTATTTCATTAAAGCTCATTCCTATTCTCATTCCATTTCCTTTTTCCCATAAAATTCATTATTGTGTACCAAATAGACTCATAGTTTGGTCATATATGTCTTATTCTACAACATCAAGTTCTAACACATGAGTTTCTATTTATGATATAACATCAAGTTCCGCCATAGGAGTTTTATTTCTGTAAAGACGTGTGTTAGGCTTGACTAAGTGGTGTCTTAAAGAGAAACAAGATCAAGAGTAACATGTTTTGAAGAGTTAGTGTTTGACCGAGGTACATGTAATGGATAGGTAGAAATAACATCAGAAAAAATTTAGAAAGGCTGATTAATAGGAAGAAAACTTGTTTTGAATAGCAAGCCCTCTTCATTAAAAACCATATGTCTAGATAAATATGTCTTTCTAATAGAACTCATACCCTTAAAGCTTTTATGTGAGTTACTGTACCTCAAGAATATACATTTGGTAGAACAAATTGCATTTTATGCTTGTTAAATGGCCTCAACTAAGGGAAACATGCAAACCTAAATGTTTTTAATGCTGAGTAGTTAGGCTTAGTTCCAAACAATACTTCAAAAAAATGACTTCCCTTTTAAAATTATAATTGGTAAACTATTAATCAGATGAGTTGTAGTACTGAAGGCTTCCCACTAAAACTTTAGTGATATATGAGCTTGTATAAGTAGAGTCAAACCCATTTCAACCAAATATCTTTACTTTTACTCTATTCTACCATTTGAGTAGATGTGTATAGGTATAAATGACAAAAATGAATCCTTGAAGATTGAACCAACTTAACTAAGCTCCTATATTCTCCTACCAAATCATTTTGAAGCACCTTAATTTATCTCTCAAACTGATTTATAACAAAGCATTTGAACTACTTAAATGCATTAAGAACATTAGCTTTGGTTTTAAGAGGGTCTACCCACATATATCAACAGAAGTTGTTCAAAAAATGAACACAATACTTATAACCATTAGTACACATAATTTGGGCGGGACCACAAGTGCCATTCCATAATACGTAACACCCTCTAAGAAAGTAGTTCAAGTGTTCACAATCCAGTGATAAAAAAAATGAAGGAAACTTAGGGGGAAGATAGCTGAATAGGAAAGACAAATTCTAATTCGGTGGTATTGTTCATATGGTAAACTTGTCAAGTTTGAAAATTCATAATAAATTCTAGTAAGCTCTAAAAATTTTGATCTTTCAGATAACTAGAATAATGTGATAGCTAATTGCATGCCGAATTTCAATTCAAAATTTCATTTGTCCCTTCAAATATATCCATGATTGTGGCTATAAGGAATTATGTGAAACTTAAAACAGATCATGTAATAATTATAGATAATACATGAATACAAAATAGGGAGAATTTAGTTAATTAATGTTTGACCTGATGAAGATGACATAGTTGTGAGATGTGTTCTGCCAAATGAGAATAACTTCAATCACCAATACCCAAGAGAGACCTCTGAGTGTGAAACGACTAGAGAGAGTTATCATTTTAGTTGTCTTTGAAATTAGGGCATCACAAGGTAATTTATAGAGTTTTATCTTAATAATAATTATTAATGATATTTTTAAAATAAAATCTTCAGAAATATTTTTGAATAATTTCCTATTTCATTATCAGAGAAAAGGAAACCCATTAACTCTATCTGGGTAACAAACTTATAATTAGTAATCTAATGGGATAATTACTAATGCTTTTGAGCTGTGGGTTAGGTTTCTGCCCAGTAAGCTTGTGAATAATCGAATCCATCACTAATTACCCACAATAAATATAAACCTAGTCCATTCTTAGTTTATAAATTATTATATCAATTGCCTAATTAGTTATAACAAGAAATTAGTCTAATAGCATAATTAAAGCTAATCCATATAATATAAAAAAATATTCTAATAATCTCCTACTTGGATAACATTAATTAAATTATTAGGTCAATCAATGAATACATGATTAGGCAATTAATATTCACACAAATACATGGATATGTGTATGTTTATAAATCATACAAAAATTTAGAAATGAAACCACACACAAAGATTACTGAAATCGATAGGGAATCAAGTGATATTAACATTACCATAAATAAGTTTCAATATCTGAATAAAATGAAATACAAAGTGACATTTAATATGTCTTATTACAATTTAAAAGTCCCTTAAGAACTTAATTCAGACTCCCACTAAACCAAGGCTACATTAAAATTTTCAACAACACCCATATGAGTCACATGATTTTTGAAGACTCCTACGGGTAAGCCTTTAGTTAACGGATCTACCAACATATGTTCACCAGGAATGTGAAGCGAACGAGTCTAAGATTCAGTAACCTTTTCTCTAAAAAATAGGAACTTAACATCAAAATGTGTAGTGCAACTGGAGTTCCTATGATTATGAGAAAAGCTAATATAGAATCAACCAAATGCATGCCAGATATCAGTTTCCTCAACCATATGGCCTAGCGGGTAGCCTCATAATAAGTGATATACTCTGCCTCCATAGTTGAGGTAGCTGTTACTGATTGCTTACAACTTTTCCATGAGACAGCTCCTCCTGACATCATAAAGATGTATCCAGAAGTGGATCTACGGTCGTTCATACAAGATGCATTGTCTGAATCTGAATAACCCACAATTTCAAGTGGTTTAGATCTTCTAAAAGTAAGCATATGATGTTTTGTACCTTGGAGGTACCTTATAACTTTCTTTACAGCCCTCTAATGATTAGGACTAGGATTACTCAAGCATTTACCAAGTACACTGACAACAAAAGCAATATCAAGTCGTGTGCATACCTGAGTGTACATAAGGCTGCCAACAGCAGATGCATATGAAATCTTATTCCTTGCAATCTTTGAATCATTATCTTTGGGACAAGATGATCTAGACAACCTCTCACCCCTCTGTACAGGTGCAATACAAAGAGCACAAGTATGCATGTTAAATTTCTTTAGCACTTGATCTAAATAGGTTGCTTGAGATAAACCAAGAGTGCCACGAGATCTATCATGGTGAATCTGAATTCCTAAGATGAAAAAGGCTTCACCAAGATCTTTCATGTCAAAGTGGCATGACAAAACGTGTTTGATCTCATTTAACTTAGTCATTGAGTTACTGACCAACAGTATGTAATCAACATATAGTATGAGTATCATAAAGTTATCTCTATAAAATTTCTGTTAGATACATTAATCAGCAATATTCTTTGTGAAACCAAGTGAAGTGATTATCTAATTAAACTTCAAATACCACTGTCTTGAGGCTTGTTTAAGCCCATAGATGGATCTATTCAATTTACACACTAAGTGTTCTTTCCTTGCTTTAGTAAATCCATCAGGTTGTGTCATATAAACATCTTCAAGTAAATCACCATTTAAGAATGTTGTTTTGACATCCATCTAATAAAGTTTAAGATCCAACTGTGCAACATGAGCCATTACAACTCTGAAGGCATTTTTAGTAGATACTAGTGAGAAAGTTTCTGTATAATTGATCCTTTCCTTTTGATTATAGCCTTTAGCTACAAGTCTGGCTTTGAATCTTTCAACTTCACTTTTGGCCCCTTTTTTGGTTTTAAAGACCCATTTGCAACCAATAGGTTTGCAACCATTTGGTAACTCAGTCAATTCCCATACATGATTACAAGACATGGAGGACATCTCATCATTCATAGCCTCTAACCACTCAGATAAATGAGAACCTGACATAGCCTTATCATAAGAAACAATATATGTGCCATCAATAATGTCTGACTCAAATTCCTACAAGTATACTATGTAATCATATGAAATTGCAAGTCTACAAGTTCTCTGTGATCGTTTCAAATTAATGACTGGTTCTCCTACATCAATTGTAGGTGCTTCTACAATAGGATCAATTGGATTCTCAACAAGAGTGTCATATCTAATATCATGATCCATAGGTAGAGATGACAAAGATGGTATGAGTAAGATCATCTCTACATAATGTAGGTTGATTACTATAGGAATACCACTCCCACTGTCTAAGCCATTCTCAAAATAGAATGCTCTATCAAATTCAATAACCCTCTTAGTATGACTAGGACAATAAAATCTGCATCCTTGGATCCTGAGTAATACCCAATGAAAAATCTACTAACAGTCCTAGAATCAAGTTTCTTGAATTGCGAATTATAGGGTCTCACCTCTACTCTACAAACCCATACGTGAAAGTGCCTTAGACTAGGCTTCTTACCGATGGAAAGTTCATATGGTGTCTTTTCAATTGACTTACTTGAAACTTGATTCAGGATATAAGCTGCTGTCTTAAGGGCATCACCCCACTGAAACTCTGGTAATGAAGAGTGACTAATCATGCTTCTGACCATATCCATGAAGGTGTGATTACGCTTTTTAGCAACTCCATTTTGTTGTGGAGTGCCAGGCATTGTATACTAAGCTTCAATTCCTTGTTCCTATAAGAATAGAGCAAAAGTTTTAGGGTTTCTACCTATTTTAGTATACCTCCCATAATACTCACCACCTCTATATGATCTTACACTTTTAATTGCCTTTCCAAACTTTAATTCAACAGCAGCCTTAAATGCCTTAAAGACATCCAATGAGTTAGATTTATCATGTAACAGATCAATCCATTCAAATCTGGAATAGTCATCTATAAAGGTTATAAAGTATTTGTAATTACCCATAGCAACAAGAGTAATTGGTTCATTAATATTTGTGTGGATCAATTCCAAAATAGTCTCAAATCTATTTGCCTCTTTCCTTCTAGCTCTAGCGGGACGTTTTCCCTTAATACAATTAACACATGATTCAAAATTGAAAAAATTTAAGTCATATAATATTCCCTGTCTAACCATCCTTTCGAATTTCTCTTTGGAGATATGACCTAAATGTTGGTGCCATAACATGGAAGGGTTCTCATCAATTTTTTGGCGTTTGTGTCTAATAATAACATTAATAGATGCCACACTAGTAGAATCTAAATAAGTCCTTTCCCTCTCATTTGGGCTCCTCCTATTTCTGAGCCCTTGCAAGGAATTAGTTACATAAACAGTTGCTCTAGAATCTGAACACTAAGTGTCCATAGAGGTTTCAAAACTATTAGATTCAAGACAAATTATAGCTAAAGGGGCAATTTCAAGAAAGATACCTTCTTTCTCACGCTTGTGCTTCAGCTTGAGGCAATATGAAATCTTGCGACCAGACTTCTTACAGTAATGACATTTAGCCTTAAATATCTTTTTCTTTTGACTCTTATTCTTCTTATTGTTCTTCTTGAGTTCAAAGAACCTTTTACCATCAGTCTTGTCCTCATGCTTCTTTCCTTTAAGCTTTTCATTTCCAGCTTTGCTTGATGAACCATAAAAGATGTAGTTCACTGAATGACCATGTGAACTTGTTTTCTTTAATGACTCCTTCTCCTGAGTCATGATGGACATCAACGAATAACTATCCATTCAACTTCTTGAGAGTTGTAGGTGGTTCTGAGAACACTATATTCAGCCGGAAGAGACTGTAAGACTCTATAGACGAGGTAACTCTCACCTAAGTCCACATTTAGAGACTTCAGCTAGTTAAAGAAATTCACCAGCTTCATCATATGTTCACATACACCAAACACTCTGTCATAATAAGTGTTATCCAATAAAGAAAGATAGTACGCCTTCTGTGTCTTATCAAACTTCTTGAACTTCTCACTTATAGCCCTAAGGTATTCAATAACAGTGTCCTTCTCAGAAATACTCTATTTGATGGTCTTCTTAATGGTGTACTTCATAACTGTCAGACAGATTCTGTTAGACTCATGCTATTACTTGTGATAAGCTTTGTCAATAGCACTAGACTCAGCAGCAAGATCTGCCGATTTTAGTTCTCTCATGGTCAAATCCTTTTTAGAGATAATTAGGTACATGTCAAAGGACTTGTACCAATCATCAAAGTTAGTCCTATTCAGAGTTTTCACCATAGACAGTTGCTGGAACACAGAAGCTGAAGCAACAAAATTAGGAAACATTAATTATGTCCCAAAAAAATAATTATAAAACAAGGTTTCCTTCACAAAATTCAGCTTATGCAACTATATCACAAGATATTCATTATAATCCCACTTAAAAGTTCTGGACTATAACAAATTAAATAAAGGAAAACTCATATGTACCACAGATGTGACCACAAAGAGAAATAACACAAAAATGCATCCATGGTTTCCATATTGATAGGATATAAATAACTATGAAAGCATCAGTTAAAAAAACAATGCGGCTAACCAGTTGTAAATATATCTATTTCACAAAATTATGTTAACAATGTCACACCGATAGGGTATGTCCATTGTCAACATAATATATACATACATTCTCTCTAGTAGACCTATCATAATATTCAGATTCATCCCTGATGATGGCAATTAAATTGTTCTTAAATGTAGGGAATGAAATGGCAAACACAATATATGTTGTTTATAAAAGATACACCATCATGATTAAGCCCACGATAGGTGAGCACACAATCAATAAGTGAATGTGACTCAAAGTCACAACAAATTTTATACGCAGCTTATTCTTTAAGGCATGTGCTTAAATTAGGAATAAAATCTAACAAATAATACAAAGAGATTAATTATAATTTATTCACACATAATCAGGGAGAATGAACTGAATATGTTGTTCCTCACTATGTCAAGTCTGTACAAAAATTTTCTCAGATCAAAATACCTCAGCTACATACTATTTTAAGACCTTAAATCTTGAAGAAATTTTAAAAAAACCTATTTCCAAGGCTTAAAAAATTTTGAAAAAATCACCATAATTTAAAACAGGATGAGTGAAGGCAAACTGTGAAATTTTAGGGCTCATCTGACCGGCACATGAGCCTCACGCGTTGACGCCTACCCGCACCATCTCTAACCTTTGGTGGGTCGATTCAACTCGCCAGATGACCCAACAACCCATATTTTAACACGCCTATTTTCAGCGTTTCAGGCTTCGAAACTGGGATTAAAGTGATTGTCATTTCATGATCTACAAAGCCCCTTTGGTAATTTCAAATAATTCCCTTCCATTTGAGTGATTTTTCATTCAAAAAGTTTGATGTTTTTATGGTCATTTAGTTCAAAATTGGGAAGGATGTTTTTGACCGATGGGGGTCAGTGACATGAAATATTGGTGGCTATCAACTGATGGTGGGCCGCTGGTGATGGTGGTCATAAGCAACAGTGACCAGGAAAGGAAATAACGAAGAACAAATATATATATATATATATATATATATATATATGTATATATATATATTCTGAATACAATAAACAGCAGTGATGTGAATCTTGAAAGCAGAAATTTTTTTTATTTTTAAAAAATTTCAAAACCATTTAAGGCTTTGATACCGTTTGAAACAAATCATGTAATAATCATGGATAATACATGAATACAAAATAGGGAGAATTTAGTTTATTAAGGTCTGACCTGATAAAGACGACATAGTTGTGATATGCGTGCTACTAGATCAGAATAACTTCAACTTCCAATATCCAAGAGAAACCTCAGAGTGTTAAATGGTCTGAGAGAGTTATCGTCTTAGTTGTCTTTGAAATTAGGGCATCACAAGGTAATTTATAGAGTTTTATTTTAATAATAATAATTAATTATATTATTAAAATAAAATCTTTAGAAATCTTTTCGGATAATTTCCTATTTCATTATTCGGATAAATGGAAACCCATTAACTCTCTTTGAGTAACAAACTTATAATTAGTAATCTGATGGGATAATTACTAATGCTCTTAGGCTATAGGTTAGGTTTCTACCCAGTGGACTTGTGAAAAATCGAACTCATCACTAATTACCCATAATGAATATAAACTCAGTCCATTCTTAGTTTATAAATTATAATATCAATTGCCTAATTAGTTAAAACAATAAATTAATCTAATAACATAATTAATGCTAATCCATGTAATATAAAAAAAAATATTCTAACATTCTCTCACTTGGATAGCATTAATTAAATTATTAGGTCAATCAACGAATACATAATTAGGCAATTAATATTCACACAAACACATGGATATGTGTATGTTTATAAACCATACATCTTTGACTTTGCTCCTCTTAAAGATCTAAGAGGCTATTTTCTTTGGATTATCCTTACTAGATCCTCCTAAAATAGTTAGTTAGATATATGATGAGACAAAAAGTCCCAATAGCTCACTTCATATTTCATACACAATATGACATACATAAACAAAGTAATGCACACAATACCATAACATGAACATAGATCACCATGTCCAAACCTTATAAGGCATCATACATAGCATCAATTGTAAGCCATTAAGGCTACATATGAGATCTTAAACCATCATATATCAACTCAAAACAACATAAGCATAAAAATTCATCAAGTATGCAATCACTAAGCATAAGTACACAAATAGCATATGAGGAATGGAGAAGGAGCTACTTTACTACTTTAAGCTAATTCATTTCTTGATTTCCCTTACAATTACAATATCTCCTCTCTAAACTCAATCTTTAATAGCTTTTTTGGCAATAACTAATCCCTATACACATAGGATTCATTACTATCATCATTATTAATTTATATGCTTTGACCATACTTACTTCTCCATTTAAAATTCCACTTTGCATTATAAATTACTTAGAAATATATCTTATTACATTACTAGGTGCCAATAGATCAAAGACCCACTTGGGCAACTTGGTTCCATTTTGTTTCTCTACTTCCTAGCTATAATTTCACCTAGGTCATGAAGAGAAATTTCTTTACCTAAGTCTCTCGATTACAAATAGGGTGAGGAAGAGCTGAAACTTCATGATCTTGGCCATGGAAGATCTATTTCAACTTTAAATTTCTACAAACTATTTAAGAAATTCTTATAAGAAAGCATACCCTTTCTTTTGCTTCACTTTTCACTACTTGAATCCACTAAATACTTCACTACATCTAAACCAAAATCCACTATAGAAGAAAATATTTGGATCATTCTATAACTTTTTCTTGTACCATGAGTGCAAAAAGTGAAGAAATTACATTAAAAAATCCACTTCTATATTTCTCTTTCTTCTACCATTTTCACCACCATTTTTGCACCTTATTTTTTCTTCCTTGGTCATGCATATAATGGAGAATATGTTTAGGTTTGCATTTGTCCCATACTTGGCTGAAGGTTGGGTGGAAAAGTCAAATAAACAAAATTTATTTGTGAAAATTAGATATTTTACCCTTTATTTACACTTTTGTCCCCTTTAGTGGTATTTTTTAATCCAAAATTGTATAAAATTCCCTAATTATGATTTTTGGATCCTTTAATAGTTCTAAATTTAAATTTTAACATGCCTTGTTACTTTTTAAAATTACACTTTTACCCCTATTTATATAAAATATTTTCAATTAGGTCCTTTTATCTTTTCAATTCAGTCCTTCCCTCTTTGATTGATTGAATTATTTTTTTTAAAAGATTAGGCACTCATAAATTTTTAATTGTAGAGAAGCAATATTGTTTTTTAAGGATTTTGTATCAGAGCTTTTTCAATCTTCTTATTATCCAGAATATACCAAACCTATTAGCAAATTGTTTGATTTTTTTTTTTTATCCTAGAAATCTATATATCACAAACATCACTTTTATTTACATTCCTATCATGGTGTTTATTTGTAGTATTACTAATTCTTTCAAGTTAGTTTGGTGACAAACCAGAGTCCCCAAATAAGTTTTAAGTAATTTCATCAAAATTGTGAATCCTATACTCTAAGATTTTGGGTTCTTTTCCCAATTTTATAGCTTTGTAACAAAATTATCTTTCATAATACAAAATCAATCAATAAAAATGTCTCCAAATAATCAAATTCGTATCAAAGAGCTTAAACTTTCATCTGATCCAGACATACCTGAGTCCTTATTAAATACCTGCAATTCACAATGTGTGTAAATAAAAGTATATCTTGTATTAAATCATCTAATCTGTACATGATACTTTGGTGCTTAAATACATAACTGAGACTAACAAAGCCTTAAGAAATGAGACATTATACAATTGGTGATTAAGGACTAAGCTAACGTGGCTAATTCTTATTGGTGGTCACTATACAAAGAATGGTCAATAAAGTAAAATTACTGAAAGGAAGTTATAACGAGAAGCATGTAGAATATGCTCTGCTGATGTATATAGGGAATGCTTCAATAGTTTACATCCCTCTTAAGTTAAAGAATGGTAATCTACCATTCCCAACTTGGAAACAAGATTTTGGAAAGGAACAATGTCAAGGGCCTTCGTAAAAATATTTGCCTTTTAGTGAGAAGAAGGAACATATTTAAGAATAATCAACCCATCTTTGTATTTGTCGCATACAATATGGAAGTCATTTTTTATATGCTTCATGCATTCATGAAAAATGAGATTTGCAGTAATGTAGATAGTAGATTGATTATAACACTATAAATAAATTGGTTGATGAAATGGAATAGATAAATCTTAAAGAAAGTAAGTTACCTATTGCAACTCACAAACAGAGATGCCAGAGCTCTGTACTCTGCTTCAGCTGAAGATCTTGATATAGTAGTTTGTTTTTTTTGTCTTCCATGACATAAGAGCAAATTACAAATAATAACCAGTAATGCTTTTTTGAGTATCAATGCAGGAGGCCCAACATGCATAAACAAAGTATTCAAGGGAAAAAAAGTAGTTGAGGCTTATAAAAGAGTCATTTCAAAGGTATTTCCTCAATATATTTTAATATATACGGAACTGCTTCCCAATGTGATTGGCATGGTGCATTGACAAATTGACAAAGTTGCTGGACTGCATAGGATATATCAAGCTTTGTGAAACCAAGGATATATCAGGCATAGTGCATTGATAGGTGTATTGAAATGAAATGCAGCAAAGATGCAACAATACTGAAAAGTTTAATTGAAAAGGATCATGTTTATGATTTCCTTGCGGGACTCAATACTGATTTTGATTAAGTTAGAATCCAACTTCTTGGTAAGGATGAACTACCATCTAATTGAACCCTCATCGCTAGGGTATCAAAAGCTAATACTGGATATGAGAATGCACTATAGTGATGCAATCCAGGTCATTTTCATTTCAAGGAGTTTAATTAATTCCTAGGAAATTTGAATGCAAAATATATACAAAAATGGGGAAAAATCAAGTTTTTTTCTTTGTTTTTTGAAGTTAGGTAAAATGCAATTTATCTATAATTGTTTTTAAGATTTTTGATATGAGATGTGAGTTAACAAAATAACTAAATTAGGGAGTGAAAATATAATACAAATGATGATGAAATGCCCATGGGGGATTTGATTTGGCCTTCCTAGCTTCTATAAAGATAAATGGAAGTTTATTTTGAAAACCAATTCCTTAAATGGTTTGAAATACCATTCAATCACTAGGTAAGTTAATTTGTTTATAAAACCTTTAAATCTAAAGGCTTACAACAACATTAACTAACCTTCTTAATGCACTAATGAGAGATCAATGCAAAGATATGAAAATAACTTAAGCAACTTAACCAAGTATTTTGAAGCTACCACAATCAATCATAAGATATCTTGGATTATACCAAACCCAATAATTCTATAATCAAGTGTAGCAATAATCCTTACAAAACACACATTAACACATAAATCCTAAAATCCAATCCAACAAATGAAATTTTATAGAAAAATAATTTAACCTATCAATGTAACTAAAATGATTTAACCAAAACACAATGATTACAAGAAGGAAAGGATGGAAAAGATTAAAAAAACTCCCTAATTGATGCTCCAAGCTTAGGCCTCTTTAGTTATCCTCTGGGCAAGTGATATTTAGATGCTCATGGTTAAGAGGAATGCTTCACCAAGCTCCAAAACACCAAGAACATCTATGGAACTACATAAAAATAATGGAAAGAAAAAGAAAATGAAGTAAGGAGTGAACATGGATGAGTTCTCAGCCCCTCTTTCCCTTGTTGGATGCCTCCACTCTATAAAAACCCTAGTATTTAAAGGGAGACGAGTTAGGTCGGATCTTCCAATTAGATTTAGATCAAAAATAAAAAATAATACAGGTTAGGTAGAGTTCACTGCAGCGAACTACACAGAGAAGAAAGTCGTACAATTGGGCTTCACCATGGTGAACTACATAGCAATCTCAATCCTGGTCCTTTCTGTAATTTTCTAACTTTTTTAGTCCTCGATTGTGATTTCTTCCAACTTAATCTTTGAATTTGGCCTGTAATGCAAGAATTCAAATATTGTAATATCTCCAATTCAATTAATTTAAGTCAAATTAGTGGAAAAATTACAATTTTACACTTAAAAAGCACAATTTCTAGGAAGTTGCTTCTAATCCTAAATTACCACAAGATATTACCAAATCATGCATTTTAAGTTCTTTAATCCTCATAAAATCCCATAAATTGATATTATATAATATGGTAAAAATGGGTCCGATCACTATCCCTTAACCACATTATTTCAATTATTCAAGCCGAGGAGACTTGGAGAAGTGTAATGCTTAGCTGTCCACCTATTAAAGGATATGCCATGATCATTAATGGTGGCAGACATCAAGGTTTGATACTAGAATAGCCCAGGGAAGATAAGAAAGGTAAAAGACAGGATTGTGATAGTCTATGATGTACTTATTGCAAAAAATCGCGACATACCAAGGAGTATTGCAAGAAATTACATTGAAAAAATATGAAAAGTGGATCAATAAGAGCTCAAAGGCAAGCCCATTTCAAGCAACCCAGCTAAGAACAACCTCTAAACCTTAAAGGATTCAGCAAGAATGAAATTGAAAGACTATGCAACTTATTGGAGACCTTAGAAAATCCTCTTGGTAATACCAATACTTGCTCTCTAGCTCATTCAGGTAATCTCTATCATTCCTATAGGTTAAATGTCTTAAATAAATCAATTGAGGACTCTTGGATCATTGATTCAGGTGTAACAAATCATATGACCTATTCTTCTCATCCTTTTAAAACTTACACTCCATGCCCTAGCAATAGGAAAATATCAATTGCAAATGGCTCACTTGTTATCGTAGCAGGCTTAGGAAATATCCAAATATCTCCCTCCTTTGTTCTTAGAAATGTTCTTCATGTTCTAAAGCTATCCAGAAATCTTATATCCATAAAAAAAAAACTCACACATGATTTGAATTATGAAGTAACACTCTTATCTACTTTATGTATTTTTCAAGACCATGATATAGGGAAGAGGATTGGGCTTGCTAAGGAATAGGATGGACTTTACTATATAGTGCCACCTAGAAATGTTGATAACATCAAGATTCCCATGTCCCTATCTTCCTTTACAGGAACCCTATCTACTGAGAAAAAAATTTGGCTATACCACTATCATTTTGGTCATCCCTCATTTGAAACTTTGAAAATTATGTTACCTTCTTTGTTTAATAAAATTAATCTTGTCAATTTTCATTGTGAGACTTGTGAAACAGCAAAACACAATTGAGTTTCCTTTCCCATCAGTCATAAAAGAAGCTTTTCTCCTTTATTATTATTCACAGTGATATTTATGGACCATCTTATATTCTTAATATCTCTAGTGCTAAATGGTTTATTTCTTTCATCAACGATTGTACTAGGGTTTATTGGATCTTTCTTCTAAAAAATAAGTCAAATGTGAGTGCATTGTTTCCTAATTTCCATAGCATGATCCAAAATCAGTTTGGCATTAAAATTAAAAGGCATAGGTCTGATAATGCTAGTAATTACTTCAATCATACATTGTCTTCCTACCTCCAAAAGGAAGGAATAATCCTTCAATCATCTTGTGTATATACTCCACAGCAAAATGGAATAATTAAGTGGAAAAATGGGCATCTCTTATCTATGACTCGCGCTTATCTATTTCATATAAACATACTAAATCTTTTTGGGGGGAAGTTGTCCTTACTGCTATATACACTATAAACAAATTGCCTTCTTGTGTTCTAGATAATAAAACTCCTATAGAAGTTCTCTCTCAATTTTACCCAGATCTCAGAATTACAAATGGCCTTACACCTCGCATATTTGGGTGCATTGTATTTGTACATATTCATAACATAGGGAAGTTGATCCAAAAGCCCTTAAATGCATCTTCTTAGGATATTCCTCCACTCAAAAGGGCTACAATTGTTACCATCCTGCTACAAAGAAGTTCTTTGTTTTTATTTATACCATATTTGTGGAACATTTCCTTATTTTCCTAGCCCTTATCTTCAAGGGAAGCACACTATTATAGAAGATAAGGAAGCATCTTTCCTTGACATATCATCTTTTCTTGACCTTTCCAAGTCCATTTTTGAATCTATCCCTAGCACTTTTGACGACACTTCTAATGCCACCTTAGTTAGTCCCCATACTAAATCAGCAATTAAGGACAACATCAATCTTAATAATATGGGGTATTTATAGGTGTACACAAGAAGGGAAGCTCTAGCTTTTAAACCTATGCAAGCCTAAATCTCTGCACCTATGCTTAGTGGTTTTAAAACTGAGGTAAGTAAAATTCTAACCCTAACTCCCTAAATATTGATCTTGATGTTCCCATTGTCATTAGGAAAAGAACTAGATAATGTACAAAGCACTTATTATACCCTATTTCTCATTTTGTGTCATTTAACAAGTTTTCTCCAACTCACAAAAACTTTCTTGTAAACTTAAATTCCTTTGTCATTCTAAATAATTTATCCCAGGCATTAGCCAAGGAAGAATGGAAGCAAGCCATGAAAATTAAGATGGAAGCATTGAAAAAAAGTAAGACGTGGGAGTTGGTCCAATTACCAAAAGGAAAGAAATTAGTAGGGTGTAAATGGGTCTTCTCAGTCAAGTATAAAGCTAACATATCACTGGAAAGGTGTAAAGCATAGTTGGTTGTTAAAGGTTACACTCAAACTTATGATATAAACTATCAAGAGACTTTTGCTCCAGTTGCCAAAATGAATACTGTGAGAATCCTATTCTCATTAGCATCCATTTACAATTGGACACTTCAACAATATGATGTGAAGAATGTCTTCCTCCATAAGGACCTAGATGGGGAAATCTACATGAATATTCCACCAGGATTTGGAGACAGCACAAAAGCAAACAAAGTGTGTAAACTATAGAAAGCTTTATATGGTTTGAAACAATCTCCAAGAGCTTGGTTTGGAAGATTTGCCAGAGCAGTGTTAGCTTTTAGTTATAAGCAAAGTCAGGGAGATCACACTCTATTTATCAAACACAAGGATTTAGGGGGAGTCATAGTATTGCTAGTATATGTTAATGATATCATTGTCACTGGAGATGATAAGATAGAACAAGAAAAGCTTAGAAGACATTTGATAGATGAATTCAAGAGATAAAAGAATTGGGAAATTAAAGTACTTCTTAGGATTTGAAGTAACATATTCAAAACAAGGTATCTTTATTTTTCAACAAAAATATGTGATAGATCTCCTAAAAGATACAGCCAAACTAGCAAGCAAACCAATTGACACCTCGATTGATCATAACCTGAAGTCAGGGATGATATTACTATTGACAAGGAAATGTACTAGAGGTTAGTGGGGGGACTTATCTATCTTTCACATACCATACCTAACATAACCTATTCAGTACGTATGGTAAGTTAATTTATGCATACTCCCAAATAAGTACACTTACATGTTGTTCACAAGATTCTCCACTATCTAAAAGGCACTCCAAAGAATGGGTTATTGTCAAACTTGACCTTTTGGCAAAAATTTGAAAAAGAAAAAAGAAAAAAAGAGATTAAATTCATTCCTAAAATGAATCTTGAAAATCAATTTATTGGAATCGCCACCAAAATTTTTAACGAAAAATTTTGGAGAGCCAATTTAAAACAAAAAGAAAAAGCAAAGTGGTATGCAAAAACATAGATGAGTTTAGGAGTCTATTTAAGTGTGGGGAAGGTGTTAGGTACACCATAACACCTGTCCATAATGGCGGTTACCTTAAACTAGTCAAATGAGATAGAATATGACCTTAAATTTATCTTAATTACCCTTTATTGACATTCATGCTCGTTAAAAGAGAAGACAAAAATAACAATAATGAAAGCAAACAAATATATATTTACAAAGGGTGGACTTGACCTAAGATGAAAACCTAGGGCCTACGTACCCTGTAATAGGAATCAAAGCCCATTTAGTTTAACCAAATGTGTCAGTCAATTAGTGTTCTTGATTTTTTTGCGAAAAAGAACAAGATGGTTCAAATTAATCTGATTTTCATAAACAAAATGAGCTTGAGTTTGGTTGGTGTACTTTAACTAAATTAGTGTAAGCTTATTTTCTTGCTCACTTCATTTTCTTTCCTTTTAATTTTTTTGTTTATTTTTGGAATTTTAACTATCATTTTTTGAAATTTAAATGAAATAGTAATGGAAAAGAACCTTGGGATTTTTTGAATTTATATTTTTTGGATTTTTTATTTTGTTTTAATTTTGAAAATGAGGTTATACTAAAAAAGTATTTTTTAGGAATTGTAATTGTGAATAACAGGCAAAAATAAACCAATTTTGTTTTTGTTTTTTTGTTTTTTTTTGCGGTTGTTTCATCTTTGTATTTGAAGATGGACACTAAATTTCAAGGTCTGACGAGACTAATGATCTCACATGGCCTCTACTAATTTATTCACAGGTGCTTGAGGAGATTAACATCTCACACGACCATTTGAAATGCGGAAGAAATTATTTATGGTTTTTATTTTTATTTTTGGGATTTTTGAATTATGTTTTTTAATTTTTGTAAATTTTTTTTATTTATCTAAGATTCATAAACGAGTGAAACTATTAAGGCAAGGGCTCTTTTTACGATTTATATATATATATATATATATACATACAATTTTTTTTGTTTGAAATCGTAAATTAACTTTTAAAGCCTAAGAAGATGGACGTTCTCACGTGGTAATGCCAAGAATTAGGATATGATAATAATAATAATAATAATAATAATAATAATAATAATAATAATAATAATAATAATAATAAGAAGAAGAAGTAAATAAACAAATCAATGATAAATAAAAAAAATAAAAAATAGACAAAAATAAAAACAAAAATGAAAGATAAAAAAGCAAAAACACAACCACGCCCTTCAGGCACTTCCACATCCCTTTTTCATGTACATCACATGCATATATATATATATATATATGTGTGTGTGTGTGTGTGTGTGTGTGTGTGTGTGTAATGTGCATCAAAAGTAGAAGAAGAAAAAGGACAAAACCATGTCCCTTTTTCATGCACATCACTTTGGCGAAAAAAAGATTGGGCCATGTCATTAACATATGCAAAGTCATAGATAAGACATTCAGCCTCAATATTTTTATTTTTGCCTTTATACACATTCATCATTTAAAGACGCATATTAACTTAATGAACATCTTACTTTTATTTTGTTGAAACTAAAGTGCAGAAAGAAGACCTGTGAACTATTCTTAAATCTAATAACGCAAGTAGACAAAATTTCCAAACTTTAGTTGACACAGCAAAAATGCACAACATCATTTAACATTTCAATCCACATTACAAGATACCCTTCGACTTAGATAACTTCGGTAAAACAATACCCATGTGTACGCACTAACCAAGAGAAGCTGGGAGTCATTAAATCTACTTGGAGCTAGTACCAGGGCATCACGTTAAAACCTTTTCTTCGACTTAAAACTAGAAGCAAATAAGGATATATGTTCAACTAGCATTCATGTTGTGCGAATAAAAAAGGAACTTTTCAAATGTTCAGGCCCAAGACACCTTAAGCTACACTACACAATTAGGGATGAAAAGAGAAAGAAGAAAACACTAAACCATAATAACTAAAAACCAGAGAAGGAAATCCTTCAACCAAACATGACTATCACAATGGGTGTAGATCCATTAGATCAGCAACACCATATTAATCGCTAACCCATAAGCAAACCTTCATCTTTTATTCAAAATGAAAACAATGGCCATGTAACTTCCCTGAGCAAATGAAGACAAACCTCGGGTAGGGAGAGCATACATACAAGCACTATGCATGAAACTGATGAGCTAAAGCAAATAACCCAAGAAGGTAGAATTATAGTAGCTATAAACCAAGTAAAAACTTTCTACTAAATCTAACCATGCAAACAAGTCAGACCACCAACCTTTAAGACATACCAAATAACCAAAACATCTCCTTACCTCTTTGCTCAACACCTATTCAAAGGAATCTGAAACAGAGTTGCCTCCTTCCCCATGTTTCTCACTACCACTCCTTTCCATGACTGCTAGCCTCTGCTTTGTGTTGGTTAAGACAAATCTATATGCTCACTTCTCTACCCTAGCTATTCATTTCTACTCGACTTCCTGCATTTTCTTCTCCAGTCCCCTGTCACTACTTGCTCTCAGTTTTTAGGGCTTGAAAATTGGGCCCCCTTTCTTTAATATCTCTCGATCTCTTCCTCACTCTTTTCACATTACTTCTCCTTTATTCTTCACTTTGGAAAATAAAGGTTCAATTGTCTTCCTCTCTGCCTAGCTTGGTCTCTCTCTCTTTCTCCTTTTTAGCCTTGACCTTTTTCTTCTCTCTTTTCTTCTTCTCTCCAAGCTCTCATTCTCTTCCCTCTCTTAACGTCTCTCAGCTCTCCTTTACCTCTTGTTCTTCCTCCTCCCCTTCCCAATGTCCATTTGCTCTCTTATTTTTATTTTATTTTTCATGATCCCATGGCAGAGGCAATTTTATAGCCTTTATCCTATTTCTAACCTCCCTCTCATCTACCTTTTTATCTTGTTTCTGCCCTCTGATGTTCTCTCTGCCCATTTTTTTTTTCAGTTATGCTTGTTTCTTCTTTCATCTTATTCTCGTTTTCTCCATTCTATCCATCCTAACTACTCTTCCCTAGAGGCCTACTTCAACATTGCCAACAAGTAGAGATGTGAAGGATAAAGTCAAAGATGCTTTCTAGCCGTAGCCTCCTATAGAGTTTCCTTTCTCTCAATAACATCGAATAAGGAGCAATGAAGGAGACTTCTACTTCTTCCCACATTTGTGCTCTCTCCTCCATTGCCTTGACCAGCTCTACCCAAGTTCAGACAGAGATAGGGTGATCCATATGGCAAAATGGCAAAGAGGGGAAGAGTGCACTGGCCTATCCCTTTTGGAAAAGTCTTGCTCTATACTCCTACCATGACTGTGTTGTGCTTTGAAAGATGGGAACACTGCTCATTTCTTTCTTTGTGTATTACTCAGCTGGTGGAGAGAAGAAAGTGTTTTGTTTTATCTTAGTTTTTTCCAATCTTTCTCTTGTTGTATATCTTTTAATTCTGATAATTCTCATATTTTATTTCCATTGCTTTTTCAATTTAACTTCATATTTAATCCTCTTTTTTTTTTTTTAGTTTTTGATTATTTATATTATATTATATTTTTCTATTTTTGATTTTATTTATATTTTTTTAATTTTTATTATTATCACTATTAGTTTTCATTTTTTGATTTTTAAAATTTTTCTATTTTTGTGTCTTTTTATTTTTATTTTTTTCATGATTTTTAATTTGATTTATTATTATTAATTAATTTTTTTTTTATTTTGCTTATCTTAAAGTCCCCCTCAATTATTTATTTTCAATTTCAAATTGTCTCCAATTGATGATGTCATTTGAGTCATTGTCATTTTTAATTTTTCATATTTACTTAATTATTAATTAATTAATGAATCAATTAATTAAATAATTAGGTAGTTAGGGATGGGGTGTTCACAGATATTATTCAAGAGGAACATGAAATTAACTTTAGAGGCCTATACAGATGCTAATTATGTAGGATTAGTAATAGACAAAAGGTCTACTACAGGTTATTACACTCTCCTAAGTAGTAATTTAGTAACTTGGAGGAGTAAAAATAGAACATGGTAGCTAGGTCAAATGCTGAGGCAGAGTTTAGAGCTATGACACTTGGAATTTGTGAATTATTATGGTTAAAGATAATCTTAAATGACTTAAAAATCAAGTGGGATGAACTTATGAAACTGTACTGTGACAATAAATTTGCTATCATCATTGCTCATAATCCAATGCAACATGACAGAACAAAGCATGTTGAAGTTGACGACACTTAATAAAAGAAAAGCTGGATAGTGGTCTTATTTATACCCTTTATGTGTCAATAAGCCAGCTAGCAGACATATTCACTAAAGGGCTCAACAGTGCAACATTTCAAACCAGTATATCCAAGTTGGGAATGTAAAACATCTATTCCCCTGCTTGAGGGGAAGTGTTAGAGCATATTGTCAACTACAACATTTATTAGTCTCACTCTCGTATTCCAACTAGTGCATTGAATAGCCTCCTTTCTTAGTGTAGAATTTATGTATATATATCCATGTTATTAGAGTAATCTAACAAGGTGAAATACAAGTTATTTCTCTTTCACTACACATGTAAATAAAAGTATATCCTATATTAAATCATCTAATATGTACATGACACTTTGGTGCTTAAATACAAAACAGAGCCTAACATAGCCTCAAGAATTGATACATTATACAATTGGTAATTAAGGACTAAGTCAATGTGTCTTCTTCTTATTAGTGGTCACTATACAAAGAATAGTCAATAGAGTAAAATTACTAAAAGGAAGTTATCACGAGAAGCATGCAAAATATGCTCTGCTGATGCATGTAGGGAATGCTTCGATAGTCTACAATGTGACTATGCCAAATACAAGTTATCAATTATAATATATGTTTACTAACCATCAGTCTTAACAGATCATATCTTTAAAGTTTAAATTACACCAAAATCTATAACTCAGGATTTCTCCTATTTCATCTAACTTTTTATCAGTAAATTCATTGCACAAGAATCTATTAGTCTGCTTACATTGACCAAATATGTTTACCTCATAAATCATCGAAATATATTAATCAGACTAATTTTCCTTAGCAACAACTTCCAATAATTATCCATAAATCCAAACAGTACCTGAAAACAATATGTGATTCTACCCCTTTTACTTTAATATTAAAATGTAATGCCCTAAAAAAATACTACTTCTTTATAATTAAAACTTTATGAATGTCTAGTCTTTAAAAAAATAATAATTATAATACTCTTAGTAGCTAGGAATTCTATTTATGTCTTAAAATTTAATGTGAATTTAGTCTCTACTTTTCTAAGTCTAGATTGATTTATGAGCCTTCCGTATAAATATATATATTCTTTAGTATGGTTTATGTTCCAAAAGGTTCCTTGCAGTGAAAACATTCCTACCCTTACCCAAGATTTAAGATTTTAATCTTAGGCTGAGGTATAAGGAAATGTAGTAACCCCCACTTTTTAGTGACTATTTAGGCGGTATAATCCTACCATAAATTTCAAGATTTATAGGATAAATTGCTTAGCCAAGGAACTCATAAGATCTAAATTAATCATTTTGGCGGTATAGCCTGCCATAGTCTTACTTGTACAAGGTCTATAAAGCTTTAGAGGATACTATTTTATTTCATTTTTGTGTCTTATTTTGCTCATTCTATTAAATGGAATTCCACCACCAATATGTACATAGTTTGTAAAAATTTGTTGTATAAAATAGTTTAATACTCTTAGATGACTAGTTCCTGTACAAAAGTATAGAATCCATATCAAAATAAGGCTATTAGATATTTTATCCGAACCAAAATGCATATTAAAAATATTCAAAAGAAACATGCTAAACAATTTTAATGAAAACCTATTTATAAATACAAATAGATTCATAATAGTCACATAATACAAACATATTATACACATTATTCTTATAAAAAAAATACAAACAATAATTGACATCTTAGTTCTACAACTTATTACATAGTTTGTTTTCCTTTATCTTCGTAGGAATGTTCACCTAAAAAATGGTATATACGCTTGCATAAGTAGAGTCAAACCTATTTCAACCATATACCTATGTTTTTACTTTGCTCTATCATTTGAGTAGATGTGTATGGGCATATATGACAAAAATGAATCCCTGATTATTGAACCAACTCAACTAGACTCATATATTCTCCTCCCAAATTGCTCTGAAGCATCTTAATTTATCTCTCAAACTAATTTATAGCAAAGCTTTTGAACTGCTTAAAGGCATTATAACTTTTGGCTTTGGTTTTAAGAAGGTTTAACCACGTATATCAATAAATGTCATTCAAAAAATGAACACAATACTTATAACCATTAGTGGACATAATTTAGGAGGGACTCTAAACATCTGTGTGAACTAAGTCAAAAGGTGCAAGTGCATGGGATTCAAAGTTGGGGAAAGGAAAAATGTTCACTCTCAAAAAGAAAGTTAAGTCGACCTAATTTCATAATAAAATTTTCAAGTCGTTGTAGCAAAATAAGCCATTTTTTAATATTCCTTGATCTTAAATTATCTCTTGAAAACACATTTGAATTTGCATTTTACGAACACAAATGGACCAAATTTAAGGACTTTTAATGATAAATCAACAAGGAATTGAAGTTAGGTGATCCAAACAATAGAAAGGAAGGAAAAATCAATAACTAAAAGTTAAAAGCCGGTACCCATGTGCTAGAAATATAATGTTAGCACCTAGGCACCAAATTAATGACTCATGGGTACCCAAACTTAGATATTAGAGGCACTAAGTTAGAGACCTAGTGCCCAGGAGCCAATAAAGCAGCATCTGGGTGCCAAATTGAGAGACTTAGCTCCTATGTATTATAATTGCAATGATTAGGCACCAAAATTGAACATTGGAAGATCAAGGACATAAGCTCAATGCCCTTACACTTTGAAGTCTAAAAATCCAATGCCTAGGTGCCACAAGAGTAGTTTCTAGGCTTTAAATAGAGAAGCAGCTCCCAAACGCCAAAGAAAATGTACCTAGGCATGCCATCAGAAAACTAAAATTTCATTATTAGAATTTTTAAGATAAGGACAAATTCCTAAGATAAACTTGAGTCTTAGGGGCTTTAAGGGCTATAAATAGAGATTTAGGGGTCTTCAAGAAAGATATCAAGCAAGAGGGAGTCCTCTATTAAGTGAAGGAGCACAATTATGTAAGGGTGATAGTGGGTTAGAGAAAGTCTTTTGTTAAAAGGAGTTACAACTTAGCCTGAGTTGTAACTTCCTTTTATTCTTTTATTTTTTGTCTATGTTATACTTTGGTTTTTATTTTTGTTCTAAAACAATGCTAATGCTTGGCTCAGTAGGTTAGTGCTAAGATTTTTGGCAAAACCTATTGTAAATGTTATTTTCTATTGACTTTTTGTTTTTGATATAGTATTGAATGAAGTTTGTTTATATTCATTCTATGTTTAATCCATCCTAAGCATGATCACCTTAGGATTGATTTAATATTTAGTTTAACCTAAAAGGGGTCTCTAAATTTAAAAATTGGATGAACGTAGTTATAGTTTACTTATTAATAACTGATGCAATTCACAGTCACGTACGCAGTTAAGATGAAAGTACTTGATTATTTATGATAACCATAACTAGGGTAGGATTTCAAAGTAGTTGTTATCTCAGTCAAAATAAAGATATAGGGAATCAGGGGATTTAATTCAAGCTATACAAATTCAATAAAACTATATGAATAGTGAGATCCCTAGGCTAGCAAGCTAACTCAATCACTAATATGAAACTTAATTGTCATGCAAAGATAACTCCACAATATAGGGAAGTCTAAATCCTAGGTTTAGTTATAAAATTAGTTTAAGTATTGTTGGTTAATTGCTTTGTCTACTTCTTCATACATACCATATATACATCACACATAATACAATAACCTGAGTGAATAACTTGATAATAAACAATTAATCAAGAATTAGGCTAGGTCCTTATGGGATTGACATCCTATTCACCTTTTATTACTTGTTGATCACGTGCATTTTGCATGGATTGAATTGAGCAAACAAATAGCATAAGCCTTGCCATATTGGCATGCTTCATAAAAAGTAAAATGTTTGTTAGCACTAGTTTGTATATTGCATTGCTTTATTAGTTGATGTAAAGGTTGATTAAAAGGGTGGCTTAGCCTTTTATGCCATTATTCATTAACTTTTATGAGCATTAGGGGCATACAGAACATCAGGCACAAATAATGCACTAGACTTAAAGCAATTAGATTTGGAACAAGGTAAAATTGAATTACCAATATTAGTAACCAGTAGCTTTTCACCATTTCCAACCGTTATTTAAACTTTACCCTTATTTGAACTTTACCTTTTTTGTCAACTGCATTAGTGAGGAAATTAATATCACCAGAGATGTGAGTATTTATGCCACTATTTGTAAGCCAAGCATGATTCTTAACTGTGAAAGGAATGGCAACATATGCAGAGAAGTCTTCATCATTAGACATCAATTGCTCTTGATCTAGTGGATTACCCATATAAGACATGTCAAAGCGATAGAAGTAGTTGACTACACTGTGCCCAAGCCTACCAAATACATGATAGGTGGGCTTACTGTTACCACCTCCAGTGTGTCCTTTGCTAAGACCATCCTTTCAACTCTTTTAACCTCCCCAAGGTCCTTGATTTAACTAAGATCAAGCAAAGTAAGTTGCATGTTCAAGTGTAAGATTAAATAAAGTGCTGAGTTGCTCAAGACGAGCTTCAAAGGTCAGAAGAGCAGACTGATGACCCACCCATAACAGATCAGGCTTGTCTACAAGTTGCAAAACCGCTAGATTATATTCAAAATCCAGTCCAGATAATGCTTAGGTGATGAGATAAATAGACGACACAGGCGAACTAGCAAGCATAAGATTGTTAACAAGCTTCTTTAACTTAATAAGATACTTTTCCATCCTAATTGACCCTTTTGGAGACTAAATACCTTCATGCTCTAACTCAATAGATCACAAGAAGGGCAAACCCTGGTTTGTAGCAAAGTTAATTTAGAATGCATTTATTATGTGCATTGTATCTTTTTTTGTCTAAGTGATGATGTGAAGTTCAAGCGTGATTTTGGCAATTATAAATTCCATCTTGTATAATATAACTGTTAGAATATTTTGATATTATATGGATTAGCATTAATTATTCTATTAGATTAATTTCTTGTTATAACTAATTAGGCAATTGATATTATAATTTATAAACTATGAATAGGCTGGGTTTTATTTTAATTATAGATAATCGGTGATGGGTTCAATTATCCACAAGCCCACTGGGTAGAAACCCAACCCATAGCCCAAAAGCATTAGTAATTATTCCATCAGATTACTAATTATGAGTTTGTTACCCAAAGAGATTTAATGGGCTTACTTTTTCTCTAAATAATTAATAGGAAATTATTTTAAAGGATTTCTAAGGATTTTATTTTAATAATATAATTAATTATTATTATTAAAATAAAACCCTATAAATTATATTGTGATGCCTTAATTTCATATACGATTAAAATGATAACTCTCTCTGGCCATTTAACACTCAAAAGTCTTGGGTATTGACAGTTGAAATTATTCTGACTCAGATAGTACGTATCTCACAACTATGTCATCTTCATCAGGTCAAATCTTAATAAACTATTCTCCCTATTTTGTATTCATGTATTATATCCTGAATAATTACATGATCAGTTTTTAGCAAATGCTATCAGAGCCTTTAGCCTTTGTGATGTATTATGAAATATTTTTAAATTTCTTTTCTGTATTTTGAAACATCTTTAGCGATATATATATATATATATATATATATTTTACTCTTTCGTTATTTTCTCTTCTCGGTCACTCGTCGACAACCACCATCACTGACGACCCACCATCAGTTGATAACCACCAATGTTTCACGTCACTAGCATTTGAAACCTCTCCCTAAGTTCGAACTGAACTCACCATCAGAATGTAAAATTTCAAATGAAAATTTAACTTAACTGGCAGGGAATCACTTGAAACAGCAACAAGGGATTTATAGATCGTCAAACGACAATCAATATAATCCTAGTTTCAAAACTTAAAATGCTGAAAATTGGCGGGTCAAGATTCTGAGTCTAGCAGGTCATCTAGTAGGTCGAATCGACCCACCAAAGGTTGAAGATGATGCACGTGGGCACGTGAGGCCCACTCGCCGGTCAAATGAACCCCAGAATTTTACAATTCACCTCCACTCACCCTTATCTAAATTATGGTATTTTTTTTAGAATTTTTTGAGCCATAGAAATAGGTTTTTAAAATTTTTTCAAAGATTTAAGGCCTTAAAAATAATATGTAGCTGAGCTATTTTGATCTGAGAAAATTTTTATATAAACTAGACATAGTAAGGAACAACATATTCAATTCACTCTTCCTGATTATATGTGAATAAATTATACTTATTTTCTTTGTATCAATTGTTAGATTTTATTCCTAATTTAAACACATGCCTTAAAGAATAAGTTACGTGTGGAATTTGTTGTGACTTTGGGTCACATACACTTATTGATTATGTGCTCGCTTATCATGGGCCCAATCATGGTGATATATCTTTTATAAACAATGTATACTATATTTGTCATTTTATTCCTTACATTTAAGAATAATTTAATTGCCAAGGATGAGTCTAAATATTATAATAAATCCACTAGAGAGAGTGTATGTATAGATTATGTTGACAATAGACATACCTTATTAGTGTAACATTGTTAATATAATTTTGCGAAATAGATATATTTGCGATTGGTTAGCAGCATTTTTTTTAACTGATGCTTTCATAGTTACTTATATCCTATTGATATGGAAACTATGGATGCATTTTTGTAATTTCTCTTTGGGGTCAAATCTGTGGTACATATGACTTTTCTTTCTTGATTTGTTGTAGTCCAAAACTTTAAGTGGGATTATAATGAATATCTTGTGATACAGTTGCATAAGCTGAATTTTGAGAAGGAAACCTTGTTTTATAATTATGTTTCTGAGACATAATTAATGTTTCCTAATTTTATTGCATTAGCTTCTATGTTCCAACAACTGTCTGTGGTCAAAACTTTAAATGGGACTAACTTTGATGACTGGCATGAATCCCTTGACATGTACCTAATTATCTCTAAAGAGGATTTGACTGTGAGAGAACCAAAACCAGCAGATCTTACTACTGAGTCTAGTGATGCTGACAAAGCTTATCACAAGCAATGGTATGAGTCCAACAGAATCTATCTGACAATTATGAAGTACACTATTAAGAAGATAATCAGACAGAGTATTCCTGAGGATGACATTGCTGTTGAATACCTTAAGGCTGTAAGTGAGAAGTTCAAGAAGTTTGATAAGACACAGAAGGCGTACTAGGAGTATTATCTTTCTTTACTGGATAACACTTATTATGACGGAGTGTCAAGTGTACATGAACATATGATGAAGCTGGAGAATTACTTCAACAAGCTGAAGTCTTTAAATATAGACTTGGGTGAGAGTTATTTCATCTATAGAGTCTTACAATCTCCTCCAACAGAATATGGGGTTCTTAGAACCACATACAACTCTCAAGAAGCTAAATGGACCATTAATCAGATGATGTCCATTATGACTCAAAAGGCAAAGTCATTAAAGAAAACAAGTTCACATGGTCATTCAGTGAACTACATCTCTCATGGTTCGTCAAGCAAGGCTGAAAATGAGAAGCTTAAAGGAAAGAAGCCTAAGAGCAAGACTAATGGTAAAAGGTTCTTTGAGCTTAAGAAGAAGAACAATAAGAAGAATAAAAGTAAGAACAAGAAGATATTTAAGGGTGAATGTTATTACTGTAAGAAGTCTGGCCATAAGATTTTAGATTGCCTCAAGTTGAAGCACAAGCGTGAGAAAGAAGGTATCTTTCTTAAAATTGCCCCATTAGCTCTAGTTTGTTTTAAATCTAATAATTTTGAAACCTCTATGGACACTTGGTGGTTGGATTCTGGAGCAACCGTTCATGTAACTAAAATTATACAGGAGCTTAATGATAGGAGGAGCCCAAATAATAGGGAAAAGACCATTCTAGGAGTGGAAAGAAGTTCAGTTGCAGTAGATTGCATAGGAACAGTAGTTTTAAATTTGTATTTTGGACATAGTTTAACATTATATAATGTTGTCTATGTACCTTCTTCAAGGAGGAATTTGGTTTCTAGTTCTGTATTAAACAAACATGGATATTCCTTTTAGCAAGGAAATGGTAGAATTGATGTTTACTTTAATTCAGTCATTATTGGAACTGCTAGCTTAATGAGCAGTTTATATTGCTTGAATGCAAATGTTTGTTCAAATTTTACCTCTGTGGCATCTATTAATGCTATTATTGGACACAAATACTGAAGAATTGATGAGAACTCTTTCATGTTATAGCACAAGTGTTTGGGTCATATCTCTAAACAAAGATTAGAAAGGATGGTTAAACAAGAAATATTACATGACTTAAATTTTTTTTAATTTTGAATCATATGTTAATTGCATTAAAGGAAAACTTCCCGCTAGAGCTAGAAGGAAAGGGGCTAATAGATCTGAGACTACTTTGAAATTGATCCACACAGATATTAATAGACTAATTACTCCTGCTGCTATAATTACAAATATTTTATAACCTTTATAGATGATTATTCTAGATTCAAATGGATTGATCTGTTGCATGATAAATCTAACTCATTGGATGCCTTAAGGCATTTAAGGCTACTGTTGAATTAAAGTTTGGGAAGGTAATTAAAAGTGTAAGATCAGATAGAGGTGGTGAATATTATGGGAGGTATACTGAAATAGGCAGAAACCCTGGACCTTTTGCTCTATTCTTACAGGAGCAAAGAATTGAAGTTCAGTATACTATGTTGGGCACTCCATAACAAAATGGAGTTGCTAAGAGGCGTAATCGCACCTTGATGGACATGGTCAGAAGCATGATCAGTCACTCATCATTACCAGAGTTTTTATGAGGTGATACCCTTAAGACAACAACCTATATCCTGAATCAAGTTCTGAGTAAGTCTATTAAAAAGAAACCATACGAACTTTTCACCGGTAAGAAGCCTGGTCTGAGGCACTTTTGCGTATGAGGTTGTAGAGTAGAGGTGAGACCCTATAATCCATAGCTCAAGAAACTTGATTCTAAGACCATTAGCGGATTCTTCATTGGGTATTGTTCATGATCTAGAGGATGTAGATTATATTGTCTTAGTCACACTACCAAGGTTATTGAATCTGATAGAGCATTCTATTTTGAAGATGACTTGGATAGTGGGAGTGTTGTTCTTAGAGTAATCAACCTGCATTGTGTGGATGCCATCTTACCCATACTATCTTTGTTATCTTTACCTGTGGATCATGATATTAGAGACGCCACTCTTGTTGAGAATTCGATTAATCCTATTGTAGAAGCTCCTATAGCTGATGTAGGAGAACCAATTGTTAATTTGAGATGATCACAAAGAACTTGTAGACCTGTAATTTCAGATGATTACATAATGTAAATTTGAGTCATACATTGTTGATGGAACAGATCCAGTTTCTTATGATGAGGCTGTGTCAAGTTCTCATTCATCTGAGTGGTTGGAGTTTATGAATGATGACATGTCCTCTATGTCTCGTAATCATGTATGGGAATTAATTGAGTTACCTGATAGTTGTAAACATGTTGGTTACAAATGGGTCTTTAAGACCAAGGGAGGGGCCAATGGTGAAGTTGAAAGATTCAAAGCTAGACTTGTAGCTAAAGGCTATAATCAAAAGGAAGGGATTAATTATACGAAAATTTTCTCACCAATATCTACTAAAGATGCCTTTAGAGTTGTAATGACTCTTGTTGCATAGTTAGATCTTAAACTTCATCAAATAGATGTCATAACAACATTCTTAAATGGTGACTTACTTGAGGATGTTTATATGACACAACCTAATGGATTTACTGAAGTAGGGAAAGAGTACTTATTATGCAAGTTGACAAGATCCATCTATAGGCTTAAACAAGCCTCAAGACTTAGTATTTGAAGTTTGATCAGATAATCACTTCACTTGGTTTCATAGAGAATATTGTTAATCAATGTATCTATCAAAAATTTACAGAGACAGTCATGATACTCGTACTGTATGTTAATGACATACTGTTAGCTAGTAACTTAGTGACTATGTTGAATGAGAACAAACATGTTTTGTCATGCCACTTTGATATGAAAAATCTTAGTGAAGCTTCTTTTGTCTTGGGAATTCAGATTCACTGTGATAGATCTCGTGGCACTCTTGGTTTATCTCAGGCAACCTACGTAGATCGAGTGCTGAAGAAATTTAACATGCATGTTTGTGCTCCTTATGTTGCACTTGTACAGAAAGGCAAGAGGTTGTCTAGATCATCTTGTCCCAAAAATGATGATTCAAAAATTGAAATGAGTAAGATTCCATATGCATTTGCTGTTGGCAGCCTTATATACGCTCAAGTATGCACATGACTTGATATTGCTTTTGCTGTTAGTGTACTTGGTAGATACCTGAGTAATTCTGGTCTTGATTATTGGAAGGCTGCAAAGAAAGTTATGAGGTACCTACAAGGTACAAAACATCATATGCTTACTTTTAGGAGATCTGAGCCACTTAAAATTGTAGGTTATTCAGATTCAGACTATGCATCTTGTGTGGATGATCATAAATCCACTTTTGAATACATCTTTATGATGTCAGGAGGAGCTGTCTCATGGAAAAGTTGCAAGCAATCAGTAATAGCTACCTCGACTATGAAGGCAAAGTATATCGCTTGTTATGAGGCTACCCGCCAGGCCATATGGTTAAGGAAACTGATATTTGTCATGCATTTGGTTGATTCTATATCACAACCTCTAGTCATATACTGCGATAGTTCGTCTGCTATTAGTTTTTCTCATAATCATAAGAACTCCAGTTGCACTAAACACTTTGATGTTAAGTTCCTATTTGTCAGAGAAAAGGTTGCTAAATCTCAGACTTGTTTGCTTCACATTCTTGGTGAACATATGTTGGCGGATCTGTTAACCAAAGGCTTACCCCTAAGAGTCTTCAAAAACCATGTGACTCACATAGGTGTTGTTGAAAATTTTAATGTAGCCTTTTAGTATGAGTCTGAATTAAGCTCTTAAGGGACTTTTGGATTGTAATATGACATCTTGAATATCACTTTGTATTCCATTCTATTCCGATAATGAAACTTATTTATGGAAATGTTAATATCACTTGATTCCTTATCGGTTTCAATAACCTTTGTGTATACTTTCATTTCTAAATTTTGTATGATTTATAAAAATACACACATCCATGTGTTTATGTGAATGTTAATTTTCTGATTATGTATTCGTTTATTAACCTAATAATTTAATTAATGATATCCAAGTGGGAAATTGTTAGAATATTTTTTATATTATACGGATTAACATTAATTATTCTATTAAATTAATTTCTTGTTATAATTGATTAGGCAATTGATATTATAATTTATAAACTATGAATGGATTGGATTTTATTTTAATTGTGGATAATCGGCAATGGGTTCAATTATCTACAAGCCCACTAAGTAGAAACCCAACCCACAGCCTAAAAGTATTAGTAATCATCCCATCAGATTACTAATTGTGAATTTGTTATCCAAAGAGATTTAATGGGCTTACTTTTTCTCTGAATAATTAAATAGGAAATTATTTTAAAGGATTTCTAAGGATTTTATTCTAATAATATAATTAATTATTATTATTAAAATAAAACCTTATAAATTATATTGTGATGCCCTAATTTCATATATGATTAAGACAATAACTCTCTGGTCATTTAACACTCAAAAGTCCCTCTTAGGTATTAAAGGTTAAAATTATTCTGACTCAGACAGTACGCATCTCACAACTATGTCATCTTCATCAAGTTAGATCTTAATAAACTATTTTCCCTATTTTGTATTCATGTATTATATCCTGAATAATTACATGATCAGTTTTTAGCACTAACATCATCCAATTCTGCATCCCTTTGTTGATCCTTTTTTTTTTTAAGACATTTTTTCTGTAATTTTTTTCAACTAAATGAAGAGCATTGTACAGATTACTTTTACTTACTTGATTCTTCATCATATACTCTCTTGTTGATTTTGAGTTGTAAATTTTATTTTAAACTTTCGCAGAGTTGAATTTATGTTTGCTTCTCGTAGTTTGACCATTATAAGTACAAGGAGAAAAAAATCCAAATTCCAAGTCAATTTATTAGACTTATTTTTTTGGGTTTTTGGCCTCAACTTCATTTGAGCCAAAAGTAGGATTAAGTATAACAAAAAATATATATATACAATTTCTTGCTGTACTGTTTTTCAATTAAAAAATTATAAGTATTTATTTTTTTTAATTATATCATGACAAATGACCAGTCATTACATGTAACTATATTGTTTTCAGATTAAATTATATATTATTAGTAGTTAACTATATACGTGTTATATTTTGTTCAAATAATAGCATACCAAACTTATAAGGAATCACATATAAATTTAGTCCTTACATATAAACCCATTTGACCTTTATATATTATAAAAGATAATTTCACATTTCATATTATAAATATATCATATCGAATTATATAAAAAAATAAATAAATAAACTCTCAATATACAAGAGGTGTAAAGAATGAGCTAAATAAGTTTGTAAATAAGATAGTATTTAAGTAGTAAAAAAAAAAAAAAAAAAGAGTCCCACATTAAAAAATTAAAAATGAGAGAACGCTACATAAATGTTAAAGTTTGATTATCAACTAACAACTCTTACTCAACAATATTATTGACCAGAAACGTTATTTGTACCACAAAAATGATTGAAATGCTAGAATTTGATAAGTATGGATCCTTGTTCACTGCTATAAGCACATGGGCTAGACCAACTCTAGCACTGAAGCAGCATGGCGGACCCAAGCCCTTGGACTTTGAGTGGATCACTACTAATAATGCAAGACGTACCTAGTGTAGCAAAAAAATATATCATCTTCAACCAAGAATGTATGATTTAATCTAAAAATAATAAAGTTATCCATGGAAGGCGAATCCTGAATGGAATGAGTTATACTGGAATCGAATTGAAAGGCAAGAAGTTGTACAAAAACTTACGTGCTTTGTCATTATTACTCTTAACCAAACTTTTACAGAGTAATTTTACTTCAAACATGAGGATGTAATTGTTAGTTCGTTTGAAACATCTATTTTCTCTAGGAAAAAAAAAAGATTTTAGATGATTATGAAATATCTAACAGTTCATATCGCTTTATCCATTCAAACATACCCTAATTTAATTTTGCACAAGTGTCTTCGATCTTCCCACCCACTTGATTCAACAGTGAATTTGAATTATGCTACTAGATTCAGGCAATTATATATGTTATCTTGTATTATGTAACATAATCTAGATCTCCATGTTTGTTGCTTTTTTCTTTGGTTTTAATTTTGTCTTCCACCAACCAAGGAATGAAAGGTGTTCTAAAGGTTAGTGATCCTGACACGCTATTCTGTGGGTGTACAAAATGCTCAAAATCCAACTAACGAGTTCAAATTATACTGTCAACAAACCAATCAACACAGCTTAAATTGGGTTTGGTTCAGTTTTTTTGTCATAAATATTAATTCTGTTATATATTAGTATTTTTATTAAGCGACTTGAGAAAACATTGAGGGCTATATAAATAAATTTATTATTTTTCTGAAATAATTTATGTACTCGTTAATTTGAGGCACAAATTAAAAGAATTAAAATATCTGCTCTAGAGTTTACATAAACTATTTCAACCTTAAAACCTCAATCTATTTGTTTTGTAAAAATTTTTTATTTTAAAAATTTTACGTCATAAACAATATTTTTTATGGAAAAATCACTTTAACGAAGAGTACTAAAATCCATTATTATTATTATTATTATAATTTAACTCACTAGACGAGGAATTAATAAAAATTTTATCATATAATTCAAGGGAAAGAAGTTTTTTTTTTTTTTTAAATGAAATAAACAACAGAAAGTTTTTCTACAAAATTATTAATTTTAAAATTTTCATTTAATTTTTGCTTTCGTACAAAGCAGAATGTAAAAACATTTTGGATCGGACTCCCTTAAAATGTAGACGTACATAGAATTATGAAGAAAATGAATGTAAATAATATTCCAATCGCCTGTCGTAATTGGCTGCCAACAGCATGTCCTCCTCCTATTAATTAATGAATCTTGTTCATTCATTTGATCATACGGTTACCAATATGCCACATCAAATATTTTGAACAACTAAATCAAAATTTTAAATTATTTATAATTGTGATATCAAATAATCAATTTTAATTTTAAAAAATTATTAATTTTAATAGCTCAATTTTAAATAAAAGTGAAACGAAACTCATTCTAACTTACGTAAATGTGAGATCCTTAATCCAAGTTTTACATAGGTTGCATGTTATGTTAAGAAGGGAATCTGATACAATAATAATGTAATATTTGGTTCTTTATAAAATAGTAAAGAAAAGGAAAAAAATATGATAAAAAAAATTAGACTCGCTGCAAATAGAGAAGTGTGTCATGTTTATCACCAAAGTTCTAAACCTAGGATCTTTTGATGGAAAGAAAAAAGGAAAAAAAGAAAACAAATACATGATTGAATTAATATTTGGATTCTGACAAATAAATACTTTATTTGTCTTTGGTTTTAAACCTTTCTCAATTTTTAAAGATGGAAACAAGATCGAATCCTTAACATTATACATATTTAATGTTGGCGTGTATTGCACTCTTGAGATATCTAGATTATATACTTTATTGGTCTATTCTAAAAATCCATTCTCCACACTCTTTAAATTAAAAGATGCACCTCCTTTGTGACAAAAGATGAAGTAAACAAAATTATTCTTATATCTGTTAGTTATAAAATACAATAAATAATATTGGCATAAAAGCTTATGCTTTGTCAAGTTTTATTTATAATTAAACAAATCAATATTATTCTTGAGGGTATTTTAGAGTCATTTGAACTAGTAACTCATTAGCTTAATCACTTTCATTTTACAAGCTTACTAATTCTGTCTCTTGATAAGTTGAATAAAAAAAAATTGTATCATACACTTGGAATTGAAACAATGATTGGATTCTTAAAAAGATAAAATCATGTATTATCTTTTTTAAATAAGATAATTTTTTTGTCTTTTTGTTTATCACAAAATTGTTAATTTAGTCCTTCAATCATCGTAATACTCAAAATAATATCAAATTTATTAAAAAATATTACATTCGATCTCTCGTTTAAAAAAAAAAAATAGGTTTAACCATTTAGATTAAGAATTTAAGATTTACTAAATGGACAAAATTTGATTATCTTTTTTAAAATTAAAGAATCAAGATATGATATTTTTTAATAAGTGAAAAATCAAAATAATACTTTTGACGATTTTTTCTTTTTATTTATGAGCTCTATCAATTTTCTTTTAAAGATCAAAATATAGGGTTTAAACTTTTAACATGATACATATTTAATTTTGTTGATGCCATTGTGAGTTACTAACTCATTTGCTAAATCTCTCTCAGTCTTAGAGTTCAATAAATTAGTATTTATGTAAATTATAATATCACAAATCAACAAAACAAATTATTGTATTTGTACGAACGAAAATTTGGATTAAAAAAATTAATTCTTAAATAAATTTAAATATTAAACCAAACAAAACTTTTTGTAAAACAATTTTCATTTTAATATATAAATAAATTTTTAAACATTTCAAATACGGAATTATACATATTTTTAACAGTCATGTAAATGTAATCCCATATGTGTACAAACCAAATCTTAATCTTAATTGTTAAAAAACTTTCTCAAATTCAAAGCCACTTTTCATTCACAAGCAAGGCAATGTGATGATTATGCAATGTGTATAATTGTAGGGTCTGGATTGGATTCCAGAGTCATCCTTCACCTAATTTCCCATTGTGTATGTTTGGCCTGGTAGGTGGTATTGCATGTCATTTTGTGTGCTACAGCACATCCTTCCAAATTTTCTCCATACTCGCACTTATCGTTTTTCTTTTTCCTTAATTTCCTTCCTCTATCATTTATTATGTCTTGGATTTCCTTAGCCCATGGTTCGGGCCCATTCTTTAACTAGCCCATGGCCCACACTTACCCTGTCTCCTTTTCACATTACCGCCTCATCAAATCCAACGGCTTCCATTTGATCTCGCGATCACGCGGTTTCACATGTAATATTCGCCAACTTCGAGGGCAATTATATTTGCTTCCTAAATCCTCTGCTATAAATTGACCCTCCGCGTTGCCTTTTCTTCATAGTCTTTTCGAAGTCAGAAAATAGAATCTTCAGGAAGCGAAGTTGCATCGAATCGACGGTTACCATGAGACTCGTTCACGGCCTTCTTCTCCTTTCTCTGTTCTTCGTCTCTCTCTGCGCCGTCGCCAGAGGCCGGGGAACGGTGCTCGGAGGGTGGACGCCGATAAAGAACATCACGGACCCGTACGTGACGGGGATCGCGAATTATGCGGTGACGGAGTACGACAAGAGGAGTGGAGCGAAGCTGACGTTGGAGAAGGTGATCAAGGGCGAGAAGCAGGTGGTGGCCGGGATGAACTACCGGCTGGTGCTGGCGGCGAAGGATGGATCGTCGCCGGCGTCGAAGAACTACGAAGCCGAGGTGTGGGACAAGCCATGGCTGCATTTCAGGAACCTCACTTCGTTCAAGCCTCTTTAAGTATAAGATAATGCGGATTTTGCCCCTTCACTTTTTGCCTATTAGATCTTGTTTGATCTATATATAAATAAACTATAGCTAATTATTATCTCTTATCTGTATTATTTTATATTTATATCAATAAATAGGTTTCAGATTTGAGAAATGGGAATGAAGCATGTATTTCATACCAATAAAGAAGTTTGGTTTTGTTTGGAGAATTGGTTTGGACAAGAAAAGGCCAATCAACTTGAGTTTTCAATACCGTTTGTATGAATCACAAGGGGGGATTTTTTTATTTTTTCCCAAAAATTTCTTACTCACTGATCTTAACCATTAATTTACGATCTGAATATGATTATTTACCCTTTTTACTGAAACTTCCTTATATATTATGATGATTGTAACTAATATGTTATTAAATATTATATTCTTAATTAATAATAAGATAAGAGATATATATATATATATATATATATATGGTGATATTATTATAAAATTATATATTTATTAAATTTTAATTAAAAAATAACATAATAAAAATGTGGAGAACTGTATATAAATTTTTAAAGCGTGGTTAAAATAACATGATTGATATTAAAGCTTATATGAATAGTTATCAAACTTTAAAATAACGTGTCTAATCAGTTAAGATGGATGTGTGATGGCCTATAAAAATAATAGCCTTTTAAAAGAAAAATAAATGAGTTAAAAGGATGACAGAAAAGCGAAAAATAAACTAACTTATATTTTTCTTTAATTTTTATTTATTATCATAAAAATAATTTTGTTATACAAAAATTGACACTTTTTCCTTCTTTTACTTAGCGGTTAAGGTTTAGCAATTTAATATTTTTTTTCATTCATTGTTTAGGAAAACAGGAATTTAGTGGCACACCATTAGGATTTTGAGTCGAAGATTTAGCATTTCTGGTTTTGAGCTGTGGGTCGAAGATTTTTGGTTTAACGTATTAAATGATTTTAAAATAGAAGAGTTATAGATTGTTAGTAAATTATTACAATTAACTACATATAGTTTACAAGTTTGAACTATTTTTTAAAATCACAGTGACTGAACTGTTTTTAAAAATATTTTATAATTTTTTATCATTACTTTTAGGGCACTAATTAACTTGATAATTAAGTTTGATAATAGATTCTTATGTCAGAATGGAGAAAGTCACGGGGTCCGAGAATGGCGCCAAGCATTTTAATCAATCTTATTCCTATAAGGCTTCTGTCCAAACTCTAAACTTGAAGAAGTAACCTTATTTTTTCTTCTTAATAAAGTAGCCTTTGTCATCATTCTCTATATATTACATTATTATCTAAAATTTCTAATTGTTTTAATTTAAATAGTTTTATTCCAATCCTCTAAAAGAATGTGAAAGTGGTAACTCCAAGTAAGCCATAATAAATTCACCTCTATTTTGTTTCCAAGTATATCTTTATCACTCACAGTTATGATTCGATGTCCTAATTATTCAATGCATTGAAGAAATTTTAATGTCTTTCATGAAGTCAATTAATGAAATAAATGATAGTTCAAAAATAATTTGTTGACTAAATATATGACTTGGCATTCGTTTCAACAAATTAATCCCTCAAAATACACAAGTTGTTAGTTTTTTTTTTGGTTAAATGTATTATATATTTAATTGATTCTAATAAATTAATTCAATAGAAAAGTTTAATAAATTATAAAGTTTGATGACTAACTTGTAAATTTTGTTAAAAATATTTTAAGAACCCACAAGGACTAAATTATATATATAATTAATTTTTTTAAAAAATTATACTTAAAGATCATAAATTTAAAATATTTACTAAAAAAGACCTTTAATTTAAAATTAGCTTTAAGAACCCAAGAACTAAATCTTTTTTTTTTATATATTCTAAAGGACTTCACTCAGAAATTTTGTGACTCTATCTGCGACCATTTATTATGTATCCACATAAACATCCTTCAAAAAAATAAAAATTTAAAATTTAATTTTTTAAAGTAATTTGAAAATTTACATTGCATTATAAAAAGCATTTTAAAAAAACATATAAATTCTCACTCGTAATAACCACCAACAACAAGGGTAAGCATCTTCCTTCCTAAATCCTTTCCTATAAAATTGCATCTTCTTCTTCATCATATCTTCGAATTGAGAGAAAATTGAATCGACGTTTACCATGAGACTTCTTCCCAGCTTTCTCCTACTCTCCTTGCTCTTCCTTCCTTTCTGCGCCGTCGCCGGCGACTCGCGAGTCGGCGGGTGGACGCCGATACAGAACATTACAGACCCGCAGGTGACGGAGATCGCGGATTTCGCGGTGACGGAGTACGACAAGAGGTACGGAGCGAAGCTGAAGCTGGAGCGGGTGATCAAGGGGGAGACGCAGGTGGTGGCCGGGACGAATTACCGGCTGGTGCTGGCTGCGAAGGACGGATCGTCGTCGGCGACGAAGAATTACGAAGCCATTGTGTGGGAAAAGCCATGGCTGCATTTCAGGAACCTTACTTCGTTTGAGCCTGTTCAAGGATAAGATAATTCTGATTCGGTATCCTCCTTTCACTGCTTCACCGTTTGTTCAAGAGATCGTGTTTGATCAATAAAACTATAATTATCTATACTCTTATCTGTTTTTAATTAACAATTACATCAATAAACTGCGTTACGCTGGTTTGAGAAATGCGAATGAAGTGGTTTATTATTTATACCAATTATTTATCGTTTTTCTCCGAAGGCATAATTTATTCATACCGATGAAGTTTGATTTTCTGTAGTTTGATATTCCATTATCTATCCCCTGACTATGCTTTGTTTAATCAATTTTGCTATGCAGCTCTATATCTATATTAAATTTATTGGGTTATTTAAGGTAATTGAGAATATTATCCTAAAATAGGCGTAACAAATCAAGTACTGATAATATTTTCTCAGTATATAAGTAATGGCTTTTTAAACTGTTAGTAATTTCTTTTCAATATGTCAGAAATTTGATTTTGGATCCTTTTCCTCTTACAGGACCCCTCTTGCACAGAAAAATATCAGTTATAGTAATTCAAAAATTCTAGCAAAAAGGTAGTGTTACCAGATTAACATTTTTTTTTTCTTATAAAACAATGTCTCCTTATTCAAGAAAGAATTCATATTCCACCCATGGAAGCTACTGTGACGAATAGAATTTCAGGCAAGCTTACGAGTCCCCTGATTTGAACTTCTCTTAGTCTATTGAATGGAAATATCATTTTTACAATACAGCAAGTTCTTACAGTCATCTATAATTCTTACTTCTTCGATATTATCAAGCTCAGAGGTGAGAGGTGAGAATATCTGATATAACATTTTGCGCATCACTAAAAATAGTGAGGCAAGTTTAAAAATATTCATGTAACAGTAGCACGTAAGGCAAGAGCCTCGCATTCTGCCGATATATTTGCTATAACACATTCTTTCTCATGTGAACCACTTGATTCCTTTGGTAGGATCTTTTTGATTTCCTTGCCAAACGAGTTCATCATCCATTTTATCCATTGATCGTGAAAGTCCAGAGTCAGCGTAATTTTCTCTAGATAGCTCCAAGCGCTCCAAGCTATTCTGTCGTCTACCTTACTCATATCTGTCTTAATAGCAATGTATCCTTGTTTGCCTTTTGTCTTCCGCTTTAGTGTGTGGATCAGCTCAAACACAACTAGAACATTGTCCGTGATCAGTCGTCCAGGAACAAAAGCTGACTGAGTCTTTGAAATAATATCAAGTAAGGATTTGTTTGAATATGTTAGAATATTCTAATATTATCTTTTAAATATTCTTTTTGATGTAGAAAAATTGGACTGGTCTATCAAACAAGATGAAGCCTTCAATCTCACCGTCAAAGTGTTGCTATCAAATCTGACAAAATAGGTGACTTCAACAGTTTAACAGTTATGTGTAATGATTAAGTATTCATATATCATTGAACACAGTTAAATGCAATCATTGTTAACAATCAAGTTACTCATGCTGGGATTAGATATTAGATTAGAGACCCCTGGATTACCATTGGTTACTGTATACTTAATTTTTAAATTATTTTTTTAGGTATGTACTTAGCTTATTGTAATTGCATTAACCGTAAAAATTAAATTAGATTCTACCGTTAGGAAAAAAAAAAAGGGGTCAAATTAGATTGGAGACACCATCATGTTTAGAAAAGTTGGTTTGATTTTTTTTAATTATTTGAAGTGTGCAATTTGATAATTACTCTTTTGGTGAACAAGCAAAATAATATTTTAATCAAATATTTCATGAATACATTATTTTATCAATTTTCATTAATCATGGTAAAAATATAAACTTAGTACAAATAAGCTTTTTACATATATTTTAAAATTAATTTGATGTAACTCTATATTAACTGTTCGTATTGGTAGTAGTTGTTTAAATTTCAAAAAATGACAATAGTTCGATTCCTTAAAACCAAAAAAAGAATAGTATTTCATAAATACTATTAGAAAATTAAAAAAATTAACTTGGTGCCAAATTATTACAATTATATTTTTTTAATCAACATTATAATTGTTGTGGTTGTTAAATTAAAGATTTTTTTATCAAAAATAAAATTTAAAAATTAACTTAAATCTAATTATTTTATATTTTAATTGAACTATTAAAAAAACTAAAAATAACGAGAAACTGTATAAATTAACTTTGAAATATATATTTACCTAAAATATATCAAATTTTAAAATCAATGTCTTGAATTTTTCTGAAATGATTGTGTGATTTGATATAAAGTACATCTCACATTTTAAAAAGAAAAATAAATTAGTGAAAAGTTTTATCAATAGAAAATAGAAAAAAGACAATTATGTTTGACAATTTGACTTGCATGTCGAGCAAGTCACGGGGGTCAAATAATGCCATCATGCATTAATCAATTTTGTTTGTACATCCTATTTTTCCCTTAAAATTTCAATCATCTCTTCGCCTTTATGTCCGCGCTTAGCTTTTCTTTTGATTCTAATAATGTGATCCTTGTCATCCTGCCTTTTGACATTGTTGTATTGCCACGTATCTGTGAAACATGATGGAATAATTTTAATGGATTAATATTAATTATATTATTAAAATAATTTGTGTAATAATTAATCAAACAAATAATATTAATTTAAATCAAGAATAAATTGAGTTATTATTGATTGTGAATAATCAGTAATAAATTGAATTAATCTGTTAGTTTATTAGATAGAAACCCAACTTACAATCTAAATTGATTAATGATCATCCATCAAATCCACTAATTGAGAGTTGATGATTGAGACATAAATTAAATTCATTTAAATGAGTATTATTATTGGGCTCAAGTTTTAAAATATTAAAAACTATTTTGTTTTTTTATATATAAGAGCCTTTTAATTGTTATAAGAAGCTCTAATTTTTCATTTTTTTAATCTCTCAGTTTGAACAATAACTCTTTCTAGAAAAAACTAAAGTTTCATAGGTTGTTGCTCTCTCCTAATTTTCTACCTTGAAGACTTATATGATGTTCACTATCTTATCAAGTCAGATTATTTATTTCTCTTGTATCTCCATATTTTGTATATATGTGTATATATAAAATTTAGCAAATGACATACGAGCCTAGGGTTCAAGTTTAGTATGTTATATTTTCTGCCATAAATAAATTACAATGAAAAACTTCATGAACTAAGGAGGAACCTAAAATTTTGGAATGAAAATTAACCAATATTCTAGATAGTCTTTCAATATTAATTTAAGGCTTTTACATATCATGAAATTTTGAATGCAATGATGCCAAAAACACACCTGAAAAAAGAATAAAATAACTCATCTTCCATAAAAGATGCAACTTAAAAACCCTAAAAGTTTTTGAAGCCAAATTTGTTAAATTAGAAGGGTTTTGGTTGAAATCATTAGGGGTTTTATTAATAAAGTTATTTCGAGAAAATTGGTGTCTAGAACATGCCCAAATTTTGAAATAATACTCGACCTCCATTAAAGCTTGATCACTTGAAAAAAAAAAAAAACCCAAAATTTTTTATCCCAAATACTCACAAGTGAAGCATTCTTTCTCGAAATAGTTATAAAGGTTTTGTAGATCTCTAAGTTCTTATCATTTTGATGCCATACACACCCCAAAATACATAAAATCGATGGGTTGCAAATTGGAGCTTTTACCAGGTAAAACAATCTGTTTTTGACCAGTTAGATGAGGAAGAAGATGAATAGTAATGCCTGGCAAGGCCCACTCGAGCCCCTAGAGTGTAGGGACACAACAACCCACTTCCATGGCCTATTTTGGCCAGAATATTTGGCTCTCCCATTAACTTTTATTTCCTATTTAATGGTAATTTTTTAAAACTTTTTGAAATCTAAAAATAAGAGTTTTTGAATTTCCGTATTATTCCTTACTAGATTTCACATACATACTCTCCAAATTTTCAGCATACTCTAAATGCATTCAAGTACTATATATTTTTCACACGCTTAAAGTTGAAATACCTTGATTGGCTAAATAATTTTTGGATAAATTAAGCCTTTATAAATTCATTATTGTGCTAAATTTAATTTTGAGATAAACTTCCATTTGGATTTTGTGAATTTGGTTATGAAAATTGTTGTTCTAATACTTATCTATCATGGGTGAAATTAATTATATAAATTATTGTGGCTGAGTAATTAGGCTAGATTGATTATCGAAAGCCCAAGTGTATGTCTTAATAAGTGACCTAACTTAAAATTGGCATAACTTTTAGCACAAATGAAATTTTTTTGCCTATAATACAATTTTGATAAGCTCATTCAAAGCCCAATGCCAAGGCAAATTGCCAAAGATGATTCGGTCTAATTTCAGGCCCAAATTCCATCATTTTCAATGACTTTGAGACTTTTGAAATGCAAAAAACTTGGTTTTAAGCTTCATACAAAAGACTAACTAAGATGGTTTGAAGCCAATAATACATTTAAGAATAGTAATTATATAAAGCCCAATATTATTTGTTTGGATGTTCATTAATTTAAACAAAATTAAATATTAAAAGCATGATTAATTTTATATTCTTAGTAGTCAATCATGTATCTTTTGAAATGACATGACATGCAAAATGTTGACGTTTACTTATTCTTAGGCATGAAAAAGTGATTTCAATTGCTGTGAAAATCATTTAGATAATTAATATCTTATAATTACGAGCTCAACTTGTTAAAGCTTGAGAAAGGTTATGACCTTTTCTAATTTAAAAACACTTCATTTGATAGAAGGTCTAGTGTTTAAAAAACACATATTGAAGCTAATGCATATTATCATATAGCTTAAATCCTTTAGTCATATTTTAATAGACAACTTCCACATCTGACACGTTTCAGGTATCTTTTGTCTTAGTTTAACTATTGAAGGGTTTATATTATATTTAGCTAGATAATCGGATAGTTGTTAAACCGATTAAGGTTATTCCTTAAAAGGAAGGAAAAAAGCACAATGGAAATGGGTAATACGCTATAATTTTTTAAAAATTTTGGATATAGTTATGAGTTGAATGTAAATTTGTAAAGAACTAAAAGCCCAAGTCTTAATTAGTGATAAAATGGTGGATAATGAGTTAATGTAATATTTAAGTTGGCTATTTTGGGACTTTGTGAGGGTAAAGGATTTTTATAGTAATTGGATCGTAAGATAATGGACTATTACATGTTCTCTCTAGCTCTAGCTAATTTAAACCCAATGTTGCTAAGTTTGTGTTTCTCAACTATTTAAGCCTTAAGATTACACCATTGAATCTATTATTATAATATTATCTATTATTATGAGATAAATGTTTGAGTTACATTTCTAGAATAAAGTTGATGAGACTGATTAAACAAAACATCTCATAATTTGAAATTCTGCATTGACTATATTAAAAGCATTTTTTTTCAAGAGCTAAGTGCAAGGAGATAAGTGAGAGCTTAAGACTATTAAGATAACTACTAACATGAAAGTTTGTAACCCTAAGTTCCTTATTATGCTTCTACTAAACTATAGTATGATATGTCAGATTTCTAAAATTTTTAGTTACTGGCATGGTTTATTTGCATAACATATTTTGTTATGACTAACGCTTTATATTTGTTACCCATTCATAAAAGGTTAACCATAATCTATCACCATGTTTGAAAATTTTTTAGAGTTCACATTAGAGGTTTTCCAACTGGAGAATATGAATGGGTCTTCAAGACTCAATGTGAGGTTACAAGAGAAATTTGGAAAAGGTTTTAAAGCCAATATAATCATAATGGTTGTAATAAGGTAAAAGGAATTAATTGTTTTATACCTTTCAGTAGTGTCCATTGAAAACACTCTTCGAACTATTATAAAATTAACTGGACTTTTAATTAGAAATCAACACCTTAGTCGATGATCTTGCAAAATCATGGAATAAGTACTTGATTTGCATATTGAACAATCTATCTTAGGTTGAAACAAATTTTTAAGGCAATATCATCTTCAATTAGATGAGGTTATATAAAGCTTTAACTTTATTTTGGTAATGTATGTTAAATGATATTCTATTAGCTTGAAATAAAATTAACTTCCTGTGTGATGTTAATTGCTTGATATTAACCCAACATGATAAATTTTAGTGAGACCTCTTATATTCTTGGAATTCAGTTACATTGTGATAGGTCTCATATTTTTTTCAATTTGTCTCAAGGAATTCCTGTTGATTAAATGCTCATAGAATTTAAAATGTACGCTTGCACCTTTCATATTGCACTTATTCAGCTAGATGACTGAAAGGTAATTTAAACCTCTTCGGTCTTTAATATAACAAAGAGAGGACTAAGATAGAAAGAAAATTCTATTTGCTTCCTCTGTTGGCTGCATGGTGTATGCTCAAGTAAACACTTGTACTAATATAGCTAGTGCTTAAGTGTACTTCAAATATACTTAAGTAATCTTATTTTGGATCATTGGATGGTTATTTAGATAGTTGTGTTTTACCTTTAAGCTATTTGGAATCGTATATTCTATTAGAATAAATTTTATTCACTTGTAATTATAGATAATTTGAATTAAAATTATGCAATTTGATTAATTATTTGAAATCTACTGTTATATATACATTCTTTATGATATTTTAGAGGAGTTATTCTTTAGCAAAGTATCAAATAAACTCTTATAGTTACCTCAACTTGTGAATACATCTTTGTGATGTCCTAGAGGAAATGTCTTGTAGGAAAGTGTTATATGAACACTTATAGATGCTCAACCTCTGTTTGCACTTGTATGATATTTGGAGGAGTTGTTATGTTAAGAAGTGTCAAATTGACACTTATATTTGCCTCAACTTTTGCATGTATATTTAGGATATTTGTAAAGTTATTTTGTTAATAATTTTCAAATGGACATTTATAACTACCTCATATATATTAGTGAAAAGCACGTCGCTTATTGTGGCCATTTATGAATGTGGCTAAAGAAATGAATTTTTGTTGTGCACATATTTTAAATCTCAACCATTTTTGTTGCAACAATAATTCTACTGTGAGCTTCTATCAAAATTATAAGAATTTCAATTACATTAAACTTTTTACACGTAATTCTTATTTGTTAGATTTTGTGAATATCATACTTATATTAAATATTTTGGGTGATTCATCTATCAAGACTAACCTATTAGAGTTTTAAAAATAAGTAACTCTTAGGTATATTGAAATTTTGATATCTTAGTTTAGTAAAAGTCTAAGTTGTGTTCTTAAGGAACACTTTAGTGTATTTTGACATTTATAACATTTTTTTCACTATTGGATTTAATGTTCTTGGTTGGGTCAAATTTTGGATATAATTTAGAATTGAAACTTTGTCAACATTTATAACATTATTTTTCTTATCAAATTCAATGTCCTTGATTCATTGCTTTATTTTTGAATTTTTCTTATCTCAGACTCGTGTGGTTCACATTCATGGTGAACCTATATTTACGAATCCATTGACCAAAGGTCAACCCATATGAGTAATTCAAATTATGTAACTCATATGACTCTGATTGATCTTTTTATGTAGCTTTAGTCTTAGTAAGAGTATGAGTTAAATCCTTATGAGATTTTCGTGGTGTAATATTACACTAGAATATCATTTCGTATTCTATTTTCTTCATATATTAAAACTAAGTTTGTGACAATGTTAATATTATTTGTTTTCTTATCGGATCCAGTGATTTTATGTTTTTTTAATTCTAAACATTGATATGGTTTAACATATACACATTTATATATTCTAGCAAATATTGATTGTCTTAACAATAATTGATTAATGTTATTTAAGTGGGAGATTATTGGAATAATGTTAGTGGATTAGCATTAAACATATTATTAGAAAAATTTTGTGTAATTATTAATTAAGCAATCAGAATTAATTTAAACTAAGAATTGATCAGGTTCTTGTTGGTTGTGGGTAATCAATGACGGGTTGGATTATCTACTAGCCTATTAAATAGAGATCTTAACCTACAACCTAAGTTAATTAGTGATTACCCCATCAAATGACTAATTGAGAGATAAATTGAGGTCATTTAAATAAGTCTTATTATTGAGCTTATTTTATAAAATATTAAAACTTATTTTATTTTATATTTATAGAGACTTTTAGTTATTCTATGAAGGCTTAATTTTTCAGTCTTTCTCTCTCTTATTTTGAATGACAAACTTTTCTAAAAGGAACTAAGGTTTTGTTGGTTGCTGTTCTCTCCTAATCTTTTATCTTAAAAATTTACATCATGTTTTCTATCTCATTAGATTAGATTATTTATCTCTCTTTTATTTCCTAATTTTGTACATATTTGTATATGAAAAATTTAACAAAACATTCTTTTGATTTATATTTATCAATTTATTGATCCTTGTCATCCCTCTAGGAAATGCTTTTTTTGTAATATTCTTCATTCATGATTCTTTGTTATTGAATGAAAAATTGATAATTCAAATTTACAAATAGTGAAATAATTACATATCGTCATTAATAAAGTTTTGGATTCTTAAGTATTTATCCAATGGTTCGAAAGCGTTGCTGTAGATATTACTAATGTAAAGGTTCTAGATTCATTTGCTAGGCCCTGCAAGCTGTGAAGGATTATGGTGTAAAGAGGACGGAAGGTAGATTATAGACTTCACTAATAACCTGGTTATCACCGTAATGAAATCTTTAAATTTTTTTTTCTATTATATATTTTTCTTCAAAACTTTAATAATAAAAAAAAGTATAAAATTGGTCCCTAACTTTTATACTTTGTAATAATTTAATTTTTTATTAATTAATAATAATAAATTAATCTATCACATACTTAAATTCATACAAATAAATGTCTCTATTTGAATTAATAAATAATTAATTTTATACAAAATAAAATTTTTAAAAATTAATTTGTCATAAAATATTTGTGACAGACTAAAATATCATAACATATAAAAATTAAAGACCGATTTAATACTTTTTCCCTATTAATAATAGTGTTTAAAAAAAATTTTAATAGAAGTTTACCGTTGCAGTCTCTTACAGATGAGACCTTACAAAGTTTTGAAATTGGCTAGGCCACGTCCGTGGATCAGTGAAAGCCCACAAAAGAAATGAACCTCTTCTGAATGTTACCATATCTTGGGCCTATGCTGAGCCTGTCTTTTCGTCTTTAATGCTAGAGGGGAAAATCAAGTGCAGTGATTACGCTGTCAGCTTTTCTTTTTGTCTTCTAATTCGATAGCCCATTTTATTACCAACAAAAAGAAATCAAGTGCGGTTAAATTCAATAATTATTATTTTCTGAAAGAATTACATGGACTTCTTTTCTATTTTTTAAAATACACACATAAATCCTCTACAAAAATTTGATGCACTTTAGTTCAGTTTTAATATTCCCAATTAAATTATTTTCTATTTTAAATTTATATTTTTTTAAGTTAAAAATAAACACATATTTATGATGATATTTCAATAAAAAAATTTAAAATGAACTAAAGTGTGCAATAATTTTTTTAAACATTTTTTTATTAAATGATATAAATACGAAAAAAATGGGTGAAATAGTGAAGAAGCATGTGAAGGTGAAGGTGGAAAGATTTTTTATGATTCAAGTTGCTTTCTTCTCACTTTGAAACCCCAACACAATATTTTCCTCTTAATTAACATATCACACACAACATGTCTGATTCACTCTTTTTTTTGTCTCCTTTTATTAATTGACACTGATGTCTATCCCATAAAGTCACCAACACACACATCTTTTCATGCCTTATATTCATGATATTTTCTGTCTCTCTTCCTAATATGTAATTCCATCTCAAATTTATAATTCTTTATTACTTTTCTTTACAATTTTAAAGCGTCTCACGTCAAATTGTTTGCATATAAAATTGAGTTATTTAAATGAATTTGGGAGTTTAGGGTTTGATAAGAAAAGAATTTCTTCTTGAAGGGAGGATAGATGATTCCACTATAATTTAGGAGACCAAAGAGACCTATAAATTTTTTTTTTCTTCTCACTGATATGTCCCTTTTTTGTTTGGCTGAATTATTAAATATTTTCACCCTTTAATTATATTTTTGTTATCTATTGGCAAAAGAAACTACATTTTCATAATCAGATTCTCTAATTAAAATATAATAAGTACTTGATTTTTTTAATAATATCATAATAAATGTATGGATTTCATAAAATAATTGCATGGTTTTTTAATTAAATTATACATTTATTACGTTATTAACAAAAATTAATATATTTTTCATATTTTAAATAAAAAAATTAGACAGAAAAAATATAAAAAAGTTATAACTGAATTTATTGCCGTTAATAAATGAGATATAATAGTTGCAATAGAAACAGTTTTGACAATGTAAACATGGAAAGTTTTTCCGAACAAAAATTATGGAATCGGAATAAAATTTTAAATATGACATCTAGGCTTGCCTTTTTAAGGATTAAATCACAAGAAGCAATCCTTAAAGTATTTAAAATAGGGATTTCTTGCAGGAATATTTAATGGATCGGGTTGACATGTGAGTTTGATCCAACTTATACATATTTTTTTAATAGGGCTAAACATTTGACCAAGTGGCCTAATTAATCTAACTAATTAGTTATATCAAATTAGGTTGGGTTGAATTTAAATAAAAAAATTTACAAATTTATTAGATTGGATTGAGTCTTAGGTATAATTATTATTCTATTTGGTTTGATTTAGTTATATTTTTATTTTTAAATATTATTTTTATAATTTAATTTAATTTATAATAAAATTTTAATATATATTAATTCTTTTTAAATATTATTTTTTTAAAAAACTGTTTCTATAAATTAAAAATTATTTTTTAAAATAAAAAATTATAAAAAGTAAATATTGACATAGTTCAACCCCGATAAAATTTGATTCAATTTTGTCACTTACTAAATTATACTAAGGTTTACCTTAATCATAAACTAGGTCAAATCTTAAATTTTGTTCAAACTTAACTTGACTTGACTCTTACTTACCCCTATTTTTTAGGATAGGGTTTTTGTTTTTGGCCTTAGGTTAAAATTTTTTAACAAGTTAGTGTCATATAACATGGGTAACAATTTCCATGCTAGCAAGCATGTTTGTGAAAATTTATGGTGTTCAGTTCAAAAGAAATATTAGAATATGATGATTCATATGCTAATATTTTGTTAAGTTAATAAATTCTATTTTGATAAAGTTTAGTTATTCGAATAAATTTAAAAATAAAAAATTAGTCAATTTATTTTTAAAATTTTTATTTAAAAAGTAAAATTTAACATAAATGCAATTTATCCAAGTAGGATTTTTACAAATTTGTGAATGATAATTTATAAGATGCATGTGATTTTAAAAAGAATATAATATTAAACCAAATAAAATTATTTGCAAAATAAATTATAGTTTAAGGTGTAAATAGATTTTTTAACCCTTCTCCAAAATAACTGTGCAACAACACTAGAACTTTTCAGATATAAAATTAAATTAAATAACATTTTTACCTCATTAATTCAGTTAATGAAGCCGGCGGACTTGGTGACAGTGATATATTTGTCTTGTAACCATGGCATTTTTGTTAAATGTAGCCTTCCAGTATTCTTAATACATAATAGAAATAAAGGAAACCACTAAATTTTAATGGAAAATCATTTTCAATTCCAATTAAAGATAATTAGACAATAATATAGCATATTTATTAATAAATTATCACAGTGCGTTGTGATGCTATGAAAGTGTTGTAGTTTTCAATCTAACGAGATGGTAATTTAAAACTAATTTTGTGAAACATATATGTAATAAACTAACCAGATAGTATGAACCTGTTAAATTAAGATCCTGCAATACGATTTGTTGATTAATTTATTAATGCTAATACCAAGATTTTTATTCCTATATCTAAATTTTATGGTTTCACTTCATTATTATTTTTCATACATAATGACACGAAACATTAGGTTTTGGATTTTTTTTTAAAAAAATATTATTAGTTAATCCTTTAATGATTTTTAGACTCAGACTAAAATCTATTGATAGCTGCATGTTTTGGTTTAAAATTTTAATTTCTTATAAACAAAATTGTATTGGTATGGCTATAATGTTTTTATTTCAGAAACTATGCATTAATTTTTTAATATTATCGCTTTATATTTTAGTTCTTGAATTTAATCCTAAATATGAATTAATTTCTTGAAATTTATTTTTCTTGTTGACTAATTTTTTAATTATATTATTTCAAAGAATTACACATATAGCGAACGATTAAATTAAAGTGAATAATTTGAAATAAATTTAATTAAATTTAGAATGTATTTTTTTATTTTTTAAATACGAAATTAAATAATTTTGAATGATTTTTAAAAATTGAAATTTATAATAGGAATAATTGGTTAAATTCGCAGAAAAAAGAAAAAAGAAATAGATTTTTATTTGGGGAAATGAAAAGAAAGAAATAATCTGGACATAATGTTGGCGAGAGGCAAGTAGAGAGAGACAAGGCAAGAGCAGGAGTATCTTTATCAGTCGCCGATTTAATTTTGCCAGAAATTCTTGAATATAAAATTGGTAAATTGAGGAGAAAAAATCGTTCTTGATCTTCTCTGACGCAAGATCGATCTATGGATCAGAAACCCTGATCAATTTAGTAGAGGTGGGAAGTGGAGGAAGAGGGACTGCGTGTGTAGAAGTCAAAACCTCATCTTTTTCGTCTCTTCAGAATCTTTGGAGTCAAACAAGATGAAGGGTCTCTTCAAGTCCAAGCCTCGCACACCTGCTGATGTTGTTCGGCAGACCAGAGATCTTCTCATGTTCGTCGACCGCAATACCGAAACTCGCGAAAGCAAGCGCGAAGAGAAGGTCCTGAATAAAAATTTCCCTTTCTTTTTTTGTTTTTGTTTGGCATCATTACCATATTCTATTTGGCTCAGTTATTGCTTAGTTACTGTTTGTTCGCCGATTTTTGTTTTTTCTTTTTCCGTTTCGAGTAACAATGTAATTTGAAAGAGTTCAGCAATTGTAATATTTTTAGTATAGTGTTTTGAGTTGTTCCCCATTTCTCTACCTATCTGGTTGTAGACCATCATTAGAATTTGTGTTAGTTTTAATCTGTTTTTGACTCTTTAATCATCGTGCTATAATTGGCGACAAAACGGAGTATAATTTGGCTGGTTTATGATTTTTTTTTTGAGACCAAGTTCATAAAGATTTGCATTTTTTCTCTTTTTTTTTTTTATAATCTGAACTTCAGTAATGTACAAATTCCTTAGAGCCTGGGAGTGAAAGTAAAAACATTACCTTGTGATGATTTCCTTATGTTTTAATTTTTAGTTGAATATGGCAGTAATTCAACCCATTCATGTATGATGGTTTCTATTTTTAACGTATTTTATGTGATATATGTAATAGCAGATGTCCGAGCTAAGTAAAACTATCAGAGAGCTAAAGTCAATCCTCTATGGAAACAGTGAATCTGAACCGGTTGCAGAAGCTTGTGGGCAACTAACTCAGGAGTTTTTCAAGGAGAACACATTGCGACTTCTTATCAAATGTCTTCCAAAATTGAACTTGGAGGTAATCAGGAATTTTGAAAAATGCTGTTAGATTATTAGTCTGATGCTTTCAGATTTATCCTTAGCTGTTTCATGTTGTGTACAATTATTATGATGATCACATTTTTACATCATCTGGGTGATGGGTGGAACTTAGATATGAGGATTTATGTTAGGCTATGTTCATGTAAGGTGGTTGCTTATCTTAAGTATGCACTTTCGCAGGCCAGAAAAGATGCCACACAAGTTGTTGCAAATTTACAGAGGCAGCAGGTTCAGTCTAAGTTGATTGCATCTGATTACTTGGAGAAAAATTTGGATCTTATGAATATTTTGATAACTGGGTAAGGAACTGTTGGATGAATAAATTAGTTACATGATGCTTGTTTTAGTGGGCTTTACTTAGTGCGGTGTACTTCTCATTTTCAAATGAATAGAATTGAAGTATTTATACCTCCGCTGAGGCTATGGAATATGAAAAATACCCTCTGGATGGGTTAAATTAAAAAAAATTTCCTTGAGGAAATTTTCATATTGAAATTCTCAGATTAGGGGAGATTTGTTAAATTAAAATTGACAACAGGTTAGTTCCTAGCAATCTGGCCCATTTTTACTTCTGACGGGGTATTTGTAAAAATTTAAAACCTCGGGGCAGTCATTTTTATTTGGCTCCTTTTTTTTTTGCTAAACATTTGAGCCTAATGTCTTTGTGAATCAGACATTGTGTTCTTATTTTCTCTTGATCACCTGATTTTGTGAACTTTAGGTGGGAATGAGTGTTTTTTGTTCCTATCTTTCAATATCTATCTGACAACTCCTATTTGTTACTGTGCTTTTTGTGAATTTACATTTTCTTTCTTTTGATTCTAGTACGATAGTGACTGGCCATTGTTTTCGTTTCAGATACGAAAACACAGATATGGCTTTACACTATGGTGCTATGCTAAGGGAGTGCATAAGACATCAGATTGTCGCTAGGTGAGGAAAAAGGACCAGAAAAAGTTATTTTATGTTTTGTTAAACTTAATTTCAAAGAATTATTCTTGGCAGCTGGAAACCCAATCTTACTGGTCAGGGTTGTAATTTGTGTTGGAGTCATAGTTACTATGCTTCCATACATTTTCACCCCGGCGAGAATTATGCCAAATGTGTAGCTTGTATAAAGAACTAGAACATAGTCTGGGTCTGTTAATATCTCCGGTGTAATTTATGTGACATTCGTCTTTCTTGGCTTTTGTGCCAGTTATGTTTTGGAATCACCGCATATGAAGAAGTTTTTTGACTATATCCAACTTCCAAATTTCGACATTGCCGCAGATGCTGCAGCAACATTTAAGGTAGGTCTTGTCTGAAAGAATTTATGAAGATAACTATTTCACTGTTTTGTGCCATTCATTTTCAACAGAGAAAAAGGTTGCATCACGTTATCTTGTTACAGGAACTCATGACAAGACATAAATCTACTGTAGCTGAATTCCTATCTAAAAATTATGAATGGGTAGGTTTTCCTTCCTGTTCCAACTTCAGTAGAAAGTAGCATGTCTATATGAGTTTAGATGCATTTATACTTTGACATGTGACCTTTATCCATCCTTCCATTCTCTAGCTTGATAATGTGCGTTTAGGGTTAAAGCTTGCATAACCTGGTAATATTGTGGGTAAATTGTCAGAAAGATGACGATTTTAGTTTTGTGGTGATTCTTGGATCAACACTGGTCCTGGTATAAGTTATGTTCTGGAAAAGAGATTTTAATACTCTATAGTTTATAGTTTTTCCACTTCGTTATTATAATCTCTACATTCTTATCCGTTGGTATAGTTCAAATATCTCTATGTTTATTCTTTCTATACCCTTTTAAATGGAGATGTCTGTCACTTTCATAATTTTTTTCTTATCTGTATATCAGTTTATTTTACATGCTTTATTTTGTATATAATTTCCTTAACTATCATTACATATCAACCATTACCCATTATCTTTGTTGTTATTGCTGTTTTCAGTTTTTTGCAGAGTATAACTCTAAACTGTTGGAATCTCCCAACTATATTACAAGGCGTCAAGCTGTCAAGGTACTATACAAGTTTGACATTTATTTCAATTGCAAGCATGTGGGAGTGAGAGAATTTGTCCTCCTGAAAATATGACCTTGGTTTCTAAGAAAACATTGCTTGTACTCTATAGTTTATCTACATCATTTGGACTGAGAATATGATTGAAAAGTAAAAGAAAGGACACTATCATCAGTCATGCAGTCTTAACTCATGATAATGCATCAATTTACTGTCATAGATACCTGTGTTAAGTTGAATCTTGCTGCATTGATGCATAAATATTTGCTGAGTGTGTTTCTTTCCTTTTTACAGCTATTGGGAGATATGTTACTTGATCGTTCGAATTCAGCTGTAATGACGCGATATGTGAGCTCAAGAGACAACCTAAGGATTCTGATGAATCTATTAAGAGTATGGTCCCTTTCATAAAACTTAATGAATAATGACATTGACATGTCTTCCTGTCTTTCATGTGTACAACATACCCGCAGTCCCTGCCTTTCTTCTTTGCTGTTGTTAGCACGTAAAAGTGAATATCAGTGATGTGAGTCATTTGACCTCAATTGGTCAAAATAATTAGCGCTTCACCCAGTGGTTATTTTTCCAACTTCCAAGCATCTGGGTTACTAAAAACTGATATGTTCCATGTTATGGTTTTTGATGACCCTCTGATTAATGGGATAAATAGAAATTAGATTTTACACTTGTTTAAGCAGCCATTTAATGGGTTTTTGCTATTTTCTTTCTGCAGGAGTCAAGCAAGAGTATCCAGATAGAAGCATTTCATGTTTTCAAGGTACTATTATTATATAATAAAATAGCACATATATCAAAGTGATTCTTAGTTCGCCTCCTTCCAAGCTTTTTCTCTTTGTACTGATGTGTAGCTGTCATACAGCTATTCGTTGCTAACCAAAACAAACCAGCTGATATCATCGGCATACTTGTTGCGAATAGAAGCAAGCTTCTAAGACTGCTGGGTGACTTCAAAATTGAGAAAGGTAAGGAGGCATTGATATTTATGTTTGTACTTGTTACTGTTAGTGGCATCAATATCATGTTCTTATAATGAAATCTTCGGTGTTGTATAGACGATGAACAATTTGAAGCTGACAAAGCTCAAGTTATGAGGGAAATTGCTGCTCTTGAACCTAGAGACAGCCCTTGAGCATCAGATTGTGTTAAGCAGCAACTTGCATTGCAGCTTTTTGTTGTATGTGTATTGTTAGAGTTCTTATAATCTTCATCAAGACGAGACTAAAATGTTATGCAAATTTCAAAATGCTTCCATCCTGTAATTTTATCACTTCTGTAAAAAGTAGATAAATAAATTGCTAAAATGAGCTACATGCCTATTTGACTTTCCAGATGTTAGTAGTCTTTCTAGCATCCTTGTATTATATGTTGTAAGAGGTCATGCAGTAATCTGACCATCTCAAATTTCTTGAGTTTTAACTACTTTCTTCTACATAACATCCTTCTGTTACTTTCTATGAAAAAAAAAAAAAAATATTCTGTTACTGTTACTTTACACAGGGTCATAAATTTATGAGAAATTTTCAGATTAACTTCATTTATAAAAAAAAATAAAAAATAACTTGACGTACAAGATTTTCTGTTGGCTGATATACTTATTGAAGATTTCAACCAGTATACCTCCATTCATCATTAATGATACTAGCACTGCCAATAGTAAAACAGAGGAGTTCATATGCCCTGTGCAGTAGGATTTTTCAATGAGGGGATCCAATAACCTGCATAGGTGCGTGTTTTCTTTGAAAGTCATTTGTGGCTAGAATTTCTGTCGTATACTATCTCCTTGCAGATATTTGGAAGTTGATTAGAACTTGGCGTTTTCCAGGCGAATCTTACCATGGTTCTCCATGTAAGACGAGTGAAGCTGGAGATTCCCTTTGGCTAGAATTCAGAAAATCTTGTGAAACAGTAAAAAATAAATGGCTCTAGCTAACAGTATAGCGGGCAGGAAAATTTAGTCCCCTGATGAGAAATTTCCGAAGAAAATTCTGCACCTTTAGTTTATCTGCCCCATGGTGCATTTGCGGAAGATAGTGAAAGAGAGAGGCAGAGTCTATCTGAGAGACGTAGTTAGAGTTAGATACTCTCTTCTCTCTGCTTCTTTCGTGCTGCATCTCCATTAGGACTACATGGGCTCCAATGATAATGTCCCATCCTTGCCTTAGAATTCTTGGCCAAGGGCAATGTGATCCTATTCGTTGTAGAGGAATGGGGTGGGAAGAGAGAAGTGTCCATCCTCTTAAATTAGTTTTGGAAAGTGAAGAGCTTGACTACGTGCATGAACTATTTCTCCCCAAAGCTAGCGGAGTTCAAATGGGAAAAAACTTCCTTGAAATTGACTGCCACAAAGATGACAACCTCAGCTCCCTAACATTGGACTTTAAGTCCTTTACCAAATTATACACTTAGAACAGACAAAAGAATAGGTGCGAAAGAGAGCAAATGGCCAGCTATATTTCCTTTAGAATGAGGACCTTGTAGCTCACATAGCACAAAGTTGAGTCTTTTAAGATTCAACTTAACAAAATATCAAGGATTCAATTATTATTATTCTCTTTACGTGCTAGGTCTTTGTATCACTTCCGGGAAAAAAATAATAATAATGAATATGGTATTGTCCCCTTTGATGGTGGGATAGAAAATGAGATTCTACAACTACAAGGCATAAAGCATCAATTAAAATAATACCACGGATTTTAATCCCGGACAGTATAGCATACTGTGTAATCATCTACGCTATATAATATATAATATATTGTGCTATACAGTATGAAATCACAGACTTAATATGCATTACACAGTTAAAAAAACTAATTATTTATGTCAATCTTCAATTGAGTGTTGCTAGTCACAACGCCCTCTTGTTGCTCAGAATCTGAACCATGCTTTTTCCTTTTCTATCACTCATACAATGTATAAAGAACAAAAACCAATGTGAAATCAATCCTCGAGTAACACGTTGAGAGAGACAGTTGTACAATTCTTTTCACTTGAGGTGTTTTCACACTTTTATTTTATTTTTTACAAATTATATTACCTTCTCTCTCTCACATTCGTCTTTTTTCTTGCCACCTATCACAACCACCAATCCCAAAATTTTCTCTCAACTCTTAAGCTCTTTCAAGCATATGTATTAATTATAATTAGACTTATCAATTAGAACAAATTCATCTCCCCTTTGGTTACTGGTATTATAATTATTAGTCTTACCAAAATTAGTTGCACTCAGTATTTGAAATTTGATAAATATATAATATTTATCAATTTAAGAAGACAAATCATTTATTCTAAATGGTAAGTATGATCAAAATCAACCTATGCTAGAAGGAGATAGAGTGTTTAAAGATTAATTTGGTGTTTGTGCTTATAGGAAGTGACCAGAAAAAGGAAGGTCAATAGAGGTATGGACGCAGTTACTCATGCATTCACCTATAGTTATAGAGAGAAATCAATACAATTAAAATAGATTGAGGGAAGAGCAATATGATTAATGAGTAATGAAGAGTCTGAGAAGCCCTTCAGAGAGAAAATAGCAATACCACGATGTACTAAAATTTCATGTTAGTTCATTATTGATGAAATATTTCTCAATCTACTTTTTAACAAGATTGCTTTTTCAATTTCGTCATTAATGAATAAAGTATTTTTCAACTTGGATCTCATAAATTTTTTTCTTAAGTTGATCTTTTATGTGCATTTTGTTAATTTAATCTCTTACAAATAAAATTATTATAAAATCTTTTTTAAAAATATAAAGAATATTATTGAAACAATTTTAATTGTAAAAAAATAAATTTAAAAATATCCATATATAAAGATTAAATTAATAAAATAATTTTGTAAAGGAATAAATTAAAAAGTGTTATTAATATTGATTTTATATTTAGAAATGATTAAATTACAAATATTCATATATATATAATTAAATTTAAAACGACGATCCTGTGACGATTAAATCAATGAATATTTTATTTGAGAATATATTTTCCTCTCTTGACATGTATTAACCCTTTTTCCTTTTTTTCCCTCCACCTAAAGGTAGGTTTCTGTCTCGTTGACAGGCTAGCTTGTCATATTTGCACAGACCGAAACCTATCTCTTTTTTTTTTTTTTTTTTAATTTAAAGAATATTTCGCAACTAATCGCACATCAAAATCACGAAATTGATAGTTTAGAAAATGAGTATTATAATTTAACATAAAGTGAATATGCCAATTAAGCATGTTGTGACAAGATATAATAAAATATGGTGTCATGAACTTGTGGTTATAAGGAGCCGTATGATATTTTGTCATGACATATTTATAAGATAGTTGGACATCTATAAACTATTTCAAAGGCATGATACTCGTTTAAAGATGGAATATTCTTCCACAAATTCAATGGAAGAAGGAATAATAAATGAGATTGAGAAATAATGTATTATAAATCTTCTTACATTTGACAATCACAAAAGAAAAAATTTTATATAAATAAAATATTATTTTATTTTTTATTTATTAATTCATTCTTAATTAATTTTTTCATTAATTTTAAATTTCACTAAATTAAAGAATTAAATATGTTAATTTTTATATTAATAAAAATTAAATTGAGAATTTACTTAAGTAATTAAATTAAAAGTTAAAATTATTAAATAATTAAATTAAAAATAAACTGATAATTATGATATCAAATTAAGAATCAATTTAATATTTCATTCAAGAAAAGTACTAACGTGGTACATTATTTTTATACTTTGTAATAATTTAGTCTTTTACAAATAATTTAACAAATTCATTTTTTAAAAATTTATTTTCATGTAAAATTATTTTTTCATTAATACAAATAAAAATACTAATTTTATACAAATATAACTTTGAGAGAGACTAATTTTATGTAAATTAAAATTTTTAATAAATTAATTTATTACAATTAATTTATGTAAGATCAAATTGTACAAAAGTAAGCACCAAATTTATATTTTTCTATATCAAACTCAATTTTAGATATATTTGAGCTTTTTTCTTTTTTCTTTATCCGCACTCTCAATTTCTTCAATATCTCTCACTGCGACTGTGGAGTATATATGCTATGACCCTCAACATCGTATATAAGTCTCCCTGGTTAGCCTGTACGTGCAAGCTCAAGTAGGAACCTTAGCCTCCGTCCCATAATCACGTTTCAGAATCCTGTCGTTCTTTCTCTCCCTGTCATCTCAAACCAATCGCAAAAATGGCTGACATTGGTAGGACGCAATCATCCTCTGTATCGTTCTTACTTGTTTTGTTTGATAGGGAATTGTCCTCCTTTGTTTCTTGGATTTCATTGCAAGTTCATTGAATGATAGATTCGCTCTCTGAATTCCTCGCGTCTGCAGTCGATGCTGCTCAGAAAGCTGGTGAGGTCAGTTATTTCTCGACTCCCTTTTCTTTCCCAATCTAATGTCCTTTTCGATTCTGTTTCATTTCTTTAGTCATCTCTTTCATGTCAATGATTTCCAGATTATTCGAAAAGGATTCTACGAGACCAAACATGTGGAGCACAAAGGACAGGTTTGCACTGAAGGTGTGCTTCTACTCCGACGTTTCTGTATTCAGATAGTAAACTTGATTTTGGATCAAAATTATTTCGGAAAACTTGGTTTTGGTCAAAAGTGAGTTTGTATGATTCTGATGTTAAAAGTCTTTCATCTTAAAAGTGAGTTTTGCTATGAAATAGAAATAAGTTTTTTATTTTTTTTTTTCACTTGACATGCATATAGAGCTTTGAAGGTAAAAACAGATTTTGGAAAGAAAAATATAATATCAATTATCAAAATTAACGAAATTGTTTAAAATGCAAACTCCTTCTGGTGTGCAAATATGCTTTACTATTAAGCATTTTCCTTTTAGCCATTGCTTCTTCTGGATCCCATTTGTGTAAACATAAAATATATTTTATTATTTAAATCTGATGCTTCTTCATCATCAACATCATACCAATTCATGCCATGTTATTAAAGTGCATAGTTTTTTAAACTTCCATAGATATAAAACACGGCAAAATTTCTACCATGGTCTCGTAGGCCAGCATTATGCGGCCAACATTGTTTGTGTCAAGCAATTATTGAAATTTACTCTAAAATCTTGAAAACATCAAGAAACAAAAATAAATTAAAGTGTAAAGTGTCAACCAATTTGAAAGTAGCGGAATTGCAGTATTATTATAGCTGAAGTCTGTTACTATCCCAATTGCTTAGATATGAAAAACGCTGTTGAACTTATGGGAACAGACAAAATACCTGTATAGTACTTGTACTATGAAACTGAAGAGGAGTAGCAGCATAGCTATGAATGGTTCTTGTAAGATAAAGTGTGGAGAACTTCCATATGATGGGCTCATCTCATGATTAAGTTTGATCATAGAAGTTTTTTAAGATACGTACTAACTCTGTCACTAACCCAGTTGCTCATATAGGAAAAATTGCAGTTGAACTTAAGGGAACAGACACAAATATACCAGTAGATGTACTTGTTATACGAAAGAGAAGAAGAATATCATACACTGATGAATGATTCTTGCAAGATAAAATTGTTGAGAGCTCCCATATAACGTGGCTGTTCCCATGATTAAATTAGAATATAAAAGTTTAAGTAGACACCTAATAAGTTTTAGTAAATAGTAAGCTGTTATGCATCCCTATGGCTAATTTACAAACAAGCTAAAATGAACCTCTATGAGATGGGTTCAGTGTAGATTGGGGGCACTCTCTTTTTTTCTGTTCTTGGAACAATATTTCTGATGGGTGGCAAGGGGAAGTAAAGTATGGACATTATATATATAAAACAATATTTCCTTTCATTGTCATCTTTTAAGTTTTCTTATGATTTACAGGTTGATTTGGTCACAGAAACTGATAAAGCATGTGAAGAACTCATATTTAATCATCTCAAGCAGATTTACCCCACTCATGAGGTTGATTCAGCTGTCTTTCAATCATGTCAATTGTTTTTTCACCATCTTTGTTATCATACATTTTTTCTAGTGCAATTTTTTTTTGTTTTTTGAAATTGATGTTCTTATTAGTTCATTGGGGAAGAAACTACCGCAGCTCATGGTGCTATAGAACTTACAGATGAACCCACATGGATAGTTGATCCTGTGGATGGAACTACTAACTTTGTGCATGGGTAAATATACATTCTGATGTTCTAGCTGATACATTTTCATTTCCATATGGAATAACCATATTCCTGCCATTTTTAGGTTCCCTTTTGTTTGTGTCTCCATTGGCCTTACAATTGGAAAAGTTCCTACTGTCGGTGTTGTATACAATCCAATAATGAATGAGGTGAGGAATTTTACATCTTGTAGATATTTTACTCGTGGCTTTCCCAAAGATGCCTCAAAATTCCTGAAGTTAGAAACATTGACAACATTTTATTTTAAGCTACACATAATGTGATAGATTTATTTTTGGTTTTGAGCTGTTTGAATGCTGCCGACATAGAGAAAACAGAGTAACACCCAGTATTGTGGGCAGAAATATTATATTGACTACCTGTTTGCATTTATTTTCTTAGATTTCACTTTTCAATGATTCGACCAAAATGACCACTCTGAGACTAAAGACTTTAAAGTGATTAAATTTGAAACATGATGTTTCAATCAGTGCTTTAAGTATGACAAGTTTTTTCTTATTTATCCTTTGTCATAAATCGAAATTTGAAATGGCCATATGTAGCTTTTCACTGGCATTCGCGGGAGGGGTGCTTTCTTGAATGGGAACCCTATAAAAGGTGTGCCTTCTTTTCTGTTTATTGATTGTTAGTGTTAATCAGGATTTAGTTGCCCATACTTATGTCTTGAATTTGTGCAGTATCATCGCAAACTGAACTAATTGGCTCTCTTTTAGTGACTGAGGTATGACTAATTTTGTTAATTGATTACGTGAAATCTATTTATCATTTTTATTCACATCAATATGGACCAGTTCTTCCCTTCTCTCCCCTTATTTATTTCCTCCTTATCTTAGTATTTTTTACTTTTGGGGGTCACTCAAATGCTGTCATTGTTATTAGTGGTGCTGACAAACCTATAACTGAAAATTCAGTTAGCTGTAGACTATACATGAGGAATAACAATATAAGTGAGCCATAGTGCTCTCAGTTGACCAAATATCTATATGCCCAATTATATGGACACTAGAAAGCTTCACTCTGTTCTTTATTTTAGAAGCACCTGATTTGGCTAATGTATGCCTTGTATATCTCATTCTATTAAGTGGTTGATCCCTTTTCTAACTTGACATTCTTGTTGAATACATTGGCCTCAGATTAACTGTCTACATCTATATTAGCATTACTTCTCAATTCCTTTTTTCGCTTTTGTTTTTTTTCCTTTTGGGATTGTCTTTGAAGTCTATGACCAGGGGAATGGAGTATAGAAATGGCAAGGGGTTAGGTAGTGAACCCAAGAAATCAAAGGTCACCATCCATGAGAGTTATCAGCTCATTGGTGGCATCACATCTCAATAGCTAGTGTATGTCATCTTTGTCAAGTATCATAAATGTTCATACATTGACATATAACAAATTATCCGTTGGCTATTACTACTATACTTAATTGGATAATACTTATTCTTTTCTCAAGTATCATAAATGTTTATAATTTGGCAAATACCAACGAATCCATTGGTTTTCCTATTACTATTACTATTACAATGGCGGTGAAGAAGTAACCCTCAAGAGTCTCTGTTTCCACAACACCAGAGGCAAAAGCAACCACCAAACAGAGATTCAAAGTTTCTATATTCTTCTATCTTTCTGATATAGGATAAGCTAGTACCCCTCAATGTATTAGATACTATGCTTTGAACTATAAAGACATATGAGGGTAGGGAATTTCAAAGACTTGTGTTTTCATTGCCATGTGTAACTTGAATTTTGGGAGTGGCAAGCTTATGCCCTATATATGCAAATCATAACCTATGTAATCATGAGCATCGAGGGAATATATAGAAACTAAGATATTTCCTATTAATCAATTAGGCAATAACTGTGAGTTGGTGAAGAAAATTATAAGATTATGTTATATTGGAAAAAGTTTTTGTTTTCAAAGAGATACATAATAATCTAAAAAAACTGATAATGTATCAAAATCTCAATATGATCATTTGAAGGAATCATAGTTCCCATGACTTATTCTTTAGGCATATATTTCACCCAAACATTAATGTACTAATAAGCTCCTCCTAATTACTTAGACTAGCAGGATTCCTAGAATACTAACTTAGCATGGAGTTGGCGTACAACCAAAAAGTGTTTTAACATTCATATTTAGATGTCTTGCCCTGTAAATCATGATAACCTTTATATCTCATCAATTTTTTTCCTTTCTGAAAGAGCAGTGTGGAACAAATCGTGATAGGTCAATAGTTGATGCCTACACAAAAAGGGTTTATAGCTTGCTTCTCAAGGTAAAACCAGGAGTTGCAATGGATTCTTTTGGACTAAAGTGAAATGATTAACTGTCATAACTACGTTTTTTTTATGATCAGGTGAGATCCCTTCGAGCTTGTGGTTCCTTGGCTTTGAACCTTTGTGGAGTTGCATGTGGAAGACTGGATATTTGCTTTCAAATTGGCTTTGGTGGTTCTTGGTATGATTTTTACTTATGGTGGTCATTTGGGTTGGGGTTGATATGTGGGTATCTATCCATGTTAGTAATTAAGGTTTGAATGTTAAAATTAGATATCCGAATTGATTTTGGATGGATAAGATACCAGTATCATATATAATATCCACAATTACAAAATGCAATTTATGAGATAGTTTTAAAGTTTCAACCACTAATAATATTTAGTTACCCTAAATATTATATTCTAAGCATTAACCTAGCATATAAATAAGTAATGGAAATATTCCATGATATATAATACAACACATTATGTAGTTCGTTTGTTATATTTATTTCAATTATTATATATAATATATAGATATTAGAAACAGAATGTTTTTACATCCTGCATAATTGCTGGGCTTTGCAGGGATGTGGCTGCTGGTGCTGTCATTGTTAGAGAAGCTGGAGGTGTCATGTATGATCCGTAAGTGGCTTTACTTAGATATCCTTTTTCTTAACGAATGGAATATGTATAAAATGTTCTAGTCTTCTATCGTTAGGTACGTAGTCCATTTTGCTGTTAATATGGATCTTCATGACATTTTATTATGCTATTACGAAGCCATGCTATTAATATACAAAACTTCAAAGCAAAAACTTCCATAGATATATCCAAAAGATTTCTCACTTACGTCAAAATCTGATGGTTCATTTGCTTCAGTTCTGGTGCAGAATTTGACCTTACATCTCGGCGAGTGGCAGCTTCAAACCCTTTCCTGAAGGATGCACTTGTTGAGGTTCTGCGCCAAGCAGAGTGAGAAGAAGCGTACCATTATTCAATGAAAAGGACAATTCACCTTATAAGCCTGTCTGTGGTACTTCATTGCCCTTGTGATTGAATGCTTTGATGTAGGAGGGACTTCAATTATATCTCTAGCTCTATATAGTCAAAGCTAATAGCTCACATGCCATGGCATCGATTTTAATCTTTGATCTTAATATGAACATATTTCTTGGGTTGGGTTGGTACGTTATTATCTTTTACACCACATAATGTTCTAAATATCACTCAATGCTTAATATAATAATTAAAATTTTGATAGAAATATAATTCTAAATTGTGTCATCCTGAGACATTTTAATATTTCCAATGACACTTAACATCTTAACATTTTAAATATTAATTTATCAAATATGGACATACATATTCAACGTCAATTAAGATACTAAAGTTACAGTCAGAGAGTAATAAGCGCTACATTAGTATTTTATTATATTTTAATTCTTATACTCTATTGGTTGATGATGCAACTCGCATTCCTATTTTAATTTGTTCACATCGCTTAGCTATGAAAGACTTCGAGGACCATCTGTCTCTTTGATCAAAGTCTTTTTTTTATTTCTTTAATCGCCCGTGGCCCTTTTTTTCGAACTTTCTTTAAGTTTCTTGATGATGCTCTCTTTCTTTTTCTTCAGTCTCCTGGGTTGATCTTGATACTTGAAATAAAAAATTTGGCCGAAATATGAGAAAAATTGCACGTAGGGATATGCAAGTCGTGACGTCAACTTTTGTTTGTGGGTTTCGGTTTTCAAACCTCCATGTTATGCTTTACTTCTGTGCGAAGTGAATAAATTCTATTTAAGACTGGGTCAAAATTCTCCTAAATGTACCATATTCGGTGTATCTAAGCTGTACCCACAGAAGTCCAAACTTACAAAATGCTATTTATTTCAAATGTATTTATAAAATGCTTGAGTATTTTAAATATAATTTGCTTAATATGTTAAAATGTTTTTCTTGATATTTTTTATGTTCAAATTTCTTTACATAAATTGCCAAGTAAAAATAAGCCGAAATTTTTTTTCCAAGGAAATCCCTTATATTTTTAATTTTACGATCACAAATTTTCTCTGAAATACAAATTTTATTCTCATAATAATCTCAAAAATATTATACCTATATTAATAATTATAAATGACATAATCAATTACGCTATCTCCCTCGTAAGCAATATCTTGATTTTGCTCCAAGCGTAATGGAAGATATCTAAATCTCGAGAAAAGTAAAGTGTTGACAATATAATTATATAAATACCTATAAAGAAACAGATACAATGTATCCTCTCCAATGGCAAGGAGAAAACCAAGCCCCAATAAATTGCTTCTACTACTACCCTATCAAAGAATAACTCAAAACTGAGAAGCTAACCAGCTGGGGTACGCTAAGCACCCTCAGTTCATGTGAAGCTAAATATACAAATGTATCCAACTACAAAATCCATATAGATAGGAGAAAAAAAAACCAAAAAAGAAAAAAGCACAGATGGGTAAGAGGCACATGATAACCAAAACCCAATAGCTAGGAACTGAATCTCGTTCAGTATGAACCCACCTGAGTGGGTTTCACTTATCTCCATGTGTCTGTATCTCTCCAATTAAGCTCACGTGCTGCAAAGGATCCAGATCCCAATATAAGATAAATTGTTCTACACCTGTGGTGGCCTAGAACCATACCCATTAACCCCATTAACTCCATTAATGCCATGTGAAGTCTTGCCCTCTGTCTTCCTCCTCCTCAACACTATGATCCATGTGTAAGCTTCCAAAAACACAGCAATGCCTCCCAAAGCTGCAATTATGCCAATGTAAGCGTGCTTCCAGTCATTGTAACGATCCTGAACTGACCTTTCCAATGCTTCGAACCCTTTGAAAATGTTGATGATGCTGATGATGATGGTGCTGTATCCGACCATGTGGTGGTACACATTCCAGTAAAATCTGAACTTGTGGTCTTTCTTTGGCCTCAGAAGCAGAGCAAACACCTGAATTCAAGAAGCGTGGTTATAACAAAAATGGAGTAGGCAAAAGCATGTTGATGTTATTACAAGATTTTAATGATAGTGAGTCTTTAACGAAAATTTCAAATTTTCAGTTAAATGGGCTGCATCATAGTTTTTATTTATATATATTTTTACAATTAAGGATGTTCTTGGGTTTTGTACGTACTTAAATTCTTTTCTAGGAGATCAAGATTCAAATCCAAGATAGTAAAAAAGAAATATTATCTCTTTTTATCAATTGAACCAAGTCTTTCAGGTTGTTGTATTTTGATGATCAAGTGGTTGAAAGTCAAAATCTACACTTCAAGTCCATAAAGCTTTCGTATCAGAAGACATGAAGTAAAGTTTCTCAAGTATTTGTAATTAAATATTCCAATAAACAAGAAATCTTATAAAACATCCAATTAATAATACGATGTTGTAAAGAAGATTCGAAAATTGAAGAATTTGATTACAAACATCTAAAAAATGTACGACTTAAACTTTTAAACTGACTGTTGGACACAGGAAATAGAACAGAGTTCTGAAAATGTTGATACCTGAAGGGTTCCGAGGCAGAAGAGGACGATGCCAAGTCTTCTGTGAGTGGTATATTCAATACCAACAGAATCACTGCCAAGTTTGAGACCAGTTCCCCATCCAGCAACACCAATAATGTAGGCAGATGTTTGGCATGTCACGTGAAGGTAAAACCACGCAGGATCTGCAGATTTGAACACCTTCAAGTACCTTGCTATTATGGCTCCAATGGGCATCAGGATTCCCCAGCTCAATGCGTTCAAGACTCCATGTACCTGAAATCAATATACCATATCACTTCTCTTCGGATCAAGTCCGGATTGCAGTCAAGTATCCGACAATTCAAATTCATTTTAATAGAGGATATGAAGCTTTGTACTTTTGGGTTTACCCTTTACTCTCTCTCTCTCTCTCTCTCTTTCTTTGCCTTAGTATGACTTTTAAGTTCATCATATTCTATTAATCGCATTTTACCCTAAAAAGATGGAGGGTGGTTACATCCTTTTTTTTCTTTAATTATTATTATTATTATTATGATGCAACTTTCATATGATCAAGTATGAATCTTTTTTCCTCAATGATTAATATCCGCTCAACTCCACCCACCTTTTTCAAGAAGGGAAACATTTAGATACAGTATCTTATGTTTTTACCATTAATTTAAAAAAAAAAAACCAAAATTATTGAAGATTTTCTTTGAAAATAACTAATCATGTGATGCTGAATAAAGAGGGATCATGTTTTTAGTGTCCGAAGGCAAGACCAAAGTGAAATTCTCTAACTTGGAAGCATCTAATCATATATTTTTTTTAAATTATAAAAACCAACAGAATAATTTAACTTAATTTGTATCCTTCAATAAATATAACTGTAATTGAAAATTAAAAAATCAACTTACGTTTCTTCTTCTTCTGAGCGAGTTTGCAGAACTGCCTGCTCCCTGACTCTCACCAGAAACAAGATTCAAGTTCTCCTTGGCGTTGGTATTAGCAGAATCCATAGCATGAGCCCCAGGAGTAGAACCAGAGACATCACCTTCCTGCCATGTGTGAATCATATTACTCACGCCTCCGGTAAGAGTCAGAGTAGCGAATATGATAATCTCGTTGTTCTGATGCGTTGCTGACAAGTCGGTCACCGGAAAAGTCAGATTCCCCTCTGCCAATTGGGTGCTATAGCTGGAAATTGGCGAGGTATACACCCTTGGGGTCCCACTGGACTGTGGTATAGCCACCAGAGCTTGAGCTCCGGGCATGGCGCGGCTCAAACTGCCGGTGGGGTTAACGGCCCAGGCAACCCATTTATTTGTCGACGTGATCCCGCCGTGCCGGTAAGCGATGTCGAGCTTTCCGGTGGACTGGTCGTAGGTCCAATGGAGGTAAGAGCTCAAGTGGGGGAGATCGCTGCACGTGGAGAAGACCTTGTTGCTCGTGAAGGTGTAGCTTTTGCAGGTCTGAGCAGAGGATGACAGAAACAGAGAAATCAGAACAGAGAAGCCCAACACAAGCTTCAACATGATTATCCCAGAAAAAACTTTCCCAATTCGAGAATCGAAGGAAAGATTTCAACTTTGGGCGAGATTCAGAGATTCCCAGATGGGTTTGTGAGAACTCAAAGCAAGCAATTATGGGCGCGTTGCTTTAAGTCTGAATAACAATGGTGTAGCAGGTAATGGGTATGGCAACGGACGAGAGAGAGAAGAGCGAAAAGGGGTTATTATAGAGAGTTAGGCGTGGTTGGGTAGGGTGACTGTCCGTGTTTTTTGGGGCTCAGGAGGAGGAAGCTTCCAAGGGTATGAAATTGTGATTATGTGAAGTTGTTTGCTTTGATTGATGCTACAATAAAGTCAGACTTGGAATTTCGACTTCATGAGTCTCAAGTTTCTGTTTTTCCACTTCTCCAAACCAACCCCCCCTTTTCACACCATCTCTTCATATGTCTCCAAAAATAGTCTTCAATGTATAAACAGTATTACTTTTCAAAAATCTGCTTTTTTTTTTTTGTTATAGGTAACCAAAATAAAAAGCACTTCCTTAACTATTGTACTAACCTTTTAAAATTAGAAACATGCCTCCTAAATACTATACCAACTTCTCAAAATTAGAAATATGTTCGTTTTTCCCATATTGTTATTATGCTAATTTTTTCTGTGTCAAAATTCTTTCTGTACTATTCAAAGTTGGAAACTTTATTTTGATGGGTCATGAATAGATTGGACCGTCACAAATTTAGATTTTGTCTTCCAAGTTTGAATAGGATGTCAAATTTAAAAAGATAGTAACGAAATTTGATAGTATTGTTCTTTATTAACTTGCCTTCAATTCCTCTAAAAAATATTTGGAAATTATAATCTCAAATGCATAAGTAAAGTCAGAGAATATATCTTTACAATCACTTAAAAAAAAACTTAATCCCAATAAAATTCAAAAAAAAAAAATACTCATCACAATAATTCAAACTTAATCTTCCAAAAATTCAACAAAAAGATTCTGTTATTCTGCTGGCTCATTATGAACCATCCATTCTAATGAACCGAAAAGCCCTCATTTATGTCATTATTACTAGATAACATCTATATTAACAAATTGAAATTCCATAAAAAAATTTAAAATAATCAAACATGGACATGAGTAAAGAATCAGAAATTTGTTGGCCAGTTTAACCAAACGGCGTCTACTTTGTGCCATATGTGTAGTGTTCCTTTGCTTTGCGAATCCTTCAGTACCATATGGCTATGCTTAGGTAAGAAGGGATTGAATGTTTATAACTCAACTTTCTTCATTCTACACGTCAAGGTAGTTTGTATTTGTTAATATTTTAAATCAGTGTGGAGATTTTGTTTGAAAATTATGGAGCTTGTGTGCCAGCTTACTAGCTTATGTTTGAATTTTGAGGTTGATGATTTGATGTTTGAATGTATTTGGAGTCTATAATAATATATATATCATGTAAGGATATTAAAATCATATTAGGGAATAAAATTGTAAAACAAAATGATAACACTTTTGATTTGTCTATTATAATTCTTTAAATATATTTATTGCTGCTAAATTGCATAAAGTCAGAAATAATTTGTGATGTGGCATGGATAATTTTGTTTATATGAAACTAATTAGAAATTCTATGACATAATGATAATTAGTTAAAAAATCATTACTTTAGTACATTACTAATTAAGAAAGAGAGCATTGCACATTTAGAATATCTTGGTTCCAATGGTGATAATCAAATTTGTCAATGTACATTTTACTTATAATTATTGAAAAATTATACATTTGTCACGTTTTAATTGAAGAATGATATAGTAAATTAAAAATCTAATTAATCATTTATTGTCTTACATAAATAAAAAATTAATTCTAATTTTCTTAATTTCTCTCTAAAGTGGATTTTATGCATTTAAGTGATACTCACTATTTAGGTATATTTTATATAGATTCTTTAAAAAAAAAATTAACATGATTGATTTTAAAAAGAATCCAAAACAATAAATTTATATCAATTCCAAAGATGAATATGATGGTAATGTCATGTGAAGTCTGAAATGGTTCCAGAAGCATTATGTAAGAGTGAGAGTCAAGTGTGCATTAGGCATTATATTTGATGAGCAATGAGAGTTTAGGTTTAAGTTTGGTGAGATGACTTTGTCAACAAAGTTAGACAAAATAGTTTGGAATTTGCTTAACAAATTACAAGGGTAACTGCCGGCTTCCACCTGCTTAAACGGCCACTCATATCGCCGTTTTATGCGTTAGCTTAACCACTTATTTTGTAGTTCAAATTTGAGAAGCCTCTCTTCTTTAATGTTCAAACTTTTACCCTAAATTTCAATATTTTTAGGTTTGATCTTCACTCCAAAATAAAATTTTTAAAACATATAAATCTTGCACATGATATTGATAAGTGAGATAAGTTTAGAGAGAGAGAGAGAGAGAGAAAGGGTCATAAAAAAATGAAAATTTTTATGAGATTCTCTTCTATATGTTGACTTACTCCCCTTTTATTGTTCCCAATTTTTGCATAAATATTTTTAATTATCACAAAATTATTATTTTAATTATTCACTCATTGAATGTTCAAAAATTTTTTTATTTAATTAAAAATGTTATATTTAGTTCTTTACTTAAAAAAAATATCAAATTTAATTCTTCAATTAAATTTTAAATCTTAAATCTAGAGATTTAAGTTTGATAAGTTTTTGAAAATTAAAAGATCAAATATAATATTTTTTTAATGAATAAAATATTATTTTTAATATTTTAATAATTAAAAAATTAAAATAACAATTTTATAACAGTGATACACAAAAAATGTATTTTATTCTATTTAATTGCAGATTATTCATTTTTCAGATTTTAGTCATTAAGCCTAACTCTTTATATATGGTTGACCTTATACTTTTATTTAGATCGATTTTCGAACTTGACAGTCACAATATATTTAGATATTGGTTACTATAGTATTATCGAAACAAACTTGAATTTAATAACTTATGGTTAATTTTATACAAATGACATCGTATATGTAGCGTCATGTGAACGCGTGAATTTAAAAACTGTCTGGAAATTCCTCTTTCTAATGTTTGCAATGAGGTCAACACGCGTACATTTATAATTTGGAGCTTTCTGCCGTTTTGGTTATGCGTTTACATTTTGCGTTCGACGCAGTCAGTGCGTTGAACATTAAACGACACTGCGAAGCAATAAAAACGGGGCGTGGAGGTAGACCCCACACCGCTTCAAACGGTTTGATTTTTTGACAGTGGGACCCGCAGCAGTGGCTGCCCCACCATACACGCCTCACCGTCCGACTCTCTCTCTCTCTCTCCCACATGTGCCTAAGCTTTTTCATTCAAAACTATAATGTTATAAATAATGAATAATTATTAAAATAAAACATTATCTTGGTCCCTATTTTTTGTTTTATTTTTAATTTGATCCCTTATTAATTTTTTATCTCAAGTTAGTCCTTAAGTTATAAGTTCATACTGTATTTAAACCCTTACTAATTTTCAATCTTAATTTTATCTCTTATTTATAACTTTAGTATTAATTTAATACTTCATTAATATAAATATTAACATATTTAATATTAAAAATGGGGACTAAATATATAAAATTTTATAATGAGATATAAAAATTAAAACTAAACTCATAAATAAAGAATTAAATTAAAATTAAAATTAAAAATTAACAAAAAAAATATGCATGTCTCAATACATATTATTTTTTAATTAAAAAAAATAAAGTGTGATCATGAGTTGTGATTCCCTCACTTTGCTCTTTATAAATGCACATATTTAAATAGAATTGTTCATTTAAACAAATCATACGCATAATATAAATTTAAAATTTGGCCCACATAATCGAGCATAATTAATTAGACTAAATTTATTTAAAATTTTAGCGAAACCGATATTTATTATTATTATTATTATTACTTTTTAATATTAGCTGACGTCTTTACACCCATGTGCGAGTCTTATTTTGCTGTAATTTATTAATTTTATAAAAACGCAAGTCAGAGTGGTGTACGTAGACTATTCATGTACGGTCCCTCTAGAAAACGTGACGAGTCGCGAAGAAGAAATAAATAAACATTAATTTTAATTAAATATCTCTCATGTGACGTAAGAAAATTACATTTTATCGTCATCATAAAAATTTCGTCGTAGGGATGTACGTACGTAGAACTACGGCCCTCTCGCTTTCGATTGTAATTAACTTTAATTGTTTGAACAAAGTATATAAAATATTATGTCATATGACTCTTTTTCTTGACAATTTTGAAAATGGTTGAACGTGTATTTTGGAAAACCCAAATTTTTTATTACTAAATTTTGGCATTTTCTTGTTAAATCATGCACGTGTTTCAAGTTTAACCGGTCAATATAAACACCGTGAATCTTGGTCCGAAATATATTTATATAATTTGTAAAATTAAAAATTAAAATGCAAGTGAATTTAATAAAATTTAAATCATTAAATAAAAATTTTATAATTTAAATTTATAAAAATTTATTTAAATAAAATTTTAATGGTCTAAATTAATGTGGTCGATGCTTGCATTCTCATTTTTTGTTTGTTTGTGTTCACTAAGTCTTTACTCTTTTGGAGATTTTCCATGAAGTCACGTATTACGCCATTCCTCCCCATTTAATTACCACAAAGTCTTTCATTTCTCACAATTTGCTTAGCTTGCTACGACTTAATTTATCAGCTTTATTCTACTATTAACAAATTATTCTGATAAATTGATTTTACATTTAAAAGATAAATAAATTAACGACATTTAATTATGTCGAATTATATTACCTTTAATTTTTCCAATCTATTATAATTAAGAGTGTTAATTTAAAATGTTTCAAAATTTATTTTATTTTAATTTAGAATATAATAAATTACTCGAACTTAGAAATTTCCATGCACATCAATAAATCGTAAGCTAAGATCAATTTATTTCTTTCATTAATGCATTTATATTACATCAACAGATTTTTTTCATAAATAATATTTCGTGGAGACTGTATTCTGACGCAAACGTTCGGACGTTGAATTTATTCATTCTTCCGTTTGCAAATTTGGAAAATTTAGTAAGGAATGATATCATTTTTAACGTAATTGTAATAATAAAATTCGTCCATTTTTTCATATTGATAGCTAGGAAACGTACAGAAGAAACAAACTAACATATATTTGGAAAATATATTATTGCGTTAAATAAACTGTTTAAATGCACCCAAAAATTAAATTACTCGAGGTTGAATTTTTATCCCTTAATTTTATTTAAAATTTTACTTTTGTTTCTTTATTTTATTTAGTTTTTAATTTTATTTTATATTTTACTTTTATCTTATAATTTTATTTAGTTTTAATTTAGTGGTTTGATTTTACTTTATGTTTTGTTATCATGTTTTAAATTTATTTGATTTCAATTTAATCCCTTAGGTTTACCTAGTTAATGTTTTACTTTTATTTTTTTATTTTATTTTGTTCCAGTTTCTCTCTGTTAACTTTTGAAAACTTCTCAAATGATTATTTTTTTAACATTATCAAATTGAAATGCTTTGAATATTTAAACTTTGTATGGATTAAGATATATGACAACTAAAAAACAATTTGAATATGGAATACCAAAATAAAGAAAACGAAGGTTATAGCAAATTTGGTTACTGAGTGCGCTAATCAATTTAGTTTGTGGAAGATATCAAAATTACAAACTAAATTAAAACTAAATAAAATTAAGAAATTAAATATAAAGTAAAATTAAGAGACCAAAAGTGTAATTTTGTCATTATGTAATGTTATTTAGTGAATTTATGCATTTTTAAGCATGAATTCATTTAAAAAAACCTATTAGAAGTCATTTTTGGAAGAATTGTGCATGTCAAGGTCAAGATAATAAATCTTATACAAGACATAAAAATAATTTGAATTCCTTGTATTTCTTAAAAAATATAGAGTTTCAACAGTTAATATTAAAATAAATGTATAATCTAATGATCCAAATTATTCTTAATAATAGTGTACAATAAAACAATCTAAAATTTTGGTTACACATGATTCAATATTTTAATTCAACCATTCAAATTTAATATCACTTGCAAGAAAATATAGGAAATTCATATATTATATATGAAAGCAACAAAAACGAGAAGTTGAAAATTGTTATACATCACACATCATAATCATGTATAATTATTCTAGAACCTACATTTCTCTTGTGTGTTTCAGCATTCATTAAACGCAAATTGTGGATAATACTAATAGTATTATGTCGTGGTGGCATGCGAAATAAAGCTTAGCAGGTTTAATCATGCACAACAATTTCTTAAACAAACAGGCAAATGATGAATTATTATATAATCTGTCACCATGCTTTTCATTAAAAAATGAAAAAGGCTTGGTCTTTTTGGGACAGGGATAGACACACTGTCTTTTAGTTTCATATATATATATATAAAGACAGGAAAGGGAAGTAGGCAGAGAACAAGAATTTAAAAAGGCCGGCAATTTATATTGCAAAGAATGAATTAATGGAGGAGGTAAGAAAGCTCCAAACAAAAGGAAAAGAATATATTTTTAATCTTTTATTTATTATAAAATTATTCTTTTGGTCATTTACTTATTAAAATATTTAAAATAATTTTTTAAAAATATCATGTGGGTCCCACTTTTCCAAAAATTATAGAATTTAATACATTTATCAAATTTTAAATTTTAAATTTAAGGGACTAAATTATATTTTTTGAAAAGTGTGAAAATATAATTGTAGCATATAATTATACATGATCACAAATAAGGAGAATGAATTAATTAAAATCTGACCTGATGTATACGACATAGTTATGATGTGGTACTGGTTGAGTCAGAACAATTTCAACCTCCAATACCCAAGAGTGTTTCAGAGTGTTTGACGGTAGAGAGAATGATAGTAATTTTTTTGTGTATATTAATGTACAATTTATAGAGTTTTATTTTAATAATATAATTAATTAATATTATTAAAATAAAATCTTCAAATCTTTAAAATGAGCTCATTAAATATTTCTTAGTAACAATTTCAAATTAGTAATCTAACGAGATAATTACTAATTCTCTTGAATTGTAGGTTAGGTTTTTGCCTATTGGACTTATAGATAATCAAACTTATTACCGATTATCCACAAATTAAAATAAAACACAGTTCATTCATAGTCTATAAATTATAATATCAATTGTCTAATCAATAATAATAAGATATTAATTTAATAAAATAATTAATGCTAATCTATAAAATATCAAAATTATTCTAACAAAGTGATCTTCTAACAAATGAGAGATTATTGTAGACAATTTAATAAGGAGAAAAGTACCAAATCAGTTCTCTATTTTTAAATTTTGTGACAATTTAGTTTTTCATAAATATACCGTGACAAATTAATTACTTAAAAATTTTATTTTATATAAAATCAGTTCTTTATTAATATAAACGTAAAGATCGATTTTGTAAAAATTTCAATTTGTAAGAGACTTTTCTTTTGTACAAATTTAAATTTATAACAAATTAATTTGTCACAATTAATTTATGAAGAATTAACTTATTACAAAATACAAAAATAAAAATTAATTTTATATATATTTTTTTTTAATAAGCTTCAGACCCAAAAAAAATATTAAAAAAAAGTAGTATTAGAATATTATGAGGTGCGAAGAAGTCGTCGTGTAATGTGCGTCAGCAAGTAGGGCGACTTTGAAATTTGGAGTAATAAGTACGAAGCGCGTGGCGTTAAAGCAGTAACTTGTATTCATAAAATATTGAAAAATCTTTGTGATCATCATGCGACGACTTTAATGAGCCGCTGAGATCGATAAAAGACGCACCACCACCCCATAATCTCAGTTTAGTGTCTAAGGTAATTGTCCATTATGGTTTATTTCTTTATTATATAATTAATTAATAATTATTGTCATGAAAAAGCCAAAGGAATAATAATATAATTAAGGTCATTAGTCATTAAGTGGCTGTATTGGTAGGTGAGCTGACATTTCCATTGACCATCAAGATCCTCATTGATGGTTACACTTGTTGGTTTCCAGCTTCACCCACGTCATTAATTACTCATTAATCTTTTTTTTTTAGTTAATCTTAGTTTCTAGAGGGTAATAAGCATCAAGGGCCAAAAGTTGCTTAAGGTTTTGCAGGCCTTATTGAAAATGAAAGGGAGATGTTAATTCTCACCTTATGAGATTATTTATTTTTGGATAAATTTGGTTTATAAAATATAAATATATCAAATCGATTAATTGACAATTTATTTTGGTTTACTGTAAATCTTTATTTATTCTATATTTTTTTAAAAAAATTTATAAAAAGCACTGTGAAAGATAGTGCATGTTTTAAAAAATTATTTAATAAGTATTTTTATTAATATATCTCTGGCCATTTTTTAATATGCTTTTGTAGTCAAAGTTTAGAAAAAGACATATAAGATTTAAAATTTTGGTTAATATTATTTTAATAAATAATTAATCTTAAATATTCACGACTTTTAATTAATTAAACTTATAATTTTGATTTTATATATATATATATATATATATATATATATATATATATATATATATATATATATGTATGTATGGTGTAAAGTTAATGTATAGCAAATATAAGCTTTTAGAGCTGGATGGTTGATAACTTTCGATCGGCAATTAGTTGCATTTAGCTTCGAGCCCAAATTCGGTCATTTTTATGAATTTTGAGTCCTTTTAAATATTTTCTTTATTTTATACAATTATGGATATATTTTTGTGATTTTAATTAGGGCTTTGAACATTTTTTGTGATAAACAGTGGTGAATAAAAATTCAGATTGCATCTTGAGCGTTTATGCCTGAAATTTTGGGTGTTACAATATTGCGTCACAATAAAATATAAAAATACATTACAAAATGGGAATGATAATATATATATATATATATATATATAAAAGTAGCACAAGATTTTGTTCGTTTCACGCAAATAATTTATTTTTCTTCTGCATATATTTTCTAGAAATATTATAATAAGTATACTGATATGAGAATGCAATTGATAACCCATAATTAATTGGGTTAGGATCTTTCACAGGATAATAGATCTGTTTTAGACAATAGATTTGTTATCTCACAATAATCCATACTCTAATTAATCCTAGCCTCTCCCTCAACATGAAGAAGTTTTATGTAAATAATTGACTATAATTTAGATCCGTACGAGGTAAAAATGGTTAGGGATAATATTATGGTGCCCTTTTAAAGGAATTTTTTGGACTAAATTGCAAATAATTAAGAGTGCCAAAACGCAATTTTAGCAAAAAGAAACTTCTATAAGTCTACCTTCTTTCAAGAGTTTTTGAAGCCTCTGATAGCCACTTGAATGTTCTTCCTCCTTCCCTTCCTCTCTCTTCATCCCACCCCACCATTGTTATTCCTCCCATTGTCACCAACTTCTGACTTACATCAATGCAAATAATTAATTGAAAGGTAGAAAATGTGCTAAGTAGGTGGGTACGTGGTGAGTTCTATCCTCCATTATTCATTTTCACTTTTCTCCATTTATTTCTTTGATTCTTATCCTTCAATGGTGGTTTGGTTGGGCAGCTTCATCCCTCTTTTCTTGGTGGCCTTAGATGAAGCTTTACTATTGGGGCTTTTTGGCTATTCTCGATGGAGAAGGCATGGGATTAAAACTTGAGCAATTCTTCCAGGTCTAGCTAGCAAAACAAGTAGTGCACTCCACACTCGCACAGGATTGAGTCATGAAAGCTATATATTTGACTATTGATCCCTCTCTTCACTTATCACTTAAAAACATTAAGTTTATGTGGCTCTATCATCTTGCAGACATATTATAGCTTGAGAAAGGAGAGAGAAAGCTAATGTACTATCTTTTTAACACATTTTTTTGGTTCTAAACATCAAATTTCTCTATTTAATAACTTAAGGTATTTATTATATATATATATATATGTGTGTGTGTGTGTGTGTGTGTATGCATTCTTATTTGTCTCTATTTAATTAGTTTGTTCAATCTTCTAATTTTACGTCAATTTATAATAGCCAAAAAAGTAAAATCTTTTTAATAGATCACGTTCTTTATATTAGCAATGTTGATATGTGTAGGAATTAAGGAATATCATATACAAAAATTAATTCCTGGGTTAAGAAACTTATATAATTCTCTTGAAGTTGCGGAAGCTGTTCTGATTCTAACTCAGATCACTGATCATATAAGATACCCATAATATGTTGAGTGTATTATAGGTTTCCATAGTCTAAATTCTCTCTCACTTTCTATTGCAAAATATTCACCAATGTTTTTACTTTAGTCTCTATAGACTATATCTGTGTGTATATCGTATAACAGGCTAGCCTATATATAACGACTAGCTAAGGTTAAAGTTTAGTAGTAATTTTTATAATTACTATTTTACCCTTATCTAATGAGCCCCCCTTATGGGTGGATAATGTATGATATCTTAACATATCCAATCCTGGATCTTATCTTATATCTAACAGATTCAAACCTTAGATATTATACAATATTCCAACATCTCCCACTCATACATAATGAAAGTGCTCATATACTCTGAACTCGAAAAACATATTCTCAATAAACCAAGAGTACACTTCCTCTTTATCATCTGCAACAATTTATACAAGGAAAGTAGGACATATGACTAGCATATTATGAGAGCATCAATGTTATACATTAATTATAAATATATAGTCTATCGTTGAAAATGCACCTGCATGTATAATATGAAGTATACATGTACCCTAAATCATAAGAATCACATTTAAATATCTCTGAATGATCTCATCTATCATAATATCTTGTATTCACAATCGTGACTCACAAGTCATACCTGATATACCAGTGAATACCTAATAATAAGATTCTCTTTATGATTTTCCTCTTTTCACAATTCTATCAACATAGACTTAGTTCACTTTTCTAAACATGTCTTATCAAATTGAATCATTATACATAGTCCTTAGGCTACATGCTAAGATAGCGGACACCAAGATGCATTTCAAGTACCTTATCAGAGTTCAAGAGTACAAATATAGAGCTAGCACAAAGGTTTTAATGGTATCTCACAACATGAGTTGAGATTATACTTATGTTAACCCATATGGTCAAAACTTACACACATGGTATGAAACATATGCCACAACATTTCTTCTTTTCCTGTTAAGTGTATGTTTATTTCACAAGTATTGTACAGATGATATTTTATATGCAAGTCTAAAAGTGAGTTCTTTAATCTGCACAATGTCTTAAACTCACATATGGCAACTAAGGTTGACTAGAAATGATGAACTTATTTTATCAAATCAATCATAATGACCTTATGTCATCAATTAGGCGATTAAATGATTTTAAGTATAGTTGCTCTTAAATTATCCTCCTAATAATTTCATTAAAAATCTTGTCTCATCTCTAATGTCACAAAGACATGTGCGAGATGACTAACACTTTTGTTTAGCTAACATACTTAATAATAACGAATAAATAAAGAATGTACATAACATTCAAATGTCTAAGCATAGAAATTAAACTTTATTGATTGTCAAAGAACATTAAAACATCTATGTTTATGAACAACGAGAAAAATGTCAAAAATACAAAAGAAGTATCCTAAATTTCTACACAATCCTAGAGACCTAATGTGTTTCACAAACAAATCTCTAGAAATAGGCTTAGTCAACGGATCTACCAGCATCTCATGCGTAGATACATACTTCACGTTCAAAGTCTTGCGTGCAACCATATCTTTCATATAATGGAATTTGATATCTATGTGTTTGGTTTTATAATGATACTTTAGGTCCTTAGTGTATGTAATCGCAACCTTATTGTCACTGTACACTAACACTGGTTCAATGCTTTCTACTTTGCAAAATAAATGGTCCAAAAACTTCTTTAACTAAATTGCCTCTTGATCTATTGAAGAAAAGGTCACAAACTCTACCTCCATTATGGATAATGATACATAGGATTGTATCTTACTACTCCACAATATGGTGCCATCACCGAGAAAGAAAATATATCATGAGTTAGACTTTCACTCATCTAAGTCTCCTCCATGATCAACATCAGTTTATCCTACCAGTTGTTGATATCTGCCACCTTAATAACAAAACACATAATTAGTAGTCCTCTTCATATATCTTAAGATCTACTTTATTGCTTCTTAATGTTAGAATTTGTGTTGAATTGATATCTACTCACCAAGCTAACTACTTGACAGATATCGGGTCTAGTACACATCATAATGTATATTAGACAACTAACTATATTCTTATAAGGAGTTTGGCTCATATGCTCTCTTTCTTTGGCAGTTTTGAGACATATTTCAGCACTCAAGGTTCAACTTGTGCTTATAGAAATGTTCTCAAGGTTACAACTATCCATACCAAAATGTTTCAAAACTTTTTTAACGTAATTCTCTTATAAGAGATGTAACAGTTTCTTAAAACAATTTCTTAAAATCATAACTCTAAGAATATATGCAGTTTCACCCATATCTTTCATCTCAAATAAAGATGACAATCAAGTCTTTACCTCATTAATAAACTCTATATCATTTCTAGCTATGAGTATGTCATCAACATATAATGTCATATTCACAAACTTGTCTTTAGATCTTTTGATATATCCACAATTGTCTTCACTCATCACAGTGAAACCACTAGTGATGACTATATTGTGAAAACAAATACACCACTACCTTGAAGATTGTTTAAAGCCATACATAAACTTCAATAGTCAACAAATTTTCTTTTATTGGCCTTCTTTAATAAAACCATCAGGTTGTTCCATATAAATTTATTCATTTAATTCCTCATTGAGAAAGGCAGTCTTTACATCCATCTAATGTAATTCACGATCTTAACAAGTCACTATAGATAGAAGTAACCAAACAGAGGTAAATTGTACAATATGAGAAAAAGTCTCCTCATAGTCAATTCCTTCCTGCTATGTATACCCTTTTGCCACTCGTTAAGCCATAAATTTTTTGACTATGTCATCGGTTCTTTTCTTGACTTTGAGAACCCACTTGTTCCCAATAGTTTTGCATTGCTTTGGGAGGTTAACAAGTTCTCAAACATTGTTAACTCTCTCAAACTTCATTTCTTCTTTTATAGCTTTAGTCCATTTATCCTTAAAAGGGGATAAGAAAGTCTCTTTCAAATTTTTCTATTCATCTTTATTTTGCTAGACCATTGTAAAATTTCACCACATTCAATCTCATATCTTCAACGATGAATCTTTTTACATCAGTCACATCTCAATTATGGTTCATTGAATCTCATTTCATTATTTGCATTTAGATCAACATTACTCCCACTTAGATAAAGAATGATGGTCTCACTCCCACTTGGATTAAGATTCATTTGGTCACTCCTACTTGTAGTAACTGGTTTAGGAACACTTTCATTCACATCTAATAATGAAGAAAGTTACTGATGAGAAACTAATTCATTATCTGTTATAATCCTCCCACTCAAATGAAGTGGTCCTAGTGCATTTGGGTCCTCTATCTCAAATAAAGATAGGTCTTAACCTACATATTCATTCTCTAAGAATGTGACATCTTTAGACTTTAATTCAGTCACACTCCCACTGTTTTGTTGACATATAAACACATAACCTTTTGAGGTATTTGTAAGAGGAATCATATATATAGGCAGTACATCCCTAAGGTCTCAAAACACTCAGATCGAGCTTTCGCCCAGTCCATAACTCATATGAAGTAATTGCAACAGATTTCATAAGCACATGATTAAGTACATAGGCTACAGATAACAAAGCATCACCCTAATAGGTGATTGGCAAATTAGCTTTTGCCATTATAGACCGAACCATCTCATGGAGCGTACTCTGCAACACCATTTTGTTATGGAAAATTTAGAATAGTTAACTGATGAATTATCCCATTTTCATCACATAATTCATTGAATTAGGCTAATAGATATTCCCCGCCTTGATTAGTTTGAAGAGCCTTAATCTTCTTATCTAATAGATTCTCAACTAAGCTCATATAGTTTTTTAAAGCAGCTCAATGCTTTTAACTTATAAGAAATTAAATAGACATAATCAAAATGAGTGTAATCATCAATTAATGTGATGAAATAATTCGCTTTGTGCCTGACCCTAACATTCATAGGCCCACAAATCTCAAAATGAACTAATTGCAATGGAAAATCGGCTTTGATTACTTTACAGAAAGGTTTTCTAGCAAGTTTTTTAACTAGACAAGATTCACAAGTAGACAAATCTACTTGTTCAATGTCAAAAATAAACCCTCTTTTGCTAGCCGTTGCATTTTTTGTTAGTTAATATGACCAAGTCAAGCATGCCATATATTTACATTGTGATCAAAATTATGTATAGAGGCAAACATGGAACAATTGACATTATTATTAATATAAGATTCATCATCCAAATCTATAGAAATAAAACATCTGGTTACATAACTAAAACCATAAAAAAAATGAGTCATAACTTAACACAATTGTCATGGAAATACAAATAATAACCTTGCCTAAATAAAACCAAAATTGAAATAATATTTTGACAAATTTGAGGAGTATCAAGGACATCATGTAAGATTTGGTCTCAACCACCACACAGGACTAACTTACATGTTTCGATCCTTTTAACAGCATCCTTAGTGTTGTTGCCTATATATATCCAAAATGCTTTATATAGAACTCGCCAGAAATCAACAAAAGCTTTACGGTCCCTCCCTATATGGTATGTGGCTCTTGAGTCTATAATGCAAACAAGGCAAGATTCAGTAAGCATTATAAAGCTAAAAATACAAAGTTCACTAGCATAAGCAATACAAATTACCTTTCTGGAAGGCTTAGGGCAATCACTCGCATAATGTCTCTTCTTCTGGCAATTAAAGCATTTAACTTTTGCCATATTCACCTTTCACTGCTTCTTTTTGTCTTGCTAATTAGTCTTTGAATTTTTCTTAGACTAAGCTAGTCTTTTGTTCTTTTCCCAATTCTTTCTATTTGAATCATGTCTTCTACATTAAGGTTCCATATGCAACTCAAGTATCGGCTTAACTGATTCAATCCTTTCTTCCTCGAATTTGAGGTGCCTCTAAACATGTTTCAAAGTCGTGATTATATTATTATGAGTGAGGTACATCTTCTTATGCTTCCTTAAACTAGTCAAAAAATGAATGATAACTTAGATTTGCTGCTTTTCAGTTAAGACATTTCTAACATCTTTTAGCTCAGCAATCATATTTGACATCAGCCTCAGATGGTTCCTTATAAAATGTTTTAGGCGTTTCTTATATGAGTCAAACTTGATCATCAAAAAACATGACTTGGATATGGACGTAGTTCCAAACTTCGTTCTCAGAGCATTCCAAAGCCCTATATAGTGATTTGGTGGTCCTTAAACTCTTTTAGGATGTCATCATCCAAAGTGCTCAGCAACGTAATGTAAGCAATGGAGTTCTTTTTCTTTCGAACATCATAAGTTTCATGACCCCACCTATACTGGGCCATGTTACCAGATTCTGGCTTTTCCATGACATTATTGAAAGCCTTAAGAGCCTTTTGCTCTTCCAGGAGATATTAAACTTTCATACTCCAAATCTCATAATTGTCTCCATTTAGCTTCAACCCCTTGCTGAGCTCTACAACAATACTCTTTGAAGCAGGAGTCAGTCTTTAAAAAAGAAAGACAAACACAAAGTGAGGATTAGATAATCTAAAAGTATTCAAGATCTAATGTTTACTATGCATACATATCATGACACTAAGTTTCATTTTAAAAAAGCTATTTAACCCATGCATAACCCGAAGTCGAAAGAGCATGAAGTGCAAGTCATCATCATAATTCTCCTTATTTGTGAAAGCTAATTTGATTCTGACTAGGATCATTGATCATATGAGATACCCATAATATGTCAGGCATATCTCACATTTCCACAACATAAATCCCCCCTTACTTTCGATTGTAGAATAATCGTAGATATCTTTACTTTAGCCTCTATAGACTATATCTGTAGGTATATTGTATAATAAGATAGCCTGCTAGCTAGGATTAGGGTTTAATAGTAATTCTTATAATTACTATGTTACCCTTACTTAATAAACATCCTTTATGGGTGAATATTGTATAATATCTTAGCAAATCCAATCCATGATCTTATCCAATATCTAAAGGACTCAAATCCTAGATATTATATAATATTCCAACAATATGATATGATGAACCTAAGGAAAAGAATTAGAGGGAAAAGCTTCATTCCAAAGTAATGGACTGCTAAGGTTGTTCCTCCATTAGGACTTAGATTATAACAATTATATATGATAATATATATCTTCGTTTTGATGCATCACTGTCAAACCAAAGTGGCCTTATTTGTCCAACTTGTAAGATTGAGCTTTCTGACAGGTCCATTAGAGGTAAGAGCTCAAGTGCATGAGATCACAACACATGGTCCATGGAGATGATGTTGTTGCTAGCTAATGTGATAATGTGTCACATTTGCAAGTTGGGGCAGAAGACTTTAGAAACAAACAAGTTAGAAATTAAATAGGGATGGCTAGCTCAAGCTTCAATGTAATTTCCAAAGTAAGCCTTGTCCATGAAAAGGATATCCCAATCGAAGAAAGAAGAAAAGAAAAGAAATTGAAATTTGAGAGATCAAGAAATTCACCAATGGATGTGAGAAACATAAAGCATGCAGTAATGGGTGTGTCTTTGTTAATATTATGAATGCTATTAAGTTTGAATAGAAATGGTGGAGCTATGGCTATGGCAATGGCGAGAGAGAGGGAAAGTGGTTATTGTAATTAGCTGTGATTGGATGGTACTATCTTGTTATTATATTAAGGATAAAAATATTATATTATCTTATATGTTGATTTTATGTGGAGAAAGTAAACAATAAAAAAGTTGTAATACATATTATATATCATAAGAGTGGACAATGATTTTAAAATAAAAAATATTAAGCAAATTTAATAAAATCTAAATTTATATAATTTGCTCTTTGCTTTACATGAGTAGACTAGTATACATGTTTTATGTCTAATTAAATGAAAATTCAAGCGTAACAAAGAATAAATCTTATACATTTGTAGCAAAATTATATCATATTTGCTATACAAATATTAATTTTTCGTTGGGACAATGATATTCCTGCGCAAATGTGTTCTCATCTTACCCAGAAGGTTGATTTTATCGATTCCCTAATTGGACAAATTAATTAGAGATAACTGCTATCTAGTTAACGTAATTCTGAGGATAAACTTTAGTAATTGAAGCCACACGTGAAACATAATATGCTGAAACCTGAAAGCTAGAATATAGTACGGTAAATAAATATATAATAGCCATATATTTGAAGACATAACCAACTAATTGTGGTATTATAAATGAGAAGTTTGTGTCTTTAAAAAATTAACGAATGTTTCGTACATATGAACAACATCTAAAAAAATATTTTCATTTAAGCATATTAAATTTAGGAATTAAATTATTCAAATATTATTTGATAAACTTACATTAATTAAGACTTCCTTTTTTAATAACTTTCATAGAGAATTTATTATTATCACTTTAGAAATTTTTTTGTGTTTCATGGTTAAAAACTATTCGGATTGGTTGAATTATGGTAATTAAAAGTAACATGAATCAATTAAAATTTTAATTCGTTTAATTTTGGTGTATTTTGAATTGGACTTGACCTACCAACATTTTTTAAAATTGAATATTAAATATATTCGTGTTCACTATTAAATTTTAGTTTTCATGTAATAATTTTTACATATGGAACCATATTTTATGTTTATTATTTAAATACTAGTTGATCTAATAATTAATGCATTATTTTATATTTAATAATTATTATACCATAGAATTACTATATGATAAACAAATTTTATTGTATGATCTCTTATTTTAAAAGCAACAAGAAGGAGGAGAAGAACATGTTTGATTGCAGCGTCGTCATCATTATAATATTCTAGAAACCTACATGTTCTTTTGGTGTTAATTTCATCAGATACAAATATGATATATACTTTTTTTTCAATCCTAAAGCGTGTGGAATAAAGTCTAGCAGGCTAATCAAGCGCAAACAAATTCTAAAGAAACACAAAGATGATGAATTGTGATGTAATATGTAAACTTGCTTTTTCATGGATTAATTGAAAAAAAATAAAAAGCATTTGTAATCGCATTTCGTTTTAATTTCATATAAAAAATATAAAGGGGGAGAGAGAGAGAGAAAGAATTTAGAATAAAGGAGGGCCATAAAAGTATGGTTTGGTGGAAAACGTAGGAAAGTTTCCAAAAATGAAATTAAAGAAGGATTAGAAATTAGGATGGCGACTTTGATTTTGATGTTAGGTTTTAGGATTGGGAAGTGTATGGTGTAGGATTTAGGACTAATTAATGACTCAGAAGCGTCTGGTGTGGGGCATCATTATGCATTCATAAAATAAACGAAGAAAACATACTCGTAGAATGATTTCAAAGTGGGGCCACCTGTAGCCACCTCTTTTGAATTTTTAATTTTTAATTTTTATATATAATTTTATGTGATATATTTGTTTTGCTTATCCCTTAATTGATAAAAATTTACTCATCTTAGTTTAAATCTTAGGCATGAGGATCCACACCCTCGTATATAATCTCAGAGTCCATGGTAATGTCATAGTCCATTACCATTTCTTTATCAGTTAATTTTATTTTATGAGAAATGCTTCATTCCAAATTAAAGATAGTACATAAATTGAGAACAATTAAGAATATAGATCCTAACTTGATAACGACAAAAATATAATGAGTTTTTAGCCAAATTGTCGGCATCCAAATTGAGGTGTTTTTTAATCCATGCACACGAGTAATCATGCTTGGAAAGCAGAATATATCAGCAATCTTGGATTAAGTCACCTAACTCAAAAGCTTTATCATCAAAAGAATTCAAGGTCATAATAAGATTATGGGCATCTGAGTAGAAAATGCCAATAAAATTCAAGGCCATAATATGATTCTAGGCATTTAAGTAGAAAATGCCACTAGAATTCAAGTTGCATAAAACCCACTGGATTGCAGTTCTAAGGACAAGAGCTTCAATTACTTCTGCTTACTAAGTTCCATCGTAGAAACTAGATACAAAAAATATAATTTCTCCATTTGAATTCTTAAATATTATACCAGACCTTGATCTTCCTTCATCTGCAAACGTGGCTCCATCTATGAGACATGACCATTCTCATCCTTCAATTCTTCCATATTTTGAGGCTTGTGGAGAACTGTCAAGTGCAAGGATTATCTCTTTTTTAAGTGCTTGCTTCCAATCAACTAAGAATCTTTGAGCTTTGGTAATTAAACTTCAATTTCCCCTAACGCTATTAGCCCAAACCTTTTGATTTCTAATGTTCCACAGTAATCACAAGATACTATAAAATTGTTCCTTCAAATACATTGAATGGTTTAAGAGTACGGAGCATAAACATTCACTAAAGCTATAGGCTTTTAAATTACTTCCCAAATAATTCCATTCATTCCAAATTCTTCTTATACGCATGCAGTTGAAAGTATGGGAAGTATGTTCGAGTTCCTGACAGATGGACATTCCATATTAATTTCAACACCTTTACTTCTAAGATTGGCTCACACTGGAATCAAATTTCTATATGTTCTCCATAAGAAATCCTTTATCCTTGGTGGTATGTCCAACTTCCATATCTTCCTTTATGGAAATTCTATAGGGTTTGGTTCTAGATTGAATCCTAATTTATGGGCTGCATAGTATGCTGATTTGACTGTATAATTCCGTTTTTTTACTGTAATATCATATTCTCTTGTCACTACCTATTATACATATAGGAATCTTGATAATAGTTCGAATATCTTTCTCCCTAAACATGTTATTCAGTTTCACGATATCCCATCTTTGCTTACATGAACATAATAACCTCGTTACCATATCCTTATTGTCTCCAAGGTTGTGAATATCAGTAGAGGTAAAATTACCTCCACAAGGCAACCATGGGTCAGACTAAATCCTAATAGTAAGCCCACCCCCTATTCTCCATCATATACCCTGTTTCAATAAAGAAATTGTTGACTAAACACTCCTCCATGGAAAGCTCATATTGTACCCCAATCGAGCAAACTAGAATTCCCTTTCTAGGAAGTCTTTTGATTTAAGAACTTGATAAGTAAGATTGTTGTGGGTCACACCAAGTCTCCAGCCCTGCTTGCCAAGCATGGTCATATTAAAACAGTGTAAGTTTTGGAAACCCATGCCCTCTTCCCCTCTGCTAACACCCATCCTTTCCTAAGAAAGCCATCTTGATTATTTTCCTAATTTGAACCCCACCAAAAGGAATTCATCATTCTTTAAAGTCCATCTCACAAGGAAGTAGGAATCAGAGAGACATTCATGCAAAAACTAGTAAGTGCTTAGGGCTCTAATTTTAAGAGAACCTCCTTCCATACTCGTAATAGGAATATATTCTTCCAATTCTACAATTTACTCTAGAGTTTATCCCTAAAGAAAGCAAATATGTATTTCTTACTTCTTCCAATGAGAAAGGTAACCTTAGGTATCTACCATGATTGATGGGGGTGTGAATCTTAACTGTGTTGCAAATCATATTTCTAATATCACCCCTGACATTTGTGCTGAAAAAGATTCCAGATTTTGAAAGTTTATAACTTATTCGAACGCTTGCTCATAGGTGTTAAGAATTTCTTTACTACTTTTACATTCCTGCATAAAAGCTTCACATAAAAATAATGAGTCATCAACAAATAAGAGATGTGAGACATAAGGCCCATTCCTGCTAGCTTTAAAACCATATAGAATACACCATGTTCCACCTTTTTAAGCAAAATTAAAAGACCCTTTGCACAAAGAATAAAAAGATATGAAGATAAAGGGTTTCCTTGCCTTACACCCCTTTAAGGAGAAATGGGGCCAATCACGTCTCCATTAAGGGTGTAGGAATATTTGACATTTTCTACACATTGCATTATCTAGCCAATTCATTTAGTATCAAAGCGCATTCTTTCCATTATTCCTTTTAGAAAACATATGTTTACTCTATCATACACCTTACTGACATCTGTTTTAATGGCTACGTAGCCCTTATTGCCCCTCGTTTTCCTTTTCATGAAGTAGATGAGCTTCAAGGCTACTAAAATGTTATCAGTAATCTGACATCTTGGGATAAAAGCATACTAGTACTCAGAAATCAAAGTAGGCAGGATTTTCTTTAATCTATTAGCAAGAGCCTTTACCACAATCTTATAGAGCACATTACACATGTATATGGGTCTATAATTTTTCAAGCTAAGAAGAGAGCTAGATTTGGGAATGAGGACTACTAACCTCTCTGTTAATTCTTATAGGAAAGGCCATTAGTCAACCAACTAGTGTAACTTTCAACCACTTTATTTCCAATGAGGTGCCAAAACTTTTAGAAAAGGGTAGGATTAAATCTATCGGGCCAGGAGATTTGTCTGGATGCATTTGAAAAGCGTCTTTCTTGAATTCAGAAGCATCAAATTATTTTGCCAGCACATCATTGTCGTAATCAGTCACCACTTTCTTTATTAGATTCAAAACATAATCTGGTTGAGCTTCAGATCCTTTCCTTTGTACACTTGCTCAAAGTGATCAAGAATTAGATTTTACATACCTTCATGATCATAAATACAAACCCTGCCATTGTTGATCAGTTATGTGATCATGTTGGTTCTCCTTTGTGCTGAAGCATGGGTATGAAAAAAACTTCATATTACAATCCCCTCCTTTAAGCCAATGTAGCTTTGATCGTTATCTCTATTTTATCTTATCTTACTGTAATAATTTATTCTTTTCTTCCCTTAACCTATAGAACTTATTGTTCTAGTTCTCCCCTGAGCTATGGCATAATGCATTCAACTTGTTATCCATCTCCTTCACTTGATTCTAGTAATCCATATTTATGTCTTGACTTCATTCCTCTAACTTTCTTGAACAGTTAGCTAATATTTTATTAGTTTCTGTATACAACTCCACATTCCAGCTTCCATTGACCACTTCTACTATGTCTTTTTGTAAAATCCACAAATTCTCAAATCTAAATCTTCTTCTACCTCTCTTGACTTGCTCTAGGTTTGTGCACACCTTCAGCAAAGAGTGATTCGAGTATACAACTAGGGCTTCTAGTATACTATTTGGGGATACACGAAACCAATCACCATTGGCCATCACACGATCAAATCTTTCTCTTATGACATTACTTGCCTCTATTTTTCTTTCCCAGGTAATGGTGCTCCCTCTCGACTATAGATCATTCAAAATGCTTTCTTTAATGGCAACTTTAAAACCTAAGAGAGAAATTTGGGACATCACCACCACCCTCTTTATCATTAGAGCTAAGGGGATTGTTGTAATCTTCTAAGCACAGCTATGAAAGGTTGTCCATTTTAAAGAGTTCACAAATCATCTGCTAAGCCTCCCCACATCTGCTTCTCTCGAGGTATCCATAATTACCAATAAAACACCATGACTGCTTATTCTATAAACAGACTCTGACGTTATTAAATTGGCGAGAGTAGTTAATAATTTCCAGGTTCATATCATTATTTCATAACAAAGCTAATCCTCCACTTCTTCCTCTACAATCAACTACAAAGTAATAATCAAAGCAAATAGTTTTACTTATCTCTTTGATACGCTCACTACTAATGAATGTCTCAATCAAGAAAAGTATGTTAGGCTTGTGTTTCTTGTAGAGCTCCCTCAGAGCCTAAATTGTCCGGGGGTTGTCCAAACCTCGACAGTTCCAACTTAGTAGAATCATTGGACTCAGCGAGCCTTGCAAATATGCTATCAGTTAAGAGGCTTTCATTCACGTCACTTTCCTCTAAAGGAATCCTGTTAGACCCATTGGTATGCCTATTCTCATTAGCCTTGGGCCTTTTCTTATTCTTAGCTTGTTCTAGTAAACCTTTTTCCCCTATGCAGCAAATGGGCCTGGCCTACTTAACATATTCTGATGTAGAATATTTCCCCTATTTTGCCTTGAGAAAGTCATTATACTAACCTCCATACTTATTGTTGAAAAAGTCATTATACTTATTCCCCTTCTGTCTATATTTCGTGATTCATGCTCTGCAAATCTCGGCTGGCCTTTATTGACATTTATTCCTATTTAACCACCCAATAATCTCATCCACCATCATCTCCAACCCAACTGTTGAGCATCAGAATATTCTTTTAGGGCACCTGCTTTTAGAGTGATGTCCCATTGCGTTGGTAGGTTCTTCTCTCCTCTGTCCACCTTCCTTAAATCACAAAAGCTTTCAAAGTGCCAAAGCGTCCCACATAGAAAATAGAAGCCAAATAATTTATCATACTTAAATGAGCAATATGTGTTCTTTTCGTCAGATAGCAATAGTTTTTCTTTCTTTTCAACAAGTTCTTGACATCGAAACGAATTCTAACCCTTATATAGCGAGTTTTCCCTTTTGAAATGGCATTGGCATCATATTGAATTTACTTATCTACAAAATTACCTAGTAATGATGCCATGTTTTCTAACATTAAGCTTGGCAGTAGATCATGTGCTTGTATCCAAAGATCTATCCAAAATAAAGGAACATTTTTTTGGGTCTCCTCTCGCCATCAGCTTATGAAAAACCAATAAATGGTTATTGAAGGTCCACAGGCTGCCTTCCATAACTTGTTTAATGTCAACTTTGTAAAAGAGCTCTTATGTATATTGTCCCTCTCTTATGTCTTTAATATAAATTCCACCTATTGGATGCCAAATGTTAGCCAGAGTATTTCGTGTTGCCAGAAAATTTATAACACTCATCATCAAGAATCTCCCAACTAAGTAGAACTCATCTTCCTCCACTATCAATCCTTGATTTCCCAAGGTCAGTTCACCGACAACACCTCTTGCTTCGTCATCGTTAAGGGAGAGGTTTTGTATGTCATTGTCCATGCCAACGCCTAGCAACCACCTTCCAAAGCAGAGCTATAACTGATAACAAGTTCTAGGAGTATAGCTATCCTAATCAAAGGCCTAAAGAACTCATGTTATTCAAGTAGACATCCTGAACTCATGTTATTCAAGCTGATAAATATACATAATAGTTGCAAATTGGATATCTTATTACCCAACATATATGTTGTAGTAGGGAATAAGTTATTAACCAGAGAAAAAAGTGAACAAAAATTTATTTTGTCCATAAACTTTAATAATAATAGGGAGCAGGCAAAAGTAAGTTTAAGGACTTGACCTACAAATAATAACATGCTACGATTTAGTCTTGTTTAAACTTTAAAATACTTTATTATGTTGTGTTTTATTTTTATTTTTAAAGCTTATACTTAACTCAGCTCAATATTGTTTGTTAAAAAAAGAAATTAGGATAAAATTTAAATAAATTATATTTAAATAGCTAATTTAATAATAAATATATTCAAACCAAATTCAATCTTTTACAACTCAAACTAAATTCAACATTAACATTCTAAATGTATCATAGTTGCTTACTTTTTATATAAATATTTATTACTAATAGCTTATAAATTTAAGTCCATGCTTGGCCCAATTTAAAAAAAAAATTATTTTTTCATTAAATCCATTTTTTAAACTGAAAAAATGGGGCAGAAGCATTGATTAAATAGGATTAGATTCGAACCATCCAACAAATCAGGTCATGTTTAACAACCTAAATGATAGGTGAACCAACAGAAGAGGGAGGCAAGATGGGCCAAGGCGTTAGATAGCAAATAAAGGAGGAGCTCATTGAATAACCTATTCAAACTAAGCTATAGAAGAAAGCCAACCTAGACTCAAGAATATGTCATGGACCATTTAGCGTTGGGACCACTGAAGGAAGCAGACAAAATGGAAGCATCTATGCTTAATGGCTCTAAGGAAGGTTGTTAGGCTAGAATTTATATGAAGGTGGAAATTAAGAAGAGAGAGAACGAGTGGCATGGGTATGAAAATTTCTGTTATCTTTCCCAGGGAAGGAGTGGAGTGTTTCCTCTTTTAACTCGAATGAAAGGAGGGTTATTTTCTTCAATCATCTTTTCTTTTTCTGCCGAGAGTTGTTTAACTGTGGCTTGCCACATATTTGCAGTGAACAAGTTTTTTCTGTGTAATTCTGTTGTTTCCATTCAAGCCTATCATTTAGTGCTTTCATTGAGAGTATTGGAGCTATGGTGGATGGAACTAGACAAACCCGAATGGAAGAGGCTTTGAGAGAAACCCGAGAAGAAACGGTGGAGTTGAAGCAAGGACAGAAGCATTTGGAAGAATCTGTGCAAGAATGCTGGTAGTCTCTGCAGAATTTATCTGAGATGGTGAAGCGACTGGTAACTCGGGGGGAGCGTGAAAACAGTAACATTAGAGAAGGAAAGAACCAACAGAACAATCAATCCACAGAGCATCAATGTTAAATTTCTAAGAATCTCAAGATTGAGATTCCACACTTTAATGGAACAGAGGCCGAAGATTGGGTGTTGAAAATTATAGAGTTTTCTAGTTGAGCAACACTCTTATGGATCAACGGATGAAGCTGGCATCATTGCATTTGACTGGCTTAGTGTATGTATGGTACAAATGGGTCATGAAGAATAATATGGTGACCAATTGGATTGACTTCCTGGACGCTTTACTTCTTAGGTTTGGATCGACACTCTATGAGGATCATAAGGCAGCTCTTAAAGAGTTAAAACAAACTGATAAAGTTGTTGACTATCAAGCTAAATTTGAAGAGCTCTCTACCAAAGTGATGGGGCTGCAAGAACCTTGGCCGATTAGCCTCTTCATTGCAGGGCTGAAAGAACACTTGAAATGTGAACTCTTGCTGGCACAACCGGAGACCTATTTTCAAACAGTATCATTGGCGAAATTACATGAGCAAAAATTCAATTCAGTGCAAGCTCATGCAAGAACAAATTATAGCTGATTTTCCTCAATCAACATAGTGAAGGAAACAACATCTTAGGGGACAATGGCAAGCAAAGGTATGACAGTACAACCAACAAGGAGTACAAATTCATCAGCCACGAGTAATTCGAAGGTATAAGCAATACAGTCTCAGACAGGGAGTTCAATTAAGAAACGATCAATGGTAGAATTGAAGAAAAAGCGAGCCAAAGGACTGTTTTCCTACTGTGAAGAGAAATATAGTCCCACCCACGAATGCAAGGGAGCCCATTTTCTATTAGTGGGCCAAGATGAAAGGAACGAAGTAATGATGGAGTTAACGGCAGAGGAGTAGAACAGAGCAGTAAAGGAAACAGCAGTAGTAATTGAAGAACCCATTCTAGAGATAAGTTTGAATGCTCTCTCAAATTAATTTCATCCCAAAAAAATTAGAGTTAAAGGGAAATGCAACAATTTATGGGTAACAATACTAATTGACAACGGCAACACACACAATTTCATCAAACCGGGAGCTGCCAAGAAGCTCAACTTATCCTTTCAAACCATTAAGGAGTTCAAGGTGAACAGGGGTAGTGGGAATAAATTGGGCTGCCAGTTTAAGTGCCAACCCATCACTGTTGAAATACAGGGAAGTAAGATGGAGATTGAATTTCTTGTATTACCAATGGAGGGAACGACTATGGTATTGGGGGTACACTGGCTGGAGATGATTGGACTAGTAACGTTTGATTTTAAGAAACTGACAATGTCCTTTAATAAGGATGGTAGAGAGATTTGTTGGTAGGGAGAAAAGTTAGCGAATGAAGTACCCTTGAATGGACATGAGCTCAAAAAACTAACTGAAACAGCAAGTATAGGAGGACTTTTCCATTTATAAGTAGTGAGAGAGCTAGGAGAAGTTAGAAAAAAAGAGTGGCCTAACAAAGTGTAGCAGGTCCTGTAACCAATCCAGAAGATTTTCCGAGAACCCCAAGGCCCGCCTCTTGATAGACATATATACCATTCAATTAAGGTGGAACCAAGGAGTAAGCCAGTCAATGTGAGACCATATAGGAACCCACACTTCCAAAAAATGAGAAAGAACGACTAGTACAAGAGATGTTGCAAATAAGGGTTATAAGGATAGTCAAAGTGTATTTTCTTCACCAGTATTGCTCGTCAAAAAGAAGGACAAAAGTAGGCATTTCTGCATTGATTATAGAGCTTTAAATTCGATCACCATTAAGGACAAATTCCTGATACCTACTATCGATGAGATCTGGACGAGTTGTTTGGTGCTACGATCTTCTCCAAACTTGATTTAAGATGTGGGTTCATCAAATTCGTACGGCAGAAAGGGACATTCACTAGACCACATTTAGGAGACACCAAGGGCATTATGAATTTGTTGTGATGCCTTTTGGATTGACCAATGCCCCGATAAACATCCAAGAAACAATGAATAAGTTTTTCCAGCCTTCCTTAAGGAGATTTGTTGCAGTATTCTTCGATGATATACACATCTACAGCACTACAAAGGCTGAACACAGAGAGCATGTTCGAACAATGCCGTAAATATTGATGGAAAATTGTTTTTATGTGAAGTTGTCTAAATGTGTGTTTTTGAAGTCAGAGGTGGAATATTTAGGCTTTATCATAAATAATGATGGAAGTCATGCAGATCCTTAGAAGATTGAAAGAATGACACAGTGGCCAATACCCAAGAATGTGAAGCAGCTCCGCGGGTTCCTCGGATTGACAGGGTATTACCAAAAATTCATCACGGGGTACGCCCAAGTGGCCCACCCTCTGACTGAATTACTCAATAAGAACCAATTCAGCTGGAATGAAAAGGCACAGATGGTGATGAAACTGCTGAAAGCCGAAATGCTGCAAGCTCCCGTGTTAAAATTGCCTGATTTCATAAAAAAGTTTATGGCGGAGACAGATGCATCTAACTTCGCTATTGGTGCAGGGCTGACACAAGAAGGACACCTGATAGCACGCTTTAGCAAAAAGCTGAATTAAAAGCTCATGGCGGCATCCACTTACATTAGAGAGCTCTACGCCATTACTCAGGTCGTTCTTAAGTGGTGGCACTATTTACTGGGCAGAAAATTCACTACAATGACGGATCACAAAAGCTTAAAAGAACTGATGGCTCATGTAATACAAATACCAGATCAACAATATTATATAGCAAAGCAGATGGGATTTACTGATGAAATTGTTTACAGGAAGCGGCGTGAGAACTCAGTAGCGAATGCTTTATCTCGAAATAAAGGGGGAGAGTTGCAAACAATGATGTCAGTAACCTGCTCTCTAATGGACGATTTAAGGACAGAAACAAAGAAGAACGAGGAGCTTAAGCCTTTGATTGAGTTAGTATGATAGGGGAAGGCACCATGTGGGCTCGAGCTACAAAATGGTTTATTACTGATGGAAGGACGAATAGTAGCGGCCAGTAATTCACCTTTAAGAGAGGCTATACTAAGGCATTTCCATGACTCACCAATCGAAGGACATGGTGGAGAGCTGAAGACTTATAAAAGAACAGGAGAGATATTCACACGGATTGGGTTGAGGAAGGACGTGGCACAATACGTTGGCAGGTGTCTAATATGTCAACAAACAAAATATTCTATTGCAAAACCTCAGGGCTTATTACAGCCATTGCCCATACGTACAAAACCATGGCATGACCTTACCATGGAGTTTATCACAAGCTTACCCAAGTATGAAGGATTTGGAGTTATACTGGTAGTAGTAGATCAGCTGACTAAAGGGGCTCATTCTGGATCACTCAAGATTGGCTACCATGATGATCATTAAGCATCATGGTTTTCTAGGGAGTGTTGTCACTGATCATGATCATTTAAATCTCAGCAGATTTTGGTAACAATTATGGAGGATAAGTGGTACCCAGCTTAAACATACGACGACATGTCACCCGTAGGGGAATGGACTGATGGAAGTGCTGAACAGATGTCTAGAGCAGTATCTACGATCCTTTATGCACTTACAACCTAAGCATTGGAACCCATATTTACCATGGACAGAACTATGGTATAATTCATCATTTCATATGTTGATCGGAATGACTCCTTTTAAAGCAATGTATGGATATGATGTTCTGGTGTTTCCAGGATTCAGAGGACAAAAAGATGAAGCTAAAGGGGTGGAAGAATTATTACAGAGCAGAACAGAAGTCTAGGAACAACTCAGGAATAAATTAAGGAAAGCATAAACGAAAATGAAAAAGTATGCTGATCAGGTAAGAAGAGAAAAAGAGTTTGCAGTGGGAGATATGGTACTTTTGAGATTACAACCATACAGACAAAGTTCAGTAGAGAGCATATTGAACTTTAAGCTGTCAAAGAAATATCTCAGACCTTACAAAGTGATTAAATGGGTGGGAGTTGTAGCTTACAAATTGCAACTACCTGAAGGTAGTAAGGTACATCCAGTTTTTCATATGGCTTTGTTGAAGGACTACAAAGGGGAGAGGACGACTAGCACGGGTATGAAAATTTCTGTTATCTTTCCTAGGGGAGAAGTGGAGTCTTTCCTCATTTAGCTCGAATCAAAGGAGGGTTATTTTCTTCAGTCATCTTTTCTTTTTCTGCCTAGAGTTGTATCACTATGGCTTGCCACATACTTGCAGTGAACTAGTTTTTTCTTTGCGTAATTCTGTTGTTTCCTTCCCTCTCACCTTGACTTTCAACAGCTCTAAGCTTCATCGAACATTACTAACTTATTTCTATTTAATGAAACATCATCAACCTTTTTATTTATATTTCCATGAAGCTTGATAGAGATAGATAAAAAAGAGAGCACGGGTAGAAAGAGAAAAAATGAACTTCATACCCTCTTTCTTCTTTTTGTGTCTATATCTCTTTGAAATTTACAGAAAAATTACAAAAAAAATAAATAAAGAATTCATTCTGTTAAAGCTTTAAGGAGCAAAAGTTACTCAATCTTTTGGAGGTTAAAGCATAAAATATAACTTGGTATCTTGTGGTCTAGCCTAATTTTATTTTAGTACTTTGTGATTTAAAAGTTTGTAATTAGATAATTTGAGGTTTAAACTATTAGCACATCACTTCTCTATGTGTTCTTGATTGAAATCTTAAATAGAAATAGCACATCCACATTACATGACCTAGCAAATTCATCCAATTTAAGCAAATTGATATGTAAAATCAAGTTATCAAAAATGTTAAATATTGTTCATGTGGTGGTGGCCCGTAATGGCCCAATGGGCCCAAAGCAATAATTCATTGTCTATGGGCCTTGGGCTACGTTAAGCCCATTTATTTTGTCTGTATTAGATATGCACTATATCGATTGTTAATATGATGTGTGGAGAAATAGAGGTCCAGAAGAACGAACATTCTCCGACATGCGCAATACTATTCATGAGTCTTTAATCCGAAGCAACGTAGTCAGCACGAAATGGATATGATTAAGGATTAGATTTCTTAAATCTTCATTTTTAAATGTTTTAATGAAATTATTATGTGCTGCTGAATTGTAAAAATCACGCACTTAACTTATTATTATTAAAGAGATTAATAAAATATATATACATATATATAATTATACATATGTATATAATTACACTTAAATTTTATCCTATGAATAAATATGTCTCTCACGAGTCATGAGAGTGCATCTGGTTCTACAAAACAGAGAGGGACTTAATAATAGATCAAATATATTAATTATAATTAAATATATAAATATATCAAAAATCAATTAAATCAAACGTGTTATATTATTTGATCTTTTGTACAACAAATGACCCTAAAAGTTCTCCCAAAATTATAGGAGGAATAGGAAGGCCTTATTCTTTTGACATCAATGAACAGAAAATGAATATCACACACAACAGCACCCATATGCCATATTTGGTCCCAGGCCAATTAGGCGACCAAATTCCAATCCCATGAGATAAAAGGCCCATCCTCTCTTTTTTTTCTCAGTCAAAGGTGGTCCCAATCTTTGTTGGGTCCACTTTGGTCCCAATTTTATGCTCATGATCAACTATCATTAACCCTTCTTTGTGATAAACCCATTTCTAAAGAACCACTTTTGGTATATTACCACATTAGATGGGTTAGTTCAAGTATTCACTTGAATGGATGGGTTTAGTGACCCAAAAAAACAAAGTATGTAAAGCTTACTGCTTTTTTTACTAACCTTTAATAATCAAGAAAAGTATAAGATTAATTTTTTATTTGTATATTTTGTGATATTTTAACCTTTTACAAATTAGTTATAATAAATAAATTTTTTTATAAAATTAATAGTTTAAATTAAATTAATAAAAGACTAACTTTAAATAAAATACGTGAAAGATCAAATCCTAAGAATGAAGTAGTCTTAGTTTAAAAATTTGATGGGTGAAATGAGATAATCCGAACTTTGAATGGAAGGATTTAGAAAAGGTTGGGGGGGTGGGGTTCGGTGGACCAGTGCCAGCGTAGAGAACAATCATAGTTTGTGATAGAAAGAAAGTTTGAAAGTTTGATGGGATGAGAGCATTAAATGGACATTATTCCCTATTAGGAAAAATGGTAGGCTCATGATTTTATGTTCCCATAAATGCTATATTTTTTTTATTACAATGTAAATTAATTATTGATATTCACCCATTATATGAAATTTAATTTAATAATCATTTAATAAAATATTAGATAAGGTGCTACGCTCGTGAAAATATTTTATATTATCACTTGTAACCAGAATAAACCCTCTAAATTTTTTTTAAGAAAATTTTGATAAATTTTAAAGACATATAGATACAGAAAAGAGAGAGTATATGAATTTTTTTTTTTATCATTATCTCTTCCAACTTCCAAAAAAAAAATTTACACTAAAAACTTTAAAGCATGCCAATTCCATGTGTGGTGGTTACAGAATGCAGAAGAAAGGGAAGAGAGAGAAGAAATGGTGGTGAGTGAGGGTATGTGTAGGGCAGCCACCAAAGCAAGTAGAGTAGTGGGCCAAAGGTCGGTGTCCCATTCTTGAATGGATCACCTCCAATTAATTATTTTCAGTAATTGGGGTGAATAAAAAAATATTTTTTTATTAATAAAATATTTTTTTATTATCTCCTATTATTGGAAGTTTGAAAAAATCCAAACTCGTCTCATTCCCAATCTCATTACATCCTCATTCATTTGCTCTTATTTTATTTGAATTTTGAATTTTTTTATTGTTATAGCATTAAAAAATAACTATATACGATTAAAAAAATTTAAAAAACAATTATAATATTGTCACAACAGGTGATTTTTTTTGTTGTCTCTGGATTCATCATATTTCAAAGCATTAAAATAGTAAAATCATGAAATGCATTAAGCTTTTCACAATTTGTTAGATCTATTTTAGATTCTTAATTTATTTTTTTTAATAGGTGATATTATGTAGATTTCTATCTCCTGAGAGGTTATCCTTCCCGCCCTTTGATGCACTTTAAAATTTTCACCTTCATAAGTAAATAATACAAATGGGAATTCTGAAGTGCATATAATGTAGAATAAATTTAATCTCTCAAAAAGTAAAATTTTCTACTAAATTATTCTTTTCACTAATAATATATGATAATGTCAATTTGACTCCATAATAATAAAAAAATCCAATTAGTTGAGAGATAAAATTCTCATATAAGTTAAGGAACAACATTTGTTTTCTCATATCCTCTTTAAGGTTATGTTTAAAAATTTAAAATAAAATGACTAACAATAAAATAGAGTGAAGTAAGAAGAAGTGAAAGAACAAGATATTCGTTATTGTCTTATTTAAAAGTTTAATAAAAGAATAAAATAATTAATAATAAAATAAAGTGGCTTACATATCATTTTTATAATATTATACTTGTAAATAAAATACTAATATAGTAAGAATTGAATTAAGGAGGATAATATAATAATTATACCATTAGACTCTTCTATTTCATATTTAATTTTTCAATTGAAAGGGACAATAAAAATAAAATTTTTGATAATAAAAAATAATCTTAAAATCTCTTATTTTCTATTTTATTTTTTTTTAAATAAGCCTTTAAATATGCATTTATTCTAACTTAATTATTTTATTCTATTACTCTCTTTTTAATCATCTATCTAAACATATCTTAAATTTGTCACTCTCTTTTAATGTCCTTCATCGTGCTATACCTATCATACTATATGGATACACGCCCATTGTAGCATCACTCTCAAACCTCATTATGAAAGCTGGAGAATGAATCAAATCCACTGTATATATCACCCATCTGAAATATATGGGTCATACGAGAAGCACGAAGACAAACAGATATTAATATTTGATGTATCCTATTGTGGCCTAATGCTGGCCTTCAATTCATTGCTTCCATTAATTTCAACTTACATTATCAACATTTCCTTTTCCCATCTTTTCCAAGTGTTAGGCTAATCTTTCCAGGAAACAATTGCTGCACACATATATTTGTTCATTATTTTGAACCACAAATTTTGTATGATTCATCAATTCCATTGCTTTAAATGATTTTGTCTATTCTTCAAATTTGAAGTGCAAGGATAAAGCCGCCAAAATGATTCGACCCATTGGATCGAGCTTATTTAAGCCACTTAAAAAGTGGATTGAATTGAGGAATTTTTTTGAAAATCTATTTAATATACTTCTATCAACTCAGTCTATTTAACTTACAAGTTAAACAAGTCAACTAGCGGGTTAAATGGGTTAAATAGGTTGCTCATTTTTTTTTTTTCACTCACTCAATTTAGAGCTCCAGTCCACTGTACTTTTCTATTTAAAAAAATTAACCATAATGTATATGTTGTGTTGTCTCTATTATTTTGTAATTTGCTATATTTGAATATTCTACTCATAATTATATTCTTATTATTAATAAATCATTGAATTATTAGATTACTCTACTTATTTTAATTCGTTTAAACTTGTTTTTTATCTGGTTATTTTTTTTGTTTATTTATATTGATATAAAAATTAATTGATAAAACAAGGCATATGTTTCACATTTAAATTTTATAATTTTTTATTTTATTTATATTTTTTTAATTTTTTAGTAGGTTAAATGAGTCAACTTGTTTAACCCACTAAGTGTAATAAGTTGATTTTCAACCTACCACCTTATGGTGGATTAAACAGACTAACCCGTTTAACCCACCAATTCAAATGGATTAGTTTGGATAGATCGAGTTAGTTCACTTCGACAACTATATACGAAGACCATGTCCCATAATAGCACGTGTCATACTTTTCTTAAAAATTAATTTTTGATATTATAACAATAAAAGATTTGGAATCAAATCTAGTTCTTCGTATACCCAAAGAACCACTGTTTGAATGTGGGTAGGTACTGGTACATCTAATAGAGTAATAGGTATATATGGTTCAACTAGTCTGCACATTATATCATCTCCCTTAGTTTTCACTCAACATAGGTTAGTTTAACTAGCAAGATAGGGTTTTGTTGGCATAAAAAGTTTTGTGATTAAATTTCATTTGAATTGGAATAATTTATTAATTATTTATATTTTTTTAATTAAAGATTGTACGTTGCTTGCTTCAACTTTAATATTAAATGAGCAACTTAGATGCTTTCTGTCTACGGAATGTTCTTCATGCTAACGTTGAAGCCCGTGGAAATGAGAATATGCATGTTTAGGTCTCCTTCGTTTCTGATGTGAACTTACTGTTGATTTTAATATAATTTTAAGTGTAGGGATTATAATTGTACGAGACAGAAATGGAAAATTTTTTCTCCTGTTTTCATATCCATTTCTAAAATTATCATGAAGGTCCCAAAATTTTAATAAAAATAACAAAAAATAGTTCATGTTCAAAAAATAAAATAATATATATATATATATATATATATAAAATTATAAAATACTTAAATTTAAAATTCAAAAACCTTGTTTAAATTCATTAACTAATTTCAGTGAAGTTCAAAAAATTTAAGGATATAAATGAAGAATGAAATAAAGACAAATATATTAGCAAAACTTTGTTTTATCCAGGTGTTTTTTTTATTTAATTTGTATTTTTAACTTTAAATTTTAAATATTAAATAAGTATTAAAAACTTCAACTTAGTTGAAAAGAATAGGAAATGGGCCAAAGGAATATGAAGTCCATTGCGAAAGATTTTGAAAAATTAACATAGCAGCTTTTTTTATGGTGAATAATACAGATATTGGCGTATATTATAAGGTTATATAAATTTTTATGCTTATTATTATATTTACTATGTCTCAGTGCGATTTTCTTAAGAATATAATAACTATATATATAGTATAAGTATGGGTGTAATAAATTTTTTTGTAATATAAAAGTCAAGAATAAAGAAAACAATCTCTATAATAATGTAAGAAAATACCTTTTTAAAATACTATAATTTTTCTTCCAATGAAATAACTTAAAAGAGAAAGTAAAAAAATATAAGGTAAAATGTTTTGTTTGGAGAATTGATTAAATTATTGAAAATTAAAATACTTGTTATGTATTTATAAAAATAATTATTAATTTGTTCTTTTATAGCTAAACTAAGATCAAACAAACTTAATCCGCTTCCAACTTTGGGCTGAACATGGACCTCAATCTCAAACTGGACTTAAACTCAATACGGATTTGGTATAAAACTCGAAGCAGCTGGGCCATAACTTTAGTTTTTAATTAATTAAGCTTAATATCTGATTATTATATATATATAAAAAAAAGAATAAATTGATGATTTATTACTTAACTATTTTTTAGTCATTTTAAAGATAAATTATCTTAATTTAGTCTCCCAAACATTTATACTTAATCAAAATAGTCCCCTTGTGTGAGGCAAAGACACACTTAGTTGATAGACTAATTAACATCACACAAAGGAGGGCTTACATGACTCTAGCAATATAATAGAAATCAAGCAAACTAACAATATTTGAGAGAAAATAGTAAAGAGATTTAAAAAATTGCAAATTAATTCATAGAAACTCAATGAAAAAAGATTTAAGTTTCTAATTTTTCCCTTAAGTTCTTTCCCGTAAGTGAAATCCATTCAATTTAATATTCTCTTATCTTCAGCATTAACCTAGAGTTTTTAATTAATTACATAATTTTTTCCAAATATCATATGAATTTACTATATTCACATGGTAAATTATTTTCTGAGAACAGCTTTAAGTTTTATCTTTAATTTGGTAACAAATGGAAATAATGTATATTTCTGTCTTAATTTCAAATTAATGCTATTAACTTTGGGAGATATAATAGAAAAAACTTATATGGAAAAAATCCAAATTATACCTTAATTAAGCAGTATAACTTACAACCTGTAACACTCAAACGTTTTACAAAGGCAGAATCACAAACAAGAGAGAAAATAACAACTTTAATAAAATCATACTTAGAGTGCGAAAAGTTAAAATTTATATATTTCAACATGAACTTAAAGAAACATATATGAAATAATTAATTTATATGTTTTTCAAAAATAATTTTTCACTTTCTTCAACTCTTTAAAATTAATAATTAATTAGATAATCACCAAAAGCTTAAATTTTTTTTTAATCATCTGTTAGTAATTTAATAGGATAATTATTGACAAATTTTAAATTACAAAATAAAATTTATATCCAATAGATTTGTAGATAATATAAACTATCACTTATTATTCATAGTTAATATAAACCTAATTCATTCAATGATTTATATTAAGATTAATTACTGAATTAATAATCATAAAAAAATTATACTAATAATAAGGTTAATTTTAATCCACAAAATGATATAAATTATTCCAACAACTACCAATTGGGAATTAATCTTAAGATGCATCAATTGGTTCTAAGTTTAAGTTTTCCTTTGCAAATTCCACCTAAACTAATTAATCACTTTTACAATTGTTCAAATTATAAAAAGCATTAACATCAAATTAATACAAATACCCAAAAAAACAAGACACGAAGAAATTACACGAAATTTACTTTTGAATAAAACTTCAGGTTCCATTAAATCCCACAAAAACAAGGTTAGTTCAATATGAGTGCACTAAAGGTCTTCCTCAGAATAATTACAAGTCTTCATGTCATAAAGAATAAGTACAGAGAAGAGAAGAAAAACTTATTTGAAGCACTCTTTAATCCTCAATCTTCAATATTCTTGTGGAAAATATGACCCTATCTTCTTTCTCCCTCTCCAATGGTTGCCACCTATCCTCCCTTCGGTCAAAATCACTCTTCAAAATCATTTATATGATCCAAGAATGGGCTAATATTTAATAAAGTCGTGACACTAAAAGTAAAATTGATCAAATTAAATTAACAAAAATACCAAGTCAATTCCAAAAACTAAAAATTACCTTAAACTAAATTAAAAGAAAAATCCTAAAAAAAAGTGATCAAATTCTACCTAAAAAATGACTTTGAAAACAGTCATCACATTTCAATTCTATGACTTTGCCTTCCACACGAAAGGTAGAGTTATTTCATTGTCAATTCTAAAAGCAACATCGAAATTTAATTGAGAAAAATAAAAAGGTGAGTTTGAAACAGTCCAATGAAAGGGGACACCAGAGTGGAAAGTAGCATTATCCGGGGTGGGTAATAAACTAGTAATAATAATAATAATAATAATATTGGTTTCTTTCCAAAGAACTGTAAGGGTAAACAACCAGTCAGCACATCCATATATTTGTGGGCACCACCCACTTCCAAACATTTTTGAATGCCAGTGATACCAAACCTACCAAGTCTTTAGGCCCCACCCAACTTTGATTCTTTAAATTTGACTAACAATTTTGGGATAACAAAAATTATAGTTAAAAAATTATAAATTCATTATTTATTTTAATATTTTGTGATTTTTTATTTTTATACATTAATTATGATAAATTAATTTTTTTTTAATTTTTATTTTATATATAAATTTAAATTTTTGAATGATTAATTTATCATAATTAATTTATAAAAAATTAATTTGTTACAAAGTACAAAAATAAATAATATATTTTATACTTATATCGATTATTATGAAAATTTTAAAATTTAAAATTATTTTAAACAACTTGAGAATTAATTTTTTTTATTTAAAAAACTTTATTCTAACACTCTTTTATTATGTGTTTTCAAAATTTTAAAATAAAATCCTTTACAAAAAACAATTCAATTCCCTAATTATATAAAAAATAATTTCAAATTTTAAGTATTTTTGTCATACAAATTTTAAACGTTTATTATTAATTGTAATTTTCCCTAACAATTTTTTGATAAACTTGGGGGTTAGTAAGGTCAACACAGTGTTGTTCATTTCAAATGGCACATCATATCTTTAAGTTCGAGCCCCATGTTACATCAATAGCCCTTACAATTAACAATGTTTATAGTCTTCTAATTAATTTCCAAAAGCCGCCATTCATGCAGTTTCCCACTTCATTTCATTTTCTCCCCAATTTTGATTACTTCCTCAAAGTTCCACTTGACATTTTATAGCACAACAATCACATTCAATAAATCATAATGATCCAAGAAAATCTAGCTTACTAATTTATCTTTCTTATCATAATTGACCATGGAAAATCCAGTTTGGACTTCTCATATGCAAGCTAACCATGTAAATACATTAAAAGAAAAAAGAATTAAATTGATCCTTATTTTTATATTTTGTAATAATTTAATCAGTCACTAATTAATCGTAATAAATTATCCTTTAAAATATTATTTTATATAAAATCAATCATTCATTAATGGAGAGACTAATTTTATACAAATTTAAATTTATAAGAAATTAATTTGCTATAATCAATTTATAAGGGATCAATTTGTCACATAATGCAATAGTATATAACCAATTTTGTATTTTATTTTATGCAAAATCAATCTCTTATTAATTCAAATAAATGGATTAATTTTGTACAAATTTAAATTTATAAAAAATTAATTAGTTACAATTAATTTATAAAAGACCAAATTGTAATGCAAAAATAAATAATTAATTTTGTATCCTTCTTTATATTAAAACCTTTATTATTTGATTATTCTTATCAATCAGTGTCACTTCTTAATTGTTTATCAATTTAGTCCCTTTCGACTCAAATATTTTTTTAACTATATAACTGAAAGATACATGTATCCATAAATTGATATTTCTTAGAGAAAGAGATAATTATCAGTGATTTAACTAAAATAACTATAAATTTCTCTAAAATTAACTAATTTTGGGTTAATGGGGTCACAGCAAGTTGTCATCAACACAAGCATTATCAATTTCTTTTCATAGTATTGCCACCACAAGTTTCCTATGTACCATATTTTGCCAAAACACATGGCAACGCATTGGCTTAATTAAGTGTGTGCAATGCCATCATTAGCCTCCTAAACATTAAAGGTCAAAAGCCTCATAAAGTTCATTAGCATAGCGTCTATAACATAATCTTTCCCTAGTGATCTTCCTATATAATCCCACTTTCTCATATGTGTGTATGTGTCAACATATCTATATATATATATATATATATATATATATATATATAGATAAAACAAACACCGCCTTTGTATTTTGCAGTTCATATGTTTGCATCGATTCATTTGGTGAGCAATAGATTTTTTTTGTGGGTCAAATACGCGTTATCATGGAGGACACTATCTATCACACTAGTTAGCTCAACTAATTGAACTCATCGAAATTTGTAATATCTTAACTACCATTTAATATTAATTTTGTTTTGGAATTATCAACTAGATAATTACGTCCAAATTGTGCTCATTGATTAGAGATTAAGCAATGATGTATATTATATAAACTATATCCTTTTAATTGATGAGAGTATGTATATATTATTTTATAAATCATTATTGTCACTTTGCCATATAATTAAGATGGCACATCAGCATCTGCATAACACTGAAAAAATTATATATATTAAATTTAATTAAGCTGTGCCATCATCTGTATTACGAATAAAGTAATATTGAAGGAACCTGTTGACTAAGCCAAATCAAACTCTTTATGATCACTAATTGACATAATAATATAACTTCATTTTACGACAACATGTTGGTCGTACAACATTCAATTTGATTCATTGATAGTTTTGGTTACCATACAATTAATAAACTATATATATATATATATATATATATATATATATATATATAAGGCATTTTTATATCAGACCATTCTCTAGAAGAATTGAACAAAAATTTCGATATAATTAATTTTTATAAATTATAATACAGTTTGAAAATTAAAAAGAACTTAATCACCTTTTAATTGTTATAAAAATATATCATCAATAATTTCATTTTTTACACTACATGGGAACAATCATGACTTAATAATGTATAATTATATTAATTTTATTTTTGACACAGCATGTTGGTCTAAGACACTCCATATATATACTCTATCGTTTATTTAATCATAATGTCGTTTTTGACAACATGTTGGTCATACACACATTCAATTTGTTATCTAACTTGGTTAGGTCATCATGTAGAAAATCAACCATTCATACTTCAATTAATTAAAATGAGTTGTATCGGAGAAAAAGGTGATTCACAATTATTCATAATAAGTATCTTATGAAATTTAAATTTAAATTTCAAATTTTATAAGAACGCATAATTTGTTGCTTAGAAAATCACTAAATGGGAACAAACCTAATCTTCTAGGATCTGTATGTGGGAGCAGGTAGGTGTTTGGACAACTCAGAGGTTACATAATTAGATATCATAGAGAATTAAATTATCAATTTTGAGTCACAAATAATGCCAATATCCCACTACAAATATTAAGATGTACCAATAATATTATATATTTTTTTTTGTGGGGTGGCGTACATTAATTGTACGTGAAAAATCATGAATTGTAGTAATCAGGTTACGTGAACCCGCCAGAGCGATAAATATTGTATTAAATCCTGTCCCTGTGTGTGCCTTTTTTTAATTATAATTTTTGTGAATAAAATGAGGTTATCCAGAAAAGTATCCAACACTTTTATGTATAATATACACAATCGCCCACCTAACCTGGTCAAGTAAAAGCTATTTGCTTACAACACCAACTTTGCCCACAGGTCTCTATTTATTTTCATACTGTGTGACTACATATTTTAACATTTATAACCAGGATCAATTAAATCATTTATATTTGGATATAGTGATAAATTTGTCTTAACAATTTTAGGTCAATATTTTTAAGATAATCCTGTAACATTAAAGTTTTATATATGCTACACTTAATATTTTTAAAATTTCGAGGCAATCAATTTCACATCGTTGAAGCTCATATTATTAGAATTATTTTAACCTTAAAGAATGAGACAACACTTGACACAGTTCTTAATAATAAAAGAAAAAAAATGTATTCCTATCCATAAAGTTGACGATTTAATTATGTTCTTTTGACCAAAAAATTTGAAGGTTTTGACCAAGACTAGGGAGAGATTATATGACGATATTATTTTTTATGTACAATTAATTTTAGATAAATTTGTACATTAACTAAACTTAAGATTTTTTGTATTATGCTGATATATTTGAAAACTATATTTTCCAAAACACTACGCGCTGGTTTCAAAATTTAAGCATGAAGAGTAAAAATTTAAAAAAAAAAAAACTTTAAGTACAAATCTAACTTAAAATAATAAGACAAAAAATTGAATATTTTAAAAAATCTTGTGAAGGTAAAGTAAAGGTACCCTTGAGGCTTTACAACTGTTCAGGTACTCGAAAATGAATATTATTACTTGCAAGAAATCATGATTACTTGTACTATGTAATGTTACACTTTACAGGGCTCACTCACTACGCACGTGCAGAGAGATTTGGGTGACCACCACAAGAGATTCTAGGGGGTCAGGCCCAAAAGCCCAAGTCCCTTGTAATCAGATACGGTAAACCTATTATACTTCTTTTCTGACCTTTGACCCATCTACACATCTTTGACTCCTTTTTTGTTTAATAATACACATCGGACGGCGCAGCTGGAGGAGTTATTGCCTGTGGCACAGTACACGCGTGAGACCTGGCGAATCCAACACGTGGCCTTTATTCCAACTGTCAGTTGAGTCTTTTCGTACAGCGCCCAACATAGAATCTTTCCACGTCAATTCCCCCACTGGCCCTGGCCTTTGTAACTTGGTGTCTCACTAAACCAAAGGTAAAGTGAAAAGAACCAAAAAAAAAATATGGGGCCCACTTCGGGAACTTCGACTCAGTTTCATTCACCCACTCGCCTTTGAGGATATTTTCGTGATTTCACGAGCTTGAATAGCAAAACGACGACGGATCTGCTCAACGCCGACAGGCCCACCTTGGATTATTTCGTCAGGCTTGTTACCTTCTGACACCGTTAGATCGCTGTCAATTCATACCCCATCATCTCTGCCGTCCAATCTGCCTGCAACTTGTGGGCCCGAATGATGATCGCATCGATGCCTGTGACGATTAAAGAATCAATACAACGCTGTGGTTGTAGCCAAACCCGGATGCCAAAGTAAAGCCACCACGCACACTAGTCGCATCGCACAGCAAAAACCAGCCTTTAATTTATTTAATTTTTTTTTATAAAGCTTCTAGCTGACGAAGGCACTTGTTCTTCTTCAACCTCGCTTCGCTTTCACTCACTCTCTCTTTCTCGCCATGAAAATCTCTCGAAGGATATCAGTATCAGAGGCTTGAATAGCATTCGTATCTTGCTTAGCTTGAGAAAATGGTTTCTCTGCAGGACTCTCACTCCAATTCCAATCGCTTCCCTTTAAGCCGAAACTACTACTCTAGTACCTCTACCGCCAAGAATACTTCCTCCAAAATCCACCGACATACCGGAAGGTCTATGCGAACTATACGCTCTAATTTCTTCCAAGATGATCATAGCTGCTCCTTCACTGCATCGGTCACCGAGAAATCCACTTGCCTATCGGAAAACATGACCGATTCGGTCATCGACCTCAGGCTCGGCGAGCTCGCATCGAAAAACAGCAAATCCGTGAAATCCTCCGCTACGGAGGAGGAGTTGCTTGATCTTTCTCAAGCTTTCAGTGATTTCTCGGCTTGTAGCAGCGATATTTCAGGGGAGCTGCAGAGGCTGGCGAGTTTGCCGTCGCCGGAAAATGTGCAGAAGAGCGATGGTGGTGGTGAGGTGGAGCCGGAGCCGGAGCCAGAGCCGTGCCTGGGGTTTCTGCAGAGAGAGAATTTCTCTACTGAGATCATTGAGAGTATTTCCCCGGAGGATCTTCAGCCGACGGTGAAGATCTGTATCGATGGGCTACAGTCGCCGTCGGTTGCAGTGAAGCGATCGGCTGCGGCTAAACTCAGGCTGTTGGCGAAGAACCGGGCGGATAATCGAGCTCTGATTGGTGAGTCCGGTGCGGTTCCCGCTTTGGTTCCCTTGCTTCGGTGTAGTGATCCGTGGACGCAGGAACACGCCGTCACGGCCTTGCTGAATCTCTCGCTGCACGAAGATAACAAGATGCTGATAACCAATGCAGGAGCTATAAAGTCACTGATTTATGTGCTTAAAACTGGAACGGAGACTTCGAAGCAGAACGCGGCATGTGCGCTTCTGAGCCTTGCGTTGGTAGAAGAAAACAAGAGCTCCATTGGAGCGAGTGGAGCAATACCACCGCTCGTTTCCTTGCTATTGAATGGTTCTAGCAGGGGAAAGAAGGACTCTCTGACGACACTATATAAGCTCTGCTCTATAAAGCCCAACAAGGAGAGGGCGGTGAGCGCCGGAGCGGTGAAACCGCTTGTGGAGATGGTGGCAGAGCAAGGGACGGGTATGGCTGAGAAGGCAATGGTGATACTTAATAGCTTGGCCGGGATTCAGGAAGGGAAGGAAGCAATTGTGGAAGAAGGTGGAATAGCCGCGCTTGTGGAGGCGATTGAAGATGGGTCTGTGAAGGGAAAGGAATTTGCTGTTTTGACACTTCTACAGCTATGTGCTGACAGTGTGAGAAATAGAGGGTTGCTTGTGAGGGAGGGTGGAATACCACCTCTGGTTGCTCTTTCTCAGACTGGAAGTGCTCGAGCTAAGCATAAGGTGAGTTTCTAACAACCTGAAGATATCTAAATCATAGTCTGAATGATTTGAGTGTACAAACATTATTGGTTCCATTGAATTGAAGATCTGCGGTGCGGTTGTGTTATTCCGAGTCCTCATGCCTTGGATTGAAATCTTGTTTGTTATGGTTCCTATGATAATAAACATTACATGGTTGGTTGTAGTAAACTGAGATAAAAGTCTACTATCACCTACTATGAAGTGACTAAGGCTATTTGGCTTGCCTAGATAACTTTCAAGTCATTGGCAAAAGCTGCGATCGTTGGAAAAATTAAGAATAGGATAAAGTAATCTTTCTTATGATAATTGCCCTAGGAGATTTGATTTTACATAATTTAGAGACAACATACAATAGTATATTATTTTGATCAAAAACTTTAGGGTATTAAAACTTTGCTTCTTATTACTTTATGCATTATCATGCAAGCGATGGGCATGGTTTTCAGTGTTGGGTTGTGCAATTTGTTTAATCAATATGCATTCGCTATTTCTGTTTATTTATATCCTAAAGATCGGACATATTCTTTTTCCTTCGTTGATGAAGTCTCCGGTTGGTTTTGCAGGCTGAAACGCTCCTTGGATATTTGAGAGAATCAAGACAAGAAGCATCTACTTCTAGTCCATAGAGCAGTAGTTACCACTTAGGAAGGTAATTATACGATGTAATTTGTTGTTGTATATATAGTGGTTTTTATAATTTGTACAGTGTGGCTAAAATAGATGCGTGTTGAAGTTAGAAGAAGCTAGCGGGCAATAGGCTGACCCTTAGATGTATGGATTAGCTAGGTGTTGGGATTTTGCTTTCCCTTATTCAATTTGTTATGTTTTCACGATTGGTTGTCTTTGGGTTTGGGTTGATGCGATGGGTTTTGGGTAACTTTCTTACATCTTATTTGATGACCCTAGTTTTGTGGAAAAGGGTTACTGATTGTATGTTTTTATTTTATTTTTACCCAAATTGAAGGTAGAGTTTGTACTACTAGAATAATGTCAGTCCTTTTTTTTTTTTGGACAAAGTGGAATTTTGTTTCGTAAATTTGATTTTTCTCTTATGTTTTCTATATAGGCTATGAATGAACTTGACTCTTTTTTCACTGAATTTCCCTTCACCACCTGTGATATAACACTCAGATCACCTGAAGTGTTGTGTTCTTGACGATACATCTGTCTATGCTGAAGTACACATCAATTTTTGTACCCGCGATTTCTTTATTCCTTGCTTTCTTGCCAGGAAAAGTTTGGGAAAGTAAATTTTGAATCTTTCCTAGCTGAGAATGGCACGTGATAGTCAAGAAATTCTCAAGTACACACCTTACAAGGCGTAAAGAGCTAATAAAAATTTAGTAGAAGGGTGTGTTGATGTTTCTCACAATTTGAAACACCTCTGCCATGAATCTTCATTGCCTTCTGCTCATTTACAGTGCAAGGTGTGTACCTGAAATACTTGTCATGATTTCCAGCAGAAGTTGAGGAAAGCTGAGTATTCAAGCTGTTCTTGCTAAGAATGACTTAATTCGGGAGCCACGAACCATTCTTTGTTGTTGTGCATCTAAAAGGGGAAAATTGCATAGCATCCAGAACTCTCTATTATGACCAATTAGATTATGATATTCAAAATAAAAATAGGAATCACATATATAACGAAAAACCAAAATCTTATAAACTCTTGTTAACGGAAATATCTGCGCCACCTAAAGAAACTTAAGAATTTTTTTCGAAATTTCTTTGATTTCTCTTTTCCCAGCTTTTGAATGTCCGAATTCAATTTGTTTATTCATGGTAGAGTAGTCTAAGATGCGAACCCAGACCACGAGCAGTATTGGCTGAACAATAACATATATTAGGCCGGTGTGATAAAAAATTAAATTTTGACCTAAACTGATTTGACTTGTAAAGGCTAAGTCCATTATGAATAACTATATTCATAATTAATCTAAAACTCATCTATTATAAATCAAACATATGTAAATCATTTTTCCTGAGTGTATACATGAGCTAGAATACCACGATGGTGTAGGGTCCCCACAGCTGGTTGTCCTTGTTGTAAAGGGGTCACCCAATGCATGCAACCATATGAGCATCTTCCAATTTGCCTCAGTGAATCTGCATTATAGCTAAGCAGAGCCCACCTTGCAGGTCAACCCCACCACAGATTACATCATCTTTATACATATTTTCCCTCTTCTCTACGTCGCTATCTTCAATTTTAATTTCTGGATAGAAGTACAAAATTAGTAGTTTTTCACTTAATTCTTCACAAATTTGAATTTATATAAAATTAATTTTTTATAAATTTAAGTATATATAAAATTAGTCTCTCCATTTATATTAATGAAGAATTAATTTTATATAAAATAAAATTTTTCAAAAACAAATTTGTTACAATTATATATAAGAAACCAAAAAAATAAGGAACTGTTTGGTGCTTCTATCTTAATTTTTCTCCCAACCTCTTCCAAATCCTCTTGTCGTTCATAATAATAACTAATTAGCTGGCGGAGCAGGTGTGTTTTGTCCTGGTACTTCTTAAGATTGTTGCACTTTCAAATCATCAAGTTTGAATAAACTTGTGTCGGTGGCCTTTATCTATCATTATGCAATTAAAAGCAGAGTTTCTTTACATATTTGAACGATGCTTGCATCAAAAGGCCAAGCTGTTTTGGTGAGTGGTAGATGGTTTCTCTTCTCTTCAGCAAAAATATGGGCTTGCTGGGTCATCCATCGTACAGGAACCCACCATAATTAGAGGGGTCCTCTGTAAGCAATCCACCGCCTTGAACGTCTTTTACAATGGATAAGGTTCAAGTCAAAATTTTTTAGTTACTGTATATGAATTTGTAATTAAAGCATGATGCATGAAGTTAATTTTTTTTTAAAGGATACAGTTATATATTTTAGAAATAATGAATAAATAAAATCATGTTAAAAATAAAATATAAGAATACCTCGGAAAGTTAAAATCACTTTCTTCAAATTTTATTTTAAAAAGTTTCCTTGATCATTAAAAATTCTTTTTAATCTCATTCATATTCTAAAATTAAAAAATTAAATCTCATGTTCATTTTTTCTAAGATTTAAAAATAAATTCCTTTTCCTTTATAATTAAAAATATGGTTCTTAATAATCTCATTCATATGTTAAAATTAAACAGTCATATTTTCTTTATGATTTAAAAGTAACTAAATACAAAAAAATGATTTCCTTCATCATTGAAATTTTTTTTTTAATAATGTAAATAAAAACCTTATTTAAAAATTAATAAAATAAAATAAAAAATTAAGAGAATAAAAAATCGAGATTATGATGATTTCATGAGCTAAAACACAGCAATCAATATTCAAAATTGTTTTGTTTGTGAAATCAAAGTCTTACCTTTCATTTTCTTAGAAATTAAAAAATTACGAATCAAATATTATAATTTTTATTTGCACCGGGTAAATTCAAATCCTATAAATAAAGTAGACTTTAGTCTACCTTTATAAATACATTTTTTCTCTTTCTTTATTTTAATTGTTATCTTTTCCTTCTCTTAAGGGTAATTATAATGCATGCTGTGTTTATTTTGCATAATTGGATTATCATAATCTTTTTAAACTAGTGTTATGGTATGCTTAACACTTTTTCTATGTGGAATTGACTCTCACATGCATTTTTAGCTCACATGTTACTTTTCAATTTTTCAAAAGGTATTTTCTTTAAGTTTTACCATGTGAAATAAATTTTGGTGCCAACTTATTTTAATTTGGTTTTCATTTTGGAATTCAAAATTTCATGCAATCACATTTTTTGTGTACAGTTTGGCAACTCCGAAAAAAAAGTATGAAAGAAAGGTGAAAAATGAGTTGACCGAAGTTTGATAATTAAACATTTTATTAGTATCCAAGGTTTTCTTTTTTCAAAACTATTGTGCGACCATTTTTCATCACAAGAAAAGAATCATAAATGTTGGGAATCATAATATCTTATATCCCCTTTAAACTAATCTTACCTATGGACGTGGCAGACTTGGATTTACAGCTATATTGTGATGAAGACATCAGCACTTAACCTTTCTTTTTTCCTTGAACCTAAGAGAAGACAGATTTGTATCATTAGGTAGGGCGAGTCTTGATCATTGCATGCCTTGGTGAATGCCAACTTGCATAGCCCAAAATCCAGAAAGCCACAATAGAAATCATTTCTATTTTTCTAAAACCTCAAAAACACTTTACTGCTATTACAGTTAAACAAAGAAAATTAAAGATCTTCATAGAGAGGCAATATTCACTTCTCAACATTCTGAGAGGGTGTGAGGGCCTTCTCTCTAACCCATTTACGTTTGGCCCAAAACCACTTTCTCCTTCTCTGCTCTTGTGTCACTGTTAGAAGCTCCCTGAGCCCATGATCTGTTAAAGTTTAAGTATAAAACTATTTTTTTTAAAAAAATAAAATTGTTTTTGTCAAGAATGGGATTCGAACCCATGCCCTTTCGGACCAGTACCTGAAACTGGCGCCTTAGACCAACTCGGCCATCTTGACTCTGCTGACCGGGATTGTCATTTATGTTTTTTAATACATCTTATTTTAATGAGAGCCAAAAATTTATTAAGAGTGAGAAGTATTAAATTTCACTTTTCTTTTTATATTTTGTCGTGTCAAATTAATCTTTTACAATTTTAAATTTGTTTAAAATTAATTCCTTTAATATCTTTTCAATTTATTAAGTAAAGTTCAATGAAAGATTAAATTTGTACAAAATAATAATGGTAAGAAACTGATTTAACATCAAAAATTTGTGAATAATTAAATTGTTATAAAATATAAAAGTAAAGAACTAATTTAATATTTTTTTTACAAAAAGGAGATTAATTGAAGTCTGATAACCTTTTTTAATAATTTAATCTGTTTATTTTCCCGGCACTTTAATGGATAAATCTTAATTATATGTCTTTTCCTCTATGAATGATAAACAAATGAGGAAATCTTATGAGAGTTGCAGTGGATAAAACCATGACTGGATCACTATTTAAATTTTTTAATTTAAATATTCAGTGACTTAAAATGGCATAACTAAATAGGGATAAATCTACACGCTCTACTCAGAACCCATGTTAATTTAATGATTATTTAATAATAAGAATGAAAGAATCTTAGGGACTTTATATAATAAATCTTTTATTAAAAGAATTTCAATTAACATAAGTTATAGTTTAGGTCCTTTGGCCAATTTCAGTACATTAAAAATATAAGGCCTAATATTAATTTAATTTTCTGGACCCTATTAAAAGTTTTTTTAATCTTTAATTGAGACATTTTAAGATTAATATAATCCATTCAGCTCTGTGTGCATTGATAAAGACAAATAATATACTTTTTGGAGATCAGAATTAGAAAACGAATTCACAGGAAACTTCCTTCAGAAATTTAAGAAACTATTAACCCAAAAAAAAACTGTTTTCCACGTTGGTTTAAATAGTCTAACTCGTAAACATAGTGAAAATTTGTTTAAATTTTGGATTAAACATCATGAACTCTTTGATAGAACTACGTATTTGAAAGTTCTTTTTTTACTTATGCTTCCCAAAATTTGTTAAAATTTGTACTTACCTCAGTCAATAGACCGTTTCAACTTTTGAATAAGCTTTGGTTGTGAAGTAAAAATTCATAAATAAATTTATTAAATTTCTAGTTTCCCAATGCCCCAAAGATTTTGGACTTAAAAGTATAAACAAATCTTAGACCAACCACTTAATTAAAGGATCCATTGAACTACTGAACTGAAACTTGAACTGTTAAGCGAAAATCATTATTAGTTTCATAATATTCTCTGAGAACCATCTCTTCTGTACAAGCGAGTCAGGACCTAGGATAAAATTTGCAAGATATACAACTATGGATATGGTTTAAAAAAAAAAAAAAAAATAGAAGCTTTACATCATATTTGAAGTCCAGGAACGCAGACACATACATTGTTGACACTTGACAAAAGAGAACTACGATCAATCATGTAATTCATAAATGAAGCTTATAGAGGCGCAAGAAAAGAAATTGTATAGAAAGATGTGTCAGCAAACTTGTTCTTTATAAAACCCAGATGCACATCCATTGATAATATCACACTTATAAATCAACAAAGTATTTCTTACAGTCTGTGAAATCAAACATTGAAGGAGAAAAAAAAAAAATAGAACATACTGACCAACACTGGCAACGTGGCTCAAATCTACTGCCAAAGAAGAGGGAGGGAAGCAAGAAAGGGTTGAAAAGCAAAAAAAAGAAGAATAAAAGAAGAGAGGTCTGCTAGTTTTATGTATTGCTCTGTCAATGGAGATGAACATCTTTTATGGCAATTCTAACAAACTCCATAATCACTGATTATACATATCAGAACCCCAAGAAAGAAAACCTATATTTCACTCAAGCTCAACCCTTAAAAGTGAAGCACTAGTAAGTGCTCGGTATTTCTAAATTCTTCGAAACAGGCAAGCCGATTAGCCCTAATGAAGTTTTAGAAGCACTAAAGTAACTCGAAGAAGAACAAAAGAAAAACTCAGTTATGCTATCCTTATTCAGTCACCTTCTGCACACATTCTGCTTCACTGTAACATCTGGACATCCAAAGTATAACCTTCCTAGGCAGCAATTCCTGAAGCAAATATGCGTTTGAAAGAACATGAATAAGTTTGTATTGCCACTTATTCTAACTCAAATAAAAGAAAGACATGTAAAATCGAGCGTCCAGTATGGTATTGAAAAAATGACAGCAAGTCAGAAACAGAAACACAGCGTATTCCAATTTAAATTCTGAGTTATACTCCATCTATATATCTCCTAGTCTATCTCACTGCACTTGACAAGTTTGATAAAGTCTGAAACTTCATTACTATTATTTTACAAATTGTCATCAGAACCACAGGCTCAGGCAAACATTTGAACTATTATAGCTCTGACATGGCTAAATATCACCTCAGAACCAGCATTCAACCAATGGCTATATTTTGAGAATGTCCTAGATAAATATGTCAGATTAGGATCACATGAATAAACACTAGTGTTGGTGACTTTTAGTGTTAATTACAAAAAGTTATAGTGGACACATCAGAATCTGTGAGATGAATAAAAATCAAACAATATTGAACTTCTATTATATATTTGGTTTTTGGTTTTTGGAGCCCAAGTCAGGTTCACACTTCTAAACATGAATTAATTTACTATGCCAAGAAAAGTAACGAATCTTCAAAGAAAAGTAAATATTTTTTTCCTTTTTCTTTGATATGATAATAAAAGAGAAACACTTGTTACCTCTATTTGATTGTCTATTGGCAACAGCATAAGCCCCAATGTGGCCCCCAGAGCTTTTGCTCATCAAATCTGAAACAGAGTTTCCAAGGTCATAACCAAGAGAACCAGTATCTTCAAGTTCTGAAGGTGATGATCTCCAAGTTTGGTCTCCAAAAAATGACCCAGCTTCGTAGATGTCTTTATATGCTCCATCATAATTGCCATTTGATAGAGCATACGATGACGCTGATTCAACAATGCCTTCACTGGCTTTCCCATATCCTACTACTTTTGACCTAAAATTAACATCTCCAGAGTCGTAGTTAAGACTGCCCTTACCATAGCCAGAGCCAACATTTCCAGCTTGATCTGCACTAGGGGAGGAACTCCAAAGTGTTCCAATATTACCAAAAGAACCCAAGCTTGAATTTTGACTTCCATAGCCAAGAAAACCATCAGAATTTGTAGGGTTAGTAGCATAGTTAAGATATTCATTCCCCCACAAATTCTGATTCGAACTGTTGCCTACACTTGTACCAGTATAGCCCATGGCATTATGGTACCTACTTGAATTTCCATTATATGAAGGGTTCAATGATCGTCCTAAAATAAGGGTAGAAGTTAAGTTTGAATTTCCATTTTGACTAAATGCTGGCTCAAAATTGAATCCTGTCCCATAGGTAGGACTTAATGGAGGATATCCATTTCGACCAACAGTAACAGGACTAAATCTGCCATTTGCTCGAAGTCCATGCCCTCCAACCAAGCTCGGATTATATCCCTGAATGAAACCATTAGAAAAGCCACTAAACCTATTTAAACCATAGTTAAATCCAGCTAATTGGCCTCTACTTGGACCTGGAGATAATTCCTTTGGAACAGCCCGCTTAACCTCAACCATTTTACCATTCAGTTCATGAAAAGTTTTGTACAGAACTTTATCCACTGCTTCCTCAGAATCATAGGTGATGAATCCAAAACCCCTTGGCCTTTGAGTGTTATGGTCATACATCACAACGACATCTGTAATTGTTCCAAATTGATCAAAGTACTTCTTGAAGTCACTCTCAGTAACTGTGGATGCTAAACCTCCAACAAATATCTTCTTTGTGCGAGTAGGACCAGGTGATCCATGAATGCTGCTATTGCTTCTGTTCAAAATGTTTTGATCATCTCTAGGGATGGCCTTTTTTGCTTCAACCTGCATATAAAATGTATGAAAATGATATTCAATGAAACATATTTATTGACTAAACTAATGAATAATTAGAAAAAAAAAAAAACCATGAGTCAAGATTTTAGGTAGAAAGAGCTTCTCTTAGGGACGACGCCAATTATAAACTTAAGAGTTTCATTAACAACCTAGCCTCTTACAGATTCAATTCATAAAATCTTCCCACCCCTCCCCCTTCCCAAAAAAAAAACAGAATGGCTATTGCAGTTATCAGTATTGATGAAACTTTAATACCAAGGAGAAAGAACAAAATACTTTGAATGACTTCAAGATCTCCTTTCCATGAAGCTATCAATTCCACAATCTGTGTCCTATACTTTCTCAATAATGATTCAGCAACTCAAATATCTGATCAGCCTTGAACAGTAAATCACATGGCTAGTATATAATTAATGAAGATTCAGCTGTAGCCAGCCTACCGGAACACAAAATTATTAGTAATACTCAGCCCTTTCACTGGTCCAAAAATAGTAAAATACATTATCTTTGAATTCCAAATTCTGACACAATTATTTCTCTGCAAGTGTTACTGTAGGTGGCCAGAATTCTACACTTGGTTCCCAAGTCTTAGATATTGTGCTTTAAAAAGAAAGGTTTGGCATATACTAGCCTAGCATCTACTGGCACTTGTTGCTTCTAATATATTTGTCCCTCTGCCGCTATCTTGCCAACTATTCTTTGGAATCACTTCTATTACTCACAACATTTAAGCTAGCATCAAACATGAAACTAAAAACGGATCTCATTTTACATACTTCATGCTCAGATTGTGTCATAAAATTAAACAAAGCAAACCCAAATTCGAACTTCAATTTTGACTATTCCCCAGTCATACAGTAACAGCTAGCAAGTCTTTTCCTAAAACTGAGTAGAATCATAAGGCAGCACAAATAATAATCTACATTTCAATCTTGAATCATTTGGGGGCGGGGGGTGGCATCATTGTTTAATCTATCACAAAAGAAAGCGATTTTCACGGAGATAAATATATGGACAGAAATGGCAACTAGAACTTACAGTTCTACCATCTATAACATGCTTTTCTAAAACAACCCGTTCAGCAACAGAAGGATCAGAAAAAACAATGAATCCAAAACCACGGGCACGCCCTGTGGTCCGATCCTTCATTATTACTGCCTCCACCACATCGCCAAAATTTTGGAAGTACTGTCTGAGTCGTTCTTCATTTGTGTCCCATGAAATTCCACCAATGAAAAGTTTGCCAGGGTCCATTCCCATTCTGCACTTCAATCAAATACATTTCTAAGACGAATTAATAATGCAAAACAAATGTAAAAACGACAGATGTCTTCTCCAACGCCAGTGAAAAGGCGTCCCAAAAATAAAAACGACATAGACAGATTGGATCCAATCATTTAATCGAAATCAGATTTTATCTTATTACTTCAGTAGCGTATTCGTTTCAAAACTTCCAAGACAACATAAATTCATCGAAACAGGCAGCATCGGTCAAAGAACATCATAATGTGGAATCAAAAAAAGAGAAAGAAAAAGACAGGAAACAAAATCTATGTTTTCGAAGAACTGACAGAAAACTAGGATGTTCTAGACGTCAGATGAGAAACAATCATACTATGATTGAATCCAGGAACATCGGACCTTTCATCAAACAATTATCGATCAACCCACAATCCAAAATTCCACAAACGAAGCAAAAACATCGAAATTTAATACGGAAAAATCTCCACACCAAACTCTGAAAGTCATTTCAATGAAATTGAGCAGAAAAAAGATTGGCAAAGAAAAACTCACCAAATGAAGACAACCCAGATGAAAAATTGATACAATCTAAGATCTGAGAGAAGGCATAATAAGCAGAGAGGGCGAGAGGCCCTCCTTTTTTTTTTTTTTTTTTTTTCCTTTTCTCTCTTTCTTTTTGGCTTACAATTACGGTTGATTCAAGCAGATAAATATATATTATGAATGAAAGCTGTGTATCAGAGAGGAAGAGATATGTATGAGAAAAGGAATTTGTATCATTTATATTATATATATATATATATATATATATGGAGAGAGAAAGATGGAGGTTTGTTTGTCTATCCCCTCTCGTGTAAGAAAGTTACCAGCGAGAGACGAGGGTGACTGCCCAAGTTTAAACTTGATTTCAAAAATTAACTTTTTTTTATTCTTTCCTTTAAGGAAATCTATTTTTTGGTCAATTTCTTTTCAGGAAATCATTTATTTGTCTAATACTTTTATTGTGCTATTGAAGTATTTTTCATCAACAGCCATTGAGCCATTTGGGAAAATTAGAACTTGTTTTTTTTTTTTACCAAAACAATATAAAAACCACTTGTGTTTGATTATGACTGTTCTTGTGAGATTCTCATCAATATGAAGCATTAAGCTATCATCCAAATATCTTAGGTTAATTAGCATTTAATGGTTTTAATTTCTTATACTATTTTTCTTTTTTTGTAAAAAGAAGCTGTATTATGTTAAAGTAAAGTCCGTGCAACTTATGTTTAATTATAATAACCACATTGGATTGGCTAATGGATTAAAAAATGTTTTGATTTTGATTACTTGAATTAAGATCTTTAAAATAGTATTAAGTAAAATTTATTGTATTAAATATAATATGTCTAAAAAGTTCCTTTAAAATTATTAATTGAATAAAAAATTTAACCTAGTGTGAGAATATTCTTATTTTACCATTTGAAAAAAAAAAAATATGTGGCTTTAGTATGGATTAAATCCTTCTTCATGTACATGTAATTGCATTTACTAAAATTCAGGGTGCACTAAAGTACATTGTCAGTCAAACAGTTAATAGACATGATTAAATTTTATTGACTTGTTTGGAAAAATGGGAATAAAATATAATTGAGTTGAATTTAGAGCTAATCATGGTCTCAATGGTAGATTTAATTTTCCAAAAGTTTTCTAACACAGTCAAATATTAAATCTACAAAATTTTTAAGTAAAATAAAATTAATTTGCCATCACATCTTGTAGAAAGGAAAAATAGAATCTATTTCCATCGCTTGAGGTCAAAGAAACAAAAACAAAAAAAAAAAAAACAAAAGATGAAATAGTCATGACATTTCTGAAAACTACACTTTTAGCTAATTTTGCGGTAATCAAATTCACAATAATATGATAAATAGCTCTTAAATAAATATCATCTATGAAGTTTCTTTAAAAAAAAAATGATATATTTACCATAAATAATAAAAATTGTTAATAAAATTTTCCTCAAAAATATTTCACGTGGAAAATGACATGAAAATTTAAGGTAAAGCGGCATAATCAAGTAATTGAATAGGTGGAATGGGCACACAAATTAAGATGGATTAGTGGTTACTACAAAAATTCCATTCCATCAACTTTGAATATAAAAATAAAATAAATAATAATAAAATAAAATAAAAGTAGGGTAAGGTGTGAAAGACAGAAAGGATTGCTTGTACACCCACTCATCCAAAGAATACCACATTCCACAGGTAGATTTTTGCATCATGCACGTGCTTCATGTTATTGATATACCTCATATTCTCTTTTATTCACTTTTTAAAACATTTCATATTTAGGTGTGGATTACTTCAATTTTTATTTTCTTTGTGTGGGAATTTATTATACTTGCATTTTAGCTCTTAATTTTTTTTTTTTCATTGAAGAATTATTTAAATTTTTTAATTTAAAGCTTTTTTTGTGTATAACAAATTACAACAAAGGTCATAATTATTAAGAGAACGGTAGGTAACTAACTACATGTGCGAAACAATATAGAAAACAGTTTAGGTAAGTTTAATTTACCAAATGAAAAATAGTATGGACATCTTAATGTGAGTATGTTAGATATTAATGAATAAATTTTATTTAAATATTTTATGTATTTATTTATAATTATTTTTATTTACTTATTTTAATGATTGACTTGGAAAAAGTTTTTCTGCTATATACTTCATGGCTCATGTTAACATAAGAGCACTTTTCTTTCTATGGAGTAAAATAGAAGGCCATTAAAAAAATACGTGTTAAATATAATTAAATATATGGAACAAACCTGAATATATGGAACCCATTATTTCATTATTTAAATAAAAAAAACTCATTAACTCTCTCTTAATAATTTATTCTTAATTAGTAATTTGATGGGTAATTATTAATACTTTTGAGCTGTAAGTTAAAATTTCTATATAATGAATTTATAAATAATCAAACTTATCACTAACTATTCACAATGAATATGAATTCAATCTATTTTTAGCTTATAATTATAATATTAATTTCTTAATTAGTCATCACAAGAAAATTAATATAATAACATAATTAATACTAATCTATATAATATTAAAATATTCTAACAAATATGATTAAATATATGGAACAAATCTGAACCAATTTGCAAGGTGAATTAATAATAATATTGTAATATAGTAAAGATGGGATTTTGTGACAGCAACGTTTTGTTGAATTATATGCAAAACCAAAACAAAATAATAAAAAAAAATTATACAGGCGTCGTGTGAATATTTTCAGAATTACGTGAACCTCTGATTTATTTTTAATATATTCACTCTTTTTTTTTTAAACTAAAAGCTATACATGACTTTGTCTAATTTAATTTTGTTAATTAAAATACCATATATTAACCTAAATAAATAATTTTTTTAATTTAAATATCCTATGCCTATTATATATTTTTAGGATATTTTGATGAAAAAATAAAATTAGATAAAGTGTATATTTTAAATATAGAAAAAAATTTCTGTAAATTCAACAAAATTTAGGAATAACATGTGCAATTTACTTTAAAAAATGAAGCAAATTAAGAAGCAACTGGTAGGAGAGAAGTTGAGGATAGGTAAGACTTTCAAGAACTATGAAACGGTAGGACATAATATATTATAATGATTACAGTTTTGCTTGTAAAAATTGGCAACATTAGTTGACTTTCAAATCCTCAATTTGATTTATTTTAGACATAAAAAAATGTGATTCTCATTACTGAAATGAACGAACCAGACATGAAGGTGGACCACAGGACAAAATTTATGAAATAGGAATTCTCGTAAAAAAAAATGAAATAGGAATTATTTTGGTACTAGAAAGTGAAAAAAAAAAAAAACAAATATTAGTTAATTTTAACAGATTTATGTAACAATTAATTTAGTTTATTAGTTTTAATAAAATTATTTTAAAAAAATAAAAACTATTATAAAAATAATTTTTTTTAAAACAAAATTTATGAAATAGGAATTCACATAAAAAAATATGAAATATGAATTATTTTGGTACTAGAAAGTAAAAAATAAAAAATAAATAAATAATAATTAATTTTGACATATTTATGTAAGAATTAATTGTATTTAACCAGGGAGACCACAGGTATATCCTGAAAGCCAATGAATTGAGTCTGTTTGGGACAGCTTTCCAGGTAGGTACCAAATGCAATGTTTTGCCTTTTTGTTTTTTGGGAGTTTTGGTGCTTTTACTTAAAAGGGCAACAGAGGACAGTTCACAAACCAAAATTTGATCAATGAGTTGAAAAAAGTTATGGGTAATTGTAGAAATGATAGCCTTTTTTTAAAAAAAAAAAAGAAAAGAAAAGAAGAAGACATTTTTAATTATTATATATTTTGAAATTATTGAATTGTAAATTTTAAGTTAAAGTAAAAAATAAAATTTTTTTATAAAATTATTTAAAAAAATATTAATTACGTTCGTTGCATTAAAAATATATTCAAAGAGATAATTAGTAAAGGCGTAATAAAATAGAAGTGTTACTAGCAAACTCATGTTTCTAATATTAAAAAATAATAATAAATAGATAAATTTTTTTGATTGCTTTTTTAAAAATAAGGAAAAAGACAAAGAACAATTGGAAAATATTAAAAAGAATCACCGGCAAAAAATTACTCCTAAATTTAAAGTGTTACAAATAAACTGATTTATTTAGAACAAAAAAATAAAAAAAACACAAGACAGAACAAATATTTTGATTCTATAGACAAAACGAATGGCAATTAGTGAATGTATAAAAAATAAAACTTCACTGTAAAAATGCCTTAAAATGAAAGAAGAGATAATTAATCGCATTTGCAAACATGCATACTTACAATAATTATGATCTAATTAGTTCGTATAATCTGAGCCAATCTAATTATTTTAAGCTAAATTAAGTTTGGATTATAATCATTTTAGAGCATGCGATTGAGTCCATTATATAAAGATTTGATCCCAAGCTATAGTATTGGCTCGGTCAAATATAAATTTTTTAATATACATTTTAGTTATGTACATATACTTGATTATTTTTAAAAAATATTTTTTTTATTTATGTTAAATATAAATCATTCTTATTAATATGAGGTAGCATATTCATTCAAAATAAACCACAATCACTTATCTTTCTTTTAAAATTTATTTTAAATTTAAATTAATATAAATGTGAACATATTTAAAAAAAAAAAAACCGAAATGACCATGGCCATTCTAGTCAGATTATGAGATCGAGGCACATTTGAGAATCCCGAACCGAACCGTGAGCTAATAACCAACTAAACCTAACACGAAATGTGAATTTAGAATGTTATTATTGGAACGATTGAAAGATAGAGCCACCGATTCAAATTGACCAATAAGTTAAGTGAGTCCATCCTATCATGATTTGACCAGTACACCTAAAATCATATGCCCAATCCATTTAGACAGTGCCCAAAGCAAGTCCCTTCAAATAATATCATGAACAAATTAAAATTAATCTGTATACATTATTCATTTAATTGATTAATGCTAATTCATCAAATTAAATTAATAGAAAGACAATTCAACAATTTCCCATTTAAATACCAGTAATAAATTTTTGAACTAATCACAAAACAAAATAAAGAATGAATATTAAATAACTATAACACTTAAGTCTCAAAATTCAAAAGTAAAACTTCATCACAAAATATCAAATTTGCTAAGAAAAATAATATTATAAATATCAACAATATCTCAACATCTTAATGAAATAGTTAACAAAATTAATATACATCCAAATCAAAATAAGATGATTGAATTATCTCTTAAACATACAACTCAAACTCCAATTAAATTGGAATATTCTTAATTACTTTATAAAATTAGACCTGTTAAAGTAGGCCAACCCAGCCCATTCGAACTGACTTATCCGAGTTGGTGGATTAAACAAGTCAGCATGTTTAACCCATTATAAGATAGTGGGTTGAAAATCTCAACCAACCCTACTTGGTGGGTTATGCGAACAGACCCGTTTAACCCACCAAAAAATTAACAAAATAAAAATAAAATAAAAAATTATAAAAATTCAAATGTGACTTTCTTTAAGCATATGTTTTATTTAATCAATAAATTTTTATATTAGTATAAATAAACAAAAAAATAAGTAAATAAAAAATAAGTTTTAACGAATTAAAACAAGTAAAGTAATCTAATAATTCAATGATTCATTAATAATAAGAATATGATTATGAGCTAAATTTTAAATATGACAAATTATAAAATAATATAAACAACACAACACATACATTAGGATTAATTTTTTTAAATAAGAAAGTGCAGTGGGTTGAAGCGCTAAACTGAGTGAGTGAATTTTTTTTTTTTCTAAAGGCAACCCATTAAACATGGAACTTGCTCATTTAACTTGCGGGTTAAACGGACCGAATTGATAAAAGTATAATAAACGGATTCTCAAAAGAACCCTCAACTCAACCCACTTTTTAAATGGATTATACAACTTTGACCCAGTATGTCAAATCCATTTTGATGCCTTTATATAAAACCATATGAGTTACATGTATTGATGCACTCATGTTTTATATTTTGATACCACTTCCACCTAAAAATTTTCTAGGAAACCATAACATTGCATTGTATTATCTTCAATTAGAACCATGAACATGATGAGGAGAAGAAATGGGATTGCTTCCGAAAGGAGACAAAAGAGTTAATAAATAGATGAAATTAATGTGGAGCTATATTCCAAATGAAGATTCAGCTCATGATAGGTAAGTGGGTAATGGGTAAATTAATGGGTGGTTGCTGTGCTACATATATGGATTGGGATTGGGAAGTTAGTTTGGAACTATATTTTATTTTGCAGTTTTGCGCAATGGTCTTCCTTTTCCTACTAAAGACATTTTTGCATAATTGATTCGCACGTGGCACGTAATAATACAGGATGGGGTCAAATGCTCTTTGTGATAAGATGGATGAATGATGGATTTTTAAATGCTGTGCAATTTAATTATGCAATAATTATACTTATATAATATTGATTTGAATTTTGAGATTAAAAAATATATATGTAATTTTTTATGACTTAAAGTTTAATATTTAGAATTTAGAACATGATCCAATAATGTACAATTTCAAATCCATGTTCAATGATCATATTTGTTTTGATATATTATTGCATATTGAATAATTATCTTCAAGATTTGTCAATTTTAAATCTCAAATGGTGTATAATATGGGACGAGTGTTTGATTAGGAATAATAGATGGTTAATTATTATAATGACTATATTGTTATTGAATTTAGATTGCTACTTCGAGTGTTAGATCGTTAATTAGATTAATTTAACTAGTTTGTTTCAAATTAATACTTAATGGATCGTAATATATTTAGAAAAGTAATTTTAGTACATTTATTTTGATAAACGAATTAAATAATATAGTTAATTAATTTTCTAAAAGATGTGAATATAAATTTTTACATTTTGAAAGGAATATGCGAAATTAACAATTAATATTGAAATAAATTTATGAATCTAATAGTTCAAATTAATTTTGGATAATCTAATCTTAAATTTTAATATAACGACTTGCATTTAATAAATTGTGTAATTCAATGAATTACAATTCTTATTAGGGATTGTAATAATTATATTTTAGGAAAATAGCTAAGATATAAAACTATTTTATTATTCCAAGCTACTAATTCACCAATTTACTTATGCAATCAATTCAATCAAAATTGGTTCAATTCTAAAATCGATCTAACTGATAAAATCATTCAATGATGGACTTATCAAGTCATTAGTTTAACTGCATAAATTAGATCAAATCCAATAACTTTAATTATTTGAACCCAAAAAAAATACCTTAATATTAAATTTGATGGAAACTTAACTTAAAGGTCTTGTTCTACATAATTAAATTAAAGAAAACATACTCACAATCAACTCCATTTGAGGCCTTAATCAAAATTGAAGCACATGTTGTGTATGAATGTTTATATAAAACAAGGGTCCTTCATTTTCTTAGTTGTCAATTTATTCCCTTTTCCTCTCTCCTAAGCTTATAATTTACTTAAGCAGTTTTGTTTTGGAGCTAGAATCTGCATTTTATATATATATATATATATATATATATATATATATATATATATATATATATATATTTGGTGTTTTTCTGTAAAGGAGTGCATTTCTTATTTTCAATGAAATAATAACACAAATAGTGTTAAATATTTGAGTTTTGTATTTGTGCACAAATATTTCTTATAATATTCAATCAAAAAAATATGTTAAAACATATATATAAGTCTTAAAGAACAAACAAGGTTGATCAAATATGTATAGCGTCATATATAGGAGGAATCATTAGAGTTGTTAAAGCGGCCAACCTGGTCCACTTGAACTGATCCACCCAAATTGGTGGGTTAAATAAGTCAACCCGTTTAACCCACTATAAAGTGTTGGGTTAAAAATCTTAATTTATCCCACCCGGTGGATTAAGCTAGTTAACTCATTTAATCTATCAAACAAATTAAAAAAAGTAAAAATAAAATAAAAAATTATAAAAATTTAAATGTGACTTTCTTTAAGCCCATGTATTGTTTAATCAATTAATTTCAGTAGATTAAAATAAGTAGAGTAATCAAATAATTCAATGATTCATTAATAATAATAATATAATTATGAGCAAAATTTTTAAATATAGCAAATTACAAAATAATAGAGATAATACAACACATACATTAGGTTTAATTTTTTTAAATAAGAAAGTGTAGTGGGTTGGGGTGCTGGATTTAGTGAGTGAAATTTTTTTTTTAAAAAAACGAACAACTCGTTTAACTCGCGAATTAAACAAGTTGAGTTGATAAAATTATATTAAACGGATTCTTAAAAGAATCTTTAAAAGAGAGAAGGGTTACATGAACTCAACCTAATGGGTCGAACCTGACGCAATCATATGTTTGTTCTTTAACCTTTTGCCTAATTTCCATATACAAATTAATTAGACTGAGATCATTTACTGTTTTCTCTTTCATAAAATGTCAGTATGAATTTTAAAAATAATAATAGCAACTGGGATCTAATATTAGTTAATGGACATCGCGTATGTTATAAAAACATATACTGCACTTTTTTCTTACTCAAATTCATAATTCAAAAAAATTAATTCAGATGACATATTCTCTATATATAAATTAGGAAGATCTATTCTAATGATGCCATCCTTACACTGAGCCAGTTTTTTAAACACAAAAATGCACTTTTGCTTTTAAATTTTATTTTAATTTGTAGTCTAAACAATTTAATTTAATTCAATATAATTCTCTAAAAATATTGTGTTATTTTTATCCCAAATATATATTCACTTGTGCTTAAATTCCCGAAACATTATACTTTGAACTGATAGTTGGACTTGAAGAATCTAAATTTATTATAGTTCTTAAAAGAAATTGTTCATTCTTGGATTGTACAATTTTATATATATAGATCATCAAATCAAAATTTAGAATTATATGAAGTCAAAATTTAAAATATTTATCACGTGCAGTCATCCAATTTAATTTGAATTATTACATTACACGATTTATTTAATATGCACTATTTAATTTATAATTTTTTTTACTAAATATAGTAAAGTCAGTTTAAGAATTTAAGTGAGGTAGACTTGTATGCATAAACACAAGAGACGTGTCCGGGAAAAGATTGTTAGGTTTGGTAGGTGAGAATAGTTTTTATGGAAATAAGAATGAATATAATATAAATAAAATTAAATGAGATGACTCTGATTATGTTTGATGTGGCATATTAAAGAAAATGTCATTTTAATTGCATGTTTAGTTTGATAGAAATCATGTAAAAAATTAAAACAAAAGTTAAGCAAACCTAGAGTAAAAATATTTAAATATTAATTCTTTTCATTTTGATCTACTGAATTTTTTTTTAAATACTCTTAATAAAAAAGTATTAGAATAATATTTTTATTTTAAAATTTTAAAAATATTTTTAATTATCAAAAAAATTATTAAAAGATCTTACAATATTTTTAAATGATTTTAATTGTATTCTAAATTTTTGCGAGGACAATACGATAAAATTATTATTACTCTTCTTCCTTCTATCCTCCCCATAAATGGGGGAATTCTCTCTCTTATGACAATGGCATTCCCTCCAACCAAACTCGTACACTCATGGATTGTCATTTCCATTCACATTAGTGTCTGTCCGCTCCCTCTTTGAGCAGGATTTGGAATTGTTATATTAACATAGAAAATTAGATTTTTTTAAAAAAATATGGAATATGTAAAGTGTTTATAAAATTTGAGAGAATATAAAATATGAGGTGGGAGTATATATAGAACTTATTTTTTTATCCAATCTCTTTTTTTATTTATTATTTTTTCAATTTTAGAAATATTTTATATCTTTTAAGATATATTTAAATGAATGACTAAATAAAAGTGAAAAAAAAGAGAAGATTGAATTAAGATGAATGTATGATTAAAATCTGTTTTAGAATAGAATAAAATAATTAAAAGAAAATTTTTGAAGTCCTTTCTTATCATTTAAAATTTTATTTTTTTCCTTCCAAAATTTTTTATTACAAGTTTATTATAATAAAATTTTATTTATAATAATACTATTATAAATTAATATGTAAGTTATTTTATTTTATTAATCATCAATTTTTTTATCAACTAATAATAATACATATTTTGTTATTCTACCCTCTTTCAATTCATTACTTACAACGTCATTGCTTTCACTATTTCCTAAACTCCTATGACTTTACACTTCAAATAATTTAAAGTCAAAGTCATCAATATGATTAATCATATGTCAATCCAACGCTTACATTAATTAATATAATTGACAAAGCATAATATTTAAAACTAAACTAAAATTGAGTTAAATTTCAGTAATTCAAAATATGACTTTTTTTTTTTCCCTTTTATTCTCTAACTTGAACTCGACAAAAAAAAAAAATTCTGAAACTTGAAATTCCACCATCAATTACAGCTTTTCCAGCTCCCCGGCGCGCTTTGACCTTTGCCTCCGAGTAAAAATATCAAATTTCACTTCGTAGCCAGCAAAACCCTTAAACCCCTTTCTCTGTGCCTCTATCCCTCTTCACGTTTTTCTTCTTATCGCTGAATATATGTACTCTATTTCGAAAATGAAGTCTATTTTAAACCCAAAGTTCTCAGCTTTTTCTCCTCATCTTCACAAGCCAAAAACCACTTCTTTTGCTTCTGTTTCATGGCCTTCTGAATCCCTAGTCAGGAATAACCCATTTTGCATTCATAATCATCTCCACCTGAAGTCAACACCCCATGTGTCCAATAGCTTCGTTTGCTCAACCCAGAATCGGAACGTTAAAACGGAGGCGACTCGGCCTCCGTCGGGTGAGATTCACGTGATCGTTGGCCCGATGTTCGCCGGCAAAACCACCACGCTACTTCGTCGTATGCAATTAGAGAGCAGTAGCGGCAGGTGAACCCTTCTGCTCTGTGTAGTTTTATTTACGTGATTAAGCACACTTCGGTTTCTTGTTGCACGTCTTAGAATCCTCTTTGTCTTAACAGAAATGGAAGATTCTGTGTTTAATCATGACGTGTGGATTGTTTTCATCTGAGTGATTGAATGTTTAATGTAATTTGTCACGGACAAGCATACATTCAAAACTAGTAGTGCATAGACATAAAATCAAGTTCAACCTGCGATGTAGTTGTTTCTGGATAAGATTCGTCGGTTGGGAAAAGTATTGGAGAGGTAGAATACTTGATTCACAAATGATTGTCTTTGGTTTTTTTTCCCACAGTATATTTAAAGACCAACATATTAAATATTACATGCAATATCTGGGTGCCTATAAACCGTCCGCATTCTGCTTAATAATTGGTGAAGGGCTTAATTTCTTGGAATGCAATGATAGCTGGATATGTACGAAAGATCCTTTAGATAGTGGATTGTGTTTTTTTCTATCAGATGAGACAGACTGGTTTGAGATCAAATTAGTATACATTTGCATTACTGTTTAAAGCCTATGGAACCTTGACAGTACTAAAACCTGGAAAGCAAGCCTGTCGTGTAATGATCAAGCGTCAAATTAGGTAAATGTAGTAGCAAACAGTGCCCTTATTGATACGTATGTTGTATGCAGTTGTATTTACGAGGGGAAGTGGCAATTTGTGTCATGGTGATGCTGCATTGGAGCAATAAATTTTATTTTTTTGTACTAGTCATTATAACCCAGGGGTGCTTCTTTCCATTGGTTAAGTGGAAACTCATGTGTTTGCCTTAATTGGTGGGCTAAGGACCATGTCCAACTGTTCATCACTTCTACTATGTGATGAATGAAAGGGGGACTTGATTTTCCAAGTTGACTTTTCTACCAATTAAAATTCTAATTAATGAGAATGGTGTCAGCATTCCATGTGGATGCATTGTATATATAGGTGGACCATAAAGTGCCATGACTGTTATGTCTCATTTCTGAGGTATATGATAATTTATTTTTCTGATGCAGAAGTGTGGCAATAATTAAATCAAGCAAGGATACAAGATATGGATTAAATTCAATTGTCACACATGATGGTGCCAAATTACCATGTTGGGCACTAACAAACTTATCATCATTCAGGCAAAAATTTGGACTTGATGCTTATGAGCGGGTATCATTATTCTGAAGCTCTTTAATTTGTATATTTACTGCTGGGTTTTCAGTTTGTGCATGCATTGTTAATAGTGAACTTTGATATAAACTTTTTCAGTGTGGTCTGTATATTAGTAGTCATATTATGTGTGTGTGATTTAGTTGTACACCAAAATTTATTGAAATAGTTGGTGTGTGTAATGTGTTGTAAGGGTTGGGGTTGCTAGTATTTTTTTAATGGGTACTGCGAGGCTTACCAGTTTTCTGCTGCATTGTGTTTGATTCTCTCAATACATGATGACAGTTGGATGTAATTGGTATCGATGAAGCTCAATTCTTTGATGACCTTTATGATTTTTGTCGTGAGGCTGCTGATCATGATGGGAAAACAGTAATAGTTGCTGGTTTAGATGGCAACTATTTGAGGTATTACTTTTGTGAATGGTTATTATTTTTTAAACTTACAATTTTCTTCTGTTTTGTATAGGGCTTTAACAAAGCCAAACTTGCTGTTGTTTCTGCCTGACTTGTCAAGGATAAGTAATGTAACACCAGTTTGACTTTGAAATTGACGCATGTTAAAACTTGTAAGTTGTAAATGAGCATCAATTGATAAATGAAACCGAACTATATATTAATTCTCTTCATAGAAATTGGCTGTTTGATATTCCACAATATTCAGAGCTGAAACTAGAAGAAAAATTATGAAATGAATTGAAAGGAAAACCATCTAGAGCCAGCCACTTGGTTAGCTATGTGGTGGAGTATTAGCTGAGCTAAATTATGTCATTCTATCCATGGATTTTGGATTCTGGGGAGCAGCCTAAAGGGTTAACTTGTGGAACTTCTGCTGGTGCAAGCTTGAACCCCGTTACTTGCTTATATTCCCATGGAAAAAAGGAGGATTACAACCATATGATCACTAACTTTTTGCCAAGCGTAATGAAACACATGGTTGAGTTTAATGAAATCTCATTTTATTTTTCACTGCAAGTTGTATCTCTTCAAGAAGTCTAGTTAAGTAGGATTTTATCAGGTTCTGATTGAAAGCTCGATCTAGCCCTCTTGATGGTGATTATGCATTTACTTGCAGGAGGAGCTTTGGTTCTGTGCTTGACATAATTCCCCTTGCTGATTCTGTAACAAAGTTAACTGCTCGATGTGAACTTTGCGGGAAGCGTGCATTCTTTACACTGAGGAAGATACAAGAGACACAGGTTGAGTTAATTGGCGGAGCTGATGTCTACATGCCAGTGTGTCGGCAGCACTATGTCAGCGGACAGGTAGCCATTGAAACAGCAAGATATGTCCTGGAATCTGAGAAGGTTGAATGTGGCTCTCATAAATAAAAAAGGTGCCCTTCCGTGCTTGGTGTTTATTGTTTAATCATAGCTGTTCCACTTACACATATGACGTTACTCTGAACGGTCAAGTGTGACCAGGATATTTTCTCCAGTAAGTTGTAATGCTGTATGTATAGTTCTAGTCTATAGTAAATGCGAATTTGAAACATTTGGGAATTGGGAGGGAAGGACCGTAACTATTTTGTATTAGTCAATCTCAACTAACATCAGATTGTATTTATTGGATACTTAAACATTACTGCTTTTGCTTTACACCTGTTTTTTTGTTGGTCACTTAACATAACACCTCAATGTATGAACTGAATTGATGAACTCATTTTAACACCCGCAATGCAATGATCAGCAATGGCAATATAAGCATTAGGGAAGCTTTAGTAGCAAAATTAGCACCAATAATTGCATTGATGGCAATGTATATGTTATATTAATGCTTACCTGATGAATGAGAACTTAAAAAGAAGGCCAAACAAATGATTATTAGAGTATCCAAAAAATGCATACTAAATGAAATTCTAAACAAGTTTAACTGGGAGATAATTTCTGTACATTTCGCATGGTGAGAAGAACGGATGCTTAAGGAGCTCGAGGCAGATGCCTCCCAGAACAAAGGCGTTTCTAAATAATGCTCTCAACTTGTGGGTCTTTGACCTAGGATACCTTGTTGATTTTTGCAATGCCATCACACTTACTGTAAGGAATCTCAAGTGTCATCACCTCAAGTGAACACATCCAAAATGAATATCTATCCACTTTCTGTACAGTTATCTTCATATAACTCTGGTGCTAGAAACTTTTTTCCATATAAGCCAGTTAGGATAAATCTTAAATATGCAAGTTTACAATCTAAACTTTACGATTTAATAATTACATAACAAAATAAATTTCATTTGACAATTTAATATTTTTTTTTTAAAAAAAAGGTTAGGTTTTTAACGATTTAACCTAATTTCATCGGGTGATCTCTTTTTTTTTTTTTTTTCAACCTTGAAAGCCTTGCCCAAATCGGTCTTAGAACCACTTGTTGGCTGAGCTTCTCATGAAGTAGGTTCTTACGTTGTTTGAAAGAAAAGAATATTTATTTTGCAGTATAAGTTGTTTAGCCTAGTCACTTAAGAAAATAAACTGTTTTTAAGGGGTACAAGGGATCATTTTTTCTGTTAAGATAATAAAGAAATACAAAAAAAAAAAAAAAAAACAAATAGAACTTCTCTTCTAAAGCACAAGCAAGTTTTTTTTTTTTGGGAAAATAATCATTACTCTTGTTGAAACTTATTACAATACGAATAACCTTATTTTTCTAAAATGCCTTTTTATCTTCTCCATTGGTACCTGATCCATGGGACAATATGCTCATTAAGTTAACCAACCAAAAAAAAAAAGCGGGAGTTCAAGGGGTTATATATAAATATCTCACATTTTGATCCTACAAGCACTAGCTCACTCGTGTCCAATCGTTCAGACCAATGCCAGCAAGCATTGGGCCACGAGTTCGAGAGCTGGTGCTGATCGAGCTAACCATAATTGCTTACCGAATAATAATAATTATAATAATAATCCATCTATAGAGGTATTTCAAAATATCTCTCTTTTGCCCTTCAAAGAAATTAAATGATCAACTGTACTTCTTTAGTTTACTACAAATCATCTATTAACCAAAAGAGTGACGCAGGTAATACAAACCAAGCTACATGCCTAATTCTTTAAAATATATCATCACGACAACCGCCAACTGCATCCAACGTTTGCCATGTTAGATGACAAAATTAATAAAGCAGAAGGCCATTAGACTTGTGCATTAGTCATTTTCAACCAGCAATTTGATTTATGATGTTATGAATATTTATCACAATTGCGTTTGCTTTACACCTCAACCAGACGAGTACAAATTATTGACAGCATTTCAACACCCACAAAGCAACTAACCTCAAAATTCAAACGGCTACCATCACAACAATGCGGAGTGCTACGTGCCTATAAATAAAATTCTTACAAGAATTATACACACCAAGAAAAGTGGCAAGTTTTATGTCATCGCTTCGATGCAACAATTACACAATTGAAACAGAAAATCAAAAGCTTCAACTAGCGAATTAATAAATACACTACAAAAGATAGACAAGTTGATAGTGAAGAATACATTGCAGCGATTGAAATTCTTGTTTACACCTTGAGGGCTCTATGCCTGTGCAATAACCTCGCATCATTTGAATTAGTATTTCAAAAGTTCCGGGAAATTACATTGCAAATTACCAAGGCAGAAAGATATTACAACATGTATGACCCATCATTTGTACAGTAAACTCGGATATTTCCCGTATGCAAGTTACAAAATTCTGCACAGAACATAGGATGTTATCCAAATCCGTTCATTCAACCCCGTCCTCGGGACTAATCTACCATGTTATTTAATCTTCAAAACTCCTGCTACTTCTGCAACATACAAGGTTCTGACCCTACGGTTAACGGCGGATCATCTGATTGAGTCAAGACAGCTACAATTGCATGAAAACATATACAAGCTTGAACAGTGCAACTCCCAATGCGGGATGCACATTTGTATGTGACGTTAAGTTGGAATCTTGCAAGCAAAGAAATTAGCTCCCAACAAAAGTAAGGAACATGGGCAAATACCATCACAATGCTACAGTGAAAATTAAAAAAATGCAATCGAAAGATGACGGTCATGGGCTAGGAAAGGTAACAAGCAAGCCGTTCATGCATCTTCCAATCCTATTTGACCTCATAACTGCAGAATAAATGCAAGACATAAAAGCCATCCAGTCCCCAAAGATGGCTGCTGGCAATTTATATCAAAATTGGCTACTCCATGAGATGGAGGATTTATCATTTGATAAAATCAATGGCACCAAAATTACATAGAAAATAAATAAGACAACGAAAATTTGGAAATGTTGTATCGTGGAAGGAACCAAGATGTTAAGGCAACAACGTTGCTTTTATAGAGCAATGGAATTTGAGACGAAATCAATGGAAGAGATGGAATAAAGCAAGCACAGGAAGTTTGACCCCATTAAAAGTAAATTACTCCCTCTACCACCAAATGGCTAAATTAAATCTGAGACTAAAAAGACAGCAGTAGTTGCAGGTATGACTGATGAGAATAAGTTATCTAAAAAATCATTTCACTCAAAACATCTTATTATCACTTCATTAGTCAAAGGTTTTATTTTATTTCAAAATCAAAGAACATTTTATCATAAAACATTATATATTATTAATTAAGAATAATAAATTGGAACCGAATATTAATCGAACGTACCAAAGCAACTAGAAAAAATGAGTAGGCTATGCTGAAACCAAGAAAATTATTAAAAAAGACAACTTATATAATACTCCGCATCAGATATAGATACAGACAAGATTCAGTGACATTGTTACCTCCATAATAAAATGAATTAGTAATGCTGCACTGACATTGAAACCTACACATTAGAATGCATCTATAAAGCTGATCAAGGCTCTGCTTTAGAAACAGATCTGCCCTGGACCAACATTACAAATGCATTTTATTGCAAAGGTTCTGAGTGATGTCAAATATCCCATTAGATATGTTTGTGACTTAGACCCTGTGATTGACTGTAAGCTCCACATTAGGATCCATTTAAGATGCTGATCCTGAGATCGACATTGATCATCTAATAAGTCCTGACACCTAAAACAAAGGAAACAATAACACACTTGCATCAGAAAGAGAAATCAACTAATCTATGATTAAAGAACTATGTCCATAAAGCAAATAAAAATAGACGGCGTAGTACAAGTGAAAGCCTGCTGCAAGCTAGCAGAACAATAAACATTGACTATTTCAATTAAATAAATAACAAGTTCTTAAAATTATCGAGTAAATCAAAGAAAAGACAACATGCGAATAACCTCTGCCAAAAAATAGCCTCGGAATTGCAGAATAACAGCAAGGCTTAAAAGCCATTCAGTCCCGAAAGATGGTATTTGGTAACTGATATCGTCATTGGCTACAACAATATAATGCCATAAAGGATATAGTGTCAAAAAGAAGGAAGATTTACTGCTGATGCCAACAACGAACACCATATATAAGAAACAAAAATAAAAAGATAAACAAAATCTAAGAATGTTTGTCTCATGGCCAGTCCGAAGAAGTAAAGGCAGCAACGCTGCTCCACAAGGCGATGGAATATGAGACAAGCATCGACGGAGAATCTCCCGAGCGGGAGATCCGTCAACATCGACGACCATTTGTATGCGACGTTAACTTGGGATTATGCAAACACAGGAAGTTTGCCCCCAATAAAAGTAAAGGATTTGAGTAAATCCCCCGTCACTAGAGAACTAAATATAAAAGTCTGAGAATATAAATTGTGAGATAACTTGATAAATTACGAGCAAAGAGCTTGCACACTCACTTTCATCAAATGGATAATAAAACGCTCTAGAAATCACAAATTTCCAACAAGTCAACAAAGCCTCAGAATTGCAGAATAACAGCAAGGCATAAAAGCCATTCAGTCCCGAAAGATGGTGTTTGGTAAGTGATATCATCATCGGCTAACAATAAATTAAAAAAACTTCAACTCTCAGAACATGGCAGAGTTATTAACTGATATTATTATAAAAACCAAAACACAAAAAAATAATATCATAAAAAAATTAAGAATGTCTGTCTCATGGCCAGTCCCAAGAAGTAAAGGCAACAACGCTGCTCCACAAGGCGATGGAATATGAGACAAGCATCGACGGAGAATCTCCCGAGCGGGAGATCCTTCAACATCGACGACCATTTGTATGCGACGTTAACTTGGGATTATGCAAACACAGGAAGTTCGTTTGCTCCCATAAAGTTAAGGATTTGAGCAAATCCTCCGTCACAAAGCCACAACAAACCATCGGAGCAAAAGTTAGGAATTACCTCAATCACTTCTCATGCGAATGGAGCAAGATGAGAAGGAGGATTTAGCGCATTGCAGATTGAAATCTACACTATTGGAGATGCCACAAGGTGAAACCCTAAAGTATATCTAGCAATGAGAGAAACCCCAAACCATTTTATACTGATAGGGTTGGGCCGCTGATGCGGCGGCTGAGAGTGAAAGAAAAACCTAGGTTTCCCGCGTTACCAAGCGAATGACTCAGTCACTGTGTCAACTCGGAATCTCGGCCTACTTTTATACACCCAGTACAGTCTTAATTTCTCCGGGCCCATTATAACTTATAATTAGAACATCCAACTTCCTCAATGTCCTCAAGAGCCCACAATATTAAAAAAACGGAGTTTCAACGAACATAGTTTCAGTTGTATTTATTTGACGAAACGTAGTTTTTATTGGTACCTGATATAGAGTTGCCAAAGTAGGTCTGATATAAGTGGCCTGATCTATTCAAATTGGTAAAGTGATGGGTTTAAAATTGCAATTTAACTTATTCGGTGGATTAAGTGAATTAGCTTGTTTAATCAATTAAAAAATAAAAAAATATGAAAAAAAAATTTGTCATTGTCTTATCACTTTAATTTATAAAAAAATTTAAAAATTATAAAAATTCAAATATAACAAATTATAAATCAATCATAGAAAACTTTAATACCATAAATGCATTATAAGAGAGACAGAGAATGTGAGATTAGGGCATGAGTGACTCAAGCGAAATGGAAATCAGAATTAGTTCAAGCATCTAGTCTTTGTGGTTTTTATTTTTTTGAATGATAAAAGTAACTAGTCTAAACCTGAACACAAGTTGTGTGTAAATGTAATTTCATGATAGATTTAGGCCCCCTTCCTATTTTTGGGCTGAATGTGAGTCCTTAGATATTGAGTGACTTAAATTTAAAAAAGAAAAAAAGTTAACCGTTTAACTTGTAAGTTAATTCAATTAGCTTGTGAATTAAACGGGTCAAGTTATTAGTACTATATTAAATAAGTTTATAAGAGAGTTTCTTAACCCAACCCAATTTTTTAATGGGTTAAACTGGCTCGACTTGATAAATTGACTTATTTTGACACTTCTACTAATATATTCTTAAATGTTTGTTTCTAGATTCTATCTGCACTTAATTTTCATTTGATTTCTTCATATTTTGATAGGAACATAAAGTCATATTTAATTATAATAAATTAAATTTAATAGTCTAAATTTATATTAAATTAATATAATCACATACAATTATATTTTTTATTTGTAAATTTGAATAATTGAATATTCATCCAATGATCCATTATAATAAAACATAACTTCATGTTCATGGAAGAATTTGGATTGCACCTAATTTTGCCTTTAAAAATTTTTTAATTTGCTTCGCCATAATTTATTCTTCATTTAATTAAAAATAAAATAAATGTAATATATACATATGGTCCAAGAACTAATCAATATCAAATAAAAACTTTTATGCACTAATTGTGTACATTAAAATTTAATAACTAAAGAATTAATGTATGTATTCTTAAGAGGCTGAAAAGTATACTTCTTTTATTTATTTTTCTCTTTTGTAGAAAGCTACTAAATTTGGGAGCTTAAAGGTTAAAAATGAGGTGAAGTAGTTCTTAGCTTAATTTTTCCAGTTTTTGGGATTTCCATTGTTATGCGTAACCAGGTTGGTTGAACTCACTTAGTAATATTTCAAGGCAAAGTGAGGTTACACACTGTTTTTCACGTAAAAAGTGCCAAGCTTGGTTCAACTCACTCAGTAATAATATGATTTATTTTCCAGTATATTGAACTTATTAGAAAAGCAAATTTTTTTAATTAGTATCAGAAGTAGACTTAAAAAATTTTAATAATATTAATCCCAATTTAGATTATTAATTATTGTTAACAATTTAGCAGTTCTTGGAGCAATCTTGAAGACCTTCCGCTTGCTAAACATCTGGGTCATGAAAGCTTGTTGTCATGGCCGCATACATTTAAATTAATAAATAGTGCCTGAAGATAAAAACACGTTTGTCAGAGAGGAAAATAAATTCAACAATTTTATCTGTATTTCTTTTATACAGACAATAAATCCCCTTTCATTGAGTCTTGGTAAATTTGTGAAAACACTACGATGAATACTGAAATTGAACCTTTGACATACTATCTGGATTTCACCTTTGTCCATATGAGAAATGTTAATCTTCTCCCATTCAAGAAGACCCTCTTAGTGAAATGTTTATTGTATTAGGATTTTGCCTCACTGGTAGTCACTACTCAAAAGCTGCAACGTATAAGCACATGGTGCCAAACAGATATCAAGCAAATTAGCTAAGCATAAACATGAAGGGTTAAACATAAATGCTGTTAGTAAAGGATGAAGAGAACAGAGAACAATAATAGTAGACTAAGCCCTTCACCTCCATGTCCTTTTGGATTAAATGATTAACTTTCCTTGGGTAACTTAATCAGTAGACATATATTGTAGCCCTATACTCCCAATGTAGTCACTAAACAAAATTGTTGATGTTGTGTATGAAGACTGCAAAAGAAGGTAAGTTATACCACAATTTGAGAATTTTTTTTCTTTCATTTTAGTATTGACATTTACTACAACTTCTGAAATTAGTACAATACATGCTACATCAAAGCTTAACCTCAAGTGCTATGGAGATTCTGCCGATATCACTGATTTATGCTAAAGCTGAAAAGAGGGGAAGAAAAAAACAGCGAAAATGTACAGATCTCTAGAGCAGTCAGATTCACCTCCATGCAGAAGAGGTGGCCATATCTCTGTTCATCCAGCCAAGATAAAGAGCACCATCTCTATATTGAAGCCTATAATTTTCTTTAAAACCCTTCAATAAATTTTGTACTGCAACTGCAGTCGAGGAACTCAATGGGCATTGCTTAAACCCGGCCATGGCAAATCTTGACCTCCACTTCCCCAAAAGTTCATGCCTTTCTACCCTCTCTTTCCCCTCACAAGCTATCATGTTGACAATATCTCGAGCTACACAGTGCTGCTCTGCACGAATCCGTTCCTTATCATCTCTAGAGCTGGCCACATCAATTGATTCAAACATAGCGGTGTAATAACTTAGTGTCTCAAGAAACCTTTGGTAAAAGGGAGAAGTGTTGGTGTTGGATTCTTGCTCAACAAGGGTCACAACCTTGGGTGACAAGCTCTTGACTAATCTCAATAGCCTGTCTCTGTGGTTCTCTGTGCTCACACTCTCATCTGGCATGTGGTGCAGAACATAAGGGAAATTTACAGCCAGGGCCTCACCAGGTCGAACTCCAAGGTTCTCTTGTTGAACCTCACAGCCAGACATGGCTGCACTACGGAACTCAAATGGCACTCCAAGAGACCGCGCATGATTTGACAGCTGCTCTCCTACAATATGAAGCCCTCCACCTCGAGCATGAAATGATTGGGAGTCGTCAACACCAGTTATGCGAATGAATGGAGGTCCACCAGGCCGACGTGCAAGAGCCTGCATAAGTATCTTCCACTGAGTGCCCTGTGCAATTTGGAAGTCAATTATATGAATTCTGGATTCATTTTCCATTGCTTCTAAGATGACAGCATTTGCAGATGTATAAGCAAACGGCCAATATGGGCAAATCCTATAGAGGATGCCCATGTAAGTCAATAGTTCTCTGCTTGTTGGTGGTTGTTCTTGTTCACACTTCAAGGACTTGTAGATTATACTGCCTGATGATTGCAACCTCGCTTTAAGCCCCTCCAACATGTAAGCACCCAACCTTTGAATTGGATCCCCAGAAACCGACACCATCTTTACCAATACTTTATCCATCCATCGTGCTGCCGTTTGAAAATCACCATCAGACACAGCATGTGCACAAGCAATGAGAACTTCTCTCAAGTCTAACTTAGGAATTATGTCTACAATCCGATCCCAGTCCCACCCAGACGTTGGAGATGTTTGGTGATGGCCATCCTTGAAGTAGCAGTAATTACTGTCATCAATATCCGATTCAGGCCCCAACAATGAATTCTCCAATTCCTTAAGTTTGTGTTTCCAATCAATGCCGCCCTCAGCACTCGAGCACCCGCTCATTGGTGATCCATAGGTGTTGTCCGAGGACTGGTGCTGATCTGAATGGCATGACTGAGTTTGCGAACCTTGCGGAGAAAAAGGACTCCTATTAGATGATACGCTAGCAAAGGAAGGTGAATCACAAGCTATAAGACCAGTGGTTGCTGGGGATGATTCCAGGGTAAAGTATTGCTGCTTGTAGGTTTCAAAAGAAACAGTGGTTCCCTGGCTGTTATTATCATGGGTGTTGTGGTATGAATTGCTTTGCAAAATTTGGTAATTAGACAAATGGTATGGATCTATGTCTTGCATTGGCTCGTGGTACAAATGGAAACCAGCTGAACTAGGGTGTTTCTGAGACGTTTGCATCTAAAATAGATTGAATTTCTACTCAGCAAAGATATAATGGTAATCCGAATGGAGACTAGTCAACCTTTCTGAATTCTGATAGTGAAAGTTCTCAGCAACTCCGAAAAGCTCATTCAAGCATAATTGCTGAATAATGAATCTGCATATTGAAAAGCTGAAGGATGTTTCACTTGGGGCGCAAAAGTTATTCCTAGCAACCGTCCATGAAAGTGTCAAAGAGCCACAACCTACATAAGGGGAATAGAATTATTAATGAAGCTTTAATCATGATTCAACAGAGAAAGGATACAGAAATTAGAACAGCTTGACAGAACAAGATCTAATAAATTGCACATATGCTAAAGAAAAGCAGATTCCAACATGACACACAAAATGAACATAAAAAATCATAAGACAGTACTACTACTTTTTTATAAAACCTGAATGACCAATTAAGAATCCAAAATAAGCTCCCATATCTCGTAGATTTAAATCAACATGCTTAAAAATATAAAGCACAAATGAAGTTCAAAATTTTCCCACTGATATATTCTGAAGGCATAAGAGATCAGAAAAGAACAATTGACTACGTAATCAAACGCAAGAAAAAATCAAGTCTACTTAACAGATACAGAACAGAAGGACTCTTCAAAAATTAAAAGCACTTGGCATAAAAAAGACAAAGAACCAAAATAGAAACAAGACAATTGCTGAATTTTAGGAAATGAAAAGAGTTCAATCACAGATATTAAAGAGATGTAAATCAATAGGAAACCCATCCTCCAGCCTCCAACGAAATTTCCAATTTTAACTTTTTAGGGGAGAGAAAAAAGTAACAGTTTGCCTCACATAAATGAGTTTTAACTGTCAAAGCTCAATTGACCAAAAAAAAAAAACCGTCGAAGCTCAAAAAGAAAAGAATGAAGATTTTCTTCGTCTCTTTTTCCGCCAACACCAAACGTAAAACAAAGTGACAAACACTGAACACACAAGCTGTCCATAAAGGAAGAAGTTAATAACAAAACGAAACATAAACACCTTCCAAGTGCCATGGCAAACTGTGAGATAAAAATATAGGATTTTGGATCTTCCCTGGACACCCCCTCCCCCAACCAGAAGATCAAAGATATTGTCAAAACAGAAACGAAAAAACACTCATCTTTCAACACTCCCCAACCCGAGAAAAGAATAAAAAATCTTTAGACACCAAATTAGGCCCGAAGTTTCTCATCTTCAAGACATAAACCAATTCTTAGCAGATTCAACACAACCCCAGATTTGTACCAGTAACAGATGGACTGAAAAGACAAGAAATCAGACAAGTCCAAAAGTAAAATCAAGGATTCAGGAAAAAGGACACATGGAGTAGCAAGTTGAAACCCTAAAAATCAGAGAGCGTTATGCTAAATCATACCTTTGCTTTGGTATCAATCAATCAGGTTCCGTTATGTGGCAAAGATCGTAGCCAGAACACTGATTCAAAAGCAGAGAAAGGAAGCTGTGTCAGCCGCCTATGGAGTCCTAAAATGGGGAATTATTAGTGGTAAGCGGGCTTTATAACGATTAAAATTGTAAAGGAAAAAAAAAATCTGAGCTATAAGTGCCCTGGAAATTAGACATAATTACAATATAACCCGAAGCGGGACGCGATTATCTTGGACTATTCGTATGGAGTGGAGTAAGACTGATAAGGCAGGCGCGGGAATCAAACAAGTCAGCTCCTTCAATGCGAGTGTACGGTAGAATATTCTACACCGAGTTTGTATTTTGTTTTTTTTTTAAAGGCTAAATTTAGAGTTTATGTTTTTTAAATAAAAATAAATCTAAAATTTCTTGTATATTTAGAGTTAAATATTATTTTAATTTATTACTTATTAATTTAATCTCAATTTATTTTTTTTTATTATTAATTTTTAATTTTATTTAGTCTTGTATCTATAAGTTAATTTAATTTTTTTATTAATATAAAAATTAACATATTTAATTTAAATTTAGTTGAAATTAAAAAAATTAAATGTGTTAATTTTTATGTTAATGCTTAAAATTAATGAGAAAGTAAATTAAAACTGAATTTAAAAACGAAAGTCTAAATTAAAATTGAAAACTAATTATATACCAAACTATACTAATAAATAAAGAATCAAAATTATATTTTACTTATAGTTTATACTAAGTTCAAATCTTTTGTCAGATTTTTATTAGCTATTTATGTTTTCTTATACCACAGTGTGTATTAAAGCAATTTCTTTATTAATTTTGACTCTAAAATTCATCATTAATAATGTATATAAATGTTTTATATAGTATTATAAATATGTAAATAATTACGTGCAGACTATATCAATATAATATCAATAGAAGAATAAGAAAACGTTGGCATGCGCAAAATTATATATATATATATACGTGACGTGTGCATTGTTCATTTAGATGATGAGAAATAATTTGCCATTAGTTGAACGTTATGTGATGGGAAATTAATGTTTGTTTATATTCAACCATAAAATATTAATTTGTGTGTTGAATAGATCAAGTTTGATGGTCTAACTAATGGTTGGACTAGTTAATGTTAACCTGAGTTGAGACATTTACGTATCTAGTTAAGTATTAACCCAAGTCTCATGATATCATTTGCTCATAACTCATACGTTTTTGGTCTCGTCATCCTTCGAGAAACTTATATTTTATCAATAATAATAATAATAATAATAATAATATTAATTAGTATTATCATTATTTTACTTCATTGGTTTGCTTTAAGATTCTGATGTATTAATTGACTCGCGTGTTACAAAAGCATGTATTACTTGTCATAAGAGATTTAAAAACAAAAATGAAGGTGGAATTTCAAGATCAGAAGCATCTTAAATCCAAATTAATGCATTTATGCAGTAAATATATCAGGTGTATTTAAGGAGATAGAATAGATAATAATAAAAAAAAAAACAGAACTTTCACTCTTCATTTAATTTGTCTCTTTTTAGATGTATTTCATTAGTACTAAATAAAATAGTCGTCATTTTATAATAGTTAAAACTACATAATTCTTTAATTGTATTAAAATTATATATACACAATATTTTTCAAAATAAAAAATTACCATATTTTTTAATTTATTTTAAAATACTTTGACTAAAATATTCTCCATTAACTTAAATGGAGAAAGATGAGAAAAGCAAGCAGAAACTTCCCCGTCAAATGCACACCACTAGTTTCAGCTTTGCGCTTTCTATTCTAGGGCTGACTTCATGGTTTCTGTAGTAATTTATTTTTTTTAAATAAAATTCATGAAATTTGATTAACTATAAAATAATATTTCCCTTCTCAGCCAATTCTAAAGCAGTTGAACTCGATTTTATTTTTTTGAAGATATGATTCTGCTTGTCGGTTCATCCCCTGTATTTCAGGTTCTGGACCAAAAATATGATTTTTGTGTTATTTATAAAAATTTTGACTTTGTGTTATTGTCATAAAATTGAGTGAAAATTAGACGGATAATCAGATTTATTTGACACATTTTGTCCTCTGCATGTGTTGCTGGCGTAAGGTCAATGAGCTTTGTATATATAGTTTACCAAATTACAAGAATTGTAAGTCGGGTTTTAAGCGTAACATTTGGGCAAGATTAAAATATTTGAATTCAATTCTTGCTTTTATATTTTGTCTAGTATGCTGTTTTCGTCGAAGAAACACATGCGACCAACAGAAACAAATGAACCTAATCCAGACGCGGTTGGAATTTGGATTCGGAAGATAAAGTACAAATTAATTTATTTCAACCTATATTTTTTGGCGAGAAAAATATATTTTTTTGTTTCTTATTTATTATAAAATTATTATTTTGGTTTTATACTCATTGAGATGTTTAAAATAATCATTCACTTATTTAAAAATTTTTTAAAAAATTATTAAATTTAGTCTATTTATCAAATTTTAAAACCTTAAATCTAAAGAGATTAAATTTATTATTATTTTTTCAAATAGTGGCTAAATGTGACATTTTTTAATAAGTAAATAATTATTTTAAATATTTTAATAAATGAAAAATAAAAATGATAATGTTATAAGAAACGAAGAACAAAAAATATATGTTACTCCTATTTTTGGCATATTGGCAAAGAAACATCAATACGTTGTGGCTTTAATTAATTACTGTTTTTAAAAGTAGCTTCACATTTAGAAAATGGTAAATTTATTTATTTTTATTATTTGAAATATAATCTGTATTTCTTTCATTTCAAAACACAAAAATGAAATTTATTTGTATTCTCTATTTAGAGCTAAAAAAATGAGAATAAATTATGATAAAAGTTTTTATTCACTCACAATTTGAAGTACATTAGTATATCTAATTATAATGTAATAATATAATTATAGTATTAATATTTTTTGGATGATTATTATTACAATTATATTTCTATATTATAATTGAGTGCATGAGTGCACTAAAGATGACATCTTAAATTATTCATCATTATTATGTATATTAATTTTAAAATGACTTCATTGATTGATTAAATTAATTTCTTAATAAATTAAATACATTATTATCATTCAATAGTTTTATGATGATTATTTCATATATTTTAAATGTAATTGAATTAGAATCAAATTTTATAAATTCAATTAAAGAATAATTTTTTTTTCTTATCATACGATAATATATGTTCGGTCTAAATAATCATTCTGTATACAAAAATTATTTCAAAAGTTGTAATTGACAATCTTGTGGAAAACGAAAGAAGCCAATTAAATGTGGTTGAATAAAAATGCAGAAACTAATAAGACGGTCAATAACACCGCGTGCTGGTGGGAGTGACCAGCATTGAAGAGACACGGCTGCACTTGAAGTCAAAATGGCATTATTGAAAATTCGTACGACTTTGTGGACAATTAATAGGAGGGACTCGTTGTCTCTTCTAAATAGTTGACCCACCTCAAATTCCCCGAAGTCGCGCCAGCCAATCAAGGCATTTTCTATCATAATTTCCAAATTAAATAATAAAAGTGACCGTTTTTAGTCCATATAATGCCACCGGTGGATACATAAAAGGATTAATGCAACGATGACATAATAAATTTTTTATATATTAATATAATTATTAAGTGACATATTGAAAGTACACATATAGACATAATAATAGCATATTAAAATATAACATTAAAGACTAAGTAGAAGTAATTTTTTGTGTTACAAATAATTCTTGTATTTATTTTTTATTTGTAATAATAACACCCAAAAACTAGTTTATAAATTGATATTTTTGGGTTATAAAAAAATAAAAATAATAAAATGAGTAAATTGACAAATTCAATAGAACCTTTAGATTCATAAGCAAAAATGATCTTAGGTTATTATAAGTATAATAAATTGCAAAGATCCAAACAAATATTAATATTAAATTATAAGTATAATAAAATTGTTTCAGATTAACATAAAATCAACACTGGGAAAAATATTAAAATAGTTTTTTATTTTTATATTTTATAATAATTTATTTCTCACAAATAATTGTGATAAATTAATTCTAAAAAAAATTTATTTTATACAAATAAGTCCCTTGTTAATCTAAATGAAGTGACTGATTTTATATAAATTTAAATTTATAAAAGATTAACTTTATATAAATTTAAATTTTTAAAAAATTAATTTGTAAAAAATTAAACTGACATAAAATACAAAAGTAAAGAATTAATTTTGTATTTTTTTCAATCAACATAATATAAGATTACTGATTATACGGACACCAAAAAATTGATTAGTAGTTATTTGTATTTACATTTGAATTACAGTATTTTTCAAAATTTTGTGTCTAAATCCAAAATTTTTATTTTTAAAGTTACTAGCTTTATTTTCTTTATATTATTACTAAACTCCAAATAAAGGTGTTATTTGTAAAATAAAAAAGCGGTAAGTTGATAATTAAAAATAAAAATATTTATTTATAAATAAAATTTAAAAATATCAAAATTAAAAAATAAATACAATAAATAATTTTAAAGTTAATATTTCAGCTTAAATATTTTAGGACGTAATGTGATTCTTTTAATTTCAAAATTAATATGAAAAAAAAATTTATATATATTATTTTTTACATACTTATATAAAATTTTTCTAATTATCTAATAACATATGAATAAATTTTTTAAAAAAAATTTAACAATATCAATTAAAAAATAAGTAAAGTATAAAATTTATTCAAATATCAAGCAACTTTTTATAAATGTATAAATTATCAGCAATGACGTGGTTTCTTAGTCAGCTTTTGGCATGTTTTTGGGTGTTATAAAGGATAAAATATTAATTAATCTTAAAATATTTATGTGGTAGCTAGTTTAATATATTGATTTTAATTAAATTATTTATAAATAAAATAAAGTTATTAAAGTAATAATTTTATTAAAATTGTTATACTAAATTAATTATCATGTTAATATTAGTTAATATTTTTTCGCTGACCACCAACCCAACACGTGGAATTTTCTCAGTCCTTCCTTCTTAGCTGGTGGAGTAATCATGACGTGCTTATCTTTATTCTTATCACCGTCCCTTTTATTCCTCTTTCCCTTTTCGTTAACATTTGCACATTTTTATATTTTTTTTGAAAAAAAATGATAGAGAGTGGATATATTAATATTGTAAAAAAAAAAAATCATTTTAGTTCTTTATATTTTAATTTTGTTTCAATTTAATCTTCTATATTTGTTTTGTATTAAAATAATCATTCACATTTTCAAAAGTTAAGAAAATTAATTTCTCTATTAATAGAAATTTCTATTTGTCTTTGAAAAATTGCTAGAGTGATTAATTTTATTAATATTAAATAATTTAAAAAAATCATTTAAAGATAAATTAAATATAAAATATTAAATTAAAATAAAGCTAAAAAAAGATAAATTAAAATGATATGTTTTTCAATTAATATTAATTCAATGATTAAATGTTTTGTTAGTAAAATAGTGTAATAAACTTGAATCGAAATTAATGGAATAAAATACTATATTTTAATATCATGTGTCACTTTTTTCTTTTGTTTGATTCTTTTGATTGATTAATGTGCCGAGTAAGGGTGGGACCTCACTTACGTGTTGCACGTTAAGAATGAGAGCGAGTAAAGAATTTGAAGGTTTTTTTTTTTTTTGGCGAACAAAAAGTTGATGTCATGCATGAAAATAACACGACCATAATTTTTTTTTAATTTTGATTTAAAATGAGCATTAAGGTATAATAAATAAAAAGAAAATATTGATATTGTCGAATTGAATGGTGTTGACTGTTGACTTCATGAATAGGAAAAATTCAAGTCTTTAAGTAAGGATCGTACTTTTTGGATCAACCCACTGGATTTGCTTTAATCGTTGAGACACTAATGTGATGCTTATTACTAGACTCGCTTTTTCAAGGCTATAATAGAAGCAGAAAATAAGATTATGTATAAGAAGGAAATAAGAGATATGGATTTTCATTCAAGATTATCTTTTAAAATTTAACGTTATAAGTAAATATACTTATTGAAAATTTATTAATAGGAAAATAAATATGAAATAAAAAGAATTACACATGAATTATGTACTCTTCAACATACGTTATACGTTGCAAACTATTTGATTTATGACAATATTATATTGTTGTCATAAATTAATTTAATTAAATAGTCCATAATACATAGTACCATATACTAAAAGTACATAATCCATACTCAAATAAATACACTAAGTTTTAAGTACATTAATACTCTTAATATTAGTAAGGTGAAGAGAAGTCTAAATACTAACTCTAACTTGTCAATTTCACATATATCATCCCATAATTTTTTATCTATTAAAATACAGGCAAAAATGGAATGGAGATTTCAACCCCAAAAAGAATAGTCAATTTTAGGATTAAAACCCTCAATCTCTATTTATTTATTTTTAAAATTTAATTCATAGACCTATTTATGACTTGTTCACACTAAAACTTAATTAATATTTTGTTTTAATATTCATGATAATAATTATGAATTATGTATTAATTTTATTATACTCAAAGCCACCATGAGGGCATATATGAATACTAAAGATTAATTAATAGTATGGTTATAAAAAAATGGTGTAGTTAATATTATGGAGTCACATTAAATGAAGACCATAGAAAGAACCATGTTTGTCGCACACAGAGAAGAGGAAAGAGGATGGCCCATGGTAATGGAAATGAAGGTATTAGCACAGGGAATGACGAAGCTAAGAATGAAGAGTGACGGAAGTAGATAAGGATGTTGGTGAAAAGCATGCCCACAAATATAAAAGCAGAATCTTGGAGCTTTCCTTTATACTTCCAAGAAACCACTACTTATGTGTCCCACTTTTTTATTTTTTATTTTACTTTTTTTAGCTTAAAAAAAAAAATATATATATATATATATATATATTAATAAAAGAAGGTAAATGAATCTTTAGTTTTTCTTAATCTCATTAATTGTTATTTGATATTTATTATTTGATATCTCTTTGTATCAATATTTCTTAAATGTATTTTTTAAGTAAGATAAAACTTAAGATGTATTGTATAGATGAAAAAAATATTTTAAAATATTTTTATTTTTTTATCCAAAATAATCAATCTATAGTGTTTGTCACTCTATTTATTTTGGACGGTGATGGTGATGAGTTTTTTAACTAAAATAATTAGACTAATATGTATCTAATGAAATAATTAAGTTATTATATTAATACAAATATAATTGAAAATTTAAAAATAAATAACTAAAAAATTTAGAAATCCTAAGGAAAGAATAGTAAAACGAAGAATAAAATTTTTTTAAAAAAGTAATATGATAAAATTAAAAATAAAAATTAGATAAGTCAATAGACAATTTATCTAAATAAAATATAATATCAAAAATTGATAAAATATTAAAAACAAAACAAAAAAAAATATGCTTGTATAGCCTTGCAAATATATATATATATATATATATATGTAGAGAGAGAGAGAGAGAGAGAGAGAGAGACGCCCACACACAGAGAAAAGCTCTGTACAAATTATGTGGTGTAGAGTGAGATTGGTGGTGCAATAGCTAAGGAACCTTCAGGGCCTAAAAATGTAAATACACTGCAACTCCATGACAAATTTACAATTACACCCCTTAACATCTAGTATAACAAAGAGGAATGAAATTAAAATTTATGCAGTTATTTATTTATTTTTACTATATTATCTTTTAATTGAAACGTTAATAATATTATGATATATGTATGATTATATAGGTCACAATATAATTTTTAAATTAAAGTATGCATTTTTAATGTTATTATTAATTAATTATATACTTATTATGTGTTAATTAAAAAACCTAATAATATATGTATAAGAAACTGTACTTATCCTAATATATAAGAAGTCCTTTTTTTAGTTATATTGAATAGAATTATATTGTAATTTTAATATATAATAGTTTTATTCGACTGGGTGAATTTTCTGTGATGGTAATATTATACGAAGAAGTGATCAATGATGAGAAATGGGATTTGTTTGAAAACTTATGGAACATGCGATTAACGCTCATTTGTTTAATTAATTAGATAATATACGTTATGGTTACACCAACCAGCATTAACTTTAAAAAATTGAAAAAAAAAAAGAAAAGAAAAGGGCAACGTGGGAATAAACAATGCCATGAGACAAATTCATGAATTAAGACGTTAAGATCAGGGCAATAAGTAGGATATTGTCATATTGGTTAAAAAGATTTTAAGAAAATTTTAAGTTGATGCTTTTATTAAAAATAAGTATGTACATAAATATATAAAACATGTCTTTTTAAAATATATTTGTATATTTCTCATCATTAATTTGTTTCAGAAGCAAATTTAGAATTTAATTTTGGAAGAAGTGAATTTTTATTAATTAAGATATCAAATTAAGAAGGCAATTATACTAAATCCATTCCAGACTTATTTTAATATATATATATATATATATATAAATATAATTTTGGAAAGATTTATTGGTCAGAAAAAAATGAAAACAAACCAAAGAGAAAAGTGAGAAAAGAAAAGGATGGAACTACAGATTCCAGCCAGTCATTGGAGACAAATATCAAAAAACAGAAATAATATTAAAACTTTTTTAGCTTCCGAACAAAATAAATCAAAAGACTTTTTGTAGATCTTTCATAAAAAATACATTTGAACAAAATTATTTGTTAAAAGAAAAAGAGTAAGAAGAGAAAGACAAAAACTGCCAGTTCTTGTTATCTTTCAGGGACAGCATAAAAAAATATAATTAATTATAAAGGAAAGTTGACGGATATAAAAAGGAGAGAAAAAAATAAGTGAAACATTGCAACTTGTTGGATCTCATCAATTTTCGAATATTATTATTCGCCTATTCTCAAATCTCAACTGTATAAAAGGAAAAAAAAACAATTTTACAAATTTATCATATTTATTATGAAAACTTTAAATTTTAAATTATTTTAAAAGATTCAACACTGAATTTATTTTTACTTTAAACGACTCTATCATGAAACTCTGGATGCACATAACATAAAGAAAAACTTAAATACAATTCTTTTATTTTTTATTATCAGACTTTTTAATTAATACATAATAAGTATATGGTTAATCAATAATATTATAAAATTATATAATTATTTGCAGTATCATGCACATATTGTGATATTATTTAAAAAAACTATATATTTATTATATATTAATTAAAAAATAGCATAACAAATATGTAAATAAAAACATATGATTTTTTGAAAATAAAACACATAGCAGGGTTCTCGAGTCTCAATGCAAAGTTTTTTAAAATAGAAAAAAATTCCTTAAAATTTCAAATTTTTTATAACAAATATTTTGAAATTTATGTTGCTTAATATATATATTCTCCCCTGTATAAACTTAAAATCAGAAAATGCTATATTGGGTGGGGCACAAAACGTCGTGGCAATTTGTTTAGTATGTGAAGCAGCACAACTTTTTATCTTCACCGTCACTTGAGGGTGGGGCGTGTGTGGAATCATCTTTTTAAGTTCTTTGCTTTTCACTTTTGGACGTCATCTTCCCTTTTTCCACCTTCCTCCTCCCTTCTTTCTCCAATTCTTTATTCTCTTCCGTTCTTTTCTCTTCTCTATTTTTGTATATCCCTTTCACCATCATTATCTTCAATTCACGTATATAAAATACATGATTCCTTATTAAAAATATTCTCTCAATTTTTATGCTCTTCCTCTTCATTTCAATTAATAGTATCTAGTTATAATTAAATTATTACTTGAAAAAGTCCGTCTTAATTAATGTTTCAAATATAAAATTTTTTCACATATTAAGTTAGCATAAATAAATTGAAATATTTAACTTGCACATAAAAATAAAATAATGATGAATACTTTACGTATGGTGAACAAGATGTTATAATGTCAAAACGACTTGAATTTGATATTTTTTACTGGTTAAAATTTTTTTTTTTTTTTAGTTTTTATAATTTTTAAAACTTGTCATTTGAATTTTTTTTAAATGTTTTTAAATTTTAATTAGAGCTTATTGGATAATATAAAAAAAGAGATTAAAATTTAAATTTTTTTCAATATGTTTATTTTTATATTTATTAATATTCTTATTTGTTATAATTTATTTTAGAAAAATTAAACTCCCCATAAAAATTTGCATGACTCAACCCCACAAATTGTCATCCCTACATCCTTATGAATTCAGATCATCGTTCGTACAGCAGATCTATTATATAGCTGGTGTAGATGTAAAATATTTTTTTTTATATATTTTTGATTATTAATTTTTTTTCTTTGACCCACCTGCTGTATAGTAGTGAATCCGCTTTCTATCCTTATTCATATATATTCACGTGGAAGAATGAGACAACCTTATTACTTGTAGTTATATGACAATTTAATAGAATATTTTCTGATTTCAGAGTCTATGAAAAATTTTGCTAATAAATTCAATAATATATGCTGCTTGTATACAGGCTTCAGAATACATATCAATGTTAAACAAATTTAAGACTCAATTAATGTGTTTTACATTTATAATTGGTTCAATTATATATGGTGAAGATATTTATTTTGTGCATGAACAATGGACCCATATACATATATATAGTTTTGGTCTAATGGAATGGTTGAATCTTAACGTAATAATTTGTAATTATTTGAGATCTTGATGGTCTAAACAATGTACATATTAAAATTTCGAGGAATGTCAAATGAGTATCATGTGCAGAATAATTTAATAGCCTATAAATTATGTCTGTTTTTTTTATGTCCTCTCATGTAATTTAAATTATTAAATTCTTTTTTCAATATTTTATATCATCAACAACTTTCTAATATGCTGTATTTTAACATGAATTTGTTTACAAAAATCAAACATAATCATGAGTGATACTTACAATTCACGAATCAACTTGCTTTAACATGATTAATTTTTCATTTAATTCTATACTATTCTTTTCACATCCATTTATTATAGTGGGATTCCCTGGTATACTTCATCAAATAAAATATCTTAGTTGTTCCCAATTTGCCATATAGTAACCATATAAATAATACTCACAAAAATTATTAATTATTAAAATTTGAATGAATTTAAATTAAGCTACCAAGGAAAACTAATTTCAAGATATACAAGTAAAAATGAGATTCAAATTCTAGCCTAATTCGCAAAAGGGGTCGTAATTCCCCCCTGATATTACATATAAATCTAATATATTATACACAATCATCTTTTAAATTATTTTTAAAATATTATTTTATATCAATTTATAATCTTTTATGTAATTGAGTAGGAGACTTTATAAAAAATACGTTTAATTAACACGGTTATGTATTATTGATATATATCTCATCAGTCATTTAATTCATTTAATATTACTTGTTTCATAAATGCAAATTATAATCTTAGCTCATTAATATAAGACAAATTAATATTCAAAAAGATTAAAGGGACAATGCTTATGTCATATGTACGAGTGAAGCACGATCACTTGCTTTTTTGTTGTTCTTGACTCTAATAATCACCATCTTAGACACCCCTTTTTGTATGTACTATGAGAGTAAAGAGTTAATTAAATCTCATTCAAATTTATGTGTTAGGTGGTGGAATTATTATATTTTTTTGTCAGAATTTTTTTTATTAATCCACTGTTTCACTAGTCCCTACTGAATATAAAAAATAAATCAACCGACTCTCTACCAAATTTAAAGCTTCGTGGACTTTTTTTTTGGGGATATATAAATTTGATTATGATTTGCAAAAGTTTATTTAGTTCAATTCAAAAAATTAATAAATAAATAAATATTCTGATGAAAAATTGAGTAAGCCTTTTTTGCTCGAATTTTGATCCAATTTTTATAAACTCGGCCCAAGTCGGCAGGTTTGACTTTAGAGTATAGATTTTGCTAGATAATAAGTTAATTACAGTAAGAACAATCATACATTAATCAACTATTATAAGAATAAATTTTAATTTGACTAAAGTTCTATTTACAGGGCAACACAAATAAATAGAAAAAAAAATATTGAAATATGAATAATAATTTTATGTGCACAAAAGAGAATTTTAATAGTTTTTATTTAAATCAATAATTAATTCAATAATTACATTATAGCTAATTTTTTAAATAATTTAAAAATAAAAAGGAACTAACGAGAAGTTAAATTAATAACGGATATTTTTATCAATTAGTGTGGTACATAATTTTTTTTTAATTTTATTTGACTAGTATATAAATTTTGAAACCAAAGACATAGTCAAAAAGTCATACTGGCCATTTAAGAATAGATCTAGTAATAAGGAAAGAGAGAGGGTATAAATAGTGTCAAGGGTTTAAATCTTTTAATATATATATATATATATATATATATATATAAAACTCAAGCGTATTTATTCATAACTGTTAGTTGATCATAAAATTATCTAAATTAATTAATAATGAATTCATAATCATATGTCATAATAATACAAATATATATTCTATCTTTTCCTGGTTGAATTCAAGTTGCATGAAACAAAGTATAAGAGTTGCTTCTATTTGTTTTTGGGTCAATACTCAATAATAATTACATCTCAGGTTCATCCAGCAACATGTATTATTCTGAAGTACACGGGCCCAGGCCCATCTCTATTAGTAGTCTTGACCAACTTGGGGGTGTTTGGATCAGTGGTAAGAGGCCCAAATGTAATTGTTTTGCTTCTCGCTAAAACTATATCTGTGGCATTGGCTTTCTCTTTGTCAATGAATTTGTGAATAATTGAAATTGTTGATAGCCCATATCTTTTAGATCCAATATTTATTGATAAGCTAAAAGCTTTGTTTATCAGTTAATGTACAACTTTATTATCTTAGTCCACAGTAATTAAGGATTTTGAATCTTTTAATGTTTCCTTCTTTATAACATTAAAGGAAAACAAGGGAGACATGTTTTTGTCTAAAGTTCAATTCGATGTGGTACTTGGACATAGGAGAGATGTTTTTCATTGAACTTAAAAAGAACCATACTCATAAATTGAACTTTAAAAAAAAAATATACATTTTATATTTTAACTTTTCTCTCTATTTTAAGAATTTATACAGTTAGATAAAGATTTAATAATATGAATTTATAAACAATATTACGTGCATATTGCCTAAAAATCTGAATTATTAGGTGATACAAATATCATAAATTGAAAGGGGTAAATATAGAAAATTCTGATCCCAAAATAGATCTAGTTCTTGAAACATCAAATTTTTAAAATATGTACAAAGGTTGGGGTGATAAATGAGTAGTACCATAAGGAGCAAGTACACAATATATATATTATTGACAAAAATTATAATATATTAATGTGATTCTTCAAATTACATATGATTGTATGTAATTATATATAACAATTCACATTCTCTTCTTTTTATTTGAATGAAAATTGTCCTATTAAGATATTCACCATTTTTTTTTATCAAAATTACAATAATGCCATTAATGTAAATTGTTCTCTCAAGATATACATATTTTTTGTTCTAAGAAATTATAAAGCTTGAACATATCAAAGGTATTCTCTATTTCAGTTCTTTTAAAACACTATTTTCATTTTTCACGTATTCAGAATAATGGATGAAAATAATATTATCAACAACAATTTTATTTTTATTTTTAAAACAAACAAATAGTTTTTAAAACAAAATCCAAGCAAACCATCTCCAATTATTGAATGAAAATTCAATGATTCAAAATTTAAAAAATTATTAACAATATTTAATATTTATTAAATTTTAAATAAAAATTTAATAATTTAAATCTCCTTAAATATAAAAAAACTTGAAATTTCAAATACCGAATATTCATGTCACCTTTTTCATCTCACTTTATACGAATTCCCTGCATTTCTACGGGGACCTATCAGTTTCTGTGTTTCATAGCTAGTACTGAGAGTCATCATGACCATCGTCCCCAACAACAGTGTGGTCAAAATGTGCTTCATGAGCTATGAGAAGTGGAAGAAAGCAGCCCCTTCAACTGGTAGTGGCTATGGCGATCAGTGATGATGAATAATGAGGCATCATCCTGTTGATTTGAAGTGTTACTTTTGTGATTTTATGTCATTTGACCTCTTCTTTTGTAGCTCATATATATACGTCCATTCAAACTCACCTCAATGTGATTTCTTCTCCATTGGACATAATAGTGAGACTAAAGTTTCAGAGATCTCACTCCAAGCTGTAGCAGATATTTCATTCTGTGGCATACATATACTCCACCAACTTTCAACTTTTTCTGCTTGTATCATGCTAATTTTGGCCAAGATTAATTGTACTTACTTATACTTCCACCAAAATGTGTGTCTTCTTTTTTTTTTTTTAATCTAAATTAATGGCCAGTAACTTAATTAGTGAGGTAACAAGTTTTAATTAAGTATATGTTTCTTTTAATTTTCAAATGCAATTATCATATGCAGGTAATTTTCTATAATTCAAGTGATATTATTTTTTTGAAAAATAATTTACATGTGTCGTGTTGTTATTAGACGTTTGATAGTAAATATTGAGGATATGATTTTATGAAAAATGAATGAACACAAGAGAACTTGTTTTAAGGAAAAGAGGAGAATGAAATATTACTAATTAACTAATTATTTAAAGTTAGGTTTAGTTATTAGAATTTAGGCTAGAAAATGGGAATAAGAACCTCATTTTCATGTTTAGTTATTTTTAATATGATATTCTTATTACTTAGGGAATTAATTTATTGTTTTTAGTTTTACTTAATCTTAGACTCATTTTTATTCTCATTTTTTTTTTTAATTTCCATTTCCATTCCCTCATAAAAATTCCAAAGCCTAAAATTTTCCCAAGTCCCTTGTTCTTATGACTTCAAGTTCTCCTAATTTAAAGGATTTTGAAAGAGAAAGTTTGAAGGTAAATTATCACTTAACTGTTGGCTTCTCTTTCTTTTTCCTTTCATTTCCTCTCGATCCCTTTCACTCCCCTTTCTCTCCCAATTTTCAAATATATACCCTCAGAAATATGTTTGCATTGAAGATAATACAAGATAAATGATGAAAAGAAAATTTTAATTGAGTCATTTTTATTTAGATTTAAATAAAAATTTTACTTTGTCAAAACAAATTCAGATTGAGAAAATTGGATGAGATAGGATGAAAAAAAATATTTATTTAATTTAAATCAAACAAAATGTCTAAATTTATTTATTTATTTTTTTTTTTGCTTTCCTTCATCTTCTTCTACTTCCCTTTTAACTATATTTAATTTGGGAGATTTTCAAAAAGATGAATCTTAAATGTAATTCCTTATATATATATATATATATTACTATAAGGTTTTTCAATTAATATATCACAGATATATAGTTAATTAATAATAACATAAAAATGTCTAATTAAATGTGAAAATAATACACTGCAATAAACATACATTTTTTAATATAAGCGAAAAATTATATATTTATTATGTTTTAATTAGAAAATATCATAATAATAATAATATAAGAAACTATATATATATATATATATATATATTAAATTTTCTTTTTAAAAATAGGAAAACTAGAGAATCCAAAGAAAGCGGGAAGATGGATGATTTAATGAAAGTTTTCTTTCTCTTTGTTTGAAAATGTTTGTCCTCTAACATTTCTCAAATTAGAAGAATAAAAAAAAAATCCCAAATAGGAAGCATTTCGAAAGATGAATTAAAAAGTTTCCCCCATAAATACCTCCTTATCAATTTAAAGCATTTTAAAAATTTCAATACAATAGAGCTCCTAATATATTGTCATCTCAATCAGTCAAAGTGGAATCCAAACATGGGTAAATCTAAAGGAAATAATGGAGGAGGGGGCTCATGAAATTGAAAGAAGCATCCAAAAGAAATCCAAATGAGTGGTTGCACCTTTCATTGCCTCTAATTGCTATTCTCATCCAAGTGCTTCAAGACAACCAGGTTGGGTCTTGAGAGAGAAGAATGTTGGTACCTTTGTCCTTGTCATACATAATTATTCAATCCCTTCATCATCACCTCTCAAAATTATTCCTCCTTTGGCATTTTCCTCTCACACCCCATTCCATTCTCAACTTTTCCCTCCTCCCACCCAAGAAGAAAAAGTCACCCTCATATATCATTCATGCATAGGAGGGTGTGTGTTAATTAGAAAGGACAATCCAATCCAAAAGAAGAGAACTTTCATGATGTCCCAACAAAATTCACTAACAAGCACCACACTATCTTCAATTTAGATAAGTTTTTACTAAATAATTGAGTTTTTAAAAATTTTAGAACATGCATATTTACTAGAGAAAACTTTTTAAATGGAAGAATTATGATTAATTAGGGACCATCAATTCAAAATATTTACTATAAAACATCTTAAATTTTCAAATACTCTATAGAATAATGCCTTAAGACTTTAGGAACATATAGCAGAAGAGTAAAACAAAATTAATTCTTGGATCATTTAAGCTAATTTTGAAATTTAAGATTCTTCATAATAATTATATTAAATTTATAATTCTTAGCAGTTATTTTTTCATCATAAATTTTACCAACACACCCTTCCATATTCTTGTTCCGACATTCCCTTGGACTATGCTACCAGCCCTTTTCTTCTTCAGCAAATGCTATTGCCAAAATATTGAGAGCCTCTACATATATTTGTAATTTTTTTTTTCTTTAGGTGTTTATACAAGAATTTTATATGAGTAATTTAAATTGAAATTTGAATAATATGAGTTATGATACTCATCTTGCCTCAAACTTACAGTGTGTGTATATATTAATTAATCTGATATATTATGAAAAGAAAAAAAAAAGGTTCAAATAACGTTTGATGAATTCTAAATTATATTAATAGTTGTTTGAAACTATTCATTCTTTATGGTAATTTTATATAAATAAATTTCATGCAAATACGTTTTAATTTGAAAAAAAAAATTCAGAATTCAATGAAAAAAAAAGAGTTTTTAATCAATTAAATGTGAGTCTAAGAACAAAAAACAATAGCTCTTTTCTTGTGTAATCATCCCTATGCCTCCACATACACATACAACAAAGGAAGAACTATGTTAAAATTGGCCAATTAACATCTTCTTTTTGGACTATGCAAAATTATCTCCGATTCTCTATCCCTCCTTATACCATTTTGAATTTTCTCGAGTGAAAAAAAATATCATTTTAAATTTTAAACCATGGCCTTACCCTATCTCTCTCTCTATATATATAATACACACACACGTAAAGCAATAACTCAGGTATCCTCATAGAACTAGCTCATAATGAGAAGGAGCGAAAAGCACAATGAGGCCACTACGGTTCACTCTTCCATTGCTCTTCTACAAGAGAGGTTTAAGGAGTTGGAGAGAGCGAAAGAGATGAGGCAGGAGAAACAGCTTCTGAAAATGATCTCTGATCCTAATAAACCATTCTATTCTCACCCTATGACTCTTCCTGAGCCTACAAGCTCATTTTCTCACCCTGAATCGACCATCCCTTCAAGCTCAAGGTCACCTCCCCAAGTTTCTCTCACCCTTTGGCCTATGTCAGAGGACAAGCAAGAAGAGTACCAAAGAAGAGGCTTTGAGACATCAAATTGCTCGCACACACAGTCTCTGGAGGCTTCGTGGAAGAACGTTCATGATTGTGACTCTGATTCTGGTGTTGATACATCTCTTCATCTGTAAAAGAATATATGTACTTCGCGTGGATGGCTTGCTTTTTTTTAAAAAAATATTAATTAATCTTTATATAGTTATTTAATAGTTGATTTGGTATAAAAATTTTAATAAAATCATTTATTTAATAGTCTTCACTATTTTATCTCAATAATTTTATTACATATACTAAATTAATTAACATATAATTATGTTACGACTAATTAATATTTTTTTTCTACTTTTAATGAGGGGTATATCAATTATGCTGAGCATAAACTAGCCTTGACAACACCTAATTGCAAGGTTGACAAAACTAAAATGTAATTTTTAAAGTGTTTGATATTAGATTCTCCAATAAAAACATGATAAATTAATGGATATTTTTTTTTTCTTGTTGCTCTACAAATTTCCTTCACATGTTATATATGTTTCTATTAGAAGCAGCAAACACTGAAAAACTTTGTCCAAAGCCTTGTCCAAAATCTATTGTTGGCTAATGTAGATTCAGATGGGTCACTATGAGTCTATATGATATCTAATGAATGGTGTGTGCAACAATGGCCTCCATGAGGCATGCGTGTCATCAGCTTGGTATCACTGTCTGTGATTACTATAGTCCTAAAAGGAGAGGTTCGATGCTGCTGAGGCTTGAAGTAGCTAGCAATGCAGCATTATAGGAAAGATGTTTCAGAAATTTTAGTTAGTCACGAGCCATCCGACCATTTCTGTCTTCTAGGATAGATATATGGTCGTCTTTGGTGTTTTAACAGTAAAATGTTGTGCAGCGCTTGTTATCAATTTACTTTATCAAGAATTCAAAATGGAGCTTTTTCTATTTACTTGGCGTATTCTCTATTGATATATTTAAGATTTTATTTTCAGCATGATTCTCGTAATAAAATAATTCAATAGATAAGGAGAGATATTGCTTTTTTGTTTTTATTTTTATTTACCAATGTGGAACATGCAAGAGATAAGTATTTAGATCAAGTTCCTTGTCAGAAGTCTTTATTTTCATTTCTATAACGAGCTCAAATAAAATTTTTGAACTTATAATCTGGGTATAAAAATTAACAAAACCAAGTGGGATCACTTTCGGACCAGCCCTTTCCATGAGTTTTGAGACTATTGAAGTATATATATATATATTTGGATATTTTTTATTTGATTTTACTTTATTTTTGGCATTTTAATTAAGACTTAATATAAAATGAAAAAAATACTTTTTTTATTTCTCACTTATCACAAAATTATCATTTTAGACCCTTACTCATTGAAATGCTGAATATGATCCTCTACTTACTAGTAAATATCATATTTGAACTCTCATTTTTTAAAAAAATATCAAATTTAGTCCTTTAAATTTGGAGTTTAATGTTTGGTAAAGAGATTAAATTTAGTATTTTTATAAAAAATAAAAACCAAGTGTGACGTTTTTTAATGAATCAATAACTATTTTTGGTATTATAGTGAATGAAGGATCAAAATAATAATTTTATAATAATTGAGAGATTAAAAATGTATTTTTTTAATATAAAATCCTTCTTAAATATTTTGTGCGGTAAACTTTGATAAAAATTTTTTTGAATATCTTCATTATTTTTTCTTAAATTTTCTCAATTTTTGTATGTTACGCTCCTTCAATGATTATAACATTTCCCATATGAGAAATATTGACACATAAGTTAATGTATGTACGCAACATCTCAGAAAATACTATGAGAAACAAGAAGACGGTGCAGGCAGAACGAATGCAACACAAGGTTTTTAAACTAATTTTCATGCATTAAGATTTACCGAAAATATAACGACTATAGATGAATCCAAAGCTCATTATCAATTCAACTTGTCTTTTCTTTTTGTTTGAGAGTAAAATAAGATAACTTCAGAATTCCAACCAGTCTCTCTCATATTATTATTATTATTTTGATTGCTCAGAAATCAATTTTTCGATTTACGGTTCGATCCAAATTGGAAGGAGGTCTTTTAGATAAATATTTTTCATTTCTATCCTATAACAAATTCAAACATGGGAGGCGATAGTTAAGAAGCACGTTCTATTTCATCTGTACCAACTTGTGTTGGTTCTTTCTCATGTTATTACTTTATGCAATCTTCCAAGATTGATAGTCTTCTTCCTATTGTCATATTTCTTGAGTGAATATATACGAGGAGCATTGATCCTATCTAAACTATCCTGGTTTTTCTCTGGAGTTTACCAATTGCAATTTCTTGTCTGGTCTATTTCGAGTAAATAGCAATTCACCAAAAATAAAGACAAGAACAAGATATATGTGAACATTAATTTTGGGTGTACATGCATATACACATGCACATGTCGACAGTTTACACACAAATTATTACACTCATATCATGTTTATTTCATTTAATCAATTTAATAAATTAATTAAGTTTCATCTATTTTTTGTTGTTGTCAATGTTGGTAGATTAAAATTTGGCTATGTTCATTAACTTTTCTCATTTTTTTAAAATTGTGGTATTCGGTACATTTGCTTTGTTCAATTGAGAGTTAAGAAAATAATTGTCCCATGACTAATTACTTCAGTTTTTAACTCAATGGTAAGCCCCTAGTGCTGCTAATTTACAGCTTCTTAGAGATAAGAACTTGATTTTCAGGGTTAGTAACAGAGTTTGAATCACCAGTACAAAACTTTTAGCCCAATAATTAGAAAAATAAAGAAAACTTTAGAAGGGTGACATATAATAAATATATTGTAAAAGCACAGACAAAAGAGCAATAATGGCTTTATTTCTGGCAGGATTGCACCTCCAGGATGCCCATATGTATATATATATATATAAAGCTTTGAATAATTATGTGATGTGTTCTCAAATGTTATAGTCAATTATTGCATCAATCCCATGGCATTTGATCATGGAGCTCAAGCAAATATTTGCAGTAGTGACCTGTGCATTATTGATGAAGAAATCTCCCCTCCCACGGTTATGGATCCTAATCATCTTGTCCCTAATCCCAGAGGGCACAAGTGTCCCAGTGGGGAAATGAGACAAGTCACTGAAATACAAAGGCATTGGGATGGCATGGCTCAGCAAGAACTCCTCTATTCTCTCAGCAGCAATGGAGGAGGCTGAGAGTTCTTTGTCGTCTGGCATGAAGAAAGTTAGCTCCTGAACTGGCTGTGATGTTCCATTCAGCATCTTTAGAAGCATTGCAAATGCATAGTATGATTTTGACCTCATGTCCTCTATTGCTGCTTGTGTGTCTGTGTGGTTGAAGGGATGAATGAGGGTCTGTGACTTTGTGAATCCAAGAAGAAGAACAAGTACAGAGAGACATTGAAGAAGACCCATTTGCAGAAGAGAGAAGAAGGTGGGGTTGTTTGGAAGAGGGAAGATAGGGATTGAAGTATGTGTGACTATGAATAAATAGGGAAGCAGTGAAGGACTGAAGGCAGGGCACGAAAGCATGAGGACTTCAAAGAGAAGGGATTGTGGAAGTGGGTTAACAACTCTTGATTGTTAGAGAAAAAAAAAAAAAGAGAAAAAAGAAGAAGAAGAAGAATGAGGACCTCATAAGTTATACCATTTTGGTGGATGAAAAACTAAGTTTTGGGGTAGGTAGTACACGAGGTAGCACTTTCTGGGAAAATTTTTTAGTTGAGTGCAAAACGCATGCAATGCTTGGCTGTTTAAGCTTCTATGTTATGATATATACACTGCAAGGCATTATTTATTGGGGTTGGGGCAATCAAAACCATCAACATGTAATCTGTAACATTTTTATTAGTAAGGATGAAGAGTATTTGAAACTTAAAAATATACATTGTGAATGTTTTTTAAATTTGATGTAGGAAAAAGGATAACATACATCAAACTCTAACATTATATCTTTTCTATTCCTTTCTTTTGCCAACCAAACATATATTATATTATTTTTCTGTTTTATTTTAAATCTCATTTCTATATTTTTGTAACTATTTCTGTCAATCAACCGGATGGTAGAACTCTAATCTACAAATCACAAAATACAGCTCTCAAACCCCAAACCCCAACTTCCAAAACCCCAAACCACGAATCCCAAACATCAAATTCCAAATCCTCAAATCCCAAACCCCAAAACACCTAGAAAAGTACTCTTGATCCCCCAAACACCTCACAAAAAGATATTAACTAATTTTAATACACTTAAATGACAGTAGATGTGATATACTAGACCTAATAATATCATTCTTTTAATAGTTTTCATTTTTTTTTATATAATTTTATTAAAACTGATATATTAAATCAACTACCATTTAAATTTACTATAATTAGTTAATATTTTTTCCAACACTCCACCCCAAACCATAAAAGACTAACCCCATAAGCCAAGTACCAAGCACTAAATCTCCAAACCCAAAAATGCCAAAAACCCCAATTCTTAAATCTAGACCCCAAATTCCCCTAACCCCGAAGCAAAACTACAGACACAAATATATATATATATATATATATATATATATATATATTATATAAAAGTTATCATCTTTATTAGTTATATATATGCACACACAAATGCATATATAATAATATTTTGTATATAAACTGTTGATTCTCCAAACTTGTTAGATATTCTATGGAATACTGATTAAATCGTGACATAGAAGCTTAGAATAACACTTTGGAGTATACATTGTACATACTGGCTCAGGTATCTTAGTGATTGTTTAAATTAAACTTATGCAAATTTGATTTACACATTAATGAGATTTTGTAAAATTTTGATCAAGTATGATTTTGCATGACGTTAATTTATGTTTTAAAATTTTTATTTGAAAATAAAATTTTATTATTAATACAATTCATCAAATATAAAAATAAGTTTGTAATTTTTCTATACAATCTATATATGTTTGGATGAACTGTATTGGTCATAGCAACAGGGGGAATCCTATACATCAAATCCTGATGCTGAGCTTGACTTTTTCGAGATTGGCAAGTTAGAGTTTAATTTTAAAGTTTTTACTTTAATATATTTTGTTGTCCAGAAAAAAATTGAAATAAATATCTTTATCTTAAGAAATGATCGATAATATCACTAATTAGAAAAAGAGATGTATCATTTATCTTTGGTGGGGATTGAGACAAGCATACATCAAATAAATAAGAATTAAAAACAAAACTCAAACTCAATTTAACCATTGATTTTTTTAACATTTGAAATGGTGCCACTTTGTTATAAAATCGGTGGCACAAATTTTATTTTATAACGATCCGTAAATCATATTTATTTCTTATCTTCAAACTCACTCTATTTAAGTAAAGATCAAGTTGAGCTTTATATAATAAAATTGTATACAATATATTAACTTATTTGATAATGGTCATAGAATATAAATTCATATAATAAAAGTTTAATTCTTTAACTTCAGTTTTGCAATATATAATATTTAAAACACTTTATTTTTTTAAATAATTACAGATGATCATTAATAACGATATATAAATTGCTGTCCAGAAGAAATTGGTGTCCAACTAACTTCACAATGGCAATAAGTTCATTAATCTTGGGATCTTGTAATTAAAACACAAGAAGTAGATGTAAGACGTTAATGCAAACGAGTGTGTATAAAAATGTCTGTTAAAATGATTTTAGAATGGATTTTGAAAGTTTGTATGAGTAAAACTCTGTAAAATTCCATTTCGTAAGCGAACAAAGTTAGATTTAGTAATTAAGGACAGATTAGTGAAAAAGAAAGAATTAGCACAGATATGGTGGATAGCTTCCTTGTCTATTATTTAAGTTAGGGTCAGAGGGAGAAAAATATTTCAGGGAAGTCACCAATAAATTATAATATATTATATGCTCTGTAAAAAAAATATTTTTATATAAAAATAATATATTATATTAATATTAAAAGTTAACCGCGCATTATGATATATATCTCTTCAACTACTTGTGCAGCAACATAGTAATATAAATATGCATGAAAAGGAATGCAAATTATGAATTAATGTTATATGATGCATTTCATTTATTATTATTTTTTATATAAAATGTAAATAAATTTCAAATATAACTGAATAAATAGGCCTATTCGATAATGATAATAATAATAATAATAATAATAATAATGAAGTAGTTCATATCATAACCCTTGGCATTATATTTGTCAGATTGTAAATTGGCATTTTATTTTGATTGATTTAGATTAGATATTGGGAAGAGGAGAAGATTAAAAAAAGCTAAATATGGAAAGTTAATTGTATTTTATTTAAAAAGGAGTAAAATACTTTTTTGGTCACTCATTTATCATTAAATTACTATTTTTGTCTCTCACTTATTGAATTGTCTAAAGTAGTCACTCATTAATTGAAAAATATCACATTTGGTTTGTTAATTTTTTTTTAAAAAAAATCAAATTTAGTCTTTTGAATTTAAGATTTAGAGTTAGGTAAAAAGACTAAATTTGGTAATTTTTTAAAAAGTAAGAGACCAAGTATAATTATTTTGGATACTTTAACGAGTGAGAGATTAAAATAATAATTTGCGACAAGTAAGAGACCAAAAATATATTCTCCTCATTTAAAAATTAATAGGGGCTACATTACAATTTTTCTTTTCTAAAAACTAATTTATACATGTTTTATATATAAAATATATACCAAAAGAGAATATGAAGATGTATATTTTGTTTCATAAAAAAACGTGATAGAGACCAAATTTTTTTTTTGGTCCAAATTACAATTTTCTCTTTCAAAACTTAATTTACACATCATATATATACAATATATACCAAATGTTTGGGGTCATGGCACACACTAACTCCTTCTCTCTGCCTCTAATTCAAGTATAGTGTCAATATCATCAAGTATAGTAAAAGCATAATACTTAGATATATCTGCAAAATCAAAAGTGTGTTGTATTAACTCGTGCATTATTTATATATTCATCTTTTATGATTTTTAGAATTTTTTGCTTTACCATCTCTAAAATCTAAATATTTGGGAATTGAGGTGCCTTTTGGTCATTAGCACAAACATTTATCGAAGGTTTCCCTTGTGTCTCTTTTAATTCTTTCTACCTACTTAGTCATGTTTTTCTAAAACAAGCATCCAAGGTGTGCCTCCTACCATTACAATGAGTACATTTTTTATCCTCTTTCTTTTTGATATCTTTTTTCTTACTAGGTTGTTTCCCTCACGTAAAGCCTTCAAATGAATTAGAAGTTATAGATGTAACCATCATGGTACTATGATCTATGAAGAAAAGTGTGTGTATTGTAAAAAAAAATCCCACGTTACTAAGAAAGTAAGGATTTGAATGTTATATATAATAATATATGATATTGGGTTTGTGAAAAGCTACGAAAAGAGAAGGTTTTATACATACAAGTTTGTATCAACGAACTCAAGCGTATTTAAATTAAATTATTTTTCGGTCATGTACATAATAAAATTGTGTGTCCTAACTTTATTTTTGTAGTTGTTGGCTAGCTTTCCTATAAATAGTGCAATCTTTTTGGATTACAGATGCACTTTCTAAGATTCTTTATTTTTTTTAATGTTAATTTTTGTTCTTGACTATTTGCTCAAAAAAAGTTTGTTTGACTCAAACTACATTATGTATTTGCATTGATAATAATTATTTTTAATAATTTTCAACATGGTCAACTATATCGGTATTTGATAGAGCCATCTACCTATTCTTTTGAACATTTAATAGCATAGAATAAACATTGCCGAAAGAGGATCGAATTTGTTGAGTTTACTAAGGTACATTGAAAGAAAGTAATTACCTCAAGAAGTAGAATTAACTTCTATTTAGAGCTTATACTCTTGAGACCCATTAGATTTGTCAAACTTACTCTCAATTTCATCCCATAATTCATTTGTGGAAGTAGCACATAGGAAGAATTTATGGAGATATTTCATTTAGAAATTAGATATCCAAGAAACCATCGTGTATATATATATATATACCATGTTAGATAATTATTCCAATTAAAAGAAACTATAATACAAGAGATACTAATATTATGTTTGGATGGATTGTTAGGGATAGAATAATATAAAATAGAGTAGTTAATTTGGTATGTTATTATATTTAAAAGTTTTTTTGAAGATGGAATGTGATGACAAAATAGGGATGTTAAATCCTATCTTGTAATCCAAAACTCTTGTTTTTTTATTCTTTTAAATTAGAGGTCAATGATTGAATAAAGTAGACAAGTAATTTTATTACAATAATACCTTCTTTATTTAAAAACTTACCATTATAATATTTTATTTGTGAAAGTAATATTGTAAAAATTATATGTAAGTTTTTTTATTTCGTTAATCACCCTCATTCCTCTCTCAATTACACTTTTAAATAAAAAAGTGATATATATCTTGTTACTTTACTACTTTTTATTATTGTTCATTTCACTCGATTTTCACTAAAATTTTTAAACATACTTTTAATATTGTCATTTCCACAAATGTTATATACCTAAAAGAATGAAAGGCTATGCTAGCTTTACATTGGAAACTTTGGAGTGTCTAAACTATATAGGTAAAAAGGCTACATGTGGCTTACATTACTATCACTGTTGATTCTAGAGTAAGCACCTAACAAAAAGAAAAAGGCCTTAACATTCAACTCGTTGCCTCAATGAAGATTCAGTGATGGATCGAATACAGTCGCTCGTTTGAGTACTGAAGCAAACTTCTGATTTATTTCATCAATATTTTATGTTTTTATCTTAGAGAGCACTGTACTTGTTTGGAAAAAACATTTTTTTTCTGATCAAATTGGGTTTAGGAAGCTAATTTTCACAAAAATTTTTAGGAAGCTTAATCAAGATTATGCTCACAACCTAGTATTGAAAATTACACAATATTCTAAAAAGATTAATTTCATATTCATTTTGAAACCAATTTACATAGGTCAAATTGCTTTAATACATTGCTAAAACTCGAGCTTTCTAGCCTTTTTATTTTTCCGTCCTCTTTTAGAAAGTTAATTCTTTATGTGATGAGCCTTTCTTTTAACTATTGATACTATAAATAAAATTGAAAAGGAAATCATTTGCATATATATATATATATATATACACACACACACACACGCACACAAATATTTTAGCCTATCATTGAGTTTCTGGAAATTTATAGAAAGCTTTTTCAGACAATCATAGCCAAACTTTTTTGACCAGGTATTCAAATTAGCAAAATAACTTAAGGAGATCAAATCATTTTCTCTTGACCTCTTCTGAAACTAACAAATACTATTTATTATAATTAAATGTTTATATTAAAAATCACTTTCCCAAATACAGGGAATCTATTTCTAAACATTAATGGCTCAAATCTCCTGCGACCGATGTTATTTATCACAAATGTTGTATTGTACTTTTTTTTAAAATTTTTATTTTAAATATGATATGGGATCAAGAAAAAACACTTCACGCAATCCCATATTAATTTTTTTTAAGAAAAGTTTTCACCGATCGCGTAGGATTATCCTCCGCGATTAGTGCACCATTTGACACAAGAAATTGGCAAAATGAGAGAGGGGAGGAAGTAGGTTCGTGCAAGCTTCAGATGCCCAGAGAGAGAAAGGAAAATGGGGGTCCGAGTGCTTAATGTTTTTTATCTTTTTCATTTCTTTTATCTATATAATAATTACTTTTATTCTAAACATTAGTTTAAAAATTAAATGTCTTTTAGTTATTGATTTTTGAGTATATAAATTAAAAGAAAAAACTTATAAATAATTGATGCTTTTTCTCTCCTCATTAATTTTCACATTCATTTTTTAGCCATAAAATTAATTAAGGAATATACGAGGCAAAACACTTCTTCCTTAATGGCTTCATTGCTAAGTTAACACCGGTGGCTTCCCACTTTTGGGGCATTACCTGCGACCACTGTCACCAGTGGCAGTTGAGGAGAGGAAGGCGAACCACGAAACGCAGAGAAGCTCATCACAGAAGCAATAGTTCAAAAAAATTCATCAATTTTTTTTTGAAAAAAATGCTACAGCACCTTCCTTTTTCATCTTCCTTCCTCTTCTTTGCCATTGCTCCTTTGCTTGTTGTTGCTGCTTACCGGTGGCCATTGCCGCCGGCTATGAGGTAGAGAGAGTCACTCTGTCTCTTTACCTCTCTCTTTCTCGACGATGGATTCTATTATTTTTTTTTTGAATGAGGGAGGTTGTAGGTTTTGGAGGTGCTGGTGACGTCGCCGTCGATTGCAGGCTCCACTTGATGGGGGATTGTCGCCTATGACAGTGGTCACCAGCGACAATGAAGAAGGTGGCAGAGGGAGAAGCTTAAAACACTAAGGAAGAAGCTCATATAATACTTCGAAACACAGAAAAATTCAATCAATTTTTTTTACCCTAATTAAAATAGTCCCAAACAAAAACTTTGATCCCAATAAAATATACAAATGATCAAAAAACTAGTCTATGACTTTGATACCAATGAAGAAAATAAAAAATAAATGAACACATTCATAAATTCAGAGTAGAATACTTATATACTTCTCTTAATTGCGGAGGCTTATTGAACTCTAGTTGCAATTACTGATCGAATGAGATATCCATAGCCTAAATCCCCTATCGAATACGACTGCAGAATACTAGTAGGTATTTCACTCAGAGCGTCTCAAGTCTCTCTTTTAAAAAAGTTATCTATCGTATAATAGTCTAACCCTATTTATAAAAGGCTAGTTAAAGTTAGAATTTAGTAATAATTTTTATAATTACTATTTTATGCTTATTTAATGAGTACCCCTTATAAGTGGATTCTGTATAATATCTTAATATATTTAAACCCTAGATATTATACAATATTCTAACATTCCAAAAATAACCTAAAGAGGATGGATTGAGTGACCAACATAGTTGCGAGTCTGAAATCTTTTGCTTTGTAGTTTAGCATCAAAATTTTAATTGTTAGATTGCACGGTTTATTTAATGTAAACTGTTGAATTAAAATTTAAAATTGTACATGGTCAAAATTAAAACTTTTGACTGCATGTATCCATTAATTTTAAATTTCAAATTGTTAGATTTAATTACTTCTTTTAATATTCATTGTTAGATCGCCTTTTTTTTTTTTTTTTAAATCTAGATGATCAATCGTATAGAATCAAATTGTCATTGTGAATCAGCAATATTTAGTTTGTCTTTCATTTCTACGTGTGCCAAAGTGCCCTGTCCTTTCCACCCTACCTTATCTTTTTTACTAACCCATCTATAAAGCATGGAATTTTGAATTTGTGACGTTTGTGAAAATTTTATGGCACAATCACTCCCAAGAAAAAGCTGTGTGGGAAATGGAGGATGATATGTGAGCTAAATACCCTCATATGTTTGAGACATGAACTATGCACGCATTTTGAATTCAAGGACCAAATTTCTTCAAGTGGGTAGAATGTAACATTTATAGAAAAATTCCATTAAATATTTTTATTTTAGTGGAATTTTTTTTAATAATTACATGAATTAGAGAAGGAAGGGAATGTATTTAGGATAAATATAAAATTTAAATAATTGAGGGGAGGTTTGGAGAAAGGATAATTAAGAAGATTTATATATTAAACAAAAGAGTATGTAACTTGAGTTTAAGGATGGTGCAAATGGCTAAATCTTACTCCATCCTTTCTAAAGGACTCAAGTTTGAAACCCACCATGTCCAACTAAGGCATTTACCTATTTTTTTAATAAAAATTTTGCCACGTGTCCTCATGAATTTATAAAAGTACCCTCCATTATTTACAGCTTTTACGCTTCATCTTTCTCCCCTCTTCTGATGAGCACAACATTCTTAAATTATAAATGAATTCCTCCCCCTTCTCCATTTCATCTAAATGGCAACAAAACCCATCCTCATTGGTTGTGTTCCACCATTTTTGGCCAGATTTTGACCTGTTCTTGGTGAGTATTGGTTGGAAAAAGATGTTGGGTCTTCGGCATTGAACCTTTTTCTCTCACTTTGTCATTTGGCTTGATTGGTTGAGTATTTCCTAAAATTTTTTTAGGGCTTTGCTTGCAATATCAATTTTTTTCCTCTTTTCTCTCTCATTTCCAGTGTTTAATTTTGAGTTTTGGCTTCAGGATTTGAAACCCTAATTGACCATGTGTGTATGTATATGGGTGGTCGAAAAATATGAAATCTAGCTTATTTTCTTTCCAATAATTATCATGGAGAAGGGATTTGGGCTATTGGAAGTTGTAATTTAAAATGGAATAGAGATAACTTTTTCAAATCCAAAAATTACCGTGAAGTAGATGATAAGAGTTAATTTGTGGTGTCCATCAATCAAGTGAGTAAATAACACTAATTCTATGTACTTTTCTTGTTTTACTAATTTTCCTTCAAAAATAATATATTGAACATTCCAATGCCTAGGCAGGCTTTTTGAGATTCACGTTTTTTGTCATTTTTGTATACTCAAAATATTTTGAAATATATGATTTTTAACAATTTCCATATGTATCTAGAAATATTGTAAGTTTCATTTTTATTTGGAAATATCAAGCATTTATTTAATTTTTGACCATTTTAAAGTACTTTGAGTCTGCAATTATAAAGTTAATTGATTATGTAATTATGGAGTACTCTGATTCTGTATTTATGACATACTTTGATTTTGAAATTTTGAATAACATTGATTCTATTTTTCTGAACAAATTTGATTATGATTTTTTTGTATTACTATGATTTTGTATTTTTTAAACTACTCTAACTAGTTTAAAGAATGAGAATGAATTTTTTTTTCTTAATCTATGAATATTTTGATTCTATAATCATAAAAGTTGTTTTTTAAGAATTCATCCCATATAAAACCATATAGCTAATAGTAGTAAAAGTTAGCCTTGGTGAATTGTGATTCCGAACCCCATCTAGTAAGGGTAATATTAACATTGTGTGTTGGGCAACACATATGGATCTGATCTAATTTTGATTATCTAACTGAGACATATGACTAATATTCTGATTATTCTGAACTTGATGCTTATGTATGTTCTAATGGCATAAACATGGAGCTATCTTTGATTATTTGATATTATGATAATTTTGTTGGATATTTTATATTGTATGCTCAATATTTATTTCTTGTATATTGAATTATGAATTTAAATGCTTTTCCTTTATAGTGTTCTATATTTCTGTCTAACCTTTATAGGTATGTTAATGAATTCTCATACTTTGTATTTAAAAAATTACTATTTATTCATGTGAAATTTTTAAGTATGAATGACTAGTTTGTGAAAAACTCTATCATGCTTAGTTTGTCCTTCTTTCTGTAATTAATATTATTTATTCACTGAGTTTTCACTTATCCTCCATTGTTTAAATCATTTCTAATAGTTGCATAAACCCATGCCACCTATCAATGGTTTAGGATCATAACAAAGGTATTCTTTTGGAGAAACATGCATTGTTCGTAAGGGTGTTGCTATATTTAGTTATTGAAAAAATCTATGTTTTGTACTTTAATTACTCCTATATACACAGGCAAGATCTTGCCTTGTAATAGCTATATATTGATGTCAGTTTGTATTATTTTTGTTGAGAGCAGAACTCTTTTTCTTCTCAAATATTAGGTGATTTGTTGTAGAGATTTTGTGAGTTTGTATATTTGAAGAAGCTTTGCCAAATTTTCTACACAAGAGGTTAAATTGATCCTCACTAGATATATTTAAATACTTGAATTTAAAAAACACCTAGTTAATTTTAGAATGATTTGTCCAATTCATAAGTTGATTCTATCTGTTGTTAGGCATATGATAGTGTGATTTATTTCAATCTTTGTGCCAGTCACACTCCATTTTTAGGATCGAGATAATAAGTATCAAATTTTAATTTAGACAAAAATAAAAATAATTTTATTGATTTTGGGTCAATCTACTAATTTTTCACTTGTATTAAATTGTTTGATAAATTTGATAGACCAAGTGAATCAATATTACAACAAGAAAAGATTCTTTGTTGTCCAATTTTGGATAGCAAGATGTCGTCAAATTTCTAGACCATTCAATGATTTTATCCAATGGCCCAAATTTAAATAAATATTTACAAATAATTTAATTTTAATAAATATTAATCTTTTCAAAAGATATCATAAAACATATTAATATTTTAAATAATTTCTTATATAAAATGGTATCTTATTAAAGAGAAAAAAATAAATAATTTTTAATAACTTACTGTCTGTTAAACACAACTTATCATTTTTTCCTCTTCAACAGGATGTTACTCTTTATAAGAAATGATAAAAAATATTAATATGCTTTGTGCTAAAAAAAAAAATACTTATTACATTAAAATATTATTTAAATATTTATTTAAATCTAAATCATTTAATGAATATTAATAACTTAGTCATTTTAAAAACAATGCTACTGTTTATGTCGTCTAAAGTCTCTATGAAATGGAAAATTAAAATGTAATGAATAGAATAAATTATTTACGGTAAATTATTTTTTATTAACTGAAAAAGGTTAAATTGGTTTTTTATTTTTAATTTTTATAAATATAAATATTAAATGAAATGACTAAAAATTATAAAAATCAATATATATATATATATATATATATAACCTTTTTAATGTTTATATAAAAGTGATGGGAATAAAAAATTTAGGGGACAGGAATACAAATCTCATTTTCATTTCTAAACTATTTGGAAGAGATTTTGTTTTTTATTATTATCTTAACAAAATCCTTTAAATACAAGTCTTGAAATTAAATAAAACAATTTTTTATGGAAGTCTCAAAATTTAAAGATTTATCGCCATTCCTAATTTAGACCTAAATCTGAGCCGACCAATTCAGATCATCGCAGAAAATTCAATTTTCCTTTCCAGGGACATCGAGAAGCTGGCGTTCCTTTCCAAAGGTCACCATGACGGGAGCTCTGAAAACCACATTTTTGCTGTTCCATTAAAGTAAGTCCTTAAATGCCGAAGAGGTGGGAGCAGAACCATTAATAAGGCCCATGCTGCTCTACCCTCCCTTGCCTCCTTCTTCGTCTCTCTCCTCACATCCTCAAGCTTCCACCACTTGGCTCCCTCCGTAGCATCTCTATCATCACTTTTTAGGATTAAAAATAAAAATGGGAAATTGTATTTATGCAGAAATTACTCACTATGGTGGTATGGTATCGTAGCCACATTTGGAACCATACAATAATATTCTATGTTTTTTTTTACTCTCTCGCTTTTTTGTTATTAAATTCAACATGTCTCACCTACATTGAATTTTTTAATGTTTCCTTTTATAGTAATTTATTCCTACAAGTTTTACAAATAGAACAATTTTTTTTCTCATGTCAATTTCTTTATGTGAAAATCTATTCATCTAAAATAAAAAAACTGTATATTTCGAAACACTACATTGTTGGCCAAAAAAGAAAAAAAGAAACACTATATCCACATGATATTAAATTATAAAAAATTACTCCGAATGATATTTCCTAAACTACTATTTAAATGATTGTGACATTATAATTTACCCTTTTAGTTATGAATTAGCTAGTCATAGAATAATGTAGTTTTAATTGTGTTGATATTGATATATATATGAGATGGGTAAGTAATAATATATTACCTAAACTCAAACGCATAAATGTTGTAAAAATAAATTGCCCCATTAATTGAATTTCATTATCAAATCTAAGCACGTAAATTTTACAGGCATCAATTGGATATAATTATGCAAGATACATATAGTATCTATTAATTCCTTAATAATTTTTTTTATGTTGATAAGTATATAAATAAATATATACGCACCATAAATTCTTTTATAAAATTCACCGCAAGTGTTTGTATCTGCATTTATGAATGGTTTAAAATTTTTTATTAATCACCGATCTATATATAGGTGTTGGAGATCGAGCTCATGCTTGGTGTTCATTCCAAGTACTTACTGTTTTCGCTCCTAGTCAAACTCCCAGTGAAGGAAAAAAAAAAAAATGAACCATTTGGGTGTAGGTGGTGTCAGTCCTGGGACTATCCCAGTGTACCATAGCACAAACATAAAAGAAATAGATAGGAGGGTCAAGATGGCAGAGTTGGTATTGAGGTGTGTGATCTTGTGTGGAGGAGTTGTTGCAGCTGTTCTTGTGGGTACTGATTCCCAGACCAAAGAGATCTTCTCTGTTCAAAAGAAAGCTAAATTCACAGAAATGAAGGCTTTAGTGTGAGCTCTTCACTCTTCAGTATTATTATATTTCTCCTTCTTATAGTTTCTGTCTTTATAGTGTAATATACTTGCTCGTTTCTAGTGTTGATTGTCGTATGTTTGTTTTGCAGGTTCTTAGTTGTAGCCAATGAATTAGCTGCTGTGTACTCCTTAATCCAAGGGCTGCGCTGTGTTGTGAGTATGATCAGAGGAAGTGTGCTCTTCAGCAAGCCTTTAGCATGGCTCATTTTCGCTGGTGATCAGGTAAGCACACAGATTCTGATATTCTACAAAACACCAACACTTTGAAATATTAATCTTCTTTGTATCTGACACTGATAGAGCAGGCTGAGTTCATTAGAGTCCATGCAAGTGGGTCTCACCTACTTCCTATTTTCTTCCATAAATTAATTATCTCCATTTATAAGTGGTGAATAAGATCATATCTGACTTGGTTCCAATTCGGTCAGGGTCAATGCATACTTATTAACCAAGGTTTAGATTTTAAACATTAAATCTAATCTTGAGACCAAAGTGTTGCCCCGACCTGACCTGATATATATATATAATTTTTTTTTTAGCAAAATTAATGATATTTTAAAAACATTTACTTGTTTTGGTGTGTTATATATAAAAATAATTTTTATTTACATAAAATATCTCATTTATTATATATTAGTCAGCATTTTCTCTTCTCTTTTTCTATAAAAATTTAAAATTATAATTTATAACAAAATTAATTAAAAAAAAACAAAACCTGGTGATCTCTCCCTACTTGACTTGACCCATTTATGTACTCAATCCGGACTAATTTTTTTGGTCTAGCGTATATTCCAGGCCAAGTTATGGGTTGGACTCCAACTCGGTCAGATTCGAGATATGTTCACCCCTAGATTAGATATAAGAGTAGACTTAAGAAATTAGCCCAACACCAAAACGCCAATCAAACCAAATGTTAATTAAAAACTTGACTTGGCACCAAATGTTAATTAAAGACTTAGAATTGGAGTCCAAGTTTGAACATTCCTAAAACTTTATACATGATACAAAATATATGAAAATTAAGTTGGACGTGCTCGCATTATTAAATTTTGGGTTCAACCTAAGTCTGACTCTATATACAATATTAATGTTATTTATGCAGATAATGGCATATGTGACGGTGACGGCAGTGGCAGCTGCGGTGGAATCAGCCGTGTTGGCGAAGGTGGGAGAACCAGAGCTGCAATGGATGACAATATGCAACATGTATGGCAAGTTTTGCAGCCAAGCTAGAGATGGGATAGTTAGTGCTTTTGTGGTTAGCACTAGTATGGTGGTCCTCTCTTGTATTTCTGCTTTCACTCTCTTTCGCTTGTATGGTGGTTCTCACAAAAGCAAAAATGCAGGTTGGTAGGTTAGGGACGATCATGCATCGATTTAGCTTTATGACCTGCCACTCCATCTCCTATGGTCAATTCTCTTGAAAGTTATAATAGTTAGTTCTGTAATTTCATGGGGCTCTTCTTTTGTGTAAGTGATGAGACTATGGTAATGTAAGCATGTGGGGCTCGTTATAGTGATCTGGTGTGAAGTGATCAATGGTATGATAGTAAAATTCGTGGACACGGTTCTATTTGGCTTGCTACATCCCCCTATCCAAACATTGAGGTACTAGCCTAAGTTAGGGTTATGTATGAGCTTTCCTAAATTTTAGTATATTTAAATTTGTTCGTATTCAAAATAACTTGAATTTAAACTTTAATCAAGTTAATAATTAATTTGTTAGCGGACTTTAGACAGTAAATAATCAATGTTATAAATATAAATATATATTCATACATGTGTGTGTATATATATATATAGATATGTATATATAACTAATAAATATGATAAGTTTTGGGTTTAGATCAATAGTATATTCGTTTAACTTTATTTATAAAGATGTTCTAAAATAGTTTGTTAAGCTTTAAATTAATTTATTGTTTGGACATTATGTATATGGAAAGAATTTGAAATAAATTTAAAATTTAAGATATCATTTTAAAACAATTTAAAATAATATATAAAGTTAAAAACTAGAGCATTATATTAATTTTTTTTTTTTCATGAATCTTTCGCTCCCCCTTATCTCTTCTCTTTCTCTTATATTCTCAACAAAAAAAATTATAAAATTCAAAATAAATTCTTGGTCATGTTTCTTGTATATATTCATAATCATTTCTTTTTTTAAATTATGTAATATGGTAAAGGAATTATTCTTTAATGGATTTTATTATTTGATAGATGATGATGTGGATAAAGAAATAACATAAATAATAAAGGAAAATGTAGGAAAAAGTAAAAATAAGAAAAAAGAAAGAGAAAAGGAGAAAATAGAAATAATTGAAAAAAGAAAAGGAAAGATTAATTGAAAAACATGTAATAATGAAAAAATCTCAGGTATATTTTGGCCATTTACCATTTCAAATTGATATCTTAAATTTAAAATGCTTCAAAATGATTTTACAAGTTTCAAACTCTATTGAAAATTTTTTCTATCTATATGGTTAAGGGATAAATGTGACACAAATTGAATCTTAAAAAAAAAACATTTAAAAACGTTTTAAATTTAAGATAAATAAAATTCAAGAAATGAAACATTAATATAATATAATTTTTTTAGAAAATATTTACACTAATATGATAATATTATATTTCTAAAAAAGTAATTTTTAATAATCTTGTGAAAAGTGCGCGAATCAGACATAAAATTCTAAATTCTTAAAGGAATGGGCAAAATTATTCACGCAAGTTACAGAAAACCGTACACTAATCCATATCCACAACTTTCAATTTCATGGTGAAAGGAACGTGGAAGACGCGTGCCTCCGAAAGATGGCAGTTCAAGCATGTACATGCAGTGTCACGCCAAAGCTATCCAAATCAAAATGTGATCGGACCAATTCAACTATAACCCGAGTCCGATTTCTCTTTGACTTTTATACCCTCCCCAACTCCAATTCTTGCTGAAAAATGTATCCATCGTAGATTTGACTGGTCTGTACTGTAGTACATTTTCCTCCGTCTTTCAACCTTTCTTGCCTGAAGCTTCTGGTAAGTGGTATTATCACGCCCTCCTTTGACCTAACACTTCTCTGGCTCCAAGCTTCGTGGCTGGCTGCCTGTGTCCTAATCTCCTAGTCACCTCGAAGACCCTAATTTTTCATTATTCTTTTTGACAACCTCATCTAATTTATTGTCGATTACATTACTGGATACTATTTTCTGAATTGATTGTTGATCGGACGCGAAGAGAAAGAGAGAGAGAGAGAGATGTCGGAGAAATTCTCGCCAGCTCTTCGGATTGGAGATCTCAACGATTTCATTGCGCCGTCTCAGGCATGCATAGTCTCTCTCAAGGGATTAAAATCCAGCTCTACGAAGACTGAGAAAGGCGAGGTATTTGGCTTGGTTTCATTGAAAATTAAATAAAGTTCTGAATTTTCTGCTTGTGCTGTTGCCGTTGCTAAGAATTTTATTGGCTGGTTCTTGGGGCAATATAGGGTTTAAAAGAATTATAGTGTCAGTTCACTTAGCAAATTTGTGAACCGAAAGAAAAAAATATGATCTTAAATATTTTGTTAATTTGTTTTTTCCGTGTAAATGTTAATGAAGGTTTCAACTGCCAAAAAGCAATTACAGTCAGAACCTGTTAAGATATCGCTCAAGGACTGTTTAGCATGCAGGTGAGTCATCACCCTCTTTCTCCATTTCATATGAATTGTTGTAAGATATGTAGTTTAAAATGGAATTTACAAGTAATGTGCTTAATCTATTTGTATGCATATTATTTTTAGGGTTTATCTTAGCAATGTTCTTGATGAAGAAAGTTGTTGGGTTTTTGAATACTTATTTCTTGTGACACTTTCCAGCATATCACTGCTTTCTTCTACTAATATGCTTTGTAGCTTCGCCATTTAAGGTCTTATGCTGCATAGTTTTTGGAGGTTTCTGTGTTTCTTTCGATTTGAGGGTTCACTTGCCCATTTGACTTTCTTATTTCTAAGTCTTGTATACTGAGTTCTTAACTTAAGAGGCTGTGGCAACATATATTCCAAAATTAGCAGGATAGAGTGCAAATGGCAAATGGCATTTTATTTGGCAATTGAATTTGAACCTATCAGGTTCTGTGGTATCAATCCTTGAAATTGATATTATTGAAGGTTCTTTTGGATTTTAGGCTATCTTTGGAAATTGTAGAGAGGGTGGAATGGAATGGCTATTAATGGAATGATTTGGAATGAAAAGGAGCAGAATGGTATGACTTAAGTTATTTGATTGGTTGGAAGTTTTAATGAGGTAAGGGAGGGACTCTTCTAACCATGGTAGAAAGTTATAATAAAATGAATGGAATGGAATGGTTTATGAGATTTTGGTATATAGAAATTTGTTTAATTAATAAGGATAAAATTGTAATTTATAGGGCATTAATTAAGGTAGCTATTCTGTTCCATCCCTAGTCAGAAAAAATGAGGTTTTGATTGCCTTGGAGAGGCCTTGGAGAACCTCCTTTGGCACTCCATTCCCTCAAAAAATAAATTCCCAGACAATGGCCTTACGCCCTTTAGCCATTCTATTCCATTCTTTCCCATCCAAGCCATCCATTCAAACCTACCCTTAGAATATGAATTGGTAAAATCTCTCCAGTCCAAATTGCAAACAACTGATAAGATTGATATAAAGGAAGCTTTCTTGAAGCTTGGTAATTGTTGATTATAGTAGAAGTTCTATCTAGAACTTTAATAAATGTTCTGAGAATGCAGTGGGTGCGTCACATCAGCAGAGACAGTTATGCTGGAGAAGCAAAGTTTGGATGAGTTTCTGTCCAATATTAATAAAGGAAAGACTGTGATTGTGTCTCTCTCTCCCCAGTCAAGGGCTTCACTTGCTGTTCATTTTGGCATTTCTCCACTTCAGGTGACTAACAGGATATTGCCTTTTCTCATCATTATAATAACTGAAATATATTTGGCAGATAAGCATCATTCTTTTCTTCTTTCCCCATTGGTTTAAGAGTGAAAGTTTTGCTATTTCAGGTTTTCAAAAAGCTAACAAGTTTTTTTAAATCCTTGGGAGTGAAGGCAGTTTTTGATACAAGTTGCAGTAGAGACCTAACCCTTGTTGAATCTTGTAATGAGTTTATCTCAAGATACAAACAGAACCAATTGGTTGATGATGACAGTTGTAAATTGAGCTTACCCATGATTGCGTCAGCATGCCCAGGTATATATTTCATATCTGCTAATTGTCAGTCATATTGCTTCAATGAAGCATGCATACTTAGGTACTGGACTCAACATGAGACATACATGACGATATAGTAAAATCCAAATTATGATAACACTTGCCTATCCCATATGTATAGAGATATATTGTAATATATAAACAAACACATGTATTATGTTTAAGAAATATTCAACTGTTGTTCAGACATGTAGGAAAAATATTGAAGTGTTGGATATTTGTAATTTTTTAAAATCCCATATTGAAAGTAGGAAACTAAAAGGGGTTTCAGGGTGTTGTATGGGCTATTTTCACAAATAACTTTTCTCTTTAATGATCAATGTTTTGCAGTATTGCATTCTGAGATAGGAGGAAAATATGCTAACCAGTTGTTAATAACACAATCAATTTTTCACAGGTTGGATATGCTACGCCGAAAAGCAACTTGGATCCTTTGTTCTACCTTACATTTCTTCGGTGAAGAGTCCCCAGCAAACAGTTGGAGCTATCATAAAGCACCATATATGCCAAGATATGGGATTTAGGTAAGGCATTTACTTAGATTAAAAATGTTCTCCTGTTAGCATGAGTTAGATTTGGGTTATAATATGATTGGAAAATATTATTTCATCAACTGTCAAGTTGTGGAAATCCACAACATCTACTTATCAATGTTTCTTTTGCATGCTTGAATTAATAACCTAAAATTTTCACACTTATTTATATAATAAGATGTTTGGAAATTACTTTGCAGGCCTGAGGAAGTTTACCATGTTACTGTGATGCCTTGTTATGATAAAAAGCTTGAGGCTGCTAGGGATGACTTTGTTTTCGATCTGGAGTCCCATGAAAAGGAGAATCAGAGTGAAGTGAATAGAATTCCAGAGGTAGATTCAGTATTGACGACCGGAGAGGTTTTGGAATTGATTCAGGTGAGAAGTTTCTATATTCTCATTCTTCTATATTTTTCAGTTTTTCACTTTTCACTCATATTATATAAGTATTAATACCTTTATTGGTTCACTCTTACAGTTAAAAGAAGTTGACTTCAAAAGTTTGGAAGAGTCCCCCCTGGATAGAATGTATGAACCACTGATCTTAGTTAATTTTCAGTATTTGTCAATTGTCAAACGGTGGTATTTATATACAAGCTACTTCTTACAGGCTGACAAATATTAATGAAGAAGGATACCTTTATGGGGTCCGTGGAAGTTCTGGAGGGTATGCAGAAACAATTTTCCGACATGCAGCTAAAACACTATTTGGAAGACAAATTGATGGCCCTTTGAACTTCAAAACTAACAGGAATTCAGATTTCCAGGAAGTTTCTCTGGAGGCAAGTTCTTGTAAACCTGGTCATATTATTTATATATGTGTCTTTTCCTTGTGAGTAAGGTTGTTATTTGATCCCAAGATCTACAAATATTTGGTTATAGAAGTGCAGAGTAAATATCCAGAACTGACATTTAAGTATTTTCAAGATCCATTAGTTATATGTAATTGTTGCGTTGGTATTCTGATGCAATCATGTGTCTTACCCACAGGATTGTTGATGTCAGAATATTTTAGTAGTTTCTGAAGGAAGTATATGTTAGTCCTCAGTTACGATCTATATTAATTGAGTTCATCATTCTTACAAGGATTATAAACCATAATTATGCTTTCCACTTCAACTTTCACTGGACAAATTTGAAGACAATGCAGAGGGGGGTGGGGGTTGGTGCATTTTTTAATAGCTACAGTATATTTCCCTGGCTTTATATATTTATATTGTATTATGTCTTATTGTCTATGCAGGTGGAGGGGAAAACAGTGTTGAAATTTGCTCTATGTTATGGTTTTCGAAACTTGCAAAATATTGTCAGAAAAGTTAAGAGTGGGAAATGTGATTATCATTTCCTGGAAATCATGGCATGCCCTTCAGGTATTTTGTCTGCCCTTTTCCTGGAATTGCAATTACTTAAACTGATTTGCCTTTGTTTTAAATCTTTTTTCCATTTTTAAAAAAATTAAAGCCAGGAAATTGGATGGTTATTAACTGAAAAGGAATGTTTATCGAACCAGGTTGCTTGAATGGTGGAGGACAAATCAAACCAAAGCCGGGGCAATCTCCCAAAGAATTGAGTCAGTTATTGGAAATTGTGTACCAGGAAAATGTTAGTTTAATCTTGACCAGCCAGTATTTTCATAGTTGCACTTTCTTTCTTTGCAAGTTAGAGGTGCATAAAGATGTGTGGGTTTGTCTGTATCTGCATTGAAGGGAACATCTGAGGCTTTTGCATGTATTAGTGATTCAGATTGTTGTTTCACAACCAGTATAAGTGTCTTGTTACATTTGTTGTCTTGTCCATCTGGAGTTTTTTTGCCCTCTTTATACTGAATGCTTGTTCTGTAGAAGGAACCTTGAGATATTTTTATGTAAGGTGAAAACTGATTCAACTACACAAATGATTAATCGACTCCTGCTTCAGATTAGCTAGTTTCTAAATGATTTGATTTCTTTGTTAAATTTCTTTTTGCTTTTCTTTTTCTGGGAGGGGGTTTTGTAAAAGTTCAAAATCTTATCTTTGCCAATTAATTGTGTTGTGTTTCTATAAATTGTCTGAAATTATTTTTCATCATTTTGCTAGGTTTTGGTCGCAGAACCCTTTGATAATCCTATTGTGAAAAGCTTATATGACAAGTGGCTTGAGCAGCCTGGGTCTGAAAAAGCTAGGAAACACATGCACACAGAATATCATCCTGTTGAAAAAAGCATTACTTCTCAGTTGAATTGGTGAGAAGATTCAGCATAGAAGGAGTTTGTGACCTTCATTGCCTTTCCAGTATGGGGTTGAAAGTTTCTACAACCATTATTCTCAAGGTAACTTTTCGGTATCAGATAGAAGTATCCTTCAATCGATGTACTCTTGTCTTGTCGATGTGTGTGCATCTGTGGTGTCAGTCAATTTTGTTAGTCAACAGTTTTTTTTCCCCCACACTGATGTATATAATCTTAGTCTGAAATCAGTTACATATAAGAAAGAATATCTAAATATCATTCTCTTGATTTTTGTTTTGATATTCCTATGGGATGGGTTCTGGGTTCTCAATAGATGATTCCAACCACTTCTGCCTTTTATTTGGAGATGTGTGAGTGACTGTGTTAGAGGATGATAAAGTCTTTTCTTGGATTGGAACCTAGAGTGTGCACTTTTGCTTTCAATTATACTGAAATGAAATTATTCTTGATAATTGTTTACTATTCCTTGTTGCTTTGACATTTATTGTTCCATTTGCCTGGTGTGTCTTCTGAAAATTGCTGTCCTCATTTTTGTAATTCAAGTTTTGAAAGTAGTTATGCATAATATGTTGAACTGAAGGTGAGTGGCTGCGTTGCTAGGATGAATTTTTTTTTTTTTTTTTTTTTTCTAATTTTTTTCACATCACCCTTTCAGCATTAACAAAACTTGCCATTTCTGGGTTTTGGTTATGAAAGAACAAGATTTTGATGGACATAGGATGATATCTCTTTCTTTTTTCCCCTCCTAGGGTGATATTACAGAAGCAAAAAACAAAAAATATGAAGGCAGGAGAGGACAAGCTAAGCGAAGGAGTAAGAATAAAAATATTCAGCAGCACTAACATCACGACTTTTAAGGGTATGTACGTGTGGATTGAAGGGAATGGAAGAGAAGGGAAGTTGAGGTTTGATTTAGATTTAGATAAAATTGTCCTGCTCATTCCTTCAACTTAATTTTTTTCTCTATCCTAACATACCCCAAGATCATTTGCAACAATGAACGCTGAGGAGCCAGGAGGATACAAGGATGATTCAGGCTTGTAAATAAAATGCCATATAAACATGAGCTCAAGTTTTGGGTAATAGGTTTCAACGCTCAGGATTTTTGCCCAGCATTTGTAATTTTACCTGATGATCATTGACCAATTAATATAGAATAAAGATTTGCTTTAGATAGGTTCATTATATGGTTTTGGCCCAACTCAAATTACCTTTGTATTATTCATTCACGGTTATGTATATTTAGTTTTCACTTCTGTATCATTGACCCCACGGTTTTCTTGTTAGCTTAGCATCATAATCTTTTTCCCATTAAATAATATACTCTAGTTTCAAAATCAAAAGATGCGTTAGTTTTACCTTCTTTTTTACAATAGATTAGGTACAATCATACTTATTTAGAGCAAAATATTTTTATATCGGGACTAAATTACTTTCTTCTTCCTCTAAAATTGTTTAAATTTCATATGTATCTCCTCTTTTATAATAATATATATAAATTAAGTAAAATATGATATTGGTCCTTCAATTATAAATGAATTCTTAACTTTATTTTTTTATTATTTTTATTCGCATTTGGTCTTTCATTAATTTTTTCTTTTTGTTTGTTCATTTATTTATTAATTTATTCTTAATTTAATTTTTTATTTATTATTTTATTCTCAATTTGATTTCTTTCATTTAATTATAATTAAAAAAATTAAATGTGCTAATTTTAAGATTAATAGGGGGTCAAATTGAAATTAGATTGGTAAAAAAAATAATTAAATTGAGAATAAAAATTAACTATGGATCAAATTAATAATGATAATTAGTGAGGTGTCAAAATGAGAAATAACTAATAGTGAAAGAATAATGTATTTTATTCTATATAAATTTATTATAGCTTAAATATGACAAAATGCTTTTATAAATAATATGTATTCTTATTAAAAATATTATTTATTAAAACAATATATTTTTAAAATCTTATCTTAATACTATTTATATTGTACTAAGAATTAGAAATTTAATATTTATTCTAAAATTAAAAGTTTTCCAATTAATATAGATTAAAATTTAATATTTGTTTTATTATATAAATAATAGGTCTAAGTTTTTTTTGGTCAAAAGAAGGGTAAGTATAACACATGTTTAGGAAAGATCAATGCAGTGCATCTTTTTATTCTAAGTATGGATAGGGTATATTTTCAAAATAAAGGGGAGGGTTATAATTTAGGCAATTCTTATATCTATTAGTTAAAGTAACATAATAAGTATTAATTATATATTCAATCAATATAAATGGTCATGTTTCCAAATTTAACAATATAGAGAGTCATATATCTTATATTTTTAAAATTTTCTATGTTAACCCAACATAAGAAATTTTATACAGTACAGAATTGTATATAATGGCAATTATAGTTTCTTTTCTTATTGGATATTTTGTTTCAATTAAGATAAATATATTTTAAAAGTAATAGGGAAATCTTAAATTTTAAAATTAGAAAAGCTTCTAACGTACGAGTAATTCAATCTTATTATTTACAGCCGAATAACTGTCCTGAAATACGAGAGTTTGCTTTTCTAAATTATATAAATTAATTTTCACAATCCTAAAAATTGATATAGAATCCTCATTATTGAATATTTCTCTTTTTAAAGTCTTTTAGCTTTACGTAATTCAGAGAATCTCTTACCATAAAACATACCAATTGGCATTAAAGTTTCCTACTGGAACGGATTATCGTAGTCAATGTGACACGAAAGGTTCTTGTCTTCTGCGAATAAAAATGGAAAACATTAACTCAAACAAAATAAGGGACAAAAATGTCAAAGGAAAGCACGAAGTTGAAATTTTAACATTTGTATCTCCTTTTAAAATTTATACGAAACCAGAGGCGGGGTCGGTCTGAGTCTGACAGTACAAACATTTTCTGTTGTATAAAACCAGGGGCGGGTTGGTCTGTTAACAACCTTCTTCTCCATCATTCCTCCGTTTTCTTCATTCATCGCCCAAACTACAATGGTAAAGTTTCTATCTTTTCTGCTCCATTCTTTGATTAATTATGCGTTGTGATGATATTTTAAAATGGGTTTTGAAATGCCATCAGTTATTCTTACTCTGCATTTCCGAGTTCGTCCTGAAATACATGTTTATATGTGCTTTCATGTCTATTCAATGTATTCGTATTAAAATTACCTATTATCAGCTTGTCTGTTTGAAAACCAGTATTTTTACTTATCAGGGGTAATCGTTTCCTTTAAGCTGAATTGGCTTCGATGTTGGGGAAGAATTCTGAGTGAAATTATCTCTATTTCCCCTCTCTTTTCTTTTCCCATATTTTCTGTATTTTTTCCTTTGTGTTTTATAAGATTGTCCTCGGAAATATTTCCTGAATTACAGATGGATCGTTTTTTCTTATTTATTTCATGTTTTGCCTTGAAAGTGATCAAATAAGAAGTAAAAGATTTGGCCTTTGTCCTTTCGATTGAAGCTATTAAACATTGTAATGAATCAACCCTTAAACCCTGATGGACCTATCTTCCATTTTCCTATATGAAACTGGTATAACTCTCCATTAGAATACATCCCTGTGCTATCTGTTTTCATTTTGTCTCTTTGCACATAATTTGGCAACTGAACACGCCTAAACATGACAGAACAAGCTATACTATTCCCTTTGTGTATATATTGATCTTTTGTTTAGTGATAGACACTACAAGATAATGTCATGTCGGGGAATAGCTCTCAACTGTTTCTTCTGCAGAAGTTGAATTGTCTACTGAAAACATTATGTAGAGCAGATATCTTTTGGCATCTATGTATCTTTTCTCTGAAATTGCGATCTAAACTGGGAATATCATACAGAGCTTTACCTCTCAAGAGGTAGAAATCTTTTATCATTATGTATGCTCTGAAATTCTCACCATACTTCCTAAAAAATTAAAGATTCCAAAAGTACGTGCATCTAATGATAAAAGAATTCAACTTCTTGAAAGCTAGGGCTCTCCATATAATTACGATCACCTTTTGTAATTTGTCGTGTGCATTGTAACTTGGGTTTTGACAGACTACTTCAAGGCGCGTAGCTGACAGGAAAGTTGCAAGGTTTGAGAGGAACATTACAAAGAGAGGTTCAGAATCCTCATCAAAGAAAGGATACCCTGTCGGCCCTATTGTTCTTGGGTTCTTTATATTTGTGGTCGTTGGATCGTGTATGCTCATTACTCTCCTTTACTATATATATATTATTACATTACAGTATAACCTTACCTTTTTCTGATTCTTTTATTAGTTTCACACTCTTTGAAAAGATTGTCACTTAAATTTCTTTACTTTCCCTTCCTTGAGTTCATTTTTAGTCCTTCTGAGCTACCAGTATTATGGCCATTCATATATTGGCATGTGATCTAATTTTGTTCTTGCTAAATATGTATAGAAGTTGTATTGAATTTCACGATATTTCGGGCATATAATATTTCTTGCTTCCTGATATTTCAAGTTGAACTGATTTCAATGCTTAATTTATATGTTGTCTTGTAATCTACTTTTTATCTTATTAAATCCATGTAATCTAGTTTAAAATTATTATTGCGTTGGATCCTAAATCCTAGACAAAGTTACAAATTTGTCAAAATATCAATAGAAGTTGTACTTAATTTTCAGTAGTACAGGAATACAATATTTCCCTTTTTCCTTATATCTGAAGTAGGACAGATTTGCCTATGTGATTTTTTTTTTTAATTGACATAAACAATGTTGATTATTTAAAATCCTGCTTCTTTCATGTTCTCTGCACTGCATATTTTGTTCTGCATGATATTAAAGTTGCTTAAGTGAACCTTTCTTTCTCCGTAGTTGCTAATAAATTCTCTCTCGAGTGTTTAAGTTTCAATAGATAAGTAACATAATTAGATTTATATAAGAAGTTGCTGAGTGACTCATATTGCTTATTTGGCAGCTCTGTTTCAGATCATTAGGTCGGCTACAAGTCGTGGGATGGCATAAGCATTGAGGACTTTTGACAAAGGGTTTTGTATAAAATGAATTTAATACCATATTTTCCTTAGATCATCAGTGTGATATGAAAAATTACTATGAGAATAGCTTTAGTACTCTTATAAATCAAAGTTTGAGTTCTTGCATGTGCTGTCTTCATTTACTAGGTTCGATGTAGTTAATTAAAGTTGTAATTTTGTGAAAAACATGTAATGTGATATTTAATTATGAGTTTAAATATAAATGGTGAGATATTTTAAAAGGTTACTGATCAATATTTTATTTTCTTTTTGAAATACTCATTATTTCCTTTTCATTTTTATTTTCTATACAAATATATCTCTAGTTTGCAATATAAGTGTTCATTATTTTGTGAGATCACATGGGATGAATTATAATCTCCAGTTGTGGACATTTAAAAGGCAATCTTTAATTTTATACCAATTTCATATACGTTAGTCATGAAGGGTGACTATATAGTTTGGAGACTAGCTACATCTAATTTTATTCTTAATTTTATTTTTGGGCATAAAGATAATTTAGGGCAGCATTTTAAACTTTGTTTTCTTCTATAATTAACGGAAAATGAAATTTGAGTGACAATTTTGAATTTTTCTACTTGAGTTTAACCTTTTGAGAAGGGACACTTTAATTGTCAATTCAAATGAGGTATCATTGTCCTTGTCTAAATTTTCAGGATTGGTGGTTTGTTTCGCATTCCAACTTCGAAGCTATATATTTAGACTCACTCATTACGTGCTTTATTCTTGTCGTTATGTGCGCCATATTTACAAGGAAGAATTTACTCTTACATGTTTTAAAGAGTCTCCATTTCCGAAATAGACATAGCATACTGACAAAACTGAAAGATGGTGACAAGGAATAAAGACAAGAAATCTCAACAAACAGGACGCTAAGATGATTTATCTAAGTTTATGATGATTCATTTGGCTTCTGTAGGTTGATTTGCTCTCATCTGATCGTCGGCTAGCTTTGGTTGTCATGTTTTTTCTCTGGCAACAATCAGAGCTTTTGGATAACTTCCTATTATAAGAATTGAAGTCCATCACAGGATATACTTGAGTTTCTTCATCTTCTGAGAAGCTCTCATCATGCAAAGACTCAGAACCTATGCACTGAAATTCCTGCAGGAAAGAACATTCTTTCTGAGAAACTGATAAAGTATGGGAAATTAAAGAACATATTTTATGGGCAAGATTAATTTTCCAACCATCTAAAGATCTTTTGTAAGATGTTTGAATGCTACAAATACACACATACATATATATATATAAATAAGACAAGTTTAGATTTTTGTGAATAAGTTTCTAAGGTCTTGCAAAATTACGGTATTCATGTTCTAAACGCCACCATAAAGAAAAGTCAGTATATGAATAGTTTCAGTGATTCAAAAATCAATACTTGAGAGTTTTATACCCTGGATCTTGTCTTAGCATTGCAAGGTGTTAAACAGGGATTTAGATCCTTGAGCAATAAGTCGTCTGGACTTCCTGGAGTTGTCAAATCCTCAGAGCTGTATTCCTGCATAAAGAATTAACCGAAGTTCAAATTTCTCTTTTCAATTTGCAGTACTTTCTAAATCCCATTAAATAAAGGTAGTATACAATAGTTGTGAAGTAAGTAAAAAAAAATTCCATCAATGTCTAAAACACTTCAAATTTTATCATGTTTCAATGTTCATGTCAATGTGTAAAGTATTTAAGTTGTAAATCTATGTAAGGTGTTAAATAAACGCCATAAAGTGGGAGTGTTTGATGAGATCATTAATAATAGAATTGCTTTGCAAAAATTTTGGATTTGTTCCATGATTGTAGGAATTTGATTGGCTCCAAAAATACAACATACAATCCACAATTTTCAATTATATTCGGACACTGCAAACTTACCCAAGAGTTAGAAGCAACATTTGTTGGCGTTCTTGGAGAATTGACATGACCTTGGTGACATGAATTTGCTGAACGCTTTCCAGCCTTGACCTATGCAAGCAAAGAGCAATAAGATCCCATTAGTTTGGGCTCAAATATCTAATTAATAATGAATAAATGATACTCTCTTGCAAGTTTATACTGAAATAGCGACAGCAATACTTTAAACTATGACTGAAGATATCTTGTTTTCATCTCAACAGTACGCAATCTGAGATTTAATCACAATGCAAACGACTTTTAATGTCCAAATTGTGATTGAACATTAAATGCTCTCCATGCTAAAAAAAATATAGCTATGAACATTGCAACATTTGATGTAAGTGTCAGACATATTTTACATATAACAGTTCTATCTTAGAGGTATTGGTGCTTCATTGTTTCAATGAAAAGATGCATATTATACCTCTGCAAGATCCTCCGCGAGGCTTTGAAGATGACCTGTGAGAGAAGACACTTGCTTTTGCAGAGCTGGAATGACCTGTTTTGCCTGCTTCAGCTCAGAGCCTTGCTTCTCTAGAAGTTCTTGAAGCTGAGAATTCATAACATCTGGGAAGAGTATCGCACTCTTAAGTGACTTAATTTCTTCTCTTTGATTCAAACATAGATCCTTCAACTTCTCCACCTGCATATTCAATCAAGGAGTGGCTTTAGAAGAGAAGAGGAATCTAATTTGTCGATCTAAGACCTCTAGCTGCTGGCAAAATGCAACACTTATTTGCCACTTCGATTTAGGAGTGTTCAAAGCTCACTGGATCAAACTAAATCGTCAAAATTTGATGAAACCAATTAAAATTCATTTAGATTGGATTTCAGTTAAATAATGAACCAAATCAAATCAAGTGACTATGACAAACATTAAGTTTTAGATTAAAATTGAAAATTTATGACTTTTGATTCATTTTAAAACGTCGTTGTGTACTTTCATGCAAAAATAAACTTACTTAATTAGCCTAAAAATGTATTTAAAAAAGAAAAAGATTAGCTGACTAAACCAAGTTAATTGTCAATAATTTGGTTAGGTTTAATCAATTCAAAAACTTCAAAAACTCCAATATTATAAGAAATTTTCTGTTAAATTTAATTTATGTTTAAAAAATAAACTTAACTAAATCCCTTTTTTTTTTTTTGTTCCCAGCATAACAAAATAGACAAAATCATATCCAAAACAACTCACTTCTTTATTCTTCTGTTCCAGCATCAATTTCAGCTCAGCAATCTCCGTTTCCATCTCCTTGTTCATGTTCAACAGCTCCCTCTCACTCCTCAGCACCATAGCCAGCGTCCTTGTGTTCCCCTTCACCTCTGTTAGAGCCTTCACCTCCTTCTCCTTCTCCTTCGTCTTCGTTGCCGACGAAGCTGATTTTCCGAACAACTTCTTTTGCAAGGCCGACAACCCCGTGGCCCTCCGCGCATTCTTCTTCAAATCCTCGGCGATCAAATCAGACGGAATCAGCAATCCAGCCGTACGATTCCCTCCGGACTTGGGCTTCGCTGTCGCGGATTTCTTCTCCATGAACTTCCTCATCATCGTCGTCAAGCTGGGATCTGTTTTATTGCCCTTGCCTCGTGTTACAGTTAGATCCGAAAGCTTAGCTTTGACGAGAGCACGAGAAGTAGAGGAGCCAGAGGGAACAGAGGGTTTGTGGTTGAACTCAGAGGAAGAAGAAGGATCGGAAAAGTGAGAGGAAGTTGTTGAAGAACGTGAATCGTATGTACTGTAGCGTGAAGAGGGTTTGATAATGGAGGCCATCGAAGATAGAGTTCCAGAGAGATTAAGGTTTCGATGAGAGAGACAGAGAGAAGGGAAGAGATTGATTGATTGAAATATTTTGAGTTTGAGGAGGAAGAAGACAGAGAAGAAGGAGAGGAGGTTTTTGCCGTCGGATGAGGACACGTGGCGGGCGTTGGCGCATTGTCCTCTTTGCCGCCTGTCCGAATTCGAATTTTCACGTGAATGGCGCGGGCTCTTATTTTTTGATTTCGTTTCATTTCCTTTTCGAGAATTACAAATACAAGGATGACACCAAGGAAGACATAAATCAGCCTAACACACTATGCTGCTGATGGAAAGCGTATAATTTTGATCTTTTAATTTTTATTTTAAAATTAGTTTGATTATTCAAAAATAAAAAGTGTTAATATAATTTTTTAAAGATAAAAATATAACCTAAGTTGATTTCTTCATTTGCAATGGAAGAGCTTTATTTTTTAAACGATTTTATTTTTAAATATTTATTTTAATGCATTCCATATTCAAATGATCAAATCGATCTTAAGATAAAACATGAGGGATTAAAATTATATTTTTATTTTAAATGGCTTGAGATGTAAATAAATATTTTTAATGTATATACAAATTTTAAGATGCTTAACAGTTAAATATTTATAATTTTTTTGTATTAAATATTATTCAATCAATTATAAATATTGCCTAAATGTAAAAATGATGAAACACTTGCATCCTTTAATGTTTTATCATAAGAAGTGGTTTTTATTGACTCAACTGTTGGTAATGATTATGTTAATTATGTATAATGAATTTTAGAAAAAGTTAATAATTTCTTTATATTTAAAAACATATTATACCTTAATTGATTGATGAGGTACCCAGCAACATTTGAATAGAATTTTGTTAGTATGATCTTCATGATTAGCTCCTTTAAATCAGTTGGTAAACTATGTAAATAACACACATCATAAAAAATTATTCAATAATATAAATTAATTATAATCAATTGATCTCTCCTCAGTATGTGGGAATGAATTCATATCTTGATCCCATCAGAAAAGCACAATTTTGAGGTAGTTTAGCAAGAGAGTACAAAATGAGAAAACCCTCGTGCATATTTCAAGCAATTATTCCCTCAATCAAACTCAATGAAAATTTCAATCAAATAATAGCAAATAAAGGAATTTTTGAGGCACATTGACTTTGAATGTGCAGATTATAGTGCGATCCTATTGCCTTATTTGGCAACTTGGCGCGACTCATCAAGCCAATAAATCATGGTCTATTACTCTCGAGTTTGAATTTTGGTGAGAACAAAAACATTCAAAATTTATACTTAATGGTCATATTAACCGAAATATTAGGCTTCAATCATTGAGGTTAAATCAGTATAATAAATTATTATAAGAAGCGATTGTTTAAATCTAAACCCAGTCTAAACTACTAAATGGCAGTTCATAAAACGACATACGTCTAAACCAACCAATTATTGCCACTTTATAAATCGAATAGTGGCTCAATATCACAAATTCACAAGTTTCGACGCAGCTTGTTAAGGAGAATCAAATTGGCGATTTTTTTCCAAATACCCAAGCCACTCTAGCTTTATGCATCTTTCTCTGTTCGCTAGAACATAGCAGATGATGAAATTTTTTAGTTCCTACCAATGCCCTTGACTTTAAAAGTTCAACATGATTAGTTTATATTAATTTTTAACGTATTAGAAAAGTAAAAAGATGAGAATTCATAAGAAAAATAAAAGGGCAATATAATATAAGTAGGGACATATATAAAATTTGATTTTAAGGGGAGCGAAAGTTTAGATCAATAATTTAGATTGGTAAGCTTTTATAAATTAAAAAATTAAATAAAAATATAAGATAAAATTACATATAAAAATTAAAATTTTAAAAATTTAAAAGAGTGACTACCCTAATCTTCTTTGGATTCATCACCGAATATAAGAAATACCATTTTGAAATGAGATGCTAGACAAGAGATAGATGTTTTATTGAATTAATGGATAGGACAAGAAGTTTTTGATTTGGATTCTTGCTGTTAATGTAGTTGTAATTTATATAAAAATTATGACCAAATGTGGTAATAATTAACCTTTTGACCGCATGTGGTCATTTAAAACAATTTCTAATTGTTAGATCCTTAGCCAATTGCAGCAAATTCAAATTCAAAAGCTTCACATCTAGTGATTCCTTAGGACTATGAGGTTGTGTGAAGGTTAGCAAACTCAGGTGTGAAGTAGTAGGCTTAAGGGTATATTTGGATTGATGACAAAGGATGAAATGATAGAATAGAATGGCTAATTTGAAATGAACCAATGTTTAGAATTTTTTTTAAGAATAGTATAAAATGACAAATATATAGAACTCTAAAAACAGTTATTATCATCCAAAATCTCATATATTTTTTTGTATATCAAAATTTTTATATTAATGAAATTCAATTAAAATTTAAATTTTTTATCAATAAACTTTTAGCCTAAAATAATCAAAATCTCAATTAACATTAAATTAAAAACAAATTCTTTTAACATAATTTTTAAAATTATCAAATAAATAAAATTTCATTTTAATTTTTTTATTAATTTATATTAAATAATAACACCCACCAATTAGAGAAATTGTAAAGTACAAAGATAGAGTCAAAACCTTCATTGCTTAAGAATGGAGACAAGACTTTTGATGAATCGCCAATCACCCTCAATATTATTTTTGAATCTTTTCTTTTGCCACTTATTTACACTAAAAGAAGTTTGATTTGGTGGATCATCTTTTCAAGGAGTTGTGACAAAGTTGCCTGTTTAAACATTCGAAGAAATTGTTTTTAGGGTGCAGCTCTAACTCCATTAAGTTCTAAAAATATAAAACTGTCCACTGTTCTTCATAGTGCCCTGTTCTCCAACACTCACCCTTCACTGTGATTATCTTCTGTACCTTGGTATCTTTGGTACTTCTTATCCAAAACTTTTAAAGAGAAGAGGAAAGATCAGAAGTTATACAATGAGAAAATGTAACATAATTAATATAAATCAACTATATATATATTTTAAAAACTTTTCATATGACCAAATATTGTCTGTCAAGTCTTTCTTTGAACAAAACAGAGGTCCACATTCAAGGCACGTACCTATGAGATGAAAATTATGTTTTACCCAATTATTTATGTTGAAGTAGAACAATGTGCTTCAATATATGTCATGAAGAGGATCGATAGTGTATGGTATGGGGATCAAATACAACTTGTTCTTCTTGCCAGCAGTAACACTAAAAGCTTCAGTCATGTCTAAATGCTCTGGTTTCATACCATTTGGGACTGCCCAATCAAAGTGATATCAGAATGCCCAGACACATCTCCTTCTTTATCCAAAAGGAATGTATTCAAAGTTTGTCCCTTTAAAATCAATATCAGAATTACCATGGAACCTCTCTGGTAGAAACTCTCAGCTTCATACCAAGACTCAGCTTCGTACCAAAACTTTGGATCTCTTCCTAGTGTCCATGCATTTATCATTGTTGGCCTAAAAATTAGACCCAATATCTATGTTTGATTAATGACAAAACACAAATGAAGAAGAAGGCCCAATTTACTTGATCTGAAACTTTAAGAGCCCATTCTGCTTCCATATTGTTTGAAACAAGCCACTCCTCATATTTGAAGCAAATGTTAGCTCATGGAAGTTTAAAATCAAAGTAAAGCAAGTGAGCATTAAAAAAGAATCCAAGGAGTTATTGCACTTTATGATTGATAGCTTGCTTCCTCTCTCCATAATGTCGTTTTTCCAACTGAAGAAGAGCTGACAAGAACTAATCGGATTTGAACTTGAAAAAGCTATCATATTCTAAACTTTCTCTTTTCTTCAAAAATTGAAGTGGCAAGATTCTTAGGCAGAAAAGAGAGAAATCAAATTTTTGTTGTCAACACTCCTCACTAGATCTACATATGGGAAGTTTTCAACTCTGTTTGACCTCCTTCTATCTCTTGAAGCAGTACGAAAATCTTGGCTGAAGATAGAGAAAATAAATCAAGCCCATTGGAGATTCAAAGATATACAATTTTCTCTTTCAAACAATCACTTCCATAAACGTTATATAAGAAGATGCAAGCCTTTGAAGCCATGGATAGATTTGAAAATTTTAGCATAAAAACAAAACATTTGTCGTTCCTAGTTCATAGTTTTGATCTTGTTGAGTAAGAGTATAGAAAAAGCTTTATTTGTAAACCCATTCTTATAAAGGTTCAAAAACTTCATTTACTTTCTATTGTGTACTTCTTTCTCTATAAGCAAGAAGAATTAAGTGCTTGAGAGTTAAGAAGACTATAAGATTAGTTTAGGGTGAGCAAAAAAACTTCTTGTAAATTTGAAGTAAGCACATGAAAACTTTGAAAAGTGTATAAGTATTGTTATTATAATGAAGAAAGTCTTTGGGAGTCAAAAGGACTAGACGTAGGCATCAGTTGTGTCGAACCATGATAAATATCTGCATTTATTTATTTTTACTCTCTATTTTTGCTATTTGTTGTAAGCATTTTAGTCGATTGTAAGATTTATAGTTAACTGTTTTTATCATGCTCCTTCTTCTATCTAGGTTCTTCAATTAATCATTAACTACATAATTGACTGATTTACTTTTTCAATTAAATCTTCTAAAACTTGTTTCTAAAAAATTTTAGTCAATTATATTTAAAGCACAGTTCATTATTTTTAGTTTTTCAATGGATTATAATTTTCTTAGTTAACTGTAATTTTAAACAAATTTAAAAGGCAACAAAAAATTTTCCATCATCTATTCACCCCTCTAAGTGCTTTATGAATTATGACTTTACTTTTGACAGGTATTTCATATCCATCAATCTTGCAAGCTTCTCTGCATTCCTTTTGGAGCAACAAAGGATTTGGTGGGTGTAGTCTCAAGGTTTCTTTGATTACTAATTTTAAGTAAGTTTTTCTAAATCAGCATCATGGTTTGCTTTCTTTCCTTTAAAAGTTCTTCTCATCTCTGCTTGTGCCTTTCCACCACTTCTGGATTTTTCATCATTTCTAACATGGCCCATTCTATTGTTGTTGCTGTAGTATCGGTTCCACCTGCAGATGTGTCTTGCATTATTGTTGCAACATAATTCCACAAGAATATTCATGATACAATCCCAAAGTGATTAATATAGCATTATCAAATAGGAAGTCTTAGCCTAGTATTATCAATTTCAATTTGGTCAATTACTGATTTTCAGTATCAATCTAATCTATCTTTTATCACTAATGTTACTACTTTGGATTTCTCACTAATTTGAATATTACTACATTAATCTAAATTTAGTCAAGACTTAGGGGCCAAGCTTATTATAGATTACTTAATGAGAGACTAAACTAAACGTAGACTGATTGTGAAAAATCAATTAATTGAGAATAACAGACTTAATTAAAAATCAATTTATAAGTAATGGACCAAAATAATATTTTTTTCAATAATAATTAGATTACTTAATCATTTAAGGACACATGTCATTAAAGTATTGAAGATAGCTTCTTAACAATTTTGTGGCATCGCCCTAGGAGATTTCATTATTTGACACCTCTAATATCAAGTTAAAATTCGACAATATAGGATAAACTTCGTGGTAAACAAAGCAGAGAAATACTAACCTAAATAATAGCTTTGACGTTATTGATATTACTTGGGATTTCAAGACTTCCTCTTTGTTGGATTCGTAAAAGAATTTCAGTAAGATTTTCTTCTTCAGAAGCACCCTAGCTTCCATTTACTCTCATCTGCTTCTCTTGTTTCTCCTTGATAATTTCCTAAAAAATCTTGTCCATTTTCTTATGAATCTTCACCAATTTTGCTTCCACTATAGTCATGAGATGAATAGGTTTCATCGAAGGAAACAAATCAGCAAAACCAAACCCGCTTGATTGTGCTAATGTTGTTTTAAGCAACCGTATAAGTTCTTCTCAAAGAGTAAATCTTGCTAGTGAGATCGAAATCTGAACCGACACATGTATGAATTGATTCTATGAGCTAGATAGCTGATGCAATAAGAAGGTAAACCATTAATTAAGACAAATTACACTTCTTAAAATTCAATAAAAAAAACAAGTAATTAATATCTAATCCGATTAGAATATTTAAGTAGAAATTGTAAGCTTATTAAGAATTCATAAAGGAATGTTATGTCTGACTTATCAAAAGCTGCTATGCTATACTGGTGCTGTGAAAAAATTGTTAGTCAAAATGGGTAAAAATAATGTTTGGTATATATCTTATGGAAACTGTAATTTTCAAAAGTTAATATGAAGGTGTAGAAAGACAAAAATAGGTGTCTTAGAAATTTTCATTATGTGACCAACACTCTTGAGAACTTTATATCAAATTATAAAAATGTACATAAATTAATTGCATGTTACATTGAAAAAATAAAAGGAAGTTAGATAGATTGGAAGAATATATCTTTATAATTAGAAAAATCAAAGAAATTTGTAAAATTTGTGTGCTTGTTATTTGTAAAAGGATATAGTAAATTTACAATATTAAGAATATATTTTGAACATAATTTAAAAAAAGTCATTTTAAACATTTAAAACCTACAACAGCCAAAGTTATTTTTAAGAGACGTCTTGAAATGCTTTTCAAAAGTAGTGGATGCTTTTAGAAGTAGCAGTGGCTATTATGATGATCGAGAAGAAAAATTGAAAAATATTTATCAAACATTAAATTTCTAGCTTATATATGTGTGTGTGTGTATATAAAAGCATAACTACCTCATCTTCTGGGATAGAGGAGAAAGACTGAACCTTTTTGGCACTTAAGAGCTCTAAAGTACATATTTTTCTCATTTGTCTCCAGTATTCACCGTAAGGAGTATAAGCAATATCAGTTGACGCATACACAAGAAGCTTGGAAGCAAGAACTTCAGGCCTCTGGGCAAAGGCAAGATCATGTGTCTTCATAATCTGCATGGCCATATTTAGGGACAACACGATTATTGTGGAAAGCTCACCAAGTTGAAGGTGCATGAGAGGCCCATACTTGAGGGATAGTTGGCGAAGGGCAAGGAGTGGAAGTGAACACCTTGCTAACTGATGAAGGTTTCCTAACATAGGAAGCTTCCATCGCCCTGGGACTGTAATCTTAGCATTAATTTTTGACTTTGCGAGCCAAAGGAAGATGAAGAAGAAGAGGAAGAAAATAAGGAGGAAGAAAGAGAACTGGGATCCCATACGGGTTAGCTTCAAGTTTTATAATGTGTAATGAATTGCTGTATGTTCAAATTAAAATTATATATAAATGAAGAGCCTGCGAGGAGGCCCAAAACCTTTATGCCTAAAATGGTTGGATATATAGTTTTAGCTCAGGTCTACTTTTGGACGACATTAGTTGTGCATTACCAAAAAATTCTAATGTGTGGGATATAAACCAAGACCGTATTTATATGATTATATCTTTGAATTTGCCTATATGTGTTTGTTCAGACTCTATAGTATAAGAGTTTAGGCTATGTTTGGTAGAAGGGAAGGGAATGGAAGGAATGAGAGAGGCAATGGTAGACAAGCCTAATGTGTGTTTGGTAAATGCGATTGGAAAAGAGGAGGGAAAGCCCATCTATGGGAATGGGGAATCCTTCCCACATCTGATGGAATCAAAATCATTTTTGGTAATCTCATCAAAATGTTTGGTAGATAGGAGAGGAGGGAAAGCCCATTCCCATATCTATGGGAATGGGGATTCCTTCCCACATCTGATGGAATAAAAAACATTTCTGGTAATCTCATCAAAATGACTAAAATGTCCTTATCCCTATCAACTAATGTTCGTTCAGATCTGTGTGTTGCCGTCACTGGGGCTAGAAGCCAATGTTGCCATTGTCGCCGCTGGCACACTACCTTCCCCACTCCTCGCCATATTTGCTCGTCGGTGATTTATCATTCTTGCTTCTTCCTCCTCTTTCACCTTTTACGTCAGACTCCGCTTGCTCTTGCCACCGCTGACGACACCACAGTTTCACTCCCTTCCTCACTCCTCGATGGTCTTTGGTCAATCCTGATTTCTTCATCTTCTCTGATGAACCTAGACAAAGGAAGGCAAAAACCAAAACGCCCAAATCGAACTGAGTTTTTATTGTAGATAGTGCATGTTCCTTCTCATATGGAAATTTCTTCATCTTCGATCATTTTATTATTGTTGATGCTTCCATATACTGAATTAGCCAACACTTGATGTCGTTCAGATCCTCATTCGGAGAAGGTGTGAAGTGATAAAGGGTTTTCATTCAAAGGGTTTTGTTGGTGGAAAAAAAAAATGCTAGCTGATTTTTTTTTTTTTTTATTATTATTAAAAATATTTTAAAAGTAGTCTCTTTCTAGAATAGTAAATTAAAATGAAAAACATTTTTACAAATTAAAAATAAAAATAAATTTTTAATATTTTTAATAAACAGATAATATAGTCATTTGGTTAGTTATTTCTTCCATTTTTATTTTTGCATTCCATGTCATACTAAACAAACAATGGGCCATACAATTCATTTCGTAGAAGTTTATTCTCATTCCTATTATCATAAAAATCATTCTTGTATACCAAAAGAAGCCTTAGTATAACCATGGCGAGTGTAGAGGCATGGCGGGTGTTAGTAAGGGACAAAAATCATAATGGTTATGATATGATAATATATTAACAAATAATAATAATCATTAATAAATTATATAATATTTCTTATTAGGTCGTATCTCTCTCTTGAAATGGATACCCTTGTAGAGTGATAATTGGTAAAGACAAATCTAGTGTGTATATGCGCGGAGTATATATATATATATATATATATATATATGTATGTATGTATGTGATATATGCGGGGATAATTTATATTTATACATACATTTATTGTGAGTCTCATAATAGCTCTTGGCAAAAGTGTAATTTGTAGGTTTTAAAAAAACTAGGATTGAATTTTTTTTTTTACTTACTATCTAGGACAGGAGTTAGATTTATTTAAATCTTTATCTCTAATTATTATTATAAAAAATTTAGAGAATTTAACAAAATAAATATTTCATTACAACAATGGGTATTTAATATATTTTTTTAAGTTACTGTAACGGCCATAATTTATAAGGACTTATGTTTTATAACATAGTCTTAGTATTTCTATCATTCTTTTTTCCAATTTCATAACTATTTTACTTTAATGAAATATGGACTTAAATTCTTAGTATTTCTATCATCCTTTTTTCCAATTTCATAACTACTTTACTTTAATGAACTACATACTTAAATTCTTAACATCTTAGTTGACTGCCTTGGCTTACTTGGAAATAAATTCAAAAGAAAATGCAAGGCTTTTACACAAAAAAAAAAAGGCTTTTGCGAAGGTTTTGACTATCGTAAAGTAGTTTTACGATGGTTGATGAAAATGTCACAGAAACCACAATCACAAATGAAATAATTACGTTTTTGTTAACTCTTGTAGAAGTTGTCGCGATGGTCAAAAACCCTCATTAAAGTCCTTGTAAAAATGGGTTATTTCGAGAGTAAAATAAAGCGTAGCAGTGTTATGGTATTGTGATAGTTTTTATGACCCTTGCAATAACATACCACAACGATGATTAAAAATAGTGTCACAATGTCATGATTTTGCAAATAATTTTTTCGGACTGTTGCAATCACATGCCACTGCAACACTTAACAAAAATTGTTGTAATATCTCATCCCTGTGATAGTTCAGTGAAATCATTGTTAATGGTTCTATATTCTTTATGGTAGTAGTTTAAACCGTTGCTGGTAGTTTTTTTTTAAAATATTTTGCTTTAATTTTTTGTGTCAATTATTTTCTAAACTAATATATTGTAAATATGATAAATTTATCACCAATTACAACAACATAATCTAATACTCAAAGCCAACAAAGCCTACTAGATAATCAACTATAAGCATAATTGGATACAATGTCTAACATAAAACCATAATAAGCTCTAAATATAATGAGATATTAAATAATTACAATGTTTAACAATAAACAATGATAAGACACCCTAACTAGCTAATTGTTCCTACTAGAAGGACTTGGCAACTCATTTGTAGATGGGTTTGCACTGCCTTGCTCATTAGGTATCTAAAAATTGAAGACAAACTATAATAAGCAATAAATTGAATAATAAAGATAAAAAATATTACAACATATGACTTATACAAAATAAAAAATTTAGAGAAATACTCCACAAGATAGTATGGATGTGAATTCTAGTGGCAAATCTCTCTAGACATTTTTGAGGAGAAAAAATGACTGCATTTGTTTGTCATTATTCTATGAACATCTCAATAATTTGAGCTTTTTTCTGCATCTCTTATGTCTCTTTCAACCATTTTTGCTCTAAGTGATGCAACTTCATTATACAGCTCATGGCTAGATGGTTCATGTAGCAGAATCCCATTAGCACAATGTCCAAACACTTGGGAAGGGCAAACACCCTTTCCCATTCCTCAAACTCCCCCAAAATTCTCCTAATTCCCCAAAGCTAGTGCTAATGGGTCTTGCATGGAAATTTCTTACATACAAGAGCTAGATGCCTCAAACTCAACTATCTTTTCCTACATATTAGTTCAAAATAAAAGAACAACGAATCATACCAACATTAAACCATTATGAGTGAATCTAAAATCAATAATATAACATGACAAAGTTCATAAACATACACCAATAACTTAAGCATCCTTATTTTTGAACAATCTATTAGCCTTTTTATGCACTGTGATCCAAACTTCTCCTCGGGAAATTGGACCCCCGTACTCTTCCTCTTACATTTGTTTTTCATAATATAACATTTTAAATAGTCATACAACATTTTTGTATAATACTTTTTACTAATATAAACTCACCATCTCAGTTTTTTTTTTGGTTAACCCAGGTAACCAACACCCAAGAGGGGGTGAATTAGGTGTTTACAAAATTTCTATTTCTTTTCAAAATTGCTTTACAGAAATCCTTGTTATGAATTATGCTTGGAAGAGTATGATGTAAACCAAAAATTATATGAATCAATAGAGCTTAATGTATATGCTTGGGGTATATATATATTGACACTTTAAATGTAATATTAACAATAAATGCAAAGTATAGATGTAATAATTCAAAATATAAAGAGTATAGAGTATATATGTAATAATTCAAAAATATAAAGAGTATAGGGATAGAGAAAGAAAACTCAGTGATTTATCCTAGTTCGGTTCCAATCTAATCCTACGTCTAGTCCCTAAGCAACCTTTTTGGATTTTCCACTATGATAACAATTAATTACAATAACAACAAAGGAGAACCTCTCCCTTAATCTCAAATCCCAAGAAGAACATCTTCCTTACACTTAAATAGGGGAACCTGCCCCTCAACCCAAGCATACCTTTGCTTGATTCCCTTAACGAACCTTATTGAGCTTCTCTCTCTCAAAGAAGAAATGAATACAAAAGAATAACCTCTCTTAAAGAAGTAGATATACAAATGAAGTTCTAAGAACTCAAATGATAGAGAATTTGCAAGTTTGACTCACTGATGTTTGTTTCTCTCTTAAAGATGATATAACAAGTTAAGGATCACATTCTAGCACTTGGTTTTTCTCCAAACTATGTTTGGAATGTCATATGTATAGACTAAAATGAGATACAACCATTACACACTCAAAATAGCCATTATTTACTTTAGAAAACTCTTTCTCGGTGCAGCCAGTCAATTGCCATGGGCTCACCAGTCAACTGTCCATCAAAATATGACCGTTCAATGTTGTCAAAATTATGATTCTAGGTAGACTCGGATAGGGGGTGGACTCGTAACGTAGAATCGTAAAAGTTTACCTACACCTGTTATTTAAGCTATTGAATATAACCATATCACATAAAATTTCATACATAGTTCATAACCCATAATCCATAATATATATAGTTCAATAAACTTTGTAATTCATAGTTCATAATCTATAATCCAAATCAACATACAAAGTTCAATAAACTTTATAATCCATAATACATAATACATAATAATCATTTATTTAACATAACAAACTCTCAATATAAATTCAATAACGATCATTAATCCCACAACTATCATCACTTCCAGAATCTTGATACATACCATAACTGTCGCATCAATTCAATAAATATAATCCATTGTCTTTTCCTTTTAGATGATGCACATTTGACATCAATAACATATTGTAAAATTTGTGCCTTAACATCATCTGGAACACTAAGACATGGTTCAACATCTATTCTTGTACCAACTAAATGATGTTTGAATTATAAACCTTGCCACAATAACTAAATTAAACTTTTTTACCATCCCCACTAACATCTTTCCCATGTTTCCACCTTATATCAGATCTATTACCAGGAAAATTCTTCCTTGTAGCAGCTACATTTTTTCCAGTAGGGACTAATGGAGTACTTACACTTGAAGACATATTTCCTTTGGTGTATTACAACAAAACAATATAGAAGTTTATATTAGCTAAAGAGAAATCCTAATGAAGCTAACTAAAACAAAGATGAATAAATGTAGGAGATCAATTCATAGTTCACACAATAAGTTTTATTTGTTCAAAAGTGGAAAAATCTTATATTCACTCCTCAATCATGAAAGTGGAAAATGTAACCACTAATGAGAATCACCAATTCATAATATGACAGTAAATTCTTGTATCTCATGCAAATTTAACTAACCATTTAATACTCTTGGCCAAAACAAAGAATTAAGATGATAGACATTCATATAATGACTAAGAAGAAAAAAGATGGAAGACATTCGTACATTGTGATACAAAATAGTTCTGATTAAACTTAAGATCTTCATTGCTATATCTAAATAACTGTTTGGTAAACCATTGTCATACACATCATCTTATGCAAAACTTTATAATTAAAATTTAAAATAAAAATAATACAATCAGCATTCAACATTCAACATGATTTAAACAAGATACTGATAGATGTGCTTTAGAGAGATTGATGGCCAACAATTGATCAACAAATGTGTGCTTCATGTTGATTTTGAGTTTCTGACTAAATAATAGTGAGTTTGCTATAACAATGTATATGAACCTTTCTATCTATTGCATCTCCAACGTCACAAGAATACTGTGAATTTGTTATTAGTCCAATAGAAAAACCTCAGATTCAAAATCTTATTCCAATATTCATGAATGATGTTTGACTCCTAAACTAGACCAATAATTCACATGTCAATGGAAATAATCTAAGTTATAAAAAAAATTACTACCTTTTATTAACAACCTAAACTGAATGGAAGGAATGGTTTGAATGAACATTGTTCAGGGAGAAGATATATTTTTCAAGGCAGAGGTTTGAGAGGATGCCTACCTATAAGTGGAAGGAATGAACATGACGACTGCTAGAGAACTGCTACGACTTTCATTAGATCAGACTATTGCGATGCGACCTAATGACTGAGAAAAAGATGAGGCCGGATGAGCACTTGAGCAGGGTACTGTGAGGTGAGGGTGAGCGCAGTGGCAGAGTCGAAGTTGAGGGATTTACGTTTACCGATTTAGGGATTTCACATCTGAATTAGACCATCCAGAGGAAAGGAATTGCATTTTCGTTTTTTTTTTTTGGCGATGTTGGATTAGGCTACGGGTCATTTTTTTTTAGGCAGATAATCTAAGGGTTTTTGTTCTTGGGCTACAGAAATGGTCCAACTGGTAAACTTGGCTAACTCGATCAAACTCACTAAGTTTATAGAGTCTATACGAGTCAGTGGCAAGTTTGACTGAGTTAGCATTGATTCTGATTCTTCTTATGATTTAACATGAAAATGCTATCTAAAATTGTAAAATCGACTATTCTACCGAGTTAAGTCACAATTTTGACAACATTGTGACCATTATTTCAAATCCAGGATTGACCAGTCGACTATCGAGGGCTAACTAGTCAATTGCTCACTTTTCTGTACTGTACCAGTCAACTTGCCACAAGTGACCAATCTACTGGTCACCTATGGTGATGCAATTCCAACTTCAAATGATCATAACTTTCTCATTTTAAGTTCATTTCAAGTGCATGACCTATTCTTAGAAATCTCTTTAAGTTTATTTTCCAATGAAAAAAGTGTTGTCGTAACCGACCATTCGGCGAGAGGAAATAAAAAATTTTAAAATTGATTCCCAAAAATGAATCTTGAAAATCAATTTATTTGGAGTCGCCACCAAAATTTTTAACGGAAAACTTTGGAAAACCAATTAAAAATAAAAAGAAAAAGGCAACATGGTCTACGTAACCAGAGATGAGTTCGGGAGTCTATTTGAGTGTGGGAAGGTGTTAGGCACCCTACAACACCTGTCCTTAACAACGATTACCTTAAACTAGTCAGTTGAAATAGAATATGGCCTTAAATTTATCTCAATTATCTTTTTATTGACATGCATGCCCATTAAACAGATACGATAAAAACGACAATAACAGAAGCAAACTAGTAGATATTTACAAAGGGCGGACTTGACCTAAAATGAAAGCCTAGGGCCTACATATCCCGTGATAGGGATCAAAGTCCACATAGTTCGATCAAAAAGACATGTTTATTGGTTGATGATTTGTAAATTTTGTGATGAGAACAGGGAGGTTTAAATTAAACAGATTTTCGTAAACAAAACAAAATTGGGACTTGGTTTGTGTGTTTTAATTTATGACAACATGATTAATCTCACTCTCTTAATCTCTTCATTTTCTCTCTTTTTAATTTAATTTTTTTATTTTTAATCTTTATTTTGAAATTTAAATGAAATCATTATAAAGAACGATCCTAATCATCTTGTAAATAATGTGATAAAAAAATATTTAATTAAGATATTTATTTTTGCATTATTATCATTATTGTTATTATTATTTTAAAATGAGTATGTACTAATTTTGGGGATCTAAGGAGACTCAAATCTCACACGACCCTAAACATTCGAGGAAAACAATATTCTCACACGATAATTTCGTAAATAATGAAAAATATTTAATTAAAGTAAATATTTAGTTATTATTATTTTTAAAACAAATGTGTACTAATTTTAGGGATTTATGGATATTAAAATCTCACATGATCCCATGCAATCGAGGAGAACAACATTCTCACATGATAATTTCGTAAATAATGGAAAATATTTAATTAAAGTAAATATTTGATTATTATTATTTTTAAAACAAATGTGTACTAATTTTAGGGATCTAAGGAGATTAAAATCTCACATGATCCCATGAAATCGAGGAGAACAATATTCTCACACGATAATTTTTGTAAATAATGAAAAATATTTAATTAAAGTAAATATATAATTATTATTATTTTTAAAACAAATGTGTACTAATTTTAGGGATCTAAGGAGATTAAAATCTCACATGATCCCATGCAATCAAGGGGAACAATATTCTCACACGATAATTTTTTGTAAATAATGGAAAATATTTAATTGAAGTAAATATTTAATTATTATTATTTTTAAAACAAATGTGTACTAATTTTAGGGATCTAAGGAGATTAAAATCTCACATGATCCCATGCAATCGAGGAAAACAATATTCTCACTTGATGATTTTCTTGGAATCTTGTTTATAAAGCCAAAAATTAATCTCATATTGACAGAAGACAAGCACCGGGAGGCAAATGATGCACATCCACGCATATATACCTATATGTATCTCTATGTTTACACACACACAAATATATATATATATATGAACACATATATAGCATATATATGTATACGCATGGCAAGGAAACAAACATGCATTAGGAAGCAACAGATATATATATATACACATACATACACACACACACACACATATATATATATATATATAAAAGCATGGCAAGGAGACAAACATGTATCAGGAAGCAACATATATATATATATATATATATATATATATATATAAACACATGTATAGTATATATATGTATATATATATATATAAGCATGGTGAAGAGACAAACATGTATCAGGAAGCAACAGATATATATATATATATATATAAGCATGGTGGGAAGAATGAAAGCATCAGGGAGAGCTTACTCTTTCACCCTCTCTCTCCTCTAGGGCACCAGAAGAAGTCTGCAGCAGTTTTTCTTCTCGGCTCTAGAACAAAGACAGCTTCAACAATTTTCAGCACCTCCCAGTCATCTTCTTCGGTCCGTCATCTCTCTTCTGTTTGCCTGTTCACAGCGTCCAAAACAAGGGACGTATTCCCTCTTAACCTCTTTTCTTCCTCGGTTGGGTTCACTTTAGTCCCTTTTGATAGGCTCGCTTCAGCGTTCTCTTGTTCTACTTGTGTCGGTGTGCTTTTAGTTTAGCTCGTCTCGGTGCCACAGTCTAGCTCGTCTTGGTGTGCCTTCTCTTCTCTTCAAGCTGTAACCTCGACACCCTCAGTCTTTGCTTCCTTCTCTTCTTAGTTTCGTTATCCCTCCTTTCGGTCTGCACTTTCTTTCAACTAAGGTTCACTCCTTCTCTTGGTGTCTCTCCCAACTCTCTTGCCTGTCTCTCCATTTTTTTTTCTCCCTTTTTCAGCTGCTTTTAGCCTCTCTTTATAGAGGTCACCGTCATCATTACCTCTTCTGCTACCCGTCACTTCCTCAGACAAGCTACGACAACTTGCAAGAGGCGGCTACAGCAATTTGCAGAGCAGCGTCAACTTGCTGAGAAGCCACCGTCAAATATGCTAGGATAATCATATTTTGCCATATATATTATATTATATATTGTTTTGGTACTTTTGATTTAATTTATTTTTTAATTTAACCCTTTTTTTTTTTAAATTTTTGTCATCATCACCATTAATATTTACTTTTGGATTTTTTAATTTTCTATTTTTTTGTCTTATATGATTTTTTATTTTGATTTGTTATTATTATTAATTAATTCTTATTTTCAAATTTTGGTTTTTTTTTCCTCAAAGTTCTCCCATTATTCATTTTGAATTTTAAATTGCCTTCACTTAAGAATGTGATTTGAGTCTCTGTCATTTTTATTTTCTTTATTCGCTTAATTATTAATTAATTGGTGTATCAATTAATAATTAAGTAATTAAGGATGGGGTGTTCACAAGTGTCATATCAAAATTCTATATTTTTAGAGATATGATTAAAATAGTAACCAAAGGTCAGAATACAGTTTTATGCAGAATCTATATCTCACAACTCAACTTTGTAAGATCATAGATTTTTTATTTGAACTCTGTTTTAAGTGAATGACCTATTATTGAAAAGCTATTTCAGTTTATTTTATAAAAATTTTTTTTAATAGAAATATCCTATATGGTTTATGAGATATAAGTAAAATAGTGACCAAAGCTCAAAAACGATTTTTAGTAAAACCTATATCTCACTATCTTTGAAGTCCAAAATTATATTTTGAGAACCAAAATATCATGAGCCAATAAATGTAAATCCAAATCATTAAATTTCACAAAATAATACTTTACTTATGATAATTATACCTATTCAATCTATAGGCTATCTTGATACATATAAGCTTCCAACTCTTAATCTTTAACTTCTTCAACGCTTAGAGCACTTTTCTTGCTTTCTATTATTTTGGGTAGAGCATGGTATTGATATTTCATTCTCTTTACTTCAATGCCCACTCTTCCTTCTTTGGACCATCCTACACATAATAGATATTAAACTTACAAACCAAATAGTTAGTCCAAATGGTTAATTAATTAAGCACAAATTACTATTATTTTTGTAACTCATATTTTTCATATATTTGTCATCATCAAAACAATCTCAACATTTTTCACGTAAGACTCTTAATCCACCAATGTGTGGAATTGTTTGCTTCCTTCTATTTTCCTTATTTTTTTTGTGATAGTGGCCTTGTATTTGACCAAAACATATTAATTAGATTATCAAAAATTGATGTGAAGACAACTAAGGATGGGAAAATATATAGTTTTATTATACCTTAGTTTTTGGGTCAAGTAAGTAATTAACAAATGATGCCCATTGCTCGTTTTGAATGCTCTCTGGGGCAGCAACAATTAATTCATTTTTTATTTTAGTTCTGTCATCTATGTATGTAAATAACCAAGAACAAAAAGGTTTCTACTTGCATCCTAAGGACTCAAGAATATTTTTCTTATGAACATTCTCAACAACAAACTTTGCCTGCAATATATATATATATATATATATATAGATATATAATATAATATAATATAAAAATTATTAAAGAAATTGTTAAATTCATATGGAATTAGATAGCAAGTGCATTATTACCTGTATTTGGTCTCTAAATATGTCGTTTTCATATTCAAGAGGAACTAACTCCCATTTTTGGTAACTAATGGGTAACTTATTGAAGTCTTTCACATTGCTCTCAAGAAAGATAGCCAACAACCCACCTCCTTCTATAGTGACCTGGTTGTTGGGGGTTAAATGGTACAATTACCCTTTCATCCTTTGGAAGAGTCCAAATGTCATTCACTGTTAGGTGCTTACTCTAAACTTGACCATTCTCATATATAATTTTTTAGTTAGTGCATGAATATAAAAGAACCAACATTGCATTAAATCACATTAATAATTTCACTTACCAATGACATCAATAGTCCATCCTCTCCTACGTGGTTGTGGTGCAAGCTATGCATGCTCATCATGTTGTTCCCTAACATTGTCAATGATACTTGGTTTAGTAGGTTATTCATTTGAAACATCAGCTTGAGTAATGAAGTGCTAATGCTTGGTAAACCTCGTCTACTAGCAATGGTTGATTTGGAATTCCTGAAGAATCTCTTCATCTTTAGATTCCTATTAATGAACCAAAACAACATTAGTTCAAATTAAGAACATATATAATAGAACTACAAGAACATGAAAAATTTATCAAATATATAATAAATAGAACTTGTAAACTTAGACAAGTATAAATTATTATCATCATCTGGGAACAATTGTTCCAAGTGTTGTACATGGGAGCCAATGCAAACATTAGTGAATTGTTGCCACGAGAGCTGGACTAGTTCTTGACTTCTTGCTAATAGTGAATGTGAATAGGAACATATAGAAGACTTTTCACGAAGATGGACCCAAAAATTTTGTTAGAGGCTTGAGACCATACCTTTCGACATTTGAGTGTGCAGCATCAACAAGTAGCAGTGTTCACACTCTACCATTTGAAGCAGCTTCAGCATCAGGCCGTCTGCGAGTCTTCATCATTCACGATCAGCAAAATTATTAGGTCGGTCTTCTGCAAGTGTGAGAGTCATCTGCTAGAAGGGGAAACAAGGGAAAAAATAAGTGTAATTTGTAAGTGAAAAGAAGCTTATGTGTAGGGGTGAGATGGCAAAATTTATTCCCATTTATGTAGAAAACATCAAATCAACAACTTACTAGTCCATGTTGGCATTTAATTTAATGGCAGTGACATTAAGGGACTTAATTGTCACTAAATTTGATTTGTGAGGGACTAATTTATCTCGAGTAATTTGTGAGGGTTCAAATTATCTCAAATTGTAAAAATGGGCGAGTAATTCAGGATTTTTCCCAACTCAGGTTAGCAGAATTAATTTAAAGTTTGGCCTTCTAGTATTTGGACTTGTTTAGAATACTCTACACATTTCACATATATTTGCAATGTCTTTTTTATTCTTTAAATCATTTGGGTCAAAATTTAGGATTTTTTGCTTAGAAATTTTTTGTTTTTGTTTTTATTGTGTTATTATCAAACTTTTGGGCTTAAGGTAAAACTACTAAACCGACAAGAAACCCTTAGACTCAAAGCAATTAATTTATAACACACTAGAAAAATAACAAGTACACAATACATTTCACATGATATTATTTTTCAGGAATAAGAATAGGACATATGATTCACTCGATGGAAGCTTCGTGTGTGTGTGTGTATGTCTCTCTCTCTCTCTCTCTCTCTCTCTCTATATATATATATATATAGTTGAGTGCTTCAACTGGTATTGCCGGAAGGATCATTGTAAGGCATGGGAATCAAATACAACTTGTTCATCCTTCCAACTGTGGCGCTGAAGGCTTCAGTCATGTCCAAATCATTTGGTTGCATTCCATTTGGGAGTTTCCAATTAAAGTGGTATAGTAATCTAGCTAAAGAAAGCTCAATGCTTGCTGAGCCAAATGAAGTTCCTGGACATATTCTCCTTCCTGCCCCAAAAGGGATAGACTCAAAATCTGTCCCATTAAAATTAATATTAGAATTGCCATTAGACCTCTCTGGTATAAATTTCTCAGCTTCAAACCAATAATTTGGATCTCTTCCAAGTGCCCATGCATTTATTATGACTTTTGTTTTGATGGGTATTTCATATCCATTAATTTTGCAGGCTTCTCTACATTCTCTTGGAAGCAATAAAGGAAATGGTGGGTGTAACCTCAAGGTTTCTTTGATTACCGATTTGAAGTAACTAAGCCCTTCCAAATCACTATGATGGATTGCATACTTTCCTTTAAAAGCTTTCCTAATCTCACTTTGTGCCTTTTCCATCACTTTTGGATGTTTCATCGTTTCTGACATAGCCCACTCTATCGTTATTGCAGAAATATCTGTTGCACCAGCATATATGTCCTGCATTAATATTTCAAAATGTTTTCACTTGAACATTCATGATAGCAAGAACATATACTTCAAAAGGAAAGCATGATTTCATCTTATAGTATGGCAGATCTTGAAGTAAAGTTTGATATTGTATATTAACATTATTATAGTCCTAATTATTGTAATTTCAAATTTTAAATAATTAAATAAATGCCCATAAATAATTAATTATCTTATAATAAGATTGAGTAAAAAATTATTTCAATCCAAGAAAATTCATGTTAATATCACCCTAAACCTTTGTTGATGAGTTTTTAGAAAATTGTAGTGTCAAATTATAATGATTATCTTACGAGAACTAGATTGATGGAATATGTGTGTGTGATGATTTTCTTACGAGAACTAGATTGATGAAATGTGTGTGTTCGTGCATGCGTGTGTGCATGTGTGAACGCATGTGTGTGCGTGCTCGTGTGCCTCCGGAATCAAGCATGTATATGTACTTCCCTAGCTAGTTGGTACTAACCCATAAAACAGCTTTGATGTTGTTGTCAGTAACCGGAATCTCAAGGTTGCCACTTAGTTGAATTCGTAAAAGAACCTCAACAAGATTTTCTTCCCCAGAGCCACCATCACCTTCTTCTACTCTTATATGCTTCTGTTGGTACTCCTTGAGAATATCCTCTAAAATCTTGTCAATCTTTTTATGAATCTTCACCAACTTTGCTTCCACTCCAGCTATGAGATGGATAGGTTTCATTGCATTCACTTGTCTTCGTATTGTATCGAGCAATTCCAGAAGCACTTCATCTTTAAATTTGTTGCCAAATACTACGCTTGTAATAGTTGCACTAGTAAAGGAGTAAATCATGCTAGTCAGATCGATTTCTGAACCCATTGATGATTGAACTGATTCAACGAGTGTAGCTACATGATGCAATACAAAAATATAGATATTGAAGGAAAATGACGGATTTTACCAATATCAATAGTAATATATTAATAAAGTGTATATAAAAAGAAGGGAATGAATCTAATCAAAGATATACTTTTCAGCAATTTAGGTGATTAATTTTATGGAAACTACAATTTATTACCATGTAGAATGGCCTATTTGCAATCATCTATCTTACGGTTTAGATGTTCTCAATGAATACCCTGCGGTTTGTCATTACAAAAATTGTATTGTTTATTATAAATTTAGACATGAGAATTTATAATGCACATGACTATATTCCTCCCCCCCCCCCCCCCCCTTTTTAGTAGCAAGAAATTATAAGGTTCAGTCACAAGAAGGTTGAGCTTGTTAACAATGAAAAGCTTGATATTGATGCAGTGGTACTTGCAATTAAGTACCGCAACAAAGCCCCTTTTTAACTGTAATAAGTGAAAAATAAGTCGTAAATCCTCTGTTTCGTACGTTACCCAACATTTTGATCTATTAAAAAATGGGCTGTTCATAATGAGTTGATTTTAAATTCAACAAAAAATTAATTATTATTATAATAAATGATTTTAATTAATCAATAACTAAATTCAAAATTTTAATTAAAAATTTATGAAGTTGTAAAATTTTTTGAAAGTTTAAGAAGAAAAACATTGTATTGACATTAGATACAACGTACGTAAAAAAAGGATTGGGCATACAGGATGACTTTCTTTTGAACATAATACAGAATAAGTAGCTAAAACAACTTTTTTCTTAAAAAACTTTTCATACTCTTGGTGCTCTAGTTGTGAAAAAGAGACTTCAATCTGCTTGTGACTACAATCCAAACCCTGTGCATTATTCAAAATCCGAAGATCCAATTTCACAAATTAATAAGTACCCCAAACTTTTTATTGGTATCAGAATATGGTTGGTCAAATTCTTTCTATTCCCATGTGTTAAGATGCTTATCATGGATTAATATCATTTATTTTTTATGAAAGAAAACCATGGTTAGGGAAATTCAAACCTATACTTTTGAGGCTTTGAATGACAGAATAATATATAAAGAACATCTCATACTTTAGGAACTCCATATAAAGAGTATATAGCTCAAAGTTGAGACAAATCAAATATAACATTAAGGGGATATTTAAATTTGAATTTTCTAAAAAGCCGCCACTTTTGTCCACATTAGATGAAAAATAAAATAGATATGACCCATCAAAAGTGGGTCTTTAAGGTAAAAAACAATTGAAATTCTGGAACATGTAGTCATTGACTCAACTTTTGACACTAGACGTTCTTTACTTAGGCCACCAATATATGTAAGATGTGATATGCAATTCAGAAGAATGATATAATCTAAATTATATGTGATCCAATAACTATAGAATAATCAAATAATAATTTTAATTCTATTAAAATGATGCATAATCCTACTAATAATAAATGAATGCATAGAGTTGTTAAGACATGTTAGGTTGTTTTAGCCACTTTAATTTGATATACTAGGATATTGAACTTGGCCAATCAGGTAGTTAAATATAAAAATTTATTAAAAAAAAGAATTCAAAATTAAAAAAATTTAATCATCAAGATATCTAATTTTAATACTAAAAATACATTTATTTTGTCCATGGTTAATCAAATGTTAAATATTTAAAAATAAAACAAATATAAAAACTATTTGAGATCATAGAGTATCAAACATTTTATAAAATAACTTCCATAAAACATCTTAACTAAGTGGGTCAACCCACTAAAATGATCTATTTAATTTATGAGTTAAGTAAATTAAATTAGTTTAACTTACTTATATATGTTAAATGATTTAAAAATTTCAACCTAACCTATCAAAATATTAGATCAAATAGGGCAATCTAGTGGGTTGGACTTGTTTTGATAGCTCCATAAATCCAAAACTAATCTTCTAATTTCTTTCATTTTCTATATACAAAACCATAAATTTTAAATAATTAAATCATAAAATATTAATGAGAACAATAAATCTTCATCTTTTTCAAGTATAATTACCTTTTCTTGTCGAACACAAGAAAAAGACTTAACCTACTTGGTACTCAAGAGTGTTAAAGTGCATATTTTTCTCATCTGTCTCCAGTAATCATTGTAAGGAGCAAAAACAATGTCAGCCATCTCATAAACCAGAAGCTTTAACACTAAGAAGTTCTGGTCTCTGGGCAAAAGCAAGGTCATGTGTCTTCATTATTTCCTTTGCCATATCAGAGGATGATACAAGCACCACAGACATCTCACCAAGTTGAAGGTGCATGAGAGGTCCATATTTGAGAGCCAGTTCTCCAAGAACTCGATGTGGAAGTGAGCTCGATGCTAATAATAGTTGATGAAGGTTCCCCAACACAGGAAGCTCATGGTCCGGGGAGTACAATCTTAGCCTTATTTTTTTTTTGGTTTGGTTCTTTGCAAGCCATTGCAGCAAGAAGAAGAAGAGGAAGAAAATAATTAGGAGAAAGAAAGAAGAGTGGCATTCCATGGAGTAGCTAGCTAAAGCTAGGGTTGGTACGAGTTAGAAACTTTAGTTTTACTTGGCGTTCTATGTATAATATATGATGGATCATTATATTTAACATACATATATATATATATATATTATATAATAGCGCACATGAAACGAGTGTACATGTAGTAGAGATAGTATTATTATAAATGAGAGACAATTACGCAACCAAAGTGTCGGTCGATGAAAAAGTATTATCTATTATTATTATTATTATTTGTTTGCATGAAAGGTCCACATTTGTGTGGGATTGCTCTCCAATAGAGGAAGCTTCCATCGCAGCTTGCATTTCAAAGCAACGAGGGGTGAGGGGAAGCCATGGCCACGTGTAGCTCTTTCTATATTTAGAGGGGCGAAGAAGACATGTGTCGAGGAAGCCATGTGGAATTAAAAATCTTTGTCAAAAGTGGTTGGATAATTAATGACCCACTTTTTACAAAAAGAACGTGGGGTGAGGGGAGGAGAGAAAACTTAATATATTGTTCGAGTTATAATATATAAAACAATTTTATTAATGAATAGATGTAGAAAATGCTAGAAATGAATTGTACTGAAGACTTTTTAACATGGTTAGATATCATTCATAACTAATTTGGTATGCAAAACATTCATATATATATATATCTATAGAGAGAGAGAGAGAGAGAGAGAGAGAGAGAGAGAGAGAGAGCAACGATAGGAGTTTCTCTGAAAAAAAAAAACGGTAAGTGTCAGTAACTTTGTCCATGTTTAAATTTCTGCTTATTTGTCTAAAAAAATCTATCTAAAGGAATTTTAATAAATAAGAAGTCAATATTTTGTTAAATGATCTTATCAACATTTTCTTCAGGGTAAATTTCCCTATACTTCTACATAATATCTAAATTACATGCTTTCTATTTTAAAAGTTTACTCTTCCTTCTCATAAAATCAAAAGGTTTGCGATGAAAATAATAAAATACTTTCCAACATTCTACACAATATAACTAGTATTAAATTATATTGAATAATATAAAATGGTGAATTATAAAAGGAAACTATCAAAAACAAAGAGCATAATTATAAAATTATATGTGAAAATTAATTAAATAATTTAATGATATTAATTTAAATTTAAGAATAACATTTTCATTGAATATGTATAAATATAGGTACGCCATAAATTTTATAAGTTTATTATAAATTAATTTTACGATTTTCAAAATAAAGTAAATGAATAGAAGTTTAGAAATATATTTTCTTAAAATTATTAGAAGAAATCAATATTATTATAGAGAAAATTTTGCTCTTTTTTCAGATTTTATAAGTGTATATTTCAAAATAGAAGAGAGGGTTGTATAATTTGAACATCTTACAGGAAAGAGAAGAGTGATCTACCCATTTTATTGATGTCATCCGTGTTTGTTTGCCCTAAAAAAGTTACTCTGAGACAAAAGCTTTTTTGAATGTATTTGTTCAATCAATATATGTTTGGATGAAGAAACCACTTTAAGTATTTGTGGTTAACTTTATTAAATTTTTTAACGTAGAATTTAAAAGTAAATGACAATATATATACATAAAATTAATCAAAAATAAAAGATCAAATATGCAATAGAACAACTATATAAAAATATATCATCAATATATTATTTATAGTGAAAAATGAGAGAGAAGAACATAGATCCTAGATTGATTAAAAAAATATGGTTGATGGATAGACTTATTTTAGTGAGATTATTCATGTTTAAAACTCTATTTATGCTTCATAAGAAAATGGAATCTTCTTGAAAAATATTTCCATCTATAATTCTTTTATTGTTTGGACGATATTAAAGGAAGTGAAAAAAAAAAAAAGAGTAGATTAGTGTTGTGGTTGTGGTGGCCTAGTGGGTGATGACATGGTGGGCATGGCTGAGTTCGGGTGCTTGGAGTGATAGCAAGAGATAAATTTGATTACATATTAACTTTTGAGAGAATAAAAAACTTCAAATTTATTCCCTCTCACAGAGTGTAAGAAAAAGCCCTGGTACGCTATTGTTTGAAGACAATGTTTCTATGGTGGGAAAATAAATCGGAGAAAGATATGAACCCTATTGACACTTAAGAGCTCTGGTATACATATTTTGCTCATCAGTCTCCAGTAATCCCCGGAAGAAGCAAAAGCAATATCTTATTGTGACCCGAAGAACATCATTTTGGCGGTAAAAAGTTTTGGAGTTTGAACAAAAGAAAGATCATGTGCCTTCATTATTTCCTTAACCATATTGGGGAAGGAGGGGCCCCGCGGGGGGGGGGGGGGGGGGGGGGGTGGGGAAGTTATACAACCACCACATACATTAATTTCGCCTACTTGAAGAAGTTGAAGATGCATGAATGGTCCTTATCGTATGGAAGATGATAATGCAGGTATATATAAATAGCCAAACAAACAATTACATATCATCAAAATAAGCATTTATAGTCATATATAGAAAGAAAATAGCTAGGTACCTGACTAAGCTAGTGGCCTGGTGCAACCAAAAACTTTTGTGTAAAGGATCAATTATTACTCAACTTAATAATGAACTCAAAACTAATCAAATGAGGTAGATCACTTTTTCAAGCAGTTGTGACGAAGAACCAGATTTGCTGCATTATTTGAGCACAAAATGCATCTAGTTGAAAGCGTCACAGTCGTTGGATTCATGGCTCGCCACGTGGACTAGACACAAATGAACCTAGTGTTACACCTTTTCTTCTTTTTTCTTTTTACAAATTTTCAGAAGTAAAAAAATGGTGTCTTTTGATGCCGGTTTAACTTCTGTAACAGATAAAAATTCCCTTTCGAGCAGAGTCACTCACTCACTCCATTAAACGCCACATTACACATAGATAATAACAGAAAGGTAAATCAGGGTATATATATATATATATATATATATATATATATATATATATATAACCCCTTGCACTACATTATTCAGCAGACTGTCAGCCAAACACGCTCTAAACCTATAAAATTCTGATGCCACCTGCTCCATGCATTCGTACAGCAATTCGTTACTGCTCTTACCCCGATGAAGATTCTCTCCCAGATGTAATATAGTCATTCCCCCATGAAGGACGATTCTGCACTCTTCTCGAACGTTCTCTGTTTCTCTCCTTCGCAGCTTCTTGGCCTTCACCATTAGGATTCGGAACATCTTCATTTGGGCCTCCATTCTTAACTTCTGCCAATGGATCAACTTCCTTATCTTTTGGGCCCATGTTTGTCACAACTTCCTTCATTCTTTTGGGTCAGACTTGGTTCTTCAATTAAAATGTCTGAGCTAACTCTGAGTCAGGTGGAACAAGAAGCATGGTTTCGGCCACAAATTATGGAAGCTTTGCTATGTGATAGGGTGCTTTAAAAGCATGCTCATTCATTTCATTTTGGAGCTTTGGTTTGGTCATTCATCACCGTATCTGCATTAAATCAATCTGGCAGGGTCTTGGTTGCGTGGAGGTCTAGATTAGAAGGGGCATATTAAGGCGTGTTTATATAGATAGAAAGAGGCATTTGGAAATGCGAATGACAAAAATAATGATTGAAACGATGTTTGGTATGAGAAATGTAATGAAATTTCTTCAAAAGTTATTTCAAAATTAAATACATTATACATGAATTTTCCTAATATTAAAAATAATAGGAAGTATATTTTTATTAGAAAAGCTTATTTGCAACATTAAAATGTATTTCATTATTTTAGATTAATTAAAGATATATTTAATGCCATTATTTCCTTTAATGTTACCTAATATCTTAGTTAATTTAGAATATTTAACATTTAACTTTTAATGTTTGTTTTAACATTTGTCTAATGTATAATGAGTAATTAATGTGAATAGACTGAATACAATATTCATTATAGCGTATCTTGACATAAAAATACTATGCTAGATCTAAAGTAACAGATGTTGAGAAAATTGAACTATACTAAATTTATAGTAGTAGGTGTCACTACAACAAAAAAGGGTCTTTGTGACAATTGTTTTGGTATTTTTGCAAGTGGATGTCACTACAACATATCGTTAAATTTGGTACTTTACATATACTATAGTAATGTCAAGTACAATATAAATTACAAAGTCTAACTCTAACAAAAGTCAAATTGATCTAATAGAAGTCAAGTTTACATATAACTTAAAGTCATCCTAACTAATTATTTCTACTGGAAACAATAGGCACAAGTGTTTATCATTGTACACACACAGACATTATGAATCCATATATGTTTCGACATTTGGCAAATACTTCTATCTACATAAACCAACTTGTCACATCCAGAACTCTCGGAGTGCAACTGGCACAGATAACGAGAATAACCCCATTTCTGCAAGTAAATCACTAAGTTTTCTTGATTGAATACTTTATTATGCAAATTTATGCAATAACATAAGCTCACAGAAACCTTAATATTAAGCAGTTTATCAACTAGATTTTTTGTAGAAATTTCAGCAAAGTCTCCTTTGTAAATAAGACCTACTGAAATTGCTACAAATATATGTCAATCCATTTAAGTATAGAAAAGAGAGCTTAACTCTCAAAATAACCAATAACCAATGTAACTATAACAAAATAAGGGAATGGAGAATCTGCCTGTGGTCATCCTTATATATTTACAATTATATACATATTGGCATTATACCACACTATTACAAAAGTATGATACCCTAATAAAACAAGGAATAGTATCCATTATAGTTCAAGTAGAGTTCTTCTAACCCTCACGCTTAGGAAGCTACTCTAGGTGGTTATTTGAAAGTAAAGAAAATATAAACAAGTAGCATTCTAGTAACATAATCAATACCAATACCATAAGGTATGAAGTGAGCTGTGCAAATTACTTTATAATAAATTCTCATATATCAAATACTATACCTATTAGCCCAAACCTTTTAGGTGACTAGTATTTCGTTAATTAACATTTAAACCCTTACCGTAATAAGGCATAAACATGTGTTAATTACACAACAGAAAGGAATTATACTGTGCGATATAAAATAACAGTCATGGACTTACTTCCATTGTAATCAAGTAGGTCAAGGGTACTTAGCCCTTGAAAAGATATATTTATTGGTCGTGGGTCTATAGCCCTCGGATAAACTATATTCATCGATCAAGGATACTTAGCCCTTGGGTAATTTAAATCAAACGGTCGTGAGGCATAAGCTCCCCTTTTGATTATTTTTACATGAACATCACATCGTAATAACATGTTAGTTAGTATCTTGTAACATACCTGTCTGTGATATTATATCCACTTTATAAGTGTTATGTAATACCACATATAATTCATAATTCATTTGAAAGACTAATCAAGTTTGATAAGCTATTCTCTCGTCAACATAAGGACATTAACTACAAAAATTCCACTATATAATGATATAAATGGTAAATAACATCATGTAACATTAAATACCGTTGAAAGAGCTTTCGCCTACCTGTTTGGTGAAGTATTTTAGTTAACCTTGGCTCTTTGCCTTAGTTATGGAATATTTCTCAAGATAAATCCCTATAACACAAAAGTATAAATTTCCTTAATCTACACAATCACCATTTCACATCTAATTCGATCTCATCCCTTAGCATAATCACAAATTGGAAGGACTTACTATGACCAACATAAATATTTACAAGTCCTATACCAACCTATATCATTGGCTCAAGCACATACCTTATCAAGGAAAGTTTTCTTTTTTTAGTTCATATTCTCTTTTCAATATATCATTTAAATAGCCAAATTCTTTCTACATCACCTTGTTTACCACTTAGAATTCATGCCTTAACCTTATTTCATTTCCTTTTATTCCATTATATGCCTTACTAATTTCTCACCAATTTAACATTTGCCACATCCAACTCACTTCTTTTATATTTCTTATTTCCAAATACTCAATTATCTCCTAATTTGCAAACACTTTAAAATTTTTCATCACCTTCACATAATCCTATACATGGATAATAATAAGATATCACTTTATAAAAATATTAATATTATTCCCAATATACCAACCTTGACAATGAAATTCTAGAATTCACATAATTCCATATTTGATCCTAAAAATCTAAAAAATCTTCAGATTGGTCCCTAACTAACCTTAAGCATGAAGTTGAGCTTTTTCCATAATATCACCACCAAACCTCATCATTCTAACCACCACTTAGAGGCAAAAGGATGAAATTTCAATAGCAAGTAGAACCCACATGAATATTAAACAAAGCTTACCAAAAAATGGATCAATTTTCGGCCTCTAAGCAACGAAATGATGAGGTAGATGAAGCTGGAGGTTTCTCACTAGAATAGTGACCCATGATGGTCAGAAATGAGTCATCGGTGTTGAGGAGATGCCAGCTAGCATGATAGAAAATAATAGAGTAATGGAGAAGAGAGAGATCTGAGAGGAAAAAATGATGTTCTGTTGGAAGAGAAAAATCAAGTAGAGGAAAGAAGATAAGACAAGGGCAATTTGGTAATTTTGCATATCTAGGACACGTGGCAGCACCAATAAATTCTTGAGAAAGTATGCGGTGGAGGTTTGAACCCTTGCCATCAAAATTTAGGTACAAAGGCTTTACCACTAAGCCATAGCCCATATCTGATTATTAAACTCACCAATTTAATTTATTCTTTCCCTTCTTCTAAATGGTTTTACTTAATGTTTCTAAGAATGGGAACAATCTTATATCACCAATTTAAATGCCATCTATGAAGGTTTTTGTGAGTGTTACACAACTATTCAATCAAACCTTTGTCTTCAAAGCTTGGATAATTGAAAGATATGCAAAGATTAAATGCAACAAGAGGAAAAAACAATGCTCATACCTTAAAATTCTTAAGCACGAAAAAAAAAAGATATGCGTGGAAGTAAAAAATTTTCATGTATATAAAAAAGATATGGAAGAATAATTACAAAAATGAACCTTTCTGATTAAGCCAATTATAATAAATCCCAATTTCCATCTTATCCCAAATAATTTACTATTTAAGCATATACAACCAACAATCCATAAAAAAAAAAGGGAAACATCCATAAATGAAGAACTATCCAAAAGTAGGTCTACTAAATTTTAGTGACAATTAAGTTCAATAAATTCAAAGTAGTCATTCTTAGATGTTACATGCCTATCACATATATGTATTTAGTAGATTCTCCCTATTAACTTTAATAACAATTAAGTTTAATAAAATTGATATTAGTTAGAAGAAGCTAAGCATTTGCAAAAGATTAGATTAATCAATGGCCCACTCAAAGCCTTCATCGGCCTTTCTAAGAAAGGGACATACCTTATAAAATCTACATAAATACGCTATTGCCAACTTTAATGCTTTTATTTGCACCTTGTACTTCTTCTTTCTAACTTGATTCCTACATTTTATTTCTTCATAGTATATATATATATATAGACACACACACACACACACACATATTAAAGGGAGTGGCTATAAAGGTAAAATATTGAATATATATATATATATATATATATATTTAATAAGAAAGTATTGTTATTATTATTAATTTCATTAATACTTCAGATAATTTAGTAGTACAAACTTTCAAGGCATCAACTAAAACTAAAACAATGATTCAGATAGAACAATCTAACATTAAAACCGAAAATAAACTATAAAAAGATTATATTTCATGGTATTTCTTATCAATTTTTATGCATAATATGTAGGTTACCTGAAAATAAACTAATCTATTAAATGGACATGTGAGGAGATGACCATTATTCCTGAATGCTGGTCATAAGAGACTTTCAAACACATATATCTTTAAGAAGTCACAACAATCATCCATGAAAACTAAATTTGTAAAAATTGAAAATGTTCACATCTAACAGTGCATAGTTATCAAATTCATGTTCTATAAATTCACATCATAAAAGACATCATTTCAATAAGCTACTAGGGTTAAGTGAAACAAACAAGACACTGTTGAAAAGAAGGAAAAAATTTCTTTAAAAACTACAAAAACTGGCCTTTGTGATGGGTTTTAATGGCTTTTGCATGGGTTTTGACCATTATTGAGTGGTTTATGACGAATCGATGAAAACATCACAGAAACCACCATTACAAATGAAACAATGACATATTTTATTAACCCTTGTAGAAGTCATCACAATGACATATTCTTGCAACAGTCAAGAAACCCTTGTTAAAGTCATCATAAAAGCACGTTATTGTAAGGGTAAAAACAAGTGTTGTAGTGTTATGATTTTGTAACAGTTTTATTAACCTTTGTAATGACATACAACTATGATGGTAGAAAAAAGTGTAGCAATATTATGGTTTTGCGACTATTTTTTTGACCATCATAATCACGTGTTACTGCGACGGTCAACGAAACTGTCATAATGTTTTGCCTTTGGGACAATTTTTTAAATTGTCGTTAATGATTTTATATTCATTATGGCTGCAGTTTAAACCACTGTTGATAGATTTTTTTTGAAATATTCATTAATTTTTTGTGTCAATTTTTTACTTTTGAACTAATATCCTGTAAATATGGTAAATTTAACACCAATCACAACAACATAATCTGATACTCAAAGCCAACAAAGCCTACTAGTTAATCCACTCTAATCATAATTAGATATAAAGTCTAACATGAAACCATAATCAACTCAATAGCAAACAATGATAAGCCACCCTAACTAGCTAATTGTTCCTACTAGAAGGACTTGACACTGATTTATAGGTGGGTTTGCACTGCCTTGATCATTAGGTACCTAAAAATTAAAGACAAACTATGATAAGCAATAAATTGAATAATAAAGATAAAAGAACATTACAACATATGCTTATAGAGAATTAAAAGTTTAGAAAAATACCCCACAAGATAGTATGGATACGAGTTCTGGTGGCAAATCTCCTTAGACATCTTTGAGGAGAAAAGACATAACCATATTTCTTCGTCATTGTTTTATTAACAACTCAGCAATTTGAGCTCTTTGTTATGCATCTCTTATGTCTTTTTTTGCTATTTCTACTTTAACTGATGCAACTTCATTCTGCTGCTCATGGTAGGATAGTCCAAGTGGTGGAATCCTATTAGCACGATGTACAAACACTTGGGAAGCGTAAACACCTATTCCCATTCTTGAACTTGCCCAAAATGCTCTTGAGTCCCTAAAGCCAGTGCTAATGAGTCTTGCATGGAAATTTCTTGTATACAAAATAAGTCATGTTAACATTAAACCATCTGGAGTGAATTAGAAATCAATAATGTAGCATATCAAATAGTTATACAACATTTGGGTGTGAAACTAAACTCCCATGCTCTTCCTCCTACAATTGTTTTCTATAATGTAGCATCTCAAATAGTTATACAACATTTAAGTGTAATAATTTTTACTAATATAAACACACCATCTTAACTTTTTTGGTCTCTTTGCATAAGATTCTTCAATCCACTAGTGTGTGGAATCATTTGCTTTTATTTATTTTTCTTATTTGTTGCAATAGTGGCCTTGTATTTGACTAAAGTATATTAATTGAATTATCAGAAATTGATGCAAAGACAAACTAGGGAAGGAAAAATACATAGTTTTATTTTACCTTAGTTTTTGGGTTGAGTCAGTAATTAACAAATGATGCCCATTGCTCCTTTTGAATGCCTTCAGGGCTGCAACAATTAATTCGTTTCTTGTCTTAGTTTCAACATCTATGTATGTAAATAACCAAGAGTGAAAATCTTTCCACTTGCATCCCAAGTACTGAAGAATATTTTTCTTATAAATGTCCTCAACAACAAACTTTTCTAGCAAGATATATATGATATAAGAATCATTAAAGGAATTGTTGAATTCATAAATGGAAATTAGATAGAAAATGCATTATTACCTACATTTGGTCTTTGAAGATTTCATTTTCGTATTCAGGATGAACTAACTTCCATTTTTTGTAACTAATGGGTAACGTATTGAAGTCTTTCACAATGCTTCCAAGAAAGATAACTAGCAATCCATGTCCTTTTCTAGTGAGCTAGTTGTTAGGGCTGAATGGTACAATCATCTTTTCACCCTTTGGAAGAGTCCAAATGTCATTTACTGTTAGGTGCCTACTCTTAACTTGACCATTCTTATATACAATTTTTAGGTTAGTGCATGAACATAAAAGAATCTGCATCACATTGATCTCATTAATCAGTTTACTTACTAATGACATCAACAGTCCATCTTCTCTTACGTTGTTGTAGTGTAGGCTATACAGGCTACGCATGTTCTATGTTGTTCCTCAACATTATAAGTGGCACCTGGTTAGGTGGGTTGTTCATTTGAAACATCTACTTGAGTACTTAGAGCCAAAGACATTGATTGATCACTAGAATTGGTAGGGCTTAGCAATGAAGTGCTAATGCTTGGTGAACCTCATATAATAGCTATAGTTGATTTAGAATTCTTGAAGAATTTCTTCATCTTCAGAATTTCTATTAATGAACAAAAGCAACACTAGTTCAAATTAAGAAGAAAAGAAAAAAGAAACACTTACCAATAAATGATGCTGGGATGGCCGGCGTTGAAGGACGACAGCAGACAAGTGGTAATGTTGGACAGTTAATGATGGCTGGTTAGGGTAGACTTATAGTATGCAATAGGAAGGAGACATGCATTCTTAAATGGAAGAGTCGAGTTACATGTGTTCTCAAAGCATTTCTGATTAAAATCATATATGCATTTATAAGACCTAACGACAGTCGTTTAGGTTAAACCCTAATGATGGTTATTCAGGCAAATGTTATTAATTTTAGGTTTAATGATGGTCAATTTAATGACCATCATTAGAACTAAAATCAAAGTTCGCACCTCTCATAGATGTGTGAACCTTAAGTTGTAGTCTTAACTTACAATGGTAATTTCCTGGCTGTCATTTAGCCAAGTCGTAACGGTTGTCTATTATTAGCTATTGTTAAGACAGACCTAACGATGGTCAATTATTGATTGTAGTTAGGACGGAACTAACGATTGTCGTTAGGTCTATTTTTAATTGTAAAAAAAAAAAACAAAAAAAGATATGACGAGGCCTTTTTTGTTAGGTTTAATGACGATATTTATATATTGTCATTAGGACAAACCTTATGATGATTGATAGGTCTATTTTTAATTAAAAAAAAAAGATGTGATGAGGCCCTTTATGTTGGGCCTAACGACGATCCCCATGGATCGCCGTTGTGTTAGGACATAGTGATGGTCGTTATGGTTCATCGTTAGGCCTAACAAGTGGGCATATGAGGTCCATTCATTTGTGGTCTAATGATAGTCAGTCGTCAACTGTCGTTGTGTCCTACCATAACAATGTCTTGAGACTAATTGTTGTTAGGTCAAATTGAATGGACCTCATGTGAAGTTCATTCCCTGATGGTCCTTATGATGGGCAATTTTTGCCCATCATTAGGACTTATTTTTATGATGGCCAAATGTTGATATTCATAATGGCAATGTTTTTACAACACTTAACTTACCTATTGTTGATACTAGGAGTTGCGATAGTCAGCATTGACCATTGCAAAGTTTTCATCGTAATGAGCCCTTTTTCGTTTTGAAGTGAAAATTTAGCATACCTTTGGTTGCAAAATTATGATAAAAATATTTTGTCTACTTCTAGGACTAGATGGTTGTGGAATCTATTCCTAGTCATACTAGATTAAGACAAGATTAGTTTATAAAAATGCTTAATAACTTAATATTAGAGAACCAAATACAAGTTTATAAATTAAGATAAATTTTACAATAAATTAAAGTAAATTGATGAAGTGTGGTTGGACTATGTTCACTAAACATTGAAGTCTAAATTATGCTCATTTAAAGATGGTTTGACACTAGATTTACATAGTTGAAGTATATCAAGAATAAAAGTATTAAGTATATGTTATTCTGATTCTTTTGATTCAAGCTTGAATTACTAAAAGGCTTTCTCCTTTTTTGAATGTGAGCCAAGAAGTCCAATCTATGGTCTAACTGAAATGTAACAATATAAATCCAATCATTATAAGCCACATCTTATGATTTTATTAAATATCTTCACAAAATTAGGAGAATGAATTAGGACTTTAGATAGAGGCCTTTTTGAAATGACAGTGGAAAAGAGGAAAAAACAACTAAATTTATTGGAGTAAACTAAAATTAGATTTGAACGGAGAAGATGACTATCGATAAGCTAGGGAGGTTGACAACAGTAAAGAGGAGCTGCACCATGATGGAGGAGCTTTGAATGAACGGGGGATGAGTTGAACAAATGAAGAAATGCGGATGAGCTTTGCATAAATGGGAGAATGACGACTTTTGAACTACAATGCAGTGGCAACACCTTAAGTCATTGATGGTGCTCCAAGATCTAGTCACCGTGGGGGAATGTCGAACACCTTGAGTGGGAAGGAGGGTTGTGTTACAAAAATCAGATTTGGTTTAAACTAGATTTGATTTTAATGGACCTTGAAATGAATAAAAATTGACTGTTGTAAGGTCTTTTAATGCACTTGACATGGTCCTAACGTATGTTATTTGAATATGCTTTGTCTTGACAATAGTTATGAGTTGATCATCATTAGGTTGATGCCATTATGATCGTCATATTGACTATTATAAAGCATACTTTTTACAACGGTCACTTTTGAATATTGTAAAACATAGTTTTTACAATGGTTACTTTTGACCGTCGTAATGTACATATCTCAAAACTTTTGCTTTTTTGTAATGTTAGCTAAATGAAGTAAAACAACTTGAATAAAATATGATGTTCATAACTATACTATCCTATACTCATTTGTAGTTAACAAGTAGATGGGATATAAGGCTATTGTTCAAAATAGTGGTGTCTATTTAGGCCTTTTATTAGCCTTTTAGTGATCATCTCACTTTCAGTGGTGACAATTGAAGGTTGTCACTAAAGATTACATTGTTTCCTTTTAAATCTTTATGACTTATACGACGCTAGCTAATACAAAAAAGGATATTCAACGGTGACTTACAAAAGTCACCACCAAAACTATATGGTTGACTTTTTTTAGCAACTTTTAGCCAATTTGACTTCTGGTGGCTACTAAAGGTTTACTATGCACAAGGTGTCATGTAGACAAACTTTTAGTGGCAACTATGAATATTCGCTACCAAATGTCAAACTTTCTGTGGTGAGTGGTGACTCCATTAAATATTAAACTTTAGGCAGTGTCTTTTAAAGTTGCCGCTAAATATCAAACTTTTAGTGGGGACTATGAAAAAGTCATCACCAAATTTTAGACTTTAGGTGATGAGTTTCATATTCATATTGCTAGAAGTCAAACTTTTATTGGAAACTATGAAATGTTGCTGAAAAGTTATCTTTCAATGGCGACTTTTATAGTTGCCACCAAAATTTGTCATCGAAAATCTATTCTTTTGTAGCAAAAGGAACAAATGGCTGTAGCCTCAAGGTTTCTTTAATTATTGATTTTAAGGAACCAAGTTTTCTATATCAATATCGTGGATTGCCTTCTTTCCTTTAAGAACTTCTATAGTATCAACTTTTGCCTTTACCATTTCTTTTTGATTTCTCATCAATTCTGACATGGCCCATATCATTAAAGTGTTGGTTCCATTGACCATTATGTCTTACGTTAATGTTACAAATTAATTTCATAAAAATATTCATGACACAAGTAATTGATGAATCTTCTTCAACTCCAAGCATTATCGTTTTCTTGGAAGCTTCAATAGTATGTGATTTTGTTGCTAAAATGCCTACAACTCTGTCTCCCGAAAATAACCCTTGAAATCGCTTTATATAATAGAAAAATTGTGTGACAAAAACATTTTCATTAAACAATTTGTGAATTGGCATCGCAATTGACTCTCAGTTAGTCATGGCATCATAAAGTTCCATACAAAGCTTGGTTTTTTCATTTTCAAAGACAAGACCATGAATATGCTGGTAGTAGTTCAAGTTGCTATACTTCAGTGAATTTTACTTGTCTTGAATCTTGGTTTCTGTAATCTAGGTTTAGGGTAACTTAACTATTGATTTCTTTATAATTTTGGACCTATTAAAGCAGTAAAATTTAATCAATGCCTAATTAATATATTGAGCCTAAAATTAAACAAATAAATGACTTAAGATAGTTATTTCACGTATATATAACATCTAACTGAGGATTAATATTAAATTGCTCAACTCTAACCTATAAAGTGGAAACTTAAATCAATTTAAATCACTAAAAAAATGCAAACTTATTAATATGACATTTAAAAAAAAAGCATTTTATGACAGTGTCATTGTGACAGTCCTTTTTACTCATCGTGAAATACTATTGTTGTGACGGTCAAATAACCTTTCATTAAAGTGTGATTCTAAAAAGGTCAAATTCCACTTCGTCAATAGGTCGACGCACTAAGAAGACTAACATTTGCATGTCATGAAATTTAGACCATACAACAGTTCTTACTCGACCATTGAAAGGTCCACTTGCGACGGTTAGTTTTTGGACCGTCACAAATATAGGACTTTACGACGGTCTGTACTAAAGTTACAGACTGTCGCAAGGCCCTTTAAAATAGATATGGGGGCTTCTCTTGCATTCGAAGTTGGAATTTCATATTTGGCTGCTCATTCTCTAAAACCCCACATTGTCATTTGTTGTGTCGTAGCCAACCGAACCAATTGGTCATTGTTTGCAGCCATTTTTGACCTCCGTTTACTGCTGCTCCTTTTCAGTTGTGTGCTATCTGATTTTCTTATCTACAGTCAATCCTAGACTTGAAGTAACTCCTCTTTTTCTATTTTTTGAATTCACAACCTCATCCTGCACGAAGCTTATTGTAGCTTTTCCATAGTCTCTCGCATCCTGAAACCCTGTTTGTTTTGGCGTTTGTGTGTGTGTGTGTGTATCTTTTTACTTTTAATTGTTCAGATATGTGTCTTAGAGGTACATGAACTTTTATTGTTGTTTTGTAGTTTTCTAATTTATTATTTATCTCTTCTTTGGCATGCGTGCATTCCTTCTTATACTTTACTTCCCTGAATAGTTGATGAATCAAAATGGATCCCCACCAACAAGTTATTTACCCCTTCTTTTTTTAATTTGGTTTTGTACACTTACTCCTTTAGATTAACATTTTATTCTTGAGAAAGTGATTTCATGTTTAGTTTCATGTAATTTTCCTTCAGCTATTGGAAGAGTAGTTAGTACTTTCTTCTTCCTCTTTGAAAGAGTCAAAGACCTTTGCTACCATTTAATATAATATTAGTGAATTAGACAGTGAACCGTAAGTGCAGATAACTTATTTCTGAATGTTTTGGAGATTTAAGAAAACAGAAAATGAGTTTAAGAAACGGGAACATTGTATTCACTGTTATAAAAATATTTCTAATTTATGCAGTCTTCTTGATAAATATATTGATCTCTAGCTAATGCTCCCTTGCTTGTTTTAAGAGAATTTCATGAAAAATCTATAAGGTCTACCAGCGTACCTCTCCCACGAACAAAATAGAAAGAGAGAGTACATTATAGTAATTTTGAAAAAGGGGCATAAAGCAAAATTAACCTTTGGAATGTGTTTCAATATTCCAAATCAGGTCAACATGACTGAGATTTTGTCTTACAAACTTGAAAAGTCTATAGTTTATCATTAAAATTTTGTGAAGGCATGAATTCTTCTATAAAGTTAGTTATAGGATGATTTTAATACATTTATATATAGTTTTATGACATGTGTCATGTATAAGGTCAAAGTTCATTTGGCTTGGGCTTTAAATGTATTAAAATGCTTGTGATTTTTCTTCTCATGATTGCAGTATCTAAAGAGTTAAGAATTCTCTATGCTTGTGTATTAATTATTATACATCCTTATTATTAGATATTTTTATGCTCAATATAACATTGATGCAAGGTATTTGCAGCTTGAAGGTTCCAATAAAGTTGTGATATGTTAGGTACATGTGCCCTACAACCACAAAAGAGGAGAAATTAATCTTGACCAAGTATGCACTGTGTTTTTGGCAAACTTTACATGTCTCTATAATTGTAGTTCTCAGACATTTTTGTTGTCCAAACCTCTGCCATGTTAAGTCTAGGAATTAGGATTGAGAATTTTGATTGTATTTTTCTCTTTGAAGCTGTAAAAGTTTAGTTGTATTATATTTTACAAAATTGATTCTAAATTATGGCATATTTTCCTGACATATTTTCATTTAGTATCGTAATTTATTTTTGTCACATAGTCCTGTCATTCATTTGAAACAATGATGCCTAATTAATAGAATCCAGTATCAGAGTAGCTCGATTTGTCTTCGTATGGTTAAGGCATGTTCTTAACATGTCTAGACCCAATTTAAGACTCTTAATCAAAATGAACATAATATCCTACTATAGTTTGTTAATTTGGTAAAGACATACAAGTTTAACTGAATATGCATATCATTCTGTTAGCTTTTGGCTTTTCTATACACTTGACAGTATATCTCATGTATCGACTGTAACACTTGCTAAGAAAATTTTACTAAGTTAATGCAAAAATTTTTAATTTAGCAAGAATGAGGTATAAGTATTTGTAATGTGTAATACTTATCATATGTGAGCTTCAGTTTAGTGGTAAGGCAAGTTATTTGGAGCCAAGAGGGTGTGGATTTGAGATGTAGCTACCTCCTCCCTCAGCATTTTTGTAGTGTTGACACGTGTTACCCCTAGCAAAATTACCATTTTACCCTCCATTATATAGCCTTCTTCTACATGACTTCTTCTTTCCCTATAGAGAACATGAATTTCTTCCTTCTTCGTTTTCTGCTTTTTGCTTTGTCCACCACCACATTCAACCTCTGGCTAGCTCCCTCCATCACTAACAAAGGTTTCTGGGCAGCCATTGCCTACCGTTGGCCGGCAACAACCACTTTTTCCAGCAGTTTTACAGCATAGCCGCGGGCAACAAATTTTCATCAATTTCAGTGAATTTTAATTGGTTTTTTCATGAGAATGATGCTAGGAGGAACATTTTTGGTCCCTTTCCATTGAATTTGAGCTTTGGAAGCATGGTTTTAGCTAAGTTTTTGAGAGTTATGCTGACAGGGACTAACTTGAAAAGTTTTGAAATTTTGGGGTTTTTAGAAAATGGTGAAATTCTGCAGTTTAATGGGTTTAAATTGGTCTTATAAGAACACTTTTAAGGTGTATTTCATGAAACCATAGTGTTCTTCATGGTTTTACTTGAATGGAAGGAAAAAGTATGAAATGAGGGATGAAAGTGAAAATTCAGAAAGTTTTTAAGGCAGTGAGTGTAAATTGACGAATATTCTGGGAAAAGTTAGGGGATGGAATCAAGAAATTTGATCTTGGGCTTGTTTTGAGTAATGAGAAGGGAATGAAATATGAAATTGGAAATAGCAATATGAAGAAGTAAAGAGAATATGTAATAAAGTAATGAGATAGGATTATGGTTGTTTTATGGCTTTGTTAAGGCAATATAATCAACCTCAATTGATGTGTTTAGTGATGGGAATTGAGGAAAGTATATTTTGATGATATAGGGATTGTGGATGAACGTTATTATTAAGCAAGAGAAGAGGATAGGGTGATTTAGCACACGACATTCTCCAGGTAAGTAGCAGCTTTTCCCACTGTATAATTACCATTGTAATTATGGTAGCAAACTTGTTAGACTTGTTAGTCTTACATATGACCTATGAATTATGATTAATATGTGATATTCATGTAAAATTTGTAAAAGAGAGGTTTGAATTAAAAAGGGATTGTTTTACTAAAGAATTGATATTGAAAAAGGGAAAACTCATAAATGGCAATTCCTTAGATTTAGGGAGGACAAGATAAGACGGATGATTTTAGTGTGGGCTTACGACTCACAAATGTATGGGTGATTTACTCTAAGATGCTATGTGCTCTTGACTATGAGATGCTGCGTGCTCTCAACCTTGAATAAACCGAGGGATACATACCCTCGACCATATGAGTGATTTACCTCGAGATGCTGTGTGCTCTCGACTGTATGAGTGATTTACCCTAAGATGTTGTGTGCTTTCAATAGATGATTAAACTACATGGGCCATGAGTCCATGATTGATGCTTGATGTCTTGATAGTCCACCCTAGAATCTAGGTTCTGAGCCAATGGTATTTTGAATAAAAAAGAAGGTTTTTACATAACTTTAACAAGAATCCAAGGGCTGAGTTTCCTTGATAGTTTGATGTTAACCGATGGAAAAGATTCTTCGAGGGTTGTGGATCCTTGATCGTGAAAATGTGATTTCCAAGGGTTATGTACCCTTGACCAATTTAAACTTTCCATGGAGTGAATGTTATTGCTTGTTATAGTTTAAAGTGTAAAGGTTTAAATCATAAATTGATTTATTATTGGCGTTGTTGTCATTTTGATTTCTCCATTTTGTTGAGATTTTTGTTGTATTTGGTATGTAAATGGTAAAGATGTAAATAGATGTAAATGATATGTATGACTATAGGTAGATTCCCCATTCCTCTGTGTTGTAGTTGTCTCTGGATTGAATTGAGAGCTAAGCTCTCTTTTATTTATAATATTGTTTTAGGTAGATGTTAGTAGAAACTTTGGGAGGTCTCAGTTACAGAGGAGACTCTGTTGAAATTTCTACAAATTTGATTTGAATGTGAATATGCTTGGTAATGAATGTCTGTTATGTATGATTGTAACTCAGTTAAAAACCAATTGTTAGGCTTACAGAGGCAGGCTAGTCTCGTTATCTGTGCCAGTCACACTCTGGGAGTTAGGGTGTGACATCGACTAACTCCATCAGCTACTATAATTCTTCATGTAATTGTTTTCTGCTATATATTTACCTTAAACAGGTCAGAGTACTATTGGATAAAGCTAAATTTAAGTCTAAACTTTGGAATGATGCTCCAGTTGTTATTTGTGGGGATTTTAATTGTACTTTAAAGGTTGTTGTTTTCACTATTTTTCTTTCGTTTATCAAATGCTACATCAGTTGTTATGTTGTTAACATTTTTATATCTTGTCTTAGAGTCCATTCTTTAGATCTTTTTTTCCTACATCATATACCCCACCATGACTGATTAGACCAAAGAAATAGATGAATATCTAAATATACATATATCATCAAGTTGCACTAATTATAATTAGACAGAAAAGTCATATCAAGAAAACAAATGTGGCAAACAAGATACATTTTATCATATCTAACTTCTCACTTATATTTGTCAAATTTTTTTTTTATAATAATTTAGTTCTATTAAATTGAAAAATATTTAGCAATAAATATATGAAGTTTACTTGCCAACCTTAGGATTTATTTATAAGAAGTAAAAAGATAAATCATGAGTTTGCTTTTCATATAAACAATTAAAATATATAGGATTAGTATATGGTAACGTGAAAGTAAATATTACTTCGGCTTGAATTCAAGTTCAAAGCCTATGATATTTAATGCCAAGTGACTCTACCTCTCTATTTGACGTTTGAACCAAACCTCAATACAATCGTCATGTCTATTATTTTTTCCTCTTATCATTGTGATAAGGTGACATTATGAATTAAATATCCATTTGCTAAAACCTATTCTATTCACTAGCTATTTTTGATAACAATTACTTGATTGTGTTGGCCATGAAGTTAAGTCTTACATATTTGTATTTTTAGGCATGACATCATATGAAGACTAAGTTTAGTTGAAATAGTAAAAGTATGAAGTATGATAGTTAAAGAGACATATTAGCAAGCCAATGTATAATATACTTAAACTTCTCTTAATATTATTACATTTCAAATTCCTAAAAATGATGTGACTATTATTTAAAAGATTTTCCTATATTTGATTTACAACTTTTTTGTAGATACTATCATGGCTAGCCATAGCAATTTCACAACTAAGTAATTCAATTCTTACTTTTTCTATATACCTCTTACTTACTTTGTTCTCTTATTGAAATGCTGAACATTTCATCAACATTGAGGTAAAGTTATATGATTTTTAATATTGCTTGTTCAAAATTTCTTTTTCTAAAAGAGATATGTTATACCTTGTTGTATTTTAACTATAAGTTGTGTTATTTATCCTCATGATAGCAAGATTGTTATCTTTGGCTGATTTATACACTTTATTGAGATTTTGTATTATATAACTTTTGTTTGTTTTTTGATGCTGTTTTAAAATGAGAAATTCACTCTAACCAAAAAATGTCTTGGTGAAGTTTCTCCTAAAAAAGTTTGAGCGGTGTTTTCTATACTTTAACTTTTTATAAGTCATTTGATTTAATATTCAATTTATTGCTCATAATAATTTATCTTTAACCCTAGGTATCTAGTGATCAAAGTAGTGGATACCAGCCACTAACTCATTTGCTAAGTCTTTCTAGTAGGAATAGTAGTGGATACCAAACCCACAATTTGTGGTTATTTTGCATTGATAGTTACTTCTTTATTGAGTTATGAACTAGTTATTGAATCTACATAAACCCAAATCTTCCCCTGATTCCCTATATTTTTATGAGAAACACTGAGAAGAAAATTGATATTGAAGTGCTACCGTATTGCATTTATTAATGACAGTTAAGTACTTTTGTCTTGACTGCAAATTGCTATACTTACTATTCCTTAAGCATACAAATAAAGACAATTTCCATTTAGCTCTTAATTTAGAATTTCTTTGTCTAGTTAGCCTAAATTCTAGTTCAATTCCAAGATGATCAAGCTCAGCACAAAATAGATATAAGTAAACTGAATTTAGAACATCAATAAAAGCTATTGTTATACAAAAATCACAAATGGTGCTTGGGCATTGGATTTGGTGTCTAGGCATTGGAATTCTAGGGCTTGGGCACAGGATTTCTAGAAATTTCAGTTCCTAGGAGTTGGCCTTTATTCTCTGAAATTCCAACGTGTAGGTTTGGTGCCTAGGCATTGAAATTTTGGTACCTGGGTATTGTGTCATTGGAATTGGTGCCTAAGTGCTAGTATTCTAATACTTCAGCATTGACTTTCTAGTTTTAGTACCCAAGCACTGGATTTCTAGTGCTTGAGAGCTTGACCTTCATCTTTGAATTCTCATGCCTTTCTCTTTCCTTTAGCTGTTGTGGTTGCTCTAGCTTCACTCAATTTATCACAAAAAATCTTTTAGGAGAGCTGAAAAAATGATGCAATAAAATTTCTAAAGGATAACATATTTCTATCTTAAATACATTTATAATTATTGAATTTGCTTTGAAGACTAGGCTTTTTAGTTATAAAGTTAGGTTTCGTTAACTCTCTTTTTGAGAGTTAACATTCAACATTAGTTACATATCAAATGTACGGTAGGGGTATTTTAACTTAATAATTTAAGTAATTAAATAAAATTTGATAAAAAAGAGTAAAATACCTTTTAGGTCTTTCATTTATCACAAAATTGCTATCTTGGTCCATCACTCATTGAAATGTCCAAAATGGTCTGCTAAGCATATGAAAATGTCTCACTTGATTCCTCACTTTCTAAACAAATACCATATTTAGTCCTTTTAATTTAAGGTTCAAGGTTTGTTAGAGGGACTAAATTTGATATTTATTTTAAAAGTTGGGGACCAAATGTAAATTTTCCAATGAGCAAGCGACTATTTTGGGCATTTCAATGACTAAGGGACCAAAATGGCAATTTTGTGATAAGTGAATGACCAAAAAGTTATTTTTCTAGATTATATTAAATAAAGAAGACAATGCCTGAATTTTTGTTGTTGAATGAAATTGTTTAAATACAAAAGAATTCTAATACGATTCCAATAAATTTTGAATCATAATTTCACTAATTTCCTATAAAAAGGAATTCACAAACTCACAACTATGTACATGCCTAAAAGACTAGAATATGTTGAACTGAAAAGTATCCAATAAATATATCTAAAATTAGTTTTCTAGCAATTTAAAACATGCGAGCCTTGTCATCTTGCTAAATCATCATCTTATATTAGCATTATTAAACTTATAGCTCTTGAGACATATTGCAACATTAACAATTGCAATTTCCCATTTGTCATATGACCAAATAATATAAGTCATTCTTTGTTCAATGTAGAACTCGATGTATATTAAAGGCACTTAACTATTAGATGAAAATAAGGTTTCATTCAATTACTTATATAAGAGAAAAACAAGCTAAAGAGACCATGCCAAAGGTATGGTGACTGCATCAATCCAAACTATTATGAAGAGGATTAATATTGCATGGTTTGGGAATCAAATACAACTTGTTCTCTCTTTTAGCTGTTATACCAAAGGCTTTAGTCATGTCAAAATCATTTGGTTTCATTCCATTTAGAGAGTTCCTAACCAAAGTGGTATAGTACGCTAGTAAGAGGAAGTTCAACACTTGTTAAACCAAATGAAATGCCTGGACACATTCTCCTTCTTGCTCTAAAATGGATGTACTCAAAGTTTATTCCCTTAAAAATCAATATTGCAATTGCTATGGAACCTCTCTGGAATAAACCTATTAGCTCCATATTAATACTTTGGATCTCTTCCTAGTGCCCATGCATTTATTATGACTTTAGTTTTGATGGCTATTTCATATTAATCAATCTTACACTACATTCTCTTAGGACCAATAAAGGAATAGGTGGGTGTAGCCTTAAGGTTTATTTGATTATTGATTTTAAGTAACTAAGTTTTTCCATATTAGCATCATGAATTGCTTTCTTTCCTTTAAGAACTTCTCTAACATAAACTTTTGCCTTTTCCATCACTTTTGGATTTCTTATTAGTTCTGACATAGCCCACTCCAACGTTGTTGCTAAAGTATCAGTCACTAGCAAATATGTCCTACATAATGTTGTGAAATAATTACATAAAAATATTCATGAAACAAGTACAAAGTGATTTTTAGCATTATGATATAGGTTGGATCAACTTGTTAGAAGCTAATCTATTTATGATAAATAGGTTGAAACAATGTATTCAGACCCACATATGTTGTATAGATTTGTAAATAGACTGATCAATATGTGAAATTTTAATAAACTAGCTTAGCTAGCTTGTTCATTGGCCCAAACACACACACACACACACACATATATGTATTTATTTATTTATTTATAATAATAATAATAATAATAATAATAATAATAATAATAATAATAATAATAATAATAATAATAATAATAATAATAATAATAATAATAATAATAATAATAATAATAATAATAATAATATTGTAAGTACCCATAAATAAGCCCTCCACACACACATTTCATACATTACAAAAAAAAAAACTATATTTAACGATGGATAGATAACCAAGGTTATTTTAACCATAGTTAAAACGACACTTAATCATGATTATTATAATTGTGGTTATGGCATAACGTTAACCACTGGTTAAAAATAACCGTGGACAAATTACAATTTGACCGCAGTTATCTAATAACCATGGTTAAGACTATAATTGGCTTAGCTATGATTTTCAAGTAACCATGGCTAAGACTTGGCATAACCACGGTTTCTTTGTAAACCATGGTTATGCCATGGCCTAACCGCAGTTATGGATAAACATGGTTAGGCCTCATAATTTGTAGACCCAAAATTACCTTTCCCTTCCCAGTGCTGTCGAGAACCCTAAATTTAAAATTTCCCCTTCCCTTGTTGCATTTCGTGGCCTCTTTATAAACCATGGTTGTGAACACCTCATCTCTATCTAAATTTATCATGGATTCGTTAATTAAGCAAATGAGGAAAATAAGAAGGACAGAGGTTCAAATGATATTTTTAAGCAAAAAAAAAAAAAAATTCAAAAACAAATAATGAGGGAATTTAAGAAAAAAAACAACAACAAAATTGGGAAATAAGAATTAATAATAATAATAACAAATCAAAATAAAAAAATCATCATAAAAAAATACAAAATAAGAAAAATCTAAAAATAAATGTTAATGGGGATGATGACAAAAAAAAAAACAAATGAATAACAATAAATAATTAAAATATAATAATAATAATAGTCCTAATAATAATAAGGGATTAAATAAAAAATAATGATAAAATATAAAATAATAATAATAAATTAAAATAAGAGTTACTTGGGTGAGAAAAGGCAGCTTCTAGGGAGTGAGTTTAGTGGTGATCTTTTTCAGTTGCAAGTGGGCAACTGACTCGTAGCTGTGGTGGCAGTCTATAGTTCGGCTGAAGAGATGACAGGAGCAGAAGATAATGATGGAAGCTTTAGTTAATAAGGAGGCTGAGAGAGAGCTGCTGGGAGAAGAGGAGAAAGGGGGGAGAGAGTCGCGATAGAGAAAAGGAAAAAAGGAAGAAGACTTGAGAGAGTGGAAGGGTTGTTGGGTGAAGCCGAGAGCTGAGGAAGATAAGAGTGGCTGTGAGGGAGAACCAAGGAAGAAGAGGGGAGCTGTTGTCGAAGAGAAACTGAAAAAAAGAGAGGCTGGAGAGTGGCTGAAAAGAGGAGAAACCAAGTTGCAGCAGTAACAAAAAGACTGAGCTAGAATCCAGAAACAAAGCGAGCAGAACCGAGTTAGAATTGAAGAACACAACCAGTTGGGCCAACGCTGGGTGATAGTCGAGGAAACCAGAAAACTTGCTCCCCTGTTCCGAGCAACGTGAATAGGGGCGAACAAAGGAGAATCATCTGAGCTAAAGAGTAGTCGTGAAGGAGAGGAGAGAAAGGGATGTGGCGTTGCTCTTGCTTTCTTGTGGTTTTCCGTTAAAGGTATAACGATATATATATATATATATATATATATATATATTAAAGACTGCTGCATATCTTTCCTGGTGTCGTGAAGGAGAGTGAGAGAGCATTGTATACGTGTATATATGTGTGTGTGTATATATGTGTATGTATACGTATAAGGATATATATATATATATATATATATTGAAGATTGCTGCCTTTTCCTGGTGCCGTGAAGGAGAGTGCTCTCTGAACTCCTTGTTTCTGTAATCAAGAAGCAGAGTTGGGAAAGATAAACTGAGATAAAAACTGAAAAAAATAAAAATAAAAAGGGAGAGTGTACGAGAAAAGTTCAAACAGAGAAGAAACTGAGATGGAAAAGGGAAGTGCACTTGATGTGAAATACAAAAAGTGAGTGAAAGAGGACAAACAAGGAAGAAGTTCTTCGAAATATGTCATTACAAATGCCAAGAATCTTGAGCTTACTAAATCCTTTTGTGCAAGAATGCAGCGTTGTTTTGAGGTTTAAATTCCGTCTAGAAATGCTGGTATGCTGTTCAAATTATCTCACTTGGTTTTAAGCACGTTCATGGTATTTAAACATAGTTTTGATGTAGCATTGACGTGCTTACATGCTGGTACGTAGAATGCACTGTTGTTTTAATGCTTAAATTCTGTAGAAAAATGTTAGCATGGTGTCTAGTTTGTTTTGCTTGGTTTTAAATATGTTTAAGATTTGATTTAATGCATGGAATATGTTCAAAGATATTCGTATACTAGTGTGATGAATGCAATGTTGTTTTGATGCTTAAATTGTGTAATAAAACCTCAGCATGGTATCTAGTTTATTTTAAAAAATAAATAAAAATAAAAATAATAATTAAATATTGATCTTAAATTAAATATTTTTATGAAATTATCGCGTGAGAGTTTTGCTCTCCTCGATTATATGGGATTATGTGAGATTTCAATCTCCTTAAATCCCTAAATTTGGTACACATTGGTTTAAAAAAATAATAAATAAATAAATAAATAATTATAAATAATAATTAAATATGGATCTTAAGTTAAATATTTTTATGAAATTATCGCGTGAGAGTTTTGCTCTCCTCGATTGTATGGGATTATGTGAGATTTCAATCTCCTTAAACCCCTAAATTTGGTACACATTAGTTTAAAAAATAAATAAATAAATAAAAAATATAAATAATAATTAAATATTGATCTTAAATTAAATATTTTTATGAAATTATCGCGTGAGAGTTTTGCTCTCCTCGATTATATGGGATTATGTGAGATTTCAATCTCCTTAAATCCTTAAATTTGGTACACATTGGTTTAAAAAAATAAATAAATAAATAAATAAAAATAAAATATATAACTAAATATTTGCTTCAATTAAATGATTTCTATTATTTACAAAATTATCGTGTGAGAATATTCTTCTCCTCGATTGCATGGGATTATATGAGATTTTAATCTTTTTAGATCCCGAAAATCAATACATATGTGTTTTTTTTAAGGAAAAAAAATATAATAATAAGAATAATACAAAAATAAACGCTTTAATGTCCTCCATCATTCGTAAAATTATCATGTAAGAATATAGTTCTCCTCGAATACTTAGGGTCGTGTGGGATTTTAATCTCTATAAACCTTAAAAATTGATATGTAATTGTTTTAGAATAATAGTAACAATAATGATAATAACTCAAAAATAAATATGTTAATTAAATTTGTTTTACAAAATGATTAAATTCACTCTTTATAATATTTTCATTTAAATTTCAAAATAAGGATTAAAATTCCAAAAATAAATAAAAAAATTAAAAAAAAATGGAGAGATCAAGAGAGCCAGATTAATCAAATTGTCGTAAATCAAGACACACAAACCAAATCTCAATTTCGTTTTGTTTATGGAAATCTATTTAATTTAAACTCTCTTATTCTCATCACAAAATTTACAAATAATCAACCAATAAACATGCCATTTGGTCGAACTACGTGGACTTTGATCCCTATCATGGGGTACGTAGGCCCTAGGCTCTTATCCTAGGTCAAGTTTGCCCTTTGTGAATATCTGTCTGTTTACTTTCATTCTTGCTGTTTTGTCTCTTCTATTTAACAAGCATGCATGTCGATAAAAAGGGTAATCGAGATAAATTTAAAAGCCATATTCTGTTTCAGCTGACTGGTTTAAGGTAACCGTCCTTATGGACGGGTGTTGTGGGGTGCCTAACACCTTCTCCACACTCAAATAGACTCCCGAACCCATCTCTGATTTCACAGACCATGTGCTTTTTTTTTCTTTTTATTTAAATTGGTTTTCCAAAGTTTTCCGTTAAAAATTTTGGTGGCAACTCCAAACAAATTGATTTTCAAGACTCGTTTTTGGGAATCAACTTTAAGCTACCTTTTATTCCGTCGAAAGGTCGGTTACGACAATGGTTATGCCATGGCCTAACTATAGTTATGGATTAAACATGGTTAGGCCTCATAATCTGCAGACCCAAAATTACCTTTCCCCTTCCCCATGTTATCAAGAACCCTAAATTTAAAATTTCCCTTTACCCTGTTGCATTTCGTGGCCTCCTTCTCCCTATCATCGATTTCTGGCCATTTTGCCCACTAACTATTGTTCTCTCCCTATCGCTGGTGTGTCAATGTCACCTTCTCCCCATCAGCAAAGAAATACTTCATGAACATTATTCCTTTTTTTTACTATTCTTCTTCATTCACCTGACTTTTCCGTTCTTCCTAGCCACCATTGCCAGCCAACCCACCATTCACCTAGCAAGCTTTAGCTACAACACCTCCTGCCAGCCACTGCCGCTTGCCATCCTATTGTCGATGAGTTATTTTTTAGTTGCTTTAGCTAGAAATTAAAAATAGTGAAAATTATTTTTTTAAATTTATGTTAATTTTGTTAAACTATTCTCAAGTTTGAAATTTGCTGGACATATGAAATGTAAAGATTGACTTGTTCAATATTGTGGGATAATAGTTTGTTAAACTATGTAAATACCTCTAATTTTTAATGCAAAAATGGGATCTTATTTTGCTCTAATGAAAAATATTATGTTCATTTTTTAGAGAATTCTATCTAAATATTTTTTGCTTCTTGTCATTCTCATGGTTGTCAAGTGTTCAATGTCATTACATAATTCATAAGCTGGTTACAGTGAGGTTGATAGGGATTTAGTTACTATGTTATGTTTTGGGCACCTTGCTACATATTTTGGTTGAAATGGTGAGCTTTCATTCTATGCTTTGCTGTAATTAACATCCATTATAGTTAGCTTGGATTATATATTTAATACTTGTACATGTTTATTATTGAATTTGATTATGGTATTAACAACTTAGTGATGTAAATGTATTTTTATTATGTAAATGAATAATGTAGAATTGAACTTTTGTGGAAAAGATTATAAGTGTAATTGCTTAAACTATATTTCAATTGTAGTTATGTATGTTTAATGAATTAATAATAGTATTATTGATATGGACATGATTTTAATTTTTATTTCTAATTAATATGACAAAGTATGTTGTCAAATTATTTAGGAAATGGATAAGTCTTGGATTGTTAAGCCTCAAAATTCTCATGAATATTTAGAGGATTGGATGGATTCTTAGACTTTGCATTTGCCAATGGAAGTGTGAAGAGAAAAATAATTTGCCCATGTTAAGAAATGGCAGGTTAAGGAAGTTGTGTGTGACCACCTAATAATTAAGCCTTTCCTACCTGGTTACGATTTTTAGGTTAGGGATAGGGAGAGAATTATAAAAGAGTCTCATGTTGTAGAAGAACCTGAGGCAAGGTCACAAGTGAATGAACTACATCTTTTTAGAGATAGCCTTATGCAAGATATGGTTTGTGATACATTTGGAATTCATTAAGGAAATAAAAATAGGGATTGTCCACTTCCATAATCAAACCACCTAATGAATGACAATGCAAAAGAATTTTTTGATTTAATTTCAGATGGCTAACAAAGCTTGTATGATGGGTGCAAAAAGTATTCCAAACTGACATTCTTGTGCAGTTGCATCACATCAAGTTTTTGTGTGGAATAAACGATAAGGCCATGATAATAAAACTAGACTTGATGGTAGATGCATTTGAACATGCCAAACTTCCACCTTCTTTTTATGAAGATAAAAAAACCATTAAAAAATTGGGATTAAACTACCAAAAAAATTCATGCATGCCAAAATGATTGCATGCTATATTGGGGGGAAGATGAAAATATAGATGTGTAAAAAGTGCAACACCACTAGATGTAAATCAAAAAGTAAGGGCCAAAAAAGGAAGAAGAGGCCTATTAAAAAATTTAGATACTTCCCATTAAAGCCACGACTACAAAGACTATTCATGTCGTATAAAATAGTAGAGCATATGGGATGGCATTATGTGGACAACACTAGTGTGACATCCAAGGGACTCCAATACATGGAAAAGGTTTAACCTAATGAATCTACAATTTGCCTCAAATCCTTGTAATGTATGCCTAGGTCAGATCCTTGTAATGTACGCCTAGGTTTGACCACCGATGGCTTTAGTCCATTTGGAAAATCTGAGTACAAGTTATAGCATTTGACTAATGGTTATTATGAATTACAACCTGCCTCCCTAGATATGCATGAAACAAAGTTCCTTTAGTTTCTTAATGATTATTCTAGGACAAGAGCACCAAGCAATGATATAGATATGTACTAGTAGCCACTAATTGCAGAGTTGAAAGATTTGTGGTTTGATGTGTTGAAACATTTGACTTATTCACAGGTGAAATGTTTAATATGCAGGCAACATTGATGTAGATTGTTAGTGATTTTCTTGGCCTTAGGACTTTGTTTGGGTGAAGCATTTTTTACTGGGTTAGTATGCCCCACTTGTAATTTTGACTCTATTCGAGTTCGATTTCCCCATATTTAAAAGTGTTGTTTATTAGGCCATTGTCATTTTTTGAGCCTAGGTGACAAATTTAGATTGACTTAAAGTTGATTTGATGGAAAGGAAGAAAGAAGAATTGCCTTATTATTGATATTTGGGTTAGAAATCCTATGACAACTTGAGAATGTTAATGTTGTGTTTGGGAAAAATGTGGAAGTTGAAGGTTAGGGAAGGAAAACTAGAGCAATTTGTGTTATTGATGGTGAAACTCAACAATGGCGTAAGAGGATTATATTTTTTCAACTTCTATACTAGGCAAACACTTGTTGCGCTATAATTTAGATGTCATGCATATTGAGAAAAATGTGTGCAACAATGTGATATTCACTTTACTTAATGAGCTGGGACACTCAAAGGACCATGCTAATGCACGAAGAGACTTACAAGAAATGGGCATTAGAGTTGATCATTGGCCTAATAAAAGTGGTAGATATCCTCTAGCTTTATTCACTTTGAAAAATGCAAACAAAGATATATTCTTGAGGACTTTGAAAAATATTACTATGCTAGATGGGAATTCAAGCAGCATTTCAAGAAACAGTGGATTGAAAAGTCATGACTAACATATTCTTATGCAATAACTTTTGCCTCTAGCCATGAGAATGACCCTTCCTAAGGAGGTATTTGTAGTTCTATTAGACTTGTGTGCTTTCTTTAGGAAGCTATGCAATAAAGTGTTAAGCATGAATGACTTTGATGAGATTTAAAATAGAGTAATTTTAACATTGTGTCATTTCAAGATGATATTTTTGCAGTCATTTTTCACAGTGATGATTCATTTAATTGTACACTTAGTTGAAGAGGCCAAACTTAGAGGTCTTATCCAGTATCGATGGATGTACCTAATAGAAAGGTAAATACAAACATCATATTAAGTATTTGTTTTTAGTTGGCTAACTTTTTTGTACTAACTCACTTATGGTTGATAGGTATCTAAGCAAATTAAAGTCATTTGTACAAAATGGAGCTAAGCCTGTGGGCTCAGTTGTTGAGTGTTACATGGCTCAAGAGGTATTAACCTTTTGCTTTAGATATTTGAGAGGAATAAAGATAGTATTTAATCATCCTAGACAAGTAGATGATGAACCTAATAGTGAGCTATCAAACATCAATACCTTGTTTCCACTTGTTGGAAAGCCTAATGGTGGATTTCAGTACTTTGCTTTATCTCCTATGGAGAAACTACAAGTACATCGCCATGTGTTGACCAACTGTAAAGAAGTTGACCCTTTCCTTCAGTAAGTATATGTCATATATCACTAATCTTTGTTGCAAGCCTTTAAATAATTTGATTAATTGATGTATGGCATGTAGGGAATTTAGAGATAATGTGAGGCATCAATTAAGAAATCATATATGGTTAGCTTCAGAGATAGACAAAAGGGTCCATAGAGATTTGGAGGTGTGCCATGTTATGGAAAATTGGTACATGTAATTGAATTATATTGCCATGGTCAGTTTACCATAACATTTTTCAAATGCATGTGGGTTAACATGACCAATCCAGAGGCATTGTAATGGATGACTTGGATTTAAATCAATTAAATTTCACGATTGATACATACTGGTGAGAGTGAAGATGACGAACCATACATATAAGCTTCAGAAGCTCTCCAAGTGTATTATGTTTGTTGTAACCGACCTTTCAACGAAAGGAATAAGAAGTGCTTAAATTGATTCCCAAAATGGATCTTGAAAATCAATTTACTGGAGTGGCTACCAAAATTTTTAACAGAAAACTTTGGAAAACCAATTTAGAACAAAAAGAAAAGGCAAAATGGTTTGCACAATCAAAGATGGGCTTGGGAGTCTATTTGAGTGTGAGGGTGGTGTTAGGCACCCCACAACACCCGTCCATAAGGACGGTTACCTTAAATTAGTCAGCTGAAATAGAATATGGCCTTAAACTTATCTTAATTACCCTTTATTGACATGCATGCCCATTAAATAGAGAAGACAAAAACGACAATAAATGGAAGCAAATAGATAGATATTTACAAAGGGTGGACTTGACCTAGGATGAAAGCTTAGGGCCTATGTACCCCATGATAGGGATTAAAGTCCACGTAGTTCGACCAAAATGGCGGGTCTATTGGTTGGTGAGTTTTAATTTTTGCGATGAGAATAGGAGGGTTCAAATTAAACAGATTTTCATAAACAAAATCGGATTGGAATTTGATTTGTGTGTTTTAATTTACAACAACTTGACTAATCTAGCTCTCTTGATCTCTTCATTTTCTCTTTTTTTTTTTTTTTGTTTAGTTTTGGAATTTTAATCTTTATTTTTTTGAAATTTAAATGAAATGATAATGGAAAAGAATCTTGGGATTTTTTTTGTTTAAGATTTTTATATTTAATTTTTTAGGAAATTAGAATCTATTTTAAACTTAAAGTAAAATTATAATGAAAAATATTTGAGAATTTTTGAATTTATGATTTTTGTATATATTTTTATTTTTTGAAATTCGAATTTATTTTAATACTTAAAGTAAAACTAAAACAGAAAAAATTTCTTAGGATTTTTAGTTACATAACAGGTAGGACAAACCTCCCTATTTTTTAATTAATTCATCCTAGTATTTTAAATGTTAATTTTTCAAACTTGAGGAGACTCAAGGTGTCACGCGGTCTCTACTAATTAACCTTTAGGTGCCTTAGGAGATGAGCGATCTCATATAGGAACCCAAAATATGGAATAAAATATTTAGGAATTCTAGGATTTTTTTTATATATTTTTAAGGGTTTCAAAATTAGGATTCCTTTAATCTTATTTTTAACAAGATCGATTCTCTAAAGCCTACGGAGACCCAAGTCCCACGTGGCATTTCTTAATCAACTAAATTTTATAAATTACAAATTTAAATCATTTTGTAAATAATAGCAAGTATTTAATTAAATTTTTTTTATTGTTTTTGAATTTATAATTTATTTATTTGAAATTTGAATTTATTTTAATACTTAAAGTAAAACTAAAATGGAAAAATATTCTTAGGATTTGTAGCTATACATAATATGTAGGACAAACCTTCCTATTCTTGAATTAATTTATACCGATGTTTTAAATGTTAATTTTGAAACCTAAGGAGACTCAGGGTCTCACACAGTCTCTACTAATTAACCTTTGAGTGTTTGAGGAGACAAGTGATCTCACTCGGGAACCCAAAATATGGAAGAAAATATTTGGGAATTTTCGGGATTTCAATTTTATGTTTTTGATTTTGAAATCATATGTTAATTTTCAAAGCCTAAGGAGATTACAAATCTCACACGACCTTTAACGGTTAATTTTCAAGCATCTGAGGAGACATTAAGTTTCACATGACAACTCTAAAATAACAAAAGGGCGAAAGAAGCCGTTTTTGTAAATTATTCTTGCATTTATTCATTTATTTGTTTGTTTGTTTGTTTATTTGACATAAAAATGATATATTAACTTTCAAAATCTAGGGAGACTAAATGTTTCACATGACTTTTATAGTTGATTCTTATATGCCAAAGGAGATTAACATTCTCACATCACAACTAAAAAAACAAAATAAAAAAACTCAAGCATTTATACTAAATATAAATGTGTGCTTATGATTAATTCATGAATGCCAATTTGGAAAGCACTCAATGAGCTGATTTGGATAATCAACATGTGTTAGGCCCTTAGGGCTCTGAAACTATGATGAAAACTTAGAGAAAAGATGCTCTAAGGTTCTAGTTTCACTCACAACAAAGAGCACAATAAATAAAGGGATTGTTCAGCTACAACCTAGCCACCTCAATCCCACAAGATTAAGGAAACATAAATACAAATAAAATAATTAAACTAATAAGGAAATAAACAAAGATTGAAAGAAACTAATTAAAGTTGACTAAAAGAAAAAATAAAAGGAAAACTTCTGATACTTGAACAAAAGGGAAAAAAAAGAAAAAAAGAGTGACTTCCAACAACAAACACTTGGCATGAAATGGAAAGATATATTGACATCCATATAATATTACACAACTTAAATATATTGGATAGAAAAATAATCACTACAATATTGAAGATAGATAAAAACCTTCTCCATTAGTCCTTAATTGTAATTGAACCTCTTGTTCCTTCATGAGAATATTCCAATACTGCAGTAACGATAACTGGAACAATGACTTTGAGCAGAACTCAATGATTGCTTCCTTCTGACTGCCAATGCCAATCACATTGATAAACCCAAATTTTGTCCCAGCTCTCTGTCTTTCGCCATAGCATGGTGTTCTTGATCATCGTGATAGTGGTGGTGCTACCTCTTCTTTTGTTTTCTCAATAGTGGAGACTGAGACTATGCTCTCCTTAATAGCTTCCACTGTCTTTGCTTTGTCATCATCCACGTCAGCAATTTTCTCCACCATCTGCCATAACCACAACCTCAACCTTCTCCTCTTCCTCTTACTGAACTGTTATGCTCCCGGGGGTGTAAAACAGGGACAACTAAAAGCTTCTTCTCAGCCACTCTACGGTTATTCATTCCTCTCCATTTCTCTTTGAGTTTATCTTCAGTTTTCATTGTGTTTTCTTCCTTTCTCAGGTGTCCACTTCTCGGCCCAAGGTCCCCCTCATTTTGCTTTAGGTTCTAGCTATCTCCACCTCTATTTCTTGCATGCTCAAGCAGAGGTACACCGAGCCCTTCGTGCCTCCTTTTCCTCTTTGTGCATTGTGGTTTGGTTATCCTTTCTTCTTCTTTAGTTTCAGCTTTCGTTACCCAATTTCTTGGCTTCCTCCTTTTTTGATCCATCACTCTCCCCCGATGTCTTGTTCCTTGGTCTCCTCTTTCTCTTCTATACTTCAAGCCTCCTTCTTGTATTCCTCGAGCTCTTTCTCTTTCCTCAATGTCTTCTTCCTTTCCCCTCAGCTCGCCCTCTCTCATTATCTTTCCCCACTCTTATTCTTTCTTCTCTATTTTTTCCTTTTGGTTAGTTTTATTGAGGTCCTTCTTTGTCGTTGTTGCTGTCTTATTGTAAAGGGGTTCCCTTTTACTTCCTCTGATCCCCAGGCATCACCCAAGACCAGCCTTCCCTCCAGCTTTTTTTGCAGCTTTTATCATGAAATTAGGTTCTAGTACCCTTTTCCCATTTCGTGTTAAGTTGCTTTCATTATTATTATTATTATTTTAATTTTCATTACTATTACCATTATTATTAATTAATATTTTTTAAGTTTTTAATTTTCTATTTTGTTTTCTTGTATATATATATTTTTTATTTTTTTATAATTTTGCTTTGGTTTATTATAATTAATTTAATTAACTAATTTTATTTTTGGGTTTTGAGTTTATTTAATTGTCTCCCATTATTTATTTTCAATTTCAAATTGACTCTAATTGAGAATGTCATTTGAAGCTTTGTCATTTTTAACTTTTCCTATTTACTTAATTATTAATTAATTGTTGTATCAATTAATTAAATAATTAAATAATTAGGGATAGGGTGTTCACAATGTTAAAGATGAGTTAGACAAAATTGGAGTATTGCTATCCATTTAAAGCCATGTGACTTGCATGACATGGGTAATGATGACAATGTATTGATTTATGAAAGTGAGCTATTACAACTACAACTGTTAAAGTAATTACTTGCAGATGGAGAAACAAATTTACGATTGTCATGGTGTGCGTGTGTTACTTATTGATATGTGATCTTACTTATTTGTATGTGTATGCATCTTATTTATAATGTTTTGATTTGTTGTACCACTCATGCTCATGATTTTCATTTGTTTCAATAGGAATTTTGATGATGAAGAGATTCCTGAAGAAGTCTAACTTAGTCTTCATTGGCAGAGGTGGTGAAGCCAGCTTTAGGAGCCTTCGTTTGACTCCACTGGCTAGTGATGGTGGACATTTGTCATTCCAAAGTGTGAGGGTTCCACTTGACTCCTTACCATTGCTATCTCTTGATATTTAGCCCGCTCAGCAAGAGATTGATGATGTTAAACTATTGGCAGAGGAAGAGCAATATGCAGATCTACTTGCACAGCCTGCACGACGGCAAAAGAGGTGAAATTGGATGGTTGACATTATTGGTAAGTACTAACAACTTTGGATCTAAGTTAATATATTTTCAATATATGTACTAACATTGAATCCACATATAAGGAAGGGCATATAACTACCAAACAATTGACAGTGAATTATATTTGGGCTCTACCTCGGGGTCAGAGGGTTGTAATGAGGTTTAACTACATAAACCAATCGGTTAGCGATTCATGTGGATTGCTTGGTGTCTTTTAAGGAATCGTTTCTAGAAACTTTGATGCATTTCCTATCAGTTATCTAGATTGGAGGCTTATGCTTGGAGAATACAAAAATAATTTGTTTAAGGACATTATATAGGTATGAGTTGATTCATCTTGCATTTCTCCTAAAATTTTGACTTCATGTGTTCATTAACCGTTACATTTATTCTTCTAGGGTAGGTTTACAGCAGAGGATAGACATAAAAATTATATTTTGGACTAGTGCTGTGATATGAAAAATGTTACATAGTGTGGGGTGAGTAATGCATGGTAATTAATTTGTAAGCTAGTAATGCATGGTAATTAATTTTGTGTGCAATTGATCATTACAAGTGAACATGAGAATTATCCTTCTTGGAAGTTGTTTGAGCCTAATTTATTTTTCTTATATGAGTGATATCCACTTGGTTTTGCATTCTTTAGAACTTGCCTTAATTCATGGTCAAAGCTTCATATGCATTAATGTAATGGATAGGATAAAGGCATTTCCTTTCATACCCTATGTTCCATAAACACAAACATAGACACTTCAGTCCATTGTTAGCCCAATTAGACCTTTTTCATTACAAGTACCAATGCTTGCACAATATACATAAATTTCCAAATGATGTTTTACTATTATAATTATGTCTTTTATCTTCATGGATATAAATTGTCAAAAAAAAAAGTTATCATCTTAATAAAATAGTAAAAAAAAAAAGGGGAAATTCAAAATAAGGCATTCCCGTAGTGTTTTAAAGATGAAAGTTCGCATTTTAAGAAGGATAATATAAGTTCCTATTTGGAAGACATACTCAAAAGCTTGGTACATGTTCATTTAATTCCACCCTCACTCCATCTAGTCTAAATCAACACTACAACCAATAAATACCTTTTGATCTTTTACATCATTGCATTCATAGTAGAGAATTTAGAATTACTAAAAGCTTATGGTAGGATGTTTGTCAAGTGGATTTGAAAGAAACAACCTAATGTAGGTGATTTGAGCGAAACACTACATTCCTTTGGTCAATTGTGCATTTTGGTTAATTGCCTTACATGTTTAGTTTACCATCATTACTTGTTAAAGAGTGTGACGATTTGAGATGTTGTTTCCACATTATGAGCTTGTTGGGTTCACACTAGTTTTATTGCATTCTTGATCCCTTATTACTTGATTGCTTTACCTAGGAGTGCAAAGATTTAGTTGTGAGGTAATTGATCTTACCCATTCTTTACCATACTGTTTAATATCAATTCATGGGGTTTTACCATATTTAAAGAACTTAAATGCATGATTTGACAATATCATGTGGTAATTTAGGATTAGAGACAATTTCCTACAAAATTAGCTTTTTAAGTGTAAAATTGTAATTTTTCCACTAATTTGACTTAAATTAACTGAATTGGAAAATATGTGATATTACAATATTTAAATCCTTGCATTGTAGGCCAAATTTAAAGACTAGTTGCAAGAAATCGCAATCGGGTACCTGAAAAATAAAAAAATTACAGAAAAGACCCTGTATAGGCTTGCTGTGTAGTTCGCAATGGCAAAGTCTCATTTTAATGCCTCAACTCTATGTAGTTTGCTACATAATTTTTTTAATTTAGATCTGAATCTAATTGTAAGATCCAACCTAATTTTCTTTCCATTAAATACTAGGGTTTTTGTAGAGTAAAGGCATCCATGGGTGTTCCTGGTGTTTTGGAGGTTAGTGAAGCATCCATCTTCACTATGAGCTGCTAAAAATCACTTGCCTAGAGGAGATTTGAGGAGGCTTGAGCTTGGAGTAAGAACTAGGGATGTGAACACCCCATCCCTAATTGCCAATAAATTAATAATTAAGCAAATAGGAAAATTAAAAATGACAAAACTTCAAAGGACATTTTCAATTGGGGGAGAGTTTGGAACTAAAATAAATAATGGGGGATAATTAAAAAAACTCAAAACAAAGAAAAAAACTAAACTAACTAATTAAAATAATTATAATAAATCAAAGTAAAATTATGAAAAAAAAATATAACAAAACAAAAATTGAAAATTAAAAAATAAAAATAAAATAAAAAATATAATAATAGTAATAAAAATAAAAAATGTCAAGGCACTCTTGGCTTTTACTGCTCTTGGTTATCATGAGAGGGGAAAGAATTGCCTGGTCTCAAGCTACAGAAAAAGCTGAAAAGAAAAAGACACTATATGGCAGACTGAGGCAACCTCAAAGCCTTCTGAAATGCTGGCCCTATCAGAGAGAGAATCTACTGTTGTTGGAGTAGCACCACAGCACGAGAAAGTGCAAAGAAAGAGACGAATGGGAGATGGGGAGAAAGGGAAGCTCTCTGGTTCCACCCTCCTCACCATACCCTCATCCTTTCATGGTTTTGGGCTTTCTTCTTCTTTTTCTTCTTCTTCTTCTGCTTTTTCTTCTGCAGAAGAGATACAGGCTGAGGTAGAGAAAATGGCGAGTTGAGGAGGAGAGCCATAGACCGAAAAAGACTACTGAGGAAGAGACTCCATGGACACAATATGATCCCATGGTGCACCTCTATTCGAAGGACCCAAAAACAGAGAGGGGGTGTGAAGTTGATAGGTTTTGGGTGGCTGAAATCTAGCGAGCGAGAGGGAACTACTTCTGATCCAACTATAAGGAGTCAAATACAGTCAGAGTCAATGCAAATAGGACTTGGTCAATGTAAATAGGACTTGCCATGCAACATTTGGGTGCATTTCTACTTGAGCTTGGCCATACAATCTTGACACTGCATATGGGATAGTCTTCTGCTGAATTGCTGTCAATGCTAGGCCAATAGTTTATATTTCACCATTAGGACCTAATCCTATAATGGTGCAGCCTTTTCCACTTCAAACAAGCTCCCTCTTTGGTGGTTCTATTCCTTCTTCAACTCCTACAACATTTGGTACAGTTGGCATTGGAAATGCCCCTCGGAATGTAAACATACATATACATGCTGGTACTTCTCTTGCACCAATTGTTATGCCAATTGGTTTGAGGCCAAATAATGGGGATGGGACAGCAAATGAGCATCGTAATGGTCTCGGTTCTGGTGATTCAGGTTCAACACGTGTTTTACCTGTGAGAAATATCATTGCAGTAGCTGTTCCTGCACGCCCTCCTAGTGCTAGGACTAACAGTGGCACGCAACAAGAAACCTTGTAGGAAATAACCAAGGAGATAAGACAGTTCCATCAGGTCAAGTGGAGCTAACCAATCAAGACTTGTCTATTGGTTCTAAATCACGACCTACTCTGGGAAATGAACAGCTTGATACCATGGAGGTGAGTGGTGCTGGGGCTGCAAGTGTTTCTTCAGTTGCTTGCACATATGAAAGTGGTATGCATAAGCCCCAACTTGAGGCAGTCCAGACTTCTAACAAGGGGGAGAGACAGACCAAGAAAAGAAGAGGAGAAACGCTGCTGAACCGAGAATAAGAGAAACGCTGCTGAACCGAGAGAACATTGAAAGGTGAACCGAAATGTTGGAGGACCGACAATGGGGAGCTGCAAGAAGATAGGTGCTGCTGGGCCTTGAAACCATGTTTGGAGGAGGAAGAAGAGGAGAGAGAAAGAGGTGCAGAAGAGAGAGAAAACAACGTGTTGAGCAGAAGAGCCATGGACTGAAAAAACTATTGACGCAGCAGTTCCATGGACACACATAAGCTGTCTCTCTGTTCACCTCTGTTTGAATGATCCAAAATAGAGGAAATTTAGGGGGTTCGTGAGGAAGAAGAAATCTTCTGTTTTGAGCTAAAAAAATAGAGCTGAACAGAGGAGAAATTGAAGAGAAGAAGGAGAAATAAAACGTTGAAAATAAAGGCCATCTAGGGAAACCCAACCGAGGAGAGGTGCATGAAAAAACTGAAGGTATGTGAGGAGCCGAGAAGACAGTAGAAACACTGAGAAGAAGAGGAAAAGAGAGGAAGGAAGAGGGAAAGGTATCAAGAGGAGGAAGAAGAAGGAATGAAGAAAGGAAGGTGTTGAGTTGAAGAGAAGCATTTGGCCTCTGTTTTCCAGCCGAGAAGCAGAAGTTTGGGGACCATGTTGGAGAGCTATGAGCAAAGCATCAACCGAGGTAGGAAAAACATTCTTTCATCTGAGCAAGGAAAAAAAACGCTGAAGTGGAAGCACGTGAGGTATGGCTACATGGTAGAAGTTGTTATGCATGGTTGACACTGTTCATGCGTTTTGGTTCAGATAACATTGTGTTTATTTGCTTATGTTTTGTTTTAATTTATTTTTGTCATTTTTCTTATTCTTAATGTCATTTTTTATGTCAATGTGGATGTGGAATTGATTTCGGCTTTACAAAGAAGGTTTTAAGCTATATCATCATCGTGTGAGAATATTATTCTTCTCGATTGTATGGGGTTGTGTGAGATTTTAATCTCCTTAGACCCCAAAATTTAGTACATACTTATTAAAAAAATAAATAAATATTAATAATAACAAATAAATAAATAATAATAATTTAAAAAATGAATATAAAAGTTAAATTATTTACAAAATGATTAAGTTGGGGTCTTTATAAAATTTAATTAAATAAAAGTGTCATGTGGGACTCAGGTTCTCATAGGTTTAAGAGAGTTGATCTTGGCTTAAATATTTCTGATTTCAAAATTTTTTTTAAAATAAATATATGAAAATAAAGCTACATCATCATCGTGTGAGAATATTATTCTCCTCGAGTATTTGGGATTGTGTGAGATTTTAATCTCCTTAGATCCCAAAAATTAGCACACATTTGTTGTAAAAATAATAATAATTAAATATTTACTTTAATTAAATATTTTTCATTATTTATGAAATTATTGTGTGAGAATTTTGTTCTTCTCGATTGCGTGGGATCATATGAGATTTTAATCTCCTTAGATCCCGAAATTTGGTACACATTGGTTTTAAAAATAATAATAACTAAATATTTACTTTAATTAAATAATTTCTATTATTTACGAAATTATCGTGTGAGAATATTGTTCTCCTCGATTGCATGGAGTCATGTGAGATTTTAATATCCTTGGATCCCCAAAATCAGTACATATTTGTTATAAAATAATAATAATAATAACAATAATAACAATATTAAAAAAATAAACGTCTTAATTAAATGATACCTTTTCTTTACGTGATCGAATTCGTTCTTTATAATCATTTCATTTTATTTAAATTTCAAAATAAAGATTAAAATCCCAAAAATAGAAAAAATAATAAATTAAAAAGAGAGAAAAATGAAGAGGTCAAGAGGGTTAGATTAATCAGGTTGTCGTAAATTAAAACACACAAACCAAATCCCATTTCATTTTGTTTATGAAAATCTGTTTAATTTAAACTCTCCTGTACTCATCACAAAATTCACAAATCATCAACCAATAAACATGCCATTTGGTCGAACTATGTGGACTTTGATCCCTATCATGGGGTACGTAGGCCCTAGGCTTTCATCCTAGGTCTAGTCTGCCATTTGTAAATATCTATCTGTTTACCTCCATTATTGTCATTTTTGTCTTCACTGTTTAACGGGCGTGCATGTCAATAAAGGGTAATTGAGATAAAATTAAAGGCCATATTCTATTTTAGCTGACTAGTTTAAGGTAACTGTCCTTATTGATGGGTGTTGTGGGGTGCCTAACACCTTCCCCACACTTAAATAGACTCCCGAACTCATCTCTGATTTCGCAGACCCTATTTCCTTTTTATTTTTGTTTTAAATTGGTTTCCCAAAGTTTTCCGTTAAAAATTTTAGTGGCGACTCCAAATAAATTGATTTTCAAGATTCATTTTTGGGAATCAATAAACACATTTTATCCTTCCAGTTGAAAGGTCGGTTACGACAAGGGAGTTTTCTTAATCTTTTTCATCATTCCTTTCTTGTAGTCATTGAGTTTTGGTTAAATCATTTTGATTACATTGATAGGTAGAATTACTATACTGTAAAATTTTATATTTTGAGTTGGATTTTGGGATTTATGTGTTGATGTGTGTTTTGTAAGGATTACTGCTGCTTTTGATAGTAGAATTATTGGGTTTGGTATAATCCAAGATATCTTATGATTGATTGCAGTAGCTTGGTGTCACTTGGTAAAGTTGCTCAAGTTATTCTCACATCTTTACATTGATCTCCCATTAGTGCATTAAGGAGGGTAGTTAATGTTATTGTGAGCCTTTGGGTTAAAGGATTCATAAACAAATTGACTAATCTAGTGTTTGAATGGTATTTCAAACCACTTAAGGAAATGGTTTTCTAAAAATCTCCCATTTATCATTTAAGAAGCTATGAGGGCCAAATCAAATCTCCAATGGGCATTTCATCATCATCTGCATTAAATTCTAACTATTTTCATTCCCTCATTTAATTATTTATCTCATGCCAAAAAAATCTCAAAAAGATTTGTAGTCAAGTTGCATTTTGCTCAATGTCAATCTCATTGACAAACACAAAGGCAAAACCCTAATTTTTCCCTATTTCTTCACATATTTGTACATTTAAATTACGTAGGAACAAATTAGGCTCTTTGAAGTGAACATGACCCATATTGCACCACTATAGTGCATTTTGTATCCAGTATTAGCTTTTGACACCCTAACAATGAGGGTTCGGTCAGTGATATTGGGCTAAAATAATGTAATCAAAATGCATCTTATATGCAACACAATTAGGCTAGAAAATGGACAGGAAAGCGAAGCATATATGAGGCTAAATTATACTAGAAAAATGAGCATCAAAATGAGTCATACATATAACACAATTATGCAATAAAATGGATAGTAAAATGAGACATATATGAGTTGAAATGGTGTTAGAAAATGGATCATAAAATAGATCATATTTGGGACAAATAAGTGGATCATACATAAGGTGAAACTAAGTTGAAAAATGGACAGGAGAAAGGATCATACATGCATTGGCAATTTTTCAAACACCTTGAAATCAAACACCACAACACTCAAAACAAAACCATGTTAGCTAAATCAAATGCATAATCAGTGAAAATTACAGCCTAAAGAAAGAGGAATTTAAAGCAAAAATAAGACTAAAGATTGGTCATGAGAATTATCTTTGGTCTCTTCCTTTAGCACCTTCTTTAGCATTCTTTTCTATCCTCTAGCATCCAAGTCTCCTTAAGCTAAGATGGTGACAACCAAAGTCTTCAAGTGAGGTGAGAGTCTCTCAGGGTCAAGGGTAATGTGAGAAAATGACTAAGGGAAAGATAAATATGAAAATTGAGGCCCAAAATGCCAATGAAATGTCTATCAAATGAAATTTTAATGCAAAGGATGAATGTAGCCTATATTGTGTGCTAAGTGAGAAATAAAGTCTAAGAAAAAAATAATGAAATGCAAATTCAAATGAAATTGGGTAAGAAGAAATGAGAAAGTGCCACGTGTGAGGTGTGAAAAGGAAAAATTAAAAATATGAAAAATTTAATCAAATGCAAGTGAAATGTAAGTAAAATGAGATGAGAAAACATATATGGGTGACACGTATGAAGTGTAAAAAAGGAAATAAAATTATCAAAAATAGATCAAATGTAAGTGAAATACAAGTAAAATAAATTATCAAACATGTGAGAGTGACATGTAACCATATAAAAGATTTGAAAAATTAAATCAAATAAAAAGGATCCAAGATGGATCATATGTCATGATTTAGGGTTTAAGAGCATCCTTGCTTTGAATAAGCTTTATGGACCCCTCTAGACTCCATTAAATGAAAGGGATCCAAGATTCATATGAGCTAAAAACACTAAATTGGGTGTTATTAATATTTTGTGATGCATATCAATAGGTGATGTTTCAAAGTAACATATTCAATGAAAAATATTATGTACATGGAATGGAACTTGCAAGGATTGAATGAATGTTAATCTATGAGAAGAAAACAAGACAAAAGTGAGTTTATTAGAAGAATAAGCCACATTTTTATTGATTAAAAACTAGAACAAAAATTGGATTAGGCAAACAAAACGAGAGTGAATAAAAAAAAATATAAAGTGGAAAGAACAACTTTTGCACAAAGATGTCTTTAACCTGGTTTTCAACAATCATGCTTGACAAACCCACTTCTTATGATGGATACGCATCATATAAGAACTAATTGACATCAAGATTTTGATAGGATCTACCATTAGGGTGACAAGCCTTGTGGTACACTTCCAGTCCTCTTGCTTGAGCATTCTCCATATTTTTTGGCCCTATGTTTACTTAAGTTGCTCTTTCGAGTTGTCAACTTAACGTGCTTTTTCTTTTTCTTATTTTTTTTCTTTTTTTCTCCTTTTTTTTTTTTTTTAAGTGAAGTACTTATTTACTACATCCAAGTTGATTGGCCATCCTAGCTTATTTCTGTCCATGTTAACTAGAATGAATGCTTCACTTGAAAATGCATATTTTACTACTTATGGCCCTTCATAAGATGGCGACATGTGCCCCTAATATCCTCTCGATTTGGGAGAATTTTCTTCAATACTAATTACCTTGGTTAAAACTCCCTTAGGCAGATTCTCATATTGAAAGCCTTTCCATTCTTTTATGGTATAATTGCCTATAACATATAGCTGCAAATTGCTTCTCCTCAATTATATTCAATTATTCATATTGACTCCTGATCCATTCTCCTTCATGCAAGTTGGATAGTATCAAAAACCAGAGAAAGGGGATTTCAACCTTGGTTGGCATCACCACCTCCATGCCATACACTAAAGAGTATGGTAATGCTCTAGTTGATGCACATACCATTATACAGTATCCATGAAAAAAGTATAGGAGCATCTCAGGGTAATCTTTGTATGTGATGGTCATCATTCCAATGATCACTATAATGTTCTTATTGGCAGCATTGATTGTACCATTCATCTATGGTCAGTAAGTTATTGGCATTATCTATGATGATTCTTTCTGGTAGACTATAACTACAAATAACATTTGTTCGTAAGAATCAAAGTAAGGTCTTTTGAGTAATACTAGCAATTGGGCTAGCTTCAACCCAATTCATGAAGTAGTCAATGGCCACGAGGATGAAGCGGTACCCATTTAAAGCTTTTAAATTAATTGGACTAATCATATTAATTCCCCATAAAAAGAATAACCATGGTGACACCAGGTTATGCAATGAGTGAGGTGGGACATTGCTCTAATTAGTGTAAATCTAGTACTTGTGGAATTTCCTAACATAGTCCATGCAATCTTTCTTTATGGGCAGTCATAAGTATCCACATCGTTGAATCAGTCTAGTCATGATATGCCCATTTGCATGTGTTTCATAGATTCCTTCATGCACTTTAATCATGATTCATCGGGCTTCTATTGAATCAACATATCTAAGCAATGTTTATTCCCTTTATCTCATATATAGCACTTCCCCTCTTAAGAAGAAATTCATTGCTAAGCGTCGAATAGACTTTTGATCATTTTCATTTACCCCACTTGGATATTGTTTGATATGTATACAAGTCTTTATATCAAGAAACCACGATTTATCATCAATGTCTTTCATTACATTCAAGTAGTATGCAGGCATGCTCCACATCTCGATCCTTGTTGGCAACATATGAACTCCATAATCAAGTTTCATCATGACTACCAAATTGGCCAAAAACATCCACAAATTGGTTTTTATCACGTGTTATATGCATGAAAGTTATTCTTTCAAAATTTTCAATTAATTAAATCAAATACTTTTGATATGTGACCAACTTAGGGTCTTTAATCTGCCACTCCCCTTTCACCTAATAAATTATAAAAGCGAAATCTTTGAAAACATCTAGATCTTTGAAGCCCATTGTTAATTGAGTCTGCAAACTATTGATATAAGCTTCGTATTCTGCCATATGATTTGTGCATTCAAAGTCTAGTTTACTCGCTTTTAGATATTATTTCCTTTTTGGAGATATTATGGTAGCTCATAATCCATTTCCATATACATTTGCTGCCTCATCAAAATACATCCTCCATTGAGTTTCTGCCTGCACTTCCTTATCTATCGTAATAATATCTTCATCTAGAAACTAAAAATCTAGAGGTTGATAATCTTTAAGGGACATGTGGCTAAATGGTTAGTTATGACACTCTGTTTAACTAACTTTCAAGTCATTAACTTTACATCATACTTAGAAAATTTCACTTGCCACCACGAGACCTGACCAGATACATGAAAACTCTTAAAAATATACTTGATCAAGTCCATACTAGATATTAGCCACATGACATGATACAACACATACTATCTCAATCTTCACATTATCCATATCAATATTGAAGAAGTCTTTTCAATCAATGAATATTATGATTAACAATCATTGAATTTCATGCTCTGATAATAAATGGCATGCTTTTTCTACCTAGATTCATCATGTTGCCTTAATACAGTACCCATTGATTCTGTTCAGATTATCAAATACAAAATCATAAGTTAATCTGGTGTAGGTAGAACCAGAATGGGGGATTAAGGAGATCTTTAATATTGTCAAATGCTTATTGGTAATCCTCATTCCATTCAACATGATGGTTTTTTTGCAATAGCTTGAATTTTCGTTTGCAAGTAGCAGTAAAAATTTAAATAAACTGAGATATATAACTCAACTATCGAAGAAAACATCGAACATCCTTTTCAGACTAGGGTGACGGCATATCATGAATTGCTTTGATTTTATCAGGGAGTAATCAAACCTTTTTAGCTAACAATAAGCCCCAGTAACTTTTTAGACAAAGCTCCAAACACGTTCTTATTGGGATTCAATTGAAGCATGTGTTTTTGTAGTCGTTCAAATAACTTATAGAGCATAGCAACATGGCTTTCCCCTTTGATAGACTTAGCTACCATATCATTTACATATACTTCTATCTCCTTGAGCATTATATCATGAAACAACACCACTATGGCATGCTAATAAGTTGCCCCTTCATTTTTTAGCCTGAAAGGTATCACTTTGTAGCAAAATGTTCCCTATTGAGTAATAAAACATGACTTCTCCTTATCATAAGGAAGTATAGGAATCTAGTTATACCCATACTACCCATCTATGAAATAATACTGGTAGCTTCTTATAGTATTATGAACAAGCATATCAATATATGGTAATGAAAAATCATCCTTTAGACTTTTACGATTTAAATCGTGACATTCCACACACATTTTGACATGTTCGTCCTTTTCTTGGTACTAGCAGTATGTTGTTAACCCATTGTGGGTATTTGGCCACCTCTAAAAAATTGGTGTCTTATTTTTTAACCACTTCTTCCTTAATTTTTACTTTTTAGGTGAGATATTTGGATATAAGGGTATCTTATAGGTAGTGATGTTTAGATCAATATGTGAAATATCATAATATAACTAGGCAAAAACATCCATACACTCCTAAAATAAACTGAGCATATCTTCCTTTTTAGGATTATCAACTAATTTTAAATCTTTTTTACTCTCCTTAGTTCCCTTAGTGACCACTTCTATAATTTCTTCATGGGGAATGATGCCTTTTTCAAAGGATTCAACAATTTTAGTGAAGGTTCAAGATACCTCCTCCTCATCATCATTGGTCTTATAATTATGCATATCCATTGTAGTAAATGGGTCATTCAAATGATGGTCGAGAACTACTATGTTGGAAAAAAGTTCCAAGAATTCTAATTCCTTGGAAGGTAGTGTGAAATGAAAGGAATAATGAATATAGAAATGAAAGGAAACAATGGTGATAGAATAAAAGGACATAAGTTTGATCAAAGAAAACTACATTCATTCCATTAGCAAAATAAAATTCATTTAATATAAGACATAGTCTTTAAACAACACTTTGAAATATTACTCTAATGGCATGACATCCAGAATTATCTCGAACTACCAGTTGTTGAGTGATTTTCTTGTGGTATTTGGCTAAATCTAAGATCCCTTATGTGATTCACCATCCTCCTTTTGTGCCATTAGTACCGAGTTATATGAATTGATTACTTTAGAAGGAAAAGAGAAGCTTTCATGAATATGTGGATTCTTGATCAGTGCTTTTGTCTTGCCCTTATTCATCTGCAGCCACTTCGACATAAGAGTCTCCAAAGAAGGCTCACACCTCAACCCTTGATGGCCTGGGATTTCTGGCAGATTAACTGGCTTTTTTTATTTCCTAGAACCTTTCACCTAACCCCTCTCCTTTTTTAAAATCATTGTTTTCCATTATCTTTACTACTCCTTAATTCACATATTTGTTGGGCTTTAAAGTCTCAATAATTTTGAAACTTTAGTATGAACTACCTATTGCCTACTTAACATTCTTGATGTAGGATGTATCACTTGGCTTATGGATAATTAACTCTTTCTTGCCTTTGATTGTGATGAGTCTCCCTTCATTAATGTACTTAACCCTTTTATGAATCCATGGTTGACCAAGGAGCATCGTATATACAACATTGACGTCCATAACTTGGAATTCCTCTGTGAAAGTGTCTGGGCAAATTTAAAGTGGGAGGTGTATGTTTCCAACTACCTCTCTTACTATCCTATTGAAGGCTCTTACCACTAGATCATTCCTTTCCATAGGTGACATTTCTACTGGCAATTTCGTAAAGTGGACATTGATAGCACATTAAGTGCAAAACCTCTGTCAATTAGTACCTTCACAATTACATACCCATAGCATTTTAGCAATATGTGTAGAGACTTAGGTCTTCCAATTATCATAGGATAAACCTCATCTTCAGAGAAGGTAATCATCATAGCATTCCTCTTAACATTAACTAGATTTACAACTTTCTTTAGAGTTATATCTAGACGCACATAGGCCTTCTTACATCTCCTACAACCCCTTAAAATGAGCGTTTGAGCTTATAACTAAAGAGATCATGGATATTTAAGTTGACATTCTCTTCAGTTGCTTAACCACATTATACTCACTTTGCTTCATAGTATATAAAAACTCATCAATATCATTTTGTTTTGTTTTCCAATTTCTTTTGTCTTTGAGCTCTTCTCAACTTCTAAACTCAATACTTTTGGCTTGTTTAGCTTTTTAGCATAAACCCTACCCCTTTGAGTTATTCCTCCAACAATTGCTAGATTATTGTCCTTTGAAATGCAATCCATAGTTGGCATCATGTCAATTGATGGACATTCTATTTTCAAGCCGTAGTTTTATGGCACTACATGATTACTTTGATATAAGAAAGGCGTTAGAATACGAATGACAGTAGTTAGCTGATTAGATCATGAGGTTAGCATATTAATGACAAGTAATGATTGCCTTGCTGCACCTTGCGAACCATAACTACTTTTAGCCATAATAGTATTCTTCGCTTAATAGATGAACCTATTAACTACTAGAACCATTTCCTTTTAAAACACATATGTCTTTATTGATTTGATCCATCCCACCTCTAATATTCACTTCTCCAAGTATTATCATCCTTTGCGCCAGCTCTTTAAATTGGGCACAATCCTTAAAGCTATACCTCACACTCCCTTATTGGAAATTACAATAATTGCTTAATAATTCTTCAGCCTCACCTAGACTCATTGCTACATATGGTACATAAGCAACATTTACTATTTGTTCATACAGTTGTCTCATGGTGCATGGCATATCCCTCAAGCTTTTTAAAGAAGTACGACTATCCTCTATATTGTGACTTAGCTCCTTTTGTCATTTTCCAACAATGGATTATTAATAATGTTAGGGTCACTACTTGTCTTGATTCTGATGTGATTATTATTTAATAACACTTGAACATGCTTCCTGAATGTGTCACATTTTTTATATTATGCCCAACTACCCCTATATGGTGTTTGTAGCTAGCATTAAGATCATACCAGGCGGGAAATGGTGGTTGGAGTGGTTTTATAAGTTTAAGGTCCATGAGTTTCTTAGCTACTAAGTCATAGAAGAACTTAATCCTAGTAACATTAAAGTTTGGTAAAGGCTTATGATCATGCACTTGTTGTATTAGTCTGGGCCCCTTACCTTGTGCATTCATGTACTGTTGCTAGCCTAACTGAATGTTACCATGTGTATTCTTGTACTATTGTTAGCCAGACTAGATGTTACCCTATGTATTCATGTACTATTGTTGGGGTGAAGGTGATGGGTGATAGTTCATATAGTTGTTTAAAGCTTAACCCCTCATCTAATAAGACATGTGTTAGCCAGGGTTATGAAATGGAGGTTAGTGATATTATTTATATAGACCATGATATTATGAGTACATAACTTAGACATTATTCACCTCCCTATCCTTTTTCCTACCACTTGTGTTTTTCTTTATGTCTTGAAGATTAACATCCAAAATTCCTTCTCACACATGAGGATCAACCCTCTCTCTTACCTCTATCAAGTTAGCGAAATTGAACATATATGTGCCAGGCATATATTTACAATAAGAGTCCACTAAAGTCTGAATAAAGTATAAACATAATTCAAACTCGATTAATAAAGGTTAAACCTTAGTTGCAACTACCCTTTGTCATTATGCATATTCTTTAAATGCCTTAATTTCTTTCTTCATGAGTTTTCAACTGCTCGATAGTAGGGGTAGTGTTCAAATTAAACTTATATTGTCTCATGAATAACTCGATAAGTTCTCTCCATTTCTTTAGCTTAAAATAGTCTAATTTCATGAATCAATGTAAAGTTGATCCAGACAAATGTCAATGGAAGAAGTTGATAAGAAACTTCTTGTCCTTTGACCAGACTAACATCTTCATGTAGTATAATTTCAAATCTTCACTTTCATCATACTTAATGAACTTAGGCACCTTGAATTTCATAGGAATTGGTATTTTAGGGGCTAAACATAGCTCATCCAACTTAATTGACTTCCAATCCACTGACACTTGCAAAGCTCGAATCCTATTCTTTATTTTAGTTATCTCTTATTCTCACTCATTCTTTTCATCACTTTCATCAGCCTCAAGGAGTATAGCATTATGCAACACAAGACTAATGATACTATAGTAGGGTTAGCCCCTAGGAGATTGTAGGTATAAACCCTACCTTGGTTCCATTCTTAATACTCCTAGCCATCTATTGTTGGGATCACAGGGTTTAGAGGCTTGTTCATCATGGGTGGCCTCGGATTAGGCTTCATAACCCATCCAATAGGTGGGTTGTTAGCAACCATGACTATCAATGCAGTATTCACAGCTTGATTACCCCGGTTAGTATTCACAAAGTGAACAACAACTTATGTGGCATTAGTAGTAGCATTTGTATTCATATTCATCAGCATCTTCATCATCTTTGCCATATGAGAATGCATAACTCACATATGAACCTTTAGAGTTGTAACCTCAAATTCCAACTTTTGCTTAGATCAAGCTTGGTTATTTTTAGCTACCATAATTCTAGCTTGTTTGCGAGTTTTACATACTCGAGTTGGTATGTTAGATATGTTCCTTCGAAAAGTAATGATTACTCTCAACCTATAGTTAATATATGAAATGAAATAGATTTAGTAATGAAAACATTTATTCAAGAAAATATTTTATTACTTCTTTTGGCATAGTAATTATGGTACCTTAGGATCCCCTTAATTCTCCAAAGGTGCTTATTGAACTATTTAGTGAATTAAGGTTAACACTAATGCAAAGAAACATTAGATGCCACTTTTTTAGGTCTAATCTGCACATGCCACTTGTTTAGAAACTTTCTACATGTATATGATCAACAGAATCATGCAATTTACAAATCCTAAGGACATCCAAGCAGCATAAGTTTGCATTGCTTTCCTAGATTCTTAAAACAAACTTCAAAATAAACAAAGTAAAATGCTCTATTCTTCTTATTCTAAATGATTTGGATAAGAACTATTTTTCATTTTTATTCTTGAGGCCTTAAAATCAGCATCCCAATTTTAATGGAACACTTAAATCATATCCTATCATTGTGCATACACTATGCATTTTGCATGCAAAATCTTGCATTGTAAAAAAAAAAATGTTTAAATATATACATCATGCATCTTACATGTGTACATACAGTCCACTTTATTTTTTCATATACCATGCATAGAAAATTGGAAATTTTCAAAAAGAAAAGTCAAGCATATACATCATGCATATCATATGAGTACATAAATCACCCAAGAACGATCTATAAGAGAACACATTCTAGCTTGGCAAGGTACCTTTAACCTTTTCCTTGCAATTGCTGAGGCCTTTTTTTCTCTTTTCAAATCCTTGGCTCACATTAGGCCCTTCTTTTTCATTTTAAAGTCTTGACTTGCACCAGGCCTGTTTTTTCATTCAAAGCCCTAGCTTGTGTTAGGCCCCCCTTTTTATTTTGAAGCCCTTACTCATGTTAAATGCCTATCACATTTCCAAGTCCTACATATGTCTAGGCATCCTTTCAAAGTCCTACACAAGTCCAAGCACCTTTACTTTCATGTAAAAGTTCTACACAAGTCTAGACACCTTTTCATTTCTATACAAGTCCTACACAAGCCTAAACACCTTTTCATTTATGCAAAAGTCCTGCCCAAGTCTAGGTATTCGTTCAATGTCCTACACTAATCTAGGAATCCATTCAAAGTCTTGCACAAGTCAAAGCATCTTTTCAAAGTCTACACAAGTCTAGGCATCCTTTCAAAGACCTACACAAGTTCAGGCATCCTTTCAAAGTCCTGCACAAGTCCATGTATCCTTTCAAAGTCTTGCACAAGTTTAGGCATCTTTACATTTCTTCATAAGTCTAAGCACTTTTACATTTTTGCATAAGTCCTACACAAGTTCAGACATTTTTACATTTCTGCATAGGTTATACATTGTGTCTAGGCATTCCCACTTGCTGTATAGGTCAGGCATCGAATCTAGATAACTTTGCATCTCTACAAGCATATTTGCTTTTTAGGTTCTTTCTCATTATCCTAGATAGCATCCACACTCATGGCATTAGGGTTCTTAAAGTTCATTCCTAATTTCCAATAGTGATATAAATCATTCTAATAAATGAGGTGTTCATCTTTTCTTCTTTCCTTCATTGAAACTACCCAAAAATTCTTTTAGGTTCATTTTCAAACAAGTAAATAAGCAAAGAGGTGCAACTTCATGCACCCTATTCCTAAATTATTAGGTTTTCCCATCCTTTGCTATTTCTATGGTAATAATGTGACACTCACCAAAGATATGAGGAATTAGGACAACTTTTAATTCATTGGTGTTGGAGCAACTTTTAATTTCCTTTTAGTTTCATTCATTTTTTATTGGTTGTTTTGTATCCCTTTGTCAGCCAAATTATGAGTTCATATATTTACTTGTTCATTAGGCAAGTATTTTAAAAAATTATATTTTCTCCACACTCACCTAATAACAAGTAAAGAAGGGCTATTGTGAACATTGTAAATTGTCAGGGCAACTTCTAAAAATTGCAATAATTAAGGAAATCTAAAACAACTTAATTCACAAAAATAATAAAGAAAATAAATTAATAACAAAAATAAATAAATAAATAGAAATAATTAAATAAAAAAAGTGAGTCAATTGATAATGTGAAAGAAAGAAGAAAATGAAAAATGGACATTTAAAGTGATAAAGCATAAAGTAAGAAGGATAAATAGCTCATTTGGAAATTGGGCCCAAATGAAAAATAAGGAGATACAAAGGGGCTTTGAAAATTAAAATGAAATTGGGTTTAAGAAAGATGGAAGCAATTCATTTGGAAATTGGGCCTAAAAGCTAATTGAAAAGATATAAATGGGCTTAGAGAATCAAAGAAATTGAAATTTAAAATAAGGACACATGAAGGGCTAAGATTGTAATTGAAAAATCAAATAAATAATAATAATAAAAATAAAACGGGGTGAGTTAGTCAAAAAAGGAAGAAGCTAGAAGACTAAAATGTGAGGTTTCCTTTAGGAGTTATGTGTAGAGTGGGCTGAAAAATGGAAATTAAAATATCTTTAACCTATGACACATAGAGGGTCAAGATTAGATCTAAAAATAGGATGAGAAACATGGAAACTAATAAAAAAAAGAAAAAAAAGAGAGACTAGAGACTAGAGAGAGCTAAAAGGTATGAATTTTTTTGGGTTTTTGGAGGCAAAAATGTATGGAGAAGGATGAGAAAAAAGAGAGGAAAAGGCTAAAGAAATGAGCGAAAGAAAAGAAGAGGTGGCTGAAGAGTTTGTGCAAAGAGACCAAGGGATAAAGGTAATCTTTGACCACTTAATTTTCTGCATTTTGTGTAAGTATTATAGTGTTGAAGTAGGGCCTATTTTATCCTCTTTTAAGTGTTTTTAAATGCTAAAAATTGTAACCACATTTTACTATTCTTGTGTGGTGTGCTCATCATAGTAAAGTTTGATGTAAATTGGTGTGTATAGTGCTTAATGCATGTTAGCTATTTGCAGCAATTTTTGGCTGAAAAATCTGATGAAGAGTCATGTTTTTCTTATGCATTATTCCTCTTTTATTGATTGCTAAATGTTGAAGAAAATGTGCATCAATTAGTCTCTATTATATGCTAAAATTGTAAGGTGTTTGGTTATGTTAATAAGGTTTTTGATGAAATGTCCTTAAGGTATTTGGTGGAACATTTTTCTATACTCTAGTTTCATTTTATTTCTATGGACTGGGCCTACAAATTTAATGTCCAATAGTTGAGATTAAGTGATGGAAGTATGGTGTCTTTGTCTCTACTTATTTAGTGTGTTCATCATATCAAAATTTAATTCAGTGTGGCATGTATAGAGCTAAGAATGAGAGATTATGTGTTGCATTTTCTTGATGAAATTCTGATGAGAGTAGGCTTTGACCTTTAATTGAATTTAGATGTGCATTTCCCACTTGAATGACTGTTAAATGTTGAAATTAATCTTCAATTGGTCCTTGTTATATGCTGAAAATTGTGAGGTGTTTGGGTTATATTACTAAGATGTTTGATAAATTGTCATAATGTAATCTGGTAGGTAATTTTTAGCACCTCAGCTTCATCTTATTCCTTAAAGTTGTGCTTTAATTTTGTGTCCAATTGGAATGATTTTACTGCCCCTTTTTTGAGCCATTTGTTGAAAGATCAAGGTTTTGATGACAACAACACAAGAAGAAAAGTTTTGTCATGTATTACATAGGTTCTAGATGTTTTCAATGTTCAATCATGTCTTAAGAACCTTTGTAAATCATATTGAGCTGATAGAAATAATTTAAAATGGATGTAAATCAATCCTAAGTCTTAAAGGCTGAGAAAAAGTTGATTTGGGAGCTTCTATTAGTGAACAGTTGACTGGCTACTAACTATCAGTCAATTGGTCACCTTTTAAGAAGCCCCTAGTCTGCTGCCCACTTGAGTTCTGATCGACTAGGCACTCTTTATGTGTGAACAGTTGACTGGCCATAGCCAGCAATCGACTAGTCACTTCTTTTAGGGACCAGTTAGCTGTCAACTTAAGCTCTGATTAATTAGGAGCTCTCTGTGAGTGATGAGCTCAAGCCCTGATCAACTGCCACTTGCCAGCAGTCAACTGGTCACACCTAGATCAAACATTAGTCAACTGTCAGCCTTGAGACCTTCGACAGAGAGCTCTCTGTGAAAGACCAGTCAACTAGTCAAGAGTGACAGTAGACTGTCGAGGTCCAAAATTTGAAAATTATGAAACTTGATTGGTTAGTGGTGAACAGTCCACTAGTTGGTGGCAAAGAAGGCATAACAGATTTATAATGGATATATTTTGAAAACTCTCTTTCCCTAAAAATTACCAATGGATCTATTGGACCTCATTCTATATAAAGTCGACTTAAAGACTCTGAAACAATAAGAAAAATAGTCAAGAGTGATTATAACATTAGTTTCTATCATCTTCTTAGCTTTTCATCATATTAGTGCCTCATTGTTTCATCTACTTCATTTAAGAGAGTTTGTCATCTGTAATTGATTCTTTCTTTTGAGAGAAAAGCTCAAGGAGGATCCTTGAGGGTGTCAAGCTAAGAAAGAGCTTGGATTCAGGGGGAGTATATCCTTGTGAGAGAATTTAAGGAGGTTTTGAAAAGGTGTCAAGCTATAAGAGCTTAGGCTTAGGGAGAGTATATCCCTAAAAGAGAATTCAAGGAGAATCCATAAAGGTATCAAGTTGTGAGAGCTTAGGAATCAGGAGAGGTTCTCCTGAGTGTTGTATTGATTTTTTGAGATAGTGAAAAATCCTAAAAGGATGCTTGGGGACTGAACGTAGACATAGGTAGAAGTCAAACTAGGATAAATTTCTGTGTCTACTCTTCACCCTTACTCTCTTTACATTCTACATTTATCTTTGATTATTTTAAGGCTACATAAGAGCTGGGCCGAGCTAGGCCTCACATATACCCTTGGCCTGGCCCGATATTACACCAAGATCATTTTTTGTACCTCAAGCCCAATGACCCCAGGACATTACTTGGCAAGGTAATAAGTTTTAAGTCGGGCAGGGTCTGTATGTTCCTTCTTTAAGCATGAACTCCTATTTCCATCATCAACACTTACCACTAACCTAGTTCTTAAAAGAAAGGGAGTTTTTACACATAGTTTTCCAATTAGTAGCCAGAGTACTATACTATTAAAATAGATTACAAGATAGAGATACCAAGAAAACCCTTCATAGCACAGTATACATATTTATTTGAAGATTTTAAAGTAATTTCATGCTAAAAAAAATGAGTAAACCAAACTAAATATAAATAAACATGTAAACATATCAAGTGAATTTCTCACACACACACATGTGATGGCCAAATCACACACACACATATTTATGATCAGCTAGATACCTTAGAAATTTTCTTTATCTGTATTAGATCATAGTATCCATTTCATGAAATGTTCCATATGAGGAAAGTGAGTATGCTTGAGGATTGTCCAAAGTAGTGGTGTCTCCTTGTACTCTTGGTTGTGTCAAGCTAGAGAGTATTGCTGCTCTATCCTCTACTTTGTTGGAATCTCCATAAGTTGATCTTTCTCTTGCATTAACTGATGTAGAAATGCAATTATTTATTTGTACGTGGTCAAAATCCATCAAATCAAAGCACAGACAACCAAAAGTTGTTATAAGTAATATAAATAAACTATTTTGACAAATTGACAGTAGCTTAAATCAAGAGCCCATTGTACTTATCTCTCTACCCAAATGATGGCATAGTTTGAAGTTGTATTGCAAGAAAGAACTATGTACTTAAACCTCCCATCAATAGGCACTACTGTACACTACAAAACACAAAGACATACCAAATCTATAATTCACCCCTTCTTCCCATTAACAGGCATGGTCAGTTTTTTTAGCTACCATGAAGAATCTATGACTTACCCCATTTTCCCTCTGTTCCAAAATCTTCAAAAAAATATGAGCTGCACATTGTGAATGTAGTTCCAAGACCATAGAGGCTTGAAAACAAGATTTGAAAAGCTAAGCATTGATAAAGTTCAGGGTGGGATAGCCTTATAAAAGAAGCCATATAGAGACCAGTTCAACATCAATAACCTAATTTGAGAAAATAAGCATTGGTGAGACAACCTTATAAAAGAAATAATATAGAATTCAAGGTTATTTAAGTTTTACAAGTATTCATGTTGTAACCTCATTTTGCTGTCTTATTATGCAGTACAAAAAATGAAAAATCAAACAAAAGATAGAGTACATGTATTACCTCTTTATCTCTCAACTTACAGTCCAAATCTGAAAAGTGATCCACATAATTCAATTGACCATAATGGTAAAAGCATCTTCTTATGAACCTCATCTCATTATAATACCAAAAGGAAGAAAGCATGGGTAAAGGTAAAAAAATTATGATGACATGGTATCATGAACACAAGGCATTGTATTGTATAAAAGATATAATCAATATGAAGGAGAGATGAAAACTGATAAAGGAAACATGAATACCAACACATGTTTAATAACACATGGAATTTCTAATTACATAAGTTAGGTGTTTAATCAAAAGATTTAACTAGTTTAATGTATGCTAATAATAGCACTGTAAGAATTTTCATATCCAAAAATAAACAGCAACTATGGAAGGACCAAGCTGTAAGCTCCCAACATCCTATCACATGAATACCATTTTCCCCACTGTGCTTAAAAGTAGGAACCTAGTGAAAAAAGTAAGCATTAGAATTGATGTTATGAAGATGATATTTTATCCATTATCTATAAAAGAAAATTATATTACTGAATACATAATCTCAGTCAATGGCTATTGCACCTTAGGTCCTTACAATACCTGGATCTTTGGAAACATTTGTAAACGTTAATCATGATGTGGAACAATGAAGTTAACAAATAGCCAATGTAAATTAACAAGTGAAAATTAGAGTTAGAGCTTACCTGATACAATACTTTCAATCTCATCAAATTGATCATAGTCATGCTAATAGAAGTTAAGCATATTGGGGGAAAGCCAATTTTAGGGGTAAATATAGGCCTAAGTCATTATGGGGGATAACGAGCTCCTAAACACGTCAAGCACATGCCTACCAATACTAAAAGCATACTCTAAAGCTACAGTTGACACAGGAATGACTAACACATCATGCGCAATCTAGGATAGCACCTTATACTTTGTAGCATTATCTCTCTACCATGCAAGGATATCCAAAAAGGTAGCATCAGAAGTGAAAGAGTTCAAGATTCATAATCTTACACAACAATATGAATTGTTCAAGATGAATCCTAGGGAAACCATCAAAGAAATGCAAATTCATTTTACTCACATTGTAAATCACTTGGTAGCTCAATGGAAGACAAACTCATAAATCGACTAGGCTTACTAGATCATGATAGCTCTTCTTATGGAATGGCAACCCAAATTAACCGAAATTAAAGAAGCAAAAGGATCATTAGTCAAATTAGTTACTGCTCTCTTTGAAAATCTTCAAGAGCATGAGACAAGATTGAAGCAGCTCCTTGAGGAACATGATAAGAAGAAAAAAGGTCTTACTCTTAGAGCTTCATCATCAATGTATGTAGATGAAGAATGCAATGATGATTCTCTGGAAGAAATTGATGAAGAAACTCTTAGTCTCTTCGTTAAGAAGTTTGGAAGATTCTTCAACAGTAGAAGAATGAATAGAAGGAGATCAGCTAGAATAAATTAAAAAACCAAAGAACTTCCGATCTACTATGAATGTAGAAAACCAGGACACATTAAATGGGAATGTTCTCAATTCCTAAATAAGCAAGATAGGTCAAGTTAGAAGAAAGGGAAAGAAAAGAAAAAGGCCTATATATCAGCCACTTAAGGAGGAAATGATGAAGACTCATACGATGAAAATGAAAAAGCCAACCTCTGCCTCATGGCTAATGAAGATAAGGTAAGCTTTCTCCCTTCTTATAAAAAATTACAAGATCCATTTGATGATTTACATGCTAAATACTTTAAGTTAGCAAAAATTTTAAAACTTTCAAAGAAGAAAATCCTAGCACTAGAAAGTAGTTTAGAAAAGGAAAAGGAAGAAAATAACTTTTTGCTACAAATAAAAATCCTCCTAGAAAAAAAAATTGTAAATTTAGAACATGACTATATTAGTATAAAAAATGAACATCTTTCTCTAAAAAATAAAGCTGCTTACAATTGTGAACTTATGCAAAAAGAAAACAAAGATGTATTGAACACTCATGCAAAATTTACTAAAGGAAAGGATAACTTAAACATTTTACTTGGAAAACAAAGATGTGTTTTTGATAAAGCAGGCATTGGATATAATCCTAAGAAAAGACAAAAATACTATAAAAATCTCTTTGTTCCTGCTGTTATGACTAGTACTCCATATATCACATGCTTTTATTGTGGTAATATGGATCATATACTTGTCATTACAGTAAATAAAAAATTTTGGAAGGGAAGAAAATATAGGTTCCCAAGGGAACAACTAACATTTAAGGACCTAATAAAATTTGGGTACCTAAAAATGAAACTTAATATTCTTGCAAGAATGTCTAAAAGCTACCGGAACAAAGTGGTACTTGGAAAATGGATGCTCCAAACATATAACTGGAGACAAATCCAAGTTTATTTATTTTTAACTAATGAATAGAAGGAATGTCACATTTGGAGGTTGTGGACATGGGATCACTGGTATTAGAAAAGTTGGTAAGAACTCTTCTACCTCCATTGATAATGTACTTCTTGTTGAAGGTTTAAATCATAATCTTCTAAGCATTAGTCAATTATTTAATAAGAACAATATATTTATATTTGATTTAAAACATTGTTTGGTTGAAAATCTAGATGAAAAGAAAACCATACTAATAGGACATAGGATTAATAATGTGTACGTTATAGACTTAGATGATGTTCCTCCTACCAACTCAAAATGTTTGATGAGTGTAAATGATGACAGTTGGTTGTGGCATAAAAGGCTTGCTCACGCTAGTATGAGTCTCTTAAAGAAGCTTGCCAAGAAAGACCTAGTTATTGGATTGGCTAAATTAAAATTTGATAAAAATAAACTTTATGATACATGCCAATAGGGTAAACAAATAAAGAGCTTTTTTAAGGGAAACGGGATTATCTCCTCAGCTAGACCACTACAATTACTTTACATAGATCTTTTTGAACCCTCTAGAACTATGAGTCTTAGAGGAAATTATTATGCTCTAGTAATTGTAGATGATTTCTCTAAATACACTTGACACTCTTTTTATCTCACAAAGATCAAGCTTTCAAATATTTTTTGAAATTGGCTAAATTCATTCAAAATGAACAATGCATGACCATTGAATAAGTAGTGATCATGGTGGAGAATTTCAAAATAATCTATTTATGGAGTTCTGTGATGAAAATGGAATTGAACACAATTTCTCTGTACCAAGAACTCTTCAACAAAATGGAGTAGTTGAAAGGAAGAAGAGAAATTTAGAAGAAATGGCTAGAATCATGCTAAATGAAAGAAATCTTCCTAAATACTATTGGGTAGATATAGTAAACATTACTTGTTATGTCATGAATAGAGCAATACAAAGGAAGAAAGCTAAATATTTCTCATCAACATGCATTTGGATGTAAATGTTTTATACTAAATAATGGAAAAGATAATTTAGGTAAATTTGAAACTAAGTCAGATGAATCAATCTTCTTAGGATACTCTAGTAGGGTATATAATAAAAGAACTATGATAGTAGAAGAATCTATTCATGTAAATTTTGATGAATCTGACCCTCTTGTGCTAAGAAAGGCATCCTTTGAAGAAATTGCAGTTAAATTCAATGATCTTACAATAAAAGACAAGCAAATAGCTCAAGATATCAAGAATGAAAGTGAATCCATTAAGACAGATGAAAAATCCTTTTGACATGAAGAGCTTGACCAAGAAGTGGAGGAAGAAGTCATTCATGAGCTTTCAAAAGCATGGAATTTCAAAAGAATCATCCACCTGAACAAATAATTAGAGAAGTCTCCAAAGGGGTAACAACTAGAAACTCTCTTTGAAATATCCATAATCATCAAGCATTTTTATCTCAAATAGAACCTAATGGAATTAATGAAGCCCTAAAAAATGAATATTGGGTTCTAACTATACAAGAAGAGTTAAATCAATTTGAAAGAAGTCAAGTTTGGAAACTTGTCCTTAGACCCAATAATCATCTAGTAATTGGCACAAAATGAGCTTTTAGAAATAAGCATGATGAATAAGGAGTTGTTACTAGAAATAAGGCTAGACTGGTTACAAAAGGTTACAATCATAAGAAAGGTATTGATTATGATGAAGCCTTTGCACCTGTAGCTTGATTAGAAGCAATTTGTATGCTACTAGCCTTTGCATGCATAAATAATTTTAAAGTTGCATCAAAGGGATGTCAAGAGTGTCTTTCTTAATGGATACATAATTGATGAAGTTTATGTAAAACAACCTTCAGGTTTTGATGATCAAAATCTTCCAAATCATGTATTCAAATTAAGAAAAGCATTATATAGTCTTAAGCAAACCCATAGAGCATAGTATGAAAGATTAAGTACATTTCTCATTAAAAATAATTTCTCTAGAGACAAGGTTGATACAACCTTATTGTTCAAAAAGAAAAGACATGATATTTTAGTTGTTCAAATTTATGTAGATGATATTATTTTTTGTGCCACTAATGAATCTTTATGCAAAGAGTTTGCTGAAATGATGAAGGAAGAATTTGAAATGTTTATAATAGGGGAGCTTACATTCTTCTTAGGTCTTCAAATTAAAGAATAAACAAATGGAAACTTCATAAATTAATCAAAATATGTAAATGAATAACTTAAGGAATTTGAATTTGAAAACATTAAAAAAAAAAAAAAGACACTCCTATAGGATTAACAACAAAAACATATGCTAATGAAAAGGGACATCCTTATGACATTTCAAAATATAGAGGTATGATTTGATCCCTTTTATACTTAATTGCAAGTCGACCTGACATTATGTTTAGTGTATGCATTTGTGCCTGGTTTCAAACTTGCCCCATAGAATCTCATTACTTAGCAGTGAAAAGAATTTTTAAATATATTGCTGGCACAATACAAATGGGTCAGTGGTATCCAAAAGGATCCACTAATACATTGGTAGGATATTCAAATGTTGATTTTGCTGGTTGTAAGACTAACAAAAAAAGCACCAATGGAACATGTCAATTCTTTGGAAATTTTCTTATTTCCTGGTTTAGTAAGAAACAAAATAGTGTGGCATTATCCACTGCTAAAGCTAAATGTGTTGCAGCTGGCAATTGTTGTGCCTAAATCCTTTAGATGAAACAACAACTAGAGGATCTTGGTATATATATGAATGAGATTCCAATTAAATGTGACAATACCAGTGCAATAAATCTTAACAAGAATCCCATTATGTGTTCAAGGTTTAAACATATAGAAATTAGGCATCACTTCATTAGAGACCATGCTCAAAAGAATGGTATTAGCCTTAAGTTTATTAAAATTGAGTTTCAACATGTTGATACCTTCACTTAACCTTTTTCTACTAAAAGATTTTATTTTATAAGAGGTGAATTGGCATAGTCAATCCTAATGAATTGTAAAAATAAAATTTTCAATTGTTTCGCCATTTGCTTGAAGAGAACACTCACTAGCTTATGTATATGAGTGGTTTCAATTTATTTTGCAGGATATTTGTGATGATTTCTTGTGAATTCCACTTTTCTTACATGTTAATTGGATAAATTTATGGTAAAATATGTTTTTAAGTAAATTACCATCAAGGAATTAAGAAAGTTGGCTAAACAATTTACAATCTAGTCACATTTTATAATACCATTTGACTGCCAAAGAGTGACAAGTCGACTAGTAAGGTTTTAGAAGTAACTAGCTGCTCAAAGCAGCTAGTTAAGGGCTCCCTAAAAGGGAATAGTCTACTACCAGGGAGTGGCTAGTTGACTGGGCACCTCTCATAACCCAACATATGACTGATGTCAAGTGACTAATCGACTGAGAGATTCCAGAGAGCAAAACAGTGAAAAATAGAGGCTAACAGTCGATTGCTCACAAGTGACCAGCTAACTGGTTGATGCCAGAGAGTGAGATTGAGTAACAATAGGGTTGACATTTGACTACTCACTAGTGACTAGTCCATTGGTCGATAACAAAACTCACTATTTAGGGCAATTGAAACCCCAAAAACTTGCCACTTTCACTATTTTTACCAGTCAACTACTCATCCCCTTTCTTGCTCTCTAAATTTTCGGCTAAATCTTTCCAAAATCTTGGTGATTTTGTTTCCAAATCAACCAAAATCACCGATTAAACACCTTTAATCTAAGGTTTCATTGGTTTAAAAAGAGATTTTTTGCTCTTCTCTTCTCCAACCCAAAATTCTTGAAATCTTTCTTGCAATCTTGCCTCTCCATCATCTTCCATGGTTCTGAGGCCAACTTCTAAGCGTGCAAGAATAAAAAATCCAATCGTTGGCTCCTCTTTTGGTCCTCTACATCTCTTTTCTTCAAGATCACAAGAGATAACCTTCATAAATAACTTTCATCAAAGAGGGTTTCCTTCAAGTAGGTATGTGTATCTTCCTCTATTTCAAGAAGAAGGCATTAGTCTCTCATATTTGTTTACCAATGTTGGATTGAACCATCTACTTAGCCTTAAGTTAGATTATAGCCCCAAGGTTATTAGGCTTTTTATTCTAATCTTACCTACAACCCTATAACCTATCTCATCACTATTGAGGTTAGAAGATCAAGAATTGTTTTTGGTAATGAAACCTTGGCTGACATCTTACATCTTCCTACCCTTGTTGGCCATTATTTTATTGATAATCCTAGCACCCTCAAGATTGTGCCTAGTTACAACAAATTGAAGATTATTAATAGGATAAGTAAGGTAGCCATTGACAATCTAAATATTATAATCAATGTCAATGACTTGTCCTTGGAATATAGGCTACTTCACTACATCATTACTCACTGCCTAATCAACAAATTAGGTAACTTAGCTTATTTGAGTGAGCTTGAGATGCTTATGATGAAGTTTTTATTGGATGGAAAAAGCTTTAGGCTTTCATAGCTCATCACTCAGAGGATGGCTACTTGTAAGAAAAAGAAGTAATCCCCTCTACCTTATGTGAACATCATAGACGCCATCCTTTGGTACTATGACATCTCACCACTTGAGGATGATATGGAGTCCCTTCTATAAATTGGGTGAAATAACTTACAAAGAATGGGCTTCATCAAGACTCCACAGGGACAATGGGTGTGGAAAGCTCAGAGAGTTCCTAGGCCACAACCTTCTCCAGCCACTGATATACTGCCTCCTCTGCATGCAAAACTAGTTGAAAAAGGAGGTACCTCTGATCTTATGTCACATTCTCCTTCTGTTCCTATGCCTCCATCTCCACAGGCTCCTATATCAATAGGATACACCCCAGCTCAGTCTAAGACCATAGTGATTTCAAAGCCTATTCTACTTGTTGAGATTCGTGCCTTGCACCAAAAAATGGACACATTTCAGAATCTTCAAGAACTAGTAAAAGACATGAATGCTAAGCTCAAGCGCATTGAGTCTTATCATGAGTAGCATTTTGATTTCTAGGCACTTAGGGGGTAGTTGGGTTTTCTTCCTCCCTTTTTTATGCAACAAAAGAGAAGAGAAATTAGGAGTTTAGGAATTAAGCTGTCTATGAATTTGAACTTAAGTGTTTCCTTGTTTAGTTTATGTTTCTTGCTTGTTTCTCATTAGACCATATGGTTGTTGTTTCTACTATGCTTATGAACAAAAGTAGTTATTTTTAGTTGTATGGCTACTTGATATCTGTCTAAATAAACAAGGAAACTAAAAGATGTGAAAGGTAAACAAAGTGAACATATCAAACTTTCACAAAACAAAGGATTTTACCTTGATAAACTTTTCTTCATGAAAAATTAACATTTGCTGGGTTTTTAACATAAAAAATAGGGAGATTATTACGCCGATATATTGAAAGATCAAGGTTTTGATGATAACAAAGTAAGAAGAAAAGTTTTCTTATGTATTACTTAGGTTCTATATGTTTTCAATGTTCAATCATGTCTTAGGAACCTTTGTGAATGATATTAAGCTGATAGAAATCATTTTAAATGAATGTATAATCAATCTAAGTCTTAAAGGTTGAAAAAAAGCTGATTTGGGAGTTTTTGTAAGTGAACAGTTAATTGGCCACTAGCTAGTAGTCGACTGGTCACTTTTTGAGAAGCCCTAGTCTGCTACTAGCTTGAGTTCTGATCGATTGGGCACTTTCTATGAGTGAACAGTTGACTGGTCACTTCCTTTGAGGGACTAGTCAGTTGTCAGCTTAAGCCCTGATTGACTGAGAGCTTTCTGTGAGTGATGAGCTTAAGCCCTGATCAATAGCCACTTGCTAGCAGCCAACTAGTCACACCTAATTCAAGCATTAGTCAACTAACAGCCTTGAGACCTTCAATTGAAAGCTTTTTGTGAGTGACCAGTTGACTGGTCAAGAGTGAGCAGACAATTGTTGAGGTCTAGAATTAGAAAATTATGAGAGGGAAAGAGAGAGCAGTTGACTGGTTAGTGGTGAACAATTGACTGGTCGGTAGCAGATAAGCCATAACAAATTTATAACGGATATATTTTGAAAACTCTCTTTTCCTATAAATTACCAATGAATCTATTGGACCTCAATCTATATAAACTTGACCTAGAGACTTTGAAACAATAAGAAAAACATTCAAGAGTGATTATAACATTAGTTTCTATCAATCTTATCAGCTCTTCATCATATTAGTGCCTCATTGTTTCATCTACTTTATTTAAGAGAGTTTATCATCTGTAATTTATTCTTTCTTTTGAGAGAAAAGCTCAAGGAGGTTCCTTAAGGGTGTTAAGTTAAAAGAGAGCTTGGATTCAAGGGGAGTATGACCCTGTGAGAGAATTCAATAAATTTTGTTGAAGGCGTCAAACTATGAGAGCTTGGGTTTAAGGAGAGTATGTCCCTGAGAGAGAATTCAAAGAGGTTCCTTGAAGGTATGAAGCTGTGAGTGCGTGGGAATCAGGAGAGGTTCTCCTGTGTGTTGTATTAAATTTTGAGATAGTGAAAAATCCTAAGAGGTTGCTTGGGGACTGAATGTAGACATAGGTAGAAGATGAACCAAGGTAAATCTCTATGTCTACTCTTCACCCTTACTTTCTTTACATTCTGCATTTATCTTTGATTGTTTTACTTTAGTTTAAAAAGAGAATTTTTCAGTATAATTTGTATGAAACCTAATTCATCCCTTCTTGGGTTTTAGCCTTGTTCAACACCTTTTTCCTCTGAAAAATTCAACATACTTTAAGCTTCGTTTAGGGTGTATTATGCACTTAATTTTATGTTTGAATGTTGACTAATTGTTATGGTTTATATGCTAGAATTTTTTATGTGTTGTTGAATATGTTTGCAAGGTGTTTGTGAGTAATTAATGGAGTTGTAAAGATATTAATAAGTGCTGGAAGTTTAGATGTTTATCCTCCATATGTTATCATTAATTCATTACACTTGAATCATTTCTTTGGTTGCATGAAATGGATCAAATGTAGGTATGCTTAACTCATTCACTTTGTTCCCTAAATTCATTACATAGTTAACTTTTTGTGTTGTTCAATTGTGGTTATGAATGCATTAGAGAACTTGGTGATTTAATTTGGAAATCTATTACTAAAGTCAAAGTGCAATGAAACACATAAGTGAGGATGACATGTTGGTGCTAAGCTAGTAACACCAAGTATTTTAGTTGATTTAAATTTACTTGTGATTGGTGTACTCTTAGAATCTTGTAATTACTATGTAATGATGCGTACATAGTGGGACTTCAGCACACATAAACACCTATGCATGCATTATTGGAGATCAACACATATAAACACCAATGTATGCTTTTATTTATGGTGCCATGTGAGGTCCAATGCCTCCACAGGCATTCTTACTTTGGTATTGCCATGTGAGGTCCAACACCTCCTTAGGCACATCCTATAAACATTTATGATTTTTAACATTAGTATTGCCGTGTGGGACTGATGTCTTCATAAGCACCTAATGATTCACTAGTGGGGCCATGTAAGATATAATGACTCCGCAAGCATTACCTAATACTAGATGCATACATTTAAAATAAACTTAGGGTTCCAATGACCAGTATTTTATTACACACATTTTCTAAAAATAAAGTTGGGTTTTAAGGACCCTGATCCAATTAATGTTTTTCACAAAAATCCTGAATTTAAAAATACTCGAATGAAAATAAATCAATTCTTAGTAAAAATTATTTTGTCAATTTCATATTTCTTTTATTTTATTTTTGATATTTTGAAATTCAAATAAAGCAATTTAGAAAATGAATAAATGTCTTTTTCATTGAATATTTTCAAACAAAGTATTGAGTTCAAAGTTTCTTTGCTTATTTTGAAATTGATTTTATTAATAATAAAAATATAATGTTCATATTTTTCATAGATATTTCAATTTAGATGTAAACAAACCATGCTTTTTCCAATTAAAAAAATATATGTATGTAGAAAAAATGAAGATAGCAAAAGCAGGGAAATTAAGTCAATTTTGTTAACTTAAAACACACCAACCAATTTCTAAATCATTTGGTTTACGAAATTTGGTATGATTTCAATTGTCTTTGTTCTTTTCACAAAATAAAAAAATACTAACCCATTAACACACCTTTCTAGACAAACTACATGGACTTTGATCCCTATCATAGGGTGCGTAGGCTCTAGGCTCTCTTCCTAGGTCAAGTCTACCCATTGTAAATATTCATTTTTTCTATTTATGTTAGTTTCGTTTTATTTTTCTTTGTTATTTTTGTGCTTGTCTAATGTGGGCAATTTTAAATAAATTTAAAGCTGTATCTTTTACTTCGCTTGATTAATTTAGGGTAACTTTCTTCACATATGGGTATTATATGGAGCCTAACACCTTCCCCATAGTCAAATAGACTCCCGAATCTATCTTTGGTGATGTAGAACACCATTTTGTTTTTATTTGGTTTTTCAAAATTTTTTATTTATAAATTTTGGTGGCGCCTCTAGTGAATTATTTTTTTAAATTAGTTTTAGGAATCAATTTACATCTCTTCCTTCATTTTCTCTCTTCCATTCACTGTGATATCAGGTATGATACTTGACATGGTCCCAACGTATGTTATTTGAATATGTTTTGACCTAACAATGGTCATGGGTTGACTATTGTTACGTTGATGCCATTATGACAGTCATATTGATTGTTGAAAAACCTAGTTTTTATAGTGGTCACTTTCAATCGTTGTAATATACATGTTGCAAAACTTTTGCTATTTTGTAGTGTTAATACAACTAAAAGAAGTAAAACAACTCAAATAAATTATGATGTTCATAACTATATTATCTTATCCTCCTTTGTAGTTCATAAGTAGATGGGGGATATAAGGCTATTGTTCAAAGTTGTGGTGTCTATTTAGACCTTTTATTAGCCTTTTAGTGATCATCTCACTTTCAGTGGTGACAATTGAAGGTTATCACTAAATGTCACATTGTCACCACTTAAAACTTTAAGACTTATACATGAGGCTAGCTAATTCAAAAAAGGACTCAATTGTGACTTATGAAAGTTGCCACCACAACTATATGATTGACTTTTTGTGGCAACTTCTAAAAGTCGCCACTAATGTGACTTGTGGTGGCCACCAAAAGTTTACTGTGCACAAGGTATCATGTAGACAAACTTTGGCAGCGACTATGAGTGGTTGTTTCCAAATGTTAGACTTTATGTGGCGACTTTCATTAGTCACCACCAAGTGTCAAACTTTCAGTGTCGACTCCAATAAATATCAAACTACAAGCGGTAACTTTTAAAGTCACTACTAAATATCATACTTTTAATAGCAACTATGACAAAGTCATCACCAAATATCATACTTCAGGTGGTGATTTTCATAGTCACCACTGCTAAAAGTCAAACTTTTACTAGCAGTTTCTTTAATTATTGACTTAATGGAACTAAGTTTTTCCGTATTAGCATCGTTGACTGCTTTCTTTCCCTTATGAACTTTGATAATATTAGCTTTTTCCTTTTCCTTTTCTTTCAAATTTCTCATCAATTTTGACATGGTCCACTCTAATGTTATCACTGAAGTATTGGTTCCATTGGTGACATGTCTTACGTTAATGTTACAAATTAATTTCATGAAATATTCATGATAGAATTAATAAGTGAATATTCTTCAACCCCAAGCTTTTCTTGTTTTCTTTGAAGCACCAATACTATGTTATCTTGTCGCTGAAATGCCAATAATGCTACCTCCCTAAAATAACCCTTGAAATCCCTTTAAATAGTACAAAAATTGAGTTTATAAATTTATGAAGTGGCAATGTAACTGAGTCCTAGTTGGTCATGGTGTCATATAGTTTTATGCAAAGCTTTATCTTCTCATTTTCAAGGACAAGTACAAGAATATGCTAGTCATGGCACCACATAGTCGAGGGTACTCTATTTCTATAAATCTTACATGTCTTGAATCTTGGTTTTGTGAAACCTAACTATTGATTTCTTTATACTTTTGGACCAATGAAAACACCAAAGTTTAAGCAATGCCTAATTAATATCGATTAAGCCTAAAATTAATCAAATAAATGACTCAAAATTGTTATTTCATGTATATACAAAATCTAACTGAGGATCAGTATTAAATTGCTCAACTCTAACCTATGAAGTGAAAACTTTAATCAATTTAAATCACTAGAAAAATGCAAAATTTTTAACAAGTCAATTAGATTTCACAATGGTTTTACGTGAATATTCATGATAACAAGAACAAACTAGCCATTGAATTAGTGGAGAAAATGTGATTTCATTTAGTTATAGGGTATTAATGAAGTTCAACATTAATTTCATATGAAATGTATGGTAAGAATATATAATTAAATAAAAACTGCTAAAAAAGAGTAAAATATCTTTTTGGTCTCTCACTCATTGAAAAGCTTAAAATAGTCCCCTAAACATACAAAAAAGTCTCACTTGATCCCTCAATTTTCAAAAGAAAAAAAAAAATCAGATTTAGCCCCATGAATTAAGAGTTTAAGGTTTAGTATAGGGACTAAATTTGGTAATTTTTTAAAAAATAGGGAGCTAAGTGTGACATTTTCCATTAAGTAGGGACATTTTTAGGCATTAGTGAGGGACCAAAATGACAATTTTATGATGAGTGAGGGACCAAAAAAGTATTTTTCTTGATCATATTAAATATAGAAGACATTGCCTGAATTTTGCTATTGAATGAAATTTTCTTAGATACAAAAGAATCCTAATTGGATTACAATAATTTCAGAAACATAATCTCGCTAATTTCTTAATAAAAGGAATTAACAAACTCAAAGTAACTACATGCCTAAATGACTAACATATCCTTAACTGACAAATATCCAATAAATATATCTAAAAGTAGTTTTCTGCAATTCAAAACACGTTAGTCATGTCATCATGCCAACGCATCATCCTAGCTACATCAGCATTATTAAACTTATAGCTCATGAGACATATTGCAGCATTGACAACCTCAATTTCCCATTTCTCATATGACCAAATATTATAAGTCTTTATTTGTTCTCCACAAAAGATGATATATACTAAAGGCACTTACCTATTAGATGAAAGTGAGATTTCGTTCAATTACATATATAGAAGAAAAACAAGGCAAAGAGAACTCGCCAAAGGTATAGTGCCCGCATCAATCGGAACTATGGTGAAGAGGATTAATACTGCGTCGTTTGGGAATCAAATACAACTTATTCTGCCTTTTAACTGTAATACCAAAGGATTCAGTCATGTCTAAATCATCTGGTTTCATTCCATTTGGAACTTCCCAATCAAAGTGGTGTAGCAAGCTAGCAAGAGGAAGTTCAACACTTGCTAAACCGAATGAAATGCCTGGACACATTCTCCTTCCTGCTCCAAAGGGGACATACTCAAAGTTTGTCCCTTTAAAATCAATATCTGAATTGCCATGGAACCTCTCTGGTATGAACCTCTCAGCTTCATACCAATACTTTGGATCTCTTCCTAGTGCCCACGCATTTATTATGACTTTAGTTTTGATGGGTACTTCATATCCATCAATTTTGCAAGCTTCTCTGCATTCTCTTGGGACCAACAAAGGAACAGGTGGGTGTAGCCTCAGGGTTTCCTTGATTATTGATTTTAAGTAACTAAGTTTGTCCATATCAGCGTCGTGGATTTTTTTCTTTCCTTTAAGAACTTCTCTAATCTCAGCTTTTGCCTTTTCCATCACTTTTGGATTTCTTATCAGTTCTGACATAGCCCACTCCAATGTTGTTGCTGAAGTATCAGTTCCACCGGCAAATATGTCCTGCATTAGTGTTGCAAAATAATTTCATAAAAATATTCATGATACAAGTACTAAGTGATCGTTAGCACTGTGAAATGAGTTGGATCAACCCATGATAAGCAGATCTATTTATGATAAATAGGTTGGAACAACGTATTCAAACCCATATATGTTGTATAGATTTATAATTAGATTGATCAATAAGTGAAATTTTAATAAACTAGCCTACTAGCTTGTGCATTGGCCCACATATATATAAAGTTAATAATGTATATATAAATTTAACAAAGTATGTAATACCATAAAAAATAAAATTAATTTTTTTCATCTAAAATGACCCATAAATAGGAAAGCAAGCCCATTTATGACTAGTTTAACTAGATATTTATTTCAAGAAAAATATTATTTTGATCCCCTATATTTTGACTCTATCTCGATTAGGTCCTTAACATTTACTCTTTCTCAAAATTGTCTCCTCACATTTTTTAATGTTAAAAAGATATAGGTCCCTCCGTCAGTTACCAAAGTCGAGTTAGAAGGTTACCGTGGACTAATGTTATTAATATTGGAAGTGTTGAGGACCCTTTTAAGACAAAGTAAATGCGAATGATCAAATTGAGATAAGGTCAAAATGTGAGGGATCAAAATAATTTTTTTCTTATTTATTCTTACACATTTCTCACTTTATGTGGGCTTGAACTCAGTTGCATTGGCCCATACTGGCTCACAAATTAATCAGGTCTAAATTTAAATTCCTATATCCATACCTACTACAACAGACACATGTCATTAATGTGTTTTGAAAATTCATAGCCAACACACAACATTAAATTTCAATATAGACACGTAATTAATATAGTGTAACATGTCTAAAATGCCTAAATGAATAGTTTTTTAATAAAAACAAATTTATTATTTAAAAAAAATTTAGTGCAATATAATATTTTGATAAATAAATAAAAATTAATACTCCTTATTTAAATAATTTATGCCGATATAATAATTTATTTGTATTTACTACTTCCCTATATATAATCTTATAAGTAATAATAATTAATAATATTATTTATCTCAAGTTTTAAATAACAAAAAGATTTGATCATGGCATAAAAAAAACACTAGGTTCAACTCAAAAAATATAAATAAAGCTTAATCAATAAATGGATTTGTGCTTTTTTTGAAACCAAAATTCAAATTTGACTTTTAAAAGCCTTGCCCCGTGGTTAGGACTAGTCATTAATGTGTTATGATAATGTTCGCAGCTAGTGACAAATGTGTGACACAGTAATATATGGTTTCATTATATATATATATATATATATATATATATATATATATATATATATATATATATCTATATATGTGATGTCAAATATCAAGTAAACATTTTAACATAGGATAAACTCTATGTAGTAAACCAAGAAAGTAAGTACTAACCCATATGACTCCTTTGATGTTTTTGTCCGTAACTGGAATCTCAAGGCTGCCACTTCGTTGGATTCGTAAAAGAACCTCAACAAGATTTTCTTCCCTCGAGCCACTCTCGCCTCCTTCTGCTCTCATCTCCCCCTCTCGATTTTCTTTGATAATGTCCTCTAACATCATGTCAATCTTCTTATGAATCTTTACCAACTTTGCTTCCAGCCCAGTTAGGAGATGAATAGGTTTCATTGAAGGAAACAAATCGGCAAAATTAAACCCGCTCGATTTTGTTATTGCTAGTTCGAGTAAGTGCAAGAGCTCTTCATGATCTTTAGACTTGTTGCCAAATGCTACCCTTGTAACAATTGCACTAGTCAAAGAGAATATCTTGCTAGTGAGATCGAAATCTGAACCCACTGATGATTGAACTGATTCTATGAGCTTAGATACCTGATGTCAGAATGACGGTAAACATTGAAAGAAATTAAATTATCAAAATTTAATATATAGATATATAAATATTTCATCCTCCTGGAACATTTATAAAGAAATTGTAATTATGAAGATCAATGTTAAAAGGGGTAAAAATCTTTAAAAAGCTGCTTTTAATAATAATTAATTGATAATGTTTGTTAACAATTTCAAAAGAGTAATAAACATGTAAAAGGAACAAAAATTTATGCACTTTTTCATATATTTGTTATGTTGTTCTCCAATTAAAGTATGACAAATATGCAATTTTTTTAATAATATCACATGTGTATAGTTATTACAAATAATTATATATTTTTAAAATTAAATTATATACTCTTTTATATTATATATGTTTAATCATATGCATTTGTCATGCGGTAATTGAAAAATCTGATGTATAATTGTAAACAAGTTTATTTCATAGGTAAATTGGCAAAAATGGGTGTGTTAAAAAGTTTCTTTCATGTAATAAGCAAAAATCCTGATAACTTCATATCAATATAATACAATATCATAAACTAATAAAACGTTAAATTGAAAAAAGTCTTTGTGCCTATATATATATATATATATGCATATGTAATCAATTATGTCAGAATTATAAAGGAAAATTAGATTGGAAGAATATAATTTTATAAATAAGAATAAACTATGTCAGATTTATGTATTTGTTATTTGTGAAAGAATAGCACAAGTTTACAATTAAAAATATTGAAAATTTAATCAAAAGAAAAAACTTTATTAAATATTTTAAATTAACATAGTCATAGCTCCTTTTAAAAGCATACTTGTCATATTGTATTAAAAAAATTCATAATAAACTTCTTAATACCTAAGTTTCATTCTTAACATAGTATGAAATTCTAATATTAACATCTGTGTAGGAATAAATGATAACGGTTCCTATTACCTAATCTTGAAATAATTCCAATTATCTAAATAAAGAATCATAAATCTTCATTAATACCTCATCTTCTCGGACAGAGGAGAAAGACTGAACCTTCTTGGCACTCAAGAGCTCTAAAGTACATATTTTCTTCATCTGTCTCCAGTATTCACCGTACGGAGCAAAAGCAATGTTAGCTGACCCATACCCAAGAAGTTCAGAAGTATAAACTTCTGGCCTCTGGACAAAGGCAAGATCATGTGTCTTCATAATCTGCTTGGCCACATCTGGGGATGAAACAATTATTGTGGAAAGCTCACCAAGTTGAAGGTGCATGAGAGGCCCATACTTGAGGGATAGTTTGCGAAGGGCATGATGTGGAAGTGAAGACCTTGCTGCTGCTGCTAACTGATGAAGGTTTCCTAACACAGGAAGCTTCCATGGCCCTGGGACTACAACCTTAGCTTTATTTTTTGGCTTTGCGAGCCAAAGGAAGAAGAAGAAGAAGAGGAAGAAAATAAGGAGCATGAGAGAAAATTCCATACGGGTTAGCTTCAAGGGATAATGTGTGATTGATGCATGCTCAAACTGAAGTATAGTTTATAAAAGTTCTGGGGCAGCCACGAAAAGCATGCCTTAAATGGTTGGAGAGTCTTATTTTATCAGGGGATCGATAACTATTGACCGCACTTTTGTGTGTGTAAAAAAACTAGCCTATCATGTAGAAATGACACGAATTCTTATCCATAATTTGTCTGGGGTGGAAACCATAACATATATATTCATATATAATCATAAAGTGTCACAATTTGTCGATATCCAGAATTTGTCTGGAGTGGCTGCATGCTTCTAATATTTTTTTACAAAATGAATGTGGCCGACATCTTACTTTGGTTTGTCTCATCAATTACGTGCAAAAAGAAATGGAAAATGAATTGAAAATAAAGAAGAAAAAATGAATATTTACAAAAACGAACTTAAACTAAAAAACCTAGATATGAATTAAAAGTCTGTAACTTATCTAAAAATACTTAACAGACGGTTCATAGGTTTTAATTTTTATCGAGTAAGCAACGATATAAACATATAGTAATTTGTTAGGGTAATTTAACATAAAATAATAATAACTAGGAAGTACTAAAATAGAAAAATATGCCAAAATAAAAAAATCAACAGAAAGAAAATAGCATAAAAACATCAAAATTTGAATCAATAAAAATCAATAAGAAAAAATTTTTATACGTCAGTCCAGCAAAATAGAATGTGAGAGGGGACCATGGACAGCTGGGAGGCGAGAGAGTGAGTGAGAATTAGGAGAATTGAAGCATAGCCGAAAGCAGGAGGTGAAAGCATCAGATCTTTTTGGGGTGCCAACATTGCACGTGAAAGGGGAGGATGGGAACCACCAGATACATACTCAACCCATTCGTGAGAGAAATAGAGAGTTGTCATTAGGTGAGTGAATAATAGAAAGAGAGTGAAAGAGAATATAGAGCAGGAGAGAGTGTCAAAGGAAGTAATGAAAATATGAAGAAAATCACGGAAACATGAAGAGAAGGTGAAAAAGAAGCTTAGGAACAAAATGCAGTGTGTCATAACCGATCTTTCGGTGGGAAGAGTAAAAAAGAGTTTAAAATTGATTCTCAAAAACATATCTTGAAAATCAATTTATTTGGAGTCGTCACCAAAATTTTTAATGAAAAACTTTGGAAAACCAATTTAAAATAATAATAATAATAATAATAAGGCAATATGATTTGCGAAATCAAAGATGGGTTTGGGAGTCTATTTGAGTGTGAGAAATGTGTTAGACACCCCACAACACCCATCCATAAGGACGGTTACCTTAAACTAGTAAGTTGAAATAGAATATGACTTTAAATTTATCTCAATTACCCTTTTATTGATATATACGCTCATTAAACAGAGAAGACAAAAACGACAATAATGGAAGCAAACAAATAGATATTTACAAAAGGTGGACTTGACCTAGGATGAAAGTCTAGGGTATATGTACCCTACGATAGGGATCAAAGTCCACGTAATTCGACCAAAAGGCGTGTCTATTGGTTGATTATTTGTAAATTTTGTGATGAGAACAAGAGGGTTTAAATTAAACAGATTTTTCTAAACAAAATAGAATTGGGATTTGGTTTGTGTGTTTTAATTTACGACAACCTGATTAATCTAACTCTCTTGATCTCTTCATTTTTTCTTTTTAATTAATTTTTTAAAAAAATTTTGTATTTCAAATTTTTATTTTGAATTTTAAACGAAATGATTATAGGATAAGATTTTTAGGATTTTATATTGTATTCATTTTTTTATGATTTTTGAATTTATGTATTTTTTGGATTTTGGTTTTTATTTATTTTTGAATTTTTAAAATTAGAATTTATTGTTGAAATTAGAACAAAATTACAATAGAAAGCCCTTTTCAAAATTTTTGAATTTATATTTTTTTTTGAGTCTATGGATTTTTCTAATTTCGAAAGTGAGATTATGGTTAACAGGACTTTTGATTAATTTATATATATATATATATATATATATATATATATATATTATTAGAATTTATTTTGAATTTTAAACTATAATGGAAAAATATTTCTATGATTTTTGTATATATATATATATATTAAAAATTAGAATTTATTTGAAACTTAAAGTAAAACTAAAATGAAAAATAATCTTAGGATTTTTTAGTTACTTACTAAGTAAGACAAACATCCATATTTTCTTTAATTAATTCATCCCAATATTTAAAATGTTAAGTTTTGAAACTTGAGAAAACTCCAAGTCTCACGCGGTCTCTACTAATTAACCCTTGGATGCTTAAGGAGACGAGTGATCTCACTTAGGAACCCAAAATATAGAATAAAATATTTAAAAAATTTTCGAGATTTTTTTAAATATATTTTTATGAATTTTGAAATTAGAATTCTTTTAGTTTTATTTTTAATATGATCAATTCCCCAAAGCCTATGGAGATCCAAGTCCTACATGGCATTTTTTAATTAATTAAATTTTATAAAACACCAACTTAAACATTTTGTAAATAATAGAAAATACTTAATTAAGATATTTATTTTTGCATTATTATTATTATTGTTGTTATTATTTTAAAACAAATTTGTATTAATTTTTAGGGTCTAAGGAGATTAAAATCTCACACGACCCCAAACACTCAAGGAGAATAATATTCCCACACGATGATTTTGTAAATAATAGAAAATATTTAATTAAATTATTTATTTTATTTTTCCATTATTATTATTATTTTAAAACAAATTTGTATTAATTTTTGGGGTCTAAGGAGATTAAAATCTCACACGACCCCAAGCACTTGAGGAAAATAATATTTCCACACGATGATTTCGTAAATAATAGAAAATATTTAATTAAAGTATTTATTTTACTTTTGCATTATTATTATTATTTAAAACAAGTATGTATTAATTTATGGGGTCTAAGGAGATTAAAATCTCACACAATCCCAAACACTTAAGAAGAACAATATTCTCACTTGATGATTTTCTTAGAACCTTGTTTGTAAGGCCAAAAATTAATCGCAATAGACCCACCCACAACCATTTTGCCATGCACGTCCAAACCTCTCCCATGCATTCACCATATCTATAGTCTTGGTATACCTATACACACACACACACACACATATATATGTTTATATAAAAATATAATGAAATATATAATAAAATAAAATAAGAATATGAAAAATAATACAAAGAAATAAGAAATAAAATGAAGTAAAAAAATAAACAAACAAAATAATAATAATAATAAAATAAATAAATAAAAAAGGCCTTGAAAACGAAAACAAGATACCCCACGTCTCAGCATGCATGCCACTCCACTTTCATGCATTCTCATGCTTCCTAACTTAACGTGTCTTGTAATATATATATACATATATACATAAATACATATATATATATATATATATATATATATATAGTACAATAAAATAAAAATAGATAAATAAAAAAAAAAAGAAACAAAAGCCAAACGTAAATGAACTGAGACGAGACACTAAAACTTATATGCATCCATGAGATTGCTCACCTACTTCGTTTCGGTTGGCTCTCCTCCCCAGTGGTTCTCCTCCTCCGGTAGTCCTCCTTCGATGCTTGGTGGCCCACTGTAAACTCTCTCTCCCCTCCTCCCTTTCTTTCTTCTTCTTCCTCTCTCTTCCTTTCTATTTGCTCAGCTCACCTCTGCTCAAGAAATGCATAGCAGAGCATCACTCCTATCTTCCCCCTCCTCTTCTTCTCCTTCTCTTTCTTTCTTTCTCTCTTTCTCTCTCCTCAGCCCGTCACGTAACAACTCTGGCAATGCTCCTCGGTTCTTTCTTTTACTTCTTCCTTGGTCCATTTCTTCCTCCTTTGTTTGCCTCTGTTCACAGAGTCCAAGCCAGAGCCAACACGTCCTGCTTCTCCTCTCATTTTTCTCCTTATTTTTCTTTTTCTTTCTTTCTCTCTCTTTGGCTTGTCACGCAGCAACTCTGGCAATGCTCCTTGGTTCGAAGCGCTCTCGGTCTCTGTCTGTAGCTCCTTCGTTCCAACTCCTTCCTTCTCTTTTCTCCTCCACTCTTCCCAGTTTGTTTTCTCTCTCTAACTTCAGAATGCTCTTTTCAATCCTTTTTCGTTTCGGTTTGCTCTCTTTTAACTTCCTTCCAGCCACTTTCTCTCCCTGGCACTCTGTCATACTTCGCCCCTTTTCTGTAGCACATCCCACCACCTTTGTCGTATCTCTCGCGCCTTTTGTACCTTATGTCCTTCTTGTCTCCTGTGGTGTGTGTAAAAGTGATATGTGAGGGTGTGTGAGTGTGTGTGTCCATGAGTAGGTATAAGGGTGAGTGAGAGTGTGTGTGTGTGTGAGAATGTGTAAGAGTAAGTGAGAGTGTGTTTGCATATTTTTTTTAAATCTTGACTAGGTGGCTTTTCTCTTTTCTTTTTTTTAGATTTGGATCAATTCAAAATTTTTGACTCTATTTATTTTTCTTTTTGCAAGATAATTAATATATCTTTACTTCAAGTATTTATTTTGAATTTTTTCTCTTTTGATATTTTTGGTTTTGTATTTGGTCCATCCCATTTTAATTTTATATTTTTCTTTTTTGCCTTTTTGTTTTTAATTTTTAATTTTATATATATATTATTATTATTGTTATTATTATTATTATTATTATTTTAGGTGGGGTGTTCACACAATGTGTAAGGGCCAAGAGAGAGAGAGAGAGAAGGAGAAGAAGAAAAAGAAAAATGACACTGACAGAGAGTAATGAAACATAAAAAGCAAGAAATCCCTATTTTGACTGTAGAGAAAATAGACAGCAGATAAAAGCAAAATTGTAACAAATAGTTTGAAATGACACACAGAATTTAACGTAAAAAAACTCCAATAGGGTAAAAGACATGGACAAGGAAGAAAAGACTTCACTATGAGAAAAATAAGAGTTACACATTCCCTCTATATAGCAAGGATAATACAATATTTTTATGTCTTTTGTTAATAGGAGAATACTAATCTCACGACTCTTTATATATCTTACAACTCTCTCTATATAGGATTGCTTCTTTCTTCATTGTGAGAAATAAGGTTTCGAAGCTCTCTATTTAGAGGGAAGGGTGAAGGGTTTCAATGCAATTTTCAAAGGACTAAATTGCAATTACAAAAATTTTTTCATTTTTCTTTTCAATGGTTGGCCACTAACCTAGAGAAATATTGCCACCTAATATTCATCTATCATTGACAATCTCATACTTGAAGATTTGAATGAGAATCAATTAATCTTCACACTATCATTCCTTCCTGGCTATATCTCGTTGCTCACATCTTGCTAGGCCAATGGAAGATCAACACCATATGAACTTATAAGTGTTCACTTGCTTTGTCAGTACATCTGCTAGGTTATCTTTAGTATGGATTTTTTGTATATCCACACTTCCTTCTTCCACTTTATCTCTAACAAAGTGATATTGAACTCGTATGTGTTTTGTCTTAGAATAAAATGTTAGATTCTTTGCTAAGTGGAGAGCACTTTGATTATCACAAAATAGTGTAATCTTCTCGGGATTATATCGAGCTCATCCAATAGTATTTGCAACAAAATTGCTTCTTTACTAGCGTGTATAGTAGCAATATATTCTGCCTCTATCATTGAAGTGGTCACAATAGGTTATAGTCTTGAAACCTAACTTATAGCTTCGCCTACAAGAGCAAACACATAACCACTAGTAGATTTGCTATTATTAAGATCACCTGCAAAATCTAAATTTGTATAGCCTCTAATGGTGAAATCTGATCCTCCATAATGTAGTGCAACAATTGTGGTCCCTTTAATGTATCTTAGGACCCTTTTTACAGCATTCTAATGCTCTCGACCAGGATTTGCCATATATCGACTAACCACTCCCACTACTTGTGCAACATCTAGTTATGTGCAAATTATAGCAAACATTGGGCTAACCACTAAAGATGAGTGAAGGAAATGTCTCGAGTACCGTACACATTAGCATTAGGCTACCCACTACTAATGTGTATAGTACTCGAGACATTTCCTTTACTCATCTTCACTGCTAGGACTCATGCTTGAGATTAACTTGATATTAACAGGAAGTGGGGTAGAAATTGTCTTAGAATCATGCATATTGAAGTGTTGCAAGATCTTTAAATAATTTTCTTGAGAAAGCCAAATATTCCTATTATTTTTGTCTTAGTGAATTTGTAACCCTAGAATCTTGTTTATCGGTCTCAAGTCCTTCATATCAAATTCCCTAGCCAATTGTGCCTTCAATTCACTGATATGATCCTTGCTAGGGCTAACTACCAACATGTTGTCTACATACAACAGCAAAATAATGAAATCATTTACATCAAATCTCTTAATATAAGCATAACAATTTGCATTAAGTCTATTGTATCCAAGGCTCATGATAAAGGAATCGAATCTCTTAGACCAGTATTTCGGCGCCTATTTAAGACCATATAGATTTTTGTTCAATTTGCAAACCAAGTTCTCATTTCCTTTTTCTTCAAACCTTTCTGGCTGGAGCATATAAATTTCTTCTTCAAGATTTCCATGAAAAAATGTAGTTTTTACTTCTAATTGCTCTATACGTAAGTCAAGTGTGAACAACCAGAGAAAATATCTCATTGTAATCAATGCCTTTTTTCTGAGCAAATCCATTTACCATTAGTTTAACATGATATCATTCAACTTGATCATCACTAGTTCTTTTCATCTTGTAGATCCATTTGTTCTTGATGGCCTTTCGTCCTTTTGGTAGTGGAACAAGATCCCATGTCTTGATTTTATGGAGGGCTTCAATTCGTTCTTACATTACTGATAACCATAGAGAAGCTTTTGAGCTTTCCATTACCTCTCGAAAAATCATAGGCTCTCCTTCTTCTGTGAGTAAATAATATGCAACATTCCCAGTTATAATATAATCAAATTACCAAACTGGTTCCTTCCTCTCCCAAGTTAACCATCAAACTTATGGAGTCACAAGATCAGATTGTTCTTCTTCATTGTACATTGGTGCTACTTCAAAAGAATCTGATACTGCTATTTTATTTTCTTCTCCTTTAATTTGCACTATAGTAGTCTAAATAATTTCATTTGAAATGCTACCACCTTTATGTATATGTTGTTTTTCTTTAGGAAAATGACATCCCTGCTGACCATGACCTTTCAATTAGTGGGATCCCACAGGCAATACCCCTTTACTCCATCAACATATCCCAAGAATAAGCATCTTCTAGATTTTGGATCTAACTTTGTAATTTCTTAGGCACTGCACATCACATATACCAAACTTCTAAACAAATAGAGGTTTGTAAAATCAATTAGGTTCCAATCCACATCTCCATTGGGGTATTTAGATTATTGCGGTTAATAATGACCAATTAGTCATATAGCAAGTTGTCTTGACTGCTTTTGCCTAAAATGAATTGGCTAATCCAGCTGCTATTAACATTGACCTTGTTCTTTCTAACAAAGTCTTGTTCATCCACTCTACCACTTCATTTTATTATGGAGTGTATGCCATCGTGAATTGCCTTTTAATACCGTCTTGTTAACAAAAAAGTATTAAATTCATCACTGGTGTATTCTCCTCTATTGTCTGATCTCTGACATTTAATCATTTTCTTATATTCATGTTCCACACGTGCTTCAAAGGTTTTGGAAACTTCAAACGCATCTCTCTTTCTCTTGATTAAATGTACCCAGCATCTCCTGGAATAGTTATTGATGAATGACACAAAATACTTTACTCCTCTTAGGGATAAGATTGGCGCTTACTAAACATCATATAGCACTAGGTCTAAGATAGCTTTACTTCTCTCTTTTGAGTAGTTAAACTTCAACCTATGTTACTTACTTGTAACATAATGCTTAATTTTAAGTCCGAGAAGAAGATTCCATTTTGTAAGAACCGTCAATCAATGTTCTGACATGTGACCAAGTTTATGGTGCCATGATATCATTGATTCCTTAACTGTTGGATCAGTTAATACAACTAAGACTTCTCTTTATTGCTATGTTTCTCCTTTAAGCATTTACAGGTTGGCTGTTATCTTTTTTACTTTCATAACTATGAGTGTGCCTTTAATAACTTTTAGAATTTCATCATGTATCTAGTCTTGATACCCATTGCTATCAAATTATCCTAAAGACAATAGATTTTTCTTCAGACCCTTCATATGCCGGACCTCTTAGATAGTGTGAATTGTACCATCATACATCTTTAGTTTGATGATACTTATTCTAGTAATCTCTAAGAAATGATCATCTCCCATAAACACATTTCCTCTAGAGATAGGTTTATATTGGTGGAACCACTATTTCCTGAGGTCATATGCCACATTGCTACTAAGTCTACAAGCCAAATATCACTAAACCTTTTTCTACCATCAACAGTTATTGCTACCTTGCTATACAAGACTTCTTCATCATCTGAAATACTTGCAATGCATCCTTGAGCACTTTACGAATCAGCATATTTGTCTTTGGCCTTTACGTTCTTCTTCAAATTCCAACACTTATTTTTGTAGTGTCCTTTTTTATTACATTTGAAAACTTGATATTCTTTTTGCTTTTTGATTTTGATCAACCTCGATTATGACTCCCACTTAAGCCACATTTTGTTGATCTTCCTCTTATCACTACCAATGCTTCCGCTTGTTATGAACAAATCAACCTATTTTCCTTACTTTAGCACTGATTTTCTTCTTCTATAATAGCTAGTGCAATGTCATCAAAAACTAGGTAGTCTATGAGAACATTATTGGTCAGGTTGATGATGAGTTGGTAATAGGAATCAGGTAGGCTTTGAAGCAGAATTTTAACACATTCATTCACCTCTATTTTGTGACCCAACAATGTGAGTTGAGAAAATAGAGTATTCAGAGTGTTGATGTGCTCCGCTATTGAAGTAGTTTCGAACATCCACAGAGTGTATAATTTCCTTTTAAGGAACATTTTGTTGTGTAGTGACTTAGCCTCCTACAATTTAGTCAAATGATCCCAAGTTTCTTTTGTCATCTTCTTCTCCTCTATGCTGGACAATATCTCATCTATAAGTGCTAAATGAAAATTTGCAACTACATCCCTGTCCATGTCGTTCCACATATTTTCATATGTGAATTCCACCGACCTTTCACTGATAATTGCAAGGTAAATTATCTTTTCTCAAGATGGCTTTTATCTTCAGCTTTTACACTAAGAAATTACTACTATTGAACTTTCTATCTCAAATTCTGCCACCATTGCTTCAATTTTTGAGTAAAAATAGCTCCCACTACTTTTTGTGAATAGTAACAGTACATATGAATAGTATCACTGTACATGTGAATAGTCTTAGTACCTTATAATAGGTGAAAATAATCTTACATGTTTTCTAATATGGAGGATCTACTCTATTAGCGGTAGCCACAAAGCATACGATAAGTAGATAATAACACACTCAAATAGGCTATAATACCAATTGTAAAGAAAATAGACACTGTATAGAAACAAAACTGTAGCAAATAATTCAAGATGACATACAAAATTTAACATGGAAAAACACCAATAGGGTAAAAACTGCAGACATGGAAGAAAGAGTTTCACTATGAGAAAAATCGGAGTTACACCTTGTCTTTATATAGCAAGGATAATTCAATATTTTTATATCTCTTCCTAATAGGAGAATACTAATCTCACAACTCTCTCTCTCTATATAGGGTTACTCCTTCTTCGTTGTGAAATGAGGTTTTGAAACTCTCTATTTAGAGGGAAGGATGAAGGGCTTCAATCTAATTTTCAAAGGACTAAATTGCAATAACAAAATTTTTTTCTTTTCTTTTCAATAATTGGCCACCAACCAAGAGAAATATTGCCATCTAATATTCACCCGACTAATGTCAATATTCACCTAGGTGAAAACAGAGGGGTTTTGAGGGAGTGAAACAATCAAAATGCAAGAGCCGAAAAGAAAAGATAGAGGCGAGAGATTCATAGGAGCAAAATACAAAGAAGAAGGAGTGAAGAGAAAGGGCTAAGAGGAGGAAGAGTTTCACTATTTTTTAAGGAAAAATATAGTGATGTATCAAAAACATAGGTGAAGGTTTTAACCAAGGTAAGCTCATTATGTTCTTGTTTTACTTTGATGAGATTTTACTAAATGTTTCCATGCATTTCTTTCAGATCAATTTTTTTAAATGCTTTCCATGCTCGTTCATGCCTAATATGGATTTGGACGCCTACGTTAAATGTTCTTTCTATTGACATTAGTTTAAACCCAGTGGATACATTGTCACTATGCTTAGATTTCACTTAATAATAACCTTGGATGGATTTCTTTTACTATATAATTTATCGAGGCAGAATAGGACTACACTTTTGTGTGAAAGAGTGTTTAAAAGTTGGCAAAATTTCAAGTATGAAGATGGGTCAGTACATGTCAGTGCTCCAGTGTTCTCCATACATTTTACTTCCCATATCATAAAGAGTAGTATGCATTGGACTAATATTTTTCTTATCAATTTTGGGCCCCAATGAGAACTAAGGTTACAATGGTATGATTTTGTTTCTTGTAGTAATTCAATGCATAACTTATTTTCTTTGTTCTCTGATGTTAATATGAGGTGGCTTCTTAGAATTAAGATTTTGTATCATAAGTTTTCATCATTTATGTGTATATGCTTTGTTTTTCCTTCAAGGTCCGTGAATACAAGGGGAATCTTTGAAGATGAAGAAATAAGAGTAACGAAATTAGAGCTTTAAGTGTCATGCCTCATATGACATAATGTAATTGGCACAAAGAATAAGGTAAATCTCGTTTCTATAAGTCAAACAAATATGACAAATTAACTATTCCAAATACTGATATAATGAAAAACATGAACAATATCCTATTCAAATGTCAAATACCAAACAATCTAATTAAAACTAAAATCCTATACATGACATCGGAGTTACTAGAGTACAAGGAAAATAATTCTTGATGTTTAACAACTAAATAAAAATAACTCCTCATCCTTGCAAATGATGCAGGGCTCACCAACTAGCCTCTCGAGTCATTTTTAAACCCTAGAGTTAGCTTGGATCAACACAATTCTTTGAATAAAAAATTAAAGAGAGATGGGATGAGTAACCACACTTATTGAGCAAATATTAGTAACTATACCGTGAGGGAACTGGCAAACCATTGGATTTTTTCACAACCATATTGTTTAGCAGTTCCAAACACATAAAACTTACATATGTTGAAATTATTCCAAAAGAAAAATCATAAATCATTTAACATAATTCATAAAGCTTTCACAAATTCACATATACTTCGCAAAAAATATCTTACAAATAAGTATTTGAATTCATAAAAGATTTTAAGGGAATAAAATTAAAGGGGGAAACATCTCACAGGATCAATCACAAATCCATGTACGAAAGCTAGCTCAAGGCTAGGTATCACAATTTGTAAGGAAAGCTAGCCCAATGCTAGGTATCACAATATCATATAGTATGTAAATCATTCAAAAGATCATTTACATATGAGGGAATATTACAAAGAAATTTCTTAAAATTTAGAGAGTGCAAATAAATGCCAAAATTAACACAATAATTTAAAAGGCCTATTTGCAAGGCACCGAAGCATGCAAGACATAAAGTTTTCACAAATGAGTAGTTGAAAATACCAAAAACAAGTATTATTATTAATATTTATTAACCTAAAGGGAATGCATATGACAATTAAATTCCTAACGCTTCTTTCCTTGTCTCATTTAATCACAAAACCAATGCCTATGGTCCTATATTAACAAATAACACCCATTTAACTTCTAATATCAAATATTATCCTTAATTCAAATAACTTCCAAATGCTTATCCTAATCTTTTTCTAATTATCTATAGCAAGCTTCCTTAATCTTTGGGTTGCCAACCTATCATCTTCCAACATTACAAGTACATTTAACGACCTTGGTTCAAATCTTATTATTATTTTATTTATTTAATCATTCATTTATTTATTTCCCTTTCTCATGTATTTAACCCTTTATAAAAATATTACCTAAATTAATTTCTTTTTCTTAACCATAAGTTGCCTAACCTTATCAAGATAGTGGAAAATTATCATAATATAATTCAAGATTTGGTAATTAATCTAAATTACTCAACTAGGATCATTTAGTCAATTGTTATAAGGTTCACTTCATTCCCTTTCTTCCAAACAACAAAGAAAATTAAAGAAAATTAGGAAAAACCATAGGATCAATGTACCACTACTAAAAACAACTTCCAATTACTTAATTTCCTCCTCTAGTGGTGATTATTGAAGAAAATTGGTCCAAGATTTATTAAATTTCCATCGTCTCATCACATTTTTCATCTAATCAAGAATGGTGTTAAATTGGGAACTAAAACCTAGCAATTTCACATGGGAATTAAAGGGGAAATACTCAGATTTTATCCAAGAACTAAAACCCCAACTTAATTTGAAGAAATCCCACCAAAATCAAGCCCAATTTCAAATTTACACCACCAACACCATGAAAGAGGGGTTTCAAAATAAAGACTCCAAATTCAAAAATTAATTGTAAATTATAGAAGGGAAGAACAAATTTGGTGTAAAGAAACAAAGACACAAATCAATTTGAAGAAATCTCTCACCAATTATGTTCAATTTTTCCACTTGTGGAAACCTTGGTCACAGAATTAGGGGATTTCAAAATTGGGACACAAGAAAATGAAATTGGATGCCAAGATTATAGGAAAAGGACTAATTTCATGCAAGGATGTGAAGCCCTAACAAGATTTCAAGGAACACACACATGTTTAGGAATATGTTCATAGGATCATGCATGAGAGTTATTTGCCAAAATTTGAGACTTTTCAATGTAACACTTAGGTTTGAGATGATTTTAATGTTTAATCATGTATTAGGAACCTTTGTAAATGGTATTAAGCTAATAGGAATCAATTAAAATGAATGAATAATAAATCTCAAGTCCTAAAGGTTGAGAAAAGCTAATTTGGGAGTTTTTCATCAGTGAACAATCGATTGGTCACTAGCCAACAGTCTACTAGTCACCTTTTAAGAAGCCCCTAATCTACTTTTAGCATGAAATCTGATTGACTGGGCACTCTCTGTGAGTGAACAGTCGACAGGTCACAAGCCAACAGTTGATTGGTCACCTTCTTGGATGAGACCAGTTAGCTGCCAGCTCAAGCTTGATTAACTAGAAGCTCTCTAGAAGCAAGCAATCAATTGGCCACTATGAGCAGTCAACTGGTCACCCCCCAGATCAAGCATTAGTTAACTGCCAGCCTTAAGACCTTTGATTGGGACCTCTTTATGAGTGACTAGTCAACCAGTCCAAAGTGAGCAGTCAACTGTTGAAGTCCAGAATTTGGAAATTGTGAGAGGGAATGAAGGAGCAGTTGACTGTGATAGTCAATTGGTAAGTGACAGACAAGCTATAATAGATCTATAATAGCTATATTTTGAATTCTTTGATTTCTCACTCACTCCCAATAGATCTATTAGACCTCAATCTATATAAACTTGGCCTGAGACCTCTGAAATAAGAAGAAGAACATTCCAGAGTGCTTATATTAGTTGTTTTCATATTCTCTTCAGCTCATTATCATGTTAGTGCTGCATGTAACATCTACTTTGTTTCAAAGAGTTATTTGATTGTAAAATTTTCTTTATTCTATGAGAGAGTCTCAAGGAGGTTCCTTCAAAGAGTTAAACTAAGAGAGAGCTTGGGTTCAGGGAGTGTATATCCCTGAGAGTGAAAATTCAAAGATTCCTTGAAGGTGTCAAGCTATAAGGTTTGGAAATTAGGGAAAGGTTTTCTTGAGTTTTGTATTGATACTTTGAGATAGTGAAAAATCCTAAAAGGTTGCTTAGGGACTGGACGGAGGCTTGGGTAGAAGTTGAACTAGGATAAATGTTTGTGTCAATACTTCTCTCTTTACTCCTTTACATTCTGCACATATTTGATTATGTTGTTTTTGTTCTTCAAAAGAATTTTTCAATTAAAATTTGTATAAAACCCAATTTACCCCCTATTAGGTTTCAACCTTGCTCAATAGAATCTTAAAGCTTCGTTGATGTGTGCATTCATAGCAATAGAAAGAAGACATCAAAGAACAGAGCATGAATTGAAGGGTATTTCAATCATTATTGGTTGGGTGGACATGAGAGAAGATTTTTAAAAAAGAATGAGATACTTTCATAGATGCCTACTGGGATTCGAACTTTGGTTCTCCAAGAAACATGAGAAAGTTTAAACCACACATGTCAATTTCAATCACAAGTTATGTAATCATGTTTTAAATATCTTAGTCTTCTCTAACTATTTCAAACTTTATTGTTTAACCTTTTTAATTTGCACCCTTTCTAACTGCCCTTGTTTTCTTCAACTTATAAAACAAAATTTAAATTCTTTTTCACTCAGACTAAGTAATAAATCAAGAATTTTAGGCATGTCACAATAAGAAAGTGAAGATGTCGATTCATTTTCTCCTCATTTATCAATCATTATTTGTAATATACTAATGAATGGATGAGAGTTGATCTAACACAAGTACACACGTGCACAAATATGAATACTCTTGATTTTTGTCTTTATTTTAGTTTTTGAAGTCATTGTGTGTGAGTTATTTAGAAAGTCAACCGATGGAGATGTGTGAAACCTTTTTGTCTCCTTTGGTTTCACCTAATACCAGTCAATCGCATTTTAAATAAATTTGGGTTCAAATGGGTCATACACAAATTGATTTTTTTTTTAAATATTAGAATTCCAAATTAAAAAATAATGATTAAAAAGAAATAGCAAAAATGGAGAACAATAAAAATACTTTTCTTAGAATTTTCCTTGAATGCTTTTGAATTTATTCTAAAATTAAAATACATATGTTTTAAAATTTATTGTCCTACTTTTGGAATTTTACTTTTTAAAATGACAAATGGCCAAGAATATTTCACTATTCATTCAAATGTCTCCTTCTTAATTTTGCATTTTATTCAAAATATAAATACCAGAAAATTACAGTTTTCAAATATTCCAAAAATTAAAAAATTGAAAAAGGAAAAATGAAGATGGCAAGAAAGTGAAATTACACTAATTTTGTATATTAGAACACACCAACAAAATTTCAAAGTTATTTTGTTTATGAATGTCTAATTGATTTCATTTACCGTATTCTATTAAAAGTTACCCACCAACATGTTAGAACAAGGCAACCAATACCCAAGAGGAGGGTGAATTGGGTGTTTACAATAATTTCATTTCTTTTTCGAAATTGCTTTGCAAAAGACTTGTTATGAAAGATACTTGGAAGTGTATGAAGTAAAACTACAATTATATCAATCAAGGGAGATTTAATGTAGATGCTTAAAGTATGATGATAACAAATTTGTTTCCTAACAACTGAGCATTCAATAATATCTTGTTACTTAATTCAAAATCTTGTTCCCATGTAAGTTAGAACAATCATACAATCATTTTAACAATTGGATTGCTTGAAGTAAATATAAAAGAATATGTCCAATAAGTGATCACAATACTTCAAGTAAAATATCAACAACAAAAGTAAAACATAAATACGAGAATTTAAAATATAAAGAGTATAAGGGAAGAGAAAGCAAACTTCAAGATTTATCCTGGTTCGGCTCCAACCCAAGCCTTCATCTAGTCCCCAAGCAAATACTTAAGATTTTCCACTAACTTGCAATCCATTACAAATCTTTAAGAATACTCCCTCTAAAACCAAACTCTCTTCAAGGAAAATCTTTCCTTGAATTTAATCTCTCCTCAAGGAATATCTTTCCTTAAAATAGCAAATCTTTTTAAGAAGGATGTACTCACAACAATAAAAACTCTCAAAAGAGTAAATAACACAATTGAAGCACACTAGCAAGAATAGAGACCTTTGAGAGTATGAATCACTCAAGATATTTTTCACTTTGTTTCTTATGATTTCTAAGCTCTTGAGACATGTATTTATAGGCCAAAAAGCAAGAGAACCACTTGGAGCCAAGGAGAAATTTAGACGTGTACAACTTGATTGTTGGAAGTAAGTAGCTCAATTTGTTGACTTTATGGTCATCCTCTATTCCATAGCTACAATTTTAAATGGTTATAACTCTTGTATTTCAAATTCATTTTGGACAAATTATATATCACTGAAATCTCTATAAGACTATTTTCTATCATGACAAGTGTCATTTCAAAATTCAATTTGGTTGTTGAGATATTATTTAACTAGTGACAAAAGGTCAAATAAAAAATTATATACATAGCCACAAATTGAGACCCTCGTAACTCTTTCATTTTGAATCTATTTTATGCATGTAATATAAGATTGGGAATTTGTATGTGTCTATTTTCATATAAAAGAAAGCTCATGTCAAAATTCATTACGATTGATGAGATATAATTGAAATTGTGACAAGAATCTACAAAAAGTGTGATATTCATACCTAAATTTTTGACAATCATAACTTCTTAATTTTGACTCTATTTTAAGCATGTGATATATGATTAGAAGGATGTTTAAGTCTATTTTCAGATGCAATAGGTTTCATTTCAAAATTTCGTCTGATTTGTGTGATATAATAAAAATAGTGGTCCAAGGTCTAAAAACAACTTCATTAAAATCCATATTTCTCTTATCTTTTTGGCCCAAACTTATATTATGAGGACCAAAATGTATTGGGCCAATAAAAGTAAGTCCAAATGAATTTAAAAAAACTAATAATGAGCATATTGGATATAATATAAGTACTTATATCTTATATAAGGGATGATTCAAGTATAAAGTATTACATGTTAATGATTAATCAATTAAGCATGTGTTGATACTAAATGTCTAACTCATTTGTTACATTTTTGTCATATATTTGGCATCATCAAAACTTATAACATTGAGCCTTAGGGTTAACACAACATACATGCATTTTTATTTGAACTCTTTGGACTTTATTCCCTATCACTAGGTACATAGGTCTCAGACTTTCATTCTAGGTCAAGTTCATCCTTTGTAAATATTCATCTTTTATATCTCTTCTTTGAATGAATTTCTTTTTAATTTTCCAAATCATTTTCATGTGTTTTGATTGGGGTAGTCAAAATAAATTTAAGGTCATGTTTCATTAATTTCACTTGACTTGTTATGGGTAATCATCCTCAAAGATGGGATTTATGGAGTGCCAATGGTGTAGCGAGAAATATAAAACAAATTTGGTAAGCTCAACAATGTTTTATTGCGTAAAATTCATCAATTATTACATATGTAGTAAAATTTGCACCAATCTCCTTTTCAATGTAAACAATCATGTCATTTGCAAGAAAATCATCTTTCATCTTGTTGTGAAGTCTTATTTTCATTGCTCAAAAAGCTCATTCAACACTTGTTGTTGACATAGGAAAAGTTAAAACTATCCAAATCAATCTATTAATCATAAGATAAAAAACTGACCTGCCAATCTGTTCTCATATATAACATAAGTAAGAAATAGTAGATAAATTTTGAAAATTTGAATCCTTGAGTATATCAAGCTCATAAAGTAGCACTTAATATTCTAATTGAATTTTTTCTTGCCTAAAAAGTTTGAAGAATAAAATTTCTCTACAAGATTACATATATTAATAGCATTAAATGAATTGTAAGCACCTTTAGGATCCAAAGATGTGTTCAATATAAGAAGTTGATTTGCTTGCTCACTAAATCTACTATTCAATTCTTTCAACTAATAATCTATCACATTAGTAAATATATCTACACGATAATGATGCTCAACTACCACAATATCTCTCTTACATTGAGATCAAATTATGTCAGAGAAAGAAACATTGATATTAGGGATTTGAATAGCTTGCTTATTACAAGATGAACAATTTTTTTTTCCTAAGAGAGCTTCTCAACCACAATCTCTTAAACGTCTAAACCAGTGACTTTGTACTAGATACCAAGTGCTTGACAATCAAAATATCCTAAGATTTTAGTTGCAATAGGCAAAGCTTGTCAATAATTCCTATAATTTCTTTCATCACATGTAAAATGAAAATAAAATCAAATGACATTAATAGTTTTTAAAGCATAAGTAGCATCACCTTGTTAAGAGAAAGTTAATCTAATAATAGCTATATCTTTAAGAGTTGAACTAGTTGCAATAAACACTTGCAAAAGGTGACAAATAGAATTGAAATGAGAACTCCATCTAGTGTCTCTAACTCTCTATAATGTTTATATCTGATTGATTCATTTTCTTGTTACAATCTCACCATTTGTAGTTAAATGAGCAATTTCAGCTGCATAAGTGGATTGTAAGAAGAACCCACAATTTTAACAATAGAAGTCAAGTTTAGAAAAAAAGCATGAACATTAACTACTTCTTTAGCAACAACAATTAAAACCAATTGTAATTGATGAGCTAACCAATATACATAATAAGCATAAGGGCATTCTTGGAGAATTAAGTTGTAATACCAAAGGCTTCAATCATGTCTAAATCTTCTAGTTTCATTCCATTTGGGAGTTCCTAAACAAAGTGGTATAGTAAGCTAGCAAGAGGAAGCTCAACACTTGCTAAACCAAATGAAATGTCAGGACACATTCTCCTTCCTACTCCAAAAGGGATATACTCAAGTTTGTCTTGTTATAATCAATATTAGAATTGCCATGGAACCTCTCTGGTATAAACCTCTCAGCTCCACACCAATACTTTGGATCTCTTCCTAGTGCCCACAAATTTACTACGACTGTAGTTTTGATGGGTATTTCATATCCATTAATCTTGCAAGCTTCTTTGTATTCCCTTAGGACCAACAAAGAAGCAGTTGGGTGTAGCCTTAGGTTTTCTTTGATTATTGATTTTAAGTAACTAAGGTTTTCCATATCAATGTCATGGATTGCTTTCTTTCCTTGAGAACTTCTCTAATATAAGCTTGTGCCTTTTCCAACACTTTTGGATTTCTCATCAATTCTGACATAGCCCACTCTAATGTTGTTGCTGAATTATCGGTTCCATCGACAAATATATCCTACATAATGTTGCAAAATATAAAGTACATAGTCATCGTTAGCATTAAGAAATGGGATGGATCAATATGTGATGGGCAAAGTTAGAAGGTACAGGGCAAGCTGATTTTTGATAAATAAGTTCAAAGAACATTTATAATTCACAATTAAATTGATCTATAAATGAAATTTTAATAAACTTGCCATAGATGTAGCTTGCTTGTGCGTTGGCCCATATACATATAAAGATAATAAAGTAGATAAAAATTTAACAAAGTAATACAAAAAAGAATTAGGTTATAGTTTTATTTTTATTTTTTTTGGGTTGCATAAACAGATGGGCATGGCTATTTATAACTTGTTTAACTAGATTTTTTGAATACATTTTCCATTTTATGTTGGCTTCTTCTCATTTGCACTTGCCCATGTTGGCTCACAATTTAATCAAGTATGTATTTAAATTCTCAAATCCACACTAAATACATACACATGTCATTAACATGTTATGTTAGTGTTTGCAACTACTAACAAGTGTCTGACAAAATGTACTAAAGTTTCATTATATGATGCATTTAACATGTGCTTGGATCGTACAAAAGGCATTTACTGTAAGTGCTGTAATTTTATAAATAGTCGTTGCATTAAATTTTTAAATAATTTGTAGTTGTAAGTCTTTTTTAAAAATTATCAAAATTAATAATTTTAATATTATATGAACCATTAAATAATATTTGTTAAACTAATATAAACGGTTGAATAATTACAACCAATGTTGTTAAACTCACGAGTTTAGGCAAAATAATAAAGGGTGTATAAACTTGTAATATTGAATTGTAAGAGTTTACTTTTATTAATAAATAGCTATTAAAGATAACCAAATTTCAAAAATATAAATAAAAATTCATACATATATAAAAAATACTATTGTAATAACCCAAATTATAGAACTAAGGAACGATAAAAAAAAATTATTAAGAAAATATACTTGAATCATAAAACTTTTGATTATAATTAATTAGGTAGAGATTGAGTTTAAATGTTTTTTTTTTTTGGAGGCGTTGAAATTAAGTCTATTGAAAGAAAATTAAAAGGCATGCTTTGCCATTATAAGACTTACTAATATAGAAATTCAAAGTAATTAAAATTTAAAATAATAGTAATGGTAATGTAAACAAGTTAGAGTAAATATTTAATCACAATGTAATACATTATTTGCTATTAATTGCAAGTAGAGTGAATTAGAGTCATAATAATGTAATTATATTATAATATAAATTTTTTTATATTTAATGGTTGAAATAATTGAGTTGAGCATAAAGTTTGTTAATTTTTCTTAAAAAAATTGATTGGAATGTTGGATTATTCATATTTGGGCCAAAAACTTAAAAAAAAAAAAAAATTAGTTTACTTTAGTCAAACATGGCTAGTATAACCGAGTTTGACCGATTCTACCCAAGTGTGACTGAATGTACTCCAATTCTAATTCTAAGACCAAGCTAAATCAATTTCCCTACTTAAAAACATAGAATTAGCAAGTTTAATGAGTTGCTCACGATTTTGACAATTATGATTACAACATATTTGTTGGATTCATAAAAGAACCTCAACAAGATTTTCTTCCTGAGAGCCACTCTCGCCTCTTTCTGCTCTCATATGCTTCTCTCGATTCTCATTGACAATGTCCTCTAAGATCTTGTCAATCTTCTATCCAACTTTGCTTCCAGCCCAGTTATGAGATGAATATGTTTCATTGAAGGAAACAGGTTGGCAAAATTAAACCCACTCGATTTTGTTAATGCTATTTCAAGTAAGTGCAAGAGCTCTTCATGATCTTTAGACTTGTTGCCAAATGCTAGCCTTATAACAATTGCACTAGTCAAAGAGTAAATCTTGCTAGTGAGATCGAAATCTGAACCCACTGATGATTGAACTGATTTTATGAGCTTAGATACCTGGTGTGACAAAAGGAAGGTAAACATATTGAAGAGAGATTACAATTCTCAAAATTCAATATTATAATATGAACAGTAAATATTTCATATCCTACAAGAGCATTTAAATTGAAATTGTAATTATGAATATCAATATTATGGCTTTTCAAAAGCAACTGCGTTATAGGTGCTGGGAAAAAAACTGTTGGTTAAGACGGGTAATATTGATGTTTGGTAAAAATCTCATAAAAGCCGCTTTAAAGAATAATTATTTTTTTAATAATTTCAAATGTTGCATTTTTTTTTTTTTGAAAATTTCTAATGTTGCTATGAATTATGTAAAATGGAAAAGATGGGCGTGTTAAATTTTCTTTTATGTGATAGCGAAATAAACTAATTGTTGAACGTTAAATTGAAAAACGTATATCAGTATACAAGTTAATAACTTATCATGTTAGAATTATAAAGAAAAATTAGATGGGAAGAACATACTTTTATAATAAGAATAAAATAAATATTTGAGATTTACGTATTTTTTTATTTGTGAAAAGATAGTAAAAGTTCACAATAAAATTATATTTAAAATAAAAAACCTTTCTAAATATTTTGAACTAGCTGTCATTTTGCTGCTTTTTGAAAGCATACCTTGAGAAACAATCCAAAATTACAGTGGCTAATAAATAGCACCAGATGGTTAAGTATCAACAAGATTTTAATGGAGGATAGCACGTATATAATTTGGTAAATTTAAGTTATTAGATGAAAAATTGATAGCTTAGATTTAAATATTATATTTTAAATAATTTAAATTTTTTTCAAAAAATTATACCATAAGAATATATTGATATCTTCGATTTCATGTTGTTACTGCTTAGTTTTTTTTTTTTTTTTTTTTTACTATAGTATGCCATCCTATATAAGAAATGACTTAAAAAATTATTAGGTCTTATAATTTTTTTTAAAAAAAAAATTAAAATTCACTAAAATTAAATTATTTTAATTATATGTTTAAATCTAGGCCACCAATGACCCAATTTTGCCAACAATTCCTATTGTCTGGCAGGTGATCCAGTTTAGATTTTAACCAAACGTTAAATTTTGGCTTTTCCAAATGATAAGGCACTGAAAACAAAAGTCAGGATAATCATAAATAGGCCCTAATTATGAAAATGAATTGATAAAGTTCATTAGTATTTATAACCATGTTCTCAATAAAACCATAACATATAAAAGATATTTTTTTTTGAAAATCACAAAAGACAAAAGGCGGGGCTATGTACTCGATTGTTAAAAAAAAAAAAAAAAATACTTGTCATATTATACGAATTAGTAATTTTAAACATATAAATTGTACCTAAGTTTTGTTCTTAACATAATATGAAATTCTAATAATAACATCACTCTAGTTTTAAATGCTATTAATTCCTTTTAACTAATCTTGAAATAAATTTAATTATCTAATTGCAAAATCATAAGTCTTCATGACTACCTCATCTTCTCGGACAGAGGAGAAAGACTGAACCTTCTTGGCACTTAAGAGCTCCAAAGTACATATTTTCCTCACGTGTGTCCACTATTATTCACCATAAGGAGCAAGAACAACGTTAGCTCACCCATATCCAAGAAGCTCAGAAGAGAGAATTTCGGGCCTCTGGACAAAGGCAAGATCATGTGTCTTCATAATCTGCTTGGCCACATCTGGGGATGATACGATTACTGTGGAAAGCTCACCAAGTTGAAGGTGCATGAGAGGCCCATACTTGAGGGATAGTTCGCGAAGGGCATGGTGTGGGAGTGAAGACCTTGCTGTTGCTAACTGATGAAGGTTTCCCAAACACAGGAAGCTTCCATGGCACCCTTACTTTTTTTAAAAAAAAAATTTGGTGGCGAGTATTTTTTGGGTTATTGCTTTCAAAGTGAAAATTCAAAACTTTTTTTCCTCTACATCGCGGTTACATTTCCAAAGTGACAAGTATAAAGTTCTTAGCATCGTATTAATAATTAAAATCTCTAATAGGCACACATACATTTGTCTAAACCTTGAACTCTAAATTCTAAACACAAAAATCTCACTTTTTGATTTCCAATTTTATGCAACTAATTCAATTATGTCAGCATCGTGGAAACCTTTTTTTTTTAACTATTTTAAGGCTTTTCTAATCACTTTTGACATCTGCGCTCTAAGATTTCTCATCAAATTTGACCCACCAGTCTATTGTTGTTGTTGTAATATTAGTTCCACTAACAAATATTTCATGCATTGATGTTGCAAAATGGTTTCATATAAATATTCATGATCGCAAGAACAAAGTGAACTTATGGTGATTTCCTTGTGTTATATGGCTGATCTCATGGTGAAATAATTGGATATATATTGACTTTAAGGTAAACTTGTCAAGGGATGATTTAATTAAAAAATTTCAGCTGTTGAGTAAAGGACTAAGGCCATGAATGATTATATCAATATCAAGAAAGCTATTTTGGCTTGCTAATTAAAGGAAGTTTAAATTTCTTCTTATTCAAAGATGATATTTCTTGAAAAAAGCATTTTAATAAATAAAAAGTCAATATTTTGTTAAACGATCTTATCAACATTTTCAATACCTCTACTCCCTTAATATCTAAATCACACGATTTTATTCTCTATTGTAAAATATACACTTCCCTCTTATAAAATCAAAAAGTTTACTGTAAAAATAATAACCTACTATTACACTTATTTTGATCAAAACATTCATATAATAATTATACGATATAATAAGTATTAAATTATATTTGAATAACATAAAATGGTGAAAGAAAATAAAAAATTGATCAAACGGAAATTAAAAAAAAAACAAAATGCTTAATTGTAAAATTATACTGAAAAATTGAAAAAACTTTAATGATAATAATTTAATTTTAAGAATAACATTTTCATTGAATATGTATTAATAAACGTATGTATATACATAAATTTGATAAAGTTTAGTATAAATTAAGTTTATAATTTTTAACATAAAATATATGGCAATGAAATAGAAGTTTAAAAAAAATATTTTTTAAATTATTAAAATAAATCAATATTATAATAGAGAAAATTTTGGTCTTTTTTTGGATTTAAAAAAGATAAGTGTATGTTTTAAAATAGGAGAGTCGCATAAATACTTTGAACTTCTTACAGGCAAGAGAAGAGTAATTTACCCATTTTATTGATGTCATCCGTGTATGTTTGCCCTTAAAAAAGTTACTTTTATATTGTCAGTTTCAGACGAACAATAGCTTATTTGAAAGTATGTGTTCAATTAATTATGTTTGGATGAAGAAACACTTCAAGTGTTTAATAAGATTAACTTTATTAAAAAATTTTATTGCAGAATTAAAAACTAAATCACAATAAGTATACATAAAATTGGTTAATTAAAATAAAATATCAAAATATACAATAAAAAGCATATAAAATTATATTTTCAAAATATTATTTATAATGAAAAACGAGAGAGAAAAATAAAATAACTAGTTTGATGAAAAAATAAGATTAATAGATAGACTTTTAACTTTTTTAGTGAGATTAATCTTGTTTAGAACTCTAGTAGTTTTACTTCAACGGAAAATGGACTCATCTTGAAAAAAATTTCTAGCTATAATTTTTTTTTATTGTTTGCTTCATTAGAATTTTTTGGCTGCAGTTTGGACTATACTTGTGAAAAGCGAAGAAAAAAATATTAGAGTGGTAATGTGGTAGTGGAGGGTGATGACATAGTGCATGGATGAGCTTAGGTGCTTGTAGTGATAGCAAGAGATAAATTTGACTACATATTAGCTTTTGAGAGAATAAAAACTTCAAATTCATTCCCTCCCACAGAGTTAGAAAAAACCAAGATATGCTATTGTGTGAAGAAAATGTTTCTATGGTGGGAAAATATTTGGAGAAAGATTTGAATCCTCTTGGCACTTAAGAGCTCTTGCATACATAATTTCCTCATCTGTCTCCAGTAATCACTGAAAGAAGCAAAGCTAATATCTTATTGTGACCCAAAGAACATCATTTTGGTAGTAAGAAGTTTTGGTCTTTGAACAAAAGCACGAACATGTGCCTTCATACCATTTCATTAAAACTTTATGACTTATACGTGAGGGTTAGCTAATTGGAAAAAGAGAATTCAGCAGTGACCAATGTTGTTAAAATCACAATTCAACTTGGTAGAATTGCTGATTTTACAATTTTAGATAAGAAATTCGAGTTAAATTGGAGATAGAATTAGAATTGAAGCTAACTCACATAGACTCAATGGTGACTAGCATAGACTTAGTAATCGGAATTGAAGCTGACTCACAGACTCGGTGGTGACTAGCATAGACTTAGTAAAATTGCCAAGTTTGAGTGAGTTGGGTGAGTTTGGAAGTTTCAGAATTTCAGACCAAATCTTTCAAACCCAATTAATGTTTTTCACTTAAAAGAAAAAATGTAAGCCCAATCCAAAATACAACCTTCATTTGCCTAGGAAAGAAAAATGGGATATGTGTAGCTTCATTTTACCCTACCTAACATCATCGCTTTTGGTTGTTGTAGTACTACATTGTTGATAGCTTTATGCTTAAGTTTGGTTCTACCTCCTTGTTGCAAGTTTATCTATTAGTTAAGACTAAATTTTTTTTCTTGTTGGCCAAACTGAGAGTTCTATAAGTTTTATGTCACAATCTATAAATTTTGTATGTTTTGTAAGTTTTATGTTATCCTAATACAATACATATATATATATGTGTGTGTGTGTGTGTGTAGTTTCGTTTTAGTGGTATATATGTCTTGTTAATTAGATACTATTCACTGATATGATATATGTGTGTGTGTGTATGTGTGTGTATAGTTTGGTTTTAGTGATGTGTGTACCTTCCCAACTAATGAACTAACAAGGGCAAATTGTCATCTTCAATTCTAGTTAAGTGCTTTGTTTCGTGTTCACAAAAGATGGAGGTGCTCTACAATACTTATTTGCAAAGTAAACAATTAGATTAGATTATTTTTAAAGTAAGTAAGATTAATTAAATTTTGGAAATTAGATAGCTATAGCACCTCACAAAAACTCAGAAGCTTAAGCTTAAGCTAATGTGCTCCCAATTGAGTAGATGTAAGCATACTACCCCTTGAATATATTATTGGACTCAATCTCTATAGCTATTTCTTGATTAAATATCAATTTGTACCTTTTTTATTTCTTTCTTACAATGATTTGTTGTTTGTTTTTTTTTGTAATACACTAAAGATCTTTGTTGAAATTTTGTTTTTTGTTTTCAAGACTTAGTCTTAGTTATATTGAATAAGTACTATTGCATTATGAATTATGGATACAAATTATGGAGTTTATTGAAATCCGTATATTGACTTGAATAAAAAGTATGCAATATGTATTATGGATTATAAATAGGCATTTATGTATGAAATCTTATGTGTTTTTGTGATATGATTTTATTTAATAGCTATTGAATAATAGGTGTAGGTAACTCTTATGTTGTGGTTCATAAGCAAATGAATAGTTAAATAAATAAATTGATAGAATATATCAAACTATTTCAAGATATTAGAGGCTAGGAGCACTTAGCTTGATGTTATAAGTATTTAGAACTGATTGTCATCAAGGGGATTGTAAATAGAGCTAGAAGGAGGTTAGTATATCCCTCTTCAGGTGAGTAAATATTACTAGATATGCTTGTTTTCTATATTTTTAAGTCTTCCTCTGAGATTTTGTATGCTTTAGTGCCTTAGGAACAGACTTCCGAAGATAGACCATTTCTTCTTGAGAATTATTTTATTTTCTTCAAAATTCTATTAGACTTTATCAAAAAGCTTCATTTAAAGCAGTATTGATTTCTATATAATGATTTAACTACTATTTGATTTCTGAAACCTCTAGATGAAGGTGCATTGGGTTTCATTCTCAAAATATTAGATGAACCAGTTATACCTAATGACATTGTCCATTATTTGATTTCTGGAAGTTTGGATTTACTATTGTGAAATGATTTATTTATTAATTGATTTGGGTAAAGATTGAAATGAAATGTCACTATATGAATTCTATATGATTTTTGAATGAATTTGGTTACTGTAAACTTTATAGACTGAAGAACTACTGCTTATTTGTTTGAAACTATTATGTTGTTAATAATGAAAATGATTTCTTGGGATTCATCTAACATAAAACCTTGTAGTGAATGGTAGTAGGCATTAGCCAGGGTGCACTATGTACTGTATTACTATACTAAGGCCTTGCACCATAATACTAACTGATTGTTAGCCTACTTGCTCATTACTGATTACTGCATTGTACTATATAGTATTGCTAGCAAATGCTAGTACTTAATTATTGATTCACTGTTGGTTCTGTGGGATGTCTCCCAAGCCCGTACTTTAAAAATTTATGGATTTTAATTGTTTTATTTTCTTTTGTGCACTATGTTTAGGCAAGAGAAGCCCTTATTTGGCATAAAGATTAGGAATTCTTTATTGAAATTTAGGATTTACTATTTTATTTGAAATGATCAAAGGTTTGTGAAAAGTTCTATCATTCTTGTCTATCCCTTCCCTAGTATAGTTAGTGATATTTGTTAACTGAGTGTTTTCACTCATCCTTATTTTATTAAGTTTTACAGAGCATAAGGCTAACTTTGGATTCTCCTTGGCTACGTACAGTCAAGTTATTTACCTAATGGTGAGCCCTATATTGTTCGCATAGGCAAGGTTGATTTTTGTTCCTAATTATTATGTTATTTTGTACTTTAAAAGCTCCTATTGTCTCAGGTCGAGTTTAGTATTATTTGTGAAAATTTCGAGGAGCCCATATTTTAGGGAAGACTCCGCTGAAATTTCTACATGAAGATCATTGAATGAATAGCTATCTATGATTTAACCATGTGAATTGTATTATGTGGTCTAGTGATATTACTAAGTATGACCTAGATATGAATCGGTGATTAAACTAATTAAGTTGTATGCCTTAGCTAGCAATACTGCTTTCTTAAATGCCAACAACTATATTCTTAGCATTATCTCTAAAAATAACCCTATACTTGCCTCATAATTCATTACATTAAAAGCCCTATCTACATTCACCTTGGTCTCATCCCTTAGTGGAAAAGTCCAACAACTAAAATGACAATCCCTTTTTAAACTAACTACCTACATATCTTGCATAATGCTACCTCTGGCCTTCCAGAACTCATTAATCATGTTGTAAGCACCAAAAAACATTCTCCTATAATCCACATTAGTATTCTTAAACACAACCGCACATGTCTCCTTCCAAATACACCAGCCAAGGCAACCTAATATACCATACTCATCTATGCTTCCATTCAATAAAAGATCATAACACCACCTACCAAAACTTAGAAATCTTCCCATCCTTGTTTTTTATACTCAACATTCTCCCAAACCATACCAATGTGGTCCATTCACAAAGTAAAAGGACATGCTCTATATTTTCTGACTAAGAGTTATAGACATGACACAAAGCATCATTACAACACATTCTCCTTGTTAAAGCCTCCTTCATGGCTATTGCTCCCAAGATGCATCTTCATCAGAAATGTTTAACCTTAGCAAGCACATTAAGTCTCTAAATTACCTTACATAAATCTTTCCCCACCTGAAATGAACTACTCAGGTTAAGCTGAAAAGTTACTTCTACCAATCTCCTACAAAACAGATAACCAAATTTAACACTATACTCACCATTGTTACTAAATATCCACACCCTTTTATCCTTAGACCCCGTAATCAATATTGGGATTTTTAAAATTGCCTTAGTTTTCTCCCTAGACAACCTTCTAGTTATACATCCTAAACATCACCTCCTATCAATAATCAAGTCAAATACTTTCATATTACAATATTCTTCAGAGCACCTATCAGATTTTAGGCCATAATCCTTAAGCCAAGGATCTATTTATCCCAACTAACTTTCACTTATCTCCCATTAACAATCCTCCCTCCCATACTTTTTGCTAAAAAAGTCCTCCTTTCAAGCAGTTGGATGAATGCCAAAAGGCCTTATGACCATTCCTAATAACACCAAATTTAGAAGTAGGAAATATACCCTTTTAAGCACACGAACCTGAAGCTCATCATGATTATTGAACAATCTTCAAGCAGTCTTGGCTAGAAGACCATTGCTAAAATTGATAAAATCTTTGAATCCAAAACCCCAATCAACCTTAGACTTTGCCAGTAACCTCTAAGCCTTTCAATGAATTTTACCTTCACCATCTCTACTTCCCTACTAGAACTTTTCCAAAATGTTGTTAAGCTCCTTACAAGACTTATCAAGGAACTCAAAGCAAGCCATTGGATAATTGAAATCACATTAGCTATAGCTTTAAGTGTTTCCCTCCTAATATACGATAAAAGATAGTGCTTCCAACCTTGGACTTTTACTCAATTTATTTTTAACAAAAGCTTAAGCTTCCACTTTTGATCTTTCTTATACAATATAAAGCCCCAAATAAATTCATGGATCATTGGTGCCTTTGATCCCCATCACACTGTAAGCATCATCCATTGTATCATTATCTATATTGCTAGAGAATAAAAAGTACAGGATTTCTCTAAATTCTCCAATTGACCAAATGCTTCATAGTGCACTTCCAAAATCTTCTTTCAAACAATACAAGAATTCATCTTTACTTTCAAGAATAACATAACATCATTAGCAAATATCACATAGGACAATTTTGGACATGCTTTAACTAGCTTGATTCCTCTTATATCAACGTTTCTAATATGAAGTTGCATTAGCAACAATTATGAATAATCATGGTGACAAAGGGTTCTTTTAGCATATTCCATTTCCAAGTTTTAGTTCTGCCACCATCTTCCTTGATAAGAGTAAGTTAAACTTTACTGAACAAATGCATTGCATGATTTGGCTCACCTACTCATGGTAGAAACAAGTTTTATAAGCACACTTTCCAAAATGTCCTACTCTACCCTATCATAATGATCGTACCTATTTTTTCCATGCCATTCAATGTCATTTCATGGCATTTTCTAAGGTTAATTGAGCTTAAATTCATGTTTTGATAATATTTTATGATAATTTGGGATTAGAGGTGACTGCAAAATGTACTTTGTAAGGGTAAAATTGTAATTTTTCTATTAATTTTACTTAATTTAATTAAATTGGAGAATATGGGATATTACAATATTTAAATTTTGCATTGTAAGTCAAAGTTAAAGGCAAGTTAGAAGAAATTACAATCAAGGACCAAAAGAATCAGGAAATTGCAAAAATGGCCCAAGTATGCTTACCTTTATTTTTCACCACAGCGAACTCAACTAAACTTGCGCAATTTTCAATTTAGATCCAAATCTGGTTGTAAGACCTAACCCAACTCGCCTCTTATTAGCCACTAAGGTCTCTACTACCAAAGGAGGCTGTGAGAGACCAGAAGGGAGTCCTAGTGACTCCCTTCTTTTTCTTTTTCTTCCATTTTTCTTATCTCTCTATCATTTTTAAATCATAAAAGTTCCCCTTGTCATTTCAATCTTCTCCATCACATTTCTTCCTCATGCATGCTGTTTTTTGCAAACCAAAAAGCAACAATCATTTCAACCCTCCTCCTTCAAGAGGAATGTCACCTAGTGGTGTTGGTGTTCATATGTTGTAATCAGCTTAGAATCTAGTATGAATCTGACTTTAAATCAGCTAGAAAACATGGGGGTTTTAGGGGGATGTTCTACCCAATTTTGCTTTAAATTCAATGTGATTTGATGTGTTCATCATTTTTCAAGAGGGTTTTGCTTCCTTAAGGTACCTTGACCATTTCTCCTTTGATTTTTGCATTCAATTGTAAGATTTAAGGTATGAATCTAAAAACCCTTTTCTACAGAGTGGAAATGACAAAATTTTTAAGTTTAAGCTTGATTTAAGTGTGATTTGCTCAAATTGAGTTAAGGCTTCATGTTCAAGGTGAAATTTGAACATTTCTACCCTAATTTCAGTGATCAATTTTGTGTTTTGGCCCCCATATTGATCAATTAAGGCTCCACCTGTAGCTAGGAATGGCCTACCTAGGATGATCAGGATATCTTTGTCTACTTCCATGTGTAAGATGATAAAATCTACAAGGAATATGAATTTTTCTACTTTAACTAGGACATCCTCCAACATTCCCTTCATGAACATTATGGATTTATCTGCTAATTGTAAGGTAACAGATGTAGGATTGATCTCCCCAAGACCTAATTTCTAGAAGATGAAGAGGGGCATTAAATTTATACTGGCTCTCAAATCACACAACGCTCTCCTAAAGAAAACATTATCAATAGAGCAAGGGATGGTGAAACTTCCTGGATCCTTGAGTTAGGGAGGTAACTTCTTCTGAAGAATTGCACTACACTCCTCTGTCAAGGCCACTATTTTATGCTCTCCTAGTCTCATCTTTTTCTTTAGAATGTCCTTCAAGAACTTGGCATACGTTGGCATTTGCTCCAGGGCTTCTGCGAATGGTATGTTCACCTGTAACCTTTTAAACACTTCCAGAAACCAGTTAAACTATGAGTCCAGATTTTCCATTTTCAATCTCTACGGAAAAAGAATGTTCAATTTTTTGTTAGTCAATTCCTCTATTAGTTTTTCCTCCTGTTTCTCAGTTTCCTGTGTGTCAAATTTTTTTGGGCAGTGTTTGGGTTTAGGTTCTATCAATTGTCTTCTACTTCTAAGAATAATTACCTTAGACTACTCTTTTCCATGTGACCTAGGGTTAGGTTCTGTGTTACTAGGCAATGATCCCTGTGGTCTATTGGTTAAGGCATTTGCTAACTACCTCATGTGTGTCTCTAAATTTTTCAAGTTGGCAACTTGGCTTATTAGTAACTATTTCACCCAATCATCTTGCAAACTAGATGATTCATGACTCTGGTTATACTGCTGCTTATGATTTTGGAAACCTAGGGGTGCATCTAGTTTAAGGGGAGGGGCACCTGGTTGATTGTTCTTCTAAGAAAAGTTAGGGTGATTTCTCTAACTAGGATGGTAAGTGTTAGAGATTAGTTGGCTTTCCCTACAATTATTACCCACTTAATTAACTATTTCTTCTCAGTAAGTCAATCAGTGCATACTTATATGTCCCTTTCTACAATATTCAAAAGATTCAGAGGTATTTACCTGATGGTTGTCGCTGCCTTTCTAAAGCTAGATTATCTAACCTCTTATTCATTGCTTCAAACTAGGCTATCACTTTTACTAAGAATACTGTCAGTTGGTCTACTTCAATGACTAATTTATCCTTCTTTTATAAGCTCTTTTGTTAGCTCTGTAATTGTTTTAGGTGAGATGTTTTAATATCTCAAATGCATTTTCTAGATATTGATTTAGTAGTAAACCTCTTGTAGCTCCATCCACCTGATTTCTTAATGATGGGGTCAGTTCGTTATAGAAAATTTGAATCTATTGCTACTCAGAGAAACCATAGAGAGGACATTTTCTTTGCAATTCCTTAAACTGTTTATAAGCTTCATATAAGGATTTCATATTGCTAAAAATTATATATGTCCTTTGAAAGTTTTTTAGTCTTTGCTGGGGAGAAATATTTATTCAAAAGTTTCTATACTAGTTGTACCCAATTGGTTATGGATCCACTAGGTTGTGAATCTAACCAGTCCTTGGCTCCTTTTTCTAAAGAAAATATGAACAACCTAAGGCAAATGGCTTTTGAAGAAACATCTTCCACCTTGAAGTTCATATATTTCTAGAAAAAATCTTAAATAAGCATTTGGATCTTCATAAGGTAGGCCATGGAATCTATTTTCCTCGAGCATCATCATAGTAGCATAATCTATTTTAAAGTTTTTGTTACCAATTTTTTCCCTAGCAATGCTAAACTGAATACCCTTGAACATTGGCATGATCTAATCCTTGACCTTCCTTCGAGTAGGTGGGTCAATATTCTCATTGATAACTTTGGCTTGTGTGTTAACTCTTGGATCTAGAGCTCCACTATTATCACTGCCCATGGTGGATGATTCCTCTTACTAACTCCTTGGTTGATTTCTAATTTTTTTTTGCACGTTTGTTCAATTTCAGGATCTAAGGATAAAATCACTGCTTTACCTCTTAAACACATGCAGAAACACCTGTTACAGAAAAAATTTTGGCATAATAGAGTGCTAAAAAGTAATGTCAATATAAATTTATGCCAAGTCCCTTACAACGGCACCAAAAACTTGTTAATTCAAATTGCAATCAAAGTGCAATATCACACGCATGTATACGTGGTCAGCAAGTAATACAATGATGAAATGAGTATCGATTCCCCCAGAGACTTGGGTTCAATATTTATTGACAGAATTTGCAAGTTGTGTTATGAAGGATTGCCTAAGCAAATGCAAGACAAATTTGAATGTTGGTTGACATAGAATTTTAACAATGTAAGATTTTGATCTTTCACCACATACAGGGATGCTTTCTGTTATGATTATTACTTTATTCTAATTGAAGAATAAATTGCTAACCTAGGATTCTTACTTTCTTATATGCTTCTTTCAAATGCATACAAGCTGAGTTCTTTCCTTCTAATTCCCTATATGTTTATGGAAACTAGCTAGGATAAGAACCTTATAAATCCAGGACCTAAATGTGATTATCACAAACAATTAAGTACTTTCATCTTAACTACGAATTGCATTTATGTAAATAGTGATTATATGCATCCAGTTCAAAAATTTAGGTAACCTTGTCAGGTTGACATAAATTCTATCTTCTTTCCTAAGATGATTAGACTTAGAAAATAATAACTACTAGATGAATATAAACAATCAATCATTCAATGAAAACCATAATAACATTCAACAGAAATGCATCCTTAACAAGGGCTTTAGTCAAAATCCTAGGAACAAGCTACTTAGCCTCTCATGAGCATTATTATAGAATTAAATAACAAAGAAGAGCATAAAGAATAGAAGAAGCTAAAGAAGAGGGAGATGTTCAAAATAGGAAAGGCTCTTTATAGAGTCTTTACTCTAAAACTAACCCTCTCTTTAGCAATCCCTCAAACTGAGACTTCTCTTCAAGTGTTTATGACACTTCCTTCTACTTAGTGTGAGCTACTTACCTTCAAGACCCTTTATGTTAGAGAAAATTAAAGTTTCTAGTAATGTGCCCAGGCGAGGCTCATCTGGTGCCAGGGCGCCAAGTCTCTGGTTTTGGTGCCTAGGCGTTGAGATATTGGCGCCTAGGCACCATGTGCTAGGGTTGACTAGCGCTTGGCCATTGTCTTCATAGCACCTAGGTGCTATTTTTCCAGCCATGATTATTCCTTTTGCAACATTTGACACCTGGGCACTGGGTCATTGGTGCTTGGGTGCCATCTTTCTAGATTTAGTGCCTGGTGCTAGCTTTGTGGTGTCTGGGTGCTGGCCTCTGGTCTTCAGCAATTTTTCTTGTCGTCTGGTCCTTTTTCCTGAAATAATCTTTAATTCTTTTTAAAATCGATGTTTGTGGAAAACTTTAAACTTTTGTATATGAAATATGTATGATTTTTACTCAAATTTGTGATATTTGTTCTATTAATGTTTCCTTAAAAGTTTTGCTTTGGAAAGTTATCACATAGGACCATTTATTAACTCATTTTATAACCTTTACACTTTGCTAGCATTAACTATGTTTTCAAATAGGTTAAGGCCACTACTTGTACCACTAATGATGCTAAGGTTATGCATAAATTTTTGAAAAAGTAAATCTTTATAGGATTCAACACACTTAGGGCAATCATTAGTGATAGAGGAATGCATTTATGTAATAAACAATTTGAAATCCTCCTTAAGAAATATGGAGTACACCATAAGGTGGCCCTAACTTACCACCCCCAAATGAATGGACAAGTTGCTATCTTGAATAATGAAATCAAAACCATTGTCCATCATGTAAGGATTAGGTAGTAAAACTAGACGATGCTTTATGGGCTTATCGTACATCATACAAAACCTTTCTAGGCATGTACCCCTACCAATTGGTGTTTGGTAAGGCATGTTATCTTCCTTGTGAACTTGAACATAAGGCATACTGGCCATAAATAAGCTTAACTTTGATAATAAATGACTTATGTAGGTTGCTAAACTCATTGAATTTCACTTGCATGCCTACAAAAGCAATAAGATATATAATGAAAATGTAAAACATTGGCATTGCAACAAATTTTAGTTCAAAAACTTTGAACTAGGGCAAAAAGTATGTCTTAAACTCTCATTTTTTGTTGTTTCTAAGGATACAATAATCAAGGTGGTAAGGACCCTTCACTATTGTAATAGTTAACCCATGTGGATTAGTCAAGTTACCAAATGAAAACTCCAGTAAACTTTCAAAGTGAGCAGGTAGAGATTGAATCCATACTTGGGTGGCAATGTTCTTAGCAACTAAACTACCATTCCACTCTTTAACCCTTGAAAGGAGCTAAAGTCCAACTGATGACTCTAATTGAAGAGTTTCTTGGGAGGCAACCTAAGTTTCTTACATTTTCTCTTTCTTTTTCTTTCTTTTCTTTCTTTTGTTAAAGTTAATTGTTCTAAAACCCAATACATATTCACTGAAACCTTGGTGCATCTATGTAGGAAAATGCTATCAAACTAGGATTGAAGGACAAGCTGAAAAAAATGAACTAAGGTTTTAATGCCTATGCACTAATTCCAAAGAGCTCGTGCCCAAGCACCAAACCTTTAGTTACATATATATATTAAAAAAAAAAAGGCAAACATTTCATGTCAAGGCACTAAAACCCCTAAGTGATAAAAAATGTTGGCAAATTTTAACACCCAAGCGCTAATCATACATAAATCTAAAAGTAATAGCGCCTAGGTGCTGGAAAACTAGCGCCCAAGCACCAAAACCCTAGAAAAATGTAGCATGCATCAAACGCCATTTTGAGAGGCACTCAGTGCGTAGGCATTGACTTAAACATTAGTGCCTAGGCATTGTATTAAGAAATGGGATTTAAATCCCATTTCAACTCACCTCTCCTTATTTTTCACACACTATCACTCATTATCTTCCACAAAACCCTATTCCAACATAAACCCCTTTAATTACCTCTTATAATTTGGCCTAAATCCAACAATTAATGGGGCCTTCTTATATTTGGTTGTGAAACGTTAACCCCCCATCATTTTTCAATTGCTATTTGAGGTACATATGCTCAATATTCATTGGCATTACTAAAGAATGATACGAATTAGGTTTATTTTTGCATTTTTCTTTAATTAAACATTATATGTGTTACCATTACATGATTTAATTGATGATTTTATCATGGTTGTTGTTAAGAAACCACAAGGTAACAATTTTAATATCATTGGTTGGATTAGGAGTAGTTTATGCATCTTATGTGTTGATGACATTTTTGAATAATTAAATCAATGATTTTTGGCATCATTAATTGTTTTGGACAATTTTGGTTAAGTCTCATACACTTTATCATTCTCAATAACACCATTGCATGAATATAAGATGACACATGGACTGAAAAATATGATTCTACATGTCAAAATTGTCACTACTCGCCGAACACACTTAGCATATTCTGATGATCTTATCACTCGGGGTTATAGTAATAAAAAGAGGCTACACATATATCTAAACACCTATATTTGCATCCACTCACATTCTACTTTTCTTATTGAAGCACAAGGTGTTATGGCTCCTAAGAAAAAGCATAGATCAACTTGAAACTATAGTCGTACATTTGATAGCTCTTGTTTTACCTCTCAAGAGGCTAGTGATATATTCCAAACCCTTATCACTAAAAAGATGCCAGTGAAAGAAGGTGGAATCAGAGTGGATGGTGATTATGATATGAATATTAGGAATGACATATGAAGGAAAGGCTGGAAAAGTTCTGCAAGTACACAGAAGTAGTCATTTTACCCATTGTATGAGAATTATATTCTAATATACTAGATAGGACAAATTTCAAGGTCTTAGTCTAAGGGAAAAGAGTACCAATAGGCAGTAAGAGATCAACTAGATATTTGGGCTACATGATATTAATTATGACAAGTATTCACAACTCTTTTAAGAAGATTTTGATTTGGACGATATTGGGCACTAGCTATGTAACAGTGACCCTGAATGGAATATCAGAATGGGTAAACACATGAAATTCATGGCAAGTAAGCTAAACCCAATGAACCATCTTTGGTTCAAGTTTATAGCATCCCAAATCTCCCCTAAACAACACATCAATAAGGTCACAATTGCGAGGGTACTTCTCTTATATTGCTTAGTCACTAGACAATCATTAGACATTGAGACATATATTTTCTATAGTATGATTCAAGTTTCCAGCAATGCTAAGGACAACCTGTGGTATCCCTCATTGATTACAGAGATGTGTAAAAAGGCCAGGGTAAAATAAGATAAGGGTAAAGATGTCCTCATGCCCTATATTGAATTGAAAGCCTTTCACCTACCAACTATGAGTAGGAAGCATGATATTTGACTCGTAGCCCCCAAGCCTCAAGTAGCTGCACCATTAAATTTGAGCTAGATGACAATGGCAGAATGCATGGCAGGCCAAGAAAGATATGATAAGTACTAGATGCCATGTAATCAAGTTATAGGAGAAATGATTCAACCTATGGCCTCTAACAAAGGGAATCCCATGGATTCTTTCCTAGTCTTACCCCAGTTCCACCTAAGTTTTTCCATATGGTAGGGCAATTATCCGGCACTTAGGCCAGCATAAACATAAAGGTAGAAGAATTTGATGAGGAATAGTCAAAGGAAACAGAAGATGATGAGGAAGAAGAGGATTAGACAGCAAATGGAGTTACAAGTTTTTCTTTTCTATTTGACTTTTTTCATTTTTTGGGTTTTTTTTTCTTTTTCTTTCCGGGGTAGTAGTAGGAGTTTATGTAGTGAGGGCATTGCCTAGGTTAAGTTTGAAGCGAGAACACTAATATGCAAAAACTGAAACTTTTTCCATTATGTATGGCATTTGGCAATCTTATTAGTATTAGTAGTTGTGTCATTTGAAGACTAATGATAGCATTAACTATTCATTAAGCATAGTAGAAAAGAAAACCCAAATGCATGTAAACTAATTACCTATCTTAATCTTACCTTGATTTTAGAAATGCAAAGAATACTTGGAATGATGTACATACAATTGTACTTTCATGGTTCAAGATGGTTATGATCAATTGTGCAAATACACTCTGATTCATTCTTGACTAGTTGCATCTTAGAACCTATTTGATCCCTAATTAAGGCAAATTTATTAGGGACCACACAATCAAAAAGATAACATAAGCATTTGTTGGATAGATTAAGTTTATTTTTAAGCTAACCTAAAATTTGGTAAACCTTAGAAGTCCTCATTTAAGCTTAACATACCTAATTTTTACTTTAACGAAACCACTAATTCACCTAGCCAAAATAGGAATTCCCTTATTACACCACACATACCACAAAACATAACAAAGACATCTAAAATCATGCTGAAAAAGAAGAGTGATTGGTAAAGGGATATCTATTCAAAAAAGAAAAAAGAAAAAAAGGGAAAAGATAGAAATGATGATGAATAAAGGTATTATACATAGTCATTGCAAAGCATTAAAAAGCAATAAAAGAAAAATGATGAAAGGTGCAGTAACTCCTTGAAAAAAATGAAAAAAAAAAAAAAGTGTACATAGTTATCCCCTAGTTCAAAAATAAGGTTAAGAAAAATTAAAAAAACTCTGTCCCATGATCCTAAGTAGTGGAGTACTTGTGGTATGATTTGAGTCTAAAAGTTATCCTCCTTATCTACCCATACCTAAGCCCTATATTACAAACTTATGAAGCCCTATTGATTTCTAACTATATGGAGAGTAGGGTGAAAAATATGGCATAAACCTATGAAATGAATAAGTCACTGATGTATGTGCTTAAGATAGATGAAAATCTAAAATTTTAAAGGAACAATTACTATTTTTTATCTAAGAATTCAATAGTTCTTTTGGTTGATTGGCATGTCTAAAGCAATTAAAAGGTCTACATAAATGTGGAAAATCATTAATATTATGTATAGTGAATAGTCTTTGAAATTGTTAAGATGACAGACTCTTATAACTGAACAAGGAAACTTTATGCCTAGTATCATAATGTGCAGAAATTTCTTTGCTTAAGGACTGGAAAACTCTCAAGTCTGAGGGTGTGTTAACTTGAAAGAGACTTGACCAGAGAAAATTTTACAATTAAAATGCCTAATCTTAGATGCAATTCTACTAATGCCATATGCATTTTATCTTAAAACATATTATCCCTTAGAAATTTTATTACCTCACTTATCAAAGACTTTTTAGTGATAAATTGTCATGGAAATGAAGCTAAAGCAACCCCAGTAGAAAGGAAAAGGAAGATTTTGAAAGAAATCTACAAAGAAGTAAGATAACTCATTTTGAGTTGTGCCTTCCCCCAACTCTATGTTTTTATTCTTTCTTGTATTGTTTCTCTTTTTATCTTTTTGTTTTTAACTCATACTAATGCTTCGCTAGTAGGGTTTTTCTAGGATTTTTGCTAAAACCTTTGCAGGGTTGTCTTTCTGTTTAAGTTTTAGATTTAATTATTTTAGAATTCAAATTAACCTGACAAGGAGATCAAATTTTAAGAATTGAATGTTCTAATCATTGTTTGCTTGTAATGCAATTCTCAATAAAGATGATAGTATTTAATTGTCTGAGATAACCAAATATTAAGGTCAGCATGTATAAGATTGAATCCCTGCCACTTTCCATAACCATATAGGAAATTAGGGAATCAAACTTAGGCTATTTAACTGAACCATGTAGACACTAAAGGTCCCTAGGTTAACAGCCATAATCACTAATTAATCATAAATGTAACTACTAAAAGTAACTCTGCATGTGGTAAATGTCAAAATCCTAGGTTAGTTAGTTATACATTTAATCAATTAATCATTTTTGCCATATTCTTCAAAACTTTAATTAACCAACTCAATGATTTGCATTAAGGGCTTAGTACTATTAAATCAACTGAAATTAGGTCGAGTCTCCATGGGATTAACACTCTACTTATCACTTTATTATTTGTTGATAACATATACTTGCATAACAAACAACCAAATTATATTTAAAAAGAAAAATAAAATTAATAAAAATTAATAATTTTTATCTTTTAATAATTTTTTAATTTACAAATTATTTTTAAAATTAATAAAATAGAGTTTTAAAAAGAAAAAATAAAAAAATTAAGATTTGAATGTGAAAAAAATACAATAAATAAAAATTAAGATTTTGAATGAAAAAGAATTATGATTTGAAAATAATTAATATATTAAAAGCTTATTATAATTAAAAAATAAATCAAATTATATTATAAAATAATATTTTAAAAATAATCGAGTCGGGTCAAGCTTGGTTTATAGCAATCCCAAGACCTAACTCAGACCGAGTTTATAGCAATCCCAAGACCTAGCTCCGGCCGGTTATGAACTCGGCCTGGCCTGATAAATTTACAAATTTTTTTTTAGACCCGGCCTAACCCAACCCGATATGATCGAGCTAGATTGAGTTAGCCGGGTCACTGGGTCATATGCTCACCCCTATTGATATCTATTAGTTCTTAATGCATAAACCTGTATTAAGTCCTTAACTACCCAAATCTTATAGGCTTCAATTGAAATTTGCTACTGTCATGACCAAATTATATACATATATATAGTCATGTATTTTTATTGCTTATTCTTGCTTTTTTTTTTTTCCAATTCCTTGTAAGGCCAAAAGGGATTAATACCATTCAGTGTCAATATTAATACCATTATTCTTTCCTTTTATTTGCTTAGCATTAATATTCAAATTGTTTATCCCCAAGTGCATTTTACCTCATTAGTTATTACTAAGGATCAAAGTTTATCCATCTATGCTACCTTTTCCTCACACCAAGGTGGGTTCTTAATTCCATAAATTTAACTTATGATTCCAAAAAAAAAAAAAAGATTATTTCTCCTTGCTTAGTAATTTATAGCTTAGCCTACCATGCAACTCAATATCAATATGAATTATTGCAATACTATGTGAATGCATACTAAAATAAGTGATTAAGAAAACTAACAAATAATTAAAATAATAATTTTGCTTGTATATATGCATAACTATAAGTGTAAATTCTCCCAACCCAAACTAGCTCCCAAAGAAACCCAACTTGCAAATATATAATCTAGACCTTCACCTATGAGAACATAACCCAAATGGAAAGGTTTAATGGGGTAGGACTTTGTTGGTCCAATGGTTTCACATCCCCAATTAATTATTTGATGGTAACAAATTCATTTGATGATATATTGGCCTAAAATTTATTTGAAATATGCATTAATTATTTTAATCTAAAATGCCCTCTTTAAGCCTAATTCCTTGATCCAAAACATACATGATACTTATCTTAGACTAACTCTTTCAAAGCCCAGTTACTTAGAGAACTTCACATTACATAAGGACAAAACAAAGGACAAAGCAACAAGGCATCTAAACTTAGAATTTACTTTCAATGAGCATAATAGGAAAAGCAAAAGTAATAGTATAAGAGAAAGTCACATAGCCTACAAAGTACACATTCTCTATTAGAAGACCAACATAGAAAATGACAAACTGAATGTACAAGCAGGAAAGGGGTAGCTCATCTAGTAAAATATCCTTGTCACATGTGACAACTTATCGGAGAGTCGGGCGTGACGTGGATGGCATGAAAAGAAAAGATAATTAAATTGACTCTCAAAATAATTTTAAAGTCAAATCATTTAGGAATCACCTCCAAAATTTTTTAAAAAAAATTTTGAAAAACAATTTTTAAAAGAAAAGAAAATGGAAAGGTGGTTTGCATAAATAGAGTTTGGTTTGAGAGTCTGCTTGAGTGTGGGGAAGAAGTTAACCACCCCATAACACTCATCTGCAAGGTCGGTTATCCTAAACTAGTCAAGTAAAATTTACATAATATGACTTTAATCATATTTTGATTACCCTTATTGAAACACATGAAAACATAAAGAGAGAACAAAAATAGAAATAATTAAAAGAAAATAAATGAAGGAAAAGAAAAATGGATATTTAAGAAGGGCAAACTTGACCTAGGAAAAGAGCCTAGGGCCTACGTACCCAACGATAGAGACCAAAGTCCACATAGTTCGACTAAAAATGCATGTCAATTGGTTGGTAATTTTTATTTCTGCAAAAAGAACATGATAATTGAAATCAAATAGACTTTCATAAACAAAATGAAATTGAAGTTTGGTAAGTGTGTATTAATTTATGAAATTAACTTGATCACATTCCTTTGCTCTCTTAATTTTCTCTCTTTTTACTCTTTTGGATTTGTCGAATTTTAATTTTAATTTTAATTTTGAAATTGAAATGAAATTATGAAGGAACAGGATTTTTAGGATTTTTTAATTTATATTTTTTTAAGTTATAATTTTATTTTGATATTTTTGGAATCTATGCTTTTTTGAATTTTTTGAAATTGCAATTTTATATTAAATTTCCAAAAGAAATGAAATTATTAGAAAGTAGTATTTTGGGATTTTTGCAAAAAGAAAAAAAGAAAAGCAAGAATAAGTTATTATTTTATTAGAAATTATTTAATTTTGTATTTTTGAAAACTATATGTTAACTTTCAAAGTCTAAAGAGATTAGAGATCCCATATGGCCTCTACCTATTAACTCTTTAGCGCATGAGGAGACTAACGAAATCATTTTTGTAAATTGAAATTGATTTTATTCATTTACTTATTTTTTTATTTGTTATTAGAAAAATTATATACTAACTTCCAAAGTCTAAAGAGATTAAAGATCTCATACAACTTCTATAAGTTAACTGTTAAGTGCTTATGGAGTTTAATGTTCTCACACGACAATTTCTAAATAAACAAAGGAGTAAGTTCTTTTTGTGATTTTCAAAAGTGAAATTACTAAGAGAGGATTGAGAGGAAACAAAGTCTTATTATTTTTTTTATTTCTTAACAAAAAGGTCAAAAGAATTTTGATAATTAAATGGGAATTTCAATTTTTCTTGGGAACATTAAATGAGTGTGGATTAATGGAACCCCAATTTATTAAAAGTGCGACTAACCAATATTAAGTAAAACCTAAGGAGACTAACAATCTCATATGGCCCCTAGCGATTAACTCCCTAAGTGCCTAAGGATACTTTTAGACTCGACACAGCAATGCATAACTTATGGATTTATTACTACCATGGTTTACGCTGCTTACAAATCACGTTTGCCTAAGTTATCGAATAGTTTTGTATTTCTTACTATATAATTTTTATTCATAACCGTTTGGACTAACAAGTAACTTATGGATTTATAACTACCATGGTTTGCATTACTTATAAATCATGTTCACCCTAGTTACCTAATGTTTTTGCATTTCTTACCACATAATTTTTATTGTTAACTGGTTAGACTAACAAATAATTTATGGATTTATTACTACCATGGTTTTCATTACTTACAAATCACATTTGTTGTCCTTGATTTTGTGTTTATGAAAGCTAAATTCTAATGATGAAGTTAATTGTTTCATGAACTATGGTTTGTAGGAAGTATATGTCAATGTTTTAATTGTGTGATTTAATGAGTAAAACATATTTCTTCGATATTTTCTTTGGATATTTGAGCACAAGGTAGCTTTGCATGAAGTGATTGTTTGCTTGGAGTTAAATTGCATTTTGGTGCACTTGTGTGTTTCTATTTGTTGTCCTTACTTATGTTTATGAAAGCCAAAATTCTAGTGACGAAGTTAATTATATCATGAATTATGCTTTGTAAGAAGTACATATTATTGTTTTTCATTATGTAATTTAATGAGTAAAGCATATTCCTTCTCAACTGATCAAGTTTGTCTATATTCAATGCTATCAAAGATGGGAGTGGCCCTTTGAAGGGAATAAGCATTTGCTTAGCAATGATTCATAGGATATTTGAGTTTTTGATAAGAGAATTAAAGGCTCTATCCCATTTTAGCTTTAGGTCCTATATATGCATATAGAGGATGGAGCAGCAAAAAGAAGAATTGAAGGGTATCCACTGGGCATATATTATGTCCTTCAGGATGTAGTGAGCAGATGTAATACCTATAAAATTTATACTCAAAAAGGGAACTCAGTCAGAAATAAATATAGATACAGATAAAAATTTTATCTAAGATTGTAACCAAAGTCAGTACCTGAGCCTCACCCTATGCATTTTTAGCACTTATAACTCAATTAAGTATGGTAACTAAGTATCTGTGTATCTAAAAAAATAATAATAATAAAAATATTTTCCATTTAAAATATTTTAAAATTTTCAATTATGTTTACTAACTCCACCTAACTCATATTATTGCCCAATTATGCAACTAACCTCCACCTATAATCCTCAAATAATCTGCAAATTATTCATCAGATGCCATTCACGTCACTCTTGCAAGACCCTTCCTCACACGACTCATAATTTCTCCCTCCAGCAGCCACCTCACCATCGTCGGCAAGCACCAGTGACTTACTAGCTACTTTTTCGGCCCATCCCTGACCATTGGTAACCTCTCCACCAACAAAAATCATCAAAAAATCGAGTTGAAGACTCCTCACGGTGCAATTTTTTTTCTGGGGCCACCAGTGCTGCTTTGGCTACCGTGAAGGGTTATGATGCCTCCTCCAAGCTGCAGCAGCACCACCGGCTACCACACCACCAAAATTTCTTTGATTTTCTAACGGCCCTATTCACCTGAAATCCAAGCTTAAAATTCGTCAAATTTGGTGTGTTTTAATCCGATTGAGCTTAGGGCTACAATTCTATAATGATTTTCGGTCATTTCTCCCTCATTTACACTTATCAATTTGGTCCAATTTGCTCAGAATCAAATAACCCTAATTTTGGCACTGTTCAAGAGAAAAAGAGGCAAATTTGAGCTCAATTCAAGTTGTTTGCTTCAAATTAAGTTAAGATTACACTTCATAGGTGAATTTCGCACCTTTCTCCCTTGAAATCACTTATCAATTGAGAATTTTGGCTTTTGGATTAAAAAACTCCAATTTATGGGCCTAGGTGTAAATTGGGAATTTAGTATAAATTGTGTTTTTAGGACTTTTTAAATTTTGTTATGCATCCAGTGAGTGATTTAGAATTTTTAAAAATTTTAGTTTGAATTTTAGAATAAAATTCAAATTTTTAGTAATTTTCCTAGATTTTTCATGAAGAAAAAGGAAGGAAATTAAAAGGAAAATTAGTATTACTTAATTGGATAATTAATAACTATTATTTTTGGTTAAATTGAAATTTTGAAATTTATTAGATGGCCCTTAAGTGAAATTTGTGTTATGGTAGGTTTTAGAAATTTAATAAGTGCATAATGGAATAATTGAATAAAATGATAATAATAATAATAATAGTAATGATAATAATAATAATTGCGAACACCTCATTCCTAACTACCTAATTATTTAATTAATTGATTCACCAATTAATTAATAATCAAGCAAATAGGGAAAATTAAAAATGACAAAAATTCAAATGACATCCACAATTGAAAACAACTTGAAATTGAAAATAAATAATGGGGGGACTTTAAGACAAGCAAAATTAAAATCCAAAAAAAAATTAATAAATAATAATAAATCAAAGTGAAATTATGAAAAAAGAAAAATAATAAAAAAACACAAAAATAGAAAATTAAAAATCCAAAAATGAAAAATAATAGTGATTAATAAAAATTAGAAAAATATAAATATAAATATAAATATAAATCAAATCAAAAAGAGAAAAATATAATATAATATAATATAAAAAAATAAAAACAAAGAAAAAAGGATTAAAAATGAAGTTAAATTAAAGAAAGAATGGAAATGAAATATGAGAATTATCGGAATTAAAGGGTATACAACAAGAGAAAGATTGGGAAAAACTATAAAAAAACAAAAAAAATTGACTCTTTTCCCTCCACCAACTAAGTAATACACGAAGAAAGAAATGAGCAGTGTTCCCAACTCTTAACACACAACACAGTCATGGCAATAGTATAGAAAAAGACTCTATCCGAAAAGGACAGGCCAATGCACTCTTCCCCTCTCTGCCATTTTGCCATATGGATCACCTTATCTCTATCTAAACTTAGGTGGAGCTGGTCAAGGCAATGGAGGAGAGAGCACGAATGTATAAAAAAGCAAAAGTCTCCTTCGCTACTCCTTATTCGATGCTATTGAGAGAAAGGAAACTCATAGGAGGGTACAGTTAGAAAGCATCTTTGACTTTGTCCCCCAAGTCTCTGCCAAATGGTAATGTTGAAGTAGGCCTTTGGGAAGGAACAGTTAGGATGGATAGAATGGAGAAAAAGAAAATAAGATGAAAGAGGAAACAAGAAAAAATGAAAAAAGAAAAGGGCAGCGAGAACGCCTAAGGGAAGAAGCAAGACAAAAACGTAGATGAGTAGGAGGTTAGAAGCTAGATGAAGGCTATAAAATTGCCTCTGCCACAAGCTCTAAAAAAAAAAGAAAAAAAAAAAAGAAAAAGAGCGGAGAGACGTTGACAAGGAAAGGAGGAAGAACAAGAGATAAAGGAGAGCTTAGAGACATTGAAAGGGGAAGGGGCATGAGAGCTTGAAAGAAGAAAAAAAGAGAGAAAGAGGAGGTTAAGGCAGAAAAGAAGAAAGAGAGACCGAGTTGGGCAATGAGGAAGCCGAGTGAACATCTATTTTTCAAAGTGAAGAATAGAGGAGAAGCAACGTGAGGAGAGAGAGGAAGAAAGAGAGAGTTAGTCCTCCTCATGCATCTTTGTGCAGTGGTTCAAAGCAGAAAGAAGATAAGGCTACGAGTACGAAGGCAGAATATTTAAAGAGAATCAACTGTATGCGAAGTTCTCTAAATGCCAATTTTGGCTTGATAAAGTGGAATTCCTAGACCATGTGGTTTCAAATGAAGGTGTTCAAGTGGATCCAAGTAAAGTGGAAGTAGTTCAGAAGTGGCCCCGACACACTACGGTCACTGAGCTTGTACTTTCTTGGGTTTGGCTAGCTATTATTGTCAATTTGTGAAGGATTTCTCTAAAGTAGATGCTCCTATGACCAAACTAACTTAAAAGAATGTAAAGTTTCAATGGACCAAAGCATGCGAGGAAAGTTTCCAAAAATTGAAGAATTGTTTGACATTAGCACCTATTCATGCGTTGCCATCAACATCTGATGGCTACATGATTTATTGTGATGCCTCTCGAATGGGGTTGGGATGCATTTTGATGCAGCATGGTTGTGTGATTGCCTATACCACAAGATAATTAAAGAAACATGAGTAGAATTATCCTACCCATGACTTAGAAATGGTTGTTGTGGTGTTTGCATTAAAAATATGGCGTCATTATTTATACAACGAGACTTGCGAAATTTATACAAATCATAAAAGTCTTAAGTACATCTTTGAACAAAGAGATCTCAATTCGAGATAAAGGAGGTGGATGGAATTACTGAAAAATTACGATTGCATTATTTTGTACCACCTAGGCAAAGCCAATGTTGTGGCAGATGCCTTGAGAAGAAAGTCACTGGGAAGTCAGGCACATATAATTGTAATGAGAAGACCATTGATTAAGGATTTCCACTGGTTAACCGAAAATGGTGTTAGGCTTGAAACCAAGGAGTCAGGTGTGTTATTAGTAAGTGTTCAAAGTTCCTCTTCCTTGAATGAAAGAGTAAAGACTGCTCAGGGGACAGATATTTAGATTCAAAAGTTAATTGAAGAAGTCAAGAATAGCAAAAAAAGCGAATTTACTCAAGACTCAAAGGGGGTATTATAGTATGGTCAAAGGTTATATGTACCCAAGGATGGTGAACTCAGAAGAGAGATTCTAAAATAAGCCCATCAAAACCCTTTTACCATCCACCCTGGAGTAACAAAGATGTATCAAGATTTGAAACAGTTGTTTTGGTAGGAATGGATGAAGAAAGACATGATGGATTTTCTCATTGCTTGGTTTGCTAACAAGTGAAAGCAGAACATCATAAGCCAGTTGGGTTACTCTTGGTTACCAAAGTCAGTATCTAAGCCTTATCCTGTGCATTGTAGCACTTGTAACTCAACTAAGTACAATAACCAAGTATCTATGAGGAAATTTTTGATATAAAAATAAAAATAATAATAATAATAATTATTATTATTATTATTATTATTATTATCATTTAAAATCTTTTAAGATTTTCAATTATGTCTAAAAACTCCACCTAACTCATATTATTTCCCAATTATGAAACTAACCTTCACCTATAATCCTCAAATAATCTGCAAATTATTCATCAGATGCCATTCATATCACTCTTACAAGACCTTTCCTCACACAGTGTCATAACCGACCTTTTGGTGAAAATTTGAAAAAAAGAGAGATTAAATTGACTCCCAAAATGAATCTTAAATATCAATTTACTAGAGTCACCACCAAAATTTTTAACGGAAAACTTTGGAAAACCAAGTTAACAAAAAAGAATGGCAAAGTGGTCTACAAAAACAAAGATGAGTTCAAGAGTCTATTTGAGTATGGGGAAGGTGTTAGGCACCCCACAACACCTGTCCATGAGAACGATTACCTTAAACTAGTTAAATGAAATAGAATATGGCCTTAAATTTATCTTAATTTCTCTTTTATTAACATGCATGCTCGTTAAACAAAAAAGACAAAACAACAACAATGAAAGCAAACAAATAGATATTTACAAAGGGTGGACTTGACCTAGGATGAAAGCCTACGGCCTACGTTACCTATAATAAGGATCAAAGTTCACGTAGTTTGACCTAAAAACACGTGGCAGCTGGTTGATGGTTTTATATTTTTATGAAAAGAACATAAGAGTTGAGATTAAACAAATTTTTATAAATAAAACAGGATTGAGATTTAGTTGATATGTTTAAATTTACAAAATCAACTTAATATTACTTCTTTGCTCCTTTCATTTTATCTTTTTAATTTTTTTAGATTTTATTTTAATTCCGAAAGTGAAATCATAATGAAAAAAATATTTTTTTTAGAATTTTTTTTTACAAATAACAAGAAAAATAAACATTTTTTTTAATTTTGGAATTGTTTCATTTTGTATCTTTGAAAACAAATATTAACTTTCAAGACTGAGGAGACTAAGGGTCTCACATAACTTTTACTAGTTAATTCTTAGGTACCAGAGGACATTAACAATCTCACACAGCAATTAAAATGCGAAAGGAATCTATTGTAATTTTTATTTTTATTTTTGGGAAAAGAACAAGATTGACAAAATTAAATTAGTTTTTGTGATCAAAATAAATTGGAGATTTGGTTAATATATTTTAATTCGCGAAATCAACACAATCTCACTCCTTTGCTCTCTTCATTTTCTCTCTTTTTAATTTTTTGGATTTTTGGAATTTGATTTCTTATTTCAATTTTGAAAGTGACATGAAATTATAATGAAATGGGATTTTAGGATTTTTGAATTTATATCATTTCATTTTTTTTGAAATTTTTTAGAACCATGTGTTAACTTTCAAAGCCTAAGGAAACTAGAGATCTCATGTGGCCTCTACCGACTAGTTCTCTATGTGCCTGATAAGATCAACAAACTCACACAACAACTTTTAAAATAAAGGCCAAAATAAATTAAATTCCGTAATTTAAAATTATATTACTTTTGCATTTTTGAAAATTTTATATTAGCTTTTAAAGCCTAAGGAGATTAATGATCTCACATGGCTATTACTGGTTAACTCTTTATATGCCTGAGGAGACAAAAGTCTCACACAATAAATTCAAAGATAAGATAAAAAAATAAATCAATCAAAAAATACTTTTTGATTTTTCAAAAAATAAAAAACAAAAAAAAATTTTGGTTTTATTTACTTGTTTTTCGTTTTAAAAGAAAAGAAAAAGTTAATCCAAAGAAAGAGAAGGTGAGAGAAAATAAAATAAACTGTAATGAAATAATGATGATAAAATGATACTGACACTAATAATTAACAAGCCAAATGAATAAAAATTATATGAAATTACAGTAACAAAAGTGAAAGTAAAAAGTCAAAACAAAGTAAATAAAAAGTAGACGTTTATCATGAAGTGTGAGTGGGGCCTTATGTTATTACATATACAAATTATTTATACTGGGATTAAAAGCCAAGTTCTATGTTGCCAGAGTCCTTGAAATCTTAACTCAAAAACTATAGGAATTATATCCAAATCAATCTACCATATATGAATGCACATAGCAATTAATAGCACATATTTTCATCTCCAGTAACACATTAAAGCGAACAAGAAAGAAAAAAATAAAAAATAAAAATAAAGTGGAGCTTGGATGCAATGAGCAGATGAATACCTTTGACTTTGAGATCCATGTAGACCAAGCATTTTTTTTTTAGTTCTAACATCTGCATCCTTTATCTCTCTTTTCCATTCATGTTTTTTATCTGTCTATTACTTGTAATCTTTCTCATGACCTCCCCTATTCTTGGATGCCAGAACAGAGATAATCCTCATTTAGAAATCTATATTGATGCCCCAAGTTGTGAATCACATTATTTTTCTTGCACTTTCGGCTTTCTTCCTCGGCACTTCCTAGACGTTATTCTCTGTACTTCCATCTTTTCTCGTGTTTCTTCTATTTTTATTTCATCTTTGTGTTCTCTTTTCTTCTCTACAAAAACAAGGCTATTTCTTCCTTTCTTTATCTCTTTCCATTCGTTTACTTGCCTCTCATCCCTTCTTCCTCTTATGATGTTTAATGTAGTGAAGACATAGGAAAAGCTCCTCTAATATACACCACCTTTCATTTTTTTCTTCTCGGTATTCTCTCTCAGCCATCTCATATCATGACCGCCTCTCTTTTCTTCTCTCTTTGTTTCTCTCCCTCTTAACTCTATTTCTTCTCCTCTTTATTTGCTCTTCCAACCCCCCCGGGAGCTTCTCCTTCTCTGTTTCAAAATGTTGAAACAGAAGCGTACAAAGAGAAGCTTTGTGCCTTTCAAGCTCGCAACTTTCCCTTTTCCTCTCAAGCTCTCCTTTTTTCTTCTTTCAAACTCACACTTTTTCCTGTCATCCTTCTGTTCTCTCTCATGTCTCTTGTTTCTCTCTTTATATTCTTACCGTCCCTCAAACTCTCCTTATCTCTAGCTCTTTATTATTTTTCTTGATCTGAAGCTCTATCTATTGTTCTCTTGGTTCCCTTTCTATTTCTCAGTGTCTCTACCCTAGCTCACATCCCTATCTCTGCCATTCATACATCCCTTTTAACACTATCCCCGAGCTTCCTAGCTAGATAGAATTAATGTTTGGCAGCCTCCTAAGGAATTTCCTTTCTTTTGCTTTGAGTTTTAGCTGAGGAAGAAAACCACTTTGGTCACAAGCTCAATATGGGTATTCTTTTCTAAGTGTGTAGCCTAGAGACTAGAGGGTATTTGACAAATATCCTAGTTTGGAACTATTATACTTGTTTTTCAAATTTCATTTTATCATTTTGTATTTTTCATTTTTTATTTTTTATTTTTAGAATTTTTGCTTAAAACAGGTGTTCATACACAACTCACGATTTCTCCCTCTGGCAACCACCTCACCATCACCGGCAAGCACTAGCGACTCACTTGCAACATTTCCAGCCTATCCCCAACCACCGGTAACTCCCCTCCGGCAAAAACCACTAGAAAATCGAGTTGAAGACTCCTCACGGTGCAATTTTTTTTGGGCCACCGGCGTTGTTTTGGCCACCATGAAAGGTCACCGATGCCTCTTCCAAGCTACACCGGCCCACCAGCGACCTCCACCAATTGCCATACTACCGAAATTTCTTTGATTTTTCGGCGGTGCTATTCACCCAAAATCCAAGCTTAAAATTTGTCGAATGTGGTGTGTTTTAATCCGATTTAGCTTAGGGCTTCAGTTTTATGCTGATTTTCAGCCCTTTTCCCTTATTTACATTTATCAATTTGGTCCAATTTGCTCAAAATCAAAGAACCCTAATGTCGGCACTGTTCATTAAAAAAAGAGGTAAATTTAAGCTCAAGTCAGGTCATTTGCTTCAAATTGAGTTAGGATTACACTTCATAGGTGAATTTTGCACCTTTCTCCTTGAAATTACTTATCAATTGTGAATTTTTGCTTCCAGATTAAAAAAAAACCCCAATTTAGGGGTCTAGGGGCAATTTGGAAATTTAATGAAAATTGTGTTCTTCAAACTTCTTAAATTTTGTTATGCATCTAAGAGTGATTTAGAATTTTAAAAAATGTTAGTTTGAATTTTATAATGAAATTTAAATTTTTAGTAATTTTCCTATATTTTTCATGAAGAAAAAGGAAGGAAATAAGAAGGAAAATTAGTATTACTTAATTGGATAAACAATAAATATTATTTGAGGTTAAATGGAAAATTTGAAATTTATTAGATAGCATTTATGTGAAATTTGTGTTATGGTAGGTATTAGAAATTTAATAAGTGCATAATGAAATAATTGATAATAATAATAATAATAATAATAATAATAATAATAATAGTAATAATAATAATAATAACAATGATAATAATAATAAGAATAATAATAGTAATGATAATAGTAATAATAATGATAATAAGAATAATAAAATGAAATATAGGTTATAAGAATTTTAAAGTATTCTTTGAATGGCCCATAAATTTAATTTCCAAATATTTTGTAAAGAAATAGGGATAAAGATGAATAAGGAATAATTAATTTAATTATGAGGACTAGATGTTAAGAGTATTTTATTTAATGTTTTTAGGTGGTTAGAAAACTGTTAGCAAAGGAATTATAGTCAATGATAGGAGGAACTCGGTATACTCCTCACAGGTGAGTAGATAATCTTAATTATGCAAAAATATTATTCTGGATTATAATTTTGAATTTTGAATTATTAGAATATTGAAATCTAAACTCTAAAGTAGTACGAATTTTGAAATTTTTTATATCTGTACATGGATATTTATTTATTTATGAATATTGGAAATGTGTCCAAAACATAACCCTATAGCTAACGACAGTAGATGTTAGCCCTACTGCACTACGATTGGTATTCTGATAAGGTTGGGTATGATAACCTTACCGCCATATTTTGTTTCAGGCCTAGGGCCATTATGATTCTTACTCAGTGCCTATGACTGAATGAGTATAAGTTTTGAACTGTTATCACTAACCTTGGGCTAACTTTGTATTTTGTAATTTTGACTGGTTTTGTAGGATATTCCCAAATGCACTCTATTAATAATGATTATTCTCTATTTGATATTTCTAAATTATAACTATATGATATTTAGTTTTAAATTTTGGAAGACGTACCATCATAGTCTGCTCTAATTTCTACAATATTAGAATTACCTACTCACTGAGTTTCCACTCACCCCATTATTTAACATTTTTCAAATCCCAACACCAATCCAGAATAACTACCTTCAAAATTTTAATCTTGGTGATTAATTCCTTGGTGAGCCTAGCCTACCGCTAGAACTATGTTTATTCTTATTTTTATGATTCAATCCAGTCGCTCCCTTGTATACAGGCTTAATGTTTAATGTATTACTATGGTGTGTCAAAAACTATCTGTATGGAGAGTTATTAGATCTACATTTATTTAATGCAAATTTATATAAGTTCTACTATTATGAAGGTTCTGATGGGTTCACGAGGATGAAGAACACTTCATCCTTGTGCCAATCACGTCTTTCCGGCTCCAGTCATGATAGTAAAGGTGAGTTCCACGTGAAACTATTGTACTTGAGCAAAGAGCATGGCCACAGTTGCCAACTAACACTTGTGTCCTAGTGTAGTTTCATCATCATGCTAACATTTTCAATGTTTTCTAGCTCAATTTGTCTTGCCAGCAATTGTGAAACTGAATGACACTAATTTAATAGTGTTTAAAAGGTCCCGTAACTTGATTAAGTGAATTATAGGTACCACGTGCTCAATATTTGGATCTTTTGGGTGGAGCAATACTGTCACACCCTAAACTTCCGGAGTGCAACCAGCACAAATAACAGGAATAACCTATTCCTATAAGCCTATCACAATGTTTTCTTGCCCGAATTATAAATCATATAATAATGTAAATTTATGGAAATCTCATTACCAAGCAAATTAACATTCATATATTTGTACAAATTTTAGCAGAGTCTCCTCTGTAACTGAGACCTCCTAAGATTGCTATAAATATCTGCCCAAAAACAACAATATCTAGAAAAAAGAGCTCAGCTCTCAGATCATCCAGAAACAACTAAATCACAATAAGGGAATGGGGAATCTACTTGTAGTTTTCCATACTCATTTATGGTTATTTACATTTTTGACAAATTACATTATTACAAAATATAAATACCAGCAAAATAAGGAATAAAAATCCTCTACAGTACTAATAGGGCTCTTCTAGCCCTCGCGGTCAGAAAACTACTCTGGTTGATTACCTGAAATTAAATAAAATATAAACAGGTAGTATTCCAGTAATAAAACCATTACAATACCTTTAGGTATGTAGGGTTATGTGCAATTGAATGCATAATAACTTCTCAAATGTCTAATATTATACATGTTGGCATCAACCTTTTAAAATAATCAATACTCTGTGAATTAACATTTAAATCCTTACCATAATAAGCCATACATATGCATTAATTATAGACAATGTAATAGTAACGGTCATGGATTCATTTCCATGTAAATCAAGGCGGTCAATGGTACACAACCCTTGGAAAATAAATTTATCAGTTAAGGATCCATAGCCCTTGAGAAAAACTTTATCATCGGTCAAGAATACTTAGCCCTTAGATATTATATTTATAGATTAAGGATCCACAGCCCTCGGGAAACTTTATTATTAGTCAAAGGAACTTAGCCCTTGGGTAATTTAAATCAAACAGTCATGAGGCATAAGCTCACGATATGTAAAACATCTAGTACTCACTTTTTAGACAACTCTCATTTTATGGTTTTTGCATGGCATCACATACAATTCATAATTCATGACGAATTAGGTCTAGCAAGCTATGCCACCATATAATGATGTAAACGGTAAACAAACATCATATAACATGTTACATGGTTGAAAGAGCTACCGCTTACCTGGTGAGTGAAGTAGTCTAAAATAACCTTGCCTCCTTTCTCTTGGTTAGAACTTATTTCACCAGATAATCCTTATATTACAAAAGTATAATACCCTTAATTCACCATCACTAATACACATTAATTTAGGTTCATTCCAATACCTCTTTAACAAGTTCATAAATGGAAAAAAACTTACTAAAAACAACTAAAATATCTATAATTCTCATAATAACCCATAACATCAACTCAACACATAATTCAAATTAAGAAAAGTTTTCTTCTTTTAGTTTATAACATTTCCATAACCCAACTCATGTAAAACTCCCTTATTTACCACTAAAAACAATCATACCTTAGCCTTAGCTCATATTCCTTAATTCCACCACATGACTTGCTTAATTTTTTTCATCAATTAAATTCACTTCCTTATAAACTTACTAATTGTTCAAATTCATCCCAAATTGCCATACTTTAACTCTTCCTTTCACCTTCAACTGAGCATAGCCATGAAGAACAATAAGATATGATTTCATAAACATTAATAGTGTTCCTAAAATACCAGCTTAAACCATTAAATTCCAAAATTTTACAATTCTTTGTTTAACCCTAAAAATTTGGAAAATTTATGGTTTAGTCCCTAGGAGAACTAATCTCAAAAACTTGTCTAAAAACATGCTTCCAAGGCTGAAATTCAAAGGGAAAAGATTGAAAATCCATCTACCATCAACATTTCCATGAAAAATCGAGAAAAACTCACCAAGAAACCTATGAAAATCCTCTATTCTCGGTTGCCAATAGAAGACACCAAAAAAAGGATCCAGTCGCCAAAAACTATAAGGTGCGACAGTCAGAAGCTTGTCGCTAGTGATGGGAGACATTGGCCGGAACTGGAACGGTAGCAGAGCAGTGGTGGTGGAAGGAGGAGCTAAGAGGAAGAGCTAAAAATGTCTACAAAAGAAAAATGCTCAGGAAGAAGAAGAAGAAAATAAGGGGCAATTTGGTCATTTCATCTAGCAGGACACGTGGAAGCACCAAAAAAATTCTGAGGGATAAGGAAGCTGGGTCTTAAACCTTTGACATCAGACTTTGGACACCAAGATCTTACCACTAAGCCATAGCTCAATATCTAATTAATAATATACACCATAGATATTTATGTTTCTACTCTTTCTAAGAACAAAACTTTACAAGTGTTACAAGTACGTTATTCTCTATGTTGCACATGTTATCAAGCTCTATGATCCATCCAAAGCTACTAGGTAATGAAAGTTTACAAAATACATCTTGAGTAACAATCCCTATGCTTCCCCGTTCAGTGGCAAGCTTTCTTTTCTTAGATAACATATCCATTCTAGCTTTCTCCCCCACTAACTAGCTTAGCTTTAAATAATCAGCATTGTTCCCCTTTAAGTTTTCCTTTCTTAAAAACAAAACTACGGTAAGGTCCCAAGAATCAATTTCCATGTTATCCCTTTGTTCCAAGCTATTGCACCAATTGAAATCATTATTAGCATCATAAAAGAAAGGTGAATCCAGGTTTACCTGCTCTTTTACTATCACATCATTTTCATGATTGGACCACAGACTATAGTGGGGATCGTCTAGGTCATCTTACTTACGTTCTAAAGGGTCTTCATAGCTTTGATTGTTGTGATGCTATTCTCTGTCCTATTGCATTGGCTGGACACTTGGGTTGTTAAATGAGTTCGAAGTACAGGAATCTTCCTAAGTGCTTATGATGTTTCTTGGAGCATGAGATGGGTGTTCATTTCTTTCTTCTCTGAAGTTTCTTTCCCATGTATGTAGTAATATCCTCCTTCTTTAGTCTCTTTCTATTTGATCTTTGTAGTTTTTCTAAAGGTTTTCTTCTTTTCAAAAGCTACTAACATCTCGTTCACTAGTGGAAAATGGAAGTCTCTGATTTTCTCTATATCAAACTTCCTCTTTATCCTCAACTTAAAATCCTTTTGTGCTTCCATGACTTGTACAACGTCCTAATCGCATTCTTGAGCGATATGCCCTATCCTTCCGCATTGTCTATAGCATCTGAATACGTGTTCATATATGTACTCAAGCTAGATTCTTCTACCATAATCCAACTTGATACGGGCTGCCAATGGAAAGGCATGGAATGATCAACTAAGCAAAGATCTCTAATGAAGCAAAGGTTTGTAAAGAACATGAATCCTCTATTAACCTCTTTCAGGTCTCCAACCATATTGCCTAACATCTATGTCGTGTCCTCATTGTGGTACACCAAGGGTAATCCCCAAAACTGCACCCAAATCACCATTCTGTAGACTGTGAGTTTGCAAAGTATTAAGTTTGGCCTTTATTTCCTAACTATCAGTAGCTTATTCATTACTGACTAGCGATCGTTTTGTAGTACAAAATGCTAATCTTTTGTGTTAAGAAACTAAACCATATAGATGTTCTTATACCTACCCAAAACCTTAAAGTCGCCCTCAAGATGCCATTCACCATGTAAGGCCATGTCTAGACTATAAATGGGGATCACACTCTTATCTATCAAAACAACCACTAAATATGTTTTCCAGAACTCCCTAGGGTGTTCTAGGGCTATTTGGCATACTAAGAAATATAAGCCTCTTCTTGGAAGCCAAAACGATTCATTTTGGACATCAGAATCCACTGAGAACTCTGAAAGGTCATTGCGCACTGAGCTACTTTCTGACTAAGAGAACCCATGTGCTAAACAACATTACCTAGCCATGAAGTTCTAAATAGTAGAAGTCCCTCTGAGTAAAAGGAACACTAACTTACACCATACGTAATTGATGCAGAAAAAGAAAAGTAAAGTCGAGATACATTAAGAAAGGAGTAGAAACTCAAATAGAACCCTGAGGCCAAGATGCATGTTCAAAAAAGCATAAATTGAAGATAAGAGTAGGAAGAATGGAAAATGGTGATAGTGACATAGTCAATGTAATAAGTGAGAGAGGACATAAGAGAAGAAGCTAAAGATGAGAGAAGAGAGCCTTAGGGTATACCGTCAATGTGAGGTTAAGGACTAGCGATGATTTATTACCTTAAAAGAGGAAGGAGGAAGGTGAAAAGGGAAATAGACTAAATAGTTACTGAATGTTTTTGCATTTCTTATCACATAATTTTAACTCGTAACAAGTTAGACTAACAAGTAACTTATTGTAATACCCATGAAATCTTATTAAGTTATTTTAGGTTTAAAAAAATAATAATTTTTAATTTTAAGAGCTAGAGAAAGGAAGAAAATTCACATACTATAAGTATAAATTTTAAATGATGATGGAACATTGGAAGAGGAAATTTAAGGAGTAATATGGATGTTGATAGTATCATATCCACATTAGAAATTAGCATAAGTATTTAAGCTTTATTCTAAGCATTTCCAACTTCTATGATTGAATCCCAGGGTGTGTAAATTTGATATTTTCAAGATTTTTGATCTAATAGTATAAGGTTTCCCTAAAGAAATTACTATAATACCCTTATTATTTTATTTCTCCATCACATTTCCCTTTATTCTTGCAAATCTTCCTCCTTCAGCACACCTACCTGATGCTCTTCATCGTCCTTCACTTTCTTACCACTTATTGCTACCATTTGACCATGTCGGTGGATGACTGGTGTCACTACATCCTCATTGACTGCAACACGTGTTTCGTTTGCCTCTATTTAGCCAAAAATTGTGATATTTTCGTAGAACAGCATATGTATGAAATCTCAGCCTAATTAATAAAATTAGGGTTCATTTTTCATTATTTGAGCCTAGGACCTTAACTCCTTAGTGATTTTTAGCCACTTATCCCTCATTTCCACCAATTAATTTTGCTCCAGAAACTCAAAACCAAATAACCCCAATCTCTAATATTGTTCATGCACAAAAGTGAGGAGTTTAATGTCACACCCCAAAACCTAGAGTGTGACAGGCGTGAATAACAAGGACAACCCTAGTTCTACAAGCCTTAAACATTTAGCATTAACCTTAACTATCAAAATTAAAGCTTCAAGATTCACTATAATAAATTCCTCAGGTAACAACCATAGGCATCAAGGGTATTTACTGGCTTAAATTTAGTTGAAATTTCGGCATAGTCTCCCTTATAAATAGGACCTCCCGAAATTTCTACAATGTGCCTATCAACCTATACTAATCAATAATAAAAAGAGCTCAACTCTCAATTTAAATCAATTATAATTACAAAGGATTGAGCGGTCTTATCTGTGATTATGTGGTCATTGTGATACATTAACCATGAATCAGAACAAAAAACATACAAAGAACCCTCAGCCTTCTCAAAATAATGCAGAGGCTCACTTATGACCTTATGTCCCATTTTCCGGTTTGTCTGTTTGAAACAGAAAAAGTAAACAGGTAGCATCCCAAAAAAACATAATAACGTAATGTAACTAAGAAGTGAATAATTACACAATAGGCCTAGTGAAGGCAAGAATATTTCTGTACAAATTAAATTATTGTAAATAATATCCACCATGAAACTTTATAAGTTATCAAAGCTTGAGTAAGCTTTGGAAAAAGCACTAGCCACAACTTTTGTTCAACATTAACAATGAGAAAACAATTTCTTTAAAATCAAAACTAGTGATTAAAAGGGCAATCACGTAATATAATATGTCTATAGTAGCCACACAACCCACAATATCATATCCATTTATTAAAATGAACAGTATCTATGAGCGTGGAATACAATATGCTATCAGATTTGCATGGTTCTTGTTAAAACACATGTAAAAACCTTCCTTTTTATACAAAATATGGTCGACTCAGAACCTAAATTCAAAGGAGGACTATCAAAGACATCAAGCATCGGTCATGGACTTCCGGCCCATGCAGTTTAATCATCTGTGAGAGCACACAGCTCTTGGGGTAATCACTATTGGTCGAGGGTATCTATCCCTCGGGTTATTCATTATCGATCGAAGGTATGTATCCCTTGAGTTATCACTATCGATCGAGGGTATGTATCCCTTGAGTTATTCACTATCAGTCGAGAGCACACAGCCCTTGGGGTAAATCACCCATATGGTTATGAGTCGCAAGCTCATGCTAAATCATCCGTCTTATAGTAGTCCTCCCTAAATCAAAGGAACTGCCATACATGAGTTTTCTTCTTTCAATATCAATGCTGTCAGATTCTTCTTTCAATATCAATGCTGTCAGAATAAAACTTTTGCTATCTCTATTAAAACAATACCCTTTTTTATACAATTTACTTAACTCCATATAAATTCCAATCTTTCATAGTGAAAAGGACCATAAAAGGAATTTTTTATAAAATGGTGTCAAATGATCTCTTTTCATTAGACTAAGAATAATAATTAAAGTAACAACTTGGGACTACTATTTGCTCAACATACATTATCTTTCATTTGATCAAAGAAAATGAACCATGTTTCTTCAAATCATTTTGGTTAAATGTGTTTACGCTATCCATTCTCTCTTTTCATAGTTATACAGTTCTATGCACGATTTACAATCAGTTTCCAAATCTTTGTAAATCATCCAACAATGATCAAACATAGCCCTTTTCAAAACCATATACACAGAAATGTGTGACAAAAACAATGAAGCATATAACATTGTTGGAAGTACTACTGTTTACCTAGTTGATGGAATAATTCTAGCTATTCCAAATTTCTCCCTGTATCCTTGAGAGGTACTCTTAAAGTAAGTCCCTATAACAAAGAATCACATGGTCTTATTTTTATTCGCAAAATATACCATAACTCTCTAATTACAAGCTCTAAGGCCTCTCTAACTAACTTATAAATATTAAGAATTTCATACATGTCTATATAAACCAAGTACATGCCAATAAAGAGCCTTCCACATTATTTATCCACCATAATCCATGCATATCACATTTCAGCATTCAATCTTTAATAACACTTATACTATCATACTTGTTAGTTTTTGCCAATGAGCCAACACATTAAGATGTCAAATTATCGTCATACAACTTTCAGAAAAATAACACATCCTTAAATACCAATTTTTAGTTAACTTCCTCTACTACCCAATATTATTTAGAATTCTAATTTACCACTATTTGGACATTATTTCACCTAGCAAAACAATTCCAAATTTAATAAAATTTGACACCCAGCTTCTTATACATGTTTTTAATCTACAGTAAAAATTTCAAGTACAGATTCTTTCTTTTGGGCATCCAACAATAGAGTTTTACCCAACTGTTCTGTTCTGAAATCTGGGTTCGAATAGCCATAAATTTCAAATTATATTCCCTATTAGTTATATTCAGAAAAATTCCAAACTTTTTAGATCACATCCTTAGCATGATATGATGTTGTATACCAAATTCCAACTTAATTGGAGGCGATTTGCCTATTATTGCACTCTAGTTTCCAAAATAGTATTGTTTATATCAATACTCCTGTAAACTTAATTTCAAGAATAGTCATTCCGAACTATATCACTTTTCTATCATAACTCTTAAATAATCTAACCTCATACCAAGTTTTAACTTCATCACATTCATAATTCTAACATTCCTTTACACTATAACCTATACTATAATATTTTCCATTGTTCAATCCTTACACCCTAGAATTGAAACAATTAAAATTTCACCACAACAAGCCTTACTTCTATGTTTCTCTTCTCAAGGCTAACCTTCTTCCCTTCTTGAAACCTATTGTTTACCAAATTCATATCAAAATTCGAATTTAGCCCTAAATCAAACCCTAACCTCACTGTTCATGGAATCTCCTAAATAGGAAGCCAATTTTTCAACTTTAGCCACTAAAATATTATGGGAAAGGCTGAAAAGCATGCTTCGAATCATAAACAACAAAAATATATAGAAGTTCCAACCCAAAACATACCTCAACCACTTCCCCCCTTCAACAAAAACCATCGCACGAAAAGGAAGGAAGAATCCTTGCCAGACAATATGCTAAGCCATTGCCACTGCTGGAAAACGAATTTTGCCCCTAAAACTCTCCACCTGTGACAACCACAAAAAAGATGAATAGGAAAAATTCTTACTTGAAGAAGATATCCTGTAGCCAATCCTCATTGGAAGAGAGCTAGCAGCGGCGGCACCCACTTGTCAATGACAACTGCAGAGGAAGAGTGGAGACATGCTACCAGCAAGGTGCACAGGTATAGAAGGAAGAAACCATCATGAGGGAAAGAAAGAAGAAAGAAGGAAAATAAATAAATGGGTCAAGGACAAAGGGGTAATTTCACTTTTGTAAGTGTTACATTTGAGCTCAATCCGGTGTAAGCTCATCATATTAGGTTAGGGATTCATATCCTAGGTAATTTTCACACTTTCTCCCCTAGAATGATTGATCAATTGTGATTTTTAGCTTCAAGATTAAAAAAACTTGGACGTGTATGTGTATATTTGTAAAGAGATGAAATTCAAAGTTTTGGACTTATCTAATTTCACTAAGCATCTAGGAAGTGAATTAAAGCCATTAGAAGTTATTGTTTTAAATTTTAGGTTGATTTAATATTTATCTTGATTTTTCTTAAATTTTCCATAGAAAAAAATGATGGAAGTTTGAATGTGGAATCTCTTTGGACTTGATTAAGTGGTTATGAATGATAATAGTAGCTTAGTGACAGATTTGGAACTTGGTTGGATTATCTCTAAAGCCACATTGGTATTAACAGTAAATTGTTGAAATTTGCACAAGTGCATAACAAAGTATATTTGATAAGATTCAAGGCCTTAAACATTATTGAATATTAAAAAGAAATTTGGAACAAGAGCATAATTTCTCAAGTTACTTAAATACATTAAGTACAAGTAGAGTTTGTGATAATTATGGAAAACTTTGTGGCAAGTGGATATTATGGCTCTAAAGCAAGTGAATAGCTTAATGAAATAGATAGATAAAATGAGTTAGATTATTCTTGGATATTAAGGGTTGAGAGCACCTTATTTGATGACAGACGTATTTAGGACTGATTGTCATTAAGGGGAATTGTGAGTGGAGTTAGAAGGAGGTTGATATATCCCTCTCTAAGTGAGTAAATATTACTAGCTATACTTGTTTTCTATGTTTTAAGATTTTCCTTTGTGAATTAGCATTCTTATACACTCTAGTGTCCTAGGAAGAAGCTTATTAAGATAAACTGTTTCTTTTTTAAAATTATTCTATTTTCTTTAAAATTCTATTGGAGTTTATCATGAAGTTTTTTTTATAACTGCATTGATTTCTGCAAAATGATTTAAATATTGTTTGATTTACTATGTTAGAAAATTGAAGCTTTATTGTTGAGAAATGACTTCTTTCTTGATTGATTTCCATAAAGGTTCAAACAAAAGGTCTTTACATGATTTCTGTATGATATTTGAATGAATTGTGTTACTGTAAACTTTTTGGATTGAAGAACCATTGCTTATTTGTTTGAAAATTGATTATGTTGTTAATAATGAAAATATTTTTCTGGAAGTATGTCTAACGTAGTACCCTACAGCAAACGACAATAAGCGTTATCTATGGTGCACCATGTACTATATTATTGTACTATGGCCTTGTGCTGTATTACTAATTGATTGTAAGCCTACATGCTCACCACTAATTACTAAATGTACTATACTGTCATTACTAGTAGATGCTAGTACTTGATTATTGATTTACTGTTGGTTCTGTGGGATGTCTTCTACTTCCATACTTTTAAATTTATGCATTATAATTGCTTTTAGTGCATTATTTTGAGCACAGAAAGCTCTTATTAGCATAAAAATTATGACTTCTCTACTGAAACTCAAGACCTATGGTTTTATTTGAAATTATCAAAGGTTTATGACAAATTCTATCATTCTTATCTATTCCCTTCTTAGTATAGTTAGTGGTATTTACTTACTATGTGTTTGTTACTCACCTTTATTTCTCTATAACTTTTTTCAAATAGCAACACTCAACCTGGACTTTCCTTTGTAGTGTAGCATCCAGATAGATTTTTTCCTATGATCCCTGCATTGTCCATAAGGGCAAAAATATTCTTTTGTTGTAACTCTTGTCTATATTGAACTCTAATAACTTCATATGTCACAAGCAGGGTTTTGTGTGTTTTGTCTATGTATTGGACTATTTGACTGAGAACTTTTGTAAAAGCAGAGCTTCCTATACTTTTGATGTGCATGTCTATCAATAGGAATCTTTTGAGAAGTTTGTACTTTAAGGGAAACTATGTCGAAATTTCCACATAAAAGTCATGTAATGAAATAGTTATTCATCTTTACTCCATATAGATTGTATATATTAACTAATTTATATGATTATGTATTTCCTATATAGGAAATTGTCATTAAATTGACCATGCTATATGCCTTTCTATTGGTTCATGGAGGTGGGGTATGCTTCACCCTTCATGCCAATCACATCTCTCAGGTTAAGGGTGTGACACTTATAGACTTATTACTATCATGGTTTGCATATCTATAAGTTACTTATTAGTTCAACTAGTTAAGAATAAAAATTATGTGATAAGAAATGCAAAATCATTCAGTAACTGAGGCGAACGTAGTTTGTAAGTAATGAACCCATGACAACATGATTTGTAAGTAACACAAACCATAGTGGTAAGAGATCTATAAGTTACTTGTTAGTCTAACTAGTTAAAAATAAAACTTACATGATAACAAATGCAAAATCATTCAGTAATTAGGGCAAATGTAATTTGTAAGTAATACAAACCTTAGTAATAATAAGTACATAAATTACTTGTCTGTCTAACAAGTAACTTATAGATTTATTACTAATATGATCTGTGTTAGTTACAAATTAGATTGTTTTGGCCGGTAAGATATTAGGGTTATTTAGGGATAACTTTGTCCATTGAAAAGTCATAATACGAGATTAGGTCATTCAGGGTAATTACAAAATTTATGGTCTTCTTTAACAATTAATTGCATCCATTGGTGCTTAACAAAAATTTTTCTACTATATACATAGCACTACTACGATGTATATATTACAATGTAATCTACTTTGATTTTTGAAAAAGGCCACATACTCTAGTTTTAAAATTATAGTTGGGTTGAATTCTAAATTTTAGACTAGAATCACTTACTTGTCAAGATATAAATGATTGTAGTATTAAATAATTTCTTTTATAATACAGGAATATAACATAAAAACACCCGAGAATTTCATTTAATCTTATCATGCAAAATAAAGTTTCCTGCTATCCGAATATTAATAACTGAGATTTACTTTGGCCAACATCCATTCAAGTGCCAAAATATTCACCTAATTGAGATTTATATTTAATTCCAAAAATGCAGATAATAACTTTTTAAATTTAGTGGGACACTTACTAAAAATTATCTCAAATTTTTTTAAGTTAATTAGCTAACCTAAAAGTCAACAATAATTCTATAGGAGCCTTTGAATATCATTATAGGTTTTATAGAGAAGCTTGAAATAATAATAGCGCATTATCCGCATATATAGTATGTGTAACATGTTTAGAATTTGGACTAATTTCAAGATCATTCCATATTTTATCTTCCTCTAATTTTACTAATCACATAAGATAAAATGTTGAGACATAAATTAAATTAATAAGATGATAATGAATCCCTTAAACAAATAAGAGTAAAGAATTCAAGACGGTGACGACCGACTAAAACTTGATAACTTACTATAGTCATACATTTGCATTAACATCAAAACCCAATGAGTAGGAAAGCAATTATCTGTAGTACATTGTGCAGCAAATTTCATGATACCTTATCAAATGATTTGGCAATGTCAAGTTGCACATAATCCCTTATTAGGCCACTTTGTACGATGTAGTTGGTGCATAAGCTCCGAAGATACAATGATATTGCCAAAACATGGTGCACAAGACTTTTGCAATAATATTATATGCAACATTACGCACCCCTATCGTTTTATAGCTCTTAAAGGTATAGAGAGAATCACATTTAAAAATTAAAGTGATATAATTACGATTTAGATTTTTAAGTAAAATATCATACCTAAAGAAAGTTAAAACCATATTAATAAAGTCTCCTTTAAGCGAAAATATAGTCTGAAAACCATTAGGCCCAAAAGAATGTGAAGTTGTGAAGCGATATCAATATCAAGTACTTATTCAAGTCCTCAATGATGTGTTGAACTGCGAGCTTCTACTCTACCAAGGTAAGCTGAGTGAGTCTCACTCCACTTTCTGTTAGCTTACGAAAAAAAACAGTGTTGAGTCGATTTTAAAAATTAAAGTTTAAAAATAAATGATCTAAAGACAATATTAAAATTTGATACATAATTAAGGAATTAAAAATATACTTTAGATATTAAGACAAAAATTAAAAATCGATTTTGCTACTTGGGAAAAAAGAGAAAATGGGAGCAAGGCAATCGAGAAATGCTTTTTCCTCGTAATCCAGTTCCAGTTCAGCTTTCCGAGGTCCATTTGATCTGTCCCTAAAACATCCTAAATTTTCGAAGATTTTTGCAACTATCTATTTACCAGACTTGCATATCCATGCTAAGTAATTTAGCGTTCAGCACAAAATCCACCCCTAAAAGCTTCCATTTTTGTAAAATCTGAGTTTACCCAATCATACCCAGTTCGGAACTTCCCAATATTTTTCAATCATCAATAGTATTGAGTTTTAGAATTCTAGGGCTTTTTCCCTTCTATAAATTATAGCCTCTTTGACAAACAAACAAACAAATTTTACAGAGTCGTTCGTGAATCTGCTCATCGCAAGAAACCAATGGGTCGTTCTCGTGGGAATTTTCACGCTGATGAGGACCCTAATCAACGGTTTGATCTTTTCGTGCTGTAATTAAATTTCTGTTCATACTCGATATATCATTCTTTTGTTAAACTGCAAATCACAATGATTTTGCAAAAATTTATTTTGCGGATGATTTTTCATACTATGACTGGTCATCGATGCTGTAAATGGGAAGGGTGGTTAAGCTCTATGATGTTCAAATAACTGTTAATTGAAATATTAGCATCATTAACGTCCTATTCTTACCATTGCACATTTGCATTTCTTCTGATATCCGTTGTTGGCTTTGTAGGTCAAGGAGAAAAAAGAATGCTGCCAGTGGAGATATTTCAGAATCTGGAGCTGCAGGTGTCTTATACTATTTAATTAAGAGTAAACTTTAAGTTTGGTTCTTAAATTGTCAGACCCGTTTAGTTTGAGTCCCAAATATTAGTGCATACATAAATTAGTTCTTGAAAATAACAAACTTGTTGCATGTTAATCTTTTTGGTGGTTTTAGGATGTTGGAAGGACTAAGATGCAATGAGTTCTTTATCTATTTGTATTTTTAATTTTCAAGAAGTAACATGTGCACCCACTAAATTTTTGTGGATCAAAGCTAAATGGGTCTAGCAATCCAGAAAACCAGTTGTTAGTTTAGTCATTTTATTTATGTGTTCAATATCTACTGAAAGGAAGTTCTTAATTCCATTCTCCCAGATACTTTCAATGAATATAGATGTTGCATGAAAAAAAAATGCACTGATCAGGAAAACAAGAAGGGATTTGTGGATGCATTGGAATTGTATAGTGCCGCCTTGTGGCATGTATGTTTGGATAAAGACAATAATGAGTGTCTACCAGAAAAGATACTATATCAGTGATCGTTCAGTAAAGAATTTGACTGCTATGTTGAAATATATTGGGCTTTAGTTATTTATCTACTGACTATTTCTTTATTGTTTATTCATGGTTAAAGTTTTCTTTTATTGGTTTTCATGTGAGCCAGGTCATGGAACAAGTGAAGGAAAAAAGGCTCTTTACCATTGCAATTATTGTAACAAAGATATTACAGGAAAAATCCGAATTAAGTGTGCCATGTGTTCAGATTTTGACCTATGTATAGAGTGCTTCTCTGTTGGAGCTGAGGTGACACCCCATAAAAGCAATCACCCTTACAGGGTTATGGTCAGTAATGGCATTAAGTTAATAGTTTTCTTTTAATATCATATTGATCTTTTAAGTTTTTGTTGATGAAAAAGATCTAACATTATCTAATGTCTGTTCTCTTCATTGATCAATCTTTTGGCATCTACTAATTTTATCAGTCAAGTTATATGGAATTTTGGCATCTCAACCTTTTTTTTTTTTTTTTGGGGGGGGGGGGGAGGTGGGAGAGGGGAAGTGGGGGAGTTCTTTCTTTGGTGAAATACCAGACTAACTTTTTAATGATGTAATGTTTAACTGAATCTGTCCCAAACAAAATCTTGGTAAATTTTATACTGCTTGTTTGAGTTGACGTGCTTATTATACTTGCTTTATTCATATGTTTTATGGGTTTTGCTGTGCTTTGTTTTAATGCAATTCCCTTGTCACAGGACAATTTATCTTTCCCTCTTATATGCCCAGACTGGAATGCAGATGATGAAATTTTGCTTCTTGAGGTATCTTCTTCATATTTATTTCTTGCTTCATAGGATCATTGGTTATTAGCAGTTATGAATTATGAAGCATAGCATTTGTTGTTCAAAGAAGAAATTACTTGGTACAGAGTATTCAGCACAAAGATTTCAATTCATTCTGTGAGTTTCTTGTACATTTCCAGATCCAATATATAGCTTCTGGGTTTCTGTATCTCATTACAGTCTTTATTTCCCCCTAACCGCCTTAACAGCCTTAACAGCATTACAGATCTCCAACTACCTCTAACTAAGCCCTTGTTTCATTACTTATATCGAATTTTATCTAATTTTTGTAGCCTTTATGTCTTTATTTTAGGGAATTGAAATGTATGGCTTGGGGAACTGGGCAGATGTTGCTGAGCATGTTGGGACAAAGAATAAAGAAGCATGCATAGAACACTATAGGAATGTTTACTTGAACTCCAAAACTTTTCCTCTTCCGGTATGAAATACATCAAATGAAGCTATAAATGGTTATCCTTGTTGTACTTTGTTAAGGAAAAATTTAATTTTTTTCTCAAATAATTTTCTAGGACATGTCTCATGTTGTTGGAAAAAACAGAAAGGAGCTACTTGCTATGGCTAAAGGACTAGGTGATGACAAGAAAGGTCTTTTCCGTTTTCAATATGTAATATCATGTCATTAGTTGTTAAACGATGCTCTAGCCTTTATCATAAATTATTGTATATCATGATAATAAATAATAATGCCTCAGGCTTGACTGTTTCTGCTTGTCTTAAGATAAATTTATTTGCTTCTGATAATTTCTTTATATAGTTGTCTGGTTTTGGTATAAAATAATAAAATTTTTAGTCATTATAAGGAATTCATATGTGGCTTTTGGTAGTTTTGCTTGACTTTTAGGTTTTGTGTTCCATTGACACACTTTTTCATTTGTCTCTTGTTATGGGCGCAGGGTTTTCTATGGGAGATCTTGCTGTAAAGGAAGAATCTCAATTTTCTCCATCTAGGGTCAAGTAAGGCTGTGATTTTTATACGCATTGTCTCATGCCACCTTTTGTACCACATTCTTTGATATATATTCATTGATTCAGAGTTGAAGATTCTCATAAAGCTGGTACTTCTAGCCGTTTACAGTCCAACTTAAATTCAGGTAAAGCAAAATAAGTTCATAGGACCAGCTAATTGATATACCAAATGTGCCCATGTTTATTCTTTTCTCTCTATATTGTCCCTTCCCTTCTATTCCAGAATCAGAATCTGGACCCTCTAGTAGCACACATACTGCAGCAGCTGCTAACCAGAAGGCATCTAATGTGGGTCGGGGCAAAGATGGTCCTGGAGTAATTAAAATGGAAGGTATGTGCATATGGTCCTGAAACCCTCTTGAAATTAATTTATTCTGTTTTTCAGAGTTCAGTTCAGCTTCCTTAGGAAATAAACTAAGGAAATGTAGTCATTTCTCAAGTGCACACAAACCTTTCGCATTTGTGGGCAACAGTCAAGGGGAACAGTTTCTTGCATTGAGTTGATGTTACCTCTGTATGTCTCACTCCTTGTTATAGACATAACTGTCCACTATGCTTAGACTTTTGAGGGAATTAGTAACATAATTAATACATTTTTTGATGAACTTCCATTGCAACTTTAATGTTTTCTGTTACTGGCAGATCCTCAACTAGAAAGGAATTCTGGAGGAAACAAGCCAAGTTCATCAGGAAATGAAGGTCCTTCTTTAGTAGAGTTGAGTGGTTATAACCCCAAAAGACAGGAATTTGATCCTGAATATGATAATGATGCTGAACAATTACTTGCTGAAATGGAATTTAAGGACAATGACACAGATGACGAACGGGAACTGAAATTACGTGTGTTACGAATATATTCAAAAAGGTAGACAACCATATTACTTTTCCAAAGAGTTCTCTTCCTGAGTCATATTCAGTGAACCACTGGCAGTAGAAATGATAACAGAATGTAGTAAGAGACTTAGACAGTCGCTCACTTTCCCCTCCTGTCTGTGGAATTGGCTGCAGGCTTGATGAAAGAAAGCGTAGAAAGGATTTCATACTTGAAAGAAATTTATTACACCCAAATACTTTCGAGAAGGATTTAACACCTGAAGAGAGGACAATATGCCGGAAATACGATATATTCATGCGCTTTCATACCAAGGAAGAACATGAGGAATTGCTTAGGACAGTTATCTCAGAACACAGAACTCGTAAAAGAATTGAAGAACTTAAGGTTTGATACATGGATAGCATTGACTAATTATTTACAATGGTTTTTTTTTTTTTCCTTAGTTTGGAATTTGGTGTCTTGTTATATATATTCTTTGAGTTTGATCCTTTTTGTGAAATCTTTCCGGTACATGTTTGTCTAAAAATCACTAATAGGGATAAGGAAATATTTCATTCTGGGGATTCTGGTTACACTGCTTTTATGAAGTCTTTACACATGCATCTAAACTAGGGTATCCTGGATAGCTAATCCTAGACATAGATTTCTGGAATTGACTGTCTAAATATATCAAATCTTAGTTCTAAATTTGTCCATCTATGATTGTAAAGAATGCTTTATTTTCCTACAGCTGTTTAGTGTTTGCTAATGATTATATGATGTGGAAGAAATTCTTAGGTACATATTCCTGCTCTAGCTGGCTATAGAATGAGCCGATAAAATCAGTGTTTTAGATGATGGGTCCACTTAGATACCACTTTTGTGAGTTTCTATTGATTTCCTGCACCAGTTTCTGTGCACTATAGGTTCCTACGAATTTCTCATGATGTGCATCCAAAATCAGATAAATGGCATTTATTCATGCATTTATAATAAATGGTATTGCAGGAGGCCCGGGCTGCCGGTTGTCGCTCATCGGTTGAAGCAGATAGATATCTTGAAAAGAAGAGAAGAAGGGAAGCTGAGGAAAGTGCTCGTAGGTTGAAAGAAAGAGCTCAAGCTGGCCCAAACAATCATGGGGTTCCAAATGCATTTATGTCTCCAGACACTGCTGGCAAGGATTCAAGTGCAAGACCTGCAGGGCCCGCTGGATCAAGCTCTGTCGATGAAATGGATGTGACAGGATACTATGGGGCTGATTTACTTTCTGTACCTGTAAGCATGCGGTCTCTCTTAATTTCTTGCTAATAGAAGCTTCTTGTTAGTTATAACTCCTCTTAAGGTAACAAACAATTTCAAATTTAGATGGTTTTAACATGTCATTAATTTTTGGTATTTCCCCGGCCCATTGAGCTTCAATCTTTTTAAACTTAGATTTATTGTTGATGGCCAGAAAATTTTTATTCTTTATAACTATGTCTTTTCATTTTTGTAATTACTTTGCCCTTATATTCAATTACCCACTTAATTAACATATAGTATATCACAGTCAAATTTTGACAAAATATCTATGTGAGTATTGAAATGAATAAACAATTTCATTGTTAAATGTTTGTTGAACATTTTTACAGTAGCTTAGGCTATTCTTAAGATAATGGATAGATTTAACTTAAATCGTCAGTTTAATCTAGTAATAGCTTTAAAAAGACTATAAAACTGTTCAAGATATCAGTAATGCATGCTTTACAAAATTTTTCATCATTTTAACAGTCACATGAGTATGCAACAGGATGTTTAAGTGATATAATGAAACAAACCACACTTGAGTTGAATGGAACTGGTAGGGATATGGGTAAAATATGATGCCTAAGTCCCATATTGAGTAGTATAAAATACTTGATGGGGTACTTAAGGGGTGTTGTTCTTTTTTCTCACAAGCCAATTTTTAAAGGCAATTTCCCCACACTCTCTTGAGTCCTATCAATTAATATCAAAGCCTATGATTGGCGTCACAGAGAGAGTTACCTACGGAGGATTCTATCTAGCAAGAATGTTAAGTGAAGTGTCGTAAAGTGCAATCAATCGGACAATGGATCTTCAGGGGTAGTGCTATGATAAAAATATGGGTAGTATGGAATATATAAATCTCACATCAAGTAGTATAAGATGTTTGGTGTGGTAATTAAAAGATGTGATTATTTTCTCTTACAAATTCATTTTCAAGGATGGGTTCTCTACGCTCCCTTAGGTCCTATTAGAAATACTTTAAGCTATAGGGCAAATGATAAACTATAATTTTATGTCTCTCTTCATATTTTAACATGTGATGTGCAGTCATGTCCAAGTTTGCCTTTCTAAATACTGTGTCGTTTCTTCATCTCTTTTCTGAAATTATACTGTGCAACTTTCTTGGCAGGAGAAACGCCTGTGCTGTGAACTAAGGTTGCCTCCAGCCATGTATCTGAAGATGCAAGAGATTCTGTCTCTACAGATACTGAGTGGCAATATCACTGGCAAATCTGATGCCCACCACTTATTCAATATGGATAGCAGCAAGATTGACTGTGTGTACGACATACTCGTGAAAAAGGGGATTGCTCTTCCCTGACATATATCTCCTGCTTCTTCTAATGTGCACTTGTATTGTTCTCTCTTCTTTCTCCAGAAAATGAAAAAAGTACGTTATATTATTGAGATATCAACATGTTTGGGTGCATTGAACTGTGGTTTCGGATTTCGTGATGTGTAAAATTAATTGATTAAAATGATTATATACACACCTGACTTGATCAGAGTACTATTTCATCTTACTTCCTTATATTGCCCCACCATGGATCTAGTTGCTTATGCACTTTAGGTTCTGTTTGGGAGTTAAAAGAGAGGATGGAATGAGATGATTATTAATGGAATGACATGGAATAGAATGAAATAGAATGGAATTGTTAGTATATTGTCTAGGAATTTTAATAAATGAAGGGAAGGAATCATGTATTTGATTTTTTCTGCACTTTAAGTTATATTTAGGAATTAAAAGAAATGATGGAGTGAAATGATTATTAATAAAATGATATAAAATAGAACGGCATGGAATGGAATTGTAAGAGTTAGTATGTTATTTCAGAGTTTTAATGAAAGAATGAAGGAATTTTTTTAATTTTTGCTTAAAAGTTATAATAAAATAAATAGAATTGAATGATTCATAATGTTTTTCCTAATAAAAGAAATGTATCACTAATAATGTTTTCATTGTTGGATTTCTAATAAAAATTAAGAGTCTCAATGGAGCAAATTTAGTCTAAGAATATAATGATTAATTATGACTATTTTGGGTTCAATAAACAAAATAATAAATAATACCTAAATTAGAACTTCTTATTTTTAAAAGATTTGAAAATAATAAACCCTGAAAATGGAATAGTTAATATTACAACTTTTTGTAATTAGTATTGCATTCCAACTAAAATTCTTTTCTAAAAGAAGATTTTAGTAATGAATATATTTGAAAACAGTAAATAGTAAGGCTGAATGTTATTACCTCAAATTCTCAATAAAGAAAGAGAATATGGTTTTGTTCTTTATAATAAAATTATATATAATTGTAATTTTATATAAGATTGTAAAGATATAATTGTATTGTAACATAAGAATAATTATCAAGTCACTCCATTCTATCATTAATCTTTTAATTTAGAAGGACACAAAGTAGAGTTTTGAATGGTAAGGAGAAATCTTGGAGTTTTTTTTTTATCATTTCATTCCATCATAAAAAAAAAATTTAAATATACATAAACCCTCGTTTAGTCATTTCACTCCTTATTACTTATTCTCTAACAATTTATCCAAACACATACTAAGAGAATTGCTATGATATATAAATTTTTTTTTGGGACATCTAAAATTGGCAATGTTAATTGTTTTAGAAAATGTGAGGAAGTCTTAAGAATTAGTTTAAAATTTGACTTAATTAATAATTTGGACATTGAATTGATAAGTCTATTTAACCTAGTCTTTGAAGTTAATCAATATACAGAAAGTGCTATTCGGCAATAGCAACCTTGTAACAAGTTAAATTTTCTGATATTCATGAATTATTTGACAAAACGACTATACAATTTGTTGTTTTAAAAACAAATTTTTGTATTCAATAATTTTTTGAGGTGAAGTTAAATAAATTTAATAATAAAAAATTGTTGGTTTATTTATGAACATTTATCATAATGCTTGGTTCCCATTTATCAGAATATGGGTCTAATAATATTCTAAAAATATTTTTAAAATAAAAATTTAGTATCTAAATAGAAAATATCCAATTAATTAATAGATAATTGAATACATTTAATGATTTTGTTTTTTTTTTTTTGGTAGCAAATTATATAATGATGTATTATACGTACTGCACACGGATCCATGCGTAAAAAGTAAATATGGGAGATGGCAGAATATGGGAAAATAAAGCGTGATGTAAACGAATTGGAGATAAGATAAATTGGTATAGCCATAGTCCACACCAACCACGTAATGGATAACGCAAGGTGCGCTACTGCAACATCCTTATTGTAAGAACAGAACGGGAAGAGAAAAGCCAGAAGATGAAGATCTTCAGTCTCAGATCACAACTCTACATTATAAGGCCCTCCAATTCCTCTTCTTCTTCTTCTTCTCATTCACACCCTCCATTATTCCTCAAACCTATCAAAATAGCATCATCAAATGGGAAATTTTCCCGACGCTCAACAACATCAATTGCGACCTCAAAACCCCCAATTGATGTCAAGAAGCATTCAACGCTGGATCTTTCACCCAGAAGCCAAAACCCATTGATGAAACTTCAAGTTCCGGTAAATGGGTATTCTGATTCCAGGTATGTGATGGTGGGGGCTGTTTCTCTGGGGATTTTTCTGTTTCTGATTGGAGTCGATGGCCAAAAGGCCCTGGCTTTGGGTCCTGAAGGTCCATTAATGGAGGAGTTTTGGGAGAATGTTAGGAGATATGCTATCTACGCTCTTACGGTCAGTACAGGTGCTATTTACACCATTTTCCAGCCTATACTGGAGTTGTTGAAGAACCCCATTTCTGCTATTCTCATTCTAGCTATTTTTGGGGGTAGCTTCTATATTGTTTCTCAAGTGCTTTCTGCCATGGTTGGTGTCACTGAGTTTAATTACGATTATGGATATTAAATTGCTGGAATTCGTGTGGTGGTTAGCTCTTCTTCTGGTATATGCAACTTTATATTACTTGCTCGATATATACGTTGTAAGTGATGGCAATTTTCGCATTTTCTTTGGTACGATAGTATCGAACCATGCTGTCGAGAACGTATAGACAGCTTGGCTAATTCCAGTATTTATTTTTCTTGTTTCTGGGTCAATATTAAGTTTGTTTGGCTTCGCGATCCTATGTTCAAGAATATCTTAAGCTTAAAATTTACGGATTTGAATTTGCTGAACTTGAAAATTTAAATTTAAATTTATATCGATGGATAAAAATTTAGTTTAATTTTTAAAAATTGTTAAAAATTATTTTATATTTATTAAAATCTAAATTATTCAATAAAAATTTAATAATTGATATCTTTTTATATACAACAAATTTAAATTTTCAAATATAAATAAAGAATGCAAAATAAAAGTGTCCGAGTTTTGACCCTTTTTAAATTTGGATGATAAACTTTGTTGCAAATAATAGTTATGTGAATGTTTACAACTTGTAAAGAAATGACTTTGAAAGATTTATCCTCATTAATCCTAAAATTTCTAAAGGATTTATATAATATAATTATATAAATTAATTTTCTTACCTAAGTTGTTATCTTTATTAATGAAAGTCTATGACTAAATCACGGTTACGTTTAAAGTACGAAGTAAAAAAAAAAATTATGCTCATTTTTTTTTTAATTTTATCCCATGTTAACGTTATATTTTTTCATATTTTTATTCATTCTGAATCACTTTGTATTATCATGTATTATAATTATTTTCTCTTTCTGGTGAAAAGGGAAATGAAAATTAATTTAAAAAAAAAAACCTAGCTAATAACTAACCCAAGCAGATATACTCCACTAGAGTCATCCAATAATGACTTGATCAAGACAATAAGAGGCAAAGAGTGAGCCTTACGGTAGGAAGTCTTAAAATATTCAGAAGTGTTACTTTCTAGAATATAGATTTAAAAATACGTACCCTTAATCACAGAAATATTACAAGATAATGAAGAAATGTTCCATTGTTACACTTGCACCCTTGAATCCTCTATTCTCGTCTCTGAATACAAGGCTCATGGATGAACGCAAACCAGCGAAGAAACAGAGAGAGGGTATTGGTAGGTATTAGCATACTGAAAGAAGAGGGACCTTCCAGGGGCAATGGCCTGACCATCGTAGACGAGGCAATCATCATAGTGAAGCCGTTTGAAGAGTTTGGGGTTCACCAGACGAGCCGAGCTGAACCACCCACAGTGAAGATGGATGTTGGAGATGCTGCAATCTGATGCGCACATGTTCATGATTTCTACTGTGTACGCAGGGATCCCACTGGGAAGAGGAGACACTTGTGCTTGGTGTATCACTATGTCGTTCTCTGAGCAATCCCTCCCTATACGGTTCGTATCGTTTTCGTCTGCAACATATACACGTATACATTACGTATCTTGAAACATTGTTTTGAAAAGTTAAAAGGATTTCTCATACCAGAAGATTGCAGAAGCTTCCGAGAAGTGTTGATGGCTCTGTTTCTTTTGGAAAATTCCAATCCTTCAATGACAGCTTCTCTTTCACCTTCCCTGTGCATTAAATCTCTTACTGCATTGCAGCAAAGGTAATGTATATTATTGTCCATATGGTCTATTTTTAAAAACTCTGAAAAAGCCAAGGAGTACGGATCAAATTCAAGATTCTGAGTTCTTTTTAATACTGAGGGCAGTGGTACGTATATTATGAACTAATGAGCTCATTAACACATTAGCATTATCCAACAGTTAAAAGCACTTCAACCAGCGGTCACCCTTATCAAGTTGATTGAGTCTTCACCAGCCAGGAAGGAAAAATATAAACAAATCAATCAAATCTTCAAGCTTTTTCTCCCCTCTCAGGTGCACAAAAGAGGGGCAGGTTCAAATTTATACATATAGCTGATCAAGAACTTCATACAGAACTGAAGTATGCATGAGCTGCTTACGGGAGTGCACAAGGTTACAAACACAGTCTGAGATTGATGCCATATATCACTGTTAGCCCAAAGTAGTTACTTAAAGTTGAGAGGAGAAAGTATCTTTTCATATAAACCTGAGTTTGATTTCTGAAACAAACACATAGACAGTAATATTTTACGTTAATATGGAAGGATACGCCTCTATGTTACCTATGAAGAGAGCAAAAAGAAAGGCAAGAAGCGAAGCCAGAGAGAGCATCCAAAAGCTTGGACCTTTGGGAGTTCTCAACGCAAGCCTCATCCTAAAATGCCTTCAATCTGGACAGAGAAAAGTTGAGTCATTTGAGCAGCAGAGAAAGCAAGCTAGAGCATATAAATACACACATGTATACACACACATGCAAAGTTATATGTATAAGAAGAATAAGGAATATGGCGGAAGAGAAACAGAAGAGAAGAACTGAGGCTAACAAGAAAACTGACAATATCTGAGATTGGGAAAAGTTCAGATGACATGTAGGTTTGTAGGAGCTTCAGAGTTTAAATAGTCGTACGAAGTGCAGGGGCAGAGAAGAAAGATGAGGGTGGGAGGAGCAGTGAGGCCTCTTAAAATATTTTTAATTCTTAAAATAATTTTAGATAATTTCGATCTAAAAAAAATTAAGTAATTATGTTTGGAAAACATTATTTTAATTCTCAACTTATCACTTATGTATTATTTTGATCTCTCACTCATTTTATTATTTAAATTGATTTTTTTACTAAATAAAAATTATCACTTTTAATCTTTTATTTTTTATATCATTACCATATTTAATCTCTTGAACTAAATACAGTTAATTTATATGAAGAGATTAAAAATAACAATTTCAAATCAATGTCAGATCATTTTAAGTAATAAAATGTATAAAGAACCAAAATGAAAATTTAGTAACAGTAAGCAAAATGATATTTTTTTTCAATTATATAAGTATATTTTTAAATTTATTATAATGAGAAACTTTGAAGCTGGGCCTATAAGGAGACATAAGAACTTAATTGCCGGTTATAATGAATAAAAGAAAGAAAAGAGGAGAATACACCACCTCTTAAGCATTTACAAGTGCATGAATTATGGTCTGTCATGCAAAGTACAAAGCATATTTGCTTTACTTCAACTTTTTTGCAAAAGTTAGTGATTTAGTAATGCTTACAGATCAAGTATACTGCTAAGACTCTATTTTGTAACCAATATATATATATATATATATATGGGGGGTTTCTTTCCTTTTGAAGTTGATTTGCATGAAAGCAATTAAATAAATTTTAGTGAAGAACAAAGTTTCAAGGCAGAAAACGAAAAAAAAAAAAAACAATCAATGAATTAATAATAAATAGACAATGTTTTAAACTGTTCAATCTCTTGATAAATTTATTTTTTTCCTTCAAATTTCTATTTTAATTTGTTCAAATATTTTTGTTATACATATACCTTTATCTTATTTATTTCTTATAGATTAAATTTACTTTAAAATTTTCGAGAGTAAAACTTGGATTCCACTTCTATCAACATTTAGCAAAGGAGTCATTTACACAAACTTTCTTTTATTTTATGAATTTGACCAATATATTTGACACTCTTCTTATTTCAAAAACATGTCTCTTAATCTATGACGTATATTGTAATTAGTACCCCATGTTATTTACACTCTCTAAATGAAACTTAAAAAAAAAAAAAAAACACATGGGATTTTAATTTTATTAACAGTGAAAGTAGTTAAATTGATGTAAGGCTTTAGTATAAGGCTGAAAATTTATTTTTAAAAATTGTACGAAATTTTAACTTCAGTAGTAAAAATTAAAAAGATATTGTAATATATGTCAAATATCAAGAAAATTAAATGAAAATTATAACATAAAAACATATTAAATTTAAAGGATTTAATGAGTTATAACGAAGATGGATCTTCTATCATTAAATACACTATGCATTTAGAAAAATATTAAAAAATAAATTCCAAAAACATTTTTCACATTTTACATACTATAAGTTTGGATCAGGGATGAATTCAAAGAGGAACATAAGGTACCAGTCAAGACCCTTGAAGTTTGAAAATTTTTAATTTTTATATGTAATTTTATTTTTTATTTTTTATTTAATTATTTAATTTATAAAAACTTATCCCCTTATATTGTAAAAATATATTTTCTTTAATTCAAATCTTTGATCTAAAACTTTCATTCATCTTAAAATGAAATCTTAAATTTTGGATCTCTGTTGTAAAAGTTATTTACAAAGTAATTTTATCAACAATTATTTGATTTATTAATAGTCATCGGATGAAATTTTTAAAAATTATTGAAATCAATAATGTTTATTTAATATAAACTATTAAACAACTACAACGTATTAATTACCAGTGATCCGAGCTTCTCATGCTATTCTTCTCACCACGGACAATACATTCAAACTGAGTTATGACGATTAGAAGACAGTTGAGATGATATTGAAAGGGTAATAGACAATGAAGTAATGACGGGCATGCACTTGTACCATTTCTGCGTGGTAAGAGTAATAACTTCATTAATTACTGTAGGTAGATTTCTAGAACCAAGAATGACTGAGATTCAATGGCTTTACTCGAGAAAAGTATTTTCATGCAGTGAAAATTGCAGTAGATTTATTACTTTGCACCTTCAAGATGAAGCACACATGGGCTAGACCTGCCTCCTACACCAAATTGACAATAAATTAACACCGACGTATATTAGAGCCGGGTTTAATTAAATGTGTGTTTTCTTAAATAAAAAATTACATTTTTAGTTTTTGCATATCATAAAAGTATTATTTTAATCTCTCTTAAAATATCTAAAATAATTTTATATTTATTAAAACATGTCACATATAATTTCTTATTTTTAAACAATATTAAATTTAGTCTCTTAAATTTATGATTTAGGGTTTCATAAAGAGAATAAATTTAATAATTTTTTAAAAATAGGAAATCAATTATGATATTTTTCAATAAGTGAAGGATATTATTTTAAATATTGTAACAAACAAGAGACCAAAATAAAAGTTTTATGATAAGTGAGGAATCAAAAATATATTTTTTTTATTTTTCTAAATAATAAAATCAGAGTATATTTTTTATGTTTGATATAATAATTAAAAATTATTTTAAAAATATTTAATTTTTAGATACCCATCAACTTAAGAAGATTAGTAAAGATAAAAGTGCTATGAGTTTTATTAATGAGTGTCTTTAAGACAATAGTTAATGATTATTTATTATACATAATAACTAATTTTTAACTAATTAAATTAGTTAATAATTATTTATTGTACCAATTATTAATAATAAATACTTATACATTAATTTTATTAGTTAAAATTAATATATTATAACTAGTAAATAATTCTTAACTATTACTCCAAAATCAGTGGTTAGCAAAACTATATGTATATAAATATAACTATACATACATATATATATATATATATATATATATATATATATATATATTAGTCTCCAGCATCCGAGACAGGATTTTGAGTTTGGTTGTGTACAAGTAGGACCTACAATATTATATATATTTGGTAACTTTAGGAGAGAGAATCCTGGAGGGAAATATAAAGCAAAAAGAGAAATGAAGAGGGTGCAGAGGACAGGGGAAAAGCAGGTCCAAGCATGGGGGCTTTTGGCTTTTGACTGACTTTTTCTTCATATGATTTTTGTTTTATATATATGTTTCATCCTTTGACTCTGAGACTCCTTAATTCATTCATTCATTCATTCCCTAGCCTTCCTCACATTTGTTGTTCCCTCGTTCTTGCACACGTACTTATTGTACTAGTCATTATCAAGATGGTCCAACTGATCTATCTCCTAAAGCTAATTAAATTAACGTACTCTTACCTGGGTTTAAAATAGCCCACAAAAAGAGACAAACCCAAACCTCCACTACTTTCTGCTGGAACTGGATGTAAATAATGCTTCAAATCAAATATTTTCTCATCCAAAGCTTGAGAATTGACTCTCCCAATGTGTATATCATTTCCATTAATGTAGAAAGCATCTTTGAATTATTGAACTGAAATCTTTAATCTTCAGGAATGAAATTAGAACACAGTTGTTGGTGCTTAATTAGGTTGACTAAAATTAAACAAAGAGACTTAGTTCAGGGATGAAACATCATAATAATCGGCGGACGCAATACATAATTAGTATGACTATAAATTCCAAGTAGGGTCCTAACTCTCATATGTAACTTATGGTTGCTGGCGAATCATTTGCATTTTATATTAAGTGATTTGTACTGTCAGCTGTCGAGTATTGTTAAAGTCAGCACAGTGGTCTATGAGCATGCATGGGTCGGATGGTATAGGCGAGATGTCACTTGAGCCAAAAAATTTATAACCCAAGGAGAGATTGTCTGCTGTCAAAAATCCAAAGCAGAATGGCTAAACCTTGGTGATGGAAGTATTAGATCTTACTGTACCAAAACAACCATGAACATGATGTGAGGGTGTGGAGGATATCCAAGAGGAGGTTCGTGATGTTATCACTCCTTTGATTTTCCAAATTTTAAAATTTATATGTAAATCTTAATTCAAAGACTTTTACTTCATTTAAAATTTAAATTTAAATGTATTCCTAAACAGTTTTCTTTTATTATAATCAACTTTTTTCAAATGAAATATATTTTTTCTATTTCTTACTTATTAGAGAATAGTTATTTTGATTATTCACTCATTATAATATTTAAAATTACTTTCAATAAAATTTAACACTTGGTATTTCATTTCTTCAAAAAAAAAAGTTAAATTTAACTTTTTTATCTAAACTGTAAACACAAAACGGAGTGAATGGTATTTTTATGAGTATTGTAAAATTATTTTAGACATTATAATAAGTGAATGATTAAAAATAATAATTTTGTGATAAATGAGGTATCAAAATCTAATTTTTTTCAATTTTTTATATTGAAGGACAAAAGTGAAAAAGAGCAAAAATTAAAGACACAAGGTCCAATTGTCGCCCTAGTCATAGACTTCTTATACAAGGTCATTTCTTTTTTCTTTTTCTTTTTTTATTCTATACCTGAACAACCATAGTTAGTCACATTTGACCCAAAAACAGAGAAAAAAAAAATGACGCCAGGGTCCATAATCGAGAATCTCTTGATAATCGGGTTATTCTTCGTATAGGGCCATAAACACCTGTTTAGGTTTTTCAATGTGAGGATTATTTTCGAGGGAGAGCGTTACACAAATTAGATTTTAAAATAAAGATAAATAAGAAAAAATAACAGGTTTGGTTTTTAACTTTTCGTCTCCACTAATTTGACATTTTACAAATTTATAGTATCAGTGATCCCTTAAAAATTTAATATTAAGCGAAAGTAATTTTTTAAAAAGAATTATGATTGGTTTAACAAAAAATTATTTTTTTATTAATATTAAATTTTTAAAAAATTATTTTGGTACTTTAAATCAATAAGTGACCAAATTGACATTAAAGCAAAAAAACAAGAGACCAAAATAGAACTTTTTTTTATGATAAATAAATACAATTAATTATATATAAATATATCAAATTAAGATAGATATTCTTAAAAGGCAAAGTAAAATATTATTTAGTATGCATGCTATTATTTTGGTTCGATTTTATTTTAGCACTATAATATGACTTAAAAGTTTACCAGTGAGTGGTTTGGAATTTAATTCATTTGTACATTAATAATCTTGTAGAACATGCACTGACATGTGATTCCCAAATTCAAGACACAAAAAGTCCTAAACATTATCAATCATAGTCACAGATTGCTTCTCAAATTTTATTTAAATTTCTTCTATAAAATTTTTAAATTGGGTCAAAATTTGATCTTTATAAAACTTCATCAAACTCTTTGAACTAAATTAAAAGTTTTACAGGAAAATATACTATTTGAACAAAATTAGAGGCAATGTTGGGATTTTATTTAGGAGCGAAATTTGGAAAAGATATTGTGTTATGTGTGTGTGCTGTTTGAGGCAAAGTTACAGATAAAGTTAGGGATTCCAATATGGCAGCAAATTTTGTTGTGTGTTGAATTAAATATTTTAATTGGATAAGTGAGACTTTTAGTCGGCAATAGATATAAGAAATTTCGAATTTCGAAAGAGAATTAATAATTTAAGATAAAACTAGAGATAAAATTAGGAATTCTTTTTTCTAGGGGTGAACATACGTTTGTTTGGACTAAATTTTTGTTCAATTCAAGATTTGACACGATTTTAGCACTGGACCAATGTTTTTAGCCTGATTGTGAGACATAGTCATGACCAGGCTTGGTCAATAGGATTTCCATTTAAAATTTTGTTTTTCAATATTTTTGAAAAATCATTTTCATAAATTTAAATTATAAATTTTGAAAAAAAATGTGATTCATATTTAGTAAATGAGGTATCTTATACTAATAAAAGTGGCCCATATTCAATAAAAAAAAGTGAAAAAATAGTCTTTTTGAAGAAAATTAATTCATATCTAACAAAAACATAAATAAACTTTTTTAAAAAAATAAATAATAAGGTTGGGTTGAGTCTATACATTAACTTAAAACTCGATAAGATCCAAGGCTAAGTCTTGTGTATGAGACCTGACCCCTTGGCCTGATTTCATTAAAACTTGATCCAAATTGACCCAATAAAATTAGATTGAGCTAAATTTATTATGTGAGACTAAGTTTTGAACATCCTTACCAGTGGCTTGCTAAAAAAGATATTGTGTTGCATATGTCAAATTTGGGATTCCAATTGGCCAAGGCAAGAATATTGGTTTTGAATGCCTAAAATATTATGGACCACAAAAAACAGAATGCCTAGAAAATTAGCACTTAATTTGTTCATCAATTACAAGGGTAAATTTTAACAAATTCTATGCAAAAGATGACAAAAAATACATGGTACTAACATATAACTGTTTAAACCTCAAATAATTTGATTGTAAATTTTTACACAACAATCGAAGTAGAGTCGAGCGAACACCAATATATATTTTGTGGTAAAGAATATACGAGACATGCTTTTATTTATTTATTTATAGTTAATTGAAGTTCTAAATTTTTTGATAAATTATATATGTGTAAAACCCACATTCATGTCTCAATATATCACAAACTATCCAACATTATGTAATTAGAAAAAGAAAAGTGTTCTATAATCCCCTGATTATTGATGTTACTTGGTGGGATATTGTAATGTAAATTCTATCACAAAGGTAGAAAGTCCAAAACTAAGAGAAAACATGTATTTTTGCCTCAATTCACTAATTATATATGCCAATTTGTGATTCTCCACTCAAAACAACTTAAAGGAAGAATTGGGTAACCTACGTGGACTATAATTTCGTAACCTACGAAATAGAATTACTAATCTTAATTGTAAAGCCTTTTAGCATTATTGTTAGATGCCGTCAGGGTATAACGTAATGTGTAAATACATTACTCTCTCACGCAACTCAATTATTTCTTTTTGAAAAAAAAATACTGTAGTCCTCCACTTTTGAATTTAAATTTATTTTAGTTTTTAATAAATTGAAAGTATTAAAATGGTCTTTCAATTTTAAACTTAATTACATTTTAGTCCTCCATAAGTTAAAATTCTCAAAATGACCCTCTAATTTTCAAGATTTAATCCAAAGTAATCTCTTTTTAAACTAGACTTAGAATGATCATCTTAAGTCATTTCTTAAAAGTAAAGGACTATTTAAAGACCTTCAAGTTATAGAGGACCAAATAAAACAACGTTCAAAAGCTGGGGACTATTTTGGAAACTTTCAACTTATAGAGAATCAAAATGAAGCTAAATTCAAAAGTAGAGGACTAAAATAATATTTTGTTTGTTTCTTTGTTTTTTCTCAAAAAAAGACTACTATAAGTCTATAACCACTTGAACACATGGCCTATCATAACACTCCAAAGAAACGAACCACATTTAGGAATTATGATTACTCTCGCAGCAAGCAACAATTAAAACCTCAAAACCCATATTCATTAATATATAATCATAGACATTTCGTGAGGGATTCTTGGCTTAAGCTTAATCAATGCTCATAATACGCAATTTTGTCTTTCACGGGTTCACAACACCATCTTCTCCTATAAATATTGGTTCTTTTCTCTGCAACTTTTGCTTCAAAGTTCAAACTTCTTGCGTTGTCTCTTTCTTAAGAGCACAGAGAGATGGCTCTGCGATGGCTTCTGCAATCAGCTTGCCATGTTTTAGGGTACCCTAAGGACGACGCAGAAGGGAAGCCCGATAGGCAGATTGTAGGGTACACTGTGGAGGTATACTACCCTAAACGTTTGAGCTTTCAGATGCCTCTTCATTACCCTCGATACACCAAAGAGGACTACAAGAATATGGAGGAGTGGAAGGTGGACTTGCTTCTTCTGCAATATGGACTTCGTCTTAAGGGTACCCTTGAGGAGAAGAGGGCTTTCGCTATGGGTGCATTCTTGTGGCCTGATCAATGTTAATTAATTAAGATGCATTATTTTAATTATTAATGTACTAGCCATTTCTCTGTCTTCTGAATTGTCTATGAAGAAAAGAAAAGCCTATGCATATATATATATATATATATATATATATATATGCTAAGAAAATATATGCAGTTTTAAGTTTTGTACTTGAGTGTATATAATATTGATATATGAATTATGCGAGGCACTGTTTATCTAACATATATTAAAAAGAATGTTTGTGTGAGCAGGTACGCAGATTTTTCTTCCATGTAGGATTGATCATTGTTGTGTTCTCAAAGAAAAGCAGAGTTGCTTGATATGTACTACTTGTATACATATGCTTCCGTGTCTTAATTTAGCATCAGCTTAATGTATACATTAAGATACATGCAAGACGATATTTGACTTTTATTTTATAGATCAATCTTTAAGAGTGAAGTTTTCATTATAACAAGTGAGAAGAATGCTTTAATGCGAGAGATGAGAGAACAATTTTTAATAATTACATCAAATTTAATGGTTTAAATAAAGATATACCAATTAATCTTTACACGTGACTTTCTATTCATATGCTTTTCTCTCACCATTTTCAACCACGTCAGATTGATATATATTATGTATAATATAGCATCATCTTCTACTTTAGACTATTATACACACACACATCACTTAAATAGATAATGTTAAATTATATTATTCAAGTAAATAATGTATAAAGAAAATAGTAAAAAACTTTAGATTATTTCATGAAGACGAAATTTTTTATTTTTGCATTCCAAGATTCTTTAAATACATTTATATGTACGTGGATCAAGATTCTTTACAATTCCCCAAACGAGCTGTATACTGTTGTATTGCACAATTTATTTAATATTGACCATGAGGTCAAAATTTTAAATCTTATCAATTTTGCTAATTAAGTTATTAAATTTAGTTTCTCAATATTAAATGTAAATCATTAAATCTGCACATTTTTTTAATCTCAATCATCGAATTTGCACAATTATCAAGAAAGGCAAGAAATTCTAATTACTATGTATACTATGTTTTAATATTTGATACAGGTCAAACACATTGACAAGTCTATCAATAAATGTGTGAACAGGCAGTGACCAAAAAATATATGTGTGTGAACAGACAACACAGTTTGTGGCTAGTTTAAGAGATCAGTGAAACTGGTTGACAATTACTGGTTGCTTGGCTAGCTCACATGTGGTCACGTAGTGTTGAGCGTAGTAATACACAGCAAATGCAACACATTGGTGAATTTATATTCTTAAATTTCCCAAAACAATGTAGGCCTCACAACACTTGTGCATATCCTCACATGTTGTGAGAACTCCAAAGCTTACTTCAAATGTAAAAGACAAGAGATTGGTGAAGGAAACATGGGATTGTTAGAAATTTACGTAGAACCGTAGACTGAGTTTTCAGGCATGGACTTGGAGATCACATCCAAGCCCAAAAGAAGAACATGTGGCCTTGTTACACAGACATGTTGCTTTGATATTTTCACGGTTTTCGTGGAGACAAAGATGATGGGGCAACAATTGAAATTGTGATAAGATTGTAACGTAGACTCAATATATTTGTACAGTTCATAGAGAATTGGTTGGCAGAGAAAAACTTAACTAAAATTGGAATATTAGTAAGCTACTTTATTTACTTATTTATTATTTATTGATATTGGTTAGATACACTTGCATAAAAATACAAATATGTCTAAGAATACAATAATCACAGTAACTCAAAATTTCTAATCTTGTTGTGATTTGAAACATGTCATTCAATAGTGTTTTCATGAATTTGTTCAATTAAAATCGTTTTATGGTGTTATTTACATTTAAAGTTTAGGGAAATTAGATTTTTGTCGTTATAATTTCATTCAATTTTTAATTTAATTTTTAATTTAATCTATATAAGTTAAAAATATGTAATTATAAGTTAAATAATTTTTAATTTAGTTATAATTATGTATTTTCAATAATTTTCTATATATATATATATATATAGTAATTTTACTTTATTATCATTTTTTATATTTTTTATTACTATAAATCATATATATTCAAATTATGAATACAGTATATAATGAGTCACATCAGCAAAATTTCACATAATATTAACAGAATTTTAAACAATAAAAATTTTATAAATTATAAGGATTTAATTACAAATTTTTAAATTATAAAAATCAAATAAATAAATAAATAAAACTATAGAATCAAAAAATATAATGATAATCATAATGTCAATTCTAAATATTAATTGATTGTACGTTAAACGTACATTTCAATTATATCTTAATTAATCGTCTTTACAGTGTTCTGAAATAATCATTAGAATAAAATGATCGCCCTAATAATTAACATTGGATTAAGACTAAAAAAGAAACATATTTTTAATAATTAAGCTGTTCACTATTTTAAAGTTAACTAGATTTTTTTTTGTAATTAAAATTAAAAAATATCACAAAATATATGAGAATTAAATACACTCTTTTAAATCAATAAAATAAATTAATTGCATAGAGATAAACAGCAGCAATGTATTCTATTATTTGACGTATATGGTTGACTGCTTGAAACAGGAAAGGGGCTGCATACAGACGACAACCTTAATTGAAGGAGAAATAGGACACGTATTTGCAAAACTTTGGGAGAAAATTTTATCTTTTTTTTTTAACGTCCACATCTACAAGTACATATACTCTTTTGATACATCTAGAAAATCATCATATATTTATTATTAAAGCAGTCATTTCTATGTTCAAAATATTATAATTTTGTCTGGGTACGTGGCTTGCCCATGTCGACCCATCGTAATAAAATGCTACACACGTATAGTGTTGCGGAGCTTAATAATATTGAATCGAGATTATTTCAGAAGGCTCTATAAATTAAAAATTGTATTATTTTTTTATATCTTTATTGCTAAAGCCCTGCGTCATGCATCTGCATTTTTCCACACATGCGTCCTTCAATTATTTGAACCAAAAATTGCAAAATCAATATGACTAAGTAATATTGATTTCATGATTGCTGCAGCAGCCATCTTAATTATTCTTTAATTAATACATTAAAAGGATTTGTTTTAGCAGTATTGCTAGTGCTGAAAATTACCTTAACCAATTTCTAGTTTGTCTTTTAATTGAATTTAGGAAATTAAATATAGCATAAATGCCCAATGCAAAACAGTAGAAAAGGTACACTAGGAAATAGATATATATGTATATATATATATATGGACCTATAACTTGTACGTTTGAATTTTCATATCCAACTAACCGAATTAAGCTTAAATAGCAAGCAAATTAAGACGTCATTAATTTCATACTAGAATACCAGCACCAAAAATGCTAATTATGGTGAGAATAATGTACACGGCATGATTAAACTATTACTATATGTTATATTTAATTTACTATTTTTTAAGTCAAGTTGTAATTCTTTTTGGGTGACTTTTTAGTTTTCGTGTGCATGATTTTTTTTGGACTAAATTTATAAGAAATAATTGAAATAAGGGCAAGCTGACCCAAAGATCGCTTCTTATTCTAAAAATCATGATATATATGATTATTGGATAGCAATAATTAATGTGAAATAAATATGATATTTCTATATATTAATGGATTATCTTGTATCATCATCTTGGGTAAATTACAATTTACCGCTCTCAGTTTGGCCCAAATTTAAATTAGGTAAAAGATTACAAATATATAATAAAACGTATTTCTAACAATAAAATTGTTTATATTATTTAATATCACAACAATAAAGTAAAATATTTAGACGATAATTAGGTAGCAAAAAACCAAAATACAAAATAATTTTGAAGAGTAAATTGTAGTTTTTTTTTCCTTTTTACTGACCTTGAAATGTAAAAATGAACAACACAAAAAAAAAAAATCAAATTAAGATCTATTAATAATAGAAGTGCCTAATTGCAAATTAGTAGATTTGGTATGTTAATGGGCTTCAAATAGAAATGGCCTGTAGGGCCCATGATTTTCACAATGAGAACAAATTATTGACCTCGTGATGCTGCCAGGGAAAAGTTAAAAACATTATTGCTCTCACCACCACTAAGTGAATGTGTATTTGTGGTGAGAATAGTGACAACTAGAACCTTCCCACAACTTTCTTTTCAAATCACACTATGGCATCTCCCATTCTTTAATTTCAGTTCTTTCTTTCAAATTTTCTTTTTTTTCAAAAGCAAAAAAGAAGAGAAATTGACTCACTTTTAGCTTCTACCCATAAAATAGATATATTTCCATTAAAGCATTTTTAATGTTATTTTTGTATTGCTTCTTTGTGCATAAATTAACATAGAATGTATTAACAAAAAATTAATTCACACATGGTACATATATACTCAATCTGTATTCGATTAAATAAAAAACCTAATTACAAACTTGAATTTGTGAATTTAGAACTTCCAAACCCTTGACGTTCACTCAACCTTAATTTTATGGATTAAATTATTCTATATACACTCAATATGTGTCAACTGTGAATTAACAAATGAGTAAAAAATTGCCCAAATATAGGTTAACTTTTACATTAATCTATAAATAAAGATGGAATAAAAGGATAATAGTAGAGGCTTAAATTTGTAAAAAAATAATTGATAATTTTTTTTAACTAAAAATATTGTAGAGGCTTACTATAAATAGAACGTACCCTTAGAGTTTAGAGTTCCACAACAAAAGAACACACACAAGGGCAGTTCATTTTGTTCAAAGGCCATCCCTCTCTAGACTCTCTCTCTCAATAGCCTTATAGTTTCCTTTAGCTTTTGGCTTTGGGACATTTCTTTGTGTTTCCAAAGAGAATAATAGATAGTACCCCTTCGGGTTAAGATGGGTCAAAGTGATGATCAGAAGCTTCAAGGGCCTGAAAAGTTTCAGAAGTACCGGTTTTTGGTGAGAGTTTTGCAGTTTGTTTTCTCAGTTTCTGTGTTCTCTTGCTTCGTCTGGTATTCCTCTGGTTTTTCTATACTCTCTCATGAAGAGTCCTTCAATGCCTACTTCTCCACCTTCCTCTTCTCCATGTTCACTCACACCCTTGAAAGAAAATACATGTTCCTCCTCTGTAATGCCATCCTTGCTTTTCTAGCCAAAACCTCACTAACCACATCACCATCATCCCCATCAGCTTCTGATATCGATAATGAGTCTGATCGAGCTTCAAATCTGTCAGATACAAAGGCAGTACCAGTTTCTGAGGAAGGAAGTTCTCTTGTGGCTGAAGAAGAAAAGAAGCAAGAGCACTGCAAGGAAGAAGTATCGGAAGCTGATGAAGAACAAGAAGATGGAGAAGATAATGAAGCTTCTGGTGCTAAAGAAGATGAAGAAGAAGCTGGGTCAGGAGAAAGTGGGGTCTTGGTGGGAACACAAGATGATAAATCTGAAGCAGATACAACAATAGCAGCAAATGAAGAATTATCAAATGCGGATGAATTGAACAGAAAGTTTGAAGAATTCATACGGAAAATGAAGGAAGAGATCAGGATTGAAGCTCAAAGGCAACTAATTGCAGTCTAGCTAGAAAAATGAAGACAGTAAAACAAAAAACAAAAAGGAGTATAGTGAATCAAACAATTTACCTAAATTGTTAGTCTAGTGAAAGGAGAAAAATGTAACGATGGAATAAAGTGCTTGAGTCTGGTTTTAGAATGACCAAGACCTTTCTTTTCGAAGTTATAATTTGCAAGTAGATGTCCCTTCGCTCATTTCCTTTTCAGTTTGTGAAGCTCTGTCATGTCGTTTTAAGGAAGTTAGTGTAGTGTGTCTTAGCTTTATTATTTCCTGGTCCTTCTCTTGCTTCTTGTCTTTCTAGCTTTAGTGCTCTTTAATGTATTAAAGTAGTTTCTTGTTCTTGTTTCTCTGAATAGCCATGACTGAGGGAATTAGAATATATTGAGTATGAAATAGGAACTTTAAGATTAAGATGGTTCAGTCTGAGCCTGTAAACCAGAAGAAAATTAAAATAGCTAAAGAGAGAGATAGAGAGCTCGGAAGCAGAGGATATTTCAATTTCAAAAGATCAAGAATCATAATGAACTAGTTCGTTCATATGTGGAAAATACTAGAATGGATAAAATAAAGTACGGAGTTCGAAAGAATCTTTTGAATATTAAAAGTTGCCTCAAGATTATATTTAGAAAAAAAAGTTGGGAACAATGTCATAAACCACAGAAATCATCTTAACAATGAAGTTTTTGTTTTTTTGGGTGTTACGATTGGAATGATTGAATTTGAATTTTTTATAATTTTTATTACTTAATCATATTTTCTAAAAAAATTTCGATAAATTTTGAAATCAAATTTACTTGAAAATAAAAAGAACAGAATTTAATACAACGGCTAAATTCATGATCAAGCTTATTGCTGTTAAAAACAAAAAGAATTACAGTCGATATTCTGATTAATATATATCCTTAACATAGGAGAAGACTCTCTTAGCACTATATGCAATAAAATTAAGAAAAAAAGAACTTCATTTAATCGGATTCACTTTTTTAATTTCTCTCTCTCTTATTGCACAGAATAAAATATTAAGACGATGAAAGAGGATCATCAACTATTGCAGTAAATGCCGTAATTATTTTTAAGTTATTTTTTGACTTTGTGTGGTCAGTTTTAAATTGCATGAGATGATTTTTCAATTTTACATCCAAGTTTAAAAGACGACAGCAACTCCATAAATTTGGTGACGCAATCAGATCAATCTCTCTCATAGAAAGGATCCCAGAAGGAGGCAATTCTCCATTTTTCTGGAGAAATGACTGTGATTATTACGGGACCGATAATACTGTGAAATTGTGGAGAGAATATTAAGGAAAAAGAAGGTCAATTCTAATGGAATTCTACCGATCAAAGAATATGACTTCTAATCAGCCTTTAAGTGGATAATTAATCTCTGCTTTTAATAAAGCCACTGAATAATACAAATTTTACACACGAACTTTCCACATACCTCCATTTTTATGCAGCTTTAAAACTCAAAGTTGCAACCCTCACCATACATTTTTTTGGTACACAAATCTTCACAAATAAATGTAGGTCCACCCGGTATGACTAACAACAGGGGGTACCAAAAATATCAAATGCAGTAACGGTGAAATTGGGAGGAGAGTGGGTCCTCCAAATTTATTTTATATAAATTATAGAGAAATAATAATACAATGAAAAGACATAATGTGCATAGAGCTCTTTTTTTTTTAAACCCACTCTTTCATTTCTCTTTAATTTTATAAAAAAAAATGTACAAATTTATACTAAGAACTTTAAAAGATTGGAGTCAATAGTTATTTAATATTAGGTAAATTATTTTTTCTCCTATTTAAAGTATACGATACGTTTTTATTATAACAACATGCATAATTAATTTTTCTTCAAGCTGAACAAAATATGTTCAAAGATAATATTGAATTTTTTTTAAAATATAAATGATTAGAAAATGTACTTGTTAAACTTTTATTTTATTTTTATTTTAATGTTATTTGTTTTTCTAAAAAAATAATACTTTGATTTCTCATTTATCAATCAATTCTTAATTTAATCTCTCACTAATTTCAACCATATCAAGACTAAAAAAATTAAATATGCTAATGGTCATATTAATGAGAGACCAAATGTAGCAATGTCTAATAAGTGAAGCATTATGTTGAGAATGAAAATCAATGCATGATCATAATGAGAATGGAGTAATTATAAGTAAAAGACCAAATTCAAAATGAATTAATATGTGAGGGACTAAAAGTGTTTTACTCTATTTATCTTGTATTAAAAATTACAAATTTAATCTATTTTAAATATAGAAATTTAACTAATATCATATTGATTAAATACATAATAATACTTGATCAAAAAACCATTATCTCTTGAAGAATAAAGAAAAGTAATGTATCCTTATTTATTTGATTGTGGATACATTAACTTGTATATCTACCTGTTCACTTCAATTAAAGACAAACTATATATTGGCACTATGGTAAAAAGATTTAGGGAAAAAAAAAATTCCTCACAACCAGACCCCAAGGATAAAATACCTAATGTTTATAGTACATGATCTTGCTAGTAGAGTATTCTGCTCCTTAGGATAGCTATTTGTTTGACAATTACGAGATCCAATTACTTTAATGTGAACACTGCTTTGATATTTTTGTCACCTACCATGTTACTGCTGAATGAGGTTTCTACAATCTCGTGGCTAACAAAATAGGAGTTTTCCTGGTCAAATTCACCTCGAGAAGAGGGACCCTCTTCTGGAAGGATCGTAGCTTGATGAGAAGAACCTGCCACTTGGAATAAATGGCTACATAAATTGGCAATGACTTCTGCATAAAGCTGGACTAGTATCATTGAAGAACCAAAATTTGGTTTGAAAGATCTTGAAGAGAGATAGATTCAACGAGGATGCAGGAAGTATAGGGCTTTAAATTTAAAGTTTAGGGATTTTTTTTGAATTTTTGAAATTTTAATCTTTATATATAATTTTATCTTATATTTTTAATTTGATTATCTAATTTATAAGAGTTCATTTTCTTTAAATTGTGAGAATTTATTTTTCTTAATTTAAATATTTAATCTAAAAATTTTTATTCCCTTCATATCGAATACTAGATCCATCCCAAAAGAGAAGCTCTCAATTTATTCAGCTGACAATTCTCTATATATAGTACTGGAAGATTTAAAAAAAAAAATACACACACAATGACACAATTAATAAGATTAGTTGTATTCATTAAATAGATTAGCACAATGAAGTCACTGTAATTTACACTAAAATTGAGTGATTCAGAGAAAGCGCGCACAACAACATTTTGAATATACTACTTATTCTTCTAAGATATAGGTTACTTTAATCATTTTTTAAAAATATATAATTATCTTGTTTTAGTCCTTTTTTTTTCCGAGAGGTTGTTTTAGTCATTTAAAAATATAATTGTCTACTCTTTTAATTATTATTATTATATATATATATATATATTAATTTAATAAATAACTCTATCTCACTTTAGTAACATGATAAGAAATAAATTGGCCGTAAACGGATAGTTGGTTGGGTCTTATCCAATGTATTGAGTTCATTAAGACTTATATATAGCAAATCTTTTAGAAAATGTTTGTGATGAAATACCTATATATAAGTAGGATGGGAATGTTATTTTTTTTTTTCATTTACCAATATGCACAGTTATTTTCGTCAACTTGGACTTGTACAATTAATCTCCTTATCTTTCCACACTTTCATTTTTGTATAAATACAACTACCAAATTCATTAAGTCCACTAATGAACAAGAAATATGTGACACATATTCATACTCATGTCCTTAAAACAAGTGAGGGACAAAATTACACAGAAGGAACAAATTCACCGACTGAACGAATAGTAGGACATGGGATGGGTCAAATATAAAATTGGAACCCATCCCATCTTTTACCTTTTGCAATTTAGTCCTGAAATTCTTTGGAAAATGGTCTTTTGTTCCGATGTTCTTGTAATAATTTTCTTATGTCAAAAGTTGCTAAAGTCGGGCTCTATGTCAAGCCATTGCTCTATCAATTTTTTTCTTCCTCTGTTTTCTTCCTTCATATTCTGATTCTGTATTAGCATCTGAAAATTTCATGGATTTACCCCTCGTGCTATATCAATGTCCAGAAAATTAGTTATTTAAAAATTAAATAAAAAATAAATTTCACTTTATTTTTCAAATGATAAACTAGTACAAAGTTAACCATATTATTTTTTTAATACTTTAAATATTCTTTTGAAATCAAAGTTATCTGGGCGAAGGTAGGCTTGAAGCTGTTTGGACTTGAATTTGATTTGACTTAGCACACAGAGCCCAAATTACTCTTCCGGGCCCAAAAAATTATTACTTTAAGATTGCCTTAATGATGGCCTGAATATTTTAGTAGAAAGTGGAATACTATGCTAGTTTAGATTTAGATTTAGATTTAGATTTTTTTTTTAATTCTGAAAGAATATTTTATTGTTTCTAGTCATTTTTATGTATGGATGGCAAGTCAAGAGGGGCGCACAGGATGATTATTGCACTAATTTGAATTTTCTGTAGTTTAAATAAATTGTATTGATTTAACGATCTATATTTAATATTAAAAAATTAAAATTAATAAAATATAAAATTTTAATTTGACTGTTTACATTAAATTAATTGTATAATATGACAGTGGGTAGCTAGTTTTTTGAAGCAAAGTAACATTTAAATGCAATATCTAAAAATAATTAAACACATATAATTATATTTTATCAATATAAATCAGTAGGGGAGATATAGACTAAAATTTCACTTTCGTTTCACATATGGATAATTTTAATCTAATTCCTCACTAACAAGACTATTTTCAATAATGTCGTTCTATAAATTTACTGTAAGTGAAATTAATAGTAGATTAGTATAAGTATATCATTGATAACTTATCCAAAAATATTTATGTCATCACATTTTGTTAATTTATTTGCAGTGGATTGATGAAAGGTAAGTATTGATAATGGTATTATTTGTGACCGATTGAGAAATAATTATTTATAAGGAATCATATTGGGAAAGCAATTTTATGAGTGATTAAATTGGAAAAATAATTATTTGTGTGGAACCATGTGGAAAAGGCAATTCTCTAAGAGACTAAATTGAAAAATATTCTATCTCTAAAGGACTAAAAGAAAATTTTACTCATGAAATGTATAAGTACTAAAATTACTGAATAAATAAATCTTATTTAATAGTTTTAATACAAGGAAATCAACCTTTTTGTCAGGAAGAAATTCTCTTATCCACACAGTGCAAGAATGAAGACCGACTATTTTAAAAAAAAAAAAAAATTGTCATCGCTGATTTTTTCCCTTTTTCTTTCTTCTTTTTCCTCAACCCACTGTATAATTAAAATTGCAACACATTCATGCATCTCAAAGGACAAGAGAATGCGTTAAGTGTGACAATTCAATGAACATTTCTACTGACAAGGATATCCAATTTTAGGATTTCAACATTTCTTTTCCCTGTTTAAATTTTGACTTTTAAATAATCCTTACTGCTTAGTCGCACCATGCATGTGAGTGGATATGAAAGGCTAAATTAAATAATAAAAAGAAAGTTGTAAGGTCTGAAACTGTCCATTTGTAAGCATCAGAGGAATTATTGGTCAGGACTTGACTTTCTCCATGGTGAAAAAGTGCATTGTTCTTTCCGGATTATTTAACAATATTTGCTGAAATGGTAGAATCAAATTCTTTTCAGGAATAAGTTTGATCTACCAAAAACAAGTTTCTCAGGTACCAATAATTTATCTATACTGTTTTCTTATTTATGTGTTGTTATCCTTTTTCTTTTACACTTGTTTTGTATGGCTCTTGAAACTTCTGAAGTAGTCTGTAATCTGTTCGCTGGTCTTATCATATAATTGACATGCATTGTCTAGAAACTTTTCATAGAGGAAAAGGGAAAGTAAAAAATCTGTGTTTCTACATGAAAGACGAACCATTGATTCTAGATCTTAGGGACAATATCACCTTATAATTACTTCATTGAAGAAAGCATATAAAGCATTAAAGTCTTCAATGAACTAAAGCTAAATTGTTTTTTATTTGATCTGACAAATGATCGCAACTGGTATAGAGTTCTGATGATTCCAATAATCCAATTAGCATCAAATACACCTTCAACACCAAGAATTCACGAAGCAAAAGCAAGGCAAACTTTTAACCATAATATGTTGTCTTTGAAAATCACTCTCCTAGTTTAAGAAACCAATAGGAAAATATTTCGAACTTGGAGAATATTTCACCAGCTACAATTCTTAAGGAAGAGAGACATTCTCATTCTCATATACGAGGTTCATCAACCAGTATTGGTCACATATGATTTAGAGCACTCACTCCCTTAAATCATTGAGTTGCATTTTTTTTTTTTTCATTGTTGGCTCTTCAGGAAGTTTGCTATATATCATATGAAGTTTTGTCTAGTAAGTTGATGGCTGATGATGAGGCTCAACAGCAACAAAAAGAATCCTTGCTTTCATACTCACGAGACCATTCTAATAATGACCTACAGAGAAGAAGGCGTCCCCGGCGCGGCGGCGCTTCGTCGGAGACCGAGATCAACCAGCAAGAACAAGATCCTAGTCATGAAGCCCCATTGTTACCACACTTAAACTCTGAATTCCAATCCAAGAAAGTAGTTCTATTGCTCCTAGCTGCCTACCTTGGATTAGGCACCCTATCTTTCTTCCTCATAAGGCATCAAATAAAGGGCATAGAGACCAATGGCTTCCTCGATGCCCTTTACTTCTGTGTTGTGACCATGACCACAGTTGGGTATGGAGATCTTGTTCCTGATAGCCCATTGGCCAAACTCCTTGCCTGCATCTACGTCTTCACAGGCATGGCTCTTGGTGGGATAATCATAAGCAAAGCAGTAGATTATTTTCTTGAGAAGCAAGAAATCCTATTGGTTAGAGCCATCCACGTGGGCCAAAAGGTGGGTCCCTCAGAGCTTCTGAAAGAGTTTGAAGCTCACAAAGTGAAGTACAAGTTCTTGCTTGCATCAGCTGCTCTTTTGGTGCTCGTGACTGGAGGAACTGCATTTCTGCATTGGGTCGAGAATCTAGGGTTTGTGGATGCTTTCTACTGTGTTTGTTCTACAGTTACTACATTAGGATATGGAGATAAGAGCTTCTCCACGATTATTGGTCGTGGTTTTGCTGTGTTTTGGATACTGAGTAGCACCGTTTGCATGGCTCAGTTCTTTCTCTATCTTGCTGAACTTTTCACTGAAGGTAGACAAAGATCACTAGTGAGGATGGTTCTTTCAAGAAAATTGTCACTCTCAGATCTTGAGGCTGCAGATCTTGATCATGACAATGCTGTTAGGTAAGACAGTGTTTTCCCACCCCAATTTTTAAATGCTAATGCTTGCTTCGTTTATATGTAATTCTGCATTTCTGTCTGGGGGTCCCAGGAAAGGTGATAGTTTTATAGGCCATGACGAAAAACTAATTGAGGTATTGTCAGACATACTATATTAAGAGTAAATAGATTTCTCTTCTGAAATTTTTATTAATTTTTTCGCATGTAACACTGAATTTTGAAATTATATCTCACATTCTTAAATATTCTGAACCTACACATGCATTGACTAAGAGGGGCAATACTGTTTGGAAATAAGGACATATATAATGAAGTAAAAAAAAAATGTATGTCAATTTTTCCTTTTCTTTTTTAGGAAAATTAATCAGAGAAGTGTATATTCTGTCTTCGTTATGGCTCTCACTATAGAAGTTTCATTTTGGTTCGATAGAATAATATTAATTGTGCATATACTAAAGCTATACAGCAGTTGTATGATTTTCCTTGCTTTGTGGGCTTTTATTTGTTGAGTATTTGCAAGTGTCACCATTCTTCTGCTTCTATTTCAATTTCAGATGCATAAAAAAGGTACCAATACGATCCAGAAACTGACGTTGCCATGCCATGTCGTAAAATATGATTTAATTCTGTATAACTTTAACAAAAAATTGTATCATCACAAATAGGACTAATTTTTTCTTAAAAAAAATAAATTTTCTCTCTCTATCTCGCACACGCACACATATAAAGACAGAACGCTATCCTTAAATTTCCAAAATAGGTGATTCAATTATTAAAATTTTTTGCTCATTAATCACTTATTAATTATTATCCCCCGAAACATTATCAGTGGGTATTATTTTCCATTACAAATAGCTCTTTATGTCTGGTTTCGTTATCTCATAATCAGATTCTCACATTCAGATTTTTGTTTCCCTTTTATAATTCTCAGTGCTGCAGAATTTATTTTATACAAGTTGAAGGAAATGGGAAAGATCAGCCAACAAGATATTTCGGTTCTGATGGAAACTTTTAGAAAACTTGACTATGATAAGTCAGGAACTTTGACTCGAGCTGATCTCAAACTCTGGGAATCAACCACCTAACATCCAAAGTACAACTATAAGATGTGAACAAATTAAGAGAACTAATTTGTTACCAGACAATATTAATTTGTTTTATCATTAGGAATTTTTTTTATAAAATAAATAATGGGTAAAGTCTATGTTTAACCAAGAATATTAAAAGGATTGCTTTTGAATAAACTTGAAAAAGGGAATATTGGAATGCGAATAAACATCGGAAAGGGATGTAACTAGAAAGTGTAGGGCCACTGGTTTAAAACCTTTTTCTCAAAGGACTTTTACAGTAGAATAGAACCAAAAATTAAAGCAAAGTGATCATTCAGCAAAAGCTGCATTTTTTCTAATTCCTTATAATATTTGTGGCCATTAATTCTAAGCGAATCTTTGTTTTCGCTCTCTTCTCGCTACTTTCTTCAACTTCTTATAATTCATAGCTTTTATATTCATTCGCTTAAACTCAAATATTTCTATTTTATTTAGATCATACTTTTAATTACTATTTATTAGTTTTGGTAAGAATTAAGTGTTCATCGCTAGTTATAAAACTTATTTTTATAAACTTTGGGTGAAGCCTCTATATATTTAACGCACCTTAGAGCAGAAACATAAGCCAATTTTTAATCTGCTAATAATTCAAGGATATTCAAGTGCCGTGCTCTAATTCTTTTACTGGTTTATAGCAAAACAAGAAAGATTAATTACTAAATAAAATTGATTAGTGATTATTAGAAAAGGACAAGAAACTATTTGTTTGGATTCACATGGTTAACATGTCAGAAGTTCAGGAACATTTACGTTTCGGCCGAAGCAATCACATGGAAAGACATACATGAAGAGATAAAGTTCGAAGAAAGAATCTTTAGCAGTCATTATCATCATCATCATTTCCAGAACTTTTCACAATTTTTTTTATTTAAATTTCATTATAATTTCACATTTCTGTAACATTCATTACACGATCGGAGATTGACACAGCTGATATAACAACCTGAAATCAAGTTGAACAACAACCTTATTTGGATGAATCTAGATTAGTTCGAGGCTCCTCATAATAATGTTCGGTTCTTCCTGCTGCACCTCCTGCTACGTAATCTAAAAACCCTTCTCCTGCTTTGTCACCATAAGATTCAGAAGAGAACTTTGAAACGCCTCCAAAAGCTATTATTGCGATCAAGAACACAGTGGTGGAAGCGAAGAGAGGCCAAAAGTAGGCCAAGATGGTCAGAATTCTTGGGGCTGCATACAGAATCAAGGAGAAGGATAGAGAAATTGCTAGGGCTATGGTGATATGGTATCTGTAATGAAGAAGCTTTTCTGATATATCCATGGATGGCATCTTCAAAGATAAAAAGGAAGAAAGGGGGAGAGAGATGGCAGAGAGTTGTATTTTCTTGAAGGTGTTTTCTGTTTGAGCGTATTATATATATCTGAAAGATTCTGTGTTCGAAATGATGGTTTCAATGATTTTTCAAAGCTTGCGTGGCCCACCTGCCACTTATTTTCATAAAGTTATACTGGTTTCCCAAATTATCCTTCCATGACTATAATGCCACTTGACAGGCACACCGAATGGGAAGGGAAAATGAACCTTTTTTTTTTTAATTGTTTTTTGATAGATATGCTTATACCCTATTAAAGTATTAACAGTCATTAATAACAATACAAAATATACCATATCAATAATACGATGAATTAAAATTTTTTAAATATAATTTAAAGCAAGTGTTTTTTGGCGCACTCATAATATTGAGTATACTAATATATCTAGTAATAATGTAGAACGTAATTGTAATAATATCAACTCAAAAAATAGCAATTTTACAATTATATTCTTATACTATAATTGGGTGCATTGTTGCATTTAAAATTGTGAATGTATAAACAAATTTTACCTTTAAAGTATTTTTTTTAAAAAAATTTGGGTATGACAATATTTAAAGCATATCTAGTATCATATATTAGTGCTTTTTAAATATTCAAAATAAGAATGTATTTTTATACTTTTTTACTTTTTATTTTTATTTGAATACATACTGATGAGTAATTAAAAATAAATGAACTTTCAACTATACAACAAATTTCAAAATTTTAAAATTAAATTTTACTAGCTCAATAATGAAAAAGTAATATGATATAATATTTGAAAATATTGCAGACATGTGTTAAGTTTAAAGGCATTTTATGAAACTTGTATTATAACTTTGGTAAATAATATAACTATCTCTTAGTATATTATAAAATTTAATATTTATATTATTAATATATGGTGCATATATATATATTCAACGTTTTTTAAAAGAATTATCATATTATATATGCATAATGCTCATGCATACGTAACATAAATCATACATTTGATATAAATTTTCAATGCGTATAACATGTAAACACTATTATCTTTTTCTATAATAATAAAAAGTGTTTTATCTATAAGTTTTTTTTTTATGAACTATCTCTTAGTATCTAGTCTAACTTTTAAACATATGAAACAGATTAATTTAAAATCTAACATTGTTATACCTAATATTAAAGGTAACTCTCTCAATATTATACCTTTTATAAATAAGATAAAGATTGAACTTAAAATCTTATTTAAAGGACATTAAACTCGTTATCACCTGAGCCAGCATCCGTAGGTATATATAACTAATTTATCCCACCTAATAATCACCATTAGAGGTGTGACTTTAAAGATTTGGATGGAAGGGAGAAGAGATAAGCCTCTCAAAATCTCAATAATTGTTTAAAGGACCAGTATAGCAGAGAGGGGCAAAATGGTCATTAAGAGAAGCTGATGGGATTGCCTTTGGTATAGATTCCTTGTCAACTTCCTTGATTGGTCGGTTGGCTGTATTCTTCATGGAAGTGGCTGCTTCCTCTTTTTCAATTCAGAAAATTTGAAGAAAGATTAGGATTAGGGTCTTGGAAAGGAAAGGCATTGCTTCATATTCTTTCTCTGGTGTAATGGGGCATCATGAACCAAGAACAGTATCATATTTGTACATTAATTAATCAAAAATCAATGGAGGGACACCTGAGCTAATTATGTTTTGTTATTCCTTTGGTTTTAAGGTTTCTTTATTAACGTATGAGGATTTTCTCCAGTCTGATCATTCCACCTGCCTTCTTTAATCTATTAAATCTGGATTGTTGGATAGAATTTATTGATTTTGGTTTCTATTAACTTAATTTTTTAAATGCAAATTACTATATTGATAAAGCTATTTAAATGAAATCTTTTTCAATTAGAGAAAATCTGAATCCCTACTAGATACGTACTGCCTCGTGATGAAATTCTTTCCAATCTTATTCTATCCGACTACTGTCCGTTCTAGTCCATTAGAACTGAACCGTTGGTTATAATTTATCGATTTTGATTTTTAAAAATTATTGAAATTAGTTAGTTACTTTAACGCAAACTGTCATATCTTAATTTGAATCACCTCGCTCATGCATGTGGCATCACTGGGTCCAGTGGCGGAGCTAGGTGGGCACTGTATGCATAGCCCCCTAAATGTCAGATGAGTGTATTATATATATATATATATATATATATAATTTGTGTAAGTTCTGGTCCCCTAAGAAGAAAAATTTTTCATTTGACACCATTGAAATTAGTTTTTTTTTTTTTTTTATCATACTCTCTTCTGTATGTCTAATCATATTTTTTTTTATTATTTTCCTTGTTGGTATATGATTACACTTATATGTTAGTATAAAGTATCAACTAAAATTTAAAAGAGCGAAGATCACAATTTCTTTATGTATTTTATTTTCATTTCTTAATTCTTTCATTATTTAATTTCCACTCTTTCTAATATTTTTAAAGATACTTACTATCTTTTGTTTTTTAATGTTTTAAACTTGTACCTTATATTTATATTTGTTTACAACTTTTTTAGTCCCTCTTTATCATTATGTTTGATAAAATGTTTTATGTTTCATATATTATTCTTATTATTATTGTCATCATCATTATCAAATTATCAATAAGTCATATATATACTCACACAAAAATATGCTATATATTACAATTTGCAATCTCGCCCTCCAAAGAAATTTTTTTTACCTCCTTCAGTACCTGGGTCTTCAATTAAATCATTAATTTATGGAAATCTTTTAAGTACCATAATGAACTCAGTTTATATTTGCTTGACAACCTGAGAGTGAAAGATTAATGTGATTTATCCACAGTAAATTTCGTTGCAAACAACTGATTGGCTAAATTCAAATGTTAGAGATTTATAAGGTTGCAGGTGAAGTTGAAATAATATAATCTCACATAGGTGAAAATATGTCACAAGGGTTCAGATATTCTTGTGTGTTAGAAGCTCATGTGGATTGGTTATGTTATTTAGGAAGATTTCCAGGTGCTTAGTCTCTTGAATGAATCATTGCATCATAAGCGTTGCCCCAAAGTTGATCCAACGTCTTCATCAACGATGTTGGAGTAATCTATTTATTGTTTAAAGAAAAATCCAATGAATGTTTGTGTGAATTAAAAAAGATTAGGCAAATTTTAATTTTAAGAATTAGGGTGATGGAATTTTGATAAGTAGAAAGTAAATTTTTTTTTGGGTCAAAATATCAATAATGCAATCTAAAGTGTAAAAAAAAATCCAAATGTAATAAATTTTAGTAAATATTATGATAACAAACCCATAAAGCCTTTAACGTAAGTATTATCTTATGGGAATACAAGTTCGATGCATTAATTAGCATCTTAAATTTCCAAGTGATGAATTGATTATTTACACCAATCATAAGTGTTATGATCAAATTATTATGGCCTCCCTTTTCCTGAAAAAGGACGAATATAAGAGGATATTTGGTATAATGATTTTAAATTTGTAACATGGAATTATTTTAAAATTTTTAACTTTTGTAATAAAAAATTAGATACCAAGAGGGAAGAAAATTAAAGAAAAAGCTACATTTGAACTTTGAAACAATGTCCATACAAGTCAACCTAAGGAGGGGGGGTGTGGGCGGAGAGAGAGAGAGAGAGAGAGAGAGTACGATTGTTGTAAATTAGAATAAAGCAGACATGATATTGAACCAAGTTTCAAACTCAATTTTGTTAATTTTTAAAAAAAACCTTAAATTTAAAATTTAGCAAAATTTCAATGTAAAATCAAAATCAAAATCCACTAGTAGTAAAAAGAAAATATAGTTCTCAAAACAAGCTAATTGGTGTGGGTAGGTGAATAAAATGAGTTAATTTATTTAACATGTTTTAATTTGGTAGATTGGGATACTGAATTTGGCCCATAAGGCCAAAAAACATAAAAAGAAATTTGTAAGAAAAAGAATTCAAAATTAAACAAATTCAATCATCAAGCAAAAAATATTTAATTTTAACACAAAAAATTTATTTATTTTCTTTATTGTAGATCACATATTGAATATTTAAGAAAAAATAATAATAAAAACTATTTGAGACTATATTAAACCTTAACAAAAAAAATTTCATAAAATATCCTTAGTTAACTTACTAACTCACTAAATTAGTTTATTTTAATTCGTAAGTTAAGTTAATCAACTTAATTTAACTTACATATATTAAATAAATTAAAAATTTCAACTCAGTCCATTTTAATGAATTACACAAGTCAATCCAATGAATCCAACTCATTCTCATTCTCAAAGCCCTATATAAAAATCTATTGCTTACTGCTCACTTTGAGGTAGGGGGTAACCTTCAATCCCATTAAGGAGATGACATATATCTCACATTCAGGTAAGATGTAATCTTCATCATCATACATGGCAAAGTAGGACATGATGAGCCAAAAGTCAATAAACATGAAAAATAATAAGTTTTTTCTCTTTATAATAAAATTTTTTGTCCTTTGTTGTTATTAGAAAAATGAGCAATAAGCAATGGCTGAGTTTCCTGTGGGCCCAATATGTTTTTGTTAAAGCCCACCAAAAATTTATGTTCTAGGGATGTTCTTTGAGTCTGTTCAGGAGTAAAATGGTTTGCCTATGAAATAAGAATGGGCTATCTTTAGTTAAGTCCCTCCTCATTGGCTCATTGAAGCCCAATCATAAATGCAATCAGTTTTTAAATCTAAACAGAAAAAATAGAGATACTTCATAATTTGTTATTGTTGAATTCTTCAATAAAATTGTAATTTAAAAAAATTAAGGAATCAAACTGTCCAGATGTTATGCTTTGGGAAGAAAAGCTAATAAGAACACCGTTAGAATTTGACATAAATTTTATGTTCTTTTAAATATGCATATGAATATTAATATTCTTTTGAATGACCAGAAAGTTGTTTATGGATAGCTTTCAGGAATCAATTTTAAATTTGAGCATCGAAAATATTTAAATGTTTTCTTATGTTCATAATTAATCATGTTTAGTGTTTACCATCAATATTTAATAACTATAAAATTTATTCAATTCATAATTGATGGATAATGATCAAAACATCCCTTTCCATGGAACTATCATTATAGGTATAGGCTTCTTTTATTTAAATAATCCTATAATTTTTTTTTAGTATTGATCAGAATTCAATATGTTAAGGATAATTTCTCTAATTTATCTATATTATGCCATTGAGAAATCATTAATTGCTAAGTCAATTGTTTCAGACATTCACGCCCATTTTCAACGAAAAAAAATATTAATTATTCAAGTGAGTAGAACACCAAGAAATGAAATACAATAGCTGAATGGACAAACAATCAAGAAAAAAAATACTAATATATATAAAAACTAACAAATGAAAATAAAAAATCGGCCCAGAAAATGAAAATAAATTAGAAGTGTTAGGTTGAATTGGATTGAGTCAAAGTAGTTCGAAGGCAAATTTCATTTTTGAGTTTTAAATTAAATCTTGTTCAATATGGTACACGCCTTCATCTCTGAACAACACGTAATAGGAGACTATAGGTCTACCCTTCCATTTATAAATATGTTTTATCCTAAATCATTATTAAATTATTATTATTATTTGGATTAAACGAAAAACTAATTCTTAATTTACCAACTCAAAGTGATCTAAAATAATTAAGAGTTAGTAAAGTATGCCATTAAGATAGCCAGTTGAGCCTTAGCTTCATTGCCACTTTCATCAACACCATCATCATCAAGGAAGGGTCAGTAATAGCACAATTCAACAGAGAGATTATTTATAATTAAAACATCAAAACCCCGTTGGCCAATTTAATTATACCAGGTTTTATATATTAATTGCTTTTCTCTATTTTTTTCTCTTATTAAAAAAGTAAATATTTGTTGTTGAAGTGTGAAGATTGAAGAATACACCTAGAGGGCCCCTACTATACATACACTTTCCATTCCCTTTTATTTATTTATTTATTTATTTCTTTTTTAAATATAATGCTTTTAAGCAAAGATGACATTTACTGACAAGTAATGTGATATAAATCTGAATAAATTTGTTCTTTGAAGCCACTTTAATTCATCGCTTTCAATTTTGAGTCACGAGTAGCTCATTTTCTTTTCTTGGTTATAAATCCAATCTTTCTGTGAATGACTTTAGAAAAGAGAATGATCTAAGCACTATTTTAGCGCTTAAGCAATTGAAAATCCTAAGGATTTCTCTTTCCATTGATATAGACAGATTATGACAAGTTCTGCATATTCATTTCCAAATGTACTAAATATTATTACTCAATTTACCTCACGTTCTTGCATCACCATTTTCTGGTTTTGATTCAACTATTTTCTTACTGCTCAAAAATTACATATGGCCTCGCTCATAATCAAATTACCATTCTTCTAATTTTTAATATAATTTCCATAATTTTTTTAAAATCAATTCTCATGCTTATGTTACTATTTTTGGTCTGTTACTTATACTCATCTTCATTATTTCTTGTTTTCTTAAGTAATTTCTTTCCAAATTTCTCATTAATTATCATATTAACTTTAGCTATAACTATAGTTGAACTAATAAGTAATTACTTATAATATTACTACCATAATTTATGTTTCATACATGTTACATTGGCCATAATTATCAATTATTTTTGCATTTGTTATGACATCAATTTTAGCAATAATAAATTAAAATAACATGTAATTTATGAATTTATTATTATTATAGTTTGTATTATTTGCAAATTACATTCACCGTAATTACCAAATATTTTTGTATTATATTTCTAGAGAATTCATTCTCCATCTCCTTATATAAAAGGCTTCCCCTTACTTGATTATGCAGCAGAGACTCTACATACTCCATCTTCATCAATTTAGTCCTTCAGATCCAAGAGAAACATCAGAAGCTCAAGTTCTATCTGGTCCAAGATGATAGATTTGTCAATATGAAATCGGAAATGACAATGAAGTATAATGATTCATTTGAACAAAAAGAAAAATAGAGATCATATTTTGTAACATTTCGATCATTTATTAGCCAAGTTAACTTCAAAGTCACAATGTTATAACAGATCTCAACATTAGGAACCAAACAACAAACAATAACAAAGTATAAAGGCTATTTAAAAAGAATTATAAGAATCAAATTAAAAACTCAAACAAATTATAAAGACTAAATATATAAGTACCCTATCTTCTATAATTCGACACCTCATTGATAAACTCTTTCTTTATTATATGTCTGTCTATTATCTATATATATGTATATATATATATATATATATTGAAAATTTTAATGAAACTACTCATAAAATTGTACTTGCAAGACCTACCCTCTATCATTGTCAGCATCTAGGTCATGACAAAGATCGCAACAGCTGGATAACAGTATTTTTTCTAGCCCAGAATAATTAATAACTCCGAATTTTTTACATCTTATATTAAGGCTGCGTCAAATGTTTATTTGTCAACAAAAACAAGAGATCAAAAGATATTAGCAAAAATAATCACAAATGCTATGTTACCTAGTACCAACTGATGCACTATTTTGTTACTCTGCAAAATGGTTCATGCATAACTTTCACTTGTACCAGATCAAAGGAAAACAATTACTCGGTAGAGGAAAAAAATTAGAAAAAGAAATAAACTCATTGTTGATATTTTCATTAGTCATTTAAGAAACCGAAAGTAACTTGATCATGAGTAGAACTTTTAACAGTCTCTAAATTAGGCTTTGTTTTACCCTGAGCAGAGAAAAGAGAAAGAAACGTAGTGGAGGAAGATTTTTTATTTCATTCAAGTCTAGTCATAATCAGAACAAACAGAAGTAATATTTTGACAAGGAGAGAAAAAAAAGTAATTACTAAGTTAAGTTATTACTTTCACCTTCCTCAAGTTTTTAAAACTTACACTCACGCCGCCTCTGACATAAATGTTAAAAAAAGCTTACCCTATGCAGTTTCTTCTTAGAAAACTCCCAATAACCTAGTTCAACGCAGCACATATTATTACAAAGCAAATTGACATTTATGGAAGTTTAAAATAAAGATTGTAAATTTTAGAAACTTCGAGTGAATGAATGTAATTTACTATCAAAAGTTTATCTTTGGGTTCACTTTATTTTTCTTTTTTTTTTTTTTAATAAATTTTATATGAGCAATATAAATTACTAGTTGTGGGAAAGTACCCTTTGTTGTCAAGCTGAGAGGAGCTTAGCCGGCTTGGCCAGCTTATTAAGCGGAGTCAAGTTTGCTTCAGTATAGGGAAAGGTCATCCCTCTCTTTCCCGTCAATTCCTTATACGAATGAACTTTCTCATTTTTTGGACAGAAACTTCTATTACACAAATATTTTACCCACTTAGCCTCCATTTGTTTGTTGGTGTTTTTGGACTATGTATCTTTGTCCTCTTCTTGCCACCAAAAACGAAACCAAAGCAAACCAAAACAAATACTATATATAACCCAGCAAGCCCCCACTAATTGTAGAACTCTGCATACCTGTCTGCATTTTTCAGTTTCAAAGAGGCAAAATGGTGAGCTTCGAAGAAGAACATGCTGCAGAAGAGCTTCCACTTGTTCAGACAGACCCAGTTGTGTTGGAAATTAATCGTTTGCAAAACCAGCTCAAAGGTTCATATCTCTGTCTTGTTCTTCTCTCTTTTCTGCATTATTCTATCTCCCTTCCCCTTTTGGTTTCCAGAGACTTGATCAGGTTCCTGCATGTTAATGAAACTCATATGGTGTTAACGTAAATGGAACTTCCCAAAATGTGTTTGCGTGTCTAGTGGTTATAGTCAAATTACTTGCTTCAAGTTGTACTAAATTACTAATGTCAAACCTGTTTGGTACTCTGTTAACTGACATTACTTAATATCCTGGATGCCATGGTACTAAATACTAAGATACAAGATATTATGGTATTTAAGATTATCATAGAGAGGATACAACTAGTGTCTTATAAAAGTGAACAAAGCTTAATGTGCATCTTATGCCTCTTGATATTTTGGACGACACCAAACATTTAACAGCTGCCTGACATCTAATACATTACGATAAGATGAAGATATACCATACACCTCTGGCCATCTTTTTTTTTTTGTTTTTGGCATTTTCCCTTTGGTCATCCTATCTGCTGTATCTTTGCGCAGTTCTCTTTCTTTAATGCTTTATAAAACTGATTCCACAACTATTTTTTCTTCGTTTCATTTTGAAATGCTTTTATTCCATTGGTTGCCAATACTATCTCCTTGGGGAATGATAGTTCTCTTTGGCACACCTAGAATGGATAAGATGAAGACAATATGAAAATGATCTAATACTATTTTCAAGTCAATATAGTCTATCTGATACTAAATTTTAACATCACTACTGCAGAAAAGGTTAATGAACTAGCAAATTGCCAGAGTGAAATCAAGGCCTTGAGGGCAACTGAAGCTCTGAAGGATAAGGCTATAGAAGAGGTATTTCTTTCAAACGTAGTTTATTAACACTCCCTACATAACGCCCATAAAATTGTAACTTGGAAACCTGATTAGCCCCTGTAATCCACATGATGTATCATAAGCAGCTTGACGCATGAGGTACCAAAGTGCCATGCATGTGACCAGAGAAAAGTATGCCAAACATAATCAGTTTCATAGCATACCTTTTTATAAGATCACAAGAAGTAAATAATTCTCAGTAGTACTACTAATATTGCCTGTGAATCTTTTACTCCGATTCCAGCTAAGAAATGAAGTCAATAAACTGGATGAGAAACTTCAAATTACTGAGGACATTCTTGAACATAAGGTATGTGATTGAACTTACATCAGTATATATTGGAAGAATGACCAATATTGCTAGACTCTAAGATGCATCTTATAAAAAATATGTTCACACGCAGAATCTTGAAATCAAGAAACTGAACAATGAAAAGAAAGATGCACTAGCTGCACAATATGCTGCAGAGGCAACTCTTAGAAGGGTACATGCAGATCAACAGGAAGATGATTCTGTTCCAATTGAGTGCATCATTGCTCCTCTTGAGGCTGAGATTAAAATGTATAAGAATGAGGTACACATAATGAAATTTTCAAAAAGGATGATTTTAAAAAGGTATAGTAGCATAAGTATTTTATGCGTACTAACAGTATTGGCTTCTGTCTTGCCTTTTAGATTTCAGCATTACAAGAAGATAAGAAAGCTTTGGAGCGGCTTACAAAGTCAAAAGAGTCGGCATTGCTAGAAGCAGAGAGGATTTTGCGAAGTGCATTGGAGAGGGCTTTAATAGTTGAGGAAGTTCAAAATCAGAACTTTGACATGAAGAGACAGATCGAGATCTGCCAGGCATGATATTCTATCCTTCCTTTTCACATTTGGTTTCAATAATGAAGTCTTAAGTGGTTCAACCAATTTACAACTACCACATATACAGGAGGAGAACAAAATCCTAGAAAAAACCCACCGCCAAAAGGTTTTGGAAGTGGAAAAGCTTAGCCATACCATTCAAGAACTTGAAGAGGTCATCCTGTCAAGTGGAGATGCTGCAAATGCTGTTCGTGATTACCAGCGACAGATTTCTGAATTGCAAGTAGGCACATCCTATAGCTATTGGTATCCTAAGCTTGTTCGCAGATATTATGACTCGCTAGTTTATCTATGTCGTAACTTGGTTTAGCACAAATTTTCAGGAGGAGAAGAGGACACTAGAGAGGGAGCTAGCAAGAATAAAAATTTCAGCCAACAGAGTTGCAACTGTTGTGGCTAATGAGTGGAAGGATGAAAGAGACAAAGTCATGCCTGTCAAGCAATGGCTGGAAGAAAGGAGACTTATGCAGGTACATTTTTTCCCAGAAAACGTCCCCAGTAATTTGTATGGTCATGCTTTCTCACGGCCCAAAATACTACTTTTATCAGTCATACAGCATCGATGCTGATAACTCTAAGGTCAAATTACGAAAAGGAAGAGTCCAACCAATAGAAGCTTAGCAGTGTTGATAAATATTGCAGAAAAATGAAAAGGCTTCTTTTTCCTAAAAATTAATAAATTAAGATCTAGCAATGATCCCTGAGATCAAGCACGTCCTTATGTATGCAGGCAGAGATGCAAAGGTTGAAAGACAAGCTAGCTATATCAGAGAGAACAGCTAAGGCAGAAGCACAATTGAAGGCAAATATCTGGCTGTCTTCTATATGAGCATATAACACGTCTTTTCACTTATACCTCTGTCATTTGGTGTTTCCTTCAGGATAAACTAAAGTTGAGGTTAAAAACACTGGAAGAAGGCTTAAAGCATTTCTCAAGTTACCTCACTAATTCCAATGCAATTTCTGGGTACCCAAAAACAGAGAAGTCTAACATCTTAGGTTTCCTGACAACCAATGGTGGAATAAGAAAGAGGTCCACATCACAACCAAGGGCATCTACCATACGAAGCTCTTTCTTCCAGCAGTCAAGGAATAAAAAAACCACAGATATTGTTGCCGGGGACCTAAAACAGGGAAGCACTATTAAAAACACTTGTGGTTCTGCAGAAAATGTGCTGAAGAAAGGTATTTGGGCATCAAGAAGTAAAGTAGCTGATAGTGGTGAAAAAGAAAATGAGGTTCGGGCGAACACAGACTTAGATTTCAATAGGTGCAATGATGAAAGAGAAGCCACACGTGATTTGAGCAGCAATGATGTGGTCTCAGGTTTTCTATATGATAGGCTTCAGAAAGAGGTTATCCATTTGAGAAAGTATTGCGAAATTAAAGATAGTAGTCTGCATGCTAAAGATAATGAAATAAAGGTAGTTTCAACAGCTATTCCCCCTACCTCCAAGAAGAAAAAAATCCCTTCTCCATCCTTTTCTTGAATAGACCTTAAAAACATAAAATATTGCTTTTCAGATGCTCACAAAGAAAGTTGATGCACTGACAAAGGCAATGGAAGTAGAGTGGAAGAAAATGAAACGAGAAGCAGCAGCAAGAGAAAAAGAAGCTGCACTAACAAAATCAGATAATAACAGGAAACACAGAAGCACAATCTCCTCCAAAAGGTTCTGTAACTTTATTTTTGTAATTGGCTTACGTTTGATGAAATTTTACACTTAAGTCTAATATTTGACCTTATTATTGTCATATTGTTGCTGCAGGGTGATGAAAGAACATTGAAGATTCATTATTTGGAGAAAATTGAAGGCAAAATATATACTAATTACGTCTTGTGATTTTTCTATGTATATATAAAACAGAATTTAATGAGGTAATTTGTTGAAATAAATTTCCACTGGGGTAAGGGACTTTGGAATCTGACTCTGTACATTCAGAAGTGTTCTATGTGAGTTTAAATGATGGACTCTATGGCTTTGTGAGTTTTTACATATTAACCAAAACTGTCAAAAGATCATTAAAAGAATTCCTCATAAAGAAAAAGAGGGAATCTACCTAAAATGGCTACAGAAATATAATTTCTGGGTGGTTTTGAGATTTTCAGTAAAAGAATTCCTTCAAACACCTTTATTACATGACTTGAGGTTCACTTTCCGTTCAGCATTAAGGACATTGACTTTGGGTAATCATGGATTAATACACACTCAAATGGACATACCTGAAAAAATCAGCTAAACCAGATCCCCTGCCATATTGTAAGTTGTAATAGTATACTATAGGACACTTCTGCTAATAACATCGCAGAAGCAATTGAAACTTGCCAGTATCATCTGCTCAATCATTCATACAAGGATATAAACAACAATCAGCATTCACTGCCCCTATTGTTTGAAACTATTAAACCTGAAGGAATAAAAAGAAAATATACATCGGGAATTCTTTCTATTTTCTTCTTCCCCTGCAACTACATTCCAAAGACTCAAACAGGCAAATAACCCTGATCTCCTAAACATACAAGAACTAGCATCTTTGAGAAAATTTCACAATTACTACGCACAGATTGACTGCATAATTGCCGATAGGAATTTTCTGAAATGCAATAATCTTATCATTTAATAGTTATGGTGCACTTTTGAGATGGTAGGCAAAGAAGACTTCAATTTCAACACCCTTGTGACACAGCTTTCCCTGAACCAGGCAACTGTATTTTTTAATTGAAATTTCTTTACTCCACTTAACAGCAATTCAATTGTTCCTTACTCACCACAATTTTAACTTTCCTGGTCTTCAGCTTTATGTTGCTGGTGGTCCTAGAAGGTATCAAAGGTTTAACAGACTGTGTCTAGAATGGTTTGAATTGCTAAGCTTCTTCATCCTGCAATATTTCTAGGGTGGAACTGAAGCATACATTTAAAGGGTGTATAATAAAAGTCTCAAGCCCACCACTCCACAATATTGCTTCTCAACAAAGTAGGAATCTCTTGCATTGTTCATATTACTGATTTCTCTCCAAAATAATACAAATTTTATCATAATTTCTAAGTCATTAACATACTAGTAACTAGAGTATTTGACTAAAATAGGATCAATATTAATGACCCAGGTAAATACAAGATAAAAATATAAGGTCAACCATGCTGACCACTTTTTGAGTTTTTTGAGAAGATGGAAAGGATAGAAGATTCGCCTGCTTCTCTTTAGTTGTTCAGTTCTCCATGCTTCAGCCATGTCTATGCTTTCTATAAATATATGTTCAAGAAGTACAGGTTTAATAATCTCATGTATTGGCATATGGCTATACCAAACTAATTTACTGAATACTGATGCATCAAGTATGCTTCTAGCTTTGCCCAAAAAAAATTATGCTTCTAGCCCAACATTTAAGAGTGGAAGGTGTCAGCTCTTACCCCTCTGAATAGGAACAAGGTTTAATTTGTGCACCTGTGACAAAACTTTCTCAACAATTCTAACAGCTCTCAACATAAGGAGTTTGACACTTTGCCTGAGCCATTTGGCCAACAACAATTCAAATTTTTGGAGGCATTAGTGTGCATGTACATGCATTTTGCATGACGGAATCAGTAGCCTAGTTGTTTACAACCCCCCCCCCCCCCCCCCCCCTCTCCCCCACCAATAAAAAGGAAAAAAAAAAAAAAACGTACTTTGCATGCTATCTCATGTAAGAGTGTTAGGCAAGAGTTGTGAGTTGGGAACATAATATAATTTGAAGGAAAGCTTCCTACATCAATGAGCAGCTGAAAGGAAATATAGCCACTATATTTGCCATCCAAAATAAATAAATATATTATTTTCTAAATTCACAAGCACAAAATTTCCTCAAAAGGAAAAGGAAAATGCATAGAAACTAAGTAGTACATCCAGAAACATCATTTTCAATGAAGAGCCTTTCTTGGAATACCCAAAACCATAAAGTACTAAGAATTATACAGCAACTAATTCAGGGGACCCCCGAGACTCCAGCCATGACTTAGCTGCTACCTTGGTAGTCAAAAACCAGCCAGCCTGATCTGGAGCCTCATGGAATGGAGCACCCATTTCCTTCAAATGTGATTCAAGTACACTCGCCAAACCTTTGTCTGAATACTTGTGTTTTCCATGCCCAGTATTAATTCCAAGCAGTGGTGGAAGGTCCTCTCCTGATTCCAAAGCCTTGGACAAGTCATTTATCCAAACATGTAACGCAGTAAGAGCAGCTCCAAGAGAGAGACTCTTTAAATGCAACGACCATTGAGTTTGAGACCTCGACTGTATATCTGTATATATTTCAAGTGCCAATCCCATGTCCAGTAGCTCACATGCTCTCTCCAATTCATTCAGGTTGACACAAAGATCAATTAGACAATTGCAAAAGGCCTTCTTCACTTCAACATCAAGTGAATCAAAGAGTTCTGATGCTTCCTTTCTAAAGTTCACATTGCCCTCTGGACCATCTACCAAATATCTTACCACAAACCCAAGCTTTGGATTAGCCTTCTCAACACAGTCTGTAAGCTTACCAAGTTCTTCTTTGGGTGTCTGGGTCATAACATTAAGAAGACAACCACTAAAGCGATCATCAGGAATGATGCCTAAATCCAAGAGTCGATGGAAAGTTTTCACAACATCATCAGTGCGCCTGGCTTTTCCATAGCACTGGACAAGGGATGTCAAAACATATATGTTAGGCTCAAATCCAGATTCTATCATTTCATTGAGCATCGTTTCTGCCTCAAGAACTTTCCCACTGCAGGAATATATGGTAATCAAAGATGAAAATGTCCAACTGTCAGGCTTACAAGTTCCTGAACTTTTCATGTCTTCAAAAATTTCAACCGCTTCATCTGCATAGCCAACATCAGCACACATAGCTAAAAGGGAGTTATAGAGAACCATATTCATATCCATTCCTTTTTCCTTCATTTCCTTATAAACAATGAGCGCATCTTCACTGTATCGTGCCCTACAATAGGCACGCAAAAGAGATGCATAGGTTGCAAAATTTGGAGTAAATCCATTATTAATCATCTCTTTATATATATTCTTCGCCTGCCAGGGCCTCTTAGCTCTCCCCATGGCATCAAACAGAGTGTTATACACGACCATGTTAAGTTTAGCACCAAGAACCTTCATCTCTTCATAGACATTTAAGCATCCATCATAATTTCCTGAAATCCCATACATCTTAATCAATGTCGAGAATGTTACTGTATCAATGCGCCACTTCTCTGTTCTGGCACGATCATATAAGCTCAAAGCCATATCAACATTGCCAGCACGTCCATAGGCATCTATTATAGCAGAGTATGTGACATCATCAGGTTCACACTCAAAGCTAGGCATCTTCTCAAACCACTCCACGGCCTTCATTGGCAAAGAACACATCCTAGCACAGCTAATTATTGTTGAAAAAGTAACATTATCAGGTTTGACTCCTCTTTCAAGCATTTCATCAAACAGCTTCTCCGCTTTATCATATTCTCTACACTTTTTAAACACCTTCAAGGTCACGTTATAAAGAATCACCTCCCTAGTTGGTTTAATCTTCTGCTGGAACAATTTAAGAGCAACCGGTGCAGTTTCGGAATTTTCCATATTATTGAGAATAACGACAGCGTCTTGCTCTAATATCTTATCCCCTAAACCCCTTAAAATTTCAGAGATTTCTTGTTCACTAGGACTACACGAGTTCAAAGACTCGGCTATTTTAACAAGAGAAGTGTACCTGGCATCATACGATTTTTTCTTAAGCAGTTTAGCTCTGGGGCTTCTCGGATTGACCCAAATGTAGCTTTTCGACGAAGAAGAAGATTTCCCATCTGGGTCCCCATAACTTGCTCCTTCCGCAGAATTGACGTCTTCTGTTGTTGCTTGTGTGATTGGTTCTTGTAAGGAAACAAGGCTGACATGGAGATGTGGTCTAGACTGAGGCGTAAGAGAAGTGACTTTACTTGAGTGAGTAAAGGTTCGCACTTTAAGCTTTTGCGAAAAACAAATGGAGCTGCAGAAAGATTGGCGATCATGGAGGAGAGAGGATGGCGAAGAGCAAAGATGGTAAGCCATTTTGCTTCGCCCTTGCGGTCTCCGATGTCGAAGTGAACTAGAGCCGAAGCCTTATCGAGGGAGGCAGAAGGATAACTAAGTCATTTACAATATTACCCTTTCGGAGAAGGAATGTCTCCTACAAATGTAGTAGAGGCGTGGACCGGAATGTCCTTCCACCATGAAAAAAATATCTAACTCATTTTTCTTATCTAATTTCCAGCTGAGTTTCATGCTCGGTTTTACCATCAATTTTGGGACATCACTTTTATTATTATATATGAATCACCTCAAACTTGAAAATATTTCAGACCAATTGATTTAAGCAATGTTTGGTATAAGATTATTTCAAAGTTAATATGTAATTGTTCAAACCAATTTTACCCAATTTTATTGCCCCTAATCAAAATACTCTCTTGAAAGGGCGGTTCATTTTGGATATTATAATTTTAGTATCTTAAGTATATGCATGAGTTACGACAAGCTTAGGTCTACAATGAAATGATAGTGATATTGCAAAAGCTCGTGATACGCTTTCTTGAAATATTTTTAAAAAATATACTTTATAAAATGACTTTTTTTGCCCACTAAATTCAAATTTGCGACCACAGTTGGCTACCAAATGCTTTTAAATGAACATAGCCTTAGTTGAGGTTACTATACTCAAAGCAAACTACTCTTTTTAACTACAGTTATGAAGGGAGGAATTTAAGGGCTAGCTCAATTCTCATTATAACATAGCGGGATGTGATAATGGTTTGAATAAAAAAGCTAATTTTTTAATTTGCTTGAACTTGAAATATGATGACAATTTTGTAAGATAAGAGTGCTTGTTCGCTCATTATTTTTACTATCAATTATTTTTATTCTCATTTCTCATAGTATATTTTTTAAAACAAAAATATGTTAAAGACCATAAATTGTCTTTAACATCATTCAAAGACCTTAAATTTTGAAATTTTATTGAAGGATATAGAAACATTTCAAAAAAATTTAATAGATAACAATATCCCCAGTTCATGTTTATATGTTAACTATAAATGGAAAATGCTAAATTTACTACTCAAATTTATGTTTATTACCGTCATGTTTCATTCATCTTACCTTATTTGTTCTCACTTGTTATAATAAAAAAATTTTAGCATCAAAGTTCCAAGCTAATAAGTAAATTTACAGTCATTCTCTCATTTATATCATAATTGTCTAAAATCTGCATTTGTCTTTTAAAATTCCACATATGTGTCTTTTTATTTTTTTTAGTTTTTTAAGGTTACGGGTTGAGTTAAACTACAACTACTTTTTTGGGTCGCATGTTGCGCATTAAAACTCATGGCGGGATGTGCCCCCTTTTGCAATCCCTCATATTCAAAGTAAGGAGGCATTCCCTATGTTTTAAATAGGGGTGTCCCCCTATTTTTTTTTTTATAAAAAAATTATTTTAATTATTAATTATAATAAAATTAAGGAAATTTATATTAAAATAAATTTTAATAATTTAAATTTTAAATTTATTTTAGATTAAAATTATAAAAAGAAAAAATTGAGATATTAAAATTTATTTTAGTTGCAAATATAATTTTATTTTCAAAGATTCATAATTTTATTTCATGTTTTGTAATTTTTTTAATAAAATTAATTTATACGATTTTTAATTTTAAAATTACAAGTAAATTAAGCCTTTCATAAAATTAATTTGATTTTAAAAGATTGCACAAAATAAAATTATTTTTCAACTAAAATAAATTTTAATATCTCAATTTTTTTTATAATCCTAATTTAAAATAAGTTTTAAAATTTTAAATTATTAAATTTTATTTTAATATAAATTTCATTAATTTTATTATTATTAATTATTAGAAATAATTTTTTTAAAAAATAAAAAATAGGGGGATGCCCCATTCAAAACATGAGAGATGTCTTCTTACTTTGAATATTGGGAGATGTGCACCCCTATATTTTATAAAGGGGGCACGTCCATCCCCCTATGAGTTTTAATGAGTCCCAAGTTGTGTCAGCTTGTAACTTTTTTAAAAAAACCACACATCTATGAAATTTTAAAAGGCTTATACAAATTACAAATAATTATGACATAAATAATAGCAAGATTATCAAAAAGCCTTTAATATAATAAATGTTAAGGAGTTCATTAAAAATGTTTAATATGATTATTTTGAAGGATTGCATTATAAATATTCAAATTTAGTATCAAGAAAATGTTTATTTTATGTCAAAATTCAAACTCCCTTAAACTTCTTTTTTATTATTTTCACTCTATTGTCATTTGGTAAATATTAATTCAATTTTTTGTGAGTAAATTTCAGAACTTTAAAATATTTTTAAAAGCCATACTTAATTAGGCTTTTCTTGCTCACTAGACTTAATTGAATGGCTACTATTGGCTACCAGATGCTTTTAAAGGGTCATTCTCTGTAAAATGAATACAGCCTTATATAAACAATTTTTAAGGTTATTAGATTCAAAGCAAACTTCTTTTTTTTACTGTAATTATGAAGTGGGGAATTTAAGAGCTAGCTTATGTCACACATCTAACTAAGGAGGTGTGACTAGTTCGAAGAACGAAGTAAACATCATCTCTATGAACTGAATTAATTCAGACAACTTAAAACTATTTTATTATAAAACTATCAAATGAAAAATCCCAAATTATGTCAATTCATAATTAAAATATTCACTATTTAGCTTTCGTGTGGAAATTTTAGCAGAATCTCTTTTAAAATATGGACTTCCTAAAATTTTTATAACCTATAATTGTAAATCAAAAGACGAGAGCTTTACTCTTACAATTTAATACAAACATATAGTCCTAGATATTCCATACAGTCACTAATTCCCTACCTATGATAATAGGAGCTTCTAGATTACAATGTAATATAGTAAATAAAAATCAAATCAACGTCTCCCTTACGAATAATGCAAGACTCACCTAGAGTATCTAACTTGACTATATACAGTAGAAGGGTCCATAGTCAACATTACTCTATGAAAAACATAGAGATAAAAGGAGTGAGCAAAAACTCTTAGTGAACAGATAATACTAATTACGTAAAGTAAGGATAGACTTGATACGATAAAGTTTTTCCACAAATTAATTGTTTGCTTTTGAAACATAAGACACAAATACAAAGTAATCTATTTCATACAAAGTAAAAAGATATTCATAAGATTCACCCTTATGCTCACATTGAGATATAGAGAGCTCAAACTAGAATTTAAAATCATCATCATTTCTTTTTATCAAAATTTAGTTCTTGAACAAAATAAAAATTAAATTAATCATAAGCATACATATGAGAATCACATGCAAGAATTGCAGGCAGGACTTCTGCCACCGTCCTTGCTTACCACTACCCCAGTTTACCACCATCCCTATAGTTTATGATATTTACATTTATGGTAGATACATATGAAATTAGTTTTTAACAAAATGGGCTGGGAACATCCATAGAATTATCAAAATCATATGCTAGCTCTAGGCTAGTTTAACAGAACACATATCAAACTTGAGCAACAAGGTAGGGTATAACCAAAATAATAGCCTTAAGCCTCACACAAAATATTATAATACAGCATTATACCTTAGCCATATCAAAATATCATATCATAGTACACTATGACTAACGTCTATTGTCATTTGCTACAAAGTCTTGTCTAGGATGGATTCCCTAAAAATTCTTTTACATACATAAATACATAATTAGACAAATCAAAAGTTCAGAATCAGAGTACATTTAGAAATCTAGAATCATTTATTCAAAGAAACATAATTAGAGTAATCTAAAATTTCAGAGTCAGAGTACATCATGAATATAAAATCATATAGTTTCATAAATTCATAATCAAAATGTTTCATAACATAACTTCATAAAAGTTAGAAATTATCAAATGTTTGATAAAAGAAACAAAATAAGAGTAGTTCAAGTCCTCATAATGAGAGTAAATGAAATTACAATTTCAAAATTCTATATGATTAAAGAATCATAGTACTTCATGAATGTAAAATTAGAATACTTCAAAGTATGGAATGTAGAATTCTAAACATTTGGAATCATTATAAATCCTAAACTCATAATTAATGAAATCCAGAAATGTAAAATCAAAGTATTCCATAACTCAAGAATTTTCACAATATTTAGAAAGTACAGAAGAGGTTTTTAATTTTTAATAAGTCTACTCCATAGCACAAGGAAGTTCAAATAACAATATTTTTGCAAAAGGATGGCAAAAATAAAAAATATGCATAACTAACATTATCAACTCACCTAGAAAGGAGCACACCACCTCTCCCTAAAGCCTTCAACAATTCACTTGATCATAATTAATCCTAAGGACAACTCAAAATAAAAACTTCTGATAGCCTTAATCCTTCCCTTTGATGCTTAGTGATGTTAGAGGAATCCAAAAACTTTAAATTCCATCACTTTAAGAGTAAGAACACACATAGCCAAATTGGGGGTTTTCATTTCTGAAGCAAAAACTTGAAATTGACCATTAATTCTAGGGAAGACATGGTTGAAGTTTATCGATGATTAGAAGTCCAAACTCAATTTGATAAGGCTATACCAAATTGAGTTCCAAATTCAAACATTTGTGCATGAACAATGCAACCTTTTGGGGTTTTTCAATTTTAAGCCAATTTGATGAAATTGATTAGTTCAAATTAAAGAGAAAGCTTCAAAATACATTATAAAACTAAAGGCCTAAGACAATTTCAAGAAAAATGCACCAATTTTGCTCAAACTTTAGCTAAAATCATGCCACGATGTTACAAAAGGGGTTTTCAAATTTCAAAGCTTAAATAGAGAAACTAATCGATGTAAATAAGGGAGAAAGGGCCAAAAATTAGTCTAGAACCAAAGTCCTTTGCTAAATCATGAAAGGAATGCACCATTTACTCAAAATTCACATGCCCAAATAGCCTGCCTAAAATTTTGAATTTTTTGACCAAATGATGACAAAATTGGAGCATTTATAGGTCAATGACGATGAAGGGATACTAAATGATCGCCAACGACCACAAGCAATGTTGCAAATTGGACAAAAAATGCAACTAAATAGAAAGCATTGTGAATGCATATAAAGAAGGAAGAAAATGCAAGAAAGAGGTAAAAAAAATAGTCTTGGGAAAGGTATAGTACTAAGGGCATTTAAGTAATTTCACAAGGGGATACTTTGCACTTTTAGAACAAGAAAATTTTGAGAATACCTAACTTGCATACTCTGATGTTCAAACACAAGTGTTAGGAATGTATAGGATAAGGTTTAAACGCTCATGCCAAGTGCAACCTCAAATATAATGTTATTTTAGTTCGTATTTAATATTTCTTAAATTTCCTCTTTCAAAGTTTCTCCATAAATTTTAAATTTATACTTGCCTTGAAGGCATTGTCCTCCTTTCTCCGACTCATAAAATTGTATTAAAAAAAATTCCCACCAAAAGTAACTTATTTAACATAAGAATTTCATTAGTGTGACAATTTAATTTGCTTAAATTTGAAATAAGATTACAATTTTCTGGGGCAGTAGCATAGAGTGTCTCTCCACTCACTGTTTTCACTATTAATTGTTTCTTTTGTTTCCATTATTATTCCCTACAAGGTGAGTTTTGGAATAATTTCAATTAAGGGCCATAAGTTGTTTTTAATATTATTCAAGGACCTTAAATTTTGTAATTTCACTAAAGGACCCACAAATATATTAAGAATTATCAAAGGATAAAAATACTTCTACGGCCCATTTGGTTGCCAGAAACAAAATGGAAGGAATGGAAATATGAATTGAGTGTGATGGAAAGAGTCATTACCACGTTTGGTTTGACATAGAAAGTAAAGCAAAAGTATTACCTTTGCCATACTTAGTTGGTAGAAAAATACTAGAATAGGATTGGTAATAGGACTAAATGACTAAAATGCCCCTATTAAAAAAAAACATTTGGTTAGAAAATAGAAATTCATTTTATATTAGCTAATAATTCTTACTTGCAAAGTGAATAATCAAGGTCTAATATTAACTTCAAAGAGATAACTAAATTCAAAATAAAAATAATTAATTAATTTTTAATTCTTATGTGAGCTTTAATCCTAATTTAATATTATCCAAATATTCTTTTTCGTATAGATAAATTGAATAACATAATGTCTTGTAGACAAATAAATAAAAGACTAATATGTAAAAACTGCAACACATCCATAAGTGTTATCCAACAAATAGTATCCATCCAAAATTCATTCCCTATGGGGACATTTTTGTCCTCAAAAGTTCATTTCTGCGAAAGCCACCACGTTAAGGAATAAGCTCACCCTCAAATGAGGTAGTGAAGACCCCCATAGGAATTAGCTCTCCTATACCAAAGGCTGGGAATGTTTTGCTTTCCTATTGCCTTTCCATGACCTCAAATCTAGCTACCAAACACACTACTAGTTTATGTCTGTATGTTGGCCATAATTCACACCAAATTTACTATCTAGATTGATGTTTGTTGCCATCTTGTTTAAAAAATTTTACCTTATTTGTTTTCACTTGTTACAATAAAATTGTTTTACCATCGAGGGATCCCAAGTTAACAAGTGAATTTCGCTTTTTTAACTTGTTGTTTAATATAGCTTATGATAAACTTCATTAAAATGTGACTATTTTGAATGGCTACATTATAAATGTTCAAATCTAAGAGCAAATAGAAAAACAAAATGTATATTTAACATCAAAACTCAAACACCCTTTAACTTCTGTTCTTATTATTTTACTCTATTAATTTGGTAGACATCTTGGGACTAAATTTTAAAACTTTAACCCTAACAAGCATATTAATTGCATGAAATTAACCAACTAAAGTGGAGAATGGCATGTTTGAATTAACATAATTGATAATTTCTTTTATTCAACGATCACGAGTTAAAAACTTAATTAGGGATTAAATTTAAAATAGAAAATATTGACAAAAAAGGATATATATATATATATATATATATAATAGGGAAGACAATTTATTCAACACTAGAAAAAAATCCACATGGTTGCAAGGAGAGTAAATTTGGCATAAAAATTATTAACTTATTTTCCTCCTTTTTTGAATAACTTTTTACCCCTTGAATAGTTTCAATTAAAATTCCACATCATGTAAAGTAGAAAACACATATTATTCCACCATGTTTACAATGATACAACTGAAAACTCAAACCCTTTTACATATGAAACAAAGCAAGATGTTCTCATGCATGAAAGGCAACTTCGGAATTAACAAAAAGGGTTCCAAATCGGTAGTTAGACAAGAAGTGTTGCATTTGCCATGTAACCCTATAATATAGGAAATGACCATAGAATTTGTAGGAGAAATATAAAGGTTTTAGTTGTATGATCGAAAGCATGGTACCTATAGTTTACATGAAAACCCCAACCATTTCAAAGTTCACTGTGATACATTTTCAAATAAACCCATTTTTGAATCAAATCATGTAAATAGTACGTAGGCTTCATGAGCCACCCTAACCTCTAGCTTTATTATCACCTCCAATTTTATTTCAAGGCACTAAGTGTGTGAATATGAGAGCTTGAAGCATATTTAAGAGCTACATTTCGTTTCTCAACATGCATGAAACTCTATAAACACTAACTTGCTAGCTGTTATTTACTTTATATATCTATATATATATATATATATATATAAAAGATGTTGAATGTGGATGTGGTGGGAAACAAGAAGAGAAAGAGATGTGGGAGGGTTCTCAGATTCAAGAACTTGTTTAATATAGCTTATGATAAACTTCATTCAAACATGACTATTTTGAAGGGCTATATTATAAATGTTCAAATTTAAAGCAAATTGAAAAAGAAAATGCATATTTTACATCAAAACTCAAACACCTTTTAACTTTTTTTTCTTATTATTTTACTCTATTAATATGGTAGACATCTTGGGACTAAATTTTAAAACTATAACCTTAACAAGCATATTAATTGCATGAAATTAACTAACTAAAGTGGAGAATGGCATGTTTGAATTAATATGATTGATAAATTCTTTTATTCAACGATCATGAGTTAAAAACTTAATTAGGGATCAATTTTTAAATAGAAAATGTTGACAAAAGAAGGATATATAGACAATTTATTTAAACACTTCAAAAAATCCACATGGTCACAGGGAGAGTAAATTTGGTGTAAAATTATTAACTTATATTCCTCCTTTTTTGAATAACTTTTAACTCCTTGAATAGTTTCAATTAAAAATATTAAAATCCACATCGTGTAAAGTAGAAAATACATATTATTCCACCTTTTTTACAATGACATAATTGTAAACTCAAACCTTTTTACATATGAAACAAAGCAAGATGTTCTCATTCATGAAAGGCAACTTTGAAATTAACAAAATGGATTCCTAAACAGTAGTTAGACAAGAAGTGTTGCATTTGCCATGTATCCCTATAAGATAGGAAATGACCATAGAATTTGTAGGAGAAATATAGAGGTTTTAGTTGTATGATTGAAAGCATGGTACCTATAGTATACATGAAAACCCCAACCATTTCGAAGCTCACTGCGATGCATTTTCAAAGAAACCTATTTTTGAATCAAATCATGCAAATAGTACCTAGGCTTTACAAGCCACCCCAACCTCTAGCTTTATTATCACCTCCAATTTTATTTCAAGGCACTAAGTGTGTGAATATGAGAGCTAAAAGCGTATTTAAGAGATGCCTTTGGTTTCTCAACATGCTTGAAACTCTTGAAACACTAACTAGCTAGCTGTTATTTAATTAATATAAATATATATATATAGATATAAGATGTTGAATGTGGATGTGATAGGAAACAAGAAGAGGAAGAGATGTGGGAGGGTTTTCAGATTCAAGAACTTTGGAGAGCCAGGTTATCCAGTGGAGTTTAGAGGGCCATTTCGAGAGAACGTGAACGCACTGCTTGAATTTGCTAATTTGGAGTCTAAATACTTGGCATTGGGAGTGCCTATATGGTCTTTCCAACTTGAGGTTCATCGCCACCCACCTTCTCATATCTTCTTATTTGTGATTGAAGAAGTAGCTGAGGCATCTCTGAATCACCACTGCAAGCATTGTCAATATGTTGGTAATGTGACTTTCGTTTTGGATTTCTATGGTGATTTAGCACTTACACATACACACACACACATGTAATTATAAAGAGTATATATGAAAATGAAATGAATTGAGGTAAGAACAATTTTTAGTTACATTCGTGATATATGTAAAGACTCATCATCAAAATGGGTGTGTTAGAGGATTTATATCTAGCACTAAGTCATTTTAATGAGATTTTATTAGTCATTACATCCAGGAATGAGAAATTTTCTTGAGAAAGTCATAAGAAAATTTAGTCTGCAACAATTTATAAATCAAGCCAGATTTTAAAGAAACATATAATTAATTAGCATAATTCTATAAAATTATTAGACAAATTTCTTGCACTGAGCAAGACAACTGCAAAGAATCAGTGAATAGTGTGCATTTCAGATAGTGAACTAAATTGACACATTATTAATTCATTGCACTTAATATTGATGAAAATAGTATATGTAAAATTTGCTATTGTCACATGATAGAGGGATGAAAGCTTGAAAAATATATATCAAATTGCAAATGCTCTCTTTATTTGTGATCTTTCATCCCTATTTCAACCATTTTAACTTATTCAAGGCAGTAAAACTCACCAGTAGGCTAGTTTTTGGTGCTATATCAATGATCACTCACTTAGCTTTGTCAATGTATCTTACTTACATCAATTGCTTTGTTTTTGAACATAGGTTGGGGAAACCATTTCATATGCAATAAAAAGTATCATTTTCTTTTGCCATCAAAGGAGACATTGGCAGCAAGTTTGAGCTATGAAGTCCCATGTGAGGCAATTGCTGCTACAAACAACAATAACAATAATGGTAAGTATAAATTAATAGAATTACAAGGCCATATGATGCAAGGAGTTTTTCACTCTAATGGATTCGGGCATTTGCTATGTGTTAATGGGCTCGAAACGGGTTCGGATCTTGCTGGACAACAAATCATGGAGTTTTGGGATCGCTTGTGCACCGGATTGCAAGCAAGGTTTATTAATCTTCTCTAAACCATTTTCATGTTTAGTCTTTCTATTACATATACTTGAGATCAAGACAAATTAATAATTCATTGGGTTTTTTAATTCCTTTGGCCTTTGGCAATCAATTTTAGACTTAGTAATCTGACCCTTAATTAGATTGTAAAGTATACTTGGAATTAATTTATGAAAATCAGTGAATGCATTGCATGGTCATCCTATTATCAATAGATTCATAAGAATGCAAGAAAAACTTACATTAAACAAGTTTTTGATATTCAAAAATTAACACTCACTAATTTTTTGAGATTAAAGTTAAATATTCATAATAATCCAAGGACCAAACTGTTAGTTTTGCCTTAATTTTATGTGCCTTCTCTTGGTAGTTTGAGATTTTGAGTGACATGTTCCTTAGCATATCTAAATTTTTATGGTCAAATGATCAAGTAATATACTTGCTTAAGTCAAAGTCTATACTAATCAATGTCATGCTTGTGACATACTACTATGAAATATATATGAACAAAGTGGTCAAAGTAGTATTATAAATATATATATAATATGAAGTATAGTCAACCTAATTAACCATGCCAAGAGACTGAATATTTATCTAATTGACTAATTGTTTTAACTTGCAATAACTTACTCACAAAACATGTATCATAGTAGGGGTGAACAAGACTCGGCTTGACTCGGTCATTTCAGGCTAGGTCAAAACCATTTGTAGGATGGCTACCGTGACCATTATGAAGGACCTAGTATTGGGTCTTGGGCCACTATATTAGTTTGCCCGACCTGATGATAAATAAATAAATAAATAAATATATATATATATATATATATATAATTTTTTGATATGTTTATATATATATTTGGTATTTTAAAAAAATAGTCACTTTTGGTCTATGTAAAATATAGGTCATTTCTATTAATATAGGACATCCCATTTATTACATACAACTCATGATTTTCATTTTTTTATTTTAAAAATAATTCTAAAATTTAATTAAAAATTATTTAAAAAAACCCTAGTGACCTGGTCCAATCTTGTAACTAGATCCACCGGGCCACATTTTGTGACCCGATCATAACCCTAGGCCAGGCCACAGGTTAGGGTCCAACCCAGCCCAACTTAAGGTTTGATCACCCTTATATTATAGTACCGTCAATTTTGTAGTAAGTAGTGAATTAAACTACCAAAGTGAAGTATTTAAGAGGTTCTTTCATTGATTAATTCTATGGCACTATTATATCCAAAAAGATCACTAATGTAAATGTACTTTGTCTTTAAGAGGTGATATATGCCAATAATAGAAAAATGTCGCTCGCTTATAAAGCATGTTTTAATTTCCTTAATTAATATCAAGGAATTCAAAAATATCAAGTTCCTATGCCTAAAGCATGGTCTGATAATTGGAGGGCTAATAATTTGAAGGCAAATAATGTCCATGCTAATCTTAAAGAGCTTACTAGAATAATGGGTAAAAAAAGAAGGAAACTTAGTTTTATATCATATCCCAACTAAAGGAATTGGAAATTTCAAGAATGCTACCTAACATACTAGAACAAATTACTCCTCCTTTTGAAAATTTCTTATGTTCAATTCAATGTTTTGATAAATGTTTCTTGTTTCTTTTTAATAGTTTTTAGCACTTAAAATGATTGTTCATGAAAAGGCACTACATGCGATCAAGTGATCATAGTCAATATTATGTTCAACACCTTACCATCATAATGAGCTAATTAATCCATTTCTTTCTATATAGTTTAATTTCTTCACCAAAATTGTAAGATAAATTTTATCTTTATATATTGCCTTATCATTAATGGCTGATATCTGATTTGCTACTATTATATATATAGGAAAGTGAGTTTGAGTGACATGTCACAGAAAATAGGCATGGAATTGAGACTTATCAATGGAATAGCACATAGTGAACCTTGGTTTGGACGATGGGGCTACAAATTTGGAAGAGGATGCTTTGGTGTGACTCAAGCCACATACCAAAAGGCTATAGAGGCAATAAGAAGCATCCCACTTTACCTTATAATCCACCAAATTGGCAACTCCTACCATGACATCCCAATCATCTTCTCAAGATACCAAACACTCTCAGATCAATCCCTAATCACACTTGGTGAGCTATTTAACTTTATGTCAAAGCTCAAATCTCGCCTTCCTCATCGAGAAAACTTAGTTGATTCGTGTAACACTGGCATTTTGGTTGAAACCAACTGTCGTTGGGCCCCTAAAAGGATTGAAATGGCAACTAAGGTTATTGTTGAGGCCTTGAAAAGAGCCGAGTTCAAGTGGATTTCAAGGCAAGAAGTTAGGGATGCTGCCCGAGCCTACATTGGTGACACTGGATTGCTAGATTTCGTTTTGAAATCACTTGGAAACCACATTGTTGGGAACTACTTGGTTCGCCGAAGCTTGAATCCAGTCACAAAAGTCCTAGAATATTGCTTGGAGGACATTTCCAATGTTTTCCCAAGTCGACATCATCATCAAGAAGGTAATTTGGTCATGAATAATACTAACAAAATTATAAAGGACAGGTATAAGATCACTAGGGCTCAAATCATGAAGGACATGTTTTATGTGTACAAGTACATCCTAAAAGACCCCAAACCAACACAAGGATCAATTTTCTCAGTAATTCTATTAGCAGCCAGAATAATTCTTGACACTAAGTATCTCATCAAAGAGTACTTTGGAGAGCTTCCTTTTCAGGCTAGTCTAGGGTTGGAAGGAAAACTAAGTCTTAATTGTACAATTGTGTTAAGAAATTACAGCAATAATGATCCAAACAAGGCCTCAATAATGCCACCCTATGAGTGTGTTGCATTAAAAAGTAGTGCCACCATTAATGACTTGAAGCTTGAAGTTGAGAGGAATTTCAGAGAGATTTATTGGGCATTAAGGAATTTTTCTGCGAATTCGATTAAAAATTTAGAAAATGCAAATGGGAATGATCTGGTTTTTGGAATGGTTGAAGTGGGTCAAAAGCTAGTGCTTGAAGGGTGGATTATTAATGGGGATCACAACACAGGAATTATGAACATACGTAACTGTGGAGAAATTCGTGAAGGTAATTATGACCTCAATAATAATGGGCCTGTTGTGGATTGCAATTGTGGGACTAAAGAAGATGATGGGGAGAGAATGGTATGTTGTGATATTTGTGAAACTTGGCAGCACACGAGGTGTGTTCGGATTCCGAATGATGAAGAAGTTCCTTCTATATTTCTCTGCAAAAGGTGTGAACAAGAAATTGTTATGTTCCCTTCATTGCCGTAGATATATTATGTATATTTGATTTGATTGTCATACAATTTCTTCAGCAAAACTAAATTCCCATTTCATTTATTTGGTCTCTCTACCTAGTTAGATTTCTTGTTTAGTTTCAACCCTCAAGCATGCCTGTGTCGTTTGTGCACAATGAATGCAATGAAAGAAATTCTGTACACATTTACCGCTTGAATTTACTATTTTTTTAAAAATATTTTAGCAATTTTAAATTTATTTTAACTTTATAAAATTCGAAATTATTTGTTACAAGGAAACAATTATTTACTTAAAGGTTAGCCGAGTTGATAAAGCATAGGTAGTATTTATCTCTTTATCAATATCTAGATTTAATTCATAAAAATATTTCCATAAAGTAATTATTTTAAATATATCTAAAGGATGTAGAAAGATGCTCCTTTAATTATGATCGTAAGGATTGTTAATTACTTACTGATAACACTAGAAAAGGAAAATAATTATTTGTTATTTATCACCAAATCTTAAGTTTGAAATTGATGTCCTTTTTAGAAGAACATAGTCATATAATATCGGCATTTACAATAATTGCAAGAATTTAGATATTATAGTAACATATGGACACCCCAATGATCTTGTTGAACTAAATGACAAATAAAAGATTTAAAATTACCCTTGAATTTACTTTCTTCTTCCTTTTTTTTTTCTGCAATTCTAAGTTTATTTTAATGTTATAATATCTACAATTATTTGTTATAATGAAATGGGGTTATAAATTGGGAGTTAATGTCAGGGGAATGAGTTGATATATTCTTGAGACTATCGTATGGACCTCGAAGCAACAGTCCAGAAAATTAAAGTAATATCTCTCATTATGAATCTAAATTTGATTCTTGTTTAGGGTATAGTACTATGCATATAATTGAGTAAGATCTCACGGCGATTTCATTACTGTTCTTATTCTTGTCATGCATTTTGGACAAAAGACACCATGAGAGCTGGCAAAGTAGCTTTGGGGAAGGAAGGTCTGTACAAATTTAATCACAATAATAGGGGGAAATACCAAAAATAGAAAAAAAAAATTATGTTATTTAATTATTTTTTATCAAGGTAGATAATCATTCCTTATGTATTATACTAAATATAATTATGAATTACACATCCTTTTTCTATTCTCATTCACATACCCTTGAATTATATCCTTCAACTAATGGGATTAGAGAAAACAAGAGAGAGTGAACTTTTAAGAGGTGCATAACACTCTTTGGAGATGGTTTAATTATTATTTGGTAGCTAGTAATGCTTATTTTAACTGCAAAGACACAACATTTCTTTCCTTTAAAATACTCTCTTTCCTCAAGGTCCATTGGACCAGAGAAGCTCAGCCCAAGAATGGACAGCCCAGATAAAATTAGGCCTATTTGTTTTGACGTCTTGAAGTCAAAACTGGTCTAGATATGTCTGACCCAAAAACACACTTTCGGATGTGTAATACATTTTCAATAGAAAAATATAGTGTAATAAAAATTGGATTTTGGCTGGGCTCATGCTTAGCGTGTTTTTCGTTTTTAAAATCACTTTATAAAATTTGATTAGTTTAGTAATAAATAAAAGATCCTAATCTTCTCATCCATTTCTCTGTCGTATGTCCCCGAAGGATCCAACTTGTTACCATATAAGACAATTGACAATAGTGTACTACAGTACTACACTAGTCTCGTACGTTTGGACTTGTTTGTCTATTTTGTACCTGCCTTTTTATCTTCATGCAATGATTGATCATATATAGTTCACTAAACTAAAATATGTCCTGTGATCATTACGAACCCTAGAGCTACTCCATGGAATCCCACTTTTGTTCTTTCTCTTCATTATCTTCTTCCTCTTCTTCTTCTTGTTGCCATGGCTTGCGAAGAACCAGAAGGAAAAAGGTAAACCTAAGATTGTACTCCCAGGGCCATGGAAGCTTCCTGTGTTGGGGAACCTTCATCAACTATTACTAGCATCAAGCTCACTTCCACATCGAGCTCTGGAAGAACAGGCCCTCAAATATGGAGCTTTCATGCACCTTCAACTCGGTGAGATGTCTGTGGTGGTGGTGTCATCCCCAAGAGATGGCTATGGAAATAATGAAGGTACATGATCTTGCTTTTGTCCAGAGGCCAGAATTTCTTACTGTTAAAATATTGTTCTATGGTTCAGAAGATATATATTGCTTTTGCTCCTTACGGTGATTACTGGAGACAGATGCAAAATAATATGTACACTCGAGCTTTTAACTTCCAAGAAGGTTCAGTCTTTCTCCAACGTACGAGAAGATGAGGCCGTGATCGATGCAGGATAATAACACCTATTGTTTATTTTATCATTCTATGATTTAACTATTTGATATTTGTTATTTGATTAACGAACTCTTGGTTGATCATTTAAAAAGACGATCTCAGCGAGCGTTAATTGGTTCCTTTAATGATTTCTTTTCATAATAATTCAATTGGCACTCAAATTAGAAGTTTAATTTTCTTTTAGTCGAGAAAAGAATTACTTTGTTTCCCACGTTTTGGCCTTCCATGAATTGGTCAAATGTCTCAAAAATCTAAAGTTATTATGATAAATGGTCCCTCAATGGCATATATAGTATCAAAATTTAGGACCTTTGTTTGGGTGACTTCAAAATTTTTAAAGAACTATTATCATTATAAATTTGTATAGGATTGAATTAACACTAATACAAAAGGTGGAGGATGAAAATGGTTCTTTTATCTCTTTTAATCCAACAAAGCAGCCATTTCCAATACTATTAATATAAATTATGTACTTGGTACTATTTTTTTAATATTTTTATCAGTATTTTAATTCCATTTTTATTACCGCATAGTATAGTTTCTTACCATGTTTAAATTGGATCCAAAGGTTTATGTGACAATGATCACTAATATGTCCTATGTAGATGACATTAGAATTGAATATTTTGGTAAAATTACAGTTAGTAATTTTTTGTAAAAATTACATAGTATCATTTTACTATTTTGAGAATGATGAAATTTGAATATAATCAAATTTTAAGTGTTAAAATAATACGAAAAATATTCACAAAGAGCCAATTAAGAGTAGGTTCGTCTCTCTAGCTGGATGACCAAAATACTCTAAACGATTTTTTCATCAGATAGTTTGAATAATTATTCACATTATAGTTAGCAGTTATATATCTACAAACGCATTTGAACATGAAGTGACCTTATCCCATTGTAGTCATTTATTATTATTAGGATTTATAGGCTTGGAAATTCTTTTGTAATATCATTTGGGATTTCTGTCACTTATGAGTTATGAATATACTGTCTTAAACTAGTTAGTTATTATAATTACTCCTTTTTTTTTTTGGTATATTACTCAATGAAATCAATCCTTTGTTCTTGTTATCATGCATATATAAATGTTTGTCTAAAATCATTTTGAAATGTGGGTGCAGGACATATTTGGAGGTGGAACTGATACATTAGGAATAACAATAGAATGGACTATGTCAGAAATGATGAGAAACCCAAGAGTGAGAGAAGGCACTAGCTGAGATTAGAAAAGCTTTTAAAAGAAAGAAAACAATTCTCAGTAGAAATGTGGAAGAACTTAGTTACTTAAATTCAGTGATCAAGTAAACACTTAAGTTACACCCCACCTTTTCTTTTATTGCTCCCAAGGGAATGCAGAGAAGCATGCAACATAAATGGATATGAAATACCCATCAAAACTCAAGTTATAGTAAATGCATGGGCACTTGGAAGATATGCCAGGCAGTGGTACGAAGATGAGAAGTTTATAACAGAGAGGTTCCATTGTAGTTCTAATATTTATTTTAAAGGTACAAACTACTAGTATGTACCCTTCGGGGCAGGAAGGATAATTTGTCCTAGAATTTCATTTGGTTTATCAGATGGCGAGCTTTCTCTGGCTAGGTTGCTATACCACCTTGATTGGGCACTCCCGAATGGAATGAAACCAGAGGACTTGGACATATATTTTAAATCCTATCTCTTATATTAATGCTATGCCAAATTAATCACATCTTTCACTTTTAATAGTTATTAGAAAAAACTGACAGCTAGCAAGTAATTAAAATTAAGGTAATTCAAAGAATAAGTAATATAAATTTGAGGGATGATCATATGTATTCCAAAAATCCTATATTTTTTTATTTGCGAAATAATTGAAAATAAAATATCAAGCAATATTTTAATAAAAAAATTTGTGTCCAGCAATCAATAAGTTTGGTTATAGTAATAAATCTTTTTGAAAGGAAAAATTATTGCTCTATCCTTAATAATATTTAATAATTAATTATATGATAACTAAGGGATATATTATTCTCGAAAAATGTATGACCATCACTCTATGAACTTTTATATTTTTGTTACTCTCGGCATTAATTAGAAACTGATTGTAAATAAATTTTTAAATTTATTTTGCTAAAGTTTTTATTAATTATTGGATTAGTTAAAAAATTTGGACAGGTCGTTTCCCCAAAATAGATTGGTGAATGTTGCTATAATATCAATGGACCACATTTTGCTGCGATCCTATATATATATATATATATATATATATATATATATATATATATATATATATATATGCTGTAGGACAAGCCTATGTTAATAGATCTAATTAATTATAATAAATTAATTAGACTTGACCACGAATTTTGAGATTCATTAATTTCTGAGTTTTGTATTAATGAACCTAAACTAAGATTTCTTTGGACCAGTAGTCCTGTAATTCTGAGTTTCCAGCTTATATACAAGTAATCATTGCTTATAATGAACCTAAACTAAGATATGGATCAATTTTTTACCAAATTAAAATCGAGTGATAGAAGGAGCTCTGTCCTTTTTCATAGAGGTCTTTTACAGTACTTTAACATGCACAAACCTTCTCCATTCAATCATAATCTAACACAACCTTCATTTGTTTTTTACAGGAGGTGTACTCAATCCATATCATACTCTAAGCTTAAAATAAATAATAACTTTACCGGTAATCATACAATAGGATCAACTCATTGTTATAATTTTTGGGAAATAAATTTGCCTTAATTTCCCTTTAAAAGTTTAGTTAGCCGTAACTTAGTGACCTGTAACTAATCTTCAAAATATGATGAAAATTGAAGAAAACACAGGCTTTGATAATGGAAATACACTTCTATTATTAATGGACAATTTGTACAAAAGGTGATGTTTACAGATAGCAAGGAAAGCTAGAGGTTGAGATCACTGAAAACTCAAGTGAATGCTCTAAGGCTCTGTGCTTGTTACAAGAAAACTAATGCTCTTATATAAACTAATGAGTAATACTATACAAGATTTATTTTGATCTTTTCTTTCTCAAAGTAATGGTCTTGGTGAGCTTGTACTAAAGATGGTTGATCCTTGTGTGTCATTATTGGTCTTTAGCTGCTTTGTGTTTGTCATTATTGTCCTTGCTATTATGCATGCTTGCTTTCTTATGTCTTCTTGTGTCGGTAATCATCTTTTTCTTGTGTTAGCAGGCTACTTTTTCTTGTATCAGCAGGCTTTTTTTTCTTTTTTCTTCTTTTGTGTCAACAGGCTTCTTCTTTCTTTTTTTTCTTTCTTTTTTTTTTTTAAGGGCTCAAATCAATTAAGTTGGCTAATTGTGTGTATTATGAATCTATTTGTTCTTGGCATTATTTACATTGATGTTCTTGGAATTTAGATAGTCTTTCACAAATCTTCATTTTAATTGGCTCAAAGTGCTCCATATTATTGGTTTTGACTTTATCATACCAATTCTTGAATTGTCTATATTGGCGGCTATTCTTTCCTATGGAATAAATACATGTCATTGGACTAGTGAAATAGGTCCACTGTGCTTCGTCTTGAGTTAGTGTCCTGGTTAATTTTGTCATGATAATGTTCATTTCCTGGGCTTTTAGTCTGGATATAGTATTGAAAAAGTGTTCTGCTGGGATGTCTTCTTTCTCCTCTTCTTAGAATTTAAAGGGTTGTTTAGTAGTTCCAAAATGGATAAGGTTAATAGGTGGATAAAATTTGGTTAGGGTAAATTCGGCTACTGTAGAATAACATCGAATATATACCTGATATAATGTTACTATTCCAAAATAGTGTTTAGAGGTCTTAACTAGTTATTTGGGTAATAAAGAGATTTCTTGCATGTTAGCAAAGGTATAGATGGACTGAATTAATCCATAACTAAATAAAGTCGTTACAAACTCTAGGTCTGTTCTTGGAAAGATGACGACTTTATTTGCGGCATAATGGGAAATAAATTTAATGGTTTTAGTGGAAAGGAGATTTAAGTTATTCAAATATTATATTAGAAGTCTAAAATAATCAAATTGTTCTTTAAGTTTAAGATCAGGGTTCTTTATCGGTCGGGCTAGAATATTGGTTTCTTATAATGGTCTTAATGGGTCTATAGTTAGATATTTTCTTGTTGGGTTAGATATAGGTTTAGAGGTTTCAACCTCTTTTCCTTTTGTAATTTTTTCGAAAAAAAGTTTCTTTTTGAACAAGTATTGGGCTTGGGCTTTTTGGACTTGGATTGTTGGTAACTATAGGATTTTGGTTTTGGCTAAATGAGCTAGACTAGTTGAATGAACCAGCTTTTAGTTGTCTTACATCTTCATCTAGTTGATTGAGTTGAGCAATAATGCTCTTTAGAGTGCTTGATATATTATTGATATAATTATTCGTTTGAGATTATGCCAATCCCACATTGACTTCCAACATGGATAAAGACACAGCTAATTGATCTATAATTGGTGAATTTGGATCCTAAGGTGGGCTATTTGGCTACAGATTATTCTTTTCATTAATCGGCTGCTCCATCTCTGCTCAAATAATCTGCAATTAAATTATTCTTCCCTTTAATATATTCAACACAATAATCATAATATGCTAAATCAAATTGCCATTTAATCAACGTCTTATCAGACAATTTATTTAACCTGATTCCTCAATCCATCCAATGTTTAACTTGGGTAATATCAGTTCTTATGATAAATTTTGAATTTACGATTAATAATTCAAATTTTTCTATTACTTTTACAACTACTAGAAACTCTTTCCAATTCGAATGGTATTTATCTTGGCTAGGATTGAATTTTCCACTAGCATAGTTGGTTATTATTTCTCTTCCTTCTTTATCTTCATGATATAACATTGCTCCCCAATGATGTTCTGAAACATATGTATATATAATCCATTTTATTGGTTGGTTAATAGGTATACTAAGTTTAGGTAACTTTTGGCATTAATGTTTTATTTTTTCTATTATATATCTAGAATTATTGTCCTAGTTACACTCAATTGTTTTTCCTGCTAATTTTGATATTTTAGAGGTATATTTTGATAAATTAGGAATATAATTTCTTGGTTGATTTACTAAACCTAAAAATGATCTTAATTCTTTTTTAGTTGTTATTTCTGGGAAGTCTAAAACCTTTTTACTAATGTGTTCCTGTAGTTCTATTATTTCCTTAGATATATAATGCCCTAAAAATCTTATTCTCTTCTGTTTTAATTCTGCTTTCTTTGGTGATATATTTAATTATTTTCTTCTACTAATGACATAAATTGTTCTAGGTGTTTTTCATGTTGCTTTTCATTGTCAGAGAATATTAATATATCATATATCTAAATTACTGCAAAATTTCTTATAGGTAATAATAATTTCATTACATAATCTTGAAATATACTGTTATGAAATCCCATTGGTAATAAATTCCATTCATATAATCCTTCTGATGTGCTAAAAGTTGTATACTTTTTACTTTCTTTGTCTAATTTTATTTGAAAGAATCTTGATTTATAATCAAATTTACTAAATATTTGTTTTCCTTTTATAAGGTTAAATAGTAGTTTTATTTTTGGACTAGAGTACCTATTTGTTATTGCTATTTCATTTAATTTTTATAATTAATTACCATTCTAGATTTTCCTCTTTTCTCTTCACTATTTTTCATGATTATCATGGCTAGTGATGAGTATCTAGATTTGCTTTCTATAATTAGGTCATATTTCTTCATTTCATTTATATACATAATAAATTTTTTTTTATTTTCCTCTATCCATGGTTAGGGTTTACTATTTATTTCTTTATTATAATCTAATAATTCTATTTTACCTAATGGTTTTGATTTTTCCCAATGTATCAAGGGGTTATCACTATAATTTTCTTCTAGTCTTTGTTCTATTGTTTTGATTTCCATATTATGAAGTTTCTTTTTATCATTTTCTTTTATTGGTTCTTTATTAGGTACAAATTGTACTTCATTATCAGATTTCTTTTTTCTAAATATAGTGTTGGTTCTTCTTTATGGATCTAATATTCTTAGTGTCTATGCTTAGTGCTTACTGGGTGTAGTAAATACTAAGGCTTTAGGTGTAAAGTATAATGACATATATTGTTCTAAAAAATCCATTCTTAATATGATATCTGGTGTTGCTTCATTATATTGAAATATTAATGGGATTTTTAATTATTATTCTCCTATTTGTACAAATACATTTTCTACTGATAATTCTAATAAAATATACTTTTTTGCCTACACTAGTCATTTTTATTGTTTTACCTTTTTTTCATTGTTGTGGTGATAATACATTACACTTAGCTATAGTCATATTTGCTCTTGTATATACCATGGCGTGATATTTTCTTGACTGATATATCTTATAATTAAATTTTAACAAGATATAATATAACTTCATTTAAGTCAATTTTTTTTCCTAGAATTATGACTACTTGATTTATATTTAAAAGAATTCTATCTTTTTTGGATTCTATATAGAGTTACTTGATTATGAAAGTCTTGGCCTAAGATTAATTTACGGTTCTTGGTTTCTCTTGTTTCTTCGTCTACCCATATTTTTAACTTTAGTATTTCTCTTTTTTTAAATCTTAATATCATATTGGCTTTCATTCCTAATTCATCGATTTTTATACAGTTATTTGTATGTTCAAGTTGGATTATAATTTTTTCTTGATTTGGATCTATTATGGCTATTATTTCTATTTATATTTCTTCTTTTTGTATTTCTAACAATAAATAATTTATTAAACTTAAAGAATTTGTTAGATCTATTGTTAGAGTTGTTGTTCTTATTTCTGTTAGATTTGATGTTATAGGAATTTCTGCTAATCTATGTCTTTCTAAGCTGAATGCTCTAAAACTTTCTATCCTAGATATTGGCCTATTTTCTTGATAACTTAGACTTCTTCTCGGATTGATATTTATATTTACATCGGTTGGTGAATTTATTCTTATACTTCTTCATCCTAGATTATATCATACTGGATTATTCTAATATCTTCTTTGTTTCTTATTTCTCTAGTATTATCCAATTTTAATTGTAATTGTCTAGGAATTGTGATTTTTATATGTTCTAATTTTTATTCTTCTAATACTAACATAAATTCCTTTCCTATTGTTATTTTTTCTTGATTTTTCTTATAGATGTTGTGTTCATTAGAAAATAAAAGTCCTACCATTCCAATTACACTAATTATTTTACTTCTTGGGAGCATTTTTATTCTTTTTAATTTATTATAAACTATTAAAGTTCTATACATATTCATTTCAACTCTAGATATCGCGAAATTCGTGTTAAGTGTGAATTTTAATTTCTGGTAAACCAAATTTCCATTTAAGGCCCTGAATATGCTATTTGGTATACTATCAATAATTCTATTGTCAGTGATTAATAGTTCTATGGGTGTATTTATACCTACTTGAAAATATGCTTTGATCATTAATCGAATTCTTGGGATATAAATTTCTGTAATATTATCTTTAATATCTAATTTTTCTATTTCTCAATCTATTATTGATTTGCTTATTAATAGTATTCTTAATATTTTTTCTATTTGTGTTGCTTCTATAGGATATTTCTTTTGTAATACTATACATGCATATTTTTCATTTAATTCTTATTCTCTAATTTGGCTTTCTGTTTTTTTCTCCATCTATAGCTTCTTTCATAACTATCATAGTATTAATTTCATATCCTTGTTCTATTTTTTACGACTTTATTTTTCATTACTTGTTATTTTTTGCACTTTCAAAACATGTATTCATTAAATAAAAAGAACCCTAGGAATAATATATATATATATATATATATATATATATATATATTGCAAGGGAATTTGTGGAGAAAACCATATGCAACTAGTTGGTGAGAATCCTGATAGAACAGTAACTTCCAAATAATATTAAACGATGATGCTTAAGATGACAAAACCAGGTTTTGTTCCATATTTTTAGATTATACATAATATATATATATATATATATATATATATACAACCTAAAAATATGGAACATATATATATATATATATATATATATATATATATATATTCATTCTCCTATTACTTCTTTCATAATTCTACATTGCCTTTTTGGTCTTCGTCAAAAAGCTATGCATTATTTCTGAGATCTCCCTAACCACCATTTGAAAACACAAATTCAGAAAGGAAAAAAATGGTGTTTCCATAAAAATATTTTCAATTCATCAATATTTGCAATGAATTCTGTGTGAACTACTAACTGAATTCAACCTTATATCGTTGTGGTGAAAGCAAGCAAGCAGCATCTGTCTGATAATGGAGAGGTATGCATGTCTCGTTCACTTTACCCATAAGAAACTTTCTTTATTTTCTTGATTCGACTTTTCTGCATCTTTCTTTCAAAAGCCCATTTGATTATCGTCGGCTACATTACTTCACAATGTCTGTTCGTTCTCCAGTATTCCTTGCAGAAGAATTTCACAAATTAATCAATTAAAAAAAATCACTTCAATTTCCGTGCGGATCCAATGCACTTAGAAATTAATTATATAAATATCTTCAATAAAATAATAAATACAAATATCTTTTTTCTTAATAATTTATCATCACAATATCATGAAGTTGTTGGATCAAATTTGGTGAAAAAGCTAAAGTGAATGACGTAGAAGATAAAGAGGATGAGATACAGTTGTCAAATTGTCGTTGTCCAGTGAGGTCATTGAGCAAAAATCACTAAAGCATGAGTAGGCAAACGTACACTTCATAACCCTAAAATTCTTCTACACCTCCATCAAAACTTCATTTCAATCTTCAAATCATATGAACCCCTTTTCAGGTTAATTTCTCCCTTCCTTAGAGGCAATCCCACTCTTCCAAATTATGAACAATAAGAAAAAACTTTATTAACTCAGAAAAATTATATCTCAAATATCATTTCATTACAATCCACCAACATAGAGTAAGTACAACAATAAGAATAATAATAATATAATAACCTTTTTTATTTTGGTCACCACCTTATTTCTTTTCCTGTTTCCTAATTATTGGAACAATAGAAAATTGGACTTCACCACCATTTACATTATCGAACAGCCTGATGGGTTTTCTTCGCTGAAGTATTGATCGCAACGGCTCACACAGTAAGGCCTGCCTCCACCATAACTATCATACACGGGCCTCCCGCAATACCCGTCATAAACGATGGTGTACCCGCCGTACCCATGGAAGCAAGGCCCACCTGGTTGCCCCTCATAGCACGATACGCAACACACTCCCAGCGGAACCCGGCCTGGAATACACGGAGGTACCTTCGACACATCAGGCTTTTCTTTAGGCTTCTCTGTGGGCTTTTCTGCAGGTTTTTCCGCGGGTTTTTCCTTGGGCTTTTCGTCGGGCTTCTCAGTTGGTTTGGACTTGGGTGGTTCGACGATTTCAATGGTCTTAATGGCACACCCGCCTTTGCAGCAAATCTTGTCTCTGATCTTCTCAGGGTTACAGCAAACCACCGTGATGGTCACTATGTTTTGCTTATCGTCGTACACCGGAGAGCGAATTTCTGATTTTGTTCCCAAAATTCGCCAAAGAAAGAAAGAAACCCACAAAAAATTAACTCAATTTGACATCCATTTTATTACCATCAAAATCAAAAAGCTGTCTGTGAAGTGAAACGTAAGAGAGTGAGACAGCGAGAGACTCACGGGGGAATTTACTGAGAACCTTATTGACCTTCTTGTAGCACTTAGAGCACTGAAGGTTAACCTTCAGCTTCATCATCGTCACCTGATCAATGGGTTAAAGAGAGACAGACATTTCAGTTCATGATTTGCAGAAACAAGAATGGCATATTGCCATGTGAAACAGTGAAAGATTAAAGTAGGAAGAAGAAGAGTGAGATTTTGATGAGAATGGGAACATTACCTTTTCCGCCATGGGAGAGGGAAGAGAGGGGAGATGGAAAATGATGGATGGAAGGGGAGGAATAAGGGATAATGACAAAAGTGAAGATGAGAGAATTAATAAAGGAAAGGAACCGAGGGAGCGAGGAGGAAAGGCTTTAGAAGGCATTAGGTTGTAGCAGGGAGGGTGAGGTGGAAAGCGGATCCACCGGCAGATTTATTGTACGACGTGGATCGAAGAAAAAAAATTAAACAAATAAAATTTAAAAAAAAATTGTGTGTGTAAAATCGCCGTACAACAGACCGAGGATCCGGGTTCGGGTGAGGTGAGCTGAAACAGTGGCCCATCACATGCAAACGCCTATGTTGATGAACAACGTTGTCAAGATTGTCCTTTTGCGGAGGCTGAAGGAGGTGAGATAGAGAGAGAGAGTGTATGGTGGTGGTGTTGCTGATTGTACTCTTTTCTATTGCTTTGACCCTGCTACTCAGCACACCTCCTGCGCATGTGCTGTCCTTCATTCACGCGCCTCACCTTCTCCGTTTCTTTCCACGCTCTTGACTTATAAATAATTTTTTTAATATTAATTTTATAACTAATATATAATTTTTCAGTTCATGTTCATTAAAAAATACTCAGTTACACGAAAATAATCCAATTTAAGTCTGTAACTCTCTCCTCTCTTTTCTCTATAATATATTTTTTTCATCAAATCTATGCTTGCACTTAGAGTAAATTGAATTTAAAATTCATCCTAACTGAAGAATAATTTAAAATAAACTTGATATAAATCTATTATGAGGATGATAAATAAATACGTCGCATAAACTAAAAATGAATCTCCCTTCATCTTTCGTGAATTTGTTGTATATTCGTACAAACATTTATTTGTTACTAGTTTGGTGAGTAAGATACATGAACGATCACATGCTATCACATTTGACCATGCACTAGTTTTTGTGGCCACCCATTCTGAATTATATTTATACTACAATTTGTAATATTCAAATCTTAAATATTCTTTTATCTATCATAAGCTCTAATTCGGACATATTAGAATTTGGATCTTTTAAAATATAAAAGATCTCTAAAATAAAAAGAAAATGATACAAGAAATGAGGGGGTATACCAAAACTAAGCTATATATAGATATATATATATGAAATAGAGAACGTGCAATTGGTTAAAACCATGACCTGTGAAAAGACTGAGTTGTTGTGTACGGTGCAAAAGGAGAAAGGGAGTGGTCCAATTCTGTGGGACGCACAGTGTCAAATTTTTATGTTTCTTCAAAGTAGTGCAAGCTCACAATCATAGTTATTTCATGTACGACTTCAACTATTGGCTGTGAGAACTTTTGTGTTGGGGTGGGATAAGGTTCAATCTTGAAAGTGTCATGGTTTTGGGTGTGGAATGCACATTCATGATTGGGGTCTTTTTCAATTAAAATTAAAAATTATCTTGTTGTATATTGTCTTTTTCGTTGCTTTTGGTTGTTTCTTTTGGTGGAGGAAAGCCATGTCTTGAAGGCCACACAAGCTGTCTAATCTTGGTAATAGCAGTGGACAGTGAGCGATCCATGTTGGTGTGGGTCTGTTTAAAATTGACGTGATTATCAGTTAGACTTCAAAAAAAATTTCAACTTTATAAATGAAGATTTATCATTTAAGCTCATTTTATGTAAGTTTTATTTTATTTTACTGAATCAATAAAATTTTTAAATAATAATATGATTTAATTCAAAAAAAATTTCCGAAGCTTTTAAGGATACAAGTTTTTCTCTAAACATAAGAAAATTATAAACCTAACATATATAAAATTTAAAGCCATACATGGAGGATTTAGCAGATTGGCAAAAAGTCAAATGATCATCGTCAGAAATTGAAAGGTAGATATAAACAGATAACATGACTTTAGACAAACATAGTTTTCAGCACAAGTGGAGCTTTTGTGCTCATGATATTATTCTAAAATACTTATTTAGAGCCTGACATTTAAGTTAACAGTTTAATCTTATCGTGTTAATTGAATTTATTTTTATTAGCTACATGTAGTTTTAGTTTATATTTGATGCACCATACAATATATCTGATGTTTCATGTCCGCAAAATATTTGTAAATTTTAATATTAATAACTTATTTATATTAGTTTTTCTTTAGATTTTGTATTTTAAAAAAATATTTTGAGAGGTCAAAAATTTGTTTAGTAAATAAAATAATTCAATAGCAATATCTCATAATAATATAAAAACTATCAATGCCTTATAATTCACTAGTTTAAAATAATATATATATATATATATATATATATATATATATATATATATATAGACTTTCACAGCATTATATTATCAATTATCAAGTAAATTTAAATATTTTTGGGAAATAATTAATATCCTTGACAAATTATCTACACGTTATATATGACATCATCCAAATGTTATTACATATGACTTTTTGTTTTTGTACCATGCATGTTGGCTTTTGAACTCTTCTTTTTGACATCACCCCAATGTCATGGACCATACTCATAAGACATTTTTGTGTTGTTTTCTAATTATAAAATGGAAATTTTGAGATACTCATATTGGAAAATTAATCTGCATGCACCAAGTCTTATTAACAACAATATTGTTATTGTTATAAATCATTTAATTGTGTGGATGTCCATAAACCCTAAAAAGTGACCATTTGGGTTCAAATTCTCAATAACCCCCAAATTATTGTTAATTAAGTAGATTAATTTGTAATTATATCAATGTATAGGTCTACCTTTATGGACTAAAGGCCTCTAAATAGGACTATGTATTAAGAATAATGTACTAAGAAGTGAATAAGAATACTCCTCTCATTTTTCATCTCAATTTTCTCTCCTATTCCCTCCTTCATTTTTCATTAGTTTTATAACATGTTATTAGCATGATCTTACTCCAAACTCACTGTTCAAATCAAATTTGTTCATTTCTTTTTGGATTTGACGTAATCTCTTTATCATTCTATTTTATTAAGATATTAGATTATTCAAATGATCTTATAATGGTCAAATTTATTTTAGGATTTGGTTTTATAAATATTATGCATTATACATGTTGGCAAAGAATTTTTCTTAGGATCTTTTTCCTATATAATTGGTCATGCATCCATTTGATATTGCTCATTGAAAAATTATTAAAAACTACTTTGGTGGATGGTCAATCCATTAGAGTTTCTTATCATCACAAGGTAAGAATGTAAGAACTTTTGTTCTAGCTCTATATTATCTAGAGATTCAATATGTTTATCCATGTTTGTAATATGATTATTAATTTAATATTAGAAAATGCCTTGAAAATTAAAAGGTTACTCATAATTGAATGGCCAACAACCACATCATTTTTTGTTATTTTGAAGCCAACAAATTTATCTTTAAATGGATAATACTCATAGAATATTTGTATGATCTTTCGATGACTAGAGAGGAAGCAAAATGATTATAAATTTTGTTTACTACAGCCATGAAGGCTATGTATTTCATGCCACCAAATAGTATTAAAAACTCTCAATTTCAATATGTTTATGGGCAATATTGACCATTTATGACCCATGAGCCAAAAGGGTGTTAAAAGTAACCCACCATAGATATTAATATATCATAAACTTATTTTTATCACTAATGGTTACAATTCACAATATGACTTGAAGTCATATGAAAAGTCCAAAAGTTATTTTGAAACCTAAAAGGCTATAAAAGGCATAATGGTGATATCATTATTGTAACATATTTTTATTATGATCATTTATGTAGTTTATGAGAGTTTTATCTTAATCACACTTCTCACATATTATTCATGTCATTAGTCATGCATAAATAATTGATTAATTATAATAAATGTTTACATATTAAAATGTCAATTGCAACTTCTTGTCTACTTATAATAAATATTTATATGTAACACTTAGAAAAAAAAAAAAAAGTACCTTAATTGCACATTTGTGACATTGTATTAAGAAAAGTGTGTGTATTTATGACTTGTTTATGTGTTATTTTATTTTGTACTAATATCAAATATGTTTAAAAGAATGTGAGCAATATGGGAACAATTTTAAAATGATGATACATTTATTGAATTTATTTATATTTTTTTTATATAATATTGTATAGTATAGATATCGACAATGAGAGTTTGGTATACATATTCCTTGAAATAAATAATATATTATATCATGAGACTATCCCTTACTTGTGATACACCAATTTCCAGAAGTAAATTGATATATAGGTTTTTGTTTGCATATTCCATGTAGTGAATATGTAATAAGCAAGAGAGAAGGGATTTGTATTTTCCTTAAATTCTTTAGCAAATGATGTTGAACACCATATATAACACATAGACATTTCTTGGAGAAAATGTCAACATTTCATTATATTTAACCATGGATGACAATACAATAAAGACTTGTCATAATTTCCACCTGAAGTGGAATAATGAAAAACATTAACGAGATTTCACATGAATATGAGATGCTATCAAATTTTGTGGACATAAGCATGAAGACACAAGTATTGTATGTCAAATTTGTTTGGTATTTGTGAATACCACAATGGGAGGAAGAACATTATTATAGCAAAATTGAAATTGTAATATATGATATTAAAATTGAACGTTCAAATCATAAACTTCATTTACTCCTATTGTGATGGATTTGTGTTTTTGTGACAGAATTAATCCACCCAAGCATTAGTTTAATGCTTAAGTCTAAACATGAAGGAGAAATTATCACTTTGCTTAAAATGAATTTTACTAATCCAATAGTAATCATCGATGTGCAATAGAAGCACAATTTCACAAGGAAAAATAAAGCTTCTAAAAAGCGATTATATTTACCATGTATTATACAAAATTAGTTCGAATTTAGATTCAAAAGAAATCGATTTAGAAATTCATTTCATAATGATTTATTGTGAAAACATGGATGCGAATATTGAAAAAGATATAGATATTCCCCCAAAGATGATATTATACAAATTTGATGAAATCACATGAGAAAGTGAATTAGAAATTCATAGATATTTGGTATGACTGGTTAGGCCATTCCAAGTCAATGATGCAAAAAAGATTGAGAATTTACATGAGTCTTTAGAATGTTTATATCATTGTTATCAACTTACAACCTGAAGTTTGCAAGAATATATGTGCACACTTTTTTGATTATACAATGAGAAAATTTTTCATTGACAGTATTGATGAAGTTATATCACAATTGATGATTAAAAGTTTATTAAGATATTTGTTGGATAGCCTAAATTGCCCATGTATTCATACTTTTATGGTCTAATAAAATATTTATTTAATGCCTCTGATTATTCTTTTAGACTAATTCTTATATAAACACAAATCTATATAATTATTTTTAGAGCACACTATACGCATCAAGCCAACAAATTATATTTGAAAAGTCTGACAATACATGAATTATATATTGTGTGTATGACAAATGTGAACACAAGTTACTTATAAGAATTATTACATGATTTTATGTAGATGAAAATCCTTGAGGATTTGAGATGCCTGAAGCATGAAATTTAAGCTCTTGATATACTTATGAAAGGAATTTATAGATATAATAAGTTCAAATTTTGAAAGAAAATCATAAATGATTGCATTTGGCCATGCTTTCTAAAAAGAACTTGAAAACCAATTATTTATCATTGTAAATTGATTGATCGAATTTTGGAAGAATTTTCAAGGGCAATGGATTATTTGAAAATGAAAATTTTTAGAAAACAAAGTTATGTGTCAACTTATAGATTAACCACTTAACTGATGAAATTTGTTTTCATTACTTGAAAAAAACTTTACATAGATGAAGCACATCCATTTAGTACCTCAATGGTTGCGAGATTTTTAGATATAAATAAAGATTCATTCCAATCTTAAGAAGATGATAAAGAATTTCTTGATCCTTAAATATCATATTTTTATACTATTGATATTAATTTATTTTGTTCAAATATTTTATATCTCCACTAATTGACTATGCAAATGCAAATATTTGTTTGATATATATAAAGCTTAATCCTAAACAAGCTTTTATATATATATATATATATATATATATATATATATGTATATATATATATATATATATATATATATGTGTGGGAATACAACTATGTCATGAAGCTTTTGAAATATAAATTTAATCTGTTATATCGTCATATCATGCTGAGTTGATACATGAGGTTATTTAAGTATATGAATGGCTTAATTCAATGACCTAACATATTTAGAAGATGTGGTTTTTCTTAGAGAAAAATTTTCAACAATATTATACAAAGATAATGTAGCATGTAGAGATGAACTAAAAAAGGAGATTATGTCGTAAACGACCTTTCAGCAGAATAAATCTAAAGTGGTTAAAATTGATTGCCAAAATGAAACTTAAAAATTAATTTATTTGGAGTCGCCACTAAAATTTTTAACGAAAAACTTTGGAAAACCAATTTAAAACAAAAAGAAAAGGCAAAACAATTTGCAAAACCAAAGATGAGTTTGAGAGTCTATTTAAGTGTGGGGAAGGTGTTAGGCACCCCACAACACCCATCCATAAGGATGGTTACCGTAAACTAGTCAGCTGAAATAGAATATGACCTTAAATTTATCTTAATTGCCCTTTATTGTCATGCATGCCTATTAAACAAAGAAGATAAAAATGACAATAATGGAAGCAAACGAATAGATATTTACAAAGGACAGACTTGACCTAGGATGGCAGCCTAGGGCCTACATACCCCGTGATAAGGATCAAAGTTCATGTAGTTTGACCAAAAGGTGTGTCTATTGATTAATGATTTGTAATTTTTGTGAAGAGAACAGGAAGATTTAAATTAAACAGATTTTCATAAACAAAATGGAATTAGAATTTGATTTAAGTATTTTAATTTACAACAACCTGATTAATCTAGCTCTCTTGACCTCTTCATTTTCCTCTCTTTTTAATTTTTGTTTATTTTTGAAACTTTAATTTTTATTTTGAAATTTAAATGAAATGATTATAAAGAATGAACTTAATCATTTTATAAATAATAAAATAAAAAAATTATTTAATTAAGATATTTATTTTTACATTATTATTATTGTTATTATTATTTTAAACAAGTATGTACTAATTTTCGAGGTTTATAGAGATTAAAATCTCACATGACCCTAAGCACTCGAGGAGAACGATATTCTCACATGATGATTTTGAAAATAATAGAAAATATTTTAATTAAAGTTTTTGTTTTTGCATTATTATTATTTTTAAAACAAATATGTACTAATTTTCAGGATTTAAGGAGATTAAAATCTCACATGATCCCAAGCACTAGAGGGTAATGATATTCTCACATGATGATTTCACAAATAATGGAAAATATTTGATTAAAGTATTTATTTTTGCAATATTATTATTTTTAAAACAAATATGTACTAATCTTCGGGATCTAAGGAGATTAAAATCTCACATGATCCCAAGCACTCGAGGAGAACAATCTTTTCACGCGATGATTTTGTAAATAATGAAAAATATTGAATTAAAGTATTTATTTTTGCATTATTATCATTATTGTTAAAACAAATATGTACTAATTTTTGGGATCTGAGAAGATTAAAACCTTACACGAACCCGAGCACTCGAGGAGAACAATATTCTCACACAAGGATTTTTTTAAAACCTTACTTATGGAACCAAGATGTGATAAAAAGAAAATAAATAAATGAAGTAACAATAAATAATAACTAAAAACCCAAACAACAACAATATATATATATATATATATATATATATATATATATATATATATATATATATATGATACACCATGCACGAGCCAACGAACCATGATCCTGGAAGTGGGAAGAAAGAAAATATATGGTGTAGGCAATGTATAACAACTCACCTAGTTTCCCCTCAGTTTCTCGCCCTTCGTCGTCGACGGTCCTCCTCTTCTCCTTTCTGTCCCTACTTTTTTCTCTCTCTCTTTGGTGGTGTCGCGTATACTCTTTCTTTCTCTACTTCTCTCTCTCTCTCTTTATTTCTTCTTCCTCTGCTTACCCCTGTCCATGGAGTTCAAAACAGGGCCCCCATGGAGGCACCAACGCTAGCGCAGAAGTTGTTAATCATATGCTATGCTAGCTTTGGCATGCTTTGCTAGCCACCGGTTGTAATGACGATGTGGTCTCGAGAGGGATATGAGATAAGTGGGATTGATGGATAGGTCGTCGGAGTCATCACCACCTTCAGGTTTGAAGCCTTCAAAATGAGAATGGGCATGAACCAAAGAGCAACAAGAAAAGTGATTAAGGAAGAAAGAGAGGATGGAAACAATAGAGACGATGTATGGTGAAGAGATGCTTCCACTAGAAAAAGGAAGCATAGAGGAGCATCGCTTTGCCGTGGTTCAGATCCGAACCAGGAGTGGAGAGTGAGAAGGTGGGCTAGACAGTTGACTGTTGTCGAAATATTCCTAGACAAGTTGTTGTGAGACAGATTGAGATAGTAAAAATGGACAAGCGACATAAATGACGTCGGAAACGCATCGGAAAACTCATTGTGAGACAGAAACTGAAACTTAAGAGCTGTGAAGTTAGATATATTCTAAATGGGACCGAAGAAACGACTTCCCTTTAGGCTTAGAACTCGAAGCACAGTCTGAGAAGTTAAAGGTTCGATAGAGCCATAGAGATCGAGATTATCTAAAATGAGTCGCAAGACTCGATTCTTGAGGCAAGAGACGAAGTCCTTGGTACATGGGTCGGTGCTGAAGTTCCAGGATGAGAGCCTGTTGTGTGTATCAGAAGGGGCTTTGAACACCATGAGAGCTTCTAAATCTGGGTTTCATGATGCGCCATTTTTGCTATTGCAAATGCAGAGACAAGGTGCAAGGAAGAATGTGCGAGTACCGATCCGCAGGTGAAGCTAAACTTGGGGTGGCTGGCCATCGTGCAACTCGTCGCCATGTCTCTTGTCTTGTCATGTGCCTATTTTGCCACACCTTGTCTCTAAGTATAATCTACTCCAATTCTATCCCAAGGTTGTGACTCTTGATTTCTCAGTTTTTCTCTCTTCTGTGCTTCTATCTCCCTCGAAAGTGAGTAGGATTACTCCCAAATCACCACGATAGACCCTCTTTTAGCTAACTATGCCACTCTCAAGCTGTCTCTTCGGTCCAAGTCTACTAAAGTCTGAGCATTATAGCTATCAACCAAAATATGGGCAGCTGTTAAAGGGAGTCTTCATTTTCCAAAAAAGCTTTTTCCTTTTCCATGCAACTTGGTCTTATAGGATGCAATATCTGATATGCGCATCAGCTAAATCCTTTCTTTTTTTTTCTTGATTTTTATTACCATTATTATTATTATTAATTAAATTTTTTTATTTTATTTTATTTTTTATATTTTATTTTTGTTTTCTTATATATATTTTTTATTTTTTATAATTTTTCTTTGATTTATTATAATTATTTTAATTAGCTAATTTTATTTTTTAGGTTTTGAGTTTATATAATTGTCTCCCATTAAATATTTTTAATTTCAAATTGTCTTCAATTGAGAATGTCATTTGAAGCTTTGTCATTTTTAATTCTTCCTATTTCCTTAATTATTAATTAATTGGTGTATCAATTAATTAAATAATTAAATAATTAGGGATGAGGTGACAATTAATTAATAATTAAATAATTAGGGATGGGGTGTTCACATGGTACATTAAAGGAGATAGGACAAAAAATTTTAACAAAATTCTTGTTTACGGATGATCTTCAAAATAATGACAATATGCAATAGATTCGTGCATGTGACAACCTAACATATTTGTTCATTAAGGCATCACCCAACAATTACATTTGAGAAGTTGGTCAATAATATTGGGAAGCGCCAATTCAAAGACATTAAATGATGTTGTCATCTGAGGGAGTAAAAGACGCACTGTAATCTTTTTCCTTAATCAAGGTTTTGTCCTACAGGGTTTTCCTTAGTAAGGTTTTTTAAGAAGGCAGCTTACAATAAGTTTCTCAAATATTGTGTACTATTTTTTCTGCACTAGGTTTTTATCCCATTGGGTTTTTTCTAGTAAGGTTTTAATGAGACACAATATTTATTCTAGCTGGCCTCGAGTATGTTTTAAAATGGAAAATTTTAAGGGAAACCTGGATTTAACTTGGAATATCATCCTAAGTTACTTTATCAAAATGGAAAAACCTTCATAAACCTTTCAAAAATGTGCATTATATAATTTAATTTATATCTAAATCAACATAATGTTATCACACTCTTCTTTTATAGATGCTTCAATATTTTTATACTTTTACAAATGGGCCCATTCAATTTCTTGTGTGGCAATAGGCCCATAATCCTTTTAAACTTTACAGATAGGTTATTTCAAATGGGCTTAGCATCTTTATATGTGGCCCAATATTCACCGCACTTCTGAGGTTGTATTAACTTGCATTTCATAGGCCCCAAACTATATTATATATAATAAACATTACTGTAGCAAGAATTTTTTTTGGCAATATTATATTTAATTATTTAAAAAAATCATTTTATAATCACAAATTTGGTAGAAGAAACATTAAGTGTAACATTTTAACCTAAATTATCACAAAAGTGATAATTTTAAGGAAAAAAGGCATGGAATTGAGACTTATCAATGGAATAGCACATAGTGAACCTTGGTTTGGATGATGTGGCTACAAATTTGGAAGAGAATGCTTTGGTGTGACTCAAGACACATACCAAAAGGCCATAGAGGCAATAAGAAGCATCCCACTTTACCTTCTAATCCACCAAATTGGCAACTCCCCCATGACATCCTAATCATCTTCTCAATATACCACTCTCAGATCAATCCCTAGTCACACTTAGTGAGCTATTTCACGTCATGTTAAACTCAAATCTCGCCTTCCTCATTGAGAAAACTTAGTTGATTCTTGTCACATTGGCATTTTGGTTGAAACCAATTGTTGTTGGTCCTCTAAAAAGATTGAAATGGTAACTAAGGTTATTGTTGAGGCCTTGAAAAAAGCTAAGTTTAGGTGGATTTCAAGGCAAGAAGTTCGGGATGCTGCTCGAGCCTACATTGGTGACACTGGATTGCTAGATTTCATGTTGAAATCACTTGGAAGCCACATTGTTGGGAACTATTTTGGTTCGTCGAAGCTTGAATCCAGTCACAAAAGTCCTAGAATATTGTTTGGAGGACATTTCCAATGTTTTCCCAAGTCGACATCATCATCAAGAAGGTAATTTGGTCATGAATAATACTAACATAATTATAAAGGACGAGTACAAGATCACTTGAGCTCAAATCATAAAGGACATGTTTTATGTGTACAAGTACATCCTAAAAGACCCCAAACCAACACAAGGATCAATTTTCTCAGCAATTCCATTAGCAGCAAGAATAATTCTTGACACTAAGTATCTCATCAAATAGTACTTTGGAGAGCTTCCTTTTTAGACTAATCTTGGGTTGGAAGGAAAACTAAGTCTTAATTGTACAATTGTGTTAAGAAATTACAGCAATAATGATCCAAACAAGGCCTCAATAATGCCACCCTATGAGTGTGTTGCATTAAAAAGTAGCGCCACCATTAATGACTTGAAGCTTGAAGTTGAGAGGAATTTCAGAGAGATTTATTGGGCATTGAGGAATTTTTCTGCAAATTCGATTAAAAATTGGAAAATGCAAATGGGAATGATCTAGTTTTTGGAATGGTTGAAGTGGGTCAAAAGCTAGTGCTTGAAGGGTGGATTATTAATGGGGATCACAACACAAGAATTATGAACATACGTAACTATGGAGAAATTTGTGAAGGTAATTATGACCTCAATAATAATGGGCCTATTGTGGATTGTAGTTGTGGGACTAAAGAAGATGATGGGGAGAGAATGGTATGTTGTGATATTTGCAAAACTTGGAAGCACACGAGGTGTGTTCAGATTCTAAATGATGAAGAAGTTCCTTCTATATTTCTCTACAAAAGGTGTGAACAAGAAATTGTTATGTTCCCTTCATTGCCGTAGATATATTATGTATATTTGATTTGATTGTCATACAATTTCTTTTGCAAAACTAAATTTCCATTTAATTTATTTGGTCTCTCTGTCTAGTTAGATTTTTTGTTTAGTTTCAACCCTCAAGCATGCCTATGTAGTTTGTACACAATGAATGCAATGAAAGAAATTTTATACACATCTACCACTTGAATTTACTGTTTTTACTAATATTTTAGCAATTTTAAATTTATTTCAACTTTATAAAATTTGGTATTATTTGTTACAAGGAAACAATTATCTACTTAAAGGTTGGCCAAGTTGATAAAGCATAGGTAGTATTTATCTCTTTATCAATATCTAGATTTGATTCATGAAAATATTTTTCACGAAGTAATTATTTTAAATATATCTAGAGGATGTAGAAAGATGCTCCTTTAATTAAGATCATAAGGATTGTTAATTACTTACGGATAATACTAGAAAAGGAAAATAATTATTTTGTTATTTATCATCAAATCTTAAGTTTGAATTTGATGTCCTTTTTAGAAGAACATAGTCATATAATATCGGCATTTACAATAGTTGCAAGAATTTAGATATTATAGTAACATATGAACACCGCAATGATCTTGTTGAACTAAATGACAAATAAAAGATTTAAAATTACCCTTGAATTTACTTTCTTCTTCCTTTTTTTTTCTGCAATTCTAAGTTTATTTTAATGTTATAATATCTACAATTATTTGTTATAATGAAATGGGTTTATAAATTAGGAGTTAACGTTAGGGGATTGAGTTGATAAATTCTGAAGAGTATGGTATGGACCTCGTAGCAACAGTCCAGAAAATTAAAGTAATTGATCATGGAAACACTTAAGTTACACCCACCTTTTCTTTTATTGCTTCCAAGGTAATGCAGAGAAGCATGCAACATAAATGGATAGAAATACCCATCAAAACACAAGTTATAGTAAATGCATGGGCACTTGGAAGAGATGCAAGGCAGTGGTACGAAGATAAGAAGTTTATAACAGAGAGGTTCCATTGTAGTTTTCTAATATTTATTTTAAAGGTACAAACTTCAAGTTTGTAACCTTCGGGGCAGGAAGGAGAATGTGTCCTAGATTTTCATTTGGTTTATCAAACTTGTAATAGTTATTAAAAAAAACTGACAGCTAGCTGGTAATTAAAATTAAGGTAATTCAAAGAATAAGTAATACAAATTTGAGGGATGATCATATGTATTCGAAAATACTATATTTTTTTATTTGTGAAATAATTGAAAGTAAAATATCAAGCAATATTTTAATAAAAAATTTTGTGTCCAGCAATCAATAAGTTTGGTTATAGTAATAAATCTTTTTGAAAGGAAAAATTATTGTTCTATCCTTAATAATATTTAATAATTAATTATATGATAACTAAGGGATATATTATTCTCGAAAAATGTATGACCATCACTCTATGAACTTTTATATTTTTGTTACTCTCAGCATTAATTAGAAGCTGACTGTAAATAATTTTTTAAATGTTTTGCTAATATTTTTATTAATTATTGGATTTGTAAAAAAATTTGGACAGGTCATTTCCCCAAAATAGATTGGTGAATGTTGCTATAATATGAATGGACCACATTTTGCTGGGATCCTATAAATATATATATATATTTATATGCTGTAGGACAAGCCTATGTTAATAGATCTAATTAATTATAATAAATTAATTAGACTTGACAGCGAATTTTGAGATTTATTAATTTACAAGTTTTGTATTAATTTATTTGACATTAAGAAAATTTAAGTTTATTGTTGGAACATGATAAATTTTATTAAAAAATTATAAAATAAATTACACGGACTTTCCCTAAATCTTGTTAAAATTATACAAGTTTCCCCTTTATTTTCAATATATATAAACCTTAAGACAAAAAGTTATGTAATACTATAGTCTAATTTTAAATATTTTGACTAAAATATCATTCATTAACCAAAATACATTATTAATTAAAAAAAATACCTACTCTTTTATATTTTATTCAGGCATGGATTTAAGGGAAGCGCGGGAAAGGGTGGTCACCTCCTTGGGTTTTCAAATTTTTAATTTTTATGTGTAATTTTATTTTATATTAATGATTTATTTCTTTAATTTATAAAAGTTAGACCTTGAATTGTAAAATTTTACTTCTCTTAGATTATATTTTTAATTTAAAGACTTTTGCCCTCCCTAAAATCAAATCTTATATTCATCTGTAATTTTACTTGTAGATATTTAGATATAATTGAACAAAAATAAATGTTAAAGAAAGTATGTAGGTTAACGAATAATATAACCCTTAACTTTTGTAAAGACATTAACCAAGCATGAATTGAAATCTATGCAGAGTGTTTTAATTAGAAAATATATTTAAATTTTTTTACGAATTGTACATTTTAAAATTGAAAGAAAAATCCATCATGAAAAGTCTTTGTAATTTGCTCAAGTGTGTGTGAGAGAGGAATCCAAATCATATGCATTTGAAGGCGCAAATTGCGCTCCCATATACCTTGTCTGATTGTTTAATATTTACCTCAGTTTAAATTGTTTGATCAAATTTTAAGACTGCATATGATCAATATGAAAAATTTTGATCACATGTGATCACTCATTTGTAAACTAGACTATTAGATCTTTGCATTTACTTGAATAATAATTATTATATTTGCAAGTTTACCTTCAAATGCATGAGATTCAAATTGGTTGGTGTATATATATATATCATATTACAAGGGAATCTATGGAGAACACTATGTGCAACTAGTTGGTGAGAATCCTGACATAATCGTAACTTTCAAATAATACTGAAACGATAATGCTTAAGATGACAAAACCAGGTTTTGTTCCATATTTTTAGGTTACATTATTCTAGATGATTAGATATACTCTATATATATATATATATATATTCTCCTATTACTTCTTTTATAATTCTACATTGCCTTTTTGGTCTACGTCAAAAAGCTATCCATTATTTCTGAGATCTCCCTAACCACCATTTGAAAACAAAAATTCAGAAAAGGAAAAAAATGGTATTTCCATAAAAATATATGAAGAATTTCAATTCATCAATATTTGCAATGAATTCTGTGTGAACTACTAACTGAATTCAACCTTATATCGTTGTGGTGAAAGCAAGCAAGCAGCATCTGTCTGATAATGGAGAGTGTCTCTTTCACTTTACCCATAAGAAACTTTCTTTATTTTCTTGATTCGACTTTTCTGCATCTTTCTTTCAAAAGCCCATTTAATTATCGTTGGCTACATTACTTCACGTGAGCACAATCATGTAAGAGGAGTGGATATGTAATATAATATTATTAAATATATTAATTTAATATATTTTTATTAATTTAATATTACTAAAATATTATAAAATAATAATATTTTATATTACTTAAGTTATTGGAGCAAATCTAAGAGCACTTCACGTTGTCGGTTCTCCAGTATTCCTTGCAAGAGAATGGTAAAATTGATTTCACAAATTAATCAATTAAAAAAATCACTTCAATTTCCATGCTGATCCAATGCACTTAGAAATTAATTATATAAATATCTTCAATAAAATAATAACATATAAATATCTTTTTTCTTAATAATTTATCATCACAATGTAATGAAGTTGTTGGATCAAATTTGGTGAAAAAGCTAAAGTGAATGACGTAGAAGATGAAGAGGATGAGATACAGTTGTCTAATTGTCATTGATCAAAAACCACTCAAGCATGAGTGGGCGAACGTACACTTCGTAACCCTAAAATTCTTCAACACCTCCATCAAAGCTTCATTTCAATCTTCAAATCATATGAACCCCTTTTCAGGTTAATTTCTCCCTTCCTTAGAAGCAATCCCACTCTTCCAAATTATGAACTATAAAAAAAAAAACTTTATTAACTCAGAAAAATTATATCTCAAATAACATATCATTACAATCCACCAACATAGAGTGAGTACAATAATAAGAATAATAATAATATAATAACCTTTTTTATTTTTGTCACCACCTTATTTCTTTTCCGGTTCCCTAATTATTTGAACAATAAAACATTGAATTTCACCACCATTTACATTATGGAACAGCCTGATGGGTTTTCTTCGCTGAAGTATTGTTCGCAACGGCTCACACAGTGAGGCCTGCCTCCACCATAACTTTCACACACGGGCCTCCTGCAATACCCGTCGCAAACCACGGTGGGCCCGCCGTACCCATGGAAGCAAGGCCCACCTGGATGCCCCTCATAGCACGATACGCAGCACACTCCCACCGAAACTCCCACCGAAACCCCGCCTGGAATACACGGAGGTACCTTTGGCACATGAAGCTTAGGATCGGGTATTGGGGGCTTTCCGTCAGTTGGTGGGGGCTTTCCGTCAGTTGGTGGGGGCTTTTGGCCAGTTGGTGGGGGCTTTCCGTCAGTTGGTGGGGGCTTTGGTTCGACGATTTCAATGGTCTTAATGGCACCCCCGCCTTTGCAGCAAATCTCGTCTCTGATCTTCTCAGGATTACAGCAAACCACCGTGATGGTCACTATGTTTTGCTTATCGTCGTACTCCTGAGTGCGAATTTCTGATTTTGTTCCCAAAATTCACCAAAGAAAGAAAGAAACCCACAAAAAATCAACTCAATTTGACATCCATTTCGTTACCATCAAAATCAAAAAGCTGCCTGTGAAGTGAAACGTAAGAGAGTGAGACAGAGAGAGACTCACGAGGGAATTTACTGAGAACCTTCTTGACCTTCTTGTAGCACTTAGAGCACTGAAGGTTAACCTTCAGCTTCATCTTCGTCACCTGATCAATGGGTTAAAGAGAGACAGACATTTCAGTTCATGATTTGCAGAAACAAGAATGGCATATTGCCATGTGAAACAGTGAAAGATTAAAGTAGGAAGAAGAAGAGTGAGATTTTGATGAGAATGGGAATATTACCTTTTCCGCCATGGGAAAGGGAAAGAGGGGAGATGGAAGATGATAGATGGAAGGGGAGGAATAAGGGATAATGACAGAAGTGAAGATGAGAGAATTAATAAAGGAATGAAACCGACGAAGCGAGGAGGAAAGGCTTAAGAAGGCATTTGGTTGTCGTAGGGACGGTGAGGTGGGGAGAAACAGTGGCCCATCACATGCAAATGTCTATGTTGATGAACAACGTTGTCAACACTGTCGCTTTGTGGAGGCTGAAGGAGGTGAGATAGAGAGAGTGAGAGTGTATAGTGGTGGTGTTGCTGATTGTACCCTTTTCTATTGCTTAGACCCTGCTACGCAGCACGTCTCCTGCGCATGTGCTGTCCTTCATTCACGCGCCTCACCTTCTCCGTTTCTTTCCACGCTCCTGACTTATAAATTATTTTTTTAATATTAATTTTATAACTAAAATATAATTTTTCAGTTCATGTTCATTAAAAAATACTCTTAGTTACACTAAAATAATCCAATTTAAGTCTGTAACTCTCTCCTCTCTTTTCTCTATAATATATTTTTTTTCATCAAATCTATGCTTGCATTTAGAGGAAATTGACTTTAAAATTCATCCTAACTGAAGAATAATTTAATATAAACTTGATATAAATCTATTATAAGGATGATAAATAAATACGTCGCATGAACTGAAAATGAATCTCCCTTCATCTTTCGTGAATTTGTTGTATATTTGTACAAACAAATATTTGTTGCTAGTTTGGTGAGTAAGATGCATGAACACAGGCTATCACATTTGACCGTGCACTAGTTGTTGTGGCCACCCATTCTGAATTATATTTATACAACAATTTGTAATATTCAAATTTTAAATATTCTTTTATCTATCATGAGCTCTAATTCGGACATATTAGAATTTATATATTTTAAAATACAAAATATCTCTAAAATAAAAGAATGATACAAGAAATGAGGGAGTATGCCAAAATTAAGCTCTATATATATACGTTAAATAGAGAAGGTGGAATTGGTTAAAATCATGACCTGTGAAAAAATTGAGTTGTTGTGTACGGTGTTAAAGGAGAAAGGGGGTGGTCCAATTCTGTGGGGCACACAAAGTGTCGAATTTTTATATGTTTCTTGAAAGTAATGAAAGCTCAACAATCTTAATTTTTTCATATACGGACTTCAACTGTTGGTTGTGAGAACTTCTGTGTTGCGGAGGGACTGATAAGGTTCAGTCTTGAAAGTGCGGTGGTTGTGGGTGTGGAATGCACATTAAAAATTATTTTGTTGTATATTGTCTTTTTCATTGCTTTTGGGTGTTTCTTTTGGTGGAGGAAAGCGATGTCTTGAAGGCCACACAAGCTCTCTAATCTTATTAATAGCAGTGGGCAGTGAGCGATCCATATTGGTGTGGTTCTGTTTTAAATATACGTAAAAATTAGTTAGGCTTTAAAAAAAAATTTCAACTTTATAAATTATGAATTTTCATTTAAGCTCTTTTTATTTAAGTTTTATTTTTTTTTACTAAATCAATAAAATTTAGTAAAAATTATAAGGATACAAGTTTTTTCCTCTAGACATAAGAAAATTATAAACCTAACGTATATAAAATTTAAAGCCATACATGGAGGATTTAGCAGATTGGCAAAAACTCAAACTGATTACAGAAATTGAAATGTAGATATATACAGATAACATGAACTTAGACAAACATAGTTTTCAGCGCCAGTGGAGCTTTTGTGCTTATGATATTATTCTAAAATACTTATTTAGAGCCTGACACTTAAGTTAACAGTTTAATCCTCTCTTGTTAATTGAGTTTATTTTTATTAGCTACATGTAGTTTTAGTTTATATTTGATGCACCATACAATATATATGATGTTTCATGTCCACAAAATATTTGTAAATTTTAATTTTAATAATTTATTTATATATATATTTTTTGAGATTTTGTATTTTTAAAAAAATATTGTATGAGAGGTCAAAAATTTTTTTAGTAAATAAAATAATTCAATAGCAATATCTCATAATAATATAAAAACTATCAATGCCTTATAATTCACTAGTTTAAAATAATATATATATATATATATATATATATATATATATATATAAAATAGACTTTCACAGCATTATATTATCAATTATCAAGTAAATTTAAATATTTTTGTGGAATAATTAATATCCTTGACAAATTATCTAGACGTTATATATGACATCATCCAAATGTTTTTACAGATGACTTTTTGTTTTTGTACCATGCATGTTGGCTTTTGAACTCTATTCTTTTGCACTCTTATGTTATGGTCCATACTCATCAGACATTTTTGTGTTGTTTTCTCATTATAAAATGGAAATTTTGAGATTCTCATTGGAAAACTAATCTGCATGCGCCAAGTCTTATTAACAATAATGCTGTTACTGTTCTAAATCATTTAGTTGCATGGATATCAATAAACTCCAAAGAATGACCATTTGGGTTCATATTCCTAATAACCCCTAAATTATTATCAATTAACTAGATTAATTTGTAATTATATCAATGTAACATATAGGTATACTTTTATGGGCTAAATGCCTTTAAATAGGACTATGTACTAAGGATAATGTACCAAAAAGTGAATGAAAATACTCCTCCCATTTCTTATCTCAATTTTCTCTCCTATTCCTTCCTTCATTTTTTCATTAGTTTTATAATACGTTATTAGCATGATCTTATTCCAAATTCATAGTTCAAATCAAATTTATTCATTTCTTATTTGATTTAAAGTAATCTCTTTATCTCTATATTTTATTAAAATATTATATTATTGAAATGATCTTATAATGGTCGAATTCAATGTAAGATTTGGTTTTATAAATATTATGTATTATACATGCTGGCGAAGAATTTTTCTTATAATTTCTTTTTCTATATAATTGGTCATGCATCCATTTGATATTACTCATTGAAAAATTATTAAAAATTACTTTGGTGGATAGTCAATCCATTAGAATTTTTTGTCATCACAAGGTAAGAATATAAGCATTTTTGTTCTAGCTTTATATTATTTAGAGATTCAACATGTTTAACTATGTTTGTAAATTAATAATTTAATATTAGAAAATGCCTTGAAAATCAAAAGGTTACACATAATTGAATGGCCAGCAACCACATCATTTTTTGTTATTTTAAAGCCAACAAATTTATCTTTAAATGGATAATGCCCATAGAATATGTGTATGATCTTTTGATGACTAGAGAGAAAGTAAAGGGGTTATAAATTTTGTTTACTATAACCTTGAAGGCTATGTATTTCATGCCACCAAATAGTATTAAAAACTCTTAATTTCAACATGTTTATAGGCAATATTGACCATTTATGACCCATGAACCAAAAGAGTGTTAAAAGTAACCCACCATAGATATTAATATATCATAAACTTATTTTTATTGCTAATAGTTACAATTTACAATATGACTTGAAGTCATATAAAAAGTCCAAAAGTTATTTTGAAGCCTAAAAGGCTATAAAAGGTTTAATGGTGATATCATTATTGTAATATATTTTATTATGATCTTTTATGTAGTTTATGAGAATTTTATCTTAATCATACTTCTTACATATTATTCATGTCATTAGTCATGCATAAATAATTGATTAATTATAATAAATTTTTATAGATTAAAATGTTAATTGCAACTTCTTGTCTACTTATAATAAATATTTATATGTAACACTTAGAGAGAAAAAAAAAAAGTACCTTAATTACACATTTGTGACACTTGTATTAAGAAAAATGTGTGTATTTATTACTTGTTTATGTGTTATTTTATTTCTTACTAATATCAAATATGTTTAAAAGAATGTGAGTAATATGGGAACAATTTTAAAATGATGATACATTTATTGAATTTATTTATATTTGTTTTATATAATATTGCACAGTATGGTTATTGACAATAACAGTTTGGCATACATATTCCCTTAAATGAATAATGTATTATATCATGAGACTATTCATTACTTGTGCTACACCAATTTCTAGAAGTAAATTGGTATATAAGTATTTGTTTGCATATTCCATGTAGTGAATATGTAATAAGCAAGAGAGAAGGAATTTGTATTTTTCTTAAATTTTTAAGCAAATGATGTTGAACACCATATATAACACATAGACATTTCTTGGAGAAAATGTCAACATTTCATTATATTTGACCATGGATGACAATACAATAAAGACTTGTCATAATTTCCTCCTAAAGTGGAATAATTGAAAACATTAATGAGATTTCGCATGAGTATGAAATGCTATCAAAGTTTGTGGACATAAGCATGAAGACATAAGTATTGTATGTCAAATTTTTTTGGCATTTGTGAATACCAAAATGGGAGGAAGGACATTGTCATAGCAAAGTTGAAATTGTGATATATGATATTACAATTGAACGTTCAAATCACAATCTTCATTTACCCCTATTGTGATGGATTTGTGTTTCTATGATAGAATTTATCTACCCAATCATTAGTCTAATGCTTAAGTCCAAACATGAAAGAGAAATTATCACTCTGCTTAACATAGATTTTACTAATCCAATAGTAATCATTGATGTGTAATAAAAGCACAATTTCACAAGAAAAAATAAAGCTACTAAAAAGCGATTATGTTTACCATGTATTATACAAATATAGTTCCAATTTAGATTCAAATCAAATTGATTAAGAAATTCATTTCATAATGATTTATTATTGAAAAAGATATAGATCTTCCGCCAAAGATGATATTATACAAATTTGATGAAATCTCATGAGAAAATGAACTAGAAGTTCTTAGATGTTTGGTTTGAACGGTTAGGCCATCCCAAGTCAATAATGCGAAAAAAATTGAGAATTTACATGAATTTTTACTAAAGAACCTGAAGAATCATTATTTAATGAATTTTCCTATATTTTTTTTTTCTAATGGAAAATTAGTCATTTGACTATCACCAGTCAATGTTGCAATTATAACTCTTATATATCTGAAATATACTTGATTGATAACTAGCTCATTCATTCAACATTCCAAATAAATGCATCTTTAGAATGTTTATATCATTGTTATCAACTTGCAACATGAAGTTTGCAAGAATATATGTGCACACTTTTCAAATTATACAATGAAAAAAATTTTTGTTGACAGTATTGGTGAAGTTCTATCACAATTGATGATTAAAAGTTTATTGAGATATTTGTTGAAAAGTCTAGATTGCTCATGTATTCATATTTTTATGGTCTAATAGAATATTTATTTGATGCCTCCAGTTATTCTTTTAGACTAATTCTTATATAAAAATAAAGTTATATAATTATTTTTTAGAGCATACTATACGGATCAAGCTAATAAATTATAATTCAAAAGTCTCCCTAATAAAATTGAGTTTTTGGGCTATGTGCCAAAATATTACCCAAATGCACAGTGCACAAAGATAAGTTTTTTAATGTGCAATTGATAAGTTTGTTTGTCCACCATAATGCACAAAGATGAGTCCTCATTCGATGTTAAAGGAAAATGTTAGAATGAATATCCAAAGAGATATGTTTGTGACATTCTTTGACCATTGTTATTTGGTTATCTCAAAATTAAGGGGAGAAAATAGGTAGTTAAAGAAAAGTATTATGTAACATACATTAGTATTTTGTTTTGTGATCCTTACATACCACAAGTGAATATTAAGAGGTTCATTCAAGAATTAGCAAATGATATGCCAAAGGCATTTGTCAACCCAAATGGGGTAATGGAAGTGATTATCAAGAGCAAATGCTCCAATTATATTGATGACCAATTCCATAAAAATTTTGAAAAATGAAAAGGAGTAAATAATTAAGATGGCCAAATTAAGGAGGCAGGTATTCTTGAAGAGACCATGACATAATTAATTCTCTAGAAGAGATTTAGGTACCTAAAAGTAGTAAGTGAAGAGATCTTAATAAATTATGTCATTACAAGAAAATATGGAACTTTGAAAGAAATAGTTATCGACAACATAATAATATAATGCATAATATTATGGAATTAAGTGAGGATTATGAATTATTAAGAAGTAGTAATATAAAAGTACTTGGCCAAAGTAGAGTGACGCAATAATATTAATATGTGAAAGTCAATTGAACTTGCAATCTAAACACTTGAAGGTGTAAAGCCTGAGGGGTACAAATGATATCATAAATTATTACATAAAGTTTTTAAAAAACTTGGTATTTAATTATGGGAATATATTATTTTTGGTGGATATGATTACTTAGTCTGATACTACATGAATTATATAATGTGCGTTTGACAAATGTGAACACAAGTTACTTATAAGAATTATTACATGATATTATGTAGATAAAAATCCTTGAAGGATTTAAGCTACCTGAAGCATGAAATTTAAGCTTTTGATATATTTATGAAAGGAGTTTATAGATATAAGTAAACTTTTTGAGAGAAAATCATAAATGATTGCATTTGCCCATGCTTTCTAAAAGGACCTTGAAAACCAATTATTTATCATTGTAAATTGATTGATGGAATTCTAGAAAAATTTTTAGGGGTAATAGATTATTTGAAAATGAAAATTTTTAGAAAACAAAGTTATGTGTCAATTTTAAGAAAAGAATTACTTTGTTTCCCACGTTTTGGCCTTCCATGAATTGGTCAAATGTCTCAAAAATCTGAAGTTATTACAATAAAATGGTCCCTTAATGGCATATATAGTATCAAAATTTAGGACCTTTGTTTGGGTGACTTCAAAATTTTTAAGGAACTATTATCATTATAAATTTGTAGAGGATTGAATTAACACTAATACAAAAGGTGGAGGATGAAAATGGTTCTTTTATCTCTTTTAATCCAACAAGGCAGCCATTTCCAATACTATTAATATAAATTATGTACTTGGTACTACTTTTTTTATATTTTTATCCAGTAATTTTTTTCCATTTTTATTACCGCATAGTATAGTTTCTTATCATGTTTAAATTGGATCCAAAGGTTTATGTGACAATGATCACTAATATGTCCTATGCAGATGACATTAGAATTGAATATTTTGGTAAAATTACAGTTAGTAATTTTTAAAAAAAATTATATAGTATCATTTTACTGTTTTGAGAATGATGAAATTTGAATATAAACAAATTTTAAGTGTTAAAATAATACTAAAAAAATTCACAAAGAGCCAATTAAGACTAGGTTCATCTCTCTAGCTAGATGACCAAAATACTCTAAACGATTTTGCCATCGGATAGTTTGAATAATTATTCACATTATAGTTAGCAGTTATATATCTACAAACGCATTTGACCATAAAGAGATCTTATCCCATTGTAGTCATTTATTATTATTAGGATTTACAGACTTGGAAATTCTTTTGTAATATCATTAGGGATTTCTGTCGCTTATGTAATATCATTAGTTATTATAATTACTCTTTTTTTATGGTATATTACTCAATGAAATCAAACCTTTGTTCTTGTTATCATGCATATATAAATGTTTGTCTAAAATCATTTTGAAATGTGGGTGCAGGACATATTTGGAGGTGGAACTGATACATTAGGAATAACAATAGAATGGACTATGTCAGAAATGATGAGAAACCCAAGAGTGAGAGAAGGCACTAGCTGAGATTAGAAAAGCTTTTAAAAGAAAGAAAGCAATCCTCAGTAGAAATGTGGAAGAACTTAGTTACTTAAATTCAGTGATCAAGGAAACACTTGAGTTACACTCACCTTTTCCTTCATTACTCCCAGGGCAATGCAGAGAAGCATGCAACATATATGGATATGAAATACCCATCAAAACTCAAGTTATAGTAAATGCATGGGCACTTGGAAGAGATGCAAGGCAGTGGTACGAAGATGAGAAGTTTATAACAGAGAGGTTCCATTGTAGTTCTAATATTTATTTTAAAGGTACAAACTTCAAGTATGTACCCTTCGGGGCAGGAAGGAGAATGTGTCCTAGAATTTCGTTTGGTTTATCAAATGGTGAGCTTTCTCTGGCTAGATAGCTATACCACCTTGATTGGGCACTCCTGAATGGAATGAAACCAGAGGAGTTGGACATATATTTTAAATCCTGTCTCTTATGTTAATGCTATGCCAAATTAATCACATCTTTCACTTGTAATAGTTATTAAGAAAAACTGACAGCCAGCAGGTAATTAAAATTAAGGTAATTCAAAGAATAAGTAATATAAATTTGAGGGATGATCATATGTATTCGAAAATACTATATTTTTTTATTTGTGAAATAATTGAAAATAAAATATCAAGCAATATTTTAATCAAAAAATTTATGTCCAGCAATCAATAAGTTTGTTTATAGTAATAAATCTTTTTGAAAGGAAAAATTATTGTTCTATCCTTAATAATATTTAATAATTAATTATATGATAACTAAGGGATATATTATTCTCGAAAAATGTATGACCATAACTCTCTGAACTTTTATATTTTTGTTACTCTCGGCATTAATTAGAAACTGATTGTAAATAAGTTTTTAAATTTATTTTGCTAAAATTTTTATTAATTATTGGATTTGTAAAAAAATTTGGAAAGGTCATTTCCCCAAAATAGATTGGTGAATGTTTCTCCTTTATTTTCAATATATATAAACCTTAACACAAAAAGTTATGTAATACTATAGTCTAATTTTAATTATTTTGACTAAAATATCATTCATTAACCGAAATACATTATTAATTAAAACAATACCTACTCTTTTATATTTTATTCAGGCATGGATATAAGGGAAGCACGGGAAAGGGCGGTCACTTCCTTAGGTTTTTAAAATTTCAATTTTTATATATAATTTAATTTTATATTAATGATTTAGTTCTTTAATTTATAAGAGTGTGACCCTTAAATTGTAAAATTTTGCTTCTCTTAGTTTAACTTTTTTATTTAAAGATTTTCATCCTCCTTATAATCAAATCTTATATTCATCCATAATTTTACTTGTAGATACTTAGATATAATTCAACAAAAATAAATGTTAAAGAAAGTATGTAGGTTAACGAACAATATAACCTTTAACTTTTGTAAAGACATTAACCAAGCATGAATTTAAATCTATAGGGAATATTTTAATTTAAAAAAATATTTAAATTTTTCTATGAATTGTACATTTTAAAAATGAAAGAAAAATCTGTTATGAAAAGTCTTTGTAATTTACTCAAGTGTGTGTGGGTGAGGAATTCGAATCATATGTGTTTGAAGGCGCAAATTGCGTACTTGTGTAATATTTATTTCAATTTAAATTGGTCAATCAAATTTTAGGACTACAGATGATCAATATAAAAAATTTTGATCATATGTGATCACTCATTTTTAAACTAGGCTATTAGATCTATGCATTTTCTTGAATGATAATTATTAGATCTGCACATTTATCTTCAAATGCATGAGATTCAAATTGGTTGGTATATATATATATATATAATATTACAAGGGAATTTGTGTAGAAAACCAAGTACAACTAGTTGGTGAGAATCCTGACAAAATCGTAACTTCGAAATAATATTGAAACGATGATGCTTAAGATGACAAAACCAGGTTTTGTTCCATATTTTTAGGTTACATTATTTCTAGATGATTAGATATGCTCTACACATACACACACACACACACACATATGTATATATTCTCTTATTACTTCTTTCATAATTCTACATTGCCTTTTTGGTCTTTATCAAAAAGCTATGCATTATTTCTGAGATCTCCCCAACTAACATTTGAAAACACAAATTCAGAAAGGAAAAAAAATGGTTTTTCCGTAAAAATATAAGAGGAATTTCAATTCATCAATATTTGCAATGAATTCTGTGTGAACTACTAACTGAATTCAACCTTATATCGTTGTGGTGAAAGCAAGCAAGCAGCATGTGTCTGATAATGGAGAGGCATGCGTGTCTCGTTCACTTTACCCATAAGAAACTTTCTTTATTTTCTTGATTCGCCTTTTCGGCATCTTTCTTTCAAAAGCCCATTTAATTATTGTCGGCTACATTACTTCCAATTGTCTGTTCGTTCTCCAGTATTCCTTGCATAAGAATGGTAAAATTAATCTCACAAATTAATCAATTAAAAAAATCACTTCAATTCCCATGCTGATCCAATGCACTTAGAAATTAATTATATAAATATCTTCATAACCCTAAAATTCTTCAACACCTCCATCAAAACTTCATTTCAATCTTCAAGTCATATGAACCCCTTTTCAGGTTAATTTCTCCCTTCCTTAGAAGTAATCCCACTCTTCCAAATTATGAACAAAAAAAAAAAACTTTATTAACTCAGAAAAATTATATCTCAAATATCATATCATTACAATCCACCAACATAGAGTGAGTACAATAATAAGAATAATAATATAATAACCTTTTTTATTTTTGACACCACCTTATTTCTTTTCCGGTTCCCTAATTATTTGAACAATAAAACATTGAATTTCACCATCATTTACATTATGGAACAGCCTAATGAGTTTTCTTCGCTGAAGTATTGATCGCAACGGCTCACACACTGACGCCTGCCTCCACCATAACTATCACACACGGGCCTCCTGCAAGGCCCACCTGGATGCCACTCATAGCACAGTACGCAGCACACTCCCACCGAAACTCCCACCGAAACACCGCCTGGAATACAAGGAGGTAGGCATACATCAGGCTTAGGTTTGGGTACTGGGTGTTCGACGATTTCAATGGTCTTAATGGCACACCCGCCATGGCAGCAAATCTTGTCTCTGATCTTCTCGGGGTTACAGCAAACCACCGTGATGGTCACTATGTTTTGCTTATCGTCGTACTCCTGAGCGCGAATTTCTGATTTTGTTCCCAAAATTCGCCAAAGAAAGAAAGAAACCCACAAAAAATCAACTCAATTTGACATCCATTTCGTTACCATCAAAATCAAAAAGCTGCCTGTGAAGTGGAACGTAAGAGAGTGAGACAGAGAGAGACTCACGAGGGAATTTACTGAGAACCTTCTTGACCTTCTCGTAGCACTTAGAGCACTGAAGGTTAACCTTCAGCTTCATCTTCGTCTCCTGATCAATGGGTTAAAGAGAGACAGACATTTCAGTTCATGATTTGCAGAAACAAGAATGGCATATTGCCATGTGAAACAGTGAAAGATTAAAGTAGGAAGAAGAAGAGTGAGATTTTGATGAGAATGGGAATATTACCTTTTCCGCCATGGGAGAGGGAAGAGAGGGGCGATGGAAAATAATGGATGGAAGGGGATAAATAAGGGATAAGGGCAAAAGTGAAGATCAGAGAATTAATAACGGAATGGAACGGAGGAAGCGTGGAGGAGAAGCTTAAGAAGGCATCTCGTTCGGTTGTAGTACGGGGGGGAGGTGAGCTGAAACAGTGGCCCATCACATGGAAACGTTAACGTTGATCGTTGTCAAGATTGTCGTTTTGTGGAGGCTTAAGGAGAAGAGAGAGAGTGTGTGTATGTGTGTCGTGGTGGTGTTGCTGATTGCATCCCTTTCTATTGGGTTGACCCTGCTAGTCAGCGCACCTCCTGCGCATGTGCTGTCCTTCATTCACGCGCCTCACCTTCTCCGTTTCTTTCCACACTCTTGACTTATAAATAATTTTTTTAACATTAATTTTATAACTAAAATAAAATTTCTGAGTTCATGTTCATTAAACAAATACTCTTAGTTACAGGAAAATAATCCAATTTAAGTCTTTACCTCTCTCCTCTCTTTTCTCTATAATATATCTTTTTCATCAAATCTATACTTGCATTTAGAGGAAATTGACTTTAAAATTCACCCTAACTGAAGAATAATTTAAAATAAACGTGATATAAATCTATTATAAGGATGATAAATAAATATGTCGCATAAACTGAAAATGATTCTCCTTTCATCTTTCGTGAATTTGTTGCATATTCGTACAAACATTTATTTGTTACAAGTTTGATGAGTAAACTGCAGGAACGATCACAGTTGTCACATTTGATCATGCACTAGTTTTTGTGGCCACCCATTCTAAATTATATTTATACAAAAATTTGTAATATTCAAATCTTAAATATTCTTTTATCTATCATAAGCTCTAATTCGGACATATTAGAATTTGGATATTTTAAAATATAAAATATCTCTAAAATAAAAAGAAAATTATATAAGAAATGAGGGGGTATACCAAAACTAAGCAAAAAGTATTTTACGGGGTTGGAGAATCCAAAATGTGTACCAAAACTAAGCTCTATATATATATATATATATATATATATAGAGAAGGTGCAATTGGTTAAAACCATGACCTGTGAAAAGATTGAGTTGTTGTGTACGGTGCAAAAGGAGAAAGCGAGTGGTCCAATTCTGTGGGACACACAAAGTGTCAAATATTTATGTTTTTTCAAAGTAGTGAAAGCTCAACAATCATAGTTGTTTCATGTACCGATTTCAACTATTGGTTGTGAGAATTTTTGTGTTGGGTGGGATAAGGTTCAATCTCGAAAGTATCATGGTTTTGGGTGTGGAACACACATTCATGATTGGGGTCTTTTTCAATTAAAATAAAAAATTATTTTGTTGTATATTGTCTTTTTCGTTCCTTTTCGTTGTTTCTTTTGGTGGACGAAAGCCATGTGTTGAAGGCCACAAGCTGTCTAATTATTAATAGCAGTGGGCAGTGAGCGATCCATGTTGGCGTGGGTCTGTTTAAAATAGACGTGATTATCAGGTAGGCTTCAAAAAAATTTCAACTTTGTAAATTAAGATTTATCATTTAAGCGCTTTTTATGTAAGTTTTTTCTTTTTACTAAATCAATAAACTTTTTATATAATAATATGATTTAATTCAAAAAAATCTTCCGAAGCTTTTAAGGATGCAAGTTTTTCTCTAACCATAAGAAAATTATAAACCTAACATGTATAAAATTTAAAGCCATACATGGAGGATTTAGCAGATTGGCAACAAGTCAAACTGATCATCATCAGAAATTGAAATGTAGATATAAAACATGACTTTAGACAAACATAGTTTTCAGCACAAGTGGAGTTTTTGTGCTTATGATATTATTCTAAAATACTTATTTAGAGCCTGACACTTAAGTTAACAGTTCAATCTTATCTTGTTAATTGAGTTTATTTTTATTAGCTACATGTAGTTTTAGTTTATATTTAATGCACCATACAATATATATGATGTTTCATGTCCACAAAATATTTGAAAATTTTAATATTAATAACTTATTTATATTAGTTTTTTGTTTTGAGATTTTGTATTTTTAAAAAATATTTTATGAGAGGTCAAAAATTTGTTTAGTAAGTAAAATAATTCAATAGCAATATCTCATAATAAAATAAAAACTATCAATGCCTTATAATTCACTAGTTTAAAATAATATATATATATATATATATATATATATATATATATATATATCTATATAGACTTTCACAGCATTATATTATCAATTATCAAGTAAATTTAAATATTTTTGTGAAATAATTAATATCCTTGACAAACTATCTAGACGTTATATATGACATCATCCAAATGTTTTTACAGATAACTTTTTGTTTTTGTACCATGCATGTTGGCTTTTGAACTCTATTCTTTTGCACTCTTATGTTATGGACCATACTCATCAGACATTTTTGTGTTGTTTTCTAATTATAAAATGGAAATTTTGAGATTCTCATATTGGAAAATTAATCTGCATGCACCAAGTCTTTTTAACAATAATACTATTATTGTTATAAATCATTTAATTGTGTAGATATTCATAGATCCCAAAGAATGATCATTTAGGTTTATATTTCTAATAACCCCTAAATTATTGTCAATTAAGTAGATTAATTCGTAATTATGTCAATGTAACCTATAGGTCTACCTTTATAGACTAAAGGCCTCTAAATAGGACTATGTACTAAGGATAATGTACCAAAAAGTGAATGAGAAATACTCCTCTTATTTCTCATCTCAATTTTCTCTTCTAGTCCCTCTTTCAATTTTCATTAGTTTTATAACACATTATTAGCACAATCTTACTCCAAATTCATAGTTCAAATCAAAATTGTTCATTTCTTATTTGATTTTAAGTAATCTCTGTAATAACCCAAGTAATAATAACTCAACGGATGGTATATTATTTTGTTATGTATATTAGTATAATGAGATTGAGGCTGGCTTAATGGTCAGACTCCAGGCTGCATTCATCAGGACGTGAGTTCGAGACTGGGAAGCTAACCTCCCTTGTTTTTTTTTCTGGAGCTGTCACGTGTCCCCTCCTACAGTGAAATGACAAAAATGCCCCTCAGAGCTTTTCTTCTCCCTTTCTCCTTCTCCCAGCCGAGGTGCAGGAAGGGAAGCTAAGAGCTGTGCAGACCGAGGAGCCATTGTGATCGTGCCTCAACCTCGCTGGAGCTGAGCCACATTCCCCCCGAGCAGCACCAGCCGGTCATCGGTCAAACCTCGCCACTTTTTCAGCTAGAAAACCGTCATTTCTGTCGCAGAAAGCAGTGGAGAACGCGAGCTTGGTTGGCCGTCGGTGAGCCGATTTTCTAGCGAGTCTTAGACAAGTTTTGTACCTTGCTTCTTGGCCGGTCATTTCCACTTGGATTCGAGCTCGGTTGGCCGCCGGTGAAGCTGTTTTTCCAGCGGGATCCGAGGAGCTCAAGTAGTGAAGATTTTTGGACGAATTGGTGCATTTTTACTGGTTTTCTCTTAAGATTGAGCTTAGAAGTAGCATTTCTAGCACATATACAATAAGTTTGAGCTCTAAAACCATGGATTTTGGCTGCTTATAAGAAGAATGGCTGATAGGGACCAAAATGGAAATTTTTGAAAATATGTGGGGCAGAAGTGTAAAGTTGCCACAAGTTTGGGAATGATAGATATGGAGTTAAAGAGATGGGGGTTAGGTCCTAAATTGGGATAATAAACCAGAAGATGATTAATTCCTGCGTGAACGTTGGTGTAGGTGAATCGTAGGAGCGATTCCGGCACCCCAGGAAGGCAGCATACTGCTCGTGACAACCGAAGTCTAGGTGTGCAGATAGCACCCCCGCCCCCCAAAACTCTTATTATACTTGGGTTGTTTTTGCTACAATTGTTTTCTAATATAATCAACTTCGTTATGATTATGCTTCACTGGAATAGAGGTTAGGAGTAAGGGACCTTTTATATATGTAGAATGACCTTAACCACAGTATTGAACTCGTGATATGCTTAGAGGTGATCACTAAATATTTATGACCAGAACACATGTTTTTCTGCATTTTCCATCTTTGTATGTATGTTTGGCTTAAATCCTTGATCGTTGGGAGGACTGATAGATGATAACTTTCGTGAGGTATACTCACGCCTATTGGCTAGTTGCCTTCGAGGATTGTGTATCCTCACCTGTTGGTTAGTTACCCTCGAGGATTGTGTATCCTCGCCTGCTGGCTAGTTGCCCTCGAGGATTGCGTATCCTCGCCTGTTGGTTAGTTAACCTTGAGGATTGTGTATCCTCGCCTGCTGATTAGTTGCCCTCGAGGATTATGTATCCTCGCCTGTTGGTTCTTAGCAGTCTTCCCCCGAAGGATTTTCATAAGTTGATTATTTTCCTATGAATGGCTTCTTGACTTAATGTTTTAGAAAAATGGGTTAATTAGCTCAACTGTTAAATTGCAAGAAAATGAATTTAAACTTTATTGCATTGTATTCAATTCTTGGTTATGTTAAAATTCTGTTTATATATGAAATTGTTTACTGACTTGGGGTGCTATCTGCCAAAAAATTTTTGGTCCCAGATAAAGAGATAGATAACCTTCTGGAGCCGGCGGAGCACTGACGGGGAGTCGTGGTAAGCCGCTTGTTCTGGGTGCGAGGCATGTCCTTTTGTTTAGATGATGATTTTGGCATTATCTTTTTGGAATGTATATATTTAGACTGGTAGCCACTATTGTATATGGGGATTATTTTGTGACCACAGCTGAACCCGCCACATTTTTGTCGTATGTTGTAAATTATTGGACTGGGCTGGTGGGAGCAGAGCTCCCCTATTTATGTATTGCCTTGCAGGACCTTGTAGAAATTTCGGGACATCCTATTTACTGGGGAGGTGCTGCCAAAATTTCTACAAGTTTCCTCGTTTTGTACTGAAATTCTCATCTTATGTATTAAGGCAAACAATAATCATAGGGATTGGATCGGTATGATAGTGATTGTCCCCCTAGGGTTAGGCTTGCAAGTCAGGGGAATTTTCTCGTGATCTGTGCCTGTCCCACTCCGGGGATTTCGGGGTGTGACAGTCTCTTTGTCCCTCTATTTTATTAAGATATTATATTATTGAAATGATCTTATAATGGTTGAATTCAATTTAGGATTTGGTTTTATAAATATTATGTATTATACATGTTGGCAAAGAATTTTTCTTATAATCTTTTTCCTATATAATTGGTCATGCATCCATTTGATATTACTCATTGAAAAATTATCAAAAATTACTTTGGTGAATGGTCAATCCATTAGAATTTCTTGTCATCACAAGGTAAGAATGTAAGAATTTTTGTTCTAGCTCTATATTATTTAGAGATTCAACATGTTTATCTATGTTTGTAATATGATTATTAATTTAATATTAGAAAATGCTTTAAAAATCAAAAGGTTGTGCATAATAAAATGCCTAGCAGCCACATCATTTTTTGATATTTTAAAGCTAACAAATTTATCTTTAAATGGATAGTGCTCATAAAATATGTGTATGATCTTTTGATGATTGGAGAGGAAGCAAAGTAGCTATAAATTTTGTTTACTATAGCCCTTAAGGCTATGTATTTCATGCCACCAAATAATATTAAAAACTCTCAATTTCAACATGTTTATGGGCAATATTGAACATTTATAACCCATGAGTCAAAATGGTGTTAAAAGTAATCCACCAAAGATATTAATATATCATAAACTTATTTTTATCGCCAATGGTTACAATTTACAATATGACTTGAAGTCATATGAAAAGTCCAAAAGTTAATTTGAAGCCTAAAAGGCTATAAAAGGTTTAATGGTGATATCATTATTGTAATATATTTTATTATGATCATTTATGTAGTTTATGAGAATTTTATCTTAATCACACTTCTCACATATTATTCATGTCATTAGTCATGCATAATAATTGATTAATTATAATAAATTTTTACATATTAAAATGTCAATTGTAACTTCTTGTCTACTTATAATAAATATTTATATGTAACACTTAGAAAAAAAATTACTTTAATTGCACATTTGTATTAAGAAAAGTGTGTATTTATTACTTGTTTATGTGTTATTTTATTTCTTACTAATATCAAATATGTTTAAAAGAATGTGAGCACTATGGGAACAATTTTAAAATGATGATACATTTATTGAATTTATTTATATTTGTTTTATATAGTATGGATATCGTGAATGAAGTTTTGGTACACATATTCCCTTAAATGAATAATGTATTATATCATGAGACTATCCATTACTTGTGCTATACCAATTTCCAAAAGTAAATTGGTATATAGGTTTTTGTTTGCATATTCCATGTAGTGAATATGTAATAAGCAAGAGAAAAGGAATTTGTATTTTCCTTAAACTTTTAAGCAAATGATGTTGAACACCATATATCACACATAGACATTTCTGGGAGAAAATTTCAACATTTCATTATATTTGACCATGGATGATAATACAATAAAGACTTGTCATAATTTCCACCTGAAATGGAATAATGAAAAACATTAACGAGATTTCACATGAATATGAGATGCTATCAAAGTTTGTGGACATAAGCATGAAGACACAAGTATTATATGTCAAATTTTTTTAGTATTTGTGAATACCAAAATGGGAGGAAGAACATTATTATAGCAAAATTGAAATTGTGATATATGATATTAAAATTGAACATTCAAATCACAAACTTCATTTACTCCTATTGTGATGAATTTGTGTTTCTGTGATAGAATTAATCCACCCAAGCATTAGTCTAATGCTTAAGTCCAAACATGAAGGAGAAATTATCACTCTACTTAGAATGGATTTTACTAATCCAATAGTAATCATCGATGTGCAGTAAAAGTACAATTTCAGAAGAAAAAATAAAGCTCCTAAAAAATGATTATGTTTACCATGTATTATACAAATATAGTTCCAATTTAGATTCAAATGAAATCGATTAAGAAATTTATTTCATAATGATTTATTGTGAAAACATGGATGGGGATATTGTAAAAGATATAGATCTTCTCTCAAAGATGATATTATACAAATTTGATAAAATCTCATGAGAAAGTGAACTAGAAGTTCATAGATATTTGGTATAAACAATTAGGCCATCCCAAGTCAATTATGCAAAAAAGATTGAGAATTTACATGAATTTTTACTAAAGAACCTGAAGATTCTTTATTTAATGAATTTTCCTATATTGTTTGTTCTAATGGCAAATTAGTCATTTCACCATCACCAATAAATGTTAGAATTATATCTCTTGTATATCTGAAATATATTTGATTGATAATTAACTTATTCATTCAATACTGATTACTAAAATATTCTGAATATATGCATCTTTAGAATGTTTATATCATTGTTATTAACTTGCAACTGAAGTTTGCAAGAATAAATGTACACACTTTTCAGATTATACAATGAGAAAATTTTTCGTTGACAGTATTAGTGAAGTTATATCACAATTGATGATTAATAGTTTATTAAGATATTTGTTGAAAAGTCTAAATTACCCTTGTATTCATACTTTTATGGTCTAATAGAATATTTTTTTGATGCATCTAGTTATCCTTTTAGACTACTTCTTATATAAAAACAAAAGTATGTAATTATTTTTAGAGCATAATATATGTATCGAGCCAACAAATTATATTTGAAAAGTCTCCCTAATAAAATTGAGTTTTTGGGCTATGTACCAAAATATTACCCAAATGCACAATGCACAAGATAAGTTTTTGAATGTGTAATTGATAAGTTTGTTTATCCACCATAATACACAAAGATGAGTTCTCATTTGATGTTAGAAGAAAATGTTGAATGAATATCAAAAAGAGATATGTTTGTGGCATTGTCTAACCATTATTATTTGGTTATGTCAAAATTAGGTGAAGAAAATAGGTAGCTGAAGAAAAATATTATGTAACTTACACTAGTATTTTGCTTTGTGATCTTTACATACCACAAATGAATATTAAAAGGTCCATTGAAAAGTTAACAGATGATATGCCAAAGACATTTGTTAACCCAAATGGGGTGATGGAATGTTTATCAACAGTAAATGCTCTAATTATATTGATAACTAGTTCTATGAAAATTTTGGAAAATAAAAAGGAGCAAATAATTAAGATGACCAAATCAAAGAGGCAGGTACTCCTGAAGAGACCTTGACATAATTAAATCTCTAGAAGAGATTAAGGTACCTGAAAGTAGTAAGTGAAGATATCTCAATAAATTATGTCATTACAAGAAAATATGGAACTTTGAAAGAAATAGTTGTTGACAACATAATAATATAATGTATAATATTATGAAATTAAGTAAGGATTATGAATTATTGAAAAGTACTGATATAAAAGTACTTGGCCAAAGTAGAAAGACACAATAATATTAATATGTGAAAGTTAATTGGGCCTGCAGTCTAAACACTTGAAAGTGTAAAGGTAGAGGAGTACAAATGATATCATGAGTGTCGTAACCGACCTTTCGGCAAGAAGAATAAAAATTGGTTTAAGTTGATTCCCAAAATGAATCTTGAAAATCAATTTATTTGAGTCACCACTAAAATATTTTGACGAAAAACTTTAGAAAACTAATTTAAAACAAAAAGAAAAGGCGAAACGGTCTGTGAAATCAAAAATAAGTTCGAGAGTCTATTTGAGTGTGGGGAAAGTGTTAGACACCTCACAATACTCATCCATAAAGACGGTTTACCTTAAACTAGTCAAATGAGAGACAATATGGCCTTAAATCCATCTCAATTACCCTTTATTGACATGCATGCTCATTAAATAGAAAAGACAAAAATAACAATAATGAAAGCAAACAAGCAAATATTTACAAAAAGGTAGACTTAACCTAGGATAAAAGCCTAGGGCCTACATACTTTGTAATAAGGATTAAAGTCCACATAGTTTGATCAAAATGGTGTGTCTGTTGGTTGGTGATTTTTTAACTTTTGCAATGAGAACAGGAGAGTTCAAATTAAACAGATTTTTGTAAATAAAATGGGATTAGAATTTGATTTGTGTGTTTTAATTTACAACAATATGATTAATCTAGCTCCCTTGATCTCTTCATTTTTTTTCCTTTTTAATTTTTGTTTTTTGTTTTTAGAATTTTAACCTTTATTTTGAAATTTAAATGAAGTGACAATGAGAAAAGATTTTAGGATTTTTGGGAGTTTATATTGTTTGGAATTGAAGTGAAATTATAATAAAAAAATATTTTTGAACTTTTGAATTTCTTTATTTTTTTAGGATTTTCAAAATTAAAATTTATTGTTGAAATTGGAATGAAACTATAATGGAACACCATTTTTTGAGATTTTTGAATTTATATGTTTTTTGGATTTTTGGATTTTTGTTCTAATTTCGAAAATGAGATCATAATGAAAAAGGAATTTCTTAGGATTTTAATTATGAATAATAGGTAAAATAAACCCTTTTTTTTCTATTTGTATTTTTTGGAATTTATTTTACCTTTGTATTTTTGGAAATGGTTATTAAATTTCAAAGCTAGAGGAGACTAAGGGTCCCACGTGACCTCTACTAATTTATTCACGAGTTCCTGAGGAGATAAACTTCACACGGCGATTATTAAATAAAAAAAATGAAGGTAGATTATTTCGATGACCCAAAAATTTTTATTTTGAAGTCTTGTCAAATTAGATATTATCCTTTGAAGCCTAGGGAGATTAAAAATATGTTACGTGACTTTTGTCTAAATGCCTAAAGAGACTAGCATTTTCATGTGACATTGTTGAAAATTAGTCAAAGTTTTGTCCCACTGGGTTTTTCTTGGTAAAATTTTTTAACGAGGCAGCTTACAATAAACGTCACAAATATTGTGTACTCTTTTTTTTTTTTCACTAGATTTTTATCCCATTAGGTTTTTAGTAAAGTTTTAATAAGACACATTATTTATTCTAGCTTGCCCCAAGCATGTTTTAAAATGGAAAATTTTGAAGGAGACCTTGATTTAATTTGGAATATCATCCCAAGTTACTTTATCAAAATGGACAAACCTCCATAAACCTTTCAAAAATGTGCATTATATAATTTAATTTATATCTAAATCAACATAAAATGTTATCACATTCTTCTTTTATAGATGTTTAAATATTTCTATACTTTTACAAATGGGCCAATAATCCATTCAAACTTTACAGATGGGCTTAGCATCTTCATATGTGGCTCAATATTCATCATACTTCTTAGGTTGTATTAACTTGCATTTCATAGCCCCCAAACTATACTATATATAATAAAAATTACTGTGCCAAGAATTTTTTTGGCAATAATATATTTAATTATTTTAAAAAAATCATTTTATAATTACAAATTTGGTATAAGAAATATTAAGTGTAACATTTTAACCCAAATCATCACAAAAAAGTGATAATTTTAAGGAAAAGAGGCATGGAATTGAGACTTATCAATGAAATAGCACATACTGAACCTTGGTTTGGATAATGGGGCTACAAATTTGGAAGAAGATGCTTTGGTGTGACTCAAGCCACATACCAAAAGGCCATAGAGGCAATATGAAGCATCCCACTTTACCTTCTAATCCACCAAATTGGCAACTCCTCCTACCATGACATCCCAATCATCTTCTCAAGATACCAAACACTCTCAAATCAATCCATAGTCACACTTGGTGAGCTATTTCACTTTATGTCAAAGCTCAAATGCCACCTTCCTCGTTGAGAAAACTTAGTTGATTATTGTAACACCGACATTTTAGTTGAAACCAATTGTTGTTGGTCTCCTAAAAGGATTGAAATAGCAACTAAGGTTATTGTTGAGGCCTTGAAAAAAGCCGAGTTCAGTGGATTTCAAGGCAAGAAGTTAGGGATGCTGCCTGAGCCTACATTGGTGACACTGGATTGCTAGATTTTGTTTTGAAATCACATGGAAATCACATTGTTGAGAACTACTTGGTTCGTCGAAGCTTGAATCCAATCACAAAAGTCCTAGAATATTGCTTGGAGGACATGTCCAATGTTTTTCCAAGTTGACATCATCATTAAGAAGGTAATTTGGTCATGAATAATACTAACAAAATTATAAAGGATAAGTACAAGATCACCAGGGCTCAAATCATGAAGGACATGTTTTATGTGTACAAGTACATGATAAAAGACCCCAAACCAACACAAGGATCAATTTTCTCGACAATTCCATTAACAGCAAGAATAATTCTTGACACTAAGTATCTCATCAAAAAGTACTTTGGAGAGCTTCCTTTTCAGGCTAATCTAGGGTTGGAAGGAAAACTATGTCTTGATTGTATAATTGTGTTGAAATTACAGTAATAATGATCCATACAAGGCCTAAATCATGCCACCCTACGAGTGTGTCACATTAAAAAGTAGCACCACCATTAATGACTTAAAGCTTGAAGTTGAGAGGAATTCCAGAGAGATTTATTAGGGATTGAGAAATTTTTTTACAGATTCAATTAAAAATTTGGAAAATGCAAATGGGAATGATCTAGTTTTTAGAATGGTTGAAGTGGGTCGAAAGCTAGTGCTTGAAGGGAGGATTATTAATGGGGATCACAACACAAGAATTATGAACATACATAACTATGGAGAAATTTGTGAAGGTAATTATGACCATAATAATAATGGGCCTGTTGTGGATTGCAATTGTGGGACTAAAGATGACGGGGGGAGAATGGTATGTTGTGATATTTGTGAAACTTGGCAACACACGAGGTGTGTTCAGATTCCGAATGATGAAGAAGGTCCTTCTATATTTCTCTGCAAAAGGTGTGAACAAGAAATTGTTACGTTCCCTTCATTGCCGTAGATATATTATGTATATTTGATTTGATTGTCATACAATTTCTTCTACAAAACTAAATTCTCATTTGATTTATCTGGTCTCTCTGCCTAGTTAGGTTTCTGGTTTAGTTTCAACCCTTAAGCATGCCTATGCAGTTTGTACACAATGAATGCAATGAAAGAAATTCTATACACATTTACCACTTGAATTTACTATTTTTCTTAATATTTTAGCAATTTTAAATTTATTTCAAATTTATAAAATTTGGAATTATTTGTTACAAGGAAACAATTATCTACTTAAAGGTTAGCCGAGTTGATAAAGCATAGGTAGTAATTATCTCTTTATCAATATCTAGATTTGATTCATGAAAATATTTTCCATAAATTAATTATTTTAAATCTATTTGAAGGATGTAGAAAGATGTTCCTTTAATTAAGATCGTAAGGATTGTTAATTACTTACTGATAACACTAGAAAAGGAAATAATTATATGTTATTTATCACCAAATCTTAAGTTTGAATTGGATGTCCTTTTAGAAGAACATAGTCATATAATATCGGCATTTACAATAATTGCAATAATTTAGATATTATAGTAACATATGAACACCCCAATGATCTTGTTAAACTAAATGACAAATAAAAGATTTAAAATTACCTTGAATTTACTTTCTCCTTCCTTTTTTTTTCTGCAATTCTAAGTTTATTTTAATGTTATAATATCTACAATTATTTGTTATAATGAAATGGGGTTATAAATTGGGAGTTAATGTCAGGGGACTGAGTTGATATATTCTTAAGACTGTCGTATGGACCTCATAGCAACAGTCCAGAAAATTTAAGTAATATCTCTCATTATGAACCTAAATTTGATTATTGTTGAGAATATAGTACTCTACATATAATTGAGTAAGATCAAATGGCGATTCCATTGTTGTTCTTATTCTTGTCATGCATTTTGGACAGAAGACACCATGAGAACTTGCAAAGTAGCTTTGGGGAAGGAAGCTCTGTACAAGTTCAATGACAATAATAGGGGAAAATACCAAAAAAAGAAAAAAATGTTATTTAATTATTTTTTATCAAGGTAGATAATCATTCCTTATGTATTATACTAAATATAATTATGAATTACACATCCCTTTTTTATTCTCATTCACATACCCTTGAATTATATCCTACAACTAATGGGATTAGAGAAAATAAGAGAGAGTATGAACTTTTGAGAGGTGCATAACACTCTTTGGAGATGGTTTAATTATTATTTGGTGGCTGGTAATGCTTATTATAATTGCAAAGACACACAATATTTCTTTCCTTTAAAATACTCTCTTTCCTCAAGGTCCATTTGACCAGAGAAGCTCAGCCCAAGAATGGACAGCCCAGATAAAATTAGGACTATTTGTATGGACGTCTTGATATCAAAACAGGTCTAGACATGTCTGGCCCAAAAACACACTTTTGGATGTGTAATACATTTTCAATAGAAATATAGTGTAATAAAAATTGGATTTTGGCTGGGCTCAAGCTTAGCGTGTTTTTCGTTTTTAAAATCGCTTTATAAAATTTGATTAGTTTAGTAATAAATAAAAGACCCTAATCTTCTCATCCTTTTCTCTGTCGTATGTCCCCGAAGGATCCAACTTGTCACTATATAAGACAATTGACAATAGTTTACTACAGTACTACACTAGTCTCGTACGTGGGGACTTGTTTGTCTATTTTGTACCTGCCTTTTTATCTTCATGCAATGATTGATCATATATAGTACACTAAACTAAAATATGTCCTATGATCATTACCAACCCTAGAGCTACTCCATGGAATCCCACTCTTCTTTCTTTCTCTTCTTTATCTTCTTCCTCTTCTTCTTCTTGTTGCTATGGCTTGCGAAGAACCAGAAGGAAAAAGGTAAAGCTAAGATTGTACTCCCAGGGCCATGGAAGCTTCCTGTGTTGGGGAATCTTCATCAACTATTACTAGCATCAAGCTCACTTCCACATCGAGCTCTGGGGGAACTGGCCCTCAAATATGGACCTCTCATGCACCTTCAACTCGGTGAGATGTCTGTGGTGGTGGTGTCATCCCCAAGAGATGGCTATGGAAATAATGAAGACACATGATCTTGCTTTTGTCCAGAGGCCAGAATTTCTTACTGCTAAAATATTGTTCTATGGGTCAGAAGATATATATTGCTTTCGCTCCTTACGGTGATTACTGGAGACAGATGCAAAACAATATGTACACTTGAGCTTTTAACTTCCAAGAAGGTTCAGTCTTTCTCCAACGTACGAGAAGATGAGGCCGTGATCGATGCAGGATAATAACACTTACTGTTGATTTTATTATTCTATGATTCATATTTGATATTTGTTATTTGATTAACGAACTATTGGTTGATCATTTAAAAAGACGATCTCAGCGTGCGTTAATTGGTTCCTTTAATGATTTTTTTCATAATACTTCAATTGGCACTCAAATTAAAAGTTTAATTTTCTTTTAGTCGAGAATAAGAATTACTTTGTTTCCCGCTTTTTGGCCTTCAATGAATTGGTCAAATGTCTCAAAAATCTGAAGTTATTATAATAAAGTGGCCCCTCAATGGCATATATAGTATCAAATTTAGGACCTTTTTTTGGGTGACTTCAAAATTTTCAAAAGAACTATTATCATTATAAATTTGTATAGGATTGAATTAACACTAATACAAAAGGTGGAGGATGAAAATGGTTCTTTTATCTCTTTTAATCCAACAAAGCAGCCATTTACAATACTATTAACATAAATTATGTACTTGGTACTACTTTATTTATAATTTTATCCAGTAATTTAATTCCATTTTTATAACCGCATGGTATAGTTTCTTATCGTGTTTAAATTGGATCCAAAGGTTTATGTGACAATGATCACTAATATGTCCTATGTAGATGACATTAGAATTGAATCTTTTGGTAAAATTACAGTTAGTAATTTTTTGTAAAAATTATATAGTATCATTTTACTATTTTGAGAATGATGAAATTTGAATATAAACAAATTTTAAGTGTTAAAATAATACGAAAAAAATTCTCAAAGAGCCAATTAAGACTATGTTCGTCACTCTAACTAGATGACTAAAATACTCTAAACGATTTTGTCATCAGATAGTTTGAATAATTATTCAGATTATAGTTAGCAGTTATATATCTACAAACGCATTTGAACATAAAGAGACCTTATCCCATTGTAATCATTTATTATTATTAGGATTTATAGACTTGGAAATTCTTTTGTGATATCATTAGGGATTTCTGTCACTTATGAATATACTGTCTTAAGCTAGTTAGTTATTATAATTACTCTTTTTTTTTTGGTATATTACTCAATGAAATCAAACCTTTGTTCTTCTTATCATGCATATATAAATGTTTGTCTAAAATCATTTTGAAATGTCAGTGCAGGACATATTTGGAGGTGGAACTGATACATTAGGAATAACAATAGAATGGGCCATGTCAGAAATGATGAGAAACCCAAGAGTGAGAGAGAAGACACAAGCTGAGATTAGAAAAGCTTTTAAAAGAAAGAAAGCAATCCTCAGTAGAGATGTGGAAGAACTCAGTTACTTAAATTCAGTGATCAAGGAAACACTTAAATTACACCCAATACTCATCAAAACTCAAGTTATAGTAGATGCATGGGCACTTGGAAGAGATGCAAGGCAGTGGTACGAAGATGAGAAGTTTATAACAGAGAGGTTCCGTTGTAGTTCTAATATTTATTTTAAAGGTACAAACTTCAAGTATGTACCCTTCAGGGCAGGAAGGAGAATGTGTCCTAGAATTTCATTTGGTTCATCAAACTTGTAATAGTCATTTTAAAAAAACTGACAGCTAGCAGGTAATTAAAATTAAGGTAATTCAAAGAATAAGTAATATAAATTTGAGGGATGATCATAATGATTCGAAAATAATATATTTTTTTATTTGTGAAATAATTGAAAATAAAATATCAAGCAATATTTTAATAAAAAATTTTGTGTCCAGCAATCAATAAGTTTGGTTATACTAATAAATCTTTTTGAAAGGAAAAATTATTGTTCTATCCTTAATAATATTTAATAATTAATTATATGATAACTAAGGGATATATTATTCTCGAAAAATGTATGACCATCACTCTATGAACTTTTATATTTTGTTACTCTCGGCATTAATTAGAAACTGATTGTAAATAATTTTTTAAATTTATTTTGCTAAAATTTTTATTTTGTATTAATTTATTTGACATTAAGAAAAAATAAGTTGGTTGTTGGAACATGAAAAATTTTATTAAAAAATTATAAAATAAATTACACAGACTTTCCCAAAATCTTGTTAAAATTATACGAGTTACTCCTTTATTTTCAATATATATTAACCTTAAGACAAAAAGTTATGTAATACTATAGTCTAATTTTAATTATTTTGACTAAAATATCATTCATTAACTGAAATACATTATTAATTAAAACGATACCTACTCTTTTATATTTTATTCAGGCATGGATCTAAGGGAGACGCGGGAAAGGGTGGTCACCTCCTTGGGATTTTAAAATTTTAATTTTTATATGTAATTTTATTTTATATTAATGATTTAGTTTTTTAATTTATAAAAGTGAGACCCTTGAATTGTAAAATTTTGCTTCTCTTAGATTAAATTTTTTATTTAAAGATTTTTGCCCTCCTTAAAATCAAATCTTCTATTAATCCATGATTTTATATGTAGATATTTAGATATAATTCAACAAAAATAAAGTTAAAGAAAGTATGTAGGTTAACAAACAATATAACCTTTAACTTTTGTAAAGACATTAACTTTGAATTTAAATCTATGGAGAGTGTTTTAATTAAAAAATATATTTAAATTTTTTTACGAATTGTACATTTTAAAAATGAAAGAAAAATCCATCATAAAAAGTCTTTGTAATTTACTCAAGTGTGTGTGGGTGAGGAATCCGAATCACCTGCATTTGAAGGCGCAAATTGCGTACCTCGTCTGATTGTTTAATAATTATTTTAATTTAAATTGTTCGATCAAATTTTAAGACTACGTATGATCAATATAAAAATTTTTAATCATATGTGATCACTCATTTTTAAACTAGACTATTAGATCTATGCATTTGCTTGGATAATAATTATTAGATCTGCACGTTTATCTTCAAATGCACGAGATTCAAATTGGTAGATATATATAGATATATATATATATATATATATATATATATATATATATATATATATATAAATATTACAAGGGAATCTATGGAAAAAACCATGTGCAACTAGTTGGTGAGAATCCTGACAGAATCATAACTTCGAAATAATATTGAAACGATGATGCTTAAGATGACAAAATCAGGTTTTGTTCCATATTTTTAGGTTACATTATTTCTAGATGATTAGATATGCTATATATATATATATATATTTCTTTTTTTTTCTTTTTTCTTTTTTCTATTACTTCTTTCATAATTCTACATTGCCTTTTTGGTCTTTGTCAAAAAGCTAAGCATTATTTCTGAGATCTCCCTAACCACCATTTGAAAACACAAATTCAGAAAGGAAAAAATGTTTTTTCCATTAAAATATATGAAGAATTTCAATTCATCAATATTTGCAATGAATTCTGTGTGAACTAATAACTGAATTCAACCTTACAACGTTGTGGTGAAAGCAAGCAAGCAGCATCTGTATCATAATGGAGAGGCATGCATGTCTCTTTCACTTGACCCATTAAGAAACTTTCTTTATTTTCTTAATTTGACTTTTCTGCATCTTTCTTTCAAAAGCCCATTTAATTATTGTCGGCTACATTACTTCACATTTTGTGTTCGTTCTCCAGTATTCCTTGCAGAAGAATGGTAAAATTGATTTCACAAATTAATCAATTAAGAAAAAAAATCACTTCAATTTCCATGCTGATCCGATGCACTTAGAAATTAATTATATAAATATCTTCATAACCCTAAGATTCTTCAACACCTCCATCAAAACTTCATTTCAATCTTCAAGTCATATGAACCCCTTTTCAGGTTAATTTCTCCCTTCCTCAGAAGCAATCCCACTCTTCCAAATTATGAACAATAAAAAAAAAAAAACTTTATTAACTCAGAGAAATTATATCTCAAATATCATATCATTACAATCCACCAACATAGAGTGACTACAATAATAAGAATAATAATAATACAATAACCTTTTTTTAAAATTTTTGTCACCACCTTATTTCTTTTCCGGTTCCCTAATTATTTGAACAATAAAAAATTGAATTTCACCACCATTTACATTATCGAACAGCCTGATGGGTTTTCTTCGCTGAAGTATTGATCGCAACGGCTCACACAGTAAGGCCTGCCTCCACCATAACTATCACACACGGGCCTCCCATAACACCCGTCGCAAACAACGGTGGGCCTACCGTGCCCATGGAAGCAAGGTCCACCTGGTTGCCCCTCATAGCACGATAAGCAGCACACTCCCACCGAAACTCGGCCTGGAATACACGGTGGTATCTTTGGCACATTAGACTTTTCATTAGGCTTATCAGACTTTTCATTAGGCTTCACGTTGGGCTCTTTTGCAAGTGCTTACTATTGTTTCTCCTCGGGTTTTTGCACGCGCTTGGGTGGTTCGACGATTTCAATGGTCTTAATGGCACACCCGCCATGGCAGCAAATCTTGTCTCTGATCTTCTCGGGGTTACAGCAAACCACCGTGATGGTCACTATGTTTTGCTTATCGTCGTACTCCTGAGCGCGAATTTCTGATTTTGTTCCCAAAATTCGCCAAAGAAAGAAAGAAACCCACAAAAAATCAACTCAATTTGACATCCATTTCGTTAACATCAAAATCAAAAAGCTGCCTGTGAAGTGAAACGTAAGAGAGTGAGACAGAGAGAGACTCACGAGGGAATTTACTGAGAACCTTCTTGACCTTCTTGTAGCACTTAGAGCACTGAAGGTTAACCTTCAGCTTCATCTTCGTCACCTGATCAATGGGTCAAAGAGAGACAGACATTTCAGTTCATGATTTGTAGAAACAAGAATGGCATATTGCCATGTGAAATAGTGAAAGATTAAAGTAGGAGGAAGAAGAGTGAGATTTTGATGAGAATGGGAATATTACCTCTTCCGCCATGGGAGAGGGAAGAGAGGGGAGATGGAAAATGATGGATGGAAGGGGAGGAATAAGGGATAAGGGCAAAAGTGAAGATGAGAGAATTAATGAAGGAATGGAACCGAGGAAGCGTGGAGGAGAGGCTTAAGAAGGCATCTCGTTCGGTTGTAGTACGGGGGTGAGGTGGGCTGAAACAGTGGCCCATCACATGCAAACGACTATGTTGATGAACAACGTTGTCAAGATTGTCGTTTTGTGGAGGCTGAAGGAGGTGAAATAGAGAGAGAGAGAGTGTGTATCGCGGTGGTGTTGCTGATTGTACCCTTTTATATTGGGTTGACCCTGCTAGTCAGCGCACCTCCTGCGCATGTGCTGTCCTTCATTCACGCGCCTCACCTTCTCCGTTTCTTTCCACACTCTTGACTTATAAATAATTTTTTTAACATTAATTTTATAACTAAAATAAAATTTCTGAGTTCATGTTCATTAAAAAATACTCTCATTAAAAAATACTCTTAGTTACAGGAAAATAATCCAATTTAAGTCTGTAACTCTCTCCTCTCTTTTCTCTATAATATATTTTTTTCTTCAAATCTATGCTTGCATTTAGAGGAAATTGAATTTAAAATTCATCCTAACTGAAGAATAATTTAAAATAAACTTGATATAAATCTATTATAAGGATGATAAGTAAATACGTCGTATAAACTGAAAATGAATCTCCCTTCATCTTTCGTGAATTTGTTGTATATTTGTACAAACATTTATTTGTTGCTAGTTTGGGGAGTAAGATGTACAAACGATCACAGGCTATCACATTTGACCATACACTAGTTTTTGTTGTCGCCCATTTTGAATTATATTTATACAAAAATTTGTAATATTCAAATCTTAAATATTCTTTTATCTATCATAAGCTCTAATTCGAACATATTAGAATTTGAATCTTTTAAAATATAAAATATCTCTAAAATAAAAAAGAAAGATCCATGAAATGAGGGAGTATACCAAAACTAAGCTAAAAGTATTTTACGGGGAGAATCCAAACTAAGCTATATATCTATGTGTGTGTGTGTGTCTCTGTGTGTGTAAAAGGAGAAAGGTAGTGGTCCAATTCTGTGGTGGTCCAATTCTGTGGGACATACAAAGTGTCAAATTTTTCTATGTTTCTTGAAAGAGCGAAGGCTCAACAATCATAGTTATTTCATGTACGGACTTCAACCGTAGGTTGTGAGGACTTTTGTCTTGGTCAGGGTCAGATAAGGTTCAATCTTGAAAGTGATAATGGTTTTGGGTGTGGAATGCACATTAATGATCGGGGTCTTTTTCAATTAAAATTAAAAATTATTTTTTTATATATTGTCTTTATCAATTGCTTTTGGTTGTTTCTTTTGGCAGAGGAAAGCCATGTCTTGAAGGCCACAAGCTGTCTAATCTTATTAATTGCAGTGGGCAGCGAGCGATCATATTGGTGTGGCTCTGTTTTAAATAGACGTAATTATCAGTTAAGCTTCAAAAAAAAAGTTCAACTTTATAAATTAAGATTTTCATTTAAGTTCTTTTTATTTAAGTTTTATTTTATTTTTTTACTAAATCAATAAACTTTTTAAATAGTAATAAGATGTATTCCAAAAAAATTTCTGATGCTTTTAAGGATACAAGTTTTTTCTCTAAACATAAGAAAATTATAAACCTAACATATATAAAATTTAAAGCCATACATGGAGGATTTAGCAGACTGGCAAAAAGTCAAACTGATCATCAGAAATTGAAATGTAGATATAGACAGATAACACGAACTTAGACAAACATAGTTTTCAGCACAAGTGGAGTTTTTGTGCTGAAGTAATTATTCTAAAATACTTATTTAGAGCTTGACACTTAAGTTAAGAGTTTAATCTTATCTTGTTAATTGAGTTTATTTTTATTAGCTACATGTAGTTTTAGTTTATATTTGATGCACCATACAATATATATGATGTTTCATGTCCACAAAATATTTGTAAATTTTAATATTAATAACTTATTTATATTAGTTTTTTTTTCAGATGTTCTATTTTTAAAAAATATTTTGAAAGGTCAAAATTTTTAGTAAATAAAATAATTCAATAGCAATATCTCATAATAATATAAAAACTATCAATGCCTTATAATTCACTAGTTTAAAATTACATATATATATATATATATAGATTTTCACAGCATCATATTATCAATTATCAAGTGAATTTAAATATTTTTGTGAAATAATTAATATCCTTGACAAATTATCTAGATGTTATATATGACATCATCCAAATGTTTTTACAGATGACTTTTTGTTTTTGTACCATGCATGTTGGCTTTTGAAATCTATTCTTTTGCACTCTTTTGTTATGGACCATACTCATCAGACATTTTTGTGTTGTTTTCTAATTATAAAATGGAAATTTTGAGATTCTCATATTGGAAAATTAATCTGCATGTTCCAAGTCTTATTAACAATAATAATGGTATTGTTATAAATCATTTAATTATGTGGATGTCCATAAATTTCAAAGAATTACCACTTGGATTCATATGCCCAATAACCTTTAAATTATTGTCAATTAAGTAGATTAATTTGTAATAATATCAATGTAATATATAGGCCTACTTTTATGGACTAAAGGCCTCTAAATAAAACTATGTACTAAGGATAATGTACTAAGAAGTAAATGAGAAATAAAAGATTTAAAATTACCCTTGAATTTACTTTCTTCTTTCTTTATTTTTTCTGCAATTATAAGTTTATTTTAATGTTATGATATCTACAATTATTTGTTATAATGAAATGGGGTTATAAATTGGGAGTGAACATTAGGGGATTGAGTTGATATATTCTTAAGACTGTTCTATGGACCTCATAGCAACAGAAAATTAAAGTAATTGATCAAGGAAACACTTAAGTTACACCCACCTTTTCCTTTATTGCTCCCAAGGGAATGCAGAGAAGCATGCAACATAAATGGATAAGAAATACCCATCAAAACTCAAGTTATAGTAAATGCATGGGCACTTGGAAGAGATGCAAGGCTCAAACTTGTAATAGTTATTAAAAAAAACTGACAGCTAGCTGGTAATTAAAATTAAGGTAATTGAAAGAATAAGTAATATAAATTTGAGGGATGATCATATGTATTCGAAAATACTATATTTTTTCATTTGTGAAATAATTGAAAATAAAATATCAAGCAATATTTTAATAAAAAATTTTGTGTCCAGCAATCAATAAGTTTGGTTATACTAATAAATCTTTTTGAAAGGAAAAATTATTGTTCTATCCTTAATAATATTAATAATTAATTATATGATAACTAAGGGATATATTATTCTCGAAAAATGTATGACCATCAGTCTATGAACTTTTATATTTTTGTTACTCTCGGCATTAATTAGAAACTGACTGTAAATAATTTTTTTAAATTTATTTTGCTAAAATTTTTATTAATTATTGGATTAGTTAAAAAATTTAGACAGATCATTTCCCCAAAATAGATTGGTGAATGTTGCTATAATATGAATGGACCACATTTTGCTGAGAGTTCAACTTACCTACTTCCCAAAGATTGTATCTCTTTAAAGAATGAGTTTTACTAATATGTTTGTGAAATCTAATGCCAGCTTAAATCTTTAATAATGACAACTTTGCTGAGGTAATTGATTTCCTATTGGTTTCCTCCTTTCCCTGTTGCCTAAATTGAAATTGCTGAAGAGTATTTATGGTTGTGCTGATTTATATACTGTCAGTAACCTTGTTTGATGCAGCCAATATAGTATAATAAATACATAGAAATGCTTTATGCAACAAGGAAGAAAATTTTAGCTTGGCTGCACAATGAGTTTTCCTAATGTGTACGCATACAAAATCTAATACAAATAGCCTTAAACCTTAATATTGGCAACTTACTAGTGGTGGTTGATACCATTTTGGTTTCCTCTTTTTCCTGTTGCCTAAATTGGTATTAGCTATAAAGTCTCTGTTATGATTAGGCTTTAGTCTATACATCGGTATATTGCAGCTAACCAACACCAATAAGTGCTTAGTGCATATATTTTACTGCAATCTGAACATTCGTAATGAAATATTCTAACACAACCAACTTTGATTGATTGTTGATTGGAATTAAAATGATTATAATACTATTTCTCTCCAGATGGATTTAAATTTCAATATTTGAGGTTATACTGGTTAACTATTAAACTGAATGGTTGGTGATAGATTCCTTTTTTTTTTTTTTACAGAACAAGGATGTAACTGAAGTAATTCAAAAGGTTGCAGTAGCCTATTATTGTAAAATTATTGAAGGTGTCCTTAGCCACTTACATGTGTGTAGGATGAATTAGAACCCAGATTTGAATTTGTGTAGCATATCAGCAATGTATACCAGGGATTTATGTTTGATATCCATTTTTACTGCTATAGTATAAGATAGTAGTGCTTCTGTTGGTATTAGTTATTGCCTATAACAATTTTGGATACATATGAATTAGTGCTGTTGCTTGTGCTGTAAAGAGTTTGCTTCAAAGGCCTCCCAATTGCATGTGTTTTTTCTTGCATACTGTTCTATGCTGTGTTTACACTTGTTCTCCCAGGAGATAGAATTATTTTAGTTGTTCACCCTTTTGATTCTTTTTTAGTTGTACTTTATTTTATGACTTGCCGCTTTGTTTATTCTGAGCATGGTTTTTATGCATGGCCTTATTGTAAACTTTCTCTTCCTCAAGAATTGTCACCTGATGGTCAGTTCATTGTTAGTGCTGATCAGGATTTTAAAATTCGTGTAAGCTATCTATTCTACCCGCTGAATGAGAATCATTTATTTAGATGCTTTGTTAATTATATCCTTATTGCAGGTTACTGTTTTGCCCAGAAATCCCTTAAGTGGTGCTCATGAGATACAAAGTTTCTGTCTTGGTCATACAGAGTGAGAAAAAGCTTACTACTTATCACATATGGCTTGCTCCAGTTGATGTCATGATGATAATAAATTAATAATAGCAAAATTGATGATTTGAGACATTGATTATTTCTTATGTCCTTGAGAGAAAATTTTCTACATCTCTAGTTGATGTCTTGATGATATTAATAGCTAATTTCATGATTACAGATATTGACTATTTCTTATGTCATCCAGTGTGATTATTTTCAAATGATTTAAATCTCTTTAGAAATACTTTAGATATTGTTAACAGATTTCTTTCCCTATTTTGTCTTTCCTCCTAATTTATGAGGGAAGCTGGTATTCTTTGCTATATAGGAAGTTGTCATTTAGTTATTAAATATTGACACATATATTTTGCTGGTTTGTTTCCTGCATTGACTTTGTTCATGATCAAGAATGCCCTCAAGGCCTTCTCATATCTGGAAGTGGTGACTCTACTGTGAGTTATTAAAACAACTTTGCATGATTATGCCGTTCACATTTTTACTTTAGAGTTCTCTTTTGGAACTATATAGTAATATTGATCATTTTTGCAGGTCTGTTTGTGGGATGCCACCTCTGGAGCACTTTTTGATACTTGTGAGATTGCAATTAAGGTGTTTCTACACATCCTATAGATTCCAACTATTCTATTCTTTGTCTTAATCATTTAACTTGCATGCATTTTTTTTTTTAAAGATCTTATTAAACTCATCATTTCTTGAATAATAAGATCATTATTCTCTTCTATGGGTGACCACTTTAAGTGAGGCCAGTAGCTTTTACGGTAACATAATAATGTGATAACTGTTGAATGACTTCAACATGGCAATGGATCTATATGGATTATAATTGGATAATTGAGGGAACTTGGAATTTAATTAGGAATTATTAGTAAAGATGTTTGACTTTGAAAAATCTTTTTGGTTTGTATTCCAAGGCAGTTTTCTTTCCAAAGCTGATGCTAAATTCTTTAGATGTCACAACCAGGGTTTAATTCAATCAGTGAACCAAGGAGATATTAATTTTGCTATGTAAAACACACAAAACAGAAATTTCAAAACTAATGGACCTTGATGCCATACAAAACAAGAATAAGACCTAACATCATTATAAAACCCACTGAGACACTACACTCAGTTTCAACCTAGGACCATTTTATAGAATACCCTTAAAAAACTAGGGACACCTATACTATACTGACCCACTTTTGAACACTTGTATTGGAAGATCTACAAATCATCAACACAGATTATGGATTAAAATTACTTTGAAACTCTACTAAAGTTAGACCCTTAATTTTTCACTTGGTGCTGGCTTTTGTTTTCTTGATCCTCTTGCATCCTACATTCATGTGTTTTTTACTTAGAGATAATTGTACTATTTTTTTTTTCAGGTTTTAGCTGTGAAAGAAATTGAATCAACACATCTCCATGGTAGCTATTAAGAGGAATTCTACCAGATGATTTCAACCATTTCCAAGGTTTAGCAACCTACTAACATAGAACACGAGAGGAATTCTATCAGATGATTTGAAGTAGAGAGAAGACACCTCTAGCCAAAATAAGTGACAAGCAATTGTAGATTAGGAATATTTTGAATTATGTTGTCATTGTAACTTAATTATAATGTAATGTAAAGTGTAATCTATAGTCATTCAGAATTGTAGTGATGCTACTAGAGCAACATATTTGTACTCAAGCATTTATTAAATAATACATATGAGTTCTTTGGCTGCAATTGTACAACTATGTGCTTGTATACTGTTAACACATGCCCGAGACCCCAAAAAGTATAGATGCCCAGTACTAAAAAAATACTGGTAACACCAAAATAATATAGTTGTTGAGCATTCCAATCATTAAAAGTAGCTCAACCCTAAAAAAATGACTACTTACAAAGACAAAAGAATACACATAGTTGTTAAGCATCCGAATCATTAAAAGTAGCTCAACCCCAAAAAAATGACTACTTACAAAGACAAAAGAATACACATAGTTGTTGAGCATCCATATCATTAAAAGTAGCTCAACCCCAAAAAATGAGTACTTACAAAGAAAAAAAATACACATAGTTGTTGAGCATATAAAACATGATGCAACTGCACAAGTACACCTAGATATCTTGATCTTTTAAGGACTGTGGCCAACGTCTAGTGGCTTCTTTACATGAGAAACAATATAAACGAGTGAGTATAAGGAAGAATACAAATGAATACCTATTAAATCAGAATTACCATTAGAAGGCTTGTAAATGTGAATGGATTCTTATTGCCAGGCCGATCCTCGTAAGTAGCTACAGGAGGTGCTGAACACGATACTCCGTAGAATAACGAACCCGATGATTCCTGAGAGTAAAGGCAAGGAAAATTATTATTACCATTACATGAGATGGAACCAACAAATTAACGACTTAAACAAACACTAAGTTTATATATTAGTTGTGGTTGTTGTTGTGAATGTTTGGTTCTTGCACCCTTTCGCTTCTTATAACCTTGAAGCTTTACCCAAGTCTTCGGTCTTTTCTAAAACTTGAACCCATCTCTCGTCTTAAATTGCTTCGCCTGGCCCACGCCTATGAACGTTTGTTTAGTGGGCTGATTGGTTTCATCACAAAGGTTTTGTTGCCCTAAACGAACACCCATCACTTTTTTGCATAGGTCATCTAAACCTTCATCGACAAGCGATCGCAACTCTTCACATGTAGCCACTTCAGATGCTAATCTAATAGCTTTGGAACATAGTCGTCTATACCACCATGTACTCGCTAGTTTAGGGTCTCCCTCGACCTCCTTCCTAGTCTTCCTCAACCTCCTTCCCTCGTACATCATGCACAATACTGTTACGTGCCATTTTTGTCCATCAGCTTAGGATATATTGTTCAGGCACTTGGTCAACTTCTAACACAACGAACACCTTCAAAATATGGCTACATAATATTTCAAATGTCTCAAACTTTCAGTAGCTACAAGAGACAATCTTATAAATAGGATCAAGTATAACCTGCCATGAACCTTCCTATTGAGCCATAGATACAATGCACATGAACATATGTGGATTTTCATGCCTATGTCGAATGGAGACAACAAAAAGTAAATCAAACTCCTGCTGGAACAAGGTGAACATCATGTGTGTGTATATACGGGCAACATGATTTAGGATAGATGAATGTTGATAACTCAACTGTAGAAGCTTATATCGAGCATTGAACTCACTTTTCAACTCATTGTACCATTTCTCCTCCACTACTCATTCAAATAGTTTTAAAAACTACGTCATATTCACATCCGGTTTCATGGAAGCCTTAAAGGTAGAGTTGAGACTCTCACTCAACTGTGTGCTTCTCATGCCTAATGTGAAAACTTGTTTCATATGACATGCAGCCTATTTTGCCTTAAAGGGATATATGGATTTCAATTAGCTATTATCCTGAACATTATAGTCTGACAACATCTTTGCCCAGGCTGTCTCAAAGTTAGATTCATCATCATACTGATACATGCATTTTTTAAAATCGGTCATGAATCGAGATCCGTCCTTAATCAAATTACCCATGTGTTTGATTCCATTATGCATTAAGTGTCAGGCATCACCTCACCTGTTAGAAACAAAAAAAATGTTAAACTTTTAATATATGACGTCATTGTACTCAGTTCATTTAGGATATAAACATTATAGGCTCACCTAAAGCTTTGGCCATTGCCTGGTCCTGATCGGTGAAAATGATTTGCGGTTCCTTATTTGCATGGACTGACAAGAATATCTGAAATAACCACTTAAATGACTCAGCAATCTCATCATACATTAATGTTGCTCCAAAGACTACTGCTTGCCTGTAATGATTGGATCCGAAGAATAATGCAAGGGGTCTCCGTGCACAATTTGTATAGTATGTTGTGTCAAGCGAGATTACATCACCAAAATACGCGTAGTCAACAATTATATGTGCGTCTGCCCAAAAAATATTTGTTATCTATTCCTTAGAATCCACTTGATAGGCATGAAAAAATGATGGGTTATCAACCAACTGTTCCTAAAAATATTGCAATAGCATCCCAACCTCTCCATAAACCATACTACGTTGTCTTCTGCATCTGAGATAATTTTTTGCATCTAATCGTGTAAAACCAAGATTGGTCCTACCACCAACATGTGTGCTCATCAATTCAAATGTGGCTTTTTGTTTCAGTCCTGAGTCCTCTGCCAATTCTAGCTCATGTGCCTAAACTTCAAATATACCACGATGGGATGCCAACATATGTGTAGTCTCTGGAAGCTGAAAAGGGTGATTATGGGACTCTACAAACTTGTTGATTGTGTATTTCCCCTTCTTCGTTACAAGTTTCATTATGACTTGACAATTTGTTATAGTTTCAAGCTGATGATTAGTAGCTAGAGTATACCTTTTGTCTTGCTTCCATACTCCTTCTGTACAGCAAACAAACTTACATGAAGTCACAGTTCCAATTTTTTTTATTTTTGTTCAAATACTGTTTTCTAACTCCAAATCCAACCCGCAAGCTATAGTTGGACCAAAACTGCCAAGTCGCATCCACATTATCAAATTCCATCCCAACACTCGACTTCCTTTCAACTTCAATGTTGTAGTCATTACTTAATTCAACAATAGAGGTACCTACGTCTCTGGATTTTGTCAACACAAATGGATTTAGAACACTATGACTGGCAATACCATTTTTTCATTCATTAATATGTCATTACTGCCAAAATAAGTACATATATCAAGATGAATTAGTGCCAAAATAAATACATATATTAACATGAATATACTGCATATTATAGACATTTTTCAGGCATGTGTTCACAAAACTTTAAATACTCTATATTCCACTTTTGTATAAATTGCTACCCAATATTTATCAAAGCAAAATCATGGCATGAAACTATCTCTCTGAACTATGGAAGCACTTTGCATTATGGATAAGTAGATACAGTCAACCAAGCCCCATATACAGTAAAAACCAAGCCTAGATACAGAGAAACCAAAGCCCCGTATCACAACCAGCTGCGAAAGGAAAATTGCACAGATGACTGGGTCTTTATCAGGCATATAGGTTGATGTTTTATTCTACCCCTATCCTTTTACGAATCCCCTATTAATGGTGTGACTTCTTTCTTTCTTTCTCTCTCTCTCTAGAATTTTAACCTCTTCTGGTGTGCCTTTTCCCCGATGAAAATGAGCATATTCTACTGTGATTCTCTATTTGCAAAATGGAGTGCAGGAATCGTCGTTTCTCTCTCTGTATCACGTCTTCCTTCCTCACTTCTACCTCTACAAAACAAGACGTCAAATTGCTTCTCTCTCTATGAACCAGCCCTCCTCCTTCGTCTAATAGTTCAAATAGAGCCCTTAGAGATTGCAATGAGCACGAACATCAAATTCTCGCCATTGCCTGGAGCGTCACCAACCAATTTTCGTGCCAAACATGAACACTGGAGGCGAGGCTGAATGAAGAAGAAGGCCCCCCTGCGTCCACGTTGGCAGCAACGACACCGTTTCTGTCTCGACATATTTTTTTTAAAAAAACCTTTAACGTAAAACGACGTCATTTAATGCTTCAGGCTAAATAAAAAAAATTTTCTAAAATGCACCATTTCACTTAAGTCAAACGGTGCGTTTTGACTCCCTTGAAACGTGGCTTAATTAAAGCCACAGGATGAGTCCAACGGTTGAGGTCATTTATAGATTATAACGCAATACGACTTCATTTTGCCTGGGATTTTTTTTTAAAAAAAAGGCAACAACGTGGCTTCATTTCAGCTGTTGGATGAATCGAAAGGCTGCAAGGCTTACTAGAGAAAAAAAACTAGAGAATTCTACAGGAGCAGAGCTACGCCCGTGTATGTCATAGTAGTGTTGCTGATTGTACCATTTTCTATTGTTTTGACCCTGCTACTCAGCACACCTCCTGCACATATGTTGTCCTTCGTTCATGCGCCTCACCTTCTTCATTTCTTTCCACACTCTTGACTTACAAATTATTTTTTAAATATTAATTTTATAACTAAAATATAATTTTTGAGTTCATGTTCATTAAAAAAATACTTAGTTACACTAAAATAATCCAATTTAAGTCTGTAACTCTCTCCTCTCTTTTCTCTATAATATATTTTTTTCATCAAATCTATGCTTGCATTTAGAGGATATTGAATTTAAAATTCATCCTTACTGAAGAATAATTTAAAATAAACTTGATATAAATCTATTATACGGATGATAAATAAATACATCGCATAAATTGAAAATGAATCTCCCTGCATCTTTCGTGAATTTGTTGTGTATTCGTACAAACATTTATTTGTTGCTAGTTTGGTGAGTAAGATGCACGAATGATCACAGGCTATCTCATTTGACCATGCACTATTTTTTTTGGCCACCTATTTTGAATTATATTTATACAACAATTTGTGATATTCAAATCTTAAATATTCTTTTATCTATCATAAGCTCTAATTCAGACATATTAGAAATTGGATCTTTTAAAATGTAAAATATCTCTAAAATTAAAAAAGAATGATACAAGAAATGAGGGAGAAAATAGGCAGTTGAAGAAAAATATTATGTAACATACATTAGTATTTTATTTTGTGATCTTTACATACCATAAGTAAATATTAAAAGGTTCATTGAAAAGTTAGCAAATGATCTGCCAAATACATTTGTTAACTCAAATGGGGTGATGGAAGTGCTTATCAACAGTAAATGCTCCAATTATATTGATGACCAGTTCCATAAAAATTTTAGAAAATGAAAAGAAACAAATAATTAAGATGGTCAAATCAATGAGGCAAGTACTTTTAAAGAAACCTTAACATACCTAAATCTCTAAAAAGAGATTTAGGTATCTGACAGTAGTAAGTGAAGAGATATCGATAAATTATGTCATTACAATAAAATATGAAACTTTGAAAAAAAATAGTTGTCGACAACATAATAATATAATGCATAATATTATGAAATTAAGTGAGAATTATGAATTATTGAAAAGTACTGATAAATAAGTACTTGGCCAAAGTAGAAGGATATAATAATATTAATATATGAAAGTTAATTGGTCCTACAGTCTAAACACTTTAAGGTGTAAAGCCAGAAGGGTACAAATGATATCATAAAAAAATAAATAAAAATAATATATCATAAATTATTAATAGAGTTTTTAGAAAACCTGACATTTAATTATGGGCATATATTATTTTATGGTGGATATGATTACTTAGTCTGATAATACATGAATTATATATTGTACGTTTGACAAATGTGATTACAAGTTACTTATAAGAATTATTACATGATATTATGTAGATGAAAATCCTTGAAGGATTTGAGATGCCTGAAGCATGAAATTTAAGCTCTTGATATGCTTATGAAGATATAATAAGTAAAATTTTTGAAAGATAAATGATTGCATTTGTCCATGCATTCTAAAAAGAACTTGAAACTAGTTATTTATCATTGTAAATTGATTGATGGAATTCTGGAAGAATTCCCAAGGGCAATAGATTATTTGAAAATGAAAATTTTTAGAAAATAAAGTTATGTGTCAACTTATAGATTAACACATGAAATTTGTTTTCATTAATTTAAAAAAAAACTTTACATAGATGAAACACATCCATTTAGTACCCCCAATGGTTGTGAGATTTTTGGATATAAATAAAGATTCATTCCAATCTCAAGAAGATGATAAAGAATTTCTTGATCCTTAAATATCATATTTTTGCACTATTGATATTAATTTATTTTATTCAAATTTTTTATATCTCCACTAACTAATTATGCAGATACAAATATTTGTTTAATATATATAAAGTTTAATCCCAAACAAGCTTTTTTATATATATGTGGGAATACAACTATGTCATGAAGCTTTTGAAATATAAATTTTAATTGTTGTTTCGTCATATCATGCTGAGTAGTTACATGAGGTAGTTTGAGTATATGAATGACTTAAGTCACTAACCATACATAATTAGAAGATGTGTAGTTTTTCTTAGAAAAAAATTTCCAACAATATTATACGAAGATAATGCAACATGTAGAGATCAATTAAAAGAAGGGTACATTATAGGAGATAGGACAATGGATTTCAACAAAATTCTTGTTTATTGATGATTTTCATAATATTGACAATGTGCAACATATTCGTGCATTTGACAACCTAGCATATTTGTTCACTAAGGCATCACCAACAATCACATTTGAGAAGTTGGTCAACAATACTGAGAAGCATTAATTCGAAGACATTAAATGATATTGTCATCAAGAGGAGCAAAAGACGCATAGTACTATTTTTCCTTAATCAAGGTTTTGTCACACTGGGTTTTCCTTGATAAGGTTTTTAACAAGACAGCTTACAATAAATATACAAATATTATGTACTCTTTTTTCTTCACTAGGTTTTTATCCCATTAGGTTTTTTCTAATAAAGTTTTATTGAGACACATTATTTATTCTAACTAGCCCCGAGCATGTTTTAAAATGGAAAATTCTAAGGGAGACCTAGATTTAATTTGGAACATCATCTCAAATTACTTTATCAAAATGGACAAACCTTCATAAACCTTTCAAAAATGTGCATTATATTATTTAATTTATATCTAAATCAACATAAAATGTTATCACACTCTTCTTTTATATATGTTTAAATATCTTTATACTTTTACATAAGGACTTAGCATCTTTATACGTGGCCCAATATTCACCGTATTTCTTGGGTTGTATTAACTTGCATTTCATGGCCCCAAACTATACTATATATAATAAAAATTATTGTGGCATGAATTTTTTTGGCAATATTATATTTAATTACTTTAAAAAATCATTTTATAATTACAAATTTGGTATAAGAAACATTAAGTGTAACATTTTAACCTAAATTATCACAAAAAAGTGATAATTTTAAGGGAAAATGCATTCCCCATCGTTAAATTATAAGCTAATTACAATTTTTATATACAACTTTTAAATCTTACATACTATCGTTTGAACCATTACAAAAAGCAATAATATATATTAACTATCTGTCAACTTTTATATCTAAAGATCACGCGAACTGCACATGATGTGTGGCCAAATAACAACTATATGCCAAAGTCTTTATCTTGAAGACCAATATATCCGATTTAAATATCTTAAATTCTGATTGAACTCTAACATGTCATAATCAAAACGAGAATACACCAAGTGTCTCAATAATGTGTGAAGTGACTCAACTGAAAAAAATATATATATAATTGAACTAATTGCACTTGAATATAGATAGAAGATCTAAATTAAGTAAAAAGAAAAAGAGAGAAAGTAGAACATGAATAAAATTTATCCATATCTACATATATCACTTAATTTTTGTTTATAGTATTATAATTTTAACGACTAAAACTATTAGTTGTTAATTAAAGACTACTGCAATATTAATATTGTAATATCTCGTTTTCTTGAAAAGAATTTGCTGCCTTTAAGGCTTAGCCCACGAGCCCACCTAATGTTTTTTTATTACATGTTTGTCAAGCTTTTAAAACTAGCCCAATCCAACGTGCCTAAAAGGACCAGACTATATATTTTGTAAGAGTTGAATGAACCTACTCATGAATTTTACTTCATATTCCCAACTATGTTGATTTCACGGTTGATGAATTGTCTTATTAAATATAGCTCGCTAAACCAACAAAAATTAAATGATACATGTATATACTTAGTCATGATTAGACTTATTATGGAGCCAAGCTTTAGAAAGAAGAGCTCGAGTATTTTAATTAGATTTTTTCATTCAATTTTTTATTCATTTTTGTTTGGACTTAGTCTATCTCATCTAACAAGTTTTTAGAGTTATAAATAAGTCTGATTATTATTTAAAATGAGATAAACTATATGATTAATATTTATTATTACTTATACGAATGTATATAAAGAAGTTATAAATATAATTTAGTTAATGTAATGTTATAAATTTTTTAAATAAAATGTAAAAATTATTAATTTTCCACTAAAATATCACATCCAATTAACTTATATTTTTGTATATAATTATTTTGAATTAAATATGAACTAATCTCACTAATAAATATTTATATTTTTATATTTTTAAAATTAAAATATTTTTGTTTTTAATATTTTATATCTCAAGTTATATTCCTTTTAAATTAAATTATTTTTATGTAATAAATTTTTTATTATAGAATTAATTCAAATTTTTCAAATTGAATGATTTTATCAAACTTTGTTAGTTAAATTTTATTTTTAAAAACTAATAAAATTATGATCAAATTTAGTCATAATTTACATAACATATTAAAATGTGATATGTTAAATTCATAAATATATATATATATATATATATATATATATATATATATATATATATACTATTCAGCATTAAATCGTCCACGTCAGATTTGCAGAATCCCCACGTTACTTAAATGTTCTTCCTCCCATACATTGCTCCCCAGATAGAGAGAGAGAGACAAGTGGGGAGAGAGAGAGAGAGAGAGAGAGAGAGAGAGGAAGGAAAGGGTGAATCAATTGCTGGCGCACACATATACATAATCTGAACTTGCCAGTGTCGCTTCTGAATCTCAGGCATTGTCTATTATCACTGAAATGGGTGAAGTAAGAGTCCTCTGATCTTATACCAAAAAAAAAAAACACTCATATATTTCTTCTGTAATATCTTTGTCTGATCTTCACTCTGTTCTGTTTTCCCAGTTCATTGTTGTTTTCAAAACTAGGATAATATTACTTATAATATGATCTTCTCCCGTGTCTGCTTCCAATTCCAAGTATGTTTTTTCTTACATTTTTTATTTTCATTTTATGAATCTGTGGTTCGGGATTATTTTGGTTTTTATTATTCTAGTCACCAATGCAAAAGAGAAGAAACTTTTCTGAGTTCATCTTCTTTCGTTTCTTTATAAGCATTTAAATGTTACTGTTTCTATTGCTGAAGGAGAAGATGGAAGAAGGACAGAAAGATGGAAGCAAAGAGGAAAAGAAGGAAGTGGAGTCAAAGGATGAGAAGAAGGAACAAGAAGAAGCTCCTACGGTGATAGTACTCAAGGTTGACATGCATTGTGAGGCCTGTGCAAGGAAAGTTGCAAGAGCATTGAAAGGATTTGAAGGTCATTTCTCTCTTTTAAGAGCTTTCCTGCTTTAAGATACATAGTCCAACTCTCAGCTATCCATTGATTAGATAGATCAGATCACAGACCCTTTAGCCATATCGTAGACTGCTGCTACCTAGTTCCTATATGGTTTCTTGTCAGCCGGTACTTTCATTCTCTTTTTCCCCCTTTGCTTTTCTGGTTAGAAGGTTAGGTTAACTGGTGTGGAAGTCTATTATCACATCTCAACTAGCCACCCATTCCTAAAAACAGAACCATATCATGTCCTTATAAACTACACTTTAACCTAACATATCAGCTGTTCGTGTTTCGTATTCGTGTGAATAACGTGTTCTTTGACATTTTTATAATTTGAGAGACAGGAGTGGAGGAGGTGAGTGTGGATAGCAAGGGAAGCAGGGTGGTAGTGAAAGGCAAAGCAGCAGATCCTATAAAGGTGTGTGAGAGACTGCAAAAGAAAAGTGGGAGAAAAGTGGAGCTAATTTCACCTTTGCCCAAGCCACAAGGGGAGAAAAAGGAAGAAAGCAAAGACAAAGAGCCCCAGTCACAGGAGAAAAAAGAGGAGGTAACTTTTCCCTTGTCTTTTTCTGGGTTACAAAATAGTGCACTACAAATTTTCTCCTAGGCAAATATTCAAACACCTTGTGTGCAAAACTTCAAATTGAGTAATATACACAACCCATAACACTATTTATTAAGCAAAACCCATAGTTTGTAACGTTAGAGATTGAGGGATGACCCACATGGTTGAACAGTAAATAGTTTGAGTGGAAATTACCATACCTGGTTTGTATTTTGAAGGCGGTGCTTGGTGCCTGCTGACATGAAAGTAACGAAACAAAGTCAGCAAAATGGTGCCCTCTCGTCCATGAGAGCACATAAAACAAGGACAATGGCGGTGACAAATAAAGAAGGGTTTGGCCCCACCACGCCCTTCCCACTATTTGACGTCTTTGCTGCTCTGTACCCATGGACTCACGGGCTCTCCTTCACCTCGTTTAGATGTGTTGAAGCTTGTAAAGTTACATAGAAAATAGCATAAGAAGTAAGAGTGTATGAAAGAGTGTTCATAAGATTTGTTTAAGTTTTTTTTACTTTATTTGCTTTTTACTTTATCTCTCTAATAATAATAATATCATATATAATATGATAACTTATTTGATAGAAAGAATTCAAATTCTGATGTTCTCAAGATGCATTTTGTTTCAATTCAGTTATTAAAGTTTTTACATTTTTGTTCTAAAATAATATTTTGCTCTTAATATTACTCTCACATTAAATTTGTTAAAATATATTATAAAGAAATAAGTAAGGTGGTATTACACAAAGTTAATGTGATTTAGCAGTGTCTAATTGCTATTAAAACATGTCATGACATAAAACTAAAATACTATGGTGCTAGTTATTTCAAGTCTATAATATGTTATATGACAAATAGAGATTTTCTGAGGTTTATCATTTATCATTCTGATTTTATAGAAAAAAAAAAAACTTATATATAGTCGTTTATATCATTGTCATGTTATTCTTTAATTAAAACATGGCAGTGTTTAATTTTTCAATTATACTACCACATGTGTATAGTTATTACAGATATATGTATTATTTCTTAATTAAATTATATATTATTATTAATTAACCAAATACTTGTTATTTGTTTAATTAAAAATAGCATAATGAAGATATAAATTTAATCCTTTTATAAATATGGAGTTTTGTTTTTTCAAAAAGAGTAATTTATTTTAAAACTTTTAGAGAAGTAAGTGGTTCAGAAATTTCAAATTTTGAGACAAATGAGATGTAGTTTAAACTTAATCCCTATCAAGATAAAAATAAAAAATAAAAATTGTAAAAGTGTATCCATAATCCCCTCCAATTTTGCCAGCATGTAACTCAAGTTGAAAACACAAGCATGTGAGGTTAAAAGTAAAAACAAAGAAGTGTGGGTCTCTCCATTATGTGCATGAGTTAGATTGAGATCAGCCTGCTCCCTCTGCTCATAATTGTTGCCTCTGTTTGGCATTTTGTGTAGACTCACAACACCTCTGGCCCTAACATCTCAACTCACAACATATTGCACAACCTGTACATTTTTAAATTCAATTTTAACCAGTATATATTTCTTATATAAAAGGAGAAATTAATTATATAATATGTATATAATTAATGACTTCATTAAAGTAAATGTATATGTGCATGTGTGATTCAAATAAAGGTGTAAAATTAGTTGAATATATTAATAAAAGAATTAATTGGTATTGTAGCCCCCACCTGTGGTAACAGTGGTGCTCAAGGTTCGAATGCATTGTGAAGCATGTGCTCAAGTTATACAGAAGCGAATCCGCAAGATTCAAGGTATGAACTATAAACATTCTTCCTCTATCTTTCTCTTTTTCTCTAATTTATTATCCAACTTACATTTTCTCTTACTTAGATTTCCAGAAACGTGCTGTGTTGTGTAAATACGGATTTGGATTTTTTCCCTCTTTTGCTGGAGAGTAGATGAGATTTACTTCATAGTAAATTTTACACAAAAATGTGAAACTTACTTGAATAATAGATTTCACCTATTTTATATTTATCTCTTTAGATTGACAAAAAAAAAATCTAAATCTCCATATTTACACAATATATACAACACATCATTAGGCACGACAAAAAATTTAAATTGTATTTTCTCTCTCATTCATTTAAATTCAAACACGTTTTAAATAATCAGTTTGGTTAATTTCATTTGAAATTTATTTTAATATAATACATTTTAGGGTAAAATTTTTACTTTAATCCATTACATATAGAATATATATTTTTAATCTTTTATGGAATTGTTTTTTCAATTTAGTCTTTTGTATATTTTTTTTAATTAGATCATTTATTAATAAAATTTTGATTCACACCCTTTTCTCAGTCTGTTATAATTAAAATTAATAGATGTTTTGACATATAAATTGTTTTTAATAGGTTATTGCTTTAATAAGTGTTATATAATATGCAAATTAGTGATAATTTTGTAAGGTACTTGGTTGAGAAATATGAAATAAAAAATGTAATTTCATGAAAAACTAAATCGAAATGCACTTCATTTGCAAGATCAAATTAAGATAATAATTGTGTATTAAATTAAATTAAATTTAATTATTGTATTTATATGGGGTCAAAGGGTTTTAGCCCAATTTTAATATAAATTTTGAAAACGAGAATTTCTCTGTTATCTCCCTTAGATCAACACAGCTAAATCTTGCGTCCCACATAAATTTAAGCCCTAAGATCCTCATTTTATGAATAACATATTAGATTTATACATTGTTTGTAAATTTATCTCATAATATGTTTATCTACGATACCCCTAAAAGTTTATTCACTCACAACGAAAACCCCTTCTTTTTGGTACGCAAGGGTGTTTTAAAATTAATTTATTCGTAATTGAGACTAAATCCTGATGAAAAAGCACATTTTGTTGGTTCTTGCATGTAAAAGGCAGTGTTTTTTTTTTTTTTTTTAATTATTTCATGTTTGAAGCTGGGTTTGCGTCATGACAATATAGATAATTAGTTTTCTTAATTATAAGGCAAAAATATTATACATAATTTATGCCGATAATCCCGTTCCTTTTAAAGGAAAGAAACTTTTGAGGTTTTTTTTTTTTAATTAATTCTTGTGTCCAACGTAATGTATTATTGACTTTAATGGAATCTCGAGGATTATGCTATTAGTGCTACTGCCAATGAAATCTTTCTTGGGGTTGATGATATTCTTGCTATAGGAATTAATGAGAAAATACTATGGATTAAAATTATTTATCATGCTAACTAATAATTATATAAAATATTTATTAATTAATTTAAACATTAATGACTTTTTCTTATTAGTGAATATACTAAATAATTTTTAACCAATAAAATTAATCAATAAACATATATTATTGTTAATAAATACAATAAATTAATTTTCACTAATAAAATTAGTTAATAAATATTTATTAATATTATTAATAAATATAATAAATCATTTTTAATTAATACCCTAATCGTAATCGTTTGCTAAACGCTTCCTTGAATATTACACGCATGTCTGTGTATTTTTTTTATTTTTAAATTTTAATTAGTATCTGATTCATCAGTGAAAACAGATAATTGCGAGTTAGTTTATGTGATAGGATTTATAGCTATACTTTTAGGATCTTAAAACCCATCAAATCACTCATTTGTTGCTTCATTATTTAAATTAAATCACTTCATTTGTACCCTCGCGACTCTTTGTGTGTTTATACAAGTACTAATTACATTTTTTAAAACATACATAACAAATAAATTTTAATTTTTGTCCATATATATATATAAATATCTTATGATGTTATGGCATGGCCCAAAAAACTCTTAAAATCACGCTTTTGAGTATTCAAGAAATTAAAATATTTTTATATCAAACACTAATTTAAAAAAATGACTAAACTAACAATTCAGTTCTTAGATAAATATAATTATTTAATTTTAATTTTAAAAAATTACTAAATAATCTAGTTAATTTTCAAAGGAAATAATTTTCTTGTGTATTAACAAATTCATTATTTTTAAAGACTACTTCATATATTCATTCAATTTTAATATAAGTATGTACCGCTTTCTTACTTTATTCAAATTTTTTTCATGGAACAGAGCACCCTGTCTACTTGAATAAAGCATATATAATTGAAATTCTTGGAGGACATTAGCAACTTCGGTCTCACAAGTTAGGCTTATTTATTTAATTTTAGTTAATCTCTTACATAACAAATAGAGTGAATTCACAAAATTAGACTGTGCATAGCCAAAAAAAAAAATGATATAAAAATGTGAAAGTGTGTATAAAACATATTTTTTTTCCTTTCCTTTCTTATGTAAGATTTGGAGACAAAATTAGACTGTGCATAGCCAAAATAACTAATGCACAATGCTAACTTGTATATATACTCACTAGAAAAAAGAACAGGCTTAACAATTTTTGAACTTTTAGTTAATCTTATATTGTACTCTAATCGTATTGAATGAGTAAGAACATGCATGTAATATGCAGGAGTAGAATCAGTGGAAACAGACTTAGGAAATCATAGAGTCACAGTGAAAGGGGTCATAGATCCCGCGAAGCTAGTTGAATATGTGTACAAGAGAACAGGAAAGCAAGCTTCCGTAGTGAAGGACGAGGAAAAGAAGGAAGAAGAGAAGAAAGAAGAAGTAGAGAAGAAGAAAGAAGACGAAGAAAGCAAAGGAGAAGATGACAGTGATCAAACTGAAGTCATCAAGAGGATGGAATACTTGCCATGCAAATACCTCACCGACTACGCTTATGCCCCTCAGATTTTCAGTGATGAGAATCCAAACGCTTGCTCTGTCATGTAGAACAGTCACTTTTATTCTTCACTTTCCTTCTGTATATTAGTTTGTGGCTTATTAACTGAAGCAATTTTCTGTACTGCCATAAAGTGGTGTAAGTGTTCGTAGGGTTTATGCCTTTCTTGGCCTTGACATAACATAAGTGTTTTTCATCTAAGTTATTTGTTGAGGATGCAGTGATGTGTAGCAAAAATTGTTGACTCGTTATGTTTTTGTTGCAAGACTTGGTAGTGAATACTTAAGCAATTGTATCTATCAAACTTCCATTAGAAAAGTTCTTTAAGAAGAGGGAATGTATGTGTATGCACATTACCTTGGCTACCACTATTTTGAGAGAAAGAGACAGAATATGCCAAGTTTGTGTAAGAATGAGATAATGACTTATGATCCTAATTGGGTTGAAAGCATCACCTATAGCCTGCAATTTGGCCAGAGGTTTATCAATTGCTGGAATATAAATGAGAGGTTTTGAGCATGCTGCTTGTGTGTTCTGCTTGAAATCTCACAATCAGCACCTTCACTTTCTGTTCTCCTTGACTTCCAAATGGTCACAAGAGATCAGATGCTTTGGTCCATAACTCCGTAGCAATAGTGTGAAGACACATTGACTCATCACCTATCTCTCTATTCCCTGAGAATCCATCAAGATGAGGCATCCTGACTCAACATCTTGTGAGGCTGCTCAAAATCAACCAGATCTTACATCCTCCATTTTATACTTTTTCTGTTTACATTATTATGGAAGGGAATTAATTTGGTTGTGTTAAGATTACTTTTTTTTAGACAATCTTAACAGTTCATTCTAGAGTTGAATTTAAGAATATTCTTTGGAAGAATTGAACTTTAGTTAATAAGTAGCAATTACATTTATCCTTACCAATTGGACTGTTGGACTTAGTTTGTATCTTGCTCCCTTAACATTACTGGAGTCAACTGAAATCAGTTTAATCCTCAATTTAATATATCACTTATGTATCATTAATCAGTTTAATCCTCTTATCAACTCAAATCATGCCGCTTAAACCAAATCATTGGCATAGCAGAGAGTGCCAATAATTTGATTAAGGCTTGGGAAACTGATGTTCTGCTCTTTGAGAATGAAAAGTTGTAGAACAATTTTGATCAAGCCTGCCTTATAAGGTTCACTTGCAATGTTAACATCACTCTAAGCACTAAACACAAATGGGGACATTATTTTCAAAGTAATCCTCACATTCTGTGGTCCCGTTTCTGATTTTCCCATACATGCTGCAGAAAACATGGTGCACCACCATATATGTAGTGGGTATCGCAGTACAATGAAGCTTGTGGCTTACAAGAATCTGGTGTACCTTACCACTTGGCTTTCCCTAATTATGGGTTTTGCAGGCACACGCACATGGACCCCAAGGTGCCATTTCTGAACTACATTTGACATTTTTGAAGATTTGGGCTTGTGCCTAACACACTTAACACAGACATACATATGGAGGGGAAAGTGGTGAAGGAGATTGGTGAGGTCCTTTTTGATGGAGTTGTGGTACCATGACTGCCATGGCTGAGAATTGAATGATGCAGAAGGCAGACTTGGCTCTCAACTTCTCAATGTGCTTTCTCTTCTGTCCCAACTTTAAGAATTATATGGCTTCCAGATCTTTATCTGAATAAGGAACTGCCTCAATCCTTTTCCTTGGTGCTCTGAGATTCCCAGAATGGTGTTCATTTTTGTTCATTCAAGAATCAATCTTAACAATATACCACACACTTTGCAGGAACACATTGATCTATTGAAAGTCCTAACCTTTTACCATTCACTGAATTGTCTTATATTGCATAATAGGACACTTCATGAACTTTTATATAGTCTTTGGCTTTCCTCTAAAGACAGCCTGTACAACTTGATGAACAACTTGTTATGCAGAAGTTAAGATAACAATTGGGTCCCCAGCTACTAGGCATAGGCTCTAGTTTTAGTGACAACAACCCATAATCTGTTATAATGACATTTAAAGTGTTCATAGGTAAAAGTTTTAATGTTATACCTACAACACAAAAAGCTATAGGTAAAAGGTTATATTGACAATCAAAATTTCAGGATAAAAGCTAGCAAATCTGATGAAAATTTAAATTGTAAATATAAGTGAATTGAGATTATACTCACAGATTTGTACATATTACTTACGGAATGTGACTATGAGTATATGACATTTTTCTTGTAATGTAGATGGAGTTGCAGGCTTGACTTTTGTTTAATTTTTGAAAAGAAACTCAGAAATTTTGTTAAAATTTTTTAAAAGAACAAATTTTGGGAGACTAAGGACAAAAATATAGGATAAACACTCATAATTAGGCATGGACCTAAATCTTGTAAAGATGAGGATGCTTTCACTTTTTAGGTTACAATGCTGGACTATCTCTCCCTTAATAATTATTAAACAACCAAGAGACAATGTCTTATGTGGGACACAAACAAAGATTGATTGTTTCATTGAGATTCCACTTAAATTATTAGAAGTAAAAGATTACTCATTTTGAGGCCACCCTGTCATTGGGCCAAAATTCCTCTCCTTTATTCTATTCTCTTCAAGTTTCATTCCTTTGTTGAAAGACCTTCTCAACACAGCAAAAACTTAAGCTATATATTATGTAATTTATGAATTTTTTTTTTTCAAAAAGAAAACCAAGAGTTCAATAGGATTTAAGGTTTGACACACTGCAGCTGGTGAAAAAGAATTATTAATAAACTGAAAGAATTTTTTTGGTTGATATAATTTGATCATCTCAACTGAATCTATCGTTGTTTATGGCATTGATAATTTTATTATAATTTTTTAAATATCATGTCACATGAAAATTAAAAATTAAATTTACAGTATAGACAAAACACATATTCATTTACCATGTGCTCACAATATTTTATTTAATTGTTTAATATGAATCTGTTTTAAGTATAAATAATTTTACTATAATCTGCAACACTGTTAGTCCATTAAACATATATATATATATATAGATATTTATATGCCCCATCTTGACATGGAACGAGGAACTAAGTGAAAGCAATTTATCATGTGGGACCACAACAGCAGCCTTCATTTTGGAAGCATACAGGCACGTTAGTGGATACCCACTTCTACATGATTTTTTTACGGTGAGCAATCATTATTTTTAATAAATTTATAGTTAAACATCATAATTTTAGAATAATTAATAATTAAATTTTAAATCATTTGATGACTTACGAATTAATTTTTTTCTATTGAGAAATTTTATTTTGGAATTCTGAAATTCTATTTCGAAGTTCTTTTATTATGTATTCTCTATGACAAAGTCCTTTAAACTAACAAAAAGTTTTAATCTCCAAATCTTTTAAAATTTAAGGTTAATTATAGCAAAAGTTTTCAACTTATACTCATTATTAACTACAATCCTCATCCATTTTTTTTCTCCTGCCACTTTTGATGTACTAAGATACAACAATAAGAAACTCCCATTACAACATGTATTAAAATACAAGATTATTCTTTCATAATTGATATAATACCAATTACAAATTTCTCATCATGATGTCATATTTAATTATAATAGATTATTAAATAAAAATTATTGATCTATATTTATATTAAATTAATATAAATATATATAATTCTATTTTTTTATTTATAAATTTAAACTACTAAATTTTTTTGAATCATGTAACCTCTAGGTCGGATCCGAATTGACATAATACCTGCGTGAGACTACTCGGATTGAGCGAAATTCAGAGACGTCCACAAGTTACTTTGTTTGGTGGTGAAGATAAGACGTGTTAGGGTCTCAAGATTAGGATAGGTTTTGGACCTTAGTGTGAACATAGAGAATATTTTGATTAAATTATTGACTTCAGGAATCTCATTAAATTTTTAAATCGACCCAACTTATCAAAAATTGATAAATAACAATATAGGATTTTTTCGGACCTTGGTCTGAACATGGAGAAAATTTTTAATTAAATTATTGGATGGATAAACCTTCAATAAGTTCTCAATTTATTAAAGATTCATAGGTAATAGTCATATAAACTAAGCCAATAAAAAGTAGCAATGTGTGTGTATATATTATTATTATTATTTGTACAGTTTTGCTTGCAATTTGTTAAATTTGGACTCCAAACCCTATATTTCTTAAGAAATATAGGGACCTAATGATTGATATTAAAATAAATAAATAATCTAGTAGTTTAGATTAATTTTGATAATTATGCATGATAAAAAATTATTAATTTTAATCACACACAATTTAATATTTTGATTCAATGATTCTAATTTAAGAAAATATAAGAAATGCATCATCTACTGGCTTAGAGAAAAATGCAAGAAATCCATTCCCTTTGTATATGTGATACTGTTCTACGTAGAATATTTTTTCACATTGTTGGACACGCACTATTTATTAATTGTTAGAAAAAGCTACCTGTTTCTCTTGTGAGATATGCCTAAATTATATAACCCTCCATTCTGATATGAAAATACGTTCTAACTTCTCTGAAGTTAAATAATTACTTTAAATATTACTATTGATTTATTTTATTAAAAATATAAATTATTAAAAACTATAAATTTAATTTACACTAAATATAAAAAATTCACCAATTTTGTGTTGGCTAATAATACATAATTAGTATTTATTATATTATATAAATTATAGCTATAGGAATATTTTAGTCAAAATAATTATAATTATAGGAAAGATTGATGTAGAGTGTTATTTTTTAACTTTAAACAAGGGAAATGTATATTTTTACAATAGACTACATATAATTATTTTAAAAAGTAATTTACCTAAAAATTCATAGATTAAATTTATATAAGAATTTCTCAAAACTGAATTATGCCCTATATCCATAAAGAGAACACCAAATTTCCAGCGAGACTGAGTAAAAAGTAAGCACATCATGCTGCAGTGTAACATGTTGTCTTTTGTAGTCATTTTCTTGTGGGAAATATCAAGTCATCTCCCTAGCCATTCCAATCGTTGCACAACTATACATATTTGTACAAAGAAAAGAAGAAATTAAAGAGCCAACATTATCTTGCTCCATGCGCATTGAAAATATCGCTGTTTTGACAAATAAAAGAAAAATGAAACTCTCATTCAGAACCTCCATCTTAAGAAAGCATTACTTTTGTAATGGCAAAAGAACACAGAATACATAATTCATTTTGACCTCTCTTAGCCACACATTAAGTGCCATATTCATCCTATTTAACTCCTAGTTCCCAGCCTTTCACTCTATCAAAATAAATTTTAAAAAAAAAATCCATAGCTTTTCCTTTAGATGCTTGAGAATACGAACTATATATAGGTCGTTGACATACTAAATTACCCAATTGAGTGAGAGTAAATTGCAGAAAGTGCCCCTGTAAAATTGTTCTCAGTCAAATGGTTCCCAAAATTGATGTTATGAAAAGACCAATATATATATATATATGTATTACATTTCATAGCTATGACACCCTGAGAAATTAATTAACTTTGTGGTAGCTTCTTGTTATACTTTTACTCTAGTGATATTCTTCTATTCTTTTAGCATAAGATACTCTTTTATCAAGTCGCACATCATTTTACATATGTTGTCACTTTTTATTGGTAGCATTTAGCATCAAGAATTAGGTTCAGAATTGGAATTGGATCCAACAATTCTAATTTTTTTTGTTTTAGTAATATTTTATAATTACATTTCCAATTCCACATACCAATTTTGGAATTGAAATATAACTAATAAAAGTTAATTTTAATTTTTATCTTCAACTTCAAAAATTACAATTTCAAATAGAATTGAAATAGAACTCTTATACTTCTAACTAACACTTTATATTTTAAAAAGTTATTGTTAACAGTTAGCTTCGAATGTTATATTTTTAAATTTTAATATTAATATAATTATAAAATAATTAAATTTTTTTATATTAAATATTATTTAATTAATAAAATATACATACATGTATACAAATAACACACATAATACACACGCATGTTTACATACATACATACATATATACTAAACATGTAACACACGTGTATGTACATACAAACACAACAAAAATGTATTATAAACGCACATGTATACGCACACACATCTCAACACACAAACACAAATACATATATATTAAATATGTTATATATATGCACATGCACATGTAGGCGAACACACGCACGTACACACATATATATGGAATATGTAACACATTCACACACGCACATGCAAGTGAACAATCAACTATATGTACAAATATAGAATACATATATAATAAATTTGTTACATACATACACATACATATGCATGCGCATGTGCACATATGCACATATATATCAAATATACACATGCACACAAATACATATAACGTATATGTAATTTAAATGTATGCACACACACATACCTATACACATAAATATAAATGTATATATAATAAATTTGTTACATATAAAACGCGTGCACACACACATATACATAATGAATACTAACCTGATATAAAAATATTAGATATAATTGTCTTCAAAAAATAATATGATTGTACATGTATATGCTTATATACATAAGTGCAACTTAATATTATAATATGACACTATAATATGCATATGATATAACACAATATTGCACTCGCATATGTTTACACATGTATAACAGAACATTTGATGCCCAAATGACATGTCAAATAATCTTTGTTAAAAATATTATTTTACATGCTAAATATAATGTGATGTTACAATTACTAAAAAAAGTATCTTATATCGTTTAATCTAAATAAGAAAAAGAAAATATTTTTTAAAAAATAAATTATAAATTATTTTTAATATATTATTCATGTTTATCATTTAAAAAAATATTTACCTTTTATCTAAATAATAAAATTATAATTAAATTTAGAATTCCAATTCTATATTCTAATTCCTTATTAACCCAAACATAAATTTTAAAATTCTAAATTAATTCCAATTCTAGCGGAATTAGAATTAGAATTATAATTATACATTCTAATTCTAATTCTAATTCTTGATACCAAATAGAGCCTAAATGAAAATATCAATTTATATGATTTGAATATTTTTAATCGGTCCTAACATTTCACCATGTTTTATAGTTTGATTTTGCACCAACTTTTTTATTACACAATTGGAATGGCTTAACATTACAACTTGAGTTAGAAGGAGAACTTATTGTGAAAGAATATGAGAAATATATATTTTTAGTCTTTTATTTACTGCAAAATTGTCATTTAGTCTCTCACTTATTGAAAAATATTATATTTAGTTTCTTATTTCTCACAAAAATATCAAATTTAATTTCTCTATCCAAAACCTAAACCTAAGTCAAAGGATTAAATTTGATAAATTTTTAAAAAGTAGAGGACTAAATATGACATTTTTTAATGACTATAGATTATTTTAAGTATTATAATGAATGAAGGATTAAAATGTTAATTTTATGATAAATGAAAAATAAAAAAGATATTTTTTTTGGTCAAAAGAATAGTGTGTTAAGTAAAAGTGACTGAAGATTTAAGTATTATATTAGATTTTATTTTGTTAATTAAATATGAAATATAAAATTTATAATAATTAATAAAAGTTGACTTGATACAGTGTTATGTTTAATTTAGTATATTATGAAATGTCTAAGGAATATATACAAAGTACATGTATTTGAGACAAATTTGGATCTTTTCATGTTTGGGTTAAAATATGAAATCATATTTAATTATAATGGACCATTAAATAGAAATTTAATGTTCCAGATTTACAAATAAAAAATATAACTGCAAATAATTGTATTAATTTAATCTAAATCTAAATTATTAAATTTTTATCAAATGATCAATTATGATTAAACATGATCTGACGTTTGATTTTGTGCAATAACCAATGGCAAATGTTTCAAGATTCATATTCTCTGCCAAAACTACTCTGTACTCTTTTGACGACAAAACGTAGAATACATATTTTAGAAATTAGACCACGGATTGAGAAAATATTTTTTAAATAAATAAAATAATCAAATTCATTAAGAATTTACCTATATAGATTCAGATTTCAACAAAGAAGTCCAGCTCTTTCAAGCTTTCAACTAGTCTATTAAAAAAGAAAGCATAAAAGATGACGCCATAGGATCAAGATTATTTAAACTTAGTTTAGAGAACAAAGTAAGCTAGAAAAATATAGGTCAATACTACCCACTTTGATATTATACTTATTCACTTTTAATTTTGTATTAAATTGTAATATTTGTCAATTTAACAAAGATAACAACTTACCTCTTAATCTATTAATAACTCCCTATGAATAATAACCCTCAAATGTTAAAAACTTCCATTGATTTCAAATTCTTAATTTTCATACGCTGCGTATGTGTTTATGAAGTTGTTAGACATTTTTAAATGACAAAGTTTTTGCTTTTCCAACCCATCGATTATTGAATGAGTAAAATATTCTCGTTTCTTCTGAAAACTGTTGGGAATATATAACTGAAAATATATAAACTTGTTAAAGACAGAAGACGATCAAAGTACTTTTAAAAATAATATTAATTTTCGTATGAAAAAATTATTTTTCACACTTTTATTTTAATGTTATTCATTTTACGTTGAAAGTTTTAAATTTAATTTATTTCAATTTTAAAAGTGATTATTTCTGTGGATAAAAAGTGTTTCTATTTTGTATGAGGCAAATTTATATTTAATTTTTCTTGTGCTATTTAAATTATAATTATAAAAATTGTGGTCAAAATAAGTGTAATTTGAAATTATCATTTGTTAAAGTAAATTAAAATCAACGTAAAGCATCATTGATTTTTTTATAAAAAAAAAGTGCAGTTTGAATAACTTTCTAAAGGAGTGTAATTTATTCATCCTTTCTGTTTTTTTTTTTTTTCTATCTCATTTTTTTCCTTCAGATTTGACTACATTGTACATATGACAAAAGAAAGCATATTGTAATACCTTTTTTTCACCAGCATCATAGGATTATGGCTAGTTTCTATTTGAGTTTCCATTATAAGTTTTTTTCTAAACTTTCAGACCAAAAAGAAAGAGTTCTTTTAAACTTAAATATCTGATTTTCTCGAAGCAGCACTGCATGCTTCAATTCATTATTTTTCACTCATAAAGCTTGACAACAGTAAAACTTATTTTTTTAAATTAAAGAAGACATTGTAATTGGATACAAAATACAGTCCACCCCTTCATGTAGGTAGTATATAGTCAATATTTTTCTGCATGAAAAACAATTGGAATTGTGTTACAAAAAGAGTTAATTACGTGTAACACTTAATGTCACATCTATCTATATGACCAAGCATGGCATCGATTCAAGAGGGTGCGAGGTTGCCAATTTTTTAAAATTTTAAATTTCATATGTAATTTTATTTTATTTTTTATTTAATTTTTTAATTTATAAGAATTTGCGTCTCTTAAAGTTTTAAAAATTTGTTTTTCTTAATTTAAATATTTGATTGGAAGACTTTCAATCCTTAAAATCAAATTCTAAATTAAATAATGTTTTAAATATTTGACTTAGGTATAGTATTTGATATGTTCATTATCAAGTTTTTCAATAAAATTATGAAACATGTAAATACGCATATCCTCACCAATAGGTGACTCCGAATAATGGAAAATTTTCCACAACCAACAGTCCAACTAATTAAGAAGATGAGAGTGACCCATAGGGCATTGGTTACCATTGTTGATCGTCGAAATAATAAAGCGTTTGAGGATCACTTTTAACCACTACATCAATTGAATTATTCCCAGGCTACGGTTCCAACATGAACAGAATCATTTTCAATCCTGAATATGATTATGATAAATACATCTTTTATAATATTCAAGGAAGATTTAAATTCTGATTTTTAGTAGACGAAAATCTTCATATATATCTACGGTTTGAACAAAGGACGAGGCAAATTTTAACAAAGTAAAGGGATGAATTTTTATGAATTAAGGAATCATATATAAAATAAAAGATAAAATTATGATAAATTTTTTGGTGCAATAATAAAAAATGATTGCATCTATGTAATTATTATGTAACATGTAAAAATAAAACATATACTAATGATATATCAAAATATACGGATTATGCCAACTTAAAATGATTTATTGTGTTTATATTCTAACTCTAATATTTTTTAATTTATTTATGAATCCAAATTTTTTAAAAATTCTCAGTTTAGCCCCTCTATTTTTTATTTCCTAGTAAGCCCAAAAAAAGTATTAGCTTTCAATTTGTTAACCCACCCTTATATTACTTCTTTCATGTTTCATAATTCCCCAAATCTCTAATTATAACTTAATTTCCAATTAATAAATTGATTTTTAGGAGGCTATTAGGAAAATAAACAAATAAATAAGGTAATTGAAAATTCAAAATGAACTTTCGGTTCATTAATAAAATTTATCAAATATTTGAATTAAAATATAAATATTATAAACTATTATAAGATAGGATACAATTACCATATTTTAATATATTATTATCATAAATTTTTATTTCAAAATATCATATAATAATTGTACCGGTGTAACCATAATTAAGTTGCTCTAATCTATAAACTACACTAAAATTCTTATGGAGAAAAATACACATGAAAAATGCATATGATATGATTTTTAAAACCACTGGCTCAAAGCCACATGTCATTATTTGTTATTACTTGATTGGGGACAATTATTATAATATCTTTAAATCTTACATATAAACAGTTCGAAGACTTCTACAGTATCGTTTACGCACTATATATAAACCTGTTTGGTCTTACTATTTGCACTAATCATATCAATATTATCCAGGGTATTAGAGAACTCGTATCAGAACCACTACTTTTCACACAGACCATAAATAACTGAGAAGCGTGCTAAAAGTCCATCAGGCCATCACCATTTAACGTTGATATCCATTTAGGGTTAAGATGAGGAAGCTGAAAACCCTAATTCTTATGGGATAACACACACTTTTTGTGTGAGGAATCTCTCTTTTTGTCTGTGATGTTGTGTTGAGTTCATCTTGTTTAGTGGAGTGAGTCGCATCTTGAACAGCCTTCACCAGAAAGAAAGATCACACAGGTGCAGGGTACCCAAGTGATGCCCCTTCTAAACTCTCTCTCTCTCTCTTTAAACTTCTGTATATTGACTTGCAGGGTCTTCCCATGGGACCCTCCACTCCACCCTATATGATCGGTTTTCATTCAATCCTTAGTCGCTTTCTATATATATATATATATGGACTCCTCTACATTGGATTTTTGTGAACTTGCAGTTCATGTGTGTAATCTTTCTTTGTTGTGTTGAAGATGAGCTTATTTTGCAAGTGAAAAAGAAAATTACAAAAGGAACCTCGCAATATCAATGGGTCACTTAGCTAGCTAGTATGAAATTCTCATAATTAATTAATGTAGTTAATTGGAAAATTTAGTATAACATATGTATAGTAACAAGTTTAGGGATACAAATATTTCAGAAATTTTAAATTTTATCATAAATAGATTTAAAATTCCAAGAGAAAATTTTCCGTTAATTGTAAATGTTAATGATAATTGAAACTGGATATTGAGTCATATAACCAAAAAGTTTTAAAGCAAAAGTTGATCCTTGATATGATATATTTCAGCAAAGCTATACTGGTTTAGTGTTTTGTTTTTATTATATAATTTAATAGCAAACACCTGAAATTTTTTTTATCAAAATCTGGCCCTATTTATTATATTTAAATCGGATTTTTTGTGTAAACTTTAGAAATTACATAAACATATGTTCCACCTTCAAAGCATGATAATTATGCTTTATGGATAAAAATTTAACTAGAAACCTTTTAATTAATGTAGCTTAACCTTGTATACAAATTGAACCAATATTGTATTAGCAAACTATTGACTTACTATTGAGTAGAGGTGCAATTAATTAATATTTTGAAAAAAAGATAAAAAATAAACGGTTTTAAAATATTTGAAATGATAAATTTATGTTTTTGGTATTCCTGCATACATAATTATCCTCATTTAATGTATCCTCATTTAATGTTGGTGCAAAAAAGAATTCATTAAAAAAAGGAAACAAAATCAAAATTCAAAAGGAAAGAAGAAAAGATGATGCACGCAACAACCTCAATCACTCTTTTATAACATATTCTTATCGTGACGCCACACTTTATCACATACGTGGCCTTCTTCATCCTTCATGCGAAAATTAGAGCACCCCACGGGCCTTTTGTCCTACGTGTCGATGACATGTCAACCCTAACGGCAACTCTTCCGTTTGATTCGCAGTTAGCCTCTAGCAGAGTTGACGGCGTTGGACGTTCCGTTAGCCTAGTAGGATCTGAACCTCCGACGTGGCACACCTTCGTGGAGTGCATGTGCCGGGCTGGTACTACAACGTCAGATGTTGTTCCAAAACGCTTTCCGGCACGTGACTCTCTCGCGCTTAAAAAAAACAATTCAGAAATTAAATATATGTGATATTGTTTGAATGAATGAGGTAGTGCGGTTATGCCTTTAATTGCACCCAGACACTCCGCTTTATTGGAAAACAATATATTATATTCATTCTAAAAAAAATTTAATTTAAATAATTAATATTCAAGATGCACGTTGGAAATGAAATTCACTAAGAATTTTACTTAAATGTAATTTTGGTGTCCTAGCTAGGTACATTGGATATGAAAAACTAATTCACACCTCGTGAAATATCAATTATATGATTTTGATTTTTACATGGTGACATTAATTAGAGTATTTTTGATATCACATATCTCAACTAATTTTTGTATAGCCTAAGTTACTATTAAACAATAATTATTCTATCGTGTATTCCTGAATAATTCAATAGTTCCACGCACATTGTATATACATCTTTCTCTAAAGAATGTCATTCAATGAATTGGGTATTTTCTGTTTTTGTGGTATGCAAAGAAGCAAGTAGGATGAGGGTCCTCAAAGGCGTAGCCACAAAGTCTTAGTGCACTATCAAAGGCTTCAAATGGAAACCGGAAAGTAGTACTGGATTGTATAAGAGTAAGAAAAAAGATTGGTTGGTCTAAAAATATTGGTTGGTCTTGATTCAATTATGTAATAATTGATTTAGTATATCAATTTTAATAAAAATATTTTTTTATGACCTCTACTTTTATTTTTAAATAATTTTATTTGAATTAATACATTAAATTAAATATTACATAAGTATGTTAGAAGCGACTATTATTTTTTCACAAGAGTAAATATTATGTATGAGGTCAACTGCACATGCTAAATTGGATTAGTTCAATGGAAAAGGGCACTAACTAGCAATACAAAATCATCATCAATCACTTTTTGAATTGCATTTTTTAAATTCAAAGGATAATGGACCATATATATAATATATATCTCCCACTTTATTAAATCACCAACAACGATTTGCCACTTCGATCGCTCTATGCTTTTCCATTATTAGCCATCTAGAACTTGCCAAAGGTGTTTCCCTAATGCCCACCATTAGAATTTGAGGTACTTCTTCGATTGGGCAGATACACACACTCCACATTTTATTTTACACATTTGTTATAACGATATTTTATGTATTTTTTTATAAATACTTAAAAAAAAATTACAATCAAAGACTATAAGTTTAAAATATTTATTATAAAAGATTTATAAATTTAAAATTATTCTAAATGATCTAATAATTAATTTTTAAAACTTTGGGAATATATAATATAAGAGTTTCAAGGCAGAATTTCAAAATCTTAGAATAAGGTCCTTCAAGGTAAAATTTTTTTTGATCCATACCTCTTTCAGAATAATTTTAAAATTTAAGGTAATTTGCAGTAAATATTTTAAACTTATAATTTATGACTCTAGTTTTTTCTAATATTTAAGATGGGTGCAAGTATCAATAGAGCATTTAATTCGAGAGAGATAAAACGTTCCACTATTAATGCCTAAAAAATTTATTGGTTTTAATTTGAGTACGACAAAATTTATGAATATTTTAAATTTAAGTAGTATGATATCTTTTTTGGGACAGAATAAGTAGTATGAAATCAAACTTAGCTCGAATATGTAGATGCAGATATATTCATTTTATTCTGTCGTTTTTCTAGTGATATTTATTTTATTTATATATTAATTAATTTAATATATCAAAGAATTAAAATAAAAAATAGCATATTATGGGTTTAATTTGAATTTATTAATAATTATTTGACATAATCATTTTTTATTGTAATTTTATATTAAAATATTTTGTGTAAATGAGTTTCAATTAAAAAAAGTTTAGTTTTAGAAAGCTTTAGATAAATAGGTCAAAGAATAAGGACTGGCATCCTAACCATACCATGACTTATTCCGCCATTATAATACTTATATATATATATATATATATATATATATATATATATATATATATATATTAAAATAGGCAAAATGTATGTATTTAGCTTATTTTTGGTAATAATACATTATTGAACAATGAGTACCATTACCAACTGTCGCTTATATATTATCTCGCAATTTATTTATTCATTTTTGCAGAACCATGTTATTTAATTTTAAATTATAATTATAAAATCTTAAAACATGAATGATTTATATATCAAACTATAAATTATAATATCAATACTCAATTATATCTGAGTTTAAGAGAATAAAATATATATTTCTGCTATAAAATAAGAGTTTTCAAAATTTTCTCAAATGTTATTATTCAAGATACCCACTTTGACTGTACATAATTAGGTAATTTGACCAGTAATAACTGCAATGAGTATTTTTCAGAAAATTCAAAACACTTCCCTCAAAAAGCAGAATCAATGTCATGTCCTAGGTTGGACATAGGAACTTGAACGACACGTGGCTTTAAACCGAAAATCATGTAACCAACAGCTAGGATCGCAGCTGACACGTGGACTTCACTAACCTTGCTCTCATGCACACGACGTGAGCACCACACGAGATTTGCTTTTAACGTGCCAACGTGGCGACCAGGTTGCCTCCTCCATCCATTACTGCGCGTTTTAACTGTCCCTTGATATGGCGCGAATGATGCCTGGTGGGCCCATGCTTCCGACGTGGCAGTTCTATTACGTTGATGCTCTTCCTATTTGAACAGACAGTTCATAAGGGAAGTGTGTCACACGCTTCACTGAACGTGCCATTCACACGCCAGATCAGACTTGTAAACTGTAATGTTGGTCATCACCTACACAACTACTTGCATATTTGTTGTGTTTTCTCTTATGTTTTTAAAATCAGAGATCCATGGAATTTTAAATAATTTTCCAAAATTAGTGGTTTGAGATATACTAAATTAATATTTAAATTTTAATTTATTAATAGTGTTCATAAAATAAAATAATATAAAATTTTAGTAACTTTTTATAAATCAAGAAAGTTATTTAACTTTTACTCTCTTACCTTGCAATTTATATATTAATATATGACTTTGGAATCAAAATAGGAAAACCTCTCAAAATTATATATATATATATATATATATATATATATATATATATAAGCATATAAAAAAGATCATTAATGTATAGGGAAGGTTTTAAATGATTAAATTTTGCAAAACTAAGCAATATTTAACATATGTTTATCATTTTTATATTGAGATATAACATATTATTTTCTTGTTTTTGCAAAAAATTCTTGTACCTTGTCTCAGACTCTTTTTCTTCCGGAAATTTTAAAGGTATATCATTTTATATCATTATTCTTGTATATTTATAAGTCTAACTTAGAGAAAGAGATAATTTATGAGAAGCTAATCATATGATTCTAAAATATTACTGGTTGAATTTTCAGAGAATGTTTTGGATTAATTAGTTCAGGCAAATCAATTATTTTGTAAAAATTCATTAAATGTAAAACAACCCTTAGAAATTCTTCAAGATCCAAGTGTTCTTTTCACACTAGCTAAAACAAAATACAAGTTTATTAACATCCATCTATTCTGACGAGAACAAAATTTGTAGTTAAATAGACTAGTCTTAATCCTTGGAATGTTATCATAATTTTTTATTACTTAAAATTTTAAAATACAAAAAGACTATTGTCGGATAAAAAATGACTTTAGAATTCGCTAATTATTGAAAATTCTATAGCTTATAGTCTGACGTGAAAATTGAGATTCGGGAGTAATTTATATTGAAGAGATCACAACTCTAAACTATTATTATAATATTGACCCCCCCCCCCCTTCCCTCCCCATTTTCTTTGATAAAATATTGACAACTTATTTTATAGTAAGCAAATGAGTTTATTTATATTGTCAATATTCATTAGCATTAATAATTCATTTATTTTATTCAGTTGAATATTAAATTTTAAGTTATAATTATTTATTTTTCAAATTTTAAATACTTATGTTACTATCCATACGGTAAATATTTCTTATATGCACACGTATAATTAAAATAAATATAAATCAAGTTTATCCATCTGTTAGGCTATACCATTAGGCAAACAAAATTACATGCAATTTTTGAATATTTATCTCTCTCTTGTGTGTATATGTGTGTCTATATATATATAAAACACTTAATACTAGAAGAATAGAAGAATAGAGTATTTTCCATGATTAATTCTCACTTTAAGTGAGAGGGTAAAATAGTCATTATATCCACCTATTTACTGTATAAGTCAGCAGCAGTCAAAATAGTGACAGGCAATGCCTCGACTCTTCAAAGCAGGCGGCAGCTGACTCACTTTGAGGGGAAAAAAAAAAGAAATTAGTATTTGATTTCCATAATTTTATTTGGCTAAATTATTTGATTATTATAATTTCACTTAATTTTTAATTTAATCCTTGCAAATTTATAATTGATTCCTCATAATTTGTTTATTTCTTATTATTTTATCTCAAGACATCTGTTAGTGTGCCATAAAATTTTACCAACACAAACTATGAAATGTCATTTCAATACAATTAGAATTATGTCAAATTCTCAGCAATAATGGTAACGGACTTGATAATTTAGAATGCTTATGAATTAAAATAAAAACATAAAATATTATTTTGGCAAGTTTTAAACCTGAAAAGGGCTATTCTAAAATTTAAAATAATTTAATGAAATAAAATACTAATTTAACCAAAATTTAGATATAATATTTGAGGCATTAATGATTACTTTCTTTAATAATATTATAATATTATATATTATTCGTAATTCAATCCTATAACATTAATCCTTCAAAAATCTATTTTTTTAACATATCATGATTTTATAATTTCTAGATTCTGTCCGTTTTCCAGCCTTGTTACAGTTGTCGAGGACAATTGTAGCATTCTACATAAAATCCTCGATCTCGTTTCATAATACCAAGTAACAGTCTTACATATAATTTAATATTTTGATAAATAAAATACTAAAATATTAGAGGGTAAAATTGTCATTACGACCTTTACTAACAGTTTGGGACCGCGAGTATTCAACGTGGTAACAGATCCCGAGGACAATTTGGAAATTTCACAATAAATCCCAATACACTTCTCTTTTTATAAGAACCACTCACCACCAAAACTTCCCTACTAGCAAGTACATCTTCCAACTTTGTTATTCTTACCTCTGAAATACTCTCAGTACTCTCATTATCACAAAAGACAAAAACTAGAGTCACTCCCAGGAACAGAGTGCTCTGTTCTTCTCTCTACCTACTTATTTCTCCTCCCTTCACTTCCATCTTCTTCCTCATCTTCCTCCAATGGCGTCCAAGACCCAACCCCAGAAGCTCCCGGACGCCGAGAAGGCCTTCAACGGAGGCTCCTCCGACGACCGGTGTCCTGTGGACGAGGTTGCTCTGGTGGTGCCGGAGACCGACGACCCGTCCCTTCCGGTCATGACTTTCCGGGCGTGGTTCTTGGGTTTAACCTCCTGCGTCCTCCTCATCTTCCTCAACACCTTCTTCACCTTCCGCACTCAGCCTCTCACCATCTCCGCCATTCTCATGCAAATCGCCGTCCTCCCCATCGGGAAGTTCATGGCTTCGGTTCTTCCCACCAGGGAATACAGCCTCCTGGGCTGGAGATTTAGTTTGAATCCCGGGCCTTTTAATATCAAAGAGCATGTGATTATCACTATCTTTGCTAATTGTGGTGTTTCCTTTGGAGGAGGCGATGCTTACTCCATTGGAGCCATTACTGTCATGAAAGCTTATTATAAACAGAGCTTGAGCTTCCTTTGTGCTCTCCTCATAGTCTTAACTACCCAGGTTAGATCACTATGCTTAAAAATTTATTACATTTTCGCTATTTGTTTTGGCTTAGTCTTTTTCTCAAGGCAATTTAAGCGCATTTAATATCTTACTCTAGGAGTGCTTCTTTCACCAACTAGCGAACTCCTATGTGTTTTATAGCTTTCTTTTGTTCGCTTCTTCTTCAATTTATTCGTTTCTCTTCAAAATCTGTGAAGCTTCTCTTTGCTTGTGCTTTCTTCGTGGTCTTCTTCTGCAATTTGATCATTTATCTTCATTATATATTCGTTTTTCAGTTGAAATTTTGAGGGGGAAAACTTGCTGCAATTTGTTCTATCGTCGAAGTCTGTGAAGCTTGTCTTTACTTGTGCTTTATTTTATATTACTGGAGTTACTGGAAATTTGAATTCTCGATTATTTAAATCTTTTTGTTTTTTTTTTTCGGAAAAAATATCCCGTCATCAATCTGCTTTCTAGTTGTCCGAAAAGTTTTACTTTAATAAAGTTATCTTTATTACCATACATTCATTATTTGTTGATGTGCAGGTATTGGGGTATGGATGGGCTGGGATTCTAAGGAGGTATCTGGTTGATCCCGTGGAAATGTGGTGGCCATCAAACCTTGCTCAAGTCTCCCTTTTTAGGTTCTTTCTTCTTCCTTGCTTCAATATTATCTTCCTTTTAACTTTGAAATCAATCATTTGAGAAAGAAAAGTTGCAGAGTTTTTAATCAACATGACAGTGATGGTTAGGTATTCACGAGTTTGCAGGATCAAAGAACTACCTTCATAGAGAAAAATCTGCCCAAAAAAAAAAAAGTGTGCCATAAAGAATTTGAAAAAAGACACTATTTTGAATACCATATCTGCATAATTATTGGAACAACGTTCTCTTATCTCTCCTAAAGTTGCTGCAGCGAGAACACAAAGAAATTTCCAACTTGCTGCACAATTCGTACTATGATATTATCTACAGTTAATTATATTAACCTTTTTTTTAATTTGGCTATATTACTTCTGACATTCCTCTTATTTTAAAATGTCTCCATGCTTCCTTGACATTTGATGTATATTACGAAAACCTTTTCTACTACTTATCAGTGAAATCAATTTTCTGCATAATATAGTTGGAAAGGTTTTTGAAATATATTTCAAATGTCAGAAAAGCGTAATGATATTTTTGAAACAAGAGGGATATCAAATGCAATTTAGCCATATTTTAAAAGAGGTTAGTATAATTTATTCTATGACTAAAGTTGTTCAATTTAGCTAAATGAAGGCACAATAGATGCATAATTATGTTCCTGTTCTTATATCCTGAGATAAGGATGTCACTGCAAAAAATTATAATATATGAAAGAATCTGTATATATAATTTAAGGAGTCAAATCCAAGAAGTTGAAGCAAAGCAAGTGAATCATTGACTGGGAAATATCGCTTTTCATGGGTTAAAAAAACAGATAATGTTGTTGGAGGGAAGGTTCAATTTATTAGTTATCTTGTCCAATTTGTGCAATATTCTCTGACTTGGAGAGCATAAAACTAAAAAAGAAAAATCTAAACTGGGAAGATATTATATATTATACTCTCAGTGTTTTCATTGGCTGGTCAAGCATTTGCATATGAACAAAGCTTGGTATCTTCTTCGAAAGAATTTACACAACAGGAAAAACTAAATTATTTGAGATTTTGTTCTATTTGTTTTTCATTTTTGATGAAAATATTGGTGACTGTTTGACTATTGATTTGATACTTTAAAGAATTCTTGTATCACTTCAATGCTTGAGGGCATAATTTCTTTTCAACTCCATAGGATATTAAATCTTCAAAGACATAATTCCTATTTTTAGCCCTTGAAAGATGATGTCATTAACATTTGACAATTTGATGAAGTGTTTGTATTACTCTAGTATGTGAGAGTATGATTTTATTTCAACCTCAAAGGAAGTTTTATCCTTAAAAGATTGTACTATCAGTGAGTATGGAGCAGTATCATAATAGGGTTTTGCTTTTTTTTTTTTTTTTCCTATCATTTCCTCTAATATTGTTCTAATGACATCAGTGACTTCATTTTACAGGGCACTCCATGAAAAAGAGCAGAAAACAAAAGGGTTCACAAGGATGCAGTTTTTCCTGATAGCCATGGGAGCAAGCTTCTTGTACTATGCCCTCCCAGGCTATCTCTTCACCATCTTAACCTTCTTCTCCTGGGTCTGCTGGGCCTGGCCCCACAGCATCACGGCCCAGCAAGTAGGCTCAGGCTATCATGGACTAGGCATTGGTGCCTTCACATTTGACTGGGCTGGGATTTCTGCTTACCATGGAAGCCCTCTTGTCACTCCATGGTCTTCCATTGTTAATGTGGGAATAGGCTTCATCATGTTCATCTACATCATTGTTCCTCTGTGTTACTGGAAGTTCAACACCTTTGATGCCAGGAAATTCCCAATCTTCTCTAACCAGTTGTTCAAATCTGATGGACTCAAGTATGATACCACAAAAATCTTGACCTCTAACTTTGACCTTAACATTGATGCTTACAACAAATATGGCAAGCTCTACCTCAGTCCTCTCTTTGCATTGTCTATCGGATCTGGTTTTGCAAGATTCACAGCAACTCTCACTCATGTTGCACTCTTTCATGGCAGGTACGCTGGCATAAAAATTTCTGCTTTTCTGAAATACTCAATATATATGAGGCTGTGAGCAGATTGATAGTCATTAGTTTCAGCATTGATAAATGAAAAACTAAATGTGTTTATATCTACATGGTAGATAGGCAAATGGATGAAGAGGTTGTTTAAACCTATGATGCTAATCATTATATTGCATCTGTTCATCCTCCAAAAAGTAGCAGAAAGAAAATCTTTCTCATGAAGTGAATGCATAATGCTGTAATTTTTTTTCATGTGCTGTCTCTATGATTACAACGAACTAGTTTTGTTTGTGCAGTGACATACTGAGGCAGAGTAGATCAGCAATGAGTAATGTGAAACTGGATGTGCACGCAAGGCTGATGAAAGCATACAAGCAAGTGCCTCAGTGGTGGTTCCTCGTATTGCTGTTTGGGAGCATTGTTCTGTCCCTTGTTATGTCTTTTGTGTGGAAAGCGGATGTCCAACTTCCATGGTGGGGGATGGTCTTTGCTTTTGGTTTAGCCTTCCTTGTCACCCTCCCTATTGGTGTCATTCAAGCCACCACTAACCAGGTAATCACTCCCACATTTCTGCTCTCTCTTTCCTGTCTTTTGTCTGTCCTCCTACTCCTCATTCTCTTCAAAAGATTCCGTAAACAAGTCATATGTGAGTTCTACTTCAGGTTTTACTTTCAAGTTATACTTGAATAAATCGATTATGCTTTAATAAACTGTAAAAAGTTCATTTTTTCTGCTGTCTCTGCATAAGCAAAATCATTTTCTCATAACATGTAGAGAAACATTTTCAAAACAATTTTGACGCATGAGTTTTGTCGTGGGTTTACCTTGCAGCAACCTGGATATGACATAATAGCACAGTTCATGATTGGGTATGTACTTCCTGGAAAACCAATTGCAAACTTGCTCTTCAAAATCTATGGCAGAATCAGCACCGTGCATGCCCTTTCTTTCTTGTCAGATCTTAAACTTGGACACTACATGAAAATTCCTCCACGCTCCATGTACATTGCTCAGGTATTACACCATAATCAGTACTCAGAACAAAGTCAGATAATACTTGTAACTTTGAGTATATTATTTTCATAAAATAATTCAATTTTTTTTTTTTTCTTGCACGTAGTTGGTGGGCACTATAGTTTCAGGCATAGTAAACCTAGGAGTTGCATGGTGGATGTTAGACGGCATCAAAGATATCTGCATGGACGACAAGGCTCACCACGACAGCCCCTGGACATGTCCCAAGTACAGAGTCACCTTCGACGCCTCCGTCATATGGGGTCTCATCGGACCAAAGCGCCTGTTTGGACCCGGTGGGATGTACCGTAACCTGGTTTGGCTATTCCTCATTGGAGCAGTACTGCCTTTTCCTGTTTGGGTTCTAAGCAAGATCTTCCCAGACAAGAAATGGATTCCCCTTATAAACATACCCGTTATATCATACGGCTTCGCTGGAATGCCGCCGGCCACTCCCACCAACATTGCCAGCTGGCTCACGACTGGAATGATCTTCAACTTCTTTGTGTTCCGATACCACAAACGGTGGTGGCAGAAGTACAACTACGTCCTATCGGCGGCGCTCGATGCTGGCACGGCCTTCATGGGTGTCCTCATCTTCTTCGCCTTGCAAAATGCAGGCCATAACCTGAAGTGGTGGGGGAGTGATGTTGATCATTGTCCTTTGGCTTCTTGCCCTACTGCTCCTGGAATTAAGGTTGAAGGCTGCCCAGTTTTCTGATAGCTAATAAGCTCATGCAAGGATTAAAGATAGAGGAAGGTAGTTAAATGGTTATGAATGAGTTCTCTGATTCAAAAATATAACACATAAAAATTTTTAATAAATCTTGTGGTATAATTTTAGTAGAGAACTTGATGATAAACACTATCTAAATTTTCGCGTAGAATTATAAGGGTTAAGGGGATTAGCTATTGTGGGGTGGAGGGAATAACCAATTGCTGAGCAATTCTGTACATGCTTGCTGTTTTTCATGGAGGGTTTTCTCCTTTTTCTAGCCTTCTCTTTCTCTTATGTCTGATTACAAATATATTGAGTTCAGTTATAATGAAGCAAACATCTGATTACTATTACTGATTAAAATTATGCAGCATATAGTTGCCACTTTCCTGAGACGAAATGGAGTATGGAAGCCACTGGATCTTATATAACTATAAGTGTAATTGAAAAATGTAATTTTATGGGAATAAAAATTTAAGTCAATCATAATATATATATATATATATATATATATATATATATATATATATATATAAAATTTGTGTTTGATTGAATCTATTAAAGATAGAGAAACTTTTTTTTTGATTCATTACTTATTATAAAATTATCATTTTGATATTTTATTTATTATAATACTTATAATAATTATTCACTTATTAAAAAATATCATACGTTTGTATCTCATTTTTAAAAGAAAATAATACAAAATTTAATCTTTCTATTAAACTTTAAACATTGAATTTAATGGGTTAATTTTGGCAATTTTTTTTAAAGTAAGACTAAGTATGATATTTTAAAAAAAGTAAGAAATCATTTTAACCATTGCAATAAAAAAATGACCAAAATAACATGAAAATGATATCCCTTCTTACCTCTTCCCTACTCTCGAGGCCTTTGCTTCTTTTGTAACAAATAAGAAAATTGTTACTTATTGATGACAAGCTCAATTTACTAATTTTTAATAAATCGAATTTACTTTTAAACCTTTTGATCAAATTCTATTGAAAATATGCTTGAAATTTATACATATCTATTATAAAAAAAAAATTGATCTGTCAGTATTCAGGGGATAAGATGTAAAAAACTTTAGTGTGGGCGTTCCAGTAAGAGAGAATCATGGAAAGTAGTGGAGCAGAATCCAGTTCCAAAGGGGAAGGAAGCATTGATCCGAGAAGCAGAAGCACTTGTTCTTGTGAAAATTGAGTCAAGTGCTTTTCTTCTTTTCGTGGTGGCAAACACAAAATACAGAAACCCCATAACATTGATGATGCAGAGGAAGCCTCATTCATTGTAGCCTAATAGCTTAAGACATTTTCAGTTGCCTTCACAGTAGCCTTCTTGGAGCCATATGTTTGGTGGGCATGGAATTCGAATATGTATTATTATTGCTTAAGATCACACAGGACCTATGGTATAAAGCAGCGACGCCTATCCTTGCTAGGGCCACGTTCAGTTATTCAACCCTTGCAATACTCATCAATCAAAGATAAGAAAAACTATTTGCCCGTATTAACACACATACGTGATATAATTGACGTAATGAATTAATTAGTAGTAAATTATCATTAACTGTTACATGAATGAGTTAGTACCTGTAAATATTTTCTCATTTGGAAGAGAATTTCAACTTTCTTTGGATCTCTTGGAAATTTGTAAAACAGTGATATCTCATAACACAATGCATGAAATTCAAAATGCCATCAATAACTAACTCAAAATTCACATAATAAATCCTAGTCTTATATAAATAGGTCTAAATAGAATCATCCATGCGTGATTGACACCCCTAATTTAAGAGAATTCTATCATTAAGGTTGCAATTTCATTTCATTTTGTAGAGTTTACAGGTGACATGATATGCTTAACTAAGGCAAAAAAAGAAAAAAAAAAAAGTTTAAGATAAATGGACCAAGTTAATTATGAATATGTGTTAACATGATAGATAAACGTGCGAAAATGTTACTAAACCCTTCCTTTATTTGAGTTATTAAAAAGGGGTAGGGGGGATAATGAAACATTTTAAGTAACCTTATAAATTCTCAAAAATATTTACTCATTTATATTTTAAAGGTTTCCTTTATACTTTTACCATTCAAACAATTCCCGACATCAATTAATCAAAGAACAAAACACAGCCACTCAATTTGCCGCTTCACAAATGAAACAGAGCAGTATGGCCCCAAAATGAGAATTGTTAGCCTGTCACAACTTTCCTATGAACTCTACAGAGAGCAAAATATAATTGATGCAGAATAAGCCAAGACATTGGGTATGGCCCGCCATATGTGCATCAGATACTACGTTACGTGGGGAAAAGATGGAAGTCACACTTGAAGAAAATTCCTCAGGCTTCTTTCAATCATTTTTACAGGAGTGTATTATTTTACAAATTCATAAAATAATAAAGCAGTGACGAACAAGGTCATTCCTAACAAAAAAATTCCCAAGTAATCACTGATTGAAATTTAAGACCAAGAAACATGCCAATAACTTGAGCAATGGGCATCCACTTTGTTTATATTTAAGCTTTCAAGTAATTGAAAGCTTATATATAAAACCTTTTAGCTTGAGATGTATGAAACATTAATATCCTTATATTCCGTAGGTTATATATAACTTTTAAAAGTCTCATATTTGTTAAGCTCAAACATTTGACAAATAAGTTTTCAAGTGCTTGGGAAACTAAGGTTTTGACGAACTAAACACCTCCTAAAATTAATTAGTTTCCACATATCAAACAACAATATGGGTAACAAAAAGAAATATACCTGTTAAAAAACATATAATCTACTTCTCCTCCCTCTCAGCAAGATAAAGCTTCTCACAAAATAAAGCACAAATGATGACTTTCTGGCGCATACCCAATTCCAAACCCAACCACGAGGTTGAGCCAAGAGATTCAGGAAATAAAAAAGAAAGTAATATCCCATAAATTTAGTTCTTAGAAGACAATTTTATCTATATGACCCTTCCATGTTAATCATAAATTTAGGCCGGCGTAGGATTATATTGATGGGTCTTTAAAATTTTCTGGAGTCAAATGCTAAATTATCTTCTACGGACTAATTGGATTGGACATGCGTTTTACAGGATCCATATGGTAGTTTACTCAAAAAAAATAACATGTAAATGTGGTGGATATGGGCTGTGAAATAGCTTAACCTAACAAAATTGTTTTTTCTCAGCTACATGTGATAATAGCATATCATCACTTTCTCTTTCAATTTTCTTTTCTCACTGTCAAAAGTCCTAACGAAAAATATTATCAAATATGTAACCTTCAGGAACCAGATTGTCAGATAGATGGCCATCAAGCAGTTCCATTATATGTAATACAATCTCAACTTCCACGTAATGATACTTCATGAGCTATAGCATATATCTTATATAACCATACCACGTGAAGATACATTAACTAATAAAAGGCTTTAAAGGCTACACGGTCCATGCAATTTACGTTTACCTCTGCAGAGACTTGTACAGCACCACAGTGACATATTTGGCTAGAAACCGATGTGTCATACCTAGGGCAACCACTGAAGGGCTGCTCTTTCCTTTCTGCATGTAAAGATGATTGAGCACTACATGTTGAGGTCTCGATAAAGGAGGTGGAATCTCCAAATTTGTAGCAGGCACGTTAAGCAGTGTCATTTGCAAGTGTGGGGGAACCAACGGTGGCTCCTTTGCATAATCTTCTGAACCAAGTTGTAAGTTGCTATAACTAGAGTCCGGTGACTGAGGAGGTTCAAAACCAGAAATGCTTCCAATGTCTTCAGGAACATAATCCTGCATTTTTTTTTTAAAAAAAAGACTATCAGTCTCGCTTTAAATATCAATTCCTTCAAGTGGGAAATATAATGAATACATCGAGTTTTCAGTCCTATGACATATGCAATGGCATCATCAATTTTACCACCCTTCTCCCTTCCCCAGGCTAGGATTTGCAATTTTTGCCTGGCAACATGTATGTGTTAATGAAGTGTCTTGGGAATGGCCTATAAGTTGATAGTTCACATGACACTGGTCTTAGTCTTGAAGATTTAGGTGAGCTCGATGTTGAGGGATCAATCCCCACCAATGCTCCTTTCCCCACTCCTTACTCCCACGCTATAACTTCAAAACTGGATGCATATCATATCTAATACATATCTGACACTTGTACCAGTTACAACACGACATTGAATATTGAAGAATCAGAGCAACATCTGCAGCAACTTAGCTACAAAATGAAATCCTTTATACTCATTTTATCATATGCAAATACATGGACATTGGATAAGGATCATATGCTTGTTTTATCCTGCTAAGTGGACACTACCCTGCCTCAGCATCAAAAGTTTAGTATTAACTCCTCCCCCATCCCATTTGCTTTTAATCACCCCCTAAAAGCTGGGTTTCCAGAACACCCAGGATTCTGTGACCCATTCAAACCCTGCAACATCTGAACCTTGAAAGATTGGAAAGTCAAATTTCCAATGTTTAGCATGTGAAAGAGAGGCAGTTGCTATGATGTATATATGGGAGAAAAAATTATAACATTAATAGACATACTGAATTTAAAGTTTTTCTTCAATACTTGTGTCCACAATATTATTAATTTATAAAGACTTCATTATTATAACTTTAGCTGCTAGAATAGAAAATTCACTGCCTTCTCTGTAATACCAGACGCACAAATCACACAGAAGTTTAAAGAATAGAGTCTGTTAGGGTGGAAAAGCATCATCAAGCAATGCAAGCATTTAAAGAATTAGTAAAACACAGGTCACCAACTCAGCTGACACCACCACTCCCAAGTCAAATTGACTGGAAACTGAGTACATTTATAAGGTTAGGATCATGTACATAGAACAAAATATTATTGCTCGTAAGAGAAGGGAAATTTGGTCAAGGAGTAGGAAATAAGTAAAAAGAGAAAAGACTTCCAAAAGGGAAAATTTATGCATAGCATATATTAGACCAAAAAAAGTTGGATAGCCTAAAAGAAGAGAAGAGTGCATTCAATACCTAGTTGCTAAAACATAATACGGCTCTTCACAATAACCACATTCAAGGTTCATTTTGCACCCAAGGCCCAAATTATGTTCCAAAGCTATCCTCAACAAAATTTAGCTACTAACAGGATCTCACTCTTCTCAACTGAATGTTTGTTTATGATATTCGTTAAGTGTGAGAACTGTCAAATTGATTTTGATTATATGCAGAAAATATCAAAAGAAAAGTACCTGCAAGTCCAAAATGTTGTAGGCATTGCCAGCATCATCTTGAGCCCAGGGCAAGTCAGGAGCATACCTCCACTGTCCATCAACTAGAAACCTGTACTGGTAAACACCAGACGGCAGTACCTTCATTATAGTGAAGTCTTTCCCTGACCTCTGCAAGGGCATTCTGATCAACAATGAAGATTAGAATCTGAATGACAATCATAGCGGTCTTTGAGGACAAATAAATAAGACTGTAAATTTACCAAACCTTGTTTTCCAATTATCCCATGATCCTTCCACAGCTACTTCTTTTCCATCATAACTCCAAGTAATCATCGTTGGAATTCCTTGTTCGTTGCACATATCTTCATATGCTGAAGTAGCTTGCATCCAAGAATGACTTGGAGCTTGCATCTCATCAGGCCTTTGTAGTGGAACCACTGGGACCTAATGATAGGAGAAATGGAAGTTTTGAAAGAGGTATCAGAAGGACAACAGCCAAGCACATGTAATAAGCAGTGAAAATTTCAGAACCAAACTTACTAGAAATTGAATAACATCTAATATGATTCACAACAAAGGAAAAAAAAAAACGCAATTGTCTCAATCAATACTCTCCACAATCAACTTGGCAGGGTTTAGGAACGGAGGTAGGATAATTGATTCCCGGGTTGGACAAGAATCTAGAAAGCTGTCAAGATACTTTTTGAAGTACTCCCAATACCTTGGTCAACTAGCTTCCCACCCCACTTATAGCAAATATTTAATTTTGTTCTCATAAACGCTAATTGCCTCAAACCTACTCACAGGTAACCATATTATGCACCAGCTCTCTGTTTCAGTTGTTACGTAACCAGAAATCACAAGGTGAACCCATGAAGCTATATAGTTATAGATGAATAAAGCAACTGAAAATTATAAAAGAGAGCCTTGGAGCTTCAATTTGCGCCCATTGAACTTGCATCAAACAGCTGGTGTGCACCATATGACGAAAAAAATAAATCTGAAGAAAAACAAGTGAACCCGACCTTCCAAACTGCATTCTAATAACCTTCTAAAGAATGAGATTCAATTAAAACCTATTTGATCTGCTCCTTCGATTTCAATTATTGATTTAGATATTCGACTCACTAAAAGAAAAGAAAGGAGCTTTTCACAATTTCCAGTCAAAATATATTTTTTAAGAAAAAAGAAAAGACAACTTACCCAATAATTGAAAAAATCAGCAAAAGATAGAAGGAAAGGAAACTCACTTGCGGAGTGAACATCAAGGGAGATTGGGTAGCTCTAGGGCTAGTCGGGGGCGATTGACCCATCAAGTCAGAAGACACAGCATTAGACGCAGAAACGGCCTCCTGTACACTGCCACCACCACCGCCTTCCTCTTCAGGCCCCGATGTACTTCCATTCCCATCTTCTCTCGCATTCACATTTCCCATCGTTATTACTGCTCCAAAGAGGAGAAAAAGCAAAAAGAAAAAAGAAAAAAAATAGAAAGCGAAAGAACCCACTTAAAAAAATTCAAATATGATTCCCCTACTAATAAAAACCACACACCCAGTACGAATTCAGGAAATCGAATGAAGGAAATCAGCAGAAACGGTTTCAATTCCAACAGATGCCCATCTGGGAAAATTTTTTCGCTCTAAGAGAACATGCGATTATAATATATTAAGAAAAGAAAGAAAAATCGAAACTTGTTACTTTAAGAAGCACTTAGCAGCACTATGGAGAAAGTGTAGGGTAATTATGATATTCTCCGACGAGTTTGGAAGATCGAATGGTGGCCCAATGATGTTGGGTGTAGTGGGGATGATCGTCACGTCATCATATTGACGAAGTCTTTTTCTCTTTGCCCTTTAATTTAATTCAAGATACTGTTCGCTTCCTTCCTCTATTTCTCTCTCTATATCTCATGCATTGCACAGAGATACAGCCCCTTTCTTTTCTTCCCATCAACGACGACGGAACCAGTAAGCCACTGAGAGGGGAGGTGCTATTATCATCCCCTTTCGTTATTGTGACCTTTTAGTGAATTTTCACTTTATTGATTGAAATTATACCCCAAACATTTTCTTTTTCTTTGTGTTAAATTTGCCTCTTTTTTTTTTTTTTTTTCTTTTCGCTTAAGAAAATAGGCTAGCCCCTTTTTTAGGAAAATTCACCATTTGGTCCTCATACTTTTACTAAATTTTCAATTAGTCCCTACATATTTTTTTTCAATTGACTCCTTATAATTTCAAAAATTCGCAAACACTCCATGTTGTTATGCCAACACGGACACAATTAATGAATGGGCTAACATAATGAATGCATGCAAAAGTGGAGTGCCAAAGTGAAAGATTTATGCTACATATGCTGCCAACTGTACAAAACACTTGTTTATTTATTTTTCTGTAAACTCCATTAAAACCTCAAGGGACTAAAATGAAGATGATATCTGCATCCTAATTGCATGAGCCCTCACCAAGCTCCCAATGCTGTTAATGGCCAACTTTAAATCCACGAGTGATTCCTAGGAGCCACTGTCTTGTACAAATAGCTACCAAACGTCATCTTCTGCAAATATTCATTTGCACGCATCTCATCAAATGCTTCTCTCGCTGGATTTGGCTTGTAAAACACCTTCTACAACACATCCAACACCTTGTAAGTTGGCCAATAAGTCTTATCCCACTTCTCCAAGTACTTCCTCAAGTCACCTTCTTCCACCATCCTCTTCCCATTGTTTGGAACTTCCACGATCGCCTCTACACACATCATTTCCACTCGTTGCTGCCAAATAGATTCCATCGTCAGGGCACTTTGTCATATATCCGGCAACATCGCCCACCAACGCTACTCTCCTTGACAACCTTCCTGGTCGGGGGTGTTCTGGTATCAGATGTGCCTTTACTTGGATAATGTTGCCTCCCTGAATTTTTTTCCTTTGCTATATTCCTCCTTGCAAGTTGGAATTTATTAATGTCTCCCTTGTGACTTGCGATACTAATTCTAACAGCCGCATGGTCACATTTTGGAAGCACCACCTGCAGAAATCTAGAGAAACATTATCACCTACGTACATCTCTGTAAAACTCTCATAATACACCATCTTGTTTTCAGAATTTTATACTTTCCTGGAAAACCATAGCACCAAAATGATCATGTGAGTGTAAAAAGTTTCTAACTTGAAGAAATTTCCTACACCCTGGAGAACCAATTTAACAAATCAACCAAATAAACAAATTTTGAAGTGAATCAATAAAAGAGATACTAACTTACATGTTGTTCAGCTGATAATTATATGAAATAGAGTTATTTCTATTATTTTCATACATTTTTATTATGCTACTTTGTTAGTTTTAGTTTAAATTTGAGTTTTTTTTTTCTATTTAGGAGATGTATCTTTGGTAGTAAAATTTTAGATTATTTAGTGTTGATTTATATTTAATTATTATATTTTAGTCATTTGTGGGTTATTAAAGTGATTTTATATCTTATTCAGGCTGTCAAAGAAAAAAAAAGAAAGTTTTGACATCAAATAAGTGAACATTTCACTTTGAGACAAATTTTGGGCCCGTAAACATAAGAATTTGGAGATGTCAATCTCATATAAAATTGTAAAGCTCGTTGAGACCTTTCTAACAAATGATAGTTTGCTTAAATATGATGTCAGAACATGAAGTTATGATTGAAATACTGAAGCTAATACTTGATGCTCATTTTGGCGCCAAAGCACCACGATCTAGTGTTAAGGTGCTAATGTTAGTGTTTTGTTTAAAGATTTGGCGCCAAGGCACTAGAATACATATGCTAACTAAAAAGCTAGCGCTAAGCTGTTAGGACACAACAAATGAAGGGTAGACTTGTCTTTTGGCATTTTGGGACAATATAAAATGTTTTCCTAGGGTTTCTTAGAGGGGTCAGCCGTTCTAAAGCATAAAAAAAATGGTTTTTTAGAGCTTTAAAGGTTGAGTTTTGCCAGAGAAGGCATTTCAACAGGAGTTTCAAGAGGGGAAACCAATTAAAGCTTTGGAAACAGAGTTCTTCATCTATTTCTCTTCTTTTTCTCTTCCCTTGTTTATGTTCACGAATTGTATTAGATTATAATCATGTGAATGCTTAACTAAACCCTTATTTTTCTAGGATTATGGACCATAGGCATGTAGATTGTTGAACTTTGTTATTTTCTTACTTGAATTTCATTGTGTATGAAGTTTTTTAGTTCAAATCCTATTTGATCTCTTGTTGATTCACCACCAATGAGGGTTTATGTTGAGGATTTGAGGATTTTTAAAAAATAAACCCAAATTTAGTCATAAGACTAAATACCGCATGATTGATGTTGAATTATTGTTTGAATTGAACTCAATTGCCTTAGGATAGACATTACCTATCAAACGTGTGGAGTCGTATTAGTTGTACTTAATGTATCTATCTAAGTGTTTTTCATAGAAATATAGGAAATTAATTTAGAGTCATAGAATTTATAAGAGATCGATGAATTCTTATTATACTGTTAAACTCTAAGAATACTTCATAAATCAATGAATTTAAATTTGAAAAGTAACTAATTCACAATTGAAGTGCCTTGATAATCCATAATTTTAGGGAAGCTTTTTGAACTAATTACCATATCATTTTAAGTTTTGCATTTGACCATTTGCAATTACCTTACTTTTAGATTAAATATTAGACCATTTAGATTAGATAATTGCATAAACATTAGTAATTAATATTGATATTAACTAGAATTCTTGAATAATACCTTTTTTTACTCTTTACTACTTATTGGCAGTACATACTTACCCCGTGGTAATTTACTCACAACATCTGCTTTGTCACTTCTTATCATTCTTAATATTCTTTGTGAGAGAATAAAGTTAACAAACTGGAATAAATTTCCAACACCCCAACAAACAAATTTGGACAAAACACGATGACTGTACCTAAAATGCAATGGCATAGTTGGCCAAGTACTAAAACCAAGTCTAGTCTCAAGTTAAGTACAAATTTGGTTCGACTCAAAATTTTATTCTTCCATATCTGCTTCATTTGAGATAAGTCAAGCAAAAATCCCCACAAATTTAAAAAAAAAAAGAAAAAGAAATTATCTTCACTATAGTAGACCAACAAAATTCAGTGTTTTGTATTTTTATCATTAATTATAAGACAATATTTATTTTTGTTTGTTTTTTATTCAATGATAGGTGCTTTTTTTTTTTTTTGTATTTTAATAATTAATTATGGGACAATATTTAATGAAACAAAATTTCTGATTCCTCTAAGAAACAAAGTGTACCAAATTTTCTCAGTTTCTCTAAGAAAGAAGTTGTAGCTGAAAAAATAAGCGAAAGGTTTTGCATACTTTCCCTTTCAAACATGCTTAAAAGGAAATACTTATATCCCTTCACATTCAACCTGTTTAGCCTAGCTTCAAAGGCAGCAGAAATTCTTTATTTTTCTGAAAAAGTTATTTTAAGAAAACAAAGTGTTTAGCTAATTTTTTGTGAAATTTAAGTTATTTCTGAGTAATAGTAAATATAAAGCAAAAATACATTTTTAATCTATTAAATTTACTTTCAATTTTACTTTTATTTTTAACTTTTTTTAGTTCTAATTTAGTCCCCTAATTTTATATTTGGTTTTATTTTTGTCATATAACTTCATTTTATTCTAATTTAGTCTCTTAACTTTATCTTAGGTTGTACTTTTATCCCTTAATTTCATTTAGTTCTAAATTGGTCCCTTGACTTTATTTTAAAGTTTTATTTTGTCCCATCATTTCATTTTATTATAATTTGGCTCTTAATTTTTTAAAATTACTAAAATATTTTTCTCCTTTTATTTTTTATCTATCTGTTAACATGAGTAAGCCATATGAGATGTAATAATTTTTTTTTGAAAGTTTAATTCCACGTCTTATTCTTCCAAAAATAAATTGATTCTTATTTAGTACCTAAATTTATTTATATCTTTGCTTCACTCATCTTGGTTTTATTAAGCCAATTTTTTTTGGGTGGTTTTACCTCTTAACTCTTACTGAGCTTAAATATTTAATGCATTTCAATTTGATGGTATTTTAGGATAAATTTTTTTTGTTTTTTTTAAATTAAGGGCTAAATTAGAACAAAATAAAATTAAGAGATAAGAGCAAAACATAAGATATTGTTATAAGAGATCAAATTAAAGATTAATGGATTTAAGGGATGAAAGTGAAACATAAATGTCAAGTTAACGGACCTAAAACTAATAATAAAGTTAAGATATGAAAATAAAACTTAATTAAAAGACTGAATTAAAACTAGATTTCAAGGTAAAAATGTGAAACTATAAATAAAAATTAAGGTATCAAAAGGTATACTTTTATCTAAAAATAATGTTTTTATTGTGAAAAGGAAGCTGGACTAGACAGTTAAAAAAAAACAATTTTCTTTAAAAGATTTGCTGAACACAACAATATTGATAGGAACACTTATAATAATTTATTAAATGCAAGTTGCCTCTTTTCTCAAGTGGTTTTTAATGAAATTCTATTTGAAAAGAAATTGCTTCAAAATAGATAGAAATTTAAAGCCTAAATGAGCTTGATAAGTCTTTTGTAAGCTTTCCTATCAAGTTTTGAAATATACATCTCCATAAATTATCACCCTACAATAGTTACTCCGCAAACTATCAGGGATTTAAGACCCATCTCGCTCAGCAATGTTTTGTTTAAAATCCTCTAAAAAACTTTTACAAATAGACTAAAAAGGATACTCCCTTTTGTTATCTCAGAATTGTAGTTGTTATTTGTACAAGGGAGATTAATCACTGATAATGTACTAGTGGCTTTTGAATTAATCCATACAATGAAAAGGTGACACAGGGGTAATCAAGGGTTTCTACCTATTAAAACTGAAATTAGCAAAGCCTATGATGGAGTATATTGGTAGTTTTTGGAGGAAATGATCAAAGTAATGGGCTTTAGTGATATTTGGGTCAAATGGATGTTAATGTGTGTACAATCACTGAGATGCTCTATCCTAGTGAACAGTGAAAAAGTTGGTCTTGTAACCTCACATAGGGGTTTGAGATAAAGGGGTCCTCTTTCCCCTTATCTCTTTATCCTATGTTGAAGGTCGTACTACTCTTTTTAGACATGCTAAAGCTTCTAGTCTAATCCAAAGGTGCAAAACTAGTGTTAGGGGCCTCAGAGTGACTTGCCTATTATTTGTAAATGATTCCTCTTTCTTTTGTAAAGCAAATAAAGAAAAGTGCAATAATTTGAAGAATATTTTCAGAACCTATGAGAAAGCCTTTGGGTGAATGGTAATTTTCCATTAATCTGGTGTTTTCTTTAACTCGAATGTGGGGGAGTTTGAAAGAAGAGAGCTTAGTGATATTGTTGTCATCCATTCCCTTTCCATCTTTTATTAGCAAGAGTAATCACAAAATTTACTTTTTCCTAATGGATAAAGTGTGGAAGAGAGTACAAGATTGGAAGAACAAGTTGTTGTCAAGGGTAGGTAAGGAAATCCTTTGAAAATCTTCTGCCCAAGCCATCTTATCCTTTTTTATGACTGTTTTCCTAGTTCATATCTTGATTTGTGATGAGCTTTAACATATGATGAACCCTTATTGGTAGGATGGACATTCAGGGAACATGAAAAGAATAAAATGGATTACTTGTGATAAGATGTGCTCTAGTAAGATGGAAGCTTTAGTTTTCATCATCTTTTGTGTTTTAACATGGCTATGCTAGGGAAATACGGTTGGAGGTTAGCAAATTCTAATAGTGCTCTTTTTTTCATAGTTCTCAAAGCTAAATATTTCTCATAAGGAAATTTCTGGTTAGCTCAGTTGGCTTTAAATGTGAGCTTGACTCAGAGAAGTATTTTCACTAGCCAAAGCCTATGAAAAATGATGGAAGGTTATAAAGAAAGAGCATATTAACATATGGACTAGTCCTTGGATCTTTAGGAATGGGAATTATATGGTATTTGATCGCTCTGGTCACAACCTTAAAGTCATGAAAGTAAATGACCTTCTTGTGGCAAATGGCACAGAGTGGGAAGTGGAGATTGTCAAATTCGTTTTCTTATATGAAGATAGAGATAATATTCTAAAAATCTCCCCGAGCAAGAGTAGAAGAACAAATAAATTTATTTTGCATTTTAAGAAGAGAGGTTCCTACTTAGTGAAATTAGGTTATCATGCTTATCACTCATGGACTCATTCCTCTGTGGTTGTAAATAAAAGTAGGAGGTGGTGATTTGGAGATTAGATATACCATTGAAGTTTAGGAATTTCCTTTGGTGTGTATGTAAGGGCATACTCCCTGCTAGAACCATTCTAATTAGCAGAAAGGCAAACATTCCTCAATCATACATTTTCTGTTGTATGGATGAGGATATTTCACATGTGTGTGGATTATATAGTCAAAAATCTCTCTGTTAGAGTTCTTTTGAATTTCTGTTCTCTAATATGGTCCATTTGGTGAGCAAGAAACAATGTTATATGGAAGAACAAGTTTCATAGCACTGTATCAGTGGTTAATGGCATGAAAAGAATTCTAGATAAGTATAACAAGCAAACAAAAATGATTCTAAAATATCTAGCAAGCTAGTGCAAGCAAAAATAACCTCATTGTTTCCACTTTAAAATTTTTTTCGTTTCTCAATACAACAACATTTGAGAAAGAAAGATATGTAGGTATTGGTGTTATTATAAAAAAAGAAAATGGTTCCTTCTTAAAAGTGATTTCAAGGTTCTTGATTGGACTTTTCAAATGCAAGCATCTTTGAGACTTTGGCATTTTGACCAGCTTTTTATTGGATTATGTCCAACCTTTTCTCAAGTGGAATAATTTTCACAAATGTTTTATCACTGTATTTATCCTTTAGGTCAACGATCGATGATGAGTTAGAGTATGGATTAAAGAAATGATATTAAAGTCAAATGGATCAGTAAAGTAGTTAATATTGAAGCTCACATTTTAGCTAGAAATAATGTTAACCATGCTAACTTTAAAGTGTGGTATGTACTTCCTAATTGGGCTTATCACAAACCTGAGTGACCTGAAAAAAATGGTCCAGACTGACTAAGTTGCCCTAGGTCTAGCCAATGGAAAGGTGGCCAAGCCAGATCACTGGAGAGGATTAGCCGAGCAAGGGGTTTAGATCGGGCTGGGCGACCAATTTGACCAATTGTCCCAGCCTGACCTAGAGGTTAATATATATATTTAAATAATTTATATATTATAATAAATATATTAAGTGTATTATTTAATATTTTGATTGGTTAAATTTAATTTTATTTTTTTTCTACAATGAAATTTGAAAAAGGGAAGAAAGGAATTTAGGAAAGTTACAAAAGCCTCACTCAATACTAATTCTTAACTCTGCCTCTTATCTTCGTCTTGTGGTCATTGTTCTTTACTATGCGTCACCCCCTCACCGTTGCCTTCGTCCTTTGCTAGTGATTCCTTCTATCGAGTTTCCTACCTCGTGTTTATCGATGTTTGATTATTTGATGATTCCATCTAGGGCTTCTTTGATTTTTTCTACTACATCTTCTCATATCACTCCCTCATCTCTTTTAACAACGGTGGTGTTGCGTTTGCCTCAAAATCTTCTTAAAATTCTTCTTTGGCATCTTCTCTATCTTTGGTAAGTTTGTTACAATATTTTCTCTATTTCTCTATTTTCATCAACGATGCCATTTTGTTCACTACATTTCATATCAAACTACCAATTAGCTAGTCCTTTGAATATTGAAAGGAAAAAAGAAGGGTATAGGGGTTAGAAAAAATTGTAAATTATATGATTTGGGACCATAAAGGTTACATTAGGTGATTGTTGCTTCTTAAACTAGATATTGATTCCTTTTATTGCAATCTATAGCATATAGAGTTAAACAACCTTCGTTTTCATATAGTTTTGTATTTTAAAGTTATATCAAGCATGATTAAGTGCTACATTAACTGGGATTTTTATTTGACATTGATATATTCTCTTATGTAACAATGCTTTTGTAAAAGGACAATGATAAATTTTCATACAACATGGAAATTTAAGTGATTCATTTTTCTATTGTATATTATTATTTCCATATGGATTCTTTTGGAGTTACTTAAATTGATAATTGAATATTTCTTCTTAACAATATGATCCAATGATAAATACGAGATTCATTTGTTTCAACTTTTAGTAAATCCATGGATATTGGAAGTAGTTAATTATTTGGAAGTGTTTGATTTCTTTTTTTGGGTTTTTACTATTTGGAAGCCCAATTAAGAAGTGTTTAATTTCTATTTTTTGTGATTTATGCTATTTGGAAGAATAATTATGAAGTGTTTAATTTCTTTTTGTTTTTGTTGTTGTGATTTTTGCAATTTGGAAGCCCAATTATGAAGTGTTTAATTTCTTTTTCTTTTTTTTTTTATGATTTTTTCAATTTCGAAGCCCAAATATAAAGTGTTTAATTATTTGTTAGTGTTTAATTTCTATTTCTATGAGTTTTGCTATTTGGAAGTCTAATTTTATGATGAACTTTTGCAAGAGAAATTTTTACCTAATTATAAATTTGAACCACTAACGTGAGATACATATTTGATTTCTCTCCAATAACTTATTCTTTTCTTTTCAATCTCTTTCAATCTAACTTCATAAACACTTTATAAGTAATCTATTTAGATAATTTAAAATTTATTTTTAACTATGTCAGGTGAGTTACTAACTTGGATATCCAACAAATCAAATGTGAGCGACACAAATGGTTTAATTTTTATGATATAAACTAAACTTTTCATAGGTCTCTTGCATTTGAATTAGTTTTTAAATTAGAATAACTATGCATTGAACAAATACAATATGCATGTATTAGGTGTTCCAATCAATGGCTATTTAATTTGGTGTGTATTTTATGTTTGCTTCTATGTTTATATTAATGTATACATAAATCAAACATTGTTTGTATAAAGTGTTCCAATTAATGTATAAAGTATTCCAATTATTGGCTGTTTAATTAGATTTCAGACTTAAACCTAATGAATAAGTAAGAGCAAGGTCTATCATAAGCCAGCAATAAGCCATCAAACTCGACATCCACCCTTTCAGATTTGGTCAAAATGTCACTAGCACTGCTGCTGCTGCCTCTACCGCTGGCTCAACACCTGCTACAGATTAGACAGTAGCAGGTGTAGGTGAAAAGAGAAAAAGCCCCTCAAAGAAATTCAATGTGTTATCCAAACAAGCATGGTACAAGTTAGGCTAAAAGAAATTGAGAGGGGATATAAGAGCTACTTGTAAGTATTATGGTGCTTCTTATACTTGTGATCCAAACAAACATGGTACAAATTCATTGAAAACTACTTGTTAAGGTGTAAAAAGCATCCAAATTAGGCTGCAGAGAACAAACAATCCAAGTTACCATTTCTTAAACCAGGAAGAGGTCAACCTAAAACCTTGGTCCTTTTAGCTACAACTTAGATGGTTGTTGCAAGGCCTTAGCAAAATATGTTATTAAAGTTGAAGCATCATTTTGTTATGTCAAAAAGGATGGGTTTTGAGAATTTTGTTATGAATTGGAACCACGATTTCCAATTCCATCTAGAATGACAATTGCTAGGAAGATTAATCTTGAAGAGTCAAAGAAACTTAAGGATTCTTTTAGGAGGTTAGGATTTCATGTAAGTCTCACCATGGATACTCAGACATCAATGCAAAATATGAATTTCATGTGTCTCACAGCTCATTACATAGATGAGGACTGAAGGCTTCAAAAGTGAATCTTGAATTTTTGTCCTATTGAAAATCACAGGGGTGACATGATAAGAAAAATGATTGATAAGTGTTTGTTAGAGTGTGAGATTGATAGGGTATTAATCTTGACAGTAGATAATGCATCCTCAAATGACACAGTTGTAACTTATATGAAGAAACAACATAAAAGTTGGAGTGTGTTAATTTGTCATAGAGATTTTTTACACATGCATTGTTATGCGTATGTTCTAAACCTTGTTATGAGCAATGGTTTAAAGGTGATGAATAGCTCTATTTTCGTTATTCGGAATGTAGGGAGGTATGTCTGGTCTTCACCTGTGATGTGCTTTAAGGAAGTTCAGATTGAACAATCTCAAAACACAAATAAATGAAAAAGAAAAGACAGAAACACTAACAATCTCGAATGATAAGTTTGCACGCCATACTCAAGAATACTAGGTTTGATTCGCCACATTCTAGAATAGAAGAGGGAGAGTGATAAAAATCGAGGATAATTTCGCCATAAGTTTAGAAAACATATATAAGAAATTCACATATAAGAGGCTAAGCCAATTTTCATAGCATTAAAGGTTGCATTTCTCATTGATAAGTTTTGTATTTATAGCCAAAAACAACCCTAATGGCATAAGTCTAAGATTCACCTAATTCTTACCTAATTTGGAAAAAAACATGCATAGAAATACACCTAATATAGAGTTTCAATCCAATGTAGCTTACCTATCTTATCTAACTTAGGCTTTCAAGGAAATATAGCTCACCTAACTTATACTTTAACTAATACTTATTTCAACTTTCATCACATGCATGATTGACTTTTCGTAATTCATTCATTATAACATATGATCAAATTGCCCCACTTGAACTTAGGCTTTATATAGAAGTTGGGCTTAGACCTAAATGGTCTGATTCTACTTTAAGCTATTGGACAACCATTGCCTAAATCTTCTTGGCCATAAAATGGATAATCAACCCAGATGAAACTCCTTGGCCCAAGTCAGCCTCTTATTCAACTTGATGCTCATCATTCTCCTCCAATTAAAAAGGATTTGTCCTCAAATCCAAGTCTTTATAATCATCCAAGTATGATGTCAAATCTCTTACATTGAATGTGGTAGAAATATTGCATTTTTTTGGTAAATCAACCTTGTAAGCATTGTCATTTATTTTCTTCAAAATCATTTATGGACCTTCTACCTTGGACATTAGTTTTGACTTCCGTTTGTTAGGAAACCTCTCCTTCTAAAGATGAATCTAGACAAGATCACTTGGCATGAATTGAACTTGCTTCCTTCCCTTGTTTGCTACTTTTTCATAAGCTGCATTCTTCTTTTCAATCTGCCACTTCACATTTTCATATGGAGCTTTAATTATTTGAACCTTATTATTTCCGTCCATGCATAATCTGTCACTTGAGGGTAATGATACTAGATCAAGCGATGTGATATGATTAAACCCATAAACCACTTTAAAAAGAGAATGTTTAGTAGTATTATGAACATTTTTATTGTATGCAAACTCAACAAATGGCAAGCATTTATCCCAATTGTTCAGATGTTTACCAACAATAGCTCTAAGTAAAGAACAAAGTGTTTTCTTGACTAACTCAGTTTGGCCATCAGTTTGAGGATAACAAGTTGTACTAAAAAGTAATCTTGTCCCAAGCTTTTTCCATAATGTTTTCCAGAAGTAACTCAGAAACTTGGCATATTGGTCTGACACAATACTCTTTGGAATGCCATGTAATCTCATAATTTCCTAGAAGAACAAATATGCTATATAAGAAGCATCATCCGTTTTATAACAGGGAATAAAATGGACATATTTGAAAATCGATCTACCACCACTATAACTGAATCTTTGCCCCTTTGAATTCTTGGTAACCCAAGCATAAAATCCATGCTTAAGTCAACCCAGGGTTGGTCATGAATTGGTAATGACATATACAAACTATGTGCAACCTCCTTATTCTTTTATTTCTTGCAAGTTGCACATCTCTCCACCATTCAATGCACATATTTAATCATCTTTGGCCAATAAAAGTGTTCCTTGATCATCTTTAAGGTCTTTTTTTCACCATAGTGTCCTGTTATACCTCTTTCATGAGCTTCTCTTACTAATAATTCTCTGACAGAGCAATTAAAAATACAAAGTTTGAAAACTTTGAACAAGAATCCCTCATGCTTATAGAAATCATTAGTAGCACTTTTTTCACATGCCAAATATATAGCAGAAAAATCATGATTTTCTATATATTGGCCCTTTATTAATTCAAATTCCATTAACTTGACATTCATTAATGAGATTAAAACATGCCTGCGAGACAAGGCATCTGCAATCACATTAGTTGTTCCCTTTCTATATTTGATGACATAGGGAAAAGTCTCAAGAAACTCCACCCATTTAGCATGTCTCTTGCTTAACTTGGTCTAACCTTTCAAATATTTCAATGACTCATGGTTTATGTGAATAACAAACTCCTTGGGTAACAAGGAGTATTCACAAAGAGTATTCCTAATTCTGTAAGGCTCTGACCAATGCATAGAACTCTGTCGTAAGTTGCATAGTTTAGAGTTACTCTATTCAACTTCTCACTGAAATAGGCAATGAGATGCTTTTCCTGCATAAGAGTTGCTCTAATTCCTACACCTGATACATCACACTCAATCTTAAAAGTTTTAAAGAAATCAGGGAGTGCTAGTATTGGTGCTAAACACAATTCTCTTTAATGATTTTAAAACTTCGTTGGGCCGCCTCGCTCGACTTAAAGTCACCACCCCTTTTTATGTCAAAGGCGTTAGAATAGTACTGAAATTCTGCACAAATCTTCTAGAAAAGGATGCTAAGCCGTGAAAGCTTCTCACTTTAGAAATATTTATAGGAATAGGTCGCTCCTTGATAGCTCTAAATTTCTCCGAATCAACTTTAACTCTATGCCGACTAATCACAAACCTAAGAAAAATAACTCGATCTTGGCAGAATTGGCATTTTTTGAGATTGCCAATTTTTTTTTTCTTTTGCAATACTTTAAAGACCTTTCTCAAGTGCTCTATATGTTCTTCCTAACCCTTGCTATAAATTAGAATGCCATCAAAATAAACCACAATAAAATTCTGTAGGATATGATTCATCAAATGCATGAAGGTGCTTAGGGCATTTGACTAACCAATTGTCTTGAAGTTGTCTTCCACTCATCCCCTTCCTTCATTCAGATATGATGATACCTACTTTTGAGATCAATTTTTGAAAAGATTGTAGAGCCATGTAGCTCATTAAGCATGTCATCAAGCCTAGGGATAGGATACCGATACTTCACAGTGATTTTATTTATAGCCCAGCTGTCTACACACATACTTATAGTTCCATCTTTCTTTGGCACTAACAAAGCTGGTACTGAATTAAGGTTTATTGACTCTCTCATAAAACCTTTATCCAGTAACTTATTTACTTGACGTTGTAACTCCTTGGCCTTATCTGGATTACATCGATAGGCGGGTCTATTAGGTAAAGTAGCACATGGAATGAGATCAATTTGATGCTCAATTTCTTTAATTGGTGGTAATCCCTTTAGCATCTCATCTAGAAATAAGTCAACAAATTCTTTTACTAACTTCTCAATCAGCGAAGGTATAAATACTACCTCTATTAGCATAACTTTCTTCACTATTAGCATTAATATTGGATTAATTAAGCACAAAGCTCTCTTAACTTCTCTTTTAGTTGCAAATAAGTTCTCCTTTTTCTTTTCCTTTTTTGCTAGCTAATCTTTTAGAACTTGTTAAGGACTAAGAGGTCCTAAGACAATCTTTTTCCCATCCTTGGTAATAGATTAGGTATTTTAAAACCTATCATGCATAACTCTACTATCATATTGCCAAGGTCTTTCCAGAAGCAAATGATCGACATTCATTGGTACCACATCATATACTACTTCATCTTTGTATGAATTTTCAATAGAAAATGGTACTTGAACTTGCTTAGTGACTTGAATTTCTCCTTGGTCATTTAACCATTGCAGCTTGTACAGACAAGGGTGCTTTGTCATCTTCAAGTTTAATTTTTCCACTAATGTGGATGATGCAACATTAGTATAGCTACTTCCATCAATAATGACACCACAAACCTTTCTACCAACTATACACCTAGTATGGAATATATTCTCACATTGATCATCTTTTACCTTAACTTGTGAGTTCAAAATTCATCGAACTACAAGCAATTCCCCTTCATTTGGAAACTCTACAGTGCGCTTGTCATCTTCTTATTCGATTTCTGTTTCATCTTCACTTTCAACTTCCTCTTGTGCTCCTTGAACAATCATCACTCTTCGATTTGGACATTTAGAAGTAATGTGTCCAAAACTAAGACATTTGAAGCACTTAATTTCTCTTCTCCTCTTTGAGTTCTTTGCATCATCAACCTTGTCCTTTCCTCTAGATGAATCAGCATGGTTATTGAAACTTGTCTTTTCCTTTTGTCATTCATGCCACTTTGAAACCTCTTTAGGTGTTGAAGAGGTCAAGTTTATTACCTTGAAACTAGTAGATTGTGAGCTTCCGGGTTTAGTTGCTCCTTATCTACATTACCTTTTTACCTTAATAGCAAGTTTTATTACATCCTCAAGTGTTACATAAGTTTGTAATTCCACTACATTTGTAATTTCCTTATTCAAGCCTCCTAAGAACCTTACAATAGATTGTTCCTGAGACTCTTGTATCTCACACCTCATCATCAACATTTCAAACTCTTTAACATAAGCCTTAACACACATCACCCCTTGTCTAATAGTTTGTAACCAAATGTATAGCTCCTGCTTGTAATAATCAGGAATAAAGCACTTTTACATGAGTTTATTCATAAGTCTCCAACTCCTAATCTCCTCTTTTCCATCTCTTCTTCGTTGTGCCTTCAAATTCTCCCACTATAGATTTGTATAATCGATAAATTCAAGGGCAGTTAATTTGCATTTTTTAAGTTTTGAATAGTTATGGCACTCACACCTTTTCCACTCGTTGCACCCATTCTAAGTACTCCTTTGGAGAGCTAGTACCTTTGAATGGTAGAATCTTCAATTTGATGTTGTTTATGAAGTTATGCTACAGCCTTCTTTATCTATGTGCATCAAGTTCATATTCTGTTTCTTTATCATGATTAGAATCAATGGAAGTTTGATGATTACGTCGTTATGGAGGTTATTGAATAGTCAATCTTGTGATTGCCTGCTCTAGATGAATCAATTGCTCTTTCATTTCTTGTTGACTTTGTTGTATACCCATAATCTGAACTTCTTCCATAGATAGTCCTCTTGGAACATTAGTAACGTTGTCTTCAACTATATCTCACTCTAAACACTCTTCTCACATGTTTCTTTCTTTGAGCAATAAGTGTTTCTCTCTCTACCCATTCTCAACCAGAGCTCTAATACCAAAATGATGTACTTTAAGGAAGTTCAGATTGAACAATCCCAAAACACAAATAAATGAAAAAGAAAAGACAAAATAACTAGCAATCTCGAATAATAAGTTTGCATGCCACACTCAGAAATACTAGGTTTGATACGCTACACTCTAAAATAGAATGAGGAGAGTGATAAGAATCAAGGATAATTTTACCACTAAGTTTAAAAAACTTAAATAAGAAATTCATATATAAGAGGCTAAGCCAATTTTCAGAGTATTCAAGATTGCATTTCTCATTAATAAGTTCCTGTATTTAAAACCAAGAATAACCTTCATGGCATAAGTCTAAGATTCACCTAATTCTTACCTAATTTGGAAAAAACCTGCGTAGAAATACACCTAACATAGGCTTTCAATCCAATGTAACTTACTTAACTTACCTAACTTAGACTTCTGAGGAAATATAGCTCACCTAACTTAGACTTTAACCAATACTTATTTCAACTTTTATCACATACATGATTGACTTTTCACAATTCATTCATTATAGCACATGATCAAATTGCTCCACTTGAACTTGGGCTCCATATAGAAGTTAGGCTTGGACCCTAAATGGTCTGATTCCATTTTGAGTTGCTGGACAACCATGGCTTGAATCTTCTTTGCCATAGAATGGGTAATCAGCCCAGATAGAACTCCTTGGCCTAACTCAGCCTCTTGTTCAACTTGACACTCATCAACCTACACGGTTGTGAGGTTTCAAAAGTTTTGTGGAAAAGGAAACAAAAAGTGAATAGCCTTTTATACTTAAATGTTGCAACTAAGTGGAATTCCACCTACCTCATGTTAAACAATACTATCAAATTTCAGCAGGTATTTGAGAGGACGAAAGATAAGGATGATGGTTACGTTGCATACTTTATTGATGATGCTCATCAAGTTAGGCTACCAAACACTACAGATTGGAGCAAACCATTGGTTTTTGCAAAGTTTTTGAAGACATTCTATGATACGACCACGAGGTTATCTGGATCACTTTATGTGACTTCAAATACTTGCTTCGATAACATTGTAGACATTCAAGATATGTTGTTATTGAACACTAAACATCATGATCCTATTATAAAGGAAATGGTGAACAGTATGCAAGCTAAGTATTATAAGTATTGGGGGATATAAGACAATATGAAACATTTACTAGTAATAGGGCTAGTACTTGATCCACAATATAACATTGGCTATGTTTGTTCCACTTTTGACAATATATACTTTGATCCTAATATGTGTGAAGCCATGAAGTTTAGGATAAAAGATGCATTGAATCACTTATATGAATAGTATTATAAGGGAGTTGTATAAAAGTCAATTAAAACCACTTTAGAGAGTGCCAGTGAAATGTCAGATAGTATTACTACAAGTTGCCTATCACATCGCAAGCATAAGTGGGAGGTATTGAAACGGAGAATAATTTCCACATATCATAAATTAGAGTTAGAAAGGTATTTGGAACAAGAATTGGTTCATGATGTTACCTCTTTTGATATCCTTACATGGTGAAATGACAATGTTACAAAGCATAAGGTACTATCCTTGATTACATGTGATGTGTTGGCTGTTCGCATGTTAATCGTGGCTTTAGAATCTACTTTTAGTACTAGTAAGTGTGTGCTTGACGTGTTCAAAAGCTCTTTATTCCCTAAAATGACTTAGGCCCTCATTTGTGCCCAAAATTAGCTTTCTCCTAATATGTTTAGCTTTAATGAGTGTGACTATGGTCAATTTGAGGAGTCTGAAAGCATTGACCTAAGCAAACTCTAACTCTATTTTCACTTGTTAATTTACATTAAGTAATCTTTAACTCTATTATTTCATATTTTGACCGGATATTCTCCCTGCAATTTGACCAATGAATTATTGTAAAGAAAACTCATGGTCAAATTTTTAAAAATTAGTAGTGAAGGGGCTAAGTTGTATAAGCCAAGCCACTCCTAGTACTATGTCCACTCCTTAGATGTCGAGGACATTTAAGTCTACTTTGACTTTGTACAATTGTAAATTGATAGAGACACATGGGCATTGATATGAGCTCTCCAAATAATCACCACTACCAATGATAACTTGAAATAAGTTTATAGGAACTTGCTTCAACTGTAAAGCTGTAGCCACTGAAGGTTTAATAAAGTTATAGGTTGATCTTGTGTCTAATGCACTCTTTTAGATCCAATATAACCATGAATATAAATAGTGATTGCATGGAGCTCGCTAGTGAATGCTAACATGCTGACTTCTAGTGGATTTGAAGGTTTAGGGTTTGTAGGTGGATCGATTAGCACAAGAGAATCTAAAAATTTAGAAAGGTCTTCTTGGTTAATTAACAAATGGAATGTGTTAAGGCATTTATATAAGGGGGTGTATTTGGGATCACAATAATAACACAGGCCTTTTTCACATTTTTTATGAATTTCGGCTGCAAAGTTTTTTGAATGGCATGGTGTTTGGTATGGCTTCTATTGCTGAGTTCATGGGTGGTGGTAATGCTAAAAAATAGGTAAGCTGTGGATTAAAAGATGAAGGGCTAAGGGAATGGGATGGTGTGGTCGAATGGGTTACAAGTTTGGTTAAAGAATTAAAGCGATTCAATGTTGGGTATGAGGTCTGTTGGATCTAGATATGTTTTTTCTCATAGAGCTTAGCCAACGAGATAACATGAAAATAAGTTTAGGGTTAAACTAGTAGTAATTTACTTCTTAAATGAGATTTTAGGCTAGATATGAAAAACTAGTCAACATGCTTTTTAAAAACCTTTTGTCTTAGTTGATAGTTCCTCAAATTTCACTTGATAATCATCCACCTTTGTTTCCTGTTTGAGCTCCTTTATTGTAGTCTTGGAGGTCTTCATACAAGGTAGTGTTAAATATGAGAAAAATAGCATTCAAGAAGGTTTTCCAAGAAAACACTAAGTCTCCTTTCATGATACATTTGTTCCAAGCATAAGCCAGATCACTTATATGAAAGGAAACAATTTTGATACGATGTTTTGATGGTGTGTTGTAAGCATCAAAGAACTCTTTGGATTTTGAAAACCCAATCTTCCATATTACTACCATCAAAATGTGGAATCTCGATACACATGCCTTTAGTAATGGAAAAATCAGTGTTGAGAAGCAATCCTCCTTGGTTTGTCTATTGGTTCTGCTTGGGTGCTATAGTAGAAGATGATGAAGGTGTAGTAAGGGTATTCTTCTGATTAAGAAATTGACATATCTCAATAGTTTGTTGCATCACTTGCTTTATATTGGCTATCCTAGTTTTGAAATGTTTGCAAGTTTCATCAAGTTTATACAGACTTGTTCCTTCAGCCATTTACAAATGAAAGCACAAAAAATGTCACAGTTAAAGGAACTTCTCTTTTAAGCAGAGTCACTTCATTATATCATTCATTCAAATATGTCCTCTCTGAAAGCCAAATGAGGAATTTATACAAGGCAAAACATTTATTTCATTCTAAATAGCCAAACAAGGCCTTACAGCTATGCTAACAACTTTCCTCCCATCTTTAACATTCACTTCTTGGATAATACTGTTGCCATGTTGATCCCAAGGTGGATCCTAACCCTGATAATATGTAATCCTTTTGCCACGTAGGGCGCTCTTTATTTCTATTAGGATATCTCTTCCCCTCCTCTCTTGCAGCTGCCAATATTGGTTTTGCTCCGTTAGGTGTCTCAATATCATTATGGATTAGGTCTTTTGCCTTATGAGGCCCATTCTTAGCATCAATGGGATCACTCCCACTATCAGTTAGGCTTGAGTTTATAACAATATTCTATTTCCTCTTAAATTTTTTCTCGCTCTTCTCATACGTCTTACATTTCTATTAGTTTCATAATAAGAATATGTTTTTCATGGACAAACAATTATATATATTTTTTGTCATGATGACAATAAAAATTAATTTTAAAATCTCTTTTCAAGTATTTAATTTCTGTTTAATAAATAACATTTATATGCATCGAATTTATGTGTGATGATTCACTTTTCAAGTATTTAGCTCACCTTCATTTTTGTAGTGCTTTACATATTTGAAAAAAAATGTAAACTATAAGGTCTAAATTAAAAGTTGAAGCAAATTATAAGAATTAAATAATTACTTTTTTCTTTTTAAGTAAAAAATTTCATTGTAAATATATCTAAACATGCCGAGTTTTGGGCATTTATTTTATTGTATTTTTACCCTAAAAAACGATTTTAAATCTTAAGCTCTCAATCATAGAATTATTGTTGAATCCCCTCAAAACTTATGCTCATAATAATGAAAAATTTTCACTTATAAATTCAATATCCTACTTCCAACAAATTTATGTCGATCATGAATTTAGATTATGTGCATTTAAAATTTAGCGTATTTAATGCTCTTGCACTATTTTATTTTATTTTTTTATTTTATAAAATAAATATTATTTTTTTATTAAAAATTTATTTTTAAAATAACTAAATATACTAAATACATTAAATTCCAAAATTACCAATAATGCCGTTTCAAGAAAAATCATTTTTACTCACTCTCTCTCTCTTTAGCGTAGCCTGCTAGAATGGCCGGCCTGCGATCCAAGGGCCTAGTCCACTTGGTACTCAATATGGACTAATGATAAAGACTCCACCGTCAAAACGAGAGAATGACTCAGCTGAAATAATTAGTCTTAGTGTAAAGCATTTTCAACTCTCTCACTCTCTCTTCCGCAATTCATCGAGCACGTAGCCGACCATCCCATTTGTCTCTATACCTGACGAAATCCGAGGCGCTTTGGCGAATCTTGTGAGTGCCCACTCGTTTACTCTTTGCTAATTGCTCCTTTGTTAGGTACTATCTCGCTATCTTGTTACTATTGTTGTTCTGGATGAATTTTCCTTTTTCCTTTTTTCCTCAATTTTGATTTAGTCTCTAATTGTCTGTATTCTGGGAAATTCTTACTTTGCTGAGGTTCTTGGATGCCTAACTATGCTTTCGTTGGCATTGAGAGTTGAGACTGATCGAAGGAGATTGAATTGTAGAAATATACGGAACATCACAGTTGCTCTCACTCCTTTACTTGCGTTGTTTTTGTTCAGTGTAATGTTAGAAGCATTGAAACTGGCACCGGTACATGACACTATCATGGACACAGCGACATGATATCTGTATGTGATTTAGAATGTTGTCTTGTGTCTGATGTAATTGTTCGTGTTGGACACGGATACGCTTCTATTTTATTTTATTTTATTTTTTAAAAGTGTTCATGCTTTATAGTCTAATGTATAAATGGACTTTCCTATTTGATGAAGAATCCTAAAGAGTGAAGAGTCCGTATGTATTGGGGATGGTATTGAGTAATAGTTTGGACTGTGGGCTTATGGCTTATGCATGTCAGAGAAGCACGCCTAAACTTAGGTTCTATGCATGTGGTTTTGATTGAGGTGTTCTTTGACCTATTTATTTTTAACCCATTTTATGCTGTCTGGGTCTTAGTGTCATTCAGTTGCCCCTCAGTGTCATGTGATTTTGTTCGTTACCAACTTTCCATTGGGTTTGGTCAACACATAGCTTCTGGATATAAAGCCTTTCTTTTATAGCCCTCTCTTTTATCAGTTTGATCACTTACCATCTCCGACTCTCTTGTTGGTCATTGTGAAAGCCATATGCACCTTGGGTGTAGGGGCAAACCAACCTATGCTTTTATGTTTCTTGTTGGATTCTCCTGTGCTGTTATGGTTTGACATTGTTGTTACAATTTACAATACTTTTTTCCACCAAATTTTTTCCACTAGACTTTGTGGGCATTCCATTTATATATATTACAGATTTTCAGTGAGTATTGAGTAATAAAATTCAAAGTCTGTACCTTTGTAATTGATTTTCTCTTGGTTTGTTGACAAAATAAATACAGAAGAATATGGTGGGTTTTATTGGAAGTTTTCTACTTTCCTTGACGAATGTATGACTAAGAAGGTTCTTAATGCCATGGAAGGAGCACTACCTTCATAAAATTAGAAGACAAAAGTTGCTTCTATATTTTTTGTTAGTGATATCTTGTTTGATAAGAGATAAAGTAGTGGAGGCATCTGAGCCATTCTAACCTCATTTAAGTCTGGTGATTTACGTTTAGCTAGTAGAATATTTGGTGTTCATACTTCATAGCCAGACTCTAGCTTTAGTATCTAAGATTTTTTTTAAATGGACCATCTCTGCTTACATGTAATTTGTTTTACGTGATTTGCTTATTTATTAGTTTTAAGTTGCACTCTAGGCAATGCATACATGTTTAAGTGTATACTTAATTGCATTTTGTTTTGTAACTAATTATGTGGAGGTATCAATGCACTGTTATGAATGAGAGAATGAAAAGTCTTCTATTCTTCTTAATTCAATTTATTAATTATGCATCTTATGTCTTATGCAATTAACAGGCTTGCATCACTTTGAAATAGTGTTGGGATCTCTGAAGATTTCTTGAATATGCAGAGCATAAGGAAATCTATCTTGAGACATTTGAATTTGAGGAGGTCAACTGAACGATGGTATTTTGCGAGAGATGAGAATGCTCTAATGCAATTGAGATGCCTTTGCTCTTCAACTGGTGCCAGCTCTAATCTGATACTGGACCGAGTAATTGGACTCGTGAAGAATTATAGTAGAATTAATGCTTCTAAGGTATTCAACTACTGGTTAATATGCAATTTTACATTTTGTGTCGACTTTGTATTGCTAAATGCTAAACCTTAGCTGCTGGAGCTGGATTGAATATGCCTCTAATGTATTGTCTTCTAAGAAGTACTGATAAAAATATAGATACATGACACAACTCAATGCTGACACTATGACGGGATATGTGGTATCAAAGGGGCTTGGATTCCCTGCTGTACCCCTCTTTGTTTTTGTGTTGCGCTGGCCCCCCATACAGGGGGCCTGTCCCGTTTGGTTTTTCTTTTTTCCTTGTAATCTTTGTGGTATCCAAGTTCCATTTGATGTTGCGTTGTGTCAGATTAGTAGATCAAATATATGTTGATAAAGGATCACTTGTAGGAATTGATGTTTCTTGTACTTGACTATTTTGTAGGTTACTGAAACAGCTGATTTTCAGAAAGACTTGAACCTGGACAGCTTGGACCGGGTGGAGCTTATTATGGCTCTTGAGGAGGAATTTTCCATTGAAATCCCTGATGAGAAAGCTGAAAAGCTTACTTGTTGTGCTGATGTTGCAAAATACATAGCCTCTGAAGCTGACCAGAAAGTTGTTGAAAAGCCCTGACTTCTTGGTAATATTGCTACGGTGTGTGGCATTCAAGGTTTTCATTCATGGTTGAGCTATTAGAGTTTCTTTGAAGTCAGCCAAGTTGCAAATATTTATGTTAGTTGACCTGTAAGTTGCTTCAATTTGTTTGAATACATGAAGACTCCAAGATCTCCCTGTTTGATATTTGTTTAGTTAGGTCAGCCTGGTTGAAATGCTCTGTTGATTGACCTTTTCGTTGTTACATAGATACAGTGATCGGAAGAATACAAATTAGAAAGTTCATTATGTTTGAACATGTGTAAATTAGCCTATCATAATAAAACCATTAAGCATGTCAGACATATATAAAGAGCAAGATCTACACACAAATATACATATGCTATTATGATTAGCTTGGTCTATTTTAAGTTTTTTTTTTTTGTCTAATAATTTTCCTATAAAGTAACTCGCCAAACCAAAATTCATAGCATTAACATCTTGTCTACATGATAACAGCTGATGACAATTTTAGAATCTTTTTTAAGTTTTTTACGCGGCAAAATGACAGAAGTGTTTACATTTAAGAAACTTCACAGAACCCACGTAACCCACATACTTTTTTCAAAAGAAAAAGAGGGGGAGGGGTGTTTATGCTCCATACCATGATCTATAGTACCCATACAACTCAATACTGTGACTAAAGCGCCATCTAAGAGAGCCATGGTACTCTTCCTAATAAAACCAATTAAACTCAATTTACATAATATACGTAAATCAAATTAATCATAAAAATATATCAGATATTATAAAGTATATATCTGACATATTTATCATTTTATAATTAACTTAATTCACGTATTTATCACAGTCCATTCTCTATGCATGCGAGGGCTTGGAAGTTGAATGCTGGAACCTCAAGTTTCCAGCACTGTAAGTGCGAATGCCACTCCCAAAGGTTGATAACCTGAGTTTCTCGTGTCTCTTCACATAAGCTGGCCGGCACTGTGAGTCTTTTGGAATCCGATGAACTTTCACTCTGCAAATTTTTTCTAAGTTGGGAATTGCATGCAGGTAAGAAGGGAGATCGATCATGAAGTCCCCAAATTCATCTGTGACGCCTCGCGCCACCGTCGATTTTCCTCTCCTCTCGCTGGCATGGCTGTGACAGTTGACGGCAACCAAAGCCCCTGCATGCATTTTACAAGTAATTAAATTACTGTCCAGAAATAAAATTCCAGGACTAATTAAATTAACAATTTGGTTTTAAGTTTAGGTCTATCTAACTTCAATCCCAAAAATAAAAAAAAAAATCGTTCCATTTTAATATCTTTTTACTTTGATGCTGACCTTTCTCCTGTTTTCCTACTCAAATTTCCCCACTGATATACCTCCTAATATAATTGCGTTTTTGAGACAGTGACTTGAACCTGTAAATTAACTTAGGCAAAATATTATGGGTATTGCAGGTGACCTATCATAATTGTTAATTTAATGTTATGGGTCTCTAATATTAACTTTGATTTTGAACCTCTTTATTAGCTCTAGTAATCAATATTCATTGTTCTCATCTATGAATGTATCGTTTATGATATTAACAAAAATCAAATCAGTGGAACATGATGAATTTCTTAGAAACCACGTGCCGATGTTGTTGTCAACGAGTACTTTTTGAAGACACTACTATATGATATCTACATTCCAACAAAATGAAAAGTAAATAATTGTAATTATCATCCTTATTAAAACTTGGAAACCGTTTTTTTTTTTAAATCTAATGATTTCAATATATATATATATATATATATATATATATATATATATATATAGCATATAGCTTTCCCTCTCACATATATGTTGGAATGAATGTTAGCCTCAATATGTCGTAATTGATGGAGTGAATTTGAAACAATATAAATATTTTACTTCATCCCCAAAATTGAAGTTTCACCAAAAACCAGAAAGCATATATACCTATTCGAGATCGTCACCAAATTAACAATGAAACACCAACAACTCTTTTCACTACTTCATTTTGAAGCATATTGTCAGTATTTTGAGCAACAGATTCGTGCAGCATCCTTGATTAATTTAGCAACTGAATTAGATTAACTATATACTTTTTATTTTTTTATTAATCGATCTACCCAAATGAAAAGCAAGCTCATGAATTAGCTTGCATATAGCTCTCTTGATATAACTCCACATCTTCTTGCTATTTTTTTTCCTTAATGAAATGTGTGATAATAGAAACCAAAAGATTATAATAAGACCTCTTTTTCATAGTTATAAAGGAAACATCACACATTTCGGGTACGTATGGATTAAGTAGAACGGAAGAGAAGTGAAATTTTAACTTTTTGACATTTTTTTAGTCAAATTTCAATCTCATATATTAATTAAATAATATCTTTGGATTGAAGAGAATAGATGAAAATTGAAGAAAATTAAACTTGTTTAAATTTAAGTCGAAGAAAATATTGAAATTAAAATCTTACATCTATTTCTCTGTCTCTTCACTTCTTTAATCCAAACATCTATGTTTCAAGTAATGAAGTAGAGATAGAAACAGAAAAAGGATCGAAGTCTTGGCATCAAGATCATTTCAAACTTAAAAGACAAACTATAAAACTAACAGAATTATGTTCATTATGAAGACCCTATTCATTATATTTGCTCAGATATATACAGAATATAGGGAAATCAATTTGATGAAAAAGCAAGTTCATGAGGGCTTAAACTATATATGCATACCCGGAATCGGCCATGCATGAGGCTGATCAGCTTTGCCATGCAAATTATCGGCCTCACAATGGACAGACCCTGTCACGAGCACTGTGGAAAGCTTCTCCTCTCCATATCCAGCCATCTGCACCATCTCTTCTCTGCTCAATAACTCAAACAACCCGTCTTGCCCGGCCGCCACGGCAGCTGCTGCCGGCGCCGGAGACTGAAGCAAGAAGACGATGAAGCAGAGAAGAAGGAGCATCACAAGGCCGTGGGAGCCTCGAAAGTAGCTCATCTTCTTCGCGCCTGTGTCTGTTTAATTTGTTTATCAACTTTAGCGTTACGTAAGAAATTCAAACCCAAGAGAGACCACAACGCAATAGAAAGATGCAATGCCTCAGGTTATTTATATACTCGAGGGAATGCATCCTTCAATGGCCCTCTCAAACAGCTCAAGTTACGGTTTTGCCCTTATTGGTTTGACTATTATATTATTTACGTATGCAGTTCAAGATTATATTATATCCATGCCTTAAATTACAAGTTTGCCCTCCATGTGTATGATGCTGTTGTTGCTGATAACCAACCATGCATGGTCAACAACATAAATTAATTGCTTTGCATATATTATTAAGTGTGTATATATATATATATATATATATATATATATATATATATATATATATATGATTAACTAAGCAGTTTAATTTATAGACAGTTTTAAGTCTGAGACTTCATGCGTTTTATTTTATGTACTTTAAAACTATGAAAAAAAAAAAATTCCAGTTGGGTAAAATTCATTTAAAATATTTTATGTGCATTTTTAGGGATTTTTTTTTATGATTAGATCTTTCAAGTAAATTATGATATGTAGATAAACATTTTAAAGAAGTTAATAATGTGATACTAATTGGTAAAATAATATTTCATGCTATATTTTTGTTTAAAAAATTCAGGTTAAATTATTCTTATGATTCCTATAATTTTATTCAAGTTTTAATTTAATCATGATAGTCTAAAGCTTTTCTAATGTAGTCCTTGTCGTTAAACTTATGTAAGTGTCATAATATTAAATTTTGTTCATGTAATCAATTATAAATCGTTTTTATATTCTAAATAAATCTGATTTATACTAATTATAGAAATAAAAATAGATGATAAAGTAAAATTAATATAAAATTAATTTTTAATGCAATTATATTAAATGATTTGAGCTATACATATTTAAAATATCAAGACGATACATAGTTAACTATGTCATAAAATACTTGTAAAACTATATTGATCAGGACTAAATCAATAATTTTTTAAAGTATAAAGATTCAATTATAAATTTTTAAATCATAAGGACGAGACTATAAATAGAGTAAAACTACTTAGACGAAAAGTACCATTCAACAAAAAGTTAATAGTCAGTTTAAGGCTAGATAAAAAATTTGCGCTTAAATATTGTTCAAATCATTTTGAAATAAGGATAACACGGGCATAAGGAAGAGAAACCGAGGGCAAAATGGGATGTGAGGTGACCGAGAAGAGAAGGAAAAGAAGTTGGAAGTTGGAAAGGGAAGTTAAGGGTATTAGGTTGGTAGCCTACTCTTATCGTAATATTCTTAATTTCATTAGAGAAAGTTTATTTATTCATTTAATAAAAGAATTATTTTGTTTAAGGGCAAAACAAAGCATTTACCAACAGCTTTTAAGGAGGGACACGTCTCTTATGTGTTTGCCACAAGCTTGGCTGTAGAGCTTAATTAATTAAAGTGCAATCTTTCTTCTCCAAAATTTTCAAGCCTATCCCAACCATATTTTCTATATTGCCACTTTCATTTCTTCTCTACTTTCCCATTGTTAGTACCCAACCCCAACTCCTTTTGATCATGAGCAAAAATTAATAAAACATATAGGGATTAACGTTAATCATAAAAATATTAAGCAAAAATTAATTGGAGAATTTTCATCTAAAAAAATATTATTTTGATTTCTAACTTATTACTAAATTATTATTTCGATTCATCAATTATTTTATTTCTTAAAATAATTCTCTACTTATTGGAATTTGCTCCCCCACGTGAATTAACAAAACTTAATTCAAAGGATTGTATATGAAAAAGATTTCAAAAGTAGGAAACTAATAGTGATAATTTTCAATAATGAAGATCAAAAGTGATAATGTAAGAAACATGTATACTTTTAAATATGAGACATATTCGTATATGATACAATACTTAATGCAATACACCTGTATAGGTATCAGAAAATTTTTTTGTAAGATATGTTTTAAAATATACCAAAATAATATTAAATTGGTGTTGTGATCATTTTTTTTATTATTTGTAATATTATTTTATTATTTTATCTTTTATTTTAATATCTTTTCCTACTATATTTCACATAATCTTTTTTCATAACAAATTCTATTTGCTAAAATATATATAGATACATACACAAATATATCCATATTTGTATTCTAAAATTTTTAAAATTGATATATCTCACGTATCGTATCGTGTCGTATCCAATATTTGTACTCGTATTGATACTTCATTTTCAATAAGGGAAGGATAATTTTAAAAATAAAATTAATAAAGGACCTAAATGATAAGTCAGTGATAATTTTGGGGTCAAAATAGTATTTTTTTAATTTTCTTTTTGAGTAACAAAAATTAGTAATCATTTCAAGGTAGCACTACTCCCAACTTGCTAACACTCTACAACTTAATTAACGCCTCCATTTTACAAGATACACAAGCATGGATTTGCTATTTCATCTTCTTGATGTATAGTTTCTTATAGTACTTGATTTAATTTTTTTTAATAAAAACATTTTATTAAATTAACGCTGCATTATAAATTCTATCAACGTAATTTCTGAATTTAATTTAGATATTAATAATAGATAATTAAGAGATTGTATTGAAGTTCTTTTTTCATATAATATATTAATTTGTTTTAAGGAATTTTCAGCTCGTTACAGATGGAAGACCTTAACCAAAGATTGTAATGAAATTTAGTTAATAATTCATAAGAAATTTTAATTGTGAGCATTTTTACGTATTCTGATCTATCTAGCATTGAAACTTTTGGTTCATTACAACAAATTCCAATGGATCTTTAAAAAAGCTTTAAGAAACTTTATAGAGTAAAATATTATTTTTTATCCTTACTTATCATTTAATTATCAAGTTAGTCCTTCATTAAGTTTTTTTCTTATTCTAATATTTTAATTATCGGTTGATTCTTAATTTAGTCTCTTATTAATTTTTATTTTTAATTTAATTATTCTCATTTAATTAAGACCTAAGCACAAAATGTACTAACTTTAACAATATTAATGAATAATCAAATTGAGAATAAAAATAAATAAAAAATTAAATTAAGAATTAATTGAAATGACTAAATTAATAATAAAAATTAATAAGTAACCAACTAAAGAATCAATGGGGAAGCAAAATAAGATTTTACTCAAACTTTATATATAGAACACATCTGTCAACATAATGAGATTTATATAATTAATTTCTCACTTTTATGCAAAAAGTGTAAGAGAAGCTTGAAAATTGTTCTAGTTAATTGAGATAATTCTGACATATTCTGAAATCCCTATACTTTCACGTTGCTTTCATTACTTGATGACACTCTCTTTCACTCTCGTCATACAAAAGAGAGCGACATTACTTAGGGTTTTTTTTCTATTTATATAAAATTAGAATACTTAGAGAGAAAATATTTGAAAGAAAGATGTGTTAATTTTGAAAAGAGATTTACTTTTGGACAAACGCGCGAATAAATAATAAAAGTAACTTTAAAAGAAAATTTAATACTAAACTAAATAAAAATGTTTATAAGATAAATTCATATTTTGATGTATAAAGTGTGAACATGGGCCAAGTTAGGTTCTTTCCATTATTTTTTTCTAAAACTAAAAAATTATTTATTAATGAAAATATTTTTTTAAAAAAATAAGAAATATTTGAAATGAAAAAGTAGAATGGAAAAAATAAATAAAATTTGAAATGAAAAAGAATTAATATTGAATCCTAAATAAAATAAAAATCAACTTATTAAAAATAATTTTTAAAAAAAATTGGATCAGGCCGAACCCAATTTATTGCCTTGGCACCTAGCCTCGTCAATTGTACATCTTTAATTTTAAATCAGCCCATTTTGACTAGATTGAACTGAATTAATTAGATTATTTTAGTTTATGTATACTTTTAATGCAAATATACTTTAACTCTTTCAAATATTTAACCCAACACATTATTGATAAATGAAGATGATTACATAATGTTAAAAATTAGGTGTGTTTACTAACGTGAAACAAAAGCTTCTTAAAATAATTTGACAGGCTCTTATATCAGCAATAATTTTGATATTTAAGAGGAAATTGAGAAACCAATGACATGAAACTGTGTGGATCCTATACCTATTTTCTCTGATATAGTCACAATAAAATCTACAAGAACTTGAAAGGGAAATTAGAGATATACTTTTCTTAAGAAAACAAAGAAGCCATAAATAAATATTCGAAAAATAAAAAATACATTAAAAAAGAAAAAAGCAAGAATAATGTAGTCACGTACCTTGCATTATCGCAAATATGCTTATCCAACTAATTATTGTAGGATTATAGCAATAATAACGTGTCAACAGCAATGGTGGCTTCTCTTATTTTCAGTCCTAATCAGAGTTAATTTCATTTGTCAGAAACAGAAATCAAATATAAATTGAATCAGGAAATTAATGTAGAATATATATATATATATGTAATTAATTAATTACTCCCAGCAAAATGGGGGTTAATCTAAGTCTCTCTTCCTCTTGCAGATTTCCTGATTTTCTTTCTATGAAAAGAAGAATAGATAAACTTCTAGAGTTTAAAAACTAAGGTAAAAATTTTTGTTAAGTTCTTCAAAAATCATACAATTAAAAGAATTTTTTTGTTCTCTTATAAGAATTCAAAAATATGATGCTTGTGTAAGAAAATTATAATATTTTTCTGCAAAATATAGAACATTTTTTAGACATAATAAAAAAATATAGCAACTGTAATTTAATTTAATCCTAATAACAATTGCCATTTTAAGGTAAGTTTTTAAATCAGCAATATGACCTATGATATAAATTCAGATTTTCAGCAGTTCTTAAAGGAATAATAAATTGCTGGTGATCCTATCCTGCAATTCTATACATTTATTAGTTAAATAATATAAAAAGTACTAAATATGCATTTGACTAATATAGACTATTAATTTTTCTAAATTTAAAAAATTATAAAATTATTTGATAAGAAAATAAAATTCATAGAAATTAATTTAAAAGATTAACCAATTTAAATATAATTATTTAATAAATATTAATTTAAAAAATAACGTTCGTATTAAATATATATTAATAAATATAAATATATTTTTTGTAAATTTAATCACAATTAATATTTTAAAACTAAATATAATTTAAAATTTAAAAAATTAATATCACTTTTTAGAAAAAAATTTTTCAAGTGAACTTAATATATCTGTTGGTGATGCAAAAAAAATATTATGTAACTTAAACATTTTTCAAAGAGTCATCTATGTTTATACATATTATGATAATTAACATTTTAAGATTGGGCCTTGGCGACACCTCAAAGCCCCATTTTGGTCTCATCTCATAAGATTTATTTTTGGCAACACAAGTAAAAGCCTAAGTCATTTCTCATTTAAGCATCGAAACGCTAGTTCCATGTGTCGCTAAGCCCTGGTTTTTTTTTTTGTTTTTTTGGGGGCATATGGATTCGAACTCTTTAGGTTATTATCAGTCCAGTCTAATTTTGAGGGAGGAATTTTAAAACAATTATTTTGAGAAAAATAAAATGTTCAGCTAAAGTGGGAAAAAAAGAAGAAGAAGAAGAAGAAGAAGAAGCCATTTTGAATGACAGAAGAAGCATTTTTTTAGCGTGAAAAGAAAATAAAAATTAGAGTTTTAAGACAAAATTAGAAAAGAAAATTATTTTTAATACAAAAATATATTCACTCAAAATTATTTTAAAGCAAGCAAAAATCCACAGCAGTCCTAAATTTCGTAAGTTCACCAATTATTTTTTTCCAAGTAAAAATACATTTAATTCTAAATTTTGACTATAATATTCGTGAGTCCCCTCTTATTTAAAAAATTATACCGATTCTTCTGCAACTTTTAACGAAATTAATTTTATATAATATATATTTCCTTAAAATCATAAATTTATTTAACTATTTTCATTATATATCATGAACAATATTACACTAATTTTATGCAATATATATTTGTTTAGTTAATTTCACTGTTATATTAAGCATAAAAATTATAACTTTATTTTGTGTAAAGAATATTTTTCTTAACGGAAAATAGATTGAAGGAGAGGTATCTATAACATGCATTGAATTGTCAAATAAGTTGTTGAAACAAAAAAAGTATCAAATATAATTATATCAAATTTTAAGAAAGCGTAACGTAATTTATTTATATATTTTTTGCACAATTCCACTGGACATTTAGGTGAGAACGTCTTTCTATCATATTTATTCAATTGAAATTTAATCATATAATAATGGTGTTAGTTATATGTAATGTTCAAATATTGTTTTTATTTTGATAAAATTCATATATATTTATAATTTTAAATACGTTAATATATCAGTACATTTAATTATAATATAAAAATATAATTATAATATTATTATATATTAAATTAATATTATTATAATTATATTCTTACATTATAATTAAATATATTAATTCATTTAAAATTATAAATTTTTAAAAAATTTCTTTTCATTTTTTATAATAAAGTGACAAATACAAATAAATGGTTGAACTGAAAGCAGCACTTGGCCAGAAAAAAGCTGTAAATTCAACCCCACGTCACTTCCAAAACCGAGACGCCACCACGGGCTGATTAGCTTCTAATTAATCATTAATCACAAGGACCTTATTAAGCTTCTGGAACATAGATGGGAATTTTATTTATTCTAAAACCACTATTCCGTTTGAACACCATACATATATCTCTTCCACTGAATTTCTCTCAACATGACTGTTATATTTTTAACTAGTTTATTTATTAATGCATTATAGGTGTTTTTGAAAAGATTAAATTGTTTAACTGTTTAAAAAAATTACATTTAGTAATATATTGTAATATAAAAATAATAATAAATTAGAAAAAATTTTATAAATTAATTGTGTGAAATTGATAAAAAAAATGATAAACTTATTGAAAAGACACTATTATAAATAATTTAAATATATATTATTTTGTTTCATTTTAGTTTTAAATTATGTTAAATTATATTTATAGTTATTTATTAAAAAATTTAAGATACAATTAATTGATTAATTCATTAATTTTTTTGTTAACTTCAAAAAATGTTTGCATTTCAAAATATTCTTAAGTTAAAAGTAGTTAATTAATTTATTAATTTTTTCATTTATTTCAAAAAAATTTTAAACTTTGAATAATAATTAATTAATTTTCTCATTCATTCAACAAAATTTCACACTTCAAAAAATCTAGGTTAATTACTTTATTATTTTTATTAACTATAAAGAATTTACAAAAATTAATTGCTTTACTATTTGTCTTGTTGATTATAAATAATTTATGCACGTTATAAAATCTTCTATGCATATATAAAAAAGGTAAAAAATCATCATATGGGGAGTTAAGAGTTTAATCAACAAAATTTTTTTTCAGTCAAATGAAACTCCCATATTAAAAAGAGCCTATTTTTCTTATATACTATATATTTAATTTGAACTAACGAAAAAATAGTCACTACTTTATTAAAAATAACTATAATTTATCACGAGGCAATATGACCTGTTATCGGTAGGCAACACGAGACAATCTTTCTCGCATTCTTCCTCCATTTAGTGATAGGGATAAATCATAGTATGAGTTGTTTTTTTTAAATTTTGTTTCCATTAATAAATTTGGATTGTTGGATTTTAATCTAATAGTTTAAATTTTTTTAAAAAAAATAAATATGTTATAACAATAGATCTGAATCGTTAGATTTTGATCAACGGTCCATATCTTTACTGAAAAAAATTTAAGGAATTTCTTACTATAGACTATGCCGATTCCCTTAGCCAAGACATTTTATTTTATTTTTTTTGAAAAAATCTTGCCATATTAAAAAGGACAGGATGCCTCTAGTCATAGGTCAACAAGAGGCCATCTTTTTTCAATTTATTCTTAGCAACACATCCTTGGCAGTCTAATTCTAACTTCGCTACATAAAATAAATTATCGAACCTAAGATTACCTCGGAGGATCATAGTATTCCTCATAAAACTAATCTCCAAAGCATTTTCTCTAGGAGATATATTGTGCCAACAAAATTTTCCACTTGAATCAAATTGCATCTTCCATCATAATTACCTTAAATCTCTTAATCATCTCTTCTTATCATGCCACTTTGCAAAAACATTATGGTCTGTCTCCCCACTTGGACTTAGAGTAGACCAGTTCTAAGAATAAGATGTGATTAAGTGGCTATAACTTTGATTCACCCACCTTATTGAAATGGGGTCTTTTACACGTTGAATAGTACTAATATTATATGGAATATGGCAACATAGGAATCAAACACCCAACGCAATCCTAGGAAAGTTCAAGAGAATGTGAAGTATATGCTTCCTTGAAACTCTAGCCTGGAACTCTCATAATGACCTCACTGAACATTAAAATAATCCTCGTCCTACAATTCAAGAGGAAGTTGCTCTCTATAGTCAGTCAATTATTTCATGGATGAATAAAAGTAGTAGGAACATCCCAAGCCAGAAGCTTCTCTTTGCCATACATGGTGATGGTAATCTGATTAGGCAAATTGGGATGGAAAGAAGCCAAAACACATCAAAGGACCTAAATTTCTTAAAAGTTATACGGAGAGTACTACTATGGCTCATCTGGCAACGAGTTTAATTCTTTTGGAGAATTATTTTGATGGATTATTATTTTTTAAAGGGTTTTATTTTTATATAATTGTTAGGATACTTTTTATTGTTGGAGGACCAAACTTATCTTAAGATTAAAAGTGAGGGACTAAAATTATATTTTACTCTCAAACTTTAGATATTGTGATTTTATTATTAATATGACAATAAAAATTTACTTTGAGCATTAGGGAAATGGATTCCTAAATTTGGAAATCCAAATATAAGTATATTTGATAAATATTTGGAGGGTTAGATAAATATTTAATGGTTCATATTTTGTAAAATTGTTAAAACTTATTTAATATTTATTAAAATTTAAATAATGAGATATGTCATTATTTAAATGCAGGAAATTTGGAAGCATTAGAACTCTATGAATCTACATATTAATGATATCATGTTCATGTAAGGAACCATCAAATATTCAAAGTGGTCATTGGTCAAGGGAGAATTCTAAGGAATTTGGTTTTGGTGTAATTGGTGTAGTTGGTACAAGTTAATTGTAGCTACAGTAAAAATTTAATCATTAAAATTTACTTTTAAGGGTTGTACATGGTTAAAAAGTCAAATATGACCGCGTACGGTCATAAATTCTGTATGAATTGCAGCTGCATTAATCGCAGAAAATCTAAATCAAATTTTTAATAGATTATAAAATTTTAAAATTAGATTATCAGAAATCAATTATAATTGAAATTTTATTTAACTTTGGGGTTAACTTAATTCTTTTGTGAATCAAAAAGACTAAATTGAACTCAAGCAATATAAATTTAAGAACTCAATCAAACTTTAGTTGTTTAGAAACGAAACTTACATCAATATATATTTTAAGATCAAAATGTGAATTTAACATATTTATTTCATCAAAAAGAAAAACGTAATTTAATATTCTTATTCACTTGGGATGTTATCAAGGGCCCAAGTTTTATCTACATATCAAGAATTCTTTTTATTACAGAGGAGGTACAATAATTGGAGAGTTCAAAACAAAAATCAAAACAAGGTAGAAATCAAATATAAATAATTCTCTTAATACTTATTTTCATGGTTAACGTCACTTGAATAAATATTATTAAAGAAAAATAAAGATATGACCCATTACATACACATTCATGCACAATTCTGGCAAGAAATTCCCAATGGAACAAAAGATTTTGGCCATTGGTCATTCCGCGAGACTACATTAATTCTGTGTGTGAATTAAATATTATTAACGTGAAAATCGAAGGAAACATGTCACTTCAAAATTAAATTTATAGGCAAAAATACATTTTTATCTCTTAATTTTATTTTTATTCCTTAATTTTATTTTAGTATATTAAATTTAGTTCAAGTATTATTTTTGTCACTTAATTTCAATTTTATTCTAATATGATTCCTTAAATTATTCATTTGTTTTTTCTTATGATAAGTAGAATCTAAGTTGGTAAGAGACTACCAAAATTAAACCAGCATGAAGCCGCATAAATTTTTAATTAAAAAATTTGGTAGTGTTGGATAGAAGCATTTTGTAAATTATAAAGTTGAGGTACTATGTTGGAACAAAATTTAATTAAAATATTAAAATAAAAATTGAGATAAAATTATAAAAATTAAAGGATAAAAGGACTAAAAATATATTTTAAACTATATAAAAGGGTAGGATTTTTGTTGTGTAGTGAACCTTCAGTTCATTGGGAAGACATGGCAGACCAAGAACTCCATTTAAATTTTCAACAATGATTGTTTTCTTGACTTTTATATATATGGTTTTCAAAGTAATGGAAAAATATCAGTTGGCTTCGTCATAATTAGAATCATTTTCTCCCAGAAACATCTTCCCCTCTCATCATCAAAATGTATATGGAGGAACCTCTAGTCTATGATGTACTTAATTTCTAAAATTGATTACGAGAGTGTCTCTATTTTAGGCACGTAATTAATTAATTAAATACCTCCTTTGCTACTGGAAAAAATGTTTTTTTTATTAATATTAAACATCAAGTTGTGAAGAAGTTCTCACTCATTGGATTGATTCCAAATTTGTGCACTTAGCTGAAAGAATCAAATTTAATTCTTTTACTCACAATATTTGTACGCTCGTACACTTTCAAGCATAGCCCTTAAATTTATACAAATGGGCTTTAATTTTTAAATTTTTGATATGATAAATTATCTCTTATTTTTTATAATGAAGGTTTTAAAGGAGAAAAAAGAGTGGATTGTATTCAAGAGAGAACTAAATTATTTTAATTTTAAAATACAATAACGAGTGAATATTTATTGAAAAGATATACCAAAGTAGAATTTAGTTTCATCATTTAAGTGGGACTTAATAAGTAATGTTATTATTATAATTTATCAAGTTTTGTCAATATCAATTTAATTCTAGTATTATTGGTTGTATGTTGTAATTATTTAATGATTAATGGTTTGCATTTAAAATTTAAAAATTAAAATTGATTATCTTTAAAATTTTATCTAAAACTTAAGAATAATTTTAAAAATTGAGCTAACAGTACAATACTATGTATTCATTTTATTATGATTATCAATTTATAATACATCTCACTGATAAAAATTGACTTTTTTTTTTCTTTTGGCCAAACGGAATTATCAAGAGAAAAGGCAGGTCTTATTTTTGAATTCATGAGTGTGCAGTGATCACTTGTCAAGGGACATTGCGATAGACAAGAAATTAAGGAGCCATGACCCATGATTGTGTTGAAATTAAAAGAACAAGACAAAGAAGAAGTTGACTTTTAAACAGTGATGATAAGACACACAGAGAAGAGGAAAATAACACTTTGAATTAATTCAAAGCTAATAGCTTTACACATAGAAAAAATAAACACGGAATTTGGTAAACCCTTTGATAGACTCAATCTCAAATTTCTGTGACGATTTCTTTTTACTTGTGATTTAAACCGTGAATTAGGGCTTGTTTAAATACATTATGAACCAACTTTTTCTAGTTGCACAGATTATTTTCGCGCCGTGTATTATTTGAAATTAAATTTGTTTCCAAATAATTCTTTTAAAAATTATATATAATTTTTTTCAAATATTTATATTTTTTATTAATTGTATAATGTTTGTATATATCTATATATATATATATATATATATATATATAATCATATGCTAATAGTGTATTAATTAAAAAAAACTTGATAGTAATGATAAAGATACTATGAGTACTAATTCTTTAAAAACGCATTATTCATATTGGTTTAGTACATGTGAAAAGAATGAATTTTTCAAAAGAATATCAACCTCAGTTTGAACTTGAATAATCAAAGTAGAAACCACACTTCCTTAAATTCGAGGTTAACCTCCTGAAGTTATTAAAATCCAATGTTTAATGACGGAAGATTTGTATAGTTTATAAAAAGAATTTAGATTCCATTATGAGTTGTCAAGAAAAAATAAAATGAAAGAGCAGAAATTTTTCATAAATTGCAAGTCATTTTCTACACTGAGAGCCACATATTTAAATAATACTTAATGTGCCAAGCATAAACAGAGAGAGACGCGATTTGGTAAACAAGTTGTAATATCAAATATAGAGAGGGAAGCAGCAATCAGGGAGCTGTATGGTCCATTCACCACTGTGAATTTATCTTTCAATAAGGGAGCATGACAATGAGCACTAAGATACCAAAATCATGGGGTTATTTCAACAGGCAATTTCTAGGTGTAAGAATAGTTCCAACTATGATTGAATTAAATAACTGGAAGTTTCAACAATTATAACCTCTTCTAGTCATGTAACTTTTTGCTGGTGTTCATAGAGAATTACACCTCTTCAAGCTCCGAGCATTCAAGTACAAGTAACTCTGTTTCTCACATAAGTTTGAAGATGTATCTACTGGAGTAAACCCAGAATAGTGGGCATCAATCTTTGCCAAGCATATGTTATTAATGTACTTCAAAAGCTCGTGGTTCTTCACGAATGGCTGAGCTGCATATTCCTCAAATGGCATCCACTGCAGTAAGACAAAAACATGTAAGGATTGAGAGATTCTCAAAGGAATTAGTTTACAAAAGATAGATAGAACAAACCAATCATAGAAGATACATAAAAAACATATCAGAAGTGGATCCTGCAGAATCCTGGTTTGACATGCTCACATGTCTATTTGTAATTAGTTGATCTACCTAAATTTTTGTAACCATGATTAGGTATCTGCCTTTGGCTGTTACTGCAGTGACTTGTCGATTTCAGTAAATAGTTTGTGGAAAAAAAGGCATTACTGCTCTTAGCTTCAACTAGAAAATTATGCACCTGTGCAGCTTCTATCTCGAGTTCTTGCTTTTGGATGTTGAAAGAAAGCGGGCGTAACATGCACATGAAGAATAGATCCGACTTCTCAAAGAATGACATGTGACTTTGTCTGTTGATCAGATGAAAGAAGAAAGGAACGCTTAGTGCAATACATATCTACATTGCAAACTCAAAGGTACTAAAGAAACTTCAAAAAGAGGAAGAAGTCCGTAATTGATCATAAGTAAAAAGGGCAACTTGTACTTGTTGAAGTACATCATATACTCCCATTGGCCTTGATAGTGCTTAGTGCAGAATTTGCAAGTTATAATATTTTTACATGACCATGTATGAACAAGTATGGACCCTGTATTTGGTGTTTATAAATTATTAATTTCTTTACTGTCCCTTGAGGACATGAAATGATAGAATTTTAAGTAAACAGGCTACCTGAAGGCTAACACTTCAACAAATTCTGAGTCAACCTGAAAATTGAGAGAAACCACGAAATTTAGGCATATACAGTGTTGCAATGATAGACTTAATCTACACTTAATTGGTATTACAATGAGATTACTTACTCCTGTTTCTTCTTTGACCTCTCTTACTGCTGCTGCGCATATGTCTTCTCCCTGGGTAAGTTGAATAAGCAGATTATATACACACAGAATTGCTTCTTGCTCTGCAATAAGAATGTTATGCTAGATCTTTACCTGATCAACAACTCCGGTAGGGAATTTCCAGACTCCAGTTCCCCGAAAAAATCCACTTTTTTCTTGAACCACTAAGACCTAAAATCATAACAAGACAAAAAATACGACAGTGATGCCAAAATGCAAAGTAGAGATAAATTTGAAATATTGTTAGCAGTGAGAGACATTCCAATTTTTCCTGTGAACATGCTATACATGAACATAGAAGCACAGAGGATTTACTTCCCTCACACAGGGCGTGGGGGAAAGTGGAGAGACACATGATTGAATTTAAGCCTTGAGTATGAAGTTGGATGTTAAAACAAAAAGCAAAGAAGAGTACACTAATCAAAGTTATCGGACAACATGAATGGTGATTTTTTCCTTTCACTTTCCTTAACTGCTGGATAAATTACAGCATATGCTATAGTGCTTTTACAGAAGCAATAAACAAAGTGTGAATTCTTTTCTTATCCAAATTAAAGATATTAATAATTTATTCTGACGAAGGAATAATATAACAATATTGATCACAGCCCTAAAATATAAGGGAATTTTTTCGATTAATCTGTAAGATTCATTTTATCTGCATTACATGTTGATAAACAGCAGGGAAAATACCTCTCGTTTTTCATTCATGACAAATGCACCAACAGCCACTCGGTGTGTGGCGTTTGCTGGAAGAGTATTTGCACTTTCAGGAATCCAGTATACAAGCATTATATAGTTTGGTTCTGCATGGTGGTACCAAAATCCTTCCTGTACAGAAGAGCCAGAGAACTAATGGTTAGTTTACAAAATATTCAACACATGAGTACCTAAGCCTAACTAAAGTTTTCGTTGATCTAACTTCTCAAGTGAAACCACTATTAGTATGTTAAACAACAAAGTCACCTTAACCAGAATTTCAACAAGACTGGCTAGATAAATAGGTAACTTTATCCAAACACCTTTCTTCCCCTGCAAGACAAAGATGATTTATCAGCTCAACAGAATTAAGACAGTGATATATTCTTGATTCTCAGAGTAAGCCTATAATATTATACTAAAAAGTGGTCTTTGATGTTGCGAACCAACCCTTGTGTGATTTAAGTTCGATTGCATATGCTAGACAAGCTTTTTTTTTTTTTTCCTCCACTTGAGAAAACAAATTCTACCAATTTTTTCTGGTAATGCCGTACTATTTCATGCACACATTCATTTGAAGAAACCAAAAAAGATATGGAGCGAATTTTACACATCACAACTGAATAAAGTACATAAACAAGTTCTGTATAATGAATGACAGGTGGTTAAATTACACCAACTTCAAACAATAAAGAGATTAAATCCCCTAAAAAACTACATATAAGTGCGTGTGTATTTATGAAGAAGAAAACAATATGAACAAAAAAAAAAATCAGTAAAACAACATTCAAGAGGGTGCTTGTTTAAGTTGCCCTGTTACAACTTTAACATGAAGCACCACCAGTAAATTATTAAATTAATTTTACATGGAAAAAGCCTTTTATCTAATCCACTGTTGCACTGTATTCATCAAATTCACAAAAGCAAAGAGGATGACACTAACAACATGAGAAGAGCAAAGAGACAGAAGATGGCCAGATACAATAAGCATTGCAATCTCGTAGAACCCAGTTTGAGTACTTGTTTTGTTGCCCTCTAACAGCCACAACATGAAGCATAAACAATACACAAGTAATTATAGAAAAAAACCTTTTGCCTATTATGTAGTAGCACAAGCATATATCCATCAAATAATAAAATCAAAGAGGGCCAAATTAACTACAATATTAAATTAATATGATAAAGTACCTGCTGTTTCCAGTGTGAAACTGAAGCTCTGAGAATCGAAGCGAAGGTTGTAGAATCCATAGGCTCATCCATTTCCACAATAACACCACCATGGTCATCATTGGTTGATGTTAGTAATTTAATCTCTCGTACTTCATCCTCGGGAGCCACAAATGGAGCAATTTGTGGTGAACTTGTCGAGGCCGACATAGAATGAATGGCAAGAGGAGTCGTCACTTTATTCTTGACTGCCAAGGGAACATGAAAACAAGCAACATTAGACTCTACATGAAAAACTTGTTCATTTTTAGTGATGGTATAGCAAGCCAAAGCCAAACATTATTATTAAGCATTCCTTTCAAATAGGAAAACAACACAGTGTAAACAAGGGCTACCACGCATAACTCATTCCTCCTACGTGATTAGAGGACAAAAAGAACAGAACTTCAAATCTATAGTATTTTTAAAGATTCATGAGCTACTCAGTTCAAACAGAACCTTACAAGCTTCAGAGCTGTTCTGCATCAATATATTCCAAAGGGGGATATCATAAGTTAAAATTACATATCTGGATACTAACTGAATATGCTGAGAAAGGAGTTTATTTTGGAATTCAAGGTTACTGGGCAAGAATATATGTAGCGTCACAGAAGGTTATCAAGAATATCCAAAGGAAGAAGAGATTTCTTCGAATTGAAAATGATAGCAAATTGGGAAATTATATGCTTCCCAAAACAATAATTAGAGTGTGAAAATTGAGTCAAGAATGACCGACATATCGCATCTGTGCAGGGAGAAACGCACAAAATGATGCAAATTGATTGCTATTGAAGCTTGAAACATGTGAGAGCAAAACAAACGGAAATGACTATTATAAACTAAGGAAGTTAAATGATACATTAACACCCAAAGCAAAAATCTCTCTAACGAATTCGAAATTTGGTCTTAATCAATCAGGCAAAAGGGGCACCGAAAGAGACATCAAACCAAAATTTTCCCACCAAACAATCAGAAGACGAGATTCAGAAACGAAAATAGCCCAGCGAAGGTTGTTATCACTACCTCGTGAAGCTGCTATTCTTCTTATTGTTCTGCCCGAAGATATGAAACGCAGGCCATTGTAAAGAAAATGGGATTTTTTAGTAGTGGCGAAGAGGAATGGCAACTTGGGTGGCGACTTAAACAGTTATAATTGTTGTTGATGCGTGTGAACCTAATCCCACAATAGAATAATGACGCATTTTTTTTTGTTTTTTTTATTATTATTGTTTTTGTGGGTTTCAAACATTTTTGTCACCTTGGCATAGCTCAGTGGTTCAGGTTCGGTTTATCAATTTGCATTATCAACCGGATTTTGACGTCAAAATGTTGACTGAAGGTCTGAGTTATAAAGTTGAAAACTTTGAACGCAAAAACGCACAACGTCACGCAATTCCCAAAGGGGAAGATTGAGCGGAGAGTGGACACGTGATAGTTATCAATGGAGTCGGCAATGGCATTGTCAAATACATTGGCCCACCATAACTTACTCTAAAGGCTATTTAAGGTTTGATCTTAAAGCATTTATTTACAAATAAGACCGAAAATCATTAGCTTAGCGTCAAGATTTGGATTTCTCTTATAATGGGGAGTATTCAACTGGGGTGAGAACACAAGAGTTGGTGAAATTTAGTAAAATGAGTTTGGCCTTTTTTTTTGTTTTTTCTCTGTAATAAGACGATTTTTATTATGTGGGAGAATCTTGTACTTGTAAGGGTTTAGGGCTAGTCTAATGGAACTCCAAAGATTGGCCCTAACTTGTCAGTTTTAGTACTTATAAATTTTAGAATTTCGTTATTTTATTTAGCAATATCATTTTTTTTAGTGTCTATATATATTTTGATTGAAATGATTTATTATGAAATAAAAATTATATATATTTGTTAATTACGAAAGTTAATGAAAATACTAAGTTTTTTATAATAAAAATAAATTATTTATAGTCAAAGTTTTTTCATACTCTTGCAAAAAAATTTATAAAATATGACATCATTGTACTATCTTGGAGGGAATGAGTCAACCATAAGACCCAATTTATTTCAACAACTCTATAATATCAAACACTCAACTCTGTCGAGTTGAGTTTTTCATACTCTTGCAAAAAAATTTATAAAATATGACATCATTGTACTATCTTGGAGGGAATGAGTCAACCATAAGACCTAATTTATTTCAACAACTCTATAATATCAAACACTCAACTCTGTCGAGTTGGTGGTCCATTTATGTTTCTTAGATGAGTTTAAGGAAAAAGATTAATCTAAATACAGACATTAAGGAATATGAATTACCACACATTATCATCCAAGGCTAAGATTACAGGGGAGTGGGTTTAGGCGCAATGATCATTTTTTAGACTTTTTAAAATTTAAAGTTTCATATATAATTTAATTTTATATTTTTAATTTGACATCATAATTAATTCAAACTTGCTGTTTTATTTGAGAGTAATATTGATTATTTTCACATAATATAATTTAAAATTTTACAACTCTTAAAAATCAAATATTAGATCTATTTCTATTCTCTAATAATAATTTGGATCCCTTGTATTTTATATAAAAATTAGGGGTGTCCATTACTTATTCAACCTAGTTAATTTGACCTAGTTCGGTTGTTTTCAGGTTAAGTTGAATCATGAACATATTATAGGATTGCCTCAGCATGTGAAACATAGTCTTGAGTTGGGTCAAGTGCTGGATCAATGCATTAGCCTAGTCTCGCCCAACATATATATATATATATATATATATATATATATATGTTTAATTTTATTTTGCTTTTTCTTTAATTTTTTGTATTTTTTAATAAAATTAATAATACTTTTTCTAAAAATAACTACTTTTTTATTTGTATTATATATAAATAATTTTTATCAATATAAGGTATCCTATTTATTAACTATAAACCAAAATTTTTAAAAAAAAATTCTAAATTTAAATTTATAAAAAGTAAAAAATTTAAAAAAGAAACTTGAGTAACCTAGGTTTGTTCACCTTAATAAAAATCATAACTATGCGTGGTGGGTCAAAACAAATCTAGATTGGTCCAAAAGCTAACTCAATTATGAATTTGCCATTGAAAACTTTCCAACATTACATAAAATATACTAAATCACACAATTAGTTAAAAAAAAAAATTTACAGTCACACAGATTTTTAATTTTATTATTAACTCTTAGCTTGGTAGTGGTAAGGCTACACAAATAATCCGAGACCCGGTGAACCCGGCCCGCCCCAGTCTAATTGGGCCGAGAACAAAGAGGCATCGGGTTGAAGGTTGAAAAAAGGGAAGAAGAAGAGCTTACCAAGCAGGATCGGGCTCGGGGCAATGAAGAAATGGGATCCACTGGCCCGACCCCAGTCAATATACATATTTTATATATATATATATATATATATATAATTTAATTTTTTGTTTAGTTTTGTATTTGTATGTCTCTTGCCTCTCGGTCTCGATCAAGTCTCTCGACTCTCATTCTGTCACTCAGTCTCTTCGGTCCGAAATAGTCTCTCTGTGAACATGTTGCTGTTGTCTCTCTACCGTCGCATTACAGTTGTCCACCACCATCCGCCCTTCTGACTTCTATGCTCATCTATCATAGCACGAAGGCGAGTCCACCTATTGTGAAGCTCGAGTCATTCTCAGAGTCGTTGTTGCCAGTCGTCACTCGTTGGCCACCCTCTAACCTTTGTTACGTGTGGAACCACCTAGAAAGTTGCTCAGGTTACCTAGTCACCATGGAAATCAAAATCGCGAACTGGGTAGTTCTTGCCCTAACTCGTCTCCATGCTGCACTACTGCATTTTTCTTTTACTATGGATCAAATTGGGGCAAGTCAAGGTTTGAGTATGATCTTGTTCTTCCCAGCATACTTTATACCAATTTTTTTATACTTTATACCATTCGATTCTATTTCAGCCTCATATTTTGTGGTTTTATTACTGATATGGTTAAATTAGAGTAACCAACAAATGGTTTACATATATGTAAGGTTTCAACTTTTAGTTCAAATTTCTTCTTGGAGATTTTATTTGGTTTTTGAAAGTTTTGGCTTATAGATTTTGCATGATTAGTTACACATACATTACTAATGAATCTCAAAATGTGGAAAAGTAGGTTGTTTAATTGCTCAAGGTTGAAGGCATTTAAGAGTCATTATACTACAAATTATATTATTATGACTATGAATGACTGGTTCCATAGGCCAAATATACTTTGAAAATTTGTTAGCGTAGAATATGACTAAAAGTGGGTATCTTCTTTGAGACTACTACCATTTTGCACATGAGAGGAATCTTGCATCTGTTACTCACTGCCAAGGCAAAATTAATATGGTTTATAGGTTAGATGGCTATATACTTTAGTTGAAACTCCATGCTAGTTTAACTATTTTAGAGTAGAATTTCACACTGTTAAACACTTTACTTTCTACTTTATTATTATTATTATTTTTACCTTAAGGGGTTCTTCACATGTCTAGTTGTTGAGAAGATGTGTGCAAACTCACTATATTTAATGTCACTAATATGTTTGTGAGATGTTATTGAAGAGTCCTTTTTGGAATAATATATGTATAGAAGAATTTTTTAGAGAAGGAAACAGTTAGTATTTAACATGAGCTTTAGGTAGAATAGGTTATTTAGATGTCACAAAAAGTGGATTTTGATGGTATTCCTTGCTTGAAAAAATTGGTTCACTCAGTATTTCTAATTTTCTTTTTGTGGCTAAGAGATATGACCAATAAGGGAAAAGTGCAGTTGATTTACTATCATTTTCTTTTATGTGGTCAGATTATGCATCTTTCGTGTAGTTGCTTCTTTTGATGCATCTATGGTTGCGGTTTAACATTGATAGATTGAACGGATGCTGAGACATATCTGCAGCATTTTGTTTGACAAAATTAATAATGGTTTCGCTTGGGAATTTGGGGGGGGGGGGAGAGAGAGAGAGAGAGAGAGAGGGAAACATATAAAAGTTGCAGGCTTTTCCAAAATAAGGAAACTAGTAATTAAATAACATTTAAACTTTTTCTGGCCAATAATTCCAAACTTGTCTGTCAATCTTATTTAACTAAGTTCTTCAATAGTTTTAGGAAATCAGACAAGTACCTTTTTTGTCCTTTATGTTTGGGGTCAATTTCAATTTCATGCAAAATGTTTCTTTTTCTAAGTCAATTTGTCCTATATGTTCATTAATCTTGATGTCTTCTTACTTGTTAATGTCATCCTATTGTCAATGTAATTAGTTGACTTATTAAACATATAGGCTGTGGATTGGGATTTTTTGGGTTGTGTTTTTGCATGTTTGTTGTTCCGTATTGATCAAAGCTGTGATATGATTAGCTTGTTTCTTTAGTCTCTTCGCTTTGGTCGGCTTTTTTCGTTTTCAAAGTTGTGAAGAAGTGATAGTGATAATTTCATAGCCCAGTACCTGCTTTAATTTTAAACTTAAGCTGCAAACTTCCAGTTTAATATGCTGTTAAATGTTCCATTGTCTTACTTGATGTTGGATAGATGAATTTTAGCAGTCAACAATCCTCAAGAGAAGGCCAATCATAAGCTAACAATATGCCTTCTTCCAACTCAAACTCGATAGCTACAAGACCTAACAATAATACCATGGCTCCAACATCTGCATCTATAGTGGAGTCTACTGCGGTAGGTGAAAAGAGAAAACTTCTTCCACGAAAGTCGGGTGTGCGGGAGCCTTTTATAAAGCTCCCATTAGAAGAGACCAATGGGGAGGTTTGAACTGCTTGTAATTACTGTATGGCTTTGTATGCTCGTGACCCTAACAAGCATGACACAAACTCCCTTAAAAAAAACCTAGGAAGATGTTAAAAGCATCCCAATATGGCTCATGAGACATCCTAATCAATGTTAGCCTATCTAACCCTACCAGGTTCATCTTAGCCAAGAATATTGGTCCCACACATATATAATGCAGATGTGTGCCAAAAAGTTGTGGCTAAATATGTGATATGTGACAAGGTGCCATTTCGAGCCATGGAAAGGTATGGGTTTAGAAGTCTATTAAATCAATTCAAACCTAGATTTCGTCCTCGACCAACAATGACTGTTGCTAGATATTGTTAAAAAATTTATCTTAAGGAAGGTAAAGGTCTCAAGGATTTCTTAAAGAACTCATGTAATCATATTTGTTTGATGATTGATTGTTGGACATTAGTGCAAAACTTCAACTATATGTGTTTCACAACTCATTTCATTGATGAGCACTAGAGGTTGCAAAAAAGGATATTAAGTTTTTGTCCTATTGAAAATCATAGGGGTAACACCATAAGAAAAGCCATTGAGAAATGTCTACTTGGGTGGGGGATTGAAAATGTATTTACAGTGATGGTTGATAATGCAAGCTCCAATGACGCAGTAGTTACTTATTTAAAGTAACATTTGAAAAGTTGGAATAGGTTGATATGTGGGGGAGATCTTTTACATGTAAGGTGTTGTAGTCATATTTTAAATTTAGTTGTAAACGATGGGTTGAAGAATTTGCATGATTCTATTACTGTCATTCAAAATGCAGTGAGAGACATTAGGTTTTCTCTTGTGAGATTGCAAAAGTTTAAAAGTTTTATAGAGACTGAAAAAATCAAGTCAAAAAGTTTGGTGTGCTTGGATGTTCTAACCAGATAGAACTCCACTTACTTGATGTTGGAGTATGCTGTAGAGTTCCAGAGGGTTTTTGATAGAATGGAGGATGAAGAAGAGGGGTTTAATGCTCACTTTAGAGAAGATACGCATCGAAAAGGCCCGCCCAATGCTTTAGATTGAAGTAATGCAGTTGTATTTGTGAAGTTTTTTAGGGTGTTTTATAACATGACATTGAGGTTATTTGGATCATTGCATGTGATAGCAAATACCTGCTTCTATGTAATTGCACATGTTCAGACCTTGTTACTTGCAAGTTTTATGCATTAGAATCTAGTTATCGGTGAAATGGCTCATAACATGAAAAGTAAGTATGAAAAATATTGGGGTCACTTAGAAAACCTTTACATGTTGCTTGTAATAGGGGTAGTATTGGACCCTAGGTACAAGCTCGCGTATTTAAATGCCACCTTTGAAGACATGTACCTTGATCTTGAAGTAAGTGAGAGCATGAAAAAGAGGGTCAAAGACAATTTATATAGCCTGTATGAACAATATTCTGATGTGGTTGTTTTAGAATCAGTTGAAACCCTTGGAGATTCAAGTGTGGCTTCAGACACTTTAGATTCTAGAGGTTTAGACGATCCAGACTTTATCCGATTTAGTCCACAAGATAAATGAAAGTCTTTAAATAGGGTCAAGGTTGGTGTAGACCAGAAATTAAAGTTAGAGAAGTATCTAGAAGTTGAAGTACTTGATGATGAATATGCATTTAATATCTTGGCATGGTGGAAAGAAAATTCATCAAAATATAAAGTACTCTCTTGACTTGCACGCGATGTCTTAGCCATGCCAGTGTCTACTGTTGTTTCTGAATCAACATTCAGCATTGGTGGACAAGTGCTTGATGTGTTTAGGTGTTCACTGTGAACCAGGATGACTGAGGCACTTGTGTGTGCTAAGGATTGGCTAACCCCTCGAGACTCCAAGTTTGATGATCGTGACTTTGACTAGTTTGAAGAATTTGAAAGTGCTGCATCTGGTAAGCTTTTAGTAAGTTAATATCTAAAGTTCTCTTTTCATTGTCAAGTTTTGAAAATTAATATCACTTTGTTTGATTTTTACAAATATTTCTGGAGATTCAAGTGTTACACACGAGATGTTATGAACACTTATTGAAGTTTAGTGTTTTTTTTATTTGCAGTTTATGAGTAACTAATTATCTGTGATGGACAGTATATTTCTTAATGTATGTTATTTTTGGCTCATATATAGAACTGTTATTGGTTTTCATTAGTAGGATGTCAGTCATTTTTAAGGCCATATTTTGATGCCACTTTTCAGGAGTTTCATTTGTGCTTCCTTCGTTTAGCAAAATGAATTGGAATTTGTATGTTTGGATATGACACCTGGTTATTGCCACAAAAGAGTTTGCCATGCTAGATTGCTTGCTCTTGATGATGATAGTTATGAAGATATTAAACAAAATTTAAGTTATTCCTATTGGTCACTGCTGTCTTTATTTGCCCTATCATTATTTATTAATGATGAAGTTGGTTTATTAGCAAAATTTAGAGTAAGTTGATATATTTTTTCTTTAAATATTTGGAGTCACTTTGGCATAAACCCCATAATATTATAATAACTTAGGCTTGGTTTTCTTTGTGTGTGTGTGCCACTAGTGTCCATACCTTCTTTGGTAAGGCCACACATCTTATGAACAACACCAACAATTTTAGTCATTTCCAAAAGGTATATCTTCATCTTTGATGCTCCTTTAATTTTGTTCAAGAATTACAATTTCATACTAAAACTTTTAGAATTTGACTGCTTTTGGTTATCAGGTGTTAACAGCCATTAAAAATCAATGGCAGAATTTGGTATGCCTTACAAAAAGCAGAGGCAATTATATGGATGTCTTGCTTAGAAGGATGTCTGTAACTTAACAGTGGTATGTCTCTCTCAATCCCTTTGTCTTCTCTTTATCTATTTCTTCTGTAATATTGATCTATTATGCATTCAAGGTTCTAATGGTTCTCTCGGAAGGTAAGTGACAATTAGCTTCCATAGTCTCTGATATAATTTTAAAATTTGGGGAAAAAATTGAAGAGAATCGGTATGACTTTTGCTCTTTGGATGTAAGATGTAGTTGACTTAAGAAAAATTTTTGCAGCAATTGTTTCTATAGCGTGCATGATTTTTCAATGCTTCAAATCTGTTTTGTTATTCAAGTTCTTTATGGTAGTTGTGTGATGTATTCGACTTAGTATGTCTTTGTTAGGAAGGATTTTCTTGATATGGTTCCTTGCAAGTTGTTTGCTTGGTCAAGCACTTTTAAGTGAGGTCGGTACCACTTGTTTATGAACAATTATGCCATTTTGTTATCCTAAAAGGAGCGTGTAATGGTGATGCTTGAAATTGTGATGTTAAATTAATCTAATACTAGCATTTCATTGTGGTTTGTTATTTGTATTACAATATAGATTAGATGTGTGATCAGTGATGGCTTCCATGTTTTCTTCCCCAGACATGAAGGGAAAACAATAGAAGTCTGTGTACTAAATGTATGATTTATGAGACAACCTAAACAAAGCAAGAGTGCCTCTTGCTCTCACTTGCTAAAAGTCGCAATGCTTTTTAATTGATTGGCGAACTTTCTATCTCATCACCAGTTATTTTATTTGAGTGTGTTGAACTTTAAATACATAAAAATGACATGCAGTAATAGTTAACAAGCAACTTGAAATACATTGATGATGCACCTAGATGAGAGTATTAAATAACTAATATTACCATTTTTCATGTTCATTTTGACAACCTCAATCTCCTCGATATTAAATAAAACCCTATGAAATGGGTACCCATTTAAAAAGAAGCTAGTTGTCCTATTTTTACTGAATGGACATTGATGATGATCAAATTCTGTATTTTTTTTTTTTTTAAGATTGTCCACTATCACATTTTGCATTAATCCTGCCTTATTGTGGCGAAATTAATATATTGTGGCTCATGTGATTATATTTTTTTATATGCCTTTCTTTTCTTTTGATGTATCTAAGTGTGAGTCTTCTTATTTAATTTTGATGCTCATGTCTGGCATACTCAAATGGGGGGTTCTGCAGATTCTTACTCTAACAGTCCAAATGCTAAGGCTTTTTATAGCTTCAACAAATTTTTGACTCAATCCTACTACGAGAGATATAAGATCTTCGTTGATTTAGATTTTGATACTGTCATGTCTTAAGAAATCCCTTATAATCACTATGAAGTGCTTCCAGATAATCATAAATTTGTTTTTAAAGCGTCAGATCTGCAATGCAATCTTATTGGAGAAGGTTCTCATCATCATCTGTCCACATCAATCAAATTTCAAACACTACATACTAATTTTGTATCTGAACAAATAAACTATTCATGTCAATTCATAATTATTGAAAGACTTTCCTTTGGAGTTTTTGCTGATCCATTTGAACTACAACATCTTGTTTAACTTTGTGGTAAATATTTTATGTAAATTTTTTTCATATAAGAAAAAACATATTATTGAGTTGAGAAAGATATTTAATGAAGAGTAGGAGTAGACCTACCCCGATCGTGTTAGATCATCGGGTCCACTGGGCTGGGTGATGAGCTTGAGCCTTATCCTTTTAATTTGACATGTTTTTGAGCCAAGCTTCGGGTCTAAGAGTGACTCCACCTAGCTCGGTCTGTGTGCAGCCCGTGGCATCATTTTATGGCAATCGTACCTAAGAATCAGTTCATGTTACAATGGGTCCGTCGACAAGGGGACAATCTCGTAAATATTGGTAACAAAATACAAAATAAGTAATTGTAGCCTTCTATTTTACCAACGTTTTACTCGCATTTACTAGTCAACATGTTCATTTTCACCTCCAGTCGAACCCTCGCGCCGCAACTTTTTAACCACCCGTTACACAGATGGATGACCTCTTCACCGTCGACGACTTGCCTTACCACGTGGCCCCATTTCCCGACACCTCCGATCTCCTTTACACCCACCCAACGACTGGGATTCTCCCTCACGACGTCTCCGACCAGCGCCGGAATCCCAATCCCCCGCCGCAGAAGCTCCGGCCCATCCGGAGCCACGACCGTTCTTCTTCTCCGACATCTCAGGTCGGCGAGAATCCTGAGAATGGCGGGCTCGCCTTGGTGTCTGATGATGCGGGATGCTTTAGTAATCGGTCAAGTCATAACCTCGAGTTTCTGGGTCAGCAAGTTGAGTCTAGCGAGGAGCTGAGGAAGGGAGATTTCGGTGATGTTGCCGGACATAAATGCCTTCAGATGGAGACTCCGGAGGGCCCCGGCTTGGGTCATATTTCGGGCCTGAATGCTGAGGGGTGTCGGTTGGAGCAAGAATCTGGGTGAGTTCTGTTTTTCGATCCCTCGAATGTAGAATTGGGATATGATTTTCTGATTGTAGAATCTGTCTAGATTTTCGGATTGGGTTTGTTTTCATCTAGTTGTCTTTGGCTATTTGCATAATTTTTTCTGATTTGTATATAGTATATACACTTTCACAGCCTTTTCTTTTTCTTTTTCCATTATTAAACCATACTTTTTACTTTATTATCTTATTATTATCTCTTGGAGTGGGGCAGAGCAACCCGACAAAGTGGGCTTTAAAAGTTGCATTGTAATGCCTGGCGCTTAGTATTATTATTTTGAATCGAGAGTTGAAGTTGTAAGATTGGTAAGACAAAAAAATTCACTATGATAACTTGATAAGGCCAGATGGTGAGGAAAGTAAACTGATTAGCGGCAACAAATAAGAAATCAGAATTATAACTATATCCCCAGTCCCACATTTATCATGCTTATAATTAATAGTGCATATCCATCTGCATCAGATAATTTGCAGAATGCAGTGATTAGAAGTAGATTATTTTTTTTTTCAAGAAAACTTCTGCTGAAGCTTGAATTAACCATGTGAGATTTTGGTGTCGTTTGTGGCGATAACAGACTACTGGTTATCATTTAGTTTTGTTGGGTCAATTAAGCATCCTACTTGACAGAGGGAAACAGGGTACTTATGATGCCTGACAGTTGAGGCAAATGCAAGTAGTAACTGGGGCTGATAACTGGCTTTCTAATTTTTTCCATTATTATGTGATTGGCATTGTTTCATGGAGTGTTTAGGTTATAAGCATACTTTGCTATTGTAATTGGGTGAACTTCTATCATAACTATACAGGGTGTTTCAGCATATGAATGCTCTGTGACTAGGCTTAGGGAAAGGGGTATGGTAACCTTACCAATATTCCGATGAACCAGGCAATACTTGTATCACTATCAGGATGTTGCCTCTTGACCTGTTCTTGTAATTTATTCCTCTCTGTTGCAGCTCATCTTGGGACGATGATGACAATTCATTTGGAAATATGAAAGGATCTAGGAGTGGAAAGGGAAGGAAAAGAACGACCAGAAAGCTCAAAGCTTTTCTAGAAAATTTGGTGATGAAAGTGATGGAAAAGCAAGAGCAGATGCATAAGCAACTGGTGGATATGATAGAAAAGAAAGAAAGGGAAAGAGTGATGAGAGAAGAAGCTTGGAAGCAACAGGAGATGGAAAGAATTAAAAAGGACGAGGAGGCCAGAGCTCGAGAAAAATCTCATAACTTAGCTCTCATATCGTTAATGCAGAATCTACTGGGCCATGAAATTCAAATCCCCCAACCAGCGGCAAGCAGCATAAGAGAAGAGGACGAAGGCGAGGCGAACATCGAAAAAGATTTCAAGAGTGATCTGAGTGACAACAGATGGCCAGAAGCTGAAGTACAAGCGCTCATTACTCTAAGAACTTCATCAGAACACAAGTTTTGTGGTCTGGGATCCAAAGTATATTTATGGGAAGAGATATCTAAAGCAATGCATGATATGGGCTACAACCGTTCTGCAAAGAAGTGTAAGGAAAAATGGGAAAACATCAATAAGTACTATAAAAGGACAGTGGAGAGTGGGAAGAAGCGACGACTAAATAGTAAAGCTTGCCCATACTTCGATGGGTTGGACATACTGTACCGAAATAGGCTCCTGAATATTGGAAATGCCTTCAGCAACACCAACGATGTTGTCAAGATTGAAAAGGAATAAAGCAAGAGTTGACTTCCGGACATATGGAATATCTAAGTAAACTGCAATTTCATATATATATATATATATCTATCTAGTCAGATTTATTCTAGGAATAACCTTAGAAATGAATTTGAGTTGGTAATATTTCTTCTTTGAGCTTTGCAGTGATTATCCATGATCCACTTTCTTGGTTGTCTGTGTAAGATTGTGGCGTTTGGATTTTTTTAGGTAGGCCATGTCTGTCATCTATTGACCACTCTCACTTATGAAGTTGGCATTGTGAAAATTAATAATAAAATATACAATCGTTTTGTGTTGGATATATATGCCTCACAACATTCAATGGGCCTGTAGTCCAGGGCAAAAAGATTGTATATTTTATTATTAATTCTCACAATACCAACTTCCTTAGTGAGAGTGGTCAATAGATGACGTAACAGACATGGCTTACCTAAACCTAAAAAATCCAAACGCCATATATATATATATGTACTGCTTCAACTATAGTTTCTTGAAACTCTCAGAAATCCCTCGTACTGTCTGAGATGTCACCTGTTAAGGCAATTGGCTCTCTTCTGTAAGGTTGGCTCAGGGTCTTCTGTCATAGCATAGTGTTATTCTTAGCTTTCAGCAGAGGAGTTAGTTAAAGATATGGTGGTAGGTCCGAACTCCGAAGCTGGTGAGGATAAGTAGCCCTTAAAAGACCTTCTGAGTATAGTTATTATTGTAAGCAGAGAGACTTAAGAGCAGTTTGTGGCTGAGTCACAACAAAAAGGAAAGATGGCAGAAAGAGCGATAACTGAAACGCAAGGAACCAACATACTAGAACAAGGTCGACGGGCTTACCATAATCTGCATTCTGCAATATAAAGTAAAGATGAAGGCTGCAATATATGATCACCAAAGTTGCCTTTGTAAAAATAGGTGCTTTTTAAATCTAGCTCATCTCATCCATTAAAATGTTCTCAATGTTGCCTTCTCGTAATATCTTTGTTAATACAGTAACATAGAATTTATAAATCTTTTTTAGGACTCTTCCAAAACACCACTATCCCATTTGTTATCCTTAATATTGAGGAAATAGTATAGTTAGACTTGGATGCCTAAGACTATAATACCTTTCTTACAAAGTATAAATTTTAGTTAAAATTATTATGAAGTGAAAAGTATGAAAAATACATTAAAATATTTAAAATATAATAGTATAATTATAAATAACAAAAATTTGTCTATCCATTTGTTTATATATCTATATAGATAATTTAACAAAATTAAGAGAAGGGGTATAGTACTTATATCTATATCTATGTTTGTATCTATCAAAATTTAACCTAATATTTAGGACTTATTCATGACTTTAAAAAAACTAGTAAGAATCATACCCTTTTGTGACACAAACATAAGTGATATGACATGTAAGGTCATATTACATCTTACAATCTTAATAACAAGTATTTTCCAATTGATAGGACAAATACTGATTTCGCATGAACTTCAAGAGAAATTTAATAATTTACCATATAAAAATATCATCAATAGAATGATGAAAATAAAGTCTCAATAACATGAAAAATCATATATGATACTCAAAATATTCATAAAATATAATATGATTTTAAATTATGTTTTTTATAAAATATGTGTGGATATTAGATATCATAACATATAAATATGCCTTAGCAAACATATGATAATCAGAGGTAGACAGTGTTCTCAACCATTTCGCATTGAAAAGTCATATTTGGGTTATTCGAATCTCATGAAGCCTAGCATATGACTGTCATATCCAGGTGATGCGATTGAGTCTCACGAATGCGTAGCTAAGTGTCCCCTAGCGAGTACCTAATACAAAGTCAGGACATATAATCTTTATCATAATATGCCACCCAAACCATCATATGGTTAAGGTTGGATTAGTTTGAAAGAGAACTTTCAAACTTTTATAATCCTTTGAACACTGATGTTCTTATGACGGTTAGGAATTCCTTTAAATGTCAATTAAATTCAAGATGTTGCCAACAAGGATACATTCTTATTCTCTCTTGAATTCTTAAGATCATTTAGGCGGCACAACTTGTCATTGATTATAGAATTCAAGTTGTGGCCTAAAAAGTATAATAACACCATTTTTCCTATAATCATTTAGGCGGTATGACCAGCCATAAATTGCAGGATTAATGGCATATAATATCTTATTAAGAAACTCATAGGATTCACAATATATATTAAGGTGGCATAACCAGCCATTATCAAATGAGATTTTAAACTATCAATAAGTACATAATGTATATGAATAGTTTAATCTCATAAAGAGTAGTTCTTGTTTTAAACAACTATATTGTCACCCTTTCATACAAAGTTAAAATATGTAATAACATAGGCATGAATAACAAAATATTTATGTAAGGATACGTAATGCACATGAAAATCCACACATCAAAATTGTTAGCTAAAAATTGTTATGTCTTACATAATATTTCCCTAGATATTACAAGATATCTATTTATCCTCAATATTCTCTAATTCTACATTTCTTAGACATTGAATGAGCTCATGGAAAATCATAGTGAGAAAATTTCAAGATAAATGACCTTAAGCCAAAAGGGATTACCATGAAGACCATTCAAGAAGAAGAAGGAAAAGAAAAGAAGAGAAACTAGAATATGCTAAATTATGTTACCTTGACACCAAGGTTGTCAAACTCGCGAGTTTAGGTAAAATCGTTTGAGGGAGGTAAACTCGTAACGTAGAATCGTAAGAGTTTACCTATAATTAAAAAATAATTATTAAAACATACAATTATATAATTAAAATCAATATTTTTAAATTTAGACTAATAACTAAAACTACTGAATGCAATGATTAATAGTTTATTAGTTTGATTATAGTTGAATAAGTGATAATTAAATATAGATATTTTTTAAAATTTTATATATTTAAATCTAAATATAATAACTACTAATAATTAAATACTAGTAATTTTAAATTTGAATTAAAATGATTTATAGAGTAATAAATATAATTATTAAAGATTACCTTATCAAAATATGTCAAAAGATAATAACAGATAACTTTTCAAGTCATGACTAATAAAAAATTTAAAATAAAATTTCTATAAAAAAAAGTCAATAATAAATATATATAATACATTACAAATGATAAACATAAAGTTTTTATTGGTTATGTGGTAATAGGTGATGAACTTATTCTAAATGTTTGGGTTTAAGTATATGGAGATGTTTTCTTTTAAACTAAGAAAATAAAGTCCAAATATATATAACACAACACACATATATAACGAATGGTAACGTTGGCTCAGCGGAAACTTGCAATTTTGCTGCTGGCATGTCACGGGTTCGAGTCCTGGAAAGGTTTTGTTTTTTTTTTTTTTTTTGGAAAACAATGATACTGAGTCAACTCGTCCGAGTTGGGACAAGTTAAGAACCGAGTTTGACCGAGTTAATCACCGAGTCAAAGCGATTCTGAGCTGGTTCCGAGTCAGAGACCAAGTTGACTCGAAATGCTTACCTAAAAACGCAAACTCGGCGAGTCAACCGAGTTGACTTGCGAGTTTGATTACATTGCTTGACACACTTTACTTTCTTGTAATTCTACTAAAATTGCTTCCTTCTTTCTTTATCTCAGTGTGGTGCCAAAGTAGAGAAATGAGTGTGAGTGGAATGGTTATGGGTAAGAATGTAGGGTATGATATGAAGAAGAGGGATATGGAATAGAGTATTTAAAGAGAATTTAACGACTAAAATTTAACCATATATTTTTAATATAACAGTTGTGATTCAATATCAAATCATAAATATATAAGATATAATCATGGTGTAGGTCTCATGGATATCTAATATTTTATTATAGCGTGAGCCCCACAGGTTAAGGTAATACCACATATCTGTCTTTGTAAATTTACTATTTTATCATTGGCATTTTTTCAAAATAACCAGTTTGTTCTTGGCTTTGTAAATTTACCATTTTGCCCTTAGCATTATTCAAAAATGATCATTTTACCCTTATGTCTTAAAACTTAGCTATAGGTTTTCTTTAAATGATTCAATTGGACATATTTATTCTCATTTAATTCTTTTTGATTTCTCTCTAAAATAATTTAGCTTATATTAAAAATCATTAAATTATAGATGTTACATTTGGTCTACTAACTAACAGGCTAATGGGCCTAGGTGGCCCATTAAAGCATGCATCTCCAAAAGATTCAAGTGCATGAAACAACTATAATAACAAATTTATTGAAAAATTAGACTTAAATATAATTTCTTATAATTTTCTTATTAAATTTTTTAATTAATATATGACAAGTGTATATATTTATAATAACATATCAAGTGTAATATGTAATTTAAAAATTATACAGTTATTTGCAGTAATTATATATGTGTCGTAATATAATTTAAAAGTTATGTATTTATTGTATTTTGAGTAAGTACTAATAAAACAAGTCTAAATAACACTTTTCTACACTAACATATATATAGTAACCTTGTTAATCCCAATCAACTTAGGAGATTTATAATTTTTTAATTTTTTTAAAAATGTATAGTACACATATTTTTATTAAATTTTTTTAAAGTTAGATGACCTTCCACTTTCTAAATATACAAACTTTCTTTAAAACAAAAATTAACTAACATTATAGTTCAATTTTGGCTGGTAGCTGACATATCCATAGCGATGAAAGAGGTGCAAGCACAAGACAAGGGCTTGGTTTTTCACGATAAAAAGTTCAAAGACAAAAGCATCATTTTGGTTCCTAACTTATTACTCTTTTTCTATTTTGATCCTTCACTTATCGAAATTTTTGTATCAATCCATCACTTATGTCGCATTCATCCAAAATGGTCTCTACATTGAGTAGTTGTTAATCATCTGTTAACATGGCCATTATCTGATGACATGTCATATTTTTTGGTGAGATGGAAAAAACTCAGCAAAAATTTTTGCCACATAAGCCTTAAATTGGAAGCACCTTATACACATAAGCCTCATCCAAATAAGAGCCCAATTCATTTGAACCCTAATACAACCAAGTGTGCCTCTCCCACTTAGTTGTGCCCCTCTTCTCCATATGAGCCTCTTATTCTTTGCCGGCAGTCATCTTTGTTGCGTGATACAGCAAGGGTTGAATGAAGGTTGGCTGAGATAGATGAAGGAACGTCGCCACTTGAGCCAAGGGAACAAAGGTTGGCTAAGATACAGCAAGGGTCGAACAACGGATGTCGTTGTTGCTATTTACGAGATCCATCGTCACCATGGTAAGTTGTTCTTCCTCCTCTGCATGATGTGTTATTGCTTTTCAGCCTGTTGACGCCATTGTTGGACCTTCAAATTTGTTCAATTATATAAAAATTTGTTCAGTTTAAAATAACTCTGAAGAAAATATAAGAAAATAAATCTCACAGTTAGGCAAGCTCACTTCAATGATATAAAAATTTGTTCAGTTGGTAATCTCATGGTTACATAATGAAGAAAAAACCAGTACTTCATTTGCTTCTTGGTTAACTGTAGGGGATATAAATCTCTCCCTTTTTCTCTTAAATACTACTTGCTTTAGTAGGTAATGTTATTAGCAAAGCAAATAGAAGAAAATTTGATTATAAAATGAATCAACTCACTCTATTCCTTCTAAGGGTTTAATGTTTGATTTTATTCCCATCTACTATTTCACATGCTTCTAAGTTCAATGTCTTCAAATAACATTTGCTTTCAAGGTTGGAATTACTATCCTCAGGGAATGAATTAGAAAAATATAATGTGGAAAATAAAATTTTATGAGGTTTTTTCAACAAAATTTTATCATTAACTTATTAGTACTATATATATATATGTGTGTGTGTATGTGTGTGTGTATATATATATATATATATATATATATATATGAATGGGTCTCAATATAGCGTTACCCTTCCTTCAAGTTCTTTCGAAATGTGCAGTACATGAGATTCTCACAATTACTGCACTTAGTTGATCTCATGAGACTAGGGATCATTTTACCTTAAGTTATCTAAGCCTCCTTTTGTTTTCACAGTTAATTTTTTATTTGATAATGATGATCATTGAACGTTGAAGAAATTATGAGTGGTTGAGATTGTTATTTTAGACTTTAGATATTTGATTTCGTTACTGTTGAATGTTATGCTTTCTTTTTCAAATTGTGAGTAAACCCATTGAACTCTACCAATGTGTCAAATATATATATATATCACACCAATTCCTTTTGGTTTGGTAATACTGAAAAGCTACTAAGAACTTAATTTTTGAAAAGTTAATGGATGCAATTTCTGTTTAATGGTATATGCATGCTGTTAAATGGTGTATGCAATTGTGTAAATGCAGATTTAAGAATCTCGGCAATGGTGAAAGATCGTCACGTGATCATCAGTACAATTTCTGCTAGCATGGGAAGGCAATTTATCAAGTGTAAATTGAATGATAGGTTCCAATTAGTTCTGTACTATATACATGAATTAGTTTCTTTTTTCTTTCGTTAGATAATTTTCGCTGATAATGTTAATTGTTCATGCATATTGAATAAATATCTTTTGGTGTTAGGTGATTATTGGGTTTGTACAATCTGGCTGGAATAATGGAAGAATGCCTTTTGTAGATAATGTTGATTGTTGCGTTGATGTAACAAATCAAATATGGAATAATGCCTTTTTCCTACCTAAGCACTATTCCATCTATTGATCTATGCCTTAAACATAGCTGTTTGGGTACCTTTGAAATTGTGCCTTCTTTTCTGGGACAGAAGGGGTTTTAAAATATACTAATAAAGTATTTCATTTATAACTTATAGTATTATAAAGCATTTGAGCCTTCATTTCTGGGATAGAAGTGAAACTAATTTCTCCTATCTGGCTAGTGTTTTTTATCATACGCAGAAGCGTTTATCCGATGAGCATTTTTCGTTTACTTAATTTCACAAATATATCTGTGTGGCTGTTCAAATTGCTGAATGACTGCTTTATGCTTGAAGGTCAATATATTCTGGTAGTATATTGTTAGGTTGTAATTTTGACATATTTTTAGTTTTATTTTAATTATATTTTTAGTGTTTTTCTTAGAAAATTGGACTATTTATATTTATTTTGATTGTTTTCAGGTTAAAAAGGCAATTTTGTTAAAATTGTTGAAATATGGACTAAAACAGGGCAAGGTTATGACTTACACTGTTATTGAGTTAGATTTAAGGAGATAAGTCGTGAGCATGGTTAAAAATATTAATTTTTAAACAAAAAATGGGCAACTCATCTCTTATAATAGATTTCTCTCTCTTAGTTGTTAGAAAATGTAGCAAGGAGTTTGGAAGGTTTCATAACAGATTTTAGGGAAAAATTTTCACATTTTTATCAATGAAAATTAAGAGAAAATCAAGGGAGCTAAATGATTTTAGTTTTTAGGTTATTTTCTTTCCTTTAGAGACACACACTTTTAGAGTTAGGTTTTTTTTTTCTTCTTTTTTTTCTTCTTCTTTTTCTTCCTCTCTCTCTCGCTTTTGAACTTAGTAAAAGAAAGCTCAAATTTTAACATAAATTTTGGATGTTGATGATTTTGGATTAGTTAAACTCTGTATTATAACTAAGAGATTTTATACGGTTTTTTTAATGTTGTGATACTAACTTTCTTTTCTCTTGTTCTCTTCTTAGTTGTTTATATTCCTATTTTAATTGCTTCATTATAGGTGAATGAATGATTAGGGGCCATTGTTTATCTTGTCCATAATTAATTGTATAATAATTGGTTGAGGTAAATCCGTAACTATTTACTTTAATCAATATAAGTGAAAAATTTATATAGAGATTGATGAATATTTTTTTATGCATGAATGATAATAATTTACTGAACATGCTTCATACTTTAATTGGTTAGAAATGATAGCTTTTCATTCTTAAAGCAGTTAATTATTTAAATTCTAAGTACTTACTTAGGGTTGTTAGCTAATTAAGAATTAATTAGAGAGCACTTCTTAACTAATATATTTAAGAAAATTTAGGTTTATAAAACGCTTTTAGAAACTATAGCAATTTTTCAAGAAAGAAAAAGATTTGATCTGGAGTTGCGCTTACATCTAGGATTAATTAAGAAAAATCATACATTACTTCTCTTAGTTATAAGCTTATCTCTCTTTCCTTTGCTTCATTCTAATTTACTTCAAATATGAATTACTCATTTTGAAAATACTTGCTTAATTTTTCTGGTTTAGTTATTATTAGTATTGTTTTTAATTTGATCACCTCTCACTTTTTCTATTCTTTTGTGCAATTTTCTTAATTGTTAGAATTGTCAATCTCTTTAGATTCATCCTACTAATCACTCTTGCAATATAAATATTCATTTGAGAATAAATAAATTTATTTTTGGTGGATTCAACACCCATTGTATATTAAGCTCTCTCTAATATCTATTATTCTCACAATTTAATCTATATTATCACATTATAATTATGTTTTCCTTTTGATGATGGAATGCAAACATATTTTTTTGTTATGAAATGGGTTCAACATACAGGCTTTACAGATTCTCAGGATTGTGTCTCTGGGATGAAATGTTACTGCATAGTGGAGAAATTGAGTTAAAACAAGAGACATAAAATTGTTGAAATCTGTCAATAAAACAGAAAGAAAGAGACAACCTTTCAGATCTGCTAAGCAAAGCAAATTATTATAGTGTGTGATGTGTCAAGGAAAGCATATAATCTATGTTAAAAGCAAGATTATATGTACAAATTCCAACTTGTCAAATTTCTTAAATTTTCGCTACAAAGAATGTTTTGTGGTATCAAATGGTTTGAACTTGTTCACATCGAAAAAATGAATTAATTGAGATGTTCTGAGCCAAATATTACATTACCGAAATACTTGAAAGAAATTATAGTAAATTTTACTAAAAAGAGACTAATATATTTTCATGCACACTTTTTTTTTTTTTTTTTTATATAATTGATGTGTATGTATCTTGATTAATTCACGGAAAAGTGAATCATTTACAATTAATTTAGAAATAAGTTTTCTTTCATAGGACTTGCACTGCAAAACATCTACAAAATTGAAATTTTAAATTGAATTCACTACTAAAAAAAACCAATTATATTTTTCCCAATGGAAGGAAATCGTTAAAGACGTAATACAGCACAAAAAGTGACAAATTTCAACCGCAATGGACTACATTCCAGTTCAATGCATCAAACCAAACAAAATTTCCATAAGTACTATGGATTTTACCAGATGGCATCTTTTTTTCTGAACTAGTACCATATCCAGAGATACAAAAAAAACTTCAACAGGTATTGCATTGGTGTCATATCATATCTGGTAAAAGAAGATTCTACACAAAAAATTCGAGATAATAGGGAAGTGAAGGGAGATAAGAATGACCCATTACAAAGATTGAAAACCTGCTACTTCAAAGCCTATCTAAACTATACCTTATCTGATTATGTCACAATGGAGAGAAGAGAGATAAGAATGACAGGGGTTAAAGCTCCTTCCAACAAGCACGTATAAGAGACGACAGGAGTTCGCGTTTTAGTGCTCTATTCGCCTTTTATATTAGTTCACTGTTTTAGTGCTCTGTTCGAAGCCATCACTCTCTACGAGACTGTCAGGATTGAGTCGACATGGTAGATGGAGAGGAGAGCATTGATTGACTCGTCTTCCAAAGAATATAAACTGTGAATGGTGTCCAAGGCAGAGAACATACAGAGTCAATATTGATTTGGGCAACTGGAAGAAGGGCTTACGTGGAGAGATGCAAACGATGGAGTATTTGGGTGGCAATGATGTTGCTTAGGTGTTTTCCAACTCATCAGATCACTCAGTTATGTTAGCATATGATTAACAGCTACTTAACGAAAGAACTATTTTGAATGAATGTGACATGAGCGGAGGATTGATATGGGACTGAGGGACCAAAATAGAAAAGGGGTAATAACTAGGGACTAAAATGCTATTTTTGTCAAATTCAAACATACGTGTCATCCGCATTTGACATTGTCTTTTGGGCCTAAATTTAGCCGGAACCAAAAAAGTTGGAATTCGAGGTTGGGCTAAATTTAGATCATGATGGGCCTTGACCATGATGTTAGCTCTTTATAAGTAACAATAACTATAGTAAATAAATATAAATAAGTTTAATAAAAATGGAAATCATTTGCTTTTCCTTTTGAATAATTAATAGCTTTGGTTGCTACGAATGTGCTCATCATTCCATGACCTCTCTAATTTTGTCGTTGGAAGTCTGCAGCCCCTTTGTGTTATTTGCCAATTCGCCACCACTATAATCACTTTCCAAGATAAGCATATACGGAAAATGTTTATAAATTAGATGAGAGAGAAATAGAAGTTCATTGAAACTTCAAATATATAAAATAAAAGCTTAAATTTAAGACACGTTAAAAATACTCCATAGCTTAGTTAAACCATAATAAGTTGAGGGTCTTGTAGCATATAAACCACTGAACCCTTAGTTTTAGTATTATTTTTTACCAGCATTTGCAAGATTTCACAGCATAGCACACAAACACTTGTGGATTGTTTTGTGTGCACCTTAAATTAAATTGGCTGTGTTTAAATGAAACTCTTGTATTATATATAAAAAAGAAAAGATTACTATATTTAATTGTAATAATAATAAAAATAAAAAATAAATGACAATTAAATTCTAATATTATATTTCTACCTGTATCTTCCATTTTAAAAGTTCCAGTCCTAGATGTACCACGTTGCCTCATTTTTGGAGAAGTCCAATCAATCAAACTTTGACGTTGGTAAATTGTCACCTAAATTCAGAATTTCATATTAACTTAATACGTGGAAGATCTAAAAGTAACTTAAATAAAGATGCATATATGCATGAATACTAATCTATATTTGCAATTTGAATTTGATGTATTTTGATGAGAACATAAGATTATATTAGATCACGCTAAATTATTGAATCAAAATTTAATAATTTAAATTTATATTAAATTAATATGGCTACATACAATAATATATTTTATTTATAAATTTTAACTATTAAATTTTTATGTCACGATCTATTATTATAAAATATAATATTAGATTCTCGCTAGAATATAAAATAAATTAGATTGCTATATTTGGAATGTTTGTGTGCATAGTTTTTCATTAAAGTAATTCTTATAAATTTGAAAGATAAATATTATACTGGTTGATTAACTCATTATATTTAGATTGACATGGCATATCATTCAATTTTCTTACCAAATCTTCAATTTTTGTGATGCTAGACTTGGATCTCCCACCTTGCCCAGCTAAATCTTGAAAATGTTGCATCCATGTCAGAAATTTGTAAGTTGTGGCCATTATCTTCCAATTCTGACTCAGTAAAAGGCTTCATGTTTGGTGATGGCTTATGCACGACGTGACTCACCCGATCAGACTGAGTTATGTTTAATTGCATGCGAAGATAACAAGAATTGACAAAATGAACAAAATTAGCAAATTGCGCGTTTTATATATAAATGATGCATACGCTCACTTTTCTATATTCATATAATTCTTAATTTGAGCTAAGCCAATAGTATGGTTTAAGCCCATTATTCTTATACACCCTTGTTTAAAAGTAGTGCTCGACACATTACACATTGGTGGTCAAATGCATAAATTTATTATGAGTTTACAAATTTATGATTATATGTAAAAAAATGAGTCAATTCATTATAGACTTGAACTTAGAATAAATTCTAAAAACTTGCAGGTTAACTCACAAAATTTATTGAGTTTATAATTTTAACGTATTAATTAATTTGTAGTTAATAATATAAAGATTCAAATTTAGAATAAGAAGAATTATAGAAAAGTTTCTTTTCCACGAAATCATTATAATATATTTTACTATTAGTTTAAATATACATAAAAAATAAAATTACTTTAAATGTGTATTTATTAAAATAAAAATAAAATAACTATTATTTAGTTGATTATATTAAATGATTATTTATATATAACTATGTTAAAACATTCATGTAAAGTACTACAGATATAAAAATATGAATAATTTTTGTTTAATTATAATTTAAATTGTATTTAAATAAATTTTTGTTGTATATAGTATTTTAACCATAAAATTATATATTTTAACAATTATTTATTAATTGAAATAAACTCTTATAAGTTTACGTTATAAATTTATCTCTTTTTTATAAGTCTAAATTCATGAGTCTAATAATGTGTTATAGTATACTTATGTATTAAGAAGAAACTAGAAAGATTGTTTATTTTTATTATAAATTTAAATATCTCACGGGAAACTCTGGTTTCTTGTTCTAGAATTTAAACTATGAAGATCGGTGCAGTTGAACGATTTATAAGTATGTTTTTAAAAAAGAGATGGCAAAAGGATAGGTTTTTTAGTGTTCAAACAATGTAACCCACAAATGCTGAATTAATAAATTAACCTTTAATATTGAATTAAAAATATTTTTTGTATACTTCTGGGCAAAACAAAATGAGAGGATTTACACAGAAAATTAGAGAAAGAGAAAATTTTTATTCAGTGAACCAAAAAAACTAACCAGGATGAGACTGAGAGAAGCTGAGAGCAGATGGCACAAAACAGGAATGAGAACTTCCTGTGTAAATAATGGCTTACACACTCACATTTAGTTTTTCTACATGTACGTATATGGAATGAACCATGGCTCTTGAGTATATTCCAACTCACAGTGAATATACAATATTTATTACATATATGGCCAATTTTGGTGTTCAAAAGTCTAGTTTAAGAGAGTAAAGTAGAAGTGAAATAGAATACCAATCTAAATTTATTTTTCTTTCAAATATCTTGTACGGTGATAATTTATTAAACGATTTAATATTTGTGTTGGTGTCTTACCGTTTTCTTTGGTAAAAAGGCCAAATGACAGCCAAAATTAACAATTCTCTTTAAAAGTTCTTTTACTTTTCTTATTACGATCGGTGCAACCATATATATATATATATATATATATATATATATATATATATATATATATATATATATATATTGCCTAGTTCATTTCTTTAAAATATTTATATTCATTATATAGGTCCAACCTAATAGATCCGCTTGATGAATTAATCACTCTTTCTTTTTCTCCTGTACTTGGTTTTTCCATCTTTAACTTTCCATCCATCTCAAAACAAAATGATTATTAAATATCAAACGATTTCGAGATGTCACGCTCCTAACTATAAAGGGTGACTAATATAGAGAATAAGGTAAAACTCATCTTTGTAAGTTGAATAAATTTAACAATCTAATTGATCAAAAATACCAATATAACGATGGATATGAATAATACCTAGTTTAATTTTTAAATATCATACAATTTGATGAAAAGTAAAATCCTGTCTGTGACAAAAAAGAGCTACGAGAGTACACAAAAGATTCCATGTTTGAAGAAGGGGACAACTTGAATATGAATAAAATTCTTTGTCCATGCAGACAACGCATTGCTTACCAACTAATCTCTCATATGTCTCTAAATTTTAGTATGATAATTGGGACCTGTGCTATTCTTTGAAAAAAATAAAATTAAAGAGAGAAGGGATGAGCAATAATACTAAGTGAGTAAATATCACTAACCATACCAAGAAAGAATAGGAATACTGTTAGAGTTTTTCACAATTATATAGTTTCTAGTTTAAAACATATTTTAACTTACATATGCCAAAATCATTCCAAATAAGAAGGTCATAAATCATATAATATAATCGATAAAGCTAAATTAAATCTAGGGATACTTTACAAAATAGGTCATACCAATATATAGTTAAATTTCATCAATAATGGGAAAAGAATAATATTGAAGTGGATAATATCTCACAGAACTAATCATAATCCATAAACGAATATTAGCTCTAGGGTAGGAATCACAATACAGATGACAAATTGAGTTGAATAATATGCCTTGCAAATAGTTAACAAAACCCATATGTGGGGACTGCCACACACATGGCTAACAACACCCCTGTTAGCTGGGGTCAAATTAGATAATTGATCAAGTGCACTAGGGCTAACGTCATTACTATTAGTTACAAAGTTTCGTGTTGGATGAATTTATAAGAAAACCATATTTTGCCATTATCATTTAAATAATTTAAAATATGCGTAATAGAAAAATTTCAAATTTCTAGAAATTCATATGCTAACAAAATCATTTAGAAAGTTCCTAGAAAATAATACAATGTGTAAATCATTAAAAACAATAATTTAGATGCGAAGTTATACTATAAGGAAATGTCTCAAATATTCAAAAAATGCAAATAAATGCCTAAATTAAAACAAAAATTTAATAGGCAAGTTCCCAAGACATCGAAGTGTATGACAAAAAAACATTTCATAAATGACAATGTAAAATAAAAATAAAAAACAAGTAGGATTAACAACATTTACTCACCTGGAAGGAATACACACAACAATCGTATTCCTAATGTCTCTTTCCATATCTTGATCACAAAACCAATACCTATAGTTCTAAAATAACAAATAACATACATTTAACTTCTTATATAAGAGAATATTCTTAATTCAGATAACTTTCAAATACGTAACACAATGCTTGTCTAATCACTACATAGCAAGTTTCCTCTATCTCCAAGTGAGATGTTAATACTTCAACTTCCCTCAATAATGACAATTTCTTCATTTTCACTAAACTCTTGTATTTGTTCATTCATTCTATTATTTTTTAATTAATTTTCTATTTACATGTATTTAATTGTGTGTGTGTATATATATATATATATATGTATTCCAAAATAAATACTTTTTCTTAGCCATACATTGCCTAACATCATCGCAAAATTTTGAAAATTATGCTAATCATAATTCAAGAATTAATGATTAATTTAAATTACTTTTTTGAGGTCATTTAGGCAATTACTATAAGGTTTCCTTCATCACCTTCTTTAAAACAAATGTGGAAGTTTGAGAAAATTAGGAAAAGTCACCAAATCAACATACCATTTCCAATAATAACTTCCAAATGCTTAATTATTTCCTCCCTTTGTAACTATTGATGAAGAATGGTCTAGGATTTCAAAATTTCAACATCACATCACACTTTATGTTCAACCAAGAAGGATTTGAAATTGGAAGCCAAAACCTAGAAATTTCACATAGGAAAAATGATCTGAATTCATCGAAGAACCAAAACTTTAAATTAATATGAAGGAATATCACTAAAATTAAGCCCAAATTTGAATTATACTACCATCAATGCTGAAAAGAGAGGTTTCAAAAATTAAGACCCCAAACTCATAAATTGATTGCAAATTATAAAGGAGAAAGAATGAATATGATGTTAGGAAACAAATACATTAATTTTAAAAAAAATTTCTCACCAACAACACAAATTTTGTTCTTTATAAAAACCTAACGTCGCTACATGAAAGGTTGCGAAATTCAGGAAACGATGAATTACTCACTAGAACATGAAGCCCTAAGAGAATTTTAAGAAACACACACCACCAAATCTCGCTCAATTGCTTTCTTATGGAACCCTAACGTTGTTGAAAGAGAAGGAATGCCTCATGTCAGAATTCCAACAATTTCTAGTTCTGAATCGTCGACCAGTGACCAGTAGTGGCATACGTTGAGGTAAAATGGTGGGGGAGGGAGAACAATGGCAAGATCGATGAAGGGAAGATGAAGATGGTGGCTGCACTTTGTTTTCTTGGACTTTCATTCATGAATGTTTAAGAGAGAGAGATGTCATGGGCTTTGGAAATAATCTGAGGGGCATTTTGGTAATCTCAGGCAAGGGACACGTGGAAAAAGAAAAAATTTTGGGATTCCTATCTTGCATACTTTGAGGTTTGAGCTTGGGTTATCTAAGAAGTATGAGTTAAGACTCAACTATTTCTATCAGCCTTAAATTCAAATTTTATAATAATTTATTTAATATTTTAGTATTTTTTAATTATTTTTCCTAGTTCTATTTAAAATTATTATATATATATATATATATATATATATAAATTTTTTTTCATATCCCAACTACCTTCTCTTCCTTTCTCCTTGTTACGAAACTAATTTACATTCTCTTCCTCTCAAAATAAAAATATTTAATTGGAAATTTTCATGAGTGTTACACAAGATGCTTTTTTTAATTTTATTAATTTAATTTGTACTGATAAAAATTGGCATAGTTAATTTGAAGGGTTATATAGACTGCTTAGCTAGTTTCTGCGAATGGTTGCTCGTATCATTTTTTTGTTTCTTTTGCTAAACATACACTTACTTAAACTTCATTTGACATGATCACGCGCACATCTTGAATTTAATATATTTAATGATCATATATGATGATTGTTATCACAATTACTTTCCTTTCCCAAAAATCCTAGCCACTTCTCATATAGTCATATTAGATATCCAAATATAGCTTCTATATTCCAAGGTTGAGAACATATATATATTTGAATCGAAATTGATAAATTGGTTAAATGGTTCATAAGATTTAATTTGTTGGATCAAAAGCTTTTTTTTTTTTTTTTTAAATTCTATTTACAACAAATATTTTTAATTTAAGTTTTTTTTGGGAAATGGACATTTTTAGTATTTTACAATTAATTTGTGCCAAAAAATATTTTAATTGGGCTTAAATATTTGATATTGAAGTTTTATGGGCTGAAATTATGCTTTTGAAATGAGCATTTAGTAAATCAAAAGTTACATAAGGAAACTTTTTAAGGAACTCAATATGAAAAGATTTCATAATTAATATTCCTTTTTAAGAAAATATGACCGTATGATCTAGGGCTACATAACAACCAGACTTACCCAGTGGATCTGGACTGGCTCAGCCAAATCGGGCCGGATTAGAAGCATGAACAGGCCACATCGGTGAGAGTACCCGCCCTTTATATTCCCTAGTCTGCAGCGACGGTTTCTTTAGTCTGCATATTTAATCTCTGCTTCGTTCTTCATCTCGTAGCCCTTTCATCTTCCTCCTAAGAGTGCTCTTCAACTTCAATCTTGTGTGCTCTTCGACTTCAATCTCATCTCTTGCTTTGCTTCAGTGCTTTATCGATCTGTCACTCTCTCTCCCCCTCTCTGCTTCATGCCATTTCCTCAGCATCTTCATCCACGGTTCGTACGCTGTCATTTTTGTTTTCGGGAAAAAGAAGATTGATAGTTGTTAAAAGGCAAAGAAAGTTAAGAGGTGTCGACCAATGACGGTTCCCCCTCTCTCTCTCTCTCGTATTTTTTTTTTTTTCTGCACCCTAGCCCATATTTAAAAAAAAAAATTCAACCCGGTCTTGCCCCCGCCCCAGCGTGATCTAGTTTGGAAACATTTTAAATACATTTCAAATTTAAAGCACATGCATATTAACATCTTAATACAGATCATTCATGCTGATTTACTACATTAATTAGTTTGATACTGTGCTCCAGCTTGTTGAATGTGAAAAATGAAAGTGCAGCAATCAAGAACGTTGGAACAGGAAAGGATTCAAACTATTAGGAAGCAAGCATAAAAAGGGAAGTTTTTGAGCTTCGAAATAAAGTCTTAAATATTTTGAGAAATTTAATTGATTCTTAGACTTTGCATTTGTTAATAAAAATATTGTGGGTATAATAATATGCTAATGCCTTAAGTGAAGTTTTAAGAAATAATAAGTTAGAAAAGTGTGTAATTACTTAATTATTGAACCTTTTTTACAAAGGTATATTTTTAAGGTTAGACACAGAAAATAATTTGTGAAGTAGAGCTCCCTTCTAATATTATTGTAGATATAGAAAATCATGTCCCGAAAGATACAAGATACAAGCAGGTTTATTTGGCAATATCGAATCAATAAGAATTTCTTGGATATTTAAACTGCGTCGGTTTAAGTAAACTTTAGTATGCAGTTATCTCTTTTCAAAATAATTTCTTGACACTCAAGCTTTTAAGTTGCCTTCAGCTACTCAACTCATGTTAAATTTTCTGTCAAATATTGTGTGTATATATCGTGGATTTGATAACGTGCATCGACGTGAGATTAAAAAGGGATCATGTCTGTGCTATTAATTAGTTTTAGAATAATTAATTAATTTATAGATTAATATAAATTAATTATTACTCTAATTACTAGATTATACTTTAAATAATATTAAATATTTTTTAGTATTTGCCATAGCTTAAATAAATTGATTAGGTTATGCAGTTAAATATTTCATTATAAGTTGAATTATTTGTAAGTTCATATTAAGAGCCCCAACTCACAATCACTTTTCTGAACTAGTTATTCTGTATATGTACTAGTTACATGGCTTTACTATAAATGAACAATTTTATTACTTGGATATTGTGAATTGTTATCTTTTCCACCGTTATTAATGGATTCCCCTATCATTCCAAGTCGGATCTAAAACTTTATCTCTCTTTGTTTTATTTAATCAATTGTTATATCCCCCTAAATTTCTAACATTTAGCGCTTTGATCGATTGAGTAACCTATTTCTATTATAATTATCATTTTCTAGGAAAGAAAAAGATAGACAAGTTTCTAGAGATCATTGAGTTTAAATTAAATAATTCATACATGCATGCTTTCACTCAAGTTATATATATATTGCATTGCTTAGACCTGAAAAGTCGGCACCGCGTACGAAATCTGTTGGGAAGCAAACTGTATATAGTTTAAGCTTGCATGTGAGTACCCCACAAGTATGGAAGCTTGAAATTAATAACGTTTAAAGTTAAGCACGCATTGACTGAAGTTTAATAAGAGAAAAACTATTAGCATTAATGGGAGTGGTAGGGTTTTTTGCTTTTTGTTTTTGTTTTTCGTTTTCAAAGTGAATCTTCATATACTTGAAAAAAAAAAAAATATCAAGCAATATAAAACAGTAAGGAACTGAAGACAAGAGGAGGGTCGATCAAGTATATATATATATATATATATATATATATATATATATATATATATATATATATATATATATATATAGAAAATGTTGGAATATTTTAAATTAATAGTGGATTAGCAATAATCCAATCATTGGAACAATTATTTATAATTATTAATTAGACAACCAATATTAATCTAAAAAAAAAAAAAGATAAGGTCCTTGTTAACAATATGGGTAATCTGTAATAGGTTAGATTATTCATAAATTTATTGGATAGAGACTTTAACCCATAGTCCAATATTAATCAGTAATTATCCTATTAAATTATTGATTTTGTGTGAGAGAGATTGAGCTTTTGTATGATGATAGAAACATCATTTGATTCCACCAATAATTTAAACCCCCATGTATTACACCATGATTGTCTCTCATTATTAACCACTCTCCATTGTCTACCCCAAAATGGTTCAACTACTTCCATTGTTTGGCACAAAATGATTCTTTCTCCTTTGGCATCCTTATATAAGTCCTTCATTCTTCATCTAAAATCATCCGAAGAGAAAGCTTCATATAGCTTTTCCTCTCTCTCTCTCTCTCTCTCACACACACACACACACACACACACTCTTTCAAATATTGGGTATTTATGGGTTGCAATTTTCTAGCAATCTACATCAAATGCTTGATGTTTCTTCATCCTTAAGTTAGTGTACTATATTTTATGTTTCCCAATTTTAAACATATTATAATATGTTATTTTTTGCAAACTTCATCTTGAATATATTATGATATGTTATTTTAGCAAATGGTATCAGAGCTTTAGGATTAAAATTATTGTGGGCTATTATGGGGAGCACGAAATTTAAGAAAACAAGAACCAAAAAGCTTTGAGACTTTGGATTCAAACTAATCGACATATAGATTAGGTTAGCATAGACATTCCTGATTTACATGATGAGATTAATTCTTCTTTTAGCTCTTTGATTAGGAATTAATGGTAACAAGAGCCTATAGCTACTAAGAAGCTGACGCTCTATTTCTGAAGAAGGAGATGTGGAATGAAGTCACTCTCCTACTAATCCGAGTGATGGTATGAAGTAGAGCTTTTATTCCCTTTCTCTTTGGTTGAGCTACTTCGTCCCTACTTCTAGATGTTATTTTGGGAGTCACAAGAGAGCTTAAGGGATGTTCCAAAGAATATCCCGTTAAGTGAACGATAATAGACCAATAAGCCTAGGCCTAAAAAAAGACATTGCTATTGTTGTTCTTGCATTGTAGCTACCTCGTTAGCACTTCTTTCTTCTTCCTTGCTTCTCTTCCTTATATTATACTATTTAAGAATGCTTAAAGCTTTCTTGAGAATGTTCTTTAGACTGCTTTAATAAATAAGGAAGGCTATTTAGCTACTTTCTCTGAGGCTTGTCTTTGTGTTGACAGATTAATATCATTCGCTAGTTGAACTACCTCCCCAGGTATCTCAATCCAACTCTCTTGATAGCATCCAGAGCAAAGCAAATCATCTTAATAATAAAGGGAATTAAGCATCCCTTTAGCAATAAAGGATTTAGGTTTTCTAAAGCTAGCAAAGTACTGCTTGTATGGTTATTGTTCGATTGGTGAGCTGTTCTTAGTGAACATCTCACCATCTCTCTTGTTATTGGTAGACTGTCACTAAAGAAGAAAACTCATTTGACAACATCTTAATTACCTTAGGAAAGAGAATCAATTCTATAGAGGGATGCTCGAATCATATTTAACATTACCTTAGACTAAGAAACTCTCTAGATAGACTAATAAGGTGATATGGTACTAAGAAGTTTAGTTTCAATAGGCTGCTTAGTCAGGAGCAGACTGTAACTAGACAGAAGGAAGATAGTAACAAGCTAAAGCAAAGGAAGAGAATTGCTAGTTGCAGAATAAGAATCAACTTTTATAACCTTGCTAATGCTTTCATTGTCAACATAGTTATGAAGAGGATTTCTACTCATTAAGTACTCGTCCTGCTTTCTTCCTTACAGCAAGTGATTTCATACCTCTCTCTAGAACAGAACAACAGGACTGAGCAGCAAGAGAGCCTATAAGCGTAGGTTATTCCCCACTATGCCACTTTATAGGTGTAGTCACTTGTGTTAAATTGAGTGTTTCTTGCTTGCTATTAAGAAGTTTCACCCCTCACCTGTTGAGTACTTGGTAAAGGCATAATCCCTGCTTTATTCGATAAGGTTAGTGATCTTGTACCTTTGGATTTAATCCATTTTAATGGAAGGGGTCCAACCCAACCCCTATCAAGTCTCTCTCTGGGGACTACTATTATGTCACCTTCATAGATGATTATTCTCATTGTATCAGGTATGCTATGACATAAATCTAAAGCTTTTAATCGAATTGAAACTGGCAAGTGGAAAATAAGTTTGAATGTAAGATCAAGGTCTTTAGATCTGATAAAGGAGGTGAATATGTCTCTACTGAGTTTAAGAGGTTTTTCTCATCTAATGAGATTATACATAAATGAGATTGAGCTTGCACACCGCAACAAAATGGAGTAACAAAAAGGAAAAGAAAAATAGGCAGTAAAAAGGAAAAGAAAAATAGGCACCTATTGCTGCTCTAGCCAAATGCTTCAAATGCATGTACTTAAGTATTTATGGGTTGAAGCCAACAGCACCAAATGTCATCAAGAACTCTATCTGATGCTATTGTAAAGGCAAGATTCCTTGGGATATTTTTCATGGGGGGTGCAAGTACTTTGTGTCCAGATTCACTTTGAGATCAATTATCTCTTAAGGCGCATTGTTCTGTTCATATAGCATTTTGCATCTCACTTGGGTATTCCCTGACAATGCTTTGATCCTCGTACGACTTTATATTTTTCAGCATGTTACATTTATGTAGGATGAGTGTCTTTATTTTGATGATCCTCCTCATGCACTGCCTAATCTTACTACAGATGTGAGACTCTCTTCTTCTGTAACACTTGCTAAGTTAGGGTAAAATTTTTTTCTTTTAACAAGAATGAAGGTATATATATTTGTAATGTGTTATATTCATCAGAAGTGAACTGTGGCTTAGTGGTAAGGTAAGTCATTCAAAGCTAAGGGGGCATGGGTTCGAGATGCAGCTCCCTCTTCCTTTATTATTCGCTTGCTGTTGGCCGGTGACAACCACTTTTTCTGGCATAGTCGCGGGCAGCGAATTTTCATTGATTTCGGTGAGTTTTAATTATTTTTTCATGAGAATGATGCTAGGACAAGCATTTTCTGCCCCTTTCCATTGAATTTGAGCTTTGGAAGCATGATTTTAGTTAAGTTTTTGAGAGTTATTCTAACAGGGACTAAACTGAAAAGTTTCAAAATTTTGGGGTTTTCAGAAAATGGTGAAATTCTGCTGTTTAATGGGTTTAAATTGGTCTTATAAGAACACTTTTAAGGTTTATTACATGAAACCTTAGTTTTCTTCATGGTTTTACTTGAATGGACGGAAAAAGTATGAAATGGGGGACTAAAGTGAAATTCAGAAAGTTTTTAAGACAGTGAATGTAAATTGACGAAAATGATGGGAAAAGTTAGGGGATGGAATCAAAAAATTTGATCTAGGCCTTGTTTTGAGTAATGAGAAGGAAATGGAATATGAAATTGGAAATAGCAATATGAAGATGTAAAAAGAATATGTAATAAAATAATGAGATAGGATTATGGTTATTTTATGACTTTGTTAAGGCATTATAATCAACCTAAATTGATGTGTTTAGTGATGGAAATTGAGGAAAGTATATTCTTATGATATAGGGATTGTGGGTGAATTCAATTTTATAACCAAGAGAAATGAAGATAAGGTGATTTTAGCATACGTCAGCCACCAGGTAAGTGGTAGCTTTTTCACTGTATAATTACCATTGTAATTATGGCAGCAAACTTGTTAGACTTGTTAGTCTTGCATATGACCTATGAATTATGATTGATATGTGATGTTTATGTGAAAATTGTAAAAGAGAGGTTTGAATAAAAAAGGGAATGTTTTACGAAAGAATTTATATTGAAAAAGGAAAAACTCATAAATGACAATTCCTTAGATTTAGGGAGGAGAAGATAAGACGGATGACTTAGCGTGAACTTGCAACTCACAACCGTATAGGTAATTTACCCCGAGATGCTATGTGCTCTCGATCGCTAGATGCTGTGTGCTCTCGACCGATATGAATAATCCGAGGGATACATACCCTCAATCGTATGGGTGATTTACCCCGAGATGTTGTGTGCTCTCGACCATATGAGTGATTTACCCTGAGATGCTGTATACTCTTGACAGATGATTAAATTGCATGGACCATGAGTCCATGACCGTTGCTTGATGTTTGATAGTCCTCCCTAGAATCTAGGTTCTGAGCTAAATGTATTTTGAATAAAATGGAAAGATTTTATATGTCTTTAACAAGAATCCAAAGGCTGAGTTTCCTTGATAGTTTGATGTTAACCGATGGAAAAGATTCTTCGAGGGTTGTGGATCCTCGACCGTGAAAATGTGATTTTCAAGGGTTATGTACCCTTGACCGTTTTAAATTTTCCATGGAATGAATGTTATTGCTTGTTATGGTTTAAAGTGTAAAGGTTTAAATCATAAATTGATTTATTACTAGAAATGCTACCCATTTATGTTTTAATGAATTTCAGGCAGTCATCTTGAGCAGTTAACTGATCAAGAGGGCTAGAGGAGCCCTGTTGGCACTGTTGACATTTTGTTTCTCCATTTTGTTGTATTTGGTATGCAAAATGGTAAAGATGTAAATAGATGTAAATGATATGTATAAACATAGGTAAATTCCCTATTCTCCTGTGTTGTAGTTGTCTCTAGACTGAAATGAGAGCTGAGCTCTCTTTTATGTATAATATTATTTTGGGCAAATGTTTGTAAAAACTTTGAGAGGTCTCAGTTATAGAGGAGACTCTGCCGAAATTTCTACAAATTTGATTTGAATGTGATCTGCTTAGTTATGAATGTCTGTTATGTATGATTGTAACTTAATTAAGAACTAACTTGTTAGGCTTACAGAGGCAGGCTAGTCTCGTTACCTGTGCCGATCACTCTCTAGGAGTTGGGGTGTGACATCTTCCCTCGGTAGCACCCCTGGAAAACCTATTCTTCGTCAGTGGTTTTCAGCTAAAGCAGGGAGCTCTGCCCTATTGTACTATAGTGCTCTTCTTTCTTTGTGAGAATGTTTTCCCCCCTAATGTCTCTACTAAAGAGAATTGGAAATAAGTCTTTAAAAGAACTCTTTCTCTTCCTTTTTTGGGATACTTAATGGTTCTCTCCCTTTCCATACTGTCTTTCTTTGATTTATCTCCCATACTCTACTCGTATTGCTTCTTTCCTCTCCAATATCTTATTTTCTTGGTCTTATTCTTGCCTCTATCTCTTAGGTTAAGCATCATCGGGAATACCCGTCCTCGTCTAAGTCGAATACCTTTACATTCTTTTCATAAGTTCGTATCTTAGAATAATCTACTTTGTTTGCTTTGGTGCTTTCTTTTATGCCCTTCCTTAAGATATTATTACCAAAGCAGATATAGTGATCTTGGATATAGATACTTGACTTCCCCTTCTTCCTACGTATGGGGCGAGTAGCCTTGCCTATCTCCTTAGACCAGACTGAGCAGAATTGCTAATCCTTTAAGCCGTTTTGCTCCTTGGGATGCCTTACCTTAGGGAATTTTGAATATCGAAGATTAGTATGAAACTACAGCCATATCCTTTTGTAGGGGAATCCCCTTCAGTTGATTATTTGGTTTCGGAAGATGCATTTCAAAACCTTTTTCTCTCGTACCCATTTGCCCAAACTCTGGTGATCTAGCTTTGGCTTATGCCATTACTGCTAAACCCAATTCTTCTTTTTCTCCGGATCCTTATTCTTTTTGTGACTTCTTTATTTGAATGAATCCTTTCCCTATCGGTGATGATGTTGATGAGAGATATTTTCTTTCACAGTTCCACTCCGGGATTGCTTTCCTTGCCTTTCCTGCATTACCAAATTGATTGCTTTTCTATAGTAACTTATATTCCTACGGCTACAAAAGAATCAGAAGCAGCCTCCTTTTGAAGTCGATTTGGTCTAGTTTAATTCTTTCGATCCTATTCTCAAAGGAAGGTAAGCAAGCTCGAGTAAACAGATGAGCCTTCAGACAGATTCCCAAAAAAGCCATCTAAGTCTGACGATTAGCATGGAAAGCCAAACTTCAAGGGATTAAGCAAAGAGCAGCTTCACCAAATGAAAAGGAAAATGAGCTATAAAGGAGCTAGCATAGTTAGTGGGGAAGGCCAGCTGGAAACAAGGGCAGAGGCTTAATTTACCCTCTTGCCATCTCCAAAGGCTCAAGCATTCCATGAAGTGCCTTGTATTGACCTTCCCTTTCCCCTAAGCTTCTCTCTGTGCCTAATGTTCTCTTTTATAATGAAGCTGCTTTGTAAGACAGGTTTGACTTCCTTTCTACTTCTGGGCTTCCTTTTCGAGGGAGTTACACCTCTCTCATTCCTTCACTCTTGCTGTAAACTACTTTTGAGAGAAAAAGAGTAAGTGGAATATTGTATAATAAGCGTTGAACCTCTACTCTCTAGATTGAGGAACTAAGATAGTAGAGTTACAGGAACAATGGATTAAGTGCGAAACTACTATTGTTGAGATCATTAGTGAAAGAAGGACCAACGACAATGAAGGAGGAGAAGGAGAAGGAGTATAGCTTTAGTAACCACTCAGGAAAAAGCACGGTCGGCTCCCTAGAAAGATGGAGGCTTTCTCTCATCCAGACGTTTATTGTGGGAGAAGATCCCATATTTCATACTAGTTATAACTAGTGGGAGTGTAGTAACGGACTACACGCTTTTTTAGGAGTGTAGCTCTGTTGCTACATGATCGAATCTCATTTATCTGTGATCAAAGTGATGATCCTTTAAAACACTTTTTAAATAGAATAGACAGGCTTAGTCTACATCTATGGTGGGCAGACTTCGAAGTCTTGCTCCTATTGTTTTAAGCGCCTTGGTTGCTGTCGATTCTGTCCTCCCTTACGCTACGGTGCTTTTTGTTTTGCTTGAGTTCTTAGTACCGGAAGTAAGGAATTAATTGCCCAGCAGTAGGTGTAAGAAGTCAAGATGAAGTAAGCATGTACGCAAAGATTACTCGCTCACGGTGAGTGGGACTACTATGCATAGTATGTCCAACCAAAGGAGAGTCCATTTGGTTGTTTGTGGTTGGACACCACGTGTCTTAGGCTCAACTGAAGCCTCTTTTTTTTTTAGGCCCAAGTTGGCTTCAATTTCTTCTATCCATAGAGGCATAAAGCCTGTTTACACCTTCCTGACCATTGCTATTGTATTGAATAGGTAGCTAGAATGGAAGAATCCCCTGTAATTGCTATTGAATCTGGTGCTTGAGAATGCTTGGTTTTCAGGAAAAATTTGAATACATAAGGGTAGGGACTTCTAAGGCACTCATACACGGATCGGATATCGAACTCCTTTCTTTCACAGTGCCTATCTCGAGTGGCTTAAAAGCTTTATCCTCCTATGTCAGCTGGTTGAAAAAGCAATTTATCCTTACTCAACTCGGTAAATTGAAACAAGTCCCAACCCTCATAATATTAAAGGTTATTCAAGAGTTTCGACATTAGTGATTTGCTCTGAATCTGGCCCTTAAACCAAGGCAAATAGCTTATAATACATATGAATCCGACTGATCAGACCAAATTGCTAATGAAATCCATTTAGCCAGTTAAGCTAACAAGAAAGAAATAGATCAAAAATCAAGTTTGAAGGCCCGAGAGTACGGGAACAGGTCTAGTAAGGAAGGTGCAAGATGGTTCTGTCTTGTATCCTAGTAGAAGATCCCCAAAAAAGCAAGCAACATTTCTTTCCTTGGTAAGACCTGGAGGATGCCTCCTACCTTTCTTTTGACCCCACACAATGAGCAAGCAGCAGGAAGAAGCAAGCATCAATCAATCAATTTGATTAATTAAAAAGTTATTACTGTTACTGCACCATCGGCTTTCTTCGCTTAACCTGTCGAAATTGTATAACGAAAAAATGGAGTTGATTCTGTAAACTTTCTATTAGAACTTGATCAATGGATACGGTAAAGACTCAACAAGAAAATTAAGAGCTAATACCAAGCAAATACCTACTCCTTACTCTGAGTTCTAGACTCGAGCCTCTTATTTATTTATTTGATTATCTAAGTCATTGTATCCCATTCGTGCATAAGACCATAGATAGTCAACTAATGAAAGAAGTCCTCCCTTACTTAAGGAAGTTAATTCAAGGATTGATACCGTACTCGTAGCGTAAGGGATGAAAAAGAATGGATTTAAGCCAATCTATGGATCTAGATTGGATGGACTACATAAAATATCTCCTTTCTTTTATTTTATATAGTATCTCGAGAATTGCTTTAGGGATGAATTTTACTGTCAAATCCTAAGGATAGTACACTGGGCCCACCTTTCTAATCAATAATAGAAGAGTGCACTGTCTAAAAGAAAAGGTTTTCCTTTCTTTATACCTGCACTGATACCTCTTTCCTGAAAAAAGGAATTTTTATTTAAACTAAAAATCTGTAACAATTCGTCGTCACCTCCTTTCTTTGCCCTCCGGTCCACTCATTGCGGGCAAGGAAAAAAATGAAAGACTGACACATGCCCTAACTCCAAAAGAAAAGAGACCGTTGGTATAGATCGAATTACTAAATCGTAGTATACCATTGGGAGGATAAAAAAAAGAAAGATATTGAGATTCCTTTTAGGGATTTTGCCCACTACCCTTATGGCATCTCATTTATTACATTTTGGATTCGTCTTTTGCTTGAAACTAAGAATCCATAGTTAGACTAGTTGAAAGTATGACAAAGGCTCACTCCTAGCTACTAGATAGGTAAGAAGCCAGCAAGATACAAGTCCAATTCTTTCTATTGTAAAGAAGACCTATTAAAATTATTAGAACTATTAATACGAAAGCTTACACACACATAGACTAGTTAAACAACTAAACACAACATTACAACAAAGTTAACTGACGAACAACATATTAAGTTAAAAGCAAAAATAAAGGACTCCTTAGTTGTTTCCCCAGGTCTCCTGCAGATGCTGGAGGTCGCCTTGATAAGCAGCAATTCATGCTCCCAGATGAAGACCCTTCTTCGTTCTTCTAGAACGTGAATGCTCTTGTTTTATTCCACGAGGAATTTAGAGCAAAACAAGACCAATTTTGAAGCCCATAACTCAAGGATAAGCAATCTTCCATTGGAGCCCTAGGTTGTTCAAAAACCCCAATCCTTTTGAGCTGAAATCATTAATTCTGCTTCGTTTTTGGACAAAATAATTATAAGGAATTTGTATATCATTAAACAATGATAATTTTGACACCAGAATTAGCCCCTAAAATGATGTATAATGTCAAATCAAGTTTTGGGTTGCAAAACAAGTCAAGTTGACCTGTCTAAAGGAAGGAGATGATGAATAGTATATCGATGTAAAACTTGTTCTCACCTAAGGAGAGTGAGGGCACATGGACCCACTTTTAAGGTTCATTTGGACCTAAAATTTTGGCTTCCGCATTAATTTTTCATTTTCTATTTAATGGTGATTTTTTTTGGAATTTTTTAAAGTTCATAAATATGAGTTTTGAAATTTCATGGACATTTAGGGCCTCAAAATACAGTGTAATGACACTATTTTGATGTGGAAAAATTTATGAGACAATTATATTTAATAAAGGTCAATATATATTGGTCAATTTCCTTAACAATACTTAGAGGAATTAAAACAAAATTTATTTGCGTAATTAGTAAGTATTTTATTCCTAATTATGGGAGCAAAGTGAAAGAATGAGTAATGAACTCTGATCTGGGCCATATTGGGCCATCTGCACCTAGTGGTTGTGTGTTTACCTATTATGAGCCTAATCTTGATGGTGTTGGTTTTCAAACCATTATTGTTGTGTTTATTGTTTGTTTACTCTTGAAAGTATGCATTGCATCATTAAGGGAGAGATTACTATTAATACAACCAGCAAAGAGAGTATGATTATGCTGGTAATAGACATGCCCTATCAGTGTGACATTGTTAGTATAATTTTGTGAACAAGGCCTATTTGCGACCTATTAGCAGTGATTAGTTAATTGATGTATTCATGATCTCTCATATCCTATCGATATGGAGACTGTGGGTGCATTTTGTGCTATTTCTCTCGATAATATGTTTCCTTGGTATGTATGAGTTTTTCTTAGTTTGTTATAGTCCAAGCCCTTAGGCAAATCATAATAAACCTTTTGTTAAACAGTTGCAAAGATAAGTTGTGTTATGGAAACTCTATTTTATAATTATATGTTTAGGACATAATTAATGTTTCTTATTTGTTTTTCCTCGACTTCTTTGTTCTAGCAACTATCTGTGGTGAAAACTTTGAACGAGACAAATTATGATAATTGGATTGAGTCCCTTAATATGTATATGACAATTATCAAGGAAGATTTGATTATGAGAGAGCGTAAGTCGATGGATCTCTCAGCTAGATCTAGCCCTGCTGATAAGGCATACCATAAATAGTGGTATGAGTCTAATAGGATTTGTCTCACTGTCATAAAATACATAATTGAGAAGACCATTAGAGAAAGCATTCATGAAAAAGACACTGCAGTTGAGTAGTTGAAAGTGATTAATGACAAATTCAAGAAGTATGATAAGACGCAAAAGGTATTTTACCTTTATCTACTGGATAACACTCATTATGATGGAGTGTCTGGAGTGTGTGAACACATAATAAAGCTCGTTAAGTACTATAACAAGTTGAAATCCTACGGTGTGGATTTAGGTGAAAGCTGCCTGGTTTATTAAGTTCTCCAATCACTTCTTACTGAGTATAGAGTCCTCAAAACCTCTTATAATTCTCAGGAGGCAGAATGGATTGTTGATCAAATGATCTCTATAGTGACTCAAGAGGAAAAATCAATAAAGAAAGCAAATTCTCACGTATGATCAGTGAATTATATTTTACAAGGTTTATCTAGCAAGATTGGAAATGAAAAACTAAATGGAAAGAAAAGTAAGGGCAAGACCTATGGGAAGAAACCATTCAGACCCAAAAAGAGCAGTAAGAACAATAAAAGTTAGAAGAAGAAATCATTCAAAGGAGAATGTCATTACTATAAAGGGCCTAGCCATAAGATCTCTAACTACTTTAGGTTAAAGAATAAGTATAAGAAAGAAGGTATTTCCTTTCGTATTGCTCCTCTAGCTCTAGTTTAATTTTAATCCAATAGTTTTGAAATCTCTTCAAATTCTTGTTGGTTCGATTTTGGAGCAACTGTTCATATAACTAATTCCTTGCTAGGGCTCAGAGATAGGAGGGGCCTAATTGAAAGGGAAAGAACCATCCTCGAAGTGGAAGGAAGTTCGATTGCAATTAGCTGTATGGGAACTGTAATCTTAACCTTACATTCTGGATATTGTTTGACTCTAAGTAATATGGTTTATGTAACTTCACCAAGGAGGAATTTAATTTTTAGTTTTGTATTAGATAAACAAGGTTATTCGTTTTGGCAAAGAAACTGAAGAATTCATATTTATCTTAATTCTATCATTGTTGAGTTTGCTTATTTGATTAATGGATGATATTGATTGAATATGAATGTTGATCTAAATTCTTCACTCAATGTGACTGTTAATGTAGTAGTAGGACACAAACGTATAATAATTGATGAAAATTCTTCTATGTTATGGCATAGACGTTTGGGTTATATCTCTAGAGGAAAATTAGAAAGGATGGTCAGATAAGGAATATTACATGACTTGGATTTCTCAGATTTCGAATCATATGTTGCTTGTATCAAGGGAAAAATTCCTGTTAGAGCTAGAAATAAAGGGGCGAATAAATCCACCAATATCTTGGATTTAATCCATATTAATATTAGTGGGTCTATAACACCTGTTGCCATGGGTGATTATAAATATTTCATCATGTTCATTGATGATTATTCCAGATATGGATGAGTGGATTTGTTGCATGATAAGTCTGAATCACTAGATGCCTTTAAGGCATTTAAAGTTACTATTGAGTTGAAATTTGGAAGGGTGATCAAATATGTCAGATTGGATAGAGGTGGTGAATACTTTGGTAGGTATATGGAGATAGGTCAAAATACTGGACCATTTGCCCTCTTCTTATAAGAACATGGGATTGAAGCCTAGTATACCATACCTGACACTCCTCAACAGAATGGAGTTGCTGAAAGGAGGAATCGAACTTTGATGCACATGGTCAGAAGCATGATCAGTCACTCTTCCTTGCCAGAGTTTCTATGGGGTGATGCCCATAAAACAATGACTTATATCTTGAATCAAGTTTCCAGTAAATTAATTGAATAGACTTCGTATGAACTTTTCACAGAAAAGAAGCTTAGTTTGGGGCATTTTTGTGTCTAGGCCTATAAGGCAAAAGTGAGACCTTATAATCCATAGCTCAAGAAACTTGATTCAAGAATTATCACTGGATTCTTTATTGGGTATTGTTCTAGATCCAGTAGATGCAGATTCTTTTGCTCCACTCACACTACTAAAGTTATTGAGTCTGATAGAGTATTTTATTTTGAAAATGACTCAGATAGTAGGAGTTATGTTTTTAGAGCTATCAATTTGCATCATAAGGATGCGATGTTACCTTTATCGGTTTCAAAACCTCCTTCAACTGTTGTTTATACAGGAAAAGATGATATTTTTGTTGACAATCCAACTAATCCTATCTTGGGACCTTCTGTAATTACTGTCGAGGAATCGGTTGATGAGTTGAGACGGTCATAGAGGACACATAGGCTTGCGATTCTAGATGACTATATTGTATATTTGCAAGAATTTGAGTTAGACGTTGTTGACATAGATCCTACCTCATTTAATGAATTTGTATTAGGTCCTCATTCATCTAAGTGGTAGAAGGTTATGAATGATGATATTGCCTCCATGTATCATCACAATATGTAGGAACTTGTTGAGTTATCGGTTGGATGCAAGGCTATTGCTTACACATAGGTCTTAAAGACCAAAAGAGGAGCCGATGGTGAAGTTGAAAGGTATAAAGCCAGACTTGTAGCTAAAGGCTATAATCAGTGATAAGGAATTCATTATATAAAAACCTTCTTACTGGTATCTATTAAAGATGCCTTTAGAGTTATGATGACTCTTGTTGTACACTTGAACCTTGAACTTCACTAGATGGATATCAAAACAACATTTCTAAATGGAATTTTCCACGAGGTTGTGTAAATGAAATAACCAGATGGATTTATTGAATCTGGGAAAGAACACTTGGCATGTAAGTTAAAAAGATCCATATATGGGCTAAAACAACCCTCATGGCAATGATATCTAAAATTTGATGAGGTAATCACCTCACCTGGTTTCATGGAGAATGTTTTTGATTAATGTATTTTTTAGAAATTTGAAGGAGATAATTTTGTGATTCTCGTGCTATATGTGGATGACATCCTGTTAGCTAGTAACTTAGTAAGCTTACTGAATGAGATAAAACACATTTTTTCCTGCCACTTTGACATGAAAGATCTAGGTGAGGCTTCATTTGTTATGGGAATTCTGATTCATTATGATAGATCTCATGACATTCTTGGTTTATCTCAGAAAACTTATATTGATCAAGTGCTGAAGAAATTTAACATGCATTATTGTTCTCCTTATACTGTACTTATGCAGAAGGGTGATAGGTTATTGAAGGAATCATATCCTAAGCATAATAATGAGAGGACATTAATAGACAAAGTTCCTTATGCCTTTGCTATTGGTAGCTTAATGTATGCCAAGGTGTTCTCACATCCGGACATTGCTTATGCTGTTGGTGTGCTTGGCAGATATTTGAGTAATCCTGGGCATGATCATTGGAAGGCTGCAAAGAAAGTCATAAGGTACCTTCAGGGTACAAAGCATTACATGTTGACTTTCAAAATTTCTAAATCATTTGAATTAATAGGATACTTTGATTCAAACTATGCATCATGTGTTGATGATTGTAAGTCCACTTTTGGTTACATCTTCATGATGTCTGGGGGAGGTGTTTTGTGGAAAAGCTATAAGCAATCAATAACAACTACCTTAACTATAGAAGCAGAGTATCACTTGTTATGAGGTTACTCGCCAAGCTATATAATTAAGGAATTTAATATCCGACATGAATCTTGTTGATTTTATATAACAACCTTTGACCATATACTATGATAGTTCATTTGTTAGCTTTTCTTGGAATCACAGGAACTCTAGTTATACTAAACATTTTGATGTGAAGTTCCAGTTTGTAAGAGGAAAGATTGCTGAATCTTAAACTCATTTGGTTCATATACTAGGTGAACGTATGTTGGTAGATCCATTGACCAAAGACTTACCCATAGGAGTCTTCAAGAATCATGTGACTCACATGGGTGTTGTTGAAAATTTTGTTGTAGCCAGGGTTTCGTGGGAGTCTGAGTTGGAGTCCATAAGGGACTTTTATGGAGTAAATGTGACACAAAACTATTATTTTTACAATCCATTCTGTTCAGATATTGGAACTAAATATGTAATAATGTTGTATCACTTGTTGCCTTATCAGATTTAATGATCTTGTATGGTTTCTTTTTTGAACTTGGTATGGTTTAGTATATACGCACATTTGTGTGTCGTGATGAATATTGATAGTTTAATTTAGTTGATTATTTTAATTCTCCTGATAATTGATTAATGTTATCTAAGTAGGAGATTGTAAGAATATTTTAAATTAACAGTGTATTAACATTAATCCAATTATTAGAATAATTATTTGTAATTATTAATTAGACAACCAATGTTAATCTAAATCAAGAATGGATCAAATCCTTGTTGATAATGTGAGTAATCCGTTATGGGTTGGATTATTTATAAATCTATTGGGTAGAGATCCCAATCCTCAACCCAATATTAATCAGTAATTTTCCCATTAAATTACTGATTTTGTGCGAGAGATTGAGCTTTTGTATGATGAAAGAAACATCATCATTTGATTTGACTAATAATTTAAACCCATCATGTATAACACCATGACTATCTCTCATTATTAACCATCTCTATTGTCTGCCACAAAATGGTTCAACCACTTCCATTGTTTGCCAAAAAATGATTCTTTCTTCTTTGGCATCCTTTTATAAGTCCTTCATTCTTCATTTGAAATCATCCAAAGCGAAAGCTTCATATACCTCTTCCTCTTTCTCTCTCTCTTTCAAATATTGGGTGTTTGTGGGTTGCAATTCTCTATCAATCTACATCAAATGGCTGGTGTTTCCTCATCCTCAGGCCAATGTATTATATTTTATTGTCTTCTAATTTTGAACATATTATAATGTTATTTTTTGCAAATTTGATTTTGAACATATTATGATATGTTATTTTAGCATAAAAGAAAGTTATAGATAGAAATTCATCAAGTAATGACTTTTTTTGGGTGCAGATGAAGTAAAACTTTTTAACATTGAATAACTACATACATTTTTGTGATTAACTTTCCAATGTAAAAAAGAATTGATCCATAATTATATCCTATATACAATATTTCAACTTAAAATGAAGCCCCTGTATATAAAGAAAAAGGTGGTATTAAAATTAAACCACAAAAGTGAAGGAGTGAGAAGGGGTGACTTGGGAGTGAATCACAAAGATGCATGCACGATGATATAAGGATATAGGACTCAATAGTGCAATGCTTCCTCGGATCCAATGCTCATCAACCTATAAAATAACAGACTGATGCAGTGAAATTTACTCTAATTAAGATTTAAATAATCGCAGTGTGATTATTGAATTCACACTAATATGATCAACCGCATGCACATGATTTGATCATATATATAAATTTTAAAATATAATATCACAAATGATTTCTTACTTAAATTTCACACAAGCACTTTTTTTTTTTTTCTGTTTTCTTTATAATAAATTGAGTATCAATTGCAAAATTGAAAGAAATTATTGTCATTAGGTAGAGATCAAGGTAAACAAATATAATTTCTTCTATATATTAAATATTTATTCAAGAAGTTATAAAAGTGAAGGATGAAATTACACTTTGACAGAAATTAAGATGTGGCAATAACAACTATTTCATCGAAGAACCATATTTCACAAGCTCCCACCCCTTTTATTTTAATTTTTATATTTATTAAATTGAAAGCCTAAAATTAATGGCTGCCAAAAGAAAATTTAGACAAAAAAAAAAAAAAAAATCCTTAAGCCATATAGCCTTTCATTTGTATGATATATGCTCTTCCTAATTTAGTGCCCAAAATTGTTTTGAAAGCTGTACTCATAGAACGATACTATATGTTAACCTTGTTTCGATTGCTTCATAATAAATTATTTGACAAGTATCCATATGAGTTGGAATATATATTATTATAGTGGGAGGAACATCTCAAAAGATATGGGATCAATAATTAAGGCGCAAGTATAGCGTAAGATCCTTTAAATATTATGTTTGAGGAGTTTTTCAAAACTATATTATACTTAATTAGACTTAATTTTGTTTAATTGAATGTACTTAGCCAATTTTGAAAGCATTTGTTTCTACATCATTTAAAATTATCTGGTAAGTCGAAAATGAGGTTACTCATTCTTAACATTCTAAAAAATGGTTTCTTTTGTTTGTATTTTTTTTCAAAATGATGTTAACTTATTTGCTATTTTAGACTCCTAATTTCTCGTAATTGGTTTAGTAAAAATACTAGGCAATTATGAGAGAGTTTGGGATGAGAAATGAGTAACATTATTAAGTTAAAAATAAACAGAAGATTCTATATGTTGGGCTGTATAAATTAAGATATCAAATTTTCAATTTTAAAAATTCAGGGAAGTATTAACAAAACTTTTTGAAATTTTTTTCCTGACACTTTTATTATAGTAGTCATCATAAGCATATAAATATCTTTAATTAAATCTGGTTATTAATGTACTTGGTTGAATATAGAAAAGGAAATTAAATTGTTATACAACCTCACTATAATTCAAATTGAATTGATGGCAAAACACAACTTTAAGATGAAAGTTTCAAACAAAAATAATAGTAATTTAAAATCATGTTTAATCAAAATTAATTTTAAAAATCAAATTGACCCATAATCAATTTTATTAAATTTCAATGCAAACCCACATTAGAGCTCTCACGTTGTAAAACAACACCAGACTAATATATTTTTTGCCAATAGAAGTGCATCATCCTTCGTGTTCTCACATGGGCACGAAGGATCCTTCATAATTATTTAAGCAAAACCCTAATACTCAAGGAAACCCATGCATGGAGCCATGAACATGCACAGCTATAAATACCCCCTACCATCCCAAGCACCTGCATCACCATCAGCCAAAACCAATTAAGTAGCATTCGCTTCACTACTACTTAATCCTGTGATCCAAGAGTAATGGCTTCCAATATGAAGGCTGTCGCATCCATTGCCATTATTCTTTCACTGAACCTTCTCTTCTTCTCCATGGCCACCTCCAATCCTGTTCCTCTTCCTACTTGTCCTATGAATCCCAGTGTGTTTGGTAGTAATAATGGATGCCTCAATTTGCTTAGTGTTTTATCAAACAGCTTTTTCAAGCCACCAACACTTGAAGACCCCCACAGTTGCTGCAGCCTCTTTCAGAATCTGAATGATCTTGATGCCTCCTCGTGCCTTTGCCAAGCTTTCAAGAACAATGCTTTCGCCTCCTTCCTTGGTCCTGTCAGCTCCTTCTTCAATATTCCAACTCAGTTCATTCAAATGCTCACCTTCTGTGGAAGGCATGAAGCAGCCATTGCCCACCCATGCATCTGATTAATTAATCTATATATAAATTATGTTGCAGTGTTTGGGCTTTTAGACTGTCAATGGCGTATTGCCAGTGGCATTTGAATAAATCGTCCATGTGATGCTTCCTTAGTTTGAAGTTTCTTGTTGTTCTTATTATACGTAGAAGACTATTGATCTTCCTAGCTAGCTCCTTGTTGCTATCTGCATTGTACGAGGCAAGATAAATAAATTTCTTGATTTCAAGAATCGTCATGCTTTTTTTGCTTTTATGTTCCCTGCAGCATAGTAGCATACTATATATATATATATATATGATATGCTATTTCAGTTTAAGGCACTTGCGTATGCTAAATATATATAGTAGTGCCAAACTTATAATAATTTGGAGAATAGAATAAATAATTATAAAAAAAGATCTTCCCCTTTTCTTATTATGTTGGAGAAGGATAGACACAAAGATAGTGAAGACCACCATTCAAGTGCTGTGTCTATCTCTCTTCAACTTAATAAGAAAATGCGAAGAAAGAAAAAGAAATGATGCAAATTGATAATACCCAGCTTTCAGGTTGTTTAATTAATGTACAATATTATCATAGTAGTCACTATCTGAAGGTGTTAAAATAGCTTATCTTCTGTTACTGGAAGTTCTTCAGCAACCGAAGATGATTAAACAATTAAATTTTCAATTTAATATATATATATATATATATATATATATATATATATAAATTTAATATTAATAACAATTTTTTTTATTATTTTCTATTACTGGAGATAATCTAAATTGCTGAAGCTACCGAGACTTCCTGCACAGATCCCTTATTTGGAGGATCCGAGGCAAAAAAGTAGATAGGCTTGTCACTGGTAATTTTACGTGTAAAAAATTAGATAAACAAATCTAATTATATCTACCGTACATAATAACATAATATGAATATATCTACGTTCAAAGGAGTAGCGGATATAAATGCTATTTCATTTTCATGCTTATGGGTGAAACTCAATTAAACTTGAATTAGGATCCTCTAAATTTTTTTTTGGTGTAAATTTCAGAGAGAGGAAAAAAAGAAAAGAAAAGAATGAATAGTTGAAAAAGGGGAAGATGAGTTCATATATATTTATACTCCCTGACTCCTTCTATCACTCTCATTGAAATTTATAAAAAAATTAGAGAGAAATCTTGGAGAATCCAATCACATCAAAATTGCTTTTTTGTTTTTTGTTTGTTTTTTTTAACTTTAAAACTTTTCAGCAGTGACGACACGGACATGAATTTCATGTCAATTCATTTAGGACTACTGATTTCAAAGTTACTGAGATTTTTTTTTTGGCTTTCTTGTATTATGAGATATTGGAATATAGCACAGGAAATGATACGGCTGGAAAATACAGGCGCCTTTTGTCCACTTCTTTGGGCTGTACATTTCTCAACTTTAGAGAGATAAAGAAAGAAGAAAAGAATATCTCCTTCAAGAGATGGTTTTGAGCTTGAGCTCATTGCAGAAAGTGAGTTCAATTCCATGCTTGTTTAGCATTCTTTAATGGCTATATTCCATTCTCGCTCTTTTCAAATGTAAGTTTCCCTCTTTGTTTCTTAATGCTAATCCTTGATATGGGACATGTAATTGGTAATCACTACAAAAGAATAGTGCGACACCACTTTTGCAACGACCAACTTTTACTATTGCAAAACACAGCCACAATGACGGTGGGAGGTGACCGTTGTTAATTTAGCCATTTTATGATGGTCTATTCCAATTGTCGCAAAACTGAGCCTTAATGATGATCATTATTTACCGTCATAATAATCCCTTGCCTTTATGATGGTTTATTACAACCGTCGCAAAATCGAGTCCTAACGACAAACATATTTGATAGTCGTAATAATTAGTCCTAATGACAGTCTATTCCGACCATCGTAATGATCAGTTAATATATATTTTATATATATATTTTTAATATATTAATATTCTTTTATTAGTATTTAATATATATTTCCTATATTGATATATAATATCTAAATATATTTTCATATATTATATACTTTGACTTCACGACTGTCACTCTTTTGACTGATTTTGTATTGTAAAAAATTAGTCTTTAAAAAATCTTATTTTATGCAAAATTAGTCCCTCATTACTATAAATGGAGGAATTGATTTTGCATAAATTTAAATTTATAAAGGACTAGTTTAGTACAAATTTTAAATTTGTAAGGGACTGATTTGTCGCAATTGAATTTTGAGTGACCAAATTGTTACCAAGTACAAAAGTGATTGCTAATTGGGTACTTTAGTCTATATAATAATAATGTATATAGTAATAATGTGTATAATAACAATAATAATATATTTATTAAATTCAAAATCTATAATAATTAAATTAATATAATCAATTAATAAATATTATAAATTAATATAATTAATTTGTGACAATTTGGTGCCTCATTAATTAATCATTAAATAATTAATATATTCAATAATAGTAATTAATATTCAATAATAATAATTAGAGAATATTAGAATATCTTATTTTTATTGAATATTTAATTTCTATTTTTATATTCATATATGAAGAATTAATTAAACATATTAATTAATAATTAAATAAATATATTCGTTAAATATATATTAGTAATTAAATAATAAATGAACATATTAATCATATATAAATTTATAATATAGTGAATATATAATATAATATAATAAACATATAATATAAATGAATGTATAATAAATATATATTAAATATTAATTTATTTAATATAATAATTATTAACATATAATAAATTAATTTTTTGTTAAATTATTAAAATATATATTTATTAAATTCAAAATCTATAATAATTAAATTAATATATTCAATTAATAAATAGTATAAATTAATATAAATCTAAATAAATGACTTAACGATGGTCGTTGATTGGCCATTGTTAAATTGTTGGCCATCTTTCTTGGAAGCATTGTAAAAAATTTTAGTAAGTTACACATTAGTTATCAAAATTGGAAGTTAGTATCTCTTGAATACAAAACTGACATATTTAGAGACTAAATACAGGTAATAATGCATTTACTATATAATTTTCATATGAATTCAACAATTTCTTTATTGATTTTTCTATAATATATATATATATATTGCAAGCAAAGTTTGTTGTTGAGGAGGTTCATAAGAAAATTATTCTTGAGTCCTTGGGATGCAAATGGAAATATTTTCGCTCTTGATTGTGAACATACAAAAATGATGGAACAAAAACAAGAGACGAGTTAATTGCCTCGGCCCTAGAAGGCATTCAAAAGGAGCAGTGAGCATTCTTTTTCGATTACCGACTTGACCTGAAAACTAAGGTATAATAAAACTATATATATATATGTATGTATATATTTATAGTTTGTCTTTGTATCAATTTTTGATAATCTAATTAATATGCTTTTGTCAAATACAAGGCAACTATTGTAAAATATAAAGAAAATGGAAGGAAGCAAACAATCCCACACAATAGTGGATCGAAGAGTCTTACACGAAAAAGAGTTGAAATGGTGAGTTTATATTAGTAAAATGTATTACACTTAAATGTTGTAAGACTGTTTGATGTGTTACATTATGAAAAACAAATGTAGGAGGAAAAGCGGGAGGGTCCAGTTTCTCGGGGAAAGGTTTGGACCGCAGTGCACAAGAGGGCCGATGGATTGTTCATAAATGATGATGCTCAAGTTATTGGTGTATGTTTATAAACTTTGTCATGTTATATTATTGATTTTTGATTCATTCCAATTGGTTTAATGTTGACATGAGTTATTGTCCTTTTATTTTAAATCAATATGTAGGAAAAGGTAGCTGAGTTTAAGTCATCCGGCTCTTGTATGCAAGAAATTTTCTTGCAAGATTCATTAGTATGAGCTCTAGGGACTCAGGAACATTTTGGGTGAGTTCGAGGAATGAGAATGAGTGTTTTCCCTTCCTAAGTTTTTGGACGTCGTGCTGGTGGGATTCTGCCACCTAAACCATCTTACCATGAACTATAGATGAAAGTTGCATCACTTAGAGCTCAAATGGCAGAAAGAGACCAAATAAATGCACAATAAAGAGCTCCAATTGCTAATTTGGCAGTCAGAACAACAACAAATAAATGCAATTGTGTCTTTTCTTCTCAGAAATGTCAAGGGAGATTTACCCCCAAAGATCACATCCATATTATCTCATGGGTTACTTCTCTAAACATTTTTATTTTGTATAAGTCTTGTGTTGTAATGTTTTTTTATCTTTATTATTCAATTGATTGCTTATCAAAGTTTGTCTCCAATTTTTAGGTAACTAGTGAGCAAGGCAGTGCAAACCCGCCTTTAAATCCATCTCCAACTCCTTCAAGTAGGGACAATTAGCTAGTTGGGATAACTTATCATGATTTATTGTTAGACTTTGTGATTATTTAGTATCTTATTAAGAGTTAATTATGGTTTTTATGTTCAATTTTGTATGTAATTATGTTTATAGTTGATTACCAAGTAGGCCTTGTTGGCTTTGAGTATCAGATTGTGTTGTTATGATTAGTGATTTATCATATTTGCATGATATTAATTTAAGGAAAACAATTGTAACAAATTCTTTTTTTTTTTTTTTTAAAAAGAAAGCTTATCAATGGTGGTTTAAACTGCTGCCATAGAAAATATGACACCCATTACAACAAGTTAGTCATAACTATTATGAAGATGAGTCATTATAACAATAGAAAAAACTGTTGTAAAACCATGATGTTGCGACCGTTTTTTTAAATGTCAAAATGGCATGTGATTGCGAGAGTTAGGCAAGTCATTACAACAGTCGAAAAAACTGTCACAAAACCATGACATTGCGATAATTTTCTAAACATTGCAATGACATGTGGTTGCAAGGATAAAAAATAGTGTCGCAAAACCATGACACTACAACGCTTATTTTGACCACTGCAATAATGTTTTTACAATGACTTTAATAATGGTTTTTTGACCGTTGCAAAACCATGACACTGTAATGCTTATTTTGACCCTTGCAATAATGTGCTTTTATGATGACTTTAATGATGGTTTTTTTACCGTTGCAAAGACATGCCATCGTGACAACTTCTATAAGGGTTTAAAAAAAATGTCATCATTTCATTTGTGACAATGGTTTTGTGGCGTTTTTTTTTTTTTTTTACCGTTGTAGAACTACTTTATGACGGTCACAACCCTTGAAAAAACTATTGAAAAACTGTCACAAAAGCCATTTTTCTTTTGCAGTGAATGTAGAAGAATTTTGGTCTCTCTGTGGCTGATACTTATTTCTTGATGGAACCCATTAGGTGTGTGGTATGGAGGAGGAGAGCAAGAAGGATATGGAACAATAAGAATTAAGACTAATTGATCACAAACATCCCGTGTGGATTTCTTTATTTCATTGCATATTGAAAACAATGTAGGGGTTGAAGTTGTTGGGATCTTGGAGGGAGGGTTTGCAAAAACGGGAAAATGAAGGGAATCAGTAGGCAAAGGAATTGAGGGAAAATTCAAATTAAAAATTGTTGTACTCGCTTGTTTAGACAAACCCTTAAGGATGTAGGCTCATAATGTAAATTAGGATTGTGATGAATTTTAACATGTAATAGCATGTAATTAATTACTCTTTTACTTGTAATTAATGGTATGTTGTGTTTATTCAATTTTTTTTCCTAATGCTTCTTCACGTGAAAACTGTTAGACATGTGAGAAAGCAAATTGAATTTCGAAAAAGGGATTTTATGAATAGACCATGAATTAGGAAGTTTGAGCTCATAAGTTTTTTGTCCTGAGTTGATTGATTTACATGTAGATTTAGAATATATCTATTGACTATGTAATAGTCAAATATCCGTATTTCATTATGTCCCTTAATTAATTGTATAAAATATTATGAATTGGTATAAAAAAAAAATATCTATAGGTTATTCGAAAGATGCTTATACCTCATAGTTAATAATCACAGGCTAGAAATTTATATCATTAAGTGTAATGTCAAAAAGGGTATATTTTCGTTAAGGCATCCTTGTTGAAGATGTATATCCTCTTCTAAGGCCTTGTAGTTGCTTTCATTTAGAATTATTCTGTTGTTAGAATCAACTATTAGAAGAGATATATATGAAGAGGTAGATGATGTTGCAAGGTAAAAATTATTAAAATTAATAATGCTTACTAAACACAATAATTTTCACCTTGCATCATTAATACCAATGGCCTCCTTTGAAAAGCATGAAGCAAATTCTATTTCTTACAACTATCTACTTTGTGGGCAAAGTGATGTTATAGTTGCACACCTAACTAGAATAAATGTTTTCAAGTCCTTGTGTGATTTTTGTGTTTGTATAGAGATTTTGTGGCTACTCTTACCTGTATATGCTAATCCCAAGAATCTAGGTTTATTATATGCATTTATACACGTACAGAGATAAAGGTATATGCACGCACTAATTCAATTATGAGTATATGAGAATTATTTAGTTAATTAATCAACTATTCTCTATGTGACTAATTAATTAAAATTCTTCCATTAGGTTGGTCCCAAATGTGCCAAAAATTTTCCAAAGATTATTTACTAAAAATAGGGCAAATAATTGAATGGCATCTCAAGTAATTTTCTTCTTGTGCCAAGATTGTCTAAAAATTTATTTACCAAAGACAAATATTTGAATGGCACCAAAATTTTCTTCTCAAATGTGCCAATGTGTCCAATAAATTTTTCCAATTACTAACAAAAATTAATTGACACTTAAGTAAATTTTACAAAAATTTTAGACCAAAATAACTTTAGATAGACCTATATAATTAATAAAAAATTTCCTAAAAACATTTATGTAAGAAGGCCCAGAACAAATTAATGTCAAAAAATTTTCAAAAAGCCCAAAATTGGCCTTAAAGAGTTTTCTCCCTCCAAAAGGAGTTTATTAAAGCCCATTAAGCCATCAGCCTATTTCCTCTTTTAAGTCGAATACATGTTAGATAACTTTTTCAACCTTTTTTTTTAAATTTTTTTAAAAAACAAAATGTAGTTTAGAGAGGGCCAAAATGCATCATCTCAAATAACGATGGATCAAGTCGAAACCAAATTTTGATTCAGCAATTTCTCCCTTTCTATAGCTCATTTTTTGGAGTTCTAAAAGCCAAAATTCATCAGAAAGCAAAGAGTAATTGATTTCAAATGTGGGTATGGGCAACATCTGAAGGTGAAAATTCTCAAATATCAAGGTCCAAACGAATGGTTTCCTATGCTAATTTCCAACCCAATTCTTGGACTTGTTTTGGCATCGTAAGTATATTCGTAGGCATATAATACACTACAATAAAATATGTTTTTGCTACACTATTATTGCATGCAACAGTTGCAAATAACTCCTGAAAGGTTACAGTCTAACGATGGTCTGGTTGTATATTGTTAAGTCCATTGCCCTACGACAGTTTTGCTTAGACTACCATTTGGTCAATCAAAGACCTTGCAACGGTTTTCAATGAATGTGATCATGTACTAATATCCATTGATACAGGCTTGCTTTGCTGGTCTAAAAACATAAGAGTGCACAAGTTCAAATGGCTTCTTAACTCTGAAGCCTCATATGGTAACTTATGTGCTTTACCGTATTGGCATCCCACACTAACTATACTGTATCAAACTTCAAGCTGCAGAAGTCCTCTAAGCATTTCCTTCTTCATTATCAACTTCAACTTATAATAGCTGACGTAGCCAAGCCTTGCATGCCATAAATCTATTGTCTCATTTCTTCATGTCTTATTTATGTACACTATTTGTGCTGACATTATGTGGGCAGACTACACACACTTGCCCTCCATAATTGGTGCACTAGTTAGATCCATACTTTTATATACCTTACATCCTTCGACTTGAACATCACATGGTTGCCTTCAGATGCAAGTTGTTACACTGATAGGAGATTTTTCTTCATTCCAAGTACATGGTAGACATTTTGTTGATGTACTTTCTTTGTACTTTGGTGGGGATTGATTTCTGCATTACTGACATGGGTTATTGGCAATCTTGAATTGTTTGCTATTACAATAACTCGACCTTTTCTATATTCAGACATTGTTGATAGCTTCTCTTTATCTCTCATCATATGGTTAGAACATTTGGAATCAACAATCCAGTCATCTTCATAATTAACAGATTTGTTGCTTGTCGTTGTTAACGTCACATCTTCTTGTGGTTCTTCGGCACAAGTCAATGTAATCTATTCTAATTCTTCTATGGTTGCAAACGATGCTTGAAAGTCCCATTCTTCTTCATTATAGTGTTCAATTGTATCATTTCCATCTTCGTGAGGTGCTCTAAATTTTTAACAAAGTGATATCCTCTGCCACAATTGTAGCACCTATTGTCTCTTTGTCACTCCATCTTTAATTTGGGGTCTTGTGGATTTGGGTGAGCTCTCCCTTGATACAAGCCTCTCCCACAACAATTTCTTTGTCAACCATTTTGATGCCATCTATTATCTCATTTTCTTTCTCTAGCTGGATTCCTCTTGTTGGCCTTTCTATTCGCTAAAAAGAGTTTTTGTTTCATCTTTCAAATAAGCTTTGGACATTTGTGAATCAAAGCTTCCTGGTTGGCTAGTAAGCTAGTAAACTTTCCAACTTTGCTAGAGTTGGTTCTTTGGCCCAGCTTTTTGTGGTAGTGACAAGACTATGATACTTTGGGTTTAATCCCGTGATAATAATTCTCCACATTCTGGTTTCGTTAATAGCATTCTATGGATCTAATTTTGAAATTATAGTAAAAATATATTTAATATTTGAAAACTATTCACTTGAACAATATTCGCTTACCAACATATCATTTTGTTGAATCTCCAATCACTGCAACTTTGTGTCATTCGCCTTCACAAACAGTGTGGCAAGCGTATCCCATACCTAATTTTGGTGTTTTGGCTTCCTTAATGTATCTAATGAATTGCAATTCCACTGGAGAAATTAATATGCAAAGGGCCTTTCTAGCTCTGACCTGCCATGTCTTTAATTCATTTGAATTTGTTAGTGGAATTACTTCATTTCCGTCAATAAGGTCTTAAAGATTCTAGCCTCTTAGATAGAGCTTAACTATGGTGCTCCAGACCTGATAGTTGTCATTATTTAACTTCTCAACTAAGCATGTATTTGTCGACATGTAAGCCATAGCGAATTTGGCAGTGCCCTACACTAACGCCAAGTTTTCTTCATTCTTGACAAAGTTTCTTCACATTTCCTAATTGTATTTTGGCAGAATCTCCTTGTATGATGATCCTGGATCTCATACTCAAATATAGGAACCTCTTAACCTGGAAACTTGGTTGACCATACTTGAACTATATCCAAACCAAATTAGAGCCAAACTCTAACATGCTTTGATACCACTTGTAGAATACAAGAAGTAAGAATAGGGGCTTTAATTGAAAGAACTTTTTTAATTGCTTTCCACAAGTTTACAATAACTACCAAAGACACATTTCACTCTAAACTTCTCTCCACACCTTTTCTTACTTCTCGCACAATCATACAACCTCTTACCTTGTCACACACTCCTATTATCACATCCTCCTATTTATAATGCTAGTAAACCATTAATTCAACAATTTTAGAGATTTATTCAATGCATATTCTTTAAGGATAATTACCAACCTTTGATAGATTACTACCAACTTTTAAAAGATTTTTACCTAAAAACCTGTCATATAACACCATTATGTTTAATCCTGCAGGTACTAGCCTCTATCATATAACACCATTATGTTTATGCTAATAAAGTTGGCTAAGAAAGAGCTAATATCATGACATTATTTTGTTCTCATACGAATACAAATTGGTTCCTAGCTAAATTTTCACTTCATTAACTTATACCTATTTTCGTTGTTTATTTATTCAATTTCTTGATGAAAAAAAGTTTAAACGTTAAAAGATTATTGCTCTAGCTCCAAGATGAATCCAACTAAGAACCCTTCATCAAAGTAACTCAATCCTTCTTATCAAAATAGAAGAAAAAAAAAAAAAAATTAAAAAGCAACTCAATCACACCCATTGGCCTTATCTGTGGTTTTCTGAATCCAGGTTCCAAAGCTTGTTTTGTTCCTTTATTTTTATAATCAATCTAAGTTGCTTAATTAATGGTACAATTTGCTTGAACTATGAAGGAAACGAAAAGAAAATTTTAGGCAAATAAGCAAATAGAAATTTAAAAATATATCTTCTCTCCCTTCACGTTTGTCAAATCTAATTTAAACCTTAAACAATGCAATAGCTAGATTCCTTGCTACTACATTAATGCGAGGAATAAATTAATAGTTTATATTAAATAGTTGGTCTCAACTTGGGACAATAATAAATCAATAATTCACTAAATTTATAAGATAACACTTTCGAAAACAGAAATATTAGTCACTGTTACTAACACCAGACCTTTTTCGAGCAATGGTTACTCTATTTTTTTCCTTTGGCCAAGAGCAAAGGTTATTCCACTAACATAATTCATTCCTTAAAATTCCATCAAACTATAAGGGACTGAAATAAAATGCAACATTTACAAAAACGTGAAAGCAAAAGGAATGCAGAATGGAAGTCACAGCAGACAACATAGGGGAGAGTGCAAATCTATTGCTGGACGGCAAATAATAGATCCCCTACTACAGTATATATGTTGAACAGTAGGAGATCTGCTCGCCTACGGATCATCTGCTGTAGGAGATATGATCATGATTCAATCTACACACTGAAGCAAGGAATGTTGGACAGTAGATCAGCTTGTCTTCGGATCATCTGCAGTAGGATATATGATCCTGGTTCGATCTGCTCACTCAAGTAATGAATGTTCTGACAAGGTTGTTATTTCCCCAATCTTGACGCAGGTAATGCGATTGTGGTGAATTCATAGTCTCAAAATGGGATATTGCTTCCTGCACTGTTGTCTCTTGGCCTATTATTCGCTTGTTGCATCTCAGCGTCCATTGAACCTTCTCAACCCAATGTAGAGTCACTCGAGCCCAAATTGGTTTCTTGATCCGTAGTAGTCCCACTTGATATATAAATTAATGATTTCCTCATACACCAAAATTATACATATACATGATTTAATTATGAAGCCTTTGTGATATGATGACTCCGATGTTACTTAGTTTCTCCTTGAAATTGGATCTCATAATTTGTTACAGCCTAGAAACGTGCTGCAGACTCAGCCCAATAATAGTGGTCAGCCCATATTAGCGGCACTAGGCCCGAAAAAGAAGGGAAGAAGCAAGGCGTCCGGAAAGGAATCTTCACAAGGAACGAAAGTCAGAGAGAAGAAAGGGCAACTCTGGCACACAGATTTTGTAATAAAAGGCTTAAACTGGCCATTATGCCACTTAAAAAGTGACTGTCAGGAATTGTGATTTTCTTTTTGTGTGTAATTCGAGTAGTTTAAGGCACTTCACTTGTACATATTTAGACTCCTTTTCACAGAGGAGGTAATGAACAAATTGGAATAATACCTGGAGCTGCTCTTGCTTGAAAAGAGAACCATCTTCTGTTATTACCTTTAGTTGTTGCAGAAGGGACTCGCCTACGTCAACTGGATGAAGCATACAAGGTCCTAGGTATGCAACTGCTAACAATGGAGTCTTCTATGCATGAGACGAATGAGATGCTGAAGTAGCTGCTCAACAAGCGACCTCCTCCAGTGTTGCCCTCCTCGTCCACACCAGCTCAGAGTTAACCCACATAACAAAATCATTAGCCTAACGAAGGTGCTCTTCTTACTCATTCTGATCTTTCAATCACTAAGGGCATGAAAATAGATATTCCTCACTTTGATGGTACCAATCATGAGGAATGGATTTTTAAAATCTAAGAGTTTTTTTATGCCTACAATGCCCCAAATGATGACAGAATTAAAATTTCTTCATTCCATAATATGCTTGGTACAAATGGATTATGATCTCTATGACTACTAAGCCCACTTACAAATTCTCATCCCAGTTAGCCATGCTGATTTCATTGTTTAATCCTTAGATTACGAACCCCCTTGTTCTCCAAGCACCAATACACCCTTCAGGCCTAACCTAAAATGCTAATAAATCCGCACCTGCACCATTAAAAAAATCATCAGGCACTGGAATTAGACAACAGAGAGAGAAAAACCTTTCTTACTAATGTAATAGCAAGTATACAACAGGTTACAAGTGTGCCAGCAACTTATTCTAGTTATTGGACCAAGATGAGTTGAATGAAATTCAACATGATCTTCTTCACAAAGAGTGTGATTCAGTGATAGAGGACACTGCACTGAAGTCAGTGTATTAGCTCTTCATGGTGAATTTCAAGCCCGTACTATATAATTGCAAGGTCGCATTAATAATCATTTTGTTTGTGTGTTGATTGACACATATAATTTCCCATAACCAATATTAGCATAGCCCTTGGGGTTAATAACTGTTCCAATTAGTCCATTTCAAGTGATTACTGGGAGCGGGGAGTATTTAAAGTGCACCTATAAATGCTGTGAGATCACGTTGAATCTTTAGGGTCATATATCGAGTGTTGATTTCCACTTGCTCACATATACAGGTGTAATTTAGTTCATGGCATGGCATGGTTGATAACCTTGGGCCCTTTTATAACCAACTTTTAGGACCATAGTATGACATCCAATCATCAAGGCAAGAGTGTCGCCATGTATAGACAAACACTCATGGGTACAAAGGCTTTAAGTGTAAGGCAACTACAGGATTTGGCAAGATATAATTTTATTGACTGTCGTTACCTTATAACTCCTAAAATTCTCAAATTCTTAGATATCGAATATCCACCAGTTATTACTGCTTTATTAAACTAGGGTAGTGCTATTTTCGCTGAGCCTACTGCTTTACCACCAGCCAGGGGGTGGAGCATCAAATATATCTTCAGCCTAATGCTTCTCCAGTAGAAGTGAAACGTTATCACTATCCATACTTTTAGAAGAATGAAATGGGAAGAATGGTACAAGAAACACTTGATCATGGTATCATTCAACCAAGCCATTATGCCTTTTCTTTACCAATATTACTTGGTAAAAAAAAAAAGGACAGGTCGTGGCAATTTTGTGTTGGTTATAGAGCACTCATTGCCATCACACTAAAGGACAAGTACCCTATTTCCACATTTGATGAGATTCTTGATGAGTTGCATAGGCCTTAGATTTTTTTCGAATTTGTATTTACGATTGGGGTATCATCAAATCATCATAGCTAAGCATGAATACACAAGAATGCCTTTTGAACACATTCAAGCCATTATGAGTTCGTGAAAATGCCATTTGGGTATACAAATGCCACGAAAATATTCCAAGTTACCATGAATGATATATTCAGGCCCTCTTTAAGGAGATTTGTTGCTGTGTTTTTTTTTATGACATATTGGTTTATAGTTCAGACATGTCATCTCACATGAATCACCTTTAAACTATGTGTAGTACCTTGTAAGATAACCAATTTTTTGCCAAGATGACAAAATGTCAGTTCTACCAAATATTGATTGATTATCTTGGGCACATTGTGTGTGCAAAAGGAGTGAAACCAAATCCTTCCAAGGTCAAAGTACTGGTGAATTGGTCTACCCTGACTACAATCAAGCAGGTCAAGACTTTCTTAGGTTCCCAGGCTATTACCACCACATGTAAGGAATTATGCCAAGTGTCACACCCCAAACTTTTGGAGTGCAACTGGTATAGGTAACGGGAATAACCCATTCCTGTAAGTCTATCACTATGTTTCTTGACCAAATTATAACTCATACAATAATGTAAAATCATGGAAATCTCATTACTAAGCAGATTAACAATCATATATTTTTGTAGAAATTTCAGCAAAGTCTCATTTGTAACTGAGACTTCCCAAAATTGCTACAAATATCTGCCCATAAACAACAAAATCCATAAAAGAGAGCTTAGCTCTCAAATAACTGATAAACTATAACAAAATAGGGGAATGAGGAATGCCTGTGGTCATCCATACACATTTAGAGTGATTTACATTTTTGACAAATTATACTATTATAAAAGTATACACCCTAACAAAATATGGAATAAAATCTTATGCGGTACCAGTAGGGCTCTTCGAGTCCTCACGGTTAGAATATTGCTCTAAATGATTACCTGAAATTAAATAAAATATAAACGGATATCATTCCAGTAATAAAACCATTACAATACCTTTACGTATGTAGGGCTCTGTGCAATTTAATGCATAATAACTTCTCAAACATCTAATACTATACATGTTGGCACCATCCTTTAAAATGATCGGTTCTATGTGAATCAACATTTAAATCCTTACCATAATAAGCCATAAACATTCATTAATTACATGCAATATAACAATAACGGTCATGGATTCATTTCCATGGAAATTAAGTCAGTCAAGGGTACACAACCCTTAGAAAATAGATTTATCGGTTGAGGATACACAACCCTCAAGAAACTTTATCATTGGTAAAAGATACTTAGCCCTTGGGTAATTTTATCATCAATCAAGGAAGCTTAGCCCTTGGATAATTTAAATTAGACGGTCGTCAGGTATAAACTCACACTAGTTAACACTTTTAGTATTCACTTTTCATATAACCCTCTTTTTATTTTTGCATGGCATCACATACAATTTATGATTCAAGACTAATCAAGTCTAGCAAGCTATTCCTCTATATAATGGTGTAAACATTAAACAACATCATTTAACAAGCCATATTGTTGGAAGAGCTACCGCTTAGCTGGTGGGTGAAGTAGTCTAAAATAACCTTGCATCCTTTCTCTTAGTTATAAGATATTTCACCAAATAATCCCTATATCACAAAAGTATAATTTCCTTAATTCACTATCACCAATACACATTAATCTATGCTCATTCCAATGCCTCTTAACAAGTTCATAAATGGAAAAGACTTGCTAAAAACAACCAGAATATCTATAATTCTCATACTAACCTATAATATCAACTTAATACATAATTCAAATTAAGAAGAGTTTTCTTCTTTTAGTTCATATAATTTCTATAACCAAACTTATGTTAAAGCTTCTTATTTACCACTAAAAACAATCATACCTTAGCCTTAGCTCATATTCCTTGATTCCACACATGACTTGCTCAGTTTTTTCATCAATTAAATTCACTTCCTTATAGACTTACTAATTATTCAAATTCATCCCAAGTTGCCATACTTTAACTCTTCCTTTCACCTTCATCCAAGTTTAGCCATGAAGAACAATAAGATATCATTTCATAAACATTAACAGTGTTCCTAAAATACTAGCTTTAACCATTAAATTCTTGAATTCTACAATTCTTTGTTAAACCTAAAAAATCTGAAAAATTTTTAGTTTGGTACCTAGGAGAACCAATCTAAAAAACTTTATCCAATAACATGCTTCCAAAACTATAATTTTAAGGGAAAAGACTGAAAATCAATCTACCATCAACATCTCCATGAAAAACTGAGCAAAACTCAAAAAAAAAAAAAAATCACTGAATCTTCCTTTTCACGGCTGTCGAAACGGAATGGTAAAGATGTGGTGCTGTCTTTAGGAACTACAAGGCGCGGCAGTCAGAAGCTCATCACTGGTGATGGTGGACACTTGCAGGAAGCTGGGGCGGTGGCAAAGTAATGGCAGTAGGAGGAGAAGTAGAGAGAAGAAACTAGTTTATGTAGAAAAAAAATGATCGAGAAGGTAAAGAAATGAAGTGAGGGGCACTTTGGTCATTTCACCTAGCTAGGACATGTGGTAGCACAAAAAAAAATCTAAGGGAGGAGGAAGTTGGGCCTTGACCCTGGCCATTAGCATTTGAACACCAAGGTCTTACCACTAAGTCATAACTCATTATTTGATTGACAACCTACTCCATAGATATTTATTCTTTTACTCTTTCTCAGAACAAAACTTACAAGTGTTACACTAAGATTGCAGCCCCTTTTACTAATCTTTTGCTAAAGAATGCCTTTAAATAAAGCGAAGATACTACATAAGCCTTTGATAAATTGAAGATGGTGATGACAACTGCTCTTATCTTAAACTTGCCAAATTTCTCCATACCCTTCTGTAAAGAAACATATGACTCCAACTCAAGCAAATGGGCAATTTTACTTTAGGACAACTACTTTATTGTTTTCTTCAATAAAAAGGTTAACACCAAAATGCATAATGCATTAGCTTATGTGCAAGAATTGTATGCAGTGACACACACAATCAAAAAATGGAGGCACTACCAATTGGGTAGGAAGTTTCTCATTTCCATTGATCATAAGAGTTTAAAAATATGATGAATTAGGCTATATAGACACCAAAGAAACTTCATTTTCTAACTAAGCTACTTAGATTCAATAACTAAGTCAAATACAAACCTGGTACGTAGAACATTATGGAGGATGCTCTCTCCAAGCAATATGAGGAAGAGAAGTCACCTGTTGCCATGCTCTATGGTGTGATCTCTCTTCATTGCCAAGAGTTAAAAAATTTGTTGCAAGAAAACTACACAAATGTTAAGTTACTAGAAATTTATAGTCAGATTGAATGGAAAGGAAGTCCAAAAGGTTTTGCTATTCACAAGGATTATGTAACATGTAAGGGGAAGCACTTTTTACCATCCAGTTCTTCGTTCAAAATGCAGCTTTTAAAGAAGTTTCACTTTTCTCGAATAGAGGGACAAGCAAGAATAACAAAGACTTACAAAAAGTTGGCTGAAACCTTCTATTGGCAAACCATTTAAGCTAACATTAAGCAATACATATCACAGTGCTTCACTTGCCCACAAACCAATTGTTAGCCCAGGCAACCAAAGCCCAAGAGGGGGGTAAATTGGGTGTTTACATAATTTCTATTTCTTTTCAAAATTGTTTTACAAAAATTCTTGTTCTGAATTATGCTTGGAAGAGTATGATGTAAAATAACAATTATATGAATTAATGGAGACTTAATGTAGATGCTTGGGGCATATATGTATATCAACACTTTAAGTGTAATATCAACAATAAATGCAGAGCATAAATATGATAATTCAAAATATAAAGAGTATAAGGATAGAGAAAGCAAACTTAGTGATTTATCCTGGTTTGAATCCAATCTAAGCCTACGTCCAGTCCTCAAGCAACCTCTTAGGGTTTTTCACTATCTAAATAATCAATCATAGCAACAATAAAGGAAAACCTCTCACTTAATCTCAAATCCCAGAAAGATACTCTTCCTTACACTTAAACTAGGGAACCTCCCTTCAACCTAAGCACACCATTGCTTAATTCCCTCAAGGAACCTCCTTGAGCTTTTCTCTCTCTCAAAGAAGAAAGGAATATAGAAGAATAACCTCTTTTAAAGAAGTAGATATACAAATGAAGCTCTAAGAACTCAAATGATAGAGAATATGTAGATTTTGGCTCAATGATGTTTATTTCTCTCTCAAAGATGATATAACAAAATAAGGATCACATTTTAGCATTTGGTTCTACTCTAAAATATCTTTGGAATGTCATATTTATAGATCAAGATGAGATATAGTCATTACACACTCAAAAGAGCCTTTTATTTTTACTTTAGAACACTCTTTCTGGGAGTGACTAGTCGACTATCGGGGGCTCACCAGGAAATTGCCCATCAAAATATGACCATTATTTCAAATGTGGGATTAACCAGTCGACTGCTCATTAAACATTGCAAGCTTTATGAATTCAAAATACCCAATCCATGGTCTAGCCTTAAACTCCCTTTCCCAAGTTCATTTAGGTTATTTAAATCATCCAATGATTTTCACACACAAATTAGAAGCATTAAGAACAAGATTAAGTTAGCAAATCATATTATTAATTGCAAGTGAAGATTAAAAGAGTCTTACTACAAACTAGAGTTCATCATAATTCCAAACCAGCAAGTTTAGCTTATAATTTAAAGAATAAACAACATGAAAATAGAGCATAATCCAAATGGGTGATGCTTATAGGATATCCTAGGATTCGCTAGAACCACTTCATACAAAAGCTTCATTTTTATTTTTCTTGGAATGTGAGAAAATTTCATTTATGCCAACAAAAGTAGCATCTAAATAAATTCATAACTTATTCATAAAGTAGTCTCAAAATTAACACTAAACTTCCTTCTACAAAAGAAGTTTTAAACTCCATTATTAGAAGACTCAAATTAATGGCAATCCAAGCTAGCATTAACAAACATCCTTAAACTGCAAGGTTTGTGTGACAATATGCTTCATAGGTCAATAGTTTAAACACAAACAAAAGTAGTCATTAATATTGATGGTAATTGAGAAAGTTCTTCATTCATATTTTATCAAACATCTATTAAAACTAGATTGGTAAAAAAATGATGAACCGAAAGGTAATTAGAGGCTGACATAGGGTTAGGCTGGGGAGAGAAAAGATTTGAGAATCCCACATGGGTCTTTGATCTTTATGTCATTGAGAATCTTGTCTTGGTTTGAAAATGTCATTTCTATCTTGAAAATCTTGTCTTAGCTTGGTGAATGAGTATATAGAAGTAGTAAGGGAAGTAGCATTCGAGATGCACCTTCTGATCGTTTCATTTTACATAAATCAAGTGGCAGAGGGCCTATGAGTTCCAGACAAGTTGGCACCAAAGCACAAAAATCAGAGATCCTATAGCGACTTTGTGTTGAGGTTGAATCATAACCCAACCACAATAGGGGGAGGGGACCCATCATCCCAATTGGTGAACATTAATAATAACAATAGCAGCATTGGCGTGCACTCTCGTTATATGGCATCCCACATGGTTAGCTCACATCTCCGTCTACCATATCAGATTATTTAGGATTACAGGAATCAACTTGGGGATGATAGCAAACTATAGGGAGCGAATGAAAAAAAAGAAGAAAGTTTAGGGACCTAAATGAAAAATGAATGCAAACTATAGGAACATATGTTGAATTTTCCATTAATTCTACAATGGTTGATTTTTTTATAAGATAAAGAAAGACTAAGGGCGAGTATACGGTTAAAATTTTCCATTTCAAACTGGTTCATCTCTAATTCCATTTCTAATTCTTATTAGAGTTAAAAACTGAAAAATTAGTATCAAACCCGTTTTAAAGTGGTTAGTTTTGTTTTTTAAAAAACGAGGGAGATATATTAGAGAATTTTCTTAAAAAATAATTATATATGAAAATTAATTATCTGAAATTAAAGAGGGAAATTTTGTTTCTAGTTTGGCCTCTATATTGAAAAAAAGATTTGGGACAAAATTAGAGATGGAATTTCTCATCTCAACATTTTTTGTTTAATTTTTTCTAATTTTTTTTGTAGTTTTTGTTATTTTTGTTAGAATTAAGACACACATAGAATAGCTGTGTATTTATTTATTGAAATAATTATAAATTTATAGTGAATGCCACCTTATTCAAATAATAAATTATTTTCATATTTTGTTCTTTTTATAGAAATTATTTAAGGGGCTAGATTGCATCAAAAGAAGTTTTCTACCAAGAATTAATGAAGATTAGTGGAAAGATTTACCTAAAATAACTACTAATTATATTATTCTTTCTCTTTTTCACATCATTAATGAAATTTTACATATTTGATACTTCGATACTATACGAGAAAAAATAAATATTCAACCCAGCAAATAAGAAACTACAATTATTTAATGTTATTAAGACTAAATTATATTAATCTCTTTTGAAGTTCGGTTAATGCTAATTATAACTTTCAACGGAAAGCTCTTCCCTACTCCGTAACCAGTGTAGCATGAATTTACTCGGTTGTGTCAATTTTTGTTTAAGTGCATTCCAGGGTTGTTTTAGTTATTTTTTTTAAAAATTTGTTTATATTTCTTTTGCATTTTATTATTTTTCATTATTAATTAGGCTGACTAACTATAAATAAATACTAAACACGGCATCATTCCATTTGAAGATTGGTTGCAAATGGAGAAATAGTGCTGAAATTTTGGTGGAGTTGATCAAATTGCTGACTTATTTACTAATGGCGGATTTGAATGAAAATTTACAGCTTAATTTCACAATTTGAGTTTAGTTTTCTTCTTTCATGCACCGGGAGAAACTTTTTGTGGTATTTTGGAATTCAAACAACATCGATCATTCTGTACTTTAATGTAATAGCTAGTTGTGGCATTAAATAGTGTAATAGTCCGTACGTATGGAGACTAAGAGGGTCAAACCCCCTAGAATGGATTTAAATTTTTTGCATTTGTATTCTTTGCATTTAAAATATAGATCATTAAATTTTCATCTAATGATTCAGATTTTAACAAATATTAAATAGTGTCTACCAATTTATAAAATCTGAATTATTAAAATTTTATTTAACGGTTCAAATTTCATCAACTTTACTTGCATTTGATATTCTCAAATACAGGAAATCCATTTCCTAAAAAAATGACTATGAGCAATTAATACGGTAGGGGATAATCCTCTTAGTTCTGAAATGTTGGGTTGAATGACAAATTTTGCTACTTACGAACGATAATTTTATGTTATGTGATATATGGGGTAGTCTGATTGCTATATTTTGATTAATTTTTCAATGAAGTCTGTATAATGGTTTTATTTAAACAAGAAAAAAAAAATAGTGATGCAACAGTTTATTTGAAAGTCATGACTCATGAGATGACATTATTTGTCTCTAGGCTCGTCTAAAAATTAGTATACTAATTGATTACTTTCTGAAATCACTGTATATACAATTTCTTCTTTTCGATTGTAGGACTCGTTGCATCATTGAGTTCGATCCAAGTTACTCCTTTCAGTAATGTTGTTAAGTTTCTTTTTTGTAGTTGTGGTTGGAATCTACGTGACTCATTCTCCAGGTATCCATCTATTGCTCTCTTTCATTTGTCTTCTTAATTTTGAAATAATAATAAATAAAAGTTAGTTGATCGAATTTTCTTATATATATATATAAATATATATATATATATTAAAAATGTTAAAAATCACAAAATTATTGTACGTACCTGTTGACTTTCTTTATATAACTCTTTTTAAATTTTCTATTTCCCTTCTATATTATCCAACTGGGTCACTTAAACCCTGCACTTGTCTCCTATTTTTCTTTTTTCCGTTCCTTGATATTTTTTTTCAGTTTTTCTAATAAAAATTTTGGAAAACCAAATGGGTGCTTAACTTCTAATCGTTGTTAATTTAATATTTACTTTTGTGGTACCTACTTTCTAGTTTTAAATTGAATAAATTTATATCAGTCTACATATAAGATCAATTTTTGAAAATTGATATGTTTATCTGTTCATAAATACTAATACCTATCAAGCAACTGCTAAAAAAAAATCATAGATTACATTCTAATTAAAATAAAATATGTTGATGATTTTTTTTAATAAGCTGACTTTCCTTATTCTCCTACTGTAATCTCCTAATCTGAATGTTTTTGAAGTTTAAATGATCCAAATATAATAAATTTTAGTTAAAATTCAGTTTAACTTATAAACTAAATAAGTGTAATTCATTATTAAGTTTATTTCAATTTAATAATAAGATCAATCTTTAAAAATTAGTACGTTTAGTTTTAAAACTAAAATAAATATGTTTATAAAATTATTAATATTTAAAATTAAGATCAAATTTTTAAAGAAAAATAAATTTTTTTTCGCATCTATAATAAATTATATCTAATTTATATTTATAAAATTTTTAATATACGTTAATAATATTTATTTTATATAAATTTTATAATTTTTAAATAAAAAAGATGGGTTGTTTTTTAAATTTTTTATTAAAATAATTCTTTTTTTTTAAAGAGAGGCAACGTACCCCTTACTAAAATGGGGCAAGCTGCCCCATTTAATGAGTCCCACAAACTTAACGTGAGAATTAAAAAAATTATGACTTTGCGAGTTGTCCGAGCTTACAACTTCATAAAAAAATTTAAAGATTTTGTTAACGAATATGCTTAAATCATTGGTTAAGGAGCTTTTATTAGACATAATAAATGATCTTTAACATATATAATTAGTTAATAATTATTTATTGTTCACATTATCGATAATAATAAATATTTATGAACTAATTTTATTGGTCAATATTAATTTATTATGTGTAATAATTAATCCTTAAACAATGTTTTTAGTAATTGCAACTCTAGTCCAGTTACGACCACTAATAACGCGTCAGGCGCCTTCTCTATTGATTTGGAGAGGGAAGAAATGCATTAATATGACATCACCTCTGTAACCCAAAATTTTAAAATATTAGGTCTATATGTCTTTCTAACTTATATATTCTTTTCTTAATTCAATTCTATCTAATATAAAATTTCATTCATCTCTCACTAACACTTGACCTCAACACTTTTTTGGTGTTTATATTTACTATACTTGGAGTTTATTTTTGTTCCTCTAATAAATCTAGGTAACTGAGTTCGGGGCGACACACACACCATATATATATATATATATATATATGGATATGGCTTTATCTTTTTAGAAAATTGAAACGTAAATTCTCTTCTCCCAAGAATCATTATGCTTACATTATATATAGCAACAAGAATGATATTAGAGGTTTACTTATAATTAGCTAATTACCCCCAGTTTGCACGCGTTATATTGCTTCTGAGATATGTGCTAAAATGGAGTCGACGTAGCCAACGCAGATGGAGGCTACCGCATAGTTTCTTGCATCCACATTTGCTTTTCCTAATTTATTATTATAAAAAATCAACGAGAATATCAAGGAATGAAAAAAGAAAAAGAAAAACAAGTGCATGGTTGAAGTGATCGAGTTGGATAGAGTGGGAAGATTGAAAAGTAAAGAGAAAAATGCAATTATAATATCTCATTAATTAAATATTAGTTTAGTCTTCTAAAAATGAAAAGTACAAAAATCGTTTTTCATAGAAAAGTAAAAAAATTTGGTCCTTCCAAAAGATCAATTTGATCATTCAAAGATCACTATTTTTTTAAGAATTTAATTTTTAAAGGATTATTTTGATACTTTTATTACTTAAAGGACTAACTTAGAACACAATAATTCACCAAGTCATCGGAGTCCGTCCTATAACAATCGGAACGTAGATAACATATACACAGTGACTTGAGAAGGTAAACAAGTAGTAAAGTACTAATAGCCAAAGATAAACCATCTCATGACTTTCAATTAAACTGGCTAAAACAAGTAGTAGAAATATCTATAAATTTGTATTTGCTTATTTGCCTTTAATTTTGTCTTTCGTTTCCTTCACAGTTTAGGGAAACTGTACCATTAATCAAGCAACGTAGATCATAAAAATATAGGAACAAAACAAGCTTAGGAACCTGGTTTCAGAAAACAGCTGATACGGCCCATTGGTTGTCGAGTTCCCCCCCCCCCCCCCCCCCCGGTTTTTGTTTTTGTTTTTCTTTGATAAGGATTGAGTTGCATGCTTTGATATACAAGAAAAGAATTAGATCTGAAATATGAAATCTGTAAAATATCTGAAGTTAGAGAAAGTACAACACAAATAATAGAGCAGTCTTCTAACTTCTAATTAAACATTTCTTTTATCCAAAAGATGAATAAGTAAACAACAGATAAGAGGTTTTAATTAGTACATTGGTATTCATAAAAAAAAAAAAGGAATAAATAGAAATTAATTATAAAAACTACAAAGTTTATAATGCACCTAAATGTCACTAAACAAAATTTGTCATATCCAAATAATCAAATACAGCTCAAAACTTGGAAAAAGATTTCTAACTCATTCACGTTTTGAAAGAGTACCACATATTAATTACTTATAATGTCATAATTCACTGGAGCGGGGTGTTGACCTTCTAAGTCTCTACGCATTGTGCTCACATCGATGCGAAGGATCCTCCACATCATACACCTAATAGTTATTTCAAGTTGAAGCAAAAAATTTAGGAGATGCATGAAGATGCTGATATGAGTGGTGAGCTATAAATACCCCACCGATCTGACTCACAATGCACATCGATCCATCTTAACAAGCCAAAAGCAATATATAGCATCCAAGAGTATGTAGTGTTAACTAGTGAAAGTGGTTTCCAAGAGTGTTGCATCTGCTGCCCTTCTCTCTTTGAACCACCTTTTTCTTTTCCATGGTCATTGCAACCACTTGTCCTACTAATGTTAGTCCATGTGGCAATGTCCTGACCAGTAAGTTATACTATCAACCTTGCTGCTCCCTTTTTAACGGTCTCGCCGATCTCGATGCTGCCATGTGCCTTTGCGCTGCCTTCAAAGCCAGTGTGTTGGGCACTATCATCGACCCTCAAGCTTCCCTTAACTCTCATCCTCACCACCTATGGTAGGGATGTGCCCTCTAGCTACAAATTCACCTAATTATTTCATATCATATTCATATGATATTCATTATCATGATATGATGAATTATGACATGATGTGATCTTCCACTACGTTCCAATTTCAATCGAATAAATCCCCATGCATGTTTCCTTTCTCCTTTATTTGTTTCATGTTCTCATGGATGCATATGCAAGTCTCATTATCTTCCTAGCACCTTTATTATTGTTGAGCCCATTTGCTTAAAACCAAGGTTTTGATGATAACAAATACAAGAATTTTTTTTTTTTCCATATATTACTTAGGTCCTAGATGTTTTCAATGTAATGTCATATCTTAGGAACCTTTGTAAGTGATATTGAGCTAATAGAAATCATGTAAAATGAATCTAAGATTAATTCTAGGTCTCAGGTTGATGAAAAACTAATTTAGGGAACTTTTGAAGTCCCAAGTTGACAAGCCACAAGTCAGTAGTCGACTAGCCCCTTTGTCAGCTAGCTGTCAGGCCTTGTCTAGTCAATTGGTCACTTTCTGATAAGCCCATTCTACTATCAGCTTGAGTCCTAATTGATTGGAACCTATCTGTGAGTGAACAGTCAACTGACCATTAGCCAATAGTTGATTGGTCACACCCAAATTAAGCACCAGTTTGCTGATAACCTTAAGACCATGACTGGGAGCTTCCTGTGAATGACCAATTGACTAGTTAATGGTGAGCAGTCAACTCTTGGGGTCTAGAATTTGAATTTTTTAAAGGGAAAGCAAGAATAATCAACTAGTCAAAAGAGAATAGTTGACTGGTCGATGGCAGATGAGCAACAATGGGTTTATAATGAATATATTTTGAAATCACTGACTTCCCACTTACTCTTAACGGATCTATTAGACCTTAATCTATATAAACTCAACATATGGACTTTGAATCAACAAGAGAAATATTCAAGAGTGAATATATCATCAGTTTCTACTTGCTCTTTATCATATTAGTGCTTCATTGGGTCATATACTCTGTTTTAAAGAGTTTATCATTTGTAATTCTTTCTTTCTTGTGAGAGAAAAACACAAGGAGGTTCCTTGAAGGAGTCAAGCTAAGAGAGAACTTAGGATTAAGGAGAGGTTCTCCAGGGTTGTTGTATTTATTTACTAAGATAGTGAAAAAAATCCTAATAGGTTGCTTGGGAATTGGATGTAGGCATGGGTAGAAGTTGAACCAGGATAAATTTCTGTGTCTACTCTTCTCTCTGGTATCAGAGCTTGGGCTCTTGATTAAGGGCTTAACCATCATAAGAGTATAAATGGTTGGACTTGGTGATAATGTTTTGCTTGAAGGGCTATCTATTACGAAACCTCCTGGTTTCAATGGTGAAAATTTCACATACTAGAAACTAAGGATGAAGATTTTCTTTGAGGCTATTGACATTAACCTTTAGGATGTAATTAAGGAAGGTCCATATGTGCCTATGAAAGTTGAAGAAGGCAAGACCTCTGTCAAACCCAAAAGTGAATGGAATTTTACAAAAATAAGAAAAGTTTTACTAAACAATAAAGCCAAGTTTATTCTCACTAGTGCACAGAGTCAAGAAGAATATTTTATAATTCAAATTGTGAGAGTGCCAAAGAAATGTGGGAGGCTTTAGAAATAGCCCATGAGGGAACTTTAGGTCTAAAGGAATCTAGGATTCATAATCTCACATAGTAGTATGAGTTATTCAAAATGAATATTAGAGAAACAGTTAAAGAAATGCAAATTCATTTTACTCATATTATGAATCATTTAGTAGTATTAGGAAAGACATACTCACAAACTGATCAAGCTTACAAGATCATGAAGGCACTTCCCATGGAATGGCAACCCAAGCTGACAGCTATTGAGGAAGCTAAAGGGCCATAAGTAAAATCAGTTGTTACTCTCTTTGGAAACCTTCAAAAGCTTGAATAAGACTGAAGCAACTCCTTGAAGAACAAGACAAAAAGAAGAAGGGTCTTACTCTTAAAGCATCATAATCAATGTATCCAAATTAGGAAGTGTGTAATGATAGCTCTCTAGATGATACTAATGAAGAAACTCTTAGTCTCTTTGTTAAGAAATTTGGAAGATTCTTCAATAGTCGAAGAATCAATGGAAGGAGCCCAACTAGAAGGAGTCAAGATGCCAAAAAACTTCCCATCTAGTATGAATGCAGAAAGCTAGGACATATCAAATAGGAATGTTCTTAATTTCTGAGAAAGCAAGACATCACAGACAAAAGGAAAGGAAAAGAAAAGAAGAAGGCATACCTATCAGCTACTTGGGGAGAAAGTGATGAAGATTCAGATGATGAAGAAAATGAAGAAGCCAACCTCTGCCTAATGGCTAAAGGAGATGAGGTAAGCTCTCTCCCTTCCTATGAAGAGCTGCAAGATGCATTTAATGATTTGCATGATGAATTTCTTAAGATAGCTAAAATTGTGAAACTTTCAAAATGGAAAATCCTATATTTAGAAAGCAATCTAGAAAAGGAGAAAGAGGATAATAGCTAACTACTCCAGATAAAGGCATCCTTAGAAAAAATAAATTGAGACATTGGAGCATGACTACATAAGTCTTAAAGAAGAACATCTTTCCTTAACAAATAAAGCTGCTTGTAATTGTGAACTTTTGCAAAAAGAAAAGAAAGATTTGATGAACACTTTTGCAATGTTCACCAAAAGGAAAGATAATTTAAACTTTGCTTGGAGAACAAAGATTTGTGATAAGGCAAGCCTAGGTATAATCCTAGTAAGAGACAAAAATATTATAAGAATTGATTTGTTCTAGTAGTTGTTATTAGTACTCCATTCATTACATGTTTTTACTATGGTCAATATGGATCATATACTTGTCCTTATAGAAAGAATAAAATTCTAGAAGAAAGGAAAGCATAGGTTCCTAAGGGAACAACTAATATTCAAGGACCTAATAAGAAATGGGTACCTAAAAGTAAAACTTAATGATTCCGTATATGTGTATGAAGGCTATTGGAGCTAAGTGGTACTTAAATAGTGGATACTCCAAACATATGACTAGAGACAAATCTAAATTCATTTCCCTTTAACCAAAGAATGGAGGAAATGTCACATTTAAAGGAAGTGGGTAGGGAAAAATCACTAGTATTGGAAAGGTTAGTAAGAACTCTTCCACCTAAATTGATAATGTGCTTTTTGTTGAATGATTGAATCATAATCTTCATAGCATTGGTCAATTATGTGATAAAAACAATAACATAATATATGATTTAAAACATTATCTGGTTGAAAATATAAAAGAAAAGAAAACATATTGATAGGACATATAATTAATAACGTATATGTTATTGATGTAGATAATGTTCCTTCTAGTAATTCAATATGTTTGGCAAATGTCAATGATGATAATTGGTTATGGTGTAGAAGACTTGCACATGCTAGTATGAGTCTCTTAGAAAAGCTTGCTAAGAAAGACCTTGTTGTTGGATTGCCTAAATTGAAATTTGATAAAAATAGACTTTATGATGCATGTTAGAAGGGAAAACAAATTAAGAGCTCTTTTAAAGTAAAAGGAATTATCTTTTCAACTTGGCCATTACAATTACTTCACGTGGATCTTTTTGAACCTTTTAGGACTATGAGTCTTTATGGAAATTATTATATACTAGTAATTGTAGATGATTTTTCTAGATTCACTAAGACACTTTTCTTGTCACACAAAGATCAAGCATTTAAATCTTTTCTGAAATCAGCAAAGTTCATTCAAAATGAATAAGGCATGACCATTGTGATAATAAGAAGAGATCATGGTGGAGAATTTAAAAATAACCTATTTATGGAGATCTATAATGATAATGGAATTGAACATAATTTCTCTACACTAAGAACTCCTCAACAGAATGGAGTTATAGAAAGGAAGAATAATTTCTCTGTAGGAAATGGCTAGAACTATGTTGAATGAAAGAAATCTTTCTAAGTATTTTTGGACTAATGCAATAAATACTGCATATTATGTTATGAATAGAGCAATAATAAGACATATCTTATAAAAGACTCCATATGAATTATACAAAGGAAGAAACCCTAATATTTCCTATCTACATGTATTTGGCTATAAATGCTTTGTACTTAGTAATGGAAAATATAATCTAGGTAACTTTGATGTATAGTCTAATAAAGCAATTTTCTTGGGATATTCTAGTAATAAAAAAGCCTTTAAAGTATATAATAAAGGAACTATGACTGTAGAAGAGTCTGTACATGTAAATTTTGATGAGTCTGAGCCTTTTTAGCCAAGAAAGGTATCTTGTGAAGAAATTGTAGTTAAATTTGATGTTCTTACAATAAATAGCAAATAAGCAGCATAAGAAATCAAGAATGAAAGTGAGTCCATCAAGACAGATGAACAATCCTCCTTGCATGAGGAATTTAATCAAGAAATGAAGGAGGAAGTCATTCATGATCACCTAAAGGCATAGAACTACAAAAAGGATCATCCACCTAAACAAATAATTGGAGAAGTCTTTAAAGGGGTAACAACTTAAAAATTACGAAGAAATATTTGCTGTCACCAAGTATTTTTATCTCAAATAGAACTTAATGGAATTGATGAAGAATTGAAAGATGAATATTAGGTTCTAGCTATGTAAAAAAAGTCAAATCAATTTAAAGGAAGTCAAGTATAGAAACTTGTCCCAAGACCTAATAATCATCCAAGAATTAGCACTAAATGAGTTTTTAGAAATAAGCTTAATGAATTTGGAGTTGTCACTAGAAACAAAGCTAGGCTAGTTGCAAAAGGTTACAATCAAGAAGAGGTAATTGATTATGATGAAACCTTTGCCCCAGTAGCTAGGTTGGAAGCAATTTGTATGCTACTAGCCTTTGCATGCATAAATGACTTTAAGTTGGGTCAAATGGATGTCAAGAGTGCTTTTCATAATGGAAGAAGTATATGTCGAACAACCTCTAGGTTTTAATGATCAAAATCTTCCAAATCATGTATTCAAATTAAGAAAAACATTATATGGCCTTAACCAAACACCTAAAGCATGGTATGAAAGACTAAGTACATTTCTCATTAAGAATAATTTCTCTAGAGGCAAGGTGGATAGAAATTTATTCTTTAAAAAAGAAAATGCATGATATTTTAATTGTTTAAATCTATATGGATGATGTTATATTTGGTACTACTAATGAAACTCCATGTAAAGAATTTACTGAAATGATGAAAGGGGAATTTGAAATGTTTTTTATTGGGGAGCTTACATTCTTCTTGGGTCTTCAAATCAAGTAACAAACAAATGAAACTTTCATAAATCAATCCAAAATTTCAAAAAATTACTTAAGAAATTAGAATTTGAAAAGGTCAAATTAAAAGACACTCCAATGGGATAACAGTAAAGATGGATGCTGGTGAAAAAGGACAACCTTATAACATGTCAAAGTACATAGGTATGATTGGATTCCTTTTATATCTAATTGTAAGTAGGCTAGACATTATATTTAGTGTATGCATTGGTGCCCACTTTCAAACTTGTCCTAAAGAATCTCATTACTTAGTAGAAAAAAGAGTTTTTAAATACATTACTAGAACAATACAAATGGGTTTGTGGTATCCAAAAAGATCCACTAATACTTTGGTAGGATATTCATATACTAATTTTTCCAGCTATAAAATTGATAGAAAAAGCACCAATAGATATGCTAATTCTTTGGAAATTCTCTTGTTCTTGGTTTAGTAAGAAACAAAATAGTGTAGCACTGTCCATTGTTGAAGCTGAGTATGTTGCTATATACCTTAAAGAGATTCCAATTTGATGCAACAGTACTAGTGCAATTAACCTCACAAAGAATCCCATTATGCATTCAATGTTTAAACATATAGAAATTAGACATCATTTCATTAGAGATTATGCCCAAAAGAAAAATATTAGTTTTAAATTTATTAAAACTGAATTTTAACTTGATGATATCTTTACTAAACCTCTCTCAACTGAAAGATTTTGTTTAATGAGAGGTGAATTTGTAATGGTTAATCCTAATGAGCTATAAAAATGAAGATTTAAATGGTTTTGTCATTTGCTTGAAGAGAATATTCACTAACTTAAGCATCAAAGTGGTTTCAATATATTTTCTAAGATGTTTGTGATGATTTCTTATTATTTCTACTTGCTTGATATGATACTTGAATAAATGTATGAGCTTAGATAAGCATTTTAAGTTAAATACTCTCTAGAAATTAATAAAGTTAGCCCAAAAACAATCAATTGGTCACATTTTACACTGACCAGTTAATTGCCAAGGAGTGACCAATTGACTGATGAAGATCTGAAAGTGACCAACAGCTAAGGAAAGCTAGGAGTAGCTAATTAAGGGCTCTTTGTAAGGGAGCAATCAATTACCAAGGAGTGGCTAGTTAAATGGTTCCTTTTATACCTCAACAATCAACTGATGACCAATGGCCAGTTTAACGGGAGGTTCCAGAGAGCAATTCTATGTATAATGGGGGCCGATAGTTGACTCATCACAAGTGATTAGTTCACTGGTCGACACTAGAGAACAATTCCTTGTAAAAATTTGGCTTGCAGTTAACTGTTCACAAGTGACTAGTCGATTGGCCGATGATTGAACTCACTATTTAGAGCAATCAAAACCCTAAAAAGTCATATCAAACGTTATTTTCACCAGCCAATTGTTCATCTTCTTTCTTGCTGTCCAATTTTTTGACCAAATCCTCACCAAATCTTTGTGATTTTGTTTCCAAATCACTCAAAATCACCGATTAATCTCTTCTATCTAAGGTTTCATATGTTTAAAAAGGGGTTTTTTATTCTCCTCCTTTCACACTCAAAAATCTTCAATCATTCTTGGGTTTATTGGACCTCTCACTTATCATCCATGGCTTAGAGACTAACCATCAAGTGTGCTAGGACCAAGAATCCTTCCAATGGCTTCTCCTTCGGTCAATGGCTTCTCCTTCGGTCCTCCTTTTCTCTTTTCCTCTCGTGCCCATGAAATTGCCTTTGTAGAGAATTTTCAACAAATGGGTGTTCTTCCTAGTAAGTATGTCCATCTCCAACTACTATAAGATTAAGGCTTTAGCCTATTTGATTTATTGTCAAATGCTAGGTTGGACACTTTGCTGAGCTTAAAGTTAGATTATAGTCCTAAAGTCATCATAACTTTCTATTCCAACCTTACTTGTAACCCCACTACCTATCTTATCACCATTGAAGTTAGCAGGACAAGAATAGTCTTTGGTAATGAAACTCTAGCTGAAATATTCCATCTTCTTCCTTCTATTGGCTACTACTTCACTGATCACCCAAACTCACTCAAAACTATGTTAGGATACAACAAGTTAGAAGCACTAAATCGGATCAAAGAAGTTGCCATTGAAAACCCCAACACTCATATTAATGTCAATGACCCATCCCTAGAAAATAGGTTACTACACTATATCATTGCCCATTGCTTGATCAACAAGTTAAGAAAGTTTGCTTATTTGAGTGACCTTGAGTTATTCATGATGAAGTGTATCCTATAAGGAGAAACTTTTTAGCTTACATGGTTCATTACTCAGAGGATGACAACCTGCAAGAAGAAGAAATCCTCTCCTCTACCATATGGGACTATTATAGCAGCTATTCTTCATCATGATGAGATCTCTATTTCTTAAGGAAGATGTGAAATCCCTTCTGCTTATTGGTAGGAACAATTTGCAACACATGGTCTTCACCAAGACACCTCAAGGATAGTGGATTAGGAAAGCCCCCAGAGCCCAAAGGCATTAACCAGATGCAGCCACTGACATACCTCCTTCTGGTTCTTTTCAGCTTGTATCTTCATCCGAAGCTCTAGAAGAAGAAGGCCCTTCTATTCTTATGCCTCCATCTCCACCAGCTCTTGCTCTAATTGATTACACCTCTGCTCATCCTAAGATCGTGGTAATCCTTAAGCCGATCTTACTTGCTAAGATTCATGCCATACATCAGAAGATGGATTCTTATAGCTTCTAAATGCAAACATTACAGGAGACTTTGGAAGGCATGAATGCCAGACTTAAGTACATTAAGGCATATCATGAATAAGACTTCTAGGCTTTAATCTTTAGGTGTAGCATTGATTCTCTTCTTCCTTTTTTGATGTGACAAAGAGGAAGAGAAATAGAGAGATGATGAGTTGTTAAGAATGTTATATTTGTTGAACTATGTGGTTTATTTGCTTCAGTTGCATTTCAATAGTTCATTTTGATAAAGTTAGTTATGTTAGTTAATGTGATTGATTGCTTGGTATTCATTTCTATCATTTAAACATGCCAAGATAAACATGGAAACCAAAGAAATTAAAAGATGTGTGTCGTAACCGACCTTTCGGCGGGATTGAAAAATAAGTTTAAAACCGATTCCCAAAAATAGAATTTTGAAAATCGATTCATTTGGGAGTCGCCACCAAAATTTTTAACGGGAAACTTTGGAAAACCCATTTAAATAAAACAAAAAGAAAGGCGAAATGGTCTGCGAGGTCAGAGATGGGTTCGGGAGTCTATTTGAGTGTGGGGAAGGTGTTAGGCACCCCACAACACCCGCCCATAAGGACGGTTACCTTAAACTAGTTAGTTGAAATAGAATATGGCCTTTAATTAATCTCAATTACCCTTTCATTGACATGGATGCACGTTAGACATATAAGACAAAAAAGTGAAAATGCATGCAAACTGATGGATATTTACAAAGGATGGACTTGACCTAGGATGAAAGCTTAGGGCCTACGTACCCCGTGAGAGGGATCAAAGTCCACGTAGTTTGACCAAAAGGCATGTTTTGTGATTGGTGGTTTTTTTTTTTTTGGTGATGAGAATAGGAGGATTTTAATTAAAACAGATCATTGTAAACAAAACGGAATAGGAATTTAGTTTGTATGTTTTAATTTACTACAATCTGATTAACCTCGTTCTCCTAAACTCTTCACGTTTCCTTTTTTTTTTTTGTCGATTTTATTATTATTATTTTTTGAGTTTTGAGAGTTTATATTTTAGGAATTCATGCATAATTTATAGTGAAAGGAATATATTTCTTTTTTTACAAGTTGATAAATATTGATTATTATTATCGTTAGTCATTGGTAGACAATTTAATTTAAGTACTGTTATTTATTGGTTTATCTGTTTGTCTTTGAACAAATATATGCTAATTTTCGGGTTCTATGGAGATTAAAATCTCACACAAGCCCAGGAAGTCGAGGAGAGACAAGTATTCTCACACGATCCATTTTGCATAAATATTTAATCAAAGTTAACATTTAATTATTGTCCATTTATTCATTTTTTGTATTATTATTAATATTATTGTCATTTCGGAATTAATTATAGGGATTTAAGGAGATTAGAACCTCACGTAATCCCGCACAATCGAGGAGAACAATATTCTCACACGATAATTTTGCAAATGATAGGGAATGTTTATTAAGGCAAGCATTTTGATTATGATTATTATTATGATTTAATCCAAATTTAACATTTAATTATGGTTAATTTATTTCCACCATTCACCCATTAATATTTCATTTGTATCATTGTTACTTTTTAATTATCCAATTCATTGTCGGGATTTAAGGAGATTAATATCTCACATAATCCCCGATAATCGAGGAGAACGATATTCTCACACGATAATTTCACAAACAGCATATTAAAGCAAGCATTTTGATTATGACTATTATGATTTAATCCAAATTTAACATTTAATTATCATTGATTTATTTTCCATCATTCCCCCATTAATATTTCATTTGTACCATTGTTACTTTTTAATTATCCAATTCATTGTAGGGATTTAAGGAGATTGATATCTCACATAATCCCCGGTAATCGAGGAGAACAAAATTCTCACACGATAATTTTATCCATCATGACAATATTCATTAATTACCATTCAATTATTTTTCAACATTCTTTCATTAATATTTCATTAGTATATATTGTCATTCCTTTATTTTTTCACCATTTATTAATTAATATTTCATTAATATTAATTGTCAATTTTCCATTATTCAACTAATTACGAGGATTTAAGGAGATTAATATCTCACATAACCCCCGGTTATCGAGGAGAACAAAATTCTCACACGATAATTTTTATCCGTCATGACAATATTCATTAATTATCATTCAATTATTTTTCAACATTCTTTCATTAATATTTCATTAATATTCATTGTCTTCCAATTATTTGATTAATTGCAAGGATTTAAGGAGATGAAAAAAAAAACTCACATAATCCCGGCAATCAAGAACAACAAAATTCTCACATGCTAATTTCATACATAATAGCCATAATTAATCAAAGCTAATGTCTAAACAATTATAATGAACAAAAATAAACAAGATTAAACACATGAATAGTAGCATTGCATGTTAAAGTGCGTGAACAGTGCACATGCATGAGATTGCATTGAAGGAAATTGGGTGAACAGTAACGACGTGCAGCAGAATTTTCGGCTAGTGAAGAACGTGCAGCCATACCTGGTTTTTCAGCTCCTCCTTTGTGCTCCAATGAAGAAGGACCTTCTCCTCCTCACCCAACAATGGAAGATGAACCTCCAACAGCCCCTCAAAGTCGCTGGTCTTGGCTGGAAATGCAGAAAATAGACAGCTTCTTTGGAGTTTCGCTGGACAGCTTTGTTGGATTTTTTCTAGTTGGTTCCAGCGCTGGAAATTCTGCAGAAAGTGTCCCTACATCTTGGCTGGAAGATGGAGGCTGAGAGCTTCTCTTCTTCTCCACACTTCCTCTTCTTCCTTGTGCTTCCTAAGCTCTCCTCTGATCACCTCTATTTTTTAAGTTTAAAACAGAGTTTTTCTCCTCCATGGTTTAGCTTCTATTCCTTCCTTTGCTGCCACTTTGTTTTGGATTCAGACTTCCTTGTTTATGCACATCATTTTGGCATCCAACTCTCCATTTTTCTGCTCCTTGGATGGTCTAAACTTCAGCACCTTTTCACTCCAGAATTTTGGACGTTACTTCCACGGTTTTTCTGCACATAGGACAGCTTTGTTCAGCTCTCGATTTCTGCAATTTGGCTCTCGATTTATTGCCTCGTTTCTGGTTCGTCTTCCTGCTATTCTTTCCTCACATGGCTGCCTTGCTTCCTTGCTTCATTCAACTTGGTTTCTCCCTCACGTTGCTGCCTTCATTCTTCTTCCTTCGTTCAGCGTTATTCCTCACGGTTTGCTGCTGTCTTCGTTGCTCTTCTTTTCTTCTTCAGCTCCTCTTCTCTTCTTGGTCACGTGGCTCTCTCCTTTTCAGCGTGGTTCCCCTTTCTTTTTTCTTCCTCTCTTCTCTTCTCCAGCTCTCTTTTCTTCTCAGCTGAAACCTCTTTTTTTCCCAGCGTTTTCCCTTCTCTTCCTCTCGGTTTGCTGCCTCCCTTTATGCTCCAACGTCCCCTCTCTTTTTCTGCCATTTGCTCCCTTTTTCCCTTGCTTTTTTTGCAACCTCCAGCCACCACTTCGCTGCACACGGTCTCCACTTTTTGCTGCCACCTCCAGCCACGCCACACTCCTCTCTCACTGCTCCAGCCACCCCACCTTCTATCATGTTGCAGAACCACTCCCATTTGCTTTTTTGTCCCCCTTGTCCTCTTATGCATGTGTGTGCATGGCTGCATGCATGTGGTGAGTGTATGTGTCCGTGGATGAGAGTGTGTGAGAATGTGAGTGTGAGTGTGTGAGAGTGAGGTGTCCGTGAGTGAGAATGTGAGTGTGTGAGAGTGATGTATGTCATGTGGTTAGAGCAAATGATCAAATGGGAGCAAATGAGCATGTGGGAGTGTGAGTGTGAGTGTGTGAGAGTGATGTGTCCGTGAATAGGAGTGTGAGTGTGTGAGAATGATGTGTGTCATGTGTGTGAGGGCAAATGAGCATGTGAGGAGCAAGTGAGCATGTGAGAGTGATGTGTGTCATGTGTGTGAGGGCAAGTGAGCATGAGAGTGTGTGAGTGTGAGCAAGTGAGAGTGTCTTGCAATTCCATTTCAAGTATGTGGCTTTGTTCATTTTATTTTTTTGCAAGATGATTGCCATACATCTTGAATTTTCCTTTTTATCATTTTTGGTTCTTATATTTGGTTTTTTCCATATTACTTTTATTTTGTTTGCCTTTTGCAATTTTGTTTTGATTAATTGTTATTATTACTTTATTATTTTATATTTTTTTTGAATTTTTTTTAATTCTATTTATTATTATTATTGTGATTATTATTATTGTTAATTTGGGTGGGGTGTTCACAATGTGAAAGTTAAAAACAATGTAATCATATTCAACTTTCATAGAACTAGGGGATTTTGTAAACAAACTATCTTGAAAAACTTTTTCTTATGAAGAATTATGAATTGCAGGTTTATCATCATAAAAAAATGGGAACTCTGTGATAAAGACCAAGGCTTTGATGATAATAAACACAAGAAGAAAAGTTTTTCTATATATTACTTAGGTTCTAGATGTTTTCAATGTATTATCATATCAACCCTTGTAAGTGATATTGAGCTACTAGAAATAATGTAAAATGAATGTAAGATTAATTTTAGGTCTCAAAGGTTAAAGAAAAGCTTATTTAGGGAACTCTGGAAGTCCTCAGTCGATTGGCCCCTTTGTCAACCAGCAGTCAGGCCTTGTCTAGTTGAATGGGAGCTTTTTGTGAGTGAACAATCAATTGGTCTCCTCCAAATAAGCCTCAATTTGCTGTTAGCTTGAGTTCTGATCGATTGGCAGCTCTTTGTGAGTGAACAGTTAACTGGCCCCTATCTAACAGACGACTAGCCACCTTTTGAGAAGCCCCAGTCTGCCACCAGCTCGAGCCATGGTCAATTGGGAGCTCCCTGTGAATGACCAATCGATTGGTCAAGGGTGAGTAGTTAACTGTTGGGATCTAGAATTTGAACTTTTAAGAGGGAAAGCAGGAGTAGTCGACTAGTCAAGAGAGAACAATCGACTATTCAATGGCAAATAAGCCATAATAGGTTTATAACAAATATATTTTGAAATCCCTGACTTCCCACTCACTCTCAACGGATCTATTGGACCTCAATCTATATAAACTTAACTTATAGTCTATGAATCAATAAGAGAAATATTCAAGAGTGAATATATCATCAGTTTCTATTAGTTATTTATCATATTAGTGCTTCATTGTATCATACACTCTATTTCAGAGAGTTTATCATCTGTAATTCTTTCTTTCTTATGAGAGAGAAGCCCAAGGAGGTTCCTTGAGGGAGTCAAGCTAAGAGAGAGCTTAGTTGAGGTGGAGTATATCCTTGAGTGTGTTCAAGAAGGTTCCTTGAAGGAGTTAAGATGTAAAAGCTTGGGATTAAGGAAAGGTTCTCCTGGGTTGTTGTATTTATTTACCGACATAGTGAAAAAATCCTAAGAGGTTGCTTAAAGACTAGATGTAGGCTTAGGTAGAAGTCAAACTATGATAAATTTTTATGTCTACTCTTCTCCCTTACTCTTCTTACATTCTGCATTCATTATTTCAAGTTTAGTTTGATTGTTTTACTTCTGATTTAAAAAAGAGTTTTTCAAAAGAAATTTTATAACACCCAATTCACCCTTTCTCTTGGGTGCCAGCCTTGCTCAACAATTATGCTTTTAATTGTGTGAGTACATTGTGTTCATTATGTTGTACTAATTAATTAAGAAATCAAGTTTCTTCTTTTATGTCTGTTTCCACTTTTGAATGATTTATTTTACTATATGCTGCCAAGCTAAATGAGAGAATGCAATAAATCCTCTCACCAAACATATTAGTTAATACCTTATCTAGCAATTACATACATAAAACTAAAAGTACTTTGGTATGACTTGAGTAATGGTACTATAAATTCAAAATTACCACAAAATTTACTTAATTATGATGCAATTACTAAATATAGAACATATTTTGCTTATTTTGTAAAAAGTGTAATATTACAAAATTTTACATCTAAAATTTTTAACTTAGAAGGATATGTTTATGAATATTTACATAAGTGAAGGGAAGAAATAATTCAATTAAGGTAAAATATAAAAATCTATTAAGTTAATGAAATGGGTGGTTAAAGAGAGATCTTACATATTAAATCAAGTAGCATTTTTCACACAAACAAGGGACCTTTGATCAAACCCTACCAAGTGCAAGTCAAATGTTGTTGTCTCTTTCTCCAAGAATACCCTTTACCCCTATGTAAAATGACCTATATACCCTTCATTTTCTTCTTTTCATCACGTAAGCTCCTCTTATTCATCATTGAATCTACCTTATTGTACTCTCTTAGTGCTGCCCCTGTCATTTCCAACCCTCAACAGTACATTTCTAGAAAGTGGTAGACTAGAAAAGCTTCAGAATTATGGCAAGAACATGCTTTAAGTAAGGCACGAATTTGGAAGGGAATTTGAGCTCGGATTGTAAGTTTTTCACCTGAATTTGATGGGGTTTCTGCCCTAGCATGTATTTTGCACACCTCTCTTCCATTTTTAGCTCCTAATTTCAAGTTTTATGATCAAAATTTGTAGATTTCCTATTTGATGTTCAAACCCATGTGAATAGTTAACGGTAACAAAAATCTTCATATTTGGCTTGATTTAGGTAAAATTTCTTTATGTTGCATAAGGCTTTTGTTTATGAGTATTTTCGAGTTGTTATCTGCCCACTTGAGCTCCCAATTTCATGAATTAGTGCTTGAATTTGAAAATCCCTAATTTTGGATGATGAACATGAATAACAACATGACTAGTGTCTAAAACTTAAAATTTGAAGTTGAGGTGTGATTTGAAGTTGTTTTGGGAAATTTGTTTAGGAGTTTTGGTATGAGGTAAGATTCTAATAATCCATGTGTCAGTTTGATATTTGGAACACTAAATTAAAAACCTCTCTTTCTTGGTAGGGAATTGAGGTGTGTAGAGTACTGATAATTGAAGAAATTTTGATCTTCTAGTGTTATTGGGCTCAAGCAGGATAATATGAGTTATTAGTAGTTTTTGTTTGGAGTGGTAAGTGATTTTGAGAAATTTCCTCAAGCTTATATTCAATTCTATTGTTATAGAAGGGAGTTTTATGAATAAAAGTGCAACAAAAGTAATTATTATTGTTCATTAATTACTTTGATAATGATTGGAATATTTTTTAGACTCAATTGGTAATTTTAGGCAACTTAAGGACTATAAACAGTATTAAAATGAGCTATTAGGATGGATATTAAGTAGGAATTAATTTTGCATAGATGCTAATGATTTATAAGGCAGCTTAATGGCATCTATATCATAAGAAAAATCAAAATTTTAAGTTGTATATAATTCTCTTAATAGAAATGAAAGGGAAGAAACTAGCAATTTGGAAGTTATAAACCTAGAGTATATATATGTGTGTTTACATTATTGGACTAACAGAGAAACAATTTCCATTGAGGGAAAATTATCTAAGTTTATTGGTATTAGGGCATTTTCAAAAGCCTTGGAATATTTTTAGTGCAAAAATATCAGTGTTAAGTATCAACGAAGATGAAACTTTAAGTTTATGGACCATTTAGGTTCACAAGGTGATTTCTAAGCATATGTATATCATTATGTGTGAATTATAGAAATTATAATCATCAAGAGGAATAATGGGAACACAAAGGAAATAATTACCAAAAATTTGGTTAGAAAAGCAAATTGATCTGATTAAGTTATTATAGGAATTTCTTTTAGAAACTATTTTAATTAAGATTTTTATTAGTATGGAAGGTTTAAGATTTATTAATTGTTATATTTTTAAGGTCAAAGCAGTCCTTTTATACCCAGCGGGTAAAAGATTAAGTTGTGTGTACTTTGACAAGGTGGGAAGATAATCTTAATTATGTAAGCTTTTTGTTTTAAATTATCTATTTTCAAATACAAATTTTTGTTATCCCTAGTACCTTGGGGCAAGCTTTTGAATTTATTAATGTTATTGCATATTTTGAAACCTGGGAATTTTGTTAGCTTTATAAACTTTATGATTCTGCATCTTTAAATTATCTGAATTATTTAAATATGAAATTTGGAAGTGGTCAAATTATGAAATTATGATTTCTGAATATAGATTTGTATGTTAAAGAAACTTTTAAGAATGTATCCAAAATAGGACCTTGTAGCTAATGGTAGTAGACGTTAGTCGTAATGCACTAAGATTGGTATTCTGATATGGTTAGGTATGATGCTCCTACCTCTATATTCTATTTGAGGCTTAATGTCCTTGTTATAATTATTCAGAGCTTAAGGATGATAATGGTTATTTGCTCTGATTTGATTATACTAGCCTTAGGCTAGTTCTGTATTTTGTACATTAGATGAGTCTGTAGGAGATTCCCAAGTCTTCTGGTAGATTTGGATATTTTAAATTCTCATTATATGTTAATTCATTTGAGTTAAGAACATATTTTTAATATTCAAGGTTGGACTTATTATTTGACAATTAATGGTTTTCTTCTGCTTTTGGAACTGTTGATTAAACCATGGAAGGTATTCGACTTTAAACAATGGATGTTTTAGTGATAAACTTTACCATTGTCAGTTTGTCCCTTCTTTTGTATAATTACCATTATTTTCTCACTGAGTTTCAACTCACTCTGTTATTTTACATTTTTCTCATTACAATGCTGTCTAGGACACTCACCTACAGAGTAGGAGTTGCGGTGTTTCTATTTTAGTTAGCCTTACCTGTTGCCAAGGCAAATATCTCTTTGTTGTACATTTTGTAATTAGACTTAGTTGCTCCCTTGTAGGCAGGCTAGTTGTTTTGATGTAATTCTTTGGTTTGTGGGTTGTTTTGTATGTATTTTTTAGAGAGTGGAGCTTTCCATTCTATTATGTGTCAGATTTTTCTATTGTAGAAATTTTAGGAGGACCATATTTTAGGGCAGACTTTACCAAAATTTCCGCACATAAATTAAACTGATTCTTTTGATATTTATATAGAGATGTATTAGTCTTGGTTTTATCCAATGAAGTTCTATGTATTAGATTAAGTTCTACTATCTTTGAGGAATTTGATAGGTTTAAGAGAGTGAGGGTTACCTCATTCCCCATGCTAGTAATGTCCTATCAGTTAAGGTCGTGACAAAAAGTTTCTCCTAGTGCATGAAAGAGGAAAACTAAACTCAAATTGAGAAAGAAAGATGTAAATTTTCATTTAAATCTGCCACATCAAAATGAAAATTGTAGCTATTTATAGGTAGTTAGTGCTAATTGATTATGAAAAATAATAAAAATACAATAAACCTTAGTAAATTAGGAAATATTACTAAAACAACCTTGAAGTGCACTTAAAAGAAGGATTTTGGCCTAAAAAATACTCTCAATAGAGTATTCAGGTTGTGATAGTGATGGTTTTGGGAAGAGCTCACCATTATTGTATCTCATAGAGCCAATAAGCTCATGTCAAAATATTTTTTAAAATGTTATAGAATAGCATTAATTTACTATTAGTTCAATTCACTGTGTTAATTAATTAAGTAACTAATTTTGACATAAATCAAGAATGAATTGGGTCTGACTTAATTTTAAGTAATCAGTGATAGGTTGAATTACTCATAAACCCTTTAGGTAAAGGCCTCAACTTGCAGCCAAAATCTTGTCGATAATTATCTTATTAAATTACTGACTAAAGCGTAAGAGTAGGATTTTATAAGCTAATTTATAATTTATAATATCCAATTATAAATATGAGTAGTTGAGGAAGTGAGGAGTTATCTTTTGAAATAAAATAAATATTTTATTTATTTAAAACTACATCTTTTTTGAATGTGCATTAACTCTCCAATTTTGAAGGCTCACAATAAACTTATTTTAGCCTATTTAAAGTCCTCCATCCCAATTTACTTAGTACGTATAAAAGTTTAGGCAAAGTAGGCTGTAAACTATACTTATAAACTATGGCTACCTTAAGATCTTCACCAGATAAGGACTATTCCTAATATTATACTCTGATTATTTGTTTGTATCATTATCTCCTATTATTTTATGGAATTTCTATTTTCAATTGGTATCAATGTAAGCGTCTGTGGTTCGCATGTTGAGGCTTTTTCTCCCAAACTTGTACAGTTTTCTTCCATGCGCCATTTCAATTTTTCTTTTTCTTTTTGTAATTTTTTGAAAAATTTTTAAGCCCTAGACATATGATTTTTAAATTTTCTTGAAATTTTGGGGCCTAAAAATTCATTGAAAACTCAATGTTTTGACTTGGAAAATTTTGTACATTAAATATGCACATTATAGAGTAACATATGTTGCTCACTCTCCCTAATTATGCTCATGGAGATTGAAATGAATTTATTTGTATAATTAGTGAATTTTATTCCTATTTCATGTAAAATTTTAATGGAAGAATGAATGGAATTTCCATTTTGGACCAAATTGGTTATTCTGAAACTAATGATTAAGTGCCCACCTATCATTGTAATTATGAATTATTTTTCATAATTATTATCACTTAGCCTTAGATAATTTTAATTGTAATTATTAGGGGCAAAATTAACCATAAGCCAAGGCCCCAGATGTTTGTTTTATATTGGCAATGGACATGCCCTATTGGTGTGTCATTGTTAATATAATTTCAGGGACAAGGCTTATTTTGATTTATTAGCAGAATAATTTTAATGCTTTCATAATTTCGTGAATCTAATTGATATAGAAGCAATGAATGAATTTTTTGTATGATTTCTCTTATGTGTTAAGTCTTTTAGTATGACCAAGTTTTCATGGTTTCTTGTAGTATGGGAACCTTAGGCAGTATTGTATAAACAATCTTGTATATATAGTTGCATAAACTAAGTTCTTATGATGGAACTTTGTTTTATAATTATGTTGCTTAGGCATAACTAATGTTTTGCCATCTTCAATGTTTACATTTCAGCAACTATCTTTAGTGAAAACTCTTAATGGGATGAATTATGATGATTGGATGAGTCCATGACATGTACTTAACAATTACTAAAGAGGATTTAGCTCTAAGAGTGTCAAAACTAGTAAAGCACACTATAGAGTCAAGTGCTGCTGACAAAGCCTATCATAACAAGCGGTATAAGTCAAATAAAATTTATCTAACAATTATGAAGTCAATTATTGATAGGATCATTAGACAGATTACTCATGAGATGGAAACTATAGTAGAGTGTATAAAGGCTATTGGCAAAAAATTCAAGAAATTTGAAAAGACTTAGAATGACTATTACCTTTCTTTATTGGATGATACCCACTATGATGAGGTCTCTGGTGTGCTTATCAACTATTACAATAAGCTAAAATCGTATAATGTGGACTTAGAGGAGAGTTACCTTGTCAATAAAGTGTTGCAGTCTCTCCCTACTGAGTATGAGGTCCTTAGGACTACTTATAATTATCAAGAAGCTAAGTGAAATATTGATAAGATGATCTCATCAGTGACTTAAGAGGAAGAATCACTGAAGAAAGCTAGCTCTTCAGGTTCAAGTAGCAAGGCTGGTAATAAGAAACTATAGGGAAAAAAGCATGAAAGTAGAGCTAATGGTAAGAAATCTCATGGACCCAAGAAGAATGGCAAGAATAAAAAGGGTTAGAAGAAGTTGTTCAAAGGTGATTGTCACTAATATAAGAAGCCCTCCCCCTTCTAGCTTTCCGACAACACCGGCTCAAATCCATCTTGGGCTAGGCTCCTAACCTTGCTTTGCTCTTTACTACCCGGTATGAACTAAAGCCTACGATTGCCAAAAGTCTCATCCCTTCTTACCAAGTAAACCGATGCCTTTTAATTTACTTCTATACTGTCGTCTTCTTCATCTGCACAGGAGAACAGGCATCTCAGAAGGAAAGCCTTTTCGCCCTTGCTGGGCTACTTTGCTATTCAAAGGGATAGAAGTAAGAAAATTAAGGAAGAGATGCGCCTATCGGGAAAGCTTTCTTAAGAAGAATCTATCTGCTCTACACGAATTCCCATCGTCAGCTGCTTTTGATTTCGAATAGGCTGTGGGCCCTTCTTTTGCTTGAGTGACCCTTTCTGCATCGGATTCTTTTGAAAGGTTTAAAACCCTACTCTAACAAGTTACAAGTAAACGCGTACTCCCCTTACTCTAACGAGTAAGTGATAAAAACCTTGCGCAAAAACTAAAACGGAAGTGACAATGGGCGTCATGCCAAGCCTGCTTTGGTGGAATTAGGACCTATCGAAGTCAGAACTCTCAGATCTCTTTCCCAATCAGACAAGCACAACAAAGCATCTCCAACAACTACATATTCTTTCTTTCCACTGATTCCCGCTTATGCCTTTTCCCCTTGGGGCTCGAGGCACGAGAAGGACTCAAAGGCCAAATAAGGTTTTGGGATTGAGCTTGTATCAGTACTTCGGTATAAGATGGAAGTTACATAAACAAAGACACCCTCTAGCAGCATTGGCAGAAGCCAAAGCCCTTCTATAAAAGGAAGGCCCGCGGCTTATTCTATTTGCAGTGGTGAAGCTACTCGTGATGAAGCTAGCTTTCCGGAACGGGCTGCTCCATCTTTCCTTGGGTAAATGTTCGAGATGGCTAGTCATTGAAGAGTTTCTTTGCTTTCAACCCCTGTCACGAACTATCTTAAAATCTAGTCTCGGTGGATGCTTTACACCCTTTAATGGGACTTTCTTTGTCAAAGCCCGGTGATTGTATAATGGATACAGCTCCTTAAAAAGGAGCTTTACTCTTTCCTGTCCTTTCCACGCCCACGGGAAAAGTTTAAACTTCGATTGCTTTCAACTCTTGCTTTTTGGCTTGCGTGCTTGCTCGAAACTCTTGATCTTTTCTTTCTCTCCCCATTCCATGATAGTAAAAAACTACCTACATAGGGGTACCCCTTGAACAAAAGAAAGGTTTCCCCAAAAGGAGATGGTACCCTTCCTTTGTTCTTTGTCCAGCTACTCGGTCAATGAAGATGGAAAGGTAGTGAAGGTTCCACTCGGGGTGAAAGCCCTAGGTTGCGTAGAGAAAGGATAATGGAAGTGGTAAGGCAATGGGAACAACAACACCAACTGATCAGCTCCATGGAACAGATTGGGCAAACCAACCATAACGCAACGCTCAAACAACGACAGCTTCCATTTAGGTTGCCGGATAAGATATTAGATATTTATTGTCTTTAAGCTGGCTAGCCATAGAACACATTCTATAAAGGCTGGAAAGACCAGCGGGATATAGGATCTTGGAACCAACAAACAAAAACCAAACAAACCGTAGCTCGCTCCTTCTTCCTTCGACAATGATTCCGCTTCCGAGGAATAAAGCCATATCCTCCCTCTCATAGAAAGACAGACGGAATAGACTAATGGGTTGCTTCGAAAGCTTAAACTACTGGAAAGATTGCAACGAGGTACACTAACGGAAAAGGAAAAACCTCTTACTATAAAGAAAGTAAAGGCTCCGGGGATGGTTTGATACCTCAACCAAAAGGATTGGAATGATTGCTTGAACCGGGAGAAGACTTTGATTTAGTAACTCAAAAAGGCAAAGGAATTCCTCCACTAAGCGGTACGGAAATGCTTCCACACCCACAATCGATACAATACTGACAAGACTAAATAGAGATACGGAATCAACTGCAGCTCCTCCCCTTATTGATAGGCTTAAAGGAAGGATTGGGCAATCCACTTAAACACAAGGGAAACCGCGGGAGAGGCTTCAGCACTTTCTGCAAGTGTTTCAGTTTGAGAGCCACCCTGTTTTCTCGATGTCTTCTTCTCTTTCGGGTGGGAGGCATTCTTCAATAGCTTTCATTACTGAGGGGCCCAATCCTAAGAATAAGAGTCTCAAAAGACTCGATCTATCTGACCTTACCATAGTCTCCCTCAAGGCGCGGTCAACCTAGCAGGTGTCATACCTTCCAAAGAGATGGCTCAGACAGATTAGCTATAATGCGCAGTTAGATACTTCGATGGCTCGTTTTCGAACTAGCTGTGTTAAGCATATAGCTAGCCTTCTATCACCTACCTTATTTCTCTAGATTTTTGAATCCATAATTATTGCCATTAAGTCATCGTTCCGTCATCCAACATGCTTCTATCTAAGTGATTTCATACCTTACTACTTCCCTCCGTCACCCTTCCTTCCCAAGCTCCTTGATTGAGTATTCTAAAACCCTAGTTTAATGGGTGGGAAAAAAGAAAGAAGATAGGAGAGGATGGGCCCTACCTAACCATATACAGAAAGAAAGAGATACCCGTATAAATAGAATAAGGGTAGCGATAAATTTCAACCGGCACTACCACTTACTCTAGATCGTAGAGAACAGTACATCATTAGATGCATACAAAGTGCTAAAAGCCCTATTTTAAGTGAGTGAATACCGAGCCAAAAGGCCCAGCTCTGACTTATTGATTTGATGCCGAGAATCCGATCTGCAGATGAAGCAGAAGCAAGCAAAAGGCTCAAGGCCAGCGAGGAATTAGCCATAGAGAAGGGAAAGCTCCCAACCCAAGTGCAAGTGCCATCCTCAAATTTAGCTGTTGTAGGGATATCCGAAGCTATTGACGAAGCTGTTATTGGACTCGCTTGGCTCGGCTAGTCTCACTGGAACTCAGGGTTGGAGGAAGAAGGGCATTAAATACCATGGCCGATGTACCATATTCACAAGAAAGTTCTTCTGGAGTACTTACAAAGTAATGAAAGGCGTGAAAATCCACTCAGAAATTGTATAGCTTAGTGCCTAAACGTTAAGGGTGCCCCACTACGCGGTATATCATGGCTAACTAAGAGGTCCCTCTTGGATTCGGGTGTATGAGCTAGAGAAAGTCTAATAGGGTCGGAAAGCTAGTCTAAGGTTCCTTGGATCATTCCATTCTCTCACAGTTCGCTTAATTCACTACGAAAGGGGGCTTGTTTTTATCAATAGTTAAGATAGCACCTACGGACAGTGCGAGAAGAAGCAGCTGCTTCAGGACAAACTACCCTTCCCTAAGCCACAACAAGCGATCAACTACACATGATCAACGAACTTCTCTACCGCGGAGGGAGTCGTCAAGACTGACTCACAAGAAGAGGAAGAGATGGTGTGCTAGTCAGATGTCTAACTTGGCTGAGGCAGACAAGATCATGTACAACATTCATGACGGAGGGTGAGGCAACAAACAAGTTGGCCTAAGATGAGACAAAAGACAGGGGAATTTTAGCTCAGACAATGCTACTTTCCCCTTGAACCTTAAGTGAGCTACCGATCATAACTTCCTTATTAAAATTTCGAAGCAAGTGTTCAAACTTAGCCATTGAAGACTAGCCCTTTCAACCTGTGGTTTGGATGCCCTTAAGCGGATGGAAAAAGTATACAACAGATACATTCACCGATTCTAACTAGCCCAACCCCTTCTCTGTGGTTCTTCTTGTTCATTTGAAGCCGCGTTGTTACTAGCTTTGTCAGTACCTTGAGTTGATCTACCAAGGCTAAGTTCTTTCTTTCATTCCTTTACCGAGCTACGGATCCAGGAGCTTCACCTTGGCGCTACTATTTGCTATAACAAGGAACAAGCTAAAACACTGACCTTTGAGACTGAACTTCTCTGCCCTCGGCTGAACTCACTTAAGCCTATCCCGGAAGTTCTTTCCTTTTGTTTTAATGGCAGCCGGTATCTGGTTCAATGTTCTCTAGATTGCTAAGAAGTAGCCTGCCTTACCAACTAGGATCAGAAGAGGGCTAGGCTTTCTCTCTAATATGCCAGATGTCGGTGAAAGTAAGTAAATTGCACATGAATGCACAGAGTCGGGTCTTGTGCTAGAATCCCCTCTGAGAGGACGCTAGTAAGGAAGTACTCGACCAAACCAACCCCGGCTCAACCTAGCACGACCAGTACAAATGCCCTAGTTCGACTCAGGTCTCGCTATCACTTTATGGTGGCGCCATGCAAAGGTTAGAATGAGAGTGCCCCTTGCTCCTTAGCCCTTTACCGGACTCCCCTACGTACCAGCAGACTGAAGTTATCCAGGCGGGCCTTCTTGGTCCCCCCCCTTTTAACATAACAAAGCCATCGACATTCTTTTGGTCAACGACCCCCATTTCTTCCCAATGATCTTCCCTTTTTGTTGGGCGCTTACATCAATCAGTCGATACTAAGCCAAGAGCTTTTCAAGGAGTGCATTCTGGGAATCAAGTTGCTTCAGTCAGACCAATGACCGCCGCCTATCCATTTTAGGAAAAACCTAGTTATAAACCAGCTCCTTTACTAGACTATATCAAAACTTTACTTGCTGCCACAACTTCTGATTGATTGACCCATTCTAGAGAAAGTGCTGCCTTTCGGGTATACTTTAAGGAATGTGGTTCTTGCTCATAGCCTCAAAGACCCATGAGGGAGCCCCCTTTTTCACTTATTCATTCACCATAGCCTGAACTAGATCCGCACTTTCCCGAGTGAACAAAGCAAAGAACTAGACTGAGACTGACTTCCATTCCTGAAGTAGGGGATAAAAAGTGGATTAGCTTTCGTTAACAGAGATGGAAAGCATCAAATCCGAATCTGAGATCTTGAGAGATCGAATCATAACTATGTAAAGTAGCCTTGGGCTGAGACGTGACCTCTTCTCCTCGTTTTCATTGGGTCACTCACTCGCCTACAGGTGAGAGAAGAAGGAAGAGTTCACAGCTTCTTCAACCATAGCTATTCTTGTTCCCACGAAAGCAAGAGGGAAGAGTCAACAAAAGTTCACCACAGAAAGCATAGTCACAAGGGAAAGCGAACCATAAAGACCATTTCACAAGAGCTGAGCTGAAAGAAGAGTGATTTGAATTACCCTCGTGTGACTTCACTCGCTTACTTTGGAAAAAGAGTAAGAACTTATAGTCATCGCCTTTCCCTTTCGACTGGCATTATCACACCGCCATCAACAGATTCAATAGCAGCTCCTAGCCCAATTCCAAGACCTGAACCTGGTTTGAAAGTTCAAGCAGCCTTGATCCACTATAGAAAAGTACCAGTTTTCCACAGTGATAAGGACTTCGCCCGAAAGCAATGATTGGAGGTCTCATGGTGGCAAAGAAAAAGAAAGAGGAAGCGCTTTTGTTGCGCGAACCCCACAATAAAAAAAGATGGAACACAAGAAGCTCAGTATAGTCACCACTTGTCTGTCGTTTCAAGCTTCAAAACAAGCAGAAAAACAATATACCGTTGTCGGTTCAGCAGCTCGAAGTTCATCTCAATTCTATCTTTATCGAGTCTGTTAGGAGGTTCAGCAGCTCGGTTCAGCAGTTCTGCCCATTTACAAGGACTCGATTCTATGTCCAAACATCACATGCCAGCAAATGTGGTCACCATCATAGGTACTCAAGATATTGTGTCTGGAGAGGTGGATAGATAGGACTACTAGTTGCTCGATCAGGACCCTAGCTTTATTGCGAGCCAAAAACCCCATTTATACGCCTCCTTTTTTCAGGAAAGCTAAGTGAAATACATAAAAAGGCCAGCCGGTATATATGGTCCGACGGGGAAACCCGGAACTAAACTATAGCTTTTTAAGCACGAGATAAGATCTAGTCAAACAAAAAAAAATAAATATCATGACCAAACAAAACAAAATGACCAAAACTATTGTGAATAAAACGAAAGGAGAAGAGAAGCAACTGGCGAAAAGCACGCTTCAGCCTTATGTGTCAGTAACACTGTCTCACGCGGAAACGCGGGATCTTTCTCAGGAGGAAGTTTGTAAAAGATTGGTAGCCATTTTCCAGGTGTAAAGCTGTGGTGGTATCAAGGTCAATGCACGAGAATGGCGGGTTCCACTATCACCTTGTAGCCAAGAATGAAAGCGCGTAAAAGAACACCGCGGCACACACCATAAGGGAGATCTTTCCAGAGTTCGAAGGGGCCCAATGCAACGTGAGATTTCCGAAGGGGTGGGGTCCCATCTGTGCCTACATCATGAAATAAGATAAAGCACCACTTGTATGGGGGGAATACTCCCTTGAACAAACACTGGAATTTGCAGATGCTTCCAGAAGTCATATGAAGTGCCCGGTCGTGCCGACGGCAGATGTTATTGAGGCTCTAAGCGATTGTCCTGAGTGGTACGACGTCTACGATGTTCCTCTAATAAGGGAAATTGTACTAAAAGGGTATTGGAGTCTAAGAAGTGTGTATGAAGATCTAGAGGTCGTTAGGCAAAGGAAAACTACCTTAGGTGTGAAAGTCATTGACTACTTGGAAAAAAATGGAAGGCCGCCAGAGTACCCGATCGAGGAGCTAAAAGGGGATTGTCAACTCTGCTATAAATGAAAAGGGGAAAAAGGATAGCTCGGGTAAATCCCAACTGCCTTGCGAGCATATTGGCCGAATAAAGTTCAGAACAGTACTTGAGATTTGTCTTTTCGATCACCCCACCGTAGGGAAAATCTCTTGTAATGAGATAATTGGAGACTACGACCTTAATCCTGGCCGCGGTGGCTTCTTTAAAAGAAAAGGGTTGGTAGAAGGCACTGAAAAATCTCTGTACAAGTGAGGAAAAACCTTGAAGGGACAAAGCCAGTTCAGAGGTCTGTCCAAGGAGAGCGAATAGAGGAAAGAGAGCCAAGATTGGAAAGGTTTTTGGTCACAAGATCATGGATGCTTCTGTAAAGGTGAGAAAGGACAAAAAGGGGCGAGAGCTAAGATACGGCCTGAGGCCAAAGCTATGGCAATATGGCCGTATTCCTTAGTCATCATATTTGATGGATTACAAAGAAGAAAATGAAGAAGAAAGGGATAAGACTGATGCCATTAAGGCAATGAAATGGACGAGGAATAGTCGTTTGGCAGCTAGAGAACTAGAGAAGAAGCTGCTTTTGCCAACCTTTTTTCTTTTCTCGCCTATAAGTAAGGGAACTCTAGGTGATAAAGAAAGAAAGGAATGGAGCAGAGGCAGAGTGACTCCAGAGACCTAGCTCACAACACTACAGAGGTGATGACCCCAATTTGTATCTTGATGGTGCAGTCTCGCCCAAAACCTGATTCAAATCCTGTGTTTTAAGCAAACATACTCCAGTCAAGAAAAAGCGGAAAGGCTCTTAGATAGAAAGAGTTTGCTAGGCTGTCGAAATCTCAGAAAGGCCCGCATATTCTCCCTCGCAGGCAGGGGAACCCTACTTCATTTTGTTGAACGTTAGGAGAGGGAAGCATAAGGTTTGCTCGAGCCTTGTTCTTTCGAGTGGAGCGGGAGGCTGGGCTCATTCAATTCATTATAGGGGAGGGGAACCAAGCAAAACAAACTGCTAACTTAGTTAGAAAAAAAAGTAACCATGATACTACATCTCGCTTTACAACTTGGCTGCCCAATCCCATCGGTCTCAGTTCATACTCTACCAGCTAACAGGAAGTAGAACGAGAACTCTTAAAAGCGCGTAAAGTACCGTACCGATCTGTTCACTTAAACCGGAACCGAAGGACATGAAATGCTTGAAGCTTCTGCCTGTACCCCTTCTTTCGTCAAATGGGGAAGTTTATGAGGTTTCGGTCCAATCTAGTGGTCCCAAGCCAAGCGGTGTGATTAAGTCAGAAATCAGTACTCTTATTCCTGAATGCCCCTCCATCAAATCCAAGTCTTGAGTCTTACCTTCAGTTCTAGCTCCATAAGGAAGCTCCGGCTTATCTTATTCTAAATAAGGATCGGTTACCCCTGTTTCTGTTCATTCAGGGGAAGGTTACTTACAAACTTCTTAGTCCGCTGTCTCTTCTCTCAATCGTAATTCAAGCTCAACGAAAAGCTACAAAGGAAGCTAACACAGTCAATGCTGCCAGCCATTCCAAAGCAAGTAGCTAACCGAGCCCAGAAAGTGCTAGAATCAGATCAAGGAACTGAAGGTTAAGGAAGGCTAAATCGATCGAATTAAATAGCTTGAATTTCTTATGTGCCCCAAGTGTGAAATGAATTATCTTCCAAAAGTTGCTGGAACTCGACCTATTCCTCTTTTCCATAGCTTGCTTGAAAGACTGATTTTGCTAAAGAACTAGCTTGCCCTTGCCCATTGGCTGGGAGATTATCTAGCTATTTAGACTAAGGGGAGAGCTGGTCTTACTGTTAGACACAGTAAACATAGGAGACACCTTATCCACGTTAGGCATTTTGGAAGAGTAGTACCGATAGCCTTAGTACGAGTTGGACCCTTCATATTCTTAGTCCTCTTATGACTCTTATACAAGCTAGCTCTTTTATGCGCTTGCCTCGGATTACTGGTAATGTTCTTTAGGCCTTTCTCTTACTTAGGACTGTCAGATCAAGGGAAGGAATGAGAAGAATAGCCTTTGCCAACTCACTCTTATCCTATTAGTAGAACTGCTAGTCTTCTAAGCCTCTTAGTTATTATGCTAGGTAAAAAATGGAGCTTAATAAAGACCAGTTTTTAACTACTGTTAGCATGTTAGCTCGCTAGTAGTACTGATAGATTAGGGACTTCTTAAACACATATTAGGAAACTCTAAAGTTGGAAGAGCCAAAAATAAAGAGAACTCCCATTCGATGCCAGAACCGGATGTCCTTATGCAATTGGATAGACTGGAATATATTATCCTTTTACAAACAAGAGATGCTTGAACTTCAACAAATTCCCCAGCTGCCCTAACCTTTTCTGTCTGATGACTTGCTAAGAAACTAAACTTGAGCCCTAGCTGCGTTTTACCTCGCGCCTCGCTGAGACTGCTTTGAGAGACTGCTAAAAACTAACTTGACTTGCCCCAGCTTGACGACTCCTTTGATTTGCTTACTAAGCCCTAGCTTACTAGAAAGAAAATTTATTTCAATTGAATTCCTCCTTGCCTGGGTAAATTATTACAGGTTGAAAGGCTTGAAAAAAAAAAAAAAAGAACTTGCCCTAAACTAAGTCTCGTCAACGGCTGACCTACCAAGGAAGAAAGAGCACTTAAGGTTCAGGGCTTACTTCATACTCGCTTATAAAAGGGCGCTTACTAAAGGGAATTCAAAAAATGGGACTCAAAATCTTGATATTCCCCCGGCACTGTCACTGGCTCGCCTCCACCAGAGAACTATCAATTCTGGCCTGCAGGAGACAGAAGCTCGACTGGACCTCTTTCTTCATATGGCCCACTAAAAAAGGAAACTGCAAACACTGACATTTCCACAAGCGGGAAGTACTTAATAAGAAGACTCAGGAGATCCACTCTCTTAGAAGAGCTTAGGAATAATAAGAATAAGAAGCTAGCTGAACTAAAAGTGCTCTTAGCAATCGATCCTTTGTAATCGCTAAATAAGGGCCCCTAGTTGTTCACATATATTTTTGCAGGCTCGAAATCCCCTTAGTAGATACTAAGAAAATTTCATTCTACTATATAATGTAAATTTTTTCCCTTACTATAATTATAATATCTTCGATTAAGCTATCGAAGAAGCCAATATCTTCTACAGGACTAAACTCGATCAATTACCCTACGACTGCTGGCTTGAGCTCTTTTGATGTACTTGAAGAGGATTCTCAAAGGCTTTCTTCTTTACTGGCTGTAACGTAACAAGCGAAGCACTTACACTCGCTCGATTCCTTCATTTAGAACTGAAACTGGCTCTAGAGGATGAGCGAATGAACCCTCAATGGCTGGACAAAGGAACCTGGTCACTCGCTCGAACCCATATTCCATAGACACTTCCTCTCTCCCTTACACCCTGAGGGCGGTAATCATACCTTCAAAAGGCGGAAAAGAAAGCAGAAGGAATGGATAGGTATGTAAATATTATATCCATGGAACCTTTTACTCCCTAGGGATCACTCCATTCCCAACTATAGAAAAGAAAGTCTTACCGACTAGGGAAACCTCGTATAGACATTGTGTCTCGCAAGGAAATTGGCAGCTGGCCTAAAATCACTTGATTGAACTAGCTTGATCACATGAAAAGAAAAAAGCTTTCTCCCTGGCGGGGAAACTGGCACAGCAACATGAGGGGCAGGGACTACCGTTAGCGGGACTACTACGGCAATAACAAGGAAGACAAACGAGTGGCATATTCAAAACAGACAACCGGTAGCTAGCAGTTCTTGTCTTATAGCTCTTCCTTTAGCAGTCAGACCAGATGTGACCTTCTGAGTGCGTTAGTTCAGATAAGGCAAGGTTAGCGCAGCTGTTGATTGGGGTGCGAACTCGTAGCTGACGTTGGTTGTCTAAATCTGCCTCTTCCGCTTCTGTCTTTCGCTACGCTCCTTGTTCTCTGGATGCTTTCGTCGATGCTATCGGGGTCTTAGCTACTCGCTTTCGAACGATCTTCCGCCGCATTTTGAGTTCTGGCCATAGACTTTGTCTTTCGGGCTGGGTTATTGTTGCTGCCCTTGTAGGTAGTCCTTGTTGGATAGTCGTAGCTTATCTCAATTGAGAGTCCTGCGTCTTATCTAGACCGCTGGCAGCCTTAGCTAGAGCCACATTGGGGTCAAGTCCTTTCGTTTAGAATGAGATCTATCGGGCGACACCTTCCATTAAAGAACTCCAGTTTTTCCCTTAAAAAAGGCAAACAAATAAAAGTATCAATTTCGAAAGCCAGGAGCGCTACTGTAACCAGGGGCTTCAGTCCAAGAATCCCCTCTCTTTGTCTCGTTCTCTCCTTTGGACACAGAGCCAAGGGTTCTACTTGACCTTGGGTTAAGCATACGACAGAGTCGGACGTTGAAGAGAGACCCATTCTTCCAGTTTCCCCTGTCCATGGGACGTACCGAAGACCTCACTATTGATCTTTACAGCAACATAGGCCGTAGAACACAGTGCAGATGATGACCACCGTCCAGGCTTTATAAAGACATTGAAAATCCTACTTGAATACTCCCACTAAAGCATATGAATCGTGCCACTCATAAGAAATCCATACAAGGAAAGGGAGGAGTTTCTAACGTTAGAGCAAAGCCATCATGTTAAAGAGCGTGAGCCGTTACACTAAAAGAGTTATCGGATAAAAAACAAGAAAGACTTTAAGGAGATCCTACGGTAAATCTTAAAAGGATTGAGTTTATGTTTGATTTTCACCTAAGAGTTTTTCAATGATAGAAATTCTAACACGACTCCAGAGGAAACTGTAACGGGTTAACCGATGGTTACCGGCTCACTACTTGGACTCTTACTGGGAGACTGATCATCCAGAGGAGAGCAAAGACAATAGGCTTTCACTTCACAGGGTAAGAGCGGCTTCGAGAACAAGAACACATGCAGCTCCTTCGGATGCCATTAGATGCTTGAATGTCGGATCCAATTCTTCTGTCTATAATATGCCTCTTACTCAGGAGATGGCATGAGCTTCTTTCTTTAACACAGAGGAGCGGCAACACGAGAGAAGAACTTCTCCCTCAGTCACTGAGCTAACTCCTTCTCTTCCCGTCTCAAAAGAAAAAGAATTTGCCCTGCCTAGCATCAAGAGTCCAAACTTCTTGAGCTCAGGTAGCTTGATTTACTTCTTAACTTCCAAGAGGTAAGGGAGGTAAGGACCACTTGGCCGGATAACCAAGATTGTAAGGAGGGAACCGGTTCGGTAGATTGCCTCTTCGAGTGACTACACGTACCACTGATAAGCAAGAACTCTTAACCGTTTGTATCCCATACCTATGGGCTACTCACTTATACTATTGCTGCTTAAGATAAATAGCTTAAAGTGCTAACATAATTAATAGATTATATGGAGAGAGGTAGTAGAATGCTTACTTAGTACTTGGGCTAAGGTACGAAGTAACTCGACTGAAAGGAGAGGAGTGAAAGGAGAGGGATAAAGCGTAGATCAAGTTCTTCTTGCTTCAAAAATCACGTTTCACGATTCATTAGGAAGATTCCCATATGAGGTCCATAAAACAAACGCATTATAAGCCCAATTATCAGCCTTAGAAAAGAATTATGACTTAAACGCGTGTATAGTGCTGCACGACTGGTAAGATAAAGGAGAGCCTTCCAAGTGTGCATCAGACTAGTAAATAGATTAACTACTAGCTAAGCTAATAGGATGGTGGCATAGCAAGGAAGTCCCCCTCAGAGAGGTGGGCCGGGTATGAGCGAGTCGAGACCATGGATACGACCTTCTCAGTAGATCGCCAAGGTGAGACTATTGAATCAAAGGTAGACAGCCTAAGAGGCTTAATTCCAAGGGGCAAACAGTAGTTTATTCAAGAAGATCTGGGCCAGGCCAAGAAGCAGAAGACTTTCCCGAAAGAAAGATTGTTTTCTATTAGTAAGAGAATCCCAGAAGCTAAGCTTTGAAAAGGCACTGCTCTAACCGGCGTATGTGCCTAGATTAGGACTAGCTGCTTAACCGGCCACTTGACTCTTTCCTATCCCTATGGGAAGCATGAAGGAATTCTTCTATGACTCATGGCTCAAGGCCATGGATCACTCTTACTATAGAGAAATCCTTTAATTTAATTGAACTCCTCGGACTAAAACCTGTCCTCCACCATGGACTCTACACTACATACTTGATTGACTGGCTTAGTAGACCGACACCAATGTGCTAATTATTTTCTTGGTAATGGTATGTTTTGTACGTGGATACCACGAGGTTTAGTAATAGATATGGAACAACAGACTTAAAGTCTTGAACGTTCTACGAGGACCGATCTATCTTCTGCTCCGTAGGTACATGTTAGGGCGCTTAAAAGTTGTTTCATTTCAAAAGGGTGTTAATTAGCGGCATTGGCTTGCGCCAAATTTTCTCATTATAAAATCTTCTTCAATGTCTGAAGTTGCAATTGTACTTTTTTTTCTCAGTCTACATAGATAGTTGCTTGAAGCCGATAGTGGGTAAGTTTTAGATGAACGAACCCTCTTGTGGATCGCTTTCTCTTGCACGTTAATGAATCGAGGAATTGCGTATGTAAGGTCTGCAGGTCTGTAAAGGATAATCAAGATTAGACAGGTAGTATCTCCCTAACAATAACAATAGGGAGTGCTAAGCTAGGGTTCAAATCCAATAGTAGCTAGAACCAGTGAAAGGGTAGTTCACCAGACCCGCTCACGATAATGCGAATAAAACAGCGGATAAGCCTATTACTGGTTACGGCGAGAAGATCCTAACAAACGGCCGGTTTACAACAAAAAAAGAAAAAATTTAAGGCAATTAAAGGATGAAAGATAGCGGCAGACTAAGGAGTAAAGACTGACTCTTTCTCTTCTATTCTATGGAACACATTTAAAGACTTACTTACTGACCGGAAAAATGACTCCTATTTATTGACCGAATAAAAACCTATTCTTTTTTCTTCTTAACTGACTGACGCCGATCAGATGTTAGGAATCGATTGCAGCGAGAAGCCTCTCTTGGCAAAGAAGCAAGAGTTCCGGTGCGGGAGTAATAGTAAAAAATCTTATCCAGTCTGTCTATTAGTGGAATCCAAAAAAAGAAATATGAATCTCGGGGGCTTTTAAGCTACTTTTTATAATTCCTCTTGGGTTATTTCCGATCGGATCTTGGCAGGGGTTGGTGCATTGATGCCGAGAATACGCTGTTTGATAGAAGTTAAAGAATAAGCTGTTTGACAGGTAACTTGATCTAGATGCGGAGTCTCGTTTGCACTTTATGGGATAACTTTTTTTTTCCTTTAAATAAGAATAAGAGGAGGTGGTCAAGACCTTAGGCAGCTCGACGCATCTAGTTTGGGTCTTGCTAACGGGCGACAAAAGGATGTTGGCCTTCCCATTTGAAGCGGGGAAGGGGGCCCACAGAGATCTACCTGGCCTCGCCAGTCAGAATAAAGTCGATTAAATTAATGGGAAGGAAGAATAGGCATCGCCCTAGTTACTCCTTCAGACTGAAGCTGAGTAGGTTTTTGGACTAGTTAATCATGTATATGAAAGGCGTTCTAGACTTCAGATATTAACAGACTCGATTATCCCAGTTCGGTTCAGCAGCTAGTCCTAATCATATATATGATGCTATAAAACTACAATGTATATTTTGAATTAGGTTCCAGTAAATTAGTTCCAAATACTACTTATGAACTATTTAATGGTAAAAAAACCTAGTTTGTGGCATCTCCGTGTATGGGCCTATAAAATAAAGGTAAAACCAAATAATCCACATGTCAATAAACTTGATCCCAGAATTATTAGTATATTCTATATTGGATATTGCACTGGATCCAGAAGACGCAGAATTTACTGTACTACTCATACTACTAGATTCATTAAGTTAGATATGGAATTATAATTTAAGGATGACTTGGACATTAGGAGTAATGTGCCCAAATTTGTTATCTGCATATAAAAGATACCACCTTGCCATTACCTAGTTCATCTTCACCATCTTTGTTTTGATAAAGATGATTGATAAATCCCTATTTTATATTTTATCTATTATATTATATCATATTTTAGGGTTCTTATCATATTTTATTGGGCTTAAATGCATTAATTTTGATAAATTTGATCTAAGATTGATTGTATGAAAATAGGATTTAAGAGGAGCTAAATTGTTAGAATTTTTGTGATTACTCTTTACTTATAGAATTTTGGAATGAATGGAATTATATTGGATTGTTTTGTATTGCAGGTTATCTTGGGAAAATTGGAGAAAGAACGAAAAGGGAAAAAAAAAAAAAAAAAGTGCAACTTAAAGACCCATGACCTAAGATCCATTCTCACCTCACCCTTCCTAATTCATGACACTTCTTCATAGTTTTCCCTAAGAATTTTCTACATCTTCACTAATAATTCCTTACCCAATTTTCGGTACCAGTTCTTCTCCACACATTCCTAAATTTTGGCATTTTCCTTATTCATAATACTTCCCCAATTCTTATCCATTTTCTCATTGAAAAGAAAAGAAAGACACCACCTCCTCCCAATTCTCCATCAATTTTCATGCCTCATCCATCTTCTCTGACATTTTTCCAATTTCATGGTCATCTTATCTTCATTTCTCCATCTATCTCCATGCCACATCTTCATTAATTCTCCCCATATTAATGCCTTTCTCATCTTCTTCCATCTTCTCATCCATCCCCTCTTCATTCTTCATTCTCCATCTTTCACCTCTTGCACCATGGTTGAAGTGAAGCAAGTTTTAACACCTCTTCCTATGTGTGGCTAGAGTCTTACTTCTTAGAGTTGGAAATTATGGCTTAAGTTCCTATATTGAAAAAAGGGAGTTAATTATCTCAATACTATTTTCAGATTGTGTATTTGATTTCCTAATTCTATGTTATCTTTATACAATTGTGAGACTTAAATTTTAGTAACATTATATGTGTGTATTGAATAATTATGGTTTAGACTAATTACAGTAACTTGATTATTTTATGGAAACATTTCCTTTGCAATGCTATGACATAGTATTTTCTATCATATTTATGACCAGATGATATAATTTTGTATGTTTGTATTTGAGTATCTCAATTAAGCACTTTTGAAGATAAGAACGAGTTGCTTTTGTCCAATTTCAATCACACATTAAGTGTTTTCCTAATAGTATCTTATGAAGTGGTTGCTAGCTATGTTAGTAGATGTAATCACTAAGTAAAAACACTAGACTCAAGTGCTAACCTGAGGTTTTTCCTTAAGACATAATGAAGAATTAATTCCCATATTAATTTGAACAAGGATAGTTTTCATTCCATTTCCAAGAGCATTCATCATATACATTCTTATCCATTCAAGAAAAATACCAAAAATAATAGCTTAGGTTCATACTTATTAGCTTGAAAATACCAACACATAAGTTTGTCAATTGCATGTTTTTTATGCTTAGTTTAGCTTAGGACTTCAATTAAAGGCTCCTTGAGTGAATACAACTTAAATTGTATTGCTATATTGAATTCGAATTCAATTTAATTTTGACCCCTTGCGACATGGTTCAGTCAATGATGCAATTGTGGAGAATCCTATAGATTTTGAAATAGAGCTATGGGATTCTCCACAATTACAAGATCTAGTTGTTGAGTTAATACAGTCTCAAAGAGTTTGTAGGCCTGCCATTCAAAAAGATTATATAGTTTACTTAAAAGAGTTTGAATCTGATGTGGTTGATGGCATAAACACTATTTCTTTCAATGATGCAGTAACAACTTATGCCATGTATCTCGTAACATTTTGTTATCTAAGCTAATGGAAAGGGACCATTTTAAGATATTTCAAGTTTAATAAAGTATATTCCATACTAGAAGGGCTCACTTGGCTAGTTTTACGTAAGGGTTGAGAGTGCTCGAACAACATTCCTTAGATCACATAATTTAAGCTTGTTCAGTATGTGCGATGCAACATAAGTGTATCTATCAAACTTGCGAGTTAACGATTTTATTTAAGCAAAACATATTGAGTCGCTTGTAAACTAGAATTTAGCACTAACTTGAGTTGACTCATAAGTTGACTTGTTGAGTTTTTCATGTTTAAGATGATTTTATCAAAAGAAAATAAGCCAACTTGCTTTTAGACTCAAACTTAGTGCAAACTCAAGTTGACTAGCATTTGACTCCATACACCACTTGAGTGTGAGTGGAGCCCCTTCGCCATCATTCCACTTATGCATAGCTTTATCTAAATTTACTTATTCTTATATATTTTCTAAAATATAGAGTTAGCAATACAATGATTAATTCAAACGTTGGACTAAAGGGATGTAGACTTCAAGAAGCCTCCATAATCCACTTAATTACTAATTGCAAAGTTTTATACAAATCTACTTTTAAAAGATAAACTTATATCAAATATATACTCAATTAAATAAAGATAGAATAAATATATTACACAATTGGTTGTATTGAATGATTATTTATATTTGAAATTTGTTGAAAATTTTATGTTAAGTACTATGGATTATGATATATAAATAAATTTCTTTTGATTAATTATAATTTGAATTTCATTTGTATAATAGTTTTTATTGTATATTGTATATTGTATTTTAACTATGGAATAACATATTCCAATAGTTATTTATTAACGGAGATATATTGAAATAATTTTAAATTTATTTGTGGATTAGTATTAATTTATTATTAGTACAATTTTTATATTAATAATTCGACAATTAGTCTTTGCTTAAGGCATAAAAGGATTGGATTTATGTTAGTTGTAAGTAATAAGTAATCATCCTATTAAATTATGGGCTAAGTTAAAAGAGATATTCTAAGCCCGTTGCTAAATATTTAATTATTTAATGTTATTTAGGTCGTTAAGGAAATGTGAGTTATTCTAAATATATGAATTAATTTTTGTTTAATAAAATTGTTAGGTAACTAATGATTTTATCATGCATCAACTTCTCATTCCCTAAAAAAACTGACTCTCTCTACGAGCAGTGGCTTAGGGCTTCTCATTATCTCTTCATGCTCTTTGTTTTAAAGTCATGGGCAATATAGATTGTCATCTCTACTACCAAACTATGGCTACATTCTAGATAAGTTTTTTATGTTACTGAATCTCCCAAATGTTCCAACAAGATGAACTTTTACAAGCTTAGTTATGTTAAGAGTCTACCTAACAAGTTCACCTTTTCTTTATAAGTTTGTATAATCTCTTAAGTTTGGCAACCTCAAACTTCAGAGACCTGAAAGTGGCTATATACGCAATGGCACAAATTTTCCGGGTTCGCAGCTATTAATGTTCTATCACCACAGGTGGCTTTTATAACAACGTTACATAGTTGCTAACTTTGCAAACAACATGCTTAGATGTTAATTGGTAGTCCTTCTTTGGAGATAATAGTATAGTCGCATGGCAGAAGGGGCAAAATTAAGAACAAAGTGAAAGAACAGGGACTAAATGAAGCTTAATGACAAATTGAAATCTGCAAGAGATAAAGTCCACATATCAATATTATTTCCTTGTGTCACGTAAAGCTAATTAAGCTGAGTTTAACCGTACTATGATAAAAGCTAACACTGAGAAATTATTTGAAAACAAATTAGTAGAAGGCCACTAACTAAAGAATAACTTTCATATTATCTAGAAATACATTCAAAAGAATAGATCAATATATAAGATAAAAACACCAGTATACCAAACACCTTTTATGTTTATTTATTTTCTTGATTTAAAAAATAGTTTATAATTTAGATGATTGCTCTCGCTCCAAGGATGAGAAGCTCTTTATTAAAGCAACTCAATCCTTATCAGAGGAAAAAAAAAAAAAACAATTCTTTCCTATTTGAATAATTTCTTTATGCCCTATCTTCGTTAATCTAATTCAGCTTCGCAAACTTTTTTTAATTCCTTACTATTATTAAATTTAGTTCACAGGTTGTCCTTCTTTTCTAATCTCCATTATTGTCCATGTTGTTTGATCACTTAGTGGAGCTTATTGCAAGAATATTAAAATTCTGCAAAGTACGAACTTCTGTGTAATAATGTTAACTATGTAATTAATTTAATCCTCTTCAAAGGCACTGTGAATGAAATGAAAATTAGAGAAAATACAAATTTAAAAATTATTTCTTCACTCCCATTTTCGTTTTTATCAAATCTAGTAAATCATTAAATAATCAGAATGGCTTGATTTTTGTCGACGTGTTGGTTCTGCAAATTAGTGACAAGCCAGGTTAATAGAAAGTCATGAGATGATGTATCTTTGGGCTCGTCTAAAAATTATAGTATACTACTTGTTTACTTTCTCAAGTCACTCTACGTTCCCATTGTTATAGCATAGATGAGGAATCGTTACACTAAGATTGTCTAGCTCACGAGTTTAAACAAATTTATAAAGAAAAGGTAAACTAGTAAAAGTTTATCTTTGTTAATAAATAACTATTAAAATATATAATTATATAATTAAAATACTATATATAATAAAAAAAAAGTATTTAAATACAATTCAAATTATACTAAGTTAAATGAAAGTTATTTATATTTCATAATTTGTAACACTCAACATATATGTTTTAACAAAGTCATATAAAATCACTCAATTTAACCAACCAGATAATATTCATTTTATCTTTATTTTAATATATACACATTTAATTAATGTAATTTTGTTATTTCTACGTAAGTAGATTACAATAGCTTGTAAGACTTAAGTGGCCCAAGTGATATTGCTTAAATAATTAATTAATTAAATGGACTAATTTTTTATTAGTTAAATGAAAAATAGTTTCCTCATGTTTATTTGTAGCTAACCACTTGATGGGAGTAGTTAATAGGTAGTTATGTGATAATTTAAAATTTGAAGTTATCAAAGTATAATGATCATTATCACATAATGAATGTTTGTCTAGAAACTGGTCCTTATCTCAACCTATAAATAGGGTGTCACAATCCTAATTAAAAGGACGTGACTAGCATGGGAACAAGATAGCCCTCGCCCACATAAGCCTAATTGACATATCAAAAATTAGATATTTTCTCAACATACAGAATCTTCATCATCAAATATTGAAACAAAATACCAACGGATACATATACAAAAAATAATCAGTCACCTCTGTGTAGAGATTTCGGCAGAGTATCCCCTAAAATATAGACTTCCCAAAATTTTTACAATAGGAAACCTAACATGCTAAAGGATGGAAAGTTCTACTCTCCAATATATATATATATACATATCCAACAATCAAACCATCAGTAGAATAATAATCAAAAGACCATTTGTATGTATGCAAGGGGAGCTACTAAATCTAATTACAAATTTATACCAAAAAAGGAGTTCTTGCCCTTGCAACAACAAGGCTCACCAAAACAAGAAACACCCATAAGCTCCTACTCTGTAGGTCGTTGTTTTTAACCAGCATTATGATATGAAAAATGTAGATTTCGTAGGGTGAGTAAAAACTTAGTAAGCAGATAATACTAATTATACAATGGAAGGGACAGGCTGGTCACAATAGAGTTTTTTGAAAAAAAAATTATATGATATCTTAAAATCAAATATCTTCCATAGTTGTTATAAATAGTGCAGTATTGGAACATATCTTAGACTTCAATAAATACCTCAATAATAAAACTAGAGAACCAATTCTGAATAAAAGTATATCAGTGCATATGTAACACAAGAGTATTTCAAAACCAACTGAATATTTAGGAACATCCTATAGAACCATCAAATATCATAAATAAAGCTAGCCCAAGGTTAGTATAATCAGAACATTGTAGATATCATCCACGAGCTTTAAGTGTAGAATATTAAGAATAATGGCGGAATATTAAAAATAATGGCCTTAGGCCTCAAACAGAGTATTATAATAGTGACATCATGCTCAATCATATCAAATATAGATTATAATGCACTACCGCTAACGTCTACTACTATTAGTTATAGGGTTCAGTTTGGATGCATTCCCCAAAAATATTTTAACATATACGAATCCATAATAAAAAATCTAAGCTTCAGAAAACTCATAACCACACTTTTTTATGATGATATATAAAGGTATCCAAATTTCAGAATCCTAGCACATTGCGTATGCAAAATCAAACACCTTCATAATTAAAGAACCAAATATTTCATTAATATAAGACTAGAGTACTTCATAATATAACAAAAAAGTTCAAAAGTTCAGGATTTCAGAAATTCAAAAATATTTTAACTTAGAAAACTTAAATTCAACAAAATGCAGAGTCATGAAATCCACTAATGCTGACATTTCAAAGATTTCAAAATATTGAAATGACATTTATAGCTCCAAAAGCCTGCCTCAAGGCACAAAGAGATCAAGAAACAATATTTTTTCAAAATAGATATCAAAAATTGAAAATCTTACATAATTAGTATTATCTACTCACTTGGCTACAGTTTATACAACTCATTCCCGTACCTGTAGAGTAAAGTGCAACAACTATGACCCTAAAAATAAATGATTGACCTTAAATGTCTTATGCCAAGAAACATATTAACTTAAATAAATTCTAACAAGTTTCCACAATGAGTTGGCTTTTAAAATCCATTGCAGTATTTTATTTCATTTCTCTAAGGTCACTGTTGTTTCTCTTGATGATTTTAGTTGCCATAACTAATACATATATTCATATATACAAAAAATACTTTGGGCACCTAAATAGTCTATAAACTTATAGTTTCATCCTCACCAATAGCCAACTTAAATAATTTATACTAAAAATATTCTAATTTCATTAATAATGCTCATATGCCTATAAGTTCACATGCTTTCCATCAACTTCACTTCTTATTACTTGCATTATTTCCAAAATAAGACATTGATGTTTCTTACAATATAAATACCATTAAGCACACTTATCAATCATCAGCATCCATACATAATTAATTCCAAATTAATATCAGTCCTAATAACTCATTTATCACCTTTTATAGCACTTAGATTATACAATATTACCAATTAGGTCAACATTTATACCAATAATAGCCAAAATAATTCATTCAATAATTATAATCGCTTTCAATGCACTTTCATTCATTAGGCTTCCTCTAGTCAACAATTAAATCTAAGATAATTTCAGAAAAATTTCCAAGTGACTTACCACTCCAAACGGTAACTTCCAGCAAATTAAATTATACTCCTTGAGGTCCAATGACAATTAAGAACAAAGAAATATTCATATATTATCACTTTATACACTTCAACCCCTACCAAGAAAAAAAGGGATTTTAATTAAGTGATCCAATCATCAAATTGACACTTGGTAATTAAGTAAAAAATAGAAAATTTTGTTTAGTGATGTGTTTTTTTACCAATTGTTCTATAAAAATTTAAAAAACTAAAAAGTGTTTTTTAGAATAAAAAAACATAAACAAGTTTTAGATGTTTACATTTACTTTTAAAAATTGTTTTTATTAATGGCAAAATTATAATTATGTCAAAAAAGGATTTATGTATGGTCATGGGCTAGGTTTAAATAAGTTTTGAGATCCAACCCAACTAGTTAGTAACTAGCCAAACCAAGTCATCTCTTATTTTTATTTAAAAAATAATTTTTTAAAAGAAAAATAAAAAAAATTGAGATTTAAAATGAAACGAATAAAATTAAAAATATGATTTAAATTGGAAAAAAATTAAAATTTAAAATGAATTAACATTTTAAAAATTTATCATAAATAAAATTTATTATAAATAAAATAAATTAATATTAAAAAAATAACACCTAGTTGGGTCTTAAATGAACCAATACCGAAGTTGACCTAATTAAAACACACATGCAGGCTCCTATCCACAGTTCTATATATTGAACATGTAACACGTGCATATATCTGTATACACAAATATAAAGGCATATATAATAAAGTTGTTATATACACGCATATACACATGCTTGCGTATACAAATATGCATACATATACATATATTTCAAACATGTTTAACACACATGTATACATATAACATATATGTAACATCAATGCACACGCACACGTACTTACATGCACAAGTACACATGCATGCACATATGTACATGCATTTACAAATACATGTATACATACACCCATACACATAAATACATATATAATAAATTTGTTACATATATGCATATAAACATGCATGCGCATGCATGCACACATGCACATATATATACTGACCATGTAACACATATGAATACATAGAATAAATATTTATCTTCCATTTAAATAGTGAAATTAGAATTAAATTTTGAATTACAATTTTATGTTCTAATTCTTTACATAACCCAACCATAATTTAAAATTTGGAATTAATTTCAGTATCAATAGAATTATAATTATGATTCTACATTCTGAATTTAATTCTTCATATTAAACAAGGTCTTAGCGTTTTCAAAATTTGTTCTTGAATTATTTTTTAAAAAATTTGTTTAGTATGTTTCCAAAAACAAAGAATTCAAACAAGTTTTTAAGTTTTTTATTTTTTAAAAGTTGTTCTTAAAAAATAATTTCATAAAACTATTCCAAGAATATAAAATCAAACAACCCATTAATCTCCATGCCATAGGTTTTTTTTTTTTTTCGACGACTCCTCACCATAGATATTATCTATTTACACCAATTAATACCATATCCAGCTATTACATAAAACTATTGTGATATTTGGAACATGATTGTCAGACTCATGAGTTTATTCAAGTTTACCAGATGATTATATCTAAACAAAACAAGTAAACTTAGTATAGACTCAGACTTAGTGCAAATTCAATTATAATCACAAGTTAACTTATTAAATTTAAAATTTTATTTATTGAGAAACGTGTTAACTAGCTTATAATTAGAATATAATTATTTAAATCCAAGACTAATATAGAAATAGACAAGTTTATTTTTTTAAGAAACCATTTTAATCTACTTTATTACTAATTTAAATATACATAAAAATAATAAAATTACATTAAATATGTACTTATTAAAATAAAAATAAAATAAATATTATTTAATTCGTTATATTGAATGATTATTTATATATGATTATGTTAAAATATTTGTTTGAGTTCTACAAATTTTTAAATATAAATAATTTTTGTTTGACTTAATATAATTTGAATTGCATTTGAATAATTTTTATAATATATAGTCATTTAACTATAATATTATATACTTTACTTAAAAATACTATAATATTATATATTTAATAACTATTTATTAATGCTATGAGTTTATCGCTTTTTTAAAAGTTTGTCTAAGCTTGCGAATTTGACAATTTTATTAACTTTATCCTATAAACTCAAAAATACCCCAAACTCTAGCTATGTTTTAACTACTAAATATAGAAGATATTTAACTTTTTTAATTAAAGGTTTCTACCAGTGCATGAAAAACGAAGACTAAACTCAAATTGAGAAATCAAGCTCTTAATTTTTATTCTAATACTGCCATCATAATGAAAACAGTAGTTATTTTAGTTAGTCACTCCTAATTAATTAAGAAAAATAACAATATGCAAAAAATACAGATAAATTAGAAAAAATATATAAAAGAACCCTGAACTGCGCTTGAACGAAGAATTTTGGCTTACAACATAGACTCAACCAAGTAAACTCCGGCTATGATATGGCGACGGATTGGGATTGGGGAAGAGCCTTCCGTTCAAAGTGATAATTAGTATTAACCAAACTTCAGAAGCAATTAATATAATTATACCTTTCTCTGACCTTTAATTAAGTGTAGTATTTGTTCTCAATTTTTCATAATATAATTATGGTATCATCTTTAGTGGACTAACGTATACTAATACACCCAGTTATAATATAGAGACATAATTATAATATTGTTAATCCAAAAAATGATCATATTATAATTATGTTTTTATATTCTAGTTGGGTGCACTGCACAAAACACCAAAGATTTTACTTATAATTATATCTTTCTTTAACTTTTGATTAATTTATTGTATATCATATTTGCCTTTCTATAAAAAGTTAGTTAAAGTTATAGTTTAGTAGTAATTATAAATGTTATCATCCTACCATTATTTAATAAGCACCCAGTGTACTTTTCATACTATATCCAACAAAATCTAATTAGAGGCTGCCAAGGCAAATGGATTGAAATTAATCTGAATTCTGTGAAGTGATATATGATAGAGTTATATATATATATATATATATATATATATAACTCTAAACTTTCAATAAAATAAAATTAAAGTAAAATACAGTAATCCTTGAAGATGACATTTTGACAATAAATAAAATAAATTAAAATAAACAGTCTTCAAAAGTATAAAATGAGTTGCTTCACATATCCTTCGATTTTCAAATAAAGGAGTGTGTCGATATTTATTTTGGTACATGGCAAAGTGGAATGCATATATAACTATAAGACCCTCCAATGCATACATAATGACTTTAGTGGTGGGTGTAGTTTCATTTTATATATACATGTTAAATATGAGTGCACGTAATTTTATAATATAGCGAATTTAGTGAAAGGACAATTAATTTTCGCCATAAGTTAACCACCTATATAAGTGGGTTAGTTATATTAATATGAATTATGATATATGGCTTTATGGAAAATAATGAAATTGATGATTATTTAAACACACATAAACCATTATGCATTAATTAGGACGATATATTAGTCTAGCACGAAACACAACATGTAACATAAGGAGCAGCAGGAAGACAAAGCGTCTTCCATATGCATCCATAAGAACAAACAGGAAAAGCAAGTGACGAAGAAACGAAAGATAATGGAGGGATTTATTTAATTCCACTGGCAAGCAAGGCCATGGCAATGATCCTCCCCCAATCACAGTGCATGATATGGAAATATCAAGTTAATTAGGAGCATATGAAGCCAAAGGGAGCCACTGTTCTTCCACAGGTGTTGAGGATTAAGGTCTAGGCAGCTTTAAGGTCAAGGATAGTGCCCAAGACTCCAGCTTGGAAGGCGGTGCAGAGGCAGGTGGTGGCCTCCACATCGGTCAGACCATCGAAGAGGCTGCAGCAAGGCTGATACGGTGGCCCACCTTGCAGCACACTGGCACAATTACTGGACTTTGACTGATCAGGGCAAGGAGTGGCCCCATCCATTGAGAAGAAAGGAACGTTCATTGAGATGAGAAGGGCAGTAAGAGCAAGAGTCTGCGAAGCCATTTGCAGTACTAAACTACTAATAAACAAACTCTTATGATGTGGTTCTTAACTAGAAAATGTTACATCGCAGATGGCTAATGGAGATGGAGGTGCATGGGAGGGGGTATTTATAGCTCTCCTTCATCCTTGGTCTTTGTTTGTCTTTGCTTAAAATAATTAGGTGTATAGGATCGAGTAGGATCCTTCACACACAAGTAAGCATGTTAAGGCTGATAAAGCTATGTAATAAAACCATGGAATCAACCTAAATTTGACTATGTCAAATTGCAGAGGCCGAGCGTTAAATGTGTAGCACACTCTAATATGTACATGAGTTGTACAAATCTTTCAAAACATGCATGAGATTGTTCTCTCTTGAGCTGTATTTGATTTGAATAAGGAAATTCTATTAACACAATTCTATATTATACACTTGAAAAGGTTATTTGTTTAACTTGCTAATATGAAATAATATATATCTCTTCGCAATAATTTAGTTCAATATATTTCTCTATTGAGTATTTTATGTAGAATCTTTTTATGGGGAAGTGTCCCCTTAAGACCACTAGACAAATGAAAAGATATGTAATAACAAAAAAATAAATATGTATCATACATTTTTTTTTATTATATGGAAAAATTCAAGTTGATGTGTGAAAATATGAAATAAAGCCCTAACTCGAGTATATAAGTCAAGATCATTTAAGGGCATGATTGTTTGATAACATGACTAGTAATGGAAAATGAGAACGGAAATAAGAATAAATTTTGATAAAATAAAATATTAAGCTCATGTATTATGTTTAGTATAACTTGTCAATTGGAGTTGATTGAGCCACTGCTCCCCACAAGCATCAGGTACCCGTCTCCACACCCCATATTTCAGAGGGTATTTTAGTCACATTCCTAGGAGACAAACGCCAATAATCCTTCCATTTAGCTAAAGAATGCCTTTCCCATATGTATGGAATTAACCCCCCCTATGAAAAGGGCGTCCAGTCCCAAGATACTAACCAAACAAGGGAATTCCGTCTGGCTCCTGAATCTAAGAACCAAACATGCCCTAAGTCTTCAATTTAAAATCCAAGAATATTAGGTTGTCATTAATTCTTTTAATATTATCTACCATATATACTCAACAATAGACAATTTAAACTAGAAAAACTTGTAATAAATGACGACCTTTCGACAACATGCATTGATTGCATATTTTATGATCTAGACTATCTCCCTAGTAATTAACGATATACTTCACGGTAAAATTACGTCACATTTGTGAGGTTATAATTAAGGTCACTTAAGATCATTTACCAATTATTCCACATTTTTAAGTTTAACAATTGAAGCCACTCAGAGAGTACCGTCCCATTATAGATTCCAATAAAGGTGATTAAGTGCCTTTTTTAACTTAATTACAAAAATTTAGTTATTAAATTTTGGCATATTTTTTGCATTTAAGCTTACTTTAATGTAAGTTTATTAAGAAATAAAAGTTAGTGCTTTAATATTTGTTTTAATTAAATTATGTGTGTTTAATTGTAATTTAAACAGTTTAAGTGTAAAATTTTTGGTAGTCTTTAATAATTTGTACTTAAATAATTTAATAGATTTTATCATAAGAGGACATGGTTCATTCCCTCTCACTTATCACAGATTCACTGAAGTGGATTAAAAGGGGATTTACTAAAGATTCTTATGTAAGAGAATTTTCACCATTTGATAAAAATTTAATGGCTCAAATTTAAAGATAAAAAAATTATTTAAGACCATGCATGGTCATTAATTACCCAGTCTTCATTAAAAAGTTTAAACTGTTATATTTCTATTCAATGGGTCACATTTTAGAGGAGATTTGTTACGGAAATCTGGATTCCATATTCACATGATCTGACATTTTGAGGAAATGTTGACGGTACTTTCTGCAGTTTGGCTTCAAAATCAAAATGCCGAATATTATATACTTGGCAAATAATTTGGCAAGAACCTTATTATATAGGCTTAATAAATGTAATGTGATTTTACTGTTTAACATCTATTCTTAATTATTTAGTTGGCAAGATGATCTCGATCATACAATTATATTCAGTCAAAGGCAAATGCCAAGTTGTTCAACGGTTGTCCTTACATGTAAGTTATATCTAGTATAATCCTTTGACCAGTAATTATAATACAAATTACTTACCTTCAAGTTCAATAAGTTTGGTATTATATATATAATAAAAATATAAAAATTATTGAATAGTTTAAATTCTTGAAAATAGTAAGGAGTAAATAACACATAACTTTTACTTAACAACTGTGTCATTCAAATCAAGTACAGCTCAATTGGAGAATAATTCTCTCATTCACTTGTTGAAACAGTAGCAAACTCTTAACTGTTGGCCTCTGCCATTTAACGTAATCAAATCATGCATATAAATTAAGCAATACTTAGCTTTCGTTTTGAGAAAAAAGGAATAAACCTATAAAATTCATATCTCACAAAAGCATATTCCAAGGACACTTGTAACAATTGCAAATCCAAGAAATTTTGTCACAAATATTAAGGTCAAGTAAATTCCTCAATTGACTAAGATTTAATAATCCGAATTAAACAAAAAATATAACTTTAAGTAGAGACATAAAAGTTTTTGTATGTGCCAATAAGACCTTAAAAAAATTATAACTACTTAAAAAAAACAAAAAGACTTCAAAAAATTTAAAATATGCAGAGAAGGAGGGATATATAATATATCTAAAAAAAAATGGCAATATTTGGTTTGTTGATAGCAAGCTCCGAAACTTGACTTGGTGAAGGAGAAATTAGAGAAGGTTGTCCTCGAAATCAAGTCACAAATTGGCAATATATTAACATCGAAAGCCATTGAATGATAAATTAAATGATATATGTCACAAAAGAGAAAACAGGGAAAAGAAAGTGAAAGTAACTAGAAATGTCAAATTCGACTTGCCCTATTTTCCAGGTCGAAAGATAAACACGTAACTCAAGGAGAGTTAGCAGAATTATAAAGTTTAATTAACCCATATAATAATAATTAACTCAAAATATAAAATAAATGTAATGATTCAATTAATAGCTAATGAAAACCAATCTTTCTTAAATGACTAAGGTGGCTTATACTATTGAGCATGTTTTGTTATAGATTAATTATGAAAATTGATTTGTGCATATCTGAATCCCAAATTTTAACATTCATAATTGTACCATTGAATTATGAAACATGTCTTGAGATATGAGATAAAAAAATCATTTTAATAGATATAATTACCTATTATGTTTGTTAATTGATGAGATATATATATATATATATATATATATATATATATATATATATATGAAAGTCCAACATCTATCATCAATTATCTAAATTGAAATAAAGCATAATTATACATTATCAGTCCATGATTATTTATCTCATTATTAGGCCACATTCTAACATGCTTAACTGGCGGACCAAATGAGACAAGTCATTTTGATTCAACTTTAAATGAATTATTAATTACCAACGTAATTGATAATTTGTTGGGTAATTAAGCTTTAATTATTTTTAAAATTATATTATAATTATTTTTTATCAAATAATAAATTTGATTATACAGAATATCAACAATCACTTTCATAGTTATTAAGTATTTTCTTCTTTTATTTAAATATTTATACATTTAATTTTCACCATTTAAGTTTTGTGAATATTGTAAGTAAGGTTTTAAATTGTGATTATGTTAAGATATATTTAATTTTATGATGCATATTGAAGCTGATGTAACACCCACCAGAACAACAATACTGTGATTGCAATTTTGGTTGCGTAGCGCAATTTACAACCTTGACTGTAAGTGCATTATTTTAGGATTTTATTGTTTGAATTAGTTGGAGTATTTGATGATGGATCAAAGTCGTTATGATCATGCGAGGTTATGTTATCCGAATAGTATTATCCCTTTACGTTCATGTGTCTGCTCAAAAAAAAAAAAAAAACCTGTTCCATTGCACTATTTTTGTAAGTCCTCTTCAGTTTATATTCTATTAAGCTTATGTTCCTTTCACTGTGCTATATGTTGAACATGAAAGCTGGATCGGTCCCCATTAACCCAACCTTTCTGCAGCTGTTTGATCTAGCTGATCTTGAAATCCTACTACTTTCTCAATTACACTGATCTTCTTTTCTGTTTTTGATTTTTTTTTCCTTTTATTTGTTTTCGTTTGTTGTTCCCTAAAGCATACTATTTATCATTATTGAACCTCTTTTGAATGATATAATCAGATCCCATCATGAGTTGCCTTTTTTCTTCCTTTGTAATATCTATCTGATTCATTAACCAGATTCTCAGATATATTCTTATTATTATGATGGGCTTTGGATATGAGGTATTTTTAGGATCAATGTAATTTTGCATAGTACGTATTATATTTAAGATAATTCAATAAAAGTCATTTATTTGGAAAACTAATTAAACAATTTTCAAGTAATTTAATAATGAAATTATGTTATCAATAATATAAAGAATTTCATGGAAATTGAACTTCTTTCAATTCCTTCTCACTAGACCAAATCAAACCCGTTATATACTGGACCTAGAATTTGATCCCAGATCTGGCCAACCTCAGCAATAACCAAAAATAAGAATATTTTTATAAAAATTACAAAGAAGGAATTCTCTATAATAATTAATTAATTATCCTAATTTTTATTACTAAAACATACGATTTTAGCTGCTAATCTCCACGTCATCATATTGACCATTCCATGAACATAAAGTGAAAATTAAAAGTAAATAGCGATTCTTCGTTTTTTTTAATGCTCTTAATTTTCTTTCTTAAAGAATGGTTGACAAGTTCCATAAGCTATTTTTAGTTTTTACGTGCAAGATTAGTGAAAGATGAAAATTGCAATGTTTAAGCATTGCAAGTCAATCCAAAACAAAACCAGAAGTCTTCTTCATGCGCGAATTATATGGAAATATATAAGTATTTAATAAAGAAGAAAGACATGAAGTGCCAAATCACTTATTAAACAATCAAAACAGTTATCTCTCGTGATTGTTGCTTAATTCAATTAACCATCATATATATATATATAGCACCATATGAGTTCATCCTATTTCTTATTATAGTTGATGAAGCTATCATAATGACATTTGATTGCTTCATTAACTATAAGCAATCTCCTTCAAATAAATTAATGAAAGTATTTAATGTCACCGTAGATCTCTGGTCACATTATACCATAATTTAATTAAATAAAATATTTTTCCTTTCATTTATCGTAAAATTATTATTGTGTTCATTTACTTATTATAATATACAAAATAATCTTCTATTTATTAGAAAATATTATACTTGATCTTTTATTATTTAAAAAAAATATCAAATATGAATCATTCTCCTTATGTTCTCTTAAAATTTATAATGACATAGATTTCAAAGTTGATAGACTAAATATAATATCTGAAAAATTATTTTAGACATTACAATAAATTATAAAGTAAAATAACAATTTTGTAAAATGTGAGAAACTAAAAATTTACTTTTCTCCAATTTATCTTTTACATGATGGTGCAAAATCAAGGTCAATTTACTAAACCACTACTTGGAAACGGTATACAATTTAATTGACTTTTTAGTCAAAATTTCATTTCTTTTTTGTTTTAAATTATGATTGAGTAATCTTTAGATTTAAACCAAAATTGCTCATTATCAAAATATGACTTATATTAATATATATACCAATTTTTTTTCATCGAATATAATCAATCTTTTCAACGGGATGAGCACTCCTAATCAGGGGGTGTAGTATAATTCTTTTTAATTAAAGAACTACTATTATACAACTAATTACTTTAAGATTTTTTTAATAAAATGAATAAGTATTAATTATAATAAAAACATTATACTTCTTCGAAAAAATGAACCGCTACACACAGGTTAGATTCTTTAATGAGACAATTTATGAAGTAAAATTTATAAGTAAAATAGGAAATATGTATATAGCGTTCACAAAAACGTATGATCATCACTCATATATTACAATACTCATGTGATATATAAGAGTTGTTATTTTTCTTTAATTATATGAAAAATTAACTCTTTGTCGCTCAAATTTTGTCAAAGCTTCAATTTATTTTTTCCCAAAATTTTGCATTTTCAGATCCACATCCTCCAAAATAAAAAATAAAAAATAAAAAAAGAGGAAGAAGAAGAAGAAAACACAGTGACAAAGTCCTGAAAAATTACTAATGAAGAGGCTCCTGAGTGTGTTATAAGTATAACTAATATTATGATAATTAGTAACTAATTTGATATATGTACATTCAATTGGAATATACAAAGCTTTATTTTATAATTTCAAGTAATAATAATTTTTTTTCGAATACTTTGATAAATTAACCAAAATATAAAATTCAAAATTTAACGTATGAGACATATAACAAAATTAATTTTCAGAAATAATATTATATATATATATATATATATATATATATATATATATATATAGCAAATTAAGTCATTCTTAAGAAGAATATTGAAGTAAATAAATGTTCGATTTTAATTGATCTAGGTGAAAGTGAATATATAAATACGATTATGTTTAATAGAGCTTAAGAAATACCTTAATTTATGAAAAAAAATATTTTTTTTATGGCCATCTTTAAACAATTTTCCACTAATAGAATTTTATCAAATATTTTTCTTGCAAAAATTTCCAAATGAAGAGAGATGAAAGAGTAAGAAAGTGAGAGAAGGTGTTGAAACTAAAAAAAAAAATCTTACTGAAAGGAAAAAAACTTCAGAATACACCCCCACTTCACCCTGGCAAAAATCTTCAATTTTGGGATCCGAGACTCACTTATAAATAATTTTCTTTCACAAAAATAAAAGATGAGAGAGAAATCTCCTTCAGGATAATTTGGAGATGAGAATGGCAATCATATTTTTCGCAGTCTCAACTCCTACTAATTTTATTGAATTTTTAATATATATGTCTTATTATACCCTCTATTTTAGTTTATTTTACTCTGCATATACATTTATATTAAATTTTAAAAAATTCTAAATATTCAAATAGAAGTTTTGGAATTATTAAAGTTTTTTTATTAAATTTTTTAAACTTATTATAGAACTTGTTATTTTTGAAATTTTTTAAGTTGATTAGATTTTGTTGGTGACAAGAAGTTTGAGCATTAAATTTAAATTTTATTCTTCAAGTCTGTAAAATTTTTTATTTTATTGAGTATCATTTGTTTTGTTATTTTATTTAAAAAAATTTGTGCATAAATTTGCTTCTCTTTGGAAAAATGAAAATGAGAAAAAAATTACCCTATAATAAGAATAAAAGAAACAATTGATGATAAGAACTATCCCACATTCTGCTCGCAAAATTGACATTTCCTTTTTCTTTTAATCGTATACGATGTGTGTCGGTGAGATTTATAAATGTAGATATACAGTTGTACAAAATTATAGCCAAAAAAAAAAAATTGTTCTCCTGCAAACTTAATATATGATCGTGTTTATGACTCATCATTAAATTAAACGTAGAACTAAATCATGAATGTCAGCAATATCTTAGACCAGGATTTCATCCATTAAACAAAATAATGGCTAAGAGCTATATATATGGCTATATAGCTATATAGCTAGCTTCCATATATATGTCAAATTCAGCAATATAAATCAGCATGATCGCATTTTACGATGAGTAGAATATATATACTAGGGCTACTAGGCTGCACTCTGGACACGGTGATGGCTCCAATCCAAAGTCAAAACTAAGAAATATATATATATATATATATATATATATATATATATATATATATATATATATATGGCCAAGATGCATTTTAATTATTTGAAATTTAAAATTTTTAAAGTTTAAAATTTATAATATGCTTTTAAAGTTAAAGAAAAAAAAAAGAATAAATGAATAAAGAGAAAGTGAGTTCCATAAGGAATTGCCTTTTGCCAGATTTTGTTTTATTAAGCCAGGTAGTTGGGTATCTCCGTATTTCATAAGGACTTTCAAACCTTATAATGAAAAAAATTGAGTTTCACATATCTACATCACTATATTATTTAAATAATATATAAATTTAAAAAAATTATGTTTAATTATATCTATATATTATATAAATGGGTTTTCAAGAGTTTTTAAAAATAAATTTTAAATAATAAATAGATTGAATTTTTAAGAAACTAATACTCAATAATTCATATATGTACTTCTTAAAATTTGGCCCCTATTTGGTATTATAAGATAATTAGTCTTCTAATTTTAAATAAAATTGGTAATTTATATGTATTTATTAATCTCATTAAAAAAATAACAAATTAAATAGGTATTATTTGTAATAACCCAAGCAATTAGAATTATGAATGCAACTGATGGTATAATATTCTGTTATGTGAATCAGTATAATGAGATTGAGGCTGGCTCAGTGGTTAGGCTCCAGACTACATTTCCTCAGGACGTGGGTTCGAGGCTGGGAAGTTAATCTTCATTGTTTTTTTCAGGAGCTGCCACGTGTCCCCTCCCACAGTGAAAGGATGAAACTGCCCTCAGAATTTTCCTTCTTCTTCCTCCCTCCTTCGTTCAGCCGAGATGTAGAAGAGAGGGAGAGGCGTCGCGGGTTGCAGCAGGGAGCCACCGTGGTTGTGCCTCCACCTTGCCTGAGCTGAGCTGTACCCCCGAGCACCACCGGCCACCTCTCGCCACCGTTCCAGCTGGAAAACTGCCACCTCTTTGGCGAAAACCACCGTGAAGACGTGAGCTTCCCTGGCCGTTGGTGAGCTGTTTTCCCTATGTGGCTTGGACGGGTTGTGTGCCTCACTTCTTGGCCGGCCATTCCCACCTAGAGTCGAGCTCAGTTGGACGCCGTTGGAGCCATTTTTCCGGCGAGACCAAGGAGCTCGAGCATTGGACATTTTGGGCGATTTGGTACGTTTTTACTGGTTTTCTCTTCAGATTGAGCTTAGAAGTAGCATTTTCGGCCCATAAAAAATGAATTTGAGCTCTAAAACCATGGATTTTGGCTACTTGTAAGAAGAATGGCTGACAGGGACCAAAATGAAAATTTTCGAAAATTTTGGGTTCTTGAGAAAATGGGAAATTGTTGACTTGTAATTGGTTCATATTAACTCTAGATTAATACCTTTAAGTTGCTAGGCATGAGAACTAGGAAATTGTCTTGATTTGCATTAGAATGGAGGCTAGGGTTTGAAACAGGGACCAAAATGAAAAATCTAGAAAATATATGGGCAGAAGTGTAAATTACCACACGTTAAGGAATGAAAGATATAGAATCAAAGAGACGGGGGAGTTAGGTCCTAAATTAGGATAATGACCCGAAAGACGATTAATTCCTGCATGAACTTCGGTGCAGGTGGATCGTAAGGGCGATTCCGGCACCCCAAGGGGGGGCAACGTACCGTTTGTGTCAACTGGAGTTCAAGTGCGCAGATAGCACCCCGAAACTCTTATTATGCCTGGGTTGTTCTTACTTTAATTGTTTCCTAAATATAAATAAATTCTTTGTGATTCTGCCTTACCGAATTGGGGGGATTTAAAGCAAGGGACCTTTTGTATGTGTTGAATGACTGTAACTACGGTATTGGACTTGTGATGTGTTTAGAGGTGGTTACTAGCTAGTTACATTAGAAACACAGATAATTTCCGTATAATTTCATCTTTGTATACATGCTTGACGTAAATTCCTTGATTTTTGAAGGATGACGAATGATAAGCCTTCGCGAGACGTAACTCGCGCCTGGTGGTTAGTTACCCTCGAGGACTGAGTGTCCTCGCCTGTTGGTTAGTCACCCTCGAGGACTGAGTGTCCTCGCCTGTTGGTTAGTCACCCTCGAGGACTGAGTGTCCTCGCCTGTTGGTTAGTTACCCTCGAGGACTGAGTGTCCTCGCCTGTTGGTTAGTTACCCTCGAGGACTGAGTGTCCTTGCCCGTTGGTTAGTTACCCTCGAGGATTGTGTATCTTCGCTTGTTGATTAGATGCCCTCGAGGGTTGTGTACCCTCGCCTGTTGGTTCTTAGCAGTCTTATTCCTGAATGCTTTTCACAAATTGATTGTTTATCTGAGAATGGTTGTTGACTTAATGTTTCAAAAAAAAAGTGGGTTACTTAGCTCGACTGTTAAATTGCAAGCAAATGGATTTAAACACTGTTGCACTCTATTAAATTCTTGTTTACGTTAAAGCTTCTGTTTATATATGAAATGGTTTACTGACTTGGGGTGCTATCTGCCGGAAAATTTTTGGTCCCAGAGAGAGAGTTAGACGATCTTTTGGAGCCGGCGGAGTATTGACCGGGGAGCCGCGTTGAGCCGCTGGGTTTGGGTGCGAGACGTGCCCTCTTGTTTAGATTATAAATTTGGCATTCTCTTTTTGGGATGTATATATATATATATATATATTTAGATTGGTAGCCATTTCTGCATACGGGATTATTTTGTAACCACAGCTGAACCCGCCATGTTTTGTCTTATGTTGTATATAGTGGATTGGGTTGGTGAGAGCGGAGCTCCCCTATTTATGTATTGCCTTACAGGACCTTGTAGAAATTTCGGGGCGTCTTATTTACTAGAGAGGTACTGCCAAAATTTCTACAGGTGGCCTCGTTTTGTATTGACATTTTCACCTTATATATTAAGGCAAACAGTATTCATAGGAATTGGAAATGCATGTTAACAATTGTCCCTCTAGCGTAGGCTTGCAGGTCATGGGAGTTTTCTCGTGATCTGTGCCGGTCACACCCCAAGGAATTTAGGGCGTGACATTATTCCTACATAATATTTTGAATGTGCATAGAGATCCTGTGAATATTCGGATAATCCCTCTACATAACTCTTCATATATCGAACCCACCGATTTGGGTCTTTATAATACAGCAGTAAGTTATTCCATTTCACTTTCTTGTAGGCGTTAATTTATTCATCCTATTTTGTTTTATCTTGATTTCATTATAATAATTATTTTATTCATGTGAAAATTCGCAAATTTGGTTATATTTCATCGGTTTAGTTATAATTTTAATAAAATTTTCAACGATTTTAATGTATAGCACATATTACTATAAAAAGTAATCAAATATACTGTACATTTTAAAGATAGATATAAAATAGTAAATTAAGAGAGAGGAAAAAAAAAAAGTCCATGTATATTTACACTTTTTTTGTGTCACACATTCTACCATCACAACTCTCACTGCCTGTTGTAGTCAGAGAATCCATGTTAATTAACGACTCGATTAAATGGGAAACCAAAAAGAACAAAATTCTCGGTTGAAAACTCTCACAGGCCTCTCAAATTTCATCAACCTCATGGCAAAGAGAATGGGAAGACTCAACTATGTTCTCAAACACACCTGTGATTATTTCAAGAGAACTAATATTTTAGTTTTGATATAATTTAAGAATAATATTAACTGTTATAATATCCAAAAAAAGTGAATTAATTTTATATCCTCTAAAGATATATCTTTTTTATCAATTTGATTAAAATTAAAATAAAATCTTTGGTACACTCATAATTTTGAGTGTAATAGTGCACTTGTTATAATATAAAGACATAATTATAATATTAGTATTATTAAAATTGATATTTTTATAATTATATCCTTACAATATAATTGGGTGTACTGATACATTCAAAATTGTAAGTGTACCAAATAACACCTTAAATTAAATGTCCTATTTTAATATCCCAAAGTTTTTTGTTATAGATTTTAAAATGATCTCTACTGTAAGTCTGTTAATGAGACAAATAACTTAAAATACTAAAAGAACGAAGATCATGTGTTCTCATGAAAAACATTATATTTATGATTAATATAATTAATAATTACATATTATGCAATATTTTATTTAAAAATTTTGTGGACAGTAATTAATAATATTTTGATTATAGTAATAAATTTATTTAAAAAGATAAAACTTGTTTTATATTTCAAAATTTTAATAATTGTGTCATAAATTTTATAAAAAAATCATGTTTCTTAAAATATATCATCTGGTACTGAAAAAGATGGGTAACATATGGGAATCCAAAGGTTGAATAAAAACTTTTTCAAAATGTGCATTTAACTCCCTAAAAAAGTAAAACATTTTGATGACTAATTGAACAATTAATGACGCTTAATCATCTATTTAATTTAACTATCTATTAACTATCTTGAAGTCATGATCTCTTTCAAATTAAAACAAACTTTGCAGAATTTAAATAAGACGGTTAATCTTTTAAGAACTAAATGAAAATATAGTGTAATTTTAAAGAATAGAAAGTCAATTCACTATGTATATATATTAACAAAAAAAAAACACTTAATGAGGATGTTCCTCTCCAATTTCCTTATCCATTTCTATTTTTCACTCATACTGTTGCAGAAACAAATTAATTTGGGTCTGAAATCCGTAAAGGAAGAACCATAATCTTGCTAGTGCTAGCCAGACAATTTATTGATATTCTCTTTTTAACGTTGCCATTTAACATTAATAAACTGAAATTTCTGAACAGTAATTAAGAGATTACTCATCCTAGAGCCAGTTGACTCTGGCCCTATCCCACTGGCCTACGCAATTTGCATTAATCCAACTCCAAGAACAGCTTGATTTCAAGCTTTCATTATTTTAAAAGGAAGCTTGCATAGGCACATAGCCATCCTATATTTCTACCTAATTATTATAAGCTAAAACCCATGAAGCCCTCAGCTATAAATACCCCACCCCATGCACTTCCATCTTCACCACCCAAAAGCAATATACCATTATTCACTAAATAGCATCCAATCCAAGAGTGTTTTAATTAGTGAAAATGGCTTCGAAGACTGCACCTTTTGCCCTTCTCCTCTCTTTGAACCTCCTTTTCTTTTCCATGGCTAGTGCGGCCAGTTGCCCTGCTACCACTGATTTTCTTCGATGTAGCCCTGTGCTGGTAACTCACTCATACTATCAACCTTGTTGCGGCCTCTTTGACGGTCTGCTTGATATCGATGCTGCTGTGTGCCTTTGCGCTGCCCTCAAAGCTAATATCTTGGGTATCATCCTCGATCTTGATGCTACCTTGCAGCTAATCGTCACCACTGCCTGTGGTAAGACAGTCCCCACTGGCTTCAAATGCACCAAATAATCATATCATCTGTGTGTTTGGACCTAATGGCGCAGCCTAGTTGAATTTGAATAATGCGCCATGTTTCGTGTTTTTCTTCAGTGTTTCCTGTTACATTTTCTGATGGATGCACCTGGAGGACTCTATCTTCCTGGGTTCCTTAAATATGGTGTTATGTGCTTTGTGTTCTAAGTCAAATATCGTACTAATAAATATAGATCTATATCCTATATAATCCTCTCTTCTTTATCTTCTTAAAACGTTTGTAGTATGTATTAATCAACTGAAACTTCTTCTAGTAATTTTACGATGCGACCGAAGAATGAGCAAAACATAAAGTCATCATTCAAGGATTATATTGAAATGAACAAAACAGACATGTGGCACATGTTGCAGTATGCATAGGAGATAAGATTCATGATCAGTTATATTTGACGAAAAAATACAGGAAAAAAGAGGAGGAAAACTTTAAATAGTGATAATATTAATTGACAAATCTATATATAGTGAGACCGAGAGGATTTGTCGCTTATTGAACAGTTCGATGAAACAACAATCAGAATTTTCTTTTATTTCTTTTGGCCAGAGAACAAACAACAAAACCACAGCAAAACACACACTAACCTACGAAAACAGGACAAACATAAAAAAAAAAACAGACAAGCAGAACCAGCACAACAGAAAAAAAAAACAAAACCCAAAACAATAAAAGACCAAAGCAGCACAGGGAACCCAAACAAGAGACCTCAGCCAACTCCATCCCTCTCAGCCACACCAGAAACAGCACCCAAGGAATCCCTTAACAAGATCTCGGCCAGAGGAGATGGTGGTGCAGACACCCACCCATGAGGGCACATCTCCTTTGCGGCGTTCATTGCAACCCAGTCAGCAGCTTTATTCCCAAGGCGAGACACCACGGAAAAAGAGACATTTGAAAGAGAATCCTTCAAAGCCAGCAAATCCTCCACAACAGTAGCACAAGACCACTCCACCCCACTCCAGCAATACTTCTGAGCACTCTGAAACAAATTGGCAAAATCAGTTTCAAAACAACACTTCGACTCAGAGAAACCAGAGGCCATAACAAGAGCTTCCCTCACAGCTAACCCCTCAGCCATGAAACCTGAAGAAGCATCCACTTTACCACCGGCACTTGCAACTACTTTCCCTTCCCAGTTTCCACAGATTATGCCAATACCGGCCCTCCCAGACTTAGGGCAAAAAGAACCATCAGAACTAAACTTCAGCTGACCTTTGTATGGACACCTCAAAAGATTACAGCTCGAAGCATCTTCTCTGCAAACCTTTCTGCAAAACTTAATGGGATTAATCCTCCAAAAATCATCAACACACCGTAGAGTACCAGCTATGACCCGATGACAATCCACTTCAATTTTATGAAAAACTCTAGAACACCTATATTTCCAGATCCTCCAACTGACACAAGCAAGGACAGCCTTCCCATATTCCTCAGGACTCTCATTTTTAACAAGCATCAACCAACACCAATCCTCAAACCTGGAAATCTGATCTTTCCTGATAATCAAAGTCAATGGACAACCAAACCAAATCTTCATAACCCAAGGACAGAGGAGAAGCAGGTGTTCAACTGTTTCAGATTCATTCTCACAAATAGGACAGCGACTCGAGGTAGCACACTTCCTTCTCAATACAGCTTCTTTAGTTGCCAAAGCACCTGAGCTGGCGCTCCCAAGAAAATGCTTAACCTTATTTGGCACACGTAACCTCCAAACAGCATTCCACAGCTCCTTAGGAGGGACATAAGAACAACTCGGACCCTTAGATCTATATCCTATATAATCCTCTCTTCTGTATCTTCTTATAACGTTTGTAGTATGTATTAATCAACTGAACCATCTTCTAGTAATTTTACGATGCGACTGAAGAATGAGTAAAACATTAACTCATCATTCAAGGATTATATTGAAATGAACAAAACAGACATGTGGGTCATATTGCAGTATGCATAGGAGACAAGATTCATGAGCATCTATATTTGACGAAAAAATACAGGAAAAAAGAGGAAAACTTTAAATAATGATAATATTAATTGACAAATCTATAAATTGTGAGACACAGGATTTGACGCTTATTGAACAGTTCGATGCAACGATAACCAGAATTAGAAGCGACAAACAGTTCCCAGAATTAAAGTTGGCCATTTTTAATCAGAATCAATTCTTGATCAGAGTAACAGAAATATGAAGAAACACAGTAAAAATAATTCACCAGGCAGTCAAAGACGTTAAGAAGAGTGATATGACGGTTGATAGGGTTCCATAGAGAGAGGAGATATTAAGGAGATCAGGGAAAGATCCAACGGTGGAGGTACTGTTAAGCGAATACGATGGTTTAGACTTCAATATTTGCGTGGAGTTTAATAGTAATACTTGAATCAGATTTGTGATTTCTGCATATTTGCGTGTCTACTAAAGCTAGCGGAAAAAGAAAGATAACTATGAAAAACAACATTTTGCTTTCTTTTTCTATAGATATGTTCGAACTTGAAGATTTAATATTAAAGAAAATGTGTAAATCAATTGTCGAAAATTAAATTTAATAACTGCATGCCATATTAAACTTTTATAATGGAGAAGAAAATTATATAATTTGAACATTTCTAAATCAAAAAGAAAATAATGTACACACAAATCTATTCTCAGTATAGTGCCCAATATATTTGCCCTCGTCCTGGACATGATATAGGGAGGGATATATAATCAGTAGGCAATTTTATTAGAGTACACTTCATGATTCATATATATATATAGATATATATATATTGCTCTCTTCCGTGAAGATTAATTATTTTATTCTTCATCTTTCCACATATTAGACAGTCGAAGGTCATGCGTTTTGAAAAAGTGTTTATGGGAAAAGTCATGATCTCTTTTATTTGGAATCTGCCAAGGAACGCATAACCTTAATTACAAGCTTAATACACGTTATGTGATTTTACTGTATAATATATATTGTTAACTAGTAGGTCAATCGTCTCGATGATAAAATTATATGTAGTCCATGCAAGTTAGTTAATAGTTTAATGGTTCTATTATTTCAGGTAAAAGAATATTTAAATAATAATGCAATGTAATATTTAGTTGCATATATTAAATAAAAACAAATTGTTTTAGAATATTATTAACAAAATATAGTCAAAAACTTTACTTCTAAGTTAAGTAAGAAATATTTGAAAATTAAGAAATTTTAATTTCTAATTTCATTTAAGAAATTAAAATAAATTTACCTTTCAGAATTATTATTATTATTAGAAATAGAATTTACTAAAGTTTTTTAATTGTATATATATTATATCATATCTTTAAATATGAAAGAGAAAAATAGGATTGTAATAAGAGAGGAGAGGATGAGAAAAACTTGCATGTATTCATCTTGGTAACAGGGTAATAAAATAATAATTGCTAATTTAAAATCCCCTAATTTGCTGCAATTTCCTTCCTAATTAAATCCCTTAATTACGTTCAAATCATATCTTATAGGCTAATTATATGATTGCCATTCTATAATAGTATCACTCCCCCGCAAATTGGAACATAAATATTGGTCATGACCAACTTGGTACAAAGATATTCACTTTAATTCCTATTGAGGGCTTTTGTGAAAATATCATCCAACTGATATTCTATTTTCACATACCCTAAGACCAAATTTTCTTGTATTTTTTCATAAACAAAATGACAATCAACATCTATGTGTTTAGTTCATTCATGGAAGACTAAGTTTGATGTAATATGAAGTGCAACTTGATTATCTCACCAAAGTTTTGCTGGTCATGATGATTTCAATCCAACGTCCTTCATAAGATGTTGTATCCTCATAATTTTGCTTATAGATTGTGCCATAACTCTATGTTCAAATTCATCGTTGGATTTAGATACCACATTATACTTCTTGCTCTTCCAAGACACCAAATCCTCTAATAAATGCACAGTAGCCAATGGCAGATCTCCAATCTATCTTATATCATGCCTAATTTGCATCGGTGGAGTACTCAACATTAGAGTGACCATGATTCTTGTATAGTATACCATGTCCTAGGGCCCTTTTCAAGTAGCATAAGATTTGTTATAGAGTTGTTCAATGATCAACTATGGGTGAAGACATAAATTGGCTCGCCATACTCAGAGCATACACAACATCTGGTCTCGTCATATGAGATAATTTAGCAACCCTAGCAACCTTTTGTGCTTTTTAGGTTCATCAAATAATTCACTATTGTCTTTTGTGAGACTCAGATTAGGAGGCAGAGGTGTACTATATGGTTTTACCTTATTTTATTAATTTCTGTTAATAAATCAAGCACATATTTCCTTTGTAATAAGATGACTTCTTTCTTGCTCTTCATCACCTCCACTCCTAGAAAATATTTTAGCTACCTTAAGTCCTTAGTGTGGAACTTAGCATGTAAGAATAATGTAAGGGATGAGATCCCTTCACCATCATCTCCCATGATAACAATGTTGTCCACACATACACCATAAAAGAATTATACTAGCTTCAGATTGTCTATAGAATACCAAAGGATCACACTTGCTCTTTTTCAAGCCAAATTGTTAAATAATCTCACTAAATTTTCTAGATTAGGCATGTGGACTTTGCTTTAAGTCATATATTGATTTCAGTAAATGATAAACCCTGCCATACTTCCCTTGAGCAACAAACCCAGGTGGTTGCTCCATATACACTTCCTTTTGCAAATCGCCATAGAGGGAAGCATTCTTAATGTCCAATTGGTATGAAGGCCAATTATGAGTAGCTACCAGGGAAATGATTAACCAAACCAAAGTCATTTTATCAAGAGTTGAAAAGTATTACAATAGTCTATGGCATATGTTTAAGCATAACCTTTAACAACAAGACGTGCTTTAAGGCAAGCTACTAAGCCATCAGGATTAACTTTCTATGTAAACACCCATTTGTAGCTGGGAGGTAAATCTACCAATTTCCATGTTCTATTTTCATCCAGGGCATTCATCCCTTCCACAATTGCATTATGCTAGTCACAATGCTTTAAGGCTCCATTAAGGGACTTGAGAGTAAAAATAGATTTTGGATAAGTAATGAAAAAGCTAGACAAAAGTGATAAATGAACATAGGAAACAAAATTAGCAATGGTATGCCAAATAATGTATGTTTTCAACAAAGGTAACATTAGCAGATATCGGATATCTATTGAGATCAGGTCTAAAGCATCCATATCCCTTCAGAGTATAAGAATATCCTATAAAGACACACTTTAAAGAGTTTGGGTCCATTTTAATGACCTGAGGTCGAACATCCCAAACAAAACAATTACTTCCAAATATTTTGGGCTCTACTAGAAAAAATGACTTGTCAAGAAACAAGACAACATAAGGACTATTGTCATTAAAGGAAGATAAGGGCATACGATTAATAAAGCAACATGTCATAGACATAACTTCAACCCAAAATTGTTTAGGGACCTTTACATGATATGAGTGCCCGAGCTATCTCAAGTAGGTGCCTATTCTTTCACTTTGCCACTCCATTATGGTAAGGTATAATTACACAAGAGGTTTGGTAAAATATTCCATGTTGAGTCATGTAAGTATGAAAGGAGTTAGTAATATATTCTTTGGCATTATCATTCCTTAATGTCTAAACTGACAGATTGAATTAAGTTTTAAGTTCAACATCGAAGGTGCAGAAGTGAGAGAACACCTCAAAGCAGTTTTTTATAAAATATAACCAAGTGATATGAGAATAGTCATCCACAAAAGTAATAAAATATTTAAATCCATATTTGGATGCTACTGGGCAAGGCCCTCAATACATCTAGATGAACCAACTCAAAGGCAAAACCAACTTGTTTATTAACTGTTGTTACAGGTGATGAAGATTTGTGGGGTTTAAAGGAGGGAAAAAAATTAAGATTACTAGTCGTATGATCTATGGCACAAAAAATGACCTATTTGGATGATAAAGAGATGACATATATGGTAAGTTACCTGACTCCACAAATGACAAATGCAGTGATGGGATTGAGTGTTTCAGTGAGTCCTAGTATTGGTAAAATTTGGCAAATTCATTTGCGAAAACCATAATTGAAGAGAACTTGGTTGCAGCACCATAATTGGAACAAAAATACACCAAACGGAAGTAAAAAGAGATTCTCAAATAGCCGCTTGCACCCCACCAATCGTCAATAGCATACTTAGGCTATACTAGAAAGGAACAGTTGATCGCCGGAAACCGAAAAATGGAAGGGAACAAAGCAGCCACGTGCCTCTACATATTGCCATGTAAGAAGAAATGCAAATCTATTAGCAACGCGTAAGACCCACGCACTAGGGTTCAACCCATCATACTCCTAGGTTTGCCTGATAATGACAACCCATACCTCCTTATACTGGTAGCATAACAAAAAAAGCCACATAAAAAGGTGACCTAAAAGTGACACATTCCAACCCAAAAAGGCAACGTCTAAAACAGTAATGAATTGAAAAAAGAGATTCTCTGCTACCATGTAATCAGAGAGGGGAGGATGAGAAAAGCTTGCATGTATTCATATTGGCAATGGGATATTTAGACACTAGCCTTTGTGTTATAAAAGCAAAGCTAATAACTCCTAATTCAAAATCCCCTAATTTACTCCTAATTTACTACCTAATCAAATCCCTTAATTATGTACAAATCATATATGTGAACACCTCACCCGTAATTATTTAATTATTTAATTAATTGATTCAGTGATTAATTAATAATTAAGCAAATGAGGAAAATAAAAATGACAAAAGTTTAAATAACATTCTCAAGTAAAGAAAATTTAAAATTAAAAATGAATAATGGGAGAACTTTAAGACAAACAAAATCAAAATATGAAAATAAGAATTAATTAATTAATTAATTAATAATAATAATAATAATAATAATAATAACAACAACAACAACAACAACAACAAATCATAAAATCATAAAAGGGAAAAATAATAAAAGCACAAAAGTAAAAAATTAGAAAGTCCAAAAATAAAGATTAATAGTGATAATACTAAAATCAGAAAAATTAAAATAAAAAAAAAAAAAAAAAAAACGAATCAAACCAAAAGGTAAAGAAATATAATATAGTAGTAATCAAAAAAAAGAAAAATGAAGAAAGAGAAGACAGGAAGTGGGAAAACATGAAAAGGCATGCAGCTGACAAAGCAGAGGCCACACGTTTCCCTTACATACCGGCGGGAGGGATAGGAGTAGGCCACTGCATGGTTGAAGTCTCCATAAAAAGGAACCAAGGCACTAGGGAGAGGAGGAGGAGAATACAGAGAGCTGAAAAATCTGAGGGGAGAAACCGAAGGAAGAGAGGAGTGGGTAGCGTGAACCGAGAAAGAAAAGATAAGAGAGATCAAGGAAAAGAGATAAGATAGAGGGCAGAAAATTTGAAAGGAAATTGAAGGAGGAGGGGAGCTGGTATTATGAATCGAAAAAAGGAAAAGGGAGAAAAAAAAGCTGAAGGTGAGAGGGAATACGGGGCTAGGGGAAACCGAGAAACTGGGCAACTGAGTCTGAAACATAAGGCTAAAGAAGGAGGGAATTCCCATCCATGAAATAGAGAGGGAGAGCCGAGAGAAAGGGAAGGAAAGATGGAAGGAGTAGATGAGCATTTTGACCCCTGTTTGAGTGTCACAAAAGCAGAGTACAAGAGAGAGGTGGAAGCCAAGAGAGTGTTGAACGAGGGAGAGGTATCACAGCAGAAAATAAAAGCTCTTGAGACCGTCGGGAGAGGCTTGAAGAAGGTAAGGAAAGGAGGTTCAAAACTAGGAAAGAATCCAAAGAGAAAGGTTAGCATCATTGGTTGAACTCCTTTCATGTTGGCCTTCATATTACTCTCATTTTAACGTGCTTAGCATTAGGTGGCAGTTGAAAACAACGTTGATCATCCTAGTTTCATTCTCGAAAGTGAAGGATGAAAATCCCATTGCATGTCACTTACACTTTCTGTTTCTTTTTGCTACACGTTAATCACACCATTTGCCATCTAGATCCGCCACATGTTCTTACCTCTTGATGCTCGTGTAAAATAAAAAAGGAAATGATGCAGTATCTTGCAATATTTTCCTTCCATCTGAATGTGTTTACAATGCATGGTTTTGTCTTTCATGTTGCCTTAGTTTTCTTCTCAAATAGTATGAACTTCAGAGTGTTTGAGCCACCATGTCACTGCACCTATTCAGTTTTGCTACTGTCAACAGGATGTCGAGTTGAATAAGTTTTATTCTGGTTTAGTTTTCTTTCTTTTTGGCTTGGTTTGTGTTTGCCTACTGCACTTCTTTGTTATTGTTTGCTGGTTGCTGATCAAGGTAATGTCAAAGTCCACCTTAGGTGCGTTAACATGCTGTCCCTTGATGAACGTTTCTGCTGCATTTCTTCTTCTTAATCATCAATAGAAACATCACATATTTTTCCTTGATTGAAGCTCTTCTTCCCTCTCTTTTCGCTCATGATGCTTGTGTGTGCGTTCGCCATATTTGAGGGCTATAATTTTCTATTTTGAGTCCAGTTATAGTGTCATTTTTTGCATGAGTTTAGAAGCTTAGGATAGGTAACCCAGTGGTTTGATTCATATTAAAATTTACCTGTGGCACATATTCTCTCTTTTAGCATGCAATTTTTGTTAAAACTGAATCGTAATCCAGTTGATAGACCTCCACCTTTGTAATTAGTTCATGGGTGCGTAATTTTTTTTGCAAACAAATGGCGTGGATGGTGGAAGCCATGTTGGTATTTAGCGTTAAGAAGAAACAAGATTGAGCCCTATTGATAGCAAATAAGCAGTATCAAAAGAGAAGAAATCGAAAGAAAAATAACTTATGGCAGAACAAAAAGCAAAGAAATATAAATCACTCATGTAATATAAATAGTTGAACTTGAACTAAGCTTTTATGGTATAATACATGAATAAGATGTAAGCATCACCTTGCCTCTTTAAATTCATCCTCATCCCTGCAATTAGCTTGATATGATTTCAAAGTGGTTTTTTCTTAAGTAGTAGGAATGGCTCTTGAATGGATTGTGGCAGTAGCTGAAAGTGCTGTTAGTGGTGTGCATACTTTTAGACATTGCATTCCTAGATTGCTTTCCCTTTCATGTGGACATTGTAAATAGTATGTATGTGTCTGATCTATTTTATACAAATTAGCCATTGGTTTCTTTTGTTGGTTTCGTTTGTCCTTTTTCTTCCTTTGTCGTATTATTGTAGTCTCCCTTACCTCCTTTTGTTTTATTTTAATCTTCATTGGCTTATCTTGTTTTTCATCAAATCATGGTTACAAATAATCTACGAACAAATGATATATGAAAGGGGAATGCATCATATTATCTATATTTTATATTGTTTTATTGATTATCAATGATTATCTTTTTATCCTTATTATTATTATTATTTTTAAGAATAGTCGTGTGGGACTCTACATCTCTTCAGATATTATGAAGTTAACCAGCAAAAAACATGTGAGATTTCAGTATCCTTGGGCTAATGCATGATTCTTTTATAAATAAATCACTTCAATATGTGAAAATGATCTATCTTGAATTATATTTTATTCATTTGTCTATCTTTTATCTTTATTTATTAAAAAAAAAAAGAGAGAGAGAGAGAAGGTTACCGTGTGAGACTGCCAGTCTCCTCAGGCGTTTAGGCTATGTGAGACCTTAGTCTCCTTAAACTATAAAATTGATGATTTTTCAAAAATAAAAGATATAATAATAAGAAATGAATAAGAATAGCAATAATAAAAAAACGTCTTAACACAAATAATGATAATGACAGGAGAATAAATAAATGCTTTTTATTTTATTTATTAGAAAGTTATTGTGTGAGGCTACCGACCTCCTTAGGCACTTTGAACTTTATGAGTAGAGACCATGTGAGATTCTCAAGCTCCTTAGGCTTCGAAAATTAGTACACGTCTTTCTAAGATAAGCATGGTAAACAAATATTAATAAATAATAATGAAATCAAATAATTCCTAAAGGTTGTGTGAGATCATTAGTCTCTGTAAGCATTTAGGAGATAATCTCGAAGGCTGTATGAGACCCCAGTCTCTTTAGGCATTTAAGGATTAATAATTATTTCCTTCGCCTACCAATTATAAGTTGAAACCCTTGAGGAATTCAAACATAAACACCCTACCTTCAAAATAAAGGCCAAAATTCCAAAAGGAACCAAAATATATATATATATATATAATTAATTAATTAATTAAATCACTGACCGACCACCACACGTTCTTAAGTCAAACTACGTAGACTTTGAGTCCTATCACAAGGTACGTAGGCCCTAGGCTTTCATTTTAAGTCAAGTCTGCCCTTTGTAAATATCTATTTGTTTCCTTCCATTACTATCATTTTTGTCTTCTCTATTTAACGGGCATGCATGTCAATAAAGGGTAATTGAGATAAATTTAAGGTCATATTCTATTTCAAATGACTAATTTAAAGTAACCATCCTTATGGACGGGTGTTGTGGGGTGCCTATGTCACACTCTAATTCCCGGAGTGTGACCGGCACAGAAAACGAGACTAGCCCGCCTCTGTAAGCCTAACAAATTGGTTCTTAACTAAATTACAATCATACATAACAAACATTTATAACTAAGCAGATTTACATTCCAATGAAATTTATAGAAATTTCAGCAGAGTCTCCTCTATAACTAAGACTTCCCGAGGTTTCTACAAAAATCTGCCCAAAACAATATTATATATAAAAGAGAGCTCAGCTCTCTATTCAGTCAGAGACAACTACAACACAGGGGAATGGGGAATCTACATGTGGTCATATATAACATTTACATCTATTTACATATATCAATTACAACAAAATCTCAACAAAAATGGAGAAACAAAATGCCAACAGGGCTCCTCTAGCCCTCTTGATCAGCAAACTGCTTAGGATGGCTGCCTGAAATTCATTAAAACATAAACGGGTAGCATTTCCAGTAATGAATCAATTTATGATTTAAGCCTTTATAATTTAAACCATAACAAGCAATAATATGTACTTACACTTAATGAACAATTTAAATGATTTTCACGGTCAAGGATCCACAACCTTCGGAGAATCCTTTTCATCAATTAACATCAAACTATTAAGGGAACTCAGCCCTTAGATACTTATTAAAGTTAGGTAAAAACCTTTCTTTTTATTTAAAATACCGTTGGCTTGGGACCTAGATTCTAGGGAGGACTATCAGACATAAAATATCGGTCATGAACTCGTGGCCCATGCAATTTAATTATCTATCGAGAGCACAAAGCATCTCGGGGTAAATAACTCATACGATCGAGAGCACACAGCATCTCGGATTTTTCATATCGATCGAGAGCACACAGCATCTCGGGGTAAATCACCAACACAGTCGTGAGTCGCAGGCTCACGTTAAAGTCATCCGTCTTATCTTGTCCTCCCTAAATCTAAGGACTTGCCATTTATAAATTTTCCCTTTTTCAATATCAATTCTTTAGTAACACATTCCTTCTTTTGTTCAAACCTCTCTTTTACAAATTTTACATGAACATCACATATCAATCATAATTCATAGGTCATATGCAAGGCTAACAAGTCTAACAAGTTGCTACCATAATTACAATGGTAATTATAAAGTGGGGAAAGCTGCCGCTTACCTGGTGGCTGACAATGCTATAACCACCTTAGCTCGGTCCCTCTTGATTATAAATTCAATTTCACCCACAATCCCTATAACATAAGAATATACTTTCCTCGATTCCCATTACTAAATACATCAATTTAGCTTGATTATAATGCCTTAACAAAGCCATAAAATAACCAAAATCCTATCTCATTACTTTATTACATATTCTCTTTACTTCTTCATATTGCTATTTCCAATTTGATATTCCATTCCATTATCAATACTCAAAACAAGCCTTAGACCAAATTCTTAATTTCATCCCCTCACTTTTTCCCAGAGTTTTCGTCAATTTACACTCACTGCCTTAAAAACTTTCTAAAGTTTCACTTTAGTCCCCCATTTCATACTTTTTCCTTCCATCCATGAAGAACACTAAGGTTTCATGACATACACTGTAAAAGTGTTCTTATAAGACCAATTTAAACCCATTCAACTACATAATTTCACCATTTTCTGAAAACCCCAAAATTTCGAAACTTTTCAGTTTAGTCCCTATCAGAATAACTCAAAAAAAACTTAGCTAAAATCATGCTTTCAAAGCTCAAATTCAATGGAAAGGGGCCAAATATGATTCTCCTAGCATCATTCTCATGAAAAAACCACTTAAAACTCACCAAAATCAATAAAACGTTGCTGCTCAACGATGCCACAAAACCCATCGGAAAAAGTGGTTGTTGCCGGCCAACGGCAAGTGGTGGCCACCCAGAAACCTTCGCCGGTGATGGAGGGAGGTGGCCGGAGGTTGAACGTGGAGGTGGACGAAGGAAAAAGTGGAAATCCGAAATGAAGAAGTTGCTGCGTTTTTTCTGCAGATTTTGGAGAAGAAGCATGTAGAAGGAGGTTATAGTGAGGGGTAGAATGGTAATTTCGCTGGGGGAGGTGACACGTGTCAGCACCACAAAAATGCTAAGGGATGAGGGAGCTACAACTTGAACTCACGCCCCTTTGGGGCCGGATAACTTGTCTTACCACTGAGCCAAGGCTCACATCTGATATATAATGCACATTACAAATACTTATTCCTCATTCTTGCTAAGTAAAAAAAAATTTTGCATGAACTTAGTAAATTTAGCAGGTGTTACAACCTAACACCTTTCTCACACTTAAACAAACTCCCGTACTCATCTTTGTTTTCGCAGACTATTTTACCTTTTTTTTTTATTTCAAATTGGTTTCCCAAAGTTTTTCATTAAAAATTTTGGTGGCGATTCCAATAAATTGATTTTCAAAATTTATTTTAAGAGTCAATTTAAACTCTCTTTATTCTTTTCGCTGAAAGGTCAGTTACAACAATATCTTACAGGTTAACTATACAATTGCCATTCTATAACAATAACAAGAATTAAACTAAAAAATATTTGAAACTTAATAAATTTTTATTTATAATTTCATTCAAGAAATTAAAAAATAAATTAAAATTTCAAAATTATTATTATTACTACTAGAATTTATTTAATTTTTATTGTTTTATATATTTTATCTTTAAACATAAAAAATTGAAGGATAAAAGTGCAAAATATCTGAACATTAATATAGAATTATTTGTTACTAAAGTACAAATACAAAATTATTTTAAATAAGAAAGGATGTGGGAGGAAGAAAGAAATAAGAAGGTTCAACTTTTAAAGCATTCATACTCTATGGCTGACCTTATTGGTGAGATTTTATTAATGCCTTTTAATTTGGAAAACAATATATTTATACTGAAGTATAAATATCATTTTGAAACAAAATATGAAATTTCTTCCATTGTACTTCAAATTAAACCTCACAAATGAAATCATCCATAGAGTATGAATGTTTTAGAAGTTGAATCCTTTTCTTTCTCCTTCCCTCATCCTTTCCTATTCAATATACCCCCTTCATTGTTAAGATTTACGTCTTATACGATATACAACCATCAAGGTCTTAATTGATGAAATAAAGTTGATATATTTAGTACATCTAATTTAATTTGATTCATATTTTATTTCAAAATAATTTTGTATTTTCACTTCAGTGACAAATAATTCTGCATTAATGTTCAAATATTTTTTTCCCTCTCATCCTTCATTTTATAAATCAATAAAAATTAAGTAAATTCTAATAATAATAAATCTATAAATTTAATTTATTTTCCAATTTCTTAAATGAAATTGAGATTAAAATTTATTAAGGTTCAAATGTTGTTCACTTTTATCCTTATTTTTTATTTTCAATTTTAAAGATATGACATTAAATATATATACAGTAAAATTTTTTAGTAAATTCAAAAATAATTGTTCTAAAGAGTAAATTTATTTTAATTTCCTAAATAAAATCAGAAATTAAAATTTATTAATTTTCAAATATTTCTTACTTAAATTAAAAGTTAGAATTTCAACTGAATTTTGTTAATAATAATTCCATAAAAATTATCTTTATTAATTAAAAGTACCTAAATATTAAATTTCATTATTATTTAGATATTTTTTTACAACCTTGTATAATAAAATAAAAATTTTAACTAATTTTTAATATTAATACTTTTAAATAATTTTCTTATAATATGGTATGAACATAGAAAAAAAACTCATCATGTAATTAGCAATCACACAATTAGAAAGGCTGCCAAAAAAAAACACTTTAAGCGTTTTGAAGGAAAAAGCATGACAGCACAAGGAATGGCTTATTAAATGCTCTAACAGCAGCGACAGAGTAAAAAAAAACCTAGTTCAAATACTATAATTGGAAAATCATATTTTAAAATTTATATATAGTAATAAATTATTTAGTATAAATCTTAAAATAATTGAATGAACCAAGAATTAACTCTTGTGTAGTCAACAATCCATCTCTATACATACTTCTCTTGCCTTTACTTTATCTGATTCAAATGTCTTCATTTAATATATCACATGTTGTTTTCGGGTATTTAGAAGACGAATGAAGAATATGAATTTAAATTTCTAAAGATTTAATGTTAACATTAGATATATTAGTACAAAAATAATAAAGAAAGACTGAAAATATAATAATAAAATCTTTTTCTATTATTAATTGTACCTTATAAACTTGTTTTTTCAGAAAAGGTGGTTTGAAAATGCCGCTATTTAAAGTAACTATTAAAAACTAAGACCTATGACACTACTCCATCCCCATGCACCTCCATCTTCATCTTCCAAGAGCATTATAACATCATTCACTGAGTGAGCGTGTTAGAGTCAACAATTGATTCCACTGCCTTTCTCCTTTCTTTAAATCTCCTTTTCTTTTTCTTGGTTAACGCCACTACTTATCTTGCTACCTTTAATTTTCTTCGTTGTGCACCTGTTGCTAACTCACTCACACTATTAACCATGCTGCAGATTCTTTGATGATCTAGTTGATCTTGATGCTGCCTTAGGCCTTTGCATTGCCCTTAAAGTCAATATTTTGGGCATCATCGACCTTGACCTTGACATTCGAGCTAACTTGAAACTATTTCTCTCGACTGATTGTGAAAGGAAACTGCCTTTCTAGCTTCAAACACACCAAATAATCATATGCTCTATCATTCTTGCACAGAGATAATTTGTCTTCACTACATGGCGCTTCCAAATGAAATTTCAATAAATTCGTCATTTTCTCCCCCCTTTTTTTTTGTTCTATACTTCAAAAGTTTTAAATGAAAGATTCTTTATCATTCCTATCACCTTACTATGTTTTTATGTTTTCGATGTTCTAAGCTAAATACCAAACTAATAAATAAAATTTCTATATTTCACTAACCCTTTCTTTTCAATTTTCCATTATTTTTTATTCTTTTCCTTGAAGAATGTGTGTTTATACATATTTATAAAATGACTGAATTGGTGAATAGGACAAGAAATCCTTCCCAGTCCTTTCACTTACTTGCTCGTATTGTGTTCATTTTACGTAATGCATAAAAGCTTCTCCAACTAAAGTATTTGTGATCCAATCTGTAAGGTGTGAAAACTTCTAATTTCAAAACTTTAAAATAATATTTTTTTAGTTCTGAAAAATTTACTAAAAGAAAAGAATGTTATGAATCCAAGAGCAAAATAGGCCAGAAAAGGGGAACAATATGGACCAAAAGGGCACGATCACGAACCCGAAAGAGCGACATGGAGCTTTAGCTAAGAGAAGCGTCATCCCAGCTGGCAGGACTTAGTCATGAGCTAATGCATTCCCTCACGATGGGAGAATAATGAACTTGTCAGAGCGTCGTCGTCACCAGCCGTTGCACTTTTATGTTGTTTCCCTTTTTTGTCATTTTTTGTTAAGCACGCCATTTCGTTCCTTTTAAATACTATGGCATTGTAATGGATGAACCTCAAGTAATGAATGATGATTATAGAGTAGCCTTTTCTCCAAAAAGGTATGGGTTCTAACATTCTGGTGCTTTCATTCAACCATAGCATACAGTACCCATCTTTATAAACTGGACTAAACCTACAAAGATCTTGACCACCAGTGTAACATCCCAAATAATAACTCATTTTTAGTAATAGGTAAAAAATTACCTTGTTAAGATAATAACTAAACCAACCAAAGAGGGAAGGACTGAATTGAAAAGTTTTGCTATATATAGGGGTAAAAGTGTATTTTTACAAAGTTGCATGGCATGTTAAAATTTAAATTTTGAAGTATCAGAGGATCCAAAAATCATGATTAGGGAATTTTATGCAATTTTGAATTAGAAAATACCACTAAAGGGGACAAAAGTGTGAATAAAGGGTAAAATGTCTAATTTTTACCAAATATTTTTTTTTTTTTACTTTTTCCACCTATCCATCAGCCAAGTAATAGACAAATGGGCATCTCATCATCTTCCACATTATATTCACAACCAAGTATGGAAAATAAGGTGCAAAAATGGTGGAAAAAATGGTCGAAGAAAGAGAAACATAGAAGTGGATTTTTCAAGGTCATTTCTTCACTTTTTGTACTCATGGTAGAAGGAAAAGTTGTAAAGCTCACTTAGAGTTATCTAATGATCCAAATATTTTCTCCTATAGTGGATTTTGACTTAGATGCAGTGAAGGATTTGGTGGATTCAAGTAAAGAAAAGTGAAGCAAAAGAAAGGGTAAGCTTTCTTATAAGAATTTCTTAAATTAATTGTAGAAATTTCAAGTTGAAATAGATCCCCTATGGCCAAGACCATGAGGTTTCAACTCTTCCTCACCATATTTGTAATCTAGAGACTTAGGTGAAGAAATTTCTCTTCATGCTCAAGGTGAAGTTATAGTTAGAAAGTGGAGAAACAAAATAGAACCAAGATGCCGAATTGGATCTTTGATCTATTGGCACCTAGTAATGTAACAACATATATTTCTAAGTAATTTATGATGCAATTTGAGTTTTAAATGGAGATGTCAGTATGGTCAAAGCATTTAAACTAATAATAATGATAGTAATGAATCTTATGTGTATAGGGATTGGTTATTGTCGAAAGAGTTATCAAGGGTTGAGTTTAGAGAAGGGATATTGTCATTGCAAGGAAAATCAAGAAAGGAATTAGCTTAAAGAAGTAAGGTATCTTCTTCTCCATTCTTCATATGTTATGTGTGTGTTTATGCTTAGTGATTGCATACTTGATGAATTTTTATGCTTTATGTTGATAGAGTTGATGTATGATAGTGAGATCTCACATGGAGCCTTAATGGCTTATAAGTGATGTTATGTATGATGACTTATAGAGTTTGGAAATGGAGATCCTACCCTAATCATGATATTGTAAATGATGTTGTCATGAACTAAAATCAAAGGTGTCAACTCTAGCATAATTTCATGAGCTATGTTCACGTTATGATGTTGTGTGCATTACTTTGCTTATGTGTGTCATAGTGTGTGTGGAATATGAAGTGAGCTATTGGGACTTTTTGTCTTATTATATCTCTAACTAACCATTTCAGGTGGATCTAGTAAGGATAAGCAAAAGGAAATAACCTCTTTGATCTTTTAGAGGAGCAAAGCTAAGAGGCTTGGTTAGTTGGAAGCTATGATATTTTGATGTATGTAATAAGAATTCAAGGATCAAGATATACTGTCATGTAAATTTGAAAATTTGATGATATAGCGTAAGATTTTCTTTCTATGTGTATAAATTCCCACATGCATGAAGAAATGGCCAACCAAGAATTTGAGCAAATTTTAATAAGTAATAGAAGGCATATTGAAGCATAAGTTTGAGAAAATGAGGCCAAACACAAATTTTGGTATGTTGGAACCCATTTAGTCAAGTTTTACTTTTAAGAAGATGTAATTTCTTGAGAGAATATAAATGTAAAAATTAAGTAGATGGAGTCCAAAATTTAATATCTTTAGTAGATTTAATCTTAATACACTAGAGTTGATCTGCACCAAAATTTGTTGAATTTTAAGTTCAATAATGGCCCTTTTTGCATGCTTAAAGTATGGAGAACTATTCAGAAAAGTTTTCTACTACACATGAGGATTGGTGATAGAGGGACTAGATCGATGAATTTTGGGCTAAAATTTAATTGAAAAGTCTCTAAGGTATAATGAAGTATTTTGGAAAGTTTCATGCCATTTGGACTCCACTTATGTGGGTTTTACACCTAAAATCTGCAACATAATTCTAATTCTATATAATTTCATATAGCCAAGATCATGCATATATTTGAGTAGACAAATGAATGAATCTTGAGCTAAAATTCAGTGCACAATTAGCTATCATGTTACTATAGTTTTCAAAAAAATTTCATAAATTTTTGAACATCCTAGAATTTATTATGAATTTACAAAGTTGGAAAATTTACTATATGAACAGTATGTCTCTAACCAAAATTTGTCTTTCCTATTCAGCAATCATTTTACCATATTTCCTTTAACTTCATCTCTTGATTAACTCTAATTTCTTGTGAACACTTGGACCGCTTTCTTAGAAGATGTTATATATTATGGTGTGACAACCGTATTTCTAGTATCAAACAATCCATGCAGTAGACAATAGAAACGCTCAAACAACTATTGAATTAACGTCCTCCAACAAGCCTTTCTTCCTCTTCTACTTTCACTGCTCCACTACAACAACCAGATGAACAAGGTGATCTTCCAATGAATGTAGATGTTACACTCATAATACATGAAAATAGCTTCTTTCCATATAAGTTGAGCTATTTATTCATGGTACAAGTGGATCATGAAAGGTGATATTGTTATGACTTGGGAAGCATTTCTCAATGAGCTATTATTATGCTTTGGATCTTCATTATATGATGACCCATGCACTGCCTTGAAAGAATTGAAGTAGGAAACTATTATGGAGGAGTATTAAGCTAAGTTTAAAGATCTCTTAGTTAGCATACATGGCTTATCATAAAGTTAGTTAACAAGCCTCTTCTATATGCTCTGATTTTATCAATTTTTGTTAATAAGTCAAGCTCATATTTCTTTTAAGATAAGAAGACTCCTTTCTTGCTCTTTATCATCTCCACTCCTAGAAAATATTTTAGTTGTCCCAAGTCCATAGTATAGAACTTAGCATGTAAGAATGATTTAAGGGATGAGATCCCTTCATTATCGTCTCCTGTGATAATAATGTCGGCAACATACACCACAAGAAGCACTATACCAGCTTCAGATTATTTATAAAATATTGAGTGATCACACTTGCTCTCTTTCAATCCAAATTATTGAACAACCTTACTAAACTTTCCAAATTTGGCAAGGGACTTTGTTTTAAGCTATACAAAGGTTTCTGCAAACGACAAACCATGCCATACTACTCCTGAGCCATAAACCAAGATGGTCGATCCATATACAATTCCTCTCTACAAATCACCATGGAGGAAAGCATTCTTGATGTCCAATTGGTATGATGGCCAATTATGAGTAGCAGTCAAGGAAATGAATAAACAAACCAAAGTCATTTTAGCAAAAGGTGAAAAAGTATCAAAATAATATATGTTGTTTATTTGAGCATAGCCTTTGGCAACAAGATGTGCTTTAAGGTGAGCTACTAAGCCATCAGGATTAACTTTCAATGTAGACACCCATTTACAGCCAACAACTTTTTTGCTGGGAGGTAAATCCACAAATTGCCATGTTCTATTTTAATTTAGGGCATTCATCTCTTCCAACATTATGTTAAGTCAATCAAAGTGGTTTAAGGCTCCATTGATGGACTTGGGAGTAGAAATCAAATCTAGATAGGCAATGAAAGAGCTAGACAAAAGTGACAAATGATCATAGGAAACAAAATTAGCAATGCGATAGGTATACTAACATTTACTTGTACAAAAGGCTTTGAGATGGTACAGGACATGTATCATGAGTCTCTTGTCTTCTGGAATAGACATGAATGATGGGTGGGGCTATGGATTCAGGAGTTAGAGGCAGTGAAGGATTAGAATTACCTGATTGCTCACAAGAAGGGAGATTTGGAGGTGATTGGGTGATTTTATATATACCAACCAATCACCATCCTCCCTCTAATTGGTAGAAACCAAAGGTGTGCCAAAGAACGTAAGTTTTTTACAAAGGCAACATTAGCAAATACTATATATGTATTGAGATCATGACTAAAGAATCGATATCCCTTTTAAATACAAGAATACCTTAGAAAGACACACTTTAAAGACTTTAGGTCCAATTTAGTGACCTAAGGCTGAAGATCACAAACAGAACAAGTACTTCCAAATATTTTGGGCTCTATTAGAAACAATGACTTGTCAAGAAACAAGTCACCATTAGGGCTATTGTTATTAAGGGGAGATAAGGGCATATGATTACTGAAGAAACATGTTGTAGACACGACATCAACCCAAAATTGTTTAGGGTCCTTCACATGAAATATGTGTGCCCGCTCTATTTCAAGTATGTGCCTATTCTTTCATTCTGTCACTCCATTATAGGAATGTGTATTTTAAGAGGTTTGGTAAAGTATTCCATATTAAGTCATGTAAGTCTAAAAAGAGTCAGTAATATATTTTTTTTGGCATTATCGCTTCTTAATGTTTGAACAGACATATTGAATTAAGTTTTGACCTCAACATAAAAGGCGCAGAAGTAAGAGAACACTCAGAGTAGTTTTTCATAAAAGATAGCCAAGTCATACGAGAATAATCATCTACAAAAGTAACAAACTATTTAAACCCAGATTTGGATGTTACTAGGCAAGGCCCCTAATACATCAGAATGAACAACTCAAAGGCAAAACTAGCTCATTTATTGACTTGTGGATTAGAAAGACTACGATGATGTTTAGTATATTGATATGACTTACAATCTAAAGACAAGACCCTATGAAATTGGGGACATAACTTCTTCAAAAGAGTTGAAGAAGGGTGGACCAACTGACAATGAGCTTAAAACAAGGAAGTTCAACAAGCAAGTAATTGTGGTATCCAGTTATGAATAACGTAGAGACCATTAGGTACATGTCATTTACTAATAATCTCCTTCATTATAAGATACCAAAAAGACAATGGTCAGGGAAGAATAAGATACTATAGTTAAGGCCATGAGTAAGCATACTCATAAAAATCAAGTTAAAGGAAAGCTTTGGAAGGTTTAAGAGAGATGATAAGGTCTCTGAGGAAGTAGCATTAACCATCAGGTGGTCCCATTAGCTATTGTAATAGGTGATGAAGATTTGTGGGGTTTAAAGGAGGAAAAGAGATTAAGATTACCAATCATATGATATGTGGCACCAGAAATGACCCATTCTGATAATGAAGAGATGAGACATGTAGTCAGTTTACCTAATTCCACAAATGCAGTGACTAGCAAATTCATCTACAGAAATTATAATTGAAGAGAGCTTGGTTGCTGCACCAGAAACTAAAGTGAAAAGAGATTCCTAAACAATCGTCACACCTTACCAATTGCCGGTGCCATACCTGGGTTATGCTAGAAAGGAGCAATTGATCACCGGAAACAAAAAAAAAAAAAACATAAGGGAACGAAGCAGTGCATGAGACCCACGCACTTGGGTTCAAGCCATTAAACTCCTGGGTTTGCCCGAGAATGACACCTCAAACCTCCCTGTACCAGCAGTGTAACAAAAATAGCCACATAAAAAGATGACCAAAACATGATAAATTCAACCCCAAAACACAACGGCCAAAATAATAATGAATTAAAAAGAGATGCTCTGATACCATGTAATCAAAGAGTAAAGAATGAGAAAAGCTTACATGTATTCATATTGGTAGTAGGGTATTTATACATAGGCCTTTGTGTCATAAAAGGAAAACTAATAACTCCTAATTCAAAATCCCCTAATTTACTTATAATTAGCTCCTAATTTGCTTCCTAATCAAATCCCTTAATTATGTACAAATCTCATCATACTATTCAACTATACAATTGTCATTCTATAACAACAACAAGGATAAAACTGAAAAATATTTGAACCTTAGTAAATTTTAATTTCTAATTTCATTTAAGAAACTAAAAAATAAAGTAACATTTCAAAATTATTATTATTACTAGAATTTATTTAATTCTTTTATTGTTTTATATATTTTATCTTTAAACATAAAAAATGAAGGATAAAAGTGAAATATCATTTTGAAACAAAAAATGAAATTTCTTCCATTGTACTTCAAATTATAAGGCATTAATAAAACCTCAAAAGTCAAATCATCCATAAAGTAGGAATGCTTTAAAAGTTGAATCCTTTTCTTTCTCCTTACCTCGTCCTTTCCTATTCAATATATCCCCTTCATTTTTCACATTTACCTCTTACTCAATATATAGCCATCAAGGTCCTAATTGATGAAATAAAGTTGATATATTTAGTATATCTAATTTAATTTGATTCATATTTTATTTCAAAATAATTTTGTATTTGCACATCAGTAACAAATAATTCTATATTAATGTTCAAATATTTTCCCCTTTCATCCTTCATTTTGTTTTTTTTATGTTTAAAGATAAAATATATAAAACAATGAAAATTAAGTAAATTCTAATAATAATAACACTATAAATTTAATTAATTTTTAAATTTCTTAAATGAAATTAGAGATTAAAATTTATTACCATTCAAATAGTTTTCACTTTTATCCTTATTTTACGTTTTCATGTTTCAAGATATGATATAATACATATACAATAGAAAATTTTAGTAAATTCTAAAAATAATTGTTCTGAAGAGTACATTTATTTTAACTTCTTAAATGAAATTAGAAATTAAAATTTATTAATTTTCAAATATTTCTTACTTAAATTAGAAGTTATAATTTTAACTAAATTTTGTTAATGATAATTCTGAAAACAAAATTTATTTTTATTTATCATATGTAATATTAAATTTCATTATTATTTAAATATTTTTTTACCTCCCTGCATAATAAAAAAAATTTAAGAAATTTTTAATATTAATATTTTTTTAATAAGTTTTTTAAAATATGGTCTGATCATAGAAAAAACTAATCATGTAATTGACAATCACGCAATTAGAAAAAGCTGCGAAAAAAAAAACACTTTAAACATCTTGTTGGAAAAAGAATGACAGCACAAGGAATGACTCATTAAATGCTCTAACAGTACTGTCAGAGTAAAAAAAAAACCCTAGTTCAAATACTTTAATCGACGAATCATATTTAAAATTTATGTATAGTAATAAATAATTTAGTATAAATCTTAAAATAAATGAGTGAACCAAGAATTAATTTTTGCGTTGTCAACAATCCATCTCTATACATACTTCTCTTGCCTTTAGTTTATCTAATTCTAATGTCTTGATTTGATATATCACATGTTGTTTTGGGGTATTTAGAAGACGAACAAAGAATATGAATTTAAAATTCTAAAGATTTAATGTTAACATTAGATATATTAGTACAAAAATGATAAAGAAAGACTCAAAATTTAATAATAAAATCTTTTTTCTAATATTAATTGTACCTCATTAAATTGTTTTTCAAAAAAGGTAGTTTGAAAATGTCGCTATTTAAACTAATTATTAAGAACTAGAACCCATGACACTACTACATCCCATGCACCTCCATCTTCATCTTCCAAAAGCTTTATAGCATCATTCACTAAGTAAGCGTGTAAGCGTTAACTATTGAAAATGGGTTGTAATAAAGACTTCCATTGCCTTTCTCCGTTCTTTAATTCTCCTTTTCTTTTCAATGGTCCATGGTTTAGGCCACCACTTATCCTGCTACCTTTAATTTTCTTCGTTGTGCACCAGTTGCTAACTCACCCATACTATAAACCATGCTGCATACTCTTTGATGGTCTGGTTGATCTCGATGCTACCTTAGGCCTTTGCACCGCCCTTAAAGCCAATATTTTGGGCATCATTGACCTGGAGCTTGACATTCAAGCTAACTTGAAACTAATTCTCTCGACTGCTTGTGAAAGGAAACTACCATTTTAGCTTCAAATGCACCAAATAATCCTATGCTATATCATTCTAACACAAAGATAACTTGTCCTAACCAATGGCGCTTCCAAATGAAATTTAAATAAATTCGTCATTTTCTCCCTTTTTTTCTTGTTGCATACATAGAAAGTTTTAAATGGAAGATTCTTTATCTTTCCTATCTCCTTACTATCCTTTTATGTTTTCGATGTTTTAAGTTAAATATCAAACCAATAAATTAAATTTCTATATTTTAATAACCCTTTCTTTTCAACTTTCTATTATTTTTCATTCTTTTCCTTGAAGAATGTGCGTTTATACATATTTACAATTTGACCGAATTGGTGAATAAAAGAAGAAATCCTTCCCAGTCCTTTCACTTAATTGCTCGTATTGTGTTCAATTTACGTAGTGCATAAAAGCTTCTCCAACTACCATATTTGTGGTCCAATCTGTAAGGTGTGAAAACTTCTAATTTCAAAACTTTAAAATAATATTTTTTATAGTTCTAAAAAATTTATTAAAAGAAAAGAATATGTTACGAATCCAAGGGCAAATGGACCAGAAAAGGAGAATAATATGGATCAAAAGGGCACGATCATGAACCCAAAAATAGAGCTACTCGGAGCTCCAGCTGAAAGCAGCATCGTCCCAGCTGGCAGAAGGACTTCATCATGAGCGAATGAATTCCCTCGGGATGGGAGAATAACCAACTTGTCAGAGTGTCGTCGTCACTAGTCGTTGCACCTTTATGTTATTTCCCTTTTTGTCATTCTCTATTAAGCCCCTCATTTCGTTCTCTTCAAATACTATGTCATTGTAATGCATGAACCTCGAGTAACGAATGATGATTATGGATTAGCCTTTGCTCAAAAATGGTCTGGGTTCCAACATTCTGGTGCTTTCATTCAACCATGGCACACAGTACCCGTCTTTATAAACTTGACGAAACCTGCAAAGTTCTTTACCATCGAATTTCTTCCATCAAACAATCCATGGAGCAAACAATGCTCAAATAACTGTTGAATCAGCTACCTCCAGCAAGCCCTTCTTCCTCTTCTACACCCACTGCCCCACTACAACAACCCGAAACCAAGGTGCTCTTCTGGTGAATGTAGATTTTGCACTTACAAAAGGTATGCGTATCGAAATCCCTCACTTCGATGTCTTTAATGTTGAGGGCTAGGTTTCAAAATCCAAGAATTTTTTTTATGCTTATAAAACCCCTATTGAACAACGCATGAAAATAGCTTCCCATATAAGTGGAGTTGCTTATTAATGGTCCAAGTGGATCATGAAAGGTGATATTGTAGTGACTTGGAAAGCATTTCTCAATGCTCTGTTATTACGCTTTAGGTCTTCATTATATGATGACCCACGCACTGCCTTGAAAGAATTGAAACAGGAAACTACTTTGGAAGAGTATCAAGCTAAGTTTGAAGACCTCAGTCCGCGTGCAAGGCTTATCAGAAAGTTAGTTAATAAGGCTCTTCTTCAGGGGATTAAAACCCCATATACGATCTGAGCTTCAACTCGCCCATCCTCAATCATATATCCACGCCACTTCTCTTGCAAAACTCTACGAGAAAAACGATGGACAACTACAAAAATCCCTTTGAAATCGCCAAACCTTTTCTCCCTAACCCTCCACTACATCCTCCACCAATTCATTTCAACACAACTAACTGCTCTTTCTCAATTACCAGCACTTTAACCAGCCAGCCAACTCCCAAAAATAGTTAACCACTCCCTTCAAAAAAACTTTCTACAGTAGAGATTAAGGAGAAATGTCACACCCTAAACTTCCGAAGTGCAACCAACATAGATAATGGGAATAACCCGTTCCTGTAAGTCTATTACTATGTTTCATGACCGATAAGACTAATGCATAAATCATACCATAATGTAAATGTATGGAAATCACATTACCAAGCAGATTAACAATCATATATTTTTGTGGGAATTTCAGCAGAGTCTCCTCTATAACTAAAGCCTCCCGAAATTACTACAAATATTTGCCCGTAAACAACAAAATCTAGAAAAGAGAGCTCAGCTCTCATATCATCCAGTAACTAATAAAACTATATCAAAAACAAGGGAATAGGGAATCTGCCTGTGGTCATCCATACTCATTTATAATTATTTACATTTTAAAAAAATTATACTATTACAACAGTATAAAACCCCAGCAAAATAAGGAATAAAATCCTTTACAGTACCAGTAGGGCTTTTCTAGCCCTCACATTCAAAAAATTGCTTTGGGTGATTACCTAAAATTAAATAAAATATAAATGGGTAGCATTCCAGTAATAAAACCATTACAATACCTTTAGGTATACAAGGTTCTATGCAATTCAGTGCATAATAACTTCTCAAATATCTAATACTATACCAATTGGCACTAACCCTTTCAAATGATCAGTTTTCTGTGAATCAATATTTAAATCCTTACCATAATAAGTCATAACCATGTATTAATTACATGCAGTATAACAATAATGGTCATGGATTCATTTCCACGGAAATCAAGTCAGTCAAGGGTACACAACCCTTGGAAAATAAATTTCTCTATAGAAGATCCATAACCCTCGGGAAACTTTATCATCAGTTAAGGTTACATAGCCCTTGGTAAATTTAATCATCGGTCAAGGGAACTTAGCCCTTGGGTAATTTAAATTAAACGATCGTGAGGCATAAGCTCATGCTATTTAACACATCTAGTATTCACTTTTCATACAACCCTCTTTTTATGGTTTTTGCATGGCATCACATATAATTCATAATTCAAGACTAATGAAGTCTAGCAAGCTATTCCACTATATAATAGTGTAAACAGTAAACAACATCATTTAACATGTCATACTGTTGGAAGAGCTACTGCTTAGCTAATAGGTGAAGTAGTCTAAAATAACCTTGCCTCCTTTCTCTTAGTTATAAAATATTTCACCAAATAATCCCTATATGACAAAAGCACAATTTTCTTAATTCACCATCACCAATATACATTAATTTAGGTTCATTCCAATGCCTCTTAACAAGTTCATAAATGGAAAAGACTTACTAAAAATAACCAAAATATCTACAATTCACATACTAACCCATAATATCAACTTAACACATAATTCAAATTAAAAAGAGTTTTCTTCTTTTAGTTCATATCATTTTCATAACAAAACTCATGTCAAACCTACTTATTTACCACTAAAACCAATCATGCTTAGCCTTAGCTCATATTCCTTGATTCCACCATATAACTTGCTCAGTTTTTTCATCAATTAAATTCACTTCCTTATAAACTTACTAATTATTGAAATTCATCCCAAGTTGACATACTTTAACTCTTCCTTTCACCTTCAACCAAGCTTATCCATGAAGAACAATAAGATATCATTTCATAAACATTAATAGTGTTCCTAAAATACTAGCTTTAACCATTAAATTCTAGAATTCTACAATTCTCTGTTTAACCCCAAAAATCTAGAAAATTTTTAGTTTAGTCCCTAGGAGAACCAATCTTAAAAACTTGTCTAAAAACATGCTTCCAAGACTAAAATTTGAAAGGAAAGGACTAAAAATCAATCTACCACCAACATCTCCATGAAAAATCAAGCAAAAACTCACAAAAAATTGTTGAAAAATCTCTCCTCTTGGCTGCTAGTAATGGACACCAGAAAAAGGACATTGTCGTGGGAAACTGCAAGGCACGGCGGTGAAAAGGAATGCTGGCCAGAAGTTGGGATGATGGCAGAGCAGTGGCAGTGGGAGGAAAAGCTGAGAGAAGAAGCTGAAGTTTCTACAAAAAAAAAAATGATTGAGAAGGAGAAGAAAATGAAGTGAAGGGCACCTTGGTCATTTCACCAAGCTAGGACATGTGGCAACACTAGAAAAATTGTGAGGGAGGAGGAAGCATGGTCTTGAATGCAAGTTATCAAGCTCAAAGAGTCAATGCCTTACAACTAAACCAAGGTTCTTTATCCAATTAACAATCTACACCATGGATATTTATTCTTTTACTCTTTCTAAGAACAAAAGTTTGCAAGTGTTACAAGAAATGTGACAAAGGACTGTGCTATTACTGTGATAGCAAGTATTCTCCTAGCCACAAGTGCCTCAAAACACTGTACCTATTGTTTGGCTAAGAAGAACTTCATGAACTATTAGACACTCCTCCAACAATTAATGACACCCCTAAAACCCAAGAACCTTAACCAGGAATCAGTTTGATGGCCTTAAACAAAGCTTTTCAACTAGGAAATTGCCCGTCTTAATGTAAGTTAGCTCAATGTATCAATTAAGTATATATCTCACTCTTCCAGTCTCTCCATTTTGTTTTTACGAAGTCTTAGTGATTCATCTTTGCTTAGTTCAAGTTTATTAGGGTACACAATTGCATTTTGCCTTATGCCAAATTCATGCTTATTGTACAATTGTTTTAAATTTTCCTAAAGGTAATTTACTAATTCATGAGTTTTGTTATTACTGAGAAACTCCAAACAAAAAAAATTTAGTCACTTTCAACCTAGATTTGGAGTACAATTTGAGTGCTTGAAATTCATTTCAGAGGTATAGTGCCTTTAAATTTGGCAGATTTTGGCATGGCATTAGTTAACATTTTTTGCTATTGATATTTTTAGTTTTAACATCATACTTTGATAAATGCTAACACTAATATAGGATTAGGTATATTTTTGAATTATGTGTATATCCTAGGCTTTTACATGTTGCTTGAGCTACTTCATACTATTTTTATTTTATTTTTTTAACAAGTCAAGCACAGTAGTCATTTGTTTGAATTAGCATTACATTATATCTTTCTATCACATTGGTTTGTCCATTCAGAATTTAGTAAGTGAATGCTCATTTATGAAAGTATGTCTGTTCATTTACTATTGGACTTAAATTGAATTATTCCTCTTTTTAGGTCCTTTTCAAAGTAATGGAAACAAGCTACATCTACATCCTCTGATTTGATTGTAAAAAGTTTACTTCCCATGTCGCCCAAGATCTCTATGCTCAATCTATAGTCTACAAAACCTTAATCTGAGAAAGAGGCTTTGAACTTCATGTCATTGAGGATGCCCTCTTCCTTTGAATATTGAAGCCTGAAGGTCAAATACTCTTAAACTCTAGCTTAAAGCAATTGTTATATCAATGGTTCATGAGTCTTATGCTAATGTAATTGATAATAAAAATGGATGTTGTTTGGTTCAAAGTTAGAAAGTCAACTTTTGACCCCAAGATATTAGATAACACTATTGCATACTAAAGGAGCCCAATTCCTATTTCAGAAAATACTTAGATGGAAAATTATTTCCTAATTTAGATAAAGTTGCTCGGGTGATGACCATTAAGGGATGTGGTACATGAAGGGCTATAAAGGGAGTGAAGACTTCGCTATAAAAGAAAGATATGTTTAAGGAAGCTAAAGGGTATAGCATTATTTTGCAACTACGACAGTGCTTCTAAGCAAACATATTTTTACAATCACTAGGGATAAGGTCATCATAATATATTACATCAAGGAAACCCATTAATGTAGGAAATTTGATTCACAATAACATCTTGATGACAACATCTAACCCAAAAGATGACTTGCCATATGGTTCCCTGATCACTGCTTTATATGGCAAAGCTAGCGTTCATTGGCTCCCTACTAAGGATTTATGCCAACCTATGCACCCCATTGATAAGACTGTAGTCCATAACCTAGGGCTTGGACAATAAGGACGATGATACCCCTCCTGATTAAAGTTTTCCATTTCCACCCATCCACCCAAACTTCTATCAATCATTCACTAACTATATGCATCAAGCTGATGAACAGCATAGTTGGATAGTGCAAAAAAATTTGGACATTAACAATAATGTTCCTCAATTTACAATTGCTCTAAATATAGACCCATCAACTTTGAAGGATTTGCATCCACAACATCTCACTAAACCTCACCATCGATGACCAGTTTGGCTAAGCTTCTTATGCTTAGTTTCATTTTTTTTTTTTTAGTTTTTGTTTTTTCTCAATTAGTATACTTACATGTTCACCTTAACTTTAGTTCTAATTTTTTCTCTTTTATTATTTTTTTTTAGATAGTTTCAAAAAACAACCACATCTACTTGCTGCTCAAAAGTTTATCAATATTTCCTCTTTGCATTCATCAAGCTGTGTGACAAGAAGTTCTTCTTTCCCCTGGCAATACTTTTTTATGTTTGATTGCTTCCAACATTGGGGACAATGATTAACTTAAGTTTAGGGAGAGAGGTTTAATTGCATGTTGATCAAGCAAACTGAATTGACTTGTATACCTGAGCTGTTAATTAGTCTTATCAATCATGTTTTGTATTTTGAGCTAGTTGCTTATTTGGTTGTCTAGTTGCTCGTCAATCTCCAATGATGAAAATTATTGTCATCAGAGTATGATTAGTTGGAATTTAATGCCAATCATGCTTGTTCTCATTTAATGGTGTAATTTTTTAATTTTCCTATAGTTTTGAAGATTTTTATGCACAATTAGTCAAATATAGTTTGAATGCATGATGTTAGGGGCTACTTTATGTAAATTAATCTGTATAGGTTGTTTCAACCTTAGGGCTATTGAACTTGTTTTATATTCTCTTGAGACAAATTCTTAGGTATCACATGATCTTGAGATATGATTTAGGCTTTCCTTTGTTGCATTTGGGGCTATCAAGCTTTACCTAATTTAAATGTTATCAAGTGCACCCTCTTCAAGCTTCATAGAAAAAAAGTTTGGTTGTTCATTTTTACCCACTTTAATGTTGTACCTTCTAGCCCAAACAACCAAAACTAACCAACTTTCAAGAGAATTCTTTTTATATAGGGTTTATGTTTGAAAGGAGTTGTTAATCATAGATTAAGGTAGTGGTGAAGTGTATTTGTAAAGTAAAAATATCATATGGTATGATTTTTGTTTCCCTCTTAGTGCTAATGAAAAAGGTGAAGTTAAGTTGATAAAACATCAATAGTGCAAAAAAAAAAAAGATGAAAAGAAAATGACTATTAAAAAAAGGAGAGGAAAGAGGATGTAAAGTTATATCAAAAGAGTCTAAGTTTAGGGAATAACAAAATAAAGAAAAGAAAGGGACATACTAGAAAGAGGGTAAAAAAAAAAAAAAAGATTTGATAGAGGATGTTTTTCTTCTATTTTGCATTTGAATTCTCTTAAAAAAGTTGCACTCTCCTATATCTATTTTTGGATAACCATTACCTTTGGCCATGTAACAAGCCTAGAAGACCTATTGATCTTAAGGTTATGTGATATCTACATTAGTGGAGAGGGAATAAAAAAGAAGGCATATGAAGTCCTATGGATTGAAACTACTTTATACATTTTAAAGTGCATAAGATCCATTATAACAAGTGCATGATAATGATTGTTTGTCTAAGTTCACACACACACTTCAAAAGTATTGGAAAATTCATAAAATACCTTGTTAAACTATGCAACTAGTATATATTGCTGAATTTTCCTACTAGCTATATTGTATGAGGCAATGCTTGAGGATCATAGCAAGTGTTTGCAATAGGTGTGCGAGCAATTTTACTTCCTCTTTTCATTTTGTATTACTCAAGGACAAGTAATAGCTCAAGTTTAGAGGTGTGTTAACTTCCCACAATTCATATTATATTGTGCATTTTTTGTTAGAAATGTGGATATGAGTGATTAATTTCAAGGCTTTAATAAGAATATTTTGTAAATTGAATTTGTACATAGCTATACACACAAATTTGAGATTATATATGACACGTTTTGGCTTAATTATGCTTTTATTAGGCGATTTATAGTGAAATGAATATTTTTTAAGGGAGCTAACATAAAGGAAATTAAGCTGAAGCCATCTTGAAGCTTAAGTTATGGAAACCTAGACCTAAAGTATTCAAGATTACATTGGGAAGCCATTTATTAGCATGTAGCACCATGAATAGCTCAACATTACAATTTCTTGGCTTCCAAATCGTTGTGGGATGATAATTTACTCATTTCTATAATACATTTGCTATAGGTATACTTATGTGAGTGTGTGTTTGAACTGCAACAACTTTTACAACAACTTTTAACAATTTCTTGGATACCAAAACAAATTTTTGTAAAAGAAAACTTGTTGTTGTTTGAATGCACACTCACACAAGTATACCTATCATAAAAGTAACATAAAAATGAGTAAAGTATCGTCCCACGAGGATTTGGTGGCCAATAAATTGTTAAGTCTTAAGTTCACACCCTAGCTTAAATTAAGCCAATTAATTGTAAGTATTTGTATAAAGAAACTAAATCTATTTGCAAAATTGATCACATAACAAAACTAAAATTATTGGGTAGTTGCAATGGTAATAAAGCCTAGGATTATTAATCCCCCTAACACTTCTTAGAACCTAATTTACTTTCTTAACCTTGCTCTTAATGCTCATATGTGCTAGCCAACGGTCTAAGGTGCTTACAAGCATTTTCCCAAATAACAAATAAGCTTATACACAGTTAATCCATAATTCTTTATGTGATTAAACTAGTCAATCCAATCCACAAGCCCTAATTTGACTATGTGAGGCTAATGTGTATCTCATTAGGAAAACTATCCACTCATTCAACAAGCTTCAAGTACTCACATAACTCAATCCAAGGTCTAATTCTAATATCCCTTTCCCAAGATATATTAGAATACCAAATCAGTATAATAGGTGGCCAATCCATTAGAAAACAATAAGCATAAGATTGAATAAACACATATATATACCATTAAAAGCAGGGAAATAAGGAAAACAAGCACTAATCCATGTTAGGGTTCATAATAATCCTAGTTACATAGTTCTAGCCACTAAATAACATAGAATCCATCACCAAGACATGGCTAATGACATAATCATCATGAAAATACAACAAAAAGAGAAGGGATAGAGCAAACTAAAGGGAAACCTTGTCTTCTTTTCATCCAAGCCTCTTCCTTGCCCTTAGGAACCTTATCTAGCTCACCTAACACCCTAAAAACACTTCCCCATTGACCATTTACCAAAAACCTAAAAAAAAAAACCCTTGTAACCCAACAGAAAATCAAGCTAAAAATGCTCTCATTTTGTAAAAGCTAATACATCATCATAACTAGCTCTCAGCTGGTCATGGCAAAATTCTATTCTGTCCATATTTCTTTTTCAGAGGTCATAACCAGCTAAAGGTTGGTCATAGCGCTACATGCTAATGAATGACTTCCCAATGCAATCTTGAATGCCTCGGATTTGGGTTTCCAACACTCAAGTTTCAAAATGACTCTGGCTTAATTTCCTTTGTGTTGACTCCCTACAAAAATATCCGTTTCATAGTAAATCACCCAGTAAAAGCATAATTAAGCGAAAACTTGTCATCTATGGTATCCAATTTGTGTGTGGAACTATGTACGGATTCCATTTACAAAATATTCTCATTAAAGCCCTGAAATTAATCACTCATATCCATATTTTAAAAAAATGCACAATATAGTGGGAAGTTAACACATTACTTGCTAATAATAGCTAAATATCTATGGTAGAATTGTTATAAACCCTTGTATGCATTAGAGTTTGATTTAACTCTCCTACATGCACACATGTGTGCACGTTCACACACATACATATATGTTAACTTTATTCCATGTTTCATGCTTTCTAAGGGATTGGCCACCTATTGGATTGATATGGTATTTTAATGGAACTTAAGAAAGAGATTTTGGTATTATGCCTAGGATTGTATTATGTGAGTACTTGATGCTTATTGAATGAGTTGATGACTTTCCAATGAGATAGGAATATAGTTATTAGCCTCATGTTGCTTAATTAGGGTTTATGAATCATATTGACTTAACTATTTTTAAGGGATTGTGAAGTTAACCAAGTTTGCCAAATTCAAATTTAGGAAAATGCTTATAAGTGAATTAGAACCCAAGGTAGGCATATATATAGTCACTGAGAACAAGATCAAGAAAGTACCTTAGGTTTCTTTGAAGTACTAGGGAATTTATAATCCTACACTCCATTCCCTTTAAATTTACTTAGTACAATCAATTTTTGCATTAATACTTAATTTTTGCAAATTAGATTGGCTACTTTCTATTCATCATTGCTTTAGATTGGCTTGATTTTAGTTATGGTGTCAATTTTAAAGCCTAGCTACCATCTTAGTGTCAAATTCTCATGGAAATGATAATATATCATTACGTACTTGTGCCATATGTATACTTGCAACAATATTCAAAATGCAATAGATTCCACCCATGATGGTTGCATCCTTTTTTGTTTAGACATCTACTTCTCCTCTAGATGTTAAGGATGAACTAAAGGATCTACCCTAATGTTATTGAGATATTTTAGCATCAATATTCTCTTAATTACACATGTTAAAAAAAGATTGTCACAAAAAGATAAACAAAGTGACAAACATAAATCAAAGACATAGCCATGAGATAATAATAATGAACAAAATTGAAAAAAGAGACATAATTATGACTATTGCACTTTTTCATTTTTCTTCCAGTGATGAAAAAACTATCTAATATAAGTCATACCAAATTTAGAGTAAATATCTTTCTAAAAACTTACATATATTATTTAACCTTTTTTGTATTTTATTTGCAATTATGGAAGGAAGTATCATCCCAATCTTGTAATAATTAAATTTGTCAGACTCATAAGTAGGAAAATTCATAATGAAGGGGTGAAGTCGTAACATTCACTTAAAAGAATTTTCTTTAGTTAAAAAATAGCTATTAAAATATATAATTACAAAATGAAAGTGCAATAAACAATAATAATTTCTACAAATATAATTGAAAGTACATCCATTTAGAAGAAATTTATACATATTTCACAATCCACAATAATCATAGAAAATCATAACAAAATTCACACATAAATAATCATTCAACATAAGCAATTATTAGTAACTGAGGCCCATAAACATGCAGAGCCATAAATACCCCATATCATGTACTTCTATCTTCATCACCCAAAAGCATATAGCATCATTCACTAAGTGAGTGTGCAAGTGTTAAGTACAGAAAATGGGTTCTCACAAGGCTTTTGCTTCCACTGCCTATCTCCTCTCTGTCAACCTCCTTTTCTTCTCTATGCTTAGCACCACCACTTATCCTACTACTTTTAGTTCTTTTTGGTGTGCCTCTATGCTACTAATTAACTCACTCTTATTATCAACTGTGTTGTAGCCTCTTTGACAATTTAGTTGATCTTGAAGCTACCTTGGGCCTTTACGCTACCCTTAAAGTCAATATTTTGGGCATCATCAACCTTGACCTTAACTTTGAAACTAACTTAGAACTAATTCTCTTAACCGCTTATGGTTGAAAATGACCTTTAGTTTCAAATACACCATCCAACTCCCTTCCTTCAAAATTTGCATTCTACAATGCTAATATGCTCAAGCTTCTATTTATCTCAACCTAAACATCCTGCAACTCATATCGTCCATCTTTAGTTTTAAATGTCATCTTTCACTCATCACCAGGCTTGATCCAAATCTAATGATGGCCACTATTATGGTCAAGCTTAGGGAACACCCTAAGCCCATATGAATTCCAATAAGTTTAGGTTGTTTTGCACTTCTTCTTTTTTTGTAGGTGACTTGTGATTAATCAATCCAAATTTAAGGTTGTAGCAAAGGATTTGAAGCAAATTATGAGTGGGAACACCCCATCCCTAATTACATGATTATTAATTTATTTACCAATCAATTAATAACTAAGCAAATAAGGAAAATTAAAAGTGACTGAGACTCAAATGACATCCTCAATTAGGGACAAAATGAAATTGAAAATAAATAATGGGGAGACTTCAAGACAAGCAAAATAAAAATCCAAATTAAAATAATTAATTAATAATAATAAATCAAAGTAAAATATGAAAATAGTAATAATAAAAATTGGAGAAATTAAAGCCAAAATAAAAAAAAGATATAAAATGAAATGATTTAAAATTAAAAAAAAAAAAGGAAGATGAATAAAAAATTGGTGAATTAAAAGTCAAGACAGAGGTATATTGAAGATACTAAAAAAAAGGGCAAAAAAAGACAGAGTAGAAAAAGCATAATCAGGTGTATTATCATTTTATAGGAAAGATGCTACTCCCTCATCCTGCAAATTCAAAGTAAACAACAAAATGGCAAGATACATGCTTCTTGATGCTCCCATCTGTTATGCCTATAGGAAAGGTAGCAGCAAAAAGGGATGAGTCAAAACTACCCTGCTCCTTACATGCAGAGCTTACACGAGAAGGAAGAAAGAACAATGCTCAACTACAATAGGCAAGGTGAGAGGACAGAAAATAGCAGGCAGCATGGAGAGGACCAAAGGATAAAAAGAGTGGCTCTATTTTTTTATAAGAATGTGAGAGAAGAAGACAAACTGAGTAGAGAGGAGCTAAGCATGAGAAAACACAGCAACCAAAGAAGAAGAAGAGAGATCGAGTGAAGAGGAGCTGAGCATGAGAAAACACACTAACCTAAGAAGAAGAAGAGAGACCGAGTGAAGAGGAGCTGAGCACGAGAAAACACACCAACCAGAGAAGAGAAAGAGAAAAGAGAGGGGCTAGAACTGAGAGAATAAAAGGTGTACTAAGAAGAGAAGAAAGAAGAAAAGAAGGAAAGAAGAGAAAGAGGGAGGGGCTAGAACCGAGAGAAAAAGAGGTGCATCGAGAAGAGAAGAAAGAAGAAGAGAAAGAGAGAGGGGCTAGAACCAAAAGAAGAAGAGGTGCACCAAGAAGAGAAGAAAGAAGAAGCGAATGAGAGAGTCAATGAGCTGACACCAAGAAGAAGAAGTAAAGAAAAAGAAGAAAAAAGAAGAGAAGGGAAAGGAGAAAGAAGAAGGAGGCCACAGGCTAGGAAGTGCACCAAAAAGAGAGAAAAGAGAAAAGAAAAGGGAGTGAGGAAAAGAGAATCAAAGAGAAGGTAGTTGTGAACTCACTTCTGTTTTGCATTTTCGGAACAGAGGTTAACAGAGGAAGAATAGGGATCAATGGTGTTTCTTCATCTTCCATTTTGTTGTCGCAGGTATATGCTATTACTACTCTATGTCAACATCACATCTGTCATAAGGTATTTCCTGTATGTTTTGACTTAACTCATTTCCCACTTGGCTATCACGGTTTACATGGCCTTAGTTACATGTTTCTCGCATTTCTATCAAAAGGGTATGTTAAGACTTAGCTGCATCATTCACTGCACTTCGCTGTCAAATTTTTATTGAAGTTTGGTTACATACTACATTTTGGCTATTTAAACATGGCTAAAACAAGCGGTATTACTTCACTTCATTTTATTGTCAAATGACGCTAAAAATCTACTGCATAACACCTTCGTTTTTGTTGTTAAATAGCGTTAAAGGTTGATGCACTATTGCACTTCGTTTTACTATCCAAAAGTGTTGGAAATAGATTGCGTGGTACCCCTTTTTTTTTATCATGTTTATATATGTGTGTGTGTGTGTGTGTGTATGGTTGCATGCAAAGTCTGTCAAGATGTAGGTGTCTTTCTTTCTTGATGTACCTCTTTCTTATTTTATCATGTTTTATATATGTGTGTATATATATAGAGATATAGATATATAGGAGTATATGCATGCAAGGACGAGGGATGTGATTGTTCTTTCATTTCTTGATGTATTTTTTAATATTTATTTATTCATTTGGTATTTATTTGTTTTTTGTTGTTTTTTTTTTGTTTTTATCACCGTTAGTATTATTATATTGTCCTAATTTTTCACATTGTCACGTGAGAACATTAATCTCCTTAGGCACTTAGACAAAAGTCACATGAGATTTTAATCTCCTTAGGCTTTGAAAGAGATAAGATTTAATTTGACAAAACTCCAAAACAAAATTTCAAGGTCATCGAAATAATCTAACTTCATGCTTTTAATAATCGTCGCATGAGTTTTCTCATTTGGCACCTAGAAAGTAGACTGGTGGAAACATGTGAGACCTTTAGTCTCTTTAGACTTTAGAAGTCAACATATGCTTTCGTAATAAAAAAAAATCATGAAAATAGTAATCCCAAGAAATCCCAAATAATTTTTTCCATATTTTGGGTTACTGCGTGAAAGTTAATAATAGTAAGTCTCCTCAAGTTTTGAAAGTTAATACTTGTTTTCAAAATACAAAGTGAGAATAATTCTAAAATAAAAAATAAAAAAAAGAGTTTATTTTACTTGTTATTTATAATTAAAAATCCTAAAAAATGATTACCTCACTATGATCTCATTTTCAAAATTAATACAAAAATTCAAAAATCCAGAAGAAAAAACATAAATTTAAAAATCCTAAAAAATGGTTCTCCATTATGATTTCATTCCTTTTTCAACAGTAAATTCTAATTTTACAAATCTAAAAAATAAATAAATTCAAAAATATTTTTTCAGTATAATCTCACTTCAATTCCAAATACTATAAAATCCCAAAAAAATCCTAAGATCTTTTCCCATTATCATTTCATTTAAATTTCAAAATAAAGGTTAAAATTCCAAAAATGAACAAAAATTAAGAAGAGGAAAAATGAAGAGATCATGAGAGCTAGATTAATCAGGTTGTAAATTGAAACACACAAATCAAATTCCAATCCCTTTTGGTTTACTAAAAACTATTTAATTTGAGCTCTCTGTTCTAATCGCAAAAATTTAAAAAATCACCAACCAACAGATACGTCATTTTGGTTGAACTACGTGGGCTTTGATCCCTATCACTGGATACGTAGGCCCTAGGCTTTCATCCTAGGTCAAATCCGTCTTTTGTAAATATCTATTTGTTTGTTTTCATTATTGTTGTTTTTGTATTTCGTGTTTGACATGCATCCATGTCAATAAAAGGGTAATTGAGGTAAATTTAAGGTTACATTCTATTTTAATTGACTAGTTTAAGGTAACTGTCCTTATGGACAGGTGCTATGCGGTGCCTAACACCTTCCCCACACTCAAATAGACTTCTGAATCCATCTCTGTTTTCGCAGACTATTCTGCCTTTTTCTTCTTCTTTTTTTAATTGATTTTCTAAAGTTTTCTATTAAAAATTTTGGTAGTGACTCCAATAAATTGATTTTCAAAATTCATTTTGAGAATCAATTTAAACCATATTTTATTTCACTCGCCAAAAGGTCGGTTACAACAACGAGAATATATAGTGCTACATTGCAATTTTGATGTAATAGATGACTTACTTTAACTTAGTCTTGCTTTGCATATTAATTCATTTGGATTTGGTTGCTTTCTTAGGTCATTAAAGAAGGAAACTAAGCTAGAGTCATCTAGATGCTCGAGTCACATGAACCTAGATTAGAAACATTATTTTCATGTTAAAGAAAAGTCAAGGCTGCGACTCAGCAATTCTCAGTCGCACTGCCAATGATTTAGGTTATGCTGTTAATTTTAAAGCATGGCAACCATTTTATGAAATCCTCAAAGGAATAATACTTTGTTTTTCATTATATTAATTGTGTGATACATATACTTGTGAGTTGTGACAGTGTTGTTCAAAATGCAAAAGCTTTTACTCATGTCATGGCTGCATCCTTTTATGTTCAGTCTTAAACCCTGCCTCCATAGATATGTTAAGGTCAATGGAAGGATGTGCTGTAGGATATAACCCATACTATTGGGGCATTTTAGCGTCAAAATTTTCTTAATTACACACAATAAAAAAAAAAAAAAAAAAAAAGGCATTTACTATGAAAACATAATCAAAATGACACACATAAATCAAAGACATGGGCAAGAGATAATAATAATTAACAAAATTGAAAAAGTCAAGGCTATGTTACTTTAAAGGTTTGTAGGAGCTCTTTCGTTGGACTCTACTCTCTTGATTCTTTAATTTTCTATCATTATTTTATAAACCCTTAAAATTTATATTAATCAAGAACAAAATTATCATTTATATTTTGAGAAAGAGGATTGTGACTATTGCACTTCTTCCTTTGTACCGGTGATGAAAAAACTATATAACATAAGTGGTACCAAATATAGAGTAAACACTTATATATATTATTTAACCTCTTTTAGGATTTCACATTTGCAATTTTGAAAGGAAGTACAATGCCAATAATATATTAATTAAAATTGTCAAACTTGCAAGTTTAAGCAAGTTTATAAAAAATAAAATAAACTCATCATTCAAATTTGTAAGAATATTTTGTGGTTAAAATATAAGTATTTAAATATATAATTACAAAGTTAAAATGCAATAAACAATAAAAATTATACAAATACATATCAAATTATATAAATTCAAAGAAAATTTATGTGTAATTCACAATCCACAATACTTGTATAAAACACCCTAATAAAGTTTGTACATAAATAATCATTCAATATAACTCAATTAATAATTAATATAATTTTGCCTTATTTTTCTACTTTCCTAATTCCATGTCCTTTAATTGGAGAGATTATTAGGATGAAAAATGTTTTCTAAGAAAATTTATATATGAGATATTATTAAAGTTAAAAAAACCTTCAGTGGCAACAATTTAAAGTCAGCACAAAAACTAACTCTTAGTAATGACTAAAAGTCTTACATGATTTTATTTAGTTACATAAAAGTGAGTTTATGGCCATTACAATTGCCGTCAAAAGTCATAGTTACTATCAAGGGTCAAAGTTATTGCCAAAAGTACCTAACGTCATAATGCCTCGTGTAAAATTTATTCGTGGCCAAAAACCATAATGAGTTGGATTTTATATCGAACTTCAGCGACTCTTTATCTGCTTTTGTTGGGCTGAATGGATAGTTCAGATACTATAATCGACAAATCATATTTTACAATTTATATATAACAATAATTTTTTTATTATAAATCTTAAAATGGTTGAATGAACCAAAATTTAATTTTTGCAAGCAACTCTTTGTGCCGTCCATCTCAATATGTACATCCCTTGCCCGTACTTTTTCGTATCCTAATGTCTTAATTTAATACCTCAAAAATTATTTGGGGTATTTAGAAACAAATGAAGAATATGAATTTAGGATTGTAAAGGTTTAATGATAAAAAAGAAGTAAAAAATTAATAACAAAATCTTTTTCTATTATTGATAGTTTGTTGTAAGCAAAGGAAAATAGAAAACTTTTAACTAGTACTCAAAATTCTCCCACTTTCATAATTTCATGTTCCTTTAATTTGAGAGAATCAAATGCAAAAAATAATTTTTGAAAAGTCTTTTATACATATAAAACATCATTAGAGGATAAAAACTTTTAGTGGTGAGAATTAAAGTTGCAACAAAAAGTAACTGTTTGTGACGACTAAAAATTTTACATGCATCTATTTAATTACTTAAAAAGTGACTTTTGACTTATTTAAATTTATAAAGAATTAATAACAAAATTTTAACTATAAAGAACAAACAAAAATATGATTAAAATTATAAAAAAAAACTAACATAATAATTTTAATTTCAAACATTTCCAAGCCCAAAAAGAAATTTTGACCCAAGCCATTATTTTTAATACATCTAAACTATACATGATAATCATGCCAAACTTTTAAAAATTGAGCTTGAATTTGGGATTAAAAAAATTATTGAACCCGTATTTCAATTGGACTATTTAATTCAAGTTTTTATTTATATTTTTTTAGGTCAGACCTATTGGGCCAATCAGGTTTTTTTATGTCCCAGTCAAATCAATTTGTTACTTAAGACTTGAAATAAATAACATAGATTATTATTATATGTAAAAATATATATATAGAGAAGTTGCAAATACAAATAAATTGTTATATTAGTAAAAATCACTTAAATAAAAAGTATTAATTTTTATTTCTTTATCAAAATGTCATGTTACATTATTTTTTTCTTTAAATAATAAGTTTTTACTTATTAAAAAAGTATTCATTTAGGTCTTTTTGGTTCAAACCGAACTTTAAAAAAAGCTTAAACTTGACCCGTTTTACAAATTGGGTTTTTTAGTTCATGCTTTATTTTTTAAAATTAAACTTATCAAGCCAAACAAACCTTTTAAATTATGATCAAGTCTAATTCTAAACTTACTAATTAGACCAATAAGACAAGCCTAGCCTAAAACACAAAATCTACAAAATAATAATAATAACTAAACACTATTATATAAGCGTTGACTATTAAAAATGAGTTCTAACAAGAGTTGGGATTCACTCCAATAATTAAAACGATCTTAAAATAAAATATATTAAAATAATAACATTTTATTAATTTAATATTAATAAAAATATATTAAATTAATAAAATATTATTATTTTAATATATTTTATTACTGTTAGTTATCCTACTACCTTTAGTTTTCTTCGTTGTGCACCTGTGCTACTAACTCACTCATATTATCGACCATGTTGCGGTCTCTGACGGTCTAGTTGACCTCGATGCTGCCTTGAGTCTTTGCACCGCCCTTAAAGCCAATATTCTGGACATCATTGACTTCAACCTCGACCTTCAAGCTAACTTAGAACTAATTCTCCCAGCCGCTTGCGGAAGGAAACTGGCCCCTAGTTTTAAATGCACCAAATAATCATAAGATATATCATCCTTGCACTAGGTTTGTGTCGACTACATGGCACTTTCAAGTGGGATTTAAATAAATCTGCCATTTTTTCCTTTTTCTTCTTGTTGCATGTTTTGAAGGATGCAAATGGAAGATTCTTTATCTTTCCAATCTCCTTACTATGCTTTTATGTTTTCTATGTTCTAAGTCAAATATCATGCTAATAAAAATAAAATTTCTATATTACAATAACCCTTTCTTCTAAACTTTCTATTTATTTTTCATTCTTTCCCTTGAAGAATGTTTGTTTATACATACATATATGGAGCAGAAAAAGTACTATTTTAGTGCTCCACATTTTACTTTAGTAATTATTTGGTCCTTCACTAATTTGTAGGTGAAAATAATCCCATACTGAATAACAAGAATAATTAGTCCCCTATTAAGTCAAGCACCAACATTCATAATCACTTTAAATGACTGTTATTATTATTTTTAAATTTTTAAGGAATCATTTTTTACTATAAATTGGTAGAGAACAAATTAACACTAAAATAAAAAATATGAGACCAAAATAGTCATTTTCTCTGCATGCAAATTAACGAAATTGGTAAATAGAACAAGAAGTACTCTTCAGTCCTTTCACTTAAATGCCCATATTGGGTTCATGTACAAAATCACATAATACATAAAAGCTCCTCCAACTAGAGCATTTGCGGTCCAATCTGTAAGATGTGAAAACTTCTAATTTCAAAACTCTCAAATAACATGCCTTTTAGTTTTAAAAATTTTATTAAAAGGAATATTGTGGGCGAAAGTATAAATTTGTGTGATTATTATAAAATGACCATGTTTGTCAGAAACTTTAGTTTAAACATGATAAGGAAAATATAAGAATAACGAAAGAAAGAATGACCAATTTGAAAGGATTTCCAGGACTTCATCAAAGGAAAAAGCATTAATCAGAGCCACTGTATGACTTTACAATTTAAAAGTAGGGGTCAAAGTATCTTTCAAAAATTTGGGTTGAAATGTAAATTTAGCTCTAAATTTTTCAACCAAAATCTCAAATGCGTAAAAATTCATTTTGACCTATTCTTCTGCCGCTGTTACTCCCTTCTTTGACTCTTTCACTTCTTTCATCAATGGATTATTATATACAACATATTGTATCATATAACAAACATCTCCATAAAATTTAATTTTTTTTATACGATTTGTATATGGTATAAATAATTTCATAAATACCAACAGCCTAGTTACTATGCACCACTGGATTTTAGCTTCAAATCTGCATGTTATCTTATTTTGACGCATCAAACAAGTAAAAAGAAAAGAAAAACACGTTTTAAAATTAAAAATACAACAATATTAAACAGAAAATTCTAAATATTACAAATTGAGAGCAATTGATCATAAGAAAGTGCTAAGATATTCGTAGGAATATTACTTGATAATGAATTAAATTGAAAAAAGACAAGGTTATGTTATTTATAAGGGTTGTACAAGCTCTCATTAGTTACTCAACTCTCTCCATTCTTTAATTTAATATAATTCCTTATATGTGTTATTTAACCGTTTTAAGGATCTTATTTGCAATTTTGAAAGTACCACGTCAATCATGTACTAATATAAGCTGTCAAATATAAGTTTGGACAAATCGTAATACAAAGGTGAACATATAACATAACCTTGTAAAATTTTACTTGCATTAATTAAAAATTATAGAAATATATAATTACATAATTAAATGCAACAAACAATTAAATTTATACAAATATGATTCAAATTATACGAATCCAAAAGAAATTTATATCTAATTCACAATCCACAGTACTTATGTTAAAAATTATAACAAAATTTGAACATAAATAATCACTCAAAATAACTAACCAAGTAATATATTTATTTTATTAAATATATTTTATAAAATTTTATCATCTTTTACTATATATGTGTGCATAAAACTTTGCAATTAATAATTAAGTAAATTAAGAATGAGAAAGCGAAGACTTTATTGAAACCTTGGTTTTAAATGACAGTTTGTTGTAAGCAAAGAAAAATAGAAAATTGTTAACTAGTTCTCAAAATTCTCCCACTTTCATAATTTCATGTTCCTTTAATTTGAGAGATTCAAATGAAAAATAATAATAATTTTTGAGAAGTCTTTTATACATACAAAACATCATGAGAGCATAAAAAAAAATGGCGAGAATTAAAGTCGTAACCAAAAGTAATTGTTAGTGACGACTAAAAATTTTACATGCACCTATTTAATTACTTAAAAAGTGAACTCACTAATTTAAATTTATAAAGAATTAATAGCAAAAAATTTTAACTATAAAGAACAAATAAAAATCTGATTAAAATTATAAAAAAAAACTAATATAATAATTTTAATTTTAAGCATTTCCAAGCCCAAAAAGACAATTTGACCCAAGCCATTATTTTCAATACATCTAAACTTACTGATGAGACCAATAACACAAGCCTGGCCTAACAACACAAAACTTGCAAAATAAATCAATAAATATATAATAATAATAATAATAATAATAATGATAACTGAACACTATTATACAAGCGTCTAGGCTTTCTGACATGCATGCAAAATTTTCCTGAACTTTTATTATCACTAAAAATTAGTATCTTGATGTATCTGTAATTTAGATTGTCACTAATCAGATTTTAAATTATATTTTACATCAAAATTTCTAGACTAAATAAATCGACAAAGAACTCTTACATTATGTTTCTAACTCAAAACCCTTCAAACGTTGACAAGAACTGACCCACAAGCCCTCTTAATAAAAGTGCATACTACTACGCAAGTGACTAGGTACAATAGTAACTTCATATTTCATCCCAGAATATATAATACTTAAATTTCCGATCTGCTCTGGAAGATAAAGATATTCTTGAGCTGAATCTGCTAAAAGACAGGCCAAGATGCGAACAGGTCAAGCACTTGACCTCCCAACCCTTGGATCGGAGCATGGGGATACGATCATCTATTCCAATCCAAGGGCTGAAAAGTCTGAGTGCTCAACCTTTGCCCTGAAAGAATGTCACAAATTCACATTACATACAGGAATCCAAATGGACTCTAAAGTGACCCGTCAAATCCCTAATTTTATAAATTAATGGCTGCATCTCAACTCAACAAAACCACAAATTCATAAACCAAGCATGAGAGCAAAGAAGATGAAGAAAGAATCTATGGTAAAATCATCATTTTCACGGATGTTAAAGACTTGGAGAGTACAAATTTGCAGAGTGCAATTATTCCCACGTATAGCTGTACACGTTGCCCTACTTATATAAATTACCTTGGTTGGATGAACGACATCCTCATGAATCATATGCTAAACCTATTACCTAAGACTAATACAAGATCATATCATATCCCTAAAACCTAAATGCTCTATCACTCTTTTTCCTAGACGTGGGAATGATTGCTGTTATTGTACATTCTAAAGGGTGACTACAAGTGTGTTAACTTAAGATACCAATTTGGCAGTCATCTTCATTAACGCTCCCATCTGTACCGTATTGAAGTGACTAAAATGTTGCAGCTAAACAGCTCACCGCTTTTGCCCTGAAATTTTCTTCCCAGTCCGATGCTTCCACTTGCTCTGCATGAGCCAGGTATGAAATCATAATATGTAATAATTGTTTTAATGAAAGAGTAAATTGATATTTTGGTCATCAAGAGGTACAGCTTGTTTCAATTCTCAAATAAAAGTTTGAAAAATTAAATCCATTCCTCAGCTCCAAGGAATACTTTGTCCTTAATAGCATTCCCACGTTAAGCCTGTTGGCAAGCAATTAACAGAAATGGATGACATGGCTTAACTTAAAACTGGTGGTTTTTAAGTGCCCATTTGCACTTACACTTGCAATGATAAAGCACCAAACAACACGGTGCTGCTAAATCAAGCAAGTGCCTATCATGGCATGTTTGAGTACCAGTTAGACACTTTCTTGCCACATCAGTTTTGCATTATGGCATGTCATACATCTTTGTTAACTATCTATTAATGGGCCTAACATAAAGAAAATATAGATTATATATTCCTTGGAAGACTGAAATGAAATGACTATAATTTGGAGGACCAATTGGAAAGTGTATATTTGGAGAACCAAAATAGTAAAAGAAAAAAAAAAATACTGCAAAAGGTCAAGCTGTTTACAAGAGGCTCATCTTCAGAAATCTCAACATTCCGGACACCATCAGGACCTGATGACACTTTATGTGATTTGTCCATTCGTTGGAGACTGCTCTCCTCCACATCATTGTTTTCTAGCTTGCCATCAGAATTTGATTCTGCTTCTCCATTAACCTCTCCAATGGCTCGACCCAAATCATCCACTTCTCTCTCCTCTGAACTACACTCTTCGACATTTTGATCACCTTGGGGGATAGTGTCTCTATCCTTGGAAAGTCTTTCACCATATTCCTGCTTCTCTTCATCACCCTCTTCTTCCGTATAACTCAAGCTCTTCTCTTTTTTAAGCCTCTTCCCTCTTGAAACTTTTTTTACTTTCTTTTTAGTTTTATTCATTTTTGTTATGACTTCATCTGACCTTTCAGCCTGCTCCCCTTCAAAAACACCTTGAAAGGAAAAAATTGATAAATGAGAGAGAACAAAAATGAGGCCTAAATCTACGTACACGACAAGACTCCAGGCACAATATTCATTTCGAAAGCAAGTTGGCAATCTATCAATTGATCAACTTTCTGTCAATCCATAAATTCAAAACACAAGCAGGTTTTACCATTAACAATGGCTAGATTTGAAACTGTTCTCCAATAAATAATTTAAATCATTACGTGCATCTATAGAGTGTAGATAAATTGAAACGATCAATTCTGTAACTCCTTTTTCATCCTTCTTCATCTTCCAGTCTCACTTATATTTAATATAAACTTGTAAGCCAAGCTACTGGCAATGAAATTGAGGAAGAATTTTAGTTGCATATCAGGATAGGATTCGATCATGAATTAAGACGGCCTATGGTTTGATTTGAATGGTTGTATCTGTCTGTAACGGTAAGACAATAATCTTCCAGCCACATACATGTAGATCTAAATCTTGCAGTTCAAGTAAAGTCATCCTTGAAAAAATAAAAAACAAAAATTTCAATTGTAAACATGCCTTAAATTCACATACCAGTCTACCAGCCAAATTAGTGAATAAGCAGAGTACTAAATGTTAGCAAACCAACTTGGGCAAGCCCGAAGATATGTACCTCCAATTAAGTAATAGCTTGAACAGTAGTTCAACTTCATCTTATAAAAGTATCTTGTGATTTTCAGAAAGTAATTCACAGTAAATGAAGTCCCATTTAGTCATATAAAAATATAAAAATATGGTTAAAAGAATAGAGTATTCTCTTTTCTGGAGTCAATATAGCCATCAAATCAAAACTGAATTGGAAGTTTTATGCATGAGGATGGATTTTACATAATGGATATAAAAACCCTAATTGATTGAAAACAAAATGGTATGACTACAAGAATTTCAAAAAGGTCATGAACCTCAGATCTAGAGAGGAAATTTGTTTGATACACAACCACATAAAATCAATCTGTAAGAAATGGAAGTCAAGGTAGTTAACATGCATCACATATCCTCTGAAGATACAATACCTGAGTCCATCTCATCAGCTTTGGATGTCATACTCGCCTCAAGATTTGAATTCTCTTTCACATCCTCTTGTTGAAAATTACGTTTTGATTCACCTTTTTGCCCAGGAGATACCTTCTTTCTTGAAGATTGTTTACCATTAATTCTATGTAATAAAAATATATAGATTATAATGACTACGACACATAACAAAATCACAAATTGCAATAATGAACTCAGCATTTTACTCACATCTTTTTTGATTTTTTGCTCTGTGAAACACTAGAGCTTTTATGTTTCAGTCCAGATGACCTGTCAAACACTCAAGAAAGTCAACCATCAATAGGAAGATAGCACACTTAGAATGGAGCACAAGACCGCACAACAAATCTAGTAGAGATGAAACTCAACATTCCAATAAAAGCAGACAAACGTGAATTCAAAATTTTTCATCTACTTTTAACAGAGTAAATTACACTAACTTACCTTGAGGTTTACCTATTTACATCTAATATCCCTCTTGTTTTAAAAATTACACTTAACTCACCTCCAATTTATTTTTTGTCAATAACGTCAACTTTCTACACAATATACATTTCTTCCCAAAATAAAATTACTTAAATGTCTTTATTTTCCTATTACAAATAAAATTACAGCTCATGTTGGGAATTGAACATCAATTTAACCGCCTTTATTGTCATATTAAGAATAAAATCACAGCCTCATGTAGTGCAAAAAGTGAACTTCTTTTACAAAAATAAATTTATAGAAAGGTTTCTGCAATATAGTCCAAGTGTAATTCTTGCAACAAGAGGAGTATCAAGTGTAATTTAGCTAAACTTTAGGGGAGGTTAGCATAATTCACTCATTATTTGGTTCATTTTATATTACATAAGCCATCAAACATATGAATCATTCAAATCCCACTAATATTGAAACTATCCTGTAAAGAGAATACTTACACTTCAAGTGACGGGAGATTTTTTGAGGTTCTTATCTTCTGTAATGGCGAAAAAAGAAGCATGACTTCAATCATAACTGATTTCTTTTAGTGGAAAAAGAGAAAAGAAAAACTGCTTCAGAAAAAAATAATAATGATAGAAATTCAGAGACCTTAGTAGGTTTGCGACCCTTGTCAATAAGCTCCCAGCGCTCCTTTTCCAAACGAAGTATTTCTACATCCCCATCATCATATAATATCTTCCACATGCCAAGACGTCGAAAATTGCATCAGGATTTCCGAGAGTATAAAGGTCACAGTAAATACACCAAACTATACGTTGAGATCAGTATCTTTCAGCTTACCACATGCTTCCCTTTTTGTGAGTCATAGGACTTAACAGTGCCTTCATAGAATCTGAAACACAAAGACAACCACAAGCACTTCAATTTTTCTAAATTAAAGTAAATTTATATCGTGAAACAAGATTTCAGAGATTTTAGAACATTGTCCCCAGAATTCAAATCACGCACACAGAGCATGTTAGATAATAAAGAGATGCTTGCACTCAATCCAGAAACAGACAGATATTAACATCAGTTAACGATAACAAGATGAAGCATGAAAGACCTAAGAAATGAACAAACTAGGAAAGCTAAACTCAAGCAAATCAGCTAAAATCCATAGGGGTAGGCGGGCAGTTATCTGTAGAGAATATGGTCAAAATGCTTCATTCAGACCTAGAAAACCATGTGTTTGTCTGTTTCCCTTCATATGAAAAAAACAGGTGGCATCACAGCTCGTTTTACTTTTGCTATTGGTCTTTTAAATTCATTATGAGCAGTTACCTTTTATCCATAGGCCACCAAACTTTGATTCGGCAACCAATCAAGTCTTCGGTATCAATTTCACCTTCCGTTGTTGTGCACTGTATGCAGGGAGGAAAAATATAAAATAAGCAATTATAAGATCCAAGGGCAGTGCCAGAAGACAATTATGGCATACCATTGTTCAACTTATAATAAATCGTGTATACATAAAAGATCCTCATATGGCACAGAGATCCTCTTATCAAAAGTTAAGAAAGCTGTAGAGAGAGTTTACCTTTGCCAATCCTGCAATACCTTTTCTTTTCAGCTTTTTAGAAGATCCAGTGGAAGACTTGAAATTACTACTAGCTGCCTTGTCAGTTTTCTTTAGCCTATCAGTACTCTGCAACAAAGGCAAACTATAAGCAGAAGTATACAACATTGAAAACTAGCAGTATAACAGTCCAAGATTCTAATTCAGCACAAGGCTACTTGTCAGTAAGATTTAACCTTCAAGTCATGCTCGTCAGATTCATAGGCCTCATCATCATGATAGCTGTCAGAGACCTTAGCTTTCTGTTTTAATGTGGACACTAACAAGTCTGGCTCACTTCCTTTGACCTTTTCCTCTTTTTGCTACCTGTATCAGGGATGAGTTCTGCATCAAAGGGTAATTTGGCTTCATGGGAGTCCTCTGAAACTGTCAGAGAAGCCTTTGAAGTGCCACTTGACGATTTCAAACTTCCAAGAGTAGAGGAAGACCACCTACGCTTTGGCACTGGGATAGGTGTTTCTTCTCCAGATTTTCTTTTATTAGTCATTACATGTGCTGAATCCTTCTGCAACTTCTTGTTCAAAGAATCTTCATGACCATTACTTGGTTCTAACTTAGTAGACATCCCCAAGTTATCTAAATTAATTTGTCTGACCATTTTTAAGATATCAATATCATTTTCAGCCTTTTTCATTTCATCTGGAACAGATTTGTTCTTTTTCACCTTTTTTCTCTTGGCTCCCCGAGACTTGATGTGCTTTATCATTTTTCCTAGAGGCACTTCACTTCCATCCCTTTCATTGTCCTTTGGAACATCATCATCAGCTAATTCAGATGGAACCTGACTCAGATAATCACCATCACTTAGCACAAACAATAACATGCATTAAAAAAAACTGCCATGCAACTTTACCATTTGCATCAAACATACCATTTCCAGTTCAAGTGATTCAAAATGAGCCAAGGCACTTTCATCAACCAACCAGGTTTTCACTTCACTTACCTGCTACATAGATTCAGTGGCATTAGTAAGCACAGTTCGAATTTAGAAGAGCTCAAGATCTTGAAGGTGTTAAAGTACATTGCATTGGCCAATTCCAACTGAGTTTGCTTTTGGGTTAATCATAATAGACTAGTCTAACAAATTACATGTATAAGATAGGTCAACAAAGATAAATAGAAGTCCAACTCCCTGCCCTGTTCATCAAAAGACTACACAAAACTTAAAATTCATTCATATCTACCAAGCAATAAGATGCTATTTCGTACTTATTGAGTGAAAATGACTTCGTGCAGCTAAATCGTGCAAGAATACATATCAGAGCTTGAGCATCACACAGATTCAACCAATCAAAAGGATCAAATATCTTATGTCTAGTCAAAGAAACAATGAAATTATAACTCAAAGAAAAAAGCCTTCAAAATGGTATAACAAAATTTAAAGCTAATGAGATAATATGTTGCACATCAAGTTGTATTAGTTGGGTGGGTTATTCTGCTAAAATCAGTTAGTAATAACGACTTTAAGTCATAGTCATTATAAAAGAGCAGCTCATGTATCTGTAAGTGCGTGAATTGTTCGAATAATACATTCTGATCTGAGTGCTGAGCATTACTGAGTACCATAATATGATCAGAAACTTTTTGGCAGGCATAGTCTACCAAAATACCCAAGAAAGGTGTACTAAGCAAATGAGTAGCAGCCATGTGCACTTGCAGATATGGGACCCACAGGAAAGTTACCTGACATGTACACATGGCTGCTATTTTTTGGCTTAGTCTACCTTACTTTAGTAGACTATGCCTATCCAAGAATTTTCCATACAAGTGATCATCAAAAATTAGCAGTCCGATGATAGGAAATTTTTGTCCAGCACAAAATGCCTTACCCAAGATGAAAACTATCTAATTTCACAAGAAAAGTACCATACCAGTGAGTCATCTCCTTCCTTCTTCTCACATGCCTTGTATAGCATTGAGGGCAGAGAGACTGAGGATATCAATCCTTCCAAATCAACATCCTTCTGCACAAGTCGCTTGATGATTGCCAACCCAAGGTCACAAATTGCATGAGAAGTCTGAAAATTCATTGACCACAACAGTAAAGTTCCAGTTTCATATTAATTTGACTTTTGCATTTATAAGTTATAACTATGAATATGGTTAGAATATCAATCCTCAACCTTTGACTTTGATGGATCAACTCTATCTTCAGAGAGCTTGATACTCTGAAAGATAGAAGTAATAGTAGATATGATCTCCTTCTCTTTGTAATTAGTTGCTTCTGACTTGGCCTCTTCATCTCTATGTAATAGAATTGATAGAATCAAGTGCAACTGCCTGAAAGTTCAAAACAGTATAAATTCCGTAAAAATAAACATTACCAACATATACCATATATCAAAGTTCACTTATGCATAGTGCACACCATACTGGAACTATAGTATTTGTTAAGTACAACAAATGTAAGTGTCACAGCTAACCCAAAAAAATGTATGCACAAAGATACTTGGGTGTGCCAAGATAGGAAAAAACGGCCATTCGCATGAACAAGAGACCTCTAGAGAAACATCTTTACAGGACATGATGAACACGCAGATCATAAAGCTGTGATTCTGTGAATCCAAACTAAAAAATTCCACATGCTGATGGAAAATTAAAAAACTTATGTTAGGCATAGAAAATTCTAAGTGTAGATAATTATTGCATCTCAGGACTTATTTGGATACTTATCAATGCTTTGTTTTAGTTTATATCTTTAATTTATTATTTTTGGGCATTATTTACATATTTTACTTATTGTTTCAGTTATTTTATTTTCTTGTATTGGACTCCCTATAAATAGCTCTAGTTATCAGATGTTAGTCAGACTTGTTAATTTTGGAACACAATCAGATTCAGTTTCTTCTTAAGTTTTCCCTCCCACCCACCCACCCCACCCCCCTTTTCTGCCTTCTCTCTTCCCTTTTCTTTCGTTGTCCTGCATCAATGAGCTTTCCACCTGATGTGAGACAATATTATACGGTCCCTATAAGCATATAGGGCATTCTTTAAAGGGCTTCAATATTAATGTGACATAACTAAGCCTTACAACTTTTGAATTTCAGAGGACAATATGTCAGCATTAGGAGTGTCAAAATAAGTCTTAATTTCTGCACACAAGATATGATTATAACTACCGGCCATAATATACACACATATGCTGATAGGACCCAAGGGAGTGTGAGAAAGCCACCCTTAAAAACCAGCTTGCAAGAGAGAATAATCACACCCCTTAAGTACCCCATCAAGCATCCCATACTACTCAATGTGAAAATTAGGCATCCCATACTACCCAATGTCCCTATTATAACACAACCCTCGAAGAGCTAACGTCCGGCAACTGCTCTCTATGACACTTTATTCAACATTCTTATCGGTTAGAACCCTCCATAAGTAGCCCTCTATGTGACATTGACCACCAACTTTAATACCATTGATAGGACCCAAGAGAGTGTCAATTTTATTCAAAAAAAGAAAAACTATATTTCTTACTTCTTATTATCCTCACCCAAATTTCTCTTTTTCCACCAACTTTAGAGTATCTAGATGTGCTATCAACAAAAGGTATGTTATATGGGCAAAATAGTACCGGTATGTATTATCATATGTTTCAACATCCTTGCACTCATCAACATTGGGACATGAATTGTGAGCAAGTGCATGGACTAGATATGGAAGGATGTATTCAGGGTAAGCGGTCAAGGAATTTGCATCAGATTGCACAGATTGTTGCCGTGCCTTTGCTTGGTGAAGCATTTGAATAATGTCAGCCAGGTTCTGTTTATCCTGTGTGATCAAATAGGAGGAGCCATCATGAAAAACCCATATTTAACATCAAAGCAAAGCAATCTTACAATTACAAAAATGATATAACTAATCTTTCAAAACAAAATTACCTCTGCAAACTCATCTGCCTTGGATCCAAATATGCTGAGTAAGAAGGCACAAGCATACTTGGCATCTAAAAGCCTATCTTTTATATATTGATGATCTTTGCTTAGGAAAATTCTTTTAGCTTGAGGGAAGCTAATCTGGAAGACCCCAAGAAAGAAAAGGAAACAGTTACTTCCATACCAAAATTAAAACTAATAGTTATAGCCTAAACAAGTGAATAGAAGTAACCCATCAAGGTGATATTGTGGTAAAGAAATTATATTGCTCAAGGAGAAACTAATTGCACCAGAGGAACCTACCTTTGATGTCCCCAAAGTTAAGTAGAAAAGATCAACAGGTATCTTGTGATCCCACTGCCTTGACAAGCGAAGAACTGCCTTTGCGGACGCAAGTCTCAAATGAGCCTTGTCAACTGAACTGTAAGAGGGTGTAAGTAAGTATATATATAGAGTAAAATTTAGAGTGAAAAAGAGAACGTGAGTATTTTCAAATACAATGATTTAAAAAACCATACTTATGTTAAGCAGACAAACCTTGACTGTATGTCTTTGGATATTTCACCATAAGTTAGCATGTTCCTAAGGATACCCAGAAGACCATCTATACCAGGACGAACATGAGCATCTTTAACTGGCAAGTAGCTCTTTACTAAGGTTTTAATGCCATATATCTGCAGCAAAGAAAGAGATATAGAGAGAGAAGATAGAGTGAACTGTCAAAGAAGCAACCAATAGACAAGCATTTTTCAATGTATCACACTATTGATGCTAACCTAACTATGCTAATGTCAAACGTAGAGAAGACTACTCTTCCTACCTACCTTCAACATACAAAGATCACTTTGGTCATCCCAAGATGCTCCTGCTTCATCTTTCTGCAACAGTAAAGCAAACATGTGGATTAAATTCAATAATCTCCATGCTTATCTCTAAACAAGAACACCATAGAAAGGATTTTGAAAGGCTTACACTATCACTTTTCAAAATTTTGTTTATTATAAATTCTTCAACTTCACTCTCTCTAGTTTCAAAAACAGCCATTGCAGTCTGTGCTATACATCCTAGAGACTGCAGTACCGCAGGAAGATGAGTTTTCTTCTCCAGCATATCTACAAGCCTCTGCATATAAGAAGGTGAGAGCAATCAAAATGATAGGAACAGAGCAAAATTTTGTGTAATACACACGAATTAATCATATGAAACCTTATATAGAACAGATAGAGACTTGAGGCCATCATCTCTTGTTATTGCAGCCAGTGCATGCACAGCATACTTAGCCTGTCTCCGACTGCCTTCTAAACATAGTCTCTCCAATATAAGGTCTACAGAACTGCAAGAAACAAGGCGATTATATCAAAATCTACAAGTAAATGGAAATTAAAAATTTAACATTTAAAAATTAGCACCTTGATGTAACTGTGAGTTGTTCACGAATTATTCCACCTGCCTTTGCTAAAATATGCAAAACACCTTCTTTAATCATGTCATTATTATCCTTAAGTAAATTCACAAGTTCCTCCTCACTGCCACAAAGAAGCAATGGACTAAAACGAGCAATTATCTGCAATTCATCATAAGGGAAGTAAACTACTGAAGTTAGAGAACACAAATCCAGTTTTTATAATTTCCATGGCAATAATGATAAAAACCTAAATTACTGCTTCATTACAAAATTACCAAATCATATGAGATCATTGGAAAAAGGGTACTGCAAAGATACAAGCATCCTAACTCATATGACAGCATCCCCCTTTGCCCACAGATACCATTTAATCAACAGCAAGCAGAGGTATAAAATAACGTTTTACAATCACTACAACAAACATTACAGAAGTTGTATATTATTTCTCCTTTCCTCCTTTTCTTCTGTGAATATAAAAGGTGGGGGCTGCTTGTGATGAACAGTAAAAATACAAATTTATAAATATTTAAAACCTATGTGCAAAAAGCTGCAAACAGTGGCATGATGTGTTCTTACCACCAATATATTCATGCAAGATTGTATACATTCAGCATTCTCTGCAGATTTTCTTGCAACAATTTCTGAAAGAATTGCTTTCACATGCTCCTTGTTGAAAAGTAAGTAAGAGCACTTCAAAGAGAAGTTGTTCAGAAAGTCATAGAGCCGATGTTTCTCACCAAGTATTTTAAGCAAATCATCCTGCAGATAAATACATATCCAGAATCAGTCCATAAAAAATTACAATCAACAGTTTCTTTCTTTTCTTCTTTGGAAACGAAACATGAGGACATTAACAATGTGCCAGTTATCTTATGGCATGAAAGGGCAAAAGGGAAGCAGATACAGAAGCAAGTGTATTAGCAACAACTTCTGAAGCCTAGTAAGTAGGTGGAGTAAACTTTAGTTGAAGCTGGTAAGACAAACAGGATCTTGATTAGCACTACCAGTATAAGGCAATAGTAGGGTTAGCACTTAAGACCATGTGATTTACATCTTATGATGACTAAAATAGTACAAGAAAACTTATGGCTTTGCAAAGTGTTAGACAGCCAAAATTAGAGCTGCAGATGAAGCAGCATACAAGTGTTGACTGTTTGGTCCAATTTGAGATGTCATGAACGTTAGGGTGTTAGATAATGATGTTGACACTGGTTACGGCTTACAAATCACTGGCAGTGTGAGTGTAAAAATAAATCAGATTCATAGCCAGAAATCACCAGAAAGACAGTCTATTGGCAGTACCATGGCAGCAAAAAATGATGAGGGAGGTGGAACAGGGAATGAAGTTGAAATTCTTCATCTAGATAATTAGAACCCAAATTCATGTGAAGTTTGCAAATAATATTTCCCACATCAGTTTTAAATCAAATTTAAGGATTTAGTGCTCATTTATAACAAAAAACAGAAATAAAAAACCATGCAGTTTTAACCATGATTTCCAGAAAAGGAGTATCTGTAAATTGCAAAACTATGCCCATCAGCTTCTAATTATTCTACCCGGTACACACGAGCTTGATGCAAGCTAGTACTTGGATCAACAAGATTCGTCAAAATCTTCCAAATATTAGCATCTTTCAATTGATCAAGAATCTGGAAGCTCTCTTCAGCCTTTGCAGGATCCGCAAATGACCGAGACATTACACGGAAACAGAACAAAATCTTTTTTTGAACGTCAGGAACATGTTTATCCTGCATATAAACACAAATCAATCTCTTCTAACCAAATTTCCTCCAAGTAGATCATCTCTATAACTTGCTAAGTCACATACCTGACTCATCTGTCTCAGAGATAGATACTTCTGCATCTCTTGCTGTAACCTGCGATTAAAGAGATACAGTGAAAACTGAAACTTTCATTGTTAATTTTGATAAGCCATTATGGATGTCAAAACCAAGCAGTGCATACCTTTGTTTCTGCTCCAGTACCTTTTCAAGAGCCTTGACCTCCACCTTATCAAACCCAGAGAAGATCCCAACCCAATGTTTAACTATGTCATTAATGGAAAACTGTGCTGGAAACAAGGACTCACACAAAACAGATTCAATTATATCTGATCTGCAGAATGAAGTGAACAAGAGCGTTAAGTTGGATGATAAAATGATTCCTTTGCTAAAATCACGTTCACCACTAGAGTCCAACTCTTTCCATTTTATACTTGAAAAATAAGTGACAGGAAACCTGAGTTACAAAAGTGCTAAAAAACATACGTGAAAGCAAGAATAATACAAGAAGACAGATTATTGCACAACATTGGAATCAATGGCCCTATGTTAAATTGACTGGCCAGTCATCAAATATCCTGTGCCCTAGTACATCAAGGAATTTTAAGAATGACAGATTTCTTCACTTAAACCCAGGTCAATGGATGTCATCACCACCATCAGATTGCACAGGCTACAAGTTATATTCAGCAGTTCAGTAGTTATTTCAAGTTTCAAAGCTCCTCTGTATTATCTCTATTCTCAAAATAAAATCGTGGATTTGGACAAAAAAGTGCAATAAAATATTACCTTTTGTTCTCTCAATAGTAAAGATGGATTTATTTTTATAAAAATCATATAAATTAGATTACAGAAATTGATGTATAATTCAACACTAGAGTTATTTAAAAGTAGTATTTTTGTTACTTCAACTTTGCCCTCCTCAAGTGAATAAAAGGTGTAAACCAAGATATAGAACATAACTGCCCTTTCAAGGCCAATTTCCAAGGCAAACTTGACACGATATATTTCATATAGCAAATATATAAGTATAGTGCAGAAATGATATATTTCATATTACTCATTGAATAAAGCCAGAAAGGCTAAAAGCTTTCAAGATCTTCTAGACTGCAGGATCTTCTAAATTCTGGGAAATAAAACTGCATTGTATGTAGCTTTAGATTGATCAGAGAAACTTCTGAACAACCAGTTAACCTTTCAAAGCAATTTACCACACTTTCTATTGACTGCTAAGAACTTGATAAGATCAGTCCTTACTATGTTGTTAACAAAATAATATGGGTTTATGCTTCCTCTATCTTCATGTATTATTGAAATGAAAAAATCAATATGCAAAACTAATGATTATGAAGCAAGTAGATAATAAAACAATAAATTCTTATGACGTATAATTATTAAGTACTTCACCTAAAATCTTTGTCATATAAACATCTGAGAATCTTCCCTGGAATCCAGTCAAATTTATTGGGATTTACTGAACTGTCAGAGCTCATCTCACAGAAAACTCTATATACCTCGGCCAATCTATCCATGGTATACTTTTTAACAAGTAACTGGAAATTCAAAGCAAAACAAGGAAGTGGAATATTGTCAATTGCAATCAAAAAACAATTAAGTGTTATCCAAAAGAAAAAAGCATAATGAGAGGTATACATACAGATTTGTCACGAAGGCGTTCTGCAACAAGTTTTACAGTTTCCAGGGGAACTGCATCTACAGTATGACATGCGACATCACAGATAACAGCCACAACTTGCTTTCGAACATTTTCATCGAAATCCAACAGCCGATCACAAAGGGCCGCTAAATCATTTAACCAAATAAAATTAGCATATATAGCACATTTGACCAAATGAAATTAGCATATATATGAACTCACAGATTATTTGAGGGGCTTCAGCTCTAAAGGGATTTGACAGCAGACAGCTTTTTACTTGCTCAAGGACAGACATGCGAACCTCAACAACTCTATCAGTCAACCTCTTCAAAAATTCTGAAAATATAGGCTGAAATGCTTCAGGAATAGAAGATCCAGGAAGAGTGATTATATCCCCAACCAAACTCACTGCCTTCAAACGGGTTTCCAGCTGGTCTGTCTGCAGATTTCCAAATTACAAGTGAGAATCTAGTCGTCGAATTTGAATGACATTCATGAGCATAATTTTGCTTAACACATTAACTATATCAAAGGGGATTAAAAAATGCAAAAGTGACTCTTTCTAGTGGTGATATTATAAATTTATGAATTGCACTGCTTAAAATCTCAAAAGGCATAGCAACATAAGAAATAAAATATACAATGAAACATCTTTATAATGATTGGCAATGAGGCCAACTACTCATTTAAATAAAAATACAAGTTGCTAGTAGAAACCACAAAAAGCATTAGGAAAGCCAAAATAAATCACTAATTACCAGTAGCTCTCCTGTCACATAAGGGAGAACTCCTGATAGCAACTGAGGAGCACAGCAATAAAGATCATAGATAATATCATGGTATTGAACTTGACTGTCGGTCGGCTTGCTATCTCCTGACATTAATGATAGCAAAAATTGTTTGATGCTGGGTTCAAGTTTTCCTGCACATTGCTGTATAACATTCATGGCAAGCCTCCTTGCAGCCATAGTAACACCCTGGAATCAAAATTCCACACCATAATGTATCTTATGAAAAATTAGAGCAGTAGAAGCACAAAGACTCATTCTGCAGGAGCATCATATATCTGCCTGTAACATTAAATGAAGACTTACATTTTTCTCTCGACCTAATGTAGATAGTAGAGTAGATAAAAGATCCTCTCGGACATCCTCACTTTCTTCTAAGAGAACAACCATTATAGTTTGCATTGATGACAGGACACTTTCTGGATGATCATCTCTGGGTGGGACAGAAAATACAATCACCACTCAGTAATTCAAACAAAATCTTTGAACAACAAAGGGGTAAAAGAAACTTTATGTATAAGCTAATGGCTACAACATATCTTCCTAGTTTTCAGCCAATCAAAGAGCAATGAGCCTGAATGCCCAAAAACAAAGGTGCAATGAACCTAAGTACACAAAATATCAAGTTTGCTATTTGGGAAGTAAATAGCAAAATGCTTTGTGGGAACCCAAAATTATTACTGTCCACTAACCAATGATAAAGATTTTTATGATAAACTAACCTCGCAACAGCAAAGAAAGTATGGAACATTTCATTCACCAGATCATCACATTCAAGATCCAACATTACAACACATGATCTATATTTTGCAAGAGTCTCCAATATAACAACTCTCCTGCCAAAGGATTGACCACTGGTATCATTCAAACCACTAAAAGTGCCCACAATCAACTCAAAGATGTCCTACAAAGAGATCAAAAAATGATTAGAATAAAGGACGACTAAACTATAATCCCAGCTATATTTGTTCTCTCCCTTGACTGAATGTAAATGGATAGTAACTCTTTTATAGGTTATAGTTAAGAAGGCTTAATTTATATAATCAGATGAATTTAGTGAATGAAAGACACCTTTAAAACATCATCAGTGTAGGGGGCTTCAGGTGCAGTGATCCGAGTTATCTCACAAACACAGGTTGCAACTAAAAGTTTGACATCCCTATCTTGGTGCTTCAACAATTCTGGCTTAACAATGGCATTTAAGAAGGGCTTCGCTGACTCCAATGTTGAAGTTGATGGTGATTGATCCAACTCAACAAGGCATGCTGCAGCTTGCTGCAAATGAAAAAACAGTTTTATTGGGGACAGGGAGAGATTTAGCAGTGGTTAATCAAGTATCACGAAGAATTTAAGTATCATAAATTCATAATTACTTATAATGTTAAACACCATTATGGCATACATTGGGCCGTCAAGCATTATATGCTTGTAAGTGTAGATTTTTTTATAACTCTTTGTTATAGCAAATTCATTTTGCAGCAGGAAAATGGCAAACCCGATATGTGGAAATGCTATGATCTCATATGAGATCCATTTACTCAACTACCTAAAGTGAATTTGAGCAGAAACAGTACCATTTGTCATAAAAATTTCAGTCACAATCAAAAGATTCAGTAGCTTTATAGCAAAAAACTGTCAAACGAACATGCCCATATGAGCAGCTACACAGTAATATCTAAACCTTTAATCAAGCCCTCATTAACAATCTTATATATGGTTCTCTCTTCATGCTACTGACTGCCAACTTCGTAATCAAAGACCAGGGTCTTTGAGAATGAACCACCTTACACTACCCATTAGCTTACAGACTTACAGCACGAGTATTAAATCACCTCAGTCAAGCATCTCCGAACAAAGAAGACTCAAGTTTTTCCAAGAGGATAAAATTAACAGCACGGTAACAAGAGATGTAGAAGACATATCAAGAGTAGAAGAGAATTTATCACATACATACTGCATAAGGCCATGAAACCAGCAATGTGCTTGGTACAATAAGATAGATTTTTGGAATAATACTGATACGTATCAAGAAAAATGTACTTAGAAGTAATAGAATTAGTTGTTAATAATTAATTCTCACCAATTTAGTAATTAATAGAGTTGTATAAATTGAGGGTGATAAGAGTGATGAAAAGTTGATCATTTTGGATGTAAATACAATTTGGTGGAAAATTTTCTCTCTTTCTTGAATTCCAGATTGAGCAAGTGTTTGTTAGCAGCTTTTTTTTCTTTTTGTGTCAATTAGAAATAAGTTGACTGATGAATCAGCTAATTCAAGTAAATAAGCTTTTCAAACTCAATGCTAACTCAAAGATTCTTGACAAACTTGCTTCAATATAACATATCTCTAACCACAGATAGTGAATCTGGTAATTGCTCTTCTTAATTGCAGAAGGCATAGCAGTAACATATAGATCCTAAATTCTCATTATTAAACCAAACCTACGAAGCAGTACTGAATTTCGCTCCGGCACCCCCGTTTAAAAGAGCAAGTTGACGCATGTAAGCCTAATTCGATTTTCAAAAAGACAATTGAGCTTACACATAAAATTGCCATTGCCTTAACTGCAGAATGCATAGCAGTAGAATACCATCTTAAGTTCTCACTTTTAAACCAAACCCATGAAGTAAGTACTAAATTTCCACCCATTAACCCATTTAGAAGGGTAAGTTGACGCGTTTCAGCTAAATCTGACTCTCTAGAAGGTAAATTAGCTTAAAACATAAAATTGCCATTGCCCTTTCCTCTGCTTCTCTTAGCTTCTGAGCAGCCAAAGAGAAAACAGGCAATATAACTAACCGAAAAAGCAGTTCAAATTTTCGTTGGGAACCCCAACAATTTAAGCCCAGTGAACACAGAGACTGAGAAAGACGAAGTTGCAAAAAATTCAATAATGCATACCTTTAATAGCTTGATGAGAGCATCTTTGGTGGAGGGAAGGGTCTCCAGCTTGGATCCCAACTCCCTGAGCTGCTGCTGGGGCTTCTGAGCCATGTCGTCCGTTCAGAATACGGTGTCGTATCAGTGTTCCAGAAGCTCTTTCATGAAGTAGCACGAGGGTTTGAGGTTTGAGCAAAGGAAGAGAGAAAGAGGGTTTTCCGGCTTTGCCTTCGCTTTCTTGGCGTGTTTTTGTGCCGTGCTGGGTCGAAGAGAGGGCTTTCGATTTTCGAACAGCAAAGGGAAATAAACTCTCAATGTAAGCGAAATTTCACGTGCTTACTTCTGCAAAATTTAAATGGTTTTGCACTTGTGACTCTGAATTTTAAGATATTTCTGACGTTTGCCGATTATGTCTATACTTTTGGAGTAAGTTTATTTTCTTTTGGCCTCAATATTTTTTGAGTGAGCCAATGATATAGTTTTTAAAAGATGTTTTATTTGTCATGTGGTCTTTAAAAATAAACTTTTAAACTTAATTTGGAAATTCACTGAAATCTATCAATTTAATTTTTTAAAATTGAAGTATATCAATTTAATCCGTCAAACATTTTTTTTCAATTAAAATATTAAAAAAAAAAAGCATTTGTAAGCTTTTTGATGGGGCAAGGTACCAAATTGACCCTTCAATTTTATATTTTATAATAATTTAATTTTTTTCAAATCGATACAGTAAATTTTTAAAAATTATATTTTATTTAAAATAATATTTCATTAATTTAAATAAAAGAATTAATTTTATATAAATTTAAATTTATGAAATATTAATTTATTATAATTAATTTATAAAAAATTAAATTATCACATAATGTTAAAATAAAATACTAATTTTATTTTTTTTATTCTTTTATATATAAAAATAAGGGTTGTAAACACTAAACAAGTCTATATATCATTACGTTAGGTTAACCTACCAAACTAACCGATCAAAAGAATAAAAATGAAAAACATTTTTTATCTCATATTAACACCTTTCTTTGTTGTTTCTTTTCATCATATTTACATAATCATCACAAATCAGGCATGCTTATTGAATGATGTAAAAAATGTGTAGAAAGACCAAATTTGTGCCCAAACCTATGCAATATTAACTACCATGTTTTAAATATAGAGAGCAAATATTTATAAAAAAAAAAAAAAAAGAGATGCAACTTGTTAAATGTTAAGTTTATTTTTAATATAAATATTATTTAATACCACGCTGAACACTTAAAAATTTTCTTCTAATTTTCAAATTTAAAAGTAATCTATATATTATAATACATAAAAATACTTTTATTTTTGCACATTTATAACTTAATTTTTCAAATTGATTATATATAAATGAAGTAAGTTCCTTTTAAATGTAAAATTTCTATTGAGCAAAATTGCATATTGTCATGCAATGACTTTTTATCTTTTTCATATATGTATCAAGAGTTTTTTGAAATGTAAAAATTTTTTATAATCAACAAAAAAATAATAAAGTAAATAATTTGTATAAATTTTTTGTAGTCAACTAATAAAATAATAAAATAATTAATTAACATTTTTTAAATTAAAAATATTTCAAATGGTGAGATTTTTTTAGAGTGAATGAATAAATTAATGAATTATATTTTAAATTTAAAAAAAAAATTTTAAATTAACATAAAAAATAATAAATTAATTACTGCCTTTTATATTATAAATTCTTTGAGGATAAAATATTTTTTGAAATCAAGAAAAAAATAATAAATTCATTAATTAACTGTCTCTCAAATTTTTAATAAAAAATTATAAATAAACTTAATATGGTATAAAATAAAAACATGAAAAAAGAATATATAATTAAATAATTTATAATAATATTCTCTTAATGAGTTTGTTGTCATCACTTCTCTTACATCAATATCGTATAATCAATTTTATAAATTTTATCTAATTTATTATAATTTTTTATATTATAATATATTACTAAATTCAAATATTTATTTAATACTTGAAAATATTATTAATCTAAAATATATTGATATATAATAAAACATTCTTTAAGTGAGTAAATGAGCTAGTTACTTATTCTTCTTATACTTAAACTCCCACGGGCCCACAACCGCCACAGATGGCAAAACAAAATAGCCTCGCAAGTGTTTTGACTGTGTTCTCTCAGATCAAATGCAAAAACATGAAGCATCAGAGACACAAGCACAATATATCACTTACAAGACGGTTACGCTAGCGAGAAAAAGAATTGGAGAGAGAAAATGGAAGGAATGAAGGTCTCTTCTGTTCTTTTTGACATTGGTCTCAATCTCAGGAAAGAGACGGAGAGGAGTAAACGTGTTGATGGACTTGGAAAAAAATAACTCAAAATAAATTAAGGATATTTTTTTTCTATCGTAATGTCAATGAATACAGTTAATAAATATTAAATTGCTTAAAGAAATATTATCGACAAATATTAATTGTGGATAATACTTTGTTTTGACAATATTTTTATTAACATTTATCGACAGTTAAATGATTGTTCATAAAATAACTAACGACAGTAAACATGTTTTTTTGACACTTTTTACACTTAGAAAATAAATTTTTTTTCTTGTAATAAGGTTGATTTTTGACAAATGCAGAAGTGCTGCACAAATAATAACAAATTTAAGAAAATAAAAGAAACTAAACCTATCAATCCAATCAAATCCATAGAAGCGGGAATAATCATGTTTCTCTAATTGGATCGCTTCCTGCAAAAATGAACCAAAAAAAAAAAAAGATGAAGTAAAGAAAAACTTAACTGAATAGCACGTGTTGTTCAACAGTTCTAAGTTTCGTATTTTTTTAGGCAAGAAAATTATTAAAGAATACAATATGTTACCAAATTTGAGATTCATTTAGGGACCAGCATGTAAATAATTTTTTTTTTGTAAGGTTAAGGATAGAGGTAGAACTCTCTTCAAAGAAAGTTTAAAAAAAGAGGATGGGGTCTCCATTCCCATTAATTTTACATAAACATTATATATATATATATATATATATATATATATATATATATATAACTTATTATTTATAATTATAATAATTAAAATTTTAAATTTTAATTTAATTTTAAAATAATTTCACTCATTATATATTTATTATTCAATTATTTGAAACTTAGACGATATAATAAAAGTACTTTAAAAATATTTTAAAGCTACAATCATATTGTAATAAAAAATAAGATGTAAATATTAAAAAAATAATATTAATTATTTGTAAATTATGACTCAGAATAAATATAAAAATTAAAATTATTTAAATAATTTTTATTTTAAATTTAGTTATATTTTTGTTAAATTTTTTTTATAATTAACTTACTTTACTAAGAGTTATTTATTATAATTTATAGAATTTATTGTAAAACTTATTATTTGAATTTTAATTAAAACATGTTAAATAATATAAATAAAGAACTTAAATTTTAAATCCAATTTGTATATATTATTCTTTTGAATTTTTTTAATTTTTATAAAAAATTTAAAATCTTCATAAAAATCCGTGGGCATCCACATTTATGATAAATGGAAATAGGAGAAAAATCTCCCCTAAAGTAATAAATGAGAATGAAAATAAAAAATATAATTAATTATGAAATGGAAAAACTTCCACCCTACAAAATTATCATCTCTAAAAATTATGTGTCATTTCCTTTTGCTTTTTGATTAATTTAGCCAAAACACAACATGCCAGTCATTTGCTTCTTGTTCCTGTCTACCATTGTGAGACTCGTAGGAGTTCTTTGTAACCAATCAGGGATCTTCAACATTGATGTCCAAGCAAGGTCATTGACTTGAAGTATGTACTGAATTCACCTTAAAGCATCCATTGATTCAGCTAATTTATATCATGGTGAACAACTTTGTTACTTGTCTCCCGGATCATATACAATAAAGCTATAATCATATTTGTGATTGGTTCCAGCTATGGTAAGCATTAGTGACTCATATAAAACCACACTTGCAACCAAAATTTATATAAAATTCTGATGTTTGCGAGGTTTGTATTGTATAAAGATTTTGAATCTAATGATGGGTAAGATTTATGTATTATATATTACTCTAGCCCTAAATATTACAATATTTTATTTATATCCATCAACATAAAATGTGATCTCGCTGCTTATTAGACTCTAAATTACATATTTGGATTTAGAGTTCGGTCTAAAGTGTCCAAAACTACATTGAGTGGGTATCTAAATATTTCTAATTAAATTGCACATTATTCTTCTAAACTTTAGATCATATGAAAATAATTCTTTTAAATTTTAAAATTTGACAATAAATCTTTTTGAATTTTTGTATTTGTGCAGGTAACTCCATAATTATTAAATAAACTTCCTAAAGTTTAACTTTTTGTAAAAATAATTTCCTTAAACATTAGGTTAAGTATAGATACTTCTCTCATTTATAGTGATAATCTAAACTTCGGGTCTTATTCAAATAATTTCCTCATTTATCATGTTTCTTGTAATACTCCAAGTAATTAGGATTAATAATTCATCTGATGGTATATTATTTGTTATGTGTGTCAGTATAATGAGATTGACGCTGGCTCAGTGATTAGGCTCCAGACTGCATTTCTCAGGACGTGGGTTCGAGACTGGGAAGCTAACCTCCCTTGTTTTTTTTTTTTGAGCTGCCACGTGTCCCCTCCTACAGTGAAAGGACGAAAATGCCCCTCAGAACTTTTTCTTCTTCTTCCCCCTTCTCCTTCTCCAACCGAGACGTAGGAAGAAGAATTGCGAGCTGTGCAGACCGGTGGAGTAACAGCGACGGTGCCTTAGCCTTGCCGGAGTTGAGTCGCCTCCCTCTGAAGGTTGCCGACCCCTCACCGGTCAAAAACCGTCTCGTCGCCGGCAGGAAACGTCCCATTTTTCTATTGGACCTGCGAGGAGATGTGAGCTGAAACGGAGCTCCAGCAACTCGTGTTCCTCCTCGGGTTGGGTGGGTTTTGTTTCCCACCTTCTTACCGTCATATTCCGCCTGCCATCGGGTTCTGTTGGCTGCCATTGGAGCCATTTTTTTCCAGCGAGACCGAGGAGCTTGAGCATTGGAAATTTTGGGCGATTTGGTACATTTTTACTAGTTTTCTCTTGAGATTGAGCTTAGAAGTAGCATTTTCGGCCCATAAACAACGAATTTGAGCTCTAAAACCATGGATTTTGGCTGCTGGTAAGAAGAATGGCTGATAGGGACCAAAATGAAAATTTTTAAAAAGTTTGGGTTCTTGAGAAAATGGGAAACTGTTGACTTGTAATAGGTTCATATTAACTCTAGATTAACACTTTTAAGTTGGGGGGCATGAGAACTATGAATTTGACTTGAATTGCATTAGAATGGAGGCTAGGGTTTGAAATAGGGACCAAAAGTGAAAAATTTAGAAAATATGTGGGGTAGAAGTGTAAAGTTGCCACTAGTTTGGGAATGATAGATATAGAGTTAAAGAGATGGGAGCGAGGCCCTAAAATGGGAAAATAACTCGGAAGACGACTAATCTCTGCGTGAACGCTGGTGCAGGTGAATCCTATAAGCGATTCCGACACCCTAGGAGGGCAGCGTACTGCTCGTGACAACCGGAGTCCAGGTGCGCAGATAGCACCCCAAAACTTTTATTATACCTGGGTTGTTCATGCTTTGTTTTCTAAATGTAAACAAATTCTTTGTGAGTATGCCTTACCGGATTAGGGGATTAGAAACAAGGGACCTCTTGTATATGTTGAATGACTGTAACTACGGTATTGGACTTGTGACATGCTTAGAGGTGATCACTAGATAGTTATTATTAGAAACACAGATAATTTCCATATATTTCCATCTTTATATGCATGTTGACTTAGATCATTGATTTCTGGGAGGATGACGAATGATGAACTTTCGCGAGACATACCTTGCGCTTGTTGGTTAGTTGCCCTCGAGGACTGAGTGTCCTTGCCTGTTGGTTAGTTACCCTCGAGGACTGAGTGTCCTTGCCTGTTGGTTAGTTGCCCTCGAGAATTGTGTATCCTCGCCTGTTGGTTAGTTACCCTCGAGAATTGAGTGTCCTTGCCTGTTGGTTAGTTGCCCTCGAGGATTGTGTATCCTCGCCTGTTGGTTAGTTACCCTCGAGGACTGAGTGTTCTTGCCTGTTGGTTAGTTGCCCTCGAGGATTGTGTATCCTCGCCTGTTAGTTAGTTACCTCGAGGATTGCTTATCCTCGCTTGTTGATTAGATGCCCTCGAGGGTTGTGTATCCTCGCCTGTTGGTTCTTAGCAGTCTTTTTCCTGAATAATTTTCACAAATTGATTGTTTATCTAAGAATGACTTTTTTACTTAACGTTTCAGAAAAGTGGGTTAATTAGCTTAACTATTAAATTGCAAGCAAATGGATTTAAACACTGTTGCACTGTATTAACTTCTTGTTTATGTTAAAGTTTCTACTCATATATGAAATTGTTTACTAACTTGGGGTGCTATTTGCCGGAAAATTTTTGGTCCCAGATAGAGAATTAGACGACCTTCTGGAGCCGGCAGAGCATTGACAGGGGAGCCGTGTTGAGCCGCTTGGTTTGGGTGCGAGGTGTGCCCTCTTGTTTAGATTATGAATTTGGCATTTCTTTTTGGGATGTATATATATTTAGATTGGTAGCCATTATTGTGTATGAGATTATTTTGTGACCACAGCTGAATCCGTCATGTTTTGTCTTATGTTGTAATTAGTGGATTGGGCTAGTGGGAGCGGAGCTCCCCTATTTATGTATTGCCTTGCAGGACCTTGTAGAAATTTCGGGGCGTCTTATTTACTGGGGAGGTGCTGCCGAAATTTCTACAAGTTTCCTCGTTTTGTATTGAAATTTTCACCATATATATTAAGGCAAATGGTATTCATAGGTATTGGAATGGTATGTTAACGATTATCCCTCTAGTGTAGCCTTGCAGGTCATAGGAATTTCCTTGTGATCTGTGCCGGTCTCACCCCAGGGATTTTGAGGTGCGACATTTCTATTGGTGAAATAATTGGTTAATTAACATTAAAGATTTACTTGCACATAATTTCAGGTTTAAAAGCGTTCATTATGATTAAAGATTAAAGATCAAAGATTGAGGAAGTTATTTGTACATAACTTAAAGTTCATGGAAGCTTCATTTAATTTAGCCAATATTTATTATATAATTATGGAGTGTGTGTGACTAAAAGAGCTTATTTAACTCTTATAATTACAAAAGATTTAAGGGAAACAAGAACGATGTAGAGATGCACAGGGAAAGTCTTCAAAGGGCTTAAGCTATCAATAATCTTGTCAAAATTTAAAAGATCATCTCCTAAATTCATTCAACTAATTGTCTTGTATACAATTACATAGAAACAAATGAGAAAAGTGAGAGCAAGTGAAAGTAAATAGATGAGATTCTCATTCCATTTAAATTACTTTTTCCTCTAACCGGTGGAGTTAATTACAGATATTTTATGATACAAAATTTTAGTTAAGAGTATTATTTTATTATTTTTTAAATTATTTAAATTAAAAATTTAGTTTTAATTTTGTTCTAAGATAAATAAAAAACATTAAAAAATCGAACGACTTTCCACTTCCATCCTTACCTCTTTACTAGTCTATTTATTATAGATAAATATATTTTAAATTTAACAGTATTTAATTGAATTTAATAATATATATTGTGATATAAAAATATAATAAATTTAAAAAATTTATAAAATTGGTTAGGTGAGATTTATAAGAAAGGTCAATGGACTCATTAAAAAAGTATTATTATAAACTATTCAACTATATAATGTTTTCTTTTACTTTAATTTCATATAATGTTAAGTTATATTTATAATTCCTTAATTATAAAAAAATTTAAGAGATAATTAGTTAATTAATTTATTATTTTTTTATTAATTCTAAAAAATATCCAAACTTTTAAAAATTCATGTTTTATGAAGTAGTTAATTTACTAATTTTCTTGATCATTATTAAAAATTTTTAGACTTTAAAAAATAATTTATTAATTTTTCACTCACTATAAAAAATTATTAAATTTTATAAAATTTTTTATTTTAAGATACTATTAATTAATTTTTTATTTTTTATTGATTATAAAAAATTTATATAAGTTAATTATTTTATTATTTTTATTGACTACAAAAAAATTTATGGACTCAACAAATTTTAATATATATATATATATATATATATATATATATATATAAACTAATATATAAAAAATTGAGAGTTTGAACTATCTATAGTTCAACGGAGCTTTAGGTTAAAAGGACTTATTTACTTTTATATATAATTGATTTGTTGGTGAGTTTTCCTTTTCTTTTTCTTTTTAAATCTTACAATATGATTTTGGGAATAAAAGCACAAAAAACCTCGGAACAAATCCAAACAACAGATAAATAGATAAAGCAGAAACCTGGAGAACGATCAAACCAATGAGACGCTTGAACTAGGGGCTATTTTCCCAAAGTACCGTTTTGGCGCGTATAAATAGAAGGGGCTGCCGGCGCGTTCTCCGACGCTATCGATGAGTCTATTGAAGTTGAAGGCGGTGACTCCGCCCACCGACAGTGATAACCCCGACGAGACTCTGAAGAAGCAGGTTATCGATCTTGGAAATGCAAGTGAAGTTATATACATCCAAAGGTTCATACCCTTTGATCAGTCATGGAAATGGTTCGATTACCTCGACAAGCATATCCCATGGACCAGACCCACCATTCGTGTCTTCGGAAAATCTTGCGTCCAGGTCTCTCTCTTTCCTTCCCGATTGATACCCATTTATAGAATTAATTGTTGATGTTTGAATCCACGGGGAAAAATGTTGGAATTGAATTAATTATTGGGGTTCCGACCCAGAAAACGAGTAAATATTCCCTTTTAATTATGTTTTTATTGGGTGATTTATCCCGGTTTCAAACCTTCATAAAGTTTTAAACAAATCAATTCTTTCATGAGACTGCGTTTCTATGATTTGATCATTCCACCTCTACTATGTTGGAGGAAGGGATGTGGATATTATTGTATTACTAGTATCCTTACAATTATGGGCAACTTTGTTGGTGCCTAACTTCCTAAATATTTTAGTGTGGAAAGAACGAACCTTTATGCATGTGAAAATACTTCCCGAATAACTTCCATAACTGTTATAAAGAAAATAAGTTGATTTGTGGTTTGGTGATTAGTACTAAGTTTTGTATAAGATGTTGGCAGATTGCTTGGTTATTAATGCATTGAAAAAGAACTACTGTATCCTTGGTCAAAATAGATTTTTGGTGTCTGATTGATACTATGGAAGATAACAGTCTCTGCAGTCGGCACCAGTTTTCTGAACTGAGGTGGTTAGAGTGAGGACTTTATGTGATATTATTGAGTTGTTAAGAAAGAAATTTTGGTTGGAGTTGGAGCTCTTGTTTGTACAACTTTCTACATCAGATTTGGTGTTGAAGTCCGCGGTCCACAATGAGATGTTGGTTCCACAAGGACACCGCATGATACAGAGCTCATGTCGCAAGATTGATAATCATTTTGTTGAAACTAAGTTGAGCATTATTGAATCTTTAGCTGAATTCTGCTTACTCAATTAAATTAATTCTGTTTATTAAAGCTAGAATGACATATTCTTGGAGTCACTACTATACGTATGACCACACTTTGGTCTTCCACGGGCGGGTAATTATTGATCGAAATTTCCCCACCATGAAGGTCTTGTTATCTTGTGTACTTATGAGTTTAGAAATTGAGCTGTTATTTCAATAGTAAAATTAATTGAATTAATATATTATACAATTATCTTAATCTCATTCAGCATTTTTTTTCCTACATCTGGTTAACCTTGGGAACTTCTTGTTTGTCATGTTGCAATTTTTTGCAGCCTAGAGATACATGTTATGTAGCAACACCAGGGTTGACTGAATTGACTTACAGTGGATATCAACCGCTTGCTTATTCTTGGGATGATTATCCACCACTGAAAGAAATCTTGGATGCAGTATGACTTAAACAAAATTTTTCTTCTCAGTGATGTTAATGTTCTGATTAATTTGGTAGCCTACGTTAATGGCACTAAATATCTCACCTTATTTCTGAAGGTCCATAAAGCTCTTCCTGGGAGTAGTTTTAATAGCTTACTCTTAAATAGGTATAAAGGTGGGAATGACTATGTTGGTTGGCATGCTGATGATGAAAAGCTATATGGACCAACACCCGAAATTGCTTCAGTGTCCTTCGGATGTGACCGTGAGTTCATTTTGAAAAAGAAACCGAGTAAAAGATCCAGTGGTATGTATTTTATCTATGACTGCATTTAGCACTGCACTGCACTTCCACATTGATCACTTGCTTCTCTATGTGTGACTTCTAAATGATTACGAAGATCTAGCGCCTTTTTTATTCCAGTTGTATCAGTTGTCTGTTTTAAAATTAAAAAAACAAAAAGTCTATTCTGTTCTTCTGTTTTTTGTTATCGGATTTTAAATAAATTTTCAAGCAATTAATTATTTTTTCTTAATTATTATTTTATAATATTAGAACTATTGTTTTATGTATATGTTTTAAAATTATAAAAATTATAATATAAATGGAAACAAATCAATTCTTGAGTTTGAAATTTTCAATCTATATGAACCATGTAAAAAATGTTTCAGGAATAAATTTTTCGAGCAGATTTTTTTTTTTTGTTTTTCTTGTCAAAATTATGTTTGAAAATTTTGTTTAAGAAATGCTATCAAAAACAAGGAAAACAAAAACAGAGTCAAACAGAAGTTGATGTCCATTTTTGTGTTTCTGTTCTTTACTATTCTCATGTTGATTGATTCACGCCTTAAATTGACACAAATTCTTAGCAAGGTGTTTAATATTTTGTCATGCATATGTAACACGAAAATGGAATTGTTCATAAAAAGATTGTATTTTGGTTTGTATATCTAGGTGGAAGTGATGAACCTGTGAGGAAGCGATTAAAGAACAATCATGCTGATCAGCATTCATTTACACTTAAGCATGGATCATTTTTGGTGATGAGAGGCTATACACAACGAGATTGGATTCATTCTGTGCCTAAGCGAGCAAAAGCTGAAGCTACCCGCATCAATCTGACCTTTAGATATGTTTTTTGATTGGCTCTCAGAGGTTTGTGAATATGCTCTTGAATGCTGCAACTCTGCTACTGTCATTCTAGGAAGGGTCTTTTTTAACTTAACATGGTCTGAGAAACTATCATGTTCTAGAATTTTGTTAACTTATCCTATGAATGTATCTATGGCCTTTTATGTCAAGAATTTTCTGTTTTTGTTTTTGAGGTAAATGTTAATGTCGTAGGTAACCTTTTGGAAGAGAGAACGAATTTTTCAAGTTGAGCTTTAATGTGAAACTTTAGGCAAGTATATGACTCTACGGAGGGTCCTCGCCAGTTTCAAAGAACATCTCATTGAAAAGAAAAGAGAGGAGAGGAGTCCACCCAAGTATCTGAGTCCTGCCAATCTCTCTTTCCAATTAGATCTCGTCTAGTTATGGACACGTTATAAGTACTTTCTGATGTCTAATCACTATCTAAAGCTGTTACACCATGACACAGAAAAAAGCTTGTGTAAATTATTCTTTTTTAATTTTTATGAGTAATAGTTTAATTAATAATCACAGCATTCTCCACTCACACAGATCAGTCTTTAACGCCATTGACGTGCAACTATCATTACCGTTCGCGACTCCATCGGCATGATTTTGTTTAAACTTTAATGTGAATGGAATTCGAACAATCATTTGGTTAATTGGGTTAATGAGGATGGTCATTTTGTGCTCTGCCTATGAAGTTGGGAATTTGTTTGGTCTGCTGTTTTTTCGTTTTTCTTTTTGTGGGGGAGGGGGTTTGAGCAGTGCTCTGGATGTGGTTTGTTTGCTGTGCTATTGAAAAGTTCTTCGCGAAGAAGGCTGGTGTTGATGGAATTTATAGCAAAAATTTATATCTAATTTAGTTTGTGTTAGGAATCTCAGCGTCAAAAGCAATATTAAAGAACGAAAAAAAGAAGAATTGATTCAAAGTATTTAGGTAGAAAACCTTTTTATATGAGAAAAAAATCAAGAATACGAATGGGAAAGACATTCACAATTGTACATTATTTTAAATGTGAGGAGAGAATAATCAAATTCTTTTTTTCAAAAATAAAAAGATATACAATTATTTCTTTTAACTGAAAGAACTGTTACCTTAAGGAGATATTGTTACTATTGCAACTTTTCACACTCTAATATCAAACTCCAAAGGTAAAGGTCATATTTATAGGTATTCTTTTTAAAATTTTTCAAAAACTTTATCTTATACTTTGTCAAAAGGTATTAACTTTATTTTCTACTTTTGTCAAAAAGGTACCAATTTTATTTTTTACTTTGTCAAAAAGTGTCAACTTTATTTTTTACTTTGTCAAAAGATGTTAACCTTATTTTTCACATTGTCAAAAGTTGCTAGTTTTATCTCCCTCTTCATCAAAAGTGGCAACTAATGTTCAAACAAATTTATTTTTGTCAAAAAAGTGGTAACAAAATTTCTATAACTTTTTTTTATTGTAAAAAAATAGACACCAAATTTATCTTTACCTTTTCCGCAATCTTTCACTTAAAGTCAAATATGATGGGTTCAAAATCTTCTCCCTTCTTGCCAATAACTTTCCTTTATGTCTTTGATAGGCCATAGGAGGATTTACATAAGATGAATTTGTCAGCATTTGTTGGCTTTGTTATCACATCTAGTAACTTGTCTTTTGTGGCAATTTTGAGCATATTTACCCTTCCTTTTTCTACCACTTCTCTTATAAAGTGTTATTGAACTCCTATGTGTGTTGTCTTTGAATGAAAGATTGAATTTCTTTTAAGGTGCAAAGCAGTTTGATTATCACAATATATAGAAGTTTTAAACTACTTGTACCCAAGTTCATCCAATAACCTTTGCATCCAAATTGCTTCCTTACATGCTTGTGTAGCTATCATATACTTTGTTTTTGTAGTAAACAAGGCCATAACAGTTTGTAATTTTGATAACTAGCTCACAACTACTCCTACAAGTATGAACACATAACATATGGTAGATTTTCTTTTATCAATATCACATGTAAAATCAGAATCAACATAACCTTTAACAATAAATTCAAATCCTTCATAACATGATGTAACATTCGAGGTCCCTTTCATATATCTAAAGATCCTTTTCATCGCATTCTAATGCTCTCTACTAGTATTTGCCATAAATCTGCTGATAGTGCTTATTGCCTGAGCAATATCTAACCTTGTACAAATCATAAAATACACAAGGTTCCCCACTGCTGATGCATACAGTACTCAAGACATTAATATCCTCTTTGCTTCGCTGTTATGACTTATAATTGAGGATAATTTGTAATTGAGAGGAAGTGGGGCATAAATTGGCTTACGATCTTGTATGTTGAAGCTTTGCAAGACTTTGGTTAGATAGTTCTTTTCCAAAAACCAAATCTTCCTATCTTTTCTATCCCAATAAATTTGCATCTCTAAAATCTTGTGTATTGGTCCCAATTCTGTAATTTGGTTAACAAGGATAGTCATCTTATACTTTACCTGTGAAGTTGGGAATTCGTTTAGTCTCTTGGGGGTTTTTTTCTTTGAGGGGAAGGGGGTTTGAGCAGTACTTAGATGTGGCTTTACTTGCTTTGTTTGCTATTTTATTGAAAAGTTCTTCGCAAAGAAGGTTGGTGCTTATGTAATTTACAACAAAAATTAAAATCTTATTTAGTTTGTGTTAGAAATCGCGACAATAGACATCAATATTAAAGAATGAGAAAAGAAACAATTGACACAAGATATTTATGTGAAAAACCCTTCCGTACGAGGGAAAAATCACATAATAAAAATGAGAAAGACTTTCACTAACTCAAGAGATTATACAATATTTATTTGAATATGAGGAGATAACAATTAAACTCTTTCTTTTAAAAATAAGAAGACACACAATTCTCTCTCTCAACTAGAATAACTACTACCCACTTTTTCAACAAAAGAAATATCACTACTCTTACAACTCTTCTTTAACGATATTATCTTTTACTTTGTCAAAATGTACCAACTTTATTTTTTACTTTATTAAAAGGTGTCAACGTTATGTTTTACTTTATCAAAATGTGTCAAAATTATTTTTATTTTGTAAAAAATTGTTAACTTTATTTTTTCTTAAAAAAAATGGTAACTAATTTTCAATCAATTTTATTGTTGTCAAATAAAAAAATAACATAATATCTTCAATCTTTTTTGGTAGTAAAAAAAAAACCACAAAATATATTTTAATCTTTTTCTACGGTTTGCAACACAATGAATAGTGTGTTCATGGGTAGATGTCTTCGTGAGGAACAGTTTCTCTACGTTTTCAAATCTTACTGTTCTTGAAAGGACATAAAATGATTGTCTAAATGGGCGTCGCTAGCATGTGTGAGACTGGTGTGAGATGGCCTTCATATGATTATAATGTACTTAGAAAATGAGATCAAATGGACCCAGTAGATGGAAAAAAAATGTGTCTGATCCAAGCCTTCAGGCAATTACCTATGGCATCAATCGCATATCTTGTTGGCAGTGTTGACTTCAATTCTTGCAGCAAATATAAAAGTCAGAGTAAGTCAAGCATTTTTCACTTCTCGTAATGAATGATACCTTTCACAGGATTTATGCGGAGAACACAATAATGTGAGATAGCAGTTTATAATGAGGTACAACTTCTCGTGTAAATCAGATCAATCATTATAAAACATGTCATATTGTCGTTCGATTCTTGCGTATCCTGGTGGCATTATGGTATTTTTCCGTTTTCTTAAGTTCTGGTGAATTTATTTTCTGCTTGTTAAGAATTAAGAAACAAAGATCCTAAGCACTCTCTGTCTATCACTCAACACTATCATTCATACCTTTTTCAATATTCTCATCAAGTTACCTATATATTCCAATGGTTCTCTTTCTCTCCTGTCAGAGCTCTCATTTACTTGACACTTCACCGATCTTTCTACATATATATCTCTTTTTCAATAAAATATCTCATACCAAAGCCATTTTTTGGTTCTGGGGTTCCGGTATGAACCAGAACCAGAATGAGCCAGAGCCAATTCTGGTTATGCATCTTAAAACTTCAGTTTATCCATGGTTATCAGAGTATGTCTTTGTTATGGTTCACTTGTGGAAAAAAGGTTCTAAAATATTAATGTCTTTACATGTTATGATAATTTTTTTCAAAAAGAACCAATATTTGTTAAAATTAAATGATAAACTACGTAATGCATTCATCCAATTAAAGTCCCTGTCTAATTGGCTAACATCAATAAGTTTACATGTATCAAGAAAAAACCCCACGTTGAGAAAATTTGTGATATTTTAATTATGTCAAAAATAAAAAAATGAAAATGGGTTGGCGTAAAAAAATACAATAAGAAGAAGACAAAGGTTCCCTTCAATTCCTAATTAACACAAACAAGGACTCAGCGAAAAGACAATTGGCCACAGTTTAACATATGTGAAGCATGTCCCATCTAAATTGCAAAAAGGAGCATTTTGGTTTTGCCCTAAAATTTCTGCCTCGAGCAACACATTACGTAAGACCTATCACATGCATTAAATGCATCCACTTGACACTCTTCTCTAGAACAAGAATGAACATTGGCAAAGTGAACGTTGAAGATTGACATGCTACTAGCCATTTATGAACGTTGAAAGGTAAAGGAAACATGGTGTGTGTGTGTGTGTGTGTATATATATATATATATATATATATATATTTATCCGGAAGTGACACGAAGTGTTGAGCTGAGAAAAGTGAAAAAAGTTCACGTTTTAAAAGCTTGTTATGTTAATATTTTTTTTATATCTTTTTTCGTGAACATTGTATTTCAGTTGTACTATAAGTGACCTTAAGATTTATTTATATTTTTCATCTACTCAGTAATTTTTTAATAAAGTTTTTAAGAACTTGTTACATCCTGCAAGTTAATATGAAATATATAAGTATTAGGGATTGAGTTTGTTAATTTAAGTTATTAGGTAGTGTGTAAAAATCAGTTGGTTGAGTCCAAAATATAAGATCATCTTATAATTTAAGAAGTAAAACAAAAAAATGCAATTACCATGAATAAGGGATAAAAGTAAAAATTGGCTGAGCCTTTAAAAAGGATTTTCCTATTATATTAGTGATTTTCTAATGATAATGAAATTCTCTTTTGAGTTTAGAAAATAAATGTAGGATTCATTTTGAATTTGAAACACTATAAATCTTTGATGTGATTATTTTTTATTTTGATCTTCTTATCTTTATTATATTAATTTAAAGAATTCATTTTTTACCACATTAGTTTTCAAGAAGGCACCTCTAACAAAATTTTAGCAAAAGCTAAATATCTTTATACTTGAAACATTGTTTCACATTCTTTTAAAAAGATCAACTTGTGATAAGTTTATCTATTCTCTAAAACATGATTTTAATGTCTTATCGGAATTCAAGCTTCCTAGTTACTTTGTTGTAACAGAGTGATTCAGAAAACTCTTTTTACATTATGATGTTTTAAATCTTTGCAAATTGAGAGAAACATGAAAGAAATTATTTTATATTTTAATTTTTGTAAAACCACTTTTCGCCACACCCATTTTTAAAAAGCAATCATTCACACACCTGTGTAGGAATCTGAAATTTAGCAAACATTTTATTAGATAAAGTTAAAATTTTAAAAGGCTAATTCACCCCTTTTCCTCTTTTGGGCTCAATCCTCATTCAACGTATGAATAGCCTTAAGCTCGTCCGCCAAACTCCTGCTTCAGTGCTCTGCAAGAAAATTTAAGAGAAATATTTTCTTCCTTCCAACAAATGCATATTTGTTCAATATGAATGTGAAATTAAACGCCAACATCAGAGTCAATTGAGCGGGAAAATTGCTTTAGAAGTGCTTAGCGATTTTTCTTAAAAAGATTGTTCCTTGCTAAATCCATGGCCTGCTATTTTTGTTAAAATGCAGTGTTTCTATAACCAAAATGGTGCATCTTGACTTCAAAGTAGGATATGGCTAAACGGAAGTGGTTGATAAAGTCCTAATTAACGAGCCGGGTTTTGGTATAAAAAAAGTTAGAGCACGTTTTTTAATTGGGCCATTTATATTAGGCTTTTATCTATTTTATTGGTCAGGTTTGTCAAGTTTTTGTTTATTTTAATGGTTGAATTTATTAGACTTGTCAAGTTTTTTCAATTTTTATATAAGTCTATTTATTACTTTTAAGATAAACTATATAATTATTGATTATTATTACTTTTATGATTATATATTAAAAAATTATAAATATAAAGTCAATTATTATACGACTATAAAACTTTTGAATGAAAGGTACTAATTACTATTTTTATATCAATATGTTATATTACATTAACTTATGATTTTATGCATAATCATTTTGAATTAGAAATGAATTAATCTCATTAAAAAATTATATTTTATATTTTTAAAATTAAAATAATTTTTATTTTAACACTTGAATCTAAATTACATTCTTTTTTTAAATCAAATTACGGTTAATTAAATAATAAGTATTTTATTAAAATAATATTAATTCAAATTATTTGAGTTTAGACTAAATTTTAATAAAAATTAGAACCCTAATTCAACCCATTTTCTTGAACAAGTTTCTCTAATCAAACTTTTTTTAGTTAGACTTTATTTTTTTGACTGGACTTATTAGGTCGAATATATTTTTAAAGTTATGATTAAATTTAAATACATCTAGATTACATGTACTTTCTAGTCAGTTTACCATTGTCAATTTGTTTAACCAATATCATTGTCTCACTTCAAATGATTAAGACCCATTGTTGTTGCATAAATAAAGTCATTGGTGTTTTCTCTTCATCCAAAGACAAATAAAAAATTAGAAACTCAACCCATAACGTGTAGAGTTTGGGCCTAAGAATTTGAAATATCGCAACTACTGGTTTTATCCTCAATAATGACCCCCAATTTGACTTCATGAAGCTGATTGCTGAGAAAATGAAGATTATCTCGAGCAACTATACGAAGGGGATATCTTGAAAGATGTTCTTCTTTGAGCAACTTAATCACTTGATACGAGAGAAAAAAAAATTTCAATGGATTCCTGTTGATTTATAGTTGAACGAGGCCCAGTTTATATTGAAACAACTTGAAGGGATGAAGCAAAAAAAAAGGGTTAGCCCAATAAAACTGATTTACAGAAGGAAGTTTAGTGGGGCAAAGTTGCCAATAAATACCAGTATGGGTCGAAAGTTTAACAATTAAGCCCACATTTTCTGAAAATTCTTCCCGTATGATAAGAGACTCAAGCCAACTGTAGAGGCCTCAGACAGCTATTGAGATTTTGGCCACATGTTTAAAACAGACAGTATGGGAATAGAGCTTGTGATCATTAGCATCAGGGATCTGTAAGTAAGATCAATATTCAACAGGATCGGTATTCAACTTGATAAAGGAGCTTTTAATGAAAAAGAATATTTCTTCATTAAAAGGATCCTGATTGTCGCTTTGATCATTAGTATCACTAAGTATATTTAGAAATTCAGTCATTAAATAACTAGGGTCCAAATCCAGATGAGGTTGGTTTTCAATTATATTGTCATGTTGCCTCGAGGGACTGGCAATATGAGGAGAAGAAAGTCCAGCTAACAAACCACAATAAATTAATGGAGAAGTACCCTAATTGGCTAGAAGAGAATCAATCATGTAGCCTTCACTAAAGCTAGCATTTTTTAAGGAATCATTTGACATACCCGAGATTTGAACATTTTTGTCTTTATTCTGAAGGTCAGCACATGCATAATACCAACAGTCTCAGAATAGATTTGATCAGCATTAAAAAAATCGACACTGTCATACCAATAGTTTTCATCATCTAATGCCATGTCATGTTCGTTATTATAAGCATTTATATTGCCCACTATGGCATTATCAAGATTTAAAAATTGGTTCTGAGAGTGAAGTTACTCTCCACTAGAGTAGGCATGATGCTTTAGTGGGAAATTGTGGAAAAGCTTCCTGAACTCCTGGATTTTCAAAAGGGCCAATATTGGGATCAGAAGGCATATGAAGATCCACTTGCATGTTATCATCCCCATTAATTGAAGAACTTGAGGAGAAAGAGTTTAAGTGAGCACTTCTAAGATTCCCGGGTAAAGTAATATGATTCAATTCAGTGGAATCAGGTTCCCTTTCATGTACATAATAGTATCCACCTTTAATGGTTTCAAACCATCCTACTTTTGTAGTGTTTCGAAGAGAATGTTTCTTCCTAAAAGCAATGGAATCATTTGAGACAAGGGAAATCTGAAGTCTTGAACAAACTCAACATTGAATTTTCTATAAATACAAGCTTTTAACATTTATTGACCAGCCAAAGCTGTTAGAATAATTTTAATATTTTATAGACTAACATTAATTATTATATTATATTAATATCTTGTTATTACTGATTAGGCAATTAATGTTATAGTTTGTAAATCATGAATAGACTAGGTTTTACTTTAATTTGTAGATAATCGATGATGGATTCGATTATCTACAAGCCCACTGGGCAGAAACCCAACCCATAGTCCAAGAGCATAAGTAATCATCCCGTCAAATTACTAATATGAGACTGTTACCCAGAGAGATTTAATGGGATAATTTTTTGATTAATTAAATAAGAAATCATTTTAAAGATTCTGAAGGATTTTATTTTAATAATATTAATTATTATATTATTAAAATAAAACTATATAAATAGCACACTGAAGCCCTCATTTGATACACTAATTTCAAGATCATTCTCTCTCTGGTCGTCAAACACTCTGAGACACTCTTGGGTATTGAGGGTTGAAATATTCTGACTCAACCGATGCACATAGGAATTATGTTGTCTTCATTAGGTCAAATTATTGATCAACTTATTCTCCCTATCTCGCATTCATGTATTATATTCTATTTTGAATAACTACATGATTTAATTTTGTTATCAAATGGTATTAGAGCCTGGTTTTATGGATCATGAAATTTTTTTTTATTTCACTCTCTAAATTTCATCAGCCAAAATTTTTATGGCTTATGAACTTTTAATTTCATGTATTATTATCATAATTTTGTTTTTGAAAAAATCACCGTTATCTTTATACCTCACCACTAGCGAGACACAGACATTTCCAGTTTGAAATTTTTTTCTTTCTTTTCTGCCACCATTTGAAGAGGTTACCGGTGATTCGAAACTGCTGGTGAGCCTCCATTTTCGAAATGAAAAATCGAAACCACTGACAAAAATATCATATTTCGAACTCAAATATATCTCAATTGGAAGAGATTGACGCAAAACTGCTATAAAGATTTTGGAGATCATGAAAAGACGATAAAAAAGGCCCTGGTTTCAAAGCTTGAGAAGCTGAAAACCTGCGGGTCAAGATTCAGGTACCAGCGGGTCTTTAGCATGTGTTGGCGCATGCAGCCACATTTCCAGTCAGATGGACTTCAAATTTTGAAGTTTGCCTTCACTCACCCTAATCTAAATTATGGTGATTTTTTTTTAGAATTTTTGGAGCCCTAGAAATAGGAGTTTTAAATTTTTTTGAAAATTAAAGGCCTTAAAATAATGTGTAGATAAGGTATTTTGATATGAAAAATTTTATGTCAAGACTAGACAAAATATGGAACAATGTGTTCAGCTCACTCTCCCTGATTATATGTAAATAAATTATAATCAATTTCTTGGCGTTAATTATTAGATTTTATTCCTAATTTAAGCACATGCATTAAAAGGAATAGGTTGTGTGTGGAAATTGTGATGACTTTGGTTTACATGCACATATTGATTATATGCTCGCTTATCGTAGGCCCAATCATGGTGATATATCTTTTATAAATTAATTTACACCATATTTGTCATTTAATTACCTACAATTTTTGAACAATTTAGTTACCATCATCAGGGATGAGTTTGAATATTACAATAAGTCCACTAGAAAGAGGATATATACATATTATGTTGACAATGAACATACCCTATCGGTGTGACATTGTTAATATAATTCTGTGAAATAAATAAATGCATTTATGAATGGTTAGCAGTAATTTTAAACCAATGCTTTCATTGTTTCTTGTATCCTATCGATATGGACATTGTGGATGCATTTTGTTTGTGGTCAAACCTATGGTACATATAAGTTTTCTTTCTTGATTTGTTGTAATCCAAAACTTTAAGTGAGATTATAATACACATCTTGATGATATAGTTGCATAAGCTGAATTTTGTAAATGAAACCTTGTATTATAATTATGTTTCCGGGACATAGTTAATGTTTCCTGATTTTGTTTCATCAGCTTTCGTGTTCCAGCAATTGTCTGTGGTGAAAACTTTGAATGAGACAAATTTTAATGACTTGAATGAGTCCCTCAACATGTACTTGATCATCTTTAAGGAGGATTTGGCCGTGAGAAAACCGATCTCACTGCTGAGTTTAGTGCTGCTAACAAAGCTTATCACAAGCAGTGGTATGAATATAACAGGATTTGTCTGACGGTTATAAAGTATACTATTAAGAAGATAATCAGATAGAGTATTTCTGAGAAGGACACCGCTGTAGACTAACTTCAAGCTGTGAGTGAGAAGTTCAAGAAATTTGATAAGACGCAGAAGGTGTACTATCTTTCCTTGCTGGATAACACTCATTATGATGGAGTGTTTGGTGTACGTGAGCATATAATGAAGTTGGTGAATTACTTCAACAAGCTAAAGTTTTTAAATGTGGACTTGGGTGAAAATTATCTAGTCTACAAAGTCTTATAGTCTTTCCCAGTAGAATATGGGGTTCTTAAAACCACCTACAATTCGTAAGAAGCTGAATGGACAGTTGATTAGATGATGTCCATCGTGACTTACGAGGAGGGGTCATTAAAGAAATCAAGTTCACGTGGTCATTCAATGAACTACATTTACTATGGTTCGTTCTTGCAAGGCTGGAAATGAAAAGCTTAAGGAAAAGAAACCTGAGGGCAAGCCTAATGGTAAAAAGTTCTTTGAGATCAAGAAGAACAACAAAAAGAATAAAAGTCAGAAGAAGAAGATATTTATGGGTGATTGTAATTATTGTAAGAAGCCTGGCCACAAGATCTCAGATTGCCTCAAGCTAAAGTACAAATGTGAGAAAGAAGGTATCTTTCCTGAAATTGTCCCTTTAGCTCTTGTTTGTCTTGAATCCAATAATTTTGAAACCTCTATGGACACTTGGTGGTTGGATTTTGGAGCAATTGTTCATGTGACTAATTCCTTGCAGGGGCTCAAAGATAGGAGGAGCCCAAATGAGAGAGAAAAGACCATTATGAGAGTGGAAGGAAGTTTAGCTACAGTGGATTGCATAGGAATTGTAGTTTTGAACTTGTATTCTGGACATACTTTAACTTTATATAACATTGTCTATATACATTCTTCAACGAGAAATTTGGTTTCAAGTTCTGTATTAGACAAAGATGGATATTCCTTTTGGCAAGGAAATAGTAGAATTGATGTTTATTTTAATTTAGTCATTGTTGGAACTACTAGATTAATAAGCAGTTTCGTTTACTTGAATGCGAATGTTTGTTCAAATTCTACTTCTATGGCATTAATTAATGCTGTCATTGGACATAAACGCTGAAGAATTGATGAGAACTCTTCCATATTATGGCACCGGTGTTTAAGTCATATCTCAAAAAAGAGATTGGAGAGAATGGTTAAATAAGGAATATTGCATGATCTAAACTTTTCTGACTTTAAATCCTGTGTTGATTGCATTAAGGGAAAACTTCCCGCTAGAGCTAGGAAGAAAGGGCTAATAGATCTGAGACTATTTTGGAATTGATCCACACAGATATTAGTGGACTAATTACTCTTGCTGCTATGGGTAATTACAAATATTTTATAACCTTTATAGATGACTATTCCAGATTCGGCTGGATTGATCAGTTGCATGAAAAATCTGACTCGTTAGTTGCCTTTAAGGCATTTAAGGCTGTTGTTAGAGAATATTATGGAAGGTATATTAAAACTGGGAGAAACCCTAGACCGTTTGCTCTATTCTTACAGGAGTAAGGAATTGAATCTCAGTATACTATGCCTGGTACTCCGCAACAAAATGTAGTTACTAAGAGGCGCAACACCTTAATGGACATGGTCAGAAGCATGATGAGTCACTCTTCGTTACCAAAATTTTTGTGGAGTGATGCCCTTAAGATGATAGGCTATATCCTGAATCAAGTTCCGAGTAAGTCAGTTAAAAAGACACCATATGAGCTTTTCACCGACAAGAAGCCTAATCTGAGGCACTTTCGCGTGTGGGGTTGTAGAGCGAAAGTGAGACCCTATAATCCACAGCTCAAGAAACTTGATTCTAGGACTGTTAGCGGATTCTTCATTGGGTATTGTTTAGGATCCAAAGGATGCAGGTTTTATTGTCCCAGTCACATTACTAGGGTCATTGAATCTGACGAAGTGTTCTATTTTGAGGACGACTTGGACAATAGGAGTGGTGTCTCTAGAGTAATTAACCTACATTGTGTAGATACCATCTTACCCATACCACATTGTCATCTCTACTTATGGATTATGATATTAGAGATGACACTCTTGTTGAGAATCTGATTGATCCCATTGTTGAAGCTCTTATAACTGATGTAAGAGAACCAACCGTTAATTTGAGACGATCATAGAGGATTTGTAGACCTGCAATCTCAGATGATTACATAGTGTACTTGCAGGAATTTGAGTCAGACGTTATTGATGGCACAGTTCCAATTTTTTATGATGAGGTTGTGTTGGGATCTCATTCATCTGAGTGGTTGGAAGCTATGAATGATGAGATGACCTCCATGTCCCGTAACCATGTATGAGAATTAACTGAGTTACCAGATAACTGTAAACTCGTTGGTTGCAAATGGGTCTTTAAGACCAAGAGAGCGGCTAATAGTGAAGTTGAAAAATTCAAAGCCAGACTTGTAGCTAAAGGCTATAATCAGAAGGAAGGAATCAATTATACAAAAACATTCTCACCTATATCTACTAAAGATGCCTTCAGAGTTGTAATGGCTCTTGTTGCATAGTTGAATCTTGAACTTCATCAAATGGATGTCAAAACAACATTCTTAAATGGCGATTTACTTAAGGATGTTTATATGACACAACCTGATGAATTCACTGAAGCAAGGAAAGAGCACTTGGTGTGCAAGTTGAAAAGGTCCATCTATGGGCTTAAACAGGCCTCAAGACAGTGGTATTTGAAGTTTGATCAGATAATCACTTCACTTAGAATATTGCTGATCAATGTATCTATCAGAAATTTGACAGAGACAACTTCATGATACTCGTGCTGTATGTTGATGACATACTGTTGGCTAGTAACTCAGTATCTATGTTGAATGAGGTCAAACATATTTTGTCATGCCATTTTGACACGAAAGATCTTGGTGAAGCTTCTTTCATCTTGGGGATTCAGATTCACCGTGATAGATTTTATGGCATTTTTGGTTTATCTCAGACAACCTACATAGATCGAGTGTTGAAGAAATTTAACATGCATGCTTGCGCTCCTTGTTCTGCACCTATACAAAAAGGTGAAAGGTTGTCTAGATCATCTTGTCCCAAAGATGATGATTTGAAAATTGAAATGAATAAGATTCCATATGCATCTGCTATTGGCAACCTTATGTATGCTCAGGTGTGCACACGACCTGATATTGCTTTTGTTGTCAGTGTACTTGGTAGATACTTGAATAATCCTAGTCTTGATCATTGGAGGGTTGTGAAGAAAGTTATGAGATACCTACAAGGTACAAAACATCACATGCTTACTTTTAGAAGATCTGAGCTACTTGAAATTATGGGTTATTCAGATTCTAACTATTCATCTTATGTGGATGATCGTAAATCCACTTTTGGATACATCTTCATAATGTCTGGAGGAGCTGTATCATGGAAGAGTTGTAAGCAATCAGTAACAGCTACCTCGACTATGGAGGCAAAATGTATTGCTTGTTATGAGGCTACCCGCTAGGCCATATGGTTGAGGAAACTGATATTTGACATGCATTTAGTTGATTCTATATCACGACCTTTAACCATATACTGCGATAGTTCGTCTGCTGTTAACTTTTCTTATAATCATAGGAACTCCAGTTGCACTAAACACTTTGATGTTAAGTTCCTATTTGTCAGAGAAAAGGTTGTTGAATCTCAGACTCGTTTGGTTCACATTTCTGTTGAACACATATTGGCAAATCTATTGACCAAAGGCTTACCCATATGAGTCTTCAAGAATCACGTGACTCACATGGGTGTTGTTGAAAATTTTAATATAGCCTTGGTTTAGTGGGAGTCTGAATTAAGTTCTTAAGAGACTTTTGAATTGTAATTTGACATTTTGAATGTTACTTTGTATTCCATTCTATTTAGATAATGAAACTTATTTATGGAAATGTCAATATCACTTGATTCCCTATCGGTTTCAGTGATCTTTGTGTATAATTTCATTTCTAAATTTTGTATGGTTTATGAATATACACACATCCATGTGTTTATGTGAACATTATTTTGCCTAGTTATGTATTCGTTTGTTGATCTAATAATTTAATTAATGTTATCAAAGTGGGAAATTGTTAGAATAATTTCAATATTTTATGGATTAGCATTAATTATTCTATTAGATTAATATCTTGTTATTACTAATTAGGCAATTAATGTTATAATTTGTAAACCATGAATGGACTGAGTTTTATTTTAATTTCTAAATAATCGGTATTGGGTTCGATTATCCACAAGCCCATTGGGCAGAAACCCAACCCACAGCTGAAGAGCATTAGTAATCATCTCGTCAGATTACTAATATGATACTGTTATCCAGAGAGATTTAATGGGCTGATTTTTTGATTAATTAAATAAGAAATCATTTTAAAGATTTTGAAGGATTGTATTTTAATAATATTAATTATTATATTATTAAAATAAAACTCTATAAATAATACACTAAACCCTTAATTTGATACACTAATTTTAAGATCATTCTCTCTTTGGCCGTCAAACACTATGAGACACTCTTCGGTATTGGGGGTTAAAATATTCTGACTCAACTAGTGCACATATAAATTATGTCGTCTTCATCTGGTCAGATTATTGATAAACTTATTCTCCCTATCTTGCATTCATGTATTATATTCTATTATGAATAACTACATGATTTAATTTTGTTATCAAAAGCATCCTGAACAGAAGTGGTGCAACCCCTCGCTATGTGGCCTATTTTTGCACATTGTTTACATCTCCTAAATATGCATTCATAGTGAGCAGTCAATCCATGTAAATGATCCATTGTTCAGTTGGAGTAGAGTTGCCATTATAAGGGGGAGAGAGGGGTCCAAAAGAACTCAAACACGTAGAAAGTATACATTCTTCATGCATTGCAATTGGCCATCAATAGTCAACGTGCGTCCCACCATGTTTCCTAATATTGTAGTAACTTCATTATTTAGATATTCAGGGGGAAGTGCCAAAAACTGAACCTAATTTGCAATCTTTTTAATACACATATATCTCGAAACAAGATTGGTGGCCTTTTGTCTACCACTAATAACAAGTTAAGCACAGACCATAAACCATTCTCTAACAAGAAATTTTGATAAAGATGGTTGTCAAATTGAATGATGTGCAAGTTTCTATCTTTACCAATGACATGCAATTCACCTCTGAGTTTCCAACTACCATGTAAAGTGAGATTCATGCGATATACTGGATGTCTTTTTCATCAATAAATGCTCCAATAAGATAAGTGTTTCAAAAAACCATGTAAGCTCTAAAGAAGTTGAGGACATATACCAAAATGCAGGCCATCAAGAGGAAAATTTCCTGATGAGTTAGAACTGTCTGAACTATCTAAACTATTTTTGGTCTAGCCAAAGCCCCTTGCTAAATTTTTTAGCTTAGTCATGATATTAAGAACATTAAAAAGTACAAAGCAACAACTAACAAAAAGATAGAGGATAGAGAAAAGAACTCTGAGCAGAAGGATAAGCAGTGTCAGCTGAAGAGTAAATAAAAAGTAGTCAAGAATATCATAAACTCGTACAACTATGACGAAAGTAGTAGCCAAAGACAACACATCATTAGAAAATTGAGATAACAAAAAATAGCATCCAAAAGATAGAAATACAACGTGCAAAAATGAAAGCCAGAAGACCTGGAAGAGAAAGAGCATAAAAAAGCAAAAGAGAGTACATGCAACAAGCTAAAGCAGCGTGGTTGAAGAAAGGAGTTCATGATAACATTATTTTGACAACAATGGGAGATAAATAAATGAAGAAACCATTAAGTATAGTAATCAAATAGCAATTATCTGATGAAATACCCAATACAGATATAATTTACAAGTAGTGAAGATAAATTGCTTTTCTTAAAGTATTTTCATTCGTACCATATAAAATGTAAGAGAGGACTTTAAATAAGTAAAAAGAGTTTATCATGAGTCCTCAGGAGTTGATGCATGCTTAGAGTGCATGTTTATTTTAATAAATAAAATATTTGTATTATTTGAAACGATAACTACCAACTTCCTCAACTACTTTGATCTTAGATCTAAAATTAGATATTATAATTTTCTATATTAGCTTATAAAAAATCCTCCTCCTCTCCTCCTAGTCAAGCAATATGATAGGAGAAATACTGATAAAATTTGGGCTGCAGATTGGGTCCTTTACTTAATGGGCTTATGAGTAATCTAACCTATCACTTATTACTTACAATTAACTCAAACCCAACCATTCTTGATTTATTTCAAAAGTAGTTGCTTAATTAATTAATTAACCCAATGAATTGACCTAATAATAAATTAATGCTAATCCACAATATTTTTAAAAAATAATTCACCAATTCTCATTTAGATAACATTAATTGAATATTAGAACAACTAGTTAAACAAATATATATTAAAATTAACTAACTAAAAATATGCTCAAAACCATACATAGTTTAGAAATAAAACAACAAAATATTGTTGAATCCAATAGAGAAACGAATGATATTCATATAATAATAACACAAAATTATTGAATCTGATGGGAAACAAATGACATAATTATAGTGCAAGATCAATATTAGAACTGAATGGATCATAAAATTAACATTCAAGATGTCATCTTACAACTTAAAAAAATATTTTTAAGGAGTCAACTCTGACTTTTAGTAGAGCAAGACTACATAAAAAATTTAACACCCATACGAGATACATGATTTTTAAATACTCTTACGAGCAAGCTTTTGGTCAACAGATTCGCAAGCATATGTTTATCAGAAATATGAAACAAACGAGTCTGAGATTCAACAAACTTTTCTCTAATAAACAAGAACTTGACATCAAAATGCTTTGTAAGACTGAAATTCTTATAGTTTTGAGAAAAACAAACAGCAGAGGAACTATCGCAATATGGTTAGAGGTCGTGATATAAACTCAATACGATGCATGCCAAATATCAATTTCCATAACCATATGGCTTGGCAGGTAGCCTCATAACAAGCGATATATTTTGCTTCCATAGTTAAGGTAGCTGTGTTTGATTGCTTGACACTTTTCCATGAAATAGCTCTTCTATATATCATAAAAATATATCCTTAAGTGAATTTACAATCATCAATGCATGATGCAATGTTTGAATCTGAATAACCTACAATCTCTAATGAATTAAACTTCCTAAAAGTCAACATATGATGTTTTCTACTATAAAGACACCTCATGACTTTCTTTGCAGCCCTAATCATGGCCAGGATAACTCAGGTATTTGCCAAGCATACCGATCACAAAGGCAATGTTTGGATGTGTACATACATGAACATAGATAAGGCAGCAAATCGCAGATGCATATGAAATTCTTTGTATTGCAATCTTCTCATCATCATTTTGAGGACATTGTGATTTTGACAATTTTTCACCTTTTAGTACAGTTGAAGCATAAGGGGTGCAAGATTGCATGTTGAACTTCTTCAGCACTTGATCAACATAGGTTGTTTGAGACAAACCCAAAATGCCATGTGATCTATCGTGATGAATTTGAATTCCTAGAACAAAGAAGGCTTTACCTAGATCTTTCATATCAAAATGGCATGATTACAAAGTTACCCCATTGGAATTTCTAATAAATGCATTGATCTGCAATGTTCTCAACAAATCCAAGCACGGTGATTACCTCATCAAATTTCAAATACCATTGTGCTTCAGTCCTAGATGGACCTATTTAGTTTATAGACTATATGTTCTTTCCTTGATTCTACAAATCAGTTAGTTGTTTCATATATATATATATATATATATATCTCATGCAAATTTCCATTTAGAAATATAGTTTTGACATCCATGTGGTGAAGTTCAAGGTTGAATTGTGCAACAAGAGCTATAACCACCTTGAAGGCATCCTTAGTAGATACAAGTGAGAATGTCTATATAATTAATGCCTTATTTCCAATTAAATCCTTTAGCTACAAGTCTAGCTTTATACCTTTTAATTTTACCATATGCCATTCTCTTAGTTTCAAAGAGCCACTTACAACTAATTGGTTTATGCCCTTCTGCTAGTTCAATAAGTACCCAAACATCATTATGACACATAGAGGCAATCTCTTCTTTCATAACCTTTAACCATTTAGATAGATGGGGCCCTGTTATTGCTTAACTAAAAGAAATAGGATTTGTATCATCAACTTCATCTGATTCAAACTCTTGCAAGTAAACTATATAATCATCTAAAATGGCTAGCCTACAAACTCTTTAATAGCATTTTAATTCAATAGTTGCCATTTTCAAATCTTCTACAAATTGTTCAATGTCAAAATCTACTAGATTCTCTACAATACCACTAGGGAATGTCGGTGAAGGTGATATGGGCAATGACAAGGTGGTATCCTCTATATGCAAGTTAATGATCATATGCACATTACTCCCACAAATCTAAGTCAATTCAAAATAGAATGCCCTATCTAACTTAATGACTTTGGTAGTGTGAGTTAGTTAATAAAACCTGCTATCTTTCAATCCAGTGTAATATCCAATGAAGAATGCACTGATAGTTCTGGGATGACATTTCTTGGGATGAAGATTATGCGATCTTACTTATGCTTTACATCCCCATACTCTAAGATGCCTCAAATTGGGCTTTTTACCAGTAAACAATTTATACGACATCTTTGGTATAGATTTAATAGGAACTTGATTCAAAATATAGAATTAACATATGTTTCTAAATTTGAGAAACCCAAATCCCCTAGTATATCCTATTTGAGCATCCTTTCTAATCTCTCTATAGATATATGACCTAAGCATTGATGCCACAACATAGAGAAACTTTCATCAAATATTCGACATTTGTGCCCTATTACAACATTAATAAGCTCACTATGGGACAAATTTGGACAAGCGTTCATATTCAAGCAATACATAACATTCAATAATGAAGCAAACCTAATCACAACTGAATTAAAGAAAAATATCAACATTTCCATTTGCTTGCCAAAATGAATAACCATGCTTATACAATACATAACTAGAAATCAAATTCCTCCTTGAAGAGGGTATATAAAAACAATGTCCATAGTCTAAAATTAAAGAAATGGTCCATATGCTATCAATTGTTACTGAGTAGAATGCTCTTTTCTTTTTCACTTTTGGTGTCCTCTTGTTTTTGACCCTTTACAAGGAATTTGTCACATGACTAGTTGCATCAGAATCTAACCACTATGAATTAAGTGAAGTTTCAAAATTGTTGGATTCAAAGCATACTAGAGCTCAGGGGCATACTAGACCAAAAAGTATAATTTCAGAAGAAGTACCTTCTCGCTCATGCTTATTCTTCAACTTAAAAACAATCTGATATCTTGTGACCAGGCTTTTTGCAATAGTGGCAATCACCCTTGGATGACTTCTTCTTTTAACCCTTATGATGCTTACCATTCTTCTTATATCCATAAGATTTCTTACCATTAGCTCTGTTTTTATGTTTCTTCCCTTTTTGTTTCTCATTACCAGCCTTACTATTTGAACCTTGAGAAAAGTAATTAATGTTATAAGTATGAAAACTAGCCTTCTTCAATGATTCTTCCTAATCAGTTACTATTGAAATCATCTAATCAATATTTCACTTAGCTTTTTGAAAATTATAAGTGGTTATGAGGACCCCATACTCAACAACACTCTATAGACTAGGTAACTCTTCCCTAAGTCCACATTATATGATTTTAGCTTATTATAATAGTTAATAAGCTTCATAATAGGCTCTCATACACCATAGACCCATCATAATACGTATTATCTTGCAGTGAAAGAAAATACACTTTTTGACTTTTTTCAAATTTTTCGAATTTTTCACCAATAACCTTCAGGTTTTAAGACTTTTAGAGTTAAATCCTCCTTAGTGATTATCAAGTACATATCTAGGGACTCACTCCAGTCTTCGTAGTTCTTCCTATTAAGAGTTTTCATTGAAGATAGTTGCTGGCATGCAGAAACTAATGAAGCTAAAACAGGAAACATTAATTATGTTTGAGCAATATAATTATAAAACAAAACTTCCTTCATAAACTCAGTCCATGCAACTCTATACAAGTTTGTTTATTACAATCTTGCCTAAAGGTCCTAAATTACAATAAATCAAGAAAACTCATTCTTGTAAGATGGATTTAACTCATGAAAGAAATCATGCAAAATGCATTCATTGCTTCTATATTGCAAGTGGGCTTTGCTTCCATGCACCAGAGTTCTTCCATAACCTCTGGCAGGTTCTATAGCGAGTTGTCTGACCTGGTTCGTGCTTCAAATTGTGACTCATCATTTTAGCAAGTTTCATGAAGGCTAATGGGTATCATTTTGCTTAGAATTCTTAGATCTACAAATTCCTTTTGTCAATTTTGAGTAAAACACATACATTGGTGAGTATTTTGGGATATAAAATTTAGGCATTTTTTGAGTAAAGAACATCTGAGACTTTGTTTGAGTTTTGGCTAACATTGTACATCGTTCTACTCAAAATCTTGAGTCTAACAAAACCCCCGTACTAGTTTTGATCAAAACCATATGTTTTTGAAGTATTTCTAGCTTGAAAGAACTTTGATTTCTATTATTAATGGAGGCCATTTTTGCTTCACATTTTAAGCACACTCTTTGCCATCATTTTGTTCAAAATTTAATGATTAACAAACTGCCTAAATTAATTTCAAAACAAGTCTTTCATGGTTAAGTGAATTTCATTTGAAAAAATTTGGGTTTTTTGGACCAGGTTTCCAATGAAGATTGATGATAGCTAACCAATTGGACAGAGATGTGAAAACTATTTCACATTTACACGGCAAAATTAACACATATTGTAGGAGCCACAAATATACAGTAATTTCTTGCATTTAAAAGTCATTAAGCAATATATATATATATATATATATATATATATATATATATAAAATTATGTAGGAATATGAACATATGATAGAGATGTATATGTAATGCACATATAAAGAAATCATATGATAAAGATTAACATATGGCTTTGATACCAATTGATAACATAATTTCATATAATAATGGGAGTTAAATAAATAAATAAATCATTAAGTATAGTAATGGAATAGCATGTATATGATAAAACACTCAATGTAGCCATAATTTATAAGTAGAGAGAATAACCTATTTTATCCAAAGTCTTTTCTTTTATAAACAAAAGGAGTTTATTGTGAGTTCTTAGAATATAGGAAGTTAATGCACATTTAGAGTATATATTTATTTTAATAAATAAAATATTCATATTATTTTAAATGATAACTCCTCACTCCCTTAACTACTCATATTGGATATTATAATTTTATAAATTTGCTTATAAAAAATCTTTCTCTTATTCTCTTAATCAGTAAAACTACTGACAAAGTTTGAGTTATAAGTTGAGATTTCTACCCAATGGGTTTATAGATAATCTAACATATTACCAATTATCCATAATTAATTCAGATATAATATATTCTAGGTTTATTTTAAAATTAGTTGCTTAATTAATTGATTAACTTAATGAATTGATTTAATAATAAATTAATGCTAATCTACAATATTTTTAACAAATAATTCAACGGTCTGTCCATGGCAAAAACTACTAAAATGTAGACAAGGTGACACTTAGAGGAGAGAATATTTGCTCAGAAAGAGGCGACTTCAATTAGCACAGATAGAGTCATTGTTGTCACATAAAAAGAGTATTGATCGGGTTCAATTTATGATTATGCTACATATATAAATAACATATAGACAAAAATGTTATTTTAGTCTCCCGCTCCTTGCTCCATTCCCGTTTTGGTCCCTTAATGATTCGAAAGTCTATTTTCTTCCCTTGCTCACTCCTCCAAAATGGTCCCTACAGTTATCTGAGGTGATGACGTGGCTGTTATCTGCTGAGTGGGTATTTTTCAGCTAAATAGGATTAGTGAATAATGCCACATCATCTAAAACAAGAAAAAAACTATAAAATCCAATTGACGGATTTGTTCATCTCCTTTACCAGAAGAGCAAACATACACCTGGCTTTCTGTAGTGGCGGTGCTTTCCACCGTAGTGTCGCTACAATAGATAGTGAGCCTCCCTCCTATCCCTCTCCTCCTTCTCGTTCCTCTTCTCCATGGCTTTTTATACCAGTGAGCTCTCGTTTTCCTCGTCGAAGGGGCACGCCGTCAGACATTGCTGTGATATAGAGTCCTCCTTAACACAATTGTGGTGGTCGTGGTGTCTTATTCAAAAAGGTCGTTGAGGGTGGCGGGGCCGTTGGAGGTGAAGAGGAGAACGGCATTGTGGTCATCGTGCATGATGTCTTTGTCATGGATCAAGTTTTCAGCGTGTAAAGGGAAGAGGTTGTGCTGTTGTTGATAGGCCATTGGGTTGGATTGGTTTGATACCTATGCCATATTGGTGGATCAAGAACCAATGATGCTCAACCACTTTGGAGATGCAATTCTTAATTCTTTGTTTGATACCTATGCCATATTGGTGGATCAGGAAGTGGCCAAGCAGGATATTGATCATGTCTCTTTCGTTGTTGTTCTCAGAAAATTATGAATCTAGTTTCAGATTGTTTTGTTTCTCTCCAGTTGTATTATTAAAGAGTTGTGGTTTCTTTTCCACCAATATTGGATATAGTGAGATGTAGGAAAACAAGCAAACTAGTTTTCAGATTTTTTTGGTTACGTGAGAAAGCAAGGATTTAAGGTTAAAGTTAAATGTTAATTATGTAGGCTAGCTCCTCCCTATTAGACCATCACATAGTGGCTTAACTTCAAAATAATTTTTCAACAAGCAAATCTTTGAAAATGATATCTTGAAAATATTAAGATATTTAATTGTTTAAAATTTTCAAGAATAGTTAGTACGATGTTAAATGTATCATATATGGGAGATTATATCATTAAGGTTTGCTCGGAAAAGAAATAAAGTTTGAGAAACACTCACAGTTAAAATCCATCTAAAAGCCAAACTTTTTTCTTGTCAAGTTCTACATAAATTTTACTGTTTTTGATATTGACTTCAACTTACTTCTTTGATTCTTTATTGATAAGATCAATGAATTTGGGTTGGAGCAGCGCAAAGGCCTCGTGGTTCCCTGCAGTGCTGCCACGTTTCAGGAGGTGCTGAATGCTATAGAATGCAGCAATGGCAAGTTTGACTTAGCCAAAATTTTTTAGGACTTGATTTGATCTGCATAATACACAACATCCTTCTGCTTTTTGATTTTGGTTTTTGGTATTTGGGGTTAGTGTTAAGATGTGTCGCATCTATATCCTCATGCGTGTCAATATTGTCAAATTCATGAGTTTAGGAAAATTTATTAGGAAAAGGTAAATTCATAATGTAAAATCATAAAAGTTTATTTATAATAAAAAATAATTATCAAAATATATAATTACATAGTTAAAATCAATATTTTAAAATTTAGAATTGTTATTGAACTGATGAAGACAATAATTAATAATTCACTAGTTTAATTATAGTTGAATAAGTGATCTGACAAAAGAAAAAAAATTAATTATAATTAAATATACATATTTTTTAATTCTATATATTAAAATTGAAGGGAATAAAAGAACACAAGAATATAAATTCAGAGTTGGGTAGGAGACTTACATTGATCTCCTAATTTGCGGAAGTTTATTGATCTCTGGCTAAGATCACTGATCGGATGAGATACTCACAGTGTATTGGGTGTATCTCGGGTTTTTACAGCCTAAATCCCCTCTTAAGTATGACTGCAGAATACTCGCAGGTATTCTAGTCAGAGCGTCTCAAGTCTTACTCTCTAATGAGTTGTTCACAACGTATACTAGTCTAGCCCTATTTATAAAAGGCTAGCTAGGGTTAGGGTTTAGTAGTAATTCTTATAATTACTATTTTACCCTTATTTAATGAGCACCCCTTATGGGTGTACACAATATAATATCTTAAAAGACTTATTCTCTAGATATTATACGATATTCTAACATCTCCTACTCACACATAATGGGAGTACTCATATGCTCTAAACCCAAGAAATATATTGTCGGTAAATTAAGAGAACATTTTTTCTTTATAATCTGCAATCGTTCATACAGGGAAAGTAGGCCGTGTGACCAGCATATTATGAGAGCATTAATGCTATACGTCAGTTACAAATATATAGCCTGTCGTCGAGAAACGCACCTGCATATAGATCATAAAGTATGCATGTACCACAGATCATAAGAATCACACTTAGATATCTCCCAATGATCTCATTTATCACAATATCTTGTATTCATAATCATGACACACAAGTCATAACTGGTATATCGGTGAATACAGAATAACAAGATTCTCTTTATGATCTTCCTCTTCTCATGATCCTATTAACACAAACTTAGTTTGCTTTTCTAGACATGTCCCACCAGACTGAATCATTACTCATAGTCTTTAGGCAACACGCTAAGATAACAAACACCAAGCTGTATCTCAAGTACCTGATCAGATTCCAAGGGTACAAATATAGGGCCAACGTAAAGGCTCAGAAGTCTTACACAATCATGAGTTGAGATCGCACTCATGTTAACCCCAATGGTCGGCATTTGCACACATGGTATGAAACATATGTTACAACATTCCTCCTTTTCCTAAAGAGTGTATGTCTATTTCATAAATAATGCTGTACAGATGATATTTTAGACACCACAAGTCTAAAATTGAGTTCCTAGATCTACACAATGTCTTGAACTCACATTTGGCAACTAAGGTAGACTAAAAATGATGAACTTATTTCATCAAATCACTTTTAATGACCATATGATATCAATTAAGCGACTTATATGATTTTAAGTTTACTTGCTCTCAAATTATCCTCATGATAATTTCTCTTAAAATCTTGTCTCATCTTTAATGTTACAAAGACACTGAGGCAATTACCTGTGTGAGAAGACTAACCCTTTTGTCTACCTGACATACTCAATAATAAATAAGAATGTACATAACATTCAAATAGAGACATGTAAGCATGAAAATCAAACTTTATTGATTTATTAATGAACATCAATACATCTCTGTCTGTGAACAATAGAAAAATAAAAAAAATACAAATGAAGATGCTAAAGTCTACACAATCCTAAAGACCTAGTGTGTCTCACAAACACATCTCTAGAAATTGGCTTGGTCAGCGGATCTGCCAGCATCTCATGAGTAGACACATACTTCACGTTCACAGTCTTACGTGCAACCATGTCCTTCACATAGTGATATTTGATATTTATGTGTTTGGTTTTGCAATGGTACTTTGGATCCTTGGTGTATGCAATTGCAGCCTCACTGTCACAGTACACTAATACTGGTTTAGTGTTTTCTGCTTTGCACAACAGTTGATCCAAGAACCTCTTCAACTAAACAGCCTCCTGGGCTATGAAAGATAAGGCCACGAACTCTGCTTCCATCGTGGATAAGGATACACAGGATTGTTTCTTACTACTCTATGATATGGTGCCAGCACTGAGTAAGAAAACGTATCATGAGGTAGACTTTTACTCATTTAAGTCTTCTTCGTGATCAGCATCAGTGTATCCTTCAAATCGTAGATCTCTGCTGCTTTGATAGCAGAGTGCATAATCGACAGTCTCCTTCATATATCTTAAGAACCTTTTTACAGCTTCCCAATGTTTAAGACCTGGGTTGGTTTGATATCTACTTACTAAGCTAACTACTTGACAGATATTAGGTCTAGTACACATCATAGTATACATTAGACAACCGATCGAATTCTTATATGGAGTTCGGCTCATACGCTCTCTTTCCATGGCAGTCTTAGGATGCATTTCAGCGCTCAAGGTTCGACTTGTGTTGATAGGAGTATCAGTAGGGTTGCAACTTTTCATACTAAAACGTTTAAAAACCTTTTTGATATAATTCTCTTGCGAGAAATACAAATGTTTCTTAGAACGATTTCTCAAAATCTTAACTCCAAGAATGTATGCAACTTCACCCATATCTTTCATCTCAAAGCGAGATGACAACCAGGTCTTTACCTCGTTGATAAGCTTTATATCATTTCTAGCTATGAGTATGTCATCAACATATAATGTCATAATCACAAATTTGTCTTTAGATCTCTTGGTATATACACAGTTATCTTCACTCACCATAGTGAAACCATTAGATATGACTGCATTGTGAAAACAAATATACCACTACCTTGAAGATTGTTTAAAGCCATAGATAGACTTCAAAAGTCTACAAACTTTTTCTTCTTGTTCCTCTTTAATGAAACCCTCAGATTGTTCCATATAAATCTCTTCATTTAATTCTCCATTGAGAAAGGCAGTTTTTACATCCATTTGATGTAATTCAAGATCCAGACAAGCCACTATAGCTAGAAGTAAGTAGATAGAGGTAAATCATACAGCAGGAGAAAAGGTTTCCTCATAGTCAATTCCTTCTTGCTGTGTATATCCCTTTGCTACTAGTCGAGCCTTAAATTTTTTAATCGTGCCATTGGCCATTTTCTTGATTTTGAGAACCCACTTGTTCCCAATAGCCTTGCGTCTCCCTGGAAGATCAACAAGTTCCCAAACATTGTTGATTTTCATAGACTCAATTTCCTCTTCCATAGCTTTAGTCCATTTATCTTTAGAAGGGGTTAAGAGAGCCTCTTTCAAATTTCTTGACTCATCTTCATTTTGCAGGAGCATTGTAAAAAGTTCACCACCTTTAATTTTATATTGATAGTGGGGAGTCTTTTTACGTGAACCATGTCTCAGTTGTGATTCATTGAATCTTGTTTCATTGTTCCCATTTAAATCAATATTGCTCCCACTTGGATCTAGAATGTTGGTCTCACTCCCACTGGGAATGTGTTCCATTTGGTTACTCCTACTTGGAGCAATTAGCTCAGGAACACTTTCATTCGCATCAAATGATGAAGAAGGTTACTGATGAGAAACTAATTCATTATCTGCTATAATCCTCCCACTTGAATGAAGTGGTCCTAGTGTAGTTGGATCTTGTATCTCAAATAAGAATAGGTCTTGACTTACCTCACCTTTCTTAGGATATTCATTCTCAAAGAATGTGACATCTTTAGATTCGAATTCAGTCACGCTCCCACTGTCTTGCTGACCTATAAACACATAAACTTTTGAGGTTTCTGAGTATCTAATGAAGATACTTTTCTTTCCTCTTGGGCCCAATTTCCTATACTTGTGAGAGGAATCATGTGTATAGGTAGCACACCCCTAGGGTTTTAAAACACTTAGGTCAGGCTTTCACCCAGTCCGTAACTCATATGGAGTGGTTGTAACTGATTTCGTAGGCACACAGTTAAGTATGTAGGCTGCAGACATCAATGCATCACCCCAATAGGTGATTGGCAAATTAGCCTATGCCATCATAGACCTAACCATCTCAAGGAACATTCTATTCCTTCTTTTCGTAACACCATTTTGTTGTGGAATACTTAGAATAGTCAACTAATGAACTATCCCTTTTTTATCATATAATTCATTAAATTGAACTGACCAATATTTTTGGCCTCGATTGGTTCGAAGAGCCTTAATCTTCTTATCTAATTGATTTTCTACTAAGTTCATATAGTTTTTAAAGCAACTCAATGCTTCTGACTTATGAGAAATCAAATAGATATAACCGAAATGAGTATAATCATCAATGAATGTGATGAAACAATTCGCTTCGTGCCAGGCCCTAACATTCATAGGCCCACCAATGTCAGAATGAACTAATTGCAGTGGAAAATTGGCTCTGGTTGCTTTACCAAAGGGTTTTCTTGTAGATTTTCCAGCTAGATAAGATTCACAAGTAGACAAATCTACGCATTCAATGTCGGGAAGCAAACCCTCTTTTGCTAATCGTTGCATTCTTTGTTGGCCAATATTACCAAGTCTAGCATGCCATATATTTACATCGTGATCATAATCATGCGTGGAGGCAAACATGGAAAAACTGACATTATTATTAATATAAGATTCGTCATCCAAATCCATATAAATAAAACCTCCAGTTACATAACCAAAACCAAAAAATAGAGTCATTACTCAATTTAACACAATTGTCATGGAAATTCAACTGAAAGCCTAACCTAAGTAAAACCAAAACTGAAATAACATTTCGACGAATTTGAGGTGCATAAAAGACATCATGTAAGATTAGGTCTCGACCACCACATAGGACTAACTTGCATGTTCCGATCTTTTCGACAGCAATCTTAATGTTGTTGCCCACATATATCCAAAATGCTCAATTGGGAACTTGCCAGAAGTCAACAAAGGCATCACGGTCACGTGCTATGTGGTTCGTGGCTCCTGAGTCTACAATCCACACAGGACAAGATTCAGTAAGCGTAATTGAGCTAGAAATACAAAGTTCACTAGCATAAGCAGTGTAGTTTACCTTTTTGAAAAGTTCAGGGCAATCACTCGCATAGTGTCTCTTCTTTTGGTAATTGAAGCATAACATTTGCCGTATTGACTTTTCGCTGCTTCTTTTTGCCTTGTTGATTGGTCTTTGGTTTTTTCTTAGGTTGGGCTGGTTCTTTGTTCTTTCTCCTGTTCTTTCTCTTTGAACCACGTCTTTCACCTGAAGTTGCCATGTGCAACTTAGGTATCGGCTTGGTTGATTCAAGCCTTTCTTCCTCGAGTTCGAGGTGTCTCCGGACATCTTCCAGAGTCGTGATTCTGTCATTGTGAGTGAGATGCATCTTCATATGCTCCTACGAACTAGGCAAAGAGCGAATGACTGCTTGGATCTGCTGCTCATATGTTAAGACATTTCTAGCATCTTTCAACTCAGCGATCATATTTAACATCAGCCTCAGATGTTTCCTTATTGAATGTTCTGGGCGTTTCTTATATGAGTTAAATTTAATCATTAGAGAACGTAATCTGGATACGGACGTTGTTCCGAACCTCGTTCTCAGAGCATTCCAAAACCCTATAGCGCTTTGGTGGTCCTTGAACTCCCTTAGGATGTCATCATCCATAGTGCTCAGCAATGTAATGTGAGTAGTGAAATTCTTTTTCTTCCAAGCGTCATAAGCTTCACGGTCCCGCCTATGCTGGGCCGTGTTTCTAGCTTCTGACTCTTCCATGACATTGTTAAGAGCCTCAAGAGCCTCTTGCTCTTCCAGGAGATACTAGACTTTCGTACTCTAGATCTCATAATTGTTGCTGTTTAGCTTCAACCCTTTGTTGAGCTTAGCGACAATACTTTTGGAAACCATAGTCATTCTTTACATAAAAAGAAAAAAGAAAGACAGAATTAAATCAGTATCAAATGATTAAAAATATGCAAGATTCAATGTTCTATATGCTTACAAATTATGACACTAAGTATCGTATGATTAAGCTAATTAACCCATGCATAACCTGGAGTTGAAAGAGCATAAAGTGCCAATCATCGTCCTGAGGTTGTATGCGGGGTGTAATTCAACAAAATCATATCACAACTAAGTGTCCTAATCATGCTACAAACAAATTGTAAATCATGACTTTTCAAATGCTAAACAGATTAACATTCGTTAACTAACGTGTTAAACTAATCAACACATTAATAAATTAATTATATAATGCTAAACTAATTAACATTTATTAAATAAACATTTTAAACTAATTAACATAATAAGTAATCACATATTACTTGGACTTGATATTTCTTGGGATATGTTAATTTTTCACAAAAAATTAATTGCATTTATTTGGGGCTAAAATATAAATACACAACTTATATTTTTGAACATTTTTAATGTTCATTAATTAGGGGATTTAACTATTAGGCCTCTAATTATTATTTTTGGATGGGCCACATGTCCAAAAAAAAGACTCAACTCAAAAAAAATTATCCAAAAAAAATTTTAAAGGCCCTATTTTCTTCAAAATATTTTTAAAGGTTCAAAACAATTTAACAATGAGCTTGGATCAAACCTTAAGCTCAACAAAAATTTTAAGGTCTCAGATCCAAAAAATTAGGATCTCTAAAAATTTATTTTATTATATATATATATATGCGGCCATATTTCTTCCTCAGGTAGGAAGAGTTTCGAAAGAAAAAAGGGAGATGCTTTTCATCTCTGTAACAGTTTCACACAGGCCACAGCAGGAATGTTTTTGAAAAACATTATTGTTGTTGTTTTTTTTTTTTGAATCAAAATAGCCCCAAATAAAAATCTAATCCCAACAAGGTATACAATTAATCAGAAAACCAGCCTAAGTGCTCTGATACTAATGAAGGGAATAAAAGAACACAAGAATATAAATTCAGAGTTGGGTAGGAGACTTACATTAATCTCCTAATTTGCAGAAGCTTATTGATCTTTAGCTAAGATCACTGATTAGATGAGATACACACAATGTATTGGGTGTATCTCAGGTTTTCACAGCTTAAATCTCCTCTCAAGTATGACTGTAGAATACTCGCAAGTATTCTAGTCAGAGCATCTCAAGTCTCATTCTCTAATGAGTTGTTCACAATATACACTAGTCTAGCTCTATTTATAGAAGGCTAACTAGGGTTAAAGTTTAGTAGTAATTCTTATAATTACTATTTTATCCTTATTTAATAAGCACCCCTTATGGATGTACACAATATAATATCTTAACAGACTTATTCTGTAAATATTATACGATATTCTAACAAAAATCTAAATAAATAAGTATTAATAAACTAATACAAATAATTTTAAAGTTGAATTAATATAATTTATACATTATATAATAAATATGATCATTAAAAATTACTTTGCCAATACAAATAAAATGATAAAAGTAAATAATTATTCAAATTATGGCTATAAGAAATTCAAAATAAAATTCTCAAAAATGGTTATGATAAATATATATAGTACATTGCAAACTATAATCATGTAATCCTTGTTAGCAATGTGGTAAAAGGTATTGCGTTTGTTCTTTGACATATGTGTTCTAATTCTAGAAGGTGAGTTATTTTAAAACTATAAAAACAAAGTGTAAATATATATAATATATTGTCGTAGATATGATAGAAGATAATATTATTACAATAGCAATGCACCTTGTAACTGGGGACCCGAGAAGACAACGTTTTTTAGAAGGCAATGTTTTCTTAGCAAAATTGATCTGACATGTAAATTAGTTTCGTTTTTTAGAAGGCAACGTTTTCCTAGCAGAATTGATCTAACATGTAAATTAGTTTCTAGACGAGAGCGCTTCAAATTTTGGTTCTTGCTTTTCTTTTTGTGGTTAACTTTTTCGTCCCTTTCTTTTTCAAGTTCAACTGTGAGGTGCAAAGGATGGAGAAGCAGCGACGAAGGTCGTAAGGTGCAGAGGAAACGATGGCCGAGTGTGTAGAGGAGACGACGGCTGACAGGTGCAGACGAGACGACAACCGACAAGTGGAGAAGAGGTGTTGGACGAGAGTTGCAAAGGAGATCAAGCCCGGTATATGTTTGCTGATCTGTGGAGGCAGAGCGGATGAAGAACTCGGTCAACTAGATTTTACGATTCTTTTCTATTTTATGTTCCATGACATGATGTGGCATATTCACTAATCCTACTCAACTAAGAAGATACCCACTCAGCAAATAATAGCCATGTCATCCTCAGATAACTACATGGACCGTTTTGGTAGTCGGAGGAGTTGAGTGAGGAATCAAAATGGACTTTTGAATACTAAGGGATCAAGATAGGAATAAGACAAGAAGGAAGAGACTAAAATAATAATTTTGTTAATAACATATGTTATTTATTTTTAAAAATTTCTTTTTATTGACTAAAAATTTAGTCTTATATATTTATTTTTTAAATTTTTTCCTAATTTCTATATTTACATTCTGTAATTGTTGACTAATCATTTAATTTTGTTACTAATTTAGATTATATTTACAATTAGAAGATATTTAAAAATGTTATAAATATGTAAGACTAAATTAACCAATAGAAATATGCAACGCAAAATTAAACCCAACTCCAAAGCAAACCGATATATGTGAATATTTTTAATATGTTAAAAACACAGCAACGAAGGACATTGTCTCTGCTCATTGAAAACGAAAAACTCCGAAGCAAAATTAACTGTCTTTTCGTTTTTGTTTTCTTCTTGTACTGTGATTTTATGTGAAGCTTTCCAAACGTTTCCGATCTGCCAAGGCTAAAATACGACAACCGAATTCTTGTTGTCTCTACTTCAGTGCAGTAAGCTTGTTCTACATTCTATTTTCTATCATGTTCTTCAATTTTCACTTCTTCGTCTCACTGACCTTTTTTACCATACGATCATTTATCATTTCTTTTGTTGTCAAAAGGTTTCTCCTTCCTGTTCCGAGGATCTTTTCCAACGATTCCATGTCTCCAAGTCCCTATTCTGTAAAGCCACGAGGTTTGCTTTGATTTAGCAGAATGATCAGTTATCTATATCATATTATTTTTCAAATTTATAAGCAATTTCAGATTGTAAGTTGATGGTTTTTGTACTTCATTAGCTTGCTGATTTATGCCCCTTAAATATTTAATACTGCGGGTAAAAAAATAACATATTCATATTTAATTTTTTTCCTAGACAGGCAAGTTAAAGTCTTTTGATAAATTATTTAGTCACTGCTAAGCTCGGGGCTTGTGGGTGTATCTAATTGCAGATGCTTGTATTGTTGGTGTTGCACGGACGCCGATTGGTGGTTTTCTTGGCACCCTTTCATCTCTTTCAGCAACGGTGCTTGGTTCTATTGCTATTAAGTGTAAACCTTTCGCCCTATACTTTTTTCTTTTCAAGCCCTTCAATTTCTTTCTTCCATTTTATTGTGTCAATGCCATCATCATCATCATCAATAATCATTGAGGAAAAGAGTAAGTTAGTAAATGTTTCCTCGAGCAAATGCTAGCCCTTCCTATATTTAAGCTATAGAGGTGAATTTAACATGTTGGAAACCGACAATACCACAACATACAGTCGACATGTGTCCAAAACATGTACAGACATATCTAATTTTTAAATAAAAACTATTATATCGAACTAGATACGTGTTGGACATTACTCTGACATGGCTATGATACGTCTGACTACAGAAAAGAAAGCAACCCAAATGAAAATAAGATGAGGAACATGAAACCCCATCTTAATGAATGAATAAAAGCTCTTCCTAGTGTTTTCTGTTGCACATGTATAATTTGAGTACTATATTCTAACATCTTTTTATTTAGAAGAATTTTTTGGGAAATAAAAAATGTAGAGATATAGGATCATGCTGGTTGTCTTTTGTTGTGGCTATATAAAAATATAGAATTATAAGATAATACTGGTTGTATTGAAGTTTGATGGGTCAACTTGATGGGTCAACGTGTCCATGTCGTTGTCCATGCTATAATAGATTTTAAGTTGTTATGTAAAACTGCAGCTGCTCTCAAGAGAGCCAATGTTGATCCAACACTTGTGCAAGAGGTGTTCTTTGGGAATGTTCTGAGTGCAAATTTAGGCCAAGCTCCTGCCAGGCAGGCTGCATTAGGTGCAGGCATACCTACTTCTGTGATCTGCACTACTATTAACAAAGTTTGCTCAGCAGGGGTAAAAGGTGGGCTCTTATTTGTTATTTAAGAGAGGTCTTCTCACTTTAAAGTCATGCTTCTATCTATCTTTTTTGTTGCAGCTACCATGCTTGCCGCACTGACCATACAAATGGGAATCCATGATGTTGTTGTGGCTGGTGGTATGGAAAGCATGTCTAATGCACCTAAGTACATCCTAGAAGCAAGGTTTTCCTTTCTTTCTTGTATCACTGACAACTTGATACATTTGCTCTTGGGAAAAGCTTTAGAAAGCTGAGGGAATCTGGTGAGAATAACAACAGGAATTTTTTTGGCTGCTATGTTGAGTTGATGTTTGTTGTCCTGCTTTGATAATTTATGTAATTACTTGGTTGTATTTCAATAACAATTTAATTTGGATAATTTGTTCACTATAGTGTATATTAGGACACAATAGCAAGGTATGAGACATGAGTCCCATATCGAAAGTATGGGATTTCGATGTCAAATTCTGATATGGTTTACATGTTTGGCTACTGGACTCTTCTGCCTAGCCGTACCTCTGCGAAACTGGTTGTTTTTAAGCATTTGTTGAAGTCCAACTTTCGTTAACTTTTACCTCATTATCAACATGTTCTGTACTTGTTGTGTCTAAAACAGGAAGGGATCTCAGTTAGGAGATGATACTATCATTGACGGTATGATCAAGGATGGCCTTTGGGATGTTTATAATGACTATAGCATGGGTCTTTGTGGTGAACTATGTGCTGATCTACATGCCATAACAAGAGATGAGCAGGTATTGTTCGTTGGTGAACTGTATGTTAAAATTTTGTAGTGTATTTCATTCTCTCTAGTTCATTACTTCAATTGTCTTTTTTTTTTTTATAAATTTTTGCACTGTTATTTATTGCCTCAGTTACCCTGAATTCATGCTAAAATCCTGTTAATTTCTTCTGTTGTTATTGGGTTGATTGGTGTTGCCATTTGTTGACCTATGGTTATTGTTATTTTAGATGTAAAATTTAATAGAACAATGTTGCTATGCTGATATATTTTCTAGAACAATATTGGTATGCTGATATATCTTCTACTTTCAGTTTTATAATTTGTACATCCACTTCACATGTCAATACTCCTCCCTGTTTTCACATCTTTTAATTGTAAGGCTCATATGTCTGTTCCATTCTACTACATATGTATTGTTTTTCAGGACTCTTATGCTATACAAAGCTTTGAGAGAGGAATTTCTGCTCAAAATTCTGGTCATTTTAAATGGGAGATAGTTCCGGTTTGATTTTCTAATTCTTGCCTTTAAGAAATTGTTGATAATATGCAATGATTTTGATGTAATTCCATTGCACACTACCTGCACTCGCAGGTTGAAGTTTCTAACGGAAGAGGGAAGCCTTCCACCCTTATCGATAAAGATGAAGGTTTGGGAAAGGTAAATAGATTGGTTTACAAGTTTTTTAACTAATCTATTTGGACAGTCTATACTGCATAGTGGTAGATTTTAGGTTCACATTGTCATTGTTATTTATGTTGGTCAATTTATTATGGTAAAGTGGACTAGCTACTAAAAGGAATCACTAACTTAGAAATAAGAAATTATGAGATATAGCTAGGCTCTATTGCATTAGTTTCAGACATTGCCTAACTTAGAGATGTAAAAAAATTCGTTTGCACACCACAGAAACTATAGTAAAGCCATTTCTGCAAAAGCTTAATTTTGTGAAATTCTGTTTCTTTTGATTGTTCCAAGTGTGCATTTTTGCAATTTGTGACTTCCACATTTGAAAGAACCAAACTGAGTTAATAATAAGTGAAATAGATAATTTTTAATGTTCAAGTGGTGCTATGCTTCTGCCAATTAAATTAGCTCGGAATAAAGACAGACACTTCAAAAAAGGAGCTGTGGCTGTGTTCGACATATGTCTATCACTCATATTAGACACAATGCAAACATTTTAAGTTATATATGGACACTTCGAATGTTATCTTGTCATTGTATGTTAGTTTTGTGCCTTGTGTTTGTGCTAGTGTCCATGCTTCCTAAATTAAAATTGTAGAAGCTCATCAAGGAATCCTTAATTTCGAATTTACTTTCTCCATGGTCTTTATGACTTTTGTTGGCATAGGAATGTGGTGGGAACTTATGCTTTTTTTCTTGATATCATTTCATAATTCATACACTTGTTGCTAGTTTGATGCTGCAAAGTTAAGGAAGCTCAGGCCATGCTTCAAGGAGGATGGGGGTTCTGTAACTGCTGGCAATGCTTCTAGCATAAGGTCCTCTTTCTCTCTCTGCATATCTGGTATATGGGCAGTAGGCCTGTTCATTGGTTGGACCAAGCTGGGCTTATGCCTAGCCCTCTGTCTCAAGCCCAAGTCCATCTTAATTCTGGCCCATTCTCATGGGCTGTGGCCTGGATCATCCCACAATGTAATAGGATTATACCTGATTTTAAGCGTGTACTCTTGTCTTTGTTAATGGGTGTCTAACCCATTAGATTGGGCTAGGTAGGTTTGTGCTTTGGCAGCAATGCATTTTTGTACTGATGCCCATGTGAATTTTGACTATCAATTATACATCATGCTGGAATTTGGGATATAGTAATCATGAAGGTTCTTATGCACATGCTCTTTTATTGATGATAATTTGTATATTGACTTGACCAGCGACGGTGCTGCTGCATTAGTGCTAGTGAGTGGAGAGAAGGCACTTCAGCTTGGATTGCAAGTAATAGCTAAGATAATGGGACATGCAGATGCCGCTCAGGTGCTATGACAGGTTATTGTAACTTGTCTTGATTAATATGAGGAACTTGGAGCTGAAGCAAAATTCTCTTTGCAGGCGCCTGAGTTGTTCACAACTGCTCCAGCTCTTGCTATACCAAAAGCTATATCAAATGCTGGTTTGGAGGCTTCTCAAATTGATTATTTTGAAATAAATGAAGCCTTCTCTGTAAGAATATACTCTTGGTGTAACTTCTTTAGGCTTTTGTAGTGTTGTAACTTCTTGGTGTAGAACCAGAAAGGTAACAAAAGGCAAGTAACAAAATTCTCAAATTTCAAAGATCAATTCAATATATTCATAATAAAGGGGTAACGACAGTAACTTACTAGATAAGCAGCCAAAATAAATTCTTAAGCAGAGTAGGTATCCTAATGATATAGGCTTTCCAAATCCTACATGGATACTAGATTTGAGTTAACAAAACCCTAGGCCCAAAAGCATTTGATCAACTTGTTAATTAAATAAGAAGTAATCTCTATAGCCTAAATTGCAAATCCTAATTCCAATATTAAAATTACATTGTTACATAATGAAATATATAATAATTCTGTCATCTCTTACTGCATTATTTCTTCTGTGAAGGTTGTGGCTCTTGCAAATCAAAAACTTCTTGGTCTAAATCCTGTGAGTGTTGATGCCACTGCTCTTTGGCTCTTCTGCTCTCTGACATGAAATCGTTTTTTGGCTGATCTGCTGCTGCTGCTTTTTTTCCTCTTGTCTGTGCTAGTATAATAATGGCTTGAATTTGATACATAGATGATTCGAGTCTTTCTGATCAAATGTAGGATAAAGTTAATGTACACGGTGGAGCTGTGTCATTGGGACATCCATTGGGTTGCAGTGGAGCTCGTATCTTAGTGACGTTGTTGGGGGTAATTTTTAACCATGGTTACATTACATTTCTTTTTTTCCACCTTGTTACTCATGTTCTTTTACTTCACCAGTTAGTAACTCATGGATGTTATGCTTTCTGTAATTTTGTTTCTTCACTATTGCATAAACAACATTTGGAAATAAAGCCCCTTTCTTTGGGAAGTGAATTAGTGTTTTTTTCTTTCTCTTAAATTTTCATGATCTTCTTCGGATATCTTCGCCATGTTTTGTGTTACAGGTCTTAAGACAGAAGAAAGGAAAGTATGGTGTTGCTGCCATCTGCAATGGAGGAGGAGGGGCATCTGCTCTTGTAATTGAGCTCATGTAAGCCTTTTTTTATTTGGCAAGGCATAACTCAATTCCAAAGTAGATATTTGGAATATGTGAGATCAGGTCCTGAATCTAGGGTAGTTTTAAATTATTTTGATGTAGTTTATTGTTAGAATTTATAATAAAATTATTCATGAACCTACACTTAATGACTAAGCTTCAATGTAATTTTTGACATGGTATAATATTTGGGTCTCCATAACCAAGTAATCAAGAGTTTGATCCTCCTCCCTGTTCATTTAAATAAAATTTATTTTCAACACAATGTGTATGTGTCTTTTCACTTGAGGCCTAATAAGCTTTAGTTTAAAGAGGGATGTTACAAATTATTTAAATCTATTCATGGAACATCACATAACATGCGAAGTTCTAGAGTTGAATAGTTTTAACATTTATGAAGTTCTTAATTAAGGGAATGAAGACAGCAAGGAGCCAAGGGTTGATTTGAACTCCTGACCACTTGATCATGAGGCTCTTGTACCATATCATGAACCAATTCAACTCGAAAGTTTTGGCTTTTAAGTGCAGTTTCATGAAAAATTTTATTATAGTCAATTACACTTTCATCTATAGTATTTCTTCTAGTTGACTTGTGTTTAAACTGTCAATGGATACTTCATATTGAACTCACCTAAGAGGGCGAAAACATGAAAGATAAGTTGCATTTATGTGGATATCCTGTGTAAATGATTAGCAATTCTGAATAAATAAATCATAATGCTCATTTCTTTTTTAAACAAATCTTCAAAGACTATGGAGCTTTTTGCATTTTGCAGGTCAGTTTCCAGGGTGAGACCTTCATTATGAGGATGATCTCCTAACATCACACTGTTTCTCCAAATTTCCCTGTTCTTTTTACAGCATTTGTTTAGAGAACATAAACTGTAGTGATTCTGTTGAAGATAGAAATGGCGTTAGCTCAGCTTTACATCTAGTTGCTGCTATATTATATCTATTTCTTTATTTCATTTCTAAGAAATTGATTAAGTGATTCTGTGTTTACTACCATCCATTTTCTTCTTTACTGATTTTGGATGTAGGGATATTGGTGAGTTAGTTATTTAGTATGACTGGATGAGACTTCTATAAATCAAACCTTTCTATGCTTTGCATGAAAGTTTGATGTGATACAAATCAGTTAGAAACACATGAAATGGGAAACAAAGAAGGATAACATTGTAATTGATCCTGAATTTTCAGTGTAATTTATAATTTCGGCAGAGCATATTAGTTTTATAATCTCAATAATTGTTTAATATTTGACCTTCAATAAATGAGAGCACATTTGTACTTATACTTACCAAAATGACAATAAAAATTTTGAAGCATATAACTGGTAAATGCATAATTTTGAGAAGGCTATATAAAGGTTTTTGTTATTGATCCGTTTGTTTTGTTTTTTTACCCCTAAATCGAATTGTAGAATATAGACGACAAGAAACCATGTTTTTCTCTATCATAAACATTTATTGAAAGAGCGTAAGAATGTAGAATTTAATTGGTCCAAAAAATAAAATCAGATATCAAAAGATTCTTGCTAGAATGACTTAAAGAGGAATTTTCTCAAAACATTCTAATAAATTTCCGTAGATAATTAGAGAGAAAATTTTCTTATTTATTCATATCATAGGTATTTATACACAATTATAAAAGCTATAAAAGGAAACTAATCAAATTAAAATCCTAATCATCTCCCTAACTAGATAAAAAATCATATCTATGGAAACTTAATTATACATTAATTACAATATGCCATATATGTAACACTCCCCTTCAAGTTATAGTATATATGTTAATCATGCCTAGCTTGTTATAAAAATTCCACTTTGACTCTTGTTCAATGCTTTGGTGACTGTCACTTAGTTGACCTCCCATTTTTACATATTCAGTGGACACTAAATTTTCTTAGATTTTTTCATGAACAAAATAACAATTAACCTTTACATGTTTAGTTCTTTCATGAAGCATTGGGTTTGAAGCAATATGAAGGGCATAATGATTGTCACACTACAATTTCGTTGATAATGAAAATTTCAGACCATTTTTACTGAGTAGGTGTTATATCCACATAAATTCATATATACATTGAGCCATAGCTCTATACTTTGATTTTGCACTTAATTTTGACATAACATTAGTGGATCTTCTATCTATCTTGGATCTTGCCCAATTAGCATTTGTGAAGCATTTAATATTAGTATGACCATGATCTTTGTACTGTATACCCTATCCACGAGCTCATTTTAAGTAACATAATTTATTTTGAAGCTATCCAATGATTGACAATGGGTGACAACATGTATTGGTTAACAAAGCTTACTACAGAAGCAATATCTAGTCTAGTCATTGTGAAATAATTCAACTTGCTAACCAATTGCCTATACTTCTTAGAATCTTCAAATACCTCACTATCTTCTTTTATAAGCTAGAAGTTAGGAGTTACAAGCGTATTGCATGGCTTTGCTCTTTTTTCCCTAGTTTTTGTCAATAAATAAAGCACATACTTTTTTTGAGATAAGAAGATCCCTTTCTTATTTCTTGTTAATTCTACTCTTAAAAAAATATTTCAACGGACCAAAATCCTTTGTGTGGAATTTATTATGTAAGAATGATTTAAGAAAAGTAATTCCTTCACCATCATTTGCAGTAATAATAATATCATCAATACATGACAAGAAGGATAATACTTTAGATTGTTTGTAAAACACAAAGTGATCAATCCTACTCTTTTTCAAACCGAATTGTTGAACTACCTCACTGAACTTTCCAAACTAAGCACAGAGACTTTGTTTTAAACCATACCAAAATTTCTTCAAATGACAAACTTTCCCATACTCCCCTTGAGCAACAAACTCTGGTAGTTGCTCCATGTAAACCTCCTCCTGAAGATTGCCATGGAAGAATAAATTCTTGATGTCCAATTGATACAAAGGCCAAGCATAAGTAGTGGCCAGGGAGATGAATAAGCGACCTAAAGCCATCTTAGCAACAGGAGAAAATGTCAAAATAATCCACATCAAAAGTCTTAGTGTAGCCTTTGGCAACAAGGTGCGCTTTAAAATGGGTCGCTGAAACCATTAGGATTAACTTTCACTACAAACATCTATTTATATCTAACTACCTTCTTTCCAGTAGGTAAAGCCACTAAGTCCCAAGTTCAATCCTCATCTAAGACATCCATGTCTTCTATCAACGAACTATGCCAACCAAGATGGCGTAAGGTCTCCTGAAGAGTTTTAGGGATGGAAATAAAGTCTAAAGATGCCAAAAAAGAGCAAGATGAAGAAGATAAATGGTCATAAGAAACAAAATTGGCAATAGAATAAGTACAAGAATGTTTACCTTCACGAAGAGCAAAAGGAATATCAAGGTCATTTAAAGGCGGATCTGATGACAAAGAAGGTGGTTCAAGACATGTATCATAAGTCTTCTCCTACAATAAACTTGAATGATTGATGGTGTTGTTGGTTGTAAAGCATGAGATGGTAGGGGAGAAGCACTTGATTGCTTAGTAGGGGAAGCACTTAAGGTCAAGACACTGTAAACTAACCAATCATCTTCCTCCCCTTGATTGGTACAAATAGAAAATGTGTCAAAGAATGGTGTGGTTTTGACAAAAATGATGTCAACAAATACTATGTATCAATTAAGATCAAGAGAGAAGCATCAATAACCTTTTTAAACACAAGAGTAGCTTGAGAATACACACTTTAAAGACTTAAGATCTAATTTGGCAAAAGGAGACTGAACATCTTGAATAAAACAAGTACTCCCAAATATCATAGGTTCCATAGGGAACATGGTTTGTTTGGAAACATAACATTATGGGGGCTGTCATCGTGGAGCACTGAGAAGGGCATGTGGTTAATTAGGAAACATGTAGTAGTCATAGCATTAGCCTATAATTGTTTAAGAATCTTCATTTGGAATAAGAATGCTCATGCAGTCTCAAGCAGATATCTATTCTTTCATTTTCCCACTCCATTATGAGAAGGTGTATCTACACAAGAAGTTTGATGGAGTATCCTATGTTAGGTCATGTAGGTTTAGAAGACGTTAGAGATGTATTCTTTTCCATTATCATCTCTTAATATTTGGATAGACATAAGTTTTAATCTTAACACAAAATGCACAAAAGTGGGAGTATACCTCAAAGTAGTTTTTCATAAAATATATCTAGGTCATATGGGAATCGTCATCCACAAAAGTAACAAATTACTTAAACCCATATTTAGACATAACTAGCCATGACCCTCAAACATAAAAATGAACTAACTCAAAAGCAAAGTTTACTTGTTTATTAACTCAAGGACTTGATGGACTATAGTGATGCTTAGTATAATGACAGGACTCAATATAAAGAAGACACATTATGAAATTATGGACATAATTTCTTTAAAAGAGGTAGAGAAGGATGACCCAATTAACAATGAGCTTTAAATGGAGAAGTGATATACACACAAGCTAGGGATCGATGTATCCAACTATCTAGAATATAGAGTCCTTAAGATACATGTCTTTTACTAAGAATCTACTTCATTATAAGATCTTAAATAAAACAATGGTTAGCAAATCAAGAGATACAACAGTTAAGGGATGCTTTAGGTTACTCACAAAAATTAAGTTAAAAGAAAATTTTGGAAGAGATAAGACTAATAGGGTAATGGTGGAGGTGAGATTAATGGTCTTAGATCTAGTAATGTTATAAGTCGAGCCAATAGCTATGCTCAAAGGAGTGGAAGATTTGTGTGAATGAAATGTAGAGAAGTGATTACGATTACTTTTCATATGATCTGTGGCACCAGAACATCAACCCATTTGGTTGATGAGGAAATAAGACATGCTAGAGATTACCTGACTCTAGAATAGTGATAACAGGAATGGGACCCTTTAGGGATTCTTGATATTGGCCAAAGTCGGCAAATTCATTAGCTGAATTAGGTATAGAGATGGAAACAACCATATTAGCATTTTAAGCTAGCGAGTATGATTGGGAATAATGTCAATTGTAGTTGGCTTTACTTCTATCACAATGAATGATCAATAATTAACTAAACTCCTTTAAACAAATTTAGAATGAACAATAGAGTAGCAACTTTTATTGAAGAACAAATTTGAGAGAAAGTAATAACTCATATATTAAAACAAGATATTTCCAACATCTAATGCAATCAACAACTGTTACTAAGCAACATAATTGAAAAATGTACACAAAACTCCTCATGCACCTCTCATACCACTTATAACACACCTGGACTAGACTAAAAATGAGGAGTCAATCACCAAATAAGAACAACAAAAGCAAATTGTCAAGCATGGTGCATGAAATGAAGTGTTAAATCCTTCAGCAATGCATGAGACCCACGTGCGAGGTTTCCAGGCACTAGACTCTAGGACCTACTAAAATCGACACGTTGAACCTCTGTGTGCTATCAATGTACCAAAGATGGCCACCTAAAGTGGTGACCTAAAGATGGCAGTTTCAACTGAAAGAAACTCTTAAGAAAAACATAGACATTGGTTCAAAATTTTTGGTAGGAGAGCCGCTTTGATACCATGTAGATAATCAGAGAGGGATTTCTCTTATGTATTTAGATTAGGATGATAGGTCTTTATACACAATTACAAAAGTTATAAATGGAATAATCAAATTGAAATTCTAATCAAAACCTTAATAATCTTCCTAATAAGGTCATATTTAAATCCCTATAAACAAAGTCAACTATATACTAATTACAATACACTTGTTGGGCCATAATCCATGGACTCTCCAATGGATAAAATTAAAATTAAAATGTCTCTCTCAATACTCTTTAATGATAACAAAGGAGACTATTTATATTGACACTGGTATAAATAGTAAGATGAACTTAACTATTTAAGTGTTTATTTTGCGTGGATTGTGGTTAAAACATCACATTAAGCTATTACTAAAGAAAAGCACTACAACCTTGTAGGCCATAATAAAACCAAAGAATTATTTGTTACAATTCAAAACCCAAACAGCTAAGCTGTTAATGGTTTTGTAATTTAGAGGATGAAAACATGTTTACTTTGTTCTCTTAATTATATATCAAAATGAAAACTTATATTTAGGACTTTTTTTTTTCAAATATAGAATTCCATATTCATATTTAGAAATACACATTTTGATTGAGAGAAGTATCAAATTGGTATTCCAATTTTTCATTTTAAGATAATTTGGTCTCTTACAAATAACTGACTAACTAGTTCCTCATAAATCATTTTTCTTGCAAAATTAGTCCTTCATTAATACAATTAGATGGACTAATTTTGTGTAAATTTGAATTTATGAGGGATTAGTTTTGTACAATTTAAATTTGTGAGTAACTAATTTATCACATTTAATTTGTGAGGAACCAAACATAAAATGTAAAAGTGAGAGATCAAATGTGTACTTTACTCCATCTTGATTTGGATAATGTGTTTGCCATCCCATCTCTAAAATTAGAGGTAGTCAACCTGTAAATATTTTGACTTTTCTAACTTATATTCAAAACCTTTTAGTTAAGTATGATTAAAAGATAAATAAATAAAACAAATCATAATAAATATATAAATACATCAAAAATAAATTTTATTAAATAAGTACGTTCGACATACTTATATGCCTATTTATAATTGATAATATTTTTTTTTTATAAGAGTTTATTTTTGGTACTCATGTAAAATGACTTTTTAGTACTATCCCCATTTATATCTTCCCACGCAATCTAATTTAATTTTCACAAAAATTGCATTATTTAGTTTTAAATCATGATTGAGTTGAATCTTAAATTATAGGTTAGAATCACTTACTTGTCAAAATATGAATGCAATAATAATTTTTTTAATATGATAAAAAATTAATAAATATCATTTTAGACCAAGTATACCTAAAAAATTTTCAACTACATTTACTGTGAAATGTCCAGCGTGGCTTGTTTAAGATCTCCCTTCACTTCCACAAATACCTCCAATAATTTCTCAATTACAGAGAGAAAAAGGTCATATTCTTATCGTCTACCACCATGTACGGTTGGCATTTACTGGTTTAAACAACCACAAACCTCTGTCTCAGAAACTAAAATAGCAAAGCCAATTCTTAAACCAGTCATATTTTGGGGACTCTTTTTTTCCCTAAGGGCTAAGAGCTGTCACACTCAAACAAAAGTTGGACACAAAGAAACCTTTGTGTTTCTGTCAAGGTTTCTTTTAAGGTCCAACGTCTTCCCTTAGCAAATTCAAATTCCTGGGTTCTAGCAGTTCATGTTAAAAAGAGGTTCTCTTTAGGCCTCATTCAAAAAAAGGGTATTTCCATTCCAGGGCCATTCTTCAATTATCATCATCTCCCAGAAGCATAAAAAATTAAGGTAATCACTTTAAGAACAGATCTATAAGGTATCCAATACATGTGACAATTTTTGTGTTTTTGCGTTCATGATACACCAAAGTTACAATGTGGTATAATCCTAGGTAGATTTGTCTTATAGTTGGATCCATAGGATGCTCAATGGAATTTCTTTTCTTTTTAATGCAGAGATCGTTATCAGAGAGGAGCAGAGAAAATGGTAAACTTCAGGAAAATGGATTCACAGAAGGATATGAGTTCTCCAAGAGGAGAGGTTGGAGAGATCGACACAAGAGCACCATTCCAATCTGTCAAAGCTGCTGTTAGTTTATTCGGTGAAGTTGCTGTCTCCAGAGAAAGACCTTCTGTCAGGAGAAAATCATCTGAGGTAATCATCCTATGAAACATCATCGTATCCTAGTATATTGTTTCAAATTTCGTCATGTTACAATGTCTGTATCTATATGAGTATCTGTACTTTTTAAATACTCAAAAACATAGCATGACCAATGATGCATGTCCATTGGTAAAAGCTTTTATCTCACGTTTGAGACGTTCATAGTATAAGGTGCATAGATTTTTTTATAGCATTGTTGAGATGTGATACCAAGATAATATTTCTGAAGTTATTCGTAATCATATGACCCTAAACTCAATTTACAACCAAGTGAAGATAAACATTATCCAATAATTAAGGTGTCAAGAGTATAAGAACAATGTACCAAACACTTACTTCAAGCCAATACGAGAAAATCTTTTGGTGGTGAAAGTTTTTAATAGCTTCCAAGTTTATATGTCCATGGCATTTCAAGGCACACACATGCAAATAATATTATTGAAAACAACTTTCATGTTTATATATCTTGGGGATTCAATTAAATCCGATGTCTTGATTTTCATTTCAAGTATTATTATTATTATTGAAGCTGAGATTGAATATTAAAGTAATTTCTTTGATTTGCAGAATGTACTGAAAACAACTTTCATGTTTATATATTTTGGGGATTCAATTAAATCCGATGTCTTGATTTGCAGAATGTACTGGAAAAAGAGACACAGCTTCTCTTGGCACAAAGAGAACTAAACAAGATAAAAAAACTACTGGACAGTGCTGAGACTACGAAAGCTAAAGCGCTTTCTGAGCTTGAGAAGGCTAAGGTGACACTTCAGGATCTAACTACGAAGCTCACAAATGTTAGAGAATCCAAGGAAGCCGCCATGGAAGCAGCCGAAGCTGTGAAGAATCAGGCCAAGCAACTCGAAAGGGCGAAATCCCAGAAAGCTGTGGGGTTTGAAGCTTGGAAACAAGAGCTAGAGCATGCAAGAAAGGAGTATACAACAACTGTGAAAGAACTTGATGCTGCCAAGCAAGAACTTAACAAAATGAGGCAGGATTTTGATGCTGCTTTGGAGGCAAAACTGGCTGCCTTCCAGACCGCTGGAGAAGCTCAGCGCTCGGCTAAGTTGAACACCGAAAGGATTAGCGAGCTCACGAAGGAGATTGCAGCCATGAAAGCATCCGTTGAGGAGCTGAAGCTTGCCTCTTTGGAGGCTCAGGAGGAACAAGCAAAGGTCATGGCAGAGAAAGAAGCCCAACTAGATTCTTACAAAAATGCCAAGGAGGAAGCAATGTTGAAGTTGGAATCTTTGAAGAAAGAATACAACCCTGAATTAATCCCTGAAGATCTCGGGGCCAAACTCGCTGAAACAACTGCACAGATTGAAGTACTCCAAGAACAGATGAAGAAGGCACATGCTTCTGAGATGGATACTGTTAGAGTTGTAACTGCAGAGCTCAAGGAAGCCACAAAGACACTAGGAGAAATTGCTGAAGAAGAAAGCTCTCTTAGGAACCTAGTGGCTATACTAAGGGAAGAAATAGAAAATGTGAAGAGTGAGCAAGAGAAATTGAAAGAGAAGGAACAAAAAGCACAAGCTCTTGCTGCTAACATCACTGATGAACTCCAGAAGAGCAAGGGAGACGCACATCTTGAGGAGTTGGAAAAAACTGCAGATTTATACTATGAGCAGACTATGAAACTCCAAAGGCTAACATCAGAGACAGAAGCTGCAAGACAGGAAGTAGTAGAGATGAGCCAGAAAACTCAAGAGCTGAGGCAAGAAGCCGAGAAAGCCCGAGCTGTGGCCATGGAAGCAGAGAAAAAGCTGGAGCTTGTCTTGAAAGAGGCTGAAGAAGTGAAAGCAGCAGAACAAAGAGCCCTCGAGGAGATGAAGATCTTGTCTGAGATGCAGGGTAACAACAATGTCAATGATGTCACAAACTCAGAAGACCATGGTAAGATCAAATTGTCGGTTGAGAAGTTTGAATCAGTGACAGGGAAAGTGAAGGAATGTGCAGATCTTGTTGAAAAGGCAGAGTTGGCTGCAATGGCTCAGGTGGAAGCAATCAAGGCAAGAAAAACTGAAGCTGACAAGAAGCTGGAGGTCAATCTCAAGGCTATTGAGGAGATAAAAGCAGCAACAGATATGGCTTTGAAGAATGCAGAGGTAGCAGAATCTGCAAAAGTGGCAATTGAGAGCGAACTAAAAAGATTGCGCCAACAAGACAAAGTGTCAGTGGAGGCAGCATCTTTGGATTCTTAAGAAAATTCTTCAAGACCAATCACCTCCTCATGAAACCAGTGAGAGAAGTAGATGGGATTATCGAGAAACATTTGGGATTCGAGACCCCTTTGAACTGGAAGATCATTTGTATTTAGCAACTTTTCCCAGTTTGCTTGGGAGTCATATCAGTCAATGTCTTTGTTTTCCTGAAAAATGAAAAAACTTGTGCAGATATGAATGCTCATTGTCAAACTTCCTAGTTTTTTGAGTCCCTATATAGCCTTAAAAGAGAAGTACTTACATGGTAGGGAAAACAAAAATGATGTAGCTGCTATGTTAAGGATCTTTTATGTACAATCTTGCAAAGCTGAAGAAAATTGAAGCACAGAAAATAAAGTATTCATTGTTTTCCCATATACCATCCACCAAACTGGCTACAGCCAGCTTCTGCTTATAGATCATCATAATTCATATCTTAGAGCATATCAGTTAGAAATAAACCAGAGAGTAATGAAAAGATCAGCACTAGAATTGCTGAGTAAAGAATGCAATCATTGATCAATAAATAATACATACAGTTAAAGTAAAGCCAGTAACAACATGACAGCTGGCAAAACTACTATAACAAATATTCTATAGCAAAGCAAAACTACCCATGTGATAAATAAAATACAAAACAAATTACTGCTAGCATCACGTGAGTAAATACAGAAACCATTATGCTCTAACTTCCTCCCTCAAACTTGTGGAGACTTTAGAGACACCAAGTTTGTCCCTCAAGACAGCAAATCTAGCAGATGTAAGAGGTTTAGTAAAACAGTCTGCAGTTTGATCTGCAGAAGGCACATAATACACTGAAAGCTCATTTGCTAAGGCTTGATGCCTTACATAATGTGTATCTATCTCAATGTGTTTTGTGCAAGCATGAAACACTGGATTTGCAGCTAAGGCAGCTGCACATAAATTATCACACCATATTATGGGAGCTTTGTTAGGACAGAACCTGATTTCCTTGAGAAGTGACTTGATCCAAGCTATTTCTGTAGCTACACTAGCCAAGGATCGATATTCATATTCTGTAATTGATCTAGATGCAACTTTCTATTTTTAGAAGACTAAGCCACTAAAGATTCACAAAAGAAAACATAGTAGCCACCTATAGATTTTCGATCATCAGGATTAGTTGCCCAATTAGCATCCGAAAATCCTGAAATATGAAGATAATCAGAGGTTTAAGATGTAGCCCAAGATGAATTGTACGTTTCAAGTATGTGAGAACTCTTTTGATAGCCATCCAATGAATATCAGTTGATGAGCTCAAACATTGACTAAGCATATTCACAGAAAAAGCAATGTCTGGTCCAGAAGTAGTTAGATATTAAAGAGCACCAATCACTGCACAATATTTAGTGGGGTTTTCAAGAGCTTTACCATCATTATTGGACAGCTTCCTTCCACTCACCATAGGTAGGAGCCAAGTCCATCAGATTTAGCCCCTTCAAGAGATCAAGAGTATACTTTGCTTGACTCAAATAAGAACCACAATTCCCAAAAAGTAATGTTGTAATCTAAGTTCTTTGAGGAAAACTTATTTCCAAGCTCCTGTATGAACAGGTTGAGGTGTTTGGGATCATTACCCGTTACAAGGATGTCATCTACATATATAAGTATAATCATGACCTTTCTTTTATCTCTGAAGAAAAAAAATAAAGAACTGTCTCATTTAGCATTTCTGAATTTCCACTGCAACAAAGTTATCAGCTCATCATACCAGGCTTTAGAGGCTTGTTTAAGGCCATACAAGGCCTTTAAAAGCTTACAAACAAGATTGGGTATGGTGGGATCCTCAAAACCCTTAGGTTAGGTCATGTAGACTATCTATTGTAGGTTTCCATTGAGAAAAGCGTTATCAATGTCCAGTTGTCTGACCTCCCAACCAAGAGAAGCAACAATAGTAAGCACCAACCTTACTATTGTTGCTTTAATAGCAGGGCCAAAAGTATCACAGAAATCAACTCCTGGGTATTGTTGAAACCCCTTGGCTACAAGTCGAGCCTTGTAGCGTTGAATTGACCCATTTACATTGTATTTGGTCTTAAACCCAGTGGCTGCCAACCACATTTGGAGAATTAGTAGATGGAACAAGTATCCAAGCATTATTCCTCTGCAAGGCTTGAAATTCTGCTGCCATGGCATGTTGCCAATGAGGTAAAGCTAGTGCTTCTTTTACTATTTGTGGCTCAGGTACCGCATTCAACACAAATTTTGTAAACCAATGAAGGGGTACTTAGGCTTAAAAATCCCACTCTTGCTTCGTGTCACCATTTGATGAATTTTTTTCATATCAAGGAATTATGATTAGCAAATGAGTCAGTAGGTGAAGCTTGTTTAGAAATTGATACAGGACTTGCAAAGTCAATTTCAGAAGTGTGAGCATCAGGGTTAGAATTACTAGCTAATATAGCAGGTGAATTAAATCCTCTAGTAAGTGAACAAGCAGTAAGTGTTGCTACTTGTGGCTGGCCTAAAGATGAAACTATCTGTTGAGTGTGACAGTTTTGAAAATAAGAGCTAAAACCTGGAAAAGTTGAGTTGGTAGAAATAAGCTCAGATTTAGATGGCTGTTTGGTATTAATGAATCCATTTGCCAAAGGATATTCATTTTCATTAAAAATGACATGTCTTGAGATATAGATCCTCCCAGTAGGACTTAGGCATTTATGTCCTTCATGAGAGAAGATAAACCCAAGAAAAACATACTTTATGGAATGGCACTGAAGTTTATGTTGGTAATAGGGCCTAAGGCAGGGAAAGCAAGCACATCCAAAGGATTTGAGGGTTTGATAATATGATTTTTTGTTAAAAAGGTTGAAATAGGGGGTCTGTACTTGTAAACTAGATGAGAGTCATTTGTTGATAAAGAAAACAGAAGTTTGGAAGGCATCCCATAAATAGTAGAGTGGCATTTTGGCTTGAGCTAACAGGGTAAGTCCTAATTCCACTATATGGTGATGTTTTCTTTCAGCTCTCCCATTTTGGGTAGAAGTGTAAGGACATGAGACTCTATGGTTAATACCAGAGGAAGAGACAATGTCACTAAAACTCCTAAACTCTCCTCCCCAGTCTGTTTGAAGACTCTTTACTCTTTTGTCAAACTGAGTTTCAACTAGATTTTTAAAGTGCATAAAGGCTTTTAAAGCTTTATCTTTGGCTTTTAAAGGGTATATCCAAGGAAAACGACTGAAATCATCAAGAAAGTGTATGCAATATCTAAAACCTTCTTTAGATGTTATTAGTGAAGGTCCCCAGAGATCAAAATGAATTAATTGAAAAGGCTGCTTAGCATGTGACAGAGATAAAGTGAAGGGCAATTTATGAGATTTTCCAAACTGGCAAGCATCACAGAAAAAAGATGTTTCATTATAATTGCATTTAACATTACAATCAGACATAATTTGAGTGAAGACACGATTTGAAGGATCACCAAGCTTCCTATGCCACTTTTCACTGGTGGTGTGTGGAACAAAAGATGCAGAGTTGAGTTTATTTAGCTGAGAGTGTTTACTATGGTTGTCAACTCAATAGATTCCTTTTTCATTCTGCTTGTGGAGCAACATCTTGCTTGTCCCTTGATCCTTCGCAAAGCAACCATTTGAGTTAAACTCAACAAACACATTATTATCTGTAACTAACTTGGAAACTCTCAACAGATTTTTTGTAATTTCAAGAACATGTAAAATATTTCTCAATAGAAGAGGACGTTGTTCTGAAATGTTGGGACTAGAGCACACAAAGTAGGAATTACCTTTGTGTTGAACATTAACAGAGGCACCATTACCAACAGTAATCTTATGCTTACCATAGTCTTAAGTGAATTGATCAATGTGAGTAGCATCACTAGTAACATGATAGCTTGCTCCTGAATCCATGTATTAGTTTGGATCATTTGCAACTTGTGGAGAAGCATTAACATTGATAGCATTATAATTTTGATGATCATTCTTAATGAAGCGCTGATTAGAAATAGTTCCTATGTAATTTCTATCAAATCAATAAAAGCAATATGTAGCAATATGCCCTGCTTGTCCACAAACCTGACATACAAGTTTGTTTCGTGAGTTCCTTCCTCTTCCTCTTCCAGATCTTTGAACATGCTAGTTGCATCCTAACCCTCGTTGATGCTCATTAGAAGATTGAGAACCAAATGTATGTGTAGCTAAATTAGCAATAGCTTGACCAAGGAACAATTGAGCTAAGTTATGGAGTTGCTCAAGTATACTCTTGAAGGTCAGGATAGGAGCTTGAAACTAAACCCAAGAAAATGTGACAGAATAATATTCCATACTATAGTGGGAGATAAATGAATAAGTCAACAACAATAAATTTTTCCTTACATGACGAAGCACCAAGTGAAGCTATAATTTGTGAACAACTTGCTTTGCCCAAACCTTTTATATGTAAAAGTGAATGTAGTTCAGAGAGGAATAGAGAAATATTTTAATAAGCCAAAAATTGTTCAGATGAGTCCTCTAGATGTGTATATTTATTTTCATGTTCAGAGTACTTATCTACATTTAATAAATAAAATATTCAAATTATTTTTAAAAGGATAATAGTAACTTCCCACATTTTTTCAATTGTTCAAATTTAAAATTGAATATGTTTATAGAATATTCCTTTTATCTTTTAGTCAGCAATATGATAGGATAATTATTGACAAGACTTGAGCTATAGGTTAGAGTATTTATCTAATAGGCTTGTGGATAATCCAACCTATAACTGATTACTCATAAATAACTTGAACCTAATCTATTTATGATTTATATATCTAAATTTAATTGCTTAATTAATTGATTAACCAAAATAATTGACCTAATAATAAATTATTACCAATCCACATTAGTTTAATATATTTCAAAAAATTAATTTAATAATCTCCCACTTGGATGGTATTAATTGATTATTAGACAATTAATTAAATAAATATCAATCAAAATTAAGCAACTAAAATATACATAAAAACCATACAGAGTTCAGAAATAAAACAACGAAATATCATTAAATTCAATAGAGAAGCAAATGATATTCATATAATTATAACACAATATCATTGAATCCAATAGGGAAACAACTGATATAATTGTAACGTGAGGTCAATATCTGAATTGAATGGATCATTGAATTAACATTTAATATCTCATCTTACAATGCAATAGTCCTTTTAGGACTCAACTCAAACTCTTGCTAAATCAAGAGTACATCAAAATTTAACAATACTCATATGAGTGACATGATTTTTAAATACTCCCACGAGTAAAACTTGGGTCAACAGATTTACAAGCATATTTTCACTAGAAATGTGAATTAAGTGAGTCTGAGATTCAACAACCTTTTCTCTAACAAATAGGAACTTAACATTAAAGTGCTTTGTATGACCGGAATTCCTATGGTTTTAAGAAAAGCAAACAGCAAACGAACTATCACAATATATGGTTAGTGGTCTTGATATAGAATCAACAAGATGCATGCCAAATACTGAACCATATGGCTTGACAGGTAGCCTCATAACAAGCAATATATTTTGTTTCCATAGTTGAGATAGTTATGATTGATTGCTTAACACTTTTCCATGAAACAGCTCCATCTAACATCATAAAGATATATCCCGAGGTGGATTTACAATCATCAATGCACGACGCATAGTTTGAATCGAGAAAGCCCATAATCTCCAATGATTCAGATTTCTTGAAAGTCAACATATGATGCTTTGTACCCTGAAGATATCTCATAACTTTCTTTGCAGCCTTCCAATGATCATAGCTAGGATCACTTAGGTACTTTCCAAGCATACTAATTGCAAAAACAATGTCTAGACGTGTGCATATTTAAGCATACATAAGGCTGCCAACTGTAGATACATATGGAATTCTTTCCATTGCAATCCTTTCATTATCATTTTGAGGACATTGTGATTTCGACAATCTTTCACCTTTTTGTACAGGTGTAGCACAAGGGGTGCAAGAGTGCATATTGAACATCTTCAGCACTTGTTCAATATAGGCTGTCTAAGATAAACGCAAAATGCCACATGATCTATCATGGTGAATTTGAATTCCCAAAACAAAGAAGGCTTCACCAAGATCTTTCATATCAAAATGGCAGGATAGCATATGTTTGGTCTCATTTAATAGACCCATAGAATTACTGCCTAACAGGATGTCATCTACATAGAGCATAAGAATTACAAAATTACACCCTTCAAATTTTTGATAGATGCACTAACTTGCAATGTTCTCAATGAATCCAAGTGCAGTAATCACCTCATCAAACTTTAGACACCACTGCCTTGAAGCTTGCTTCAATCCATAGATGGACTTATTTAGCTTATAGATAAGATGTTCTTTCCTTGATTCTCCAAATATATTAGGTTGCTTCATATATACATCCTCATGCAAATTTTCATTCAGAAACGTAGTTTTGACATCCATTTTGTGAAGTTCAAGGTCAAATTGTGCAACAAGAAGAGAGTGATGATTTCGGCCACGGATGTGAGTTTGACGGAGAAAGAAGCTGGAGAGAGAGTTATGATTTTGATCCAAGGATGTGAGTTTGACAAAGAAGGAGACCGATAATCTTGGCCAAGGATGTGAGTTCAACGGAGAAGGAGGTCGGAGAGAGAAAGATGATCTTGGCTAAGGATGTGAGTTCGACAGTGCCTCTCTGTTCATTATTTAGAGAAGGAGGAAGATAAATGTTTTATTTTGTTCATTGAAAATGAGGAAAAAAATTAAAAAAAATATTTTTATAAAATTTAACAATAAATAATTAAAATTTTAATTTTACAAATCAGAAATATTTTAGTAATTTGGTTTGTCTTTATTCTCATTCCCACTAATTTTTCAATATCATTCTAAACACAATTTACGGGCTTTAAATTCATTTTTATTCTCAATTTTAGTCTCATTCTCATACCCACTCTCACCTTTTTCTGGTAACCAAACGAGGTCTTGACACCTTATCATAGAAATGTGTCCATATCAAGGAAGAAACTCTTAATCAATAGGCACAAAACATGCTTGCATACTAGTAATGATAGATGCAGCATATAGCATGAGAGAACCATTTGAACTGTTTACTTTTCATGAAGAATACCGCTGACACACGGAGAAATTATGGATTTCAATAAGGATTAATTTATTTTCCTATGTTTTCTCAATTTAAAATTTTAAAACATGTAATAAAACTCTTATAAGTTTTAAAATTAATTAATATTTACTATCATAAAATTTTAAATATGTATGATTTAAGTTACATAATTAAATTACATTACATGTCATATATTTGATTTAATTTTTATTTATTTTATTGACATAATTAGTATATAATCATATATTATATATCCAGTCCTCCAACGCTCAGATTGTCTAGTAGTTTGAGACAAACATAGCTGTATGAACAATCTGTCAAATAATGCACCTGAAACATGAGTTTTGATTTTAGTCAACAAGTCATGGTTCAAACTTAATTATGGTTAAAATTACTACAACAGGTCAATTCCAAAAATTTGTCATCGAGAGGAACCAAGTAGGTTCCGAGTGATATTTTTTTTTCTTTCAATTGTTTATAAAAAATTTCATTTTACAACTAACATTCAATCTTTAAAGTTAGTTAAATTATATTTATATGTTTTGAAAATATCATCTAATTTTTATTATAGTTGATATATTGTCAAGATTTTTTCTGCAATTTTTTTTTATCAATAAATTCAATTTTCTAAACACAACATGAGTTTCTTTTAAAAATAACAATAAATATATTATATTATATTATATTAAAATATATTGTGTGGAAAATTAATTTTATTGACTTCAAATAAATTAAAAAAGTAATATATATATATATATATATATATATATATATATCAAATATTAATATATTGGATGATGATCTTAAAACAAAAAGATATTACAGTCTCACATAACATGTAAATTAATGAAATGTTGAGAGAGATCGCTATACTTTATTCTTTAAGGGAAAATTAATCATTTGGTCCCTACAATTTGCACTCATTTTCAATTTTTTCCTTATACTTTAAAAATTCTCAAATCACTCCTTACATCTTGTAAACATTTGTAAATCAATCACTACTGCCATCTACCGTTATAACTCCGTCTAAAAATTGTTGAGTAAGACAACAGTGCTGACGTGTGTATTTGAAGTGGACAATGAGGTGGCTAATGGCTTATGTGGCAGCTTGGCTGGAAAAGGAAGAAAAAAAATAACACATGCTGGAAAAAAAGAAAAGAAAAGTCCAAGCAACTAAGGTTCACAAGTCCACGACACATTGTGCAGCCCCTTGTTATTTTGTGGCATTGCACGTAGCTGAGTGGATAGAAGAAGTTGACTAAAAACAAAGTTCAACATTGAAGGTGGTAAATAACGTAGAAGGCTCCAATTTCTGGTATGCTTTCCTCTGTAAGTCAGTTGTATGCTTTCCTCTGTTGCAGTAGTTATAGTTAAAGAACGATTTTTCGGTGAGTGAGAAAGAAAGTATTGTGAGAGAAGAATCTATGGTGTCAGCAAGTGTAACTTGGTTAGAATCTCAAAGAGTATAGGATTATAATGATACTTTTGTCCATATGTTAGGTGTCAGATGAAGGGACCACTAGATAAAAAATGATGCTTTGTTAGATAGTAAAGAAAAGTGATAGATGGGGTGAGGATGCAAAATTTATATAGCTGGGGACCACTAATATTGCTCCAATATAGCTACCTTAGCACATGGGGATAGGCAAAAGCTTTTATGTATAGTGGAGAAGCACATTGGGTTGTCTGTTACTTCTGATGCAAGTGGTCTGATATGTGCATGGGGGAAGGCAAAAGAACAGTAGTATAGTTGCAATAAAAGAAGCATAATACATGTAGTTTTGCTCATATTGAAGGGAAATCAATAGTGTTCATTTCAAACAAGTGACTTAAGTATATGTCAAATGTAGTTCTCTGGTAGATTAATAGATCAAATGTGATATTCACCCTCATATTTTTTATTCTATATGATAAGATAACAAATTGGTGTCTAAATTTATAGAACAACTTAATTTTAGTTTTGCAAGTGTGTGCACTGCACATTTTAATTCTGTGGACATATGCCACTTAGTGTAAATTAGTTGTCAAGTGTCCCATGGCTATTATATAAACTGACAAAAATATGTAAAGTTTTGAAGTCTCAAATGTCGAATAAAAATATGATAAATAAGTAATTTAGTATGACAAAATAATTTTTATGTGTTGAGATGCATAAGAGCTTTAATTTATGTTGGTAAGTGAAGAATTAATCCCTAATTTTACAACATTCTATTTATCTTGTTTTATGTCTCATATACATTGGTTTTGACAAGAAAAATTCAGTAATTACTTTGAGATTGCTTTATCAATTCAGAATCTTCTTGCATGTGATTTTGATTTTAGTTCTCCAAAACATGTGTAGTTCCCCCCACTTAATTACTTAGCCATTTATAAATGTTTGCATTCCTCTCACGCAGTGCATGACTTTTTGGTGACATATATTTACTAAATTCCAGAAAGAGACAACAAAGGCCAAGTTAAGAAGCAAGATCCATTCAACAATGGACAATAATCTCCAAAGTCGTAAGAATATAGCATTATATGCTATTTATGACTCAGTCAAAATAATTACGTACTTTTATTTAATATTTTCATATGTTTATATGTAGCTTGTCATGGTGTTCAAGTATGTAATAAAGAGATGTCAGATCAAAGTAACACCGGTACAAATGACAACATTAGGGAGATTTGATTTAACAATAATGAGGATGAAACACACGATGACTATTTCAACTAGTACATTGATAGTGATGTGGTTGAAGAAGTTGGCAAAGATATTGGTGTAAATGACAATGTCATCCCCCTCTAACAAAAATCTTCTAACATGGTACTTTCATCTACAATGCTTGAAGCTGAGATGGAGGCAATTCCATCTGACTTTGATATTGATGAATTGAATTATGATAATGACTTAGAATTTGATGACTTCAATGAGTGTAATATGGGTAAAAATTATCCCTAATATAATCCTATTGAGATGGACAAGGAATTCAAATTTAAACTTGGCATGGAGTTCACATTGATTACGCAGTTCAAGGAAATTGTGAGAGAGTGGGTGTTGCTCCACAAGTATAATGTACAATTTGAAAAGAATGATAAACAAGGTGCAGAGTGGTGTGTAGGGGTGAATGTGAATGGCTTATATTTATGAGTAAAGTAGGGGGGTCAATGACGTACAGGTTAAAGACATTCAATCCCCACCACACTTGCGGGGTCACATTCAATGGGAAAATGGAAACCTCAAAATGGATTGCAAGTAAGATCACTGTTACTATGAAGTCTAACAAGAACATGAAGTTGGCAAATGTAATCTCATCAGCTAGAAAGCATTACATCACTGATGTGTCTATTAGTAAGGCATACTAATCTAGAAATAAGGTGAAAGATTTGTTGATGGCAAGTTATAAAGAGCAATACAAGTGATTGTGGGACTATTGTAATGAAGTTATGACTTCAAACCCCAGGTCATCATTCCAACGTCAAACTAAGAGATAGTCCTTAGATCAACCACCTATGTTTAAAAGGCTTTAGCTTTGCCTAGAGGTAGTTAAGAAGGGATTTTTGGCAGTATGCAGACCAATCATTGGCCTAGATGGATGCTTCTTGAAGGGGCCATTTGGAGGTATATTACTTGTGCTTGTGGCAAGGGATCCTAATAACCAGTATTTTCCATTAGTTGTGGCTGTGGTAGAAGGAGAAAATAGGGACTCCTAGACATGCTTTATAATGAAGCTTCTTTATGATATTGGAAGCATAACAGAAAAAATATAGGTAGGGATTGTTCTACAAATGTTAACAAAGTGTAAGGAGTGTTTTGAAAATTTTTAAAGTATAAGGATGAGATTGAAAATGAGTGCAAACTATAGGAACCGAATGATTAATTTTTCCGTCTTTCAAATATAAAATTGTATGGATATGTTCTCGAACATTAAGTGTATTTAACCCTAAAATAATTTATCTATTTACATTTGTACATATAGTAATATTTGTATCGTCATTGTGTTGACACAAAGAACAAAAGGGTAAGCTATCCCATGATAATGACTTTCAAAATATATATATACCAATAAGCATTTTACTTATTTATATGATAGTTCACATGATATATTAGTTCTAATCAAATCACTTAGAGAGAAAATGAAGACTATTGAAAAAATAATTTAATTAGAACTAATACACTATATCAATTACTATATAAGTATATTATTGCTTATCAATATTTTCTTACTTTAAGCCATTTTGTAGTTACAAAATCAAAGAATTGATCTAGCGTAGCTGTAATTTTCTTAGAGAAAACGATCTATTTATTGTGATTTTCAACTTTTCATTATGGCTTTTCATACTCAACTTGCATCTTTACAGTAATTTCTTTCCTTAGGGAGAAATGATATGTAATGTTCATTTAGATACTATTTAGTTTAGCATTCATTTCACATTTTGTTATATTATTAATTGTACTTGGATTATAAGTTGTCTAACTTAAGGTAATTAAACTTTTTCAATCAAGGATTAGAGTTGTGAATTTAAACTTGCTCGCAAAAAACATAAAATAAAATAAAATAATGACAACAATAATTTCTATACAATTTTACAATTGGTGGCAAAACCACATATAAATGAAGGGGACACCTATCATGTTGAATTTTTTATATTTATATTGCTTTAAATTCTAAGTTTATGTCTCATATATTTGGATTTTTTAAGCCTACTGAAAATTTTAATCTTAAATGATTGGGTAATGGTATTATTTTTCATTATTTGACACATTGATTTGAACTCATTAGACTCATATATGTATTATGTATGTAATTTTATATTTAATTTTTGTGTATATATTTAATACAGTTTTTGTAAATAGTAGTTTTACAATAATTATGTAGAACATAATTAAGTTCAAATGTCAGTATATTATTTTTAGCTAGACCTCAAACAATTGTCCCTATAGATGCTAAGAAAATTTTTGAAATGTCAATGGATAAAATAATATTTATGATACTCTCTCTCTCTCTCTCTCTCTCTCTCTCTCTCTCTCTCTCTCTCTCTCTCTCTCTCTCTCTCTCTCTCTCTCTCTCTATATATATATATATATATATATTCCTTACAAATCGACAGTGATAAATTTTAATGTTTTATTTGATAAACTTGTTTACTTCCTTCAAAATACAATTTCAAGTTGCTTGTTGAACTATCTTGGTGTTGTCAAGTGATAGTATATTTTGTTTAGTATATCTTTGTTATGCATTACATGAATAACGAGTAGATATAAATGTTTTCATGGGTACTTAGATAATGAAGTTAATATTAAAATGAAGAGTAATATATAGTCATGACTTGAGCTAGTAGGGCATGACTGGCATGAGGATGATATTTATTCTCGCGAACCTGTCGAAACCCTTATAACAGCTCAAATTAAACAGCATGAGTCTCATAACTCTCCATACAAACATTTTCTAACATACCATAGTAATATGTCAAACATCTAGCCTGTATACAACGAAATGATTGAACAGAATCATAATAATAATAAAAAAACATAGCTCTAGTAGTAGGCTAGGCTTACCAAAGAATTAATCACCAAGATTAAAATTCTGAAGGTGGACGTTCTTGAATGATGCTGAAATCTAAAAAATGTTAAATAATGGGGTGAGTCGAAACTCAATTAGTAGATAATTATAATATTGTAGAAATTAAGACAGACTTACGATGGTATGACTTTCGAAATTTAAAATTAGATATCATACTGACATAATTAAGTAATATTAAAGAGAGAAAAATCATCAACAGAATGTATTTGGGAATCTCCTACAAAACCAGTCATAATTACAAAGTACAAAGCCAGCCCAAGGTTAGTGATTACAAATCGGAATAGATACTCATTCAGCCATAGGCTCTGAGTAAATATCATAATGGCCCTTAGCCTCAAATAGAATATGATAGTAAGGGTATCATACTCAACCTTATCAGAATACCAATCGTAGTACACTACGGCTAACATCAACTGTCGTTAGGTACAGGGTTCTGTTTTAGACATATTCCTAATGTTTTAGAGACAAATAATTATTGATGTATAGATATCAGAAATTTCAAAATTGTACCATTTCAGTATTCATATTTCAGTATTTTTAATAATTCAATATTCAAAATCATCATGAATAATGTAAAATAATATTCTGCATAATTAGGATTATCTACTGATTTGAGAGGAGTATACCAACCTCTTTGTTGTAACCGACCTCTTGGCGAGAGAGAATAAAATGTTTTTTTAAATTGATTCCCAAAATGAGTCTTGAAAATCAATTCATTGGAGTCACCACCAAAATTTTTAATGGTAAACTTTGGAAAACTAATTTAAAACAAAAGAAAAAGGCACAGTCGTTTGCGGAAGCAGAGATGGGTTCGGGAGTCTATTTGAGTGTGGGGAAGGTGTTAGACACACCATAACACCCGTCTGTAAGGACGGCTACCCTAAACTAATCAAATGAGGTAGAATATGACCTTAATTTTATCTCAATTACCCTTTTATGACATGCATGCTTATTAAACAGAGAAAAGAAAAACAAGAATGAAAACAAACAAATAGATATTCACAAAAGGTGGACTTGTCTTGTAATGAAAGCCTAGGGCCTACGTACCCTGTAATAGGGATCAAAGCCCAGCTAGTTCAACCAGAAATGCATGTAGGTGGCTTGAAGATGTACCCTATTAGTCTTACATGGCAACACTAATGCATCATTTAGTGCTCACGAAGACATTGGTCTCATGGGCAACATTAATATTGAGAAAACCATGGATGTTTGTAGGACACGCCTATGAAGGCTTTGATCCTTACATGGCATATTCAATAAAACAAATATTAATGTTTGTGTGTGTTGGTGTTCAAAGCATGGATGAGTGCTAGTGAGTGTTTGTGTTCAATTAAGCATTTACTATAATATTTTATTTACAACCAAGAGAACATGACAAAACTTAACCTTATTAAAACTTAATTCTACTAGCTTCAAATTTCGTTTTTTTTTTCTTCTATCCATTACTCTTGATTCCAATATCTCCCAGACCTGTATCTTTAAGCCCTCCAATCATCACTTTCCCAACTCAATTTGAATGTCAAAGAATAAACAATAAATACCCACAATATTAATCAAATTTAGACTAAAAAGAATTAAACACATAACGATTCTTATGAGCAAAATAAACAAGACAAGCATACAAGCTTCCTTATACCAATTTGAAGGCCACAAGGTATACACAAATAGGTAAGTGTGGTGACATTTACACTACCAAGACATTGACAACCATGGATATGTACAAAATAGTCACAGAGGTGAAACTATACAACCATTTGTACTACAAACTCATGTAAACTACTCAAAAGAGACCTTGGGTAAATTATTGAACACTTGGACATAAAAAGATTGGATGATTTTAGTTTTGGAACTAGTGAAAGAGAGATAAATATTCAGCTAAAGGAGCTTTAAAAAAAAAAAAAAAGAACACCCAATAAACAAATAAAGCACAAAGGTCAATCAAGCCTAAAAAAAAAATAAAAGAAAAAACACTGTTGTAATCTATAGAAATCAACATCTTTGTAATGCTCCAATCAAGGAAAAATCTGTGATATTTCCATTGGTGATTAACAAGAAGAAATACAGCAGAAACATTCATCAAGAAACATCATATTAATGCACCTAAGATGCACCTTATTATCACCTTGCTCAACAGCGAGAAAATAATAAGAAGAAATGCAGTAGGGGAACATAAACTAAACCCGAAAGAAACACTAGAATGAAACTAGTTAAACTTGGCATTTATTTGACAGCAACTGGACCGCATGGGTATAGTTTTCAAATGCAACAACGTGGATGCTCAAACACTCTAAAATTTCATGACATTTGAGAAGAAAGCTAAGGCAACATGAGAGACAAAACCATGCAGCCTAAACACGTTCAGATGGAAGCAAACTACTGCATTATATTTTACACAAGCATCAAAAGGTAAGAATATGTGGTGGATCTCGATGGTAGATGACGCAACTAATATGCAGCAAAACGAAGTAGAAAATGCAAGTGGCATGTAGCAAGATTTTCGCCTTTCATTTCTAAAAAAGAACTAAGATGATCAACATTATTTCCAATAACCGCCCGATGCTAAGCATGTTAAAATGAGAATAGTATGAAGGCAAAAATGAAAAAGAGTTTAGCCAATGATGCTAACCTTTCTCTTTGGATTCTTTCCTAGTTTTGAACCTCTTTTCCCTACCTTCTTCAAGTCTCTCTTGTCCCAAGAGCTTTCATTTTCTACTGTGATACTTCTCCCTTGTTCAGCACTCTTTCGACTCCCACCTCTCTCTTGTACTCTGTTTCTTTGACGCTCAAACAGGGGTCAACCACTCAGCTCCTTATCTCTTTCCTTCCTTTTTTCTCGGCTCTCCCTCTCTATTTCATGGGAGGAACTTTCTCCTTCTTCAGCTTCTTTTCCAACTTCTTTTTTTTTTTTTTTTGGTTTCAGATTTGTTTGCCTTACCTCCCAGTTCTTCTCAGTCTTTCTCTAGCCTCAGGTTCTCCTTCAGTTTTAGTTTTTTTGTTCTCCTTCCTCATTTGGTTCTCCTCCAATCCTCACGCTAAGCTTACGGTTTTTCCTAGACTCCTGCCTATCTCCTCAGCTTGTTCTTCTGCCTTCCTATTATATGCTCTTCAGCTCACACTTCCAGCTCTCATCCTTTTTCCTTTGGTTCTCCTACCATCCTTTTATAATGGCCTCCGTCATCACGGCCTTTGTCATCATTATATGCTCTGCTTCTGTCATTTCCAATGGCCTACAAAAGGAGGGCAGTGGGCTGTAGCAGCGGCAACTGGCAAGGTGCTTCTTTCTCTTCCTTCCTTAGTGGGTAAGTGCATGTTTACTCTTCATTTTGGTTTGGCCAGTTTATCCCTTTTTTTTCTTTTAATTTTTTATTTTATTGCTATTACTATTAATATATATATATATATATATATTGGATTTTCTAATTTTCTGTTTTTGTTTTCTTATATACATATAGTTATATTATTTTTATAACTTTTACTTTGATTATTATTATTATTATTTCAATTAACTAACTTTACTTTTAGGTTTTGAGTTTATTATCTCCCACTATTCATTTTAAATTTCCACTTGTCTTCATTTCAAGATGTCATTTGAGTCTTGTCATTATTTAACTTTCCCTCTTTTGTTTAATTATTAATTAATTGGTAACTCAATTAATCAAACAACCTCAATTAAGGATAGGGTGTTCACACTCCTTCTATCATTGAATATAATTCTTTTATTGACAATTTTCTAACCACCTAAAAATATTAAATAAAATACTCATAATATCCAGTCCTCATAATTAATTTAATTATTTGATTTTGTCACAAAGCTAATTAATCTTTCCTTACTCACCTTTATCCATTTTACCTATTCCTTTACTAAATATTTTTAAATTTATGGGTCACTTAAAGAATACTTTAAAATTCTTATAGCCTATATTTCATTTTATTATTCTTATTATCATTATTATTATCATTACTATTGCTTTTATCATTATTATTATTACATTACTATTATTATTATTATTATTATTATTATTATTATTATTATTATTACTATTATTATTATTATTTTATTCAATTATTCCATTATGCACTTATTAAATTTCTAACACATACCATAACACAAATTTCACTTAAGGGTCATCTAATAAATTCCAAAATTTTCATTTAACCTAAAAAAATATTTATTGTTATACAATCAACCCATTCTAATTTTTCCTTCTAATTTCCTTCCTTTTTCTTCATGAAAAATCTAGAAAAAATTACTACAAATTTGAATTTTGTTATAAAATTCAAACTAAAATTTCTAAAAATTCTAAATCACTCCCTAGATGGCATAACAAAATTTAAGAAGTCCCAAGAACACAATTTTTACTAAATTTCCAAATTGCCTCTAGACCCATAAATTGAGGTTTTTCAATCTAAAAGCCAAATTTCACAATTGATCAGTGGTTTCAAGGGAGAAATGTATGAAATTCACCTATGAAGTGTAATCCTAACTCAATTTGAAGCAAACACTCGAATTGAGCCCAAATTTGCCTATTTTTTTCATTAAATAGTGTCGAAATTAGGGTTCTTTGATTTTGAGCAAATTGGACCAAATTGATTAGTGTAAATGAGGGAGAAATGTGCAAAATCACTTTAGAAAGTGAAGCCCTATGTTTAATTGGATTAAAAATGTACCAATTTTGTGAATTTGGAGCTCAAATTTTCAGACCTTTGAGCCATCAAAAAATTTTAAAAATTTTAGCAATGTGGCGACTGGTGGTGGTTGCTGGGGAGTTGACGGGGCCGCTATGGCTGAGAGGAGTTACTAGTGAGGTGGAACAAGGTCGGAGGAGCTCTGGTTGGCCAGAAAAAGAAAATCACACCGTGAAGAGCTTCAACACGATTTTCACCGGTGGGGGAGCTGCTAGTGGTCGTGGATGGGCCGATGAGGGTGCTGGAGGGTCACCGGTGCTCGTCGGCAATGGTGACGGTGGCTGCTGGCAGGAGAAGCTTGATCTGCACAATGAAGGAAGGTGTAGAAAATGGGATCTAATGAATAATTTGCAGATGATTTGAGGATATTATGTGGAGGTTAGTTGCATAATTGGGCAATAATATGGGTTAGGTGGAGTTGGTAGACATAATTGAAAATTTTAAAATATTTTAAATGGAAAATATTATTATTTTATTATCAAATCAAAATTTCCCTCACAAATATTTAGTTACCGTACTTAGTTGAGTTACAAGTGCCAAAATGCACAAGGTGAGACTTGGGTACTAACTTTGGTTACAATCTCAGATAAAATTTTATTTGTATCTATATTTGTTTCTGATTAGTTCCCTTTTTTATTATAAATTTTATCGGTATTACAATATAGTACAATACTTTCAAGTTACTTTTAAATGTAACAAGGAGAAAATCAAGATATTGCTAGTTAATTAACCTCATTTAGTCTAATTCAAAAGCTTAAAAGAAAAAAAATTATTAAAAAAATATAATATTAAGATATAATTTTTCAAAATAAAATATTAAAAAAATTTAAAAAAATTTGCGTCCTCAGTGACTCTCCTCTACTATTTACAATCCATTAATAACATTACTTTTGCATGTCATATATTGTCTAAATCACAATTACACATTATAATAATTTAGGGAAAAAATCTATTTACCTTTAATAATTGTTTTCAGATGCAATGTTTCTCTGAATTTAAATAATTTACTTTTTTATTAGCTTTATTTTAATAAATTTTGTATTATCTAAATTTTAAAATTTTATCTCTAGGAAATTACTAAAATATCTCATATTATGTAATATCTTTAATGTTAAATCTCCATATCTTCTCCTATCGATATCAATGGCCTTCAAATTTAATTTTTGATACTATGATAAAAGAAAATCTGTCACAACGAATTACAGAACCTACACAAAACTCAATTTTGTTACTAAAGTTCATCTCCTTGTCATTCACAAATTTATTAGATTAGGGAAACACTATAATTTGAGGTAGCTAAATAAATGCAATTTTTAAGGTAAATTCTTTGGTACAATTATAAAATTAGTTGCACCAGTGTAATTATTATCTGATATACTAAGAAGAAGACATGTGACAATGACTTGTCATATTATACTGATTGTATGTTAACTTAAATTAACTTGTGGTACTTATATTTTGACCAAATTATTTATAGATTTTATTTATGAACCAAAAATTATTTTTAATTTTTTAATTTATTCTCTATACTTTTTATTTTTCAATAACTCAAAAATATTAATTTATAACTTTGTTGACTCATCTATATACTTTCCTTATTTATTCAATAACTTTGCAACTTCCTAATTTTATTCTTATTTTCAAACTCCCACTTGCAAGTTCATCTAACTCTTTGTACCATATTATATTTCGTTTCCCAAGTAGAATATGACAATTTTTTTATCTTAAAGATCACTTCCACCTGTACTCAGGTCAATATATATTAAATGGGCAAAAAACTGTCAAAGACGAAACTTCTATATTGTGCTTTAAGGCATTTACTTGACCCCATGAAGTATCATTATTCGTCATTTTGTGTGTTCATCAACATTGCCACTTGTCAAGTGGGAAGAAGAATGTGTAAATTATATATACATTTTGAGTAAAACACCATTTTAGTTCCTCACTTATTAGTTTATTTTAATTAAGTCCTTCACTAATTTTTAATCTTAATTTAATCTTTTACTTATAAGTCTAATCATAATATGGTCTTAATATTAACATATTTAATTGGGATTAAAGAACTAAAGATGTTAATCCTTATATTAATAAAGAATTAAATTTAGATTAAATTCATAAATGAAAGACTAACTGGAGACTGAATAAAAAATGTGGAGTCACGTTCAACTTTTTCATCCTTACGTTTCTAAACCATGAAAAGTAGTATCATTGTTTGTCTCATATTAAATAAAGAGAAATTAGTACTTAAAAAGAAAAGTACAAAAGTTGGATCATTTTATTTAAAACTAAAGAGGCCACCATAGCTACAGTATATGAAGTTTCATGACCCATCACGAAGTGGCCCACTTGACAACATTCTTGACCCAAAGAAAAAAAAAGAAAAATATTAAATTAGAATGAGCCATTGATGTTGATGTAGTAGTACCTTTCTAATATTGAGAAATATTATAAGCCACACACACTGAATATTGGTCGTTTACTTGGCAATATACCATATTATCTTACAAGAAAGCCAATTCATATATTAGTCTTTGGTAAACTCAAATTGCGACTGCCTAAGCTCATTCATGATCTAGAATATGCTGGTTTCAAGAATCAAAACTTGGACAAGTGGATCACTTAAGGTCTTGTCTATTATGTAGATCACAGTCCAAATAAGCTTGATGTTAAAAGGTATAACTAGTAAAACTTTCATGGTTTGAGAAATAGCTAATTTGGGAGGTGATACTGGAATAGTGATAGGTTTTTTATGTGTGCTCTCGCCTGGTAATTATGATAGTTATTACTGATACAGTGTCAAGGTAAATTATAAGGACTTGTTCTTAGTTACAAAAGATGTGGTTTACCGAACTTAAATTGTTGGTCATTTTAATTAATTGTAAATAATTTGTATTTAGTCAATATCTAAACTTATTTGGTGTTTGTGGCTGCAGTGTACCACTAGGATTTTCATCGGTGTTTTCTAATGTCACATTTTCTTTGTGGCAGACTTGTTTACATGGCTTAAGTGTGATTCAAGTGTCATGGACTCATTGGTTATTTTTGGGTGTCTTTTGATTGTTTTGCTCATATTGATATATTTTTACTATTATTATTATTACTTAATTTTCCTTCCATTTTGTCTGTGGCTTTGGCTGTTTTAGAAGGATATCTTTCATATCTTCCCTCCATGCATACATTCACTTCTGACAAAGTTGTCTTCTTTTGTACTAACCAAATGAAAAAAAGAAAAAACGAAAACCATTTTGATCCTCCACATTTCAACTTAGTCTCATTTTGGTCTTTCATAAATTGAAAGTCTTAAAATAATCCTCTACTTTTGAACTTAATCTTATTTTGGTCCTCTTCAAATTGAAAGTCCTAAAATAGTCATCCATTTTTAAGATCCTATTCAAGGTAATCCCTTTCTAAATGAGATTAGGAAAGACCATTTTAAGTTAAATCTATAAAAGTGAAAGACTATTTTAAGACTTTCAATTTATGAAGTACTGAAATGAGATTATTTTCAAAGTGGAGGACCATTTTGAAACTTTTAATTTTTGAAGGATCAAAACGAGACTATGTTCAAAAGTGGATGACCAAAATAACATTTTTCTCATAAGAAAAAGTTGAATCAAATACTATGTTCCCAAGCATTGTCTCTCCTAAGACTTTATTGACCCAAATTGGTTTCCAATCATGGGGTGAAAATTAGGGATAGCAAACTAACATGAGATTTTTATTTAGGGAGGAAGAGTCAAGTTACCCTAGTGCAAACATCAATCAAAGAGACAAATTGGAGATACGTATATGCATAAAAGGAAGAATGGTTATAATGATGCATAATTGGAGAAGATGTGTTTAAAACAACTAGAGAAATTGGCTTAATAATTGCTAGAAAAGTTGCCAGAATTCAGCCCAAAAAATTCATTCGAGGATTGTTTGATATGTTGAACACTTGACGCTTGTGTCTATAGTTCAATACAATCCCCCTAGAAGTCATAGGTTGGCAAGATGAAGGTTTATAGTGGGATTATAAAGTCATGAAGTATGATAACTTCAAAAAAATTGAATCATGTTTATGTTAGAGAACTGTTGAATGTTTGACATGGCCTATGCAAGTGCTAATTTGTCAATTGGCTCCTTCAAGCTACTTTGTAACTGTAATTTAGTAAATTAGATTCAGTGACCCTTATTTGAATTGAGGAAGTATGCATCTTATTAGAAACCACATACCAACCTACATGAAGTGGAGATGCTCAAGTTGGATGGCTAATTGAAGAATCTCAGTCGTTGAGTTGGTATTTCTTAACTAATCAAAATGACCTATAGAATGGTGTCATGAACAATGTTACGTGTAAAGTATGGATGAATTTGTACTTGGATGAGGCTTATTTGGTGATTTATTTTGAAAACCCACTTAGCGAAGGCTATATGCAAATATGTTGACACATAATGCATGATACTTGCTAATATCAACTTTGTCAAGTGAGATATTCTGATAGAAGATGATCATTGGGGATGCATACTACTTAATGGACATTATGAATATTATGTCAACAGTTAAACCATGTATGGGACTTGATACTTTATATCTTTGCCAAAGTAGGCAATAATTGTTTGGCTATTTGCCTTTAGATGCTAAAATCTAAATTCAAGTTGTATATTTTTATTACTAGAACTAGGCTTCCTTAAAAAGAATAATTTTTTTCTATTTTCTATATTTTTATTTCTATTTCTTAAACCTCCCCCTCTTTCTTACTCTTTTTTCTTGTTGTATCTCGCTTGAAGTCTAATGTCTCACACTAAACACATATGCTGACTATTGGAATAATGATTTATGAATGTCTAGTAGGTATGACTCATAGGAGAAAACCTTTAAGATAACTTTAGGAATGGTATTTGGTTTAGTACCTTGACTTCATAAGCTGATGATGTTCCTCTTTTAGTTTATTGTAGCACTCAATAATAGATTTCATGGTGCCATAAGCAGAGAACTCATTATTAATAAGATGAAGATGAAGTTTGTCAATCCAATGTAATCAAATAATCTCAACTGGCAATGCAGTTACACCCTATAGACATGGTAAATTGAATACATGATAAAAAATCTTCATACTATTTCTGGGCATACTATGAGAAAGGAGTATGAAGAGGATGGCAGATAATAAAGAGGATGAGGAAGTGAAAGGAAGGTTTTATTTAAGCAATTTCCTTGTTTGGGAGTTACTTATACAAAATATAGTACAGTGAATAATTTTAAATCCAAACAAGGGGAATGTACTTGTCATTGTACCAAAAGATTTCCTACTTTCTCCTTTTCTTCTCAACTCCCTAACATAGCCCTATGCCATCAAACACCACTGAGGAAAGATAAACCTCATTAAAAGAAGCCAAGAACTCTACTGTTAGAATATCGTATAATAAATAGGGTTTAAATTTGTTAAGATATTATACAGAGTCCACCCATAAGGGGTGCTCATTAAATAAAGGTAAAAAAGTAATTATAGGAATCACTACTAAACCCAAACCTTAGGTAGCCTTTTATAAATAGGGTTAGACTATTATATGATAGAAAATTCATTAAAAAGAGAGACTTGAGATACTCTGAGTGGAATGCCTGTGAGTATTTTATAGTCACATTCGAGAGGAGATTTAGGCTGTGAAAACCTAAGATACACCCAATACACTATGGGTATCTCATTCGATCAGTGATCCTAACCAGAGTTCGATAAGCATCCGCAATTAGGAGAAGTATGGTTTTGAAAAAAAAATTGATCTCAACATTTCGAAGCAACCCTATTCTTCCTTCACCACTGAATACCAGCACTTGCCCCTTTTTCACTGCTGTCAGTGACACTCCTTAATCAAGAGGAGCTTGCAGTCGCTAGTATCTCCAATGCCACCGAATAAAAAAAAAAGAACTGGGGAGACATCCTACTTCATTGACCGTCAAATGACAAAAAGGGAGGCTCTTCGTCGATGGTAGTGGCCACGGATGATCCATAGTGGTGGTAGACACAGTCGCCGACCACCTCTCTTGTCTCCCTGCCGGCGAAAACACAACGATGAAGCTCACATTCGTTGCAAATTTCATTGCCACATCGAGAGACATGTCTCTCTCCATCGTCGTCACTGGCAGTAATGGCTGCTGGTGAAAAATTAATTTTTTATATCCCAATAAATTTCAGTCAAGTAATATGTGATTACTTATCATTATGTTAATTGGTTTAACATTTTTTTTATTAAATTGTTTTGTCAATTTTCTCCCCATAGAAAATTTAGACATATAATGTTAATTAGCTTAACATTATGCATTTAATTATGTTAATTTGTTTAACATGTGTAAGCCCTTACACTTAAGGTCCGTATATTGGCTGGAAACCCATAACTGCGAGCTACTGGTCCTAAGAGATATATTTTAGATCTATGTTCTTGGTCTAAAAGTGCCGCGTACGGGATCCACTATTTGTTAAAGCATTAAATGCATAAATTAAATGTGTTAATTAGTTTAACATGTTTATTAATGAATGTTAATTAATTTATCATTACATAATTGATCTATTAATGTGTTGATTAGTTTAACATGTTAGTTAAAAAATGTTAATCTATTTAACATTTGAAAAATATGATTTACAATTTTTTTGTAGCAAAATTAGGACACTTAGTTGTGTTTTAATTTCATTGATTTACACCTTGCATACAACCTGAGGACGATGATTGGCACTTCATGCTCTTTCGACTCCAAGTTATGCATGGGTTAATTAGCTTAATCATACGATACTTAATGTCATAATTTGTAAGCATGATGAACATTAAATCTTGCGTGTTTTTAATTATCTGATCCTGATTCAAGTTTGTCTTTCTTTTTATATAAGGAATGACTACAATTTCTAAAAGTATTGTTGTTGAGCTCAACAAGGGGTTGAAGTTAAATGACGACAATTATGAGATCTAGAGTACAAAAGTCTAGTATCTCCTAGAAGAGAAAGAGGCTCTTGAGGCTCTCAATAATGTCATGGAAGATCCATAAGCTAAAAACACGGCCTAACATAGGTGGAACCATGAAGCTTATGATGCTTGGAAGAAAAAGAACTTCACTGCTCACATTACATTGTTGAGCATTATAGATGATGACATCCTAAGGAAGTTAAAGGACCACCAAAGCGCTATGAGGCTTTGGAATGCTCTGAGAATGAGGTTTGAAACTACGTTCGTATCTAGATTGAGTTATCTGACGATCAAATTTGACTCATATAAGAAACACCCAGAACATTCAATGAGGAAACATCTGAGGCTGCTGTCAAATATGATCGTTGAGCTAAAAAACATTGGAAATGTCTTAATAGATGAGCAACAAATCCAAGCTGGCATTAGCTCTTTACCTAGTTCATAGGAGAATATGAAGATGCATCTCACTCATAATGACAAAATCACGACTTTGGAAGATGTCCAGAGATACCTCGAACTCGAGGAAGAAAGGCTTGAATCTGCCAACCTGATACTTGAGTTGCACATGGCAACTTCAGGTGAAAGATGTGGTTCAAAGAGAAAGACCTGGGAAAAGAACAAAGAACTAGCTCAACCTAAGAAAAAGCAAAAGACTAATCAGCAAGACAAAAAGAAGTAGCAAAAGGTGAATATGGCAAAAGTTAAGTACTTTAATTGCCAAAAGAAGGGACACTATGCAAGGATTGCCCTAGGCCTTTCAAAAAGCTAACCTACACTACTTATGTTAGTGAACTTTGTGTTTCTAGCTTCTTGTCCTATGTGGATTGTAGACTCAGGAGCCATGGACTATATAACGTGGGACTGTGATGCCTTTGTTGACTTCTAGTGAATTCCTTATAGAGTATTCTGGATATATATGGGCAACAACACTAAGGTTGCTGTCAAAAGAATCTGAACATATAAGTTAGTCTTGTATGGTGGTCGAGACTTGATCTTATATGATGTCTTTTATGCGCCTTAAATTTGTCAGAATGTTATTTCAATTTTGGTTTTACTTAGGCTAGGCTATGATTTGTATTTCCATGACAATTGTGTTAAATTGAGTTATGACTTAGTTTTTTTTTTTTTGTTTTGGTTATGTAACTAGAGGTTTTATTTCTATGGATTTGGATGACAAATCTTACATTAATAATAATGTTAGTTTTTCCATGTTTGCCTCTATACATGATTATGATCACGATGTAAATATATGGCATACTAGACTTGGTCATATTGGCCAACAAAGAATGCAACGGTTCGCAAAAGAGGGTTTGCATATCGACATTAAATAAGTAGATTTGTCTACATATGAATCTTGTTTAGTAGGAAAATCTACAAGAAAACCCTTTGGTAAAGCCACTAGAGTAATTTCCATTACAGTTAGTTCATTCTAACATCCGTGGGCCTATAAATGTCAGGGCCAGGCACAGAGCGAATTATTTCATCACTTTCATTAATGATTATACTCATTTCAATTATGTCTATTTGATTTCTCATAAGTTAAAAGCATTGAGCTACTTCAAAAACTATATGACCTTAGTTAAGAACCAATTAGATATGAAGATTAAGACTCCTCGAACTGATCAAGGTCGAGAATATTTATCAGTTCAATTCAATGAATTATGTAATGAGAAAGGGATAGTTCATTAGTTGACTATTCCAAGTACTCCACGATAAAATGATGTTGTGGAAAGAAAGAACAGAACTCTCCTTGAGATGGTTAGGTCCATGATGGCACAGGCTAATTTGCCAATCATCTACTGGGGAGATGCATTGATATCTACATCCTACGTACTTAACTATGTGCCTACAAAATCAGTTGCAACCACTTCATATGAGTTATGGACTGGGTAAAACCCTTATCTAAGTGTTATGAAACCTTGGGGATGTGCCTATACACATGATTCCTCTCACAAGTATGGCAAATTGGGCCTAAGAGGAAACAAAAGTATCTTTATTAAAAACCTTAAAAGTTTATGTATTTATAGGTTAGCAAGATAGTAGGAGCATGACTGAATTCAAATCTAAAGATGTCACATTCTTAGAGAATGAATATCTTAAGAATGGGAGGTAGGTCAAGACCTATCATTATTTGAGATAGAGGATCTAAACACACTAGGACCACTTTATTCGAATGGGAGGATTATAGCAGATGATGAATTAGTTTCTCAACAACCTTCTTCATCATTTGATATGAATGAGAGTGTTCCTGAGCTAGTTACTCCAAGTGGGAGTGGGACCAATGTTCTTGACCTAAGTGGGAGCAATATTGATCCAAATGGGAACAATGAAGCAAGATTTAATGAATCATAACTGAGACATGGTTTATGTAGAAAGACTCCTCATCGACGATATAAGATTGAAGATGGTGAACTTTTTACAATGCTCCTACAAAATGAAGATGAGCTAAGAAATTTAAAAGAAGCTCTCTTATCCCTTTATAAGGATAAATGGACTAAAGCTATGGAAAAGGTAATGGAGTCTATGAAAGTCAACAATGTTTAGGAACTTGTTGATCTTCCAGAGGGATGCAAGGCTATTGGGAACAAATGGGTTCTCAAAATTAAGAAATGAGTCGATGGCACAATTGAAAAATTTGAGGCTTGACTACTAGCAAAGGGGTATACACAGCAAAAAGGAGTTGACTATGTGGAGACTTTTTCTCCTGTTGTATGATTTACCTCTGTTCACTTACTTCTAGCTATAGTGGCTTATCTAGATCTTGAATTACATCAGATAGATGTAAAGACTGCCTTTCTCAATGGAGAATTAGATGAAGAAATTTATATGGAATAACCTGAGGGTTTCATTAAAGAGGACCAAGAAGAAAAAGTTTGTAGACTTTTGAAGACTATCTATGGCCTTATACAATCTTTAAGGCAGTGGTATATTTGTTTTCACAATATAGTCATTTCTAGTGGTTTCACTATGATGAGCGAAGACAATTGTTTATACACTAAAAGATCTAAGGACAAGTATGTAATTATGACATTATATGTTGATGACATACTCATAGCTAGAAATGATATGGAATTGATTAATAAGGTAAAGACCTGGTTGTCATCTCGCTTTGAGATGAAGGATATGGGTGAAGTTGCATACATTGTTGGAGTTAAGATTTCAGGAAATCATTCTTAGAAACTATTGTGTCTCTCACAAGAGAATTACATAAAAAAGGGTTTGGAACGTTTTAGTATGGAAAGTTGTAATCCTGCAGACACTCTTATTAGTACAAGTCGAACCTTGAGTACCGAAATGAGTCCTAAGATTGCCATGGAAAGAGAGTGTATGAGCTAAATTCCATACAAGAATGCAATTGGTTGTCTAATGTACTTTATAATGTCTATTAGACTAATATCTGTCAAGTAGTTAGCTTGGTGAGTAGATATCAAACTGACCCAGGTCTTAAACATTAGGATGTTGTAAAAAGGATCTTAAGATATCTGAAGGGGATTGCTGACGATATGTTTTGCTATCAAGGCAGCAAAGATCTATGATTGGTAGGATACACTGATGTTGATCATGAAGGGGACCCAGATGAGTGAAAGTCTACCTCAGGATATGTTTTCTTACTTAGTTGCGCTATATCATAGAGTAGTAAGAAACAATCTTGTGTATCCTTGTCCACGATGGTGGCAGAGTTTATGACCCTATCTTCAGCAGCCCATGAGGCTATTTAATTGAAGAGGTTTTTGGATTAATTTTTGTGCAAAGCAGAAAACATTGAACCAGTGTTAGTATACTGTGTCAGTGAGGCTACAATTGCATACACTAAGGATCCAAAGTAACATTGCAAAATCAAACACATAGATATCAAGTATCACTATGTGAAGGACATGATTGCACGTAAGACTGTGAACGTGAAGTATATATCTACGCATAAGATGCTGGTAGATCCACTGACCAAGCCTATTTCTAGAGATGTGTTTGTGAGACACGTTAGGTCTTTAGGATTGCATTGAATTTAGCATAAATCATTTGTATTTTTTAATTTTTTTCCCCATTGTTCATAGACAGAGATGTTTTGATGTTCATTGATGATCAATAAAGTTTGATTTCTATGCTTACATATCTTTATTTGAATGTTGTGTACATTCTTATTTACTGTTAAATATGTCAGGTAGACAAAAGGGTTAGCCTTCTCATACAGGTAACTGCCTCAGTGTCTTTGTGACATTAGAGATGAGATAAGATTTTAAGAGAAATTGTCAGAGGATAATTTGAGAGCAATTGTCGTAACTGACCTTTCGGCGGAATAAAATAAAAAGTGTTTTAAATTGATTCCCAAAAATGAATCTTGAAAATCAATTTATTTGGAGTCGCCACCAAAATTTTTAACGGAAAACTTTGGAAAACCAATTTAAATAAAAAAGAAAAAGGCAACATGGTTTACGAAATTAGAGATGAGTTCGGGAGTCTGTTTGAATGTCGGGAAGGTGTTAGGCACCTCACAACACCCGTCCATGAGGACGGTTACCTTAAACCAGTCAGCTAAAATAGAATATGGCTTTTAAATTTACCTCAGTTACCCTTTTATCGACATGCAAGCCTGTTAAACAGAGGAGACAAAACGGCAAGAATGAAAGTAAACAGATGGATATTTACAAAGGGCGGACTTGACCTAGGATGAAAACCTAGGGCCTACGTACCCTGTGATTGGGATCAAAGTCCACGTAGTTCGACCAAATGGCATGTTTATTGGTTAATTATTTGTAAATTTTGTGATGAGAGTAAGAGAGTTTAAATTAAACAGATTTCCATAAACAAAACGAAATTGAGATTTGGTTTGTGTGTCTTGATTTACGATGATTTGATTAATCTGGCTCTCTAGATCTCTCCATTTTCTTTTTAATTTTTTTATTTATTTTTGGAATTTTAATCCTTATTTTGAAATTTAAATGGCAATATTATAAAGAGTGAATTTAATCATTTTGTAAAACAAATTTAATTAACATATTTATTTTTGAGTTATTATCATTATTGTTACTATTATTCTAAAACAATTACGCATCGATTTTTAGGGTTTATGGAGATTAAAATCCCACCGACCCCAAGTATTTGAGGAGAACTATATTCTCACTCGATAATTTTTCAAATGATGGAGGACATTAAAGCTTTTATTTTTGTATTATTCTTATTATTATATTTTTTCCTTACAAAAAACACATACATATTGATTTTCGGGATCTAAAAAAGGTTAAAATCTCATATAATCCCATGCAATCGAGGAGAACAATATTCTCACACGATAATTTCATAAATAATGGAAATTATTTAATTGAAGCAAATATTTAGTTATATATTTTATTCTTATTTATTTATTTATTTTTAAACCAATGTGTACCAAATTCAAGGGTTTGAGGAGATTGGAATCTCACATAATCCCATACAATTGAGGAGAGCAAAACTCTCACGTAATAATTTCATAAAAATATTTAATTTAAGATCAATATTTAATTATTATTTATATTTATTTATTTATTTAACCCAATGTGTACCAAATTTATGGGTTTAAGGAGGTTGAAATCTCACATAACCCCATACAATCGAGGAGAGCAAAACTCTCACGCGATAATTTCATAAAAATATTTAATTTAAGATCAATATTTAATTATTATTTATATTTTATTTATTTATTTTAATCCCATATGTACTAAATTTAGGGGTTTAAGGAGATTGAAATCTCACATAACCCCATACAATCGAGGAGAGCAAAACCCTCACGCGATAATTTCATAAAAATATTTAATTCAAGATCAATATTTAATTATCATTTATATTTATTTATTTATTTTTTTACTTATTTATTTATTTTTAAATAAACTAGATACCATGCTAACGTTTTATTACATAGTTTAAGCATCGAAACAACATTGCATTTATCACACTAGTATACGAATATCTTTGAACATATTCCCATGCATTAAATCAAATCTTAATCATATTTAAAACTAAACAGAACAAACTAGACACCATGAATCAGAAAACACTCTCCTTCACGGCACCAGGAAAAGGCAGCAGTCTTCCATATATATATATATATATATATCCTTATACGTATCCATACACATATATACACACACACATATACATGTATACCATGCTCTCTCATTCTCCTTCATGGCGCCAGAAAAAAAACATGCAGTCTTCAATATATATATATATATATATATATCCTTATACGTATACATACACATATATACACACACACATATATACACGTATACCATGCTCTCTCATTCTCCTTCACGGCACCAGGAAAAACATGCAGCAGTCTCCAATATATATATATATCCTTATCGTTATACCTTTAACAGAGAACCACAAGAAAGCAATGCCACGTCCTTTTCTCTTCTCTCCTTCATTGCTACTCTTTAGCTCAGATGATTCTCCTCTGTTTGCCCCTGTTCACGTTGCTCAGAATAGGGGAACGAGTTTTCTAGTTTCCTCGGCTGTCACGGTAGCTTTGGCGCAGCTGGTTGTGTTCTTCAGTTCCAACTTGGTTCTGCTTGCTTTATTTCTAGATTCCAGCTTGTTTTTTTTTTTGTTACTACTATAGCTTGGTTTCTTCTCTTTTCAGCCACTCTCCAGCCTCTTTTTTTTTTTTTTTTTTTTTTTTTTCGGTTTCTCTTCCACAACAGCTCCCCTCTTCTTCCTCGGTTCTCCCTCACAGCCACGGTCTGCACCAGCCACGGTTTGCACCTTCTTCCAGCCGAGGTTCTGCTCAGCTTCTTGTTACAGTTCTGCACCTTCTTCTAGCCTGGTTCTCGTTGCCCTTCTACACCCTTCTTTCCTCTCTAGTTCTCGTTGCCCTTCTGCACCCTTCCAGCCTGGTTCTCGTTGGTATTCTGCACCTTCCTTTCTCCCTCTTCTCCAACCAAGATCCCTTCTCTTGGCCACGTTCCTCCTCCCCCTTTTCTCCAACCAAGGTCCCTTAAATTTATGCTCCAGCCAACCTCCTTTTTAGCCACGGTCTCCCCTGTTTTCCTGCTTTTTTTGAAACCACCAGCTGCCTCCTTTCTCTACTCACGGTCTCCTCTTCTTTTCTGCTTTTTCTGTAATTTCTAGCTGCTCCACTCTCTGCTCCAGCCAACCTCTCTCCTTTTCTGCACAAGCTGCTCTACTTTCTGCTCTCCTATAAAACAACCAGCTCCCTCTTGCTTTTCTGTGCTCCTTGTCCTTTTGTTCCTTAGTAATGTGTGTGTGTGCATGAGTGTATGCATGTGGAAGTGGGAGTGTATGTATGTAAGCAAGTGGGAGTGTGTGAGTGTGAGCAAGTGAGGGTGTGTGAGTGTGAGCATGTGTGAGAGCAAGTGAGCCAGTGAGAGTGTGTGAATGTGAGCAAGTGAGAGTGTGTGAGAGCAAGTGAGCAAGTTTTGCAATTTTATTTTAATTAGGTGGCCTTTTCCTCCTTTTTGTATTTAGACAAATTTATTAACCCTATTCATTTTATTTCTTTACAAGATGATTATCATGTCTCTTCTTCAAACATATATTTTGAATTTTTCCTTTTAATATTTTTGGTTTTTATATTTGGTTTTTTCCTTATTACTTCTATTTTTTGCTTTTTGCAATTTTGTTTTAATTAATTAATTTTTTTAAATTTTTAATTTTATTTATTATCATTACTATAATTATTATTATTGTTAGTTTAGGTGGGGTGTTCACAGCAATGATACTTAAAATCATTTAAGTCACCTAATTGATGACATAGGGTCATGAAAATTAATTTGATGAAATAAGTTCATCATTTTTAGTCTACCTTAGTTGCTAGATATGAGTTCAAGACATTGTGTAGATCAAGAACCTTTATTTTAGACTTATGGTGTCTAAAATATCATCTATACAATATCATTTATGAAATAGACATACACTCCACGGGAAAAGGAGGAATATTATAGCACATGTTTCATACCATGTGTGCAAATGCCAACCATATGGGTTAACATGAGTGCGATCTCAACTTATGATTATGTGAGACCTTTGAGCCTTTACGCTGGCTCTATATTTGTACCCTTGGACTTCGATCAGGCACTTGAGATAGAGCTTGGTGTTTGCTATCTTAGTGTGTTGCCTAATGACTATAAGTAATGATTCAGTCTGGCGGGACATGTCTAGAAAAGCAAACTAAGTCTGTGTTGATAGGATCATGAGAAGAGGAAGATCATAAAAAAAATCTCATTATTCTATATTCACTGGTATACCAGTTATGACTTGTGTGTCATGATTGTGAATACAAGAAATTATGATAGATGAGGTCATTAAAGATATCAGAATGTGATTCTTATGATCTAAGGTACATGCATACTTTATGATCTACATATAGGTGCATTTTCGATGAGAGGCTATATATTTGTAACTGATGTATAGCATTGATGCTCTCAAAGTATGCTGGTCACATGACCTACTTTCCCTATATGAACGATTGCATATTATAAAGAGAAAGTGTTCTTTTGATTTACCAGGAATATGTTTCTTGGGTTTAAAGCGTATGAGCACTCCCATTATGTGTGAGTTAGAGATGTTAGAATATCATATAATATATAAGCTTTAAATATGTTAAGATATTATACAGAGTCCACCCATAAGGGGTGCTCATTAAATAAGGCTAAAATAGTAATTATAGGAATTACTACTAAACCTTAACCCTAGCTAGCCTTTTATAAATAGGGCTAGACTTGTATATGATAGACAACTCTTTAAAAAGAGAGACTTGAGATGCTTTGAGTGGAATACCTACGAGTATTCTATAGTCGCATTCAAAAGGAGATTTAGGCTGTGAAAACCTGAGATACACCCAATATACTGTTGGTATATCATTCGATCAATGATCCTAACCAGAGTTCGATAAACTTCCATAATTAGGAGAAGTATGTAAATCTCCTACTCTAAATTTATGAATGTGTTCATTTATTTTTTATTCCCTTCATCTACAATAAAAGTTTTATTAACAAATAGTAAGTTTTTTTTTTTTACACTAAGACAAGATCTTTACCCTATAGTAGAAGATTTAACTTTGCCAAAAAGTTTTATAGTAAAGTCTTACACATCAAAACCTCATTTTCCTAAAATTAACTTTGTGTCAATGTGATCTATGACCCTTTCCAAAGATCTCCAAAACCACCTCTTGTACTTTAGGCATACTAGTCATTCCCCTAACTAGAAGAACGTTGTTAACATCCTTGATGGACATGTTAGCATCCTTCAAGCAGCTCTTACATAGTGCTTTTGCCCTTCGAATCAAGTGATTTACCAAACTCTCAAACTTAGATCTAGTCAATGTGATGTTTAGATGCTTTGCACTAGATGTATCAACAGTGATGAAAGGAACATTGATTTCAGTTTAAGACATTGATGACAATTCTATCTTAGCCCTTTTAGCAGCTTCTTAGAGTCTCTGCAAGTCAAGTATATCTTTTGAAAGATTAATACTCTCAATTCTCTTAAATTCACTTACTAGAAAGTCCAACAGGGCATTGTTAAAATCTTTGCCTCCCAAGAAAGTGTCACTATTTGTTGCTTTCACCTGTACATGAAGGCTTGTTTCATATGTAGAAGAATTGAAAAGTGGAGAAGATATGAGCTGAAACCAAGGAGAAAAATTTGAGCTATAGCGACGGACTGAGAGCACTGAGAAATTGAGCTGTAATGACAAACCAAGAACACCGAGACTGAATAAGCCGAGAAAGAAGGAAGCCGAGTTGAAGGAAACAAAATCACCAGCTGAAGAGACATGCCATTGCTTAGCTTTCTTTTCGTTGGTACCTTAGGTTAGTTGATTTACGTGCATGCATGGCAATGGTTTGCTTTTCTCATTTTCATGTTTTCGGTCTTCCCCTCCATTTTCCTTCTTCCTTTCCTCACTTTCCCCTCTGGCTAGTCTTCATCCCTGTGAGTGTCACTTTCTCCTCCTTTTTAACTCTTTTCCCATGCTGTGAGAAAGGTGACACTGCTGGAACCAATTCCTCTGTTCACATGCACTGAAACAGACATAAACAGAGGTAAAACCATTGTTGAATAAACTCAACTGCCAACTACTATTTTCTGCTATCAGGTTATGTTTGGGAGAAAGTGGGGCAGTGTCTCAGTTTGGTGTCCAAGGGCATTAAAGCTGTAGAAATTTAGCTATCATTTCTCTTTCTATTTCGTTGTTGGGATGTTATAGAGGCAAGCTAGTGTTTTGCTAACATAAGGTAAAGAGGGCCGAGAAGGTTGGGGAAATGATATAACTGGGTAGCTAACAAGAGAGTAAGGGATCTGACCTTGGCAAGAAACCACCGCTAAGCTTTGGTAATCTTATTCATTTATCTATTTGCTCCTTACCTACGTGCTGGCGTGCTTCTACATTCATCACTCTCGGTTAATGCTTGCTTTCCTTTTCCATCAGGATCATATACATTATATGTGTGTCTATATATATATATATATGTGAAAACAAATATGAGTTGACGTATATGATGTGGGGAGTCTTGATCTTTCCTTATGCATGTTTGTTCTCTCCTTCCATCGTTGTATACATGTATATATATATGTGTGTGTGTATATATGTGTATATATAGATGTATGAATATGTATATATATATATATGTGTGTGTGTGTGTGTGTGTGTGTGTATGAGTATATGATTCTTTTGCTTCCTAATCCTTGTTTTTCTGAAGCTCTCTGCCTCTCATACCATACTCACATATATATCATATATGAGTTTATATATATATATATGTATGTATGTAGATGTATATATATATATGTGTGTGTGTGTGTGGGAATATATAGATATATGCTTCCCTGTTTTCTTGAAGCTTGCTCTCCTTTTCTATCATGCTCATATGTATTATTACATGTGTCTCTATATACATATATATATATATATATATATATATATGTATACATATAGATACATATAGGTGTATATATATTATTATTATCTTTGTGTCAATGCGAGATTAATTTTTGGCTTTATAAACAAAGTTCTAAGAAAGTTATCGAGTGAGAATATTATTCTCTTCGGGTGTTTTAGGATCGTGTGAGATTCTGATCCCCTTAGATCCCGAAAAAAAAAATTAAAAATTAATACATACTTGCTATAAATAATAATAATACAAAATAATAATAATAATAATAATAATAATTAAATATTTACCTTAATTAAATATTTTCCATTATCCGCGAAATTATCGTGTGATAATATTGTTCTCCTCGGATGATTGGGATCATGTGAGATTTTAATCTCCTTAGATCCCTAAAATTAGTACACATTTTTTTAAAAAAGGGTAATAATAATTAAATATTTACCTTAATTAAATATTTTCCATTATCTGCAAAATTACCGTGTGAGAATATTGTTATCCTCGATTGCATGGGATTATGTGATATTTTAATCTCCTTAGATCCCTAAAGTTAGTATACATTTGTTTAAAAATAATAATAATAATTAAATATTTACTTTAATTTACGAAAATCACCGAGTGAGAATATTGTTCTCCTCGGACGATTGGGATCATGTGAGATTTTAATCTCCTTAGATCCCCGAAATTAGTACATACTCATTTTAAGATAATGATAGCAATAATGATAATAATGCAAAAATAAATATCTTAATTAATTTTCTTTTTTTTCACAAAGTGATTAAATTCATTCTTTATAATCATTTCATTTAAATTTCAAAATAAAGATTAAGATTCCAAAATCAAACAAAATTAAAAACATGAAGAGGTTTGGAGGGCTAGATTAATCAGGTTGTCGTGAATTAAAATACGCAAACTAAATCCCAATTCCGTCTCATTTATGAAAATCTGTTTAATTTAAACCTTCATATTCTCATCACAAAATTTACTAACCATCAAACAATAAACATGCCTTCTTGGTCAAACTACATGGACTTTGATCCTTATCGTAGGGTACGTAGGCCCTAGGCTTTCATCCTAGGTCAAGTCTGCCCTTTGTAAATATCTATATGTTTGCTTTCATTCTTGTTGTTTTGTCTCCTTTGTTTAACAGGCATGCATGTTGATAAAAGGGTAATTGAGATGAATTTAAAAGTCATATTCTATGTCAGCTGACTAGTTCAAGGTAACTGTCTGTATGGACGGGTGTTGTGGGGTGCCTAACACCTTCCCCACACTCAAATAGACTCTCAAACTCATCTTTGATTTCGCAGACCATATTGGCATTTTTTTTTTTAAATTGGTTTCCCAAAGTTTTCCGTTAAAAAATTTTTGGTGGCGACTCCAAATAAATTGATTTTCATGATTCATTTCTGGGAATCAAATTCAAGCAGCTTTTTATTTCTCCTCGCCGAAAGGTCGATTACGACAATAATTATTTTGTATTGATAGATACTTCTTTATTGAGTTATGAACTACTTTACTAACCGAAGGATTCAATTGCTCATGTAATTCTATCGAATCTACATAAACCTAACTGCCTCCCCCAACTCCCTATATTTCTATGAAAATCAGCTGAAAAGATAGTTGATATAAAGTGCTACCCTAATCTTGGTTATCTAAGATAATCAAGTACTGTCATCTTGATTGCGAATTGTTATACTTACTACTTTTTAAGCATGCAAATAGATATTATCTTCATTCATATCTTCATTTAGGGTTTCCATTTCAAGTTAGCCTAAATCCTAGTTCAATTATAAGGTGATCAAACACATAAAAGCATTAAAGACAAAATAAAAATAAGTAAACTAAATTCAAAACATCAATAACAAAATATTGTCGTACAAAAATAACCCAACAAAGGGTTCAATCAAAATCCAAGATAAAACCTACTACCCACTCACAGGCATTAGTACAGAATTAAATATAAAAAGAAAAGCATAAAGAATACAAGAAGAAGAAGGATATGGGATAGTTCAAAGGAGGAATAACTCTATAAAGAGCTCCCTCACTCTGTAGCGAATCCTTTCCTCAATAACTCTTAAATCAAAACTCTTCTCAAGTGTTTCCCACTCTTTTTTAGCTTGATGTCTCTACTACCCTTAGGGACTTATATATAGACTTCTAAAACCCTAAAAATAGAGTATGGGTTGTGTAATGAGCCCTAAATCATTAGTGCAAATTTGGGTTTCTGGCAGTATGCTCAGTTGAGGTCCATATGGCGCCTCGGCGCCCAGTCTCTGGTTTTAGCACCCAAGCACTGGTATTATGGCACTTGGGTGCTAACTTTCTATTTTTGGTGCCCTGGCGTCACTTTTATGGTGCCTGGGCACTATCCTTTTAAAAACCCTAATGCCTAGGTAGTGGTTTTTTGGCACCTAGGCACTGAAATTTTGGCACCTAGGCTTTGATACTATTCATCAAAATTCAAAAGTGTACATTTGGAGCCCAGGCACAATGTCTATGGAATTAGTGCCCGGGCAGTAGATTTTTAGCGCCTGAGCACTGGAATATTCATGTTTTTCTTCACTTTTCCTCCTTTCTTTACTAGTACTTTTCCAGCTCCATTTCCTGAAAATTCATCACACAAAATCAATGAGATTCTTTTTATACTATAAGTATTTCTGCTATCATTATTGTTCTAGATAACTTTCTTTCAAAAACTTATCACATTCAACAAGTTAAAATAATCAGTAAGGGACTATCTTTTTATAAGGCAACTTGGAAATAGAAAACGAGATGAGGAAGTTATATCTTACCCCATTTAATTTAGTAGGCATGGGTATGTTTTCTTCTGAACCTTCGACAGTAGGTGCTTATGGACAAGCAAGGCATATGTTTGATTTTAAACATGCATGCAGCAATTTTGATGGCTATCTCGAACCCTCAACTTAGGTGGCATCCCATGCATGGTTACTATGTGCTTTCCCTGTGTCACATGTAATACAACCTAAACGCACATTTTAAGCTTAAGTGACTCAAGAAAATGTTCACTGATATTAGTGAGTTTATGTTATTCATACCACTCCTTCAACCACAACTATTTTATCCTTTCTAACTTTTCATTGTCATTTCATTATATAGGTTATCAATAGTAATGTGAGGTTGTTGGAAAAAAATTAAGACAATTGTGACAACTACACCCTTAAGTGGCTTGTAGGATTGAAGGCACTTCGAAGAGTAAATAATCGAAAGTATACGATGTGAAAGAGTGTCAGTGGGGTCACATGACCATGAACTTGGCTGAGTGCATTAATGCAATTTTGAAGGTAATATGCTTCTTGACTATTCTCAAGTTGGTTAAAGAAACACTTTACAGGTTAAATCACTATTGGGTTGAGCATGCTAGGACCGCCCACACACAGTTTGAAGCAAAATAGGTTTTGCCAAAGGACAAACAAAAAAGTTAGACGTGTTCATTAGGAAATTGTTTATCTATGTTGTTCAATAATTTGATCATTGATCGTCCTTATTTAAAGATAAGGATTGATATAAGCCAAAAAATTACCAATATGGTATGTTAGAATGTTTGGCAAACATAAAAGTAATCTAAGAATATATCACTGGAGAACTACAAAGAAGTCATAAGGTATCTCAAGGATGCTAAAGACTACATGAAACTTGAGGTAGTCAGTTACTTTGATTCAAGTTGTGTAGTGCAAAGTAGACCTTGATTGTTACTTTTATCATGAAGGCTAAGTTCCTATATATTTTTAAGCAACCTTACATGGTATTGGGTTTAAGAGCTTTATTTCTATGCGTATAATTGTGGATTTTATCTACATAGAGAATGCCATGGATTAATGTATATATCAAAATAAATAGAAATTTTTCATTACAAGGACCGATGAGATTCTTCTTGCTAATTTTTAAATTCTTTAAATAGAAATGTGCACACAAAATGAGAAAAACAACTCAAATTAAACCAAAGAAGAGGTTTATTACAAATAATGATAATATATAAGTCAAATACTCAATATAGAACCAAGTATCATTCTAATTACATGATCATTTAACATTGTTGGAGGCACGTATTTTGTTAAGGGATCAACAATTCATCAACTCAGTGCTAATGTTTAAAGAAAAGAAATAACATCTGAAAGACCCAAAATAAGCAAAACTTCTTGATTAAGTTATGGTGGGTTGAGAAAGCAACATGCATCATGATACATGGATGGTAATACTTTATTATAGAGGACTTATATGATTTATGGATAATATAAATACTCATCAATCTTGAAATCATTTGGAAATATACACGAAGTGGGAGGATGTTAGTTTTATGACTTTTGGAACACTTCTGGAACACTAGCAAGAACTAATGTTTTAGAAATAATGTGATTGAAAGTTGTTTGAATTTTTATATTTCTAATTACATGACAACATATATTTCCTTATAATGGAAATTTGACTATTTTGATTGGAGCCTTCAATTTTTCTTCTATATATGAGTCCTTGAGCTTCATTTCTCTATGCCCCTTTCAATGTAAAAAATCCGAACATTGTCATCTGAGTGGAAAACAAAAGCTTAGAAACACCAATATAGTATGGCTTAATTTTTCAAAGTTTCAATTTTGAAGGAGCTACTTGTTTAATCTCCTTAATGAGCTACCACTTGCTAATGCAAGCAATGCTACCTTAAGTAGATATATTGAGACCCACACAACAGCCATGATGGTGCAAGCCTTGACCTACTTAGTGATGCTAGCCTAGTTGACCTTCATGATGTCCATGATTGCACCATCATGGAGCATCTAAGCAAGACCCACCTTGATGAAGAAAGAATATTACTTGGTCTATGTGATAGGCGTCATTTATGTATACAATAACCACCTTATATCTTTCCAATTACAAAGCAAGCAAGAAAATTCCTATGTTTGCTATTTTTAGTTATAAACCATGTGCATCTCATGTTTTGGTGCATATGTTGCCACCTTTTAATCTACATTAATATCTTTTCAACATAGTTGTTAACTAGCATAATTCACTTACTACGTCAAATGATCACTAATGGTGTCATGCCATATCATAATCGTAGAACTAACCCTTAAATGTTTATAATGGGTGGAATAAATTTTAGAAAAGTACAAACTATAAGAACCAAATTTTTAATTCTTTCAAATCATAATTGGTGAATATCATTATAAATATGTAATAAATTCTCTATCATATAATTTAATGAAATAATGAATATTCATCAATTATTTGAAATAATATATTATATAAATATGAAGTATTCACCCATGATAGTGGTGGAATAACATGCAATTACAGCTTAGACGATAACCAACCACAAAGTCAATGATGTCTGAAGCCCGAAACATTAGAAAAAGATAAATATTTGATATAAAAACTTTTGTACTTAAGACTTAGCCTAAATTCCCTGAGTTTCGAACTAAAAATATAATAGGAAATTTAATTGCAAACTTATTTTTAACTTGTTACCCATAACTAGTGGCAAAGCCACATATACTTGTTGGGGCAAGTGTTTTAAAATATGATATGACATTATACCCCCCATATTTTAAATTTTTTTAATCCACTAAAATCTCACACACATAATTTTTACATGATTCAGTTATGCCATTTTTTTATTATTTGAAATTTTAACATGAATCCATTAAATCCACACACGTATTATGTATATGACTTTATATTTAATTTATACTTACCTTTGATACATTTTTGTAAATATAAATTTATAATTACAAAGAAGAATATAATTAAATTCAAATATCAATATATTACTTTTTACTGGACCTAAACATAATTATCCCTAAAACATTTGTAAAATTTCTTGAAATGATATTGGATAATATAATATTTGTAGTGTTCTATCAATATAATTTTTTGCTAGTTGATAGTTTTAAATTTTTGTACTTTATCTAAAACTTTTTTTCTTCAAAATTATCTTCTAAGCATTATGATGTCGAGTCATGATATAATTTTTTAGTTTATAGTTGTTATTTATTATATAAGTAGTAAGTAGATACAAAACTATGTGATATATTTAAGTAGCATAGTTGATATTAATTTGAAAAGTAGTTCTTGATACAATACTCATTCAAGTATAAAATTGCTTCTAAATTTAAAAAGATGAAAGTCAAAATATTATTAGCAAGTTAATATCATTTAGAACCCGTTTGGTTGCTAGAATCAAGACAAGGAAATGGGAATGGGAATGGCAATGTTGTCCATTCCTATGTTTGGTTGACAGATTGGATACTCATTCTCATTCCTTAAGAAACATGCTCTCCCTTATATAAGGGAGAGTTTTATCCTTAGTTAAAGCTATAGAATAAGATTGGTCTCTTGGGAATAAAAATATGCTTAACAAAAATGTCCCCGCTTATAATAATTTTTGGACAAAAATACCCCTGTGATACATCAAAACCTTCATTTATTATTTATTTAATTTATTATTATTTATTATTAAATTATTATTTTTTATTAATATTATTGATTATTATTGATTTATTAAATATATAATTATATAATTATATTAATTATTATATTATTAACTAAATATATATTCATATATAATTATATTATTAATTAATAATTTGAAGAGATGTCTACTATTTTTTGTTTTATGATAAAGGATAATATGGTAAAATATGCACACTACCTAATTGATTCTCATATGTAATCTACTAACCAAATGAAGTAAAAGGAGACATGTTCATTCTCATTCCTTCCCAACCAAACAACATTTTAATATTCTCATTCCCACTCCCACTCTCATTCCCATTCCCAATATATCAATTCTAACAACTAAACAAGGCCTTAGTTTAATTCAAAAGTTTAAAGGGAAGAATTTTAATTAAAAAAATTATAATAAATTTTAGAAAAAGTTTTTTGTCTTTGCATCCAACCAATCTTGTAAACATTTTAGACCATAAGATCTACCCTAGAATTTGAAATTAAAGAAAATGAAATGAAATTATTATTTAATGGTTTTGTCACACTCCTAACTAAGGATGACCAACAAAGTAAAGTCCACTTCCGTAAGCCGAAATAAACTAGACAATCTAATCAATCTAACAATAGAGATACATACAAGGGCAAATACTAATTTAGATCAACCCACCATTTAATGTAATTACAATCAATCGTGCACAAGCATATAATTTACTACCTAACTTTTATGTAAAAATTTTGGCTGAATGTCCCTGAAATATGAAACTCCTAATATTTCCATAACAAAGAACCTATAAACAAAAGAACAACCTCGCTCTCAGCAAAAGAATACAACCAGACAATCCAAGATATATTGTACAGTCACAAACTCCTTGTCCGTGACTACAAGAGCTTCTAGAGTACAAAATATTATAATAATTTCTAACCAAAGAAAAAATCAATTACTGCTTTGCAAACAATGCAAGACTCACCGATAGGTATCAACTTAACTCTACGTAATAGAAAGAGGTCCAAGGTCAATACTAATCTTTGAAAATTATAGAGAAAATAAAAGCGAGTGACGACACTCAGTAAGTAGTTGGTAAGAGCAAGATGGCTCACGATAACAATATAGTACAATATTTGGTATGAGCAAGATGGCTCGCAAATAAGCCAGTAGTACGACATAACACCTCAAAATAGTGAAACAATTTATGATGCACCATAGCTAATGCTTACTACTTTTAACTACTTAGTCAAGTACTTTATGTATTTAGAAGAAAACACTTTTTTTATAATAATGTAAGTCAATTTCGAATATCTAGCCAATAATTTTTCAAGTATCCAAAAAATTTTACAGTAACTAAACTCATTCAGAAATTTTCCAAAATCCATATAGTATACATTTCATTCAAACATTTTGGACATCATTCTGTAGATAAAGCATTATCCAATAGTTGATAACAGTGCAAAATAAAAAAAAAGAACTTTATAACAAATTTTCTTAAAGTTTGTCAAATCAGTCAAAATAGTTCCTAAGAAGAAAATAGTACTTTTAATAAGTTTGTTCCTAAAGCACTTGAGCGTCCAAAATACATTATTTCACAAATGACAAGTTGGAATACTAAAACAAATATAGTTAATAATTTATACGCACCTGAAGAGAATACATAAACGTCTCCTTATCGACTCCCTTCCGACCACTCATCACAAATCGATGCCCAACAAACCTATAAGGACAAGTAAAGTGTATTTAACCTCCTATGACAACAAAAATTTATATTCACATAAATTCACAATGCCTAAACCACGCTTATTTTGCCTCGTTTAATTCACAGCTCATGGTGGGACAACTGTATGGGCCAAGTTGACCCACCATTAGATCCATATTGTATTTACGTTCATTCAACCCATCTTACCTTACTTAATTTTCAAATTATTTTTGTAACTAAGTCTTAAAATTTTGGAAAAAAATATAAAAGAAATAATAAGAGAAAAATACACTTATGGTCCCTCACTTATCACAAAAATATCATTTTGATCCCTCACTCATTGAAATACCTAAAATAATCCCTCACTCATTAGAAAATGCCACACTTGGTCCTTTATATTCTAAAAAATTACCAAATTTAGCTTCTCTATTAAACCCTAAACCCTAAATCTAATAGAATAAATATAATATTGTTTTGAAAAGTGGAGGACCAAATGTGATATTTTCTAACATTTCAATAAGTGAGGAACCAAAGTGACAATTTTGTAAAAAGTGAGAAACCAAAAGTGTATTTTACTCAAGGGAAAATTTATCATTTAATACCTGTAGTTTGCAACAATTAATAATTTGGTCCTTATAGTTTAAAAATTTTCAAAATTCTCTTTATACTTTATAAACGTTTACAAATTAATCCCTCCTATCATGTTCTGTCATAACACCATCTTAAAATAGCTTAGTGATATCAAGGTGCTGATGTGGCAAGCTGAGTTAGACAAGCAGTAACAAGTTAGTGTGCTGATGTGTTTATTTATTTATTTATTTATTTTTGCGCCTAAAGTAGGCTAATTTGTTTGCTTCATCCTTTTCTTTTGACAGTCCCACCAACCTTTCACTTTCTTCTTTTTTTCTTTGTCTTCTTCTTCTTGTTTTATGCTTTCTTCTTCCCATTTCCTGTGTTTTCTCCCACTCCATCTCCTTGGTTCAATTTTTGCATTTCTTTTTCTCTTCTCCTCCATTTCTCTGCCAAATCCTTCTCTCATGTCTCATTCAATGGCCCTACTCCCACTCCTCCTCTCGTCACTTCTTAGCACACTCTCCTCTATACCTCCTTTACTGCCTCTTTATTTGTTTTCTTCCTTTATTCCTCCATCTTGTGCCATCCACTCACCATTAATGCTCAACCATGCTTTTGACTTCCTTGTCCTGAAGTAGCTACTTTGCAGGAGTGTTAGGCGTGGATTTTTTATTTTGCACAGTGTCTCTTTATGCCCCTTACTTTATGCTATTTTACCACAAATCCCCAAATCCCATATTCATCATACTTGTTATCTGATTATTTCTCACAATCTTCTCCCTCAATTCCACTTTTTTAGCTTTCTTTTCTTTCCAATTTTCTCTTATAATTTCTTCCTTCATTTAGATGAATGAGCACCTATGGAGATAAGAAACAAAGTGGATGTGCGCCTATGAAGCTTCGATGGTGCTCTGATCTCATCTCTTCCTATCGTCAACAGATCCCTTCGCTCGTGTTCTCTAAATTATACCAGCATTCCACTTCTTTTTTCTTTTCTTTTTTTTTTATCCAAGCAAACACATCAACCCACTTTTAGCCAAAAAAACAAATATATCAGCACACTTAACCACCTACTTGTCCAACTCAGCTCGACACATCAGCACCGTGATCCTAATCAGCCATTTTTAGATGGTGTTATAACAAAACATGACGAGAGGGACTAATTTGCATATGTTTATAAAGTATAGGAAGCATTTTAAAAATTTTTAAACTATAGGGACTAAATTAAAAACTTTTGCAAACTATAGGACCAAATAATTAATTTGATCTTTACTCAAATATAAAGAGGCAATAAGAGAGATGAGGTGAACTATTCATTTGAACCTTATGGGAGGAATTACCACCTCTTTCTCGTATCTCTTTTTCTTTCAATTAACTGTATCTCATAGGTTTAATTTATTATGTAAAAAAATTTGAAAATTTTCATTAAAAGTTTTCATTGAATTCATGGAAAATTTTAGTTTGGCTTCAAGTCATTCAGTGACAAATTTCTATAATAATGTTGGTAAATGCCAAATGTCAATATTATGGTTATAAATGACAAAATGAATAAGAGCTTTTTTTATTAAAATGTTCAAAATATTAGTGGTACCAGATTACTTTAAGAAAAAAACCCAAAGAATTCTTATCTTAAATATGTGAAATACTATTAAACCCACTTTCCAATCTGAAGTCTAGAGGGTCATATGGCCTAAATTATCAACCAAAACAATTTTTAAACCAAACCAAAGTAAAGGCCACATCTTACAAATTACTTGAAAAAGATAAAACGAATTAAAGAAGGTGATTAAAAACTATATAGCATATAAATGAAGAGAACATTATCAACCATAAAAATTCTTATGCTCAAAGTTTATATTAATATAAAATCATTAAGAGAATTTACAAACTTTCCCCATTTGCTGAGGATAAGGAAAGCATTCAAAAATTTAACAGTTATTTATTATCAAAGGTAAACTCTTGTGAGTTTATGTAATATCCTTAATTTAGTGTTTTTATATACTTGTAAATCAAATTATTCAGAGGAAATTAAAAAGGATTAAGAAAAAATAAATAGCTTAATTGAGTTGCTAAAAAGAATAGTTTATAGGTCAATTTTAGGCAATTAGGAGGTCGAGGGGTAGAATCATAATTTCAAACTCTAATGCAATTAGGAAGCCAAGGGCAAAATTGTAATTTCACAATCTAAATATACTTCAAAAATTTTTATGAACAAATAAACAAATAAAAACCCAATAAGAAATATGCAATAATTGAAAGGTATTTTACATGGAATTTTATCATGTTTAGAATAAAAATTTTCTAAGACATTAAGGCCATAAAAAATATTCGAACAAGAGAAGACCAACAAAGTTTTAAATAAAAATCTAAAGGTCTGATTGATCATACTGATAACAAGAATATAGTATGAGTAAATATATTCCAAGAATAGAGCCTAATTGGAGAATGATAAGACGAAAAACAGATACAATAGGTATACTGACAACCATGGATAAAATGGTAATTTGATCCAAAAGGGGTAAAATGGTCATTTTAAAAAATACACAAGGGTAGAAAGGTAATATTCTAGGGACATGTGGAACCACCCTAACCATGGGACCCACATCAATATTTATCTTAGATATTTTGTAACCAAGATTAAATATAAGTCATCCATTAACTTATAGCCATACATTTAGATTAAATCACCACCATTAGATTAAAATCATATGATTAAATTATAGCCATCCATTTGGATTAAATCACAACCATAGGATTAAAGTAATTTAATCCTAGTCATACACTCATATTAAATCATAACCATTGAATTAAAATTGCATGATTAAATCATGGTTATCCATTTGGATTAAATCGCAACCATAGGATTGAAAAGATTAAATTATAGTCATACACTTGGACTAAATTACAACTATTGGATTAAAATTACATTATTAAATCATGACCATCCATTTGGATTAAATTACAACTATAGGATTAAAGTGATTAAATTTTAGTCATACACTTATATTAAATCATAACCACTGGATATGATTAAATTATGGCCATCCATTTGGATTGAATCATATAATAAGAATAAAGTGACTAAATCCTAGCCAACCACTTAGATAGAATCACAACCATTGAATCAAAATCACATGATTAAATCATAACCAACCACTTAGACCACATCATAACCATAGGATCTAAAATACCTAATTAAATCTATCCCTTGAAATTATTTATAAATATGCAACATCCTACCTCCCTAGATGAAACACATTTAAACTCTATTAATTAATACTTAATTACAATTTAAGGCCAATAGATAATAAGATATGTGCCAGAAGTTTATCTTCTAACTCAGCATGTCATGTATAACATTAGACACTACAAAATTATACCTCTTCATTAACTCAACATGTTATGTATAACAGTAGAGTCAAAATAAAGTACAAAAGGATAAAAAAAAAAAAAGTTGAAGAGTTCATCAAAAAATTGCCTTATATGATGTAACCCTTTTACCCCACCAAACACATTGGTCAATAAAGGCCAAAACATGTCTATTTTGAGCACAATTTGTACCACCAATGGTACAATGCTAGTACTGCAGGCAGGAATAAAGATTGCATTATCAACTTGATTTGTTATGTGAAAAGCATACAAAGCAATGTAATAGTAAATGCACCTTTAATGAGGCTGCAAACCTTTAATTCATTGCTTATTTTTTCAACTTCTTAAAATTATTAAATTGCTCACCTAATTATGACTCAAGTGCAACATGAGCTTCAGAAGCCAAACTTTTAATAAAAGACTTCGCTAGGTTTATTGCAGATAAGGTCTCCAAGGCCTTGATACCTTATTTCCACTCTAAAAATTTAGAAAACTTTATAAAGTTTAGACTCAGAGAACTTTCTTGAATTAATAATTTTCAAATTCTAGAATGTTGAAGTTTTGGCAAGGGAATAAACCATTTTTTGTCTGTTCAGGACATTGATTGCTTTAATGGATTAGGCGCATATTTTTTTCTTTTAATTGATTTTGAAATTAGTTTCAAATCCTTTCCAACAGAGATTCGAGAGTGGATAATTGGACTCCATCACCCTTCGAATAATCCTTTGATTTGAATATTTGCCTTTGTAATATTCCCCATAAATATTGTCCAAGTTGTTCACTAGCTTCAGCAATATGTGGGTTAACAAATGCATGAGCCAAATTAGAGTACACCATAAGAACTTGGGGTATACTTGTATATCATCAAAAACCACTATAAACTTTTTTCTTCCTGACAAAAAAAGCGCCTTCTGAAGGGTAATTGAGACCAGGTTAACAACTTATTAAGGGATAAAGAGAACACATTGAACTTGGTAAATCACCAGTCACCAGTATAGCAAACACATAGAAACTACTGGCCCTCGGTTTTAACTTCCCAACACCCTTCAAGTGAATATACGTGGATGCATGCCATAAGCATCACCAAAATATTAATTCAGAATAACTTCTATGCACAAGTTTTATTGTAAGCTAAATTCAAATTTAGCAATTTCTTTTCATTTTATTATTGTTTATATAAATATAAAGGAAGTTTATTTATAATTTATAAACGGTTTAAGCAATGTGAACTTGCCTTGATTTTCGTGAAGGAAGATCTCCAATAATGAAAGGATGCGCACGAACACAAGTTGGGAATGGGTATTTTCACCACTAGCCTGATTCTTCTTCTCCTTAAAAGTCTCAGCAATATATGTATCCATTCTAAACGTTGCATCATCATCTATCCCACCATCAGAATCATCAGAAGCTTAAGAATGTTCATTACCAGTTTTCTCAACCTCAACTATTGCCTCAAAGTCATCTGTCTGCACATCACTCTCAGCTGTTTCAACTGTCTCAGCTTAATCAATTTCTTCATCCTCAATATTGATAAAGTCGTCGTCATCATCATCGTCTTCACTCTCAACACCTAGATGTCCGGCAGGTTTTAAACTTTTCTAAATGACCGACAAGATTTGCATCAATCTGTCATCAGTGACATCATTGAGAAAATATTTAAATACCTGCATGTAGAGACTGTTAAATTATGGTCCTAATAGATATGCAACTGGGTCACGATTAAATTATGGACCCTTTCAAGAAAACTAAGTTTTCTTATGGTCATTGTCTTTCGGCAAAGTATTTCAACATCTTGTGTCATGTATGTACTGATTAAACCAGACAACATATAGATACCATTTAACTAAAGACATCCAAATCCCCTCCAGTGGGGGGTGTTGGGGGTAGGGGGGATAGAGCTGTAGGATCTCCATTGAACACACACAAAAAGAAAAAAAAGGAGTTGGAGTGGATGATTTAGGTATTTGACTGTTTCTAGTTATAAAATTCCACTCCATTACCCACCTCATCTCTCTCTCTCTCTCACACATTTCTGTTTTTTCAACGTGGTATTATAGCCTCCTTTTCAGTTTCATTGGGTTCTTTCTTCTCATTTCACTAAGATTGGCAATCCTGGACTATTGCCATTTGCATGCTGTCAGAAGGCCAGCAGCTTTGTTGGACCCACAAAGCGGTACATCTCTCCCCATAACCAAAAGCCTTTTGGTCATGCCATGTGGGTGCTTCATCAATGGTCAATTTCAGAATATTATTTTGTAAGACTGAATCCTCTTTTTTTTTTTTTTTAATGGCTTATGTTCTACTCAGAAGGTCAGATTACTCCATATGGCTAATTTATTGCATCGATATGAAACTATATTATTGGAGTTTTGTTACATGGGCATGAGAATTTTGATTGTTAATATGCGACAGACTCATTAACCACAATACGAAACATTCAGTTTTCCTTTGGTGGTTAATTACCCCATGCATGGACTTGTAATAAACCCCATAAGCCCAAAAAGAAGGGGTTGAAATAGTCACGCTAACTAAAGAAGAGCCCCAAATTCTTAGGAATCTCATGACCAAGCAGTATTAATCCTCCTCTGGCCTTGCCTAGATAGGTTTATCATGTATCATGCTACTAAGGCAGGTGGTGGATGAAATATTTTCAATATTAGTTCCGAGGAAGAGTTTTTAACATGAAAATTGGAGCTTTTGGATATTCAAATATGCTACATCTCCAAATGATTGAAAATTCACAAGTGGCTATCATACTTATGTTGGTGGCAATATGATCACATGGAGTAGTGATCCATCATGGGCTGATGGCAAGGTCAAGTATAAAGACATGGCGCAAGGAGTTTGTGTAACTCCTTGGGCTTCAGTTTATGCAGGATCTTGTGTTGATAGGATGGAATTCAATAGTATTGCATTCTTCATGAGTCCCATACTCATGATCACCATTCGCTATTCACACCAACTCAAATTTTTTTTTAATAACTATATATATATATATACATATATATATTCTCCTCCCATATGACATGCTGGATCTCCATTTGTATTTTTTTCATTTTTAAAATACATTTGTAATAATATTATTTTGTTTTTTGATTGGTTGTTAGTTACAACTTTTTTTTTAATTTAATTTGAAGTTAGTTTATATTGAAAGGCAGAAGATATACAAAATTAAGAAATAATATATATATATATATATATATATATATATATATATGAGATAAAAATGACCATTATAAAAAATTTTAACTTAAAGTTTCTTTCAATTGTAGTAAATCATATTTTAATATAATATTTAAGTTAGATATATTTAATTTTGCATACCAAATTATGTTATTCTTTTTGTTAAAGTTGAAGATATAGAAAAATGGAAATGACAATTTTAGTCTAACAAGATTGTTATCTATTGTCTAATGCATGTCAGGCCCAAAATCTTTTGTTTGTGAGTTAAGAAGAAAGGAGAGTAGTTTGATAAGATCAATATATAATAATATTTGAGCTTTTTTATTAATATTATTTAAGGATCTATGACAGTTATTGTTTTTTTTTTGAATAATCACGTCTGATAGTATAAATTAAATCATTTTGGACATCCAAGGGTATTGAACCTATAACACACTTATAAAACATGAGTTATTAAAATAACATGTTAATTTTTAGTTGAGTATTATTTGGCTCGAGGAAACTCAGCAACCTTAATTGTTTTGAAGTATGGAATTTAATTTGAAATTCTGAAAAGTTGAACAAATTAAATGCACAATGTCCATTTGAAAATTGTAATGCCAATTGGAGGCCTCATACATAAAAAGATAAAGGGGAAGTCATATAAACAAAGATTCATTCGACATTAAACTGCATCATTCACAGTGGGCCCCCCATAACTCATGCGCCATAATCATCTAACCCAACTTGGGCCTTGTTTGGTTTTGGGATTCTGCATCAAGGAATGGGAATGTCAATTCCATTCCATTGTTTGGTTTGCAGTTTAACAGGCGTTTCGGACTAATGGGATAATCAATCCCATACTCAACCCAAGGAATGGCCCCTCTCCCAGAAATGAGATGGTAAAAGTATAATTGCCCGTCTGATTCTGAGCGAACCTTGCCTTCCCCGCTTTGCACAGTTCACTTGGTTCACCGTTCGCCGGCGAATAGGGGGGAGGGTGTCACCGGTGAAGACAGAATAAGTCGCCCGCGACTATGATTGCCTGAGATCCTCCTTCTTCTTATCTCTCTCTCCTCTCCTCCGTCTTTCTCTACTGTTTCTCTCTCTCTCTCTCTCTATTGAATTTCCAGGCCAGATCTCGTTCGTTACTCGCCGTGGTGTTCGTCCCTCCTCCCTCTGGTTTCAGATTTGTCTCCTCACTCCTCCCTTATGTTGGTCAGTCATTCTTGTGAGAGAGAGAGAGAGAGAGTGAATAGAGGGATGAGAGAGATGGTGGTTCTTGAGAGAGAGAGAGAGAGAGAGAGAGATTCCGGTGAGTCAGCTGCAGATAAGAGAAGAAAGGGAGCCTTCACCGTGAACGACTTGCCGGAAGCAGAACGCAGCCTCCGCCGTGAACGACTCGTTCTTGAAGATGGACTGATGAAGGGTTGAAAAAGAAAGCAAATTTTTTATAAAATTTTAAAATAATAATAATAATAAAATTTTCATTTTCAAGAACGATAAATTTATTATTTTTATCAAATATTAGTTTTTAATAATTTTTTAACAATAATACATTTTTTGTAAATAATAATAATTAATTTTTTTATAAGGGCATTATTGTTATTTACTATATCTTTTATCTTATTTCTATTCTTTTATATAATATCATACTAAACACAATTCATAAACCTAAAATTTTATTCCATAAAAACTTATTTTTATTTTTAAACTCATTTTCATTTTCATAACCAATTATTACAACAATCAAGGCCTTAGTTGTATATGATAGTACAAAACACGTTGATATTAACATGGATTTAAATAAACTGGCTTACCGTTTGTTTTGACAAAAGGACAGTTTGCCAACATCTCGACTAAGAGACTTAGTAGTTATTAATCTACTCAAACATCTGTAAGATACGCGTCAGAGATATTTAAGCACCATCTTCAAGGAAGTAGTCAAATTAATGAAGCTATGATCAAGGAGTGTCTGAGTGCTAAAAAAATCTTGAAGGGGAGTAGTCATATTTCTGAGTCCTTTCTATCACCTTGTATATTTAGAGAAATATAGCAAAAGAAAATTATACTTCAACCTATAACCATTTTCTCCTATCTCTCTTTATTATTCGAACATTATATCTTCTCCAAGAATTCTGCATTTCAGTTGAAAATAAAATGAGGAATCATGTGTAAATTAATAGAGAAAAACAAAGTTCTTTATTCTCCATTTATAGTCGAAAGCTTCAAAAGCTTACTGGTTCCTATTAAATTATGTCAAGAATCTCTGCCTACCCCAAACATAATGTATTCCCCCAACATGTCATATATATTCCCCAGTGGTTAATGTATACCATTCATTTACAGTTTTACAGATGTTAATATGCAAAACATGGGCATGCATCGAGGGTATAGTAGCCACTGATACTACATATGCCAGTGACATTTCATCTCAAAAAGGTTAAGCTATTTTGTGAAAGCTCATGCCAAATTTATACAAAAATCTCTAACGCGACCCATCAATCAAAAGCCCCTTTGAGCTTCAAGAGTTAACAGAGCACTTGCCAACATGCAGCAAGGATAACACGCCTCATCCCTCGATCAGAGAGGCTATGAACCCACGTCAAAGATCATTTCAACTCAAAAGCTTAATCATCAAGTAAAGGCCAATAAAAATTTTACGACATAATCTCCAACACAATCTATTTAGTAATATAATTGATGAAGCTGCAGAAGATAAAAAGAGCATTGTTTTACATTTGCTAACCTGTTCAATAGAAGACCGCATAGGAGCTGATGACTGTGGAAGCAGCGAGAGTCAACTATCCACAAGAACATCCATCAACTCAGGTGCTGTATCAACGTTCAAATCATCTTCTCCATAGTTATCAGGAAGATCAAGAACAGAAAAAGCCTTCTTATAGCATATGACAAGTTCAGATGCAGCTTCAGAGTATTCTCCCGATAGAAGCAGCACTTGCAGGAGCAACTGAATAAGCAAGTACCGTAGTGCATGCAATCTATTAGCATCAGCACAAAGACCACAGCTCCTTCTCTGTTCATCATTACAAAAGAGAAGAGATGTTAAATTAACAACAATAGGCAAATATATTGAATAAAACAAGAAAAGAAATTAAAACAGACTTCCACCTAATTTAAGTAAGAAACTTATTCACTGTTCAATACATACACATAGGTGGAAAACAATATTGCGAAGAAGCAAGCCATAAGACAATGGCTTCAGTGAATCATAAGCTAATCAGCTAATCAACCTTGATACAGGGATCAAAATACAACAGGTTACTAATACAGGGCCATAAATTTTGTTTAAGAACACATAAAAATGCCACATCAAACAATTGTCACAAAGCATCTAAGACATTATCATCAATTCATTATCCATTGATTTCTCTACTTTTGTTGATCAGGTCCAGAAGTAAAAGTAAACCATCCATATTACAGCAGAACACATCACATTTGCCATGTGAGTTGCAAGGAGCCAAACTGTCATGTTGAGCATAACTTAACTTTAAAAACCAACAAGCACAGATTTTAAAGCTAATATGCCCAAACACACAAGATGTTAAACAATTCTCATTGAGCACAACGCTACATTTTTTAAAAAGTTTCATAGTCAGAACAGAAAAGGAATTGGCAAACACATGTATAAATGCAATAGTGAGCTTCATTTGGGTAGAAAAAGTAGACAATAAGATTATGTATATGCAATCAATTAAAACGCTTACCTCTCTGGATAATCTTGCTTCCATTGCTTGCAAATTTTTTACCTGCCTTTTCATCCGCATCATCTAATGACCAAAAGAGGGAAACTGAAGGAGTGTTCCGTAAGGTGCTGAAGAACCTCATGAAGTATGAACCAAGATCATTTGGTTCAATGCTATTTGCCAAAGCATGTAAGCCTTCTTCCTTCTGAACATTTGCCAATAACAACTGGAGCTGTTCAGTACACATCTTACAAAGAGCAATTGATGTGGGTACTTTTGGCCACATAAACTTCTCCTGTAACTCAAAAGAGGTCACCTCAGAGCCAAGAGATGCAGTGAACAGACCCTAAACAGCCAGAAATTTCATGATTTCTATTTGCACTAGGAGCTTCTCTTCATGATCCAACTTCAAATATTCAAAACACTTGGAAGAGATTCTATAACCCAACTCTTCAAAAAGTCAGAATTTCCAATGGTCCCAGGAGAATCCTTATCCGCAATTGAACCCATTTCAGAGTTTTCATCTGTTGTTTGACTCTGGCCAGAGGGTTCCTCCAGAGCATTACCTTCATCCACAAACAGGTTCAGTAAGTTCTGAATAAAAAGCATGCAACCAGGTTCTGTTTTGAACTGTGACATTAAATCTTTAACAACTTTCGTCCGAGTGATACAATTAAATTTTCCATTGCTGTGTTTTTGAAGAGCCACAATAACAGCAACTCTTTTGACATCATCATCCCCAACCAAATCTGATAACTGTTTAAAAAAATGCTGTGCTACTTTATACAGCCAAGAGTTCATTGTTGATAGTATGTCCATAAGGCATTGAACAACTTTGTTCGACAGAAGAATTGGAACTAAAGATGCAGAAAGCTTTTGAAGAAGAAGAAACAGGATGTTGAAAGCTAAGTGCTTGTGGTCATGAGATGATAAGAGAAGGGATCCTTCAATAATTATTTCACAGAAAGACCGAAGGTTCTTTGCAATTTCTTCATCAGAAGAGCTGGATTTGCGACTTTCCTTTTGTTTCCTTAATGAATTTGAAGCCGATGCTGCATCTTCTGCTTGTGAAATAGTGTCAGGTAAAACAATCTTTATCAAAGCAGGCCAATCACTATGAACCTGAGGCTGACAGAAGGTTGACTCCTGCCATATTCAGAAAACACATAAGAAGCAATTCTTTTGATCACTTTCACAAAATCATATTTGCCACACAGAAAAATAAAGGCTACCTACAAGCAAATACTCAGGGAGGACAGATGATCAGCAGAAAAAGGCTGGCTAGAGCTGAATGGAACTGGCAGCAGTTTGCCAAACATTGAGCTGTCAATAGGAATCTTTTCTTGAACTTTTAAAGCAAGAAGGAAAGCATCGGAATTTCTTCCTCCTGTAGCAACTTCAAACCACTCAAGGAGCCCCGGTGCTTCAATAACATGATACAACAAGGCCTCAAAAGGCAACTGAAAATAAAATTAAATAAAAAGGTATGACAGGTTAAAAATTTGGCCTAAAGCAGTTTAAGTATGCTTCAAAACCCAGAGAACTAATGAAGAACTCTCTGAGAAATTTATCTATGTAACCAAGAAAACATAATGCATACAGAAAATTGAAGTTTTCAATGAACAAGGAAAGAGCACAATTAGTTGGAGAGAACCAAGAACAATGTGTAACAAATGGCCCACAAGAATGTACAAGCCTTCTCCATATTCAGTGCATGATCCTATGAGAAGAGGCCAACCAGTTACAGACACTTGGCAACAATGCACACAGACAAATAGGGGAGCGGAGATATATGTAAATCCTTAATGATGATGAGAGAAGGGAGCAAGAGCACGAGTGTTAATATAACAGAAAATCCACCAAATATACTGGAGATCCAACTCATGAAATCCATCAAAACATCCTAGAAGCCAAAAATGGTCATTAATATGATAATAAAGAACTTTAGTTAAAGGAGCAACAAATAATGCCTAATGGCCATTCCCTATTGGCAATTTCCATGTTTTGCAAGTTTCGTGTGTGTACTGGTACAAGTAAAAGAGCAACAGTTATCCTTTTAAGTAATATAGGTAGAGTGATTAGGAGTAAGGATTAAATCAAAACCCATTAAATCCTAGACCAATATCAGCATAGTGGCAAACAAGCAGGAGATTTGCAGTAGTGAATTTAAAGGGAGACAGTTCTCTTGTCCTCATAAAATACTAACCCTTTTAATCAAGTCTAAAATTATTGAGACAGCAGGTTCCTGCAAGTACCGCTTTTTAGTGGCCAGTGAGATCAGTAGACTGATAAATTCTCGAATGTATGGAGTATTTTTATCCAAATTCCATTCTAGTGCAAGTCTTCCTGACTGGGCCAGAGCGCCATAAGCAAATAACCACCCCAGAAGACAATCTCTTGCTTCCTACAATTCCATAAAGAATATAACATGATATACAGTACCCAAAAAGTAGAAGGGAGAACCAAAAAATTGATGAAGCTAATGCCTACCTGACCCTTAATAGATGAAGTTACTTCCAGCAAATCAACTACAAGTTTAAAGAAAGATTTAACCCTGATACTAGGGCTAGAACTGACTAGAACTGTTAAACCTAATGCAAAACCTTGCCGTGCACACTGCAAAAAAAATAAAAGATGTTATCTTAGCAGACAAGTAAATTTGAATTATTCATGAGCAGAATTTAACTCCTCCAAACAAGAACCGTTATAAGCAACATCTACCTATGAAACGTGATGTTATATCATTTTTCTTTTATATATATATATATATATATATATATATATGTAACAATCTGTTTGAGATAATAATGATGCATTAGAGATGAAGTCAACAAATAAAGTTGCAACAACAAGCCAACCTAAAAATCAAAATTGGCCAAATGGTACAGTCATGCAAAGTATCTCTATATATAATACTAAATTCTAGAACTTGTACCACTCTTGAAAAAAGGCTGCAGCAACAGTCTAAAGCTACACCCAGTCTAATATTTCAAACAGTTATGCATGTCAATGAAATACTGACAAGAACGAGAATTAAAGAACTCAAATGTCAGCTAAACGGAACCAACTTTGAATATTGGCAAGCCAGAGCAAGATAAAAAGAATATCAAGGGATCTATTCATATTCCTTTCATAATATATTATTCAATTCTCTGTTACAAACAAGGGTAACAGAATACTTGTCATGCGTGGTCCCTATCTCAAGAAAATAAATCGTCTACAATGGGAATCACTTGGCAAAGATTGGTAAAAAAAAAAAAATGGATGTGGGTCAGAGGGTAACATACCTAGCAACCCGCGAAGAGCAAATTAACATGGAAAATTAAATGAAAGAAAGAAAACGCAAATTCATAGAGTGTAGTGGCATGAAGTAGAGAGACAAAATTCATAAATAAAAATTCCAGTACTTTGAGTGCTTTATTACATAACTAAAAGATTCTTAAATTTCAAAGGCTAATTTTCATTAAGATATATTCCAGTTCTAAACCCCTACGCTGGAATTAAAAGCAGCAATTGGCAAGTCACACAAGAATATTAGAACCATAATCAAGCATAAGATTTATGAATTAAACCTATGGTTAAGTACCCAGCAAAACACATACCTCCCTTGACGAAGACGCACCACGAATAAGCCTACGAATCGCATACTTCACAGAGGACGCACAATTGTCCAATTCATCGTCCTTCCCAGCTTCCAATTTGAACCCACCTTCGACAACCTCCTTCTTCTCAAGCCTATCATAAGAATCCTGAACTTCCTTCAACTCCATCACCAATCGTTTTGCCGCAGCATCCCTTAATGACTCATCAGCCGACGCTAAGTCCTTAAAAACACTAATATGAAACTCTGGAAGAGCACCAGTTGAAGCCATTGATGGAGCCTGAGTTTCAACATCAGTATTTGGGTCACCCCTCGTTTGAATGATCTTTCGTTCTTCGGTTTCTGCTGCAGCACGCCATCTCTCTTTGTCCATGGCTTTCCTCTTTTTCTTCTTCTCTATAGGCTTAACAGGTGGGCGCGGTAGATAGCGTTGCTGACCCATTTTTCTTCTTATCTTTCTTGGCTTTCTTCTTCAAAGGTTTCGCAGAATCATCGTTGGCTTCTGTTTCCACTTCAACCCTTTTTTCTCAGAGTTTCTTTTCTTACCACCCATTTATCAAAAAGATACTCTGATAACAAAGATAACTAACAATGACAATGCCTGTGGCGGGTGGCGGGTGGCGGGTGGCGGGAGCGGCGGAAGACGGTGGCAGAGGTAACGAACTTAGCGGCGGACCACTTCTTATATGCGCAGTTTTAAAAGTTCATGCTTTTTTTTTCAAGGTTATTAGGTTACAAATATAATTAATTAATTTTAAGTAAGTTCTTTGATGTCACTCTGAACGTTGTATTGATATACTTGCTTGTCAAACTCGCGATTTAACTCGTTAAAATCATCAATTTTATAATCCTATATGACAATTTTGTGTTAAATTGCAATTAGAATCGGAATTAGGATTGACTCGGTCAAACTCGCCACTAACCTGGACTGACTCGGTAAAATCGGTGAGTTTGACCGAGTCAAACAAGTTAACCTTTGCAGCCCAAAAAAAAAAAAAATCTCTCTGTGATAAGCCCATTAAGCAGCAGTGAAGTGAAGCCCAACGTTGCTGTAGCCTGCTCCATAGTTCCAGACCCAGTGCTGCCCAACTCTGTGAAATGAATCAACTTCAACCAAACCAAACCAAAGCTTCCTTAATCCTTCACGCTAGGCTACATAATCCAAGCTACTATTGCGTTTGTGTTTCTTCGTCACTGTTCATCACACCCTAAGTCCTCTGTTTTCAACTTCTTGTCGATCTGTCATTGCCGGTGGTCGCGATTCGCTGTGCCTGCTCTCCAGTGCTGTTCCTCTCAGCTGCTACTTACTCCTCGGTGCTCGGTGTTGGGTGGTCGTTGCTCGGTGGCTGGTTCTGTTAATCTGCTCCTCCCAGTTTGCTGTTTGGTAGTTGTTGTTTGGTGGTTGCTGTTCGCTGTTGGTTGCTCGGTGGTCGTTGCTCGCTGTTAGTTGCTTGGTGGTCGCTGCTCGCTGTTGGTTGCTCAGTGGTTGCTGCTCACTGCTGGTTGCTGCTCACTGTTGTATTCTGCTGCAATTTCTTCCTCTGGTACGTGAAAGGGCTGCTCATTGCTGGTTGCTGCTCACTGCTGTGTTCTTCTGCAATTTCCTCCTCTGGTACCTGAAAGGGCTGCTCACTGCTGGTTGCTGCTCACTGCTGTGTTCTGCTGCAATTTCCTCCTCGGGTACGTGAAAGGGCTGCTCACTGCTGGTTGCTGCTCACTGTTGTGTTCTGCTGCAATTTCCTCATCTGGTACGTGAAAGGGAAGCAAATACTCTCAGTTTCAGGCATTCTCTCTCACAGACTCTCTCTCTTTTTCTGTGTTATTTTCACACACATTCAATCACTGTGGGTTCCATAACTGTGAAGCTGAAGTTACTTCCAAAGCATTTCGATCTGCTTGATTTTTTTGATCATTCAAATTTACAGTTTGCAGGGTGAATTGAAAATGAGATTGTTTTACCATTTGAAAATTTTTGCACACTTTTCTGTATCGATATCCTCTATGTTATTGCTTTTTCAAGCTTGTTCTTTTTTCTTTCTGTTTGAATTAGGATTTTTCTGTTCCATTTTGTGCATTTTAGCATATAATATCTTCTTCAATAAGTAGTTATTTGTTCTTCTCTTTTACATGTAAGAAAGAGTAAAATAAGGAAATCTTTATAAAATGTGACTGCATTTTTGCTCCAAGGTTGATTTGGTAGGAACCTGATGATATTATTTAGTTTTAGTGCATAAAGGTGTCACTTTATAAATTGATTGCTTTAAAAGAACTTTGTATTTATCTGTCATTTTCTAGTCAAACAAATGTCAACGATGGTTCTTTAATGTTTCCTTCTTTTTTTTCTAGTCAAATGTTATTTGAAGAACAAGGATATAAATGGTGCTAGGGAGTGGTAGTGCTCTTGGAGTGTATAATAGGGATATAAATGGTGCTATGGAGATGAGTTTGAACAAATTATGAAATTGTTATTATGTTGGAATGGGGTGTAATATAGTTGGTTAGCTATTATTATTTTGAACAAATTATAAAACTTATTATGTTATCTTTGAATTTATTTTCTACATTTATTCATCTTTGTTTTGGTTAGTTTTATTGGATTTCTCTTTAGCTGATATAAACTTATATATTGTTGTTTTGTTATACATCAAAGAAAATATGTCTTTAAGTGCAAGTACTCCATCAGCCCCTATTGGAAAAAATGTAGCTGCTGGAAGGAAGAATTTTCTTAGTAATAGATCTGATATAGAGTGGAAACATGAGAAGGATGTTAGTGGGGATGGTAAAAAAGTTCAATGTAGTTATTGTGGCAAAATTTATAGTGGAGGAGTCTATAGATTTAAACATCATTTAGCTGGCACAAGAATAGATGTTGAACCATGTGTTAGTGTTTCGGATGATGTTAAAGCACAAATGTTACAACATGTTATTGAATCTAAATGTGCATCATCTAAACGGAAAAAACAATGGGTTGATGTTGGTGATGAGGGAACTCCAGGCACTCAAGGACATTCAAATCCCCAAGACCTCTTAAATTTATTGAGAGCTCCCAAAAAACATAGCAGTGGCCAAGGTAGCTCACAATCAACCATTAATCACATGTTCAAGAAAGATATTAGGGAAGAAGCTTGCCAACAAATAGCTCATTTTTTTTACACAAGTGTCATTCCCTTTAATTGTGTAAAAAATCTTGAGTTTATTAAAATGTGTGAGATTATTGGAAGATATGGCCAAGGGTTTAAGCCTCCATCCTATCATGAGATTAGAGAAAAATACTTGAATATGGAAGTTAAGAATACACATGTCGTGCTTGAAGAGTTTAAACAAGAATGGAAAAAGATGGGTTGTTCCATTATGTCTGATGGGTGGACGGATAATAAGATATGTTCCATTTGTAATTTTTTGGTCAATAGTCCTAAAGGGACCGTGTTTTTATATTCACTAGACACTTCTCATATTTCTAAAACTGCTGACAAACTGTTTGAGATGCTTGATGATGTTGTTGAAAAAGTGGGAGAGGAGAATGTGGTGCAAATAATAACTGATAATGCTACAAATTATAAGGCAGCTGGACAAAAATTGATGGAGAAAAGAAAACACCTGTATTGGACACCATGTGCAGCTCATTGCATTGATTTGATGTTGGAGGATTTAGAAAAGAAAATAGAGTTGCATAAAGAAACCATAAGTAAGGGTAGAAGAATTACAACTTACATTTATGCAAGATCAATGCTTATCAATATGTTAAGAAAATTCACAAAAGGGAGAGACTTGATTAGGCCAGCTGTGACTCATTTTGCCACTGCTTATTTGACATTAGGTTGTCTTAATGACCATAAAGCGGCATTGATAAATCTATTTAATTCTGAGGAATGGAAAGATAGCAAATTTTCTGCTACCAAGGATGGGAAGGAAGTGGCAAGAAGTGTTATGGATAACAGGTTGTGGAGGAATATGATTACTTGCCTTAAAGCTGCTGCTCCTCTCATTAAAGTTCTTCGCTTAGTGGATTCAGAGGAAAAACCAGCCATGGGATTCATATATGAAGCAATGGAAAGTGCAAAGCCAAAAATTAAGATGAACTTTAATAATGTTTCAATGAGGTAAATACAAACAAATATATTTTATATTAGTGTCTTTATCCTTAATATATTTTGGCTTGATTGTTTGTTGATTACTGCAGCTATGAGCCTATATTGAACATAATTGACAACAAGTGGGATGCTCAATTACATAGGCCTTTACATGCAGCTGCATATTACCTCAATCCTCATTTTCACTTCAACATTGACTTCCAAACTGATTATACGATTAAGCAAGGGCTATATGAATGCGTAGCAAGACTAGTTGAAGATAAGGGAGAAAGAGACAAAATTGAGTTCCAATTGGTCGATTTCCATTTCGCAAAGGGCATGTTTAGTTGTGGTTCTGCACAGACATTAAGAACACAATTGGCCCTAGTAGAATGGTGGGAAGCCTATGGAGATGGATGCTCAGAACTTAAAAGATTGGCAATTCGCATTCTTAGCTTATGCTGCAGCTTCTGGAAGTGAATGTAATTGGAGTGCTTTTGAAAGGGTAAGTAATTGTAAAATGATAAATTGCTTTCTTTCTTTATTTTCATTTTAATTTTTTTAGGCGTTAGAATACTTATTAAGATTGTTTATTTTGTTTAGATTCATACCAAGAAAAGAAATCGACTGCACCAAAAGAAGATGAATGACTTGGCATTTGTGATGTGCAATTTGAAGTTAAAAAATAAGCAAACTATAAGAACTCATGTTTATGATTTTGATGATATTCATTTTGATGATGAATGGATAACTGAAGAGATGGAAAATGAAGATAATGTGGAGGTAGATGATGAGGTTCTTGAACCTATTCAAGTTAATCCTGTTTTGGCGGCAATAGAAATTGGTGATTTGGTTGTTCAGCTTGATGCTAATGTTGGTGGTACTAGTACTGGTGAACAATTTAACAATATGGAATTTGATGATGACTTCCAAGATGAAGAAGAAGATAATAATGATGAGAATGAGAATGAGATAGGTGGAGATTATATAGAAGATGATCAAGATTCTGGTAGTGATGATAGTCGTGGAATTGATGATTTTTATTAAATTTATATTGAGAGTTTGCTATGTTAACAGAATGATTATTATGTATTATGTGTGATGGATTATATCTTATGGATTATGGATTATGACATATAGATTACATGGTTTATTGAACTTTGTATATTGATTTGGATTATATATTATGGATTACAGAGTTTATTGAATTTTGTATGTTGATTTGGATGATATATTATGGATTATGGACATAGATTATGGATATGGATTACAGAGTTTATTGAACTTTATATATTATAGATTATGAATTATGAACTATGTATGAAATTTTATGTGATATGGTTATATTCAATAGCTTAAATAACAGGTGTTGGTAAACTCTTACGATTCTACATTACGAGTTTACGATACGAGTCCACCCCCCTTTCCGAGTCTAGGTAGAATCGCGATTTTGACAACATTGATACTTACTATACCTAACAATGATTTGTCAAAAATATATGGATAAATGGTGCCCATATGATGTGGACCAATAAATGGTTCCCCGTTATGGAAAAAAAAAGAAAGATAATATTAAGAAATTACCACAAAGTGAAAGATAATTTTTTTTATTTGCAATATAACCCCTACTAATTCTTCTGTATATATTGTTCTCCAACATTAATAATATTTATACTCAGACTCCATATTTTAGTTATTTAAAATTTCAACCCTAATTATATTTGGATAGATAGTTGAGGAGAGAGTGACAATACATGGAATGGTCAAAATGGGTTGAGCTTATGTTTGAATGTTTTTTTAAGGTAGAGTGGGATAGCAATAAAAGGACACTAAGATCCCACCTTACCATCCAAAACCTCAATTTTGATATATCTCTAATTTAGGGGTTAAAAATAAAATGGAGTGATTTAAGAAATTAATTACTAATATATCTTTATCTCATTATTAATGTACTCAATTCTAATTGTTACAACTTTATCTAATTTTTATCATTATGGTCATGACTTTTCTTTTCTTTTTTTTTTTCACTTAAAATTTCAAAATGAAAAAGAGAGAATAATAGAATCTATAATTTATATTAGTTTCATCTATTTTTTTAATTTTTCTGTCACAATTTTTTTTTTTCACTTTTTAAGTTTGTCATTAAAAATTTTTTGAAGCAACATAGATATTTTATAATAAATGTATTAAACAGAAAATATGGATATTATAATTAGTAAATAAAATTAAAAAATATGGATAGGAGAATTACGTAACATTATGTATTGAATAATGACAAATTATTAATTATGTATTTATGTTATAGGGGATAATATTAAAAAAAAATAATTAATGAGTCATTTCATTCTATTTATTTTACTGTAACTTTCAAACAAAATTGATAGGTGTCCATCTTTTTTCTCATTAAAACTTTTAAACAACATATTTACTTAAGTCATTCAACTCCATTCCATTCCATAGTATATCCTTCCATTAATGATTACTTCATTCCATCTTCTCCTAAATTTTCAAACATAGCCTTACTCTCTTGCTATTAAAACTTTTAAAATAATATACGATAAATGAAAGAAAAAATGTAAGCTACAAAAAAAGGAAGAAAAACCTAAAAAAAATAAGAAAGAATGGAGATGCAATATTGAGAGAAATAAGAAAAGAAAAAGATCGAAAATTAGGGTTAGAAGCCTAGAGAAATAGATTGAAAATTTACAAGGAAATTTTAAATCAACTAGAAATGATTCAACACCCCTAACATAAAAAAATAAAAAAAAATTAACGGGGAAATAATAAATGATAGAAATATATTTTAGAAAGTGAATATAGAAATAGGATTGGAAAAACTTTAACTTCTTATACATTATTTTCATTATTTTTATTAATTTATGTTATATTATTATATTAGATTTTATTATTTTTATTTCTATTATATTTATTTTAAAAAAACTACTAGTTGTGTGATTACTTCCCAGGAACATTAAGGAAGCGACTTCACTCCCGCCTTTTTCTCTAGTATTTTTCTCCAGTGAGATCGTAGCCATCCATCCTATCTGTGGCTGAGATGAAGCCACATCATTGTCCCAAACGCACCATTTGCCATAAATTTTTTCTGCAGGTAGACAGAACGCAGCGTTTTCATCTTCGTCTTCTCCGTTCGCTGCAAATTGGCGCAAAACGCATACAAAGGACCGGGCTGTGTTGCAGAGGCTGAAGGCAGCGGAGGTGGGAGGTCGTTGGCGGCAACCGGAGCTGAAAACACAGCAATCAACATTTGAACTAAGATTTGACGTCTTCGTCTTCTTCATTCTCTGCGAATTAGCGCCAAACTGGCTGTGTTGCAGAAGCTAGAGGCAGCAGAGGTGTGTGGAGCTGGAGGCAGCGGAGGTGCGTAGTCGTTGGCGGCAATCGGAGCTGAAAACACGGCGTTCAGCATTTGAACTGAGATTTGACGTCTTTGTCTTCTTCATTCTTTGCGAATTGGCGCCAAACTGGCTGTGTTGCATAAACTAAAGGCAGCAAAGGTGTGTGGAGCTAAAAATGTGTGGTGTGGTGCTGCCACAAAGATGTGGTATACACTTGTAGCTACTGACCTATAGTTAATACCATTACGATCCAAAGGTCTGTAAACATGGGATGTTTACAAGATTAGATCTCCATTTGCATTCTGCTTATCACCAATAATTTTAAAAGAAAAAATGCACAACTAAAAAATATGAAATAATCACTTATAAAAACTTATTAGATGTGAATGAGCACTGAAGAACATCACATCCAAGAGAGGAGAAGGGATACATCAACAATTGACACCGATTTCAATACTTTTTTTGGGCATAAACTAGTGCTGTAGACCATAATTAATACTAAAAGAAATCAACACACAAGACAACCACCACTTCAAATGGCAAAGGCAAGGAACAAGTGAACCAACCTTATTTGCCATTTAATAACCTCAAGGAAATATGAAGGAAGCCCTCACCTTCTGTCTGGGCATTGGTTTTTTGAGTCTTGGTGAACACTGCTTTCTTAAAAGCCTCCTTTGCAATATTTGTTAGCCAGTCATCTGAGTAATATTTAACAGCTACATGTTTCCCTTCATAATCAAGAAGGAGGATGTTTTTTATAGAGGAGCATGAAACCTATGAAAAGCTAATGGTAAAGGATCAAAATTTCAACACTTTCCATAAAATTAGATCTTAAAAGAATAACAATGATTTTTCATTCTAAAACAGCTAGCATCTTTGGTTTTATATAGAAGAGGAAGTAGCAGAGCATATGGATCGTAATGGTATTAACTGTAGGTCTGTAGCTCTTAACAGCGCAGCACCACACCTTTGGTTTTATTAGTCTATACACTTATGGCATAGGTTTTATCGGAGTTGGATATACTTTTAAAATGTGTCGTATGACTTTTCCAGTGAATTGCCTTGTCAACTTGATGCATTAGACCTGAATACATATTAGAGAATTAAAGTTTGGGGTACTTGGAAAGTGATGGCAGCCCAAGCAATGTAAGTATATAATCATAAAAGAAAAAATTAACTTACATGAAAGGATATTTTAAATCTAATTTAATTGATGAATTTCAGGGAATTAGGTACTTCTAGTACCAATTTCACCAAGGAGGACAATGTTGAAGTTGGATGCAAGCCTGCAGTTGGTATGGAATTTGATAATGCTGATACGGCTTGGCAATTTTGGAGTGACTATGGTTTTCGAGTGGGATTTGGAGTAAGAAAGCAATATTTTAATAAGAATAGGAAGGATGGAACTGTGACATCATGTAGGTTTGTTTGTTGTAAAGAGGGTGTTCGAAAGGTAGATAAGAGAAACACTCCAGGTACAAATTATAGACTTGAAACAAGAACAGATTGTAAAGTTAGGGTGACCCTTGTATTAAGGAGGAGGAAATTGATCATTAATGAGTTTATGGACAGTCATAATTACCCTCTCCAGCTCCCAGAGACGACACATATGTTGGCTTCCCACCGTAACATATCTGAAGTTCAAGGCTAAGAGACTGAATTGGCTGAGGACTCAGGATTACCGCAAAAAGCTACATTTCAGTTGATGAGCACATATGTTGGAGGTAGATCCAACCTTGGCTTTACTTGGTTGGATGCCAAGAACTATCTGCAGTCCAAACGGCAATGCAAAATGGTTTACGGAGAAGTTGGTTGCCTACTGCAATACTTTCAGCGACAGTTGTTGGATAATCCATCATTTTTTCATGCTTATCAAATGGATGCGGATGAGCAGATAACAAACATGTTTTGGGCAGATGCACGCATGATCGTTGATTACAGCTATTTCGGTGATGTGGTATCGCTTGATACAACTTATTGCACAAATTGTGCACAAAGACTGCTTGCATTGTTCTCTGGGTTCAACCACTATAGGCAGGTAGTTGTATTTGGAGCAGCATTGATGTATGATGAAATAACCGATTCATTTAAGTGGTTGTTCGAGACATTTCTGGAAGCCCACGGGAACAAGAAACCACAGACCATGTTCATCGATCAGGGCCAAGCAATGTCGAAAGCGTTAAGTGAGCTTTCAGTTTTTTTATGGGGCATTGCCGTATTAATTTATCTACCAAACACTAGTTTTTTAAGTCGAGTTTCTTGCAGGTGAGGTGATGCCAGAGACTCATCATGGTCTTTGTACTTGGCACTTGATGCAGAATGGGATCAAACACCTTGGCAATTTGATGAAAGATGGGTCTCATTTCCTAACTGACTTCAAGAAATGCATGTATCAGTATGAGAATGAAGGTCACTTTGAGGCAGGTTGGGAAAAAATGTTGTTAGACCATAGTGTTCAAGAGAATACTTGGTTGAAGTCTGTATACGTACTGCGAGAGAAATAGGCTGCGTGTTATATGAAACAGGCATTCACATTGGGCATGTGAAGCACGCAATTAAGTGAAAACCTGAATTCTGATTTTAAAGCGGTGATGAAACCGACCGTGAATGTTACCCTGTTTTTCAGACTCTTTGAGCGAGTAGTTAAAGAAAAACGATATAATGAGCTGAAGGCAGAGTATGATGCTTGGCACAAGCTCCCACGTTTAAGTTACCAACATTTGTCCATTCTAAATCAAGCCGCACAAATCGACACACACTCAATTTTTACCGTGTTCCAACAAGAGTTTGACTTACTCTTTGCTGTTTCAATCCGACAAAGAAAGGAGGATCAACCTGTCAAAGCTTATGTTTTGTCCATGGCTAACCAAGAAGGCGAATGGACCGTCTTATTTGACCTTGGTCAGATGTTTGTGTCTTGTACTTGCAGGAAGTTTGAGACATATGGGATATTATGTTGCCATGTGTTGAAAATTTTTGTTGTATTAGAAGTTGAAAAGGTGCTCGATCATTATGTACTCACGCGATGGACAATGAATGCACGTAACGACATCGTGCATGATGTAAAGGGAAAGGGAGTAGACGAAGACCCTAAGTTGGAGAGCTCACGGTGGTATAGGCACATATGCTCGAAGGTTATTAGACTAGCATCTGAGGTGGCTTCGTGTGAGGAATTGCGCTCTCTTGTGGACAAAGGGATAAATGGCTTGTGCAAATAGGTGATGGGTGTTCGTTTGGGTCAGCAGATCCATGGTGATGAACCTAGTAGGCCCAACACCTCATAATATGATGGTGTATGTCAAGTAAGAGGATTGAAGACAAAAGCTGGACTCGTAAGGCGAAGATGACCAAAGAGTTGGGTCAAACTCCAACGTGCTAAGAAAAGGAAGGATGTGACCACAACACGTTCACGATATCCACCGTATCAGGTACGTATATCAAACTAATTTATCCAGTCACACAGTTGTTGGTTTGATTATTTGTAAACAAGTGTAACAATATTGGTTATAGGGTAATGGCTCACTAAGTTCGTTACCGTGCAAGGTGACATGCTCAGCACCGCCAGCACCTTATGATGGCCATCAGAACAACAAGGATCACTTCAGTTTCACAAGATTTTTAATGGTATTTGTATTAAAATATACATGTATGTGTGATCGGTATCTAATTCTCACACATTTACTTTTGTCGTTGTGTGATTTTAGGAGCCACTGGACATTTCTACGCAGTCACTCGAACATAAAGATATATAGAGTTAGCTGCACACCTTCAACATTTTTTGACATAACAATACACCAACAATTGTTAATTTTTTGGGTTGAGCTGCATTTGATATTTTGTTACGAAGGCTCAACGATTGTATTTTTGCGCTTATTTACCACTAGCTTATGTTACAGTTATAGGCAAATGACACCTGTAATTTTTTGGAACAATTGAATTTCACATAGATGTAAGCAACAAGCTCATGTATTACTGTTCAATGATAAAATACAAATATTGTTCAAACAGTATTTGAGTAAAGTAAGAATGCTTATTATGACATTTATAGTACCATTTCATTACAATTACAACGTCACTATGAATATACAACAAATTACATGACATTCTACCATCTTGGATCCTATTTCACTACAGTTACAACAAAGTTCATGTGTCTTCAATCCCAGGTGAGTTGATGCATGTGTATTCTGCTTGTTTTAGGTTGATTTGGTTCCATCGTGTACATTACAATTGAGTTGGTCCCTCCATGTGTCTTCCGTCAGCTTTGCTTAGCCTTCTGATTATTTTGTACCTGCAAGCTTGGTTCTGACTTTACATTTGAAAGACTTAAATATGGACTGCAATTCTTTATGGCAACATTGACAATATCAGAACTCTTCATAGGAGTATGTGGAAACCTTGATTCATTAACACAATTTGCCACAACTGTCTTTGCTGTTTGGAACTGTATCTGTTGCTTCTTGTCACCAGTATTGCGAACATGTAATAAAGGATGAGCTGCAAAGCCCTTATTTGTTTCAGTTACCAGTTTTTGTTGCAATCTGGCTGGTGGATGTGTTTTTGAGGTTGACTTATCCTGTAAGATTAAAAATCTTCAAAGCAGAAGCACATATGCATAGTACTTATACAAAAAGAATCAATAAATTGATAGAGCAAATATTGCATGTTCAAAAACTACAACCTCTAGGAGGTTCAAGTTCTCACATTATCTTTTCCAGCCTGTCAGGTCTTTTCAGCTTTCAAAGGAGTTAAAGCAAACTCTCCCAAAATTTATAGATATAAAAATGCAGACAACCCAAATAAATAGGATGAAACAATTTAGATATTCTTAATATTTTGGAAAAGCAACAGCAAGGATATAAAGATGAAGCAATCGGTTGTGGACTGCGTTTAGACCTGTTTCTTTGACTGTATCCTACTGGAACTTTGTAGATTCTATTCTTGCATTGAGTTTCCTCTTTAATGCTTCCTGCACATTAAGTAGGTGAGTTGACCAAATGCTGTAAAACTGATCATGCAAATCCAGAGTCACAAAAAGGTATAAAATAGTAATGCAAACTCCAAATACAGATACAAAATGTATGTGTACAAACAAGTTTATACTCAACTTAAATTTTGTTGAATGATTGCATCTAGGAAAAAAAATTCCAAACAGGGTTATCACCATCAGTGTATACTAATTTTTACAGCCAACGTAGAACATATATTGGCAATGATCATGCACAATTAATACACAGAGATGCAGATTAGTGCAGTATAGGCACCAGTTTGACGTAAATCCTCCCGGCTATCTCCTACAAAGGGCACTTCAGTACCGTGGCCAAGGTAGGCCTTACAGTGACTTAACTATAGAATTTGTATTTCTGTTGGTAATATATTGAAGAAAAGGTTAAGATGGTAAAACAATTTCTGTTGTGTAGCCGGAAGGGATAAGATAATAGGCCTTTATGCATAAACACTTTTACATCATACGTGGTTTTTCAAGTCCTAACTCGCATAATCTGCAATGAGAGCTTCAATACAAGAAACAAAATATCAAGAAACCCCAAAAAAGATTAAAAAAAATTAGACTAGCAACATATACAGATTTAATGATACCCAGCACTATCAGCACTTGTTATTTCAATTTGTCTTGAAATGTTGATGGCAACATGTTGGGGAATAACTTCAAAAATACTGGCAGTAAAAATTCCATAAAAGGGACTATGATGAAAACTGCAAAAGGAACTAGCCTAAAAATGTCAGCAGTAGTCCGTGTCAGTTGTTGTCTCCCCCTTCTAGAAAGACTCTTCCCATCAGCAAGTTTCAATAACAATCTTGAGCTAATTCTAATATCTGCCCATAGCAACTTGAAACCCAACCAATAGTGTTGCAATGTTGATACAAACTCCCCTTTCCAATGAACAATTTCCTTGGCCCAAACCTCCCTGTGGTAAGGGGATTGGCAGACCATAAATCTACATTATCTCATATTAATGGATGATATATATTACACTAGAGATGCCATCTAAAAGAATTATCACAGCTATGAGTCTATAATCATCAAATTCAGGTAACTAGAGAATCTTATGTTTCAGCATATTTGTCATCCAGTTATTACACTTCAAAAACAATGAGGTAAAATAATAATCTGCAACTGTTCTATAATTGGATTAATATCTATCACCTTAGAACGTGGGACCAACTTCTTATCCTACAATCTAAAATAGGCAAGAAAACCCAAATTATGTATACAACATAAATAGCCGAAACATTTTTAGTTTAAAAGAAATTTTATGTGATATATCATCAGAGAAAAGTCAAGCAAAGGTTTTACAAAATAAGCAACCACGCAGACAAGTTTAGCTTCTAGCAACGGAGTTGATTTCAATTACATTCACAAATATCTCTAACGAATAAATAATCAAATGGCTATTTCAAACTCTTTTTTCCCTTTAAAGGAGGCAGAAAATTAAAGAAAAGTTTATTAATAGATTCCAGTGTGCAGAATTATGATGAATTCAACATACATGGTCATAAACTTACACTTTATGTAAAGAATCGGATAGCGAGGTTTCGCGGAAATGAAAATGGGTATTGTATTGAGCAAAGGGAGTGGGGAAGAATGAGAGCGAACAGTTACAGTCTCAACCTACCAAGCCCCTGAATCAGAGAAGAGAGACTCTAGAGGTTTAAAGTTAAGTCCCTGGAGGCTGGAGATGGAGAACCTGCGAGACAAAAAACAACGCCGCAGAATGACGTCATTTGGCGATGGGAGAAGGTCAAAAACAAAATCCAAACGCACCATTTTGAGTAAGTCAAACGGTGCGTTTTGGCTTCATTGGGCGACGTGGCGTGATCTCAGCAAAATACAATAGACGACTAAATTTCATGGGAGAAAAACACTGCAGAAACTTACGGGAGGCGATCTGAATCCAAAAGTTTCATTAACAAATAGCAAGTTTTTTTCCTTTACACTGAGACCAAATCTTTACCCTATAGTAGAAGATTTAAATTTACTAAAAAGTTTTATAGTAAAGTCTTACACATCAAAACCTCATTTTCCTAAAATTAACTGTGTCAATGTGATCCATGACCTTTTCCAAAGATCTCTGAAACCACCTCTTATACTTTAGGCATACTAGTCATTTCCCCAACTAGAAGAACGTCGCCAACATCCTTGATGGATATGTTAGCATCCTTCAAGCAGCTCTTACATAGTGCTTTTGCCCTTCAAATCAAGTGATTTACCAAACTCTCAAACTTAGATCTAGTCAATGTAATGTTTAGATGCTTTGCACCAGATGTATCAGCGGTGATGAAAGGAAGGTTGATTTCAATTTGAGACATTGACGACAATTATATCTTAGCCTTTTCAGCAGCTTCTCGGAGTCTTTGCAAGGTAAGAATATCTTTTGAAATATTGATACTCTCAGTGCTATTAAATTCACTTACAAGAAAGTCTAACAAGGCATTGTCAAAATCTTTTCTTCCCAAGAAAGTGTCACCATTTGTTGCTTTCACTTGTACATGAAGGCATTATTGGGAAACAACCTTTAAATTATTCCTTCTTGAAAGGTTTAGTTAAGAGCACATAGAAGAAATAAGTGTGCATATCTTATAAACACCATTAGAAATTTCTGCAATGGAAACATCACATGTTCCACCTTCAAGATGAAATACTGCAATCAGGCTCTTCATATTGTTCATCCCATATGAAAGTGCAGCAGCAGTGGGTTCATTAATGATTCTCTACACGTCAAGCCTAGCAATTCTACCGGCATCCATTGCCGCCTACCTCTAAGCACCATTGAAGTATGATGGTACGGTAATTACAACTTTTGAGACTGATCTTCCAAGATAAGATTCTGCAATTTTTTTCATCTTGGTCAGAACAAAGGCACCAATTTGGCTAGGAGGATACTGATGCCTATTAGCTTCAACCCAAGCATTTCCATTACGAGCCTTAACAATCTTGTATGGGACAATCTTCATCACCTTTTGAGTTTCAGGATCATCAAATTGCCTTCCAATCAAACGCTTGGTTCCAAAAAGTGTGTTTATTAGGTTGGTTAAGGCCTGCCGTTTGGCTGGGGTACCAACAAGCAACTCTCTTTTTTGGTTGAAGGCAACCACAGATGGTATTGTTCTAGCTCCTTCAGAATTTTCAATGACTTTAGGATTCTGAGAAAGATATAGTATTAAAGGAAAAAAAAACCGCATACCAAAACATGAGGTAGTATAAAAAATCAAGAGAAGAATGATGGAAATCTTGTCTGTCCCTCCATAACAGCAAAACATGAATTGGTAGTACCCAAATCTATACCAACGACATCATTACCAGCAAGCCTTGAACTGAAGTAAGCAGAAGCAAAAGCGATGTCATGGCTTTGTAGAGAGCAGAGTGAGGCAGTGGTGGCCATGGCAGGAAGAGGAAGATTGATGGGAAACAAGCAAAGAAAAGGAAGGAAATCTCTTAGAAGAAAGAAAGAGTGAAGGGACTAACAGAAAGGCCTCACAAATAGGCTTTATGGAGTTTACAATAACGACATGAGGTTTTGTCTTAAAACTATAAGGGATAAATTTGAATGAGTTAAAATTAACTCACTAGCAAGATATTATAAAAAAAAATATGTAATAATAAGGATTAAATTAAAAATAATTTAAATCATAAGGATCTCACTATAAATTTTTTAACTTATAAAAACTAAATTAAAAATTAACTAAAATTATGATAAAATTATGAGCATGAAATGCATAATTTTTCTTTTTTTTTTTCAATAATAAATATGAATAAATAATGTTCTTTGATATAAAATGGCAAATAAGATGGTTTGAATTCAATCCACACACCCACCCTACCTCACTTAATTTTCAAATTATTCTTTTAATTAAGCCATAAATTTTGAAAAATAATATAAAATAAAATAGTAGTAAAATAGACAATAAGAGATTCTCTCTTTTTTCTTTTAAAATGCAATGTGAAAACAATGAGAAAATTTTTCAAATTTTTTGGAATTCGTAAAAAGATTTTATTATTTGTTGGTTAAAAATTTTATATTTGGCTTCAAAGTATCTAGTGGTAAATTTTAATGATGATGTTGGTATGGTAAATTTTAAACCCTAAACCTTATTAGTTTATATATATATATATATATATATATATATATATATATATATATCTAATTTTTAAATTTCAAGAATTTTTTTTAAAAAAATTGAAATAAAATTATATTGATGAACGGTTATTTTTTTGGACATAATTCTTATCCTTAATGTTTGGACCCCATGTTAAGAACTTCTCCAATATTATTGATGAACAAATCTTGGAATCAAACTATTCAACCATAATCGATAGGGTTATATATCAAGGTGAAGTGAATCACCTGCAATAATTGTAAGAGATCCAGACTCCTCTAGTTATTAGTTTACAGCACAATTCCAAGAGGCCAAAGGTTATAGGTTTGATTTGGAGGATGATGAAGGCAAAATATACTATTTTGATCCTTTACAAATTATTTCATTATTAATAGAATGGAACTCAAGACCCGCATCGGTAATAGACTAGGCCTACTTTGTAGACCTTGGGTAGGGCTCCATTAGTACTAGGTTTTTTTAATTACTAATTTGGTCCTCCATTGATACTTATTTTTAAAATGGTCCTTTAGACATGGAAATATTAGCATTTTTTGTCCCTTAGTCTAAATAGCATTGGCAAGTGTCTAATGTGGATCATGTATTGCTTACCATACTATTGCCATTAGATCGATGGTAATGAAGGGCTTGATTTTGGATAAGGCAATTTAATTAGCAAGTGTCTAATGTGGATCATTTATAAGGCAATTTAACAAAGGGGGTTCATTAAATAAGAGTAGAATGGTAATTTCAATAATTAGCACTAAATCCCTAGCTAGTCTTTTATAAAAATGCAAACCTATTATACGATAAACACATCAATCAGTCTATAGCCTCTAGATGCATAATTAAAAACACTTGCTATTATAATGCAATTGATTGAGAGAATTTAGGTCATGAAAACACTAAGATATCTCCAATGTAACATGAGTATCTTATACGATTAGTGATCCCAGTTTGTATCAGATTTGGCTTCCACTACTAAGGAGAAATTTGTAAGTCACATTATCCCACTAGTTTGATTTCTGATTCATTTTCCTTCATTGGTATTAGAACCTGGTTTAGACTAGTTTTTTAATCATATTTTTATGATTTATTGGGATTTAACATCATTATTTGGGGTCATGTTCATTAGGGTTTTAAAATTTAAAAAAATTGAAAACTTTCAGAAATCCATCTCTATCAGCTTGAATAAAGCACCCTAAAATTTCTCTCCTTAATAGTCATTGAAGACAGTGCTCATTGGTGATGCTCCCATAGTGGGAAGCCCCTGTTGCCATTAGTGTCCCTTGTCGATGGCACTGCTAGCAAGAAATGGTGACCTTGTCCATCTTTTTCGAACAAACAACCTCTATCAGAAGAACGAAGAGACATGTCTCTCTACCATGATTGCTGATGGGTAGTGGCCACTAGCGATGCTCCCATAAAGGCATACCACTATCGCTGGAAACCTTTATTGCCCTTCTAGCCAGTAAGAAGGCATGAAGGAGCTCGAAGCGAAGCTCTATGGAGGTGCCCTCTAACACTTTCAATGACAGTGTTGGATGTTGCCCTCCCTCGCCAGCCAATCTAGCATTACTAGTGCCCATGAGTGGGCAGCTGGTGAGCTATAAATAGTGGCAGCAAAAAGGTAAAAGAGGAAGGAAGAAGAAGATGGAATCTAGGGTTTGCTCTTCTTTTTGTTTATTTTTTCGAAAGTAAAAAATTTCAGAGACCTTAAATATTTTTTCTGAAACCCTAATTTTTTTTTTCTTTGGCCTTTTAATTTTAAGAATATGGGCCCTTTACATTTTTAAGGAGATTTTTGGGCCTTTCATTCCTCAAGAGACTTTGGGTTTTCCTTTTAAAGGGAATACAACCCCTTTTAAATTTTTGAAGAGGCTTTTTTTATGGGCCTTTTGTTTTTTGTTTTGAATAAATTATAGGCCTTGCACTTTTTTGAAAGTTCAAGGCCTTACAAGAAGTTGTTCTTTTGATTAAGCATGTAACTCATTCCAAATAATTCTAATTAACCTAATTTTTTCCCCCTAATTAATAAATTTTTGGAGATGTCCTAAAAAATATAAATTGTGTATTTATAGTTTAGCCCCAAATAAAGGCAATTAATTGATTTTTTATTGAAAAGTTAATTTTTATATCCCAATAAATTTAGATCAAGTAATATATGATTACTTGCTATTACTTTATGTTAATTTGTTTAACGTTGTTTTATTAAATTTTCTTGTCAAATTTCTTCCCATAAAAAATTTAGAAGTAAAATGTTAATTAGTTTAACATTATATGTTTAATTTATTTATATGTTAGTTTGTTTAACATGTAATAAATTTATTTGTCAATGCATAAAATGCACATTTTATTAATCTTAATATGTTTATTTATTTAACATGATTATTGTTAAATGTTAATTAGTTTTAACATTACATATTTAATTTATCAATATATTTATTAGTTTAACATATGATAAATTTATTTGTCATACATGTGTTGTATGTTAGTTGAATATTATTAATGTTTTTCTTTAAGTGAATTCATGAAATATAAAATGTTAATTTGTTTAAAATTTGTAAGATCATGCTTTATAATTTGTTTGTAGTATGATTAAGACACTTAGCTATATTTTATTTTTGTTAATTTTCACCTTGCATACAACCTTAGAATGATAATAGGCACTTTGTGCTCTTTTGAATCTAGGTTATGCATGGGTTAATTAGCTTAATCAAATTATACTTAGTGTCATGATATGTATGCATAGTGAACATTAAAATCTTGCATGTTTGTATGTTAGTTATCTTATCCTTATTTTGTGTTTGTCATTCTTTTATGTAAAGAATGACTATTGCTTCCAAAAATATTGTTGCTGAGTTCAACAAGGGGTTAAAGCTTAATGGCAACAATTATGAGATCTGGATTATGCAAGTTCAATATCTTCTATAAGAGCAAAGGGCTCTTGATGCTCTAAATCATGTCATGAATGAGCTAGAAGCTAGTAACACGAGCTAGCATAGGCAGGACCGTGAGGCTTATAACACTTAGAACAAAATAAACTATACAACTCACATTATGTTGCTAAGTACTGTGGATGATGACATCCTAAGGGAGTTTAAGGATTACCAAAGCATTATGGGACTTTGGAATGCTCTGAGAATGAGGTTCAAAACTACATCCGTATTTAAGTTGCATTCTCTAATGATCAAGTTTGATTCAGATAAGAAACACCTAAAACATTCTATGAAGAAACATCTGAGACTAATGACAAACATGTTAAAGAGCTAAAGGATATAGGAAATATCTTAACAAACGAGCAGTAAATCCAAACTATCGTTCACTTTTTACCTAGTTCTTAAGAGCATATAAAGATACATTTCACCTATAATGATAGAATTGTGACTCTAGATGATGTTTGAAGGCACCTTGAACTCAAATAAGAAAAACTTGAATTAGGCAAGCCAATACCTGAGTTGTATATGACAACCTTATGTGGAAGATGTGACTCAAATAGAAAGAATTGGGGAAAGAACAAATGACCAGCTTGACCTAAGAAAAAGCTAAAGACAAATCAACAAGGCAAAAAGAAGTAGTGAAAAGTAAATATGGCAAAGTTTAAGTGCTATAACTACTAAAAGAAAGGTCACTATGCGAGTGATTGCCCCTAAACCCTAAACCCTAAGCCTTTCAGAAAGGCAACTTATACTGCTTATTCTAGTGAATTTTGTGTTTTTAGCTATGTTGTACTAACTAAATCTTGCCTTGTATTGATTGTAAACTCAGGAGCCATTGACCACATAGCAAGGAATTATGAAGCCTTTATTAATATTTGGTAAGTTCTATATGGAGCATTCTAAATATATGTGGGCAACAACATTAAGGTTATTGTCAAGGGGGATCGTAACATGTAAGTTAGTCCTTCATGGTGGTCAAGACCTCATCTTACATGATGTCCTCTATGCATTACAAATTTATGGGAATGTCGTATCAGTTTTGGTTTTACTTAGGCTAGGTTATGATTTGCTTTTCCATGAAGATTTTGTTAAATTAAGTAATGGTTCAATTTTTTATGTTTTTGGTTATGTAACCAGAGGTTTTATTTCTATGGATTTGGATGATGAATCTTATAATAATAATATTAGTTTTTCCATGTTTGCTTCTACACATGATTTTAATCATGATGTAAATAATTGGCAAGGTAGACATGGTTATATTGGCCAATAAAGAATGCAATGGTTAGTAAAAGAAGGTTTGTTTCCTAGTATTGAACAAGTAGATTTGCATACTAGTTTAGTGAATCTTGTCTAATAGGAAAATTAGCTAGAAAACCTTTTGATAAAGCAACTGATGCCGAATTTCCTGTATAATTAGCTCATTATGACATCTGTGGGCCTCTGAATATTAGAACCAAGCACAGAGTGAGCTATTTCATCAAATTTATCGATGATTACACTTCCCACTATTTTGTTAAACTTCAGATAATCCAAAGTGGATAAAATGCAAAGTTTTATACATGAGTGATCCACATCAACCAATTTATATAATTTACAATACAAGAGTGATTTCACATCAACCAATTTGTATAATCCACTTTCATATTTATGATAGCCAATTTATATAATTACAACAAGAAAAGTAGAACACTCATCGTGACAATGATCAATGATATTGTTTTCCTCATATGTATCAACAATACCCTTTTTTTTTTTATTTGAGGACAAAGTGGGAAAGGATTAGATATTAGGGACACCTATTCTAGTGTATAAGGCTTGTCCAGAAGGTTTCCTACTGTTAGGTATTTGTGCCTATCCTGAATGTGCAAATCAGGAAATTAAGTTCAAAACGTCTTGCCACTTGTTTTTATAAAACCTACCTATGCTTAGTCCCTGCTGAAAGGTTCGAAGTTCAACATCTTTGTTGAAGAAATTTGGAGGCTACTTTGGTGGGGCTATTGCAGATGTCACATGTGTCAATCTATTGCAGAACCTATCTTAGCCTTCATGCGAGGTTGACGTTTGATTTTATTGTCCTGCTTGTGTAGGTTTTTGGGTCCATCTCCATTCTCTAACATGTTTCCATCTAGGTAGAAGGTGATGTGGAACTGATGTCCTCTTTTTGGGGGTCTAAATTTTCTAGTGTCATAGATGATGGTCCACCCCCAGCGTAGTTGATCATTATTGATGTTGTTTTATGGGTCAGGCATGTCTCCTTCCTTAGTATGGATGTGACTATGACTACATGTGAACACCTCATCCTTAATTACTTAATTATTTAATTAATTGATACACCAATTAATTAATAATTAAGCAAATAAAAAAAATAAAAATGACAAAGCTTCAAATGACATTCTCTAGGGACAAGTTGAAATTAAAAATAAATAATGGGAGACAATTAAATAAACTCAAAATTTAAAAATTAAATTAGCTAATTATAATAAATTAAGGAAAAATTATAAAAAAATAAAAGGAATATATAAGAAAAAAATAATTAAAAAATTAAAATAAAAAATGAAAATTAACTAATAATAATGGTAATAATAATAATAATAATAATAATAATAATAATAATAATAATAATAAAACTGCAACTTGCATGAAATGAGAAAAGGGAACTATGATAGCAGCGGTGAAAAGATTGAGAGAGCTGTTGTGAGGGGATGAGAGGAGCTGCTGTGAAAAGGCCCAGAAGAGAAGGCTAAAGACGTGAACCAAGCAGAGGAGAGAGAAGACGTGTAAGTACCCAAGTATCCCAATTTCTACACTGATCAATATCATTTCCCTCTATGACAACTGCTGCTCCATTTCACTATATCATCAATGGCATGAAACTCAAGCGTGAGATCAGGAACTTAACGCCATGGGAGAGGTGCACAACTCTCTTAAGAGGAGCAAAATAAAAAGGGCCTCTGTTCCAAAGGAGAGAGAAGGAGGAAGTCATAGAGGTAGCAACCAGGGAAGGAAAAAAGCTTAAAGGAAAGAGAGAGAGAACTGAGAAAAGAGAAAGAAAGAAGAGAAGAGGAAGGAGCAAAAACGAGAGGGAAGAGACCAAGATAAGGACCCTTATTTTTTTATCACGAAATAAGGAGTAGCAGGGAGAGAAGGCAGTGGGAAGAACCGAGAAGAAAGGGAGTAACAGGGAGAGAAGGCAGTGGGAAGAATTGAGAAGGAAGGGAATAGCTGAGAAAAAAGGAAAAACCATGGAAATAAGGCTGAAGGAACATCAAGGCTAAAGGAACTGGAGAATGTAGAGAGAATGAAATGTGAGGACTGAATTGAGTTAATAGAATGTAGCGAGATGAAACAAAGAACTTAACCGAGTGGAGAGAAGGCAGCAGGAAGAGTAGAGGAGCCAAACCAAGAAGAAGAAGGTTTAGTAAGAAAAGAGTTAATGAAGATTGAAGGAGACGCATAACAGTAAAGACGCCTTTGTTCTATACTTTCAAAACAGAGGCTAAGAGAGGAAGAACATGGATTAATAAAGGAAAAGCTAAAGAATGCCAAAGGAGAAACTAAACAAAGGGAAGAGGGGGTGTCAGCGTTAGTGCTTCTCCATCTTCTGTTTTGTTATCAAAGGTATGTGTTGTTACTACTCTGTTTCAGTCCTAGGATTGTCATAAAGTCTTTCTTATTGTGTTTTAACTTAACCCTTCCCTATTTGGCTATCATGATTTACGTGGGGGTCTTGGTTGCATGTTCCTCTCCTTTTGGTCACCCCAGATATCTGGTTTGTCATTGTATAATGCATTCTTTTACTATCATGTATCTTGAAATGGACTATTGTGAAATCATTCTTTCTTTACTGCCATGATACCTATGTGTTGTTGTATGGTTTCCATCCCTTTTGTTATCATGAATATCAAAATAGGTTACTGCATAAGTTCATCCTCCTTGTTTTCAGGAAAAACCTGCATGCACTCCGTAAAATCCCTCCCATTTTCTATCAAGCCTTGCTCATTACCGCATCATTTTTCTGTAAGCTTTTTCCATGAGCCACGAGGTCGGTTTCTACACAGTTTTCCTCCCCCACTTCTGTTATCTCGAGGCTCGTTCAGTTGCTGCATATCCCCCCTTTTGCTTGTGCTACCATGGAGGTCGTTTACAGTGTTACCTTTTCCTTTGTTTTCTTGTCTATCATGGGTCACTTATTTTGCTACCTGATAGGTCTCTATTTTCGCCAAACTGTGCAAAGGACAGTCACTGCATGTTCCCTTTCTGCCACAACATGATCTGGCTACTGTGTTTTTCTTTCTCTTTTTCTACCATGAAAACCTGAGCAATTGATTTGGCTTCTTTTACCGATGCTCGCATACATAGGTGTGTTTTATATATATATATATATATATATATATATATATATATATATATATCTCTCTCTCTCTCTCTCTCTCTCTATACATATATACATATCATATACGTATGTATTCACTGGGATAGGCCATTGAATGAATAGTATTTATAGATATGTGTGCAATGCATGAGCTATGTGAAGATTCAAATCCTAGTTTAAACTTCCCATGAAATCTATTTATTTTATTTTATTTATTTATTATTTATTTTCTTATTATTATTATTAACATCATTATTGTTTTTGTTTTTTGTTTTTGGTTAAAGGGATAATAAGAAGAACACCTTAAGAAGGTCCATTTTTTTGTTTTTGTTTGTTGTTTTGCATTTTCGTTTTGTTTTTGTTTATTCATTCGTTATTTATTTATTTATTTATTTATTTTTACTTTATTTTATTTTATTTTATTTTTTATTTCTTTTTCTTTCTTTCTTTGGTGTTTTACTCTTTTATAGGGTATTGCAATAGACAAAATTGGATCATTATGTTGGTATAAACATATGTGTACCATCACAATTTGTTGTTTTGTTTTGATAGCCATGTGAGAATCCTAATCTCCTCAGGCACCAAAAAGTTAACTGATGAGTGTCGCGTGAGAATACTAATCTCCTTAGGCACTTAGTAGAGGTCATGTGGGATTCTTGAGTATCTCTTTAGGCCTTGAAAGTCATTACTTAATTTATAAAAAATGCCAAGATAAATACTCTAACTAAATATTTTCCATTATTTGCGAAATCATCTTGTGAGAATATTGTTCTCCTCGAACATTTGGAATCATGTGAGATTTTAACCTCCTTAAATTCCGAAACTAGTATATATTTGTTTTAAAAATAATAATAATAATGCAAGGATAAATACTTTCATTAAATATTTTCTATCATCTACGAAATCATTGTGTGAGGATATTATTCTACTTGAATGCTTAGGGTTGTGTGAGATTTGAATCTCCTTTGATCCTCAAAATTAGTACATACCCATTTTAAAATAATAATAACAATATAGATAATCATGCAAAAATATCTTAATTAAATAATTTTTATTTACAAAATGATTAAATTCACTCTTTATAATCATTTCATTTAAATTTCAAAATAAAGATTGAGATTCCAAAAATGAACAAAAATTAAAAAGAAAAAAAATGAAGAGATTAAGAGAGCTAGATTAATCAGATTGTCATAAATTAATACACACAAACCAAATCCCAATTTCATTTTGTTTATGAAAATCTGTTTAATTTAAACTCTCCTATTCTTATCACAAAATTTACAAATAATCAACCAATAGACACGCCATTTTGGTCGAACTACGTGGACTTTGATCCCTATCGTAGGGTATGTAGGCCCTAGGCTTTCATCCTAGGTCAAGTCCGCCTTTGTAAATATCTATTTGTTTGCTTGTCGGTTTTGTTGTTTATGTCCTCCATGTTTAACATGCATCCATGTCAATAAAGGGTAATTGAGATAAAATTAAAGGTCATATTTTATTTCAGCTAACTAGTTTAAGGTAACCGTCCTTATGGACGGGTGTTGTGAGGTGCCTAACACCTTCCCCACACTTAAATAGACTCCCAAACCCATCTCGAGTTTCGCAGACCATGATGCCTTTTTCTTTTTGTTTTAAATTGGTTTTCCAAAGTTTTTCATTAAAAATTTTGGTGGTGACTCCAAATAAATTGATTTTCAATATTCATTTTGGGAATCAATTTTAAACATTTTTATTTCCTCTAGCCAAAAGGTTGGTTATGACATTACATGTCAGATCAGTCTTATATATTGCCTTATAAATGTCCTTGACTACCTGAGTTAGGTTAAGCTTTGTATTGTTGTGCAAGATTTTTTTATGGGTTTCCCAAATCTTATGAAGGGTAATGAGTAAGTATTTCGTTGCATCATCCAAGGCATTTAGCTTCCTTTTTAAGATGCAAAACCATTGTTGTAGCCAAAGGGTGATGTCCTAAACTTCATATTTGTCAATTCTAAGACCCAAGGGGTTAGCGTACCATATGGCTTTGGCAAGGTGGCATGTGATAAACAGGTGGTTAATAGTTTCCTAGTCTTGATAACAAAAGAGGCAGGTGTCGGAGATGTTCAGGTGATGTGTGTTCAAAATGACTCCCGTAGGAATCGCATTTGACTGAAGTTTCCAAATGAAGTTTAAATGGGGGAAGGTTGATTTTCCATAGTGTGAACACCCATCTAAAAATTCAAATTTTAAAAAATAAATAATATGTTTAAAATATAAATATAAAGATATTAAAAAAAAAAAAGGAAAAGCAAAAGAAATGGCATTATTGAATTCTAATAAAATTTATTTAAATTAAAGCTTAAAAGGCAAAATAAAATATGTGGAAAAGGGAAAATAAATAAAAACATGGAAGTAACAAAATATGATTATATGCACATATATGGGTATGTATGGCATAAGACAAGTGGAACAATGAGCTTCCTTCTTGATCAACATTAGCAATAACCACTGGAGGCCATAGGGATTGCAGCTTACAAAAAGCAACATCAAATAAGGAAAAGGCCAAATTACTTCAGTTCACGACAGTATCTTGTCTCTATAATGGCAGGTTACACAGATTAAGGGAGCTGCAAACATAGGATAGCACTACAAACTCATACTATATGAGTTAAGGGCGGTTGGAGGACTGTGCATTTGGTGCTTCAATGTACCCGTACTAAGATGAGAAAGATACTAAACCAGTGAGAGGGATGTGAGAGACCGTTGACCACAGGAAAACCAAGGACAGATTAGAGGGTTCATCATACAATGGAAAAGGTGACAGGCAAGGAAACTAATGAAAGGAAAAGAATAAAAGGACCTAGAAAGGTGAAGAGAAAACAAGGTGGGAGAGCTTGGAGAAAAAAAGAATAAAGAGAAAGAGAGGGTCAAGGTTGAGAGAAGGAAGGAGCAAAAGTAAGCTTTAGCACCTCTATTTTCTTGACTGAAAAATAAAGGTGAAGCACTACTAAAGAGAAACTCAAACAAGAAAGAAGAAAACATGAAGATGCCAAGAGAGATAAGGTGGACACCAGAGTTTAAAATTGGAGAAGGCGAAGGAAAAGGAGAAGAAAGCAACTCTATTTTGAACTTCTTTAAACAGGGGTTGAGCGAAGAGGTAAAAAGATGTTTTGGTTATTTGACATGTCTTAAAGGCTAGGGGTCTGACTCGTTTGCATAATTAGACTTGGTTAAAATGTTTTTCTTGGTTTATAGTTGTTATGATTATACCTGCTTGTGCTTTTTATTTTGGCTCATCAATTTTGTGTTGAACATCAGATGGTGTCACTGGTCTCATGGTCCTGCACCTATTATGATAGTTGTGTTTAGTTAAAGCCTTCCTTTCTCTTGTTTCTAGCTATTATAGTTCAACATCTTTTTCTTTTTTCTCTTTCTCTTTTGATCCCCACTGTGTAGTTTAGCTTAAGGTGATTAGAGTTTGGACATTTATAAAGTTTCCCTTTGATTTGCACAATGAAGGTTCTAGTTGAATTATATCCTCATTTGCTTCTAGTTTTGAGTGAAAAAAGCTTTAATATGATCCCTAGTATTAGCTCTGAATAGCTTTTATGCCTCCATGCTTCTCTTAGTTAGTCTGTGCACGTGGATGTTAGTTCAAGTTCATGAAGTTTTTTGACCTAAGGGTGATATCACATCAATGATGCTATAGGTATTTATCACCTGGAAGATTAGTTTTGCTCCTAGGTCGTTTCAAGATGGTGCTCTTGTGTGAATCTAAATATGCATGAGTTTTACTAAATTTTAAAATTGTTTTCACGATGCTTTAATCATTATAGGGTTGTTTTGGTTTTGGATGACGTGACTTTTTTTTCTTCCCTATTGCATATGCTATATGATGTGGGTTTTATTTCAAGTATATGTTTTGACATGATACTATTGCAATAATGTTAATCTGTCACTCGTCTCATATGGTTCCTACTTACAATGAATTAGAGTTTATATCTTCTTTAATATCAATGTTATCTTCTTTAATATCAGTGTAATGAAGGAAGCTATAATATGATTTTCTGTCATTTTTTTTCATCATCATAAAATTAAATTGCATTATTTGTGATTTGATATGTGAAACCTTATTGTGATTGCATTGCAAATGAAAGTCTCATGATTAGACATTTGGGGAAAGGTTACCATAATGGTGCAAAAAATAATAATTATTATTGTTATTATAATGATAAAGAAGAAATCAATTGTTGCTGGTATTATATTCTTATATTCTGATTATTTTAACTTTATCCCATATTTGTTGTTATTCAATTTTTTTTATTACTTTTAGAAATATATATGTGGGACCATTTTCTCTTTCGACACATAGGATGTCTATCGGTAGAAGCCATGTGAGATCTTTAATCTCCTTAGGCATTGAAAGTTATCCTATAATTTCTAAATAAAAAAATATAAAAATTAAAAATCCCAATAAATCCTGAATAATTTCTTATGCATTTTGAATTGTCGTGTGAGATTGTTAATCTCCTCAGGCACTCGAGAATTAACTAGTAAAGGTCACATGAGATCCTTAGTCTCCTCAGGTCTTGAAAGTTAAGATTTATTTTCCAAATACAAAGATGAAACATTTCCAAAATAAAAAAAAAAAAAAAGGTATTTTGCTCTTATTTGTAATAAAAAAAAAATAAGAAAAATACTTTTCCATTATAATTTCCCTTGTATTTCAAAAATAAAATTCTAACATTAAAAAATCCAAAAAGTTCTTTTCCAATTATCATTTCATTTAAAATTCAAAATAAATGTTAAGATTCCAAAAAGGAACTAAAAAAATTAAAAGAGCTAAAACACAAGGAGTAAGGAAGTGATATTAGATCGATTTCACAAATTAAAACACACCAATCAAATTTTAGTCTCTCTAGGTTTGTGAAAATCTATTCAATTTCAACTATCATGTTCTTTTCACAAAAAATAAAAATACCTAACAGATACGCCATTTTCGGTCAAATTACGTGGACTTTGATCCCTATTATTGGGTACGTAGGCCCTAGGCTTTCATCCTAGGTCAAGTGCGCATGTTGTAAATATCTATCTGTTTGCTATCATTATTATTGTTTTTGTCTTCTCTTTTAATAAGCATGCATGTCAATAAAAGGTAATTAAGATAAATTTAAGGGCATATTTTATCTCATTTGACTAATTTAAGGTAACCACCCCTATGGATGGGTGTTATGGGGTGGCTAACACCTTCCCCTTGCTTAAATAGACTTCGAAACTCATCTCTATTTTCACATACCAGTTTGCCTTTTCTTTTTTAAATTGGTTTTCCAAAATTTTATGTTAAAAATTTTGCTGGCAACTCCAGTAAATAGATTTTCAAGATTCATTTTAGGAATAAATTATACTCTCTTTTTTAGTCTTTCCACCGAAAGCTCGGTTACGACAGTTTGGTGACTCTACTAAGGATACTTTGAGAGTCAAGCCTATTTAACTAGTCAGTTGAAATGATATGGCCTTCTGTTATCTTAATTACCCTTGTTGTGTTTTGTTTGTTGTAATTGTTTATTTTTCATTGTTTTCTTGTTTATTTCTCTCATGTGGTCGTATGATATGCCTATATGTTCCTATGTATTTGTTATTTGTGTAGGTATATATCTTCCGTTTAGTTGTATAACATGCTTATTGTTTCTCATTTGTTATATAGTTTTATTTGTTTATTTTTAATACATGTGCTAAGATAGATAACATGCGAAATAAAACCTTAAGGTATACGACTCCTATCTGTAATGTATACTCTTGGCTTCTCTTCAAGTTTATCTACTTAACAAATGAGGGTTAGGTAGACTTTAGGTTTAAAGGTTTGTATGCTCTCCTTACATACCAAGACATTAACATCTTACCTCACACACTTTTTTTGGCTTTATACCTAGGTCCTTACTTACCTTAGGTTAGCAGAGGTTTATATTGGTTTTCCTGTGAAGCTTCTCGCTTCTAGAGATTACCGTGAAGACCTTGCTCTTGCAAACCTAACTACCACTTGTGAACCAATATTCAAATTATTACCCATGAACCAATCGAGAGAATGGGATGAGACCTGCCAGTAGGCATTTGATAGGATAAAAGAATACCTCTTAAATCCCCTTACTTGGTGCCACCTACGGCAGGACGACCCCTTATCCTTTACTTGACAATCGAATCAAGGTCCATGGGTGTTGTATTAGGGCAACATGATGAGTCAGGAAGAAAAGAGCAAGCAATTTATTGCCTAAGCAAGAAGTTTAATGAATGCGAGTCGCGATATCCATTAATTAAGAAAACTTATTGTGGCCTTGTATGGACCATAAAGAGACTGACATAGTACATGTTATACCAAGTCACGTGGTTGATTTCTAGGATGGATCCAATCAAGTACATTTTTTTAGAGTCCTCACGTATTAGGAAGAGTTTCTAAGTGGCAAGTGATACTCTCAGAATATGATGTGAAGTATATGACCAGCAAGTCAGCCAAGGGAAGCATTATAGATGAGCATTTGGCAGCTAATCCCTTCGATGAATACCAACCCTTAGACTTTCAGTTCCCAGATGAGGATATTATGATAGCAGAGGAAGATGAACCAAAGAAGGTTAAGTAGACAATGTATTTTGATGGGGCAGCCAATGTACACGGCAGTGGATTAAGGGCTATGATAACATCCCCTGAAGGTCAACAATATCTAATGGCAATCATGCTTAATTTTGACTGCACGAATAATGTGGCAAAATACACAATGGCTTGCAAGTAGCCCTAGCATTAGGTATGAAAGATCTTGACATGTTTAAAGATTCAATTTTTATAATTTTTCAAGTAAAGGGAGAATGGCAAACTAAAGATCCCAAACTGATCCCATACTAAAAGTACCTAACAAAAATAATTTCAAAGTTTGAGAAGATAACGTTCACACACTTGATCCATGATAAAAATAAGTTTGTCGATGCATTGGCTACTCTCGCTGTAATGATCAAATTAGACTATGGGGTTAACATAGTGCTAATATGCATTGAGACCTGGAACACCCCAACTTGCTGTCTGAATGTGGTGGAAGAAAGTGATAGGCAACTATGGTTTCATGACATAAAAAATTATGTCCAAAGTCAGCGATATCTAGCTAGGTCATCTGAGAACGATCAGAAGACCCTTTGTTGATTAGCAACAAATTTCTTCCTTAGTGGAGAGGTGTTGTATAAAAAGTCATGGGATAGCACACTACTTAGATGTATGGATGCATCGAAAGTAGGAAGAATCATGGTGGAGATTCAGGAGAAGATGTACGGGACTCATGCTAATGGCCATACCATGACTAGATAGATACAAAGGTGGGGATACCTTTGGCAAAGCATGGAGAAGGATTGCATTGGTTACATTAGGAAATGCCATAAGTGTCAAACATATGCCAATAGGATCAATGCTCCACCCCAACCAATTCACAACCTTGTGGCATCTTGTCCATTCTCAATGTAGGGAATCGATGTGATTGGTCCAATTAATACAAAGGCATCTAATGGGCACTAATTTATTTAGTAGCCATCGATTACTTCACAAAATGGATAAAGGCATGCTCATTATCTAATATTACTCAAAGGGTCTTTCTCTAATTCTTGAAATTGATCATATGTCGATATGGGATACTAGTAAGGATCATTACTGATAATGCTTCTAATCTAAATAGAGCTGACATTAAGAAGTTATGCAAACAATTTAAGATCACACATCACAATTTCGCATCCTATCAGCCACAGAAGAATGGGGCAATTAAGGCAGCAAATAAGAATATCAAAATGATCATCAGTAAGAAGACTATTACTTTCAAAGACTGGCATGAGATGCTCCCATATGCTCTTCATGGATACCGTATGACAATATGAACATCCACAAGGGCAACTTCTTACTCTTTAGTATATGGCATAGAGGCAGTCACCCTAGTTGAAGTTAAGATCCCTTCTCTTCGAGTATTGATAGAATCTAACCTAAAGGAAAGTGAATGGGTCAAGACACGGTATAAGCAGTTGAATATGATCGAAGAAAAATAGCTAGTAGCTATTTGTCATTGGCAATTATATCAAAAAAGGATGGCAAGGGCTTTCAATAAAAAGCTTTATCCCAGAGAATTCAAACTAGGGGATTTAGTTCTAAAAAAAATCCTTCTAAATTAAGAAGATAATAAAGGCAAATGGGCTCCTTCATATGAGGGTCCATATGTTATGCTACAAGCATTCTCTAGAGGTGCACTAGTCCTCATCAACATGGACAGAAGAGAGCATGGAAAATCAATTAACTCAGATGCAGTGAAGAAATACTTTGCTTAAAAATGAAAAATGATGAAGAAAGAAAAAAATAAAGAAAGAAGATTTTACAATTGAGGCCCGTTAAGTCAAAAACCTGAAAAGGTGATTTAAGTAAAAGTTAGGGCAATAAACAATGAATGAAAGGGAGCCACACAAGGATCAAAACACTTACCCTAAAGAATTATTAGAGATATCTTCATCAATTAGTTTCAAAATATGTGTATCCGTGGCAACACCAAGCGCAAGCAAAACCAATGCTACCAGGAGTTGAAAGTCAAGGACATTCTTTTTGCCATTTTTATTCTTCATTTTATTTGTGTCGAACTTATCACTCATTTCCTACAGAACCATGTGATCTCTTTTCAAAATAAAGTTGTTTATTCATTTAGTAAACTTGTTTCCTATTACTCTGTTTCTCTTTGCACCACCACAATATCTTTATAATTACTCAATTTATTCAATATACAGAATAAGTATTCAAGATATTATTTAATGATATTCATTTTGGGAACATTTACAATTCTTAAGTAAGTGCCTCCACATAGTTATTGGAGATGAAGCCTTAAGTGTGAAACATATACACATCTAAGTCATTCTATTTTCATTACTGGACTACTTTGTAGAAAAGAAGATGAACCATTTTCAAAATCCCCTAGTCTACCATAAGGAAGGGAAACTAAGTCTAACATGTATTGGCCAAAAGGAATAAAGTTGTGTTAACCATCGACTGTTGAAATAATGAATTAAAGGTCATGACAAGAGAAGTTTGGTTAGTAAATTCTTTCACTCCAAGCATTGCGGTTTTCTTTCAAACCAGAATAAGCTATAACCTGGTATATTACTCCTTAGGTTTCCAAAAGAAAAGGTAAAAATTCTATTCCTGCATAGCGTTCTCTTACCTCATTCTTAGGATTAATGCCTAGGGAATAGACATCACTTTTGGAATGTGTCAAAGTTAACAAAATTTTACTCTGTTACAAAAACTTGCATGTCTCATCTACCATGCATACAAGACCCTCCACGTCCATCATATGTCCCACACATGTGCATACATTACACTACATCCACCACATTCGGAATCAATGTTTTAAAGACAAAGATAAGCATATGCATCGTGTGTTAAGTGTTCGAACACGTGCCATATCACAACTCACATATGCGCAAGAGAAGTTTCATAAAGAATCACATCCCTTCTTGGCACAAGCACTTTTATTGTTCAAGAAAAATCGTACTAAAGGTTCATAACATTGGGATTTAAATGTCGGGGACAAGAACTTGATAGAATTTGGATCTATTCACTTATGACAAACAATATGTTCACAAAGATGTTAAGCTTAGCATGCAGTCCATTAGACTAACCATGCTATAGTCTAAGTACAATGATATAGGTAAACATATGCATCTCACATGTGTACATGCATTGCAGTGTATGATAACGTATACCATGCATGGTGAATACCCTTATTCAAATCAATGCAAAAGTCTTGCATCATGTCCAGGTAATTTTCTGTCAAAAGTCCTGCATCATGCTCAAGCAATGTTCTGTCAAAAGTCCGGCATCGTATCCAGGTAATTGTTTGTCAAAAGTCCTACATAGTGTACAGGCAATTTTCTATCAAAAGTCTTGATTCATGTCTAGGCAATTTTCTGTCAAAAGTCTTGCATCGTGTCTACGCAATTTTCTATCAAAAGTCCTGCATTGTGTCTAGGCAATTTCTCTTAAAAGTGCAGTATTATGTCCACACAATTTTTTGTCAAAAGTCTTGCATCCTATCTAGGCAACTTTCTGTCAAAAGTCCTACATCATGTCCAGGCAATTTTCTGTCAAAAAGTCCTACATCGTGTCCAGGCAATTTTTTGTCAAAAGTCTTGCATCGTGGTCAGGTAATTTTTGTCAAAAGTCCTACATTGTGTCCAAGCAATTTTCTGTCAAAAGTCCTAAATCGTGTTTAGGTAATTTTCTATCAAAAGTCTTGCACATCGTGTCCAAGCAATTTTCTATCAAAAGTCCTGCATCATGTCTAGATAATTCACTATCCTGTCCAGACTCTGATTTACATAAGACCCCCTTTCACTTGTTTTCCCTCAGCATGAGGAATGGTGTGTTCACATCTTTACTTGCTCTTAGATATGACAACCTCTCCATAACTTTTGCACTGTCTTATTAAAAAGACAAGTAAAAAGGGGCAATTGTGAACACCCATCCAAAAATCCAAATTTTAAAAAATAAATAATATGTTTAAAATATAAATATAAAGATATTTTTAAAAAAAGAAGGATAAGTAAAAAGAAATGGCATCATTGAATTCTAATATAATTTATTCGAATTAAAGCTTAAAAGGTAAAATAAAAGATGTGGAAAAAGGAAAATAAATAAAAACAAATAAGTAACAAAATAAGATTATATTTACATCTCTGGGTATGTAAGGCATAAGACAAGTGAAATAATGAGCTTATTGAGATTGCATTGCAAATGAAAGTCTCGTGATCAAGCATTTGGGGAAAGATTACCAAAATGGTGTGAAAAGTAATAATTATTATTGTTATAATAATGATAAAGAAGAAATCAATTGTTGTCGATATTATATTCTTATATTCTGATGATTTTAACTTTATCCCATATTTGTTTTTATTCAATTTTTTATTACTTTTAGAAATATATGTGTGGGACCATTTTCTCTTCAAACAGATAGGATGTCTATTGGTAGAAGTCATGTGAGATCTTTAATCTCCTTAGGCATTGAAAGTTATCCTATAATTTCTAAATAAAAAAACATAAAAAATTAAAAATCCTAATAAATCTTGAATAATTTCTTTCGCATTTTGAATTGCTATGTGAGATTGTTACTCTCCTCAGGCACTCGAGAATTAACTAGTAAAGGTCACGTGAGATCCTTAGTCTCCTCAAGTCATGAAAGTTAAGATTTATTTTCCAAATACAAAGATGAAACATTTCCAAAATTAAAAAAAGGTATTTTGCCTCTTATTTGTAATAAAAAAATATAAGAAAAATACTTTTCCATTATAATTTCACCTGTATTTCAAAAATAAAATTCTAACCTTAAAAAATCCAAAAAGATCTTTTCCTATTATCATTTCATTTAAATTTCAAAATAAATGTTAAAATTCCAAAAAAGGAACTAAAAAAATTAAAAGAGATAAAATGTAAGGAACAAGGAAGTGAAATTAGATCAATTTCACAAATTAAAACACACCAATCATATTTTAGTCTCATTTAGTTTGCAAAAATCTATTCAATTTCAACTATCATGTTCTTTTCACAAAAAATAAAAACACTTAATAGATACGCTATTTTCGGTCAAACTACATGGACTTTGATCCCTATTATCGGGTACGTAGGCCCTAGGCTTTTAACCTAAGTCAAATTTACCTATTGTAAATATCTATTTGTTTGCTTTCATTATTGTTATTTTTGTCTTTTCTTTTAACAAGCATGCATGTCAATAAAGAGACAAATTTAAGATCATATTCTATCTCATTTGACTAGTTTAAGGTAACTGCCCCTACGGATGGGTGTTATGGGGTACTTGACACCTTCCCCCAGCTTAAATAGACTCCCGAACTCATCTTTATTTTTGCAAACCACTTTGCCTTTTCTTTTTGTTTTAAATTGGTTTTCCAAATTTTTTCATTAAAAATTTTATTGGCGACTATAGTAAACTGATTTTCAAGATTCATTTTGGTAATCAATTCTCCTCTCTTTTTTAGTCTTTCCACCAAAAGGTCAATTATGACACATAGGGCATTCCATTAAGTGAATGCGCTTGAGTTAATGTAACCTTCGTTTAGAATACTGAAACCTTCCTAAACAGTGCAATTACATGTCTTAGTCCCAGTCCAAATGAACTGTCGGGACCTCTGTTATTGCAAATGGGGTTAAAGTTATCTTTTTCATTTGGCTATTGTCATACAAGGTTAGGATTTTGTCTCAGTCCTAGCCTAATTGACTTGGCATGATGAGATCTTTTACTGTGAGATAAGGTGGATCTACTCCAAGTAAGAGGAGTGGCCAAAGCGATTTCCTAGGTTCCATTGGAGTTTATTTGTGATGAGGCATATTTGTTAGCCCTTTCTAAATCCAGGATGAGCTATTTCTGATCTTGAGGGTTTCATTTATAGGATCAAGGTACTTTTTGGCAAGTTTCTTAATAGGTGCCTTGGGGGATTTGTTATTTAGAATTCACTAAGTTTGTTTAGCAAGGAGTGCCTTGTGAATAACATGCAGTGCTTTAGTGGCCATGATGACATTGTCTGTGATAAGACGTCCCTTTAGATAGGCATTCGCACTGGAGATATGTAATCATCCACTATGTCTTTAAGTCTTCTACATATTATTTTGGATAGGATTTTGTAAGTGATATTGCATAGGCTTATGGGTCGAAAGTCTTTCACTATTTATGGTGAGGCTTTTTTTGAGATAAAGGCAATAAGAGTCTTGTTTAGGCTCTTCAGAATGTGACACGTGCTGAAAAAATTTTGGGTCATAGCCTGGATGTCTTTCCAGACGATATACAAATATTGTTGAAAGAATTTGGCATTGAAGCCTGAAGCACTATCTAATTTGAGATCAAAAATTACTTTGAGGATTTTGCTGTTCGTGATAGGTCTTTCAAGCATTTCAGAATGGATTGTAGAAATTTTTGGCATGTCCAGGCCATCAAGTATTTGGGAAATCAAATTATTGTTGAGCTTAGGTGGAGAGAATACCTTTCTAAAATAGGAGGATATATGTGCTTCAGTCTTTGTCTTATATTCTATCCAGATTCCTTTACCATTTTTGAATTTGTCTGGAATTTCTCATCGAGGCTACTACATGAAAATATTTAGTATTTCTATCTCCATTGAGCATCTAACATTGTTCGGATCATTTAGCCCACAACATTTCTTCATAGTCATATAGAAATTCAAGTGTATGCCAGAGGTCCAGTTCTTCTAGTTCTCCTTGCCCTTGCTGGATGTTGTTTTGGGCCGATTGGAGTTTTCCTTCAAGATCCTTGATTTTGTTAGGTTGATGTCTTATAACTTGTAGATTCCATTGCCTAAAGGTTGTCATTATGCTTCGCAGTTTGTTGTAAAGTTTGAAACTTGGTGAGCCATTGGTAGGTTGTGTCCAAGCATTCCAAATTAAATGAGTATAGTCTATGAAGATTGTCCAAAAATTTTCAAACATGAAGTGCCTTGACTTTTTCCTATCATTTAGGCACTTGTTTATGCTCAGGAGTCCAAGACTGCGGACAGAATCTGTTATTAGAAGTACAGTGAAGGTAGTGTCTGGGAAGGTTGTTATCTAGGCAGTGTTGCAGATGGCTTTGTCAAATCTTGCTCATACACTGTGGACATCCTTTCGGTTATTTGCCCAAGTGTACCATTTTCCTTGTGGAAGAATGTCAATGAGGTTGCAGTCAGATAATAGTTCAGGGAATGCATTAGAGCTAGGGAGGGAGTAGTTTAAGCTTAATTTGTCTAAACTCTGCTAGACTTGATTAAAGTCCCCAATAATCATCCAAGATTTTGATATGCTTTGATCTTTTTCTCTTATATAGTCCCAGAGTTATTTTTGGTGTTGTGTTTTTAGATGTCCATATATAAAGGTGATTAAGAGGCTATGACCATTCAATATACATGCTACATAAATCAAGCTCTGATTATGTTGAAGAATGTTGTAGTGTGCTTGGTCTTTCACTGCCAAGGTAATTCCACCACTTTTCCCAAGAGAGTTCAAGCTAACATCATGGTGGTAACCAAAAAGTCTAAATTTATTATAAACGTCGTCAACCTTAACCATAGTTTCAACAAAAAAGATAAAGGATGGATCAAATTTACATATCATTTTCCTAATTTTGTGAACTTTCATGGCTTTCTTGAATCCACAACAGTTTCAGCTAATGCAGTTTATGGCACCTGGCAAGCTTCCCAAACCCATGCTGATAAAGTTGAACAAGTGGGGTATGTAGGCAAAGTTATGTTATCAGTGCCTAATTAAAGATGCCAAGTTTTTAGTCTTTTCCTTGGATCTTTATTCTGGACCTTTCTCTTCCTCTTTCGATCTCATGGTGTTAGGAGCTTAGGGCACAACCAGGTGGTTGTGAGTGGTGGGGGTCTGTCCTAGCTGTCGAAAGCCAAAGAGAACCTGAGAGGGTGTTTGAGAGAAATGGTCAAGTAATGCAAGAGTTTTTCTTTAGCTTCAAGGTGTTTTCCTGCATTCTAGTTATGCAGTAAATGGGTACATTATTGAAAGACGTGTAAACTATTAGCTATAAGTCTTTTAGGATAAAAGAAAAAAAAGGCCATTTGCAAAAGAATTGAGTGGTGCATGGGGTTGAGCATAGCCATATCTGCTAAGTGAGCAAGCAGTTGTCCTTTGGTTTTACAATGAGTACAGCATTTTATATCCATTCATCAACTGTGGTGTCATTTGGGAGCATCTGAATGGTGTGCCACCAGTTAGCCAGTGAGGTTAAGTTAGCTACATGATTGTTGAAATGTTACAGGGGACAGTCTGCATGATGGCCTTATACTGGTGGATTCTTTGTTCATCCTGCATGAAAAGACTCATAGGGAAAGGAGTTAAAAGGTGCATGAGTTTAGGGTCATGCAGTATGTTATCAAAATAGATGATCACAGAAAGGGAGTGTTTAAGTGAAGCATGTGTCCAGTTAGCCAGTGTTAGAGCTTCGTGCCCGTGGTCTAGGTTTTCTATCTTAGGAGTATTGGAGTTGAGTCTATTTGGGCCATCGAGAAAATTCAGGTATGGATTCTCATCAAGTGGAGGAATGTCCAATGGTTCCCAATGATTAACGTCCAATAATGTATAGTCAAGGGTGTATGGCAGCTGGTCGTGGCTCCAGTTGAAGATCGGGGCAAGTAAAGGAAGTTATCTTCATTTACCCAACACACTTTTAGTTGTATATGAACAATCTGAGTGGGTTGCTTTCTTGGTTATTAGTGCTCCTGGTAGTTTGCTGACTTGATTCTATCATGTCTTTCTTTTCCGCCATTGTTGGGTTCGTTGTGGTCATTATTTTATCCAATAGGAGCTCTACCAAGGTCATGGTAGCCAGTTAGGGTTTCAAGGTCCGATTCTATGGTGTTATTTGATGAGCCAGATGAAGATGAGTCATCATGAGCACTAAAGATGTTTAATGGTGGTAGTGCATGTTGTTCTTCTTCTTCCATGGTTGGTGGGTCTCATTTGTGTATGTGGTAGAAGTTGCCTTCATTACTTTCTTTCAAATAGATCTTAGTGGTGCTTCTTGCAGTCCTTGTCATTTTAAAGGCTATGAAGAGTGAGGTAACCAATGGAAAGTGCAGGTTTTAGACATATCCAACATCGAGCTTGCTCTAAATGTTTGTTTTGAGTGACTCTTATGATTGCATGGCTTCTTCAGGGGTCCAATCGCTCTCTCGCAATATGTCTGATACATTCACATTTACAACAATGTCAAAAACCTCGATCATATTGGCATTCCATCTAGGTTTTCCTCCCGTTGTCTAGCCTTACTTGCATGGCTGTGAGCAATGGGAGAGACAGATCGATAAGACATTGCACTCGAATGAAATAGATGTTTCTAGAAAAAAGGAAACCTCCTTCAATCTCATTAGGTTCCCTTATGACATGCCTAAGTAGCTATGGCTTCCTCATTGTGATACTCAAAGGGCAGTCCCCAGAACTAAACCCAAAAAGAGACTTTGGGAAGTAAGATTTTATGTAGGATCATGTTGGGTCTCCATCTATCAACTACTAAGAGCATATTCATAACAGAATATGGCCCATTGTGTAGAACGAATTGCTAGTCTTCCCTATTCTGAAATTTGATAAGGTAGATGCCCCTGTCCTTTCTGAAAACCTTAAAATCATTTTGGAGGTGCCATGCTCCATGTAGAGCATGATTGAGGTGATGTACAAAAAGAGTTTTCCAATTGATGAGGAAGGCAAGGATGTGGGTGTTTTAGTATTGTCTCACCATGGTGATAACTTCCTCATTGAACTGAAAGTAGGGGCCAGATCTTGGGAGTCAATAGGTGTCATCGCCTCCGATTGGATTGACTGAAGATGTGGACGAGTTTGGTCCCGCAGAGCTGCTTTTTATCCATGAAAAGCCTAAGGCAAGCTCCTTTTATCTATCCATGAGCTTGTGAAAGTGATGGCAAAGAAGTGAAAAAAGTTAGAGGAACTTAATTGAGGTGAAGCCCAATGCAAGGATAAGGAGAAGGGGGTAGTGAGATTTGTTAAAAGAAGGATGTCAAGAAGGGAACTACAGTGCATGCCCTAAAGGTTCAAGTTATGAAGAGTTAAGGATAGTCAAAGCAAGTGAGTAAGGGAAGGGCTGGGAGAAAGACAAATGTAAATAGACGGAGATAGTCTGCATGCAGGGTGGCATACACGACAGTAGCTTCTTACAGAGCTTGAGAGTCATCATGGAACCAATAATAGGGGGAGGAGTGAAGTAGGTGGTTGAGGGCCAATGATGACAGTAGAGAAGTGATAGAGCCAGAAGAGTGTAGAGGTGGCTAAGGTTTTAGGAGGCGAAATGATAGAGGCGTGAGGCAGTGGGGTAGGTAGTGGGGGGTAGGGGTGGTTGAGGGGGGTTTTAGGTTTAGGAGTGAAAGCAATCCTAGGTGGGGGGTTTTCTCTCACTAGAAGAGAGAGACCTGCTCTCACTAAGAGGAGTCGTCTCTGGAGCTGGTTAAGATTCGGAGTAATACCCTTTTCAATGACATGCTAGGCAAGACTAGAAATTGATAAATTTATATTATTGCCTAATTTCCAAAATCAGCTTTATTTGAATAATTAAACAAAGGTAAATTCTTTTGTGCAATTATAAAATTGGTTGCATCAATGCAATCACTACATAGCACATTAAGAGGAAGACACGAGGCAATGACATGTCATATTATATTGACTGTAAACAATGGCAAAGCCACATTCATTTGATGGGGGCATTTGTCCCCCTCAAATTTTTTTTTCTTATTTATATGGTATTAAATTAAAAATTAATACCCCCATTTAATTTGATTTTTTGAACCCACTAAAATCAATAATCTTTTATGGTTAGATCATGTTATTTTGTTTTATTATTTGATATTTTAATTTGAACTTATTAAACTCATATATGTATTATGTATTTAATTTATGTATAAAGATTTAATGCATTTATGTAAATAGTAATATACAATAACTTAGTAGAATATAATTAAATTGAAATTTCAATATGTTGTTCTTAGCTAGACCTTGAACAATTTTCCTTAAAAATGTTGTAGAATTTTTGGAAATGTTGGAAAAATAATAGTTATGATACTCTACAAATATATTTTTTTAACAATTTGACAACCACTAAAATACTAACTTGAGTTTTTTATTGAATTATCATGTTGTTGTCAAGTGATGTATATTTTAAGTGTATATTTGTTATGCATTACGTAAGTAGTGAGTAGATACTAATTTCCTTTCAAATATTTAAGTATTGAAGTTAATATTAATACGAAGAGTAATATATTGTACAAAACTCATTTAAATTTAAGAAAGAGAAAGTTAAGCTATTGTTAGTAAATTAATCTCATTTAGTTTAATTCAAAATTTTATAAGGAAAGAATTTTGAGAAAAATACAATTTGATCCCTCATTTTTTTTTACTTAAAATCAATTTGGTTCTCTAAATATAGATAGTATTGAAATGGTCCTGCAAAGATGAAACTCTTCAGAAAATAATGGTCCTTCAAAGATTAGTTGACTTTTTTTTATCTTTGGAGGACCATTTTCATACTTTCCATCTTTTGAGGACCAAATTGATATTTCAGCCAAAAGTAAGATACAAAAGTTATATTTTTCTCAAAAATTTTATTTTTAAAAATAATGTTTAAACATAATTTTTAAAAAATAAAATATAAGAATTGAAAAAAATTTACGCCCCCAACTGACTTAGGGTCTTGGCCCTGCCACTGACTATGTAACAACTTAAAGTAATTTATTGTATTTATGTTTTAACTCTATTATTTTTAGATTTTATTTATAAACCCAAAATTATTTTTGAATTTTTTAGTTTACTAATTTTACTTTTTATTTTGTGGTAACCCACATAAAAATATTAGTTTATAATTTTGTTAACTCACCCATGTGCTTTCTTTATTTTTCATTTATGAACTAATTTTTTGGGGTTTACTTAAGACCAAGAAAAAAAAAAGGGAGAATAGTTATTCATAAATAAAATCTAAAAATATTGGGGTCAAAATATAAATAGAACAAATTTTTTAAGTTGGCATACAATCAACCTATTTCGACATGTCATCATCACATGTCTTCTTCTTAGTGTGTCATATAATGATTGCACTAGTATAACCGATTTTATAGTTACACTGACAATGACACTTACAAACAAATTACTAGAAATCATTTGTTCACGTGCATGAGAATAGTGAAATACAAGAATTGTACAATGGAGTAAATCTTAACTCATATTTGTTCTCCACTCTTTTCTTTTCAGCTTATGAAGTTTCCTATTACAACTATAATGGATATTGTACAACATGCCTCATCATTGCGCACAAATGTGTATTAAATCTAGTAAGGATTTCAATAGTTCCCACCCAAAGAGGTATCATTTTCTATTGAAGATCGAAAAGAATTAAATGAAGAATGACATTAATTTTATAATGTGTATTATTTATATGATAATAAAATAATGAACTCGAGTTTCCTAATAAGGAGTGCTATAATATGTAAATAATTGTTCAATATAATTGGAAGGTGAGGTAATTAGTTATTTGAAGATAAATCGGATTAAGAAATAATATTTAATGGAAAAATAATTGATATAATGAGAAAGATTAATTATGTTACAAAATCCTAATAGTACAAAAGGAAAAAAATAACAAATTGAAGATGAGATAATAAAGTAAATAATGTAAAATGTTGAAGATTTTAAAATAATGTAGAAGATTGACTACATCAAATGGAATTTGATATAACTATAGTAACAAAAAAAATTCTTATGATATTACTCACAAATTTAAGTATGAATAAATATATAGCAAATAAGTAAGGAAATAATTAGATAGAAGAAACCATATACACTTAAAATATAGAAGAAATATGTAAAAAGAAATATAAATGATAGTATTTCAGTATTGTTATAATTTGTAGTAAATTAAGCATGAAAGGAATAATAGTCTCGATAATAGTATCATTGCAGGGTTTAAAATGAGTAATTGAAGGCAGATCGTAGTAATATATGCAAATGGAAAAATAATCAATATCGATAAAGGCATAACATTAATATGCAACATGGTTAATCAAATGAAAATGGATAAATTGATCACTTTGAAGAGATTGAACCAAGTAGTCACATGAAAGATAGAGTTGGGACTGAGTCAATTTATTTTCTAGCTAGAGTATAGACTTTAATTGTTGTATGTCTAACTCAATATTGCGCTTGAAGGTTTCATGACAATGAAGATATTCAGTCCATGTGGGAGATAAATGCAAAGTTCGCTAATGATAAGGTTCATTGATACTTAATATTATATTTTCACTTAATACAAGAAACCTATGTTAATGTCAAGTACAAAACCTTGACTTTAAAACAACTTATTATCACGTAGCGAATTTCAATGCAATCTCTAAACAACTTATTCTCACATACTAGTTGTGATGGCTAGATTTCTAGATAGAAGAAGCAAGAAGCATATGAACACTAGTTGTAGATTGGCTAGATTTCTCACAATTGTCTATACATATAAGAGTGGAGTGCTTTCTCTACTTATAGGTTTCGATAGACAGCCAACCAGGTGGTCGTAGTCACTTACCATTTTTTATTAACCATCACTTAATTCTCCTCACCCATGCTACTATACTTTTAGAATATTGTATAATATCTAGAGTTTAAATCTATTAGATATCATATCAGATCAAAGGTTGGATCTATTAAGATATTATACAGTATCCACCTATAAGGGGTGCTCATTAAGTAAAGGTAAAATAGTAATTACTAGAATTATTACTAAATTCTTACCCTAGATAGCCTTTATAAAAGGGTTAAACTATTATACGATAGATACGATTAAGACACTGAGAATAGTCTATAGAGACTTTAAACACTCTAAAAGGAATACCTGCGAGTATTTTGCAATCAAAACTTGAGAGAGGATTTAAGTTATGGGAACCAGAGATACACCCAATATATTGTGGGTATCTCTATGATCAGCGATGCCAACCAGAGTTTGATCAGATTCCGCAACTTAGGAGAAATATGTAAGCCTTCAAACCTCGGATCTAATTTATGAATATATGTTGTCTATTGATACCCTTCATTGGTATCAAAGCCTAGTTGGTTGGTTTTCTCATCATAGTTGTATGATTTCTTGGTATCTCAAATGTTATTTGGAGTTATCTTAATTAGGGCTTCTGAGATAAATTTATGGAAATTCTTTTTGGAATTTCCTTCAATTTTTTTTAGTATTTGAAATCCTCCATCAGATCAAACAAAATTCCAAAAATTTCCCTATATGAATAATCAACAAAGTTCATATCATTTTTTTCTTGAAAGTTTCCTTCTCTGTTTGAAGGAACTCTACTGATATCTGATATCTTCATCTTCTCAATTTAGAAATTTATTTCAAAATTTCCCTTTAGATCAAACAAATCAACCGTTTAAACAAATTTCCCGTCAGATAAATGGTGTATCTATGTTTGAACCTTTCTTTCCCTCTTTGCAGCCATCAGCGAGTGGTTGCCGATGACACTCCTCACAGCAGGAATAGCCCGTTGTTGCTGTCGCTGGCACATCCACTTACTAAAAAATGCTAGTGTTTCCCCTCCTTTAAACAAAAAAAATAAATCAACGCTTTCCTTTCCTCCTTTATTTCGAATGAGAGGGGGAGAGAGGGAGATCTCTTTCTCCCATTGTCGCCAACGGCAGTGGCCATAGGCAACACTCCTACTAAAGTGGACCTTGACCGCCGTGACTTAAAGGGCTCCCAATGACGTTGGCAACAAAGGCTCGAAGGAGCTCCAACAAGGACCCTCCATCCTTCTCTCGAGAAATGGATGTCGTCGTCCAATGGCCAGCAGAAGGGCAATGACGATAGAGGAGGAGGAAGAAGGGAGGAGAGAGAGGGAATTAAGGTTTTTTAATTTTTTTTCTTGGATTCCTTTAAAAAAATTTTTAAAATATAAAAAAAATCTGAAACCTTAATCTTATCTGAAGCCCTAATTTTTTTTGGAGTCAATGGGCTTATGTAGATATCTGGACCCTTTACTATTATAAGGAGTTTGTTTTGGGTCTTTAAAATTTTGGAAAAAAAAATGGGTGTTTTAGGTATTTTGGTTTTTATTTTTTTAAAAGTAATATCTGGGTCATTTTCTTTTTTTTTTAAATAAAATTTTTTATGGGTCCATAATGGCTAATTTGGATTTTTTTTTTTTTGGGAATTTGGGCCTTCTATTCTTTGATGAATTTTTTGGGCCTACATATTAAAAAAAAAAAAAAAAAAGGTTTTGGGCTGTGTAAGAATTTATTTTCAATTGGGTATATGGCCTACTTCAAAATACTATTGAGATGACTAATTGTTAAACCCCTAATTAATGAACATTTAAATATGTTGAAAAATATAAATTTTGTATTTAAATTTTAGTCCCAAATAAATCCAAATAATTTTCTGTGAAAAATTAATTTTTATATCCCAATAAATTTCAATCTAGTAATATGTCATTACTTGTCATTATGTTAATTAGTTTAACATTGTTTTTATTGAATTGTTTTGTCAATTTTCTTCCTATAGAAAATTTAGAAATATAATATTAATTAGTTTAACGTTATATATTTAATTTATTTATGTGTTAATTTTTTTAACATGTAATAAATTAATATGTTAAGGCATTAATTACATATTTGAATGTTAATTAGTTTAACATGATTTGTTTATTAAATGTGTTAATTAGTTTAACATGTTTATCAGTAAATGTTAATTTGTTTGACATTACATGTTTGATTTATTTGTATGTTAATTAGTTTAACATATAGTAAATTTATTTGTTTAGCATATCTTAAAAATTATTGATATTTTTGAAGTAGATTCCTTAAAAGGGAAAAATGTTAATTTGTTTAACATTTGTAAAAATCATGATTTACAATTTGTTTGTAGCATGATTAAGACACTTAGTTGTATTTTGATTTTGTTAATTTTTCATCTTGTGTACAATCTTAGGACGACGATTGGCACTTAATGCTCCTTGGACTTCGATGTATGCATGAGTTAAATAGCTTAATCAAATGATATTTAGTGTCATGATATGTATGCATGGTGAACATTAAATTTTGTGTGTTTTTCTAATTATCTAATCCTTATTATTTTCTGTCTTTCTTTTATGTAAAGAACGACTACAACTTCTAAGAGTATTGTTGTCGAGCTCAACAAGCGGTTGAAGCTAAATGACGACAATTATGAGATCTAGAGTATGAAAGTCCGATATCACCTGGAAGACCAAGAGGCTCTTGAGGCTCTCAATAATGTCATGAAAGAGTCAGAAGCTGGTAACACGGACCAGCATAGGCAGGACTGTGAGGCTTATAACTCTTGGAAGAAAAAGAACTCCATTGCTCACATTACATTGCTGAGCTCTCTAGATAATGACAACCTGAGGGAGTTCAAGGACCACCAAAGCGCTATTAGGTTTCGGAATGCTTTGATAATAAGGTTCAAAACTACGTCTGTATCAAACTTACATTCTCTAATGATCAAATTTGACTCATATATTAAATGCCTAGAGTATTCAATGAGGAAACATATGAGGCTAATGTCAAATATGATCGCTAAGCTAAAGGATGCTAGAAATGTCTTAACAGACAAGCAGCAAATCCAAGTCATCATTCTCTTTTTGCCTAGTTTGTGGGAGCATATGAAGATGCATCTCACTCATAATGATATAATCACAACTCTGGAAGATGTCTAGAGGCATCTTGAACTTAAGGAAGAAAGGCTTGAATTAGCCAAGCCAATATCTAAATTGCACATAGCAACTTCAGGTGGAAGACGTGATTCAAAGAGAAAGAACTAGGGAAAGAACAAAGGACCAACTCAACCAAACAAAAAGTTAAAGACTAATTTGCAAGGCAAAAAGAAGCAATGAAAGGTGAATATGCCAAAAGTTAAGTGCTTTAATTAACCAAAAGGACACTACGTGAGAGATTGCCCTGAGCATTCGAGAAAGGTAACCTATACTACTTATGCTAGTAAACTTTGTGTTTGTAGCTCTATTATGCTTATTGAATCTTGTCTTATATAGATTGTAGACTCAAGAGCCACAGACCACATAGCGAAGGACTGTGAAGCCTTTGTTGACTTCCAGTGAGTTCCCTATAGAGAATTCTAGATATATGTGGGCAACAACACTAAGGTTGCTGTCAAAAGGATTGGAACATACAAGTTAGTCCTACGTTGGTCAAGACCTGGTCTTACATGATGTCCTTTATGGGCTTCAAATTCGTTGAAATGTTATTTCAATTTTAGTTTTACTTAGGCTAGGCTATGATTTGTATTTCCATGACAATTATATTAAATTGACTTATGACTCAGTTTTTTATGGTTTTGGTTATGTAACCAGAAGCTTTATTTCTATGGATTTGGATGACAAATCTTATATTAATAATAATGCCAGTTTTTACATGTTTACCTCTACACATGATTATGATCACGATGTAAATATATAGCATGCTAGACTTGGTCATATTGGCTGACAAAGAATACAATGGTTAGCAAAAGAGGGTTTCCTTCTCGGCATTGAATAAGTAGAATTGTCTACTTATGAATCTTGTCTAATACTAAAATTTGCTAGAAAACCTTTTTGTAAAGTAACTAGAGCCACGTTTCCATTATAGTTAGTTCATTTTAACATTTGTAAGCCTATGAATGTTAGGGCCAGGCACGAAGCAAACTACTTAATCATATTCATTGATGATTATACTCATTTTATTTATGTCTATTTGATTTCTCATAAGTCAAAAGCATTGATCTGCTTAAAAACTATATAAACTTAGTTGAGAATCAATTAGATAAGAAGATTAAGGCTCTTCAAACCGATCAAGGTTGAGAATATTTTTTGGCCCAATTTAGTGAATTATGTGATGACAATGGGATAGTTCATTAGTTGAGTATTCCAAGTACTCCACAACAAAATGGTCTTATAGAAAGAATGAATAGAATACTCCTTGAGATGGTTAGGTCCATGATGGCGCAGGCTAATTTGGTAATTACCTATTGGGGCAATGCTTTAATGTCTATAGCCTATGTACTTAACTATGTGCCTAAGAAATTAGTTGCAACCACTCTATATGAGTTATGGACTAGGCAAAAGCCTGACCTAAGTGTTTTGAAACCTTAGGGATGTGTTGCCTATACACATGATTCCTCTCACAAATATTGGGGATGTGTGTCATAATTATGAATACAAGATATTATGATAGATAAGATTATTAAGAGATATCTAAATGTGATTCTTATGATCTAGAGTGCATACATACTTTATTATCTACATGCAGGTGTGATTTCAACAAGAGGCTATATATTTGGAGAGCCGATCACAAGTTCTCAAGTACGTACATATTATAACGTTCTTGAGACATGTGATGTACATATTAGGCCACGTACGTATCAATAATTATTGAAGGCAATAAAATTATATAATTAAGTCAACCATTAGCTTATTGAATGTTAATATATGCACCTACCATCTAATCATCTATTATTGCAAAACTTGAATGCTAATTTATATAGTTACAAAAGAAAATATTATTATAACAATATAATGAAAAAAAATTTGGCATTGTGATATTGTGATTTTTCACATCTCATTTGTAAATTTAAAAAATTAATTTGACTTAATAGCATAGACTAACAATCTGCAATACTCAATGCCTCTAGAGAGTTGAAGATATGAAATAGAAAGGGAGAGACAACTCTGTGATGTGAAGAGGAAGCTTCCCAAACCTTCCTTTTATAGAAATAAATAATAATAAAATATTCATTTCCTTTTTCTTTTTTTTTTAATAAGCTTTCTCTCTTTTTTATCGGCTCTTAATCAATGATTTGATGGGATAATCATTGATCAACACTGGGCTATAGGTTAGGGTCTCTATCCAATAAGCTTATGGTTAATCTAACCTGTCACAGATTACTCACATTATCAATAAAGACTTAATCCATTCTTGATTTAGATTAATATTTATTACCTAGTTAATAATTATACATAATTGTTCTAATAATTAGATTAATGCTAATCAACAAATAATTTAAAATTATTCCAACAATTCTCCACTTGGATAACATTAAACAATTATTAGGACGATCAATTAATCTACCAAAAAGTAAATAATCAACATTCACCAAGACACATAAATATGTATATATACTAAATCATACCAAGTTCTGAAAAGAAACCACATAAGATCACTGAATCTGATAGGGAAACAAGTGATATCAACATTATTACATAGTTAGTTCCAATATTTGAACACAATGGATTATAGAATAATATCTTGCTGTCATATTACACCACAAAATCCCTTTAAGGGCTCAACTTATACTCCCATTAGACCAAGGAAGCAAAAATTTAAAAAAATTAATCACAATATATAAACATTATCCAATACTAAATTTTAATCAAGATAATATGTTATATATCTATCAAATTTATAATGTAATAGTTTTAATTAATTTCTCAATTATACAAATATAAAGAAAATTAGATTTTCAATCTTTGTAGTTTCAATCAATGTTTAATTTGTCCCTATAGTTTAAAAATTTGTATGTGTTTCCTTATAGTTTACAAATATTTTAATTTAATCCTTAGTGTTAAAATTTTATCAATATTATGTTAAGTTTTTTTAATGAGACTACTAACTTTATATTATCTTAACACTAAAAATTAATACTAATAAAAGAAATAAAAATAGATAATGAAGTAAAATTAACTCACATGTATGAAAAACATTGATAATAATATAATGTTAGCCACTGAATTAAAAAATAGTTAAACTTCAAGGATTTAATTGTAATTAAAATTTTAAGCTATAGGGACCAAATTAAAAATTAAGTAAAACTATGAGAGGACCAAAATTATAATTTTTCTACACACACACACACACACACACATATATATATAAACACACAATATACCACATACCTACGAATTAGCAAAAAAAATTTCATTAGAAGAAATAATAGCAATGGCTAACATCTTGTTCCAAGAAGTACTTATGTTAATAATATGGAATGACATATGAAAGAAGTAATGGCATGATGTTATGTTTTGGATGTAATAGATAAAAATTAGTTTTGGAACAAAATATATAAAAGGGATATAACAGTATGTCAATTATAATTAAGGAAATGCTTAAAGTTAAAGTAGTTTCCATAATTAAGAATTAAAGCATAATTACATAACTTTATTACCTTTTTAAAAGTTACCCTAATTATATAATTCCATTGCCAATTTACTAATACAAACATGCCCCAATACATACATCACACGTCTCTGGAACATCACAATTTGGATGTACCAGAGAACGTGTGATTAGTTCTCATATATTCATAATTGATGTACAACATTGATGCTCTCATAATATGTTGGTCGCACAACCTACTTCTCTATATGAATGATTGCAGATTATAAAGAGAAAGTGTTATCTTGGTTTAATGAAAATATGTTTCTTAGGTTTAGAGTGTATGAGCACTCCCATTATGTGTGAGTGGGAGATGTTAGAATATTGTATAATATCTAGGGTTTAAATTTGTTAGATATCATATCTGATCAAAGGTTGGATCTATTAAGATATTATACAGTATCCACCCATAAAGGGTGCTCATCAAGTAAGGGGAAAATAGTAATTACAAGAATTACTACTAAACATAACCCTAGCTAGCCTATATAAAAGGGCTAGACTATTATACAATAGATACAATTAAGACAATGAGAATACTCTATAAAGACTTTAAACACTTTGAAAGGAAAACTTGCAAGTATTTTGTGGAAACTAGAGATACATTCGATATACTATGAGTATCTCTACGATCAGTGATCCTAGCCAGGGTCTACTTAGCTTCCACAACTCAAGAGAAATATGTAAGTCTCCTAATCTGGATTTAATTTTTGCATATGTATTGTATATTAATTCCCTTCATATACTTTTATGAATAAGGATGAGGAGAGAATTGCCTAGCAGCTTCCTCCATTCTTATTTTGCACCACCATACATGCTAATTATAAGGTTCGTTTATACTTGATGTTAAGTTTTCTCCAAATACAAGAAACTTGTGTTATAGCATAAAAGCTTTAAGAATGTTTGGTATGAAACCTTGACTTTAAAACAACTTCTTATCATTACATAAAGAATTTCAATGCAACCTCTAATATATACTTTAAGAGTAAGTATATATGTGTTCTCAATCCTCAACTTCTTCTTAACTACACTAAAAGCTAAGAACATATGTCAATATTCACTTCACTTAAAGCTAACAACTTGTGTCTTATAAATGAAGGGTACTGGGAAAAGTATTTTCCATTAGCATAATTGGCTTATAATAATAACTACCATTCTAGCATTCAAATGGCTCCATATGAGACTATTTATCAGAGGAAGTGTAGATCACCTCTATGTAAGGTGGAACTCGAAGAAAGAAGTTTCCTAGGGCCAAACATTGTCTATCAAACTACTAAGTAGATAGAACTCATTAGGAAAAGATTATTTGCAGCCTAGAGTAGAGAGATAAGTTATACAGATAAGAGAAAAAGACCTTTAGAATTTAACACAAGTGACCATGTGTTCCTTAAGGTTACTCTAATCATAGGCTTAGGTCGATCTATGAAATCCAAGAAGCTAAATCCTAGATATATAGGTCCTTTCCAAATACTTGACCAAATAGTACTAGTTGCTGAGTTATGCTACCTCCAAATTTATCTAAAATCCATTATGCTTTCCATGTTTCTCAATTATAAAAGTACCAACCAAATCCTTCACACATCAAACATGAGTTTATGCATTTGCAAAACAAGCATTTTGTTCGCTAGAATTTATACATGCAAGTGTACGTGATCGCAATAAGTAATAAAGTGAGTAGGATATTGTTCCCACAAGGACTTAGCTTTAATTCTAGACTGATACTACTGTTAAACTTCTAACTCAAACAAATAGATTGAATAACTAGACAATAATGCATAATTAAGTACACAATCAACTAAATGAACCTAGGATTCTGACTTCACCGTAATGTGCAATTATTTTGTCTTGATAAATACTTCTTTTTTGAGTTATGAACTAGTTTATTAACCTCGAGATTCAATTGCTCATGTAATTATGTTGAATCTACATAAATTTAACTGTTTTCCCTAACTCCCTATATTTCTATGGAAATCTGCTGAGAAGATAGTTGATATAAAGCATTGCCCTAATCTTGGTTATCTAAGACAATCAAGTACTGTCATCTTGAGTATGAATTGTTATACTTACTATTCTTTAAGCATGCAAACAGAGAATATCTTCATTCAGATCTTTATTTCGGGTTTCCCTTTCAAGTTAGCCTATATCCTAGATTAATTCAAAGTTGATCAAACATATAAAAGCATTAAAGATAGAATGAAAATAAGTAAACTAAATTCAAAACATCAATAACAAAATATTGTCATACAAAAATAACCCTACAAAGGGTTCAATCAAAATCCAAGATAAAACCTACTAGCCACTCAAAGACATTAGTACATAATCAAATATGAAAAGAAAAGCATAAAGAATACAAGAAGAAGAAGGAGAGGGGAGAGTTCAGGGGAGGAATAAATCTATAAAGATCTCCCTCACTCTGCAGCAAACCCTCTCCTTAGCAACTCTCAAATCAAAACTCTTCTCAAGTATTTCCCATTCTTCTCTAGTTTGATATCTCTACTGCCCTTAGGGACCTATATATAGGCTTCAAAAACCCCAAAAATGGATTACGGGTCATGTAAGGAGCCCTAAATCATCAGTGCAAATTTTGGTTTCTGACGGCGTGCTTGGGCGAGGCCCATATGGTGCCTCGGCGCCCAATCTCTAGTTTTGACACCCAAGCCCTAGAATTGTGGCACCTAGGCACTAACTCTTTATTTTTGGTGCCCTGGCGTAAATTTTGTGGCACTTGGGCATTATCCTTTTAGAAACCCTGATGCCTGTGCGATGGTCTTTTGGCGTTTGGGCACTAAAATTTAAGCGCCTAGGCGTTGATATTATTCATCAAAATTCCAAAGTCCATGTTTGGATCCCAGGCACTAGGTCTCAAGAATTAATGCTAGGGCAATAGATTTTTAATGCCAGGGCATTGGAATATTCATGTTTTTCTTCATTTTTCCTCCTTTCTTTACTAGTACTTTTCTGGCTCTATTTCCTAAATATTCATCACAAAATCAATGAGATTCTTTTTATAATCTAAGTGTTTCTACTATTATTATTGAAAAAATCCAATGGTCCTAAATTTCATATCTGTATTGTATTTTTTATTTTTTTTATTTACTTATTTAATTTAAATAAATAAAAAAATTGATTATTTATTTCTGTTCAAATTAAAACATTTATTTTCCAACAGTCATATTTTATTTAAATTTGAATGGATACAATTTTCAAAGGAATACAAATTTTCATAGGAATACAACTTTTCATGAAAAGTTGCATTCATACAGATTTTGGTTATAAATACGAATTGGACAGATTAGAAAAAGACTGGGAAAAAAAAAAAAAGAATCTCCTCCTCGTCTCTCTTAGACATTCTACTCTGGTTTTATTTAAAAGTTTTTAATAAAGAGATTTACAGAGGTTGCTGTCTGTAAATCTCTACATGCTTGGGATAACTCCTAGGGGTGATTTGTCATTAACCCTGCAGCATACTAAGTGGGGGACGATATCACCTTAAGGACAGTGTAGTTAACACACATTTCTGGGCATTGTTTTCATCTTCTATATATATTCTGGTTAGATACTTTTCCTTTACAATCTTAAGTTAGTATTTCTAAAGATGGAGACTACCCAAAAATTAGCTTTCAAAGTCATGAACCAAGATTTCATCAAACTAGATAGATTTGATGGAACAAATTTTAGTTGATGGAAGGATAAAATGATGTTCTTACTCACTGCCACAAAGATTTCATATCTGCTTGATCCTGCAATGGCTCCACTTACTATTCCTAGTGATGATGAATTAGAACAAGTAAAGGCATAACGTAGAAAGAGGATTGGGGATGAAGTTTTATGTCATAGTCATATTCTAAACACACTGTCCAATCATCTGTACGATCTTTACTCATCTTTGACATCTCCAAAAGAAATCTAGGATGCTCTTGAAGCCAAATACAATACAGAGAAGTAGGGAACAAATAAATTTCTTATCATTCAATATTTTGATTACAAATTACATGATTCTGCACCTGTTCTAGACCAAGTTCATGATCTACAAATTTTAAATTCTAAACTCAAAGATTTAAAAATTGACATTCCTGAATCTGTACAAGTGGGGGCAATCATTGCAAAGTTACCCCCAAGTTGGCATGATTATAGAAAGAAATTGTTGCATACCACAGAGAGTTTCACCTTAGACTAAATTTTGAAGCATTTACATATTGAACAAGAAACACGAGTTTTACAAAGATATAGAATTTGTGTCAAAGGTTAATTTTGTGGATGCAAACAATCAAAACCAAAGGCATTCTGGGAAAAACAAGTGGAAGAACCTGCAGTCTACTGCCACTAACTCTGGAAAATAGTGTAAGACAACAAAGTCTTGTTTTCACTGTGGAAAGAAAGGACATTTTAAAAAGGATCGTAGATACTGGAAAAGGCAAAAAAGTGGAAATACTAATACTACAAATGTGGTTGAGCCTGAATCTAATGAAATTGTTGCTACAGTCTCTGAATTGCATATTAGTATGATCTTTGAGTTAAACATGGCTGCCACCACTAAGTCTTTTGACTAGTGGAATGATTCTAGAGCAACGATTCATATCTGTCATGATAAGAATCAGTTCAAGAATTATGATGTTGTAGAACAAGGACAATAAGTTCTTATGGGCAATGGAAATACAACAAAAGTACTTGGCAAAGGCAGCCTAGAGTTACAATTCATTTCTAAAAAGAAACTAGTACAACAAAATGTTCTTCATGTTCCAAAAATTAGGAAGAACCTTGTATCCACAAATCTGTAATGTAAAAAAGGATTAAAGACAGTTTTCAAGTCTAACAAACTCGTAATCTCCAAGAATGGAGTATTTGTGGGCAAGCATTACTCTTGTGATGGAATGTTCAAGTTAAGCATTATTAATAAATATTCGTTTTCTGCTTATATTATTGAGCATTCTTTTTGTTTATGGCATGGTAGATTAGGACATGTTAATTATAAAACTTTAAAGTATATGTCAAAATATGGTTTGATTACATGTGAAAACAAAATTAATGATAAATGTGAAATCTATGTACAGGCTAAAATGACAAGTAAACTATTTCCTTCTATCGAAAGAAATTCTAAAATCTTAGAACTTTTGCATTTTGATATCTGTGAATTAAATGACATGTTAACTAGAGGAGGAAATAGATACTTTATTACTTTTATTGATAATTTTTCAAGATATAAACATGTGTATTTAATGAAATCCAAGAATTAAGCTTTTGAAATGTTTACATACTACAAGTCAATGGTAGAAAATCAAAGAGAAAAGAAAATAAAAATACTTAAAAGTGATAGAGGTGGAGAATATTTCTCTACAGAATTGATAGAATTTTGTGAAAGCAATGGTGTAGTACATCAAACTAGTGCTCCTTACACCCCACAACAACATGGTTTAATAGAGAGAAAAAATAGAGCATTAGTAGATATGACAAATGCCATGATTCTAAGTTCAAGTTTGCCTACAAATTTATAGGAAGAAGCATTATTAGCTGCTAATCATGTATTAAATAGAATACCTTCAAAGGCAGTTAAAACTTCCCCATATGAGCTATGGAAATGAAGAAAGCCAAATTTAAATTACTTTAAAGTTTTGGAGTGTTTAACATTTTATAGAATCTCAGAACTTAAGAGAACCAAATTAAGACCAAGAGCCCTAAAATGTGTAATTGTCATAAAGTTAAATATAGGGGATCAATGTGATAATTTTCTCCTTATTCCACTGCTCTCAATCAAGAAAAATGATAATAAATATATGCCCAAAAAAAAAAGATATTAAATATAAAATTCAAAAATAGAATGATTCACTTCTTGCAAAAGATAAACTACATTATGGTATTATAAGTATTGTCGAGTGTAGAATGAGTTAAAAGTATTTATATGTGAATTTTTATCTTTTTATAATATTTGATTATATTTAATAATTATTTATTAATAAATTTAAAATTTTACAATTTCATCTTACGAGTCTATAATATAATTTCACTCTTTCTACGAGTTTGTCTACAATCTTAAGTTCTAGAATCTATGTTACAACCAAAGAACATAACCTAGGTGTACAATAATATAAACAAAATGTAAAATGAACGCGAAATTATTGCATCAACAAATGTTGGTATAGGTGCAAAATGTGCTACATATGTAAAACCAATAATATTGCACAAAGAATTTTGACGTGACAGTGCAGTGGATTTGCAATAAGTGGCCCTACTTTGAACGGCTTTTTTTCCCCTAATTTTTAATTAAATAAAATCTAAATCAACATTACATATGTCTCCTCCACAAAAGAAATGGGCCAATCTTGGATCATCAAAGTACAGATGCAAATTGGGTTTGCCAGTTATAATAAATAGTTGATTGTATACTATAGGAATTCTAAACCTTAAATTTTAAATTGAAATTTATTATTTAAATAAATTTTATTATATTTTTATCTCTCTTCAATATAATAAGCAAATGCAAGGAAAGAAAAGGAGAAGATCCAAACCTCTTCATTCTTTGTGATGATACAATGACGATACATGAGTTTGAATTTGGTGCTATACAACATTAGATATTGTGCACTATAAGTTGTTGGGCTGTTGAATCCAATGTTATCAAAACCATGAGTTTAGATAAAATTAGAAAGAAAGGGATGAAAATGTAACATAAAATCGTATCACAGAATCATAAGAGTTTATATAAAATTGTTATTAAATAGTTATCGAACAAAACCATATCACAAAATCACATAACATTTCATACATAAGTGTATAATATTATATATATATATATATATATATATATATATATTATTTATATTATTATATTATATCTTCTATTATATATAATTCATATTATATATTTATTTTATTTATATATTTTATATATTGCATATTTCTCATTTTATCAACATATAATTTTCAATAAACTCAATAATCCAAAGTCTATAATCTATAATACAATAGTACTTATCCATTTATCATCACTAGGATAAAAAGTAGTTGCAAAGTTTTTTATTTAAATTTGGGAATTTTTCCTAGGCTAATATGTTTATTAGGCTGGACTTCCTAAATTTTGTGTCAAACAGAAGAAAAAAAAAAAAAAAAAAAGGGTTAGGATGCATCACTTTGGGCTGAAAATTGCTAAAATTGCTACAATTCAATACTGATTCTGACCAAGTTTGCATTGATTTTGATTCTTCATCTGATTTAACTTGAAATTCTTACCTACTATCGTAAAATCAACGATTCTAACGAGTTAAATCGCAATTTTGACAACAATGGTTGAATCTATAGTGGCATTATGGGATCATTATCAATTATTCTGATCTAATAGCTCATAGTGCATAATATCCAATACTCTAAAACATCATATTCAAACTTGACGATAGATAGGTTATATGTGTACAAATATAAATAAATTATATTAGGATCAAATACACTTAATGCTCATAAGCATATTCATACCATTTTATTTTTAAAAGACTAAATTATAGCAATCGCTCCCATAATTTATCATTAAGTTATATTGAGACTGTAATATCCTTTTTGTTTTAAGATCATCATACAATAAATTAATAATATATATTATAACTTTTTAATTTATTTTATGTCAATAAAATTAATTTTTCACATGATATAATATTGTAGTTTTATTTTTAATATAATATAATATAACTAATTTTATTTTTAAAAAACTCATGTTGTGTGTAGAAAATTGAATTTATTGATAAAAATTAAATTGGAGAAAAAATCTTGACAATATATCAGATATAATCAAAACTAGATGATATTTTAAAAAGTATAAATATAATATAACTAAAATTAAATAGAGTAATATGATTTATTCTATTTAAGTTGACATTTCAGCTAATTCGACAAAGTCGACACTAAGTTAACAAAATCTTCCGTTTTATTTGAATGTTAGTTGTAAAATGAAATTTTTAATATAAAAAATGAAAGAAATAAAAAACCTCATCCAAGGGCGGTTCCTCCCTGTGACGAGTTTTTGAAATTGACATATTGTAGTTGCTTTTTATTTTGGCCTGAATATTGTAGTTGTAATTAAATCATACATATTTAAAATTTAATGTAATTTAATCATGATATAACTAAAATCATACATATTAAAAATTTTATGAAGATAAATATTATTTAATTTTTAAATAAAAAATGCACTGTTAATCCTTTTATTTGATTTAAGGTTTCACTTTCATTCCTTAACTTTATTTAGTTATAATTTGGTCATTTAATGTTGTTTTAAGTTTCACTTTTATCCTTTAATTTTATTTGATTATAATATGGTCCCTTAATTTTACTTTAAGTTTTATTTTTGTATCTTAAATCCATTTGGATCCAATTTAGTCCCTTAACTATATCTTAAATTTCACTTTCATCCCTTAATTTCATTTTATCCTAGTTCAGATTTAATTTTCAAAAACTACTCATATATTTACCTTTTACTTTTTCATTTATGTACGGATATCCAAAAGCTCTATAAATAATAGTACTATTTATTTTTTAGGTTAAATTCTTGTCTTATTTTTCACAAGCTAAATTTATTAATACTCAGTAGTCAAATTTGTTTTATTCGTAACCTTTTGTACATATAAAATATCGTAGTTTAATTTTTAATATAATATAATATAATTAATTACTTTTATTTTTAAAAGTAACTCATATTGTGTGTAGAAAATTGAATGTATTGATAAAATTAAATTGGAGAAAAAATCTTGACCATATATCAAATATAATCAAAACTAGATGATATTTTTAAAAAGTATAAATATAATTCAACTAACTTTAGATAGATTAATGTGATTTATTCTTTGTAAATTGACATTTCACCTATTTTGACACTGTATGCACTATGTTAACAAAATCTTCATTTTAATTTGAATGTTAGTTGTAAACTGAAAATTTTAATATAAAAATGAAATTAAAAAAAAAAAAAAAACTCGTTCAAGGGTTTTTGGAATTGACATATCGTAGTCGCTTCTTTTTTTGGCCTGAATGTTGCAATTGTTTTATTTTTATTTTTTTCTGCCTGAACATTGTAGTTATTTTTAGCCATAATTATGCTGTTTGAAACATGAATATTGTTGACTAAAATCAAAACTCATGTTTCAGGTGCATTATTCTTTTCACAGACAGTTCATACAGCTGATCTCTGTCTCAAACTACTTGGCAGTTGGTAGTGTGAGCTTAAGGTGGAGGATTGGATACACAATATATGATTCTATACGAATTATGTCAATAAAATAAATAAATATTTAATAATAAATGAAATTCATTCAAATATATGACATGTAATGTAATTTAATCATGATATAACTTAAGTCATACATAATTGAAATTTTATGATAATAAATATTATTTAATTTCAAAAGGCAGAAATGCATTTTTGATCCCTTAATTTTATTTAAAGTTTCACTTTCATCGCTTAATTTCATTTTATCCAAGTTTGGTTTTAATTTTCAAAAACTGATCTCTTTTTTTTTTTTACTTTTAAATTTATGTACTGATATGCGAAAACTCTATGAATTGTAGTTATTATTTTTTAGGTTCAATTATTGTCTTTTTTTTCCACAAACTAAATTGTTTTGTACTCAATAGCCGAATTTGCTTTAATATTTGTTTCCTTCAATTCGGTATTCCTTACCCAAATTGTTTTCTGGTAGTCATAACTCGTAATTCATAACCTAAATATTCAATGCATTTTTATTTTTATGGTGTTAGAGGAAAAAAAACATTTGAGAAGTTCTTAAAAGTTAATGGCAAAATTGGAACCATATAAAATTAAGAGATAATAATAAACCTAAGGTAAAGTTTCTTTTTTGTCAACAAAACCTAAGTTAAAGTTAAGGAGCCAAATGAGAACTAAATAAATTTAAGGCATGAAAATGAAACTTAAAGTAAAAAACTAAATGACTAAATTGGAACCAAAAAAAGTTAAATGATGAAAGTGAAACTAAAATAAAATTAAAGGATCAAATCAGAACTAAATAAACTTAAGGGATAAAAGTGAAACCTCAAGTAAAATTAGGGGACGATGAAAATCCAAATCTGAAGACATTGACATTTGATTCAGTACAAATTGAATTTACTTCCCTACCTACAACAATATCCCCACTTTTACCATGCACATCAAAACCACAAACAAGGGCATGATCAAAAGATTTTATATTATCCATAAGTTTTTGTACAAAAAGTTTAGTTTATCTATAGCAAAGCACATAATTAGGAGTCCCCTTTAGATATTTTAAAATCTTTTTTACTGTTTCCTAATGTTTAGGACCAGAGCCAGTTTGATATTTACTCATTAAGCTAACTGCATGACAAATATATGATTTAGTACATATCATAACATACATCTGACAATGGACTACATTCCTATAAGGAGTTCGACTTATACGCTTTCTTTGTATAGCAGAATTGGGACCATTTTGGCACTCAAGGTTCAACCTACATTGATAGGAGTATCTATAGGGTTACAACTATCCATATTAAAATGTTTGAGAACTTTTCTAATGTAATTACGAGAGATACAATAATTTCTTAGAACAGTTTCTTAAAATCTTAACTCTAAGAATGTATGTAGCTTCATTTATAACTTTAATCTCAAAACAAGATGACAATCAGGCCTTTACCTTGTTGATAAACTCTATATTATTTCCAACTATGAGTATGTCATCAACATATAATGTCATAATTACAAACTTGCCTTTAGATCTTTTGGTATATACACAGTTGTCTTCACTCATCATAACGAAATCACTAGAGATGATAGCATTGTTAAAACAAATATATTATTGTCTTGAAGATTGTTTAAGGCCATAAATAGGCTTTAAAAAGTCTACAAACATTTTCTTCCTGGCCTTCTTTAATGAAACCCTTAGGTTATTCCATATAAATCTCTTCATTTAATTTTCCATTGAGAAAGACAATTTTTATATCCTCACAGTCAATTTTTTTATGTTTTTGGCTATGTAACCAGAGGTTTTATTTCTATGGATTTGGATGATGAATCTTATAATAATAATATTAGTTTTTCCATGTTTACTTCTACACATGATTTTAATCACGATGTAAATAATTGGCAAGGTAGACATGATCATATTGGCCAACAAAGAATGCAACGGTTGGTAAAAGAAGGTTTATTTCCTAGCAAATAAAGGTAGATTATATAGGAGAAGTGTCACTGCAGGCTCCTCTTGATGGAGAAGTGTCACTGACATTAGTGAAGAAGGGGCAAGTGTAGGTATTTGGTGGTAAAGGAAGAAAAGGGTTGCTTCAAAATGCTGAGATCAATTTTGTTGAAAAAAATTCAATTTTTTTTTAAACCATACTTCTTCTAATTACAGAAGCTTAACAAACTCTGGTTGGAATCACTAATCGAATGAAATACCCACAGTGTATTAGGTGTATCTGGGTTTTCATACCCTAAATCCCTTCTCAAAAGTGACTACAGCATACTCACAGATATTTCACTTATAACGTCTCAAGTCTCTCTTTTTAATGAGTTGTATATCGTATAATAGTCTAACTCTATTTATAAAAGGCTAGATAGGGTTAAGGTTTAGTAGCAATTCCTATAATTACTATTTTAGTCTTATTTAATAAGCACTCCTTATAGGTAGACTTTGTATAATATCTTAACAAATTTAAACCCTAGATATTATATGATATTCTAACAATAAAGTTATTGGCTTCTTTTGATAAGGTTTATCTTTCCTCAGTGGTGTTTGATGGCATATGGGTATGTTAGGGAGTTGAGAAGAAAAGGAGAAAGCAAGAAATCTTTTGGTACAATGACAAGTGCATTCCTCTTGTTTGGATTTAAAATTATTCACTGTACTCTATTATTATATTAATAACTCCCATACAAGGAACTTGCTTAAATGAAACCTTCCCTTCACTTCCTCATCCTCTTCATTATTTCCCATCCTCTTCATACTCCTTTCTCGTAGTATGCCCAGAAATAGTATGAAGATTTTTTATCATGTATTCAATTTACCATGTCTACAGGGTGTAACTGCATTGCCAGTTGAGATTATCTAATTACATTGGATTCACAAACTTCATTTTTCATCTTATTAATAATGAGTTCTCTACTTATGGCAACATGAAATCATTTATTAAGCGCTACAACAAACTAAAAGGGGAACATCGTCAGCTTATGAAGTCAAGGTACTAAACCAAATACCATTCCTGAAGTTATCTTAAAGGTTTTCTCCTATGAGTCATACCTACTAGACATTCATAAATCATTATTCCAATAGTCAGCATATGTGTTCAATGTGAGACATTTAACTTCAAGCAAGATACAGCGGGAAAAAAGAGTGAGAAAGAGGGGGAGGTTTAAGAAACACAAACAAAAATATAGACAAATAGAAAAAAAAAAAAATTATTCTCTTTAAGGAAGCCTAGTTCAGGTAGTAAAAATATACAACTAGAATTTAGATTTAGCATCTAAAGGCGAATAGCCAAACAATTATTGCCTACTTTGGAAAAGATATAAAGTATCAAGTCCCATACATGGTCTAACTCTTGACATAATACTCATAATGTCCATTAAGTAGTATGCATCCCAAATGATCATCTTCTATCAGAATATCTCACTTGACAAAGTTGATATCAGTAGGTATCATGCATTATGTGTCAACATATTTGTATAGAGCCTTCCCTAAGTGGGTTTTAAAAGTAAATCACCAAATAAACCTCATCCATGTCCAAATTAATCCATACTTTACGCATAACATTGTTCATGACACCATGCTGTAAGTCATTTTGATTAGTTAAGAAATACCAACTCAACGACTAAGATTCTTCAATTAGGCATCCAACTTAAGCGTCTCCACTTCATGTAGGTTAGTATGTGGTTTCTAATAAGATGCATACTTCCTCAATTCAAATAAGGGTCACTGAATCTGAATTACTAAACTACAGTTACAAAGCAGCTTGAAGGAGCCAATTGACAAATTAGCACTTGCATGGGCTATGTCAAACATTCAACGATTCTTTAACATAAACATTATTCAATTTTTTTAAAGTGACCATACTTCATGACTTTATAATCCCACTATAAACCATCATCTTGCCAACCTATAACTTCTGGGGGGATTGTATTGAACTATAGACATGAACGTCAAGTGTTCAACACGTCAAACAATCCTAGAATGAATTTTTTGGGCAAAATTCTAACAACTTTTCTAGCAATTATTGAGCCAATTTCTCTAGTTGTTTAAGTGTATCTTCTCTAATTATGCATCATTATAACCATTCTTCCCTTTATGCATATGCATATTGCTGGTTTGTCTCTTTGATTGATGTTTGCACTAGGGTTACTTGACACTTCCTCCCTAGACAAAAATCTCACGTTAGTTTGCTATCCCTAATTTTCACCCCATGATTCAAAACCAATTTGGGGTCAATAAAAAGTCTTAAGAGAGACAATGCTTGGGAACGTGTATTTGATTCAACTTTTTCTTATGAGAGAAATATTATTTTGGTCATCCACTTTTGAACATAATCTCATTTTGATGCTTCAAAAATTAAAAGTTTTAAAATGGTCCTCCACTTTGAAAATAATCTCATTTCAATACTTCAAAAATTGAAAGCCATAAAATAGTCTTTTACTTTTCAAAATTTGATTCAAAATGGGCGTTCTTAATCTTATTTACAAAGGGATTACTTTGAATAAGATATTAAAAGTGTATGACTATTTTAGGACTTTCAATTTGAAGAGAACCAAAATAAGACTAGGTTTAAAAGTGGAGGATTATTTTAAAACTTTCAATTTATGAAAGACCAAAATGAGACTAAGTTGAAATGTGGAGGATCAAAATAGTTTTTTCCTTTTCTCATTTTCATTTGTTTAGTACAAAAGAATACTACTTTGTCAGAAGTGAATGTATGCATGGAGGGAAGATAAGAAAGATATCCCCCTAAAACAGCCAAAGCCACAGACAAAATGGAAGGAAAATTAAGTAATAATAATTATTATTATAATAATAATAATAAAAGTAAAAATATATCAATATGAGCAAAACAATCAAAGGAGGCCCAAAAATAACGAATGAGTCGATGACACTTGAATCACACTTAAGCCACATAAACAAGTCTGTCACAAAGAAAATGTGACATCAGAAAACACCGATGAAAATCCTAGTGGTACACTGCAACCACAAACACCAAATAAGTTCAGATATTGACTAAATACAAATCATTTACGTTAATTAAAATGACCAACAATTTATGTTCGATAAACCACATCTTTTGTAACTAAGAACAAGTCTTTATAATTTACCTTGACACTATATCAATAATAACTATCATAATTACCAGGCGAGAGCACCCATAAAAAACCTATCGCTGTTCCAATATCACCTCCCAAATTAGCTATTTCTCAAACCCTGAAAGTTTTGCTAGTTATACCTTTTAACGTCAAGCTTATTTGGACTGTGATCTACATAATAGACAAGACTTTAAGTAATCCACTTGTCAAAGTTTAGATTCTTGAAACCAACATATTCTAGATCATGAATGAGCTTAGGTAGTTGCAATTTGAGTTTACAAAAGACTAATATATGAATTGGCTTTCTTGTAAGATAATATGGTATATTGCCAAGTAAACGACCAATATTCAGTGTGTGTGGCTTATAATATTTCTCAATATTAGAAAGGTACTACTACATCAACATCAATGGCTCATTCTAATTTAATATTGTTCTCTATTTTTATTTAGGTCCAGAATGCTATCAAGTGGGCCACTTCGTGATGGGTCATCAAACTTCAAATATTGTAGCTATGGTGGCCTCTTTAGTTTTAAATAAAATGATCCAACTTTTGTCCTTTTTATTTGAAGTACTAATTTCTCTTTATTTAATATGAGACAAACAATGATACTACTTTTCATGGTTTAGAAATGTAACAATGAAAAGATTAAACATGATTCCACATTTTTAATTCAGTCTCCAGTTAGTCTTTCATTTATGAATTTAATCTAAATTTAATTCTTTATTAATATAAAGATTAACATATTTAGTTCTTTAATCTCAATTAAATATGTTAATATTAAGACCATATTATGATTAGACTTATAAGTAAAAGATTAAATTAAGATTAAAAATTAGTGAAGGACTTAATTAAAATAAACTAATAAGTGAAGAACTAAAATGGTGTTTTACTCAAAATGTATATATAATTTACACATTCTTCTTCCCACTTGACAAGTGGCGTGTTGATGAACACACAGAATGAGGAATAATGATACTTCATGGGGTCAAGTAAATGCCTTAAAGCACAACATAGAAGTTTTGTCTTTGACAAGTTTTTGTCCATTTAATATATATTAACCTAAGTACAGGTGGAAGCGATCTTTAAGAAAAAAAATTGTCATATTCTACTTGGGAAACGAAATATAATATGGTACAAAGAGTTAGATGAACTTGCAAGTGGGAGTTTGAAAATAAAAATAAAATTAGGAAGTTGCAGAGTTATTGAATAAATAAAGAATGTATATAGATAAGTTAATAAAGTTATAAACTAATATCTTTTAAGTGATTGAAAAATAAAAGTATAACAGAGTAAATTGAAAATTAAAAAATAATTTTTGGTTCACAAATAAAATATATAATTAATTGGGTCAAAATATAAGTACCACAATCAATATAATATAACACGTCATTGTCACATGTCTTCTTCTTATTATATCAAATAATAATTACACTGGTGTAACTAATTTTATAATTATACCAAAGAATTTACCTTAAAAATTACATTTATTTAGCTGCCTCAAATTGTAGTGTTTCCCTAATCTAATAAATTTGTGAATGACAAAGAGATGAACTTTAGTAACAAAATTGAGTTTTGTGTAGTTTCTGTAATTCCTTTTGTCGGATTTTCTTTTATCATAGTATCAAAAATTAAATTTGAAGGCCATTGATATCAATAGGAGAAGATATGGAGATTAGAACATTAAAGATATTATATAATATGAGATATTTTAGTAACTTCCTAGAGATAAAATTTTAAAATTTAGATAATAGGAAGTTTATTACAATGAGGCTAATAAAAAAGTCAATTATTTAAATTCAGAGAAACATTGCATTTCAAAACAATGATTAAAGGTAAATAGATTTTTTCCTAAATTATTATAATGTGTAATTGTGTTTCAGACAATATATGACATGCAAAAGTAATGTTATTAATGGATTGTAAACAGTAGAAGAGAGCCATTGAGGATGCAAATTTTTTTTTTTTGGAAAAATTATATTTTAATATTATATATTTTAAATATTTTGTTTTCATTTAAGCTTTTGAGTTAGACTAAATGAGGTTAATTAACTAGCAATATCTTGGCTTTCTCCTTCTTACATTTAAAAGTAACTTTAAAGTATTGTACTATATTGTAATCTCCATAAAATTTATACTCAAAAAGGGAACTCAGTCAAAAACAAATATAGATATAAATAAAAGTTTATCTGAGATTATAACCAAAGTCAGTACCCAAGTCTCACGCTATATATTTTAGCACTTGTAACTCAACTAAGTACGGTAACTAAGTATTTGTAAGGGAAATTTTGATCTAATAAAAAGTAATAATAATATTTTCCATTTAAAATATTTTAAAATTTTCAATTATGTCTACTAACACCACGTAACCCATATTATTGCCCAATTATGCAACTAACCTCCACAATATCCTTAAATCATTTGCAAATTATTCATTAGATCCCATTTTTTGCACTTTCCTTCACTGTGCAGATCAAGCTTCTCCCCTCAGCAGACACCGTCACCACTACTGGTGAGCACCAGCGACCTTCCATCACCTTCACTGGCCTATCCCAACCACCAGCAGCTCCTCTATCGGTGAAAATTGCGCAAAAGCTCCTCATGATGTGATTTTTTTTTTTTGCCAACTGGAGTTCCTCTGGCCTCATTCCACCTCACCGATAACTCCTTTTAGCCACAACGGCCCGGTTGCCACATCGCTAAAATTTTTAAAATTTTCTGGCGGCTCAAACGTCCAAAAATTCGAGCTCCAAATTCATGAAATTGGTGTGTTTTTAATCCAATTAAACATAGGGCTTCACTTTCTGAAGTGATTTTGCACCTTTCTCCCTCATTTACACTAATCAATTTGGTCCAATTTGCTTAGAATCGAAGAACCCTAATTTTGGCACTATTCATAAATAAAAAAAAGGGCAAATTTGAGCTCAATTCGAGCCGTTTGCTTCTAATTGAGTTATGATTACACTTCATACATGAATTTCATACATTTCTCCCTTAAAGTCACTAATCATTTGTGAAATTTAGCTTCTAGATTGAAAAACCCCAATTTATGGGTTTAGGGGAATTTGGAAATTTAGTGAAAATTGTGTTCTTATGACTTCTTAAATTTTTTTTCTGCATCTAGGGAGTGATTTATAATTTTTAGAAATTTTAGCTTGAATTTTAGAACAAAATTCAAATTTTTAGTAATTTTTTCAAGATTTTAAGAAAAATGAAGGACATTAGAAGGAAAAATTAGAATGACTTGTAAGGTTAAATGGAAAGTTTGGAATTTATTAGATGACCCTTAAGTGAAATTTGTGTTATGGTAGCTGTTAGAAATTTAATAAGTGCATATTGGAATAATTGAATAAAATAAAAATAATAATAATAATAATAATAATAATAATAATAATAATAATAATAATAATAATAATAGTAATGATAATAATAATGATAATAGTAATAAAAATGATATTAAGAATAATAAAATGAAATATAGGTTATAAGAATTTTAAAGTATTCTTTAAGTGGCTTATAAATTTAAAAATATTTAGTAAAGGAATAGGTAAAATGGATAAAGGGGAATAAGGAATAATTAATTAGCTTTGTGACAAAATCAAATAATTAAATTAATTATAAGAACTAAATGTTAAGAGTATTTTATTTAATGTTTTGAGGTGGTTAGAAAACTATTAGCAAAGGAATTATAATCAAGGATAGAAGGAGGTTGGTATACTCCTCTCAAGTGAGTAGATAATCCTATTATACAAAATATTATTTTAAATTATTCATGATGATTTTGAATATTGAATTATTAAAAATACTGAAGTGGTATGATTTTGAAATTTCTGATATCTGTACATGGATAATTATTTGTCTCTGAAATATTAGGAATATGTCTAAAACAAAACCCTGTAACTAACGGCAGTTGACGTTAGCTGTAGTGCACTACGATTAGTATTCTGATAAGGTTGAGTATGATACCTTTACCACCATATTCTGTTTGTAGACGAGGGTCATTATGATATTTACTTAGAACCTATGGCTGAATGAGTATTTGTTTCGATCTGTAATCACTAGCCTTATGCTAGCTTTGTACTCTGTAATTATGATTGGTTCTATAGAAGATTCCCAAATACATTCTGTTGATAATTTTTCTCTGTTTAATATTACTGAATTATGTCATTATGATATATGGTTTTAAATTTTGAAAGATGTACCATTGTAAGTCTGCCTTAATTTCTACAATATTATAATTACTTGCTCATTGAGTTTCCACTCACCCCATTATTTAACATTTTTTAGATCTCAGCGTCGTTCCAGAATGTCCACCTTTGAAATTTTAATCATGGTGATTAATTTTTTAGTGAGCCTAGCCTACTACTAAAGCTCTGTCTTTTATTATTATTATTATTATTATGATTCCGTTCAGTCCCTTCCTTGTATACAGTCTAGATGTTTGATGTATTACTATGATATGTCAAAAAATGTCTGTATAGAGAGTTATGAGACTCATGCTATTTAATTTGAGTCGTTATGAGGGTTCCAACGGGTTCACGAGAATGAATGACACCTCATCCTCGTGTCGGTCACGCCCTACCAGCTCAAGTCATGACATATATATTACTCTTCATTTTAATATTAACTTCATTATCTAAGTACCCATGAAAACATTTATATCTACTCATTATTCATGTAATGCATAACAAAGACATACTAAACAAAATATACTATCACTTGACAACACTAAGATAGTTCAACAAGTAGCCTAAAATTGTATTTTGAAGGAAGTAAACAAGTTTATCAAATAAAACATTAAAATTTATCATTGTCGATTTGTAAGAAAAAAAAACATATATATATATATATATATATATATATAGTATTATAAATATTATTTTATCCATCATTTCAAAAATTTTCTTAGCATCTATAGGGACAATTGTTTGAAGTCTAGCTAAAAATAATATATTGACATTTGAACTTAATTATGTTCTACTTAATTATTGTAAACTACTATTTACAAAAACTGTATTAAATATTTACACAAAAATTAAATATAAAATTACATACATAATACATATATGAGTTAATGGGTTCAAATTAATGTATCAAATAATGAAAAATAATAACATTACCCAATCATTTAAGATTAAAATTTTCAATAGGCTCAAAAAAACCAAATATATGAGACATAAACTTAGAATTTAATACAATATAAATATAAAAAAAAAAAAATCAACGAGGCAGGTGTCCCTTTCATTTATATGTGGTTCCTCCACCAATTGTAAAATTGTATAGAAATTATCGTTGTCATTATTTTATTTTTCTTTGCGAGCATGTCTAAATTCACAACTCTAATCCATGACTGAAAAAGTTTAGTTACCTTAAGTTGGACAATTCATAATCCAAGTACAATTAATAATATAAACAAAATGTGAAATGAATGCTAAACTAAATAAAATCTAAATGAACATTACAACTTCTGTACATGCACCGTAAAGATGCAAGTTGTGTATGCAAAGCCATCATGAAAAGTTGAAAACCATAGCAAGAGAAAATTACAACTTTACTAAATCAATTCTTTGATTTTGTAACTGCAAAATGGCTTGAAGCGAGAAAATATTGATAAGCAATAATATACTTCTATAGTAATTGATATAGTGTATTAGTTCTAATTAAATTATTTTTTTAATAGTCTTTATTCTTCTCTCTTAGTGATTTGATTAAAACTAATATATCACATGAACTATCATATAAATGTGTAAAATGTTGATTGGTATATATATATATATTGAAATTATCTTGGGATAGCTTACTCTTTTGTTCTTTGTGTCGACACAATTACGATACAAATATTACTATATGTACAAATGTAAATAGATAAATTATTTTTGGTTTAAATACACTTAATGTTTGAGGACATATCCATACAATTTTATATTTGAAAGAAGGAAAAATTAATCATTTGGTTCCTATAGTTTGCACTCATTTTCAATCTCGTCCTTATTGTAAACACCTCATCCCTAATTACTAAATTATTTAATTAATTGATACACTAATTAATTAATAGTCAAGCAAATAGGAAAAATTAAAAATGACAAAGCTTCAAATGACATTCTCAATTGGGGACGATTTTAAATTAAAAATAAATAATAGGAGACAATTAAATAAACTCGAAACCCAAAAATAAAATTAGCTAATTAAAATAATTATAATAAATTAAAGCAAAATTATAAAAAATAAAAAAATAAATATATAAGAAAACAAAAATTGAAAATTGAAAAAATTAAAAAATAAAAATTAATTAATTAATAACAATAATAGTAATAAAAATTAGAAAAAAAAAATAATCATAAAGTAACTAGCACGAAATGGGAAAAAGATGTTGTACTCTCAAGCTATAGAGGAAAGTTGGAAAAAGAAGAAACACTGTTGGACAGAGCTATGGATGCAGCCTCAAAGCCTTCTGAACCTCTGGGTCCTTGATAGACAGAACATGCTTCTTTTGCAACAACTGCAACTACAGCACCCACCCCAGCCCTAGAGAAATACAGCCCTAAGTTCTGACGCAAGAGAAAAAAGAAGGGAGCAGAAGATGAAACTGCTCACTAGTATGCTGAGTTTATCGAGTCATTTCAAGCTCATTGAGTCAATTTGTGTACAAATGCAAAGATGAGTTCCATCTCCATTACACTAAAAAAAACACCATTCCAAAAGCATAGACAAGAAGAAGGGACATGAAGGAGAGGGTGAAAAGAAAACGACGGAGTGAAAATAAAAGAAGAAGATAAAGAATAAGAGATAGAAGAAATGAGGGGAGAGGAGAAAGAGAGAGGAGAAGAGCGTAAAGAGAAGAAAGAAGAAGAGAAGGAGAAAAAAAAAACCGATAGGGAATAGGGGACCAAAAGAAGAAGGAGTGCTCTAAGAAGGAAAAGAAGAAAGAAAAAGAGAACCGACAAGGTTCTGGTGTCGAGAGGAGAGAGAAGGGGAGGAGAGAAAGAAAGAGGAAAAGAATAAAAAGAAAAAGAGAGAGGCCATGGGCTGAAACCGAGCTGAGAAGAAGGAAATGAGAAGAAGAAAAGAAGGGAAAAGGAGATTTGCACCCCGATTCTGAGCCTCGAGAAATGAGCTTAACAGAGGAAGAAGGGAAAAGGAAGAAGAAGGAAAGAAGGGCCGAGGAAGAGGAGAGCAGCAGAGGGCATTGCTGCAAGCTCCAAGAAGGCAAGAGAGGAAGGAAGGAAGAGGAAGGAGAAAGGAAGAAGAAGGGAAGAAGAAGGAGAGGAGAAGAAGAAACGAATAAGGATAAGGAGAGAGAGTGAAATCGAGAGTAGGAGCAGCTTGAACAAATGGCGGAAGATGTGGTGGAGTTAGGTGGTTGATGTTATGTCCACCATGCATGCCCGATGACCTGCTTTACTACACCAATTAAGTTGGGTGGCCACCTTTACGACCACCACACATGCCCACTGGCTCACCAAGACCACACATACCCACCGCCGGCTCACTCTACACCTAATGCATTTGGTGGAATGAAGTTCTCAAGCAAGAAGGATCAACGAGAATCTTAGAGTCAAAAAAAATGATGGCAACAAAATGGACCGGATTGAAAGTTCAAAAGAAACTTGAACAAATGGCAGAGGACATGGTAGAGTTGGGTGGTCGACGTTATGTCTGCCTTGCATGTCGCCACAGGTCTACTCTCTACACCTACCACGTCGGGACCGTCATCGATGTTATAAATCCTGCAACCCAAGAAGTTGTGTCACAAGTTCCTTTGACTACAAATGATGAGTTTAAGGCTACAATATCTGCAGCTAAGAGGGCTTCCGGGTCATGGCATAATACTCCAATTACAACACATTAATGTGTTATGCTAAAGCTCCAAGAGCTTATGCTCAGAGACATGGATAAACTTGCTCAGAACATAACCACTGAACAAGGATAAACATTGAAGGATGCACAAGGACATGTATTTCGTGGCTTAGAGGTGGTGGAACATGCTTGTGGGATGACAACATTACAAATGGAGGGAGCATGTTTCTAATGTATCACAAGGAATGGATACTTATAATATTAGAGAATCACTTGGTGTTTGTGCTAGGATATGTCCTTTCAACTTTCCTGGAAAGTTTCCTTTGTGGTTGTTCCCAGTGGCAGTTACTTGTGGTAATACCTTTGTTCTAAAGCCATCAGAAAAAGATCCAGGTGCCTCTATAATGCTTTCAAAATCAGCATTGACGGCTAATTTGCCTGAGGACGTCTTAAATATCATTCACAGAACCCACGATATTGTGAATGCAATTTGTGATGATGACAACATCAAGGTTGTATCTTTTGTTGGTTCAAAAGTTACTGGTATGCATATATATTCAAGTGGATATATTTTTTCAAAGAGATTTACACTATATCCATCTTTAAAAAATAAAAAAGATTCAAATCAAGTGAAATATTTCCTAGCATGTTTAAAACAAGCTTCTTTGGGAAAAAGCACATCAACCCCTAGTTTATAGCACTAAGGTGTGATAAAACTAGGGAGGACAATTTTTCTACCATTATTCGTGTCTTCCATCTCTATCCTTACTTCACACTGTAAGAAAAATTTTTTCCCATCCTTATTCCTCATGGGGATGTGACCTTAAATTTTTTTTAAAATTACAAAATAAATATTAATAGATATGAAAAAAACATATTGAAAAAAATAAATTTAAAACTTAAGTTCATTGTTTATGTTATCCAATAAGCTCTAATCAAATTTAGAAAAAAAAAAACTAAAAAGAATTCAAATGACAAGTTCTAAATAAGTCCTGAAAATTCCAAAAATTTAAAGAATAATAATTTCAACAAATTTAAAATATCAAGTTCATGTCGTATTGACATCAAGACATCTTTTCACCATGGTGAAGTCTTCATAATTGTTTCTTCCTATGTGTAAGTTGGGTATTTCAATCTATTTTGTTTCCACAATCTTAATATATTAATAACTTATGCATTTGAAGCATCAATCAAGACATACTCATCAAAGTAGCAGTGCAACTCTAACTTGATATTACTAGTTGAAACAATTTCTTTTACATATTAGGAATAGCTGCACTTTCAATTTTCTATTTTTGCAAGAAAATTTATATTTGTTAAACTTGAAGTAAAATTACTATTAGTAATATATACACACACACACACACACATATATATATATCTATATATTTAGGTCAAATTGTTAAGGAAGAGGACCCTATAAGGCAGGGAGCATGATCCTTATCCCCATCCTTAAACTACCTTCAGGATGATTTCCCCTCACCCCCATGAAAAAAAAAAAATCCCTAAATGGAATAATTCCCACGAGGATCTGCAAATACGAGACCTTTCACCATCCCTGGATAAAACACATTTTAACACTATAATTTAATACTTAATTACAATTTAAAATTGAATTAATTATTTTTCGAGAACAAAAAGATATTTCTGACATTTTTAGAAAATAAAATGTTATATACAACTGTGGCAAAAAAAAGAAAGTTATATATAACACTACACATAATAAAATAAGAATTAAATCTTAATTTGGGAAAATAAAATATCATTCCGTTATTAAAGGAGGACTATTTTCTAACATGAATTTGCTAGGAAGATGTGATAAATTAAAATAGTAATTGCAAAATTAAAAAAGATCCATTAAACATTTTTAAAATATATTAAAATTGACATGTTGTATTCAAATGAAATATAAAATGACTAATGCTAAATACTAAAATGTAAAGATGTTTGTAACAAGATTGAAAAAAAAAAAAAGATCCCCTATTTTTCCAAAATACCCAAAAATTAAATATTTATATAAATATGAAAGCATGGACAGTGAAAATTTAAAAATCAAGGGAATTTCAATTGTTTTAACCGAGTTGGAGTGACTAAAAATTACAAGGCCAATAGATAGGATAACAAGTACCTATAAAAAGGAAACAACAAATTTAAAGACAACAAAAGTGTCAGAGGTTTATCTTCTAACTTAAATGTCATGTGTAACACTAGATGTCACAAAATTATACATCTTAACTAGTTGTGACTCAAGTGCAGCATGAGCTTCAGGGCCAAACTTTTAATAAAAGACTTGGCTAGGTTTACTGTAGACAAGGTCTCCAAGACCTCGACACAAAACTTCCTCACTTCTAGTCGCCATTTGCTTGGCATATTTGTCACCAACTCTTTAATTAGATGAGAGAGTTTATCCAAACTATTCTTAAGTATCTTTTTGGATGCATTTTGGTCACCATCCTTACTTGACAATGACTTCAATATTTCCATAACCAGATCAAGTACCTCAACTCGATGATAGTCAGACTTAGCGCTTCTACATTTTTCCACAATGAAGTCAAACATGTTATGGCCAATCCATAGTCGTCTTCAAAATATTTCTTTCAAGAATTCAGATTTCATTTGAAACTTCTCATTGTCAAAATATGCCACCAATACTTCTCGAAAAATTTGGAAAACCCTATGTAGTTCAGACTTAGAGAACTTTCTTGAATCAATAATCTTCAAAATCCAAAATGTCGAAGTTTGGGCAAGGGAAGAAACCATCTCCTGTCTATTACAAGAGGCTGATTGCTTTGATGGATTAGGTGCAGATTTTTTTCTTTTAATAGGTTTTGAAGCTAATTTCAAATTCCTTTCCAACATAGATTCGAGAGTAGATAATTGGACTCCATCACCCTTTAGATAATCCTTTGATTTTAATATTTGCTTTTGTAATATTCCCCATATACGTTGTCTAAGCTGTTCACTAATTGTATGTGGGTCAACAAAAGCCTGAGCCAAATTACAGTACACCATAAGAACTTGGGGTTTACCTGTATATTACCAAAAATCACCGTAAACTTTTTTTCTTCTTAGCGTTAAAAAAAGGGAGGAATTTTGACCAAGTTAACAACTTATCAAGGGATAAAGAGAACACGTTGAACTAGGTAAATCACTAGTCACCAATATGGCGAACATGGAGAAACAACTGGCCTTCAATTTCAACTTCCTAACACCCTTCAAGTAAATACACACAGATGCATGCCATATGCATCACCAAAATATTGATTCAAAACATCTTCTATGCACAAGATTTATTGCAAGCTAAATTCAAATATAGCAATTTCTTTTCATTTAATTATTGTTGATATAAATATAAATAGCCCAAGTGTTTATTTATAATTTATAAAAGGTTTAAGCAACATAAACTTGCCTAGATTTTCATGAAGGAAGATCTCCAACAATGAAAGTATGCGCAGCTTGAACAGCACAAATTGGGAATGGCCAATTTCACCACCAGCCTGATTTTTCTTCTCTTTAAAAATCTGGGCAAGATATGTATCCATTCTAAACATTGCATCATCATCCATCCCATCATCAGAATCATTAGAAGCTTCAGGATGTTTATTATCAGTTTCCTTAACCTCAATTACTGCCTCAAAGTCATCTGTCTGCACATCACTCTCAGCTATTTCACCTATCTCAGCTTGATCAATTTCTTCATCTTCAATGTTGATAAAGTCTTCGTCGTCATCATCATCATCTTCACTCTTGACACCTGGATGTCTGGCAGGATTTAAACTTTTATTAATGACCCGCAAGATCCGCATCAGTCCATCATCTATCATTGCAAAAATATTTAAATACCTGCATATAGAGACTGTTAAATTATGGTCCTAATAGATATGTAACTAAGTCATGATTAAATTATGGACCCTTTCAACAAAACTAAGTTTTCTGATGGTCATTATCTTTCAGCAAAGTATTTCAACATCTCGTGTCATGTATGTACTGATTAAACCAGACAATATATAGATACCATTTAATAATATTTAACAACATCCAAATTCCCCCCAGTGGGGGGTGTTGCGGACGGGGGGATAGAGCTGTAGGAGCTCCATTGAACACACAAAAAAACCAACAAAAAAGGAGTTGGAATGGATGATTTAGGTATTTGACTGTTTCTAGTTATAAAATTTCACTCCAGTACCCACCTCATCTCTCTCTCTCTCATTTCTATTTTTTCAATGTGGTATTATTGCCATTTGCATGCTGTCAGAAGGCCAGCAGGGTTTGTTGGACCCACAAAGCGGTACATCTCTCCCCATAACCAAAAGTCGGTTGGTCATGCAATGTGTGGGTGCTTCATCAACGGTCAATTTTAGAATATTATTTTGTAAGGCTTAATCCTCTTTTTTTTTTTTTTTATGGTTTATGTTCTACTCAGAAGGTCAGATTACTCCATATGGCTAATTTATTGCATTAATATGAAACTGTATATTGGAGTTTTGTTACATGGGCATGAGAATTTTGATTGTTAATATGCGACAGACTCATTAACCACAATACGAAACATTCAGTTTTCCTTTGGTGGTTTTACCCCATGCATGGACTTATACAAGGCTAATAAACCTCATAAGCCCAAAAAGAAGGGGTTGAAGCAGTCACGCTAACTAAAGAAGAGCCCCAAATTCTTAGGAATCTCATGACCAAGCAGTATTAATCCTCCTCTGGCCTTGCCTAGACAGGTTTATCATCTATCATGCTACTAAGGCAAGTGGTGGATGAAATATTTTCAATATTAGTTCCGAGGAAGAGTCTTTAATATGAAAATTAGAGCTTTTGGATATTCAAGTAAGGTACATCTCCAAATTATTGAAAAATCACAAGGGGCTATCAAACTTCTGTTGGTGGCTATCTAGTGAAAGCTCATGCCAAATTTATATTAAAATCTCTAACACAACCCATCACTCAAAAGCCCCTTTGAGTTTCAAGAGTTAACAGAACACTTCTCATCCCTCGATTAGAGAGGCTATGATACCCATTTCAAAGATCATTTCAACTCAAAAGCTTAATCTGTCAAGTGAAGGCCTATAAAAAATTTACAATATAATCTCCAACACAATCTATTTAGTAATATAATTGATGAAGCTGCAGAAGATAAAAAGAGCATTGTTTTACATTTGCTAACCTTTTCAATAGAAGACTGCATAGGAGCTGATGACTCTGGAAGCAGCGAGAGTAATGTATCCCCAAGAACATCCATCAACTCAGTTGCTGTATCAACGTCCAAATCATCTTCTTCTGAGTTATCAGGAAGATCAAAAACAGAAAAAGCCTTCTCACAACATATGACAAGTTCAGATCCAGCTATAGAGTATTCTCCCAATCGAAGTACCACTTGCAGGAGCAACTGAATAAGCAAGTACCGTAGAGCATGCAATCTATTAGCATCAGCACAAAAGCCACGGCTCCTTTCCTGTTCATCATTACAAAAGAGATAAGAGATGTTAAATTAACTGCAATAGGCAAATATATTGAATAAAACAAGAAATGAAATTAAGACAGAGTTACACCTAATTTAAGTAAGAAACTTATTTATTGGTCAATACATACAGAAAGGTGGAAAACAATATTACGGAGAAGCAAGTCATAAGACAATGGCTTCAGTGAATCATAAGCTAATCAGCTAATCAACCTTCATACAGTGATCAAGATATAACAGGATTACTAATACATGGCTATAAATTTCGTTTAAGAACACATAAAAATGCCACATCAAATAATTGTCACAAAGCATCTAAGACACATTATCATCAATTCATTATCCATTTATTTCTCTACTTTTGTTGATCAGGTCCAGAAGTAAAAGTAAACCATCCATATTACAGCAGAACACATCACATTGGCCATGTGAGTTGCAAGGAGCCAAACTGTCATGTTAAGCATAACTTACTTTAAAAACCAACAAGCATAGATTTTAAAGCTAATATGCCTAAACACACAAAGATGTTAAACAATTCTTAGAGAGCACAATGCTACATTTATAAAAAAGTTTCGTAGTCAGAACAGAAAAGAAATTGGCAAACACATGTATAAATGCAATAGTGAGCTCCATTTGGATAGAAAAAGTAGATAATAAGATTATGTATAGGCAATCAATTAAAACGCTTACCTATCTGTATAGTCTTGCTTCCATTGCTTCCAAATTTTTTACTGCCTTTTCATCCACATCATCTAATAACCGAAAGAGGGAAACTGAAGGAATGTTCCGTAAGGTGCTGAAGAACCTCATAAAGTATGAACCAAGATCATTTGGTTCAATGCTATTTGCCAAAGCACGTAAGCCTTCTTCCTTCTGAGCATTTGCCAATAACAACTGGAGCTGTTCAATACACATCTTACAAAGAGCATTTGATGTGGGTACTTTTGGCCACATAAACTTCTCCTGTAACTCAAAAGAGGTCACCTCAGAGCTAAGAGATGCAGTGAATAGACCCTAAACAGCCAGAAATTTCATGATTTCTTTTTGCACTTGGAGCTTCTCTACATGATCCAGCTTCAAATATTTCAAAATACTTGGAAGGGATTCTATAGCCCAACTCTTCAAAAAGTCAGAATTTCCAATGGTCCCAGGAGAATCCTTATCCTCAATTGAACCCATTTCAGAGTTTTCATCTGCTGTTTGACTCTGGTCAGAGGGTTCCTCCAGAGCATTACCTTCATCCACAAATAGGTTCAGTAAGTTCTGAATAAAAAGCATGCAACCAGGTTCTGTTTTGAACTGTGACATTAAATCTTTAACAACTTTTGTCCGAGTAATACAATCAAATTTCCCGTTGCTGTGTTTCTGAAGAACCACAATAACAACAACTCTTTTGACATCATCATCCCCAAAACAATCTGATAACTGTTTAAGAAAATGCTGTGCTACTTTATACAGCCAAGAGTTCTTTGTTGATAGTATGCCCATCAGGCATTGAACAACTTTGTTTGACAGAAGAATTGGAGCTAACGATGCAGAAAAGTTTTGAAGAAGAAGAAACAGGATGTCGAAAACTAAGTGCTTGCAGTCATGAGATGATACAAGAAGGGATACTTCAATAATTATTTCACAGAAAGACCGAAGGTTCTTTGCAATTTCTTTATCAGAAGAGCTGGATTTTCGACTTTTCTTTTGTTTCCCTAATGAATTTGAAGCCAATGCTGCATCTTCTGCTTGTGAAATAGTGTTAGGTAAAAGAATCTTTATCAAAGCAGGCCAAACACTATGAACCCGAGGCTGACAGAAGGTTGACTCCTGCCATATTCAGAAAACACATAAGAAGCAATTCTTTGGATCACTTTCACAAAATCACATTTGCCACACATAGATAAATAAAGGCTGCCTTCAAGCAATTACTCAGTAAGGACAATTGATCAGCAGAAAAAAGCTGGCTAGAGCTAAATGGAACTAGCAGCAGTTTGCTAAACATTAAGCTGTCAATGGGAATCTTTTCTTGAACTTTTAAAGCAAGATGCAAAGCATTGGGATTTCTTACTTCTGTAGCAACTTCAAACCACTCACGGAGCCCTGGTGCTTCAATAACATGATACAACAAGGCCTCAAAAGGCAACTGAAAATAAAATAAAATAAAAAGGTATGACAAGTTAAAAATTTGGCCTAAAGCAGTTTAAGTATGCTTCATAACCTGAAGAACTAGTGAAGAACTCTCTCAGAAATTTATTTATGTAACCAAGAAAACATAATGCATACAGAAAATTGAAGTATTCAATGAACAAGGAAAGAGCACAATTAGTTGGAGAGAACCAAGAACAATGTGTAACAAATGGCCCACAAGAATGTACAAGCCTTCTCCATATTCAGTGCATGATCCTATGAGAAGAGGCCAACCAGTTGCAGACACTTTGCAACAATGCACATAAACAATTAGGGGAGGGGAGATATATGTCAATCCTTAATGATGATGAGAGAAGGGAGCAAGAGCACGAGTGTTAATATAACAGAAAATCCAGCAAATATACTGGAGATCCAACTCATGAAAGCCATCAAAACGTCCTAGAAGCCAAAAATGGTCATTAATATGATAATAAAGAAGTTTAGTTGAATGAGCAACAAATAATACCTAATTGCCATTCCCTATTGGTAATTTCCATGTTTTGCAAGTTTTGTTTGTGTACTTGTACCAGTAAAAAAGCATCAGTTATCCTTTTAAGTAATATAGGTAGAGCGATTAGGAGTAAGGATTAACTCAAAACCCATTAATTCTAGACCAATATCAGCATAGTGGCAAACAAGCAGGTGATTTGCAGTAGTGAATTTAAAGGGAGAGAGTTCTCTAGTCCTCATAAAATACTAACCTTTTCAATCAAGTCTAAAATTATTGAGATAGTAGATTCTTGCAAGTACCGCTTTTTAGTGGGAAGTGAGATCAGTAGACTGATAAATTCTCGAATGTATGGATTGTTTTTATCCAAACTCCATTCTAGTGCAAGTCTTCCTGACCGGGCAATATCTTGCCCCAGAACACAATATCTTGCTTCCTACAAATCCATCAAGAATATAACATGATATACGGTACCCAAAAAGTAAAGGGGTGAACCAATAAATTGACGAAGCTAATGCCTACCTGACCCTTCATTGATGAAGTTACTTCTAGCAAATCAATTGCAAGTTTAAAGAAAAATTCAACCCTGATACTAGGGATAGAACTTACTAGAATTGTTAAACCTAATGCAAAACCTTGTCGGGCACACTGCAAAAGATATAAAAGATGTTAATGATGATGCATTAGAGATGAAGTCAACAAATGTAGTTGCAACAACAAGCCAAACCATAAAACAAAATTGGTCAAATGGTACAATCATGCAAAGTCTCTCTATATATAATACTAAATTCTAGAACTTGTACCACTCTTGTAAAAAGGCTGCACCAACAGTCTAAGGCTACACCCAGTCTAATATTTCAAACAGTTATGCATGTCAATGAAATATCTGACAAGAACAAGAATTAAAGAACCCAAATGTCAGCTAAACGGAACTAACTTTAATCTACCCATGGTAACTGGTGTAATAAGCCTACATATATCTGTATGGATTAATTCTAAAATGTTATCTAACCTATTTGCCCCTTTAGTCCTTGCCCAAGGGGGAAGTTTTCCCTTTATGCAATTGACACATGTCTCCAAGTCGAAGAAATCCAACTCCCCTAATATGACTTGTTTGACCATCCTCTCTAATCTCTCTCTAGATATATGGTCCAATCATCGATGCCAAATCATAAAGGAACTTTCATTAAATCTTCAACGTTTATGCCCTATTGCAACATTAATAGGTGCACTATGGGATAAATTTGGACAAACGCTAATATTTAAGCAATATAAACTATTCAATAAAGAAGCAAATCCAACCACAATTGAATTAAGAAAAATATCAATCTTTCCAATTCCATGCTAGAATGAATAGTCACTTCTGTCTAACACAGAACTAGAAATCAAACTCCTCCTAGAAGAGGGTACATAAACAACGTCATTTAACACCAAATAATGTATAGATTCTAAATTTAAAGAAATAGCTTATATGCTATGAATTGCTGTTAAACTTCCTTCTACTCCAAGAATAGTCATTTCTTTCTCACTTGGCGTCCTCTTATTTATGAGCCCCTGCAAGGAATTTGTCACATAAATAGTCGCATCAGAATCCAACCACCAAGAATCAAGAGAAGTTTCAAAATTGTTAGACTTAAAAAATACTAGAGCTAAAGGGTATACAAGACTTAAAGGGGCAATTTTAGAAAAATTACTTTTTCGCTCACGCTTATTCTTCATTTGAAACAATTTGATATCTTATGACCAAGCCTCTTGAAATAATGGCAATCACCCTTGAACGACTTCTTCTTCTAACCCTTATGATGCTTTCTATTCTTCTTAGATCCAAAAGATCTCTTGCCACTAGCTCTATTATCTTGCTTCCTACCCTTCTGCTTCTCATTACTACCCTTACGACTTAAATCTTAAGAAATATAATTAATGTTGTAAGTGTGAGAGTTGGCTTTCTTCAATGACTCTTCCTTTTGAATTACTATGGAAATCATCTTGTCAATATTCCATTCAGCTTCTTGGGAATTATAAATGGTCCTAAGGATCTCATATTCAGCAGGGAGAGACTGCAACACCCTGTAGATCAGGTAACTATCCCCTAAGTCTACATTATATGACTTCAACTTATTATGATAGTTAATAAGCTTCATCATACGCTCTCACACATCAGAAACTCCATCATAGCATGTATTATCCAACAGTGAAAGATAATACGCTTTTTTAGTCTTTTTAAACTTCTTGAATTTTTCACTAATAGCTTTCAGATATTCTACAGCAATATCCTTATTAAGAATACTTTGCCAAATAGTCTTATCAATAGTGAATTTCATGATCGTCAGGCAAATTCTGTTTGACTTATGCCACCTATTGTAGTAAGTTCTATCAACAGCACTTGACTCAGTTGTAGGCTCTACTAGTCTTAAAACTCTTAGAGCTAAATCATCTTTAGTGATTATCATATACATGTCCAGGGACTCACTCCAGTCGTCATAGTTCGTCTCATTAAAAGTTTTCACTAAAGATAATTGCTAGAATGTAGAAACTGATGAAGTCGAAAAAAAAATAGGAAACATTAATTATGTCAAAGTAACATAATTATAAAACAAAGTTTCCTTCATAAACTCAGTTCATACAACTATATACAATTTTTTTTATTGCAATCTCGTCTAAGGGTCCCAGATCACAATAAACCAAGAAAAAACTCATTCATGTCATCTTAGATTTAACTCATGATATGAATCATACGAAAAATGCATTCACAATTTCCATATCGATAAGATACAAGAAACTTTAAAAACATTAATTAAAATGCAACTAACAAGTCATAAACAGGTGTAATTCATAATATTATATTAGCAATATCACACCAATAGAGTATATCCATTGTTAATATAAATAAAAATCTCCAAACTTTACTTGGTGACAAATTTTACCCTTAATAATTATTTAAGGATATGTACCAATAATTATGACACCTATTAGATTTTTATTATTCATAAATTAATTTCACAACTCATAATAGAAGTTAAAAAATTAACTTATTTTGCAAAATAAATTCATATAATTTATTCAGACATTATTAGGGAGAGTGAACTCAATATTTTGTTCCTCACTACATTTAGTCAGTATAAGAAATTTCTCATATCAAAACTCATTAGTTACATACTGTTTTGAGGCCCTAAATTTTCAAGAAATTTCAAAACTTCTATTTCTAGGGCTTAAAAAATTTTGAAAAATCACTAAAAAAATAGAACAAGGCGCATGGAGCAGAATTATGAAAGTTTGGGGTTTGGATGATCGAAGTGTGAGTCACACACACTGATGATACAAGCAGGCTTATCCCATACGCATCATCTTCAACCTCTGACAGATCAAATCAACTCGCCAGATAACCCGTTTCGTATCCAGAAATTGACCTATTAAAATACAACATTTTATGGGACAAAATTGGTGGTATTTTACTTATTTTTTGACAATCTACAATAGCCCTTGAACAATTTTAAGTAAAACACATCCTATGGTGATTATTTTTTGTTAAAAAATTAGGGTCTATTCTAAGTCACGAACGCCGGTGATCGTGATTAAGTTTTGGCCAAAGTTGTACATCATTCTACCTGCAATTATGAGTCTAATAAAAGCCCTATCCTAGTTTCGATCAAAAGCATATGATTTTAGAGTATTTGTGGCTTAAGAAAAAAAAAATTTCCATTCCTACTGTTAATATCAAGCCACTGTGCTTCGTATTTATAAGCAACTTATGAAGCATTTCAATTTAACACAATCCCTAAAATAATTTCAAGATGAATTTTTTTTGTGCATTTCATTCAACCATGTTTGATCAAGCAAGATACATATATACTAATGAAGCAGGAATTCTAATAAAGTGAATACACATACTGAAAAAAAAATGTAAAAAAAATATTTATAAAACCTAGGGATATGATACTAATTGATGGAATAATATTCCATATCATACTGGGAGATAGATGAATAAGTTAACAACAATAAATTTTTAGTTACCTGATGAAGTACCAAGTGCAGCCATAATTTGTCAATAAAATGAACAACCTCCTTTGCCTAAGTCTTTCATACGTAAAAGTGAGTGTAGTTCAAAGAGAGAAAGAAATATTTTAATAAGACAAAAATTAATCTGATGAATCCTATGAATGTGTACATTTATTTTCACGTTTAGAGTACTTATCTGCATTTAATAAATAAAATATTTAAATTATTTTTAAAAGGAAAATGGTAACTTCTCATATTTTCTCAACTGCTTAGATTTAAAATTGAATATGTTTATAAAATATTTCTTTTACCTTTCAGTCAACAATACGATAGGATAATTACTGACAAAACTTGAGTTGCAGGTTGGACCCAATGAGCTTTTGCATAATTCAGCCTATCTATGATTACCCACAAATAACTTGAACCCAATCTATTCCTAGTTTATATATCTAAATTTAATTGTTTAATTAATTGATTAACTAAAATAATTGACCTAATAATAAATTAATACCAATTCACATTATTTTAATATATTTTAAAAATTAATTCAACAAAATGATCTTTATCGACAAAGGTGACAACAATGGGAGTGTAATCACTATCTAAACCAGCAAGAACTTTAATTAGATCGTTCAGAAGAACAGGATTACAACAAGAGCAAGGTTGTTGGCAAGAGTCTTCATCTTGACCAAATACTCATCCATTTTCATCAATCTCTTTCTTGTTCTTTGCAACTCACTCATATACAGAGTGATCTGAGACTTGGTATGAGCACCGAATAGGTCTTTCACAACTTGCCAAAACTCATGAGAGGTTGAGCAATGGTGAACTTAAGAGGCAACTTCAGGAGTCATAGTGCAATAGAGCAAGCCAAGGAGGAGTTAGTCCATAGCAATCCAATCTCATATGCTGGGTTAGTTTTCTTCTCTACATCTTCAGAGAGAAACTCTAACAAGCAAAGTTTAGTGCCAAGTAGAATAGCATCGAGCTTATTTCCCTTGATGACAAGGACGACCATCAACTACCAAAAGAGGTAATTCTAGTAATCGAGTTTTACGGCACAGGTTTGAGAAAGAGAGGACGAGAAAAGGGTGGGTAACTCAGGCTTAGTGATGGCAATAAGAGGGGTCACATTGAAGCAATTTGAAAACTAAAGATAAGAAAAAATTAATATTAAATTTAAAAAAATATATTAAATTAAAAAATAACTTTTTATTAACCTCCAGTTATTGGAGAATCTCTTATAACTATAACTAGAGTTGATCCATTTTGCATAGTGGAGTCAATAGTAAGCCTGTTGGAAGTAAAGTTTACTTTAGAAGATTGAGCCATTGGATTGTAACCAATTACTCTAAGACCAAGTTAGAAATAAACCAGAGAGTAATGAAAAGCAAAGCACTAGAACTGCTGAGTAAAGAATGCAATCATTGATCAATAATTACTTAAAGCAAAGCCAGTAAAAACATGACAGCTGGCAAAACTATAACAAATATTCTACAGCAAAGCAAAACTACCCATGTGATAAATAAGGTACATAACAAGTTACAGCTAGCATCACGTGAGTAAATATAGAAACCGTATCAAACTTGAAAAATGAAAATATAATTAAACATTACATAATTACTCAATAAAATCAAATTTTTTAGTTCATTAATTAGAGAGCATGAATGAAGTATTAGAAATTAAGCAAAAATGATGAAAAACATAAAAATATTCTAAAGGTTTTATCTCTATTACTCTAAAATTATTTCAAATATAAGTATTAACAATAGGAAACCGTAGAGAAATTCAAATTAAATGAATAGAAAAAGAAGCTGAGAATATTTTGTAGAACAGATCATACACATTTTACTCCTTGTTTCTGATAATTTGAACTGAAATTAATGTCTAATATCTAGATCCTACAGAGAATCATGCGAAGCTAAAAAACGAAAATGGTAATCTTGAAGATGGTAAGATATTATATTTGACATTTCTGTGTTGCATTGTGATCATATGTGAGACAGGGAACTGTCTTATGCTGAATATAGAATCAGAGTAACACAAATTTTGAGAATGACAAAGGGATCTCCCACTCAATTATGACCTCAAAACGGTGATTGACACTATTGCTATTCTTTCATTCAAGAGTCATGACTAGTACTGATAAGTTAACAGATGATAATACTATTGCTGGTACTACCAGTCCTTATGATTTTTCTTGACCTCTTATTGGTTTTCCTTGACCTCATTAATATTTTTCTCGAGCTTGTTTGAACGAGAAATTGTTTGGTACATCTAATGCGCCTGGTGGTTGTGTAACGAATCGATCAAAACTTACCAAAGTAGATGTTTTCCATGGTTGGGTCCATTGACACACTCATCTATAGAATTTCTGTGTTAACTAAGTGCTAGTCTTAAATGAAAGATGCCCCAAGAGAGAGCATCAATCAACATTAATTTTCATCTGGAGGCTCAGGAAAATTTACATGAAAAGATTTCTGCTTGATGGGATTGTAGAGCTCTTGACGGAATGGATGGTCCAAGAAAAGCAATCTTCACTTCTACTATCTCAATGTCTAGCTGATCCAAAGCCACCTTTTCTACAGAAGTGTGAGAGATGCATAATCCATGACCTACATACCAACTATATAGAAGTGGACACTATGAGTAAGCCATCAAATTAAAAGGAAAAATACTATACTACTCACGAGAACTAAAATGGAGGTGGGGATAATTTCAGAATAAATATATGCAGCTTCAGAAGAATGACAAGACATAAGCTGATACTTCACATTAACAAACTGCGTGCATCAATGTACAACAGCAAAATGAAAAAAAAAATTTGCATATGAGTGGTGTTCATCTATATCACTGGTCAATCAATTAAAAAGGGCATTTATCTTATTTTCTTTTTTTGGTTTACCTCATTCAAAGTTTCAAAACTCCCCAAAAATAACGAATTCCCATAAGCCGAAGCATTATTAAAGAGTTAATAAAAAAAGCAAACTAGTTTTAATGAATTCATCCAACATTAATCTATCTCACTTATAGTATTATTTAATTTTATTAATATATTTCGTTACCATTTAATATTTTGTGATAATTTTCATTTTAATTTCAGTCAAATCAACCATAGAAAAATAAAAATTATAATTAATTTTCCAGTTATAAATATATTTTACTTATATTTTAATCTTTTAAACTTATTATTAATTTTTTTCATCAAAGCTTCATTATAATTAAATTAATATTTTAAAATTAAAATTATATACTTAATTTTAGTAATACCTTTTAAATATTATATGAGATAATATGACATGATATAAAACATAGCTTGCAGCTTTTTTATGGGCAAAGAAGAATGGCCGTAGTCTCAAAATCCCAGAAGTCAAAAATAAGGGGAAAGGGAGCCATGAGTCACGATGGGTTGGTGAGAGAATTTAAAAAAAAAAAAAAAATTATTGAATTAGGATGAATTCAATTTGAGTTCAATAATTTTTTTACAAAAATAAAATAAATGAATTCGTTTACCCTTTAAAAAAAAAATTAAACTCTAAATGTATCTAAGTTGAAACAAGTATAATATACAAGTGCTACTTTCACCCAAACATTTAAAAAAAAAAAATTGTTTTATTTAATGTATGTGGCTCAAATAATAGAGAGATGGGTCGATTTAAGAAAGGATGGCCAAAGTCATCCCACTTTTCGCTTTCCACTTATAAATTGGAACTATCAGTCTACTTCTTTTTCCGTGATTAAATTTCTCATGTTATTTAAAAATTGAAAAAAAGCTATTTTTTTAGAGTATGTTTGGATGGAGCAATCCAAATAGAGAAAAGGAAATATGTTTGGCTATTTCTTTAACTTTAAATTCCCGCTTCCATGAAATGTCTGTTCCCATATGGTGTGTTAGGTTATTGGAAATGGGTTTAGGGGATGGGAACGAGATTCCCACCTCAGCCCATTTTCATGTTCGCTTCCTAAAACCTTTTAGGAATGTCTCTCCCTAGAGAAAGTGAACACTCGTTAATGATAGAGTGTGCAATCCATTGAGCATGTGAGGGGGACCTGTCCCATTCCCAGCAAAACATTTTTTCGGACCATTCTACCCCTGTTTTCAACGACACTTCTTTTCTATGGATTAGGATTACATCCTCATAAACTAAAATCTTGATTTGGTCCTAGTTTTATTGTTAAATTTCAATATTTACCTATATAGCTCAATGTTTCAGGCATTTACGTTTTTTCAAGGGTCGCCTAGTTTTAGCCTACTTTTTTATCCAAAATTAAATTCTTTCATTTGTCTTGTAGGTGTATATTTAAAGTTTAAAGTTAATATATATATATATATATATATATATATATATATATATATATATATATATACATAGGTTCACCAATATCAATTGGGCAAAAAATAAATAATTTTTTGCTATTAAGAAATGATTTTGCCTTGATTTAACATAAATTTAAAAAATTCTTCCAAAACTATTTAATTAAACAAAGTCATTTTACTCATTTTCTAACACTATGGATTAGGAATGAAAATGTAGTATTAAAAAACTAAATCATCATTTTTTAAGCATTTTCATCATTTGGTCACATTACCTTTTCCTTTTTTAGTATTTTTCTGTTAACTAAATATTATAAAAATAATGTATTTTCATTCCTTTCCATATCTAACCAAATAAAATAAAAATCATTTACATTATACTCATTTTTATTCTTACCACCATTTTCATTTCCATTATCATTTTTCTCATTTTGTTTCTAACCACCAAGTGAACCATAGATAAGAGAACATCCAATGCCTCACTAACTTGAGGGAAAAGAAGACATTCCCATGAAAGCAATTGAAAATTATTATCCTACCTTTTCCCTGTTGCCTTTTCATCGAGTCTCTTCTATCTCTCTTGCTCCTCTGTCTCTCAATCCTCTGACTCTCTTTCATTCGTCTTCTCTTCTTTGACTCTCTCTCCTCCTTTCTACATTCTATCCATCGTCACTCTCTTCTCTAACTCTCTCTCTCTTTCTTCTCTCATCTTCGTCCCTGTTAATACCTAATATGGTTTTAAATGTTATGTTTAAAATGTTCATATGAGGAGCGAGAAAGGACTTGTTTGATCGTTATTTTTAAAAATATTTTTTTTTGTTTTTTAAAATAAAAGAATCAAATAACTTGTTTGATAATATGTTTTCATCGACTGTTTTTAAAAAAATTAAAAAATCGAAAAAAAAAATTTAAGAATAAAAGATAAGAATAATTTTTAGATGTTTTTTGTTATTTCTTAAAATTATTTTCATCAACAGTAAAATTATAATTTTATAAAAGGAGGGTTTATATAAGGTTATGAGTTAGATTTAAACAATATTTAAGATCCAACCAAGTTAATTAGAAACTGGCTAGATTAAATCACCTCTTTTTTTAAAAAAGACATTTTATTAAGAAAAGTAATCTTTTAAGAAAAATTAAAAAAATGAAAATAAAAATGATGACTTGAAATAAAAAAAATAATTAAAATATGAAAATATTACAAGGTCAGGTTTTATAAGTGAATCTAATACCCACATGATTAAAACACATGTGCGCACTTGCACACGTATACTTATATATCGAACATGTAATATATGTATACATACACTTACACATGGACCTACACCTAAATACAAATATATATATATATATATATAATAAATTTATTACATGCATATGCATGCACATGCATGTATACACACATACATATATATAATGAATATGTAACACATATAAATTAAATACATATAACAAATGTGTAGTATAAATACAAGTGCACACACTTACATGAACAAATACATTTGCACATACACACATGCTTCTACTCGTATACACACACACACACACATATATATATATATATATATATATACATGCACATAAGGACACATACATATATATACTGAATATTTGACACATACCTAATACATATAGCAAATATTTATCTTTCATCTAAATAATAAAATTGAAATTAAACTTTGGAATTACAATTTTTTGTTATAATACTTTGCTGGCCTGAACATAATTTTAAAATTTTAAATTACTTTCAATTTTACTAGAGTTTGAATTGAAATTATAATTCTACATTCTAAATTCAATTCTTAGTACCAAATAGCGCCTTATTGTTTTTAGAACTTGTTTTTGAATTTTTTTTTTATTCATTTTAAAAAAATTTTAGTGTATTTCTAAAAGCAAAGGATTTGTTTTATTTTTAAAACATATTCTGTAAAACAATTTCACAAAATCGTTTGGAGAATACAAAGACAAAGAATAGAATGGAACTTAATTCAAAATCTATGTTGTTTCTCTTAGCATATGCAAGTGAGAAATGCTGGCATAGAGCCGCGCCATGATGTTCTGATCTATAACTTAATAACTCAATCCATGGTTAATTAAGTAATTAATTGATAATTAAATCATTAATTTATATTTATTTTACCTTTTTGGAATTTGAGAAGAAAAGTAAGTTTGTGGGTTACTTTTTTCAAAATAAAAAACAGAAATAAACTAACATTAAAAAATAGAGTGCAATGTACATTTAAAAAGAATATATAGAAAGGTGAATGAAACTTCATATTTTTAAAGAAGGAAGAGGACACTGGCAACAAATTTCTCTCTTCTTTTTCTCTTCGCCGCATTTGTTGTGAACAATTGATTAAAGCTGTTTCGATCCGAACTATGTGGGGCAGGAGATTTGAGAACATCCATTGTACTGTAAGTTGGTGATGGAAAAAATCCATCATAAGCATTTTCATAATTTTAATAAAATTTAATAGTCTTTTGTCAATAAATTTGGAATAAATTAATTTATGTCTTTTAACACAAAATGGATAACATTAAAATAAAAGTTTAATAAATACATATTTTTAATAACAGAAGTAAATGTTATTCTTACTATAAATTAATAGTCTCTTGATTTAAAAAAAAAACATATATTTTCAAATAAATAAAAGATTCATATAATACGATTGCAAGGGAGAGTAATTTGTTTTATATTAAAAAGAAATTTTTAAAATTTTAAGCTATTGTAATTGAGCCTGAGCAAAGATTAATGATATGATGACGTCAGCGATGGGGCGAAGATTCAGTGAGTTGTCATCTTGAGATTTGGTCAAAAGAACACCTCTTATCTAATCATACGTTTTGACTCTCGAATTTGATGGCTTAAAACGAATATTCTTTTTATACTTTCATTAATATAAATATATTACATACAAACCATGTGTGGATTCAATAATTTTTTTGTTTACTTATATATACGTTTTCAAATTAATAAACATATCATAATCAGAAACTATTTAGAAACTATTTGTTTACGGACACTTGACATTTAATAATCTTTCTAATTTGTCCAAGTCTCCAATAATAATGTCAACCACATAGATGAGAAAATTTGATTGTCATTTGCATTGTTGTCTTAGCTATTATAATAATATTAGTTTATTTAAAAATTAATATAATTTAATGTACACTTATGTATTGTAATTTAAATTGATTAATGTATTATTATTTGATGTATCATAATTTTGAATTGAAAAAAATTAAAAGAATTGAATTTAGTAACTCATTGTATGTTGACATGTATTGATTTTATTAAATTGTTTGTCATTTAATTTATTAAATTTATTATTTAATTATTGCAATAGTGATAGTTGAGACTATATAATAAAACATGATATATTAGAAAGTATAAATTCATTGTTAATGCTAATAATATTGAATAGTTATATATATAATAATAATTATATAAGATAAATTCAGGATAATCTATGCACATTAATTCATTAATTGGTGTGAGTCTTCCAAGAAGGAATTGATTAGAAAAATTTATTAAATTTATTGATTCACATTCATAAACATTAGACTTTTAAATTTTTGAATAAATGTACATTTAAATATGTATGATTGACCATTTAAAACACTTATTATTTAATTGATTGAAATAAATTAATTATTTATAAATTTTGGTAAAGAATAATTGATTGATGAAATTCATGTTGTTGTCTTAACATTTTATTAAATTCATTCAATTCATAAAATACATAACAATAAATAATAAGCTGAGAAAAAGTTTATCATAATGTATAAAATATACACACGTTGTGCAATAATATTTTCAATCATTATATCTATGTTCATGCATGATTTTAAATGAAGTCAATTATGAAAAAATTAAATAGTCACATTGTCTACTTTGTTTTATCTGGCTTCATTATGACTTTGTGTTCTCATGAATGCACCATTTCATTACTATACACTTATGTCATCATTAAATTTTGATTCATCTAATCAACATTCAATTCTTTGTTTAACATGATATAGGGAAAAATAACAAACGATGATAAAATATATAATGACATTTGTTTATATAAATTTTATGTAATACAGGAGAGAGATAAGTCATTTTGATGTAAAAGTAATATCTAATCTATAACAATGTTATAAATAATTAGTATATATTAAAGTTAATTTACAAAATATATCTTGTTTAAGTAATTTATTAATATATGGTTATTATTTCATAACAATCCATGAAGGTTAATTGGTGTGAATTTTTTAAGAAAGAATTGATTAGGAAAATTTATTAAATTAATTAATTCATATAAATGAGCACGAGCCTTTGAGATTTTTGAGTAAGTGTAGATAGTCATTGTTGAACCAAATTCATTGAAAATAATTATTTTTTAGTGGATTGAAATGAATTAATTATTTATGAATTTTGATCAAGAGTAATTGACCGATGAAATTAAATTTAATTCATATAATCAACATTATTAATATATAAAATATGTGTAAAAAGAATTAATCAAATCAACATTATCATGATAAGATGACTTAAACAGCCATAATTTTTTCATTTAATATAAAGAATGAGAATATATATTATAGTCCAAAAAATTGCCAACTGTCATAATATTTAAGGAGATTAACACTAACTAACCATGTGTGTGTCGTGATTTTGTGCCACGCCTTACACATCTATTTTGTACTATGATTAAAGTTTTGCTCAAACTAAAATGTTAATTAGTTTAAGCTGACAAGTTTATATGATTTAAACTAACTTTTGAATTGAAGAAAACTCACTTAATTTCTTTGCTTGAAATTACCAATTTGGATAGTCTAAAGACAATGAATGGAGACAATAAATATAATCTAAGTGAAAAACATGCATGAGAAGAGAAGAAAAATAATATGTATACATATGATATACTTGTATAATTATCCATTAATTAATGCTATAAAATAATTGAACTATCATTTTGTGATTATTAATTAGTTTGAATAGCCGTGAATTATATGGCCATAATGAGATGGGAACCCAAAAAGCATTACAACTCTTTATTTTTCAAAACATATTACATGTTTGTGATGAAAACTATATAGACGCCAAAAAAAAAAAAGAACTAATAGACATAAAAAAAATGAACTCATTTTGCCAAAAAAATGAACTAATACATACCAAGAAAAATTAACTCATATCATGAATGATTTGATTGTTTCTTGGAAGATTGAACTTGACTTAATTTATGGACACATAAAACAATGACTCTTGATCATTATAAGAGTTGTTAAATATAATATTAAAATCAATAAATATAATTATAGTAAATGCATTTGAAAAGTTATTACATATAGAATTGAAGGTTTCATCAACTGAAACTTATTATCACTTAAACAGAACCTTTACGTTTATAGGAGTCTATTTTACTTGTATATAATTGATAGATTGGCAACTTGATATAAGTTCATATTTTTAAATAATTTTTTTAATAAAAAGTATATTAATTATTAATATTCATAATAAATGAAAAGTGAAATAACTTCAATTTTTTACTAATGGATATTATAATTTAAAATTTTTTATTAATATATATATATATATATATATATATATATATATATATATATGATTTTGGGATCAACACTTAAGAAGTTATGTCATTTATAAAATATGTTTATGTTATGAGTTGCATTATAAGCGTAAGATTTTAATAGGTCTAAAACTACTCAGTCCACTCCACAATAAGGTCTAAAGAAGTTCTATGTGGGCACAACAAATTATTTTATACAGTGAAACTTTAAGTACGATCCAAATTTTCTACTATTCATAATATGTTAAACGATTAATACTCAATTCGCAACACAATATAATAGTTCGTATGTAAAGTTTAATTATTAAAATTAGTAACTTTTGAAATTTTATTTAATAATCTTATATATATATATATATATATATATATATATATATATATATATATATATATATATTTATTTATTTATTTATACACGTAAAGTTGGTTCCTTTTAATATAGAAGTTTTATTTGATTAATAAAATCTCATTTGATCAAATTTTCAACTCTTAGTATAATAACATTTCATCCTTTTTGTACATGTATCAAGAATTCTTTTAAGTGCATAAAATTTTTTGGAATCAACAAAAATAATGAAGCAATTAATTAATTAATTAACCACCTTATAAATCAAAAAATTTTTGAAATCTAAAATCTCTTTGGAGTAAATGTGAAAATTAATAAATTAATTAACTACCTCTTAAATCAAGAATATTTAAAGTCTGAACATTTTTTGGAGGCAATAAAAATAATAATAAATTGATTAATTAATTGTGTCTTAAATTTTTTTCATAAAGTACTATAAATATAACTTAACATGGTCCAAAACTAAAACAAAAAAAAATGATATATGGTTTATTTAACGATTTAAATTATTTATTGTTATACATCATTCAAAGTTCAAGGGAGAGTCAAATGTGGTTTCATTAATTTTTTAAATTCCAAAATTTTTCATAATAGCAACAATTGAAATTGTTTCGTACAACAAAATAGATCTCTTACAGCGATTAAAGACGAAGCTATGTGTGAGTGAGCGGAGGCACTTGTCCCTACTCAAATTTCTTTTTTATTTATATAGCATTAGGATAAAATTTTATGCCCTATGTATATTAATATTTTAAACCCACTAAAATTATTGATTTTATATGATTGGGTAATATTATTTTTTTATTCTTCGATATTTTAATCTAAATCCATTAGATTTACATGTGTATTATGTATATAATAATACATGAAATTTATATGTTAACATTTGATACATTTTTGTAAATAGTGATTTTATAATAATTAAGTAGAACATAATCAAACTTAAATGTTAATATGTTATTTTAGTTAGACTTTGAGCAATTGTCTTTAAAAATGTTGTAAAATATTTTGAAACATATATGGATAAAGGAAAATTTACAATGCTCTATTAATATATTGTTTTTACTAATTGATTGCTATAAATTTTAATGCTTTACGGCATATACTTTTTTTGTTTCTTAAAAATACTCTTTTAAGCTATTTATTGAAGTATTATGGTGTTGTCAAGTGATAGTATATATACATTATATGAGTTGTGAGTAGATAAAATGTCATTATGAGTATTTAGATAGTGAAATTAATATTAATATAGAAACTAATATATGTTACAATACTCATTTAAATTTAAATTTATTTTTTGAAGTAAAAAAATTAAACTTATTTTCAAATTTAAGAAAAGGAAAATTGTGATATTGTTAGTAAATTAATCTTATTTAGTTTATGCAAAAATATTTTTTTAATTATTTAAATTCACCTCAAATTTTACTTTCATCCCTTAACATTATTGAGGGTCAATTCCCTAACTTTATTGTAAGTTTTTCTCTAATCCTTTAACATAATTTGATTCTTATTTAACTCATTAACTTTACCATATGTTTCCTTTTCATCTCTTACTTATATTTGATTCCACTTTGGTCTCTTAACTCTACGTCAAATCTAATTTTTATCCTTTTTTTTCATTTTGTTCTAATGTAGGTTTCATAATGTATTTTTGTCTCCTATCTTTTATTTTTTCATTTATCTATTGATATAAGTAAGCTTTAATAATTTCTATTTGGAAGTTTAATTCTATGTTTTACTATTCCACAAACTAAATTTATAGGAGCCTGGCAACTAAATTTAATTTTATCTTTGTTTTCCTTCATTTAGGGGTTACTAACTCAATTTATTTTATGGCAATTTTAACTCTTAATTTATTCAAAGTTTAAATATCTAAAGTTTTAAATTTGGTGGTGTGTAAAAAATTAAACATTTGAGTAGAATTCAAAAATGGTAAAATTAAAATAAAATAATATCAATAGATGAAAGTGATACATGAGAACAAGTTACGGTTAAGGAATTAAATTAAAATCAAATAAATTTAATGAACAAAAGTAAATTTAAAGTAAAGTTAAATGATTAAATTAAAAATCAAATAAAATTAATGAATAAAAATGAAACGTAAAATAATGTTAAAGGACTAAATAAAAACTAAATAAGATGAAGGAATGAAAGTGAAACTTCAAATAAGATTAAAGGACAACTATTTTTGCCTTTATTTTAATTAAAAAATTTTAAAGAAAAAATTTTATTTCAAATATATAATATTAAAATATGCTTTTTTAAAATACAAACTAAAATAACTTTTTTATGCCCCTACTGTTCCAAGGTCCTAACTCCACCACTGATGACAATTTTTTTTAATAAGTTTATTATTTTTATTTCTTTTTTATTAATTTCACAAAAACAATTATATGTACATTTTCTAAGTTATTATGCTTTTGTTATATCATAATAATTTCTAAATTTAATTTTTTACTAACACCTATAAATATCATTGATTTAAAATAATTAACATATAACAAAACAAACTAAATTTTGGCTGAGGCAAGGGTTGAATATACTAGTACAGAATTAATTTTGATATACGTGCACCACATTTATCACTATCAAAATTTGTCAAGTGAGGCCATTGAACAGACCATTCTATAAAAGAAATGTCACCTATTCTTAATTTGGTGAATATCATTTGAGAAAAAACATTTCTCATCGCCGACGATGCACTAACCTTTATATTTATCTCTTATTTGATTTGGAAAATTCTAGAAGAGGAATAAATATATATTTATTAGAATATGATTTAGTTTTACTATAATACTAAAATATAATCATTTTATTAATTATTTTTATTTAATCATAGTTTCTTTTAGCATTAACATTCCATCCCATTCTTTCTTTTATTTTTTTTAATTATTATATGAGGTTAATTTTAGCTAAAATATTCCTTTGAATTTTGGTTAATTGAATTCAGTTGGACAGAAAATTTAATGAAACCTAGTTTTAAATAATTTACAAACTTGATTATACAGTTATTATCTTTTTAACAGCATATACAGCTAAATTCCCCCCCAATAAGGGATCCAAGCTGGCTTTAAATAATTGAACAGTTCAAGTTGCTCAGAGCAAATGCTTTTGCGGCCCCATAATGCCACTTGGTTTAAGTACTATCTTTAGCTTATCATTAAAAATAATACAAATGGAAGTCCTTTTAAAATTAAACGTATGTTTTGACGAATGATTAAAAAGAGAATGACAATAAATAAAATAGTTAAATTATAATGAATATATATTTAAAATTTTATTTTAAAATAGAATAGAATGGCAAAAGAAAATTTGAAGATTTCTGGAAAAAGGAGTCAGAGAATTTTATTTTTTGATTGATTGAAGCCCTAATTACAAACTATTAGCTTATATAACTGTGGAAATACAATTCAAATGATATTCAGAAGAAACAAAAATTCAAATTAAAAATAATATCTTAGTATCCCTAAAAATAAGGAAGATCAATCTAAATCCTTAGAATTTAGGGGTTATCACCGATAGAAATAAAATATGAGAGTAAATCGAATAAGATTTGATAGGATTTAATCAGATTTTCTGATAAGTGTTTCAACACTCCCCCTTAAATTGGTGAATGGATGAATTTCCAGTTTAGTACTTAGTTCTTCAAACTTTACCCTAGGAAGGGTCTTTGTTAGAATGTCTACAACATGTTGTTGTGAAGAGGTATAAGATAGGTCGAACAGTTTTGAGTCCAATTTCTCTTTGATGAAATTTCTATCAAGTTCCATATGTTTGGTCTGGTCATGGTGTACTAGATTCTTCACTATACTGATGGTGGCCATATTATCACAATAGAGGTTGATAGGATAGGTAACTGGTACCCTGATTTCCTCAATAAGGTGTTTCAGCCATATGCCTTCATAAATACCAAGTGAGAGTGTTGGTATTCTGCTTCATCACTACTATTAGCTACTACTGGTTGCTTTTTACTCCTCCAAGTTACTAGATTACCCCCACAAATAAGTACGGTACCCAGTGGTGCATCTTCTATCTGTAACTGAGCCTGCCCAATCAGCATCGATATAGACCTTCACACTTCTTTCAATTCCCTTCATAAATGAAATTCATTTCCCTGGTGTCTTTTTCAAATACTTCAATATCCTGTAAACAAGGTTCATGTGTTCATTAGTTGGATTATGCATATATTGGCTTACCATGCTGATGGGGAAGGATATATCTAGTCTTGTATGTGAGAGGTAAATAAGTTTCCCAACTAGTCATTGGTACCTCCCAGAATCTACCAGTGGGCTATCTTCTTTAAATCTTAGTTTGAAGTTTGTCTCCATAGGAGTTTATGCTGGTTTGCACCCCAAGCATCCTAGTTTCCTTTAAGTGATCTAGGGTATATTTCCTTTTAGAGACAACTATACCCTTTCTGGACTGAGCAACCTCCATTCCCTAGAAGTACTTTAATTCACCAAGTATCTTGATCTTAAATTCTTTGGCTAAAGCCATTTTTAAATTCTCAATTTCTTCCTCAAAATCTCTTGTAACATTAATGTCGTCAACATAGACAATACGTAAGGATACTTTTCCATCAAGTGAGTTTTTATAAAGAGGGTGTGATTAGTTTGTCCCTAATTATACTTATAACCTTTGATAATGGTGGAAAACTTGTCAAACTAAGCTTTAGGTGACTATTTGAGTCCATATAACGACTTAAAGAGTCTACATACCTTATTTTCCTTTTCATTAATTCCTAGAGGAACTTCCATATACACCTCTTCCTCCAACTTGCCATTTAAAAAGGCATTTTTATCATCAAATTGATGGAGATTCCAATCTAAGTTATCAGCCATTGATAATGGTATTAAGTTTAGCAACGGGAGCAAATGTTTCTTGGTAATCAATCCCAGGAGTTTGAGTGAAGCCCATAGTTGTTAACCTGGCTTTGTGTCTGTTTATGCTTCCATCTAGATTATACTTTATGGTGAAAATCCACTTGCATCCTATTGCCTTTTTGCCCACTAGTAAGTCAGTGATTTCCCATGTTTCATTTCTTTCTAGGCCAGTGAGTTACTCTTGTATAGCAGCATTCCATTCTACACTACTTAAGGCTTCATATATGTTTTGGGATATTTTCTCACGAGATAAGTTAAGAATAAACATGGAATATTCTGGGGAAAGTTTATCATAGGAAATAAAATTCCCAATTGGGTGTTTAGTACAAGTTCTTACCCTTTTTCTCAATGCAATTGGCCAACCTAACTGTTTAGTGTCAGTTTTAAGAGGTCTGAAACTCATAGTTGAGTCTTGGCAGTGCTTAAGAGTGCTATCTTCTGTACCTACACTTTGGTTTATTACACTTTTTGTTATTGGTGAGTTCACAAGTTTTGTTATAGGTGTTTCAATTTCAGTTTCTGGTATGGGTGGTTCTTGGTTGGTTGATATCGAATGAGGATTTATGCTGGATAGTGTGAAATTGGGATCTAATATAAAAATGGGAAGAGTTTATGTTTAGCAGTAAGCCCATTCTTCAAAATTCTTCCCATGAATGGGTTTGCTTGTAAAGTATGAGGTAGTTTCAAAAAGGTGACATCCATAGTGATGTAAAATTTTTTTGTGATAGGAGAAAAATACTTGTAACCCTTTTTGTAGGAAGAATAGCCAACAAAGACACATTTAAGGGATTGCATGTCAAATTTGCCACAATTATGTATATGAGCAAAACAAGTATAGCCAAAAATTTTGAAGGTAAGCTATGAATGTAATTGACTGAGTTAGGAAAAGAGTCAAGCAGTTTATCTATAGGGTTATAAAATTCAGAGGTTTAGAAGGCATGCAATTAATCAAGTAAGTAGTTGTAAGTAATGCTTCCCCCCTAATAGGATTTAGGTACATTAGAGGCAATCATTAAGGCTCTAATGACACCTATGAGGTGTCCATTTTTATGTTCAGAGATCCCATTTTGTTAGGGGGTGTGGACACATGTGCTTTGGTGAAGGATTCCTTTTTCATGGAGAAATTCCTTTAAGGCATAATTAAAGTATTCAGTCCTATTATCAGTCCGTAAGATTTTTATGGGTTTTTGGAACTGAGTTGTTATAAGGAAGTGAAAGGTTTTGAAGATGTGAGGGACATTAGATTTTTCTTATATTAAATATGTCCAAGTAACCCTAGTGTGGTCATTTACGAAAGTAACAAACCAATGTTCTATAATCAACTTTTTTGTTGGGATGGTCCCCATACATCACTATGTACTCATACAAAGGGATGTGAGGGTATGTGGTTGTGTTGAGTGTATGAACTACAAGTATGTTTTGAAAATTGGCAAATTTCACACTAAAAAGAAGTAAAATTTTTATTTAATAAACTTGGATACATCTTCTTCTTGTACTCGGGGTTAGGGTGTCCTAATCTATAATGCCATAAGGCAAAATCAGAGAAGTTTGTACAACTGGAAAGTGTAGAATACTAGTAGGTTTTCCCATCAAGTAGGTAAAGACCACTCTGTTCCTTAGCACTGCCAATCATCGCCCCTGATGCCAGGTCCTGAAAACAAAAGCCACAAGGAACAAATTTAGTGACACAGTTAAGGTCTTTTGAAATTTTACTAATCGATAAGAGATTGCAGGCTAGGTTAAGGACCAATAGGACTTGATGTAAAACAAAGTTGTCAGATAAATGAACTGTCCTAAACCCAAACACTTTGGAGGGATAACCATCAGCAAGGGTAACTACTAGGTTAGGTTTGCATAGGGTAAGATTTGTAAGTCAAGATGGATTACCAGTCATATGGTCGATGGCCCTGGAATCAACAACCCATGTATTAGGTCCTTGGGTGTTTGAATTGAAAACCAAGGGTGAATTACCTGAGTGGGCAATCAAACTTATAAAAGGTGCATGAGTGGAAAGAGTATTTAGGTGAATTTTTTTGTAGTGCCTCCAGTTGATCCTTACTAAAGCTCCCAAGATCAAGTTTTTCATCTGAATTAGCAACCATATGGGCTTGTCCCTCAAAATGTCCTCGTTGCTTAGTGTTAAGTGGTTTCCTATGTAGTACCAACACTTTTCTTTTAGATGTCCAGCCTTGTTATGGTGATCACACCATACCTTCTGTGACTTCTTTTGCTTTTGTTCACTGTTATGGGGAAATTTGGCAGCAAGAGCAGAATTATCAGTAATCGTCATAGTAGATATTTTCCTTGATGTAAGCTTTTTTTTGCTCTCTTCTCATTTCACCTCAAAGAAAACTTCCCTTAGAGAAGGAAGGGGATTAAGTGATAAAATTCTACTTCTGACTTCTTTAAAACTGGTGTTTAAGCCCAGCAGGAATTTATAAACTCTTTTTTCTTCTTGTAATGTTTGGAAATTTTCTACATCAACAGCACAAGTCCACTAGTGATTCTCAAACTGGTTTAGTTGATGCTAATGGCGTAGTAGTATATTAAAGTATTGAGTAACATCAGTGTCAGCCTGTAGAAAATCATGGAGAAAGCTTTCTACTTCAAAGATGATAGCCTCATTTTTGTTAAAGGAGTACATCTCTTTTACTGCTTCCTAGACTTCATGAGCTATTTGATAATGGAGAAAATTTTCTCCAATATTAGGCGCCATAGAGTTGATTAACCAAGACTGAATGAGGCTGTTTTCAGTATCTTAATTTTTGTATGAAGCGTCAGTAGGTTCAAGAGGTTTAGCAAATTCTATGAGATAATCTGCTTTACCTCTTCCTTTCTCAAACAACATCACACTCGCTGACCATTGAAGATAATTATGGCTAATCAAGCAATGAGTTGTGATAAGGATAAGTGAAGGCTCAAGGTTGATTGGTCCTTGTGGTGTAGCAGATTTGATTGGGTAGTTAGGATGATCACGTAAAGGTGATTCAGTGTTGCCCTAATCAACGCTGCCATATGCATTTAGGCCAAAGCCAAATCAGATCATGGTGTCCAGATGAGAGGCTCTAATACCATGAAGATTTCTAGAAAAGGAATCTGAGAATTTTATTTTCTGATTGATTGAAGCCCTAATTACAAACTACTGGCTGATATGGACGGGGAAATACAATTCAAACGATATTCAAAATAAGCAAAAATCCAAATTTAAAATTTAAAATCTAAATAATATCTTAGTATCCCTAAAAATTAGAAATATCAATCTGAGTCCATAGAAATTAGGGGTTATCACTGATAGGCATAAAATAAAGAAATAATAAAATCTGAGAGTAAATTTAATAAGATTTGATTTGATTTTTTGATAAGTCTTTCAACAAGAACTACTACTTACCATCCAAAATTTTATTTTTTTATCCTCAAATTGGAGTTTAAAGATGAAATGAAATGGCCTAATAATATAATTATTATATTATCCTTCTTAATTAAAATATTACTATATTAACATTTTATTTATAAGAATAATATTATAAAAATAATATGTGAGTCACTCTTGATCATCCTCTACTCCTTTATTAAACTTTTGAACAAAAAAGTAGTGTATATTTTATCATTTCACTCTTTTACACTCTATTCCTTTTTACTATTAGCCATTTTAGTTGGTCCTTTCTTGAACTCTCTAGACCCAAACATGACCAAAGGGAACAGTAGTTTCACAAGAACATGAAATCCTTAAAACACAACTAAGCTAAATTTCTCGCAAAATTAATTCTAATTATCTTTAAAGACTTTTGCTCTTTTATATTATGATACTTGAATAAGATTGTCTTTGTTTCTAAAATTTCTCATTTTATCTAATGTCATATCGAATTCTAAAACAGTTCACTTAAAGGACAGACATATTATCATTGGAAATTTTGTATTGAATCAAGGCATTTAATAATCATTGTTTAATAATTGATAGGAATGCTACTTGCATATTAAAATTTTCACAAAGAAACAAATTTATATGCAAAATTTTAGATTATCAACCACTTTTCTTTTAAAAAATAATGAATAATAGTAGGCATTGACATAAGCAGTACCTAGCCCAAAAAAAAAAAAGACATAAGAATTTACCAAAAAAAAGAAGAAGGAAGCTTTATTTAATTTGTGATGAAGCTAATAATGCAAATGTTAATTTACATGCTCTTATCACAAAATTCACATTGTTATTTATGATACTTACAAACAAAAATATATTAAATATGCCCTTCACATATCAAAGGAAAATATTTGAGAAAAACACCATTTTGTCCTCTATGTTTTAATTTAGTTTCAATTTAGTCCTTCACAAATTATAAGTCTCAAAATAACCCTCACTTTTGAACATAGCCTCATTTTCATCCTCCACAAATTAAAAGTCTTACAACCAATCCTCTATTTTTCAAGATATGATTTAAAATGATCTCCTTTAATCTTATATAGAAAAGTACTATTTTAGGTTAGAGGTTGAAAAGTGAAAAATTATTTTGATACGTTTAATTTACAGAAAATTAAAATAAAACTAAGTTGTAAAATAAAAATTTATTTTGAGACTTGGAATTTTTAATTATCAAAATAAAATAAAATTAAAAAAATAAAGGAACACAATAATATTTTTGTTTCGAAAATATTTAATATACCTTTGTCTTTGTCTTTGTGACTTATTGAAGAAAACAGTAACTGCAGGCCCATAACTTCGACCATACTTCCTTCTATTATATTATTATATCTGTCGTTTTCTTTCAAGCCAAAAAAAGAAAAGTCAAAGTTGGTGTCCAATATCTATGTTTGCTCAACCCCATACCCCATGTGCTTTGTATTGTCAAACACTTTGTCCAACTCAATTTTATGCATAAAAACATATATAACCTTCTTTAAAAATGTTTTAATGGGGAGAATAAGAGAAATTTATTACTATTTTGAAGTATACATTGTTATATTATTTAATAAAATTATGACATTTGGATCACTTAATTTAAAAGAATCATAATAATAGTTATGGTATTTTACATAAATACTTCAATACATTTCTCAATTTTATAACGAATAAATCAACAGTTTAGCTTCAATGACTCTCTTTTTAATTTATTCTTTTGAAATAAAATCTCTCAGATTAACTAAATTAATTTTTCTGGATAAAATAATCCATTGTATTAACTAAATTAAATTAAATTAACTTAATATACTGGTTAACATAACATAAAAGGACTAGGGAGATTTTTGCCATTGTGACTAATAACTTGAATGAAAAAAACTTTCAATTTCACTGTTTATAAAACATTAGATAAATTGCTCGGAACATAAGATGTATTTAAATAGGGATAGACCCAAGCCACCCTAGGGTTGATCGCTCCTCTTAAAATTTTAAAATTTTAATTTATATATATAATTTTATTTTATATTCTTGATTTAATTATTTAATTTAGATACAAAAATATTTTAAGATATATATATATATATATATATATATATATGTATGTATGTATACGCACGCGTGCACCTTTAATTTGGGAGCTTTTTTTTATGTGTTGCAAAACTTACATTATCCTTATTGGTCTTAAAATTGTTTGCAAAGATAAACATTAAAAAAAATATCATTAAAATTGACTATAGAGGAATTCTTGTTATCAATGACAAAAGGGATTATTCTAAATAAATAGCATTTTCTTCAACCATCTTCTTTAAAAATAAAAGAAATAAATAGATATAAAGTCGGATATTAATTAGCTTTATACATGTGGTGAAGGAATGGAATCATTATGCGAAGTCTATTGCTTATCGCAACCAATTTCTCCCTCTAAGAATCCATAAGTACAGTAGGCTTCCTTAATACTTGAGTACTATTGTTACGAGGGAAATTTTTTTACCCCATATGATAATTGTATATTTTTTTTCATTTTATGAGGCATTGGACCTTCATAGAATAAGAGTCTTCACCATTGAAAAAGGAAAACTACCTCATTAATTTTCTATTTTTATACTTTATAACAATATAGTCATTCATAAATTGATCTTAATAAATTTTATTTTATACAAAATTAGTTTTTCATTAATCAAAATAAAAGAACTAACTTTATATAAATTTAAATTTGTTATGAACTAATTCATTATGATTAATTTATGAAAAACTAAATTGTCACAATGTATAAATATAGAAGACTAATTTTATATGTTTCTTTATTGAAAATACTCTTTTATGTTAACTGAATCTGATTGTATAATTTTTCATTTTTTAAGTTTTTAAACCTCTCACCATAAAAGGAACATAATGCAAAGTATGATAATTGTATGAAATAAATCATGTTTCATAGTTTTAACATAAGTAATTATGAAATATTATAAAAATAAATAATAATTTATTTTTTAATAAATTCATTATCATAATCAAACTGATCCATTATTACCCAAAAAATTTAATTAAATATTATTTAATTTTTAATTTTTAATCATATTATAATTAAAATACATAGTGTTCTTTTTTCAGATCTACTATTAAGTTATAATTTATAATATCTATCTTTTGTCAAATTTGAGTTCAAAACTACTTAAATGAATGAGTATGAAAAATCTACTACTGAAGTGTAAAATATATAGTGTTCTTAAAAATATATAATGATCACTATAATACAGGACAACTACAATAATTATTTACCCCTAACTCAAACTTTCTTATTTATCATTTTCCACCGTCTATCATCATTTAGCTTGATTTCTTACGCCACCCCTCCACGTCCAAATCTATGAACTTAATAAAAATTTCTCAAAACCTACGCCTTCCTTGACATAGGCCATTGCTTCAATCTCTTTCATTCCCACAAGAAAATATATTTAAAAAACAAAAAAAAAAAACTCTGTTACCTTCTTCATGATATAAATGTCTCTCACAAATTCCAGCGGATAGGGAGAGAGAGAGAAAGTCAACATATCAGAAGAAGCAAAAGATCACTTCACAGAGATCCAAATTCATGTTATGTCGGCGACACTAACGGAGCCAATTCAGTACCTTCAGCATTCAGATGAACGAGGAAGCTGCAGCAATTCATGTGCAGCCATGGACAACAAAGAGGATAACACCACCCATATGTTCAACTCCGGCCACGGCGGCGGCGTGTGGGAGATAGAGGAAGAGGGCTCGTCGGAGTTGCAGGGTAGCCGCCGAGGGCTTACGGCTGCGACTGCAGAAGATGGACGAGATGGGGAAGAGTGTGTGTATGTGGGAGTGGGTAAGAGCGAGACGAGCATGGAGGCTCTTTCATGGACCCTCAAGAACTTGATAGCTTCTCCTTCCACCATGGTCTATCTCATCCATGTCTTCCCTGAGATCAAGCACATCCCAAATCCATGTAAGCCAAAAATTATTAATTTTTTAATTTTCCAAAATTTTCTTTCTTATTTTCTCTTGGATAATTTTACGAACAATTCTTTGGTCTATCTCTCTTTGTTAGATCAATTCCTTGAATCCAATTTCTCAATAATTAAAAAACTTGTGTTGTTGTTTTTTTTTTATTATTCTATTTTATCCAAAATTTAAGAAAAAAATTTTAAGACATCCCTTACAAACAATATCTTCAAATTTTAAACCCTAAAAATATTTATTTCTAATTTTACTGAGATTCTTCTATTTATTTCACCCTTAACCGACAGTTGAGACTTTCTATAATGTCTTGGGAACGTGCTAACATAAAAGCAAATGAAGGACATGAAGTAATATGTTATGAAATGAGATAACAAACAAATAATGAATATATTGTTAAAAGTTTAAAAGTTAATGAACCTAGTTTTAGTTTTGAAAATTCAAATAATGTATACAATAGTAGCTTGAAATTAAAATGTTAATTTAGGCCAAAAACTCTAGGCCTCTCATTCATTCTGTGTTTCAATAATTGATTGGGGCAAGAATGGTCAAACTTAGAGCCGAAAGAGGGTGGGCCTACGCTTGAGATTGAGGACTTAGGCTCATAGCTACCAAGTTATTATAAGACAAGAGAAATAGGATGTTTATTGGTGTCACTATAGAAGGATACAAAGTCTTTCTTGGTTTTGGTAACATGGTGAGATGTTCAAAGATAAACGTTGTTGTGACATCTGAGGGGGAAAAAATGTCGTGGGGCTGGAAATTAAGTATCTTCCATTGATCAAAAAGTTTGGTGGGGTTGACAAATTCACTTTTTTGTTTTATTTTATTTTATTCTTTATTTAGATTAATTGATTTGTAATTTTTGCCCGTAGCTAGTTTTCTGGCAAAGCTAGGGGTATTTAAAATTTGGATTAAGTTTGAGCATGATTTAAGATCTGGCTTAGTTAATTATCAGGCCGACTAGAGTTTTTTTTTTTAAAATTGTTTTAATTAATAAAAATGATTTTTAAAAAATTAAAACATTAAAATTTGAAAGTGGAAAAAATAAAATGAGAAAAATTATGAATTGGAATGAAAAATAATTAAGATTTTAAAAAAATAATATATTTAAAATGTATTATAAATAAAAATTAATTAATTAAATTATAAAAATAATATTTTAAATAAAAATGCAATCAAATCAGGCCACTTAACTTGCCTTAGTTAATAGACCTGATCCAACTAGTAATTTTGTATTTTTTTTTATTTTGATTGAATTGAGCAGGAATGGTTAGGTTTTCAAATTATTTATTTACCCCTAAATAGAACATAGTAGTTAACATATGGCTCTCTTCTTTAAAATTGAAATTTTAATAGTTTAGATTAAAGATTTAAATATATATTGAAAAAATAATAAGATATTATTAATATTTTGTATAATTTTTAATATGAAATAGTATCTTGTTAAATAGAATTGAATAAATTGTAAGATATTAAAAACTCTTTGATTTTTTTATATGACACCATCTTGTATAACAGTGATTAAAAAAATTAATGTGTTGTATAATAATTTTTTAAAAAAACTAACTTATTATTAAAATTAAATTATTTTTTAAATCTTTATTTAAATCTTTAAATTAAAATTTATTAAATTTTCATTTAAGGACTCCAAAAGCAAATAAGACGTACCCTGCTATTCTAAATTGAACAACAAAAAATCCACTCCCATTCTAAGGGGTCCACTGAATTCATGAATAACTGCTGAAAGTTTTGATTCATCAAGGTTGTGCCAAAACCCTGTACAACATTTGAAGAACAAAATGTAAATTCTGAGGTCTAAAGTCCAAAATGTTTCAATTCAGTGTTTCCTCTCTCTCTCATTGAATGAGCTCTACTTATGAGTCTTGTTTGTGTGTGTGTTGTCTCTTTGTTTCTGCAATAACAGTGGGAATGGGAATGATTCCAAAGAACCAGGTGAGTGCTGAGCAGGTGGAGAGCTATGAAGCCCAAGAAAGAGGCAAGAGGAGAGAGCTCCTTCAAAAGTTCTTCCAGTTATGCTCTGCTTCCGAGGTGTTTGTTTAAAATCCCCAATGAAAATAAACCTGTTTTTCAATAACAATTTTAAATAGATTCAATACACTAAGTCGATTATTAAACAATGTATATGCATTTTTAGATGTGCCTATCTTTTGCAGATTGAAATTCTTTTGAAATATCTTAGACCCAAGTTCATTGTTCAAACAGGTTGAGGTAGACACCATTCTAATTGAGAGTGACATGGTGGCAAAGGCAATCTTGGACCTTGTTCCCATTCTCAACATAAGAAACCTAGTGATTGGAACCAACAAATCCAATCTAAGGTACATGCACTGTCCTTCCCACCATTTTTTCAAGGCATAACTGCTTCAGTTATAAGGCACCTCAGATTATGAGAACTTGTGTGTTTGGATAACCAGAAAATCGAGATCAAGAAAAGGCAATGGAATAGCTGATCAGATTCTGCAGAATGCACCAGAAAGTTGCAGGGCGAGAATCATATGTGAAGGGAAAGAAGTAAATGAACAGATGCTGATGATGATGTCTCCTTCTCCTCTTGCCCCTTCCCCTCGTGCCAATGCTAATAATACTGATCATACTTCCATGGCCATGAAAGAAGAAGATCATCAAAATGGTTCAGTTTCTTGCATTTGTTTCAAACCAATGTTTAAATGACAACTACTCTGTGTTTGTAAATTGCAGCCAATGATTAGTAGTGAATATTGGATTCTGCTTTTAGACTTATGATGTGTGTACACTTGCAAGAAAAAGAAGTGATATATCTGTGTTTGATGTACGTCAAAACTTGTATTAAACATGATGTGTCGCTTCAAATTATATATAAAAATCTTATACTCTGTTGCATTTAATTTGTATCAGTATGTTCAGTTTCCGCATTTGGTTTGGGTGCTAATGATTTTAACCATGTCAAATTCCTCAGTCTATTATTGGGGTTAGGTGTTCACAATTGTATCTATGAAAAATTAATTATTTCAATGCGGACTTAAACTGAGTGTAAATATTAATAAAATAGCAAATTGATTTACTAAATTTCTCAAATTTACAATTTTATTTATTAAAAAATGTGTCAACTAGTTTGTAATTAATAACGTATGAATTTAAATATATAACTAAAAGGAAGTATAAAGAACTTTACGAGTTTACAATTGTATTTATAAAAAATAAGTCAATTTAGTGTAGATTTAAATTGAGTATAAATTTGAATAAAATCACGATTTAATTTATTGAATTTATCAAATTTATAATTTTGTTTATTAAAAAATGCATCAACTAGTTTGTAGTTAATAACATAAGAATTCAAACTTAGAACCAAATGAGATAAAAACAAGTTTTTTTTTCAATGAAACCACTATAATCTATTTCATTATATACATAAAAATAATAAAATTACAATAAATGTGTACTTATTAAAATAAAAATAAAATAAATATTATAATTGGTTATATTAAATAAATACTTATATATGATTATGTTAAAATATTCATGTCAAGTATTATTAATTATGAAATATAACTTTCATTTGACTTAATATAATTTAAATTATATTTGAATATTCTTTCATTGTATATAATACTTTAGCTATATATCTATATATTTTATTAATTATTTAATAATCAAAGTAAATTTTTATGATTTTATATTATAAATTTGGATTACGGAAAAAGATTAGGTGAAATTTGCAAATTTTTATAACAAAATTTCTTAATGAAAATACAATCTATAGGAAAGTAAACTTTTAGACACATTACATATGATTGATTGATTTGAGGGAATTCTTTTTTATATATTATGTATTTTTATTCAAGTAAGGAAAATTATTTTAATTTTGATTTAAGATTAATCATAGACAAATTAAAATATAGTGTCTGATAATTTCATCTGAGTTGCAGCCAAGGAGATACATGTATTGATTAACAGACTTCGTTGCTCACCATCGAAAACTAAAAATTTCCTTCTTTTTTTTTTTTTTGCTTGGGCCAAAAACAATGTCTGATTCGGGATTTTTTAATAATTTTTTTAAGTTAATGTCATATAAAACAAGGGATTAAATACTTAGTTGTATACGAGGAGAAAAAAGGAAAAAGAAATTTTAATGTGGAAAAAAATTGTTTTAGTTTGCTTTTAAATAAAAAAAAAATTAATGGTGAATAATTGATCCAATAATACAATTAACTTGGTTCGACCTGATCATATTTAGTCGAGTTGTACTGAGTCAAAAGTAAAGAAATTTGCAAATTTTGCCAAGTCAAGCCGGGTCACATCACCAATCCAAGCAGGGACCAAAGTTTATACAAGATCTAACACAGTCCTATCGGAATATTATCATTCTATTTTTTAAAAAATTTTTATTTCATATATAATAACTTTTATTTATAATAAATATTTATGATATTAATACTTTTCAAATTTTAATTACTTTTCATTCTAAATCTTAATTCTATTTTTTATTTTATTTTTATTCATTTCAAATCTTAATTTTTTAATATTTTTATTAAAATGTTTTCATTAAAAAATTTATTTTAATAAAATACAAATATAAAAAACAATTAATTGAACCGACATGGACTCGGTGTAATTCAACCTGACTCGGTTACTTATTGAGCTAAAATTTAGTCAGGCTAAGTCTCAAGTTTTAAAAAAGAGACTTGGTCTAAAATTGGGCCAGATCCCTAGTCATACAAAATCCTCGGCCTAATCCAACTCATGTGCACTCCTATTAAAAAAACTGACTAACATGATGAGGAAATCCTTCCCAAAAAAATTAAAAGCATCATACTTATCTAAAAAAAATAAGATGTTTCTTTGAAATTACCATTAAGTTTTATTAATTAGACTTAATTATCTATTATATCTGTTACATATAAATAAGGTAGGATTTTTTTACTTCGACATTTCTGTTAAAGCATTTAATGATTGTTTTACTATGTCGCCATTCTTTTTCACCCAAGATGCTTAAAGTGTTGGTTTTTTAAAAAAAAATTAAGATCGCATGAATGGGATTAACGCGATTCACATGTGCTGCAGCTTTTTCTAACACACCTAACCAACTTTTCTGAAATGTTTAATTTTTTTAAAAGATTTGTCAAGTCGCGGGATTGACAAATATATATATATATATATATAAAGCAATTATTATAATAAAATATATATTATATATAAAAATTAATTATTAATATTATATTTATTATTTTATTTATTTATTTTATAAATTAATATTAAAGTATAGTATAACAATTTTATTAAAGTATCATAATTTGACTTGTCACCTTAAATTATTAATATAAGATAAATAAATTTATTAGTATTTATGAGTCTCTTTTTTATTTTTACTGTTCGTGTGTAAATGAGTTGTTTGAGATTTTCTCCTAAAAATTAAAGAAACTTGTACTGCCACATGTATATACCTCGTTGCATTTTTTTAAAAGTCTCACTATATTATTATAGTGATATAGAATTGTATTAAATTTGACTCACACAATCACACAATTTGAGAATTTTTTTCCTTACTGTCATAGTTTTTGTTGTGTTATGATATATAAAAATTATAGTGTATAATTAAATTAACATAAAAATTATATTGATATAAAAATTACTCACACAACAAACACAGTATTGCAACTTACAAAAGCTATACTCATAATACGACAGTAAGAAAAAAATTCTCAAATATGTGACTATGTAAATCAAATTTAATACAGGTCTATATCAATATAATAATATATCGATGCTTTTAAAAAAAAATACGACATATGAGGTGTATACATGTGGTATGACAAAATTAAGGTTGGTGAATGATAAAATTCAAACAAAAAAAAAAAAAAAAAAGCGAGAGACCAAGTACTAGATTTAACGTAATTAAGCCTCATGAAAGCTTTCATCACAAAAATCATTCAGTTTATATTGAAGTTGTAATATGAACTATGTGAGTTGACTTTGATTATTAAAGATGGTTGGTAGCTAGTAGCTGCCTCGAGGCAAAAGGCATATTCTGTTTTATATACTTTTCAACAATTCAAAGTTAATATTTAATTACTTAGTCTTTATATATATAATACAATATATATATATATACACACACCTTCATAAAGTTAACTAATCTTGGAGACATCTACAAGTTTGTCTACGCAATATGGATATGCTTTGCTTTTGCTTAATTTGTTTTCTTCTTTTTTGTTTCTATGATGAAAGTGTAACACTAGTAATGAATTTAATTCAAGAATGCTGGGGTCATTTGAGGATTTAAGATTCTAAATTTGAGTCATAGCTTGAGCTATTGATAAAACAAAACACCGAAAAAAAAACTTTAACTTAATAGTAGTAGAGTAGTTTCAAACATTCTCATTTGATTATTGACAAATAGCAAATAAGTAAAATTATTAATTGATCAACCCTTTTAATTTTCATAACACACTGAAAGATCACATTTTTAATTGTCAAATCAAATTTTTAAATTTTATTGATATATTTTTAAAAATTACGCATTTCAAATTCTAAAATTTAAATAGTTATTATTAAATTGAGTAATTATTTTAATATAAACTATCAGATTGCAGATAAACTACTATAAAAAATATATAACAAAGAACTAAATATAAATCTATATATTATTGTCGTTCAAGATAATAATTTATATTAGTCAACTACGCAAATTACAAATTTATCATACAGGAAATATATAAGTGCAACAAAAATAATTTATATATAAACTACCATACGATAAACAACCAAAAAGTCCGATCCTTATGTATAGTACAAATAACAATCAAATTATTCATTAATGCAGCTTCCTTTTGCTGACTTTCTTCCATGATATAAACACTTAATTTTCTTGCCATAATTAAACAAATTTGACGAACCAAATAAACAATTTTGATGTAAAAAAATGAACATTATTGAGATTTAGTAACTCAATATAATTATTAGCACATCAGCTCTCCAACATTCAAAAGGTAAGGCTATTGTATCACAACTTATATTGCTCAAGCTTGATCATCCAATCATATTTTAAAAATTAGATTTGAATTTAAATTTTTATACCTATTTTTTAGGCCAACCATTAGACTAATCAAATTTTTTAAAGTTATGATAAAGTTAATTTATTATTTAAAACTTAAGCTAAATAACCTAAACCTTAAACTTTAAACCTAATTAATTGTCATTATTACTTGCAAAAAAATATATAAAAAAAATTATAAATACAATTAAGTTGTTATATTAACATAAATATTTTAAATAAGAGATAGTGATTTTTATTTTTTACAAAATTATCACATTACCCTAAATTTTTTATTAAATAATAATTTTTTACTTGTAAAAAAATATTCATTTAAACTTTTCCAAACTCAAATCAAACTTTGATAAAAGTTCAAGTCAAATTCATTTTACAAACCAAATTTTACTAATTGAGTCTTTTAGTTTAAACGTTACTCCTTTTTTTATTTTTTGAGTCAAGCAAGATTCTCAAATTTTTAAAAAAAATATTTATTCAAATTTTTCTATACCCGAGGTCAGGCTTTAAAAAGACTCAAGTATATCCTATTTTACAAATTAAAATTTTTAATCGAATTTTTTTGAACTTTGTAAATTATATTCAAGTATAATACTGGTATATTTATAACCCTCTAGCTAGATATAAATGTGAAATCCAAACAGGATCATTGAAATTAATGATTTATTTGTATATGTCGTAGTCAAATACACAAAATATCATCATAAATTAAAATGATTTATGTCATGTCTATATTAAAAAAAAAAAACGAAGAAAAAGTCAGAGTTATAGTACGAAGAAGTCATAATATTAATTACAACTTCCTTCTGCTAACTGCTTTCCATGAAAAACCCTCGAACTTTCTTTCCCTATGAGTCAATTTAGACTCTCAGAAGCAAGCAACAAGCAATACAATCAATCAAGAAACAAGTGAAACCGTAAGATTTGGGCATGAAATGTCAACAACCTCCGAGGAAACACAAGAACTGGAAATCTCAAACTCAACTAAAAATGGCGGTTTCGGTGGGCTCAAGAGAACCCAAGTATGTGATGATTACAGCGAGATCATTCCAGATTTGGATTCGGATTCGGGGTCGGAGCTATTTGAGATAGAGCACCAGAAGGAGGCGGGATTGGATACAATAAGAGAAGATTGCGAGAGCAGTGTGTTCTCTCTTGATATTAGGAACTGGAAGGATGTGGTGTATGTGGGTGTAGGGGATGATGGTGATCCCTCAAGCTTCGATGCACTTTCATGGACGTTGAAGCACTGGACCAGACCCTCTACTACTGTTTGTCTTCTCCATGTCTTCCCTGTGATTAGATTCATTCCAAGTCCAAGTAAGTATAATAACTCTTCTTCATCGTTTTTGTGCTAATTAATTTCTTTTAGTTTTGTGTATTCTGTGGTGGCTTTCTGAGCTTGATACTGTTAGAAATAGTAATTTTTGAACCCTATTTCCTTTTTCTTTTTGGCCAAAGTATTTCAAAGTGTGTATGTTTTTCTTACTTGAGGGCGACTTGTTAGAAAATAAGTTTCTGGACACCCAATTTGTAGTTTGCTTTGTTTTGAGTTTTGCTTTGTTAAAATAATGTTAATTTTTTTAATCTTTTCAAAAAGGAAAAAAGTACAAAATTGGTCTTTTATTTTTACATTTTATGACAATTTAATTTCTTATAAATTAATTTTAACAAATTAATTCTTGACCAATTTAAATTTATATAAAAGTAAGTGGGAAGGGAGATACATAGAAGAAATGAGCAGCAATTGAGCATTGATGATACTTTGGGGAAGATGTTCAAGTAAGTAGTAGTTTGGGCTATTTTGATACCATTCTTGTGGTTTTATCCTTTAGTTTTTGGCCTAAAAAGAAAAGAAGCATTTAGGATAAGTAAGGTAATTAAAAACCAAATGTGATAGCGTTTGGTACCATGTTTGAGGCGTTCCTCGAGGGTGTTTTTAAGTTCCATATCAAATGGGTTTTACTGTGTGTAAATATATATAAGTAGGACATTCAAATTATTTAAATACTATTTGTGATTTTATCTTTTAACTTTTCGAAAAAAAAAATAATAAGAGGCTTAGTTCAAGTTTTTTTAAATAACAAAAAATACTCTAAACATACTATTCTCGTATTATTATTTTCATCATCACTACTTTACTATAATCTTTATTATTGTCACTACTGTCATAATTTTCTTTGCCTTGTTATCACTACCATTATTATTATTATTATTATTACATTGAAGTTACTACTACCTTAATTCTCTATTACATGAGTATAAAATGATTTGCATTTAAAATATTCTGTTTATCCCAGCAACAAAAGCTTTGTCATATACATTGAACCAACGAACACATGATAATGTAATATTTATGTGATAAATAGCTTATATAATACTATTCCAATACTATTTATACATAATCTTATCCTATACTGCCATGCAAATAGGTCTTTTGCTTTTCCTTATGATTCAATCTTTTTTCAACTCAAGAAAATTGTCATTGTTGTCATCTATATTGAATTTGGAAGGCAAGAGAATGAACGTGGTTAGTTTGTACTAAACTGTAGATGAACCTCAATAAAGGTATTATAATTAAGAGAAAATTGTTTGATATTCAACTTGTAATATTCAATGATTTCAAAAAGAGAGCATACACAGAGAGTTGGGGCACAGTTCTTTATTTGCTTATTTTGTTAAAAAATAATGTTATTCTTTTATCTTTTCAAAAAGAGAAAAGTACAAAATGGGTCCCCTATCTTTACACTTTGTGACAATTTAGTCTTTTGTAAATTAATCATGACAAATCAATTCCTCATCAATTCAAATTTATACAAAATTAATTTCTCATAAATTTAAATTTATACAAAATTAGTTCCTCTTTTTAGTTAACATACAAATTATTTTAAATTAACATATAATCAATATAATATGATATATCATTGTCACATCTCTTTTATTCAGTGCAACCAATTTTATAGTTAAACCAAAGATTTTACCTTAATTAAATTAATTTAACATATATAGGCAGCTAAATCTGTACTAGTTTGTGTATCTGACCATATATGTTATTTGAATGTGTAAAAATGGCAGTGGGAAGACTTCCAAGGACTCACGTAAACATATCATACATTAACCTCCAGTTAGACGCAGAGAAATTCAAGAGGAAAATGCTCCTTCAAAAGTTCATTGACTTGTGCGTTGCTTCACAGGTAGAAGGAATCACTCTCTAGGAAGTGCACATTAAAATAGCATTCCTGGAGGGTTTTTAAATAAATTAATTTTATAAAAACATCCAAGCACCTCATACATTTATTAAGTTTTTAATATTAAAAATAAATTAAATATACTTTAAAAACTCACCTCTCTGTAATGATTGTATCATGCAGGTCAAGGTGGAGACGTTGCTATTTGAAGGTGACAACGTAGCCAAAGCCATTGTGGATCTTGTAAAGGATCTCGGTATAGGAAAATTGGTCATTGGAACCACCAAATCAAATCTAAGGTAACATGTGGTGCACTGGTAAAATCTATCTCTTATATTCTAAATATAATTTTCAGAAAAATATAAAATTAGTCCTTCAGTTTTATATTTTGTAACAATTTAATTTTTTACAAACTAACTATAACAAATTAGTCCTCCACAAATTCAAATTCATATAAAATTAGTCTCTCACAAATTTAAATTTGTACAAAATTAATTATTTCATTTGGATTAATGAGATAATAATTTTGCAAAAAATGAAAATTTTGAAGAACAAATTTATCATGTTAATTGTGAGAGACTAAATTAACATAGAATATAAAATTGGGACTAATTTAATACTTTTTTTTATGATGTTGCACAATATAGTGTGCGGTTTCATAGTGGATCTCAATTACTGAAATCAGTAATTTTTAGTTTTAGCTATTAAAATTGATAATTCTTTTTTTTATATCAAAATTTCTTTGCTCTCTCCTCTTTGTTGCATAGAATAATAAGAGAATCCGTTCTCCATTTATTCTTAAGTAAATTAGAGAGTAAAATCATGTGACGAAAGTCCTGTATTTTTGAAGTGACTGATTGTTTTCGCTCCCTAAAAATAATTAATTTTCAAATTTAGTTCTTCAAAATATAGTTTTTCAATTATTTTTGTCCCTCTATCTATAAAATTACGATCCAAATGGACATAGATGATTGAAAATAATTTAGTGAATGAATTACTCTTTGAAAAACGAAATTGAGATTTCAAAGAAGAAATAATACTTTGCTCTATATTCATGTTATTAATTTCATTCCTTTTTCTTATGTGTCATTTATTTTAGTATTTGGATGATACAGCAAAACTGGGTCTAGCAGAAGAAAAGGCATAGCAGATCAGGTAGCGAAGAATGCACCAGAAAACTGTGACATAAAAATCATATGCGAAGGAAAGGATGTGATTTACCAGATTATTGGGAGTGCTTCATCACCTTCTAGCTGTGACAGTGGCACTTCCAGATCTTCACGGGAAGATGATGAATCTCGTGGTTTTGTTCCCTTTAAGAAGGTTTTTGGACCCAGATCTCTCTCACCAAGATGAATCAAGATCAAAGATGGAATGTATGACAATTTTCTTTTTTTTCAGGTTTGTAAAATATGAATAAATTAAATTAGTTATGAACAAACATGTATATATGTTAAAGCTGAGTCCTATTAGAAAATATATTTGACAAGTTTATAGAGGTGTCCATGTCACGTCCAAGAATTTCATGTTTGGGACACTGCAACGTCTATGATGCTAGGCGTATAGTACAATGAAGGCATAAGATGGCATTATTTTGAGTAGAAATGTCACCCAAAAATCATAGGATCTAATGTCCCTCCACTTTTAGCTTTATTAATTTGTATAAATACTCATTAAATTGTTTCTGTGACAACTTTAAACATATTAAATATCATGGTATTTATAATTTAATATCCCGATATGCAAAATACCAAGAAAGAAACAGATCCCAATGTTTATTTTATAATTAATTCAATTTATTTATCCTTAATGAATTAGATCTACCTAAACATTATAGACTGTTTACCTACAAAATAACAAATATCTGTTTGCAATTTGAGACTTGAACTTGGATAAGGCACCGGCTGTCAATTTTTTAATTCACTCTTTACTCTGAGGAGAAAATGAAAAAAATAGTTTAATTATTCGGGATTATGTATATATTAGCAGGGCAATGAGGTACAAAAAATAGGTGATATATTATTTACTATTGAGATTTAGAGTTTTGAGATGTTTCTTGAGTGAGAATGGGTGGGGAAGGGGTTTTTTTTTAAATGAATAGAAATTTAAAATATATATATATATATATATATATATATATATATATATATATGGAGTACAATAAGACATGTTCAAGTTCCAAGGCAGACAGCATTGAAAGTAATGAATGCCTACAAGAAGAAATTACTAGCAAGAATTCCACCCAAGACTCCTTGTCTACACAATTTGATTCTTACCAATTGAGTAACTAGCAAGGTATAAAAATGCTTCATCTCAAGGAACACGAGCTTTGAACTTTGAAATGACCCTGCTAGTTAACAGGGAAATTTCCTATATGCTTTCAGATGACAGAGAAGCCATGCATTAATTATATGCCATACAACTTTTGGAAATGTAAACAGCCAACAAAAAACAAACATACAATTCCTCATCATCTGTTCCTTAAACATTGAAAAACAGTTCCTCCCCTTTTAACATAAACCGTTTGTAATCAATATGTCTCTAACCCTAGAAGAAATCAAACTCAAGGTAATTACCAGAACCTTTCTGATCAGGAATTGACATATGATTGACAACTTTTTCGCCAGCTGATGAGACCGGGGATGGTATCTTTTCATACTCTACAGGCTTTGGGATCTCCGGTGGGGTAGCACAGCGGATCAATGCCCAATTAACACCTTCAAAAAAGGGATGTTGCTTAATCTCAGTGGCCCCTCGCTTATATGCCAATCTGTGCTGTGGTTCCTTCACAAGTAACCCCCTTATGAGATCCCTTGCTGCAAAACTTACAACAGGTGATTCTGGAAATCGGAGAGGCTGGCCTACAACATTAAACAATGTAGCTCGATTCCCAGACCCCTTAAAAGGAGTTTTACCAAACAAAAGCTCATATAGAAAGATTCCAAAAGTCCACCAATCAACTGCACTCCCATGACCTTCGCCCTTGATGATCTCAGGTGCCAAGTATTCATGGGTTCCAACAAATGACATAGAACGAGCATCAGTAGGCTCTGCAATGAGCTCAGGTAGTGGACTCACTTGGTTTCCAATTTCAGTTTTGGGTTTCCGATCCTTCTTTGATTTGCTAGAAAAGAGCCGGGGTGAAAAGCACGTTGTAGGAGCAACACAGGATGGCTGGATGCAGGAAGGAGGCTCAATACAAGCAGGCTGCACACAATATACAGGATTCTTTCTTAAAGCCTCAGATTCCATGGTTGAGCTTTTAACAAGAGTCGGACTAACAGCACAACGGAGGGAAAGGTCAAAGTCAGAGAGCATAATATGACCATCATCCCTGACAAGGACATTTTCTGGCTTGAGATCACGGTAGACAATACCGAGCATGTGGAGGTACTCCAAAGCCAACAGGACCTCTGCCACGTAAAATCTGAAATTTAACAGTAAAATAGCAGTTGTTACCATCAAGTAAAATTCAAATCATGGCTTTGCTAGCCAATATTATGTCTAGGCTAGGAGTAACAGTAATTGCATCCCTGGCTGGCAGACTTTTCAGACTTCAGGGAAGTAAAGAATTCTGAGCATGCACAAAAGCCAGGAGCTATGTCAAAATTAAGTTCACAAAGTTGTAGCCCCAGGCTTTAATATATGCACTCCAAGATTGCACTATGATATCTGACATCATCCAGAATACATGATTGGACTTCATATACAGCTACATATAAAAAATGGCACGCCCAGTGGAGTTTTTCTTTAAGGGGGGGTCAAAGGACAGAGAGATGACAGTATTAAACACAAATATACTCAAACCTATGGGTTCAAAGCTGTGATCTCAACCTACACCAACATTCTTCATATATGAAAAAGAGGAGGATCATAGACACACGTTTCTATACATATTAAGTGAATTTAGTTAACCAAGCCCTGTGAACAGCAAACAGACAGAGAGTGCAGCAATCCATCTGCATCCCAAAATCTTAGACAGAACAGCATGCCCACCAGGATTTTCTGATTCAAATGTCTCCATTAGTAATTTAAGGAATTACCCAGGGAAAGCTCAAAAGCATAAATAAGAAGTTCAAATGAGATATGCTGTAATTATAAATACAATTCCCTGGAAAAAAGTTATGTGCCCCGGATATAATCCTTAAATTCTAGTATGCTCCTTGTGACCATTGCAACAAGCCTCCTATCTAAAAATTAGGTCCACAAGCATCCTCGCATACATGAACCACAAATCCATGACTAAATTTCTTTCCTAATCAGACATTGTAATACAATTACAATATGTTGATGTAATTATCTTGGTTGAAGACTTTAATAATGTCTGATTTTGAAAGTCAAATATACAAATTTTCCTCGAAAGGTCAATGAACTAAAGACTCCTTCAATAGAAACATTGATTTAAAAGTTGATGCAAATAACTGGATACATTGTTGCATTTACTTTTAGTTTTTTCTTTTTTTTTTCAGAGATTTAAAATTTTCAAGTCTCAGAAATTTGCATGCTTCATCGAAGAAGAGAGAGTAATATAGGGATTTCATATGCATAAACTGTAGAATCAAGCACTTTCCTTGGCAGAGAATTAACCACAAGCCTCAGAGGTAAACCAAGGGAACGACTGAAGATTTCATGAGCAATGGGCAGGTAATCAAAACGAGAACCAGTATATGAAATATCAGTAGAATAAATAAAAAATAATTTGAGTTTTGAATTAAACATACTTTACTGCTTGCTCAGGAAAATGCTTCCCTGGCTGCCTCTGCCGTAGAGTGTGCAGGTCTCCACCTGGGCAGAATTCCATTACCAAGCATGAGAACTTCTCTGTTTCAAAATGGGTATACAAAGTTGGGAGAAAAGGATGATCTAGAGACTGCAGTATTTCTCTTTCTGTCTGAGCACGTAGCAGCTTTTTACGACTTGCTAAGGACCCTTTGTCCATTACCTTCATTGCAAAATAACATTTAGTTCCACTCAACTCCGAGAGATACACACTCCCAATATCCCCACAACCCAACCTCTTCAGAAGTCTAAAGTGACCTAAGCCCAATACCCCATCTTTAGCTCGGACTGCTTGGATGGCTTCCCATCTCAAGTCATTTGCCTTGTGCGGTTTGTTGACACTGCTACTAAAGCTGCTGCAAGTGCTCTCATCACTCACATCACTGCTCGTACTTCCTCTGCAGATACTGCTCTTACCGCTCTCAACAAAATCAGCTCGATCACTAATCTTGGCACTTCCACTGGTCTTTGCTAGACTGCTGGCCCCATCACTAACTTTGGCAGAAACAGAACTATTCTTCACGCTTCCATACTCTGATGTCTTCTTTTCTTGATCAATAGAGCTTTCCTGCAACCCTCTATTCCCATTAACAACACGGTCAACTCCTCCAGATACTTGTTCATTAACAGGCAAGGAAACAGAAGAACCGAATTTACTGATCAAGGAATCGGCAGATTCCTTTTGGTTTGAAATTCCCAACTTCTTGTTTTCAGAAGTTTCTCCAGTATACTGCTTCGATGTGTTCTGAACAGATTTTGATACATCTTCAGGTGCAGAAAATTCAGGTTTGCCTTTCTTTGAAACCTGCAGCAAAGAAGACCTGATGTCTTTTGCCTCTATTGATTGTACCCCAGCTGTCTTCTGATGCTGTTTCGGGGGAGCTCTAGCACTAGTTCTTGAGTCCATCAGAGATAATAAATAGAGTTAATTCAGATCAAATTGACCAAATCCATGACTGGCTATCCATCTCCATTAGCATTGTATCTTCCCTCCGTAGTCCCAATCACTTCTCTCGCAATTTCTTCAATACAAAGAAACAACCTATTAAAGGCATCATCGAGAAATTGTCAGCCATTTTACTACAGCATGATGTGGAAAACATAATGAACTTAACATTAATATCATACCAGAGAGTGATCTACCAATCTATTAATAAAGAAGCAAAATCTATGCAGCAAATGAATCGTGAAACAACAGCTCAAACTTCTGTTGAGATAGCAATAGATCCAGGGATTAGTAAAATAGTACCAACCACTGAGTGAATCACATACACATCGTATGACAGCTTAACTAATACAAGAGAATCAAGTAAACTGAACCCCAGATTCCTACTACGAGCGAGCAAATGCTATTATTCATGAACAAAATGTGATAGCAGCTAAAACCCAATTCGCAAATCAAGTGACTTTTATCTCCAGAAAGAAAGGTAAAAGACTATAAAGATGCGGAGCTGCATGCAGACCGTGGTCAGATTAGTAAAGCTCGAAAGTGAAGAGCAACAAACAAAATATAAAATCCCTTCTCGTCTACCAAAGACTCTCCTCCAAAAGATAAGAAGCGGTGAAATCCAACGTAAAAAGAAAAAATTATTCAGAGCAAATGAAAAGGGTTGGACGAGGAGGGCCAACATAAAGCAAGATAGGTATCAGTAAAATTAGGGCCCGACCAGAAAATGCAGATTTTGGACAGATTTTAACCTATCCAGATGGATAAACTTACCGTAACAAGCTACATGAAAATGATCATGAGTCAATTAAACGAAACCTGGATCTTGATCAGAGAACCGTGGGTTTGAGTGAAATCTGAGGCAGATTCGAAGGAAGAAGGAGACCCAGATGCAAAAAGCAAAAACCGAAGGGAAAGGGGTACAACCCACATCAAGAGAAATGCGAGACACCAAAAGGGAGAGTAGGATAAGCCCAAGGGAGTACCTTATTTCAAGGATCAGAACTCACTCAGCGGCGTTGCTTTAGCAGTGGAGAAAAGGGGCGAAAATACTGTAGAAAAGAGAGCTTCCGGTAGAGAGAGAAAGGAAAGGAAGCTGGGGATAGTCATGAAATTAGACGGGACCTCTGCCTGTGTGGACTATTACTCTATTGGGCGAAGAGAGAGAGAGAGAGAGAGAGAGTCAAAGGTAAAGCAAAGCTTTTTCTTCGTTCAATTATTTCATTGGGTTTTTGTCCTGAAACTAGAGGGGTCCAAATCGCTAAACAGTTCTGTTCTGAGGTCTTGCACCTGTCTGTCATGCCTTTGCCCAAATAATTCTTTATCTCTCTCTCTCCTTTTTTTTTTTTTTTATCCATTCTTTTTTTGATTTGTGTTCTCCAAATTTTTTTAATAGCACCATGACAACTATGCCCTTTCTATTTAAATAATAGATTTACAGCTATTTTTTTTTTTGAAATTATTTTTGAGACATAATTATAAAGAGTTTGATTCTTGAAGTATCAATTCTTTGATTGCTCTATCTGTTTGAAATTCTTAATTTCATGTTATTTTTAGAAAATGTTTGCTTTCAATAAAATGGAAATTTTATTGATTGAGAAAAATTTGAATAATCCTAGTCAGACGTATAATTATGAGGCAAAGATTTTGATTCCGTTTAGGTTTAGTGTTAAATACACATATGACTTTTTATTTAAAAAATTGTGTAGAATTTTACTTTCAAATTCTCTAGAGAGACGGACAATGTGTGAAGCTAATTAATATATGCAACAAATTAATAACGTTTTAAATAATAAATTTAACCTTTGATTATGCTAAGTATTATTTAAAAAAACCTGAATATAATATATTTTTTAAAAAGGGTCTGTCAAAAATAAAGGTGAGTGTATTGAGAGAAAAGAGTTGAATTTATGGAAGCATGATCAGTTATGTCCAATTATATTATAATTGATTGATAGAAAAAAGAAAAAAGCATGCTTCACATTTAAAAAAAACAAAAACAAAAACAAAAGGAGAATTATAATGTAAGACCCACAGGTACATTGTGTGTGTGTGTATATATATATATATTCTGAGTAAAAATATAATAAACAAAAAACTATATTTTGAGAAAAGTATAAAATTAGTCATTTATTTTTATAATTTGTGATAATTTAGTCCGTCATAAATTAATCATAATAGATCAATTCCTTACAAATTTAAATTTATACAAAACTAATTGTCTATTTAAATTAACGATGGACTAATTTTGTATAATATAAAATTTTTTATGAACTAATTTGTTTTTGTTATAGTATTTTTGTGAGAGACCAAATTGTCACAAAATCTAAAAATTAAAAACCAATTTAGCACTTTTTTTCTTTATATTTTTCAGTCCATTTTAGTAATTATCTGATATTTCAACCTATGTAATTCAATTACAAATATTTTGTAAGATGGCGATCTCCCAAAATAAAAGGAGGGAGGAGCTAGGTAGGTTTTTTTTTTTCCTACGGATAATTATTGTTATTATGATTATGTTTGCATGAAACATCTGAGAGAACATACAAATTCCCATCAGTTAAGCCGACATAAAGATTTTTGGTAGGCTAAAAGGGTGCCCATTTTCCCTTATAGTCAATAAAATCAATCAGAAATGGACCAATGGAGGATGAGAATGTTTGGGTGTACCAATGAAAATTAGAAGTGTAATTCTGAATATCCAAACCTATGATAAGTCTTGGTGGTCCATCTAGCACAAAGGAATGCCCATTAATGCTTTTGATTAATTGTGTACCAAAAAGTAGAGGCTTTCATTAATTCCATTGTTTGCAATATTGAAAATATGAATTATGTCCGCTTGGGGTTGTTAAATAAAAAACCATCAGTTCCTTCAAAATTTTACAATCCAGATTTTCCACAATTATCAGAAAAATATATGAATATAACTATTAATATTAAAGGAAATAAGTAATCTAATAGTTTAGATTAAAGTTAAATATTGCACAGTCAAAAATTTTAAATTTAATTGCACACAGTTCAGTATTTTTTATCTAACGATTTAAATATGGAAAAATAATAACCAGTAATTCCTTTTTAAAAAATGCAAGAAATTCACTGTTAAAATTTTAATGCCAATATTTTTATTTTTTTTATTATAATTTTTATCTAAATTAGTATACGTAAGATTTATTTTTATAGAGTAAAAATAAGTAATGTTGTGATAAAAGAAAATGTCTAACTGTTATTAAAAAAATTGGACTTATATGTAATTTCTCATATTTTTGTTATATTATGCTCCAATCAAAATATGATAAAAAAATTAATTAATTAACAATAATGTATAATTTAATGTAAAAATAATATAGTTGTTTACAATAAATATACATATGTCATAACATAATTGGAATACAGTATAGCAAAAATGTAACTAATTGTATATAAGTTTTCCTTAAAAAAATTTTAAAAAACAGATATAATTGTTTCTTTTTACAATTTTTATAGTATTAATTACAGCAATGTCCTTCATTATTCGGTGAATGTTTGCAATAAAAACTAGAGTAAATTATTTGACCTACCATATACAAGGCACTATTGGTTACACAATTTTATTGTATATTGCAAATATACATGTTTTTTCATATATTTTAAAAATATAATACTATTTAATCATTTTTTGAAGCATTATTAAATCTGCAGGCTCAATTTTAAATCATTTTTAACACTTGTAATATAAATTTAAATTATAGTAATTTTCATATTTAAAAGTAATAAAAGAAGCAACCCTCCCACTTGTATTTGACTCTTCTTTTTTATATTGTAATTTATATTTTTATTTTATTTTATTTATATATTATGATATGATTTTGAGAGTAACTTCAGGAGAAGTCTAAGCCATATATATTAATATAGATTAATATGATGGTTTTAGAAGCATAAAAATTTCAGAGACCCAAGGTTTCACCTGCTTTTTATAAGGTTAAAAGCACTCATCGTCTGTACTGCATCAAGCTTAGCATGAAAAACTGGCATTACAAATTACTAATTACTCTAAATAGAACTACTCTAGCATGATCAGTTATTATGACTGTCAGTCATTCATTTGGTACGATAATCAGCGAGAGAAACATTTTTTTTTTTAATTTTTTACTTATTATAAAATTATAAGTTTCATTTTTTATTTATTGAAATATTTAAAATAATTTTTTACTTATTAAAAATAATATATTTAAATTTTTATTTAAAAATATTAAATTTAATATCTTAAATTTATAGTTTAAAATTTAATTAAAAAAATTAAAGAACAAAATATGATATTTTTTTATTAGTGAGAAGCTATTTTGTATATTTTAATAAATAATAAAAAATAATAATTTTATAATAATAAAAAATAAAAATATATATTTTTTAATAAACATTGTTAGCTGTAGGGTTACATCAAAAAGTATAAATAGAAACTCAAACATGCTTAAAATTCTTAAAACTTAGTCTAAATGATTTTTTCTGACAAAAATAAATTTAGGATTTAATTTTAATAGAATAAAAGTTTTTAGATCTAATATTTGAATTAAAAATAAATTTTTATAATTCAATGAAATAAATTCTTATAAATTAAAGAACCAAAGTACAAAATATAAAATAAAATTATATATAAAAATTAAAATTTTAAAAATTGAAAAGAAATGAGTCTAGTCTCTTTAAATCCCCCAAGATTTAGGTCCAGTTTTGTTGCTGGAATCAACATGAGGAAATGGAAATGGGAATCATGTTTGGTTGACAGATTGAAGCTTTATTTTCATTCCCTAAGAAGTCCACTCTTCCTCATGTAAAAGAGAGTTTTTTCCTGAACTGAAGTGATGGAATCAACTTGCTCTTCTGAGAATGAAATTTTTTTGATAAAAATATCCTTGGTTATAATAAATTTCAGACAAAATTATCCTTAGCCATAAAAAATTTTTGTTCCTTCGTATTAATTTTAACAACCAAACGGACCCTTAGTTTCATCTACAACAATGATCACTGGAACCGGTAGCATAGATGATTTGTAATTATTACATTGAAAGTTAGGAAAAAGATGATGAATTTGATTGGTAAATATTTAAAAGACCCTTAACTAACAATACGTAGTATTCCAACAAGTCTTTTCACGTATCTAAATGTTGTTATACACCATTTAACCACTGAATTTAATCTTTGACCAATCTTGTAAATGCTCGAGTTCTGATGGGACAAGGGGCTGCATAAGGATCAGAATAATAAGAGAGAGAGAAAGGGGTGCACTAATAAATGAGCTTTTCACCCAGAACCAGAAACAGAAGCAGAGTTTGGCTGGGTCTGTGTTTCTGAGAAGTCTTTAGCAAAAGTGGTCTCTATGGGATTTGTTTTAAAAGATAAGTGGTCTTATACAACTGTATGAGGTCCCAACTGAGCATAAAATCTCATTAATAAATTAACTATCAAGTTGGTTGCAACTCATTTTCTCGTGACCCCAAACTTGATAATATATATATATATATATTATTTGTGGGTGCAATTAATTAAGATAATCCAAACATACCCATCTTTCCAGAAAGCATGAATGTCTCACCCACTCACTCATGCATGTATATCCACAAACATACCTTTTTTTCAGAAAGCATGAGTTCTTGTAAATTAAAAAAATAAAATAAAATAATATATATATATATATATATATATTAAGATTTTAAAAATCTAAGACAAGTTCTCTGTGCTCCATGCCTCCCTTGAACTCATCCGTAGATATATACTAAGGCAAGAGAGGGCCAAGCATTTTCACTACACATGATGTGTCAAATTAGGGAAAACTAATTAGTAGTTCAACTTAAAGATTGAATTCTGGGTTTTACAAAAGGTGGGGGTCAATTTGCGGACTTAATTATTACTATGGTATATTCACTTTCCAAAATAAAATACTTACATTCTCATGAGAAATATTTTGCACAGTGCTATTTTTCTGCCATATAAATATATAGAAAAATTCTTCAAAACCGAAAGAATCCACTATGTATATAACTAGACTTAATTTTACATATAATAAGGGATTTGTTTAGCTGTTTTCTGGAGGTAAATGTCACAAAATTTGGACTAAAATATCTTTTATTAATCTCCACATATTAGAGTAAAATACCTCTTAGATTCCTTTCTTATCACAAAATAATGATTTTGGTCTCTCTCTTATTATGATGCTTAAATAATTATTCATTGGTTGAAAAATATCGCAATTAACCCTTTGCTTTGCTTTAAAAAAAATATTAGATCTAGTTGTTCTATCCAAACTCCATTAAATTTTTAAATTAATATGGATTTTAAAGTGGATAAACTAAATTTGGTATATTTATGAATAATTAAAAGTCAAGTATAATTTTTTCTAATAAATGAATAATCACTTTAAATATTATAATGAGTGAGTGACTGAAATAATAATTTTGTTATCAAAAAAATACTTTTTCTCACATATTAAGAGACTATTTTATTTGCAAACAATAAAATGATTTGTAACATTAAAAGGACGGATTCATGTATAACATTTGGACCGTGAGATGAAATTTGATGGTCCAAATTGTTTTAAAAACTTTTTATTTCAATAAATATTATTTTTTTAAAAACAATTTATGATAATATATAAATTTTTTTAATATTTTAGATCTTTTTTTTATACAAAATGAGATCTTATTAAAGTAAAAAATATACTATTTCTAATAATTTATTGTCTATTTCTTATATTTTAAGTTCATTTTTTTATACATGATAGTATTTTGATAAAATATATATATAAACAAGTTTTAACAATTTACAATCTATTATTTATATCTTATAATTTATTTTTTTCATTAATGAAATATCATTATGTATAAATGTGATCTAAAATATTCATAAATTTTTGTACATTATTATATTTTTAAAAAAAATTAATTTTTATTAAAATAAAAGAAATTTAAAACAATTTGATAGTCCAAATACTTTACAGAATTTTCTATTGTAATGATTTTACAAGAGGAAATTTGAATCCTGAAAAGACTCACTCTTCTGCTAGGTAGTAGGTATTTTAGTTTTCAAAAACGTCACACAAAAAACAATAAGGGAGTTTAACGGATCTAACATTGGATTTAGACGTGGCATATATATATATATATATATATATATATATACTAATTTAAAAAATATATAGTGCACATATTAATGTTAAAAGATAATTTAATGTAATTACATCATCACTAAAATTAGTTATATATTTATATATTTATTTACCCTACTTTAAATCTCAACCACAAAACTAATGTCAATCAACTACACATAAAACATGTTCCCACAAAGATATTATACTCTTACAAAGATATAACCAAACATGTCACCTTCCAACATCAAGGAAATATTTGCAAGATATATATTTTCCTCTCTATCATTTTGGTTGCATCTTCTTATCTTTCGACTGAAACATAAAAGTTATATTTAATTACGATTAACTATTAAATAAAAATTTAATAGTTTAAATCTATATTTTTATCTATATATTTAAATTATTAAATTTTTATATCACAATTCACTATAATTAAATATGATCCATTAGGAAATCTGGATTGGTGTTTTCCCTCTCCAAATTAAGTGGAAACGCAGAAGCATCAAATGGGGAATATTTAGGCAAGTAATTGAGAAACCAAGTGTTCCCAAAACGACAACAAGTGAACTTCGGAGTGAGACTTTGTTTACTTTTAACAACGTGTTTTGTTTGATTGCTAATGTCGTAGACAGCTAAAAGAGATGTCGTTTTCTGGAAGAGTGATCCAGTCATAGCCACATGGGAAGGAAGGAAGAAAAATGAGTTTTACAACCTTTTGTTAGGGGTTAGGGTTGGCATTAGTGGGTTTTGAATTGAACCAACCTTGACCATGTGATACCCAACTTGGGTCCCAAAATTAAAATAGTTATGACTATATATTCTTGAAAATATTTTATTTTTAATTATGATATAATTAATATTTGAATAGTAAAAAAATATTTATTAAAAATTTGTATGTAATAATTAATAAGTTTGATTATAATAGTAAATCTATTAAAAAATAAAATATTTTTTATATTTAATAATTTAAATAATTAATTGCGTCATAATTATAATACATAATATTTCAAAAAATATATGGTCATCGCTCAAACTAAAAGCATAGCACTTCATATTCCAAACAACTTTTTTTCTCTCTCCTTTATATCTCAAGAAGTAAAGAATATGATTAGATGCAATCTTCAAGCATTAATTATCAGATTTTTTAAATAAAAAATATAATAAATGAATTTTTCAGAATAAATGGATTTAGTTCCTTAAAAAAATTTCTTTCAATTTGATTATTCAAAGACAAAATTGTTTAATGAAACCTGTCAAATATTTTTTCCTAATAAAAATTATCCCTCCATTAGGCAAAAATGAAATCTTACGTATGTGATCATTAATTAATGATATGGATTTGCTTAATGTCTTTAAATCGTATAATAGCACCAACTATTTTTATTAGAAAAAAGTATCTGTAAGCTTAAATTAATGTGTTTTATTTTTAGATGATCAAAGTAAAAGGAAAGTGATATTTTAAACGAAAAATTGAAAAAAAAATATAATATTTTAATGATTAAATTATTAATTTTTTTATGAATTTATTTTTACTCAGCATCAATTATTGGGTCTTTTAACAAGGGAATTCGATCCTTATCCCACCCAATTTTTAATCTTCTATTACGTGTGCCACTTTTGTACGAGGAAAAAAGTAACTTTATTATACGTCATATTTTCCTGAAAATCTATGTAGTAATTGCTAGAGAACTTCACTTCAATCAAGTTCAAAGAAAACTTTGTCTCTGGACTATTAGTTTATTCTCAGTTACTAATTTATATTTTATTATTATTATTTTCGAATATCAATAAATAATGAAAGATAATAAAGCATCAATTTCACGATATTTAATATATGTCACTTTGAATGATGAATATTGAAAGTTGTTGTAGAAATGGTACCGGAGATATACAAGATCATTATGGCTTTCAAGTGGTATAGTCAATATCATTTAAAAAATATTATTCTAAACACTCTTACACAACACGTCATTATTTATATTAATATGTTAAATATCTTGAATAATACTAAACATATTGAAGTATATAAATGAACATAAAGTTGTCAAAGTGAGTCAACTTTATCTACCTAAGCTGACCCATCCGAGTTTGTGGGTTAAATGAATCAGCCCGTTTAACTCACCATAAGGTGGTGGGTTGAAAATCTCAACCCACTCACCTAGTGGGTTAAATGAGCTGACCCGTTTAACCCACCAAAAAATTTTAAAAAAATAAAAATTAAATAAAAAATTATAAAAATTCAAATGTTACTTTCTTTAAGCATATGTCTTAATTAATCAATTAATTTCTAGATCAGTATAAATAAACAAAAAAATAACTAAATAAAAAGCAAGTTTCAACGTATTAAAATAAGTAGAATAATCTAATAATTCAATAATTTATTAATAATAAGAATATGATTATGAGCAAAATATTCAAATATGACAAATTACAAAATAATAAAGATAACACAACACATACATTAAGGTTAATTTTTTTAAATAGGAAAGTGTAATAGGTTGGGGCGTTGAATTGAGTAAGTGAGATTATTTTTTTTTTTTTAAAAAAAAGGGGAATCCGTTTAACCCACGAGGTGGCTCGTGGGTTAAACAGGGTGAGTTGATAGAAGTATATTAAACGAGTTCTCAAAGAAACTCCTCAACCCAACCCACCTCTTAGGTGGGTTAAACGAACTTGACCCGGTGAGTCGAACCCGTTTTGACAGCTCTAAATGAACATAAATAGGTTCAGAGTAGGAAACTTATATTAATCTCCTAATTGTAGAAACTTATTGATCTCTGGTTAGGATCACGAATCGAATGAAATGCTCACAATATATCGGGTGTATATCAAGTTTTCACAGCCTAAATCCACTCTTGAATGCGACTACAGAATACTCACAAGTATTCTACTTATAGTATTTCAGGTTTTACTCTCTAATAAGTTATTTTATTGTAAAGTAGTCTAACCCTATTTATAAAAAGTTAGATAGGATTAAGGTTTAGTAGTAATTTTTATAATTACTATTTTACCTTTATTTACTGAGTATCCTTGTAAGTGCACATAATATAATATCTTAACAGACTTACACCTTAAATATTATATAATATTCTAACACATATCAAGATTTAAAAAAACAAAAAACAAAAAGTATCCAATTTATGGTCAAGAATGACATTCAAATTATGTTAGGATTATAAAGTTTAGCAAATATTTCATATACGCTTAAACATGACTGAAGTTTCAAGTTGAGATAATCCATCAAAACCTCAATTGCATAGATATTAAATATTGAATAATATTATTATTATATAACAATAATAATCAAGCAGCAGAACTTAATTAAGAAAATGGATAATAATCAAATTAAGCCGACACAGATTTTAAAGTGATAGTGCAATGTATGCTAAACATGTTTGCTAGTTAATTAATACCCAATGCCATTGTGTCACCCACCTTTTTGACCTTTCTTTAACACACATTATAGTTGGCCATCCATTGAAACCTACGGATGTTGAGCTAACATAACAATTAAGAGAAAAATACCTTTAAACACAACAAATTTAATATATATTATAAAATATTTTATATTTTAAATTAAAAATATTTAATACTCAAATTCTTCAAATAATTATAATTTATAATTTTAAATATATCAATTTTATATTATTCAATAAAACATTTCAAATGACGTGCTTTTAATCAATTACAAATTCAAATTTTTTATATTTAATAAGAAATGTATGAATTTAATGATTAATATTTTAAAAAATATACAATATGAAAATTCAGATTAAAATTACTGTCATATATGATAAAAACTTTTAAAATTTAATTTTTTGCGATCCAAAATTTTTTATTTGAATGAAAATGGTAATTTTTTTTTTGAAACCGTCTATGTATAGATAGCTCCATGCATTGAGGTGCGAGCTCCTTGCACCATAGCCACATGCACCTCAATTTCTTTTATTCATTTAAAACTATCAATTCTATGCAGTGGTCCTCTTGCTTCTACTCTCTCTTTCTCTCATGTTATAACTCATTATTATGGTTAGCATGATTAAATATATATATATATATATATAACCTTACAGACTGAAATGAGCAGCAACCACATGCAGCAGCTGTACAATGAAATTTTGACATTTGGCATTCATGTGAGTCTTGGAACCCTCAAAATATAATAAACATTTCAATCAAATCTGATTTAAACAAAATTGAATTAATTAATTAACTCTATATATATATATATACACACACATGTCAACTTCATCTTCAAAATAAAACAGAAAAGAAATTTGGATAAATTTCATCTACAACAGCTTTATAAACCAAGTTGGCAAAGCATAGAGATATAAAATTTGAATTTATATCTCTATCTAGCTATGATTTATTTAAATTAATAATTTAAAAAAAAATTAAAAATAAACTTTTTTATTTCATGAAACACCCTTAAATTAAGGTGTCTCTTTCATAGAAGGTTTGATTCATTTTTTTAAAAAGAAGAACTGAAGTTAGTTAAAATTCCTCATCAATAAAACTTTCTTTCTTTTCTTTATTTCATATCTTTAAAAAAATTTTATTGCAATGTTGAAGCTAGGGACTCTACATATGCTTCAGAGAAAGCTTTTAGATAAGTGTGATTTTGGCTGCAAGCTCAACTTTATAGTTGCTTTTTATGTCAAAAAACCTATCCTCTTACCCACCATCAAAAGTGTAAAAAGAAAAAAAAAAACATTTTAAAGAAAGAAATTAAAAGTAAAAGTGACTTTGGCATTTGCATGGTTGGATATAATTTTGACCCATGGCTCTATCTTGTACTGGCTAGCTAGTTGTAAATATCAAAGGCCCAACTCATAGTTTATATCTTTTCCTTTGGTGTCTTTTTCTTGTGCTTATCTTCCATTTGACCTCTATTTTGAACTTTTTCAGTCTGAAAAGGAAAATAAAAAATTGTGGACCAAATCTGACACTGAAACTTCTCTGATGTGAGCTCTGAGTTGAGTTTTCCCAATCTTCTCTCAAAATTTTAATAATTTTAGACCTAATTATGGGTTAGGTTTTAATTTTTATAGAAAAAAAGATAAATGATTGAATTTTGGGAGTTTAGATCTTTTAAAAACTAATGAAATTCGTATTTACTGCTATACCCATTATTAACTCTAATAATAATAAATAATTGGTCCAAGAGACCTATAAAAAAGAAGCCTATATATTGAAAACTCTTCACTTTTTTTTTCCTTTTCTACTATTTCTTTTTTCATATGAAAATGCAACGATGTGATCTGTAATGCTTTATAGTCATGAAATTGACAAGTTAGTAATTATTGATGTTGAAAAAAGATACCAAAAAAGAAAAAATACAAAACTGCACCAATTGTGGAGCATGCAGTGTGGAAGTAAATTAGGATTCTTTTGATTATTTGACTGGACTTTCAAATGTTAGATAAAATTTAAATTTTAAAAGTTTGAACTTATTTTTTAATTGAATATTTTTATTTGATATTTTAAAAAAAAAATTTTTGAGTTGGGTTAAATAAATTTTTTTAAGTCATGATATAGTCTATTTATTATTTTATACTTAAGATAAATAACATAATTAATTGTAATTATTACTTATAAGATTAATATAAATAAATTATTGTATTGACATAATTTTTTTAAATAAGAAGTATTAATATTTATTTTTTAATCAAAATTTACATTAAATTTTTTTATTAAAAAAACATTGATTCGATTTTTTTAAATTTGAACTAAGTATTTTTAAAAACACAGAGCCCATCCCGTTTTGTACAACATGTTTTTTAATTAGATAAAATATATTTAATTAGATAAAATTTTAAACTATCATCAGGTTATCCTTTCTTAAAAACAGACACCAGTGATTCTAACAAATTCTGGAAGGAAGGATATGTAGGCCCCTACAAATACTTTGATATCAGAGCCCCCTAAAGAGTCCAAACAACCCCCTAAAGAGTCCAAACAAATGAAGGAAAACTTTGTTAAATTAATTGGTTAATTATTACTGCAATTATAAATTTAATTGAATAATTATTTTTAACTTAATTTGAAACATAAAATGAATTAAATCTTTGTGAACTTTGTAATTAATCTATTACTCTCAAACTCGTTGGATAGAAGTCTTAACTTTTAACTTATTCATAGTTAATTAATTTTCTATCACATTATGGCTAAAATTGAGAAAACATCATCCATTAATAATTAAACTAATTAATAATAAAATAGTTAAGCAGTAGCAATTATATTTTTAAAATAATTAAGATAGTGCAATTATATTATCTCTGACACAATAAGTAATAAAAAAAAACTTATCTACCTTATATATTTATATCAAATTTTTTTTAATTAACTAATAATATGTGGACAATTTTTTAAAATATGAGAGTTAACAATATTAATAAAAATAAATAAAATATAAAAATTACCTATATGTTATTAACTAATTCAATAATATAATATAAATATATAAGAAATAACTTATAATTTTGGCAATAAATAATATCTCAATCCTCAATAACTCTGTTTTTTTGGTTTTTTTCCATTCTTTAGCTGTGTACACTTTCTGTCGTTTAATTTCATCTAAATTTTATAAAAATTTATCTGCAACAATAATTGTTTGTAAAACGACAGATTCATATCACACCAAGTGTACTCTAGCATTTTGTCTCTTTATACTTTTATCTTCTATCAATCTCAGAACCAAAAGCGCAGTCGAGGCTTATGGAGGCTTTGTATATCGGAGGATTATTATGGATAATAAGAGGATAATTCTCCCAAGGTTTTATGGCTACCACGTGAGGATCACATGCAGGCATTTAGTTAACCTCTTACGCAGAGACCGTCAGAATAAAATATGAATAGGTCATAATATATTTATGTAATAATTGATGTTAATATATTAATTTAATCAAATCATAAAAAAAAAAAAGAAATTTATATGTAATGACATATTTTTATTTTTATAATTTAATTAAATTAATCCATCATCGTCGATTATCTTATATTATTATTGATTAATATTTTCTCGACCATATGGGGGATAATTGTGCCTGTACTTTGCATGGTCCTCTCATATTAGTGTTCAAGTGTTAAACATAACATACTGGCTGTTATGAAAGTTAATAAAATTCAAGTTTACTGCTAAACAGTGATTAATTCTAAAATTAATTAATAATTATTTGGTCCAAAAAACTAAAAAATTAATTCAAGAAGCGTATGTACTGAAACTTGTCACTTTTTTTTTTGTCGTTTTCTACTTTTTTTTTTTCAATATGAGAATGGAATGGTGCAATTTGCAATGCTTTGTAGTCATGAAATTGACAAGTTAGTAATTATATTTTGTAATAATTTAGTTATTTATAAATAATTATTATAAATTAATTCTTCAAAAATTTTATTTTATATAAATTAATTATTTATTAATTCAAATGAAAGAATTAATTTTATATAAATCTTAAATTTTTAAATGATTACTTTTATACAAATTTAAATTTATGAGATATTAATTTATTGTGATTAATTTACAAACAACTAAATTATTATAAAATGCACATATGGATAACCAATTTTATACTTTTCTCTACGTTGAAGAGAGGAACAAATGAATGTACCAATTGTGGACCATGCAGTGGATGCAAATTAGGACTATATATAGAAATATGGATTAATTATACTTATTGTACCCTTGACATTTTTGTAGGATTAAAGTTAATTTATATACAAAAGTTCAGCAATATTCATATGATTTGTGATGAATGGGTTTTCAGTTAAATGTTCTCTTAACATGTCTGCACAGCACAACATTAACTCCAATGTTGACAATGCTGGTTCTTGTACTTTGATATTCAAAGCCAATAAAGAGCCCAAACAACTTAAGGATAATCATGTTGAATTAATTTAATTAATTTTAGTGTGGATAAACAATTGTTTATTATTAAGTAATAATAAATTTAATTTTGCATTTGATTTTACCTAAATAATAAATAAACTTAGAATATCTTGAGTCCTTGAATTACTTACAAACTCATTGATTAGATATTTCAATTTGCAACTCATTTATATTTAGTTGGTTTCTTATGACATTACTGGACAAAAGAAAGAAAGAATTGTTTATTTATAATATAATTAATTAATTAATGAGACAGTTAAAGAATGTGCAATTATACTGTTAAATTTATTAAGATATGTCAATTATAGTGCTAAAATGATGAAGATATCTCATTATCTGTGACAAAGTAAGTAATATATCAAAAAGCTCGATCCCATTTTCCAGTCATGTGTTATCTCTCATCCAATTTCGCTTAAATTATATTGACTTTATTAAATTCATCTATAGCAATAATTGTTAGTAAACCCTAAATTGATAGATTCAAGCATCATGCTTCAAGTGTTATAGCAATTTATCTCTCTTTGTTTTTTCATATAACGAAATGGTTAATAATATAAGGAAATAGAGTGGCAAAAAATTAAATGACAAAATAGTATCACTATATTATTTAAAAGTTTAATAATGTTTGAGTCTATTTTTTCATATAATATATTATTAAGTCATTTTATTCTATCTCTATACCTTCAATTTAGATGAATAATAAATATAAAGTTTTGGATTATAAGAAAGAATCTTAAAATTCCTTTTCTGTTATTTTATTTCATTTTAATATAAAATTTTAAACGTGTATTTATTGTAATTTAATCATTATACTCATTCTTATTTCACCTTTAACCATCAATCCAAACATACTATTGGTTTGTTTAATTAGAGGTAATGGAGGTAATGGGCTGATGGAATGGGGAGAGAAAAAGCATCTCATTCCCTATCTCATATTTGGTTGTGTCAAATATTAGATTTTATTTCCATAGTTTTTTGGTTTAACTCAAATAAAGGAAAATAAATTTTATTGAAAGAGCTAGGGAATGTAACACAACTAAAGGAAATAATAATTTTGACCTAAAATACCTCCAATAACAGACAAAAAATAGCTCTCCTATCCTACTTTAATATATATTATTTGCATATATTATCATTTTTATTTCAATATTTTTTAGTCAACCAAATATTAGAAATGTAATGTTATTCCTTTTTTTCGCACGTGTAATCAAATATGATAATTGTCATTTTATTATATTTCATTCTCTTGTAATGAAAGTTAGCGGGACTCCATGACACGTGACCGACCACTACAAGTCACGTGTGTAATTATTGGGCCTTTGGACTTGCTGAGCTTGGCTTGTATGTATTCAGTAATTTTCCAAAATTTTGTTCCTTATTTTAGTTTACTGGGAATTTAGTTTTGTCGTTCCACTTTATTCCTTTCTTTCTCCACTAAAAGCCCGTAGCCCGTTAAGCATATTATCATTCGAAATCCCCAACAAAAGCAAAAAAAAAAAAAAATGCACCTAGTTTGGTTTTAAGCATTTTAAATGTTTAAAGCTATATGATATTTGTATATTCCACACGTACCTTATATAACTTTAAAATAACGATTTCATATTATTATATTTTTAATTTTATAAATTTATATATTTTTACTTTGATCATTTTAATAAATTGGTCAAATATTAAAATATTAAATATTATAATATTTTATATTCAAACATTAAAAATACTTAAAAAAAATGCACCAATGATTTCATGCTGACTTGTATTACAATGGCAAAAATTGGCTTTCTTTAAATTTGACGGTAGATGAACAGAGTTAAAACTTGTATGAAAATAAATAGGAAAAATTATCCCCAATACCAAGGTGTGGTTATAAAATTTAACAAAATATTTTTTTAAACACCAAACGTGTTTTAAGGAGTCCTTCATTACACCTTAAAGGTGTATATTTATGTTTAAAACTTTGTGCTATGTTTGTTGGTAATTTAAGGGAGGACAAAATAAAATAAATAATAATAGAAGAAAGAAGAGTCAAGTAGTAAGATATATATGTCACCCTTTGAAAGTTTAATAAAGAAAGAGATGATATTCGTTGATGAAATAAAATGATTTACGTATTATTTTTATAATATTACTTTAAGTGCCAATTTGACATTAAGGATTGAGCCTAAAATTGGAGCATTAAATTAGAATTTGACCCAACAATTCTAATGTTTTTGTTTGAGTGATCTTATAAAATTTTATTTTCAATTCCATACATCAATTCTATGGAATTAAAATATAACTAATAAAAGTTATTTTCAATTTTTATTTTCAACCTAAAAAATTACAATTTCAAATGTTAGAATTGATGTAGGGTTCTTTTACTTTTAACATAACACTTTATATTTTAAAAAGTTATTATTAACATTTAACTTCGAATGTTATATTTTAAAATTTTAATATTAATATAATTATAAAATAATTGAACTTTTTTATTTTTAATATTTTGTTAATTAATGAAGTATACATATAACAAATGATACACACATAATACACATGTACACTTTTACACACACATATATATACCGAATATGTAACACGTATGTGTGCATACATATAAACACAATGAAAATGCAACATAAACGCACATAGATGCGTACATACACCTCAACACACAACAACAAATACATATATAATGAATATATTATATACACGCACATGCATATGCATGCGAACATGCGTGCACACACACATATATATGAAACATGTAACATATATGCAAATGCATATAAAAAATATATGATATAAACACACATGCACAAATATAAACACATACATAATAAATTTGTTACATACACTCACATAGACATGTACACAAATATCAAACATATAAACATACATACACAAATACATATAATAAATATATAATATAACTGTGTGCACACATGAACTTATATCTATCAACACAAATGCATATATAATAAATTTATTACATACAAACACATGCACATGTATGTGCGTGCTCATAAATAGTTATATATATATATATATATATAATGGATTAAATTTTAAAATTAGACTTAAATTTGGAATTATAATTCTATTTTCTACTTATTTACCTTGCCTAAACATAAATTTTAAAATTTTAAATCAATTCCAATTCTAACAAATTTGAAATTAGAATTATAATTCTACATTATAATTCTAATTCTAATTACCAAATGGAGCCTAATATTAGTATAGTAAGCTTTTAGTCAAAGAAAATATTATATTAATTACCTCCTTAGACTACTTTATTCTATCATTAACTTTCAATTTGGAGTGATAACAAAAATCAAGGTTTACATGCCAAGGAAGGGTATTGAAATTCTTCATTTGTCATTTTATTATATCCCAAAATAAACTTTTAAATATGCATTTATCATAATTTAGCTATGTCATTTCTTGCCATTATCTCTCGTTCGCTATTTTACTAACATATAACATGGTTTCCAATAAAAAAACAAGAGTAGAAAGATGTTTGCATATTAAACACCTAAGGCGTTGAATTGCATTGGTCTTCCTAAATCCACAACAGAAAAGGGAGTGGAGTGAAATGGTAAGACATATGTCACCTTATTGTTTAGAAGTTTAACAAAGAGTATGATAATGATCATTAATGAAATGAAATGGCTTATATATTATTTTTACAATATTACTCTAATACTAGTATAATAAGCTTTTAGTCAAAGATAATATTATACTAATAAAATTACTAGGCTACTCCATTTCATCCCTAACATCAGGATTTAGAGGGATAACAAAAAATGAAGTTATAATTGTCTTAGTCATTCTTTTGTCATTTTATTCTATCCCAAAATAAACTTCTAAATATACATTAATTTTAATTTAGCTATTTAACTTCTTCATTGCCTATCTATCCAAACATGCCTTGAGAGTGTTATGTTCATATACTGATTTTGTAATTAAACTTAAATCCAAAAAAGTAAACTATAGTTTCCCAAACAAAATATATTCATGTCAGGAACAACCAGATTTACATTTTGGATGTCAATAAATTAAGGGTTCATATAATTCCGGCCCAGCCTACTATGACCACAAAATTGGGCCAGCGGGAGTTGTAGCCCAACAAAGGATTCGGCAGAAGAAACGGACTTGATATAAGTGAACGACTGTCAAGCCCAAAAACAAAGTGATTTATTGTTTCATGGCCCAGACCAGGGTGAAACACAAAAGTACTTTAAGGAATCGTACGACGTGTCGTATAAAGGGAGAGAACGCAAGAAGGTAAGGTCGGCACTGTAAGTAAAAAAGTAATGTAGAGAATAGTGGTGTTATTGTGGGTATCACTCTCTTCTCCTTCGTCATTGTGTCGTGTCCCCTCCTGCGTTTAACCAAGCGATACCTTTCTCTTTTTCTCTCTTTCTTCGTGAGCTTCAGCACTGCGGGAAGCCATGAAACGTCCAATCGATGACATCGTTGTGCCCTTGGCTTCTTCGACTTCGTCTTCCTCCCCTGCCACCGCTGCCGCTGCCGCTGCCGGAGCTTCTAAACCATTGTTCTTAACGAAAGCTCAACGCGAACAATTGGCCCTTAAGCGCCGCCAAGAAGAAATCGCCGAACAAAGACGCCGCCAGGAGCAGCTGCTTTCTCGCAACCGCCCCTCCGATCCGACAACTGATTCTAAACCCTCCGATTCCGACCGCCGAGACCGCGACCGCGACCGCGATCGGGACCGGGATAGAGACCGCGATAGGGATAGGGATAGAGACCGGGAACGAGAGCGAGACCGTGAACGTGAGCGCGATAGGGCTCGCGATCGGGACCGCGAAGCGGAGCGGCGGAATCGCGAGAGGGAGCGTGAAGAGGAGGCTAGGGCACGCGAGCGTGCTCGGTTGGGGAAATTGGCGGAGCGGGAGCGTGAGAAAGAGCTTGATGCGATCAAGGAGCAGTATCTCGGTTCCAAGAAGCCTAAGAAGCGGGTTATTAAACCGAGTGAGAAGTTCCGGTTTTCCTTCGACTGGGAGAACACGGAGGATACTTCTCGCGATATGAACGCGCTCTACCAGAACCCTCACGAGGCGCAGCTGCTCTTTGGGCGTGGCTTTCGTGCTGGCATGGACCGTCGTGAGCAGAAGAAACTTGCTGCTAAGAATGAGAAGGAGATGCGTGAACAGATCCGGAAGAAGGAGGGCGTGGAGGAGAAACCCGAGGAGGCTGATGCACTACGGCGAAAGGAGGCTGCTGCTGACCTCTATGACACCTTCGACATGAGAGTGGACCGCCATTGGAGCGAGAAGAAGCTTGAGGAGATGACTGAAAGGGATTGGCGTATATTTAGGGAGGATTTTAACATTTCTTACAAGGGTTCTAAAATTCCTCGTCCAATGCGTAGCTGGGTTGAGAGTAAGTTGAGTCCTGAGCTATTGAAGGCTGTTGAGAAGGCCGGGTACAAGACCCCTTCTCCCATTCAGATGGCTGCCATTCCGCTTGGCCTTCAGCAGCGTGATGTCATTGGTATTGCAGAGACAGGTTCAGGGAAGACTGCTGCTTTTGTTCTTCCTATGTTGAGTTATATCACAAGGCTTCCTCCTATGAGTGAAGAGAATGAGGCTGAGGGTCCCTATGCTGTTGTCATGGCACCTACCCGTGAGCTTGCCCAGCAGATTGAGGATGAGACCGTGAAGTTTGCCCAGTATCTGGGAATCAAAGTGGTTTCCATTGTTGGTGGACAGTCAATTGAGGAGCAAGGGTTTAAGATAAGGCAAGGCTGTGAAATTGTAATTGCGACTCCCGGTCGATTAATTGACTGCCTGGAGCGACGATATGCTGTCCTAAATCAGTGCAATTATGTTGTTCTTGATGAGGCTGACCGCATGATTGATATGGGATTTGAGCCTCAAGTAATGGGTGTCTTGGATGCGATGCCTTCCAGCAATCTGAAACCTGAAAATGAGGATGAGGAGCTTGACGAGAAGAGGATTTACAGAACCACTTATATGTTCAGTGCCACCATGCCACCCGCTGTTGAGCGGCTTGCTAGGAAATACCTAAGGAATCCTGTTGTGGTAACCATCGGCACTGCAGGAAAGGCCACTGACTTGATCAGCCAGCATGTGATTATGATGAAGGAATCGGAGAAATTTTTCAAACTTCAGAGGTTGCTTGATGAACTTAATGACAAGACAGCAATTGTATTCGTTAACACTAAGAAAAATGCTGATATGGTTGCAAAGAATTTAGATAAGGACGGATACCGTGTGACAACTTTGCATGGTGGGAAGTCGCAGGAGCAGAGGGAGATTAGTCTGGAAGGATTTAGGACCAAGAGATATAATGTCCTGGTTGCGACTGATGTTGCAGGACGTGGAATTGACATACCTGATGTGGCTCATGTCATAAACTATGATATGCCTGGGAATATTGAAATGTATACACATCGTATCGGCCGTACTGGTCGTGCTGGAAAGACAGGTGTGGCTACAACATTCCTGACTCTTCAGGACACTGATGTCTTTTATGACCTCAAACAGATGCTTATACAGAGTAATAGTCCTGTTCCCCCTGAATTGGCAAGACATGAGGCTTCAAAATTCAAGCCAGGAACAATTCCTGATAGACCACCTAGACGTAATGACACTGTGTTTGCACACTGAAAATTTTAGTGTTTGAATCGGCAGTTCCAGAAGGAGCACTGGCTCTGTGGGTGATATGAAGTATTCTGAATACTGGAACATCTTGCAGTGAAGCTATGGGGCATAATCTGCTTTTTGTAGATGTATGATCATGTATTAAATTTAATCATAACTATCCTCAAGTCCTGGTAATCTTGCTATTGCCTATATTCTGCTTCACAAATGCTACTGCCTTGCTGATTATTTGTAATAGAAATACTAGTGTTAGCGGAGAATCCTTAATTGATGTTTTTCAGTTGACTTCAGTCATTTTAATTATATACTAATATGGCCTTTATCTTATTTGATCATGTTTTAAGGTCTTTATGCATGATGTGGTTATGATATTATCATTCATCATATTATAGTTTTGGGTTAGTCTTAAGACTTCAAATTAGCTCTTAAATCTTTTCGATTTCAGTGATCGGATGCAATGATATTTTGTTACGTGACGCTATTTGAATGAATTGATTGTGCCAAGGTCATTATTTGGCCAGATGCTATAAGCTTTTTGTCCCTTGTAGATCATTGTGTTTTATGACATATGCTTTTAATTAACTTCACTGTAGCTGAGTTTCCCCCGAGTTGTTTCTCTTTTCAATAGGTAACATAAATTCATTTGCAGTTATGATATTAAGAGAGAAAAGTTATATCGAACAAGTAAACAGAATTTTAAGATTGTTTGGCATCCTTGACTGAATCACTTACTCTCTCAAGCCGGAGAAGTCTAGTCTGTATTATCTATCCTGCTTTCTTTGTTGTTTCCTTCTTTTCTTTTATTTTTGTTGGCTTCTTGTTGACATGTTCTGTTGCTTGATAGAGTTGTCCCGCCATTGGGGAACGGATGGGGCTTGGAAGTATTAGTATCAATTTTTCTCAGAAAAGAAAGCCATTGCCCATGATGATGTTCTCTCCTATTTTGATGTGGCCTGGGGAGCTTATATGGCAAGTTTGTGAGCTAAAGACCTGGAAATTTCTAGAGGAAAGAGCAAAGAATCTTTTATGTCTGAGTCGTTCGACAATATTATTATCTTCTAGTCTATTAGCATTCTTCATTGTATTCTGTGATAAGTACTATTTAGTGCGTTAAGCAAATAGTTCATATGATAAGTTTTTTATCATGTAAAATTGTATTTGTTGCATTAGGATAATCGTGTTATGAAGGACTATAATGGACTAGGTGATATTAGATGTGGGTGCCAAAACTTATAAAGCAGTGGAAGTAGGATTGGATCTCATGCTGAGAGAAGTATCTTTAGTGTTACAGAAAAGGAGAGCTTTTCCCGTTCCCAACTAATATTTTGTAATACCTATATGTGTATGAGTAAATCTCTAATCACAATTGGCATATTAATGGTTAATCAGTATCTTATGTTTTCTGTCTTATACTGAACTTTGCTTTGAATATCAATATATTAATATGTTAATACAAACAAATTAATTATTATAAATTTAGTTTTTCAAAAAATTGTCTACTATGACAAGCATATTTTCAATAAATAAATAATATAACAAGCTCGGGCATAGTCTGAAGCACAAAATGTAAAAAGTAAAAAACGGATTATTTATATAATATTTTTCAAATATAGAAGCAATAATTAAATCAATTTTAAAAAAATAGTGCCTGAATAGTAATTTGACAATTATGTTTATTTTTCAAAAGTGGTCTGATTGTATTTGCTTACGGAAACAAGTTATTTATTTTCTTTCAAATTGACTAGGTATTGAATCACACTGAGCACAAAGGTTTGTGAGATTTCTCACTGATATTTGGATTAGACTCCATCCACCTCTTCTGTTTCAGGTTCTTTCTTTTGGTGTTTCTTCCACTTCTTTATGGGTTAGGGTTCTATTTGTTCTTGTTCCAACGTTTTCGTGAGTTATGGGTGTTTTCATTTTCGGATTTGTTGGACTTTTAGGTTTACGATTTGTTTTCTGGTCTTTTCCCCCCATCATTTCACCTTCCTTTCCCTATTAAATATAAAAAGGTGGAGAAAACAAAGGACTTGGGCTGCATAATTAAATATAATGTAAGGCTAAAATTGTAACTTTAATAAATACTGAGATGAGTCGAGAATAGATATTACAAATACTAATAGGAGGGGCCAAATTACAAATATGAAAAAAATTTACAGATAATGAAATTCATTTTCAATTTTGCCATTTCGTTGGACACTCATCATATCATACTGACATAACATCTAATTGTACCACATATATAATGAACGGTGCCTTTAGATATAGCATGGTACCAAAGTATTCCCCTACTTTTTGTATTTTTGACCGATTGTGTGAAGTTGAGTAAGAAAGATCTGACTTGGCAACTCATCAATTTGTGTGAACAGCATTTGCCATGTAACGCTATTTCAAAATCAAGTTTCGCACATATATTTGATGGAGTTATAACGGTTTCTAAGGACAGGAGTTTTCTCTACAAATACCTTAAAATTATAGAAAACAAATTACAAAGAAACAGCGGAGGGACTGAAGTAAAAATTAGATGAAACTATAGGGACTAAAGGTAAAATTTAAACTGAAACTAAGATAAAACATTTTTTGGTCAATATACAACATAAAACATTAAATGTACTTTTAAAATCAAAATAAAATGCTGCCCTTATTAAATATGTCAAAATAGTGAGTGGTACATAAATAAGGAAGGTAGCTTGTCGCGCATAATAAGTGTAGTTAATCATGAAGTGACAACAACAGATTCGTACCACTTGCGCGGTAGAAAGAACAATTTTACTTTGATCTGCCTAAATGCCCCAACCAAATTTGAGCATGTAGCATTTTTATGGACCACCTGCAAGTCTAAAAAATCCCACAGACCTGAAGGGAATGTCTAAATTGGGAATTACCAATTTATGCTTCCGAAAAATTAAGCATATCAGATATTTTGCCAGAATAGTAATCCGGATGAATATTATTTGAAGGGTCTTGAAGAGCCGGTTCTGTTGTTACACCTGTTCCCCCAAGAGAAATAGTCACATTATGTTCAAGAATAATTTTCAGTTAGGGCAGCTCCGAATGTAGAAAGAGATAACACGGCCAATACCTGAAAGTACAAGAAGAGTTTTGCAACCAGCATTCTGTCCAAACAAAATATCAGTGTCCAGTCTATCTCCCACCATACACATGTTGGAGGGATTTATGTTGAACCTATTCAAAGAGTGAATTATAAAATGGTGAGAAGAATAACAAGTAAGAGGCAAGTCCCTGCGGACAAAAACCAACAAACTTAAGCCCTTTGACTTTCTTACTTCTGCAGTAAAAAATCCATCATAAAGGTCGATGGCTTCCCAACTACAATAGGCTCCTTTTGGGTTGACTCACACATGGCAGCAACCATACACCCCGCACCTAAAGTCCAATTTTTATCCATTGAAAGGACATATGATCAAGTCGCATATTAATTCCAGTCTTCAAGTATAGGATGATATTGAAGAACAAACCAGGCCATTCTTGCAAAGCAGTCATATGCCCAACTGCATCACGGTTGGTGGCAATGAAAAGGCATCCAGGATTCTCACGTATGCAAAGGGTTCCGTACCTGTGAAGTCAAATATGAGGTATCATCATTTGAAGCAATTATAAGCGAGTTCTAAACTGAGGATTCGATGATAGTATTCAAAGTGTATTCTTAACTTGTTTCAACAGAATTTCAGGGGATGTCAGCATTTATTATGATTCTAATTGTTCCGTAAAGTTCATATTCACCTAGAGCAAATGATAAATAATAATGAAAGTCTATTATTTTGTCAGGTCACTCTCTTAGGCAATTTATGTTTTGTTTTGTGTTAACTGTTGAGAATGCAACTTTGATGCATTAGTCCTCCTAAATAAGAGTAATGTGTTCATTAGGTCATTGGTTCAGTAATATAAACTTGTTATAAAAGCCCTAGAGTATATCATTACAGATCTTTGCCATAAACAAACATTTAAAAGTAGGGATTCAGAACTCTTGGCACAGCAAATTAATCCACAAGGCCAAACTAGGACCATCGGAAGTTCAACATAAGTCAACTTTCTCCATTGTGCATATTTCAGATCATACTAGCTACTAAAATATAGTTGTAGCAGCATCTCTTTATACTTTATTTGGACTATGTATGTAGATGAGTCATTGAGGGTCCTAAACTTGGCCATTGGAGACATAAGTCTAGAGAAAATATACTAAAAGGTATTATGCTCGAAACTTAAGCCAGGAACAAAAGGGACAGATTTTCTTACTGAAGCTTGTAATAGTTAATGTTTGGATCTATTCCTACCACGACAGCTCCAACCTGCAAGAATGAGTTCAGCAGTTAACTGCATACACTGAACTCAGTGACGATGCTCATAGAAACAACAGGCAAGATGTTACATTACACTCTTATCATGGTCAAAGAAAAGGTTCTGACTCAGCTGCACTGTTTTATTGCCGTCTTCCTGCAATGATTGAACTCTTCTGTGAGGGTTACATCAGAGGCAGTCATCCCTGTTTCTTGTCTCGTATGAGTACATATTTATGGTAGTCTCATATTTGCATTTGATCGCTTGAGTTAAACTGTAAGGGTATCTAGCAAGACAAACACAATGCTGGGCTACCACGACCCCCTTTCTTCCCCTCCCCCACCAGGCCCCCTTTTTCATTAAGGTAAATAATGATCCAACCACAGGAAATTAATTTGGGAGACCAACAATAAATGTCTCATAGATAGCTATTTAAAGTCTTGATCATGTAACCTTAAATTTTGATTACTTATCTGAGAAAAGAAGGGCAAAAGTAAATGTGCTGAACTTACCGGACCACCAAGACCAGTAAGTCCAGCAAGCTGCAGCTCCTCCAGTATACCTTCCCCACCAATTACATAAATCTGCAGAATGAGACAGAGAAAACAAACACCAATAGGATAAAAATGATATCTGTAGACTGTGGCAAAAATACAAAATTGCTAATAAAATCAAACCAGAAGCAAACTGCAACAAGTAAAACATTAAATGACAGTTCTAGTTATTTATACCAAGTATTATCCAAACATAGGGATTCTTCTACATAAAGCCAGGAAGTTAGTGAGGAATAAAATAGAGACTCGATATACATGAAGAGACACTTTGGGGGAAACGAGCTAATGAAATCAGAATGATGCACGTACAAAACCTATTCACTGAATTCAAGAAAAGAGACTTCAGATGACAAAAGAATCCAACTCTAAAGCATTTCTGGCTATTAGAATTCATTACAAGTATACAGTAAAAAGCACATGAAAGATGAAATTGAAAGTAAGATCACCAGTAAGATGCAATTTAATTAAATTCATCACGCCACACCACTCAACATTCACCATTCACAAACTTATTTATTCTCAGAAACAGAGGAAATGGAACTAGATAGACTCGGAAAAACTGCCATTGCCTTATCAGGTCAGTTCACCAACCTTCTTTTCTGAGGGAAAATTGTTGACCTTCAAGTACATGGCAGCTGCAAAAGACGAGGAGAAAACTTCCTCCTGCAAAACGGAAAACATAGCAATGAAAGGATTGCTCCACATTGAACATGTAAGTTAAAATCCACATAACTATAGTAGAATGAAACCTCAGAAACCGAAATTCCTAAAGATTGAAACTTTTTAGCGTACTGTCTCCTGGATTTTAAGGAATTGTTAGTCACAAACACCAGCTTCTTCCCCTAAAGAACAACACAAAATCAAACTGCTAATGAACCGATAAACGCAAACCAAAGTTCTTCAATCTGATAAAGGAAATGAACAAAGCAACACTACAGTATGCACACGCACACCTTGGACCGAAGCATATCTAAGGTTTGTGGAACGCCATCAATAAGTTTATCACCCTTCCAAATCACACCTAACAGCATCAATCATATAAACAAACTGGAATCAGAAAAAAGAAAAAAGTCGAAAAAACTCCAGTGAATTTGAGAGGAAATACCATCGCAGTCGAAGAGAAAAGCTTCGACAGAATCGAAGAGATCTCGGAAGTTGTGAGGAGAGAGAACCTGCGAAGGCATCGTCTCAGAGGTGGCGTTGGAGAATTGGAGGCGAAGCGTAGGGTTGGCAAAAGCAAAGGCAAAGAAGAGTAGAAAGAATCTGAGCGCACGTAGTATTACTTCCTATGAATCGTTTTTTTGGTTATATATATATATATATATATATATATATATATATATATATATATATATATATATATATGATGTTGTGTGGAGAAACCACGGTCGTTCAAAGTCACCTGCATTGTTTTTACTTTACCAGACTCACCTGCAACTACAATGGTTGTCATACAATATTGAAAAGGAGAATTAATTAATATTTTTGTGCTTTAACATAATGTTAGGTTTAGATCAATTTTTGGTCTACCTGACTCTTATTTTAATTTAGTTTTTCCAATGCAGAAATAGCCGAAGTTATCTTTTATTTTATGCTAAAATGCTTGAATTTTGTCAAATTTTAATATAATAAAATTTTTCTTACCTAGCACCTTTAGACTTCATATTTTCCTTCGAAGGAACATTTATTAGGTCATGAGTTCAAATGGCAGTAATGCGAAAAAATTAAAATTTTCATAAAATTACAAGGAATATTGTAGGATCAAACGTTTATTATTAGGATAAAAGCTATTGCTATTCGTTAGTCCATCACTCTATTTTTTTAACAAGAATTGCATAAGTGCTATATTTCAACTATGACTTGGCCCCACACGTGAGCTTTTGCCACGAGACAATTGTTACCACACGCCTTGACTAACAATTTTCCCTTCAACAATTATCTTGTTGGGAATCAAACACGTGACCTCAACTCTGATACTAATTGTAAGATCAAGTGCTTACCACTAGATCAAAAGTTATAATTATTAATCAAGGCGTAACTCTATTTTGTTAACAAGGACTTAATATAAGCGCTACATTTCAACTATGACTTGGCCCCACACTTGGACCTCTGCCACAAGACAATTACTGCTACACACCTTGACTAACAAACATAAGTGCATTTAATTCATTATTTTATTATTTGTTTTGTTTAATATAGGACCAAAAAAAAAAAACAACAACAAAACTAAAAAGAAGAAAGGTTAGTAGAATATGAATGAAGATAAAGACTTAGTTGAGTCACACGTAACAAAGTAAAAGGTAAGAATGTCTTAGAGAGATCATTTAACATTTGGGGTTTTGGGAGATTGCCTTTTGGATGGTGGTTAAACTTTTCTTATAAATAAAAAGGATTTGTGAGGAATTAGTATTAGTTATGAGCTCATATTTACAAGTGACCTAGAGAAGAACCATTTGAATGGCCATACAAATAATAATACTTATGGAAAATTGAAAATTTTCCTTCTAATGTCAACCTCTAATGATGATACCATCGAGCCTAATAGTAAAAGACAAAAATAAAATCAAAATTTCCTATTTTTGTGACAAGCCCAACAAGTAATTAACCAACCTTCAAAGCTTGAAAAGTAAAAGAGAGGTGTAAGAGTGGTTGAAAAATTCCTTTGGTTTGCATTCTTGTAGAAATCAGGCTAGGAGATATCATTAGTGAAAAAAAATTAGCTTTAGTTTCCATAGTTGTTTTCAATGTGTAAAAGTATAGCTAGCATTTAGAACATTTGTGACAAGGAGGAGATTATAACCATCTTTCACTGTATACACCCCATAGTTGTTTCCCTTCTAGCAAAGACTATTTAGGATCCTTATAGTACAGAACTGAAAGGAAGAAATATATGTGCAGATTTCAAGACTATATGAAAGTCTTAAACTTACCTATGTCCCATTGACACATTGTATGTATAATAAGGTCCAACACATACAAAGAGCTTGGTTGTGTGAAACCTACCTGCATAAGCCATCAGAGATGGTGGTTTAATGGAATGGAAGCACCAAAGCTCGCCTTCCAAGCAAGATTGGTTGTAACAAGATTACCATCTCCCTCAATACCTTGCCAGATCCTTGAAGAATTTGAATGATGAATAAGAATGCTAGGAGAGGTATCAGAGATATACTTCTTATGAAGGGAACCAATAACCAAGTTATTAGAGGAGGGATGATGGATGAGTCTCCACACTTGTTTAGCTAGGAAAACATTATTAAACGATTGTGCTAGAAGCCAAGATTGCCAATAGCTTTAGAAAGACATCATTTTTGCCAACTTAATAAGTAAAGACGTGGTTTATTTTGATTATATCTTAAAAAAAATTAGAAATTAAAAAGTCAATCTTTTGACAATGATAATGTTTTAGTTTAAGGTAGGATTGCTAATAAATAAAAGAAGCACTTAAAATTGAATAAAATTAAGATCATTCTACTAGTTTGAGATAGAAGTCAAGCCTTTTAAGATTGAAGCTTGGATTCAATCTTATTAACCAAACTATTAAGAATGAGTTTTTTTTAACTTTTGCCAAGATCAATCCATGTCTCCAAATATTTACCAAGTTCGCTGACAAAATGAAAACCGAAAAATGCATTAAAGAATGAAATTTTTTAAGAAGGTAAGGTGTGTTTGAGCTAAAAATCATAACATATTTGCTTTCAATTTACTCTATTAAAAGGAGAAATATGTATATATATATATATATATATATAAGGTTTAGGGAAAGTAAAAAGACATGATATACCTATCTTGAACCTAAACTTTAAGATTTTCAATTCTTTAATCCCATTTCCATGCCAAGTCTCAACCATATGTTGAACAACATATATGTTGTGATTTGTGCTTTGGCCTTTCAATTCATCTAATAGATAATATGAAATCATGTCGCAAATGAATACTCAAAATAAACCATTCAACTTAATTGAAATGGTGCATTTTGGAGTTTTTTTTTAAAATGCACAAACCCCAAAATGATGTCGTTTTGGGGTCATTTGAAATCAAAATATCTCCTTTGTTTGCTTTCATGGTGATGGGCTAGTGAGGTGATGACATCACATCTTTGCAAACTAAGGGAAGGTTGGTGTCATTTTCTCTAACTTTCTTCGATTCAAGGTGTAAGATAAAATAACAAAGTATTTTGTTGCAAGGAAGGAGTGAAGGAGTAAAAGAAGAAAAGGAAAGAGAATTGGGAAGAAGCACTTTTCAATGAAGGAAGAAGAGGGAATCACTACTTATCAATATGTGCCAACCTTAAGCGAAAATGATGAGATAATGTTTGAGAGAATTAGGTTTTCTATTATTTTTTTTAAAAGATCATTTGCATCGTTCCAATCTGTGTTAAAAGTGGTAACAACCATTTTCTCTCTCTCTCTCTCTCTCTCTCTCTCTCTTTTACTTATATTAGTTAAATTAAATTAGAACTCATTGATATTCTATGGGCAACATATTTAACCATATATTATAGATTCTATGGCAAAAGTTATGCCTTGTAATGTTTAGTTTGAAACATAAATAGCAAACCCCAAGATACTCACAAGAAGGCAATGAAATGAATTATGTGTTATCTCAAAGGCATTCTATATCATGTTTTTATTACTAACACAGTTAATGAGTAGTGAGCTGTGTAAAGACTTGTGTGAATGAAAATTTAGTTGAGGAGTAGTGAGCTATGTAAAGATCACATTGAATTTGAAACAAAAATAAATAATAGGTATAAAGCATATAACTCAAATTATATATTGAATACCAAATGCAAAGACTTGTGTGAATCTCACCTTATATAGTTAAATAATTATTTGTTTGTTTAAAAAGTCTTGTTGATATTGCATGCAGAGAATAATCTTGTAGCAAGAAGAAAATTCACACAAAATTTAGCACCAAGAATAGTTAATCATTTTAGGATTCAAAGTAAATCCAATTAATCATTTTTTGTTTCAAAGTAAATTGCCATATCATATCATATCTTCCTCTTTCCATGTGGGAAATACAATTCACTACGTGTTGTAACCATGGCAAAAAATTTTCAATTTATCATATACTAGGAACAATGATTTGCTAATTTCATAGTTATATACACAATAACCCTATGAATCACAAACAAATTTTAAAACCTCATCCAATCTGGAAAATATCTTAACACAACTAAAACTAAAAAAAATTGCTAAACTTCAGTAAATAACATTTGTAATTCTACATCATATATGGAACAAAAATTTGTCAAATAAATTCCTTAATCATAACATTAGTGCCAAACATCAGTCAGACAGCAAAATCTTTTATCTTCATAGTAGTTGCCTTACTAATTTATCGCTTAGCTTATGATTTCTCTTCATATGAAATGATATTTCCAAACTTCCAAATCCTTTTGCAAACATCATTTCTTGTTTAGGGACAAAGCAATTTTTGTGTGAATTAGGAATAGAGCATAAAGAGATTTGCAAGATGGTGTGAACTGTTTTTCTGGCTGATTTTGTAGATAACTTCACACAATCAAAGATAAGTGAATTGCTTTAGTAACCATGCCTAATTCTGCGACTTCTTTCTTAACTAACCCTCGAAAATGACATTGCTGTGTAGGAGCATTTTAAAATTTAATTAAAAAAAAAGAAGATGATGTTGTAGTATAATGTCTGTGAGATTAATTGAATGGTCGGGAAGCAAGTCATAACATACATGCTTTCAACATATGGTTTGAACGCTTCCATGCCTAGTCAACTATTGAATTACTAGATCGATATTAGGCAAGATAGGTCTAGTTGATGTAAGTCAAGTCAACATTACCATCCCTTATGATACTATTTTTGCCTAATTTACTTTTTTTTTTTTTTTTTCACATGTCAAGATTTGAAGGTATTAAGGTGCATGATGCAAAATGTGTGAGCATTAAAAAAGTTTCGCCTAATATTACATTTTTCAAATAATAAAACAAATTTTGCCTTAAAATAAAATATGTTTATCCTAGTTAAAATTTCCAAAGTATGTGTGTGTGTTTGTGCGTTGGTGTGTGTGTATGTATATGCAATATTTTTTTAAACAATTACTTATGCTCATGACAAGATACTGCTTGCATACACACAACATGTATTATTTAAATTGAATAATTTTTTGAAAACATTATTTAAAATACTAAACAACATGGTGTTAGTATCGCAATTATTAGCATATATATGGCAAGAGATAGGTGAATTGCAATTTAAAATAATTTTAAATAATTCAAATTTATTTTGCACCTTCTTAGTAAAGGTTGTGAAATCATAAGAATCTTGAGGAGAGTAACAAAGTTAGACAAAGAGATGTGAGTAAAAGTAAGAGAACAAGAACATGTATAATTTATAGTAGTTTAGATCTCCTTTGATCCTACATATGTTCTCTAACTTACTTAGCTAAGAATTTCACTCCCAATATTAACAATTCCATGAGTCAATATTTCGTTCTTGGGTTTAGCTATCAAAGTTTTACACAATAATAGTAATCCAAACACTAGGTTTAGTCACAGAAGACTTTTAGGAACTTATAGGCACTCACAAGATCTGTTTAGATTCCTAACTACAAGAATCTCAAGAAATTTTACAATAGACAAATAAAGCATAGGCTCTAAGTGTACTATAGTAACCCATAGCTTGACTAACTCACACAAAATAAAAGTATGGAAGAATTGAAGTGCAATAAGCTTTCTTTCAAATAAGCAAACAATAGTAGTCTTGAAAGCTTTTTTAAAATTGATCTTATTCTGAGTATTTGGAGCATATTATATAGACACTTTCTTAAACATTTCAACGATCATAAATGGCTACATTAGTGTCAAATCTTGCAACATTTATATTTTGCTTCAATGTTATAATTTTTGTTGAAATTGGCAATGGGTTCCTTGCTGAGAGGATGATAGTAGGTTGGTGGAGATTTGACATATGAGAAAAATAGTCTCTGTTGGGCTTTATCTTTATTTCAGGTTTTATCTCTTTCGACCAAATTATATTCATTTATGACAATAACCCCATTTTGGTCCCTCACTCATAACCTAATCTCCATTTTAGTTCCTCATTCATTCAAAATTTTGATCCTCCACTCAAACAATTGTTAATCATATCAGTCCCTTTATTAAGTGGCCATCCAAGAAAAACTAATGTGGAGAGTTAATTGTTGAGGTGGACTGTTAAAACATACACCTAGAAAGACATGTAAGAGTAAAGTACTTCCATCTAATTGCTGATATGGATTCCTACTTAAAAGCCAAAATAACCCAACCCAAGATGCTCAAATACCCATCTGGATTGCACAACAACCTTCTTTTAAGGTTTTCATCGATTTTAGTTGTGTTCCCCACTCTGTCTCCTATCTTTCTTCATTGTCTCCTCTCTTCCATCGTTGTTTCCCCTCTTATTGTTATCAATGTCTTTCTCTATTGTGGACAGTGTTGCCCTTTCTCATCGATGTCTCTGTTGTGGTGTGGGAACATATGTAGATAATCATAGTATTGGTTGCCAAGAAAGGAAGGCCAAAGATGAAGGCCCCTCTGAATCCTTAAGGTGAAGCCCCTTCCTCATTCTCCTCAGTATTATACTCCTTGCTAGCAAGTTGTTCCCAATTTCCACTTTACTCTATTGGTCACTTATTTCTGTTTGGGTTTCAATCAATGGTTACTGATTCTCAATTCTATTTTTTTTTTCAATTTATTTGAATGCAACATTGAAGATTTTAAAAATAATAGTGATTATAGGTATTTACTTGTTTGGGCTATTAATAGTGATTTTTTAGGGAAAAAAATTATAATTTTGGATTTGCTTAATTTTATTATTCCTATTATTTTATTGTAATACTTTAAAACTTTCTTTTTCACCTCATTTTTCAGTTGTAAAGAAGGTATAGGGATTTGCAATTAAGAATGGGAACGGATGGGATTTAACTATGTTCCGTTATGCTATTGGGTTTGAGAACGTATCTATTATAATGGGAGTATGATATGTATGGGAAAAAATATGTTTTCATATGTTATTTAGAACATATATGAAAGGAAAATTAGAGTTATTCAAAATTTTCATTTTTCCTACCTTCTTAAATGTTAGTTTTAGTATGATATAATTGACTTTGGATATTATATAGAGAATGATGATAATGATGGAAAGTAGACAATGAGTAAAAGTAAACTTTGAATTATTTATGCTTATTGAGTTTAGATTGTTTCAAATTAAAAACTGCATTATAATGCTTAGTTTGTGGCTATTTTGATGCACTTCTTAATTGGTGCTTGCTGTGCATGTAGATACATATAAATTCATGGGCAGTCCCCTTTACAATCAAGGCATAAGTTGCAACTTTTTCATATGGGTGGTTGAAAGATGTTTTAATTGCGAGAAGGAGAAGTTCAAAGTAAAAATAATGCCACATATGATGGCTGCAATTGGGTGTATTACGTTAGTGTGTTGTGTAGTTGCAACTAAGATGCTTTTTTAGTTACCACATAGTAATGGGTTGTTAGGTTTGAGATTGTTGTTTATGGTAGTTTCAAAAGTTTGTTGTGGCTATAATGTATACTTTTTAGGGAGTTTCAATGGTTTTATGTATGTTGTGTTTTAAGAAATTTAGGGAGTTTAGGGATTTTCAATGAAGGAAGACATGTATGTTAACATATAGTAATGAAAATGCTGTAGGTTATATGGATGTTAAATAAAGGATTATGTTGTATGGTTCAATTGACATATAATAATGAAACAATGTTGAAAGGGTTAAAAATGCGACTCTGATTATGTTGTATGCTTTTATCTTTTTTGTTGTGAATATAGGATTGGTTTAATTTACATTTTAAAGTATACTTAATGTTTTTTCTGAAAGGATGATTGAATTGAAAATATCTTGGATAACCCATACTTAGATGTTTAAGAATATGCTGCTATACCATGAGGTTACTTAACTGTTATTCAACTCTTGACATCCTTTTTAAGATGTTCGTGTCAGAATAAATTATGGATTAACATTAATTTTTTATTGGATCAGTACATATATTTTAGTTAGTTAATTAGGCAATTAATATATTTAAGGTAAGTTAAAAATGGATTGGGTCCATGTTAACAGTGGATAATCAGTAATGGGTTGAATCATTCACTGGACCATTAGATAAAGACCTCAACTTGTAGCCCAAACTTAGTTAGTAATTATTCCACTGGATTACTAATAGAAAAAGAGATTATTGGACTTAATTTTAGGTCTAATTATAATATTTAGTAAGAAGATTAAAGTGTTTATAAATATGATCATTATTAGTCTTTTAAGACTAATTAAATAATTTCTAATACACTCTCAATCTATATCTCTTTTCTCTCTCAATCAAGCAAGGGTCTTGTATGTTGACGTTCTTACCTCATCTTCTTCTTGAGGAATTGCATTAATCATGTATACATCATGAGATAAACTACACTAATTTCTTGGCTGCTACCTTTGCATTTGGTTATTATAATTTTGCTGCTCATTAATTAACAATTGGTATTAGAGCCTGGTTTAGATTTAATCCTACATGTTTGTAATATGTTACAATTACCGCACAATTGATTCCATTAGATGTGATCACTGCATGAAATCACTTGAGTTGAAAATTTAACAGATTCATCGAGAAAAAACACGTGGCATTCTTGGTTTGTCTCAGGTAATGTATATAGATTATGTGTTAGAGAAATTCAATATGCACTTTTGCGCTCCCAGCGAGTCCTTGTACAAAAGAGTGAAATGTTGTCTAAATCATCATGTCCCAAAAATGATATGAGAAAATTGCAATGGACAAGATTCCATATGTATCAGTTATTGGCAACCTAATGTATGCTTAAGTATGCACACGACGTGATATTGCATTTGTTCTTAGTGTGTTTGGCAAATACTTGAGCAACCTTGGTCATGATCATTGGACGACTACAAAGAAAGTCCTAAGGTACCTTCAAGGTACAAAGCATTACATGCTTACTTTCAGGAAGTCTAAACCACTTGAGATAGTGGGTTATTTTGATTCGAACTATGCATCATGTGTGGATGATCGTAAATTCACTTCTGGATACATCTTTATGATGTCTGAAAGGACTGTTTCATGGAGAAGTTGAAAACAATTAGTGACAGCAACCTCAACTATTAAAGTAGAGTATATTGCTTGTTATGAGGTCACTTGTCAGGCCATATGGTTAAGGAATTTGATATATGACATGCATCTTGTTGATTTTATGTCATGTCCTCTAACCATATATTGCAATAGTTCGTCTGCTATTAGTTTTTCTTAGAATCACAGGATTTCTATCTGTACTAAGCATTTTGATATGAAGTTCTTGTTTGTCAAAGAGAAGATTGCTGAATTTCAGACTCGTTTAATTCACATTCCTGGTGAACACATGTTGGCGGATCCATTGACTAAAGGCTTGCCTATGAGAGTCTTTAAATCTCATATGACTCACATGGGTGTTGTTGAGAGCTTTGATGTTGCCTATTTTCCATTGTAATGTGACAATTATAATATTTTACATTTCATCCTATTTAGACATTGAAATTTATTATGATGTTAATAATATAACTTGTTTTCCTATTAGATCCAGTGATATATATGAAGGTTCATTTCTGAATATTGTATGATTTAGTATATATACACATTTTTGTACTTGTATGAATATTAATTGCTTAATTTTATTGTCTTTAAATTGATTTAATGATTAATTAATGCTATATAAGTGGGATATTATTAAAATAAATTATGGATTAGCATTAATTTGTTATTAGATCAATACATATATTTTAGTTAGTTAATTGCGCAATTAATATATTCAAGCTAAGTCAAGGATGGATTGGGTCTATATTAACAATAGATAATCAGTAATAGGATGGATTATCCGTTGGCCTATTAGGTAGAGAACCCAACTTGCAGTTAGACCTTATACAGGTTGAGCCTTTGCTAAAAACGAACTAGGCTTGCATTTGGGTTCATCTTTTTTGTAAGACCGGGCCTAGGCTTAGGCCTAATTTTTTTCAAAATTTGGGCCCGAGCCCCAAATTGGTAAAAAGCTTTAAAGCTCAGCCCAACCCATTTTATACTTACATAATAAAAAAAACTTATAATACAAGAAAGCTTAATAGATATAATTTGTTAAACAAAAAAATGATATTAGCAAAATTGAAATAAATAATTATCATTCATAAAATTTAATAAAAATATTAAATATATTTATATAATCCATTATTATGTAATGTCAAAAAATTTAATAAAAATATTAAACATATATATAATTTGGGCCGAGTTGGGCTTTAAAAAAAGTCCAAGCCCTGCCAGTTTTTTATTCGGGCTTAAAAATTTAGATCCAAATTCGGGTTGTACTTTTATTGACTGCACTTTTATTCTTTTTTTTTTTGTCCAGGCCTGTCGGGTTAACAGACTTTTCAATGGATAATCAGGTCTACTTGTAGCCTAGATTTAATTAGTAATTATCTTATTGAATTACTAATAAAAAAAGAGATTATTGGGCTTAATTTTAGGTCTAATTACGTTATTTAGTAAAGAAATTAAATTGTCTATAAATAATGTCATTATTAGTCTTTTAAGACTAATTAAGCAATTTCTAATACACTCTAAATCTCTCTTTCTCTTTTCTCTCTCAATCAAGAGGGTTTTATAAGTTGATACTCTTGTTTCATATTCTTTATGAAGAATTGCATTTATCATGTCTACATCATTAGGTAAACTACACTAATTTATTGGCTGCTAATTTCGCTTTTGGTTATTATAGTTTTGCTGCGCATCAATTAACATTTCGATTGTCATATTGATTTAAACCAGAATTACCATAGTCTTTTATACTTTTTAATTTAAACATTAAATATAAAACATCAGCAATTGTTAGTATTATTTGATAAGAGGAAAAAATGTAACTTGGTTAATAGTTAATTAAACAAATCCTCTTAATTGCGTTATACAGTACTTGATTTGAATCATTTATAAAACATGACAATGAAAGGATTCTCCCCATTTATATAATTATTTTTTATATAAACTTATGACATTATGAATTTCAGAATATCATATTCGTTGATTGTAATACAATATTTATTAAATAATACTAGATATATAATCATACTTTCTCGATTTTAATAAATATATTTTATAATTATATTAATTAATTAAAAAAAAATTAATTTTGAAAGAGATATTATTACCGGATTTTATATAATTATTTTATAATATACATCATAATTAAATAAATGCACGACGTTAACAAATTCACTTGGTCATTACAAGTCATGCAATGCATAATGCTCAAGAGAATATATAGAGAATCTCCCATAAATTATATTAAAAGAGATATTTTCCATAAAAAATATATGGTGAGGATCTTATGCAGCTTAAATTATTGAAAGATTGTAATTACCAAATCTCTTTCCTAAGACCTAAAAACTATTCAGATGCGACGCACAATCTCCCTTATCCTGCAATTCAATGACATTGACCGTACGATTAACGTTGACTCCAATAATCAATCAAAATCGATAACCGTGCTGGTGAAGCCTCACCGGCATCGGGGATCCACGATGTTCTGGATAACATTCTCTTACTGGCCGTTGCAATCTCCGATTCTCCTTCTGCCCCAATGGTGTGCAAGCGTGAACAACGAGGGCATCAACCAAAAGTATGACTTGAAGTGTGCAATAGGAAAATGACACGTGTTAAGTCACAAATTTCAGACACTCGCGCGCTTTAAAAGAGGGGTTTTTGGACAATTGCCTTTCGTCAAAAGCTTCAAAATCTGGGTTTACAACTACACCTAACACCTATGATTCTCGAGTTATATCCGTAAGTACATTAGTGCCCTCCGCTATTTAGCATGTTAAGAAACCTAATTTCACTATCAGTGATTTCTCACTGCCTCACTTACAGGAAAAGGCCATCTAAGCTATAGGAATTTCTCATCCTCTTTGTCACTGTAACATATAAAGAGGCATTTTTGGAGCCATTATTCTGCATCGAGGATTCTTCTTCCCTTCATTGTGTCAGTATTCTTAGGAGCCTGTGTCAATGGCAGATCTAAGGTCAAAATTCTTGAAAGTATACTCGGTTCTGAAATCGGAGCTTATCCGGGATCCCGCCTTCGAATTCTCGGAGGATACTGTCAACTGGGTCGAACGGGTACGTCATTTTCTTGCCAAAATCACCAAATTTCACAAACATCTTGTTCCATTTTCCGTCTTTTTGGTCTTTAACTTTTCCTCTGTCTGGCGCTTCCCGCCTCTGCGCTGAGACACGATTGTCTTGTTCGATCTATTTATTCAATTTGCTAATGATGGGATCTTCCTATTTTTGTTTCTTAAATTGAAATAAAATGGTTTTGTTGCGGTTTCTATATTGCTTATGTTTAAATTCGGTAAGCATTTCAATTTTTTAGTGCAAGAGGATGCGGCTTAGTAGTTTTAGAATGTGGACCATGGGATTAGGTGATGGTTAACGTGATACTGCAATTTAGCAAAGCATGTTCAAGTGAAGAGACCACATCATCAAATGATTGCAATGGTTGTCATAGTAGCATCTGCTGTAAAGTTGGGAAAATTGCCTTACATGGAATAATCTGTAGATATGTTATATGGCTGTATTAGCAATCAAGATAAGGTTAGGTTTCGTTGTGATATGAAAATAAGATGATTAGTTTCCGTTGGGGTTTTTGTTTGCTTAAATTTTTACCTTCACTCTATTAAAGACTGTAAAATTTAAAACTACTTTTAGCTGAGCTAGTCGGCCAGGTAACCTCAATAAAAGTGAAACGGCCTTATCCAGGGGTACATAAGCTGCATAAATTTAAACATTCTAGCAAATTCAGTTCGGGTGAGACTGGTGTTGTATTTGGTTGTTCTGGACTTCATCTAGCTTGTTTTTTCAGCATCTTCAGCATCATATTAAGTTGGGTTCAAAGGGGGACACATACGAAATATTATGGACCATATGTGTTCATATACTACATGTTCTGAATTATCAAAGTGATCTAGAAGTTATTACAACAACTGAGCACTCAAATGACAGTTTTTATCCTCTGCAATCTGCATGATCTATACCTTCCCCTATTTCTAGCAAAGTGCTAAACACAACAGTTTTGTTTCATGCAGAAATTTCTATGGGGTTCTGCATTTTAATTCTATTTTCTTTACTCTGCAGTTGCTGATAATTTTTCCCATTTCCCCTGTGTATGTGTGTTTTCGTTGCAAATCTCTGCACAGATGAACTCACGCAACTTTAATTACAATTTTATTGAAATATATATATTCATTTTTGTTCTTTCCCTTACCATGTTATGTACTTCAACTTATTACAGATGCTGGACTACAATGTGCCTGGAGGTGGGACTCGTGAATTTCTTTTAAATTTGTGCTGAGTAGTTCATCAGTTTATTCTAACTATACAGAACTAGAAAAGGAAGGGGGTGTATCCAGGAAGCATTTTGGAAAGAGATAAACCTAAACTTGATTATGACTCACATTACAGGTAAGCTGAACCGTGGACTATCAGTTATTGACAGCTACAGATTGTTAAAAGGAGAAGAATTAAGTGAAGAGGAAATTTTCCTTGCTAGCGCCCTTGGCTGGTGTATTGAATGGGTATGGCAGTCGAAAATATTATTTGTTCCCGTTTGAATATGAAGAGTCTTTTATGTTCATAATGCTTCTTTTTGGGGTAAAACACGGACCTGTAATTTGATCCAATTTCACTTTGGTAGCATTTATTTTAAAGTTGACAGTAGAGTAGGTTTAAACTGTTAGTACATTGATACCGTGTGGTACCATATTGTTATTTCTTTGATGGAAAATAGTACATGCACATCTCATGACACTAAGAGTACTCCAATTTATTTAAATTTCACTCCAAAATGCCCTAATTTGGTCAAATTTGATCTTTAGAAATCCTATTCCCTGGGAACAAATTAGAGATTTCATGGGGAAATTGGGCATTTGGACAAAAAGATTTTTCTTTGGGGCAAAATTTGGGAAAGATATTATGTTGTATGTGCCACGTTTGGGATTTTAATTGGCCAAGGAAAAAAGTTGATCTTCACCTTGTAGGAAAATAGAGATTTCATTAGGAAATTAGGAATTTAGCGCTAATTTGGGGGTATAATTAGAAATTCTGTTTCAGGGGTAGATTTTAGGGAATATTGTGCTTTATTGGAATTCCAATTGGTCAAGGGAGGAATTCTGGTCTTCAATGCATAGGAAGTTAGGGATATTATGTGTGTGTCAAATTTGAAATTCTAAAGGCCAATGGAAGAATTTTATTCTTCAGTGCATAGAAGACTAGGATTTCATTAAAAAAAAAAGGGAAATTTATGACAAATTTTAACAGAGTTTGTAAAAAGTTAATGAAATGATACCATAGGGTATCAATGTGCTAACTTTTTAAACCTCTAGCTGTTTAATGCAAACTATTGTACCAAACTGTATTTTATCTTTTTGGTTTTGGTTCTAACCACTGAAGAAGGTTATGTGATTGTGTGATGTTGTGGAGGAATTTCACAGTTTTTTGTTGATGACTTTTGCAGCTTCAGGCATATTTTCTTGTTCTTGATGACATTATGGATAACTCTCATACACGGCGTGGTCAGCCATGCTGGTATAGAGTACCCAAGGTTTGAAGCAACAGCAAACATATACCATGATGTTATTTTTTTGACTGCCATAGCCGATAAAGCACTTGACTTCTACTTACCATGTGATATAGGTTGGCATGATTGCAGTAAATGATGGGGTTTTACTACGAAATCATATTCCAAGGATCCTTAAAAAACACTTCAAGGGAAAGCCATACTATGTCGATCTTCTTGATTTGTTTAATGAGGTTGTTTACGTTCCTAAGTTAGCTTGATTAATTTTCATCTTAATGATATACTAATATGCTAAAGTTTGAGTATGTCATCTTTCTATAGGTTGAGTTTCAGACTGCTTCAGGACAGATGATAGATCTGATCACTACACTTGAAGGAGAAAAAGATCTGTCAAAGTACACATTGTCACTGTGAGTACCAAGAGAAAATTAAAAAAAAAAAAATTTGAAAAGACTTTGGCTGGAAAGTAGGTCATATGTGGCTATACAGAAGATAGTACTGATTCAATGGGAGAACCTGGAAAGTAGGTCATATGTGGCTATACAGAAGATAGTACTGATTCAATGGGAGAACAATGTCATTGCCTTTCTAGATTGAAATTAACAGTATTTCAAAAAACATTTGGTGGAAAATAACATTACAATAGAGATAGCTGCCCTGACATTAGACATCTATGTTAATTTATGAAGTGATTAGACGTCTCAATGACATGAAATGAAATGAGAGATGCCTTCTAATCGTGCCATTCCAGAGCATACTTGTGTATCAGTACAAGTACTGATTGAGGAAATGATATGAATTTTGCATGTTAAAACTCCTTGTCCATTGGCACTGGCTAACTTTTGGTGCAATTTTATATGTTCTTCTACCCTAAACCCAGAGCATACTTGTGTGTTAGTATTATCACTGCTTGAGAAAATAATATGAAGTTTGCTTGTTACAACTCCTTATCCCCTGGCACTGCACTAACTTTCAGCGCAATTTTTCGTTCTGATTCATTTTTAATTTTTCTATCATCTGTGTCATCTTTAAGAATGAGTAACTAACTGGTAGAAATCCTGTGCAGTCACCGCCGCATTGTTCAGTACAAGACTGCTTATTACTCATTTTATCTTCCAGTAAGTAGAAGTTCTTCTCACAATTGTATATTGCAACTCTAATCTAGGTTTGATCCTTGCTGTATTTCATAAGAGATGCTAAGTCTATTTTGTGCTATGCTATAATTTCATATTTTCTGATCCTAGAATAAAATATGCTGGCAAGTATGCCGGTTAATTCTGTACATGACTATACGCTCCTATGTTCTTTTCAATATGATGCATTTCTCCAATAACGTTTTGTCATTGTTCCCTCTAATTTGAATTTAACCGTGGAATATCTGATTTTTTGTTGACCAATTATATATCTCCTTAGGTTGGATGTGCACTGCTCATGGCTGGGGAGAATCTGGATAACCACAATGATGTAAAGAACATTCTTGTCGAGATGGGAACCTACTTTCAAGTGCAGGTAATATTTGTTAGAATATTTGGACCTTTTGTCTCATTTTTTGGGTTAACAAAATGATAATAAGGATAAGTTACTCCAACATTTTTGGTCAGGGCGCCTGTGGCATGTGCACCTTCTGTCTCTTCATATATTTCTTATATCACTATTAGCATGATGTCTATGTCAAACGCTGTAACCTACCTAGTTCTTTCTCTCATTTTCTGTTTCAGGATGATTATTTGGATTGCTTTGGTGATCCTGAAACAATTGGAAAGGTGGGTATCATGGATACTGGAAATGATCAATTTCTTTGTTTTTTAAATTGAATTTCTCATTCAAGTCGTCAATGGCGCCAGATAGGTACTGATATTGAAGATTTCAAGTGCTCTTGGTTGTGTGTGAAAGCATTGGAGCTTGGCAATGAAGAACAAAAGAAAGTGTTACATGTATGACGCTGTTTTATTGTGAAATGTAGTTTCCTTACTTTTCTGTCCCATGATAAAATGGGGAGTTTTATATATATAATTATTTTTGGGCTTATGGGACAAATTTGACCATTACTATTTGTGATTTTCAGGAGAACTATGGGAAGCCTGATCCTGCAAATGTTGCTAAAGTGAAGGCCCTGTATAGAGAGCTTGATCTTCAGGTTTTATTTTCATGCACAGCGTACAGTCATTATAATTTAGCAGAAAACGGAACTTAACGTAACAATATAGGAAAAGAAAAATCCCGTGACAGGGTATTAAAATGTAAGATATTTCTACATATTTGAAGAGAAAGTCATGCTTCATTGTTGGAGATTACATAGCATGAAAGCTTTTACCACCTAGTCTTAATTGACGTTGTAGTATCGAAGCCTCCAAGTTTTACTACAAGCTATGATGGGTTTAGGTGAGAGTGAAATAGGGATTACATTTAAACTATCAAGAAGTTTTCACGTAATGGCTTAAATTGAATCGGTCCTTCATATATGCATTACCTTTCTCTTCCAAGAAGTTAAAAAAGCATTTCTGCGCATCATAATAGATGCAAAAGACAAAAGTTATTGATTTACTTTCGGTCATTTACTGAATTTTCAAAACCAACAGGGTGTATTTGAGGAGTATGAGAGCAAGAGCTATGAGAAGCTTGTTGCCTCCATTGAAGCTCATCCTAGCAAAGCAGTTCAAGCAGTGTTGAAGTCCTTCTTGGCTAAAATATACAAGAGGCAGAAGTAGAGTCTCGAGCACAAAGCAAAAGGGTTAAGAAGATGCAAGATGTAAGAGATACCGAAGCTGTATCGTGATTGACGGACTGGAATTTTTCTAATTTATTAAGATTGATCTCTTGCATTTTATTCTGCAAACCTTCTGATAACACCAGTTTAACTATCAATAAACTTTGTGGTTTTCTTATTCGGTTATGGTTCATTTGAGTTTTTTCTTCGTTTTTTGTTTGGGCCAAGGTTCTCTTGGGGTTAAGATACTATAGTCTTCGGCCTTTGGGCCTAGCAAATGCTAGGCCACCACTTCATTTTTTTGGTAATGCATTCTACTTGATGTGCCATCAGGATTTTGTACCAATATCTATAGAAATAAGGCAATTATCCAAAATAGATAAACGATCAGCAATAAGGTACGAGTTTGAGAGCCCGCATTCCTTACAGTGACTTTGTGCTAATCGAGGTGAGAATGAGAATGAAATTAAAAAGTATGTTTGATACGTTATGTAAAAATAGAAATAATAAAAATGAAGAAAGAATGAGAAGACTAAAATATCTTTAAATTCAAGAAGAAAAATTCCTTAGCTTAGGATTCTTGCTTCTCTCTCTTCCTCCCTCATTTCTTTCTCACATTGCTGCCATCACTGTCGCTGTGTCTATTTTGCCATCATCATCATTCTCTTTCTCTCATGTGCCACTACTGTCGATGTCGCTATGTCTGCTTCTTCCTCCCCCATTTCGCCATCATCGTCTTTCTCTCATGCACCACCATTGTCATTGTTGCCATCGTTGTGTCTGTTTCTTCTTGCTTTATTTCGCCGTCTACCATCTATCGTTCTCGTCACTCTCTTTGTTGTTGCTTCACCAGTGAGCTGAGTGATTTTGGGGAGGTGTTGTCACTTTTTCCGTCGCCACTTCACCGAAGATCATCACCGGTCAGTCAGGAATGTGGAGTGGAGGGCAATTTTGACACATAGACCCACACTTCCCGGAATCCAGCTCTTTCCATCCAACTTATGATGAAATCTTCTCCTCCGGTCAATGGAGTCAACATTCTCCAAACTGCCAAGCCTCCTCTCCCTCTCCCTCCCCCTCTCCCTTCGCTCCCTTTCCCCCTACCATTAAAATTCATAAAAACGTTATATATTAAAAAATGTTACTACTAACTTCAATATTTGCAAAAATTTTGTTTTGGCAGAGTACAACAAAATATTAAAGAATTCAATTATGAGCTTAGGAGGATTCAATGAAATTTAAGTATGTTCAGATTTTAAGTTTGAAAGGAAAATCAGAGAGGAATTAGAAAATCAAAATATTAAACTCTGACAGTAAAATTGGGCTGTTTGTATTTCTGCCTTTATTGTGAGTTGATACTATATTACCATATATAAATGTATGCTATTTTAATTATTTCTGTGTAATGGTTATAGTTTTTAAAAAAATATTTTTATGGCTCACATACGCAGACTTGGTCAGTTGCGGCGGAACTAAGCTACGTTGAGGGTGGACACATGTCTCCTTTAATTTTTTAAAATTGGTATGTTATAATATTGAATTTTGACGTTATGGCCCCATTTTATTAAAATTTTGAACTCACTTAACTCACATATGTATTGAATATTTTTTTGTACTATTGGACATCTTAATTTAGTCCCACTTAATTCATACATGTATTATGTATATATCTATCTCAGCAAAAGACATACTAATTATTTTCTTTTCTTTTCTTTCTCTTTACTTCTTTTTTCTTTTTCTTTTTTTTTCATATTTTCTCTTTACATTTTTTATTCTTTTTCTTCCTCACTTTCTTCTTTATTCCTTCCATTATAATCTTTTTCTTTTCTCACTTATTTTTAGCATTGTAGTTTCTCTCCTCTCATAAATTTATGATTGCGAGTGAGTTTAAAATTAGAACTTTTAATATGAGCTTTTAATGTGTAATATTCACATTTAATTTTTTTATTTTTATCTTCTTAAAATAATCTTTTTAAGCTTGATTTGAGATTTGAAAACCCATTTGAGTCAATTTAGTCATTTATACTAAGTTACTAATTGATCTTAGTATTAACTATGTTACAATTAGAGCTGCAAATTCTTTTAATATATATGGACAATTTTTTTTAAGGGAAAATTAGCATAAGCGCAACAATCTTGAAGACCTTATAAATCAAATCTCAAGCAAGGATAAACTGAAACTAATTTAAAATATTTACTATCATATATTAAAAATGAATAAAATTTTTTGACTATGACTATAATGACCAAAATTTTTACGCCCAATAACTTAGGGTTCTAGCTTCGCCATTGTGCCTGAGCCTATTGGCTCAATCACAATTTAGATCAAAGATTTTTCCTGCTTTGCTCCATAAAATTATGTAGCCTAACTTATTGCAAAAATTATTTTTGGTACCATATTTAAAAAATTAAATTTTATCATAATAGTATTTCGTTACCTACAAAAGTTTAAAATTTTACCGTTGGTTTTTAACTTTGTGCCTGCCCATTTTTTAATGTTGGTTTTAATTTAATTATTTTGCTTTATTACCGTTGCTTGCTGCCTCTAACATTGCCAGATATCATAAATGTCCCAACGGCCTCTTGTTTAAACCTCTATATATATCATCGTTTCTCCCATAAGGATCCCCCGATGCTTTGGCAAAAACACAAAGTTATATTTGATTATGATAGATAGTTAGATAAAATTTTAATGGTTTAAATTTATTAATAAAAAATTAAATTACATGTAGTTATATTAGTTTAATATAAATTTAAATTATTAAATTTTTATCTAATAGCCTATTATATTAAAAAACGACCTCATATTCTCGCCAAAATATAAAGGGATCTAAATTAATCATTTTTTGGGTTATAAAAATTGATATTATCTTCTTACTAGTTTTTAGTTCTAAGTTCTCTCAAAAAGATTTATTTAATCCTAAAAAAATTTGTATGTAATGAAATACAACGTAATATAAACATGACCCGAGAGCAAATTATACACTTGCCTAAACAACAACTACTAATAATTTGCAACAAAGAATTTCTTTGACTCCAAATTTAGTATTCACGATTAGTCAGGATGGTGAATTACCTAATTCTTGTTTAGTTAAATGAGTAATATTCTCTTGGTCAGGACAAATGTGCTTTATAATAAATAAATCCACATAAAGCTTAGTTTGGATGGTTTACAAACATTTTTTGAAACATTATTGGCCGTCAATAGAACGGTGTCTGCATTTTTCAACAAGGGTTATCATTTGACGTGGTTTAATCAAACCTTGACGGTGTAAGAATTCCTAGTCCCATGTCCTTTTAAGGACTTCAAACCTGGTTGTTAGACTTTGTAAATGTGGTCTTTAAAATTATTTCAAAGGTTATGCTAGTTTGACCAAGTTGCAAACAAATAATGAATAATTTAATGACACTAAATTAGAATGCATTTTTCAAATGTCATTTCGTTTCCAGTATTGCTTTTACCATATTGGTTAAGGGTGTAAATTGGAAGAGAAAGACGCAAACTTTTGAATGATAGTAAAGGATTAAGAACTGGGATTCAAAGAGAAATGAAAGTTTTTTTGAATTTTTAAAATTTTAATTTTTATAGATTATTTTTTTTTATTTTTTAATTTATAAAATTTTGCATCCTTAAATTATAATAATTTGTTCTCTTTAATTAAAGTCTTTAATACAAAGATTTTACTTTTTTCAAAATTAAATTTTAGATCCATCTCTAATTAAAAATATTTTTTTTGTCTAGACGTAATGACTTTTTTTCCATAAGGCTAAAAAGGTTAAGAAAAAATTGTGTTCGATGAAAATTGATATTAAAAAAGTGTATGATAAAGATATCATAGAATTTCCATAAAGCAAAAATGGTTTGTATGAATTTTCCAAAACAAGGAGAAGGAATATTAGGAAATGTGTTATAGTGACATGAAATTTATCGCTTAATGGTCAAAAGCAATTGATTTTCTTCCTCAGTATGGTCAAGCATATTTCTTTATGTCACATTTATAACTTTTATGCCCTCATGTATTTTGGCGGAGCCATAGTTTGGCCTACATGACAGCTGCCCGTAGCAAAATAATAAATTAAATGAATTAGTTCGTTTAAATTTATTAGTTTGATACATAAGAATATTAAATTTAATTCATTAAATTTTAAAAAATATATAAAAAACTTTACAAATAATCTTAAAGTATTTCCTATGAAAAAGGTTAAGAAAAAAGTATTTTATAATTCTAATGTTACTTCCTACATGGCTAGGTGATATAGAAATGCCAGTGGAAAACAAAAAGTTTAATATGCAATGCATGTTGAGTTTTAAATACATATGATAAATATTCAAAATATTGTTGTCATCTTGGAAATGGATTGAAAGGTTTTAAAATAAAATGTAATTCAATCTATTTGATATGTATGTAGTGTGTTGTTGCTTGCTATCAAATAATACATTTTAAACTTCAGGTGAAAAATTAAAAATTATAAACAAGTATTTAGTAAGTGAGTTGAGTTAGTTTATCTCACAAATATTAAGAGCTAAAACTTTTAATCCATAAATTAAATGAATCAATAAGAGAATTGAACCGCCGAACTCTTTTCTTGAATATCAACTATTTTATTGATACAAGAATATTTCAATCATCCGACAATTTGTTAATAAATCAACAAATGTAATGATCTCAAACCTCAATTCCCTAATCAATTCAAAAAGTCATGTCTTGTATAAAGGGTAAAACAACATTTTAGACCTTCATTTTTTAGTTTAGTTTTAATTTAGTCCTTCACTATTTTTTAGTCTCAAATTGATTCTTCACTTATGAATTTAGTTTTAATTTAGTTCCTCATTGGTTTCTAGTTTCTATTTGGTCCCTCACTTATGAATTTAATTTCAATTTGATTTCTCAATAATATAAATATTAACATATTTAGTCTAATTTTAGTTAAAAATGAAGGACTAAATGTATTTACTTTCATATTTGTGAGGGACTAAATTTAGACTAAACTCATAAGTGAGAAACCAATTGAAATTAAAAATTAGTGAGGGATCAAATTAAGACTAGATTTATAAGTGAAGAACTAAATTGAAACTAGAAATTAGTGAAGGACAAAATTAAGACTCAACTAATTAGTAAGGAACCAAATCAATTATAGGATTTCTCTAGGCAAATATATGTGACTTATAATTAACAATCCAGAGGATTAAGCAAATACTTATGGAGGTAGTTGGTATATGGTAATTAATATCAATTAAATGCAGTATTTTTATGATTTTTTATTCTAATATTATAAATAAAATAATTAAAATCCAAATCCTTCTATGAAAAATCATTTGTTCCATATGCTTAAAACTTTTTTTTATGGCAACTCGCCATTATTGGCAACACATTCAAAGGGTTTTTATTATTTTTTTTTTTTCATGTGTAATGGGAATTTGTTGTTGTTGGTGACAAATCAGGATAGGTTTTTTTTAAAAAAATTTACTCAATAGAACTTGTCCTTAAAGATGACTAATCTTTTTTTCTTTTCATCTGCAACTTATCCTAAATGGGACTAATCCAATTTTTTTTTTTCCTTTTGCAATTCATCCTAAATGGTGACTAATCCCTTTTTTTTTTTTCATAACTCGCCCTAAATGGTGACTAATCAGAAATTTTTTTAATACAATACCTCAACACAAGTCTAATATTCACCAAAGTGAGCAACAAATTGAGTTAAGTTTGTAGCATAAAAAAAAAAAAATACATGATAATTACTAGTCAAAATAATGGCTTGCTGTTCCACAACGGGGTCTCCTTGTAGCCTTGCAAGGTTTGTGTTGCACCAAAAGTGGCATGTTATCATCTTCATCATTGTATTCACCCTCTGCTAATTAAGGTAGGGTAATAGTTGTAAGAAAATATAGTGATAATGTTGAAGATTGAGTGGGCAGAAATGGTTGTTGTGGAGTGACAAAGTCTTGTTGAATTACTTGTGATGATTCGTAAGGCTAAAATAATGAAGTGCAATATGCAGCAGAGAATGCAAATGGATTCGTAAATAATGACATGAATGATCCATATGCAAAATCCTGATACAATGGTGTAGATAGAGATTGTACAATAGGTTATGGCTGAGATGGCATATAAGATTAGGGACCTGCATGACCAGGATCAGGGTAATGATCATTAATAATGGGATCACGTAAAGATATGTATCTGTGTGCCCCTTTCCCTGGCCTACCTTTTGATATATGTGGATGAGGCAATTAAGTTACAGGCAGAGCAGGTTGAGAGATCAATGACTCACGTTATTCCTCAAGAGCGTGTAAAATGTTCCTGCAGTCCTAATTAACATTTTGCTGAAAGTCGGTAATAACTTATGGTGGAAGATCATAAATGTTGAGCCTGTATAACTCCTCAGGTATATTAGCCTGAACAAAGTTCAATGAATACGAGGTTAGAAATAACATAATGTGTACATTTATGAAAAAAAGAAATTGAACATTATACAAAGGCGAAGAGTATGCAATAATATACCACAAAGCTGGCAACCCCACTAGTCGGATAGATCCATCGTCTCATGTGCCTCTAATATCACTACATGTACTTAGATGTTCTATCTAAAGGCTTGGTAGACATTGAGGCATCAACAATTGCATCACGCCATCTGTCCCATAATGCAATAAAGCTAGCATGCTCTTGCAACCAGTTCTTCATGATTTTTCCTTTTAATTACAACGTATAACATGCTCCTATATTGATTGGTTGAATAGGTATTGGATGCATCATGTTGAACTGATAAAGCACATGATCAGGCTAATGCCACTCAATTATGTGAAAACAAATAAGGGAAATAGATGCTCGCCAAATATCCAAGGACACCAAACAATAATTATGTATAATCTGCTACACATTAATTGAGCTATATGGGCGCTAAACTATTTGTATTCACGCCATTGTAAAGAGAGAAAAGTAGCAAATGTTAGATACTTTATATATTGTAAAAAGAAAAAAATCAATTGAAGAAGCATACCTCGTTGTCTCCTATCTCGTTAAGAATAACCTTATTCTGGCGCAAGGCTCGCTTACTTGGTCTTGTTGGTCACCTGACATTTCTCTATCTGAAACTTAATAAGGGAAATATAGGAAATTGATCTATATTTAGGTCTGCAAGTAGGGGTATTGGAGGAGCTAGCCATGGAAATCGATCCCACACTTATAAGTGAAGTAGTAACAAGCATCCATATATATTCTACTCGGCGTAGTTAGTGGCGTTGCATAACTCTTTATATAAATGTCCTAACATGGCAAACCCCTAACTGCATTGCCTTGTAGCTTCCATATCCATCAAATGCGGTAGGTACATTAGATAAACTCTATATCCTGACTTTTTAGGCATTAAATAACCTCAAATCAGGGAAAGAATGTATGTATGAGTGAACTGCAATATTGTTACGTCATTTGCATCGTTTGGGAGATCTTGAAAGCACTTGGCTAACCATAGAATGCTAAGTCTTTGCACATTTATCTTGTCAGGGGGTGGTTGACCCTTTAATAACAATTCACAAATAGTGGGCCAATCGTAATTAATGCACCAAAAAATCATAGTGCCCTCGCACAGTAACCCTAATAGTATAGCCACATCTTCAAATGTGATAGTGTATTCTCCATGTCTGGAAAGAAAGGTGTGAGTCTTAGGACATCACCTCTGCACGAGTGTTGATACAAGTGTTGGGTTGACGTTAAATTGCTAAGTCTAATAGCATTGTAAAATCCTGCCTGTTGAAGGTTATCCACAATGGCTAAAGGGGATCACCAAGTTGATTCATATGTTGGACATATCGTAAGCAAAAGATTCTATCATCCTGCAATCAGCCATAAGTTAAAGATAACATCCATGCTTTCTGCTAAGTTTGTGGTCATATGACCATACTGGCGATGGCCAACATTACTTGCACGTGTCCACTTCTCCTTAAGTGTCCGTACAATCCATGTTGTTGCGCAATAGTGCAATCAACATAGTTCATCTAATAGCTCGCTCACACAATGAGGCTTATAGGCATAACCTGTACAGCATAAACATATATGAAAGAACAAAGCATGTTATAGCTTGATTCACTTGTTAAGTGTAAAATGTAAAAGCTAGTGACATACCAATTTCCTTGAACTTATCTTTCAACCATGCAGTTTTAAATTCGGCATTTAGGTTACTTGCCATATGACGGAGACAGAAAACATGGGAGCCCCATGGTGGTTGCCATCAGAGTCTCTTATTTAAGATGATGAGTATTATTATAACATGTCTATCATAAATTAAACATACCCCTTACTTCTCCTTCACCACATGTCATCTAAGATTATGAAGGAACCATACCCATTTTACTTGTGTCTCTCTTTCAACAACTGCAAATGCAAAGGGCACAACCTGTCTATCACCGTCTTATGAGGTCGCCATGAGAAATGTGCCTTTGTATTTACCATATAACCATGTTCCATCTATTTAGACCATTGGTTTGATGTGATCCAATACGTCTATGCAAGGCTTGAATGTCCAGAAAACCTAATGGAACGTTGCAATAGATTCACCATCAATGGTATGTTGAGTGCATTCCTTGTTAAAAAACTAAATATATGATCCCAGATTAAAATGTTGAACTGCAGCCATCCATTTTGGTAATAATGCATAGGAACTCTCCCAGTTCCCAAAAACAATCCCTATGGCCCGATGTTTTTCCTTCTAAGTCTTCCTATATGACATTGAATAGCCAAATGTACTCTTCATCCTTCAATTATCTGGGACATAACTATATTTGGCTTATCAATTATCATGCCAAGCTAATTATACATGATGATATCACATCAGAATCAAAGTTTAGATAATCTTGTGAAAAAGATACTGACATACATGTATGTGGTCCCAAGTATCTAGAAATCTTCCACTGCCCTTAATCTGTAGTGTGACATGCCCTTAACCTCTAATTGCAACCATCCCAATACTGAATGCACTGGTACTCTTCATGCTTCGAAGACAAGTAATGCACCTTAAATGTGTGGTGTGTACATATTGAGTACAACTTGGCTACACATCGTAAAGCTAACTTATTAACATATCACATCCCTATGCAGAACTCATAGTTGCTAACTTTCATACAGATTGGTGCATCAGAAAAATCTAGACCATTCCTCGCATCCACGTTAAGCTGTTCAAAAAAGATAGCTGCAGGATCAACTTATTCTGAGATCAGCTCAACCTCAATGCCCTCAGGTGGGACTTCCTCTTTATCTTCTTCCTCATATTCAGATTCATCAAACTCATTCATACAACATACATCATCTATTCATCCCCTTCTTCAAAATCATCCATTATGTCTTTCACTACAATAAATGGAGACATAGATTGACTGAAGTTGTATGATGTGTTGGATGAGCTTGGTTGAACTATGTGATTAACATATGGACTTCTATATGGCTGAGTACAGAAGAACTGCAAAAGAGATGGCTAAGCAATGGACGAGAGTGTGCCAAGTATATAGTCGTCCACTAGTTGAAATGTAATGTTTAAATATACTTGACTAGTGGCAATAAAAGCATACAACTCTGGATTGCTCAACTGGGATGGGAATTATGAATTTGTTTCTTACATTGTTTGTATGTTGGAATCATCTTCTAAACTGCAAACACAATACCTAATAAGGTTTAAAGACACTAGATGTCTATAAACAAGCTTAGTCACAACCTATGATGTGCCTAGTCACAACTTTTCCCCCAACAGTTCCTTCAAGCTCTCTAGAGTAACATTAGCATCAACTCTCATAGTTCTCATTCTTTCACATTTAAATGTCGCTCCTTCATCAAACTCAAAAATTTCTCCATTTGAATAAATGCATTTAACCTTCGTCTTACTACTCATTTTTACCTTACTATGTATAATTATAAGTACATTAATATACTCCAAGAGCATAGTCACATTATCACTTAGTTCTAAATGATGAAAAATAACTACAAATTAATTAAACCAATTTCACATTATCTTGTTATAATAAGGAAAAGTAATTACATATCAATTATTAAGAATATCATTATTTAATTATTGTTGTATTATATTTCTAACATTATTGTATATAAATTTCCATGCAATTTATATTTCTTCATACTACCAACACTATTATTTAAATATTACTTATCACTTGCCTTAATAATTTAAATTTTGTGCATACCATATTCTATCATTTAATCCTCAAGTCCTTAATTTTTTTTCAATCTTAAATTCTCAAATAATTTTACTATTCCAAATTTATTTGTCCAAAACTAACAACATACTACATTTTCTTATCCTAATACCCAAGCATAAATATGGAGTTAGGCATGTTATTTTCTTCCCATCTATCTTCTCTTTATTCTTCAATTTATAATTATATTACTATATTTATGTCATTTTTTATTTATTAAATTTCATATCATTTAATATTTTCAATTGTTATTGCCAATATTTTTTAAGCATTATTTATTCCTTGTATCAATTTTTATTTAAATATTATGTACACCAAATTATTAAAATTATTCTACATATCCTTCTCTTTTTTTTTCTCTACGTTATTACTTATTTTTATAATTCAAATGATTGTTTCTACCTATTTTAAATTTATGTGCACTTTCTTATTTTAAACTCCCCATTTTAGTTCTTGCATATTACAATTTATCATTTTTTGCCACTTATTTCACTTTTTTTTCCTACACAACACTACATCCAATAAAAAAAAACCATAAAATTTTATACTTAAACATAGTCTATCCAATATTATACAACATATTAATAATGACAAAAAATATTTTTGTGTAAAACTTATTGGAGGGATTTCTTCCAAGTTCCATAGGCAAAATAAATTCCCACAATCAGTAGCAATAAAATGACATATTAGGGCCACAACAAATTTCTTCCAATACAATCACAAACCAATATTAACAAATGTAGGAACTTTCAGTTGGGTGGAGTTGAATCTGGGAGCACTCTGCATTTTTCTCCAGCATAAATCCAAACACTGAGTACCTAGGCTGACAATGTGATCATTATACAATTTTTTCCTAGCACAAATGACCCACTAGAATAAACCAAAAAAAAATTGGGGGCAAAATATAATTTCTTTCACTTGCCTTCAAGCAATCTGCGTGAGGATGAAGAAGCCGAAACTGACAATGTAAAAAATGGTGGACATCATTTGAGGCTTCAACAATTTGAATCAAAACAAGAAGGGTATATTTGTCATTTTATAAATTTCATCCTATTTTCTTCAACCAATCAACATCCACCAAAATTTGTCCATCCATTTAGATTACGCCACGTCTTGACATGCACTATTTCCTAGCAGGACGTAGCTCAGCTTTGCCCACAATGAGGATGAATTAGGTTGCCCCCATTGTTGTTGAATTAGGACAACTTTTTGACTATCATAATTGCTGCTAACTCGCCCAAATAGGAGGTGAATCAACAGTAGTTTTTTTTTAAAAAAAAAAAATTGTTCCCCCTAATTCATCAACATTGGAAATGAATATGGGGCTTATTTTTAAAAAATATCAAATCATTAGGTGGGGAAAGTGAGACTAATTCGTTTCTAAAGGGGACGAATCACTTTAATCACTTTAAAGTCATCAACATTGGAAATGAATATAGGGCTTATTTTTAAAAAATGTCAAATCATTAGGTGAGGAAAGTGAGACTAATTCGTTTCTAAAAGGGACGAATCACTTTAATCACTTTAAAAGGGACGAATCACTTTAAACATTTTGACAAAAAAATTACAATATTACGCTAAAAATCTCAATATTTTCATCCTAGTCAAAAAAGCTTACTCTAACTAAATTAGTTACACACTATGTTTCTATCTACTTATCAACATTTCAGCTTTTTGAGAGGTATGCTTCTCAATTTGATACTATCAATGTTAATTCTTGACAAAAGTGGATCTTCATTCAACAAATAATACTTTGTGAACCTTAATGACGATTATATTAGTTTAATCATTATGTGAGATACTAAATAAAAAATTATATAATAATGACTCATAAAAATATATTGATTCAATACTAATTTAAAATATTTTACTATATTTATATTGTAAACCTCAGTCTTTGAAATTTTGCTTATAAATTCAAAATTTTATGTTTCGAAATTCTTGACCAATACCCTTTATTATTTTGGCAATAATTTTTCAAAATATTAATTTATGAATTTTTCAACTTATTTCAACACCTTTTTTTTTTGTTTTTCTAATAATTTCAAATTTCTAATGTCATCCTTATTTTTAAGTTAAAAACTGATATTTGTAAAGTGTAATTGATAAAATGAAAAATTAAAACAAAATGTATAAACCAACTTTTAAAAAAAAAATTTAATGTATATACAATAAAGTATTTTAAATTTATATTTATTTAATATATCTAAATATATCAACATCACGAACCTTTCTAAGTATGACACCGAGGACACCAAAAATTAAACGTGGATTTGGATATTATTGCGATTTGACGCGTGACAGCAAGTTTAGTTTAGGAAGAACGATAAGGAAAACGAAATGTCCGGCAAAGTTCAATTCACTCTAAATTAGATATAATTTCTTAATATATAATATATTTTTATTATATTATTTCTTAATTAAATTATAATAAATTTATGATTAATTAATAATAATATATAATTTAATTTAAAATTAATATAATTATCTATAATAATTATATATATGTTGTGATATAATTTTTTAATTATATATAAATTTTTCTCAATACTAGATCTGCTCAATAATTAAATAAAAAAGTGCATCCAAAATTAAATATGATTGGTTCATGCAAAAACAAAAAGTAAATAAATATTTATATAAAATTTTAGATATTTCAAAAATATTATTAGTATATATATATATATTTAAAAAAAAGTTGATCTATTTAATCAATATCTAATTATTCTATATTTTTATTTAAAAAAATTATATTATAGGTGATCCTGTTCATATTTAACTGCCATTTGCCAGTCACTACAATCAATTCTGTCTGGCTGTATAAATTCCTATCGTTATTAATATATTGTCTATCTATACAATTCAATTTTGTTATTTTTAATAAACGTTGTTTTATATTTATATTTATCAAAGTAGAAGATATAATTTTTCATTAATGTGAGAGAAAAAAACTATTGTCTCTCATGAACGGTTCAAATATATGTTATGGTGGGCTTAGCATAAGATCCATTAAAGAGTTTAAAGTTGCTCTTTTGGCCAGATAAGTTTGGAGAATTATAAATCTTTGCAATAATTCTCCCCTTTCTCATATTCTAAAGACGAAATATGTGAACAAGAATTTATCATAGCCAATTAATTAATATGTGTAATTCTTTTTGGATATAGAAGAGAATTAAAAATTCTCAGTCTATATTATATATTCCCATCAACCATTGTCTCTAATGGAATATGCAACCAGATATCAAGACACATGTTCAAATTGTCTCAGATATTATTCGGCATTCACAATCTTGGAACATAGAACTATTAAAATCTCCTTATTCAGATGCCACAGTTAGGCGAATATCTTCTTTATCCTTTTCTTAGACTATCTGATATGGAGCAAAGTTCAAAAGGATGTATATACAGTCAAGGACGGATTTAATTCCCTCAATATTCTTAATCATGTTAATATCTCTTATTACTTTACTAGATAAAAAGAGCTTTGGAGTCTCAAGCTACCTCTAAGAATAAATCTATTCATTTAGAAATTAGTCACAAAATCTCTCCCATTGGGTAACAATTTAATATGACATCATGTTCCATGTAACTCTACTTGGTATATTTGTCAAGAAGTAGAAGAATCAACTAATCATATTTTCATATCTTGCCCATTTGCTCGCGGTATTTGGTTATCCTCCCCTCTTGAAATAAAGGTTGATAGAATTGATGATAACAACATTATTAGTTGGACACAGATTTAGCTCTCAATTGGTACAAAAACACCTTGAAGAAAAGGAATATACAACTCGATGGCTTATGGCTATCCTTTTATTTCATATGGTGGGCGAGAAATCAAATTGTTCACAAGGGCCTAATTCCAAACTCACTAAACACTATGATGCAAATAAATAGGTATGTTAACCACATAACTTCAGTTTGGTTTCTTCTTTCATCTATTCCAAAAGTTCATATATACATCTTGGCATCCCTGACCTGTTCATTTGCAAAGTGTCCCATCACATGATTGGGTGATCATCATGTGGCTTTGGAAATCCAAGATTTGACCTAAATCACATAAGTTCATTGCTTCTATGAATTTGAATGATCAATTAATTAGAAATTGGGAAAAAATTCTCAAAGCTATACCCAACATTTAGCAGTCTACTCATACAGAAACTAAGAACCTAATCATATAAGCCTTCTAACATCAGTGTATCAAAGGAACAGTGACCTCTATATCCGTGGTGAAGACATCTGCAATTCCTTGACAAATTTTGCTCATTATCAAATAAGAGACCTAGAAGACCTGGCTGGATGCATGTGGAAGAACTTTTTTTTCTCTTTTGTTGCCCCTTATATTGATCATTTTTTTTTTTTTAGTTCCTTTGTTCCGTCATAGAAAATATATATATGACGTGGAATTCCATGTTGGTGAAACTTCTATGATGCTGAAATTGACTGAGAACAAATGAAGAGAAAAAGGAAAAAAGAGATAAGCACAATCAGAATTTTAATTTTGGACGATTGCCAGACAAATCAAACTGTGTGTTCTACTAGTCTTCTTGTTGTGATACTTAGTTGTACAAGATAATTTTTTTGTTACATTTATGAGTAATTATATAGATTTTTGTCTATACTTGTTATATTGTTTTATTAGTTAAACACATATTTACTACTATTTAAACTATATAAATAATAAATATAGAAGATTTTACGAGAAAAATATTATATTAGTTATTCACTTATGAATTTAGTTTTATTTTGATTTTTTATAAATTAAAATTCTTAAAATAATCATTTAACATTGTCCCCATTTGGACTCTATGAATTGAGAATCTTTACTTTTAAATTTAGTTTTACGTAGAGAATGATTATTTTGGGTAATATTTTAAAAAATTAAAAATTATTTTAAGACTTTCAATTCATGAAATATCAAAATAAAATGAAACTAGTTTATTTACTTACGCATTGTATGAACCTTAAAGAAAATTAGTTTGTTTTATTATATTTCAATACATTTTAAATCAATTGTATTTGTAAGTATTAGTAAAAAATTAAATTTTGTGATATATTGTGATATAAACAAATAATAAATTAGAGAAAATCCATAAAATTGGTTATGTAAAATTAGTGAGATAAAAGTGACAATAATTAGCTCATTGAAAGGATACTGTCATAACTCATTCAACCATATATTGTTTTTACTTGTTTTTTTAATCTTTGATCAAGTTAAGTTATATTTATAAACTTATTAAAAAATTTAAGAGATAGTTAATTAATTAATTTTCTAATTGACTTCAAAAAACATTCAAACTTAAAAGAATTCCTGATTTAAGATATGATTAATTAATTTATTAATTAATGACTTCACTATTTTTCTTGTGGACTACCAATAATGCATGCACTTCAAAAATTTATTAATACATGTACGAGAAAAGTAAAAAGTTATCACATGAGCAGTTACGGGTTTGTTTAACAAAGTATTTTCATTGATTAACAGAATTCCCACATTAGAGGAAGTCTACTTTATTTATATATAATATATGAAAAAATCAAATACTAAAATGGTATTTTCCTTAATATTTTAATTTAAATATATGTAAGTCAATATCGTCTTTTAATTTTTAGGAGAAAGACATATAAATTGTTAAAATAAAAGAGTGAACATATGTAATTTAAATACATCTCAGATGGTAAAAGTGTAATTTACCTTACGATAAATTGAACCAATCAATTATCTAACGGTGAGGAGAATAAATTTTCAATGTAATGATTTTTTACCCACAAAACATTAAATAATTATGCAAATTATTCTTACCAATTGGGTCAACTTCTATTAACATAGTGTATATTTGGATTGGTTTTAGATTTAGGATCAATTTGATTTTAAAAATTGATTTTGGTTAAATATGATTTTGTATTACTATAATTTTTATTTAGAAATATTTGCTTGAAAATTAACTTTTGTCATCTAAATAATTTATTCAACGCAAATCAAATTTTTTTTACTTATATATAAATAAGAGTTTAAAGGACAAAATTAATTTTAAAAGAATTAAACATTAAACTAAACAAAAATATTTGTAAGACAAATTTTTGTTCGGAACTTTTAAACCATTTAAAAACTACAAAATTTTCATTATAAATAATTAGTGAATACATTGCATACTTACCAATAAAAGAACCTGAACATGTGTATCATTAAATATAAATAATATTCAATAAATCCAAGTACCCCACCCCTTACCTTTCCAAAATGTTGTCACATACAAGTTAAGGAGATCTTTTTAAAAATATGTCACATATAGTCTTAGTTAGAATAATGTAGCAAGCATTATTTATTTATATTCCCATTTCTATAATATGAATATTTTGCTTTATTTAAAATAATCTACGTTATTGTAAAAAATTTACTCTCGTGTAGTTAGATATAATTGCGACTGTTTATCAAAAAAAAAAAAAAAAGAGATCATTGCGATTTGACGCGTGAGATAAAGTTAAGTCTGAAAGAACGGTATTGTTAAGGAAACTTCATGTGAGTGAAATTGGTCATGATGATCTGCTCCAAAATCACATGAAAAAGTGGGCCCAAAGTTGAATATGGGCTGGCCCACAAAAAAAAAAGTTCATAAATATTTATAATACAACAATTAAGCCATTAGCGAGTTAGTTTATTTGCCGCGCTTTCCACGAGTTTTTTTTTTTTAAATAAATATGTTTTATTAATTATGTATTAATATATTTTAAATTAATTTTATTTGTACGTATTAGTGAAAATTTAAATTAAGTAATATATTATAATATAAATAAAATATAATAAATTAAAAAATTTATAAAATTAGTAATATGAGTTAGTGAGAGAGAAATAATAATAATATGTATTATAAACTATTTGATTATATATTATTATTTTTTGATTTAATTTTATATTATATTACATAATATTTATAGTCTATTTTTAAAAAATTTAAGAGACAATTAATTAATTAATTAATTATATTTTTTATTAACATTAAAAATTGTTTAAATTTCAAATAATTATTAATTTAAGATGCAGGTAATTATTTTATTAATTTTTTAGTTCATTCTAAAAAATTTTAAAAATTAAATTTTTTATTTAAGAAGTGATTAATTAATTTATTAATTAATATTTTATTATTTTTTTAGTTGATTATAAAAAATTTATACATTTTAAAGAAATTTTTATATATGTATTAAAAAAATAAAAAATCATTGTATAAAAAGTTATTAATTAAATCAATGAAACATTTTCATCGATCAAACATAACTCTTTTATTAAAGAAAACCTACATTACTTAGATATAGTAAATAATGTAACTTTATTTTTTTCCCGTAATATTAATGTTGTACAATTCATTTTTGTTCGTTTTTAATAAACATTATTTGATATATAAACGCAGAAGATATAATTTTAGGAAAGTGGAAAAGTCATAACTATCTCATGGATAGTTCAAATATGTGGTGTGAAATCACATTTTGGTGAAGCTTCTATGATGCTGCAGCAGTTGATTGAGAATGAAGAAACGAAAAAGAAAAAGATATTCTCACATTCTGAATTTTAATTTTGGACGGTTGCCACAGAGCATTCAATCTTCGTGTTCTACTAGTCTTCTTATTGAGATAGTTAGTTGTAGAGTATGGATGATTTTTTTGGATTATATTTAAGAGTAAATTATATAGATATTTTTAGTATTTGTTAAAAGTTATATTATTTAAATACGTATTTAACTGAGACCCGTATTACGCGCGGGTTTTGTTTCATAGGAAAGCTTTTAGTATTATATTTATCATCTTGTCGACTTTCTTACTTGAACATTTGTAAAAATAACTCAGGATTTGGCCCAAACCTGTTATATATTTTTTTTCAAACATTATTTTTCTTATAATTTAATTAATTTATTTTTATTTATAATAAATTTTAAACATATCAATTTATTTCAAATCTTAATTATTTTTTATCTCAAATTTTAATTTTTTTCATATTTAAATATTAATTTTTTTATTTTTTATCATAGAAAAAATTTGTTTTTTATTTATTAAAAAATATATTTAAAATAAATAATAAATATAGACTTAATCCAACCTAAATTCAATTACTTGCTAGTCCACATCGAGCCATTTGAGGCCTTGGGACAATTTTTTTTGCCCCAATCTGTTATTAGATTGGAATGCAAGTTATATTTAAGCTTAGATCGACCCGATATTTGAACACTCTTACCTTGTAAAAGTTTTATTCTTTTCGTATTATTCCAAATACTCTATGTTTTTTCTCATATATTGGAATATCACAATTAACTAAAAGTAAAAGCAAAAGGGAAAGGAAAGTCAAGTCCTCGACTCACAAGTTAGGAAGAAGCCTCTTTGGTTTTTCGATAAAAACATTTATTGTTCCTAACAAATTTTGTGACAATTGATATAATATATTGGTTCTAATTAAATTAATTTTTAATAATTTTTACTTTTCTTCTTAAATAATTTAACTAAAATTAATACATCGCATTGAAATATTTTTTCAGGTTCTTCTATATTCTTCTCAATGTTGAGTGTGAATTCCTCCAATTAGCTATTTTCTGCGAACCGTCTTTTTAAAGCGTGTTGACAAAAATTATGATGATGCAATTATTGAGATTGAGAAAGATAATTGGCTTGATGATCACAACCCATTTTCACCTTTCTTTTAAATGTTAAATTTAATATCTCTATCAAATTTTAAATTTTAAATTTAAAGGATTAAATTTAATTTTTTTAAAAAATAAAAGATCAAATGTGATATTTTTTAATAAATAGAAGACTATTTTAAATATTTTAATGAGTGAAGATTAAAATAATAATTTTATAATAAATAAGGAACTAAAATAATATTTTACTAATGGACTAATTTAGTAATTTTTTTTAAGTGAGGGGGTTAAATGTAATATTTTCTAATGAATGAAAGACCATTTTAAACATTTTAATAAATAAGAAACAAAAAAAATAAATTTATAATAAATAAGGACTTACGATATATGTTGATATATGTTACTCCTTTCAATTTTAGCAGAGATATAAATCTTTATAACAAATGAAAGGGTCATGTAATTTAAATGTATCTCAAATAAAAAGAGTGTAATTTATCCGAAGATAAATTGAAGAAAACAATTTTCTAATAGTAAGGGGGTAAATTTTAATATATTGATATTTCTTTCTGATAACCAAGACATGAAAGAATTAAATAGATATTCTTACCAATTAAGTCACACATATTGATATATTTAGCTAATATTAATGAATTTGAATGAAAAAAAAACAAATAATTTATTTATGGAAAAGTAAAGCAAATGATTGGAGTACAAAAACCACAGAATTCTCATTATAAATAATTAGTCAACACATTTCATACTTACTAATAAAAGAACCTGAACATGTGTATCATTAAGCATAAATAATATTCAATAAATCCAAGTAAAGTACACCACCCCTTACCTTTCCAACATGTTGTCACATACAAGTTAAGGACATCTTTTTAAAAATATGTCACATATAGTCTTACTTAAAATAATGTGGCAAGCATTATTTATTTATAATCCCATTTCTATTATAATATGAACCTTTGCTTTATGATCTATGACCAAATCAAAAAAAGAGGAAACTGCCAAGAGATTATAGAATGGCAATAGTTTCTTTTGGGAATAAAATAATATTCTTTCATATTAAAAAGATGATAGTGAGAATGCCTTTTGCCCAAGAAATGAGGGTGACCTATTAAGTATTGATTGGTACTAGATAAAGGTGGCTAACTATTGCACTCCATGTCATATTCATTGCCATCCTTCTATTCTTTTGGATCATTCCATTAATTTATTATTATGGAGTATGATTTGGTTTAGTTTATGCTTTCTTTAAATTAACCTGCTTCAATTTTGAATTTTTTATTTTCTAGCAAATAATCCCATTTAATTTTTATTTTGGTAATTGGTTGCTTCAACTTGAATATGTGGCACTTTATTTCATAGTAATATCGAAATTAAATTTGAGTGCTAATTAAAAATTTAATTATTTAATCATAAAATTAAAAAATATCTATAATTTCATTTATAAATAAAAATTTATCAGATTCAATTAAATTCCTATGTTCTTTTTATTTAATTTAATGAAAGGAAAAGATGATTTGTCACACGTTGAAAGTTCAAGAGGAAAATTATTTAAACTAAAGTCACCAAGTTCATTTGTTTAAGGATTAAAGTTGAATAATTTTATTTGATTTTTTTTTTGAAGAAGATTGTATAAGATTTTAAATTGTTTTAATATATTGATAATATTAAATAACATGAAATTTATTATTTTATCTGTAAAATATTAAAATTATATCTTTATTTTTTTTGAATTTTCCAATTTTTTTATAAAATATTATACTATACAATAAATTATTAAAATACCTTTTTAAATTTAAATTAATTTTTAAAAAATTTTAGTCATAAATTTTTATTTATACCAAAATTATTAGTTGTTGATATTCAAGAGAATTAAAGCTGAATGGTTTTCTATCCAAAAAGAATGATACTATAATAAATGCTATATAGTTGCGTGTCATCTTGCGTGATTGGAAGGCCAAATAGTCAAACATCATACGCGCGATGGTGGCTAGTGTTTGCTGCTCCCACTCGAACAAAATGGGAAAAGGTAAACAAAAGTCCATCGGCTTTTGAAGTTGAAGTCTGCGTCTCCCTCTCTTTCCAATCTTGATGTCCAAGTTTTCCATTTAACAATCATAGTTTTCCCCCCTCAATTACTTCAATTAATTCGTGTCTCTAACGGGTTCAATCTTCAATTTCTTTCGGATTTCTCACCCTCAAATTCCTATCACTTCGCTCTCTGATAGTTTTTCTGCGTGTTTCTCTGTTTTTTCAATTACCCCTGATGAATCTGTAATGAAAGAGAATTTTTTTTTTTTTTTAATTCCTTTTAACATAGATCATAATTTTCTACTGTACTTTCGGGCACAGTTCGATTCTTTTTCTGAGTCGGTTGTTTTGGGATCATTGTCTGGGTTTTCCGCTTCCTGTTCTTCATTCTTATAATGGGTATACACTAGTCTCAATCATCTTCTCCTTCTGCATACACTGTTCTTTACTTTGGGAAGATCTTTCTGTACTAGCCCTGTTCTTTTAGGGTAATAGAAGAAGTTCATATTTTGCTTCAAGATTCTGGTGTATTTTGAGTTTATATGCCATTCTTTAAACATGAAGCTTGTAGTTCGGGTAATTGAGGCAAAAAATTTGCCACCAACGGATCCTAATGGGTTAAGTGATCCGTACGTGAGGTTACAGTTGGGAAGGCAGAGGTTCAAGACCAAAGTGATCAAGAAGAGCTTAAATCCGAAATGGGACGAAGAATTCACTTTCCGGGTTGAGGATCTCAATGAGGAGCTTGTGTTCTCTGTAATGGATGAAGATAAGTACTTCAATGATGACTTCGTGGGACAGCTCAAAGTGCCAGTTTCACTTGTTTTTGAGGAGGAGATTAAATCTCTTGGCACTGCTTGGCATTCTTTGCAACCCAAAAGCAAGAAGTCCAAGAACAAGGAATGTGGTATGCTATATAGAGAAACTTCCTTATTCCTCATCTGAATTAGACATTTTTGTGGCCGAATTTTTATTTGGAAAAAAAACGTGGGAACAATGTTTATATTTTGGTTTTCGGCTATTCCAAAGCATGATAAGTTTATGGATTTTACAATCAACATTAATAATTAGGACTTTCAGATGATTTTTTTACATTTGTCATGTTTTTGTTGGAGAATTTTATAACAATGATATAAGGAACTACATCTATATCTAGTCCTTTTTATTTCTCCCTTTAAGTATACTTTTACTTGTTTGCTTATTTGTTTAGTAAAAGTCTTGGATTTGTTATATTAATTCAAATAAATTTGAGCTAGTAAATCCTGTACCTGTTAGACTATAATTTGATCACTAACTGTCAACACACATGGATGCATTATGAATTTTGCTTTCGTTTATGTTATGGTCAATCTACTGGTTACATTGTGACATTTATTGTCTTTTACTGGACAGGTGAGATTCGTTTAAATATATATTTTTCCCAGAACAATTCATCCATGGACTCAAATTGTAGTGGCGAGCAACTACTGAATGCAACTGCTGAATCACCTTCAAGATCTTTCACTGGCAGTTCAAGCTCATCTTCTCCACCGAGGGTAGAAGAAACCACATCCTCTAAGGAGGAAAAGTCCTGTACACAAAAAACATTTGCTGGTCGAATTGCTCAAATGTTTAACAAAAGTTCTGATATGGCTTCACCAATACCTGAAAGAAGCTTGGAGACAGATCAATCTGAAAATAGTAAAGATGGGGTTGAAGAGATCAATGCTGAGGATCTGTCCTCTACTGACTCTTTTGAAGACGCTATTAGAAAAATTCAGTCTGTAGATCACGACAGTGAAATTCCAAGCAAATTACCAGGAGGGGTGCTACTAGATCAACTATATATCATTGCGCCTGAGGACTTGAATATGTTAATTTTTTCACCTGATTCAAGTTTCCCTAAGTCATTGGCAGATTTCCAAGGTACTACAGAACTGCAAATAGGACCTTGGAAATTTGAGAATGGTGGTGAGAGCTTGAAAAGATCACTTACGTACATCAAGGCTCCCACTAAATTAATCAAGGCTGTCAAAGCCTTTGAGGAACAAACATATATTAAAGCTGATGGGAAGAATTTTGCTGTTCTAGCGAGTGTGAACACTCCAGATGTTATGTATGGGAGCACCTTTAGGGTAGAATTACTCTTTGTGATCACACCTGGACAAGAGTTGCCATCAGGAGAACAGTGTTCTCGTCTGGTGATATCATGGCGAATGAATTTTGTACAGAGTACCATGATGAAAGGAATGATAGAAAATGGGGCTCGACAAGGTATTAAGGAAAGCTATGATCAGTTTGCGAGTTTGTTATCTCAGACTGTTAAACAAGTTGATTCAAGTGACCTTGGTTCCAGCAAGGAACAGGTTTTGGCATCACTGCAGCCGGAGCCCCAGTCAGCTTGGAAGCTGGCAGTGCAGTATTTTGCTAATTACACTGTAGTCTTTACATTTTTCATGGGATTGTATGTTCTTGTCCACATTTGGATGGCTGCACCCAGTAAAATTCAAGGGCTTGAGTTTGATGGGCTTGACTTGCCAGATTCAATTGGTGAATTTGTTGTTTGTGCTGTCCTGGTTCTTCAAGGTGAACGAGTGCTGGGTTTAATTTCACGCTTCATGCAGGCCAGAGCACAAAAGGGTAACTCCCTAATTGCCTTCTTTTTTGTGTTAATTTGAGAACTAGCTTGAGTTTGTTTTATAATGTCACTGTTGAGAACAAATGTAATGTCTGGTGAAATTATTTTTTGGTTCTTAAAAGAACAAAGTGAGAGAAAAGAAGTAAATGTTGGAGGACAACATATCCTGCTAAGTTAAAATGAATAAAACAGGGGAAGACAAGCTGAAACAAAGTGCAAAATACATAGGCTCAAATTTTTTCTCTCTACGATTCCATCAAAGAAAGCCCCTCGTAAATCACTACGAGCTAAAATTCATAATGTAGCCTTTACCCTGTCCCATAAGTTGTAAAGCAATAAATCATTGGCTGAAGAACCTAGTGTTTTACTCTGCGGATACATAAAAATCATGCTAATAGAGCTTACTTCCACGAAGCCTTGCATTTTTCTTTGCTTATTAAGAGCTCCGTAGTACACAGTCAAGCCTTCTGATCATTAATATATAATAACAAAAGTAAAAACATCCGTTTGAAATTGCCAAGCTACCTCATAGGGGACAACTATTCTTGGAACTCTGGGAACACATAAAACTAGAGTTAGGGGATAAAGTGTTATGTGGCCTATATGAAAATATAAAGTATGTGTAAATTAATGGTTCAAATGAAAATGTTAACCTTAGAACCTTTACCTTTGAAAATGACTTATGGAACTAGATTGGACCAGTAAGGGTTGAAGCCAGGTATTTGAAGAAACGTTTGCAAGTACAGGAACCAGGTGCCAATGGAATGCCTTTTGTGATTGTTAAATCCTTTTAGTTGCGTGGGGAGAAGTTCCATGACCCTGATTGCTGATGTTTGCTGGACATGAAATTAACCTTCAGACACTTCTCTGATCAATCTGGCTTTTCTTTATCTCTCTGACCAAGTGTTGCTTTTATTGGGGGTGACCACAATTTTGTTACTCTTGTCACTTAATTGTTTGGTGCTAATTACCTAATTTGATGTGTTTGTGTTTTTTCTTATTTTGATTCTTTTTGGTAACTCTATTATTAGGTAGTGATCATGGAATTAAAGCACATGGAGATGGGTGGTTGCTGACTGTTGCCTTGATTGAAGGAAACAATTTAGCTGCTGTTGATTCAAGTGGATTCTCTGATCCATATGTAGTGTTTACTTGCAATGGGAAAACAAGAACCAGCTCTATCAAGTTTCAGAAATCTGATCCTCTATGGAATGGTGAATATTATGTTATTATTTATCATTTTCTGTGCTTACGACTCAAATATTCTTAACAATATGAATGATGAATGTAGTGATTCAACATATAATTGTTGTTTGCCCAACATTTGATCTGGATTGCTGTACATATAAAGGTGTCTTTTTGTTAAGAACGTTGTCTATGTTTACAGAAATATTTGAATTTGATGCAATGGATGACCCTCCTTCTGTGCTGGAAGTGGAAGTTTATGATTTTGATGGGCCTTTTGATGAAGCTGCATCTCTTGGACATGCTGAAATCAATTTTCTAAAAACAAATATCTCTGATCTTGCTGATATATGGGTTCCTCTTGAAGGAAAGTTGGCTCTGGCATGTCAGTCTAAGCTGCACTTGAGAATTTTCTTGGATAACACTAGAGGTGGCAATGTTGTAAAAGAGTATTTGAGTAAAATGGAGAAAGAGGTGGGGAAGAAGGTATGCCTCTAGCCATGTTGTCTGGCACTCGGCTATATTCTCTTTTTGGTGTCAGAATGCTGTTTCAGCTCTCTTCTTTCTGGCTCATACTTACGTTTTGAAACCAATTGTAGATTAATTTGCGGTCTCCTCAAACAAATTCAGCTTTTCAAAAACTCTTTGGACTTCCATCGGAGGAATTCCTCATCAATGATTTCACCTGCCATTTGAAAAGGAAAATGCCCATGCAGGTGTGGTTGGCAGTTGCACTACGTTGACATAAATGGCCAATTTCTTTATTATTGTTAACTTGTACATGCTTCATTAGTATTGTCTTGTCAAGTGATCATTGTTTCTCTGCAGGGGCGCCTATTTCTGTCAGCAAGAATAATTGGATTTCATGCAAATTTGTTTGGAAAAAAGACTAAATTCTTTTTTCTTTGGGAAGACATTGAAGACATTAAGGTCATTCCCCCAAATTTTTCATCAATGGGGAGTCCAATAGTTGTTGTAACTCTTCGGCCAGGCAGAGGTAAGGATGCAAGGCACGGTGCAAAAACACAAGATGAAGAAGGGAGGCTGAAGTTTCATTTCCAGTCCTTTGTGTCTTTCAACGTAGCACACAGGTAGATGGGAGACACTATAAGATTTTATGACTTGTTTCTTTCGCATTATCCATTTTATCCTATGTTCAACTTTCGAGACAACTGGGGTTGTAATTCTCAACAACGACAACTAGGCTTTTATATTCTGGTGTGAAATGTAATTGACCTCATAAGATTTTTCAACTTAGATTTTGGAGGTGGATCTTGGTTATCCAACTTCTCACAAATTTCTATCCATATGTTCTGGTATTGTATAAAATAATGTTTTTAAAGTAATTATCTGGGACAGTCTCAGATATCCTAGGTTTCTAAGAAAACTTTATGGTGCTGATATAGGACAATCATGGCTCTCTGGAAGGCCAGATCCTTGAGTCCTGAACAGAAAGTCCAGATGGTTGAAGAAGAATCTGAGAACAAAAGCCTTGCAAGCGAAGAGAGTGGATCATTCCTTGGCCTTGATGATGTTACCATGTCTGAAGTTTATACTTGTACTCTTCCAGTTCCTGTAATTATCCCCCTCTCTCTCTCGCTCTCTCTCTCTCACCACACACACATGAGCATACATCCAGTAATCTGTCTGTATGTTGTATATATACATAACTCCTATAAATTATTTGCTTGTTTTCTTGTTTAATTTGCAGATATTAATGTCTGATTGTAGTTCACCTTTTCATTTGGTTAATCTAGGCCAGTTTCTTCATGGAGTTGTTCAGTGGGGGAGAGTTGGACCGTAGGGTCATGGAAAAATCTGGTTGTCTTAATTATTCCTACACCCCTTGGGTATCAGAGAACAATGATATCTATGAGAGGGCCTTATATTACAGATTTGAAAAGCATGTTTCGCATTATAGAGGTGAAGTGACCAGTACTCAGCAAAGATCTCCCCTTTTGGATGGAAAAGGTTGGCTTCTGGAAGAGGTTATGAACCTTCATGGAGTTCCTCTTGGTGACTGTTTTAATGTGAGTAATCAACATTAACCTTGTTTCTATAATTTGTATTCCTTATAATTATATCTTTGATGTCAATCATATTGGTTGCCTTCCCTTTAGTTTTTTTCTTCACCTGCGCCATTGAGTGATGTCTTAAAGTATATTACAGCTACACCTGCGTTATCAAATTGAGGATTTACCCCCAAAGGCAAAGGGATGCAGAGTGCAGGTATTCTTTGGAATTGAATGGCTGAAAAGCACAAAGCACCGGAAAAGGATTACAAAGAACATCTTAACAAAATTGCAAGAACGTTTGAAGGTGATCTTCAGTCTAGCTGAGAAGGAATTTTTGGCGAAATAGTTAAAAAACCATCCTGTGGTCGACTCTGAACAATGGTGAGAGCTAGCTATATTCCTGCTGCATCACTACACACTGCTGTCAGCACAAATGTTTTCTCCTTTCATCAGCATGGGCTATAATGTATGATGCAGCAGCATATCTAATGGTCCCTGTGATTGTGCTATATCGGTTTGGTTCGCATAACATTTCTATTTTTGCTGCAATATCAGTGGGACAAACCTGCCTGAAGTGTTATCTGCGGGGAAACTATTCTCACCTGAACCTGTTGCCATGTCAGTTCTTTTCTTTTGATGGCGTCTAGAGCTATGATGACGTTGAAAATTTTTGTGGCCTTCGATTGTCTTGCTACTAGGTTTTACCCTTCAGCCCAGAATTCCTGATTTGTGAGATTACCTGTCTCCCTTGCAACTGACTTGTTAGACACTGATTAGGTGAAAGTTACAGCTAGTTTGCCAGGGTCGTGTACAGTAAATGTGGCCTCAGTTAATTAACATTGTTGTGAAGAGCAAAAGCTTTGTTATACATGGATGATTGTTGTAAATAATTCATTTGGGCCTCGTAATACCCATAAAGCAAAGTTCATACATCATTTCTTTTGGATTCAATCAGACATTTGCAGTTTCCTGGTTACATGGTTTTTCTGGTTTGTATATATAGCCCATTCAAATATAATTCGTTGAAGCTTTCTGATTTGCATTAACCTGTCTTAATATGCTTCACATCCTGATATATCATCAACAGTGAGGATTGGCAGGGGAAGCACATAGTCATAACGCAAAATGGGCTTAAGCCCTACACCTAAAAGCATATTGGGCTTCACCCTAAGTTCAGCCCAACCCAACCCAACCCATGAGCAGGTATGTTGGTTCTGTAATTTCGGAGTTTGCAAATTGATATATTGCAAGCAAATTATGTTATTGTGTATTCATTTTGTGAAACCTCATGCAAATTGTGTTGGGACTCGTATGGTGAGGTTTAGCAGTCCATGGACTACTGTAGTATTTTTTTCTAACTAGAGTACTATGCAAGCATGAATTTTCCTTGTTTAAAGGATGAAAGTTTTTAATTTTTTTTTTGGTTAGGATAATAAAGTTTCTTGATATAATAAGAGGTTTTGTACGGTCATATATAGCTGTTCACATTCAGCCCTAAACAAGAAGAGTTTTGGTGTGAGAAAATGTCAAATAATCTTCCATGTGAAGACCATCGTATTGGCTTGGGATTTTCTGACCCTAGTTCAGAAATACATATCTGTCCCTTCCTCAACAGTGACCTGCAAAATTCAGCAGCAGTTTTTTGGGTTCCAACTTGTATCAGAAAAAGCTGAGTGACTCACTATTGAGTTCCACATGACAAATTTGTTACAAATAAAGATTTCTAGGGAGAAATAATTCTAAATAACTGATATACTTGACCCTTAGTTCCTCTAACAAATCAGAACCAATTATAAGTTTCTCAAAAACCGTGAGTCCAGACGATATTATTGTTAGAAATGCCATGAATGTTATAGTTGGTTTTGGGTTGGCTGGAAGAGAACTTGTCTGATTTCCTTGGCTTTTGGCACAAGCTAAGCCCACATAGGGTGTATCTGGGAATTTGATGAAATGTCTATCTCCATGTATATAAATACATGTTCCTCCTAGTGGATCCTATGGATTAAGAGGGTGCATCAGATAAAGGAGAATATATACACCTTTTGTATATACATGTTACACAAATCAGCCTTTACCTTGTATGTAATATGATAAAAAGTGATAGTACATCTTCATCTAGTACCTGCATTAGTCTCTGCATGCGTTCACAAGAAGACATAGTAGTGAAGAGAAAGATTGTTTTTGGTTAAAATCATGTCGCAAGAACCATGGTATTAGGCTTGAGGATTTACTGTCACTTTTTTGTATCAAACTATGTAATGTAAAAGGTAAAGGCTGATGTGTCTTTTTTAAGTGGGCTGAACCATTTTGCCTATTGTTTTGAGTGAAAAATTCCCAACTTTTGCCAGTAATTATATATGAACTAAACGATATATGAAACTATACTTCATTATAATTCTAGTTCTTTTAGTTTATTCATCTTAGGAGTTTAGTCCCTTGAGTAATGAGAAAAAAAATGTAGTTTATTCATAAAAATAATTTAGTTATTTTCTAATAAATAAATGAGAAAAACGCGTTTTATAAATTATAAAATAACATTGTTCTAAAATAGATTGATTGAAATGATTTCTTGAATAAGCTAGAGGAACTTGATGTTAAAGTAAGTCATGAAACTGAGTAGCAAAAAGAAAATAACCAAGAGAAATAAAGACTGAATAATATGAACTTTATTTCTAAGAACTATTAATTACCTCGCTAGTGACATAGAAATCAGACGTGGAGAAAGCTCTTCTTAATCCACATAACCTACCAGCTGGTTTTGAATTCGGGAAAAGCTGCAAAATAGGAATTATGTTGAAAAGAGTCATTAAATGGTTAGCAAATATCCTATAACAAAGAATTGTAATAATCAATAAAAATTCCAATATGAGATCTGAAATTTTTGACATAGATAAGCAAGTATGAATTTATTGAATTGAACATTTAAACCTGAAATATTATTAGCTTGTTCCAAAACGGTGTTTAGATGATTAATGGTTGATAATGTCACATGTGATTCAGAAAAGTGAAATTAAAGAGCTGGCGTCATTAATTCATATGTTCTGATAAACAAATTAAGTCAGAGATAAATAAAGTTTGGATGATAATCATTATGCACTTATTTGCTAAGTGAATGAAAAGAAAACTTCTCAATATTTATTATTTCTTGAATTTACTTTACATGAATAAAGAAAATTAAAGCAAAGGGCAACAAAAAGAAAATAAGAAATACTTCTCAATATTTATTTCTTAAAGGAAATTAGAAAGGACACCAAAAAGCAAAGAACAATGTAATGAAAGCAATTGATAATTACCTGCATAACTCTTCTCCTAAATTTATTTTCTGCCTCAAGCCTTTTAACTTTTTCCTGAAGTTCTCTGATATAACCCTGCATTAATTTGGATCGCTAAATAATTCACCTCATACCTAATGAAACATTAAGCATATTAAATCATGAGGAAAATGGTTCTTAATCGATAGTTTATTTATTAGTTAATTTTTAATTTAGTTCCTCGCTGTATCAATTAATTTTTAGTTTAATATTTCATTAATATGAATATTAGTACATTTAATCCATCAATACCGATTAAATTTAGACTAAACATACTAACATTCAAATTAATAAGGGATTAATAAAAATTAATGTGGGTCTAATTAAAAATAAACTAATAAGCATAAAACCTAAAACGAAAATGAAAATCAGATACCAAGTTAAAAATATATTAATTATCCTTTTTAAGATGCATTTTAGGGCTATTATAGTTTGGCTTATATAACCCTAATTACCTCCTTCTTTTCTAATGATCTTCTTGCTGAAACCCTATTTTTAACCTTAATCTCTTGCCTCCAAAGAGCATACTCTATGGTACCCCTTCTAAACTTCCTTCTTTTAACCCATCCTCCAGTTTGATCAAGCTGTGGCTCAACATTAAGATCAAACTCTGTAATGTCAAAACTAGGACCAAATATATCGTCTTGAGTTGGGTTCTCTTGTGTTCCACTGTTCAAGATTTCATTCAGAAATCCATAGTCAATCTCAAAATCAGAAAGCTCATAGCCATCTATGAGTTGATCAATGCTTAGGCTATCCATTGTGGAACTTAATGGCTATACCCTTCTGATAATTTTGAAGATTTTGGTTTTTTGAGAAGGTATAGCAGAGAAACCATTTATATATGCACAATTTTCTTGGGGATTTGGATTTATTTATAAAGGTGCACTCACAAAAATAATTAAGAGGAATATATTCCTTTCTTTTTTGTACAGTGTCTAATGCATATGTTTGCATTATTCCTTCTTTTTCGTTTCTTCGTACAAACATTACAAACACGTTTTCACTCCAGTGTAGCAGGTAAGAAATGCATAGTATTAGTAAACACAACAAAATACTATGCATGGGTTTTTTTTTTTTTTTGGTATTATAATTAGCAGAAATTTTTAAGTTTACCAAAGACTGAATTTTCCCCTAAGAGGTCTATGCATTTAAAATTTTTAATTACAAACACAATTTTGTTTCCTCACTTATCGATTAATTTTTAATTTGGTCTATCACTGATTAGTCTATTTTCAATTTAGTCCTTTACACATATTAAGTATTTTCAAAGTGGTTTTTCACTAAGTTGTAAACTAACACATTTAATACCTTAGTCTAAACTATATGGGGATTAAATGCGCTAACATTCATATTTCTTAGGAATTAAATTGTGATTGGACTAATAATTAAGGGAGCAAATTAAGAATAAAAATTAGTGAGAAACCAAAATAATATATTTTATTTTTAATTTGAGAATACTGTCTAAGGTAATATTTGGTACTTGAACAATTTATTATTTAAATAGTTAAAGGACTAAATTTAGGTATAAGTTTTTATCTTTACTATTCATGTGTTAAAAATATTCTTTATAATCATAAAATTATAAAAGCCGTACAACAACAAAAAAATATTATTCCTATAACACAAATTTTAAAATTTTTATATACAAAAAATGAAACATTGCTTGAGTTAATATGATTATTACATGATGCAGTTGGAAATTGTATATAAGAATCTCAACATAGGAAATGTTTAAAAGTTCTTTGTACCCAAAATTCCATACAGTTTTAGTCCTAAAACTTATTTTGATTTAAATAGTACTCAGTTTAAAAAAGGTTTCAATATTAATCCTTTACTCCAACATTGTAACAAAGTTTACAATAACATGTGGCTTAACATGTCTCAATTTAGACTTAAATTTCACCATTAGGAGACATATTTCTTTAACGTTGGAATGATTAGAAAAAAAAATACAATAATATAAGTTTAAGATTTAGGAATTAGGGTTGGATCCATATTTAAATTATCAGTTAGCGTATTATTGAACTCGTAAAGTAAATGTCACTTAATTTTATGTTAGACATTCTATCTGAAGGGTTAATAACGTTGTAGGAAAAGATAGAATTTAACTTGAAATATTATATTGGCCAAAATAAACATTTGAAATTAAAATAAAATTTGGGTGCAGGACTAAAAATGAATTTTTGCCTGCTGATTATTTTTGTTTATACTTTTTATGTCCCATAATTGGGGTTTGCTTGATGCTTGATGTTTGGGTTTATACCATGTTAATACTTTATTATAAATAAAACTATAAAGAACACAGTCAATGACCATTTCACCAACAAAGAGATAAACCATTATTTTGGGTATAAAATTTACACATTTTAGAAAAATTTAACACAAATAAAAATTTATGTATGTTTTAGATTAGCCAGCACACATTAAATTGAACTAATCCAGGAAAAACCTTATAAATACAATTTGAAATATTTGTTATTATATTTTTAAATAGAAAGGATATTAAAATTAATTACAACTCAATATTACATAATCTATTCCTTTCCAAAACAAAAATTCTGAATATCAAAATTATGGTGAAAAAAAAAAAATCTTAGCATACAAGTATCTACAAAACTTTATTGAGAATTTTCCCTTCAACTAAGTTGTAGGCTTTACAATAAATTCATGTACAAGGGAACCAAGTTACACCATAATATTCAATGAATAAAGCAATATGAGGGAATTTTAGAGTACCAAATTTGACTTTTCTTATGTAGACAAGGCCTAGTTTTTTTTTTGGTAGGCCCATTATGATGGAGTAATAGTATTAAATTGACTATGGCCATTTTTAAAGCTAGGGTTTTTCAACTCAACCATATTTATTACTCAGTACTGAATTAATTAATGGTTAGCACCTATATATATATATATATACTAAGCAAGCTATTAATTGTGTTTATTTATGCCTCCACCATTGTATAAGAATAAATAAATCATGAATGAGTATGACTTTTATTATGTACTTGGTTTTCATAAGTTTGTCTTGTAAATAATGAAGCTTAAGTTTTTGTTATTTTGTTTTTCAAAAATTATGTTTGTTTTCTAAATTTAGACCGCAAAAAAGTGAAAAAAAAATCTGATTTTTATATTAAATAAATTATATTGGTGACAAATTTTACTTTTAATAAAAATTTTTAAACATAAATTATCAACATTACTCATTTTTAATCAAAATTAAATTTATAAATCACATTAATTTCAAATTAAGTTTGCATAATTCTGATCAAAACACACACTTATACCTCAAGAATTAATTACTTTTTTAAATGCTTAGTTTCCGATTCCCATAAGATAGACATAATCGTGATGAATTTTTCTTCAGAAAAAATTATTAATTATAAACACACTTTTAAAGATAAAAATGCTATATTAAATATTTAAATATAGTAAACACACTTTCATTTAGATAATTAAAAATTCATTTAAAATTAAAAACAGATCATCATTTGTATATCATTTAATAGTAACACATATCACATCAATGTTTTAAAAGCTGTCTTTTGAGAAAACTTACATTTTGGAATCAATTCATTACAATCTTATTAAAATAAGAGAAAAACACATTCCTTTTCCTATAATTAAGATTTGGGGCGAAAGACTACATTCAACAAAATTATAAAAGAAATCAAAGATGTTAAACCAAGTGGGGCCACTTGCTATAGGTTTGGATTGGTCTATACCTCTCACTTGTTTATATATTTATTCATACTTTAATTTAATTTATTTATTTTCATGAAGTGCATTTATGTAAGAGTTTTTTTAATGAAACATTGTTATGTATTTTCATTTTTCTATTTACAAAAAGAGGTCTCAAAATGTTAAAAATAAAGAAAAAGAATGGCCTAATTTCCTTGTGTTTCAGTATGAACACAAGGATTTAGGGTCATGTTTAAGCAGAGTAAATTATTGGATAAAATTTAATAATTTAGATTTTATATTGATTAATATAAAATTACAGATAGTCAAATTTGCTATTCAAAATTATAACCTAAAGAAATATGTTCTAGAAAGAATTACAAAGAAAAAAAATCAATTTTTTATTAAGAAAAAAAAGGAGGATTAATTCTAGTCACATCTAACTCATTTCAATTTATAAAGTGAAATTGAGATTGATGTCATATAAGTTATTAGCATACCATGACAATCTTTTTTACATGTAAGTGGTAACCTTTTTTGGTTTAGTCTCTTTCTAGTCAATGTGGATGATGCATTTTATAATGAGACTGAAATTCTAACTGCAATTTGCAAAGAAATATATAATAAATAGACTTGGGAATGTGTTGTAGCTTTTAAGAAGTAGGTTACAGGTAGTGACTAACCATCTCTCTATTAAAAAAAAAAAAAAATGGTGGTGTGTCACTTCTTTACCCTACATGCTTTCACATTAATCACTTCCTTTACCTTATATTTTGAGATGAGTGGATTAAAAAATAAAAACCATAGAATGATAGAAATGATCTTTGTTTTGTCTTTTAAAATCTTCAAATACATTATCTGCAAAAGCAGTTAATTTTTCTGTGATTGAGTCTAAAGTGAGTTCTTCATCAATTTGTAATTTAAAATGTGTTGTTCAGTATTTTATAATTTGTTTTACTATCACTAGATCATTCTGTGATTTTTTTTTAATCTTTTAAGTTCAACATCTTAGCCATGCTAATGCATATTAAAACAATGAGTAATTTAATTGGTGGGGAGCATGATCTAAGGATAAGTGTGAGCAGGATGGTTCGGAATAGAATAATAATAAAATAATTAGTCCGAATTATACTATTGTTTCTTTGGAATATTAATTTTGAATAAAATGAAATAACAAAATAAAATTTCTTTTAACATCTGAATTATTGCCTAAGACTTTATTTATTTATTTTTTGAAATTGAAGAGTAATGATAAAATTGAATGATCCTTTAAATTAAATTACAAGTATATCCTCGTTTAATCTCTTAATTTTATTATATATTTCACTTTTGTTATTTTATTTGAATTTAGTCTCTTAACTTTTAATCTATTCAATTAATTATAAATATAATTTTTAAATAATAGTCACATAAATCCCCTTTCTATCATTAAAATTCAACTTTCTATTTCACTTCATTTTGTTATCAATAATTTTATTTATGTCATAAATTTTTGCACATGGCCAAAATACAGGCAAAAATAATCTGACAAGCAGTAACCTTCCTTTATATCAGTCATTCCTTCACTTCCTTGAAGGTATGTGTATATTTCATAATAAAAAAGTATATAATTTAAATATATATAATAAATTATAAATAATTTACCAAACTAATAAATACACTTGTAACACAGTTGTATAATTTTTATTTTTTATTTTTGCTTTTTGAAAGACATAATGTGGTAATCAACGCTCAAAAGTAGGTGAGAAGGATCTTGTGGGGTCATAAATTAAGACAAAACTTACATACGACAACTAGGAGATGTGAGAGAAAGGCAGCTACACCCAAATTAATATTCATGTACATGTGAATTTCTCAAATTTCTATTTCAAGTTTAAATGATAAAATAAACATTTATGATTAATTTTATATTAATTTTTTTTCTAATTTTTAGGAAATGATTAAATTAGACATGTTCAAGTCTTAGCCAAATTTGTGTGAGGACATTCCAAAAAAAAAAAATACACCAATAATTAACATTTAATTTTGAAGCTAACATCAAAGGATCCATTAGGTTGGTATTTTGGTAGTCATAAGCCCAAAGTCACACTTTTCGAAAGTTAAAATACTCTTCGTTAATCTTTATCTAAGTTGAGTAAAAACAAATATTATATATATATATATATATATATATATGCAAAACTATCATTTTAGTCCCTATGTTTTAACTTAGTGATAATTTAGTATTTCAAGAATTTAAAGTGATAAAATGGTCCTTCATGAATTCATTGTAAATCAAACAAGGCTTTTTGTCATTTTTATGTTGAAAAAATGTTACAGTGGACCTTATATATATATATAGAGAGAGAGAGGCTAAATATATTATCAACACTTCACTAAATATAAAGGCTAATTCCATTTGTGCATATGGCCTGTTAGCATAAAATAGTCCATGTTAGCCTTTTTATAAAAAAAAAAAAAATTGACAAAGAAATTTATTTGATTCAATGATGAATTTGAAAGATTATTTTATTATTCTAACTTTATAAATAACTAAATTGTCACTGAGTTAATAGGCAAGAGGCAAAAATAATAATTTTCTTTCTCTATATATATATATACACGCACACATACATATCTCTTCAATCTAAAATTGAGTTTATTTGTGCATATAGCTTGTTAGCATAAAACAATCCATGTTAGCTTTTTTATAAAGAAAAATGACATAGATTTATTTGATTCACTGATAAATTTTAAAAATTATTTTATTGCCCTAAATTCATAGATGACCAAATTATCATTGAATTAATAGACGACAGATAAAAATAATAATTCTCTTTATATATATATATATATATATATATATACACACACATATCTCTTCAATCTAAAATTGAGTTTATTTGTGATATATATTTTTAAATTATAAAAATGTCTGTGGACACTTTTATTCCAGAAGAAAGTGTTAGAATGAAGTTATCTCTATATATATTTTAAAAAATTTCCTATAATCAATCATAATCCCTGGCCATTTCATTCCCAGCTTTGAAAGGTAAATAAGTGTATCAATCCCTCCTGCTTACGCATTTTTATATATTGAAAGCTTTTTTGGTCATATCAACATTATTGATAATGATGTGAAGTGAAATATAATCTGAACAAGGTAAACATACACCAATTAAAGCTCTTATACACAATACCATCAAGTGATGTTTGACTCAGAAGAAGAAAGACTATCTTCATGAAAGGCACTAAATCTGCCTTTCTTTTCTTTCTTTCTTTTTTATTAGTTTTTGTTCAAAGATTATAGAATACCACACTATAATAATTAACAAGATCTAATTAAGAAAATAAAAACAAAATGATGACTATGATGGCCGGCTACTATGGTCATGATCATGATCATCCTCAGCTCCTAGTCATGGTGTATCATTCAGGTTGGACCAGAAGATAACTCAATTCTTCTCATGTTTTGACAAGAAGATAAGGTCACGTTTGATAAAAGTGAATTATAGGATAAAAATTTAATTATTTAAATTTACAAATAGAAAATATGATTGTATATGGTCATATTGATTTTATATAAATTTAAATAATTGAATTCTTATTCAAAAGAGAAAAATTGCTTTATTTATATACACACATGCACATATATATGGATATACATATATGCATACATACATGCTTGCATGCTTCTACTTGTTTCATATTGATTTTAGAAAGTTCATTTTATAATTTTGAATTAAAATTTAATTATAATTTTTGTACATTAATTATAAATTATAAAATATAATAAAAGAATTCTTACTTAAAAAATATAAAAAGTTAACTCTCAATATATTTCTGTAAAATGCTTTGGGTTCTTCTGAAAAAATAAAGGTGTATAATTTTGTTATAATTTAACATTAGAGCTAGTTACACGACTTCCTCTAAGTTTTGCTAAGATTACATGAACATTTCATTGTTAATTTCAAAATATAGATAGACCCTTACATTAATGGAGGATATTTTAATAAAAAACTAAATTAGATCGAAATGTATGGTAATTTTTTATTTTAAGGTAGATCTGTGTATGGTTTAAAGATAAAAGGAAGATCCGTACGTTCAGCAATATTCAAGAAAACTCTAATTTACTCTTCAAATCAATATATTAACTTTTTTCCTTCATTTTCCTGCTGCTTCTTAGAGTCTCATTTAATTAAAAGTTTCAAATTTGTATAAAAAAAAATTATTCAATTTTTTTAAAAATAATATTGTATTAAAATTAAAGTAAAGTCAGAAAAATAATTTTTTTTCTCTTTTTGGTATAATTAAAATTAATAATCATAATTTTAAAATATTTATTATACAAGACGTTAAATTATAAAATTATTTTTAAGACTCTTTTATAAAATTTTGAAATATACATAATAAAAGAGTCTTAAAATCCTCATAAATCTCAAGTACAAGATCCTTCGAAATAAAAAATATTTAATCCTTGAATCCTTTAAAATCATTTTAAAATTTAAAATTTTTATTATAGATATCTTAAATTTATGATATTAATTATAATTTCTCCTTTTTTTTTCCTTAATTAATAGTTAAAACATCTGCTATCAGGTGAAGGGATTGAAGTGACTGGTGGGTCTGCCTTTTGTTTCACACAAAATCATAAGGGACCCACAACCATTGACGCACGAGGCAATCAAGCCTACACCACATTTTAAAGCAAAATCATAGAACATTTATGTTTAACTATTTTTTTTTATGATAAAAAACTAATTTTTTTTTTCTAAGTGTACATAAATTTTGTTATAAGAGAAAGTAGATGGTCCTACCACTTTAAAATAGGTTAAATAGATTAACTTGTTTAACCTATCAAATTGAGTGAATTAAATCAAGTGGTCTGAGTTGATCTATTTTAATAATTTTAAGAGAAAAAATATACGCACAAAAAGAACATGTGAGACAGTAAAAATTCATTTTTGAAGATAGTTAATTATCAACAAAGAATCCTGATATAAGGAAAGCTCAAAACATCATATACAACTAAAAAATTTTTATAAATCTTTTTGCTGTTAAATGAGCTGATATGCAACAATTAACACATGAAAGGTCATAATTTTTTTAAAAAATCTTATATACAGTTTTTTATATTGATTGAAACCTATTTTAATCCCTTAAAAATAGAGCATCCTTTTAGTTTAATTATTTACATAGTTTTTTTTTATTAATTTAATTTCCTATAAATAAGATATTTTTATTATTTAATCCTTCATATAAAATTACTTTCTCAATTTGTTTGCTCACAAATAAATATTTCTCAATTTGCTTAATATCAAAAATTCTTATCAATAATATCTTTTTGTCCATTTATTTTAAATACAATTAACACATGTAGTGACATAAAAATTTTTAGTCACCATTGTTTGAAATGTAAATTGACTATTACTTTTATAAAAGCAAATTTGATATTTGTGAGGAAAAAATTTAATAAAGTAATTTTATAAGTGAATAAATTGAAAAGACAATAACATGAAAGAAATAAATGAATAAATATACTTATCCATAAGGTCCAATATTTTTAATGCAATTATTTTATTAAAATATAATGAGTATATAATTTTTATAATTCAACTTCACATTATTAATTACTTTTAAATTAAAAAACAATAATTTTATGTTTTAAATTTGGTGATTATATAATTAACCTAAGTGGTAACTCTTCACAAAAACATGAGATGACACACGAGGAGAAATAAAATTGGTAGTGAGAGATAAAATTTGGATTCTCTACATATTTAAGAATATTTAAATTATTAAATTTTTATCTATTGATTTAAATTTTAAAAAATATTAAATAATTTATAATAAAATTTTAAAATTTAAAGTATTAATTTTTTACATAATAATTTAAATTTTATGAAATTCACTTAAATTTAAAATTTTAATTTGATCAAATTTATTTTCAAGGGTTCCAAAAGAAGGAAGAGAGAAGTGAGAGCAATCCCATCAGAGTGATGTAACGAACGGCACAAGACATGACACGTGGGCGACATGCAGAAAAGGGAGGGCCAGCCATATTTCCCCAAAAGGGTATAGTGGGGGGAAGCATGATGAGCTGCGCACACTGGATCTTTCCACCTATGTCTTCTGTGGGTCCCACACAACCGACAGCCTTGGTCTTATTCAGCACCACTCCCTCCCTCTAGCCCCCTTAACCCACTTCCGTTGCTTTGCATGCTTTTTTCATTTAATCATGGAGCTCCAATTTTCAACCTCCGGTGGGGGTAAGCGGGAACTTTTTTTTTTTCTTAAAAAAAATATTTAATATTTTTTTTAAATTCAACTCAATTTTTTATTTTTTATTAACTATTAGTAGTTCATATTTTATTATGTCTGCCTTTATTAATATTTGCCCCAAAATCACTGGAATTAGTGCAAGAAATTTTGACTATTAGATTAGTCCTGATATATTTATATATTTTTAATTATTATACTTGGTGTACCTATATATAGTGGATTTTCTAATACTATTAGAAAATTATATCAATAACTTAGTCTTTAAAAAATAACTCTCTTGTTAATTGGAACCAATAATAATAAAATTTTTATTTAGTCTTTGAAAGATTGTTTAATTATTAATTTGATTATTCAAAGACAAAGTTTTTTAATTCAACCTTTGAGATATATTTTTTTCCTTTAATCAAAATGGTCATTCATTAGGTAAACACAACTTTTAAATGATTGTTATATAATGACATGGATTTGTTCAAGTGTATTTTAACTCATAAAATAAAACCAATTTTTAACCAGAGTCTGCAAAAATTAAAAAGACAAAGACTAATTTTATTAGGAAAAAATTATCTGGAGCACTAAATTGATATATTGATCTTTCAATAACCAAATTGAGAGGAGTGTGCACTTTTAGGAATTAAATTGAAGAATTTTATTTTTGGAGGGACAAAATTAAAAGAAATGTTATTTTTAGAGTCTAAATTATTTACTCAAAAAAGAGATTTCTTGGTTTTTTATATTTTGAACTACACTTGGGTAAATATTTTTTAATTTATTTGTAATTAATTTCTCTAAGAAAAACATATCATGAAGAGAAAAACTAGTTTTAATAACAAAAAAATGTGGCATTTGGTTAGCTATAAATTTATTTATCATATTTATATTGAATAATTTGATAGCCAATACCTTAAAACTGTAACTAAAAAAATTTTCGTCTATTTTTTATTTCTAATTTTTCCAGTCAACTTTATACTTTAATTTTAGTTCTTCTCATTGAACCTTTGTTTGAAGGCTGTGAATGTATTCTAAATACGTAGAATTTGTGCCAACTTAACCCATGACGCTGACAAAACTCAATACACACTTCTATCATAATATGCTTTTTTTTATTTCTTTTTTCCCTCGTCCATTCCATTCCATTACCTATTCAAGGTGTTTATGATAGCATGCTTTTTTATGCATTACTATGTTGACTAATACGAAGAGACACTATTTCTCTCATTCTCTCTCTCTCTCTCTCTCTTCCCTTCTCTGTCGCCCAACACTCTTGCGTAGTAGACATTGTGGTATTCATTTTCTGCAGTTGGGGTCTCACTTGCTGTTTCCAACACAAACCCACCCACAAGCTAGCTAGATAGAGCCTATTCCTCTCTCTCTCTCCCTTAATTTCTCCGAGAATTTCTTGCATGAATCTATTAGAGTACTTGTTTTCCAGCTTCACATGATCTTCTACGTCCATCCATTTATATGCTTGTTTCTGGCTTCATCCATTTTCTTCACTTTGTACAGTTATTTACTGCCTCAGAATTCTGCAGCTTTTCAACTGTGAATACTTTCCCACTTCCTAAGATTCAAGCAGCATGAATACTGTTTTAGCTGGTATGTGCTCTCTTCCTCTCTAACCTATAAATTTAGAGTGTTGAGTCATTTCCCTATAGGTGTTTGATGAAAGGCCTAATCTAGCTGGTATAACTTGGTTAAAGCATTTTGTTTGACTTTCTGTTTCAATTAAAAGCGTACGGTGCTTTTTTTTTTTTTCTTTTTTCATTCTGTTGTTACATAAAGATGAAGAGCGCTTTTGCCAGAGGATTAATAATAGATGTATGTGTGAAAAAGGAACAAAGACACTCTAGGTTCTGTTTGAAAAATTCCAAAAGTATAGGGACAAAGAAAATGATAAGACCTTCTTGTGGGGGTGGGTGGTAGAAGAACTTCATCAATTTCAGAAGAGAATGCCCACATAACCGGCTAAATAGAAAAACCTTACTGATAAATGCCATTTATTCCGTGTGGAGTAAAGCAGTATGTGTGCTGACATTAACAATTCACTTTCTGAGTTTTCATGATGTTCATGAAAATGGGATCAGTGAGGAATACCTTAGAGAAAAAAGTTCGCTTGTGATGAGGCATCTCTGATACAATCTTTTTATGAAGAAAAAAGAAAAATTGAACGGCTTTTCTTTTCTTCTGTCCGATTGAAAAAAATGGGTGAATTTCACTTTACAACCATTTTGTCTATGAAAGCACAGACCACACTCTAATGTCAGATCTCAACAAGTGAACGGTGGGAAAAGCCTAGATCATTGCCGGTTATCATATCCTCAAGAAGGATAGTGGATTGATTTCTCTTCTTCTTTTCATCAATTTATTTCAAAATCTGAAGCAAATCTCAGATGAAACGTGCCTAACGGCGAAAAGGCTGCTTTTGTGGAACTAATGCTGAGTTCTTTCAGTAATTTGTGGCTTAAAATTGGGAAGAAAGATAGATAGAAAAGAGAGAGAAAAAAGTTGGCTTCCACCTTTCCGGATCGCTCTATGCTTGATGGAGAGCAGCATAATTGAGAAGACCATACTTCTGCAACATTGGACCACTGAGGGCCAATAATGAGTTTCAATTAGAAAAATGTAACATTAGTTTATATATTGATGTTCTTGGAGACACAATGAAAGTGACTTCACGAAAAAAGACTAATAATATTTGCCTTCATCTATATGAAGCTTTTGGTAAGTAAACTAGTAATTTACTTGATGCATCACTTTCTCTTGGATTCCCGTATCGTTTTGTAAAGAAAGCCATGTATTCTTCTATTACATGGAATTGTAAGCATCTCCTGAAAAGATTTCGGTGTGTATTAGACTATTGGTACACTTCTGCTTTGGATTTATACCCTTTTTGATTCAAATGTGAGCCACCATAAAAGTTGTAGTCATTTTTCTTGTCTCACGTCTTAATTTATTCTTTACAAACTATTCCTTTCCCAAGAATCGTCATTTGAGTAGTGAGGACGCTGACACGACATTATATAGATACCACGACACGACAAATATATATAGTGTACAAGTGTAGTATTATGTCATATTTGATACAAGCGTACAGTCCAATACTGTTATGTTTTTATGTACTGGTGCTTCATTGACCATGTAAATCAAATATGTTTATGTATACTTCGCCTGCAATTAAGCTGCTTCTTCATTCTCTGTTCTTTAGGAGAAGAAGTGGATGAGTACTTCATTACCCAAAAAGTTCAACTAGATACATTGCAGCATATGGAAAACAAACATATTTAAGGATAAGAAAAAAACTGTCGGCACAGCTGTAAATGCAGGGGTTTATTTATCTATAAGCCTAATTAATTGTGGGCACCCATCAAAATATGTCACAGAAGAAGTATATAATTGAGAGTCATCATCTTATCATTTGCCTTTCCCCAATTTCAGTTTCTTTAATCTTTTTGTTGTCCCTTCGAATTTTGGGATGACAATACTGTATGAGCAGACTAGGTTGTATGCAATGTTAGGTCCATGTTCTACAGTTTCTAGAATTCTATTGTTCTTCTTCAGTTTCTTGTTACGTATGTCAGGAACTGGCACAGGAGGCAGAAAGATCTGAAGCCCAATGTAAGGCAGTGAGGGTATTCCGCAATGACGTACTTTAAATTATTAACTTTCGCCTACTACTTCTACTACTATTCAATTCAGCTTTGAAGTTTGAAGTAACTTCCAAAGATATAATACATACAAATTTGCTTCATGGCGTCCAGCAAAGGTCTCTGACTCAGTTTGCTATTCTCTTCCATCCTCTTTCTTGGTGCATGACATCATAAATTTGAATTTTTTTCCTTTTTATTAAATTTTCAGGTAAGAAAACTATTTTATATAGATTGAATGGATTCCAGAGCTCTAGACAGAGAAAAGAAGAAGATGAAAGAGCCATTTAGGTAAGGCCTTCTTACATATGATTCTTTGTTTCTCCACTCTTTCTCCTGCTTTTACTGCCATAATCTTCCGTCTCTCTCTCTCTCTCCCTCGTTCTGTTCTTCATATTAATGATTTTTTCTTTTCAATTTCTTTACTATTACTGGATTTGTTTAGCTTTTCTACTTCTCATACTTCTTCTGAAGTTTCCTTCCATAGCATTTACTTAATCACTGAACATGGTATCAGAAACTCTAATTTACTTGCCGGCTTTGAATTAGAGGCTTTTATTTGACCATTGGGTATATAGATCAGACCAAAGAACAATGAAGTTTATGAAACTTGGGACAAGGCCAGACACTTTCTATACTGAACAGGCTACCAGGTGCCCTCATACACACACATATATAGCAAAAACTTTTCTAGAAAACTTCATAGCCTTTTTTTTATTTTTTTTTCTTTAACGAGTGTTCTCACAATGCAGGACTTTGATTTCAGATATACCTTCAGACCTTGGGGTACAAGTCAACGATATCACTTATCATCTACACAAGGTACGAATATGGAGTTATATGATTAGTGTGAGAAAGAGAATTTTGAAAAGAAAGCAAGCTTTAATCTTTAGTTCATCTTTAATTCTTCTTTTGTTAGCTGCAGTTCCCACTTCTTCCGAAATGTGGCCTCCTACAAAGGCTTTGCTCTAATAAGAGTTATAGTGATTCTGAGAGTGTTTCACTAGAGCTTCATGATATTCCTGGAGGGGAAGATGCTTTTGAGCTTTGTGCTAAGTACTGCTATGGAATTTCAATCAACATCAGTGCTCATAACTTCGTTTCTGCATTCTGTGCTGCTAAGTTCCTTCAAATGAGTGACTCGGTTGAGAAGGGAAACTTGGTGGGAAAACTCGAGGCTTTCTTGAACTCTTGCATTCTTGAAGGTTGGAAGGACTCCATTCTGACACTTCAGGCCACTTCTAAGTTACCAGAGTGGGCTGAGAATCTTGGTGTAGTCAGAAAATGCATCGACTCAATCATTGAGAAAGTTCTCACACCCCCACCACAGGTAAACAAAAGCTATCTATCCATGATTGTTACTTCTTTGGATCAATTATTGAGAATAAGGCTGGCTCAATTGGTGGGATTGAATTGCATTGACCAAAGGGTCTTCAATTTTATTTATACTGGTGATTCTTTGCTAGAAGAAGCCTTTCATGAGAAGAATTGAGAAAGTTCTCACACACACACACACCATCACATCAAGGTTTGGTTCAATTAGTAAGATCGAGTTATCTTGATCAACAGAATTTTTAATTTGATTTCTGCTATAGACCCTGCATTAAAGCTGGAAAGGAATAACCTATATGCCTTTGCTTGAAATATGATGTTTCATTGCAGGTCAGATGGTCCTACACCTACACCAGGCCTGGTTATGCCAAGAAACAGCATCATTCCGTCCCAAAAGATTGGTGGACTGAGGATGTCTCCGACCTGGAGATAGACCTTTTCCGATGTATAATCATGGCTCTTAGAGCAACCTATGTTCTCCCACCACAGCTTATAGGAGAAGCTCTGCATGTCTATGCCTGCCGGTGGCTGCCAGGAATGACAAAGCTCAGAACATCAAGCAGTTCAACCTCTCAAACAGACGAATCCAAGGCAAAAAACAAGAGAATTCTAGAAACAATTGTGAGCATGATTCCTGTAGATAAAGGGTCGGTTTCAGTTGGTTTCTTGCTTAGACTTCTCCGAATTTCAAACAATTTTGGGTTGTCCCATGTGACAAAGACAGAACTAATAAGAAGAGCAAGCCTGCAATTGGATGAAGCAACTGTGAGTGACTTGGTTTGTCCTTCAGCACCATCAATAGAGTTGGTTTTAGCAGTGTTGGAAAGTTTCTTGAAGCTTTGGAAAAGAATGTCTCCTAATGCTGCAGATAACAGCCACTTCTTAGGATCAATTCGAAGTGTTGGAAAGCTCATAGATGCATATCTTCAAGTGGTTGCAAGGGATGATAGTATGCCAGTGTCAAAATTTGTGGCTCTTGCTGAAGCTCTTCCAAATATTGCAAGAGTAGAGCATGATGATCTCTACCAAGCAATAAACATCTATCTCAAGGTGAAGTGTTCATACCATTTCGCAAAGTCGTAAATTTTATACCAAAATTCTATTTTGGTTCACATGGGCTTTTTGAAAACTTTTTATGTCATTTTAATATTTGCAAGTATAATTTTTTTCAAATTTAAAATAATGATATACAATAATTGGATAATGAAATATTTTATAGAGTTGAAATAAAATTAAACTTTCAAATATAAAAGTGATACAGAATATTTTTAACAAAAAAACTAAATGATATAAGTGTGATCTTTGGAAGACTAAAATATAGATTTATTGCAGACTTTAACTTAAAACCTTTGGAACTTTCAATGACCCTTGCTTAGATTCTGGGCAAATGCTCCAGAAACTGAAAACATTCAAGCACTTTTTGAGGACCATGATCACTGTTTGGCCCATCTGCCGCTTTGAACATTGCTTTTTACCAAAAAAAGAAAAAAGAACTTTTTAAAAAATGTTGCAATAGAAAAGCAATTAATTATTTGATCAAATTTTTTGACACACTATTATTAATATTTAAAAACGTATATGTATATATATATATATATATATATATATATATATATATATATATTTGTGTGTATTGAATATGTATTTTTTTCTGCAAGCTTATGGAGAAACTTCTTAATATTTTTGTTTTGAAAAAAGGGTAAATGTTTTTTAAAATAAAAGGGTAACTTTAATTCTTAGACTTTAGCAACTAAACTCCTCTCAACAAGACAGTTTACACAAGGTTTTGACCAATTGTATACATATAATTTAATGACCACACAGAATAAATTCTCTCTGTTATTTTACATAATCTAATAAAATAAAATCCAACGGCATAATCAGTCATACACTATCATATAAATGAAATATTGTGTGAGATCTAATTATGCTATTTAGCTTCATTTCCTTAGAATAAGTAAAATTATGTAGTTTATTGTTTGCATCCAAGAATTTGCCTTAATTAATTAATATTTCTTAACACTCTAAACTGTTCCAATATAGAATTTAGTAACAAAACTTTTTATTTTTTAAAGATCAATTTGATAGTTTAAAGATGAACAATTTAAAATAGTCCTTTAAAAATAATTTTTTTAAAAAATACAAGTATCTTTTTTTGGGTCAGAGAAATCAAATTAGTTTATTTTTTTTATTTTTAAAAGATTATTTTAATATTTTTATTTTTAAAAAAATAAATTAATTTTATAACAAAAAATAAAAAAATAAAAATTATATTTTTCTGATTTAATGTTATATCTGTGTTTATGAAACAGGAGCATGTTGAGATGAGCAAGGCAGACAAGAAGCGCTTATGTAGGATTCTAGACTGCCAGAAGCTGTCTCCAGAAGCTCGTGCCCACGCAGTGAAGAACGAGCTTCTTCCATTAAGAACCGTCGTTCAGCTTCTCTACTTCGAGCAAGAGAAAATGGCCTCAGATATCAATAACAATGCCACCACTAGCAGTCACAGTGCTACTAATCACAGCAAGCTCTTGAAACAGAGACCAAAAGCCTCTCTTGTCCCTCAAAGCAGAGAAAAGTTGGCACTGGAATTGGACAGAAAGATGGTGATTGAAGACATGGAGTCTGAAGAGGGAACAGGAGGCTGCAAGTTACTGGGTATGAGAAGAGCAAGAAGTGACTCAAGTTATGGCCATAAAAGAGGTAGATAGAAGCTAATTGATGAGGTGCTTATATATAGTTCAGTAGAATCTTATGCCAAGAAATTGAGCTCTGTTTTGTCTTCTTTTTTCAAAGGAAAAAGAGAATAAATTCAGAAAAATTATCACCCTACCCTTGTATGTATTTTGTAAGTTCAATTCCAGATAAGTATTAAACACCAATTATTAAGGAATTGATTTTGCATGAATAATTTGTGAAAAATCAAATTATCACAAATTATAAAAATTAAAAAAAAAATTATTTAGTGCTTTTCTCAGTTCAATTCATATAATTTTGTTTTAAATTTAAGCAGTGTATAAATGCTTTTGTATTCTCCGTTTTCAGTGAAGGATATGTATTTACCAAAGAGGCAATGCTGTAATTGCACTTGAGTTCCCATAAATTGATTATTTGTATAGCATTTTAAAGGTCCGTTACAAAAGTATACTAATTAATTGTTAATCTATATATGTAACTAAATGTTACCTGTGCAATGCACGGATTGATTTTTTTTTTTTTTGGTTGAAAAAATAACTCCAAATCAAGTTTAGACATACTATGAATGATAATAGATAAGAAAACAATATTTACATAACTAAATTATAACCTGAAGAAAAACAGAGTAATAAAGAATAAAGCTGTTATATCTCAAAAGAATATTACACAGCTATATACATTATCAAATGGAAAGAATGCTATGATTATAATGTAAAAATAATACACTATTTACACCTGTCAAGTTAAAGAAGAAAATCCCTGTGCCTCAGCTGCTAACTATAGCTCACTCACTTAGATGATCATTGCAACAATTTGAGGACTGAAAAACGTGACTAATTGTGCACGTGAGTTTTGGAGTCTGCCAGCATGAGTATTATATTTAATTTCTTTATAACTCACACATTGGTGAAGTGACTTCAAGGAATATAAATTATACGTGAATTTTGAGTTTATTTTTTGACTTGTTCATTGCATAAGAGAGATATTTTACTTTAGAGAAGAATATGAAATTCTTTGAGAGGGAAGGATAATATTTTAAAAGGAAAAACAAAGAATTGTTAAAGCATATATGTGACTGTGTTACATTCTAGTTCAAATTCTAGTTCGAAGATATGACCAACCTATAGTGCCATAACATACATAAATTTTCATCAGTAACACATTTCTTTATACTTATATGATTAAAAGTATGCATTGTATCATACGATGTACTGTTTTGTAATTAAATTTAGAAAATGCCATAATAAATTGTACCATTTATAATAAGATTAGATTTATAAAATAGCTTTAATATATTATTTAAAAATTCAAATGAATATCTTATTGATAAAAGTTTAGAAATATAAATCAAGTTTTTAGAGAAACTTGGTACATATAAGGTCCCATCCAAAATCAAAACAAAACTAGAATTCAAGACCAATTTGTAAGTTCCTATAGTTTTACCTAGTGAACTCATCTTGTTGCTTGAATAGATGTATTGTTCACTTCCTAGCTTCTTTTGGTTTAAAAAGCCCTATAGGATATTAGAAATATGGATTATAGAATTAGAATCAATCCACAATGTGTTATTACTAACATATAACATATTAGATTCATAATAAAAGTGAGATTGAGTTACATTTCTTTTCAAACCAAGCCTTAAATTTGTTGCATTCCTTTTTCATATGTCCTTTTTGTAGACTAAACACTTGGACTCCTTTTTAATGTCACATTGGATGGGTGCTTTGCCTTTTCCTTTTTTCTTGGCTTGTTTCTTATTTTTCCATTAAGTTGTCATATGTACACTTTCTCCTATTTCTACTAAAAGCTTTCATTTCTCTTGAATACACATTGTCAATGCTTCATTAAATGAACATTTCTACTTATGTGTGTTATAAGGGATTTTGAAATGTCCATATCAAGGAGATAGAGAATTCAGAATGAAGTACATAAGGAACAAAATCAGCAATCTCAACATTAAGTATTCTTAATTGAGCCACAATATCCCTTATTTATATAATGTGTTCTCGCACACCCTTTATGCTAGTGAGCTTCATGGTGGATAGTTTTGATATTAAGGTATTAACTAAGGCCTTTTTAGAAGATTGAAATTGTTCATCAACAGTTTTTAGCAAGTCATAGATGTTTTTATGCTCTCCTATTCATCTACGTATATTAGCAAATATCTTGGATTTGATATACATCATGCTGAGGCTACCAGTGTTCACAAACATTTATTTTAGATGTATTGCTAGCATCTGTAGGTATAAGAGGTTCATCTTTTTAAATGGCATAGTCAATATCCTTTCACCTTAGTTAAAGAAATTATTTCTCCTTCCAAATCTTATAATTATTCCCATTAAGTTTAGAAACTTGAAAATCAGAGATGTTGAGTAGTTGTAAAATTGTACAAAAATTATTTGCTTATATCAATGTTTGAGATAACTTTTAAAAACCCATACAACACATTTTACCAACTTGAAGCATGTAAATGAAACATCAGCATAGTAGTAAATAAAACTACATGTGGGCTAAGTTTTATTTAATTAGGTTTATGTACAAATCATGATGAAACTAGAAAATAATACTTTTTTTTCCCAATCCCTATGGGCAAATTACAAAAAAGAAAAATTCGTTGTCCCATCCTAATTAATCATATCAATATGATAACATTTTGGTGGGATAATGTTTACTAAGTTGGGTATAATTAATTACGACTCAATATCATTTTCCTTTTTGTAATTTTTAAAACTTAATGTACTATGTTAGAATAATTAAGGTCTTATAGCTATACTCTAATTACACTAAAATTATACAAATTACATGACATCTAAAATTTTCTAAATGCTTGTATATTATATAGCCATGCAGGATGCATAAACAAATAATTATCATTATGGGATTTTAAACCATTAATGAATTAATGAACAAAACCAAAATGTGAAAAATTAATTAATTGAATATCCTTGCTTAAATTTAGAGCAAATATACCATAAAATATTGCTTAAAATTCATTTTCTAAATTAAATATCAATTAAATGACATAAAAGTTTAATTTTACAAAATATTGGACAAATTATTTTTCAAATATTGTCTAATAAGACTTAAGTTGCTCAAAATAAAATTTTCAAAATTTGAGCAATTAAGTTAAGTATTTTGAGTGATAATAAATGGAAATGCATTTTTTTTGCAACTTAAATGAGCTTGAGAACAATCTCTTACATAAGAGTGTTCACTAGTTTAGTAATGGCAGGGGTTAGAATCCTAGCATAGAAGGCCCAAACATATATAACTGTGGGCCCATAAGCAAAATTAGTCCATAAAAATAAATAAATGAATATTTTAAGTCCAATAATGAAGCATTCTAAAAAAGGAACAAGCCTAGAACTAAAATCAAGAGAAATCCAAAACAGACTAGATTGCAAGATGGTTAAAACTAATAAGCAATGAAGGAAAGCCGAAAGAAAAAGGAGCAAGCTCAGAACAAATGAACTCAACAGTTGATTGTCGTTTGACTAAATGATCAAAACAACTTAATGTTTATGTCATCTTTAACCTCTAACTCGAACAGACTAAACGAAACTCAATTCAATTTGGACTTAACTCGTGACCCAACCATATTTTGGATTCTAAAGCTTTGTTTTTAATGCTTCAAAAGTCAAAATAGATTAATTTTTCATAAAGATTATGTTTCTGAGTTCAAAATTGCAATTAAAAAAAAATGCAAAAATCATAAACCACTTGATTCTAAAAATTTTCCAAAGTTTTAAAAGGTAGAGATTTTGTTGCTCTGATTCCAAATGTTAGCACTTTAATACAAAACAAACATGTTAATTTATCCAAAGTGAAAGAAATAATGCGAAAATAACATACCTCCAACCATTGTTTCAAATTGAAAATTTTATAAATATCGAAATTATGTAAACAAATACGAATACTTCTAAGCCTTAGTTTTCTAACTCTTAATGATGGTGTGTGAGCTCTAAGGATATTAGAAATATACCCAAGGAGTCGTATTTATAGTAGAGCTTGAGGAACCATGCCATCAATGGTTGTCGTATCAATTATCACAATAGGCAAGGGAATTAATACAAATAATGCACCAATAGAAATTGAAACTTAATGCAAACTAAACGTATGATATGAAACAAAAGACACAGACCACTAAATGAGGGGAAAGTAGATGAAGAAAGAATGGTAAAAAAAGGAACAATTAAGTCCCACTAAAAACTACTTGGCTCCGGTTGAGTCATGAAGCTTAAGAACAATAGTAGATAAGCCACATGTACACTTACCACAAGTGAATTGTGGAACTAGAATGATGTAACGAAGTTCATCCCAAAGCTTAGTTAATTTGGTAAAGTATAAAGAGAGGGAAGCAGTCCTTTGAGTAGTAAAAATTAATTCTTTGTGTAACTAATATTCCAGAAGACCATTGGATTCACCAAAGTGTTGCTCTAATTTCTACTAAAGGTATCTAGCATTGGTGTGTACAAAGGCCTTGTGGAGATCCTTGAAAAGAGAATTGAAAATCCAAGACACCACCATGGCTTTAGCTCCCACCCAAGCCTCATATATGGACGAATCTGTAGCAAGTTGTTGAACTTTGCTCATAATGAAACCCAGTTTATTTTTTGTAGCTAGAGCGATCTTCATTGACTCATTCCATGTGCGAAAGTTACTGCCATTGAAAGGGACAGTAACAAGAGAAAAGCCTAGATGATCCAAGCCATGTAAAAGAAGAGGATCATGAACCACAAATGGTTGTGAAGAATGAGTAGTACTGGAATAAGCCATTAAGCGAAAAAGAAGAAACAAAATTCCTAGATCAGATTACTTTGATACTACAAAGAAAAACAAAGTAATAAAGAATAAAGCTTCGTTATATCTCAAAAGAATGATTACACATTTATATATAGATGATCAAAATGGAAAGAATATTATGATCACAATGTACAAATAATACACTATTTACACGTGTACACGTGTAAAGAAGAAAATTTCTGTGCCTCAGCTACTACCTATAGCTCACTCAGGCAATAAGGGCTGAAAAAATAACAAGGTGGGTTCACTGCTTGAAATGTATAATAAGTAAATCAATATATAAAATATAGAAAGAAATTGTGTAATTTCACATATAACTAATCATGTGTAATGTCATATGTAAGTGATAAGTATCTTGTTATAAACATGTGTACATATGTGTTTGCAATATATCATGTGTATGTTATAGTATTGTGTTTTGATGTTACGTTATATTTATATGTATAAGCATATAAATGTGAATGATACCATACCATATCATTTATGTATGGTGTTATATGTTATGTACTTTTGCATGTATGCGTACATATGAATGGTATTATGTTATGTGTTTATGTAATATTGCATCTTGCCCTCACGTGTAAGTATGTGTATTTACAAACACACATAATTGGTGCATGCCGTATTATTGTGTTGTGACAAGGTGTGTGCATATACAATTTGTGTTTTATTGTTTGTAGACATATATGTAATATCATATCATATATATATATATGTGTGTGTATATATATATATTTATGTTCAATATTATATCACTTGTGGATATGTGTTTTATAGTTTTTTAAAAATTTAATGTCGTAACATGTGTTCGTATGGATAATGTTGTGTCAAATATTAATTTGTACATGTAGTTTTGCATATTATGTATGCTTGTGTTGTATATTATCTCTTGGTGTTTGATGTATCTAGCATGCTTACATTATGTTATATATTCATTATATGCATGTATTATTTATGTTCAAACGTGCTTCATTATTTAACATAACTTTAAAAGAAAAGTGATCAATTATTTTATAAATATATTGATAATAAAATTTTAAAAATTTAACATTTAAAAGTAAAAGCTAACTTTGGCTTCAAAAGTATAACATGTTATGTTAAGAATAGAAGTGTCGTATTCTATTTTAACTTTTGAAATTATAATTTTTGAGCTTGAATCTAAGAATTAAAATTGATTTTTGTTAGTTAATTTTAAATTCTATGAAATTAGTTTATAGAATTGAAAATGTGATTTAAAAAAAAATCAAACAAAAGATTAGAATTACTAACCCCAAATTTAGTTCTATGCCTCAATTTTAGACTCAATTTTTGATTTCAAACTAGGTCTTAATATTTTTTATTTGATCATAAATGGCAATGAGCATACGTATTCTCATTTCCTTTTGTGTCATATCAAAGGTAATTAGTTTCTTTTCATTCAAATTCCTTCATATAAATTCTAGTAATCAAATGAACTCTAAAGAGGTTCTAATAATTACATCTTTTAGCCCTAGTACAAATTTTCACATTTTTTAAATTATATAAATATACATACAATAATTTAATATTTTTCTCAAATTTTTGCTTTTCTAATATAAAATAACAATATAAAGCTGGCTTAAAGAAATTTTATTATAACATTGATATAACCTACTTATTATAAGGATTGAAAATTTTACTATATAAATGTATATTAATTATATTTATAAGAGCAATTAAGGCTTCTCTTTGAAATGTTGTTGGAGGCAATAAAGGCTTTAAAAAATGACTACAAGATTGGTTCACTACTTGAAATGTAACAATGAGTAAATCAATATATTGTACGGTCATATGTATAAGTATCTTGTCATAAACATGTGTAAGGTAAATTCATAATGTTGATTTATAACATAAAATTGTAAGAGTTTACCTATAATAAAAAAGAATTATTAAAATATACAATTACATAGTTGAAATCAATATTTTAAAATTCAAAGTTGTTATTGAATTGATGAAGACAATGATTAATAATCCACTTGTTTAATTATAATTGAATAAGTGATTTTGTAAAAGAAAAAAAGAATGAATTATAATTAAATTTAGATTTTTTTAATTCTATATATTAAAATCTAAATAAGTATGTATTAATAAACTAATACAAATAATTTTAAAGTTGAATTAAAATAATTTATACAATATATAATAAATATAACCATTAAAAATTACCTTGTCAATACAAATAAAAAGATAAAAGTAAATAACTATTCAAGCTATGACTATAAGAAATTTAAAACAAAATTCCAAAAAATGGTTATAATAAATATATAAAATACATTGAGCATATAATCTTTGCTAAAAATGTGGTAAGGAGCATTGCTTTTGTTCTTTGCCATATGTGTTCAAATTCTAGGTGGTGAGTACTTTTGAAACTAAAGAAATGAAGCCTAAATATATATAATACATTGCCATATATATAACAGAAGATAACATTGTAAGACAAGAAGTCTTGTGAGTTGACTTGCTTGATTCGAACTTAATTAGCTGATTCTGTCGAATTTGAACGAGTTAAGCATGAGTCAAAGTGAGTTATCGTTGAGTCCAATTTAGCTGAGTTGACAACTTTGTATATGCATGTAAAATATTGTGTTATGTCATGTATACATAATAGTGTCATGTTGTGATGTTATGTTGCATTTTGTGTATAAGCATATAAACATTTATGATTCCATACATCATGTATGTATGATGATATATCTTACGTACTTTTGCATGAATGTTCATATACAATATGATATTATGTTGTGTGTTTGTACAATATTGTATTTGTGCCTTTATATGTAAGTGCATGCGTATTTGTACACACATATAATTTATGCATGCAATGCTCATATGTTGTATAAAAGTGTATAATGTGCAATTGATGTTTTATTGATATTTACGGCTTTTGAAAATATGACGTGCTATATTAGGAGCGTAAGAGTCATATTTAATTTTGATTTTTGAAATTATAATTTTTAAAATTAAAAGTAAGAATTAGAAATAACTTTTGTTAATTACTTGTTAATTCTATGAAGTTAGTTTATAAAATTAGAAATGTGATTTTAAAAAATAAATCAAACAAAAAATTAGAATTACTCGTTTCAATTTTGATTCCATATTTAAATTTTAGGTTTAATTTTTTATACCAAACAAGCCCTTAATATTTTTATTTCACCATAAATGGAAATGAACATGTATTCTCGATCACTTCCTTTTACCTCATACCAATATAATTTTTTTCCTTTCATTCTAATTCCTTTGTACAAATTCTGACAATCAAATGAGTTCTAAAGAGGTTTTAATAATCACATCTCCTTTCCCCTATAACCTATTGCATAATTTCACATTTTTTAAATTATATAATTTTATCTTTAATAATTTGATATCTTCTCAAATTTTTTGCTTTTTAATATAAAATACCAATATAAAGCTAACTTGGAAGAAACTTTATTACAACATTGATATAATCTACTTATTATAAGGATTAAAAATTTTATTATATAAATGTATATTAATAATATTTATAACAGAAAAGTTGCCGAAGGTGATTATAACAACAGGAGCAAGTCATGAGTAATAAATAAGAGAAGAAATGATACTCTAATTATGAGAGGGAAGAGGGGAAAGAAGGATCTAATACGAGAAAAAGCAATTTTCTTCAGAAATTTTTGCGTGAAATGCATGGAAGCTCAACCCCGTCTCAAATCTGGAAAACACCGGTTCCGAGCCACATGTAAGTGAGATAGTACTGTTAGCTGTCTTATTTTCTCACACCAAAAATGTCGTCCAGTTACTCATATGCCTTCTTCTCATCTTTCTTCCTTTCAAAAATTTTTATTCACCAAAAATGGACTTTTATGTTTCAATTAAAAGCTTAATTTTGCATTCAGTCGTCTGCTGATGAAGGCATTGAACAAATCAACCACTTTTTCTACGAATATATATATCATTAAAAGCTTCATTTTGCTCCTAATTGGAAAAGACAGACAAACATGTCCGAGAATCTTGACTCCTGGTCCTCTTTGCTTTCCATTCTCTGCTTTTTCTGATAGGTAAACCCACTCCTCATCTTACCCACACTGTTATTTATCTGAATTATTTGCGAGTTTTTCTTTTTCTTTTTCTTTTTTTGGTATTCAGTTAATCTAATATTTTAGCCCTAATTTGTATTGTGCGCTTTGTTTGATTGATAGTTGATATTGATGAATCTTTTTATTACTGCCCGGTTTGTGTTCGATTTCGAAACTGGCTTTTCGAAAGCTTTTTGGTTTTGGGTTCGACATCTAGAATGAAGGTTCAATTCAGGGCCATGAGTAGTGTTGCAATGTTGTTTTTTTACCCCCTTTGACTATTGCATATTGCGGTAAGATCCCATCGTTGATGTGGAAGTGTGAGCCACTGTCTGAATTTTGTGCTCTGCTAGCTTGAACTGTGATTTACAATTTTCTGGTTTGCAAGCAACCACGTTGCTAAAGCATCCTTTAATCTGATAATCTTTAACTTAGTTTATAACCTATTTCATTGGGAGATAGAATTTATGGATGTTCTTTTAGATGATATTTTCTGGCAGAAGATGCCAATTATTTATTTTAAATAAGGGTTTTCGGTGGATATGTGTAGGTGGATATGATATATAATTCTACTTGAATTGTTTCATTCTCAAGTAGTGGATATGTGTAGGAGAGTATGATATATAATTCTGCTTGAATTGCTTAATTCTCAAATAATGCCTTCGAGTAAATGTTGAAGATTTCTGTTTAGAGGTTGGAAATGGAAACCCTTTAATACTACGTTTTGCATGGAAATTCTAGATCAGTCTGATATAGAAATTTATAATGATACTTGATTCTTAAAGTTTCACCTAATGACACCGGGTCAGTATTAAACCATAGCTGTTTAGAGGGTAGAAACTCTTTACAGCTATGTCCTGCATGGAAGTATTATGCATGCATTGTTGCGTGTACAAATTTATTGCTACATGTTGCTTGGAAGGTAATGCAATCTGTACACATTATATTCATGAGACTACAAAGATAGCAGGTTGGTTTCATTTTGTGGTTGCTGAAGTGGAATGTCACTTGGATGATTGGCAATTCTATTGAAGCTGTCTGTTTCAGCATATTTATTAGTTATACCTAGTATAGAAGCTTTTGTTGTATAATCAACATGTGTCAATTTTCTGTGGAGACAGCAAAAGGGGAATATTTGGATTTCCCAAATTGAATGCACTAGTCGATTCTATATCTGCTCTCTTGTCAAGTTGGTGTGGCAACAAAGTGGCCTTGGGTTCTTAAAGTTACACGGTCTTTCAATCACAGATTGTAACATTTCTTGCTTTTTTATTCACTGCTGTAATGAGACAATCCTGAATGTGTTGATTGCTTGTGCTGTTGTGTGTCAAACAATAAGTTGAACCCATGCAATTAGAGTTGGTTTAGCTGCACTGTTATCTGGATTTTATCACAGTCATTCACCTGTCGCCAATTTTTTGTGTGCATCACTATAGGTGTATTTGTCCATGAACACAGTGAATTGTTATTGTCCTGTTGATTATTGCTTGAGTTATATGTAATGGAGGAGTGCTGGATTGCTTTCCTTTCCTGGTAATTGTTTATCTGCACCGAGGAGTGTTCCATTGTTATCTTTTAATCATTTTGTCTGAGTTTATGTTATCTTTTTTGGGATTAATAATATATTTGACATGACTGTTTTCTCAAAAGTAATTATAGTGTGTTTGGTTTAGTGTTTGAGAGACTTAAAGGCCCGTTTGCACACGAAAAAAATGGGGTTTGCCTTACAAATAGTCTTGTTTGGTTTGACTTCAATTTACTCCAAAATCACTGTCTTCCATACCAATGTTTGCACATAAGTGAAAAAAATTTGCTTTTGCATTCAATCAATTGTATTAATAACAATTATCAAAACTCAATTTTCAGATAAAAGTTTCCAAACATACGTCAAAGTCATACAAACTCAAGATTTAACCAAAATCAATTTTATTCAAAATCAATTTTACTCAATTACTATCCAAGCACACATTTGACCTGTCATTCCTAAACTGAGACTAGTGGAATACTAGAAAGTAAAGAATTTAAGATAAGGGCCAAAAATGGAGTGTCATTTGAACTATGTCTTGTAAATCTTGTGTTTCAATGTAAGTAGTTGAATGATTTAATATTTTATTTGAATTTATGATATTCCATGTGATCATAATTTGAAATTTGTATAAGTTCTTAATTGCTTTTTATGTTGATGTTGTAAATATAATGCATGTCATAACATGTCAACCTTAAAGCTTCATTGGCTGGCTTAATTAATGTTAAATTTCCATGTCATTTTGATTGAACATGTTGAGCTCTCTCTGCTCTTGTACTGTTTATCTTTTCCCCCACGTCCATGTGTATATGGAAGGATCAACTTGGAATGAAAAGTTTAGGTGACAATGAGACATTCATTATGAATTTATAAGAACTGTTGAAAATTTTATCTGATCATGCCTTTTATTTCTGTAACCATTCTGCATGCTTGAATTATCTTAATTAAGACAAATAATTTTTTAATCAATTAATATAGCCTGGATTTTGTTTTGTTGAAAATAACTCATTTAGTTAAAAGTTTTTCTTACTTTCAGGTACGGAGTGTTTTGACATCAGGAAACAATAATGTTGCGATTCCTAGAAGGATTAAAGCATTTGTTTGCTGCTGTGATCAATTGTTGCGGTGCTGATTTGTCTAAGCAAACTGCAGATTTAGGAAATCCAGAAGCTCTTGCAAGGGAGACAGTATGTATGTGTATTAATTGCAGTTTTGAGTTGACATTTCAAGATGTTATGTTCCTTCATTGTTGGCCTATATCACATTTTTACTCGTTGTCATTTCTGACTTGAACAAAAATTTATCTCTCTTTTTCCTTTGATCTTTGCAACTTATTACTTACCTTCTGTTTTTAGAATTCACAATTTGTTGGAATGCGTTAGCAGAAAAGATGGAATAATAGTATTTAGAAAAAAGTAATAATCAAATCTAAAATTCCTTTTTTTCAATTTAACACTTACTAATTACATGATCTAAGTAGACTGTACTCATCTCAATGATACCATTGTAGTTTGAGAAAATTCCTCTCTGGTGCCTCTAAAGGCATTATATGTCAGAATGTAACTCATTAAATATCTATTCCCATCTGTTACCATTGTGAGGCACTGTTATGGAATTATCTGAGGCACTGAAGAGGAATTTTCTCTTGTAATTTTATAAGATTGGTTAAAATAATAATTGAAGTTGATCTTTTGAAGGTACTTGACAAATTCAGTAATAATTAGAATTGATGAATCTGATCAACCTTACCCATTCTTCAGTTAGTGAGGCGTCTATTAAGTTTATCTTTTGAAGGTACTTGACAAATTCAGTAATAATTAGAATCGATGAATCTGATTAACCTTACCCATTCTTCAGTTAGTGAGGCGTCTATTAAGTGTCAAACATAATAGTGTACTTCTCTCTATATGCGTATATTCCTTGAAGAGTGAGTGTGGTCATTAGAGTTTTCCTCAATTGTGCCCTTCCAGTCATTTAACTATATTAATTATTCACAAGTTACTGATTAAACCACTGATAATTGACTCTAAAAGTACTCAGCACCATCAGTAATGAGCTTTGCCTTGCCCAATTATTGGAACATCAACGGACAGATTTTGAAGTTAAGATAAAGAAATATATGTGTGTGTGTGTGTGTGTGTGTGTGTATTATCTTCTGCATATTGTGTCAATATCTTGCATGTCTCCCTGGTTACACAACGATGTGATAAATTGGTCATCTTTTTTATGTTTTTGCTAATTTATGACTCTACCTCATGAAGCTTGTTCTTGTTTTCTTCAGTACTTAAAAATGTGGGCTTCAAGAGAGTAAAAAAAAAAACAAATTGAAATTCTCTATTACTTAAATAAAATATTTTCTTATATGAAAAGAAACAATGATATTCATCTGTTTTGTTCTTGATGCAGTTAGTGTTAGTGAGATTGAGGCTCTGTATGAACTGTTTAAGAAGATCAGTAGTGCAGTCATTGATGATGGGCTGATAAATAAAGTGAGTTATGTCATATCATACGCTGTTCTATGAGTTTGTATTGTGATAATTCTGTAGTTCAAACTTTCTGGATGATTTTGACAAGACTCGAGGGATTGTGGGGAACCCACCCTTGAAAACCGGCTTGCAAGGGGGAAGAACTGCACCCCTTTAATACCCCATTAAGTATCCTATACTACTTGATGTGGAACTTAAACATCCCATACTACCCATGTCCTTATCATAGTACCACCTCTGAAGAGCCGATGTCTTGGCAGCTACGTTCTACGACACTTTACTTGGCTTTCTTGTTGGCCAGAACCCTTTGTAGGTAACCCTTTCTGTGATGTCGGCTCCAAGCTCTGATACTAATTGATAGGACCTAAGGGAGTGTGGGGAACTCACCTTTGAAAATCAGCTTGCATGGAGGAAGAACTACACCCTTTAAGTATCCCATCAAGCATCCCATACTACTTGATGTGGGACTTAGGCATCCCATACTACCCACATCTCTATTTGATTCCTTTCTTTCTATCCCATCTTTATAATCTGAAGTGTCTTATTTCATATCTATAAGTGGTAGTATCCATTACACTGCTAGTTTCCTATTTTGGACATTGTTTTTTTGTTTGTTTTGATGGTTTATATGTTTTATTTGCAGGAGGAATTTCAGTTGGCACTATTCAAGACAAACAAGAAAGAGAGCTTATTTGCAGATAGGGTATGTCAAGCTTTAAGATCTTGAGATTTCGTTTACAACTGCTTTTAACTTATCCCACACAGGAATAGAACTCAAATAATTTGATTTATTTATATGACCAGTCAACTTTTACAATATATTAGATATGATTTTGAACTACTGGAGTAAAATTGATTCGTTATTGAGTTATATTTAAGATTCATTGAAATTTAAAGTCTTTTCTGTATGCATATCTTGTACATATGATATGAGCCTTTAGTATGTATTTGTCCTGCTCATGATTATGTATTGCACAAATTCTGTAGGTATTTGACTTATTCGACACAAAGCATAATGGAATACTTGATTTTGAAGAGTTTGCACGTGCTCTTTCTGTCTTTCATCCCAATGCACCAATTGATGATAAGATTGAGTGTAAGAGTGACTAATGTTTAGAAGACTCTAGATATCTTCAAGTCAGCAATTATATTAGCAGTTTGAGAGGAAAGAGTATTTATCATAGAGGGAGGTAGAGTGTATTTGATCTATTGCTTCCATAGTTATCTGTTTATGGCTCATGTTGCGGATTCCAAAATTTCTCTTCTTCCAGTTTCATTCCAGCTGTATGATCTCAAACAGCAAGGCTTTATTGAAAGACAGGAGGTAATTTCTCTCTAATGTTGATTAAATGATGAAGTTCCGTTGGCTGACTGATGGAAACCTGAAAACAGAATTAGGAATATATGTAAAATTTGTAGAAAAAATACATACAAGTAGACAAATTTAACAATACAATGTGTTCACCTAGTTATCAGAGACGCTAGGAATCTCTCAAACACTCACCACAATATTTTTTCCATCCCTCTGCTCTCTCTTCACCCTTTTAAACCTCAAAACTATCCATATTTACCCAGACAATTGCTACACAAGTGTGCTGCTAAATCTACCTAAAAACTGACCAGAACAGTTACATAACCACCCTCAACTGCCTAAATTACTCAAACAATTATGTAACTACTCTCAACTACCAAGAAACTACAAGACAGTTGTATAACCACCCTCTACTCCCTAAAGACCACCTAAAACAGTGACATAATAGTGGATCCATTTTGATCCACCAGTCCAAAACGCACCTTGTCCTCAAGGTGTGAACTAGGAAATGGAGATCCTGTTCAATACCTGGCCCTCAAAGTTTCACCTTGCTCTCAAGGTGAGAATTATTTGTTGCAAACAATGGCTTCTTTCCATTAGGACTTTGCTCTACTTTCTACAAGAAGCCTAATCCAGTAACTTCCAAAATACCAACCCTCACCATAATCTCTTGCTCCATGATTTTTCCTTCTAAATTCATTATTTGATGACAGTTAGTCCCAATGATTGAATTCTTTTTCTTCCTGATCACTGACAATGGTATATATAATTTCTTTTTCTTTGATTTCTTTAATGGGATGACTGGGAAACTTCATCTCTTATTCTATTCCTTCTCCTCTGGTTAATTATGTTGGATCATTATCTGAAAACTGAGGAAACTCTAGTTGTTGGTGTTTGGCTGGTTCCTTCCCTATTATTCCTCTACTTCTAATTTTGCCCAAATTAGCCTCCTTGATTTCTTCCCTATTCCTTCCTATCTTTTCAGACAGTCTGAATTCTTTTCTGAATTCTACCAACTCCTTTCTGAAGTCTGACAAAGGATAATTTCCTTTTTCAATGTTACTATCTTGGATCTCTTAACTATAAATTCTCTTTCTAAATCCTCAAATCTACTCTCCACTCTTGTGTTCATTAGCCCCTGAACTGTCACTGATCTAATATTAATTTGGTGGAAATCAGAATGCAGAGATAGGAATAAGCCAAAGAAAAAAAAGAGAATGCAGAACTAGAAATGTATGTAAAATACACAGAAAAACACTTACAAGTAGGTAAATTCAACAACACAATAAGTTCCCCTAGTTATTAGAGACACTTGGAATCTCCCAAACACTTTCCACTAATTGTTTCCACCCCTCTCCACTCTCCACCCATTTAAACCTTGAAACTACCCACAACTGCCCAGATGGTTACCTGACAAGTCTGCTGCCAAAACTACCAAAGAGCTGACTAGAGCTGTTACATAACCATGATCAACTGCCTAAAACTACCCAAACAGTTATGTTTTACCCTCATTTTATAAAGACTACTTGAGACAGTCATGTAACCACCGTCTACAGCCTAAAGAGAACCTGAAACCGTTACATATTTGTGGATCAATGATCAATCAGTGACCTTGTAGGAATACTATTCTGTATTGTGGGTTTAGATTACCTGTCAACTAATGTAGAAAAGATAGTCATTTAGGAACCTGAATCAGTTTGAATCTATAGAGTTTTTCTGAAGCTTGCTTCTATATGTATTTCCAATTCTTTTATGGTCCAAAGCCCTTATTTATAATTAGTTTAGGTCATGATTGGATCAAAGGTATATTGGGCTTTTTGTCTTGGGCTCAGCCTCCTCCTTGGCAAAAAGGAGGAGTTAAAATATAGTTGATATCCAGTTCAGGAAAGAAACAAATCTATCATTATTTTTCCATACATTTAAGAATTTGTGCTGCTGAATAGATAAAATTTGTGGCCTGATTTTGCGACATAACTTGACAACTTGTTCTGAAGGTTACTAAAGTGAGAATTGAGAACAACGTTGATAAAGTGGACAGTGTAGTGCAAGGCATGCACTAGGAAAATGGGTCAAATGTGTTGAAGCATCAGGATTATAATCATCAAAATTAAAACCTTGAACCAATGATATTATTTCGGATATTGTATCAGAATAACCAATTTTTTGATCTTTTAGCTTGTACAGTGGAAGCTTTATGTTGCCAAGGCTTATATACTACTTTTCAATTTAGCTCTTTAAAACTTTAGTGTCTGTCTAGAATTTAACTGCAAATGTGTACAAAATCTTGCTTCTGAATTGTAGTGCAAAATTTGTAGTTATTTCTTGTTTCCTTGGAAGTGGTCTTTTTCAACATGTTTTTTGGTATCAAAATGCATGTGAAATGCATTGATGAATAATGTTTATACCTGTAATGTAATAGGTAAAACAAATGGTAGTGGCCACTCTCGCTGAATCTGGCATGAATCTTTCAGATGACGTGGTGGAAAGTATCATTGACAAGGTGTATCTTTTATCTGATGGGTTCAATTTGCTTGTCATATCTTATCTTCATTAGTCATACTTATATCTAAAGCTTTCAATAAGTTCTGCTTCTTCTTTCTTTCTTTATGTTAGGTTTCATTACAGTGTCGAAATCAAATTAATTATCTTTATTTTTTTTTCTTAAATGAAAGCAGAAAGTGCAAATTGTTAGAGGATAAGAAATCCTCAAACTAGAAAACAATTAAAAAAAGTCGCAAAATGAAATCTGAGAACAGAATAAAGTCAGAAAAGCCCCATAAAAGTCAATAGTGTAGAAGGGATGTTCAATCCCTTTGCATGTTAGAGATGGTGATTCCCTTAAAATGCCATGTGCAAGGACCAAACAGAAGCCAAAAACAATTTTATCCCATACGATAATTAAAGGCAAATAAATTCCCTTGTAGATATGGGCATCTTTCTCTGACCTGAGAAACCATAGAATACCATAAGCCATGCATGGCCACAAAATTTTGTTTTCCATCTTTTGAAACCCTCTAAACTGAATCTGAAGGAACTGATCCAAAGCACCAACACACTCAACACTCCAGTTTTCTATCTTTTCTAAATGTATTTACAACTGTCTTTCATCGTATCTCATGCTAATTCATTATCGATGGGACTATTATGTATTCTCCACGTGATCCTTTCCTCATAATTGAACCGAAGCTTCTAATAAAAAAATCTGCTAAACAAAGTGAAGCTTGTTTGACCTTATTGTTGTGAACTTCACAAATTATATATGTTGACTCAATGAATGTGCCTTAGAAAATCATTCTCGTGTCATCATCATAATCTTTTTAATAATTGTCACTAACAGTTTTAGGCTATCTAGACATTTGAGGAAGCTGACACAAAGCATGATGGGAAGATAGACAAGGAAGAATGGCAAAATCTTGTCTTGCGGCATCCATCCCTTTTAAAGAATATGACTCTTCAGTATCTGAAGTGAGTTTCCTTTTGTTACTGATAGCAATTTGGATTTGTAATTCTCCCTCCAGTGATGGAAGTCTAGTGAAGTGGATCAGGATCATGTCATGTGACATGATGGTCATGTGAGAATAGATAGATAGAAAATGCTTTTTTTTTTTTTTCCGGGTCATTTTGTAACTAATTGTCCTGCGTCTTTTTCCTCACATGACCATGATGTCCCGTGAGAGGAACCAAATCCCTGCCAAGCAATTGTGTTATCTGAGTGAACCATAATATAATTAAAATATTGAAAAGAAAAGCAGAACCTAAGTTTTGAACAAAGGAATATTGGTGAAGAGCAAGAGAAATTTTGCTGATCACGTATCACGCACTAAAGAATGTAATTCTTGAAAAAAAATTGGAAAATATAACTTTGTACACAAGCTTGATTGGGCTATGTATTTAAGCTTTATGGGTAATTCATGTTTTATTTAATGTGCAATTTCATAAACCACTTTTAACATTGTTAGAAGAGGGCTCTAGTCGAGTATTTGTGGTGCTGCAAGAAGCGAAGATTTGGCATAATTTTGTCCTGGATGGCATCTCTTTCTCTCTCTCTATATATATATGTATGTATGTATATCAAGCATACACAAACATCTGATGGTTGGCTAGGAAAAATTCTTTGGTGCACTCTTTGCACAATCAGCTGATGCAAAGATCCAATTGATACGAAAAATGGGCGTGTTAGTGGACTCTAATATGAGCAGCCATTTTTTAAAGTTTTTATTGGTTCCCTGCATGGCCAGCTGCTACATTATTTGTACCCAACAATTTCTGGATTAGTTGGTATATTGTTATCTAGTTCTAGCCTCTATCACCTAACTTCTATTACTTTCTTGGCAGAGACATCACCACCACATTTCCCAGTTTTGTGTTCCACTCACAAGTCGATGATACATGAGTCAAATAAATTCATCATCCATGTCAGTTTCAGCTGGCTCTGCTGGTAATGATGGTCTTTGTCTCTCAAATGAATGGATGAATGAGGTTGTGAGGGATTCGGTGGATACGGAGTTTGTTTATATTTTCATCGTGTAGAACTTCGCTTCTCTTTTTGGATAGATGAGGTTTGTTCATTGAACAAAAGGGTTTGTTTATTTATTTGCTTCATTGGGAATAAAAAGGGGAGAAAAATAGGATATTCAGGTGTTTCACCCTTTGCACCATGGAGATGTGGATATGCCCTGAGCTGGAAATGGCTGCAAAAAAGAAAGGGAAAAAGAAGATGATGATGATGAAAACCATCCTCATTTCCCCTGCCCTCACAGACATTGAAAATGACATGTCTATCATCTCTTTTTTGTTTCTTTGCCTTTATGTCATTTATTTTGTCGAAGTTTTTGGCGATCCAAGTATCATTTATGTATGTTGTCTTATAATTATATATATTACTAATGTTGGAATAGATAGGTTATTTGAATTATCGTCATTAAAACATTTGGAAACAAAGCATGTTTTATAATTTGTTTATATATTGATGATGTGATATATTTAGACTCCTGTTATTTTTTTCTACTGAACATAAATACAATAATAGTAGTTTATGTCACAGTTATTTCAAAGGATGCCTAAATTTAAGAAATCGTATTTTAGAGCAATGTTTAATGGCCAGTGGAAAGGTCATTTGTTTTGTATCACTTTTTATCTTTCGAAATTGAAAAAAAAAAAAATTGAGAGAGGTGGAGATTAAGAGAATCCAAACTTGTTATTATAACATTCGTATGTGTATAATAAGAAATATTTGTTGAAACTCTAGTCTTGAAATTTGTTTAGATCAACATTTTAATAATTGTAAAAACTATTAGATTAATTAAAAAATTATCTTTGATCCCTTAAAAATAATTATAAGGATAATTCTCCTAAACATTATATTAAATTTTAAATAGAAATGAATAATTATCTTGATGATAAATATTAGGTAAAATTTTTGTTGTACTTATAATTTTGTGTTTTTCAGTTTATTCAATTATAATGTAGGAGTATAATTGTAATAATATCAAATTAAAAAATAATAATATTAAAATTATGTCTTTATTCTATAATTGAGTGCACTAATGTACTTAAAATTATTAAGGTACCAAATATGACTTCTAAATATTAATGTATAAATAAGAGGAAAATAATAATCATACATACATATAACTCTAACCTTTCCTTCCGTAGGGCTGGTAGCAGAGCGAGTGTACATGCCAGATTCTCCCCTCAACTTAGGAAATTATGGAATTTACCCCTTTAACTTTAAAAGCTAACTTTTTCGCTAAGCTTAGGCCTTTCTAACTTTAATTTTTGTGCAACATAATCCATAGGCTAACTTTAATACAACTTATACATGAAGGTTTAAAAAGACAAATCTGCAAGATATACGCTCAACTTGTCATCCCATGTGGCAAAACTGGAGCCTTTTTGGCCATGCCCATGCAAGGGAAACTTTGGAAGAAAATAGCAGAGAAAAAAAAAAAAAAAACGTTTTGTTTACCCATTGAAATGACATGGTAGATGCACTTCCTGTTAATTTGGCAGCAAGCCAAATTAGACTTTTAGATGAAGGGATTTAGAGTTGTGTTAATGAGTACGGCATTGATCATGGGTTATTTATTATATTAATTAATTAATAATAATAAATATTTGTTTACTAATTTTGTTAATTGTCAATCATTTATTACACACAATCAATTATTCTTAATCAATTTTCTCATATACTTATCAGCTAAACCAATACCACGTAAGACAAAACTAAAAACTAGCCTTTAGTCAACGTTTCAAATTAAGATAAATTGGATGACTTTTTAATTCACATGCATAGAAAAAAAAATTATTTTTAAAATGTTACAATATAAAAAATATTATATCAAGATACTATAAATTTAGGGCTCGAATTGAATTAATTTGAATCCAGTGTACTTTTATGGGATTGGGGGTCATACGCTCCGAGTTCCAATGCACTTTTTTTAAGAATGCGGAGTAAGTCACTCTAAGTCTTATTATCATTTAAAAAAAAACAAAAAATTGAAGGAATGGAAAAAGAGAAAAGAAAGAGAGACAAGGAAAGAGAGAGGAAATAAGAAAAAAAGAAAAAGACGAATGGAGAGAGAGAGAGAGAGAGCGAGAATGAAAGAAAGCAAAAAGAAAATATTTTTTAAATGAAATATATTTTCATAAAAATTAATTTTAATTTTAAAATTTTAAAATAAAAAAATAGAAAAAAATATATTTTTAATTTATTCACTTATTATAAAATTATTAATTTAATTTTTTATTTATTAAAATATTTAAAATAATCACACGCCTATTGAAAAATGTCATATTTAATTTTTTATTTTGTAAAAAATTATTAAATTTAATTGTTTTATTAAATTTTAAATTTTAAATCTAAGAAATCAGTAGAAAAATTCCAAATTTCCTTGCCTCTCTCTCATTCCCACTCTCCTCCTCTTTCTCTCTCTTCATTCCTTCCATTTTTTGTTTTTCCTTTTAAAATGATAGTGAGACTTCAAGAAAAAAAGTACATGGGAACTCAGAGTGTATTGCTCCAAATCCCAAAAAAGTACATTAGGATTCCGAATTCTAAATTTATAGTATCATAATGTAATGCATTTTACACTATAACATTTTAAATAAAATTTTTTTATACATGTGAATCAAAAAGCCTAAATTGCATATTCCAAAATTGAAGATAGTATATGACATTTTGGTCTTAAAAGTATTGTGTGGGTGATTAGAAGTTCGATATACCCTTTCAATAAGGATGTAAGTATTTATAATTTCATTCAATTTTTAATAAAATTTTTATATTTTAAAAGTATATAATTAGATCCTCATAATTTGAAAGATTTTTAATTTAGTTAGCGCCATTATATTTCGTTGTCATTATTTTATCATATTTATGTGATTTAATTTAACTAAAATAATATATACTTAAGGTATTAAAATAGTATATAATTAATTATGTTAAAAAATTTCATTAAATATTAACAGGATTTTCACAATAGGGACTACCATAAAATATTTGTAAACTAATAATACTTAATTATAAATTTTTATATTATAGGACTAACTTCAAAATTGACCGAAATTATGAAAACTAAAAATATAATTTTCTCAAAAAAATAATCCTTGTGTGGTTTTGGGTATTTTCGTCATACCGTACACGCATGCATTGAGTGAATGGAAGAGGGGTCAAACCCCAAGGCGAACCAGGAGGTCGGAAAAAGAGGGGTTTGAGAATCTCAAATTGGCCTTACTTCCTCTCCGTCTCCGGTATTCTCTGCCTGAGCTCTTCTTCGGTGACCCTTTTCTTTCGGTAAGATTAACTTTGCTCTGTTCCATGATCAATCCATCTTTTTGTGCTTCAATATATGAAAAGAATATTACCACTGTGAAATGAAACCCCATTACTCCTTAAGATCATTTGGTTGATTGTGTTACCTACATTGCTCCCTTCTTGTAATTTTATAGGCTGAAGCACGTTTTACTATTGATGGAGAAAGGAGGAAAGGGTTATTCGTCGTTGAACAAAGGAGGTCAGTGTTCACCTTTCTCGAATTGTTTTAGGTGAAAGCTCTGATTTGCGTGTAATGTGATTCTTTGAGTTTTTTTTTTTTTTTTTTCGTTTCTTTTCTTTTACTTATCCGATTGATTGCCTGGGAACATGTATACTCTTGAGTTGTTTGTAAGTTGGTTTGTTTTCCTACGTAAATACCCTCGTATCATTTTTGAGTATTCGAAATTGAATTTTGACCTCTTCTTGCTACGAAGTACGTTAGTATTTTAGCTTTACTAAAGCACACTCAAGTAACCAAAAGGGATCAATCTTCCTCTGCTACTCAAATGATGGACTTTTAAATTTGAACCTTCCATCATCTACTATCACCTATCTGATGGCAAATCTGAATTATTGGTGATATTAAATTTATGTGTTGGCCTAACTTCCTTCACCTTGCCGTCATCAATCAGTGGCACCTCGTGCCAATAGTTGAACCATTTTGTGATCTAACACTAAATTTTTTTTTTTCTTGGTAGGATCCTTAAAAGGAAAAGACGACAGTGCCACAAAATCAGCAAAGGGAAGGAAGGTTCAGTTTTCTAATGATGGTTAGCATTATAGCTCTAGTATCTTCATACAGTTCCTCAGTGGAGTATGAAAATCCTATATCTTCTTTGAGATGCTTGAACTGAAGTTTATATGATGTTGATCATGTCTACAATTAGTTGTACAATTTCCTTACTTACATGATGTATTTATTGTATATTATAGGTTCTCTTGAATCCATATTCGGTAGTTCACCAAAGTCTAGTGGAAAAGCTGGTAGTACACTATTTAAAGGTATTATTCTCTTAACTCTTTTGGTAAATATCCTTTTTACAATTTTTAAATATATTACTTGTTCTTATCTTATCAATATTTTATATCTATTATCGGTGCTATTTTTCATTTTCATGGTGATTGGTGTAAAGGGGGAAAGGGAGAAAAGGCTGCAAATGGAGGAAAGAGCCCTTTGTCTAAAGACCCAAAACCATCAGAATTTGGAATTGATCAGGGTTGGTAATTGCCTTCATCTTCTCTTATATGATTGTTGCCTTAAACATTATATAAAATAATTCATTTTTTACATGTAGAATACTTTCTGTGACTTGGTCAAAGCATGACATCTGATGTTTATTTTCTTGTATTTGTATTTATATGTTTCTTGGTTTAAGCTGATAATTATCATTTGATTAATATTAAGAGTTCTAAATCTTTATGGCGATATGTGCAGAACTTCCAAACAATGTCAAATGCCTGATGAATTGTGAGGCTGCTGATATTTTACAAGGAATTCAAGATAATATGGTCCTGTTATCTAAAGATCCAACTATCAAAATTCCTGTGTGAGGGAGAATTACATATTCTTTTTTTTTTTTGTTTGGTTGATGAGGATGCTTTGATAATTTAATATGTACTATTTATCTGAAAATTTTCTTTATTTTCTGTTATAGATCATTTGACAAGGGGCTGCAGTATGCCAAAAGCAATAGCCATTATACGAAGCCCGAGTCTGTTAGGCATATTCTAGAGTATCCTTAATTCTTAAGATTGGTGTGTTTATAGGATTGTGTGCTGTGTGTTGGGGTGCATTTGCATGGACAAACGGCATTACTGTGTTGCTGTATAAGTCTTTCCTTTTTCTCCGTAAGGTTCATATATTGTTTAACTCTTGACTCAAATATCAGGCCTCTTGCAGATTGTGGTATCTCTGATGCTGAGGTATCAATATCCTCCCCGTTTCCCTTGTTCTTGCATATTCTGTAGGGTTCTTGATGATATATCTTCAACTGCAGCTATGCGTGATTGGTAATGTATGTCCAGAAACAGTGGAAGAGGTCTTTGCTCTGATTCCATCGCTAAAGGTAAATTGTAAAATGTCCTAGTCATAATGAATTGAAAGTGGTCTCTGTTTGTTACGTTCATTTAAGTTTTCATAGGAAGGAATGTCAACGTTGATACTGAAAATTGTTTTCTTTATTATATAATGGAGGTCTTTCACCATTATTAAGTAAGTATTATTAGGCAATGGAGCTCTTCCATGGATGAGTAGATTGGCTGGTGCAGAAGAGATTTATTTAGGTCTCCAATCTGGCAATGTTAATTACCTGAGCCTCTGAAAATTTTTGGCAGCATTCATGATATGATTATGTGATCTAACTTTTGGGATACTCTGATGATAATGTTTTGTTATAATGTTAATTACCTGAGCCTCTGAAACTTTTTGGTAGCATTCATGATATGATCATGTGATCTAACTTTTGGGATACTCTAATGATAATGTTTTGTTATTCTGGGATATTTCCAAATATTGTCCAGCCTAAATTTTTCAAGGTAATCTTATGAACGCACTCCATCACATCCCATAGTGTTTTCCAGAAGAATTGAACTGGTCAATGGATCTCCTGTCTTTCCCCTGCCTTTATTCTTTTGGGTGCTTTCTTCAGTAATTGGTTCCCCGTTTCCACTATTGTCTGAGTTTGGTTGCTGCCGTTTTCTGAATATATTAATGTTATGGCTGGATCAATGTCCAATATTAACGTAAGACCTATTATTGAGTTGTGTGTTTGCTCTAATTCAACCTGCAATTTGGGATTTCCAGTAACGCGTAATAGAATGCCAAAAGGGAGACAATTTATTTATGGGACGATTCCCTCTATTCTGTTATAGGGTAAGAGAAGCATGATAAGCGGACTTCTAAAAGATGTACTGAGCGAGCTTGCGAAGCTCAAAAAGCCAATGTAAAGCCAAATGATAAAATGCCTAGTTACTGGTCAGTTTTCCCTTGGTATGCATCAGTTCAAAATCTTTCTTTTGTTTATGCACTTTTGTTTCTGATAGGTTTTTCCTTGTGTTTGTATGCAGGTTTTGGGAATTCATTAGCATTTTAAATACTGCAGATTTGTCATTTTAGATATATAGAAGTTAGTGCTATGTGAAATGATGTGTATTATGGAAAACACTTTCTGAGCATAATAGCTGAGACAAGGTAGTATCAAACTCTATACAAATTTTATATTGTCTGTTGAGCTAATAGTGCTCAATCTTTCACTTGACACTAGTATGAATCTTCTAAGATTTAGATAAGCTAGATGTGTTCAAGTTCATATGTCAAATACGTAAAATGTTTTATCTTCAGGTGGCATCTGATAAGTACATATTCTAATTTTCTGAATGCTCCAAATCTATATTTGCAAAATTTTAGCATTTGATATAGGATAGGTTGATTTTGGTTGAATCTTCACTTTCCTGCGGGTTGATTTGGATTGCACGTTGAAACTTTTTAACTTGCATTTAATTTTTTAGTACTCAGAATAATTTTAATGTTTAAACCATGGTCTAGGGTCAGGTTCTCACCCAGACATTTTTTGGGGTGGAGATTAAACCCAAATGGCAATATTGAATTGTGATGGGCCTAGGCATAGATATGAACTTTTTAATATGTGGTTATGAGTAAATTTCATGAACATCCTTTGAGTTTTAATGAAATTAAATCGATCTTTTCTATATGTTCAAAATATACAGACTTCTATTTAAAAAAATGTCTTACAATTGAGTTTAATTTGAATTAAAATATCCTTCATTAACTTTATGCATATTTTTTTAACTTAAAATTTGAAGTGAAGGGTATATCAGTAAAAAAAATCTAAAATTGAATTAAAATGTATGAAATTAAAGGAGATTTGTGCATATTTTAAAAATTAAGGAGAGGCCTGTCTAATAAGCATTTTTATCTAAACAATGTTGGACCTATTTACAATTTTAAAAATGTTTCGAGATTGGTTTTAGACATGAATATAAATATTTTTATTTGGTCTTGTTCACATGCAAATAAAAAGTTTGAACACAAGCAATATTTCATCCCAAACTTGATCTAAATTTAATAGGAGAGAACAGAAAGGGAGGGAAGAGGAGAGAAAGTGATTGAATTATCCTTCAATGTTTTTGGTATGACAGGAGGAAGCGGCATTTTCTTTTCCTTTATGGGTTTCATTAAGAAAAGGAAAGGAAATAGATATAAATTTGACGTCAAATCACTTTATTATTTTCTATTTGATTAAATATATTTTACATTCTTTTATATATATTTTTTGTATAATTTATATATAATTAAAAGTAATTTTTTTTATGATAATAATGTTAGAATATGCTGATTGAGTAACTTGAAATAATTTGTTGTATTTACAATTTAACATTAATATTTTTTATATAGAGAAAATGACCAATTTTGTTCTTAATTTTTTGCCTCAATGTCAATTTGGTCCTTTATAGATTTGCAGTGCCAAAATGATTCATTAAAAATAAGTAGTCCCTCGAAAGGGTTATGATTGGTTTAATGAAGAATCATTTTGATTAATGTTGAATTTTTTAAAAATTATTTTACTATTCTAAATTTATAAAAAACTAAATTGACACTGAAATAAAAAGTGATAGGCTAAAATAGTACAGTTGTCTTTTAATATATATTTAATGGCATGTTGCATGTATCTTTGGAGTTTTACTGACTACATAAACAAAAAGTTGTCATTTTAAATTTTGAGTGAAAATAGTCTCTATTAAGTTAAATACATATTTTTTAACTTAAACAATTTACAGTGGAGGGTATTTTAAATTTAAAAAAAACCTAAATTTAGATTAAAATGTGAGATAAGTTTTTGGTTTCATGGAAGTTTGTGTATATTTTAAACAAGGTTGAGTTTGATGAAGTCCTAGTAACCATATTTTGGTTTTATTTCGAATGCAAATAAAAAGCTTGAAAATAAGTACTCTAATTTCATCAAAACAATTCTAGTTACGGTCAATTCAAATTCCTCTTGCTCTCGTAAATTGAGATTGGTGAGCATGAAAACAATAAAATTCAAGAAAGAATCAAACCTAACACAATTGAGAACTCAATGTTTGCCTCTTGTTTCAGAAAAAATATAAGTTAATTTAAATACATTTATATGGAAGTTGATTTAGTGTATGAGTTCTAATAAAATCATTCAGAATCAAAGAAATTGGGTGCCGCTGAAAAGAGAAAGAAAAGCAACCAGCTTCCTTAGCTCTCAGCACTTAAAGCATCAATACCCATGTGCTTCGAATTGATATAAAAGCACCAGAAATAACATGGTATCCAACAAAGAGTGGTGCAGCCCCGTGGTTCTTGCTTTTCTCTCTATGCCCTTAGCTTTTAGTTTCTCCCTTTCTCATTTGTGCTCCCAATTATTTACCCTCTTTATTCGGTTTTTTGACTAATATTTTATGAAAAAATCATCTAATGTATGATAGGATTTGGATTCTCTTAATATCTTTGCATCAATTTCTCTGTCAATTTAAAAAAGAAATAGACATAAATTGAGTGGAATCTACTGAAGTGAAACTCATTTAAATTATGAGTCTCACTCACTTTGTGTTTATTTTTCTTTAAAATTGACAGAAAAATTGATAATAAAAAATGAAGAGGATCCAAAACCAATTTTAAAAATAATATATATATATATATATATATATATATAATATTTTATAATTTTTTAATAATATTTAATAATGATTTATTTAAAAAAATTAATTTTTTAAAAAACAAAAAAACGTCCCGGCCGCGTTGTGTCGTAAAAAAGACCCTCTTCATTCTCTCTAACTCTAGTCTTTTGCTCAAAAAATTGACCATTCCTTAAACATTTTTCATTCTCACTTTTATAGTAAAAAATGTTGAATATTGTAAATAGAAAGCACGTGAAAAGAAGCTCACTTATCTACTATCTCACTCCAAAATATGCACATGGGTCTGTTACTGTGTGGGAAATCTATCTTAGCTCAACAAAGGGGTAGCATCACGTTAGCTCATTACCAACTGAAACTTACTAATTGCACAATATTATGCTAGCTGTTAATAGTTTAGCTTATCCTTTTGTAAGTGTATATATATTGTAAATATTCCTTTGTGTGATAACAAAGCATTATTCAATACAGTTCTTCGCTCCATTTCTACAATCTTCCTTCTGTCTTTATGGTATCAGAGCCTCATGTATCTGACCTATTGCTATCTTTATCCCTTTTATTCATCATGGCTACTAGTGAATCTCATTCATCTCAATCCTTTCCTTTCAACCCCTTATTAACGTGTCCCTCCACTCAGTCTTGACATTCGTCTTTTCTCAGGAAGCAGTTCAGCCAAGTCTATATATGGAGCGTGATGAGAGAAAAAGATGGAATCTTCCATTCACTGTGTAAGATTTTCTGTTGACAATATCACTCATGATTCCCTAACTTCCTCTTTCTGTTTCTTTCAAGACATTTGGTTGGTTTTCCAATATTTATTTTGATAATCCAGAGATAAGGATTGGAATACCTATATCCATTCTACTGTATTTATTCATTTGCACATAATATTCGTGGGTTTGAAATTTCTTCTTTAATAAGGTGATTGTTATACTTGACAAGCATGAGCTTTCTTTTTATCCTTTTATTGCAGATAATCACTGTCAGTTGATTAGAAATTATTGATATCCTGAATGTTATGCATGAAACTAAAGTAAATGTTAATTGCTTATTGGTTCAATATTTGTGCGAAATGTTGCCCACATCATATATCAAGATGCAAGAGTATTCAAGGAAAATTTTACAATCTTCAAGGACATCCTTAGTATGGCAACTTGGAATTCTTTTGTGAGAAAAGAATGCAAACCCCCTGTTTAATTTTAGGCTATTTTTAAATTCATTTTAAACTTTTAAAAAGAAAAAAAAAATGTTAGTTTTAAAGGATTAGTGTGTCTCATAGTATTTTTGGGCTAAACATTCAGCTCGCGGCCCTTTATAATAGGTGCACTTCTAATGTCAGATGCAACTTTGAGAAATTTATAAGAAATAAAGTTTCACCTTTACTAAAACCTCAAGATTTTGATATTGTGATAGGTAATTGATCAGACATTAGTTTTCTTACTTTCTATAATTTAGGAAATAAATTCTTCTTTATTTTTAATGCCATTACTTTAATGTTATTAAGACTATCCCACATTGTCCTGTAGCGGACATACTACTAATAAGCACAGTAAGGGCTTACTATGTGGAAGAATTTAAAGTGATATAAAATACTGCTAAAATAAAGGTTGAAGGAAAAATTTTAGTTTCAACCTTATGGAAGTTAAAGAAAAATTTGCAATTTCAACCTCTTTCATCCAGAGAACATGGCTAATCTAATATGAGCATCCAAGTAGTATTAAACACAGTACTTTTTAAAATGTTCTATGTTTCATATTGTAATCAAATCAAATTTCTGATATAATATTTGTTTTGGTATAGATTTTGGTTTTAAAATAAAGCATATGTGAATATTTTAGTGGGTCCATTTTAAGTATCTTTCATTTTATTTACTTAAGCTTTGGGGGGTTTCTTTTCTTAAGAGAAGCTATAAATACTTCATATATATATATATATATATATATATATATATATAAAACTTTTTCAGCAGATCTAAATTAAAAAGCAATATTACTTTTCTTTTTTTGAGAAGATTGCATTCTCTATATTGCTTTTGTGAACTATTGTTTCAACTCTCATAGTTGTATTAAAATTTTCATATCTTATTAAAGTAGTTTATTTACTTTGTAGCAACCTCAATTCTTATTTCATTATCCTATATCATTTGTGCTTCTAAAAACAAGTTTCTTAAATGTTCAATTTGGCAAGGATTTAGATTTGATTGTTGCTTGAATTACATAGTTTGTTAGTGTTTTATTCTATCTACGCTATATGCCCATAAACCATAGGTCCCTGGAGCGCAACCGGTCTTCGAAACCAAATTATACGGAACCCTAGCCTAATTGTTACATAAACCTATTCATATCTTAACTTGATTTTCACTTGTCCCTTTTCTTTGTCTTGAACCCATCCACCCTTTTTCCTTTCCTCTTTGTTCTCTTCTTTCTTGAAGCCCCAAACATTGCAGCAACAATGGGATTCCATTCGATGGGGTCATGAAGTTATCCTTTCCTTGCACCAGTCTCGACATTCTTCTTTTCTTCGGTAGAAGCTCAGCAAAGTTGAAAACTTTAGCCAAGTTTATATATAGAGTAAGGAGAATGAAAAAGATAGAGTCTTCCATTCATTTTGGAAGATGTTCTGTTGACAATATCATTCATGATTCCATAGCATCATCTTTGTGTATCTTTCGAAACATTTGGTCAATTTTGCAATGTCTATTTTGGTAATCTAGAGACAAGGATTGGAATATTTGTATACAATTTGCAAGTATTAATTCATTTGCAAACAATATTTGTGGGTTAATTCTTCTGTAATTAGGTAATTGTTCTATTTGACAAGCATTGGCTTACTTTTTTCTTTTTATTACATATAATTGTTGTCATTTGATTAGGAATTATTGATATCGTGAATGCTATGCATGAGACTAAAGTAAATGTTAATCACTTGTTGGTTCAATATTTGTGGGAAAAGCTGCTTGCATCATAGATCGAGAGTATTCAAGGATTGTATGAAAAAAGTGCAAGTCCCTCTTGAATTTTACGTTATTTTTAAATGCCTTTTATACTTTTAAAATTAAAAAATATTAGTTTCAAAGGATCAGTGTCTCTTTTAGGATTTTTGGGCTTAACATCTTACTTGTGGCCTTTTTTAATAGGTGCATGCCTAATGTCAGATGTGACTTTGAGAAAATGATAAAAAATAAAGTAGCACCCTAGCTAACAACTCAAGCTTTTAATGCAGTGGTAGCAAAATTGATTTAAATGTAGTTTTCTTACTTTTCATAGTTTAAGAAATAAATTTTTCTTAATTTTTAATGCCATTACTTTAATGTTATTCAGATGATCCCAAATGAGTTGTAGACATACTAATATTAAGCATAATAAGAGCTTGTTATAGGAATTGTGGAAGAATTTGAAGTGACACAGAAGACTTGTACAACGAGGGTTGAAGGAAAATTTTATTTTCAATTATAGAATTTAGCTAGTCTAATATAAGCATCTAAGTAATATTACATAAAATACTATTCAAAATGTTCTATGTTGCATATTGTAACCAAACCAATTTGACTTAATACTTATTTTGGTATAGATTCTTGTTTTAAAATATAATATAATACACACCCACACACACATGAATATTTCAATGATTTATCTTTCATTTTACTTACTTAAACCTTCCAGGTTTTTTTTTTTTTTTTCTTAAGAGAGGCTATAAATACCTCTTGTACAAATTACTTTGCAACAAAACTGTAAAGAAAAACAATATTTCTTTTATCCTCTTAAGAAGATTTAGTTCTCTGTATTGCTTATGTGAGTCATGCTTCAATCTCTTAGTTGCTTTAATAATTTATTATCTTATCAAGGTGGTTTCTTTACTTTGTGGCGATTTCAATTCTTATTTCTTCGAGCCTTATCATCTATGTTTCGAAGAATAAGTTTCTTAGGGGTTTAGTAAGACAAAAATTTAGAATTGATTGTTGCTTAAATCAAATTGTATGTTTGTGTTTTAGTCTCTTTAAGCTGTGGACCCATAACCACAAGTCCCCATATTAAAACTTAGTGTTGATACCAAATGATGTAGAACTCTAGCCTAATTCTTACATAAACCTATTCATATTTCAACTTCTTCTTCACTTGTCCCCCTTCTTTGTTTTAAACTTATCCCCCTTTCTTTATCCACTTCCTTTCTCATCTTCCTCAGAGCCTCAGGGCATTGCAATTGTGGTAGGATTATGTGTGATGGTGTCTTGAAGCTATCCTTTCTTTGTATCGGTTTGAACATTATTCTTTTCTCTGGAAAAATCTAAGCCAAGTTAAGAAGCTAAGCTAAGTCTATATATAGAGCGTGAAGAGAGAAAATGACGGAATCTTCCATTCATCGTGGAAGATGTTCCATTAACAACATTACTCATGATTCCATAACATCCTATCTCTGTCTTTTTCGAAACATTATGTTGGTTTTCCAATGTTTATTTTGAAGATCTAGGTATTGGAAATTTTGTTTTTATTAAATTTTATTCTGGTTATTCTGAGTACAAAATCTTTCTTAGCAAGTTTTTCTAATAAAGTCATATTAGCATGAGCAAGTCTTTTATGCCACAGTTAGCTTTCATCATTTACACTCATTAGACATTTTGAATCAATAGTAAGGACATCATTTAAATCAATAACATAAACATTGCTTACTCTATATCCTATTAATATGGTTTTCTTTTCATCAAAAATTTCAAATAGGTAATGCTTTGAATCAAATATGACTCTATTATGTTTATCACATAATTAACTAATGTTAAGAAGATTATGATTTAATCCTTCAACAAGGAGAACATTGTTAATAGAAGTAGAAGAGTTCTTACTAACCTTTCCTATACTAATGGTTTTTCCTTGTCTACTCCCTCCAAATGTGACATTACCTTCATTCCTTGGCTGAAAAGAAATAAACTTGGATTTATCTCCTGTCATGTGTTTGGAGCATCCACTGTCCAAGTACCATTTCATTCCTGTAACCTTCATACATATCTGTAAAACTAAAGTTTTTAGTTTTAGGTACCTAATTCTTTTTAAGTCCTTGAATGTTAGATGCTCCTATAGGAACCCATATTTTCTTTCCTTTCAGAATTTTGTTTTCTTATAAGAACAAATGTAGGATCCATATCCTTTTTTACTATAGTACAAGCAAGTAATAAATAGAGTACTAGTCATGACAGCTCAAACAAAATATATTTTGTAATATTTTTGTCTTTTTTGGGATTGTATCCAAGCCTTGCCTTATCCAAAACACTTCTTTGTTTTCCAAGCAAAATATTTAAATTATTCTTTCTTTTTAGTAAACTTTGCAAGGGTATTTATCAAATCTTTCTTTTCTTTTTGCAGAAGTTCACAATCATATGTAAATTTTGTAGTTTTACTCTTGAGAGAAAGGTATTCTTCCTTAAGTGCAATATATCATGCTCTAAAGTTCCAATTTGTTTATCTAAAGAGATTTTTGTTTGAAGTAGTGAGGGCATTTTCTTTTTTCTCCTTTTTCAAATAATTTTCAAGAGATAAAACTTTCTTCTTTTAGGAATTTAAGGCTTTTACCATCTTAAGAAATTCATCGTGTAATTCATCAAATGCATTTTGAAATTCTTCATAGGAAGGGAGAGAATTTACCTCATTTTCTTCTCTGGCCATTAGGCAGAGATTAACTTCTTTATCTTCTTCAACATATGAGTCTTGATTGCTTTCTCTTCAAGTAGTTGATAGATAATGCTTCTTCTTTTCTTCTTCTCTCTTTCTTTCTATGGTATCCTGCTTCTTCAAATATTGAAGACATTCCCATTTGATATGTCCAAATTTTTTGCATTCATAGCAAATGGGATGTTCTTTGTTTTCTTGACTTCTTCTAGTTGGTCTTTTTTCATTGACTTTTTTGTTGTCGAAGAATCTCCTAAATTTCTTCATAAATAGACCAATGGTCTCTTCATCAATTTTATCTAGTGATTCATTATTGCATTCTTCCTCATTTAGATATATTAATGTTGCTTTGAGAGCAAAACCCCTCTTCTTCTTATCTTGTTCCTTAAGAGGTTGTTTCAACCTTAGTTCATGCTTTGAAGATTGCTAAAGAGAGCTACAATTGATTTCATTGATGGTCTTTTAAATTTCGTAATAGCCATCACTTTCAGCTATCATTTTTGAGAAGTGCCTTTATAAACATGTAGACTTGATCTTTTTGTAAGTATGTATTTCCTAAAGCTACCAAATGATTAACAATATAAGTAAAATGTATATGCATTTCTTTAACAGTTTCTCTAGGATTCATTTTGAATAGCTCATATTGTTGTGTGAGATTATGAATCTTAGACACTTACACCAGATGTTCCTTCATGTGCTATTTCTAAAGCTTACCATATCACTTTGGTACTTTGACAATTTGCTATTCTTCCTAACTAAATGCACTGGTAAGGATGGGTTTAACTTTATTGTTCAATAAAACATTTCTTCTTTTTATATCATTCCATTCACTTTTGGGTTTGACTAAGGTTTTGCCTTCATCTGTTTTCTTAGACACATATAGACCTTCCTAAATCACATCCCAAATGTCTATATCAACAACTATAAAGAAAATTTTCATCCTTAGTTTCCAATATGTGAAATTTTCACCATTGAAACCAAGAGGTTTTGTAATAGATAGTCATTTAGGCAACACATTATCACCAAGTCCAGCCATTATACTCTTGAGATAGTTAAGTCTTTAAATTAAGAGCTCAAACTCTGATACCACTTATTGAGTAAAGATGGTACCTAAGACGGGGGGGTGAATTAGGTGTATATAAAAATTTACATAAGTTAAAATCTTGAAATGGGTTTTTCAAACTTAAAGTAAACAAAGAATATGTAACTTGAAAATGATAAATGCCGAATATAAAAAAGATAAAGGAGAAGAATGGGTACCTAGATTTATCCTAGTTTAGCTTCTCCCTAAGCCTATGTCCAGTCTCCAAACAATTTCTTGGGATTTTTCATTATCAATAATTAAGTACAATAATCAGGGAGAACCTCCCCCTCAACCCAAATGCTATCTTTGTTTTCTTTCAAGGAACCTCCTTGAAAAATTCTCAAGGAGAACCTTTCTCTAATCTCAATTTTGAGAAAGAACCTCTTCATAATCCTAAGTATTATCTGCTTAACACTCTTAAGGAACCTTCTTAAGTTTCTCTCTCATATAAAAGAAAGAATTACAAAAGAGTAAAGTCTTTGAAACAGAGTATATAGAACAATTAAGCACTAATGTAATAAAAAACTGATAAGAGGATAAAACTTATGATATAATCACTCTTAAATATTTTTCCTTATATATTTAGAGTCTATAAGTCATGTTTATATAGCCAAAGGTCCAAAAATTTGTTGGAAGGAAGAAGAAAGTCAAGAATTTCAAAATATGTTTGTTGTAAATCAATCATGACTTCTTTATCATTACTCAAGCAACTGACCTATTATTATCAATCCAATGGTCCCTCTTTCCTTCTTTAAAAATTCAAATATGGACCCCGACAGTCGACTGCTCATCCATGGCTAGTCGACTAGTCTCTTAACAATTGACTCGGCTTGACCTATGTATGGCTAGTCAACTAGGGACTCTCAGAGAGCTCCCAGTTGATTGAGATTCAAGCTGGCAGCATGCTAGGATATCTTAGAAATAGATTGGAGGCTAGTGGCCAGTCGATTGAGACCTCTTTAAAACATCCTAATCGACTAAGATAAGAGTTAATAGCTGACTGACAATAGGTTAGTTGATTGCTGGGCTACTACTAATTAACTGGGAACATCCAGAGTTCCCAAAGTTAACATTTTTCAAACAGTAAGACTTGGAATCAATTCTTTAATGATTTTAAACCATTTTTATCAATTCAATATTACTTACAATGGTTTATAAGACATGATAATACATTAAAGAATATCTAGAACCTATGTATTACATTGAAAAATTTTCATATGATGTTTGTTATCATTAAAACCTTAAGTCTTCAGCAATTGAGCTACTCAACAATTAATTGTTTTCTTATTATATTAAAACATGATTTGTGATAGGTGAATTGCAAATTCTTTATATTTTAAATAGAAAATGTAAAGATTTTTTAAGAGAAAATTGTCATTAGAGGAACAATTTTCATATGAGACCCATGATTCAAATGTTAAGCTATAAACAAACTAATATTAATTTAGAAGAATTGCAGTCAGATTTAGGAAAACAAATTAAAATTTCAGCTTACCATCTAATGACCAAGATAAGATATGAATAGATTACTTACAAAAAGGACCATGTCAACTTACTCAACATAATTTTCCTTAAAGATAAATTAGGAATTCCATAAGATTGTCTTCTTGGTTTGATGAATTTGGCAATAGATTGGAATAATGCATAGAAAAGGTTGCAATATTTTGCTTGTGTTATTACCTTTTTAGGCCTGAGTTAGGGAAGTAATTTGGTAGAGATACATTTACGATAAAAGTATTTACATATTGGAATAAGAAAGAAAGATTTTTATCACATGTTGAAGGTTCTAATAGTGCTCACAACAATTCTTGGAAGAAGAGTTGAGATTTGATGAATCAAAATTAACACATTGAAGTTGCTATTTCTAAGCAATTTGAACAAGTTTGTGATCAATATCAAAGATGTTTGATTGCATCAATTGATTGCGTTCACTTTCTCTTAAAGCAATGATTGGCTTTTCATGATCATGATGAATTAATAAATTCTACTAATTAAGGTAATTTCCTTGAACTTATAAGGTTTCTTATTGACCACAATGAATCAATAAATCATATTGCCTTAGAAATGACTTATAAAATAATTGATTAACTGCCCTCAAAATTCAAAAAGATATTGTTCATGTTGTTGCATTGGAAACCACTAATACTATTATTAATGATCTTGGGGATAACCTATTTGTCATTATCATTGATAAGTCACACAACATATCAAATAAAGAGCAAATGATTGTTGCTTTGCATAATGTTAATAAGAAAGGAAGTATCAATGAGTGTTTTCTTGGTATAGTGCATGTTAGTGATACAACTACTTTGTCATTGAAAATGGTAATTGATGAATTGTTTTGCAAATATGGGATAAGTATATCAAGTATTCATGGACAAGGTTATGATGGTGCTAGTAACATGCAAGGTGAATTTCATCATTTTAATAGGTTGATTTGGATGAAAAATTCATCTATATTTTATATGCACTATTTTGCTAATCAATTACAGCTAATGTTTTTTTATCGATTGCTAAAAATCACATTTAAGTTACTTCTCTTTTTAATTTAGCATCTACTTTGTTGAATGTTGTTGGGGGCTTTTGCAAACGGCATGATATACTTTATGAAAAACAAGTAGCTAAAGTTAAAGAAGTATCGGAGAAATGAGAAATTCTAAGTGGATGAGGCTTCAATTAAGAAATTGGTCTCCAACAAGGTGTTAATGCTTGTTAAGGTTTAGATCGTCAAATTTGATAAGTTTAATATTGAGGTATTCTTTTGTGATTGATATGTTTGAAATTATAAAGAAAGATGGATCAAATGCAAATCAGAGAGTAAAAGTTAATGGTTTACTAAATTTATTACAAGATTTTAATTTTGCATTCACATTATATTTGATGAAAAATGTGTTGAGCATCTCAAATGAATTGTTACAGGCATTCCAAAGTAAAGATCAAGATATCATAAATGCGATGAACTTGGTTAGCATTTCAAAACAAAGATTATATGCTATGAAGGATAGTAGATGTGAGTCTTTATTGCATGAATTAATTTTTATTTTTTTTTACAATATGTATGATATTGACATTTCTAATATGGATAACATTTTTTTGTTTAAAGGGAGACCGTGACATGAAGGTAAAGTTTATGATATTACAATAAAATATTGTGAACACCCAATCCCAAAATAATAAGAATAAAAATTAATTATTAGTTGATTAATTCATTAATTCATTAATTAATCAAATGTAAAATGGGTGAGTCACAAAATAAAAATCAAATATGGAAAAATAAAACACAAAATTAAAAATATGAAAAACAAAATAGAAAAAAAAAAAGATAAAATAAAAATAAAAAAATGAGAAAAAAAAAGGGAAATAAAAAAAAAAAGATAAAACAAACACCAAAAATAAATGTTATTAACAATGTAAATCCCTACATGCCCATACTGCACGCCACTCACGGAGACCCATACATACATGCTGGTTTGGGAAAGAGGTGAAGGAGAAGTGTTCATGTGTTTTCAGGATTTTGAAAAGCAAAACCGAGACAAAGCAAAAGAGGGAGTGTGCCGAGAAGAAAGAAACAAGAGAGAGGAGAGTTTAAAGGGGGAGAGATATGGAGAGAGTAGGAGAAGGCTTGGACATAGGGAGTTTCAAAAGGGGCATGCCGAGAGAGATGAGAGAGTCATAGAGATCGAGAGACAGAGCTTCGAGGAAAGAAGGGCCAGAGAGAAAGACGAAGAAGCAGAGGCATGAGTGAGCTAGAGTTGCGCTCTCGGATGCATGAGGGAAGCTTTGAGTGGAAGAGAAGAACAAGCAGCTGAGAAAAGAGGTAGAAATTAAGAGGCCATAGGAGAAAGTTTAAGGAGGGAGGCAAAGTTCAAAGGAAAGAAAGAGTTCATGAATCCGAGTGTCTAAAAAAAAAAGTTCTCTCATAGCCAAAGGAAGAGAAAAAACCGAAGAGAGTGAGAGAAGGAGGAGGGGGTGAGTTGTTAAAGGCGCATGCAGAGCTCTTGTTGCATAGAGCCACAGTGAAGAGAAGGAGTCTCTGAAGCACTTGCTTCACTTATCACGAAATAAAGACTTGCATTTCGGTTTTGGAAGGTGAACAGAGCAGCCGAGATGAAGAGCAGAAAAGGAGACCGAAAGGAAGAGTGAGGACCGAGAGAGAAGAGTGAGAGTTGGAAGTACAAAAAAAGCCAAGAGAGAAAGAATAAGGCAAACTGGGAGAGTTTAAGAGGACAAAGTGAGAGTGGAAGAAAGAAGAAGGAGGAGAGGCGAGCTCGTGAGAGTGAAGGAAGAAAGTCTGCTCTGTTAGTCCCTGTTTCAAGCGCACAGAGGCAGAGCATCGTTGAAAGAGAAAGGTGACTATTATCTGTTAAACTTCTCTTTTCATTTCGGCCATCATAAGTGATGACCCTGCTGTACTCTTGACCTTTAGCTTAATGTTCAGTGCTTCATTACAATCCTTTTATTTTGGTCATAATGCAGATTGATTTCTCTGCATGTTTACCATTAGGTTGCTGTCCTAAACTAAGTTAGCCTCTCTGTTTTGTGTATTTTTATTATGCTAATGAGACTCCCGTCATATGTTGCTTGCATGTTCTGCTATCTTCCATCCTCCTTTTGTTATATGTTGTCTACGTCTGTCGCCATCAAAGCTCACTGCATGTTCTTCTCCTCTGATGCCAATGTAAAATACAACACGCTGTATTTCAAGGATTGTCCTTGGTCTTAACGTGTTTAGGCCGCATAAATTCATCCCTCCTATTGCCATAGTTTCATTCTCAACTGTCATGAATTAATGCAAATTTGCTTCACGTTACCATCATTAGTTACAGCAAAAATTTGCTTCATTTTATTGTTGTGAACAGTGCTGCAACGTTAAAGTAAAATCTGGTTATTTGTTTCAATGGGTATGAGTTCCAGCGATAAGGCTAAGTTTGGAGAAAAACCTGGAAAATGAATGCCACATTTGGGCAAATTAGATGTGCATTTTATCACTTTTTAAAGCATTTTTGTCTTTTCTCACTTAAGAGTTGGCAAATACCATTATAAATATTTAGAAGCTATTAATGTGATGTATGGACTCATATGGCATGAGTCATGGATGCATGAGTTGGTGTAGGAGATCTTGTTTTGATTGCATTAAAAATGTGAAGGAGAAATCAATGGTTAGTGGTGTCACGTTCATATACTTTATTGATTTTAACTTCATCCAATCATTGTTTACGTCTTATTCTTAGTCCATTGGTATAATAGTTGTTATTATTATTTTTATTTTATTTTTCTTAGTCTTTTTCTTCTTTTCTTTTACTTTCATTTAGTTTTTTATTTATTTATTTTATTTATTATTTTTATTATACGTTAAAATCAAAATATAATAATGCTATTATGAGGGCTCTTTCCTTCTTTTTTTTCTTTTTTAATAAATTTTAATTTCATTTAGATAACAAACAAAATAAAACAAAAAAAATATTTATCCTTTCTTTTAAATTAGACTTCAAAAATAATTTAAAAGGAAATAAATTACACTTTCCATAAAATTCCAAAAATCCAAAGTTAAAAAAAAGGAAAAATTAAGAGAGCATGGGAAAGAGATTACATTGATTTCGTGAATTAAAACATTACGATAAAATCCCAAATTCATTTTGTTCACAAACACCAATTCAATCCCATTAATCTCACTTTTTCCTTTCAATAAATAAGAATAAAATTTCCAAATAATTTCTTCTACATTTTAGATTATTGCGTGTGATTGTTAATCTTTTCAGATACTCGAAAACTAACTACTCGAGGTCCCGTGAAATCTTCAATTTCTTCAGGTCTTAAAGGTTAATATTTGTTTTAAAAAATACAAAGATAAAATAAATTTAAAAAATAAAAAAGGTTTGTTTTACCTGTTATTCGTAATTAAAAAACCTTGAAAATGCTTTCTTTATTATAATCCCATTTTCAAAATTAAAACAAAATAAAAAACCATAAATTCAAAAATCCAAAAAAATAATTTTCCATTATAATTTCACTTCACTTTCAAAATAAAACTCTAACTCCAAAATTCTAAAAAAAAAAAAAAAGGAAAAACGAAAGGAACAAGGGAGCGATATTAAAGCAATTTCGTAAATTAAAATATACTAACCAAATTTAAGCTCATTTCATTTACGAAAAACATATTAATTTTAACCATCTTGTTCGGTTCACAAAAAAATAAAAATCACCAACTAACAGACATGCATTTCTAGCTAAACTACGTGGACTTTGATCCTCATCATCGGGTATGTAAGCCCTAGGCACTGATCCTAGGTTAAGTCTGCCTTTATAAATATTTTATTTTCTTCCTTTATTTTATTTTCTTAATTTCTGCATCATTTTCCTTTTTTACATGTGATTGATAAGAGTAATTGAAATTTGAATTAAGGCCATATAATTTTTGCATAATCAACTTTGGGTAATCATTCTTAAAAACAAGTGTAATAGGATGCCTAATACCTTCCCCACTTACAACAGATTTTCGAACTTAATTTTTAGTTTGTAGACCACCCTATCAATTTAATTGATTTTCCAAAATTTATCTTATAAACATTTTGGTGGCGACTCTTAAATTTTGGTTTTCGTTTTTTTAAGCAAGAACTTTTTTTTTTTTTTTTGCGCCAGACGGTCACATTTGGGGTGTGACAAACATCATTATTGTGTTGAAATATTTTGTATTGTTATGGACATGCCATTTCAAGAACTAAATAATCATTTTATTGAGACAAATATAAGATTGCTTCTTTGTATGGATTGTTTAAATCTATCTAATTTGTTCTCAACTTTTGATAAGAACACACGAGAATATTTTTCAATTGATTTGGTGATGCTTGATAATCAACTTAAGCCTTACATAATTGATATGCACAGTAGTGTTGAATTTGCATATTTAGAAGGAATTAGTTGTCTTGCAAAGAAGTTAGTTAAGATTGTAAGACATGTTGATTATCTATTAGTTTAATTATTATTAAAATTAGCAAAAATTTTGCCTATTGCCATAACAACTGTAGAAAGCACATTTCCAACTATGAGATTGTGAAAAATCAACTATGCAGTCAAATATGAGATGTATGGATAAATGATTATCTAGTGACTTATATTAAGAGGGATGTTTTTAATAGTATTGACAACGAAGTGATTGTTAAACAATTTCAAAATATGAAATCACATAAAGGACAATTGTGAGGTATGAATTTTAGTAAATTTTTATATGATTTAACATTTATACATTTAATTTAATATGATATTAGTTATTATTATTTATTTACCAATATTTTTTTCGAAAATATGTAGCGTCCCAACTGACCCTAGTTCCTGGCTCCGCCACTACCTCCATTTTTCTGACATCTGACTATCACACACTCATCCATTAGAATCTAAGGTACAACATATACTTAGAAAAACTTAAAACATTTGACCCACTTTCCCTTTATGTGATTAGTTCATCAAGAGTTACATTTAGAAAGTCCTCTCCAATGAATTTCTAAAAATGATCTAACCATGGTAACAGACATAAAATCAGGTAGTAAGTGTAAATGTAACACTAATTTGTATTTTCATTTTCTCTCCTTTCTTTGTTGGCCGTTTCATAAGATTCAAACATACTACTGACAAAATGCATGTGAAGAAAGCCGATTCATCCTTGGAAAAGAATGCTTGGCACTAAAATTCAAATTGAAAGACACATTGTTTCAGCCTATTGTTCATGGCTTACCAAACTCAATGTATTACAGGTAAAGTGCCTCAAACTACAAAGAACTATTATTGAAATTATAAAAACATTGAATGTGCACTAAAAAGGTTTGAGATGTCCAAAGGAACAAAAACAAATGATGTCCTTACTTAAATGATGCATTTGTTGTATAAGTTCTTTGAATCCTGGTCTAAGACGTACTTCTAAATAAGAGACGTTCTCATATTCGATACGTATTTGATACGATACTTGATATGATATAAGTATATATATATATATATATATATATATATAATTATAGGATATGATATAAAATGCACCCAAATATTATCAAATCGGTGCTAAAATATTTTTGACCATTTTTTATTAGTTGTAACATTGTTTTATCAATTTATTATCTTTTTCTACTATATTTTACATAAATTTTTTTTATCACCAATCATATTTGTTAAAATATATATGTACACACAAATATGCCCATACCCATATTTTAAAATTTTTAAAATTGATACACCTTATATATCGTATTATGTCATATCTGATACTGTATAATTGTTTTTTAGATTTATTTCTTAGATCTATACACTTCACCAAAGTCTGTTGAGAATGCTGGTAGTACACTATTTAAAGGTATTATTGTCTTAATACAATTTTGAAAAATTTCCTATTTATAATCTTTGAATATATTGCTTGTTCTTATCTTACCAAGTTTTTTATATCTATTTCCTACGCTATTTTTCATTTCAAATGCAGCTTTGTGTGATTGGTGGTGTATGTCCATTGTTAAAGGGAAAGACAACTTTTATTTTTGGGATTGCTAACCCTCTTGCCTATATCTTTTTTTCTTTTTGGGAAATTTGTACAAGTCTCTTTTACAATTATTCAGGTCCCCGCCTACCTCATATATTATCATGTTGCAGTTGCAACGTTTATAATCATTTTTTATAGTATAAATATGATATGACAAGTAAAGCATCCATCAAAATAAATTTTAAAATGCATATTAAATTAGTATAACAATATTTTATTAATTTGATTTATTATCAAATTTTATTCTAAATTTAGTCATTAACTTATCAACTCTTTATCAATTTTTGCAATCACTAATTTGGATGATAATATATTTAATGCAAATTTAGTTAGAATTAAAAGACTAAATATATTTATGTTTAGATTAGTAATAAACTAGATTAAAAATAAATTAATAAGTAATGAATCAAATTAATAATAAAAATTAGTGAAATATTAAATTAAAAATAAAAAATTAAATTTAGAATCAATTAATGAATAAGAAATCAAAATAATAATCTACACTATTTAGTCCGAAAGCATGAATAATCATTGTATATCATATAAGAGATTATGTAGTAAACTTCCTACGTTCATGTGACATACAGTTGAAATGGTTCCTTGTTATGCTGTTCGATCTAATATTAATTCAACTCAATTGCTATGTTTGATGGATTGCTTTGAACCTTTACTTGGAAAATGGAAACGTAACGTTTGAAAAATGAGTACTGTTTTAAGAAATTATTACATATATTAGTTTTATTATTTTTTAGTCTAAAAAAATAATTTAATAAGTTTTAAGTAGTTTCTGTGTTAACAAATGTGTAACTTTTTATGAATTTCATTTTGAAAAAAATTGTATTTCTTCCTTTTTGAATTTTAAAAAATTAAATTTAAATATATAAATGCCATTTAATTAGACTTTGGGTTAAACATATTTTATTCGGGTCGCGTGTGAGTGATGAAGTGTATGCGTAATGAGTAATATATAATTTTTTTTTATGGTAACGATATTTTGACGTCAGTTTGTGTGTCAATTGAGACTAATTTTTTTTTTCTCATAATTTTTAATGTGTGTCTAATTAAACAGCAAGGGATATAATAATAAAAAAATTAGATGATTAATATGAGCCAAATTATTTTTAAAAATTTTTTTAATAATAGAATCAAAAGAGAAATGAAGGATTCTAAAATGACTCCTATTATTTAAAACTTATTTTTTATGCCCCTGAATTAGAGGCTTTGGAATGAAATAGTATGGCACAGTTTTGTTCTCATTAGTTTAAAAAGATGATAGAATTATATTTTAATTATAGGGATAAAATTTTAAAAAAACTTAATTTATAAAAAAATTTAATTTTATCAATTACTAAATAAAGAATTCAAACAGTGAAAATCTTTAGGTTTGTTTTTTTTCGGCTAACCAAAAAATCATTTTAGTTGAAACAAGTGTCTGATATTAGAAGACATTTTTTAAAATGTCTTTGATCAATGTAAGGATAGATTTTTAAATTATGCTTAAAAGTTTATTAACTAATGGAATAAAATAATAAGTAATAAAATCAGTAATAAGAAAATTTTATCCTTGGAGAGCTTTTTTTACTGATATTGACCGCACACGTGACGTGATTTTTCTTTGGTCAATAAATTAAGGACAAAATAGTAAGTGCAGATAGCTTAAGGCCGAAGAGAAGAGACTTTTAGTGGGAGAGATTAAAGAGGGAGTCATAAAGCCTTTTACTTTTTGCGTTGGGTCCTCCGTCGTCGTTGGACATTCGATCGATTCGATTCACACTATATTGTCCGAATGTAGACTAAGAACAGCGTCATCATCTTACTTCATCATCTTTAAGCCACCTCCTTTCCTTCCTTGTACAGTGAAACCAAATGAGTGAAGGAGAAGATGATATGGTTGAAGAAGTATACTGCGAAACAGGGGAGGATGAAGAAGAAGAAGACGACGACGACGAAGAAACCGATGATGATGAACGAGAATTTGAGGGACAAGCTGTAAAGCCAGAGAAATGGAGGAAGTATTACTGCTCAAAGCATAGAATACTGCTTGTTGGGGAGGGTGATTTCTCCTTCGCTCTCTGCTTGGCCAGATCTTTTGGTTCTGCTCACAATATGGTCGCTACTTCCCTCGATTCACAGGGTTAGTCACAAAACCCCATGTCGAAACTCTTCGAATTTCTCTTTAACTTCCTTAAAGAGACACATCAAATAACTATAACCCCTTTTTTTTTTTTGGTGACACAGAAATGATTGCGAAGAAATACAGTAATGGAATAAATAATGTGAGGGAGCTTGAGGAAATGGGTTGTATTGTGCTTTACTGTGTCGATGCTAAGGTTATGAGCCAACACTTTTTTCTCAAGACTCAGAGGTTCGATCGAATTGTGTACAATTTCCCTCACGTAGGGTTTCTTTACCGAGAAATTAGCTACTGCCAGATCGAGTAATGTTTCTTATTTCCTATTTCTTTTTCTCTTGCTGTTAATCTTCAGCAACCCTCAAATTTTATACCATTTACGACTTTACTTCTTTGGTTGAATTGTATTTTGTTTCTTAGTTTTTGTATTATTTCTGTTTGATATCTTGAATTTATTTCATGCACGATCATTTAACTTCCATTTCGTATAAAGTATATCGCTTCTTACATTACCTGCTAGATAGAGCTGACAATTGAAGATGTAAATGATATAAATGGGAAGTTGAAAGACTAATTTGGCATGGAGCAAACTGAATGAATACATTGAAACAATAATTAAGTAGTCAAATTACTAGTTTAGCCCTTTTGTTTTTGTCTTGATTACTTTTACCTTATCATCTTTCTTGTGATTGTTGTGACCCGTGAGTTCCACTGTCTCAGTTAAATTTTCGTTGTCATTAGATGACTAATGAGAATGAAATGATGAAAGAGTTGCTGTCTTGTACTTTATGGGTATATGCTGACGGGAATATGTTCTTAGATGTTAAGACATCGTACTAATTAGATTTGGATATGTTCATGTGAGATTATAGTTATCTGAAGAGAGAGATAGAAATATAACAACATTAATAACAGATGATGAACAAAAGAATTTGTATCTCTTTTATCTCTCAGAGGACCTTCGTATAACATGATAAGAGGTTCTAAATCTAAGGTAATTGATGGACATGAATTTTGTGACACTCAAACAGGTTGAACAAAAGATTGGTGAAGAGTTTCCTAGCAAATGCCAAAGCTCTACTGAGAAAAGAGGGAGGGGAGATTCATATATCTCACAAGGAAGGTGATCCATATAACAAATGGGATCTTGTAAAGAAGGCAGAGAAGAGAGGGCTTGTGTTGCATGAAGCTGTGCCATTCTTCAAGGGTGATTATCCAGGTTATGACAACAAGAGAGCCCACGGTAAATTACCAGATGTCTCTTTTCCTCTTGGAGATTCTACCACTTACAAGTTCAAGCTTAAAATATCTGTCTAGGAAGCTCAGAATAGATGACTTGTGGAAAAGTTGTAAATGTTGGGTTCTGTTTGGATGATCATAGGCTCTGTTCTTGTAATCTAAACTGTATTGCCTCTTTAAAGGATGTTAATCTTCTATGAAAACCTGATGAGTGGCTTTATTTATGACATTTTGTTGATGCTATTGTAATCATTCACTTAGAAATTATCTTGCTACATGACTCGTGCCTCGTATGATGAACAAACTACAAGACGCATCATTTGACTCAGGTTTTCAAAATTCAAAATACTAATAAAACCTTAAATGCTTTTTGGGCTAATGGTGGAGGTGAGTGTCTGATGTGTGATTAGATAAGTAGTTTAAATCTTTATCAATGCAATGTCTAAGAGTCTAATTGTAAAGAAATTTCTTATGATTTTTTTAAATTTGCCTTGAGTATCTTGTGTTTGACTTGTTAAAGATGTAAATGAACTTGGGTGTTACGTATGGGAGTTGATTTGAATTAGGGATGGTAATTTTGCAGGGTAACAGTGGAATTGCCTTTTCGCTTTTTATTTTCATCATCAATTATATCCTTTATCTCTATATTCATTTCTCATCTTAGCGAAGATTTTTCTCTTATTTCCAATCTCTAGCAAGGACGTGAGATTATGAAATCTTTTATAAAAATTTTAAAAAATTAATATATATTTAAAATGTAAAGTCTTTGTTTATGCTATTTTAATAACTCTAATTAAGTATATAAAAAATTACAAATATATAAATACAAAATTTTATAACAAGTTATATAAGTAATAATAAATAACACTCAATAAGTAAGTTAATTTCGAAAAAAAAAAAAGATTTTAACATAGAAGATAATTAAATTTAAAATAAAATTATTTAAATAATTCTAATTCTTCTATTATTATTAATCTTAATTTATAAATAATTAATATTATTTTTTTAATATTTATTTTTCATTCTCTATTACATATTATTTAAATCTCGAAAACGTAGAATACTAATATTTAATGAATAAAATCATTTTTAAGTTAAATTGATTGTTTTCTTTTGCTTATTATAAATATAAATAACAAGTAAAATTATTAAAAATATAAAGATTAATATATATATATATATATATATATATATATATATTTATAATTGACGAGGATAGGTATCTCACCAAACAATCGATATAGTCCTGGTTCTCATCCAAAATTTTTTTCAGAAAGAATTTTCTTTTATACCCATCCTACGAGGCAAAATACTCCAAATGTAGATCTTCATGTAGGCTTATTCTCACGATTCAAGAATCTTTTGCCACCCCTAATTTAAACACTATTTAGAGGTGCATTACAATCTAACTCACGTGAGTATGAAACAAAAGCAGTTTTTCTGTCTCTCTTTAAATGTACGATTAATTTGATCAAATTTAAAATCAATACTCTACCAAAGCAATATATATAATCAAAGATAGGATGTATGGTGATATAATTACATGTGAAAGAACGTAATAGTGAAATATAAATTTAAAATCCTAATTTGATACAAGCCAACTAGATATTTTGTCAAATAAATACTATTACTCCACACATTGTCATCAAGTGTCAAGCATCTCGAGCGGACTTTTAAGTCTTTACTCTCTCGGTATTAACGAGAAGAGTTGTAAATATTACATTTTTTTTCATAAGATCAAAAGATTTATTAGGACGCCAATTGTTATTAGAATTTTTATTTTTATTTTTTGGACTTTCCAAGAGAAATGGATAATCTTCTTTATTAAATTTTATCATAGCAATTTCTAAATTTTTTAGTTTCATGAACTGAACCAAGAAATCGGGAAATGTATGAATACTATAAGAAATATTGGTTAATTTTGTATACTTATGTGATAATTGATTTAATATATCAATTCCAATAAAATCATAATAAAACAAAGTCTGAATCATTAATGAAACGTTTCAAATCGCCTTACTATGATACACTTTGGTATATGTGGTTGAAAAGTTAACAATTGAGTTATTTAAATTTAAACGTTAACACATTAGTATGTTATAGTATCATTTTATTAACTCTTGGATGGAAAATAACATATGCACATGACTTACAAAATTTTCAATTTACCTAAATTTCACTTCTAAATTCCTGAATTAGGTCACTGTAATTTATAAAAAAAAATTACAATTGACCTCTAATCTATCAGGCGCATTGGAAAATCTACCCAGATCTGTCTGGCTTCAGATCCAATAATTTCAAATGCAACACACTCACCAGACACATGTGTATAACCCAACCCAGCCCAGAATACATGACTTTAGCTAAATAACTCTATTTGCTATGTCTATTTTCAGTATATGAAAGTTAACTAGCAAAACTAAGTTACTAACCTTTAATTTGTAATGTATTAACCGCCCCCTTGTATAACATACATGTTCTCAAGGATTTGGATTATCATGACCTGTGAACTCTGGAAAACTATGCTTCAAATTGTACCACTTCTTCAGTCAAGGCCTGTCACATAACCAGTACTTCAGTGATACCCCTATTTCTGAGTTTACCAACCTCTGCTTCAGGAATCAAATTTTGTGTTGGTGTAAGGATAGGCCAATTATCAGGTGGATGTAAAGGTGTAATTTCTCTAAGATTGGGGCATTCATTCAAAAGTGATACATGGAACACAGGATGGATAGAAGAATGAGTAGGTAATTTGAGCTTATAGGCTACTGAACCCACCTTCATCTACCTGGTATGGGCCAAAATACCTTGGTGTTACCTTCTCATTAGTTCTCTGAGCTACAGTTGTTTGCCTAAATGGTTGAAGCTTCAAATAAACCCAGAAGCCTTCTTAAAATACTTTCTCAGTCCTATGCATACCAGCTTGCTGCTTCAAAGTCAGAAGCAGCATTTGTTCTCTTTTTGTTGAACTTCTGTCTATACTGTGCAATACATGTTAGATTCACCTGGTAAATGAGGAAGATGAAGTGAAGGTGGTTGACAATACACTATTTGATAATGGCTGCATGAGACCTGGGTAGGCTGAGTCATCATACTTGCATCTTGCAAAACCTCACAGTTGCATTGAAATCTTTAACACCTTGATTCCCTTGTAGTATAAAAGAGCTTTATTTTTGTGGTAAGTAAGTAGGAATAATTCCAGAGTGCTCCTTTGTGCAGAAGTTGCTTTTCTGATATCCAAGTTCTTACTGATCACTATCTTACCATTCCTCCTCAAAATGTTCCCATCCCAAGCCAAGTTTCCATGAGATGAAGTATATGAGTTATTATTTCTTGTAAATCAGTGGATGTCGATGATAAAGTAATCTGCATAATCATATTATGATCCACTCTTAATATGGCATGATCTGCCTGGTTCTCTTTACCTTTCTTGGGTAAAATTTCATAGGACAAGTCATACTAATAATAATGTATAAACACAAATTAATAATAATTTTTGTAAGTGTTGAGAAAGAGAGTTTGGTTTAATTCATAAATTTTGATGTATAATCTTAAATTCCTAAATTATGTAACGTGCTCTCATTTGCCAATTGACTACTAAATAGCAAGACACCAATAATAATTAACTTAAATTTCAATTCAAATATTAATCTTCATTCTTTTCTCTTAAAAGAATTCAAAAGAATACCATCAAGATTGGACAACACTATATATATATATACAAAAAATCAATCCCCACTTTTGTACTGTATAACAATTTGGTCCCTTACAAATTTAAATTCGTACAAAATTAATTCTTTCATTTGAATTAATAAGGGACTAATTTTACATAAAATAAAATTTTTGAACGACTAATTTGTCACAATTAATTTATGAGGGATCAAATTGTCATAAAATGTAAACGTAGATGATCAATTTTGTATTTTTCTTTATATATATATATATATATATATATATATTTATAGAGAGAGAACAAGAAGACTTCAAAAGAAATTAATAAATTTCTAGTCTTAAAGTATTGGTGTTTCACTGTTCTGGGACATTCACTTCACTTCAACTTGTTATAAATAAACTCAAAGTAAGGTCATCAACACAACATCCTACCCAAACAGGCCCTTAAGTGTATCCCCAAGCCCCTCTCTGCTAGGCGTCTGAGAATGGGAAACGTGCAGTCATCGAACTGCCTCCGTTATGAAAAGATTCCTGATTCTTCTGATTTGCAGACCCAGCCTCTGCTCCATGATGAAAACCAGGTTCTCATCCTACAAAGAAATTGTCTTCTGCTTTATATTTTCTGATATTGCAACCAGTTGATTCTGAAATTAGCTTAATGTTCATCTCAACTATTTCACTTTTCCTGATTTGATGAGCTTGTGCTCTTTGTTTGTTCGGTTTCCCCAATTGTTAGATTATTTGATTTTAATACTCAAATAAATTATTGACGTGAGAATATCAGCTAGTTTTTCTTGGATTTTCTTCTATAGAGCAGAGGAAGCAGAATGATCTTTGTTTTATATCGGTGATGACTAAATTAAAGAGTTAATTCTTGAATTATTAGATTCATTTAGTTTAATTTTAAAAATTATTGAGTATAGCATCAGTCTTGTAAAACTCTTCACAGATCTTTGAACTTGAATCTTAATAATAAGATATTATGAATTATAGTGTAATAATGAGTTAGAAAAATAAATTTAATTATGATATAATAATGAGTCAAAAGTAAAATAATTTTTATAATCCAAACTTTTATTTAAAGAGCAAACATAGATTACAAACAAGAAAATTTTACAAACTAATTAATCTCTTAATTAGATTATGCTTTGTTTGTGTAGTTTGAATTAGAACAAGCAGTTCAAGCCTACTTGGAGAAAAGTTCAGCTTTAGAGAAGGAAATTGGAGCCTTGAAATCTGATTTTAGTAGGCTTGAAACAAAGCTCCAAACCAAGGTACGTTTTTTTTTTTAATTTTTTAAAAGAAAACTTTTTACCCTTCTACAAATCAAACCTTGCTACTTATTAACTGTTTTCTGTTTCGTTTTGTGGCCATGAAATAGAATTCCCGGAAAGTGACAGGTTTTCCTGGAAATTAAGATGTGAAATTTTCCTTTTGTGACAGAGCACGGAAGGAAATAAACAGGAAGCAATCACCAATCTTGAAAAGAGATTTGACAAATGGAAAACAAGTCTTGATGGATTTATTGTTGGACGTGAAGCTGAGAAAAGAATTAATTCTGCTGTAAGTTTTGTGGTTTTTATTGGAAATTGTTTATTGATATTTTTTATAAGGAAATTGACGAACCAACTTAATTAATTAATTAATTAATTATATATTATTCTTATTATTTTATAATATTGTAATTATTTTTCTATTCATATTTTGATATTTTAAATTATAATTTGATAGGAGCTAAACATAATATGTCCTGAATTTAATGCTTTCTCTTTCAAAAGCGAGTTCAAAGATTTCTAATTAGGTTATGTGAATTCCTTTTTAAATTGTTTTAGAGTTAAATTTCTCAAATAATTTTCTTAAAAAAATTTCCAACTGATTCTTAAACAAAAAAAGAATCAGGAATTTTGATCAAGCTTTTGTGATGTGTTTTAATGATAGGAACTGTCAAGACAAGGAAGAGCCATTATGAAGATGGAAGAAAAGAATATGAACCAGGAGATGAAAATTGCAGAGTTGGAAAACATAGTCAATGTGATCACATCTTTTATGGTTGATATGGCAGGTCTTATATCTGAGCTTGATGATGAGTCTTCCAAAGAAGAAGAAGTTGACCCTCAAAATGAAGTCATGAATCACATACCTTCCAATCCTCTGGTACATATTTACATATTGATATAGATACAAAAGATATCTAATATTTTTGCCCAAAAAATTTATATATAATATTTAAATGTAATTTAAAGTATTATACTGTATTTAATATTTGACTAGACTTAGAGCTATCAAGTTTTTTAATTAATGAATGACAAGAATATAATAATTAATAATAAAATAAAAAATATATAATTTTATTTAATAATTATATAATTACATATAATAACTATACGTGTGTCATAATATAATTAAATAATTATATATTATCATATTTTAATTAAAAAACAGTATAACAAAGATATAAAATATTATATATAAATTTTTTTATTATAATATAAGTATCAAATGCCTAAATTTATTTTATAAAATTGAATAAAATACTATTGTGGTTCATCGCTTATCAATTTATTGTTAAATTGGTTTGTCATTATTTTATATTTTCTTTTGCACTTATTATATTATTATCAATTTAATCTCTCACTTATCAGGTCGTTCTTAATTTGATCTTCTCAATTTATTCTTAATTTAATCACTTACTAATTTAAATGTTAACACATCAATTCAATCCAAATTTAGTCAAAACTAATTCTAAAAGGATTAGTTGCGCTGTGAATGCCATGATTATAAATGTGGCACTACCATTTTTTATTTTTTTAGATGTTTAGAAAAGGTTTATTAATTGTATTTCTGTAAGGAAATTTGCGAACCAACTTAATTATATATATATATATATATATATATATATATATATATATATTTCTTGTTATTTTATAATGTTGTAATGATCTTTTATTTATATTTTGGAAAACAATTATGCTTTCATTCCCCATATAGTTTCATCCAATGTTAATTTAGTGCCTATAATTTAAAAAATATATAATTGGATCCTTATAATTTACAAGTATTTTACTTTAATCCTTAATGTTAAAATTTTATTAACATTTTGTTATATTTTGGTTATTCAACTAATTGTCATATTATCTTAACACTCTCTCTCTCTCTCTCTCTCTCTCTATATATATATATATATATATATATATATAAAATTTATGCTAATAAAATAGATAAAAAATAGATAATGAAGTAACATTAACTCATTTATATGGCAAAATATTAGTAAAAATATAAAAAGAAGGACTAAATTAAAAATTATTTAAACTATGAGAACTTAATTGCAAACTTTTAAATTATAGGGACCAAACGAAAGATTAAGTGAAATTACAAGGACCACAAGAAAAAATTTCCCTATCTGCCTTGAGTTTGGTGCTTTCTTTTTAACAGCTAGTTTAAAATTTTTCTAATCAACTTATATGAATTCTTTTTCCAATGGATTTAAAGTTGAATTTCTCGAACGATTTTTCTTTTAATTTCCAAACACTATTTTTTAAAACTGTATCTTAAAGAGAATTGAATCAGGCTTTTTGATCAATTTTTTGTGATATGTTTTTTATAATAGGAAAAGTCAAGACAAGGACGAGCCACTGTGAACATAGAAGAAAAGAACAACAATCTGGAGAAGAAAATTGCAGAGCTGGAAAACGAAGTCAATGGGATGAAATCTTCTATGGTTGATATGGCATCTCTTATATCTGAGTTTAATGCTAAATCTTCTAAAGAAGAAGAAGAAGTTCATCCTCAAAATGAAGTCACGAATAACATATCTTCCAGTCCTGAGGTATATTAATTTACATACTTATCAATTTATCTACAATTTAACCTTTTATTTATAATGTTATTTTTAATTTAGTCTTTTATTAATTTATATTCTCAATTTAATATCTCATTTATTAACTTATTCTCAATTTGATCTTGTACTAATTTGAATTTTAACATATTTAACTCAAATTTAATTAAGACTAAAAAATTTAATATGCTCATGTTTATATCAATGAAGAACAAATCAAATTGAGAATAAAAATTAATAAATGACTAAATTAAAATTTAACTTATAAGTGAGGGATCAAAATGATTATTATTGTAGTTACTTAAAATTAATTACTGTTTCATCTTTTGTATTTCAGGAGGCTCCTGCAGAATTGAAGGAAGCAAGAATAACAGATATTACCATAAAACTTTCAGAGGATGAATTTCAAGTTTGCTTTATGATTATGATTTTCTTAGTTGCATTTCTCATTGGTCTCAATCTCTGAGCAAAGTTCAATCTTTGGGAAAGGATGTCTCACTTCTTATGTTTTCTCGAGAAAGCTTAAAGACATGTTAAATATATCATTTCATAGACCAATGTATAAACATCTCAAATGATCTTGCTATAAGTAATATGTTTGCAAGTTATATATGTCTATATGTACTTTAGTTTATTCCATATTTAAAATTTTTGAATTTATCTAATTTTTTTCATGGGAAATAGATCTATTAATTATGCTTTTAGACCATAGTATGATTCTTTAAATGGATGCATTTCATTACTACCATGTGTGTTTTTTTTTTTTTTTTAACTTGCTTGCAATTTTGCCTACGTTGACAAATTTATTATTATAATCATATTTATTAATTAAAGTATACACAATCTTTTAATAAAATATTACTTTGTATTAAATAACTTATCTTATCCTAAATAACATAGATAATGTTCCTTTTTCGAACCATCTGTCACATCAATTTTTTTAATACATGCTCGTGTCATTTTCTGCTTACACCAATTTGATATTTATTTCTTGAGAGAAAAAAAAACAATAGATGAAGAGTGATATTAAAATATACACTATATTTTTTAGTTCGTCATGCATGGAGTCACCATATGTATAAACAATACATATACTTTAATACAAAATCTAACAAAGAGCTTATCCATAAACGTCAATCCAGCAACAAACACATTAATATCACCACAAGCTATATATATATATATATATATATATATATATATATATATATATATATATATATATATATATATATAATTAATAAAAAGATTAATGCATAAAAAAAATACAATAAAATATACGAAGAAATTGGGCCACCTCCTAAATATTTGATAACCTCTCCCAGAAAGAAACTTGTAATACCCACCCCATTTGGAATTCCATCAATTACTCGTGTATCAAAAAAATAATTTAGTTTAGCTAATCTTCTTACATTATTAATTAAAGATATTCTATATATATATATATGATTTTTCGTATATATTACATAGTTTTTGGGTTGATAAATGCAACAAGAAAACTCTCAAAGACATGATTGAGGTAGGGTCTAAATGAAGGACAAGTTAGGACAAATGTAATAGTTTTTTTTATTGGATGGGCATATTTATTGGTAAATTTTTTTATTTACTATAATATATAGGAACAAATTAAATAGTAGAAATATAATTAGAAAGTTCTAAAGGTTGTTTTAGTCATTCCATTACCTTCTTTATTAAAAGGGTACATTATTATTTTTTCAGGAATGCTTAAATTAAAATTTTATCTTTTTCTTTTAAAAAGTACTCTTTTCTGAGATAAAAATATGTGTTATAATTATATTTATTGAAACTAAAATATTTTTATATTATATAAAAATTAATAAAATATGAATATTTGATTGATATAAAATAGTTACTTTGATGGATTTAATGAATTATATAGTAATTTGATGAAATTAAACCATTATTGGAAATAAAATATATATTACAAAATAGTTTATCAAAATTAATTTGTACAAATATAATAATGAATATTTAATTTCAACAATAACATATGTATTAGATATATTTTTACATATTATTATTATATGATTTAATGAAATTTTAGAATAAATTTAATTTTTAACACCAAATAAATAATAATAAAATAAGAGTTTAAATTTTTTACCCAATTATATTTTTAAATAAAATAATAATAATCTTTAAAGGAATTTTCATTATTTTTTGTATCTCAAAAATAATACATGTATAATATTTATAATAAAAATAATATATTTTCAATATTTCTGTTAAAAAGAAAGGATAATTGATCTTGATTAAAATTATGTTTAGAGACAGATATATAATCTTTCAACATTATATTAATTATATATCCATTTTGATGTAGGCAAATCATATCTTAGGGATTATAGGTATACCTGAAATGATAATTAATTACTCACATGCCTTCGAAGTTTGGATATGGAAGGCACAAAAATTTGAAGTCCTCTATTTTAACATATCAAAAGTTAAAAACTTTATTCGTATATTAAAATAAAATTTTATTTTAAATATAATCTCATTTACTTTGACTTTTAATTTTTTAAATTAGTTTTGCTCTCAAAACAATCATCTCTATAAAAGTGACAAAAATTTAATTTTACATAAAATAAACTGCATTGGTAACAAAACTCATTTTCATATTAAAATTTGCAAACAAAAATTATAATTATATAAACTTATTTTTTGTTAAAATTAGTTTTTCACTACTTCAATATCATCAAAGACAATTTGGCAAGAAAGTTCGTATTGAATACTAAGAAGCTAAGGAGACATATATAATAATAAGAGAAGCAATTGACCAAGTAAAAAATATTTACATCATTACCATTTCCATATCTAATGTGTTGTTCCTTCCATCCATGAAATTCCCCATTTATTTTTTTATGTTTTGGATTTCAAATGGGCTGTTTCCCAAGCAATTTAATATTTAGCTTTACAATAGTACGTAGTTAATTCTAAAACACTCAACCTAATTTTTTTTTCTTCGTTGTCGTAGTTGCTTTTTTTCTTTTTTTCTTTTTTTCTTTTTTTAAAAATGTTTTGCGAGGGGTCAATTTTCGTGGATGTTAAATTTTAATTATATGATGCTTACTTGTTCAACAGGACTTAATTAATAGGATATAATGCAATAAATTAATTAGTAGGGAATTCCCCAGAGGCCACTGCTGAAGGGTGACGAGACAGTCCTCCATGATTCATTTATGATAAAAAGAAATTTAATTTGATTATGAACTTTGTAAAAAACATTATATTATAATAAATTATTTGACTATATAAAATAATTTAATTTCCTTTTTCTTTATCACATGTTAAATTTATATAATAAATTGTAACAAATTATTATAAAATTTATAATATGACATTACATATACATATATATATATATATATATATATATATATATAATAGATGCTGAAAAATTATTATTTCTCTACATTATCAATTATATTAACCAAGAGGCCAAATCAAACTTTGGTAACACGAAAATTTTGTAATTTTGTAAAAATTGAAGAGCCAAATATAACATTTTTAAATAAATAAAAAATAATTTTGGACATTTTAACGAGTTAAGGATTAAAATAATAATTTTATAATAAATAAAAAATTAAAAGTATAATTTTTTCTTTAAAATAATTGAATTTTGGATACGCAATATAAATTGTATAAGGAAGGATCCGACTAGATGACTATCAATTATTTGACGTGGCATATGTTGCTTTGTCATTTAGTAATTAATGTATATAATTGAAAATATTGTTTAAGCCACTAGGTTTTTTTATTTTATTTGATTTATGCAGAAAAAAAGGGAGACTAACTGTATTTGGACTTCATGGGCATGGAAGAAAACATTTTATTATGTTGTTTGTTGTGATATATATATATATATATATATATATATATATATCAGATGATGTTATGGATGATTCAATCTTCTTACATATTTTTTGTATCATTTATTGTTTGAGAATATCATATGGTTTTAGTTTCAGCCAGATGATTTTGTTATTATTATCTTTTCTGTTAGAAAAGATTATAATAAGGTTATTTAAGTTATTCCAAAATTATCCATCAAAGCATAATATGCTATAAGATTCAAGAGAAACAAACAAATGCTCAACTTAAAAGATTGCTTCATTAATTAAAGTTCAGTTCATGAACATTATGACAAAGTTCACTAGAAAAAAATATTAGTCTAAAAAAAATGTTTGAACCTTGCATGCTAAAAAAAATAAAATGCTTTAAATCATTTTAACCACCTGAGCCAACTTACTTTAACTTATATCATTTTAATATTTTAAAAGAGTGAAATTAAAATAAAATTATACTCTCCAAAACTTTCAAAAAATTTGCAAAGCATCATATTGATAGTCATATTATTGTCTTCCCAAAATTAGAATTTTTGTCCCTATAAATAGTATCTATATATGAATCGAGATCCCCCATTTCCCAATTTTTTTTTCTATTATTAGATTTGGACTGTTAAATTTTAATATTTATAATAATAGATTTAAATCATTAGACAAAAATTCAAAAGTCTTGATTCTCACTGAATAAAAATTGAGAAATTTCTAGTTGCATCTAAATATAAGGCTAGCCAAAACTGGTGAGCTCAATAATGTACAAAGGGCTACAATTTGTGAGTAATGGACAAAGAATGCCCATAATTGAAGAGGCATTACTGGCCCAGAAGACAAAGGCAAGTTGCAGAAGCCCACCAGTTTTTGCGCAAAGTAGGGGCCAAAGGAGACCTCATTATTATAAATAGGCTTGCCAGAGAAGACAGTGCACAAGGTAAAGAAGATGGTGATGATGAGAAAGGAGACTCTGCTTATTGCCCTCTCATGGCTCTTGCTAGCAGCTTTCATGGCCATTTCTGCATATGCAAATGATGCAGGAGCTCATCCACCAGCTTCAAAGAAGATGGTTTACTATCCTCAAGGTAAAGTCATTTTCCTCATGTAAATTAGTTCTCTTTTTCATTCATTTTTCTCTCTATTCTTCAATCCAAACATATCTTAGAAGATGCAAGTCTTATTAATTTCATTTTTCATTGTTCGTCCATCACTTTTTCTTGTCCCATGTAAAAGATAGAAATTTAAAAATAAATAAATAAATAAATAAATAAATAAATATATATATATATATATATATATATTAGTTTAGTTTTTAATTCAAATTACATACTTATGTCCTGCGTAAAGACAAAGAAGCAAAAGTTTAAAAAAAAAAAACTGAAGTGTAGACAGTAATAAAGTCTTCTAGCTTTTATATATAGATAAAATTATTAACTCAGTTGACCAAAATACCCACATGCTTATTAATTGATATGTTAAGGAAAGAAAAGAGATAATCTTAGTAATTTGCTGAAAAAAGTGTGATTTTAATTGATGAGAGGATTAAATGGGAGAAGAATAAATAAACTAAACACAAACTTAAAAAAGTTTGAATATGGAAGATAACATTAAAGAGATTTTGTATATTTCAAGGACTAAATATTAATTTATTTAACTAACATTTTAAATTCATCAAAGTGTGATATAATGTTGTTGTGAAGGTTGTAGGTGCTGCTGGTTCATTTGGAAGCCAATAATCAGATGTGGGAAAGCATGTTGTGGAGATGATTGTTGCACTTCAACTTAAACATCACAAGCTTAAGCCAAAGTTCTCTTTGTGTTACTCATAAACCATATGTACTAAAATAAAATGCTCATAAATTGTTGTGTAGGAAGCCAAATATTTATGTAAGTTTCCCTGCATAAATGATATAAGAGCTGTGGAGAGCTTAATGTGAAATAAACTAAGTATGCATTTGGTTAAAGTATTTCATGGAAGTGAATGTAATTTTATAGGATATTTGAAATATTTTAGCTCAATATATTCTTTTTTTTTTTTGGTTATTACGGATAAAAAATTCTCAAACTTTTGTCTAAATTAATAAAAATTCTGAAAAAGTACAAGTAATTTAATTACTTAATTTCAAGAATTTTTAATATGTCACCTTTTCATTTTGAATTTTTCTACCAGCAATGTCAAAATAGGCTTGACTGTTGCTATTGACTTATACCAGTCCAACTCTAGACTAATTGCTAGTTCTCTCATTAGAATTACTTATAAAAACAAGTTCTACAAATGCAAGAATTTGAACTTGTGACAAGTCATATTCACATTTCAAATTTCATGGGGTTCAGTAAAATTTTCAATCCAAACACAATCTTATGCTTTAAATCTGTCCACTTCCAAAAGATTTCAACTCAATAACTGTACAGTGGAGTTTCCAGATAGCTTGATACTTAATAAGTGGCAATGATAATTCCAGGCCCTTTCTTTTTTGTAATGAATTTTGGCTTTGGTTTTGCATTGTATCAACTTATTGGCACTCGCATGACTTGAATTAAAAACTTCCAGCCCTGATTTCCTCAACATATTATTGATTCAAAGGAATCAAACTTCAAAAGAAATGCCAAAAGAAGAGCAGCTCCCTCTCCTTTTAACCAAAGTAAATGAGAAAACCATGATTTATTCAAACAATACAATTAAAAGCCAACAACCATAAATTATGAGTATTCTTCAATACACAAGTGTTATATACCGTCCCTTGTATGATACAATGACTGAATCATATATGCTAGGCTACAATAACCAAGAATGCTTTCTGAATATTCCTAATATCTACTTCTAGTATATCAGCTATCCTAGTTCTAACAGTTTCAAAAGAGAGGACAATGAAAAACCCATGTGAAACCTCTTAAATCATATTGAAAGGTAACAATCCCCCCTGTATAATGAAAACTAACACTAAAACCCACCGCTTATATGCTGTTTGAGAACAAGATGAAGCTGACCCTTTATCAGTGACACCCACAAGAAATCGACAATCACCAACCGAAGGGTCTCGGAAGGTAACCATTCCTAGCCCATCAAAATTGCAGCTTCTTGAATCTTGCATTTGCAGCTGATAATAACTATTAAAAGCATATGAGACATTACCCTTCTCCCCAATTCCATTACAAGAACCTCCATAGTTAAGCGTTGTGCAGTCTGCAACACTACAGGCAATTCTCATATGGTTGGCCACATTGGTCAAGTCACTAGAGGGATTTGCCACACACCATCTAGATGGAAGATACTGAACATTCTTAGCATTCTTCAGTTCTTTATTTCCAAGCCCAAGGTTTAACGGATACTTAGCCTGCCCATCAAAAGAGAATATCCCCCAGTGTCTTTCGAAGTTTCCTGGAAGCGTGCTTTTTGCTCCTTCATCAAGCAGACTGAAAATATAAACATCCATTGGAGGAGCATTAGGCCTCAATGGGGTCCCTTTGTTACTTAGAACGTGGTTTATAAGGCCTTGGTTGAAAACTCTCGCAGCTGTGATATTTGCACCAATGGCTCCATCCGAGGGCCAACCGATTTCCCCAATAACTATAGGCATCTGACCATACCCAAGTTTACTCAGGGCTGCAACTAAAGTGTCATAGTTTCCATCAAATGCATTCGTGTAAACATTGGCACCATCTGTGACAGGATGAGTAGTTCCCTCGAAGAATGCATAGTCTTGGGGAAAGTCTTCGTTGTCATAAAGGCTTAGAAAAGGGTAGATGTTAACGACAAATGGGGAGCCGTTGGAGTTGAAGAACTGAACAAGTTGAGTCATAATTTGGGTCAGTTCAGGACGGAATGCCCCTTGGGAAGGAAGCGATGACTCGTAGGCATCAGCATTGCAGGGGACCACGAGTTTTACGTAACCAGCAAGATTTGCATTGACTAGAGACTGTTGTAGATTGAGTATTGCAGGCATGACCAAATTCTGAAATTGACCATTATAACTGGTAAGGAAGGGTTCATTTCCAACAGCAATGTACCTGTCATCACAAGGTACAAGGTTAAAGGCCTGCAGGAGATTAAAATTTATCTGATTTAAAAGAAAATCTAGCTCTAATTTACAGATCTAGAAACCAAAAAAGAAAAAAGAAGTTTACTTCAAGTTTCACTAGTTTCAACAGAAGAAGAGAAGATTGAAGATTATTCTGTTACTATATACAAGGGGAGTTATTAACAGTTTATCTGATACCATGATATATGCTATGCCTTGACAAGAAAGATTTCAGAACTAGATCAAAAGCTGTATGTAGAAGAGATAGCCTTGTTCACCTAATTTCTTATGTAAAACTATTTATGTTATGCATCAGGGAATTGTTTCTATCATACTACCCATCAACTTACATAATAATAATGTAAAGAAGCGTAAGCTCTCTTTTCCATGCACAGGAAGTCTATCTATAGTTGTAGAAACAAATGAAAGCACACAAGCTTGACTAGAAGTTGAACCAAGCATGAGAGTATTCTTTAAGAAAAGTAAGTACAAGAATTTATTCTTGCAACAAATACAATTTTTAAGTTTGAGAAATTATACAGCCAATTAGACTTAGTAACAAGGCAGAGCTAGTTTTTTGTCTGGTTTACATCATTGATTGAGGCTAGTAGCTCCAGAACATAACTTGATTCTGAACATAACTTTACAATTTTCCATTAGACTTTTATATTGTGGATATAAATTCTCAATGGTTAATAATAAGTAATAAACCTTATTAAGCTAAAATTGGCAATTCAGAATCAAAAGTTTTTTACAACAATACAAGATATTATTGATTACATGATTGAGTTCAGCCTTTGGTTCCTAATTATTTTAGAGAACGATTCGTCCTTAGATACTCAAAATACATAAATAGTTGTCCTGCCTCTAGCGAAAAATAACCAAAAATAAAATAAAATCAGATGATCAAATGGTTTTGCAGCTGTTAAACAGCCAAAGTCTGAAGCTCTGGGCCATGAGAACATTATAGAAGCTCGTTTTCACCTAGGACAACCATGCTAGTTTGAAACAAAGTTCATGATCATAGAAAAAACAGAGATACCCTGTAACAGTCACCAGTTTACGAAAGAATTTCCAGTAAAAAGCTGCACCAAAAAAAAAAAAAAGATTCTTCTAAAAGATATTTTACAACAAACTTTCTTCCATGTTAGTGATGAGAGGTAAAGCCCCGGTCTATTCTAACTTTTATTACTTCAAACAAAATCCTACACGTTCTTATAGAGATAACAACAGTTTATGAAGCACCGGTAGTTCTAAAATAGAGTCATATCATGCCTAACATGTATTCGATACAACAGGACGCTTCAAATCGATGCTTCTTAGATAATAGTTCTAGATTTTAAAAGGAAAAGCTATTACGCATCACGAAAAACGATAATAAGAAAGAGAACAGATAGAAGAGATCAACCTGATGTCAGCACCACCTTTGCCCACATAGGCAGAAACATTCTGACGAACCCACAAATCAGCAGCAGAAGGGGACGAGCTCAAGAGATACAACATCTCATTGGGAATCCCAACCATAACCTCAATCCCACTCCCCTTCAGAGCCGTGAGAACATCTGCCTCAGCCTCGAACAGCTTCACCTTTGGGATCTTATTATCCTTCAAGAGATCCACCACCGTCGAAGGCCTCAGCTTGTGAAATGACAACGTACCCCAGTTCACCCCTGTCGCCGATTCCGCCACTGGAGCCGACCTCAAGGCAAGTAACCACAGAAAAACTGCAGTAGCCAATCTGGGCTCCAACATTCTGTCACTGAAAATGTTAATCCTATGGGTTCCAAAATCAAACAATAGAGCTACACATAAGAGATTTTTCTATGGAGAAGAAGAAATTAATAGAGGCTATTAGTATGATCTTCGCTAAAATGGTGCAGCGAAGACAGTGTGTGAGAGAAATGAAGAGGGAATGGTGTGTCACGCTGAAAAGCAAATGCAGTATAGTAACGAGAGAGCATGCTCGAGCTCAAGGATTATTATTGAGCGGGATGGGTTGAAATTACGTAATTGCCCTAAATCACTAATTAAGTTGTCACCATAACACGACCAATTGTGTTGCATTGTTTTCCCGTCGGTTTCCTGGTCCTTATGGACATATTCGTTAATATCCATAGATTTTTTGTGTGATGTCTAGATGGGTTTGATAATTTTATTGCACTTTTTCGAAGTTTTAAATTTGGAAAGAGATAACATCTTAATAGAGAATGAGTGTTCTTTTTTTAGAAAATAAATCACTTAACTTTACTAATAAAACATAACAAAATCACTTAATACAAATAGTATTTTAATTGTAGATTAGCCTTTTATATATTTTAATAAAATTTTCAGATTAAATTGGTAAATAAAGTGATAAAAAGCATTTTTGTTTTAAAAAAAGAACTTTTGATACATTAAATTTAATGCAGGAGAATATATTCTTAAGATTGTTTAAAAAATAATTTAATTTTAGACAAAGTTCAATAACACCTTGAGTTAGAATACTCTCTAAAAATATATAAAGAGAGAGTACATATTTGGTTAGAAAAATCGTTTATAGTGAAATATGAGAAGAGTAATTATTATAATTAAATTATAAATTATTTATTAAAATTAATACAAAAATATATTTCGTACTTAAAAATTAATTGCAAGAATTTATTTTCTTTGGATCTATAATTGAAGATGTTGTTGTTCTTTGTTGTATTACACGTAATGAAGATGTTCCCCATGTCATTTTCATGTGATTTAATAGCTCTAAAAGATCAACCGCAAGCATGAACTCTTTTGTAGCCTATTTTCAATGCAGAAGAATAGACCGTTTACTGAAGACATTCAATTATGCAATAAGCAAGTTGAGTGATGAAACTGGATTCCTTCCATATCTGTAATTCAATTGTCATGTCCCAAATTGGCTATAACTCTTAAGTCAGCCAGCTTAAAATAATTATTTTTTATTATATTTTCAAAAAAATATCAATGATAAACATTTCATACATCTTGAAATATAATTTAATAATTTTAGAATATATGCATTTGGTTTAATAAGAAAATAACTCACACAATACTTACAACACTTCACAAAATTCTAAACAAATAAACATCTAATAGAAAAGTCAAGACAATAAGAAAATGACTAGGACAACTTCATTACCACTTAATGATATGAAAAATATTAAATAGATAGGTGTAAGTTTACTACTAACTTAATAAATGAATAAATAACAAAACAAATGAAAAGAAAAATAATAGAGACCTTAAAATTTTTAACCAACTGCAAGTTTTAATAATTTAATTTTATATGAAGCAAGTATCAAGGAAAAAATCTAGATCATCGTACTCATATTCATTTACCAGATATATTTCAATAATTTATAATGTATCCTTTTACTAGATACATCTCAATAATTTATATGTGTATCTCTTCACCAGATACATTTTAATATTTCATATTTATATCCCTTTACTAGACAAGTTTTAATATCTCACATCCATATCTCTTCACTAGATACGTCTCAATAATTTATACCTGTATTCTTTTTACTGGATACTTCTTAGATAATTCATTTAAATAAGACGCACCAAAGTCATTATCCCCACTAACAGCTATGTGATTCTTACATAAATTTCCCTCCATCTTTTAAATTATAAAATTCATTGAAGAGTGTAAATATATTTACTACCATAAAGTAATTTAAATAAAAATAATCTTAAAGATAATATAAAATAAAGAATAATTAAGAATGAAGTGACAATAATATAAATGATTAAATAGAATTTGCATTCAGATCACTTAAGAACCTGCAAATCATTGGCATTTATACTTTATTTGTCAGATATAGAAATCATAAATCCAGTATGAATGTCTAGTCTTTTAAAAATAATAATAATAATAATAATAATCATAATCATCATCATAGTTTAGAATCCCCTTTATGCCTTAAAATTTATTAAATATTTAGTTTATGTTATTTTAAGTCCAAATTGATCCAAAAACCTTTAACATGATTTGATTTTAGAATGTTCCTAACAAGAAAACATAATAATCCCACGTACCAGTAATCATTTAGGCGGTATAATCTTATCATAAATCTCAAGAGTTATGGGATAAATTGTTTTGCTACAGTACTCATAAAATTTAAATTAGTCATTTATTATGCAAGTTACAATTAAAATTATATTTTTTATCTCAATTTTTTTTTTCATTTTAGTCTCTAAAAATAGTTAAAATTATAATTTGAACTCTAAATACTACTTTTTCCTTTCATTTTAGTCCATAAAATTGCATTTTATTTTCCTAATGTTATTCTTAAAATTTATATATTTTTGAGTTATTACATTAATTATGCATTTTTGAATTGTACATTTTGTTTGATATGAATTGATAGATTATTTTTTAAAATTTTATTAATTTTAATAATAACAAATTACAATATATAATATTTAAATTTAAATATAAATTGTTAAATTTACATAATATTTTTTTAATATTAACTGTTTGATCTGAGTATTTATTAATAAATATTAAAAAAAAATGGGATATGTAGTGAATGGAGCTAGCGACGTTCACTTAGAAATAAATGGACCTTTCATTGAAATTTCATGGATAATTAAATAAAATAAATAAATAAATGTTTGATGGAGAAGGGTCAAGCATAAATGGGGTTCTCATGCAGTGTGGATGACGCGTTATTCTTCGTTGATAGTGACAATAGCAGACATAACTAAGGGTGACAAGAAGTAGGGATATTTCCGTAACTTCACATGTTAGGATTAAATGAACAATTTTTTTAATTAAAAAAAGAAAAGAAGAAGAAAAACAAAAAGGGAGTAATAAGTGTGAAGGAGATGAGGTAGATAGATGAAAGTTTTGTCGTTTAGCAGAGAAGACAGAAAGAGAGGGAAAAGCGGAGGAGGGAACAAGTGGCCGTCGTAGTGACCGACTTGCGTTTCACGCGAGCCGCACCACCCAACGTGAATGGTTCGCTTCAGCTATAATTGTCTGTGCCCTAGCTTCATTGGCTCTTTCTTTCTCTAGCCACTTAATTAATTATACGATTTTGTCGCTCAAGAGTTTTTAACTTTTTAGGAAGTGGATCTCGATTCATTTATCCTTTTATACAAAATAAAATATATTACAGAATTTAAGTCAAAATCATATTATTTTATGTTTTTGGTAAAAAATTTGTGAAAAGGTATAATTCGGAGTTTTTATGAACAGAAATTAAAAAAAATCATCTTAGGTCACGACAAATTAAATTAATTATTTGGTCACTTTTTTTAAAAAAACTTGAAAATAAAATTGTACTGAACATCCCTGTCGAAGTAACATATTGTTAAAACCAAACATAATCATTACCATGGTGATAGAAATAGATATCATTTCTCAATTAGTAATAGTGAAAGAGCTATTAAAATAGTCAAGTTTTTTATAGGTAAAATTTCTGATTAAGAAAAGTAGACGTGATTAATTTTGAAAAAATACTTATATTTTAAAAAAATTTTTGAATGGCCTAATATTATTTTATAATTTTTTAATGAATGAAATTATCTTTAAATTTTACATTTTATATTATTTACAAATTACATTCATTTCAGTTACTAAATATTTTTACATTTTTTTCATGTAAGTTTTATTTTTAACTAGTTAAATTAATAAATAATTTATGGACTTATTACTAATAAGGTTTGCATTACTAATAAATCATGTCTGCCCTCCTAGTTACCAAATGATTTTATATTTTTTACCATGTAATTTTTATTTTTAATTAATTGGACTAATAAATAATTTCTGGATTTATTAACACTATGATTTGTGTTACATACAAATCATGTTTGCTCTAGTTACCAAATAATTTTACATTTCTTACCATATAATTTTTATTCTTAATAGGTTGGACTAACAAGTAACTTATAGATTTATTACTATCAGTGACCGAATAAGTTTGCATTTCTTACCACGTAATATTTATTCTTAACTAATTATTAATCCAACCAATTAAGAATAAAACTTACGAGATAAGAAATATAAAAGCATTCATTGACTAAAACGAACGTGATTTGTAAGTAACACAAATTATGGTTATAATAAATCTGCAAATTATTTGTTATTTTAACTAATTAAGAATAAAATTTACATAGTAAGAAATGTAAAAACATTCGGTAATTATGGCAAACGTGATTTGTAAGTAATACAAATCGTAGTAGTAGTAAGTCTATAAGTTACTTATTAGTTTAACTAACTAAAAATAAAAATTATGTAGCTAGAAATATAAAAACATTTAGTAATTAGAAATAATGTAATTTGTAAGTAACACAAATTATGTTAGTGATAAATTCATAAACTTAGGGTAAGTTTGCCAATTAAAAGTCATAAAATAATCTTTAATCTTTTAGGGTAATTACAAAATTTAAAGTCTTTTTTAATAATTAATTATATCTACTAATTTTAAATAGAAAATTTCCCTTCTTTATACCATTATCTATTCATAATTTATATTAATGTACTAATTAAAATATATGTGAGAGAGTAAAATGTTTTTGTAGTTTCATTATTTTTTACTACTTAAAAATAAAAAACCGTAATTTACTTTTTTTAATTTAAAGAGTAATTAAAAACTATAATTTGAGGTGACAAACTAAGGCCCCGGCAAGAAGATTCCAACAATTTGGTCCTTGTGGAGTGTGTGAGGCTGCGAGAGATGCGACGTGGTCTCCAAAGGGAATTCACTCAAGTTTTAAATGACGAGCGAAATATTAAATTATTTTTTATTTTTATATTATGTGATAATTTGACCTTTTATAAATAATTATAACAAATTAATCATTAAAAAATATTCTTTTATACAAAATTAATTATTTATTAATACAAACAGACAAATTGATTTTATGCAAATTTAAATTTGTAATAAACTAATTTATCATAATTAATTTATGAAGGATCAAAGTGTTACAAAGTGTAAAAATAAGGGATCAATTTTATAACTTTGTAGATAAACTTGGCTTTAACAGAAAAAGAAATTACTTACAACTTGTAAGTAAAGATTTTGAAATGCTATAAATGAAAGCTGCTATTAAATCTATAAAGAAAGTTAGTAAATTGCTTAATACTAAAAACTAGTTGTAACGCAAGCTCTTGATGTGTCCTCTATTATTTTCCTGCCTTCTATGTGTTTTCCGGCAGGCAAGTCACATTACCCCCGTCCGATAGTCGAGGGTGGTCCGAGGTTCATGCTCTGATCGGATTAAGGAGATTGCATCTTCGTCACTTCTCTAGTAATTGCTAACCAGTTACACCTATACATTTTAATTTTTTGCTAATCTGTTAGGTTTCATTGTAAAATGGATCACCTGTTATAGTCTTTTTAAACAATTGTTGCTGTAAAATTATTTACGATTGTTGAATGAACTTTTTAAACTAATTATAATGATTAAATTTAAAAAAATTATTGATTTCAATTTTTAAAAAATTTATCATTTTCAATTTTTAAATTGTAAATACAAATTGTCAAGTGATGTTAGAGGCATCAAAACGGGTTTGACCCACTGGGTTGAGCCCATTTAACCAATGGGTCGAACCTGTTTAACCCACCTAAAAGGTGGATTGGGTTGAGGGATTCCCATGAAAACCCATTTAGTATACTCATATCAACCCACGAGTTAAACAAGCTAGCTCGCGTGTTAAATGGGTTGAATATTTTTTTTATTCACTCAGCTTAGCGCTCTAATCCACTGTACTTTCTTATTAAGAAAAAAATTAACACTAATGTATATATTGTGTTGTCTTTATTATTTTATAATTTACTAGATTTGAATATTCTGCTCATAATCATATTCTTATTATTAATGAATTATTAAATTATTAGATTACTTTACTTGTTTTAATTGGTTGAAGCTTGTTTTTTAGTTTAGTTATTTTTTCGTTTATCTATACTAATATAATAATTTATTGATATAATATGACATATGTTAAAACAAAGTCACATTTGAATTTTTATAATTTTTAGTTTTTTTTGTGTGGATTAAACGGGTTAATTCACTTAACTCACCAGATAGGGCATGTTGAGATTTTAAATCCACTACTTTATGGAGGTTGAATGGGTTGATCTATTTAATCAACCAACTCACTTGAGTTTACCCACTTTGACATCTAAGTGATACTATTAATTTAATATAAATTGTCAAATGTTATAACACTAATACCATAATAACGGATTTGGACTACTTTCATTTAGACTTATCATTGGGTTAGATTTTTAAACATTGGGCTTAAATTCAAGCATAAAAAAAGTTTAAGTCCATATTTTTATTAGACTATTTTATTCATCTTTCTATCCATATTTCAATTTGGCCTTTTTAAAATTATGGTCAAATCAGTCTATTGCTTGAGACTTAAAATAAATAACATAGATAATTCTTATTATTACATGTAAGATTATGTACAGATAAGTTGTAAATACAAATGATTTATTGAATTGACATAAATATTTTAAATAAAAGGTATTAGTCTTTATTTTTTTATTAAAATGTCACGTTACACTAAATTTTCCTTTAAATAATAAGTTTTTACTTGATAAAAAAATATTTATTAAGACTTTTTAGGCTCGAGTTGGACTTTAAAAAAAGTCCAAGCCTGACTCGTTTTATAAATTGAGCTTTTTTAATCAAACTTTTTTGGTTTGAACTTTATTTTTTTCAAGTCAAACTTATCAGAATAGACAAACTTTTAAATTATCATCGGATCCAATTTCATTATAGGTTGACTGCATGCCTAATCGATATGTTGCTACTTATTCAATTAAAAGTTGTCTTCTACTAATATTCATTGGCCATATTGAATTCTCAGTGGCCATTAATCGGCAATAATTAGATTTGGTTGCACTAAGGTGGGTTTGCTAAGTCAAGAAGAATATTTTAGAGTCTCAAATTGTGAAAGTGCCAAAGAAATGTGGAAGGCTTTAGAAATAACCCATGAACGAACTTCAGGTGTAATGGAATCTAAGATTCATAATCTTACACAGCAATATGAGTTATTCAAAATGAATCCTGCAAAAACAATTATAAAAATACAGATTGATTTTACTCAAATTGTGAATCATTTAGTAGCATTAGGGAAGACATACTCATAAACTGATTAAGCCTACAAAATCATGAAGGCACTTCCCATGGAATGGCAACCAAAGGTAATAGCTATTAAGGAAGCCAAAGGGCCATCAATAAAATCAATTGCTGCTGTTTTTGGGAACTTTAAAGAGCATAAACCAAGACTGAAGCAACTCCTTGAAGAACAATACAAAAAGAAGAAGGGTCATGCTCTTAAAGCATCATCATCAATGTATCCAAATGAAGAAGAGTGCAATGATGACTCTCTAGACGAGATTGATGAAGAAACTCTTGGTCTCTTCGTTAAGAAATTTGGAAGATTCTTCAACAGTAGAAGAATCAATGGAAAGAAACTAACTAGAAGGAATCAAGAAGCCAAAGAACTTCCCATCAATTATGAATGAAGAAAGGCAGGACACATCAAATGGGAATGTTCTCAATTTTTTATAAAACAAGATAACACAAACAAAAGGAAAGGAAAAGAAAAGAAGAGACATATTAATTAACTATTTGGGGAGAAAGTGATGAAAATTCAGATAATGAAGAAGCCAACCTCTACCTAATGGCTAAAGAATATGAGAATTTGGTACCTAAAAAGAAAACTTAATGCTTCCGTAGGTGTGTATGAAGGCTACCGGAACAAAGTGGTATTTGGACAGTAGATGCTCCAAACATATAACTGGAGACAAATCAAGTTAATTTCCCTTCAATTAAAGAATGGAGGAAATGTCACATTTAGAGGGAATGGACAAGGAAAAATCACTAGTATTGGAAAAAGTTAGTAAGAACTCTTCCACCTCCATTGATAATGTGCTTCTTATTAAAGGATTAAATCATAATCTTCTTAGCATTAGCCAATTATATGATAAAAACAATAAAGTAACATTTGATTCAAAACATTGCTTATTTGAAAATATAGACGAAAAGAAAACCATATTGATAAGACATAGAATTAATAATGTATATGTTATTGATTTAAATGATGTTCCTTCTAGCAATTCAAAATGTCTGATAAGTGTCAATGATGACAGCTAGTTATGGCATAGAAGGCTTGCTCATGCTAGCATGAGTCTCTTAGAAAAGCTTACTAAAAAAGACCTTGTTGTTGGATTGTCCAAATTAAAATTTGATAAAAATAAACTTTGTGATGCATGTTAGAAGGGAAAACAAATTAAGATCTTTTTTAAAGTAAAAGGAATTATCTCCGCAGCTAGACCATTACAATTACTGCACATGGATATTTTTGGACCTTCTAAAACTATGAGACTTGGAGGAAATTATTATGTACTAGTAATTGTAGATGACTTATCTAAATTCACTTGGACATTTTTTTTATCTCACAATGATCAAGCTTTTAAATTTTTTCTGAAACTGGTGAAGTTCATTCAAAATGAACAAAGCATAACCATTGTGAGAATAAGAAATAATCATGGTAGAGAATTTAAAAATAATATATTTATGGAGTTTTGTAATGATAATGAAATTGAGCATAATTTCTCTACACCTTGAACTTCTCAACAAAATGGAGTTGTAGAAAGGAAGAGTAGAACTCTAGAAGAAATGACTATAACTATGTTAAATAAATAAAAAAATCTTTCTAAGTAATTTTGAGTTGATGCAGTAAATACTATATGTTATGTTATGAATAGAGCAATGATAAGATCTATCTTGAAGAAGACTCCGTATGAATTATACAAAGGAAGAAAGCCTAATATTTCTCATCTATATGTATTTGATTGTAAATATTTTATACTGAATAATGAAAAAGATAATTTGGGTAAATTTGATACAAATTCTAATGAAGCAATTTTCATAGGATATTCTAGCACTAGCAAAACTTTTATAGTATACAATTAAAGAACTATGATTGTAGAAGAGTCTAGACATATGAATTTTGATGAGTCTGACCTTTTTAAGCCAAGAAAAGTATCTTATAGAGAAATTGCATTTAAGTTTAATGATCTAACAATAAAAGGCAAACAAGAAGCTCAAGAAATCAAGAATGAAATTGAGGCCATCAAGACTGATGAACAATCCTCCTTACGTTAAGAATCTAATTAAGAAGTAGAGGAAGAAGTCACTTATGAGCTACAAAAGGCATGAAACTACAAAAAGGATCATCCACCTGAACAAATAATTGGTGATATCTCTAAAGGGGTAACAACTTAAAACTCACTTAGAAATATCTGCAGTCATAAAATATTTTTATCTCAAATAGAACCAAATGAAATTGATGAAGCTTTGAAAGCTGAATATTAGGTTCTAGCTATGTAAGAAGAGTTAAATCAATTGGAAAGAAGTCAAGTATAGAAACTTGTCTATAAACCTAATAATCATCCAGTAATTGGCACTAAATGGGTTTTTAGAAATAAGTTTGATGAATCTAGAGTTGTCACTAGAAACAAGGCTAGGCTAGTTGCAAAAGGCTACAATCAAGAAGAAGGAATTGATTATGATGAAACCTTTGCACCTGTAGGTAGATTGGAAGCAAGTTGTATGCTACTAACCTTTGCATGCATAAATGACTTTAAGTTGTATCAAATGGATGTCAAGAGTGCTTTTCTTAATGGATACATAATGGAAGAAGTATATGTCAAACAACATCCAGGTTTTAAGGATCAAAATCATCCAAATCATGTATTCAAATTAAGGAAAACATTATATAGCCTTAAGCAAGCACTTAGAGCATGGTATGAAAGATTTAGTACATTTCTCATTAAGAATAATTTCTCTAGAGGCAAGGTTGATACAACTTTAACTTTAAAAGAAAAAAGCATGATATTCTTGTCGTAACCGACCTTTCGGCGGGATAGAAAAAATATAAGTTTAAAACCGATTCCCAAAAACGAAATTTTGAAAATCGATTTTATTTGGAGTCGCCACCAAAATTTTTAATGGAAAACTTTGGAAAACCAAATTAAAAGAAAAAGAAAGGGCAAGATGGTCTGCGAGGTCAGAGACGGGTTCGGGAGTCTATTTGAGTGTGGGGAAGGTGTTAGGCACCCCACAACACCCGCCCATAAGGACGGTTACCTTAAACTAGTTAGTTGAAATAGAATATGGCCTTTAATTAATCTTAATTACCCTTTTATTGACATGGATGCACGTTAGACCTAGGAGACAAAAAAACGAAAATGCATGCAAACTGATGGATATTTACAAAGGACGGACTTGACCTAGGATGAAAGCCTAGGGCCTACGTACCCCGAGAGAGGGATCAAAGTCCACGTAGTTCGATCAAAAGGCATTTTTGTGATTGGTGGTTTTTTTTTATTTGTGATGAGAATAGGAGGATTTTAATTAAAACAGATCATTGTAAACAAAACGGGATAGAAATTTGGTTTGTATGTTTTAATTTACTACAATCTGATTAACCTCGTTCTCCTGAACTCTTCACATTTTCTCTTTTAAAATTGTTTTTGTCGATTTTATTATTATTATTTTTTTTTGAGTTTTGAGAGTTTATATTTCAGGAATTAATGCATAATTTATAATGAAAGGAATATATTTTTTATTTTATGAGTTTTTGAATTTATTGTTGATAAATATTGATTATTATTATTATTGATTATCGGTAGACAATTTAATTTAAGTGCTATTATTTATTTGTTTATCTGTTTGTCTTTGAATAAATATATGCTACTTTTCGGGCTCTATGGAGATTAAAATCTCACACAAGCCCGAGAAGTCGAGGAGAGACAAGTATTCTCACACGATCCATTTTGTATAAATATTTAATCAAAGTTAATATTTAATTATTATCCATTTATTCATTCTTGTATTATTATTATTATTATTATTATTATTATTATTATTATTATTATTATTATTATTTCGGAATTAATTATAGGGATTTAAGGAGATTAGAACCTCACATAATCCCACGCAATCGAGGAGAATGATATTCTCACGCGATAATTTCGCAAACAGCATATTAAAGCAAGCATTTGATTATGATTATTATTATGATTTAATCCAAATTAATATTTAATTATCATTCATTTATTTTCCACCATTCACCCATTAATACTTCATTAATATTACTGTTACTTTTCAATTATTCAATTCATTGTAGGGATTTAAGGAGATTAATATCTCACATAATCCCCGGAAATCGAGGAGAACAAAATTCTCACATGATAATTTTATCCACCATGACAATATTAATTATCATTCAATTATTTTCACCATTCCTTCATTAATATTTTATTAATATATATTGTCATTCCTTTATTTTTATTTTTTACCATTTATTCATTAAGATTTCATTAACATTATTATCACTTTTCAATTACTCAACTACTTGTAAGGATTTAAGGAGATTAACATCTCACATAACCCCCCGTAATCAAGGAAAACAAAATTCTCACACGATAATTTTATCCATCATGACGATATTTACTAATTATCATTCAATTATTTTTCACCATTCCTTCATTAATATTTCATTAATATTAATTGTCTTCCAATTATTTAATTAGTTGCAAGGATTTAAGGAGATTAAGAAAAACTCACATAATCCCCGGCAACCAAGAACAACAAAATTCTCACATGCTAATTCTATACGTAATAGCCATAATTAATCAAAGTTAATATTTAAACAATTATAATAAACTAAACTAAACAAATTTAAGCATGTGAACAGTAGCATTTCATATTAGAATGCGTGAACAGTGCACATGCATGATATTGTCTTGAAGGAAATCGAGTGAATAGTAACGACATGCAGAATTCTCGGCCAAGACAGAACGTGCAGCCATACTTGGTGTTTTCAGCTCCTCCCTTGTGCTCCAATGAAGAAGGACCTTCTCCTCCTCACTCACCAATGGAAGATGGACCTCCAACAGCCCCCCAAAGTGGTTGGTCTCAGCTGGAAGTGTAGAAACGAACAGCTTCATTGGACAGCTTCGTTGGAGTTTTCTGGTTGGCTTCAGCGCTGGAAATTCTGCAGAAAGTGTCTCTACTTCTCGGCTGGAAGATGGAGGCTGAAAGCTTCTCTTCTTTCCACATTTCCTCTTCTTCCTTGTGCTCCCTAAGTTCTCCTCTGTTTACCTCTGTTTTTTTAGCTCAAAACAGAGTTTTTCTCTTCCATGATTCAGCTTCTATCCCTCCCTTTGCTGCCACTTTGTTTTGGATTCAGACTTCCTTGTTTCTGCACTTCACTTTGGCATCCAACTCTCCATTTTTCTGCTCCTTGGATGGTCTGAACTTCAGCTCCTTTTCACTCCACGATTTGGGACGTTGCTCCACGGTTTTTCTGCACGTTGGACAGCTTCGTTCAGCTCTCGGTTTCTACAGTTCAGCTCTCAATTTCTGCCTCGTTTCTGGTTCGTTTTCTCTGCTTTTTTTCCTCACGTGGCTGCCTTGCTTCCTTGCTTCGTTCAACTTTGTTTCTCCCTCACGTTGCTGACTCCATTTTCTTCTTTCGTTCAGCGTTGTTTCCTTTCGGTTTGTTGCTGGTTTCGTTGCTCTCCCTTTCTTCTTCAGCTCCTCCTTCCTTATCGGTCACGTGGCTCTCCCTTTCAGCATGGTTTCTGCCTTCTTTTTCCTTCCTCTCTTCTCTTCTCCAGCTCTCTTTTCTTCTCAGCTGAGGCCTCCTTTCTCTCCAGCATTTTTTCTCCTCCCTCTCTCGGTTTGCTTGCTTTTCTTTATACTCCAACGCCACCTCCCTTTTTCTGCCATGTTGCTCCCTTTTTCCTTTGCTTTTTCTGCAACTTCCAACCACCACTTTGCTGCACACGGTCCCCTCCTTTTCCTACCATCTCTAGCCACGCCACATTCTTCTTTCACTGCACCAGCCACCCCACTTTTTGCCTCCTCTGTAGAACCACTCCCACTTGCTTTTTTGTCCCCCTTGTCCTCTTGTGCATGTGTGTGCATGAGTGTATGCATGTGGAGAGTGTGTGTGTCCGTGGGTGAGAGTGTGTGAGAGTGTGAGTGTGTGAGAGTGATGTGTGTCATGTGTGTGAGAGCAAATGAGCATATGGGAGTAAATGAGCATGTGGGAGTGTGAATGTGAGTGTGTGAGAGTGATGTGTCCGTGAGTGAGAGTGTGAGTGTGTGAGAGTGATGTGTGTCATGTGTGTGAGGGCAAGTGAGCATGTGAGAGTGTGTGAGTGTGAGCAAGTGAGAGTGTTTTGCAATTCCATTTCAAGTATGTGGCCTTGTTCATTTTATTTCTTTGCAAGATGATTGCCATGTCTCTTCTTCAAACATACATCTTGAATTTTTCCTTTTTATTATTTTTGGTTCTTATATTTGGTTTTTTCCATATTACTTCTATTTTGTTTGTCTTTTGCAATTTTGATTTGATTAATTGTTATTATTATTTTATTATTTTATATTTTTTTTGAATTTTTTAATTCTATTTATTATTATTATTGTGATTATTATTATTGTTAATTTGGGTGGGGTGTTCATAGTTTCCTCTCTTTGCTTGTCTCTTAAGTTAGGGAAGTGAATAGTGAAGAAATCACCTAATCTTAAGAGCAAGCAAAGACATGAACACACCACCTTCCTCATCGAGGGAAGATAGGGGGAGACAAGAGTAAATTTGTGCTTAGATGGGATAGTAAATATCTTGAACAAAATGCCTGGTTTTCGACATAAATGTAAATTGCTTGGACACGATGCAGGACTTCGACAGAAATGTAAATGGCTTGAACACGATGCAGGACTTTAGCAGAAACATAAATTGCCTAGACTTGATGCAGGACTTTTGTAGAAATGTAAATTGCCTGGACTTGAGCAGGACTTTTGCAGAAATGTAAATTGCCTGGACTTGAGTAGGACTTTTGTAGAAATGTAAATTTCATGGTCATGATGCATGAGCAATGTAGGTGTCGAACATGGACAAACGTGTATGCGTGAGAAAGGCACATCCTTAAAGGGTAATGCAAATTTTATTGGTTTTGATACAGGTTAAAATAATACCTATTCCCTTTGTGCTTGTGAGCGTAAAACCTCTATCTTTTATTTTGGAAATCGGAAGGGTGACATGTTAAATTATGATTCAAGATAATTGGAAAAACGTCAATATTGCCCAAAGTGAATGAACTGTCTAACCACGCTCCCTTCATTGCGACCCTAAATCCATCGTTTCAACAGTCAACAATCCGCATACAAACTTCTTCACTACAAGCGGGCTTATACTCTCTTCTTTACAGTAAGCCTGAAGACATTGAAGTTGCTTCTATCTCCTTTTATACGAGGTAAACTGGTAACGAAAATGCCAAATTGCGTATATGCTGCATCCTTTAGGCCTCATCATAGTAATTGCATGGAAAAACTTATTTAAAATGCATTGGGGTATTTCTGGGATGCATATCATCAGACAATATTTTGAATAGCGCTATTCACTTGAATGTTTTATTTTGCATATTGAATGTATGAGACCATCATAAAGGCAATAGGGTTATGTAGGGGAAAAGAGTGATGAAAGACAAGTTATCTTAAATGAGTAAACAAACAAAAGACTCCAAGGAATGTGGGTGGTAAGCCGAACGCAAGTATATATATAAAAAAAAAAAATAGCAAAATACAACTGGGATGACTCTGAATTTTGGCTTCAGGCGACAATGGTTGCTTACACCTAGTGTTGCCATTGGATACACTTATTTCGAAACTGACTAATGAAGACAACCCCTAAGGATCCTTTCAGGTTGGCAATTTAGTCTTCATACCACCTTACTTTGTCCATCCTTTGTCATCCTATCCTTCATCTGAACCTCCTTCTTGAACTGGCCCTAATTGCGAATTCTCTTTTCTTTCTTCTTCTTTCTTTCTCTTCATCCTTGTTTAAGCAAAGTATTTCTTTACTGCGTCGGAGTTAACTAGTTTTCCAAGCTCCCTACCATCCATATCGGTAAGAGTCAAGGCCCCTCCAGAGAATGCTCGTGTCACAACATATGGACCTTCATATGAAGGTGCCCATTTGCCTCTATTATCTTCTTGATTTGGGAGGACCTTTTTCAGGACCAACTCCCCCGGCCTGAACTGTCTAGGGTGGACCTTTTGATTGAATGCCCTTGCCATCCTTTTTTGGTATAGCTACCCATGACACATAGCTATTAATCGCTTTTCTTTAATCATATTCAGCTGCTCATACCGCTTTTTTACCCACTCACTCTCCTCGAGGTTGGATTCAATCAATACTCGAAGAGAAGGGATCTCAACTTCAATCGGGGTGACTGCCTCCATGCCATATACTAAAGAGTATGGAGTTGCCCCTGTGGATGTTTGTACCGTCATCCGATACCCATGAAGAGCATATGGGAGCATCTCATGCCAATCTTTATAAGTAATAGCCATCTTGCTAATTATCTTTTTGATAATTTTATTCACTGCCTCTACTGCTCCATTCATCTGTGGCCGGTAGGGTGCAGAGTTATAGTGCTTAATCTTGAATTGACCACACAATTTCTTAATGTCAGCTCCATTCAGGTTGGGAGCGTTATCCGTGATAATCCTCTCTGGTATACCATATCGACAAATGATGTTCGATTTCAAAAATCGGAGGAAGACCTTTTGGCCAATATTGGAAAACAAACATCTTCTATCCATTTTGTAAAATAATCAATGGCTACCAAAATGAATCAGTGTCCATTTGACGCCTTTGGGTTGATGGGGCCAATCACATCTATTCCCCACATTGAGAATGGCCACGGTGCCACCAAGTTGTGTAGGGGTTGGGGTGGAGCATTGATCCTGTTGGCATATGTTTGACATTTGTGACATTTTCTCACGTGGTCAATGCAGTCTTTTCACATGGTTAACCAGAAGTATCCACATCTTTGAATTTGTCTAGCCATAGTATGGCCATTAGCATGAGTCCTACAGATTCCCTCATGGATCTCTATCATTATCCTTCATGCTTCTGATGCATCCACACATCTAAGCAGAGTGTTGTCCCATGATCTTTTGTATAACACCTCTCCACTAAGGAAAAAATTCATTGCCAATTGACAAATGGTCTTTTTGTCGTTCTCCGTTGCCTCAGCCGGATATTGCTGGTTCTGGACATAGTTCTTTATATCATGGAACCACGGTCGTCCATCATTTTCTTCTTCCACGTTCAAGCAGCAAGCCGGGGTGTCCCGAGTCTCGACCTGAATAGGGAGCATATTAACTCCATAGTTCAACTTAATCATTACAGCTAGGGTGGCCAACGCATCAGCAAACTGATTTTTATCACGGGTTAAATGCGTGAAATTTATTTCCCTAAACCTTGACACAAATTTTGTCAGATGTTTTTGGTATGGGACCAGCTTGGGATCTTTGGTTTGCCACTCTCCTTTTACTTGATAAATTACAAGGGCTGAATCTCCAAACACCTCAAGATCTTTGGCACCTAACTCCAAGGTGGCTTGCAGACCATTGACACAAGCTTCATATTCTGCCACATTATTTGTGCAGTCGAAATTGAGCTTGACTGCCACTAGATATTGCTTGCCTTCAAGTGATATTACTACCGCTCCTAATCCACTACTATGTACATTGGCTGCCCCATCAAAATACATAGTCCACTTGGTTTCCTTTGGATCATCCTCTTCCAATGTCAGAATATCCTCATCTGGGAACTGGAAGTCTAGCGGTTGATATTCATCCAGGGGATTGGCCGCCAAATGCTCAGCTATAACGCTCCCTTTGACTGATTTACTGGTCATATATTTCACGTCATATTCTGAGAGTATTACTTGCCATTTTGAGACTCTTCCCGATACATGAGGACTCTCAAAAATGTATTTGATTGGATCTATCCTGGAGATTAGCCACGTTACATGATAAAGCATGTATTGCCTCAGTCTCTTTGTGGTCCACACAAGACCACAACAAGTCTTCTCAATTAACGAGTACCGTGACTCGCATTCGTTAAATTTCTTGCTTAGATAATAAAAGGCTTGCTCCTTTCTTCCTGATTCATCATGTTGTCCTAACACCGGGCCCATGGACCCTGGTCGGATGGTCAGATAAAGGATAAGGGGCCGCCCCGGCATAGGTGGTACCAAGACAGGGGGAGTCAAGAGGTACTCCTTTATCTTATCGAACGCGCGTTGGCAGGATTCATTCCATTCTCCTGGTTGGTTCTTGCGCAATAATTTAAATATTGGTTCACAAGTGGCAGTTAAATTTGTGATGAACTTGGCTATGTAATTCAAACGACCTAAGAACCCTCGGACTTCTATTTCTGTACTAGGTGGTGGCATGTCGCGAATCGCTCTAATTTTATTAGGGTCTATTTCTATCCCCTTTTTACTAACAATGAATCCCAAAAGTTTCCCAGATGTAGCCCCAAATACACATTTACTAGGGTTCAATCGTAGTTTGTATTTCCGTAGTCTTTCAAAGAGCTTTCGTAATACAGCCACATGACTTTCCCCTTCAGCTAATTTAGCGATCATGTCATCCACATATACCTCTATTTCTTTATGCATCAAGTCATGAAACAAGACGACCATCCCACGTTGGTAGGTGGCCCCAGCATTTTTAAGTCCAAAGGGCATTACCTTGTAACAAAAGGTTCCCCATGGAGTAATGAATGTGGTTTTTTCCTTGTCATCAGGGTGCATCGGGATTTGGTTATAGCTAGAGTATCCATCCATAAAGGAATACCTGAAGCTTTTTGCTGTATTATCGACTAAGATGTTAATGTGGGGTAATGGAAAGTCATCTTTTGGGCTGGCCCGATTTAAATCCCGATAATCGACATACATCCTAACTCGCCCATCTTTCTTTGGCATAGGGACTATGTTCGTGACCCATTGGAGGTATTTAGAAACTTCTAAGAAACCAGCATCCCATTGCTTCATTACTTCTTCCTTGATCTTAAGGGACATCTCTGGGCTCATCCTCCTCAGCTTCTGTTTCTTGGGTCCTATATTGGAATACAAGGGTATCCTATGGGCAGCAATTTCAGGATCTATTCCTAGCATATCTTGATAGGACCAAGCAAACACATCTATATATTCCCTAAACAACTTGATCATATCCTCCCTTTCTGGGTTATCAACCATTTTTAATTCCTTCTTATCATCCGCTGTCCCCATATTGATTACTTCAGCGGTTTCTTCGTGCGGAACAATACCCCTTTCCGCAGACTCTACTATTTTAACAAAGGTTTGAGATATGTCATCATTATCATCAGTTCCTAAATCACTTGTATCCGTGACAACACAAGGCTCATTCAAGCAGTGCCCTAGTGCTTCTGCTTTAAACAAGAGTTCCGAGGATTCAAATTCTCTGGAAAGTGGGTAGAAAAAGCAACAATAAATACGAAAAGGCAGGATTCAAACAAGATTTTGGCAAAAAGATCGAAACTACTGCATTCATTCAATATTTAAAATAAAGTTTCAAGTCGTTAGCTATTACAGAATTTTAAAACACGATATTCAAAACATTACTCTAATGACATAACATCCGATAAAATTTCGGATTCCCAATTGTCTAGCGCTTTTCCTAGCTCGTCTGGCTGGATCCATGCAACCTCCGTATGCTCTCCTGCTTCTTCACTTGCCATTATGACCAAGTCACCAGGATGTATTATCTCAGTGGGAGTAGGAAAAGTTTCTCGGAGGTGAGGTATCCATGGAAAGCTCGTATCCTAGCCCCTGTCGCCCTGGATTCTCGAGTAACTCAACTGGTTCCCCTATGCCTTGCAGATTTACGCCCAGTCCTTTTCCCTTTTGATACCCACTGTTCATCATAATCTTAGCCACTACCGGATTGACTCCATTGGCGGGTCCCCCTTCTCTTAATGGCATTGGGTCAGTGCCCTTTTTAGAATTTCCAGCCTCCAATACTTCTAGACTCGGGAAAGAGCTATCCATGACTTGTTCGGTCTTTTCAATGTAAGGTACCGTACTTGACCTGCTGAGAATCATTTCTTCTTCACCTTTTATGGTGACGAGCCTTCCTTCATCGATGTATTTGATCCTCTGATGCACGGTCAAGGGGACTGCACCAGCGGCGTGAATCCAAGGCCTCCCTAGGAGTATCGTATATGCTGCGTCGATGTCCATAACTTGGAACTCGACGGTAAACAAATTTGGACCGATTTCTAAAGGGAGTTCAACCTTTCCAATCACTTCCCTCCTGGTCCCATCGAAGGCTCTCACTACCAGGTCATTGTACTAGATGCATGACTTCTCAATAGGTAATTGCCATAAAGTGGACAAGGGCAAGACGTTCAGGGCCAACCCCTCGTCGATGAGCACTTTAGCAATTATATACCCATAGCATTTCAAAGTAATATGGAGGGCTTTGGGCTTTCCGACCGACGTGGGGTGCATCTCGTCCTCAGAGAAGGAGATCAAGGTAGAATTCTTTACCGCATTTATCAGGTTCACGACCTTCTCCAGTATGATATCAGGACGCACATAAGCTTCATTCAGCACACCCTGCAATGCCCTTCGGTGAACTTCTGAATTCATTATTAGGCTCAAAATAGAAATTCGGGCTGGAGTTTTTCGTAGTTGATCCACCACGTCATATTCGCTCTGTTTCATAATTTTTAGAAACTCCTCTGTTTCGTCCCGTCCTTCCTTCCCAGGGGCTTCCTTGAAGTTTGAGCTCTCCCCTACTTCTAGATTTGGATTCAGAGCTCCTCCCACATCTTTGGAGTATACCCGACCACTGCAAGTGATCCCTCCTATAACGTCTAAATGACTTCCTTCTGTGATAGACCTCTCTTTCAATGCCTCATTGTCGGATGAACATTCTATCTTTAACCCGTAATTCCACGGCACAGCATGATCGCTCTGATACGGAAATGGAGAGGGCATGTAAATAGTGGCGGTTGGTCATTTGATAGGCACTGGCGTGGGTATTACAAGTAAAGATCCTTGCGCTATACTTCGTGGGTCAGGATTGTTTTGGATCGGGGTGGCTCCCTTAACTTCATAGAGTGGTTTGTCAACCATCAAGAAGGAGTTCCTAAGCCTTGTGGAGTTGGATGCTCTCTTGATCCAGGCACCGTCTTTTTCTGTGATGCACACATTCCCTTTAGTAGGCTCTCGAGTTCTTTCGATGGTTAGAACCCCAAGCATCATCATCTTTTGTGTCAACTCCCTGAACTGCTCATAACCTTCAATGTCGTGCCCCTCTTCTCAATCATGAAACTCACAATACCCATTTTGCGACCCTCTAAGTTTGTTCTGTCCCCCATTCTGAGCAGGGATATAGTCGGTACCCTTCAAACCCTCATATAACTGTCGCATAGTATAGGATGCCTCAGCTAAGTCTTTCAAGCCAAAATCCTCCCCATCTATCATGGACACTTGCCTTTCCTTATTGTGATTTGGCAAGGGGTTGGTGACGATATTGGGGTCATTACCCATCTTTATGCCGATGTGATTATTGTCCAACAATGCTAGCACGTGCTTCCTGAAGGCCTCACATTTGTCAATATTGTTCCTTGCTGCTCCCATGTGATATTCACAAGTGGCATTGGGATCATACCACTCAGGGAATGGTGGCTGGAGTGGCTTGACCGGTTTAGGGCCCATAAGCTTCTTTGCCACTAAGTCGTGAAAAAGCTCTGATCGGCTAACATTGAAATTGGGTAATAGCCTGTCATCGCGGGGTGGTAGCGTTGGCCTGAACCCTCGATTTTGGACTGTCGGCTGTTGCGGCCCAGAATAAGGTTGCAGTGGTGTTGGGTAGCTCGTGTAATTCCCGATGGCTGGGCCTCGCGGCTGGTAAGACATGGCCGGGTTCTGACCGCGAAAATGTGCTTGGGGGTATTGACTATGCATAGGGCGAGGATGTTGGAATGTGGCATGGATATGGCTAATATCCCCTTCCTTCTTTCGACTATTTGCAGGTTTTCTAGTTTCCGTAGAGGTGGCTTCAAATAGCCCATCACGCACATCAACGTCTATCCTCTCCCCAACTTGGATCAGATCAGCAAATTCATTTACGTGCGTCCCTAGCATTATCTTACAGTATGGGTCCCCCAAGGTACGGATAAAATAAGAGCATAATTCCAAGTCCAGAAGTGGCGGTTGGACTTCAGCAGCTGTGGCTCTCCATCTTTGGGCATATTCTTTAAAGGTCTCTGTTCCCTTCTTCTTCAGCCCTTTCAGGTGCTCTCATGTAGGAGCTGTATCCAGATTAAACTTGTATTGGATCATGAATACATCAGTGAGGTCTCTCCACCTCTTTAGCTTGGAGTGATCCAATTTCATGAACCAATGTAAGGCCGCGCCGGTCAGACTCTCGTGAAAGAAGTTTATCAGGAACCTTTCGTCCCTGGACCATACCAACATCTTGGTGCAGTACGATTTTAGGTGGTAGTGTGGATCTCCACTACCGTCGTATTTGGTGAACTCAAGCACCTTGAATTTTTTAGGGATGGGGACCTCCGGGGCTAGACACAACTCATCCAACTCAACCGACTTATAGTTAGTCGGCTTCTGCAGAGCTCGCAGTCTGTCTTTAACCTCTGCTATGTCCTCTTCCCAATCTTTCCTCTCATCACCCTCTTTCGTCTTGAAGCTGGTGTTGGCAGTAGGCCGAGCAGGCACTGCAATTCCAATAGTTGGTTCCCCCCCAGGAATGTCATAGGTGAAGACACCACCTTGGCTCCATTCCGGGTACCCTTGTCCTTCAGCCCCTGAAGCCAAAGGGTTTGGTGGTTGGTTTGCGACTACCGGTCTTTGTGTCGGTTCGGGCACTCTGGTGGCAGAAGGACTACCCGGAGTTACTCCTAGTATGCCAACACCTATATTAGGGGTGCCCTGATCAGCATTAGTAGGGTTTGGCGAAACATGGTTCGCGGCCACGCTAGAACTCATATTCTGCAACAGCTTCATCATCTCTACCATTTGCGACTGCATGGCCCCCATTTGATCCTTTAGGACCCCTACTTCTGCTTCTAACCGCTGCTCGGTCTCTGATGGACTATCTTCAGCAGCCATAGCTCTAGCCCGCGCTAGGGTTATATACGTTCTCCCAGACGGCTGGGCCTGGTTAGACGAGTTCTTCTGTTCTCGGGCAATATTGACGTCTTACCTGTGCGTATTATTTTTTTTTTATTAACAAAATGAATGTAAATAAAAAACGATCACCTAGATTCCTGATTTTCGGTGTGTTAACTCAGCATAAAAGATATAAGAACCACGGACCTTTGAATCCTTGAAGATACATATGGTAACACTCAATAGATCAAAGTTAACTGCTAACACAAGGGACATTTAGTATCCACATGTATAGGTCTATTTTTACACCACACAACCAATTTCCACACAAGATCTCTACTATTTCGAACGTATTTGATGGCCAAAAGACAAAACCGTACATTATAATAAAGTGTTTGATTACATCAATCAACTTTGAAGTTATACATTAAAGGGACCCCTTCTATGAGTCCATCTTACAAAATACTGAAGCTGTCTTTGTCCCTTACTCGTCTAAAATTTCATCAACATTTTCAAATCCTCTATCAAGTCATGACACAGAGTGAGAAACTTAGTTACTGCTACAGGAGTCTTCACGGGGATGGCATGCCCTTCCGCTTGCTTATATGCATGAACGAATTCAGGAATGGCATAGGATCATTCTTATGAAGCGTTCCAGCCACATTTCTTTTTCGGCCACTTGCTCTTCATGGTGTGACTCACACAGTCGAGCCTTTTCTGCTTGACGATTGAGTTGCTCAACTAGATTTTGTATGGCCGCTGCATTATCGCTCTTGACACTGATCACCTCCCTTGTCTTTTCTTCTAACCGTTTGGTGAGTACATCAATTTCTCGTTGGAGGTTACTATGAGGCTTGAGCTCTTCTTCCCGCCTCATCATAGCATCTCTTTCTTTAGTGGCCTTTGACAATCGAGCTTGATAATGGATGACCTTCTTGCTACTCTCCTTAGCTCGTTTTTGAATCCTTTTTATAGTATTTTTCAACTTGTCATTCTCCTCTTTCAATTTCCTCAACTCAGTGTTCATATCCGACTCCTTCCTCCTTTTTGCCCTTTCATTTTCTTGTGCCCTAAATAAATTCTCCAAGTGTCTTTTGCTTACTTCCTCTAGGTTTTGCAGCTTAGCCTTTTTATCTTCTAATTGTTTGGCTAAACCCTCATTGACTGCTCGTAAATCGTTACTCAACAAGGGGTTCTGAGATCCTAGGGGTGGATGGATTCCCCAGATCCTTTTCTGGAGCCAAATCTCGTATTGCTTCATGGTTGCCACGGCACATTTCCCTAACTCAATCTTCCCTTTACACATTACACGGCCCCATGCATCCCTTATCTATTGGATCATTTCCATCTTCAGGGGATCAGTGTAGTAGCAGCTGACCCTTCGCACAACCTCTTCAGATGGGATATCCTGTTCATATGCGAATTGGCAGTGAGCAACCGCGGGGTTATAATTAATACATCCTCTGGCGCCCATGAGAGGAACATTAGGGAAATGTCCACAACAGTATATAATATCCTCGCTCTCCCACCAAGAGAGCTTCCACCAAATAGTGGTATCTTTAAGTTCCCCTATTTTCTTACCCCATTGGTCACGACTCATTCTTGCTTGTAGCGGAGCTGACCCTTCACGATGGACATAATCTCGGATCGGGTGATGAACGGTGTCAAACCTTGTGCCAAGTTGATACTCCCTGCCATAGATATGGTTAACCCACCATATGTTCAAAAGAGGCAAACAACACTTCAACTTCCCTTTCTTTTCTCTATGACAAAAACTTAACATCAAAAATGTTTCCGCTAGCAGTGTTGGTATGGGACTCACGCGGTGATTCTCTACCATCCACAAGACACTTACCGCTGCCAGATCGACCACACCCACTGCTGATGGGAATAATACTAACCCATATACTGCTAAAGCAAGCACTCTTCTGAAAACGATCCAATTCCCCTTCTCAGCTAGAGCTTCCAACCTTTTCTCTAAATACCTCATGGATAATCCTTCTGTTGCACCCGAACGGCATATTTGTATTCGCGTAGGTTCCTCCCATAAAATCTGTGCCACAACCCGTTTGGAGAGGAGATGTCCGGGGTACAAGTAGACAGGGGTATCCTTGGTAATAGGCATTCTCATCAATCCCCCGTATTCTTCCAACGTGGGCGCAAGCTGGAAAGTTGGAAACGTGAAACATCTCAAGGAATCATCCCAATGTTGAGCTAGGGCTACAAGAGCATCGGGTTGGATAGGAACTGATAGCAACTCCAAAATATCTCCATAGTCCTTTTGAAAATGACGGAGTTGTTCCCCTCTGAGCTTCTCACTCATAATAATTAAGCTTTCTACTGATTCAGCTTCTACCTTCACGTTAACTCTTTCTAGATGAGGCCATTTCTGTCGAGCTTGTGTCTTGTGGTTGTGTGGAGTCCGGTAAGTCCTTCATGTCTCTATGCTAAGTAACGAAATTGACAGTTCACTGTAACAAGTCCATGGGTTAGAAACTAAACGAAATGAGCACACAATTTATTTAATCAATAGATTACTAATCACTTTCTTCATTACTAATCGCCAAAGACCTTATTGATCCATTGGGCATAGCAACTATAACTCTCATCCTAAGGAGAGAAATAGATCCTCACGTGGACGAGGCTTAAATAAGTGAACCAGGTAACCTATTGACGTATTACTTTCCTCAAAATTATTGATTTTCAAAAACTCCCAACTCCATCAATTAGGAAAACCTTACCACACTGCTGAAGTTTTCAATTGTAGCTCATTTCGCTTGGCTAACAACGCGTTAAAATGGAAATGTTGTGATAATTCAATACCCCATAAAAGTTTTTCTTCTTTATAAAAAAATGTAATCATGCCATGAATGATATGTTGACGTGCAAAATATGAGTGTAACATGATCCTTGGTGTCCTAAATTGGTTCAACCCTATGTGTGGGAATGGTACCCTAAAGACGATAGGTTCTAAGAAGGTTATCTATTAAAGTGGTCCACTAAGGTGCATGGTTTGGGGATAGATCTAGCATTTTACAGCGTTATTGGTCCTCAGATTGTCCCCACTCAAGAGAGTGAGGATCTCGCGACATGAATTAGACTTAAAAGAGGATAGAATCCCACTCCAATCAAATCCATATAGCGAGACACAACCTGAGCGAGGTCTTCACAGTAGTCTCAGGAAGCGATAAGCTTCGCAGGAAAACCGTTAAAAACTCCTACTAACCTAGGGTAATCGAGGACCCGGGTATAGAGCCCAAAAGTGTGTGAGGTAGAGTGTCAACGTGCATAAGATGGGAGGGGAGCATATAAAACTCTAAACCGACAGTTTATCCAACCTTTATTTATCAAACAATTGAATTGCAAGAGAAGACAAGAGCTTATAACATAAACAGAGGTCGTCTATCCTAAGGTTCTCTTCCGCATGTTATCTATCCTGACATACGTATTACAAATAAACTAACAAAATTACATGGTAACTAAGGAACTTTAAGCATGTTATATGATTGCAAAAGGAAGAAATACACCTATACAAATGGGAAAATAAATAGCAAATACATAAGAAGATACAGGCATATCATATGACCACAAGAGATAAATGACCAAGAAACACCAAAAAAGAATAAACCATTAAACCAAACAAAACACAACAAGGGTAATTAAAATAACAAGAAGCCATATTATTTCAACTAACTAATTAAACAGGTTTGACTCACGAATATCCCTAGTGGAGTCGCCAAACTGTCGTAACTGACCTTTCTGCGGGATAGAAAAAATATAAGTTTAAAACCGATTCCCAAAAATGGAATTTTGAAAATCGATTTTATTTGGAGTCGCCACCAAAATTTTTAATGGAAAACTTTGGAAAACCAAATTAAAAGAAAAAGAAAGGGCAAGATGGTCTGCGAGGTCAGAGACGGGTTCGGGAGTCTATTTGAGTGTGGGGAAGGTGTTAGGCACCCCACAACACCTGCCTATAAGGATGGTTACCTTAAACTAGTTAGTTGAAATAGAATATGACCTTTAATTAATCTCAATTACCCTTTTATTGACATGGATGCACGTTAGACCTAGGAGACAAAAAAAACGAAAATGCATGCAAATTGATGGATATTTACAAAGGACGGACTTGACCTAGGATGAAAGCCTAGGGCCTACGTACCCCGGGAGAGGGATCAAAGTCCACATAGTTCGATCAAAAGGCATTTTTGTGATTGGTGGTTTTTTTTTATTTGTGATGAGAATAAGAGGATTTTAATTAAAACAGATCATTGTAAACAAAACGGGATAGAAATTTAGTTTGTATGTTTTAATTTACTACAATCTGATTAACCTCGTTCTCCTGAGCTCTTCACATTTTCTCTTTTAAAATTGTTTTTGTCGATTTTATTATTATTATTTTTTTTTTAGTTTTGAGAGTTTATATTTCGGGAATTAATGCATAATTTATAATGAAAGGAATATATTTTTTATTTTATGAGTTTTTGAATTTATTGTTGATAAATATTGATTATTATTATTATTGATTATTGGTAGACAATTTAATTTAAGTGCTATTATTTATTTGTTTATCTGTTTGTCTTTGAACAAATATATGCTACTTTTCGGGCTCTATGGAGATTAAAATCTCACACGAGCCTGGGAAGTCGAGGAGAGACAAGTATTCACACACGATCCATTTTGCATAAATATTTAATCAAAGTTAATATTTAATTATTATCCATTTATTCATTCTTGTATTATTATTAATATTATTATTATTTCGGAATTAATTATAGGGATTTAAGGAGATTAGAACCTCACATAATCCCATGCAATCGAGGAGAACGATATTCTCACGCGATAATTTTGCAAACAACATATTAAAGCAAGCATTTGATTATGATTATTATTATGATTTAATCCAAATTAATATTTAATTATCATTCATTTATTTTCCACCATTCACCCATTAATACTTCATTAATATTACTGTTACTTTTCAATTATTCAATTCATTGTAGGGATTTAAGGAGATTAATATCTCACATAATCCCCGGTAATCGAGGAGAACAAAATTCTCACATGATAATTTTATCCACCATGACAATATTAATTATCATTCAGATATTTTCACCATTCCTTCATTAATATTTTATTAATATATATCGTCATTCCTTTATTTTTATTTTTTTTACCATTTATTCATTAAGATTTCATTAACATTATTATCACTTTTCAATTACTCAACTAGTTGTAAGGATTTAAGGAGATTAACATCTCACATAACCCCCAGTAATCGAGGAGAACAAAATTCTCACACGATAATTTTATCCATCATGATGATATTTACTAATTATCATTCAATTATTTTTCACCATTCCTTCATTAATATTTTATTAATATTAATTGTCTTCCAATTATTTAATTAGTTGCAAGGATTTAAGGAGATTAAGAAAAACTCACATAATCCCCGGCAACCAAGAACAACAAAATTCTCACATGCTAATTCTATACGTAATAGCCATAATTAATCAAAGTTAATGTTTAAACAATTATAATAAACTAAACTAAACAAATTTAAGCATGTGAACAGTAGCATTTCATATTAGAATGCGTGAACAGTGCACATGCATGATATTGTCTTGAAGGAAATCGAGTGAACAGTAACGACATGCAGAATTCTCAACCAAGACAGAACGTGCAGCCATACCTGGCGTTTTCAGCTCCTCCCTTGTGCTCCAATGAAGAAGGACCTTCTCCTCCTCACTCACCAATGGAAGATGGACCTCCAACAGCCCCCCAAAGTGGCTGGTCTCGGCTGGAAGTGCAGAAATGGACAGCTTCGTTGGAGTTTTCTGGTTGGCTTCAGCGCTGGAAATTCTGCATAAAGTGTCTCTACTTCTCGGCTAAAAGATGGAGGCTGAAAGCTTCTCTTCTTCTCCACATTTCCTCTTCTTCCTTGTGCTCCCTAAGTTCTCCTCTGTTTACCTCTGTTTTTTAAGCTCAAAACAGAGTTTTTTCTCCTCCATGATTCAGCTTCTATCCCTCCCTTTGCTGCCACTTTGTTTTGGATTCAGACTTCCTTGTTTCTGCACATCATTTTGGCATCCTACTCTCCATTTTTCTGCTCCTTGGATGGTCTGAACTTCAGCTCCTTTTCACTCCACAATTTGGGACGTTGCTCCATGGTTTTTCTGCACGTTGGACAGCTTCGTTCAGCTCTCAGTTTCTACAGTTCAGCTCTCAATTTCTGCCTCATTTCTGGTTCGTTTTCTCTGCTTTTTTTTCCTCACGTGGCTGTCTTGCTTCCTTGCTTCGTTCAACTTTGTTTCTCCCTCACGTTGCTGACTCCATTTTCTTCTTTCGTTCAGCGTTGTTTCCTCACGGTTTGTTACTGGTTTCGTTGCTCTCCCTTTCTTCTTTAGCTCCTCCTTCCTTCTCGGTCTCATGGCTCTCCCTTTCAGCATGGTTTCTGCCTTCTTTTTCCTTCCTCTCTTCTCTTCTCCAGCTCTCTTTTCTTCTCAGTCGAGGCCTCCTTTCTCTCCAGCATTTTTTCTCCTCCCTCTCTCGGTTTGCTTGCTCTTCTTTATACTCCAACGCCACCTCCCTTTTTCTGCCATGTTGCTCCCTTTTTCCCTTGCTTTTTCTGCAACTTCCAGCCACCACTTTGCTGCACACAGTCCCCTCCTTTTCCTGCCATCTCTAGCCACGCCACACTCTTCTTTCACTGCACCAGCCACCCCACTTTCTGCCTCCTCTGCAGAACCACTCCCACTTGCTTTTTTGTCCCCCTTGTCCTCATGTGCATTTGTGTGCATGAGTGTATGCATGTGGTGAGTGTGTGTGTCTGTGGGTGAGAGTGTGAGTGTGAGTGTGTGAGGAGGTGTGTCTGTGAGTGAGAGTGTGAGTGTGTGAGAGTGATGTGTGTCATATGTGTGAGAGCAAATGAGCATATGGGAGCAAATGAGCATGTGGGAGTGTGAATGTGAGTGTGTGAAAGTGATGTGTCCGTGAGTGAGAGTGTGAGTGTGTGAGAGTGATGTGTGTCATGTGTGTGAGGGCAAGTGAGCATGTGAGAGTGTGTGAGTGTGAGCAAGTGAGAGTGTTTTGCAATTCCATATCAAGTATGTGGCCTTGTTCATTTTATTTCTTTGCAAGATGATTGCCATGTCTCTTCTTCAAACATACATCTTGAATTTTCCTTTTTATTATTTTTGGTTCTTATATTTGGTTTTTTCCATATTACTTCTATTTTGTTTGCCTTTTGCAATTTTGATTTGATTAATTGTTATTATTATTTTATTATTTTATATTTTTTTTGAATTTTTTAATTCTATTTATTATTATTATTGTTAATTTGGGTGGGGTGTTCACAATTCTAGTTGTTCAAATCTATGTGGATAATATTATATCTAGTGCTACTAATGAAACTCTATGCAAAGAATTTGCTGAAATGATGAAGGGAGAATTTGAAATGTCGATGATGGGGGAGCTTCATTCTTCTTTGGTCTTCAAATCAGGTAACAAGCTAATGGAACTTTCATAAATCAATCCAAATATGTCAAAGAATTACTTAAGAAATTTGGATTTAAAAAGGTCAAAGTAAAGGACACTCTAACAGGATCAACAGTAAAGATGGATGCTAATGAAAAGGGACAACCTTATGTCATCTCAAAGTATAGATGTATGATTGAATCCCTTCTATATCTAACTGCAAGTAGGTCAAATATTATGTTTAGAGTATGCATTTGTGCCTGCTTTCAAATTTGTCCTAAAAAATCTCATTACTTTGCAGTAAAAAGAATTTTTAAATATATTGTTAGCATAATACAAATAGGTTTATGGTATCCAAAATGATCCACTAATACTTTGGTTGGATATTCAAATACTGATTTTGTTGGTTGTAAAATTGACAGAAAAAGTACCAGTGGAATATGCCAATTCTTTGAAAGTTCTCTTGTTTCTTGGTTTAGTAATAAAAAAATTGTGTAGCATTGTCCATTGCTGAAGCTAAATATGTAGCAACTGGAAATTGTTGTGCTCAAATCCTTTGGATGAAGCAACAACTAGAGAATTTTGGTATATATCTTAAAGAGATTCGAATTAAATGTGACAATACTAGTGCAATTAACCTCACCAAGAATCCCATTATGCATTCAAGGCCTAAAGATATAGAAATCAAACATAATTTTATTAGAGACCATGTCTAAAAGAAAGATATTAGCCATGAATTTTTCAAAATTGAATTTCAACTTATTGATATCTTTACTATACCTTTCTCAGCTAAAAGATTTTGTTTTATAATAGGTGAACTTGGAATGGTTAATCCAAATGAGTTTCAAAAGTGAAATTTTAAATTGTTTCGTTATTTGCTTAAAGAGAACATTCACTAACTTAAGCATTGGAATGATTTCAATATATTTTACAAAATGTTTATGATGATCTCTTGTGATTTCTACTTGTTTAACATGATGTTTAGATAAATGTATGTGCTTAGATAGGCATTTAAGTAGAATACTCTATAGAAATTAAGAAAGTTAGCCTAAAATCCACTAATTACTCACATTTTGCCAAGGAGTGGCCATTCAACTAGTGAAGATCTGAGAGTGACCAGCAGCTCAAGGAAGCCAGGAGCAGCAGACTGAAGGCTCTCTGTAAGCAAGAAGTCGACTGCCAAAGAGTGGCCAGTTGACTAAATACCCTCTATAGCCCGACAGATGACTCATGCCTAATGGTCAGTTGATCGAGAGGTTATAAGAAGTACTTTTATGTAAAATATGGGCTAATAGTCAACTGTTCACAAGTGACCAGTTAACTGGTCGATGCCAGAGAGCAATTCCTCGTAAAAATAGGGTCGACAATCGATTGATTGATGACAAAACTCGCTATTAAAAGCAATTGAAACTCTAAAAACTCATGTTGAACATTATTTTCACTAGCCAATTGTTCATCCCCTTTCTTACTCTAATTTTTTTTCCAAATCTTCACCAAATCTTGGTGAATTTGTTTCCAAATCACTTTAAATCACCTATTAAACTTCTCAATCTAGGGTTTCATCGGTTTAAATTGGGGATTTCGAACTCAAAAATCTTTTATCTTTCTTGAAACTTCTTAAAGCTCTCTCTTCATCCATAGCTTAGAGACTAACACCCAAGCGTGCCAAGACCAAGAACCCTTTCATTAGCTCTTCCTCTAGTCCTCTACCTCTTTTCTCTTCACGTGCTCAATAAATTGCATTTATTGAGAACTTTCAACAAAAGGGTGTTCTTCCCAGTAGGTATGTACATCTCCAACTGCTTCATGAAGAAGGCTTTAGCCTTTTTGATTTATTTTCCAATGCTAGGTTGGACAATTTGCTAAGTTTGAAGTTCGACTACAGCCCCAAAGTTATCAAGGCATTCTATTCCAACCTTACCTACAACCTCATTACCTATTTCATCACTACTAAAGTAAGAGGAACAAAAATTGTGTTTGGTGATGAAACCTTGGCTATCCTTAACCTTTTTCCTCCTACTGGCCACTACTTCACCAATCATCCAAACTCTCTCAAAATCGTATTAGGATACAACAAGCTAAAGGCCCTAAATCATATTAGTGAAGTTACCATTGATAACCCCAACACTCAAATTAATGTCAATGATTTGCCCTTAGAAAATAGGCTGTTACACTATGTCATCGCCCATTGCCTAATCAATAAGTCAAGAAATTTTGCCTATTTGAGTGAGCTTAAATTATTTATGATGAAGTGCATCCTCGAAGGGGAAAGCTTCAAGCTTACATGGTTCATTACTCAGAGGATGGCTACTTGCAAGAAGAAGAAATCATTTCCTTTGCCATATGGGACTATCATAGTAGCTATCCTCTAACATCATGACATATCCCCTCTTGAAGATGAAGTGGAGTCTCCTCTGCAAATTGGTTGGAACAATCTGCAATGTATGGGGTTCACCAAGACTCTTTAGGACTAATGGGTTATGAAATTGCCTAAAGTCCCCAGGCTATAACTAGATGCAGCTGCTGACATACCTCCCTCTAGCTTTTCCCAGCCTCCTCCACCTATGTATAAAGCTCCAGAAGAAGAAGGGCCTTCTGCTCCTATGCCTCCATCTCCTCTGGCTCCTGCTCTAACTAGTTACATCCCAACTCATCCTGAGATCGTGGTAATCCCTAAGCCGATCCTTCTTGCCATGATTCGCACTATACGTCAGAAAATGGATTCCTATAGCCTTTAGATATAGAGCTTTTAGGAGACTTTGGAAGACATAAAGGCTTGACTTGTGCGCATTAACGCATATCATGAGCAGCACTTGGACTTCTAGGCTTAGCTTCGATTCTTTTTGTCACTTTTTTATGTGACAAAAGGGGAGAGAAATAAGAAAATGGCAAACATAAGGAGATTAGAAGTTTATTAGTTATTTGATGTTTAATTTGAATTGAAAATTTCACTTTGTTTCTTTGTTGAACTTTGTGGTTATTTGCTTTAGTTGTGTTTAAATTAGTTGATTTCAATAAAGATGGTTATTTCAGTTAATGTGATTGTTTGATATTATTATCTAAACATGCCTGGATAAACAAAGAAACTAAATGATGTGAAGTTAAAAATAATGTGATCATATCCAACTTTCACAAAACTAAAGGATATAGTAAGCAAACTACCTTGAAAAACTTTTTCTTGTGAAAAACTAACAATTACAGGTTTGTCATCATAAAAAAGGGGGAGATTGTTAAGCCCATTTGCTGAAGATCAAGGTTTTGATGATAACAAACACAAGAAGAAAAGTTTTTCTGTATATTACTTCTATTGTAGATGTTTTTAATGTATTATCATACCTTAGGAATCTTTGCAAGTGATATTGAGCTGATAAGGATCACGTAAAATGAATGCAACATTAATTATAGGTCTTAAAGGTTGAGAAAAAGTTAATTTGGGGAACTTTGAAAATCCCCAGTCAACTAGCCACAAGCTAGCAGTTGATTAGTCACCTTACCAGCCAGCTGCCAAGCCTTGTATAGTCGAATGAGAGCTTTCTATGAGTGAATAGTTGATGGCCACACCTAGATCAAGCATCAGTATGCTTTTAGTCTTAAGACCATCAACTAGAAACTCTTTGTGAATGACCAATTGATTGGCTATGGGTGAGCAATCAACTAGCGGGGTCCATAATTTAAAGTTTTGAGAGGGAAAGAAGGAGCAGTTAACTGGTCAGTGGTGAATAATTGACTGGTTGATGGTAGACAAGCCATAATGGATTTATAACAGATATAATTTGAAATCTTTAACTTCCCACTCACTCCTAATAGATTTATTGGACCTCAATCTATATAAACTTGACCTATGGACTATAAAACAACAAGAAAAACATTCAACAGTGATTATATCATTAGTTTTTATCTTCTTATAAGCTCTTTATCATATTAGGGCTTCATTGTATCATATACTCTATTTTAGAGAGTTCATCATCTATATTCCTTTCTTCCTTGTGAGAGAAAGTTCAAGGAGGTACCTTGAGGGAGTCAAGCAAACAGAGAGTTTAGGTTCAGGAGAGTATGTCCTGAAAGTGTTCAAGATGGTTCTTGAAGGAGTCAAGCTATAAGAGCTTGGGATTAAGGATAAGTTCTCTTGGGTTGTTGTACTTATTTACCGGGATAGTGAAAAATCCCAAGACGTTGCTTGGGAATCGGACGTAGGTTTGTATAGAAGCCGAAACAAGATAAACCTTTGTGTTTATTCTTCTCTCTTACTCCTTTTACATTCTGCATTCATCATTTCAAGTTTAATTTAATAGTTTTACTTCTGATTTAAAAGAAGTTTTTAAGTAAAATTTTCATAAAACCCAATTCACTACCCTCTTGAGTTCTAGCCTTGCTCAACATATGTGCATATATACTAAACCATACTAAGTTCATAAATGAAATTATACAAGATCACTGAATTTGATAGGAAAACAAGTAATATTAACATTATTGCAGATTTAGTTCCAATATCTGAATAGAATGGATCACTGAATAATATCTTGGTGTCATATTACACCATAAACGCCCCTTAAAAACTTAACTCATACTTCCACTAAATCAAGGCTACATCAAAATTCAACAAAACTCATATGAGTTACTTGATTTGAATTACCCCTTTAGGTAGGCCTTTGGTCAATTGATCCACAAACATGCGTTCATAGTAAATATGAATTATAAGAGTATGAAATAATGAAAATTCAAAAATAAAATCAGGAATCAAGAACATTGAATCTTATAAGGAAAACAATGTTATAAATGCTGTCAAAATTTCAATTCTAAATTATATCCAAAATTTTGGCATAACTAAGAATATTGAATTTGATAACAAAACAAATGATATAAGTGTCAAAATATACCAAAGTGTTCCTTCAGAACACAACTCAGACTCCCACCAAACCAAGACACCAAAATTTAATATACCCAAGAGTTACATGTTCGCAAAACTCCAATGGGTTTGTCTTGGTAAACAGATCACCCAAAATGAGTATGAAATTCACAAATCTTCTCTCTAAAAAATAAGAATTAAATATCAAAATTTAATGCAACCAAAATTCCTATAATCTTCTTATTATTTTTTTTAGAAAAGGTCACAATAGAGTCATGTCATAACAAAATAGTTGAGACTCAAAATATGCACATAATAGAAATTCATTTCCTTGACCATATTTCGTGACAAATGGCAACCCCAAAACAAGTGACATACTCTTCACTTATATATGAGGTAGCTGTAAGTGTCCATATGACACTTCTCAATAAAACAACTCCTTCAAAACATTATATAAATGTAATCAGAAGTGAATTCACTATTATTAACACATAATGCATAATCTGAATCAAAATATCTCACTATATCAAATGATTCAAATTTCCTATAAGTTAACATGTAATGTTTTGTACCCTGAACGTACCTCATGACTTTGTTTGTAGCCTTCCAATGATCATACCCAGAAGAAATGTCTACAAAGCACACCAACAGGAAAAGCAATATCCAAACATGTGCATACCTGGGCTTATATTAGGCTAGTAACAGCAAATGCACATAGAACTTTGTCCATCAAAGTCCTATCATCATCATTTTGGGACACAATAATTTAAATAACTTATCACCATTCTACATAGGTGCAGCACAAGGAGTGCAAGGACACATATCAAAATTTTTTAGCACTTACTTAATATAGGTTGCTTGAGACAAACAAAAAATGTCATAAGGTTAATCATGGTGAATCTAAATTCATAGAACAAAAGAAGTTTCACCTAGATTTTTCATATCAAAGTGGCATGACAAGATGTGCTTTGTCTCATTTAATAAGCACACTGAGTTACTGGCCAACAGGATGTCATACACATAAAGCACATGGATCACAAAATTGTTTATTTACTAGATTCAGTAAATCCATCAGGTTGTTTCATACAAACATCCTTATGCAAATATTCTTCCAGAGGTTTTGTTTCCAACATCCATTTAGTAACTCAACAAGTTCTCACTCATTACTATAGTGTATAAAGGTAATTTTGTCATTCATAACCTTCAACCATTTAGATGATTGAGGACCTAACACAGCTTCATCAAAAGGAGACAAGATCTGTGTCATCAACAACATTAAACTCGAATTCTTGCAATCATACAATATAGTCATCAGGAATTGCAAGCTTACATATCCTTTGTGACCGTCTTAATTCAACAATTGGCTCCTCCACACCAATTGAAGGAGGTTCCAAGACTGGATCAACCCAGTTCTCAATGGAATGTTATCTCTACCAATATGAATAGTAAACAAAAGAGATGACAAAGCCGGCAAGGGCAACATGACATCCTCAATACACATATTGGTAGCCTTAGAAATACCACTCCCACATTAACGGGTGCACCAAATGGAGAATCTGGATTGGCATTCATATTCAAACAACATAATCCATTCATCAAGGAAACAAATCAAACCAATAACAAAAACAAAGAGAATATCAACTCTTCCATTTCCTTGTCAAAGTTGGATAACTACATATGTCTAATATATAACAGGAAATCAAATTCTTCCTTGATGAAGGTGTATAAACTACATTATCAAACAATGTCCAAAATATAAGTTTAAGACTACATTTTCTACATAACTAACTACAATCGAACTCCCTTCCACTCTAACGATGGTCCTCTTCCTTTCATTTGGGCTCCTCTTGTCTCTGAGCCCCCGCAAAGAATTAACTACATAAATAGTTGCTACAAAATCCATCTACCAAGAATTTGAACAGATTTCAAAATTATTAGATTCAAAACAAACTAAAGCTAAGGGGCAACACAAGGAAATACCTTCTTTGTCACACTTATTCTTTAGCCTAAAGCAATCAAAGATTTTATGGCCAAGTTTTTTGCAATAATGGCATTCACCCTTGAATGATATCTCTATATGACCCTTACTATTCTTATTGCTCTTCTCGAGTCCGAATGGTGTCTTACCATAGGCCTTACCCTCACTTTTCTTTCCTTTTAACCTCACATTTCCAACCTTGCTAAAAGAACAATGTGAAATGTAGTTCATTTATTGCACATGAGAATTCACCTTCTTTATTGACTCTTCTTCTTAAGTCACTATGGAGATCATCTTATTAATAGTCTACTCTACCTCTTGGGAATTGTAGGTGGTTCTTAAGACCTCATATTCAATTAGAAGCAATTGGAGAACTCTATAAACTAGGTAGCACTCACTCAAATCCACATTGTAGGATTTCAGATTATTGTAATAGTTAACAAGCTTCATTATATGCTCACACACTCTTCATACTTCGTCCTAGGGTGTATTATCCAACAAAGGGAGGTAATAAGCCTTTTGAGTCTTATCGAATTTCTTGAATTTCTCACTGACTGCTTTCTGGTACTCAACTACTGTGTCCTTTTTGGGAATGCTTTATCTTATTATCTTCTCAATTGTGTACTTTATGACATTTTGACAAACTCTATTGGACTCATACCACTGTTTATAATAAGCTTTGTCAGTAGTGCTAGACTTAGCGTGAAGTTCGCCAACTTAGGTTCTCCTATAGCCAAATATTCCCTGGTGATCATCAAATATATATCAATAAACTCAATCCAATCATTATAATTTGTCGCGTTCAGAGTTTTTACCATAGACAGTTGCTGGAACAGAGAAGCTGAAGGAAAACATATTAGAAACATTAATTATGTCCCAGACACATAATTTATTGAACAAGGTTTTGCATAACAAGACTCAGCTTCAGCAACTGTGTAACAAAATGTTCATCATAATCCTACCTAAGGCCTCAAACTATAATAAACCAAGAAAACTCATACACATCAATAAAGCATATTACCGATAGAAACAATACAAAATGCACTCACAGTCTCCATATCAATAGGATTTTAAAAACTAACAGGCCGTAAACAAGCCTTATTCACAAAATTATATTGGTAATATCACACCAATAAGGCATGTCCATTACTAACACAATCATACTCTCTTTTGTTGGTTGCTTCAACAGTAACCTCTCCCTCAATGATTCAGTACGTACTTTTAAGAGTAAATAGACAATAACCATAACAATGGTGGTTCGCAACGCCAACACCATCATGATTGGGCCCACGATAGGTGAATACATAACCACTAGGTGTAGATAGCCCAATATGGAATAAAACAGAGTCTATTTACTCATTCTATCATTTTGCGTGTTGAATTAGGAATAAAATATTCACTAATTATGCAAATAAATTTGTTTTAATTCCTTTTAGTATTATTAGTGAGAGTGAGCAATATATATTGTTCCTTATTATGTATAATTATCTCACAAATTTTTTTAGGTCAAAACAATGTCATTACACTGTATTTTGAAGCCCTAAATCTCCAAGGAATTTCAAAAAATCATACTTCTAGCATAGCTGTCAAAGTGGGCCAACCCGGCCCACCCGAGCGGACCCACCCGAGTTAGTGGGTAAACGAGTCAGCCCGTTTAACCCACTATAAGGTGGTATGTTGAAAATCTCAACCCACCCCACCTGGTGGATTAAGCGAGCTGACCCGTTTAACCCACCAAAAAATTAAAAAAAATAAAAATAAAATAAAAAATTATAAAAATTTAAATGTAACTTTTTTTAAGCATATGTCTTGTTTAATCAATCAATTTCTATATTAATATAAATAAACAAAAAAAACTAGATAAAAACCAAGTTTAAATGAATTAAAACAAGTAGAGGAATCCAATAATTCAATGATTCATTAATAATAAGAATATGATTATGAGCAGAATATTTAAATCTAGCAAATTACAAAACAATAGAAACAACACAACACATACATTATGGTTAATGTTTTTAAATAGAAAAGTGCAGTAGGTTGGAGCGCTAGACTGAGTGAGTGAAAAATTAAAAAAAAAAAAAAAAGGCAACCCATTTAATCCATTTAACCCCCGAGCTGGCTTGTTTAACTTGCGGGTTAAACAGGCCGAGTTGATAACAGGTTCTCAAAGAAACCCCTCAACCCAACCCACCTCTTAGGTGGGTTAAACGGGCTTGACCCGGTGGGTTGAATCCGTTTTGACGGCTCTACCAGGCCTCAAAAAAATCTTTAAAAATTTTCAAAAATAGAAAATGTTGCATGGAGTAGAACTGTGAAAGTTGGTGGCCAAACGATGAGGAGGTGAACTACACATGACTTCACTTTCTTATGGTGCAAGTAGGCTTCGCCCTTTTGCACTGTACTCTTCTTCAACCTCCAAATGAGTTAACCTGATCCATTTCACAACCCATTAATGTGACCCGACATAATCTGAGGCTTTAAGGGCTATTTTTTGTGTTAAAATGATTATTATTCAACATCTACAAATCCCCTATGATTATTTTGGCCAAACATAAAGCAAGAGTGAGAATTTTGGTTCCAAAATCTCAAGGGTTTCGAGCTCCTTTGAGCTCCAATGGAAGCTCTCTCCTTCACAAATGTTTAGCCTCAATATAGGTCTCATTTTGTTTAAAATGTCTCAAGGAATAAAAACCCTAAACTTATTTTGGCAAACTCAATCTATATATTGAGCAATTCCATTCGAAACTTTCAGTCCCTTTTGGGCGTTATTAGGTTGAAATGGTTCATATTGTTTCAAACCACATAATGGGCACAATTTTGTTTGCAATATTCAGATCTACAAAAAGCTTAACATTGTTTCCAGAAAACCCCTAAGGTTTGTCACGAATTTTCTTTCAAAATTCTAGGGTTCATACTTTCTTCATGCAACTTTTCAATACTAAACTCCTTATAACAGCCAACAAAAATCTTAATCCTAAGGCTCTGATACCATTTGTTGAAAAATGACATTATACAATAATAACGTCTGTAATGGGAGATTGCATCTTAACGAACACTGACATGGATTCCAAGATGCACCGGCCATAACTAACTATGCGATAGGGACGAACAACCCATAATGCCCAATATTCACCAAGAAAGAGCTGAGATACAGAAGAGAGAAAACCAGAGAGTGACAAAAAGAGAGTTGCCAAAACAAGAAAAGGGGCTTCTTACATGCACAAAGTGTTTCATGCCCTTCCTTATATATCAACCTTAAAATAATAAAAATGTATTTTATTTTATAAAATATAAGCCCTCTCTCTAATTGACTTAGTAAATGAGTTTAATCCCTCTCATCGGCTCTTTGTCAGTGATCTAATGAGATAATCACTGATCAATAGTGGGTTATAGGTTGAGATTTCTACCCAAATAAGCCTATGAGTTATCTAACCTATCACAAATTACTGACAACGACAACAAGGACCAAATCCATTCTTGGTTTATTCTAATATTGATTGCATAATTAATATTATACAAAATTATTCTAATAATTAGATTAATGCTAATCCACAAAATAATTTGAAATTATTCCAACATTAAAATATAATTTTTCTCCAATTTTATACTACAATTACGTATTTAAAATAATATAATTAATAGTTTCATTTCAAAAGTGATATATACAAACCACTTAAAAAGTTCAAGCTTGTAGTTGATTTTTTTTATTTATTCACAATTAATTTTACTAACTTATATCATATTTAAATATGAAAACCATTGTAATGGAAAACGTAAATATTATACAGAAAAAGGAAGAGCATAGTTATCATAATAAGGAAAGTATTAAATTAGTCTATCATTGTTATACTCAGTAATAATTCAGCTCCTCATAAATATATCATGACAAATTAGTCTTTCAAAAATTCTATTTTTACAAAATCATTCTCACCTTAATCCAAATAGATGGATTTATTTTTTACAAATTTAAATTTATAAAGAATTAATTTTATACAATGTACAAAGGTAAGTGACTAATTTTATACTTTTCTTATTATCATAATACATTCACAAGAACATACATTTAATATGTTCTAATTAAGCCATAATGAAGGTCAAAGATTAGCTTAATCCTTTTTTATCTTTTGGCATTATCACTTCGCACATAAAGCTTCTTTTTCCATTTCCAAATCTACCCCTTTCCAAATCTCATCAATGGAGGTTGCTTTCTGTCGTTTTTTGTTTTTTGTTGGATAAAAAAGGGAGGCACGCCCAAATGGAGGTTGCTTTCTCGTTACAAAGAAACTCATCCAAATTTATTTCTTCCTCATTATTATGCTACAAAAATTTATGAGTAAATTAAACTAATTCTTTTATATTTTTAAAATTATATAACTCAATTTTTATTTATAATAATGTATTAACTGATAAATTTAAAATGAATATTTATTTTTAAATTATTAATGATGAATTATCCTCTGGATCACTACATTGTCGCTCCCTAAACTTGCTTTTCTTCCCTTTAGATAAAGTTCATGAGCATCCGAATCAATTACTATTTAAGTTGACAAAAGGCTAATCTATATTTAAATCCATTATATATAAACAAAAGTGTACTGCGCTTATCTTTGATAATTAATTATCTACATTATTTTCTTTTTATCTCTTCATTATTATTATTTTTTAATCTTCTTGAAGTGTTATATTATAATCTGTAAATCTGCCTTAGCATCTTCTTCCTACTCTACCTACCTACTAACTGTTTTACAGAATTTCAAAGGCATTGATCTGTCTCTTGTAGAGTTCATAGGTCCTATTCAATCATAAAATAATAATTGTCAGATTCCAATGGGGTAAGTTTATTCTGTTAAAAAATTAAATTACTTATAAACAAATATATAAATATGTAAGCCAAGTTCAAAGGTTTTGAAATAAATTAAGTCCACAAAAAATCAAGTAGCTTAAGCTCACTAATCAACATATACAAGCATATTTATATAAATTTTTCATTTCTCACTGTTTACATATTTATCAATATATAATCGGTTTAGTTAATTAATTTTAAAATTATGGATTGCTATACATAATTGGAGAAGTCTTATTGGGGCTATCTAAACTTTTTTTTTTAACGTGAGATTCACGTTATATATATATATATATATATATATATATATATATATATATATATTGACATAATAAAAATATGTAAAAATGGAGAAAAATAAATTAAGAGAAAATACAATAATTTGAAATTTTTTATTTATGAAAATTTTCTGCAAAAATGAGCAAAAAAAAGTATTTATACAAAGAATTAATTTTAAAATATTAAACATACATAAAATTAAAAAAAATCAATGACATGAAAATTGTAAAATTTGGGCAAAAAATTCATTCCAACTATATTTCACTTTGTTGGCGTAAGTTTGGGGGCTAAAAGAGTTTTATGTTGACATACTATAAGGCCTAAAACTCTTCCCAATTAAAAGCTGTAATTTTTAAAAGTAAGTGCATTTATTTCAAGTTCCTTCAAGTTTTGGACAATCAATCTACTTTATAAATTTTTTAAAGACATTTTATATTATATGAATTCGGATCACATGCTGGACAACATAGATGCTATTCAGCTAAATATTTCTAACACTTAATTTTTTTTTATAAATGGTCTTCTATTGCACCAGAGGATTTTCGTATCATATTACATCTATAATTAATTTATTTTATATTTCTTGACAGATCAAAAGTATATTTTTCTTTACTTATTATTCTCTTTTTATCCTTATGACACAGCTGAATTTCATAAAGTTATTTTTAGAAGAATGGTAGGAGAATAACTAGATTTTCCTTTTTCTCATGGGATAGTTCATGCACCTTTTTTGTGTTCAGATTGACTTTTAAGCTTTGAGAAGATGGTAAAGGAGGAGGCATCATATTGTTTTTTCCAATGCCGCTTGGTAAAACTAGGTTGTGAAATGTGATAATACTGATATTCTCCATGAAAAAGCCATCAAGCATTTTCAAATGAAGCAGCTAAATCATAGAAAATTGCATTTCTTTCAGAAAAGCAAATCCTACCGTCCATTGATGATTCTTCATTCAAAGAAGCCTTATCTTTTCTTTCTCACTTTCTTTCCCTTTTGGCTTTCTTACCAATTTGAGGGAATCAAAGCATCAATTGGGTGCTGATTGGCATAGAATATGTAAATCTTATATCATACTCTTCTTTGAGCAGTTCTGTCTCCCACCAGAAATGGAGGGGTTGTAAAAAGAAAGAAAGAAAGGTAAAAGAAAATATTCTCACTAAGTTAATATATTTATTAACATATTAGATATGAATCATATTGAATAGTGTTTTCAATTTATTATTTTATTTCTATAATTAAATTGATCTATATATTAACAAAAAATATTCATTTTGGTCTTTGATAATTGGTGAACTTTCAATTTAATCATTCATAATTGTTTTGACTTAATTCTTTAATAATCAAAAGAGTTGCAATGTTGTTCTTTTATTCTATTTTCAGTCAAAATTTAATGTCAATTTTAATATTATATTAACTTGGACGCCAAATATGATTAACTTGTAAGTTAATTGAAGCTCGCATTTGAATTTAAATTTTGGATAAAAATTTAAATAAAAGAATAAGGTTATAAATATTTTAATAATTAATATACTGAATTGGAAGAAGTTGATAGTGAATGAGCAAAGTAAAATTTATTTATTTGTCAAAAATCAAGATTATATTTTCTCTGGCCTTGTTAAAGAGCATAAGAAGGAGGGGTGGTTAAAGGTTGCACATGGGCTTTGTTATCACTTCTGGCCTCCGGGGTTGCTTTGGCATTAACATTTCACTGAAAACTCTGCAACCTTCCACAGATTCACAAATGATAAAGATATATTTGTCTAAAAATGTGTTTTCTAGCTTCCAGGAGAACCATACCTTCTTAATCACAAAGAAGACCTGCATTTAGTATTTAAGAAGATTTAAATTATCAAATTTTAATGTAATAATTTAAATTTTAATAAATATTAAACAGTTTCTAATAACTTTTCAAAATCTAAAACATTAAATTTTTATCTAACAATTTAAATTTTATTAAATTTACCCCTATTAAAATTTTTAATTTCACCAAATCCATTTCCTTTTTTATCTTTGATCCTTGTTATCTTGTAATAATTTTAACTAAAACCAAATTTTTAACACTATGATAGCTATGTTCATTTATCAACACCTTTCCCCCTTTGAAACATAATATAAAGTTGGGTAAAATTGTATAAACTAATATAGTCTATTCACATGACTTCTTGTTCGATTATCTTGTAAAACAATACACAAGTAAAGCTTTAGGAAAGAATACTTTCATAATCTTTTAATATAAAAAATTATATTTTCATTTCCCTATCTTGGTTGGGGACAGTGTTGCCATATTATTATTCTTTACTACTACTACTACTGTCACTGTCATTACGACCTTTTCCGCTGTCACTAATATCATATTATGATATAAATATCAATATTTATATTAATAAAATATTATTTTCATCCTATTAACAATCATACCAAAATATATAAGCTTATACTTTGAGTAGCATATACAATATCAAGTCTCATATACAATGCACAGCCAAAATAACTCCCGTACCAGAGCTCGTGTTAAATGTGATACTTGACACACATGTTAAGTGATACGAATTTGCACACCTCTAGACTACTCTTAGCCAATTAAAGCATAGGCTGCAACACATTCAAACATTGAGTCACATATAATCTGATATTCTTCTTCCCCCCATGACATCAGAACATGAGAACCACACATACTGTTTTCCCCTTATAAACCTTTTCATGGTGTTTGAATGTTCAGCACCTCACAAAATCTGGCTGATTAGTGACAGATCTCACCCATGACCATTTATGATCTTTTGTACTTACTGCGTTCTTAGCTTGAGCAACATCTTCCAATGGAATATATGCATAGTTTCCATTAATAGGGCCAGCAACAAATCCAGTGTAGCCAGCCATAATCCCATGAATAGCAGAGTGCGCTAGGAGGGTACAATACAAATTATCTGTAGCATTCGCTGGAACCGCACGGATCATGTATGTAGGGTCTATGTACTTCACTGTGAACAACTCACCTGGATGGTCCCTGTCCCACCATTTCTTTAGCTCTGACTTCAACCATGCACCGACATCTAAGAAGACTAAGTTGCCAGATTCATCCCTTTCCTCCTTTTGTGCTTCGGTTCTTGGTATTATATCCTGACCTGCACCTTCTGCAACTACAAGCACTGCGTGCCTATTTTCCTTCAGTCGTTGGTCCAAAAACTCAAAGAGCCCACCCTTTCCTTCCAAGTAAAAATCTATTTCAGGGATTAGGCAGCAGTCGACGTCGCGGCTGCTAATTGTTGAATGTAAAGCAATGTGCCCAACATTTCGACCCATTAGCTTCACCAGGCCTATACCATTAACTGCACTCTCAGCCTCCACATGAGCAGCATTGATTGCTTGCTGGGCCATTTCAACTGCTGTTTGGAATCCAAAGGATCTATCTATTATTCCCACATCGTTGTCCACAGTTTTAGGAATTCCAGCAACTGCAACATTCAGTTTGCGACGTCGAATTTCATCATATATCTTCACAGCCCCTCGCATGGTTCCATCTCCACCTATGATGTACACCTATTAATGTGCATAAAGAACCAAGTTAGCAATTATTTTTCGCAACACCACAGATGTACTTTAATTTGCCCAACCAGCTCATGAAAATAATATTTATGAATGTGAAAAAATATATAATTTTATTATTCACAGAGGCTATATTCAATGTTCAGAGGTTACATCCTTATATAGACTTATAATCTTAAAGAAATACCGGTAAATCCCTAAAAAATAAGAATACTAATCTTATCAGAATCCTATCAGTAAATCCCTAAAAAATAGGGATATTATCCTAACAACTAAATCAAAAATAAAAACAGAAAATCAAATAAGAGATATCACAAACATCTAGAGTAAATGCAAAGAATAAAATCGAGGATAAATACAAAATAAAACTCTTATGTTTCCGACAATGAAAAAGCATACCTAATTACCCAACTTTATACCTGCCAAACTTTACGGGACATCACTAAATTTTTTATTACAATCTTTAGAAGAACAATTAAAGTCAAATGATACAGTAGGAGATTCCATGCTCAAAAATGATCATCGGCAAAATCTTCACTCTACTGAGGTCAACGCATAATCTCCAAATAGCCACATCTTCTACTAAATTATCTGAACTGCACTAGATTTCAGAAATAACCACGGTTATCCTACATTATATTACAAAGCAATTGCAACCTGCTAATAGCCTATCCAACCATATTTTCCCATCACGTGTTAATCTATGTATCCATCAGTAGAAGTAGAACCACTTTTCAAATGAACTCTAATAAGCCCGTGATTAAAGCAAGCAACCCAAAGATTCCTTTCTTTTTTACACCTGATCTATTTTACAGGCAAGTGGAATACACAAGAATATATTTTCATTTTTTAATTCATGATCTCTCCTATGCTGTTGCCATTAAATCAGCATTAGATATCACCAGCAAAGATTTTACTGACAAGGTTACTGATGAACATTAACAAGCCTTTCACTTTCTGTCTTTTTCTCTCCCACTTTGTCTCCTTCTTCATCTTCCCCTGGTCACTAGGGTGCTGAGTTGTGAAGCCATATTCACTTTAGACTTTGGCTAGAATTACCAAACGCATTTAATATGTACCAGCCTACAACCAGCCCCTTATTTCATGTCATATGACTCATTTAAATTAGTTTTATCAGAACATCAGTATGTATGCTCTCATTAACAAAAAAAAAGAATATCAGAGGAAGTTCATATATTTCCCCAAGACTTTATCAGGTATAATGACAGTGAAAGAACCCTGATTCCCTTCTTCATGGTCTATGAGAACAGAGAAGTTTCATATAAAAAAAGTAGAATTCAGATCTAACTGCCCATCTTCTACATAGTATAAAGTACAATGTTTGAATTAAACAATCCTACTCTGTGAATCAGGGAGAATCTAGAGCTACATCATTCCAACCAAATATGCTTGGGACTTAACTGCAATCTACATTCACATTGATTATAAATTTATTAGAAGAAATTAAAGCCTAGTACATGAATTTGATGGTTTCAGTCCACTGGAGATAAGTCCCTGTCTAGATCATAAAGGTTTGCCACAATGGCATGGCATGACAAAGTGTTTTATTGTTAATTTTGACTGAAACTGTGATTTGAAGTTGGACCCTTGAACCTGTAGATGACTCCAACACCATGGAGCCAAAGCTCATTGGTATGGCATGATATGTAGTCAGTACTTCAATGCAAAAGGGGAAACTAAATGGACTTATTATCAGCTGGTGTCAGACAACTAGATTTCCAATTATGATCCTAATAATGAACATGAGATCTACAAGTGGAAGTCATCTCACAAACAGAATAATATAATTTTCTGCAACAATGTTACTTTTTCAAGTAGCAGGCAACCATACATAAATTAAATGACAATGGACCGGAGAAAAGCAAGTTGTAAGAGTATACCCTTCATACTACTTGATAAAGAAACAAGATAACATAGTTTACATAAAAATAAGATGATTAATCGTAAGACTGATCCATGCTTCATAAAGGTTTACCCAAAGATGAGCAAATGACAATCACACCAGAGTGTTAAAAGATTCAAAATAAGCATTAATAACAGAAAGAGAGAAAGAAAAGCATCAACCAAATTTCATTGTTACATCATGCTAGCCCTGCTTTTTTTCTCTTTGCTGTGTTCATCACTGCAAAGACCAACAAGTAACAACTACAAAAATTTCAGCAGATGGCATGCCCCTGATTCTTATTTTTAAGATAGTCACTACAATAGTAAATAAGTTCCCGAACTTAATATCAAATATATAACTATTACGTCAAATATGATGATTTCAATAAAAGTATGACTCAGATTCATCCGTAGATAAAGTGTCAAAGTGAAAAGGTAGCCAATCCTCGGCACTTTACACGAAAAAACAATCTATCAAGCAAAGTATAATGGCAATTAAAGCGCGAACTTCATAAAGGATTTTAACTTGTATAACACACAAAAAGCATTATCCATAAATTCTAATACACCGTCATTACAGTCTTCTCTTCGATTAGTGCAGTACTTTAACCATTAATCGGGTACCAAATTCTTGAAACGTTACACAATAAAAATAAAAAATAAAAAATCTATCGAGCAAAGTATAATGCCAATTAAAGCATGAAGTCATGACTCAAAGGAGTATAACCTCAGAAGCAAGGGTACAAGACAGAATATAACTCAACAACAAAATATGTAGTTTTAAGCGTAAGTTAAAGTGTTGTGTCTGAGCTCCATTTTTTAAGTACAAGCTTCATAGATTATAAATTATATAACAAACAAAAGCGCTACTCACAAATTGCTAAACACACCATTATCACAATCTTCACTTAGCACACTACATTGAGAACTATAACTAAGTCCCCACCTCAGTTCAATTCGAAATACAACATACCTGATTGAACCCATGCTTTTCTATAGCATTGACTATCTTCTCAAGATCAAACCCACCTCTGGAAGTCTCAAGCACAGTCCCACCCTTCTTGTGCCAATCGTGAACAAGCTTAGGGTTTAGTTGCAGAGGCTCCCTGGAGTAAAATCCCCTGTACCCAGCAGGAATACCGAAAATTTCACGCACCCCGTAGAGGTCCCACAATCCCATCACTAGCTCCCGAATCACGGTGTTCATGCCAGGGCAGAGACCGCCACAGGTCACAATGGCGGCGCGTAGGCTCGATGGGTCGAAGTAGATGTCTCTGCGCGGACCAGCCCTGAGGTAGGCGAAGTGCCGTGAGGGAGACGAAAAGGTACCAGAGAGATCGTAGGCAATTTGACGGAGCACGATGTCAGATGGGGTCAAGTAGAACCCGTCCACGGTGTGAAAGTACGGATTTTGATCAAGCGGGTTCAGGCGGGTTTGGAGGTTTGGGACGTAGTCGGTGAGGTGGGGTAGGTCCTTGAGGTGAGTGGGTGTGAACGAGAAGGTGGTTGTGGCCGTGGTGTTCTTGTCGGTGTGATCGTCGACGTCGGAAATGGTTGGGCCAGTGGCTTCTGTAGAAGAAACAGCCATGGTGGGATTATTTTGATTTTGCTGAGAGAGACAGCAAGAAATAGAAGAGAGAGAGATACGCGAGTGAATGAGACGAGACGAAAACAGACCGGCTAAGACTGACAAAGGGTGCGACAGTAAGTAACATGAAGGAAAGTGAAGCACAGAACACGTGACATTCTTATAAATTGACACGCTGGTGGACAATGAGGGACGGCGCGTGGCAGCTTCAAATGGTATGCGTTTGTCTCCTCTTTGCCCTGTGTAATTCTCTCAGGTGGAGCTGTCAGATTGATCCAACGGATCACGTCATGCCACGTTGCGGTACAGGTTAAGTGAAACGGCCCATTTCACTCGTGTGTTTGGACTCTCACCGGTAGCCAAACGCAGTTCGTTTTCACGAAAAAGCATTCTTCTAGCTGAAGTAGGATAACGCACGTCGTTTTGGGCGAAGATATTAGGCAGGTTCCTTTTTTCTCACATCCATTTGTAATTTGGTCTGCATTTTTACTTTTGGTTTGCGTTTTGCCACTTCACTTCGACTTTGCTTTGTCACCCTTTATCACCAAGAGTTTTTGCATTTAGAAGTGTCTTGATTTTGTGGAAATTTGACCAAGATATACCCAAAAAAAAAAAAAACTTTTGAACCAAATCTATATAATCTATGTTGTTAAAATTGTAATTTAACTCGGTAGAATTGCTGATTCTACGATCCTAGGTAGCAATTTTGTTTTAAATTGTAAGTAAAATCAAAATTAATACTAACTCATTCAAATTTACTATTGACTCACACATACTTGGTAAAATTAACGAGTTTGATCGAGTTAGTCGAGTTAACAATTTGCTTATTTATATAGTAGCCCAATCCTTTTTTTGGAAGCCCAACCTAAAAATGCTTTAGAGTTTAGCCTAAATCCCTAATTTCTGTTCAGATCCATTAACCACTGATGTCCTTTGCCCTTCCCATTCGTTCATCCTCATCAGTCATCATCTCAATCATTAGGACGGTTAGTCGTTGCTACCCTTTGCCCTCGCAAACAGTAGGAGAAAAATGCAGTCATAGCAGTCCATGATTAACGTTGGAGAAGGTATTAGACTCCAATGAAGGTTGCATACTCTAATGAGTATAATATAATATTTTTTTAGATAGTTTCCTATACATCATGTTACCAAAGATGACCTTCTCTAATAAGGGAAAAACCTTCCATTTCGTCAAATGACCCGACCTCCCCTGGCTCTCGAAATGGCATTTGGTTGTGAATGAGCCAAGCGAGCTCCTATAAGATTGCTACTAAACTAGATTAATCGATTGAAAATGAAGGTTTATTCGTAAGCTACCTTGATCTGTCTTTGGCTTCGATTTGTTATGCTCTCCTCTTTTTAGGAACTTCGCTCATAGGAACAACTCTGGCCATCTTTCACTAGGTATGCCCTTGATCCTTATGGAACCATGTTTTGCTATAGCTATATGGTTAATTTGGAGCCGAAGTTAGATGCCTCCTGCCTTAGTTGGTTTGTAAGCGAAAAGCCAAGCATATATTTTGTCCTCGAGAATAAACTGATTAAAGGTAATTGCTTGCCAAGGAAATTATTAGTAAGGGATGCTTAAGATTGATCTACAGTAACTTTTATAATTCCATGTGGGTTCAAGTAGAGCCTTCATTATTATAACGTATCTCCAATATGTACTGACAATCACTCACATATATGAATTTTTATGTAAAGTCAATATGACTCCTCATATGGTATAAGATGTGATAAATGTTTCACCTTGTGCCACAACTTACTCCTTGGTTACTCTCATTTGGCTTTTTGTTTCATGTGTTTAAGATTCTATACAACTTTTGTTCAATCCTTATTGCTTAACCATTGTCAGTTGGAGTTTAGTCCTCATCATGTGAAATCAAGTGTCTATATATATGTGTGTGTATGTGTGTGTGCGTGTGTTTATTTATTTGTTTCCTAATGAATGTCACATACATGTATCATATATATGAAAAGCATGGGGGTCCCAAATCTATTGAATTGGAGGAAATTGGTCCTTGGTTTGAGTTGCAGCTTTATTAGGTTTATATTACAATTGTCCCCACTATAGGTTGTTTTGTTATTAGCGACATCATCAAGAAAGTATATCTTCCAATCTTCATGAAATGATTATATTGCACTTCTTGACATTGTAGCAACAAGGATTTGAAAATTTTTTCTTTAATCTAAGTTGTGAACACCCCATCCCTAATTACTTAATTATTTAATTAATTGATTCACCAATTAATCAATAATTAAGCAAATAGAAAAAATTAAAAATGACAAAACCTCAAATGACATTCTCAATTAAAAACAATTTGAAATTGAAAACAAATAATGGGGGGACTTTAAGACAAGCAAAATGAAAATAGAAAAAAAATCAATTAACGATAATAAATCAAAGTAAAAAATCATAAAAAATAATAAAAAAAAAACACAAATATAGAAAATTATAAAACCCAAAAATGAAAGTAATAAAAATCAGAAAAATTAAAATCAAAATAAAGATATAAATCCAATTAAAAAGAGAAAAAATATATAATATAATATAAATAATAAAAAAAAAACCTGAAAATTTAAAAAACAAAAAAAGAGAGCTCCAATGAATTTTAATAAAATTTAGTCAAAGTGAAATCAAAAGGCAAAATAAAAAATAAGAAAAAAGAAAAATTGAAATAGAAATAAATAGATAGAATCATGAAACCAGAAAGAGGAAGCTTTAGAAACTTCTTTACTTTAGCCTCCCTAGGTTTGCAGACATAATATGGGAATGCTGCAAAACACCTTACATGCTACCTTTTTTCTGTGCTAGATGACACATAAATGAGGCCTCAGAATGAAGGAAACTGACTCCCTCAAACAAAACGAAAGGCAAGAAGAGAAACCTCTAAGCATTGACTATTTGGTCTACAAGACCAAAAAGCTCAGGGCACAATTGGAAAAGGATGGGTGAGAGGCTCGAGCAGAAAGGAAAGACAGTGAGAGGACAGACCTAAAAGCCCCTGTGAATGGACAATAAAACAAGAGTAAGAGATGATAAAAGGAGGTAAAAACTTAACGTGAAGGGGAAAAAGAAAGAGGGAAAAACTAAGACCAAGGGAGAAACCGAGACCGAGGGAGGAAAGGAGGAAAAGCCAAAGGGGTATCCCTATTTTCTTCACTAAAAAACATAGCAAAGAATAAGAAAAAAGGAAGGGAGTGGTGGATGAGTTGGGAACGAAGGTGGTTGGTTCGAGAGATTGAAGGAGAAGAAGTGGAGTAACCTCGCTCTATTTTCCAATTATGAAAATAGGGCTTCAGGACAGTAAGAGGAGACGGCACAATCGAGGCACTGCTAGAGGCAGCTTTCGAAGGAGGTGTAGACAACAACAGTCCCTCAGTCGTCATCAGAGGCCATAAGCTCAAGGACTACCTGGACAGCTCCACCACCATGTCGACAATAGATGTGGCACCCCACTACATGCTTTTCAATCCTCCACAGTCGCTGGAAAAGGTTCCCTTAGAAGTGACTTCGTGGTCTCCATAGCCGCTAGAGTACTTCCTTCTCAAAGGTGGCTTCGTGGTCTACATAGCCATCAGAAAATGTCCTCCTTGACACGAAGGGCTTACTTCATTTCAACTACATTTCCTCCATCAGCTACTTAATTATCATTGTCTTCATCATAATCACCAGTTTCATAATAGCCAGCCCATAAAAAGGAAAAAGAAACTACACTATCTGTTGTCCTCTCTTTCACCCACGTCAGCCTCGACTCCATGTCCACCATGGCCGAAGAAGCAGTTGAAGGCCCCTATTTTAGAGGTGGCAAAGTAGGGAAGATGTGAATGAAGAGGACAACAAAAAGCTAATAAGCTAAAGAGAGAATGAAGAACAAAAGAGGAGTGAGCAGAAAGAAAACTTAGCGTAAAAAACTAAGGGAAATCAAAGAAAGATGAAGGCTAGAAATAACAAGGAGAGGAATGGAGACACCAAGTAGATGAGGCAAGGAAAGAGCGTTCATGTGAAGGGGAAGAAGTAAAACAACCACAAGGCTGGCAAGGAGTAGAGAACGTGATAGTAGTAACTAAATCTTACTTTACCTTTGCATAACGCAAACAAAGATGGACATAGTATGCTTAGCACCAAACAACTCAATCATGTTACCTATTTGTATTTTCTCTCGTGCCATGGGTTGGTTTAAATTTTTTATAAAGACCTAAAGGCCCTTATGTGTTCCCTAGTTAAAAATCTATTGGGATCTAAGATATGGTAGTTTTCCATCAACTAAGGGGTTTACATTGGGGGATTGGGAAAATATTGGCTTTCGTTGAAATTAAAAGGATACCTTGGGGTAAAATTTAATCCAAAAAATATTCGAAGTATCCTTAATGTGCTACATTGGCTTTTATTGATAGGACAATGTGAGTTTTATTTATTATTATTTTTTTATTATTTTATCATGTTCTATATATATATATATATATATATGTATGTATGTATGTATGTATGTATGTATCAAAGGGACATATTGCCATATGTGTGTGCTAAATGCATGAAGAAAGCTTGGTCATTGTATGCAAGGGACGTGATATATGTGGTGTGCATATGAGTTGCATGCAAGGACGTGGTTTGGCCTTTCAATTTCTCAATGCTTTTACTTTTTTTTTTTTCTTTTTACTTTATTTTATTTATTTATTTGTTTTATTTATTTATTTATCTTTATTTATTTTTTCACCATTCGTATTATTATTATTATTTTTTTGTTATTATTATCTTGTCCTAATTTGCAACATTGCCACGTGATTTTTGTTTGTGTATAACTTGATATGATTTCAATACGCATTTGTGACAAAATTCATAGATGAGACAACATAATATTTTTTGAACAAATTATAGAACTTAATGTGTGAATTGTGAAGTTATTTCCTATATTTATTCATCTTTGTTTTGGTTAGCTTCATTAGAATTTCTATTTAGTTAATATGAACTTATATATTGTTTCGTTGTAATATACCAAAGAAAACATGTCTTCAAGTGCAAGTGTTCCATCAACCCCTGTTAAAAAAAATATAGTTGTTGAAAGAAAGAATTTTTTTAGTAATAGATCTGATATAGGATGGAAACATGAAAATGATGTTAGTAAATTTTCTTTGTTTATGTTATTTTACCTTAGCTAAGTGTCATTCTTTCATTCATTCATGTAATTCCTTTATTGACTATTTAAGGTCATGAGTAATACAAGCTATGCATCTTTTGATGGTCATTTCTTTTACTTTACACCAAACTTTTACTCTTTTTAACACCTCACCTAATCCTAGCTAAACTATCAGAACATGTGGCAGTTGTGCAAAATGAAAATAGTACCAGAGGGGTAAATTCAAAGCCAAGACTATCAATATAGGCTGATAACTCACTACGTGATCCAATCATAAAGTTATTAGGAATCGTCTTTTATATATATATATAGATAAAGTTTTTTTTACTCATGTTGAATAATATATATATATATATATATATATATTCTTTTCTCCTCGTATTTTTGTCATGTTAAAGAATAACACAAAGTGAATAAGATTTATGTTTATATCTTTTCAGCATGATAAAAGAATAATATGAGAGGAAGACGAGAAGATCTATACTCGAGAAAAACGTGAGACGAAGCATAGGAAAAAAAAAATAAATGGAGGAAGAAGCTTTCTAGATATTTTAGAGGAAGTCATGTGCTCTGAAGAAGGGAAAAATATGAAGAGTTAGAATAAATCCAAGGTAATACCCTACATTCGCATGCAACAGCAAAAGAGGAAAGAGGAGAGACAAAAAATGGCAGAACCGATGAGAATAAGGAAATGAGATATAAGAAGAGCAAAAGAAAAAGGAGACAAAATAGAGTGGTGACCTTCAAATGAATTTGGAGCTAAAGACATAGGAAAATGAAGCCAAAGTGATAAGGAGGCTACATGATGTACTAGAAAAATAGGAATTCAAGTTATTTTGGATGACAAATATATAATATTAACTCCTTGTTAAGTTAGTTGAACTATTTAACTCTAATTAATTTTTTCTTCTAATTAAAATCCTTTCTTTCCCTTTAATTTATGTATAGTTATTGTTTTATCATCATAATTACTATCAAATCCCTTAAGATAAAAGTTCTCTTTCTGTGCCCACTTTAACTTAGATTAAATACTTCATTTATTTATTTTCTTATTAAGAAATTTGGATCATTATAATGTTTGGCCTAACCTAACCCTTGATGGTTGGGTTATGAGACGGTATAGGGCTTACCCTTTTTTTCTTTTGTTTATTTTTACAAAATGAACTTGCATGTTATTATTTTGTATTCCAACCACTACAATATACATTATATAAACATCATAGGGCAAAAAAGAAATTCACCCATGGAAATAACATCAATTTACATTTATGATCAATTTATCAATTTTAAAATAATGTGATAGTATCAATTAAATTGAACAATATACAAATAACATATATGATAAATAAATGAAAGTCATATAGATAATATAATAATATCATTCAATAATTCAATGATATTTATTACTTCTAAAATATTCCACAACTATTAAGGTCTCTTCTAATTTGACTAACAAATAGAAAAGATGTGACAATATTATCATACCATTGTAAAACTACTTAAATGATATATTGACAACAGATATAGATTGTCTTATATATTCTCATAAGTTATAACTGTTTTTTTTTTTTTACCTCACTATATATCTATATAAACCTTGTAATGTACGATTAAAAATCATTATATAAATTACAATGTATCAAAATGTTAGGTGATTATTAAAATTAAAAAAATGAAGCCCAATCAAGCCCACTCCAGCTAATCTCACCTGATCCAGCTCATATGGGTCAATGTAAGCCGAGCTTAAAATCTCACTTGCGAAATGAACTATATCATCGAGGATTGTCACAATTGTAATAGGTTTTGAGTAAAAAAATTAAAAATCTTTAATAATAGTTTTGATCCTAACTACGTCATTTATAATCCACATAATTATTAATTAAGTTAAATTTCTTGTATATAATAGTCTTTGTTGCACTTCACATTTTAATTTTATATTAAAAACTATTAAATTTTAATTTTCAATGGAGTCACTTTGGCTTTTGGGTAATCTTCCTTCACCACTTCATAGTCTTTTTTCCTCTAGAGGAAAAAAAATATTAAATTAGTATTTAGATTATATATATGTATATTGTAATTTATTTCATGATCAATTGATAATTTAATTTTTAATTCATATAATATCGTATTATATGCAATAAAAGTTAATATGATGCATATAATAGCGACAAGTTGATTCTGCATATGCTCTTTTTCATTAACTCTACATGTATCATGTCATGTGAATATTTAAAAAAAAAAAAAAAAAGACGAAGATTTAACGAATCTCCAAAGATAATTCTGTAAACCATATGTGTAAAATGTAATTGTCTTTCTTTTGAAAGTTTAACAAAATATAAATACAAATAAAATAAATAAATAATTGATTGCACTTATTATTAGGAAGATATTTCCTTAAAATAAAGTTTTCTTTTCCTATAAACTTAAGGGTGTAGGTTTCTCTTTTGTATTTAAATATATGTGTTCAGTTTCTTTATCTTTCTTGAATGTTTATTTATATTTTTTTTCTCCCTAATTATTTTTAATTTATATATATATATATATATATATATGTTATAAAATTTCTTAACTTAAATTTTAAAATATCATATTTTAATTTAGTGCTTTAAAATAAAATTTTAAATTTAGTCCATAAAAAATTTTCAATTAAAATAGTCATTAAAAATAAATGTTTTTTAAAAATTATTTAAATTGAAACAATATTCAAATTATATAAAGACACTTCATCTTTACAAAATTAAATTGAAAACATATTATTCCAAATTTTAAATTAAGAAAATTCATTTTTTAAAATAAATTTATAAATTTAATATTTAAAAATTAATTCATGAATTTTTTTAATTTTTAAAATAATTAAAAAAATTGGAAATTTATTTAGTATGAAAAATATTTTTTAAAAAAACAAATTTTAAAAGTTAAAATATTAATTTAACAAAATAAGTTGTTCTTCGTGTAAAACAAAAAAAAAAAAAAAAAGTGTTCCAGTAGTGCGTAAAAACCACGAGCAGGACTTTGCACTGCAGGCTTTTTTATTCTAACACAGTAGTAAAAATAATTAATGTTGTGCATCCCTGCCATTAATCTTATTTCCTCAATTTGTTGTTTTATGCAATTTTTTATTATTTTATTTTGCTGATCGCGTTGTCGGTAATAGAAATGGGTCATGCGGGTCCCATGCTATCAACTTTATCTTCTCTTTGTTTTTTTTGGAATAAAATACTTTTTTAATTTTTAATTTTTAACTTTAATTTAATTTTAATTTTTTATAAATTAAAAATTTTAAAATAATCTTTCACTTTTAAATATAATCTCATTTTAATTTTTTATAAATAAAAAATCTCAAAATAATATTTTATGTTTTAATATTTGACTAAAAATAATCATTTTTTGTCTCATTTTTTAATATTTGACCTCCCTTTTTTTTTTCTTGAAAGAAACACTATTTTGGTCTTTTATTTCTAAATTTAATCTCATTTTCACCTTCTACAAATTAAAATATTTAAAATAATATTTCACTTTAGAATATAACCTCATTTTAGTCCTCCAAAATTTCAAAATCTTTAAATTGTACTTAACTTTTAAAAAATTTGACTTAAAATAATCCTTTTTTTTATATTATTTACAGAGGACTACTTTGAGTTAACTTTTAAAAGTGAAGAATTATTTTAACATTGTCAATTTGTAGAGAGTCAAAATGAAGCAAATTTCAAAAGTGGAGAACTATTTTAAAATTTTTAATTTATGGAGGACCAAAATGAATTTAAGCTCAAAAGTAACATTTTTCTCCCTTATTTCCCCTCCTTTATAACATTATTTTATTTTATTTAATCTACTAATCTTTAGTTTGAAAATAAAAGTAAAATTAATTTTAGAATATTTTAATTATAATGTGTATATGAAATATAAATCAAGATTAAAAAATAACGTCAAATTACATCATTATTCTTTTTATGATTAAATATTTTCTTATATTATTTGTATTTGTTCATAATAATAAAAGTAAATATTTATGTATTTTGATTTATATGTTGTTTATTTATTATATACTTATGATAATAAATTTAATATTTTCTAAAAAAAATCATATAATCAAACAATATCACAATTTCCTTTTTTCACCTATTTCAACACACTGAAAATAAAAATGGATTAAATGTTAAAAATTGTATAATTATAGATATATGGACAAAACGTTACGAGAATTCTCGCAATGAAAAACTTGGCCCTAAGCATATATGATTTATAAGACATAGCATGACTACATTAATTGAACTTGGCCAATACAATTATTTGAATTACATTTTAATAATTTATTTAATTATAAGAGGAGAGTAATTCTATCATTTTTCGGCATTTAATGCGTCAAAGCAGGTGAAGAAAATGGGAAAATATTGATATTATTTGGTTATATAAAATTATTTTTAAAACTATTAAATTAGTAATTGGAAATATATGATTAAAATAAAAAATATAAAACAAAATATATAAATACATATTTTGGCCCTTAGTCTTCAAATAGTTATTTACTTTTTAAAATTTAATCCAAAGTAGTCATTTTTTAAATGAGATAAAGAATAACTATTTTGAGTTAAATATTAAAAAATAAAATATTATTTTAAGGCTTTTAATTTATAAAAAATTAAAATAAGATTATTTAAAAAATAAAGAATTATTTTAAAACTTTTAATTTATAAAGAATTAAAAAAAATTAGAATTAAAAAGCAAAGGTCAGAACAATATTTTATTAAAGTAATAAAAAATTATATAATATGGTAAATTGAGAGAATAAAATTGGCGAGTGTTAGAATAAAAAAGCCGAACTTTGCATTCGTCCCTACCTTCACATTTACGAATGCGTGTTCAAGCGACAAACTCCAACAGCGCGTGGTTTCGCATGAATCTGAAACTACTGGCGTCGTGTTTGCCACACAATGATGAAATCTTTCTTTAAATATGAAGAAATAACAATAATTCGTGTTATCTTCTCTAGCTGCATAATTCACCCTAAATCTCATCTAATTGTCACCGACTTCGATTGTTGAACCTATCCTTATTTGTAAGCTTCTTATTTCATCAGTTATTTCGGTTTATTTTTCCTTGTTTATTTGTGTTGAGATTTTTGAGTTGCTTCTGAGCTATTATTCTGTGGGGTTTTGTGAGTTGAGTATTTGCATTCGAATTCCTACTGGTACAAGCTTTTGAGCTTCCAAGTTAACAATCTTTATGAGTCCTTGTGGTGATTAAGCTTATGGCTTTAGAAAAAGAGAGCAGAGCCCTACCCCAATATCCATATAAGACCGTAAGCGTTTAAAGTAGGATGCTTTTAGAAGTGGAATTTTTCTGGGGGCTGTATCCTATAAGCCTTTAGATTGTTGTGGAAGAGGAATTGGTACTTTACTTTGTTGTGGTATTGGATTTGGGGATTCCTTTATTTACAATAAATCTTTGAGGGAATCGGTTCAAACGAATGTGGAATATATTCCCATCGCCGGATTGAAGTTTGGATATTTGTGGGGGTACTTTTCAACCGTTATCAGAAAATTGCATTTGCATGATAGTAGAGTAAACCATAGTGTTCTGAAGAGTTTGGGTATCTTTCTGAGAGAGAAAGATGCAGCGTGTACGATTGTCATCTGAACAGGCGCCAGTACACAAGCTAGGAGATCCTCAAATGATATTATCCCCGAAGTTTAGGTTAACTGTTGCCCAATCTTCTTTATCAAATCCTTCATCAGAGTTAGAGTTTTCTCTCAGCCAAGAACCATTGATTCCGGGCCTTCCCGATGATGTTGCACTCAATTGTCTTCTACGGCTTCCGGTTCAGAGTCATCCAACCTGTAGAGCAGTCTGCAAGCGGTGGCATCTGCTACTTGGTAATAAAGAGAGATTCTTCACCCACAGGAAGCGATTGGGTTTAAAAGGGCCTTGGCTTTTTGTCTTTGCATACCACAAGTGCACTGGAAAGATCCAGTGGCAGGTTCTTGACCTTACCCACTTTTCTTGGCACGGTATTCCTGCAATGCCATGTAAGGATAAGGTCTGTCCTCATGGTTTTAGGTGTGTTTCGATTCCCCGTGAAGGCATGCTATTTGTATGCGGTGGTATGGTCTCTGATGTTGATTGTCCCCTTGACTTGGTAGTGAAATATGAGATGCAGAAAAATCGTTGGACTGTGATGAATCGGATGATTACTGCTAGGTCATTTTTTGCTAGTGGAGTAATTGATGGGATGATTTATGTAGCTGGGGGAAACAGCACTGACCTTTTTGAGCTTGATTCTGCTGAGGTGTTGGACCCTCTTGATGGGAATTGGCGCTCTATTGCCAGCATGGGAACAAATATGGCTTCTTATGATGCTGCAGTCCTCAATGGGAAGCTTCTGGTGACAGAAGGCTGGTTATGGCCCTTTTATGTCTCTCCCAGAGGTCAGGTCTATGATCCGAGAACTAATAACTGGGAAAATATGGCTGTTGGACTTAGAGAAGGGTGGACAGGTTCAAGTGTGGTGGTATATGGGCACTTATTTGTTGTTTCAGAGCTTGAAAGAATGAAGCTTAAGGTTTATGACACAGAAGCTGATTCTTGGGAAGCCATAGAAGGGCCCCCATTGCCTGAGCAAATATGCAAACCTTTTGCTGTGAATGCTTGTGATTGTCATATTTATGTTGTGGGCCGAAATCTTCATGTTGCAGTTGGTCAAATCTCTAGACTGAACCCAACAGACAATTGTAAGAAAAAATGGAGCTTTGGTGTTCGATGGCACGTGATTGATGCACCAGAAAGTTTCTCTGATCTGACTCCTTCGAGCTCTCAGGTGCTATTTGCATAGTTTTACAATGTTCTGGAATACTATGTTATGAATGCTGTTGAATAAAATGTAATTAGATATATTTACCAACGGTCTAGAACTTATAGTAGCCGTATGAAGAAATGTTGTTAGTAGTTATCAAAATGTATTAATGGTAATATCTTCCTTTTATTTTATAGGACAGTGTTACTTATTCAATCTTAACCACCTTGGTCAACTTCTCCTTGATCAATGTTTTCTATGGCATGATTCTATTTTCATGAGTTCTTGTCATATTTCCAAATTTAGCTAAACTAGATGCAAATTTTAAAAGGACAGGCAAGATTGCACTCATCACCAGCCTTGGCTGTCAATCATTTGATTGAATCTTATTGGTCAAGAGTTCCATTTATTATGTATATTTTAATAACAGTATTACAGTAATTAAGAAAACCCCTTATTGCACTTATTACCCGTGTAATGTGTAGAAGTGAGCTCCATGTGTATATTCATTTTCATACTTGATCAATCATCATGTTGATTTATTAAGAACTGATCACTTAGTGCATGTTCAAAATTATTTATCTGTGTCTCTTTGTCACATGTAACTGTAAGAATATTTTGTCCAAGGTGGCCTAGACTTTGGGAATATCAGATTATATTTTTTTGTGACAGATTGAACCCTAGACATTAATTACCTGACTGATGGGGTAACATAGCAGCTACCTAAAATTATTGTCTCCTTTTTTTACTTGTTTTCTTTTTTCCGGTCATGGAAATTATGGGTACCATAAGCAACCATGTCATTTAATATTTAGGCTGATGATTTCTCTGGGAAGTATCTTTCTGAAACTGTTAGACCCTGATTGTGCTGCACGGTGGGATAGGCATCTGAGCTTAATGAATGAAATTTATCTGTTAATGAGCTCTGCATCATTATTATATGATAGAAAGTTCAGACTTCAAATTCTTGCTGTCTATGAAATGATGTTATGCAATTTACTTGTTGCACTTGATGTTGTGTACCTCAAGTTATACATATAATTAAGAATTTTGAATTAGGAAAAAGTATAGCAGATAAAATCCATTATAATTGAGAAACTATTGGATTCAAAATTATAGTAAGCACATAATCAGCATTGGTCTAAAATGATACAATAATCCTTTACATTGTGTGCGTTCTAAGTTATGTACCTCGTGTTTATCAACTCTTTCCCTTATGTTCTTCTATTTTCTTCTTTGACTTGTTTTCCTAAATATACTTTTCCGTTTTACCGATCTTAACCTAACGTTTAAGTAAAGTTTTATATGTTGATAAAAAGAACTAATATTTGAAAGAAAAGAGAGGTGCAACTTGGGAAAGGATAACATCCTTCAGCAAGACAAATAAGCCAACAGCAGAAAGCCTAAGAGGTAAAAATTGCAACAAAGGAAACACAAATGATGTGTCACAAGCTCATTCACAAGCTCGTTGACCCTGTATAGCTTTTTCTCCTGAAATATTTGTGATATACAAACCTGGTGTGGAAACTGTGTCCTATTTATTTCTTCATTGTCCTGCAATGAGTTATCCTTGGAACAACCTTTTTGGTACTTTTGGTGAGAGTCCAGTGTGTTGTAGTTCTGTGGAACAATTTCTCCTTGTTAAGTTCCAATGATTTGGTAACAAGAAGGAGAATAAGACTTTGTGGCAATCTGTGGTTTATGGGTCTCTCTTTGTTGGAGCAGAATGCCCATGTCCTCGGGGGCATATCTTCACCGTTACATAGAATTGCTTATGTGGCTTCTCTTAGGTTCCCTGCACATGGTTTTTAAAGGAAGTCATTGGACAGCTTTATTACATTTGTAAGTTGTAGCACTTTTGGCATCTTGTTCTATTTTAAGATTTTTCGTGTCTTTTCTCATCTGAGTTATCTTATCCTCCATGAAGTTATATTATTAGTTTCTTTTTCAAATTAAAACTTCTTTTTTTATTAATAACAAATTGCAACAATGGTAACAATCTCTGCATGTCAGAAACAGGAATTAGGAGGGCACCAAGTGAAGCTATGAATACAAAACTATCACATAACATATAATTAGGGGCTGAGAAATATCCTTGCAGGCATTTCACTCCTACCAAATTTAGCAATAGAAAGTTGGGTAACATCTTTGATAATTGATAGGGTCTAAGGGAGTGTAGTAACCTACTCTTGAAAATGGCTTACAAGGGGAAGAATCACACCCTCTATATACCCCACCATGCATCCCATACTATGCATGTCCCTATCATAGCATTGCCCCTTAAAAGGACGTCTTAACGGCCCCACTCGACAATACTTTACTCAGCTTTTTTGCCGGTAAGAACCCTCCATAAGTAGCCCTCTCCATTATGTTGAGCATAGGCTCTAATACCAATTGGTAGAACTCAAGAGAGTATGAGATCTCACCTTTGAAAACAAGCTTGCAAGGAAAAAGAAATACACTCCTTAAATATCTCACCAAGTATTCCATACTACCTATGTCCTTATCAATAATAATTAAGTAGTCAGTGTGTGAGCCCATATTCTAATAGGAAAACCTTACCGATGAATATGCTAATTTCATTAGTCATATTGACTCAATAATATTTCTTGGATGCTTATATTGAAGTTTGAAGTGTTGTTTTTCTGTGTAGCAACTGATTCAACTACAGAGAAATTGATCTATAAGTGTGATATCTCCAAGTAATTTGTACATAGTTCACAATTTTAACTACCGACTTTTAATGGAAGTTACTTTCGCCTGCAAAACTACCTCCTTGTGTTTATATCCAGCTTGCACATGGATTATGGAATTTCCTTATATTATTTCTGATGGGGCTACCCATCAAGATCAGTGGGTCCCTACTCCTAAACACTTTAGTAGGCGAGCAAAAGGTTGGAAGGAAGGTCAGCAGGAAAACACCCCTGGTCCAAACAAGATTTTAAGGTCTTTAACAGAAGAGGTATGGGAGGGAAGGGAAGGTGAGATATCTAATCCTAAGATATCTTTAGATCAGTGAGTGGTTAGGAGTGGTTGAGAGTCTTTTTTGTGCTGGAAACCCCACATCAGAAAACACTTTTTTGGAACTTTGGACTTTTGGAAGGAGAGGGCTGGCCTCTCAAAAGCCAGTGGGTGACTTGTTGGTGATTGGTTCTTTGTTTGCTCTTGTATTTCTGCACTTTTGATTTACTGGGAAGTGTTAGCAGATCAGGGTTTTGGCTAATATCACCCTCTTCTCTGTTTAAGGGGCTGATATGGTGTAGTTTCATTATATTTAATACAAAACCCAAGCATTATTCAGTCTTCTTTTATTATGTTTTTCTGCTAAGTGTGAAGGTTGAGTCTAGGGTCTCAACAATTTCCTTCCGACTTGAGGTGTTTTAAAAAAGTAATGTGTGTCCGTCATATGCTAGATACTCCTATGAGATATGATGTGATGCTACACAACACTTCTAATTACATCACGACACTTCATTTTTTTCGTGTTGTGGTGTGATGTCTCGTGTCCATGCTAGTGTCCATACCTCTTTACGCATCATCTATGAAGCATGGGTATAACTAGATTCAAGCTGGACTCATACCGGGTAGGCAGGTATGTGTGTGCTTCTGAGTACACCAAAATATATATCATGTAGTGTGCGTGTATATATATATATATTGAAAGTTTGCTTTATACTTAATTGGATAAATTGTGGGTATGCTTGCAAGCTTTTAACTCTGAGATTTGGTGATCTAAAATTAAATTTCACTCACTCAGCAACAACAATAATAAACTAGTATAACAACTGATTGTGTGCACAACTTTGATATCATATGTTACATTCAATAAAGTTAAATGGATTTGAAAGTATATTAGGAAACTTGGATTACTATTTCGGTTCATTAAATATTATAAAAAGGTTCATTGTCCATTTATGTTGCCTTACATCAACCCTATCTTTTGACAAAAATTACCATATCTCTGTACCTGTACTTGTGCATCATTCATCTTTGCTTTTTACTTGTCATGTCTTGATTGACTCATGTGAATCTCGCTTGATCTCAGTATCAAACTACTGATATTAATCATCATGAGCACAAGCCGGAGAGTATGAAATTTCAAATTTCTGTCACGGTAGTTGCAGATATATTCCTGTTATAAACTTAGAATGATATGTCGAAAATGCTAGAAGAAATGCTTCACTTGAAGAAATCTATGTTCATGTTAGCAACTAGACAGGTGCAAAATTAAGTGCGTTAGTTATGGTTGCTGTTGTCAAATTATGAGCATGTTTCATGGTTAAAATATAACATCCTTTGGCGTGAGATAGGACATTTAGGCACGGATGGAATAGTTATTAAGATTAACAGGTTTTTATATAATGAGCATGAAGGTTCGATGACCTAGATTTTAATTCCCTTCCATTGTCTTTCTTATTAGGAAATTTAAGGGACAGTAATCTCTGATCGGCACGTAACATGTAAAGGAACCTTTCTAAAAAGGACAATAATGTTAAGTTGTAATAAATATTCATGTGTCATGTATTTATCTGTCTATGAAAGGCCATAACAAGATTTCTTTTCATAATTAGTTGACAATAACATTGTTAGAAGCTAGAGCATATCTAACAGAAGAAGACAACATAAATATCATGGAAGAGAAATATTCTTATGGCCCTGATAGACAGATAATGTTCAATTCTAGGTGGTAATTACGTTAAATGACGTTGATGTTAGAGGACTAGATGTTCTCAAAGATTGAGAAGCTGCTTCTTGAACATGAGATGTGTCATTTACATAAGCCACAACATAAAAAACGTTTATTGGATTTATGTTTCTTCCTTACGTAGTGAAAGTTATAACCTTAGCAACAAGAGAGACGAAGAAAAGACACAATATATAAAAAAAATTTATAAATTAAATCAATCATAAATATCTAGAAATATGATATACCAAGATTCTCTCTCTCTCTCCCTAATTAGACGACAAATCTTTTGTAAGCTCCTTTCCCTAATATTTTTTTATTTGAAAAATTTATATAAGTAAACCAAATTAATTATAATAAGACAAAAATATGCTGCATACTTCATGACATCATCTCTAACATACATAAATAATATACATCATAAAACATGCATTTTCCTTCATTTTAAAAAATATGATACACCATAAAAGCAAAATATATTCATTTCTTTTTTAATTTAAGTATTCCTTAAAAGTTTTATTCCAATGTCATTTTGAATTGAGAATCACAAATCTATTTTATATATATATATATATAAGTAAAATAAATTATATAAATAAAATAAATTTTCTTAAACACGAGAGTCCTTTTAATTAATAAGAACTTTCAATTTTCTCGTATAATCACTTTTTATTCTTCCCATACATGTATTAAAAATTTGTGAAGTATAAATTTTTTGTAACAAAATAAAATGAAATCATTAATTTGCATAATTTCTTCAATATTAAAAAAATTAATTAATTAATTAACTACTTTTTAAATCAAAAATTTTTAAGAATAACGTTGATTTAAAAATATAATTACATAATAAAACAAATTAATAATATCTAAAGCACCAGGAAAATAAACTAGTTTAATTTATTGCAAAAACTTATTAAAGTTACAACAAGATACGTTTATTAAATTATTATAACCAATTAATTAAATTAAAAAAACTTTGAATATGTTCTCTTTTTAGTAGTTTAATCTTTTATCCAATGATTTTATAATTTGCTAATTTAATAAAATTTATTATTTTATACCGTATATCTAATACTTGTTATATGATAAAAGAAATATATGTTATAATATTAGGTTCAAAATAAGTTAACTTGCCGTAAACATAAGTGTAAAGCATTTTTTAAAAAATTCAAGAGAAAAAGAATGCAAATTTCAAGCATTAAGAGTGTAATTTAAACATTTTTTTTAAGACAGTCGTTTACCTTAACAAAATAAAAATATCTAACTTCGTTAATCTACCCAACTGTGTCAAGTACTCTAGTGTTGTGAGGAATTTTAAAATGATTTTAAAAAACTTCAAGACAACAATTATGCTTTACAATTACAGTACCGTCTTCAATAAATGATCGGGGAAAAACGGGAATACTAGAAGTTACTGTACATACGACATGGGATTAAACATCATGCCTTGCCCATGTCTTCTACAAAAGAAAATGTGAAATATGAAATGACGGGGAAAAGACATACTATGCAAGGTAATTGTATATTTGAGGGTTGTTCTTGTCCCTCTCCAGATACTCCCTGTCAATCAGGCTTTCAATCCTTTTCTTCAAATCAACTGGTTTTATTGGAAACTTCAGCTGTTCACCCAGAAAAGGTAAAAAAAAAAAATCTAAAATCAGTGTTCTCTCTCCACACGTAATTGCCAGTATCTAATCAAACACTGCAAAGAGGCTAGTACATTTACAACTATTATAGCATGGACACTCATACAGATATGAGATATGACAATGCTCAAATGACACGACAAAATATTTAGTTAAAGTGTCACATTGTGTCAGATATGAATAGTAGACACGTATCAAATTTTGTAATTATCTGTACTTCAAAGATCAGTCTTCTCTACAATTACAACTCACTAACAAATGCTATTTTTGTTTCTAATTCAAATTAAGGGTATTCTTGAACTTTGTCCCTGAATGATCTTAAGGACGCAGTCCCTACATGGACTCCCTCAAAATACCATGGAACTACGTGAGGATCCACAGAGATAACCATTTCAGTTAAAGGGATGAAAGGCAGATTGGCAGAAGAGTGAATTTACCTGTTGGAAGAGTTCGGTAATAAGAAGGGTGTGACTAAGAACCTTACGAGTCTTCATTATTCTCACAATAGCAGCATCAACCTGCAATGAACCATGCCAGCAATGCAAATATTTTACAAATCTAAAATTATATCTACATGTACGCTATAAAATACAAAATCATCATTAAAGGAAAAAGGAAAAGTGGAAAAAGAGAAACAGAAATAAATTTGACCTGATACTGACGGTCTTGGAAAACTCTTTCAGTGGTGCTTGTATTTTCCTCCACTGTCTCCTTCATCTGAATTGCATTCACCTGTAAAACAGAACCTCAATCATTAGAGTACTAAAATAATTTAAAGCTTAATCTCAAGTGCTAGTGACAGGGCTAAACCGGATAACTTGAGTGACTTCCATTAAAATCATACCAAAATTTGATATTCAATCAACAATATTTTCCATCATTTATGAAGCATGGTGGTAGTACCTTTATACGGTAAAGAGGAGCAGTAAAGCCTTCATTAAAAACAAATGAGTCATCGTCTTCCACATCTCTTCCTTTGGGCAACTGTTGCATGTTCATCAAAGCAATCAGCGTTAACAGTTTTAAACAGTCCATAAGCATAATTAACTTGTCAGCTGGTAATTCTGCAACTAGCCATGCACCTTCTGTAGGACACGAACTTTTCCACAAGCAAGTGATTGCAGAGTCCTTCTCAATTCCTTGTCTTCAATGCCAGTAGCATCCTTAATGTCTTGGAAGCTTAGTTTCTCAGCGTCATTGAATAGCATCAAAACAACAGTCTAGAACACAACACATAAAATTTATCAGAATGTTAGAACTCAACAGAGCCAAGCTTGCAGGTTTTATTTATTTATTTATTTATTGAGAGGGTGGGTTGGGGGGGGGGGGGGGGGAGGAGAGGTTGTTTCCTATCAGGTAATACGTTCTCCGATAAAAATATGAAATGTAGACGAATTTTTCAAACAGAATAATCATGCAACGCTGAACTATAAAAAATATCCATGTGTCATTATTATTATATGAGAACCTGATAAGAAACATCTAAAAACTGTACATAATTTTCTCCCAAACAAAAAAAAAGGACGTGTTCAATAGAAGACAGACAAGATCATGAACTAAATGGAAATTTAACTTTTAAAATGCCAACCTGAAATAGGGACACAGCCAACTCCTTTTTACCTTTAGGAAACTCTGCCTTTAAGACACAGTGACCTAAGGAATTTTGCCACATCAAACGCCTTCCACTGTATTTACTGAGATAGAACTCTTTGAAAATATCCTGTTGAAGAAAAATGGGAAAAAAGGAAAGAACCGTGTCAAGAAGTCAGTAAAAAGTACGAAGACCACCAACCTATAAAGAGCATCACTAGTGGCTCGTGCTAAACCTGGTAAACATTCAATTCATGAGGAAGTCTAACATCCATGGGTGGATATGTTGGCCAATACCTGCATGCATCCAATCACAAAGAACTTGCTTGAAACCCAAAGGGCATTGAAATTTATATAAGATTACAAATAAGAAGAAGGATCCAAAGTATACCCTGTTGTTAAGACATGAACACTCATTTCAATCCCAGATGGGAGTTTTGTCCTAGCCTGGGATGACTGTTTGAAGGACTCATTTATTTCTTTTGATAATTCAATGTCCTGCATCAGAATAAATGTTAAGATGCTACAAGAAACTGTAAATACCAAGTACGCTAGTTCATGAAGTTGCTCAGATCATCCATCATTCATACATTTGTTATAACTAGACTATAACTAAATACAAGATCTCAGTATAGATGGACTTTATCATAGAAAGATGCCAGAATCATTGTTCAGCATTGTTCAGCATGTTTAAGAAAAAATTAAATGGTCCTTCAATACATCTGCATAAATGCTTATTTAATGCAAATCAAGAGAACAAATAAGCCAATATGATGCTTCCCTGATGCTACGCTACAAATTTTGCACACACATAGAAGTTCACACTGGGAAAAGAATAGCAGATGAAACACCATATCATGACATCTACCTTTCCTCTCTCCATTTAACTAACTGAGAATGCTAATTCAACCTTTTATGCACCTAAAATTATACCTGTCTGGTGTTAAAACCTTCTAATAACTCATTTGAAATTAAAAAAAATATTAACAAAATAACCCAATCAATACTTTTCTCTTATTAGAACAATTTTAGAGCCATTAGGTCCAGGTCAAAAGCAAAAATAGATTGGTCAAATCAAATGTCATAATTGCCCACTATTTAGTCGCCACATGTACTCACTTTTTCTTTATGGAAAAGGAAAAATTATTTATGAGAAGAGAAATGCAATACGATAACTGATGACAAGAAGACCTCCCAAAACAAAGAAATAAGAATTAAAGACTAATTAGCTTGGAAGAGTTTTCAATCTCTCTGTAAATCCACAAGGAATACCCCTCCCCTACAGAAAAAACCATTTGCTGAAACCCACAGAGGCCATAAACATGAGGATTAGAATTAAGTACAATTTCTTATATCTTTGCTATCAAGTTTTTCAATTAACACATGACAAGTGTATACTTAACTAATAATAACATAAATGTGTATAATTTAATTCGAGAATGATACAATTATATGCCAAAACTATACATATGTCGTGAAATTATTGAAAAATCATATACTTGTCATGTTTTAATTAGAGAATAACATAGCAAAGATATGAAGAACTAAATATAAGTTATTTTAATAATTCCCTCCCAAATAAGATGTGAAGGAAGAAACTTCTGACAAAAACTCCTGCATTCCGTTCTAACCAAAAACACCACAAACTAGGCAAAAGAGCACAACCTGCAGATCAGCTGAACAGATCAATTGCTCCCAAAAAAATACCAAACAATCTATTCCAAATCTGCCATGCCATATCACATTGCAGAAGCAGATGATTGTTTATGAATCTCTAAGACACACCACAATGCCCAAAATTCATGTGAACTGTAAAACAGCCAATTTAGCAACTAACCAACAATTGACTCTCATGCTTTCCTCATTGCCCAGAGTCAAGTTGGGAAGAAGTGAAAAAAATGCACCTTCTCCCACCAAAATTATATTCTACTGGTAGGCCCTGCTAATTTTTCAAACAAAAAACTCATGCCAGTTCTATCAAGTGACTGGGGGAGAGAGGCCTAGCATTATCTGAATAAATTTGTAATAGTTTGATAATTTGATAAATGATTTTGCTTTATAGTACCCACAGTAACTTATTTCTACCCAATCAATTCTACAAGATCCAAACAATAGTACTGTATAGCATTAAACTGGCAGTGCTATGTAAATAGCAAACTTCTAAAGTCAGAATAATCAGTAGCATGATGATCTCTGACCCTGTTTACAAGATCCACAGTAACTTACTTCTCCACTAACAATTCTCTTCTAAATCAATTCTCCAAGATCCAAACCTTAGTATTGATTTGAATTGAACTGCTATGTAACAAACGTCTAAAATAAAAATAAACAATGGCATTATGATCTCTAACCCTCTTCCCCTCTTTATATAAGAAAAAGATAATTGAGAAGAGAACCATTGGAAGTTCAGTTGATGTAGGAGATGCCGGTAGTGATGTCATGGTGGCAAGGGCAATGATGGTAACAGAATGCAGCAGTAACATCCACAGCAAATTATAATAGCAATGTCATTGGTTGTAGTATTGATAATGGCCGTAAAAAGGTTATAGTATCAATAATACATAATATGCCATTGGGGATAGTGGTGTTGGAGATTATCTTTCTTGAAGAAGACGTTGAAAGGATGCATTTTTTTTAATATTGATTTTTATTTATTTTGTTCAGGAAGACATTATCTTGTTCAGTTTTTATTATTCAATCTCTGTTATGATAGGAATAAACATTAGTGGAAATATCATCAAATCAGGATTAAGGATAAACATAGTAATTAGAACTTAGTTAATTAATATTTTGAATTTAATTTTCTTTTTGCTAGGCATAAACAACTATCCTTTTGTTAGACTTCTTATATTTTAATATATTTTTAGTTAGGTAGGTTGTTAGGATTGGCTAATGTTTTAGCTCCCAACTAGACTTGATCATCAAGCTGAGTTTTTAAAAATTGGGCTTGAATTCAAGTTAAAAAAAAGTCTAAAACTGTTTTTTAAGTCAAGCTTTTTTATTATATTTTAATATTTTCTTAGGTAGGTTGTTAGGATTGGCTAACTTGTCTGAAAAAGAAAAAAAATTGGAAGACATGACATTGTAAAAAGTATTGCATGTGACAATAATAATAAGAAAGCTACAAAAATGTTGTTGATATAAGAGGGGGGAAAAAACTACCCATTACGAGTCAAAGTTGAATCATTTTATGGAAATTTCAAAATAATTCAAAAAAACATGGTTATTTTTTGGAAATTTCAAAATGATTCGAAAAAACACGGTTACCTTAAACATTCCTTCCAATTTGTTTGTGAACTGACTGCCACACTCAGTCTTCAGCTGCATCAATGAAAGAAAACTGTTAGTATTATAGCAAATTTTGGCATAGAACCATTGATTTAGGTTAGAAGTCAAAAGAGAGTAGAAAGACTTACCTTTGAGATCATAGACTTCTCTGCATCAATAGAAGCACTCTTTCCCAAAAGCAGTCTTTTGGCAAGATCTTTCTTATAGAATGCTTCAAACACATCCTTGCCCTTAAACAACAATTAAAGTCAATTGGCCTTCCCAGTATCAGTGTGAAAAGAAAGATCAATAATACATAATACCAGGAACACAAATGAAAATTACAGGAAATGAGGTAGAATTATTTGTTACTCCTACAAGGAAACATTGACTGTACCTGGATGAACCTGAATAACACCAGGACTTTATCAAGTGTTCCCTCCAATTCCTCTTCAGAAGTACCCTTGTTACCTGCACGAAGCTTCTCATCCAAGAACTTGGCAATCAACTCTGCAGGTCGGTTCTGTCATGGTAGCATAATGCAGTGAATTGATTGCCCAAAATATTTCCCCAAGTTTCAAATAATCGCTTGACCATAAACATAGATTAGCAGAGGGCCAAAAATTGAATTTAGTTGTTTAGACAAGAAGTCTAACGCAAATACCCATTGATCATAAGTATGAATAAAGAACAGTCTCATCACTGACAATTGACAAGTGCAGAAGTTTAATAACAAATGGGGGCCAACATAGAAAACTAGAACCACTTGGTTAAAGAGTCTCTCATCCTTTGTTTAAACAATAAAATGAAAGCTAAAGCAGAAAGGTGAGAGCCAAAAGATTGCATTCAAAAATTTCTAGAATACAATATACACCTAATATTGAAGGCATTTGTATAGCAACTACCTAGTAAACTTACATAATTATATAATAAGGCTTTGGCTTTGGGTTTCAAGTCATTGGTTCCAGATATGTGAATTCTATATAAAATAATCTTCAATATACTTTTATTTTGTATTATACTAGGTGCTTTCTTAATTGCATCTTCTCTCCTCACAAATTCTTAGACATCTTATTACTGTCACCTCAGACAAAAGTAAGCTTGCAAATTCAATTCTATATAGATTCCAATATTTACAGAGGATGGAAATAAATATACTCATATGTTGAAATGTTTCAGAGCTGAAAATGAAACGTCAACCATTGTTATTAGAATAGTGAGATTCACAATTCATGAGTCTATAAATTACTACATAGAGCCATCAGCCATCAATTATTTCCTTAATTATCAAACTAGCATCAAATCCATCTAAAAACATAAACCAATAATAATCTTTGTCATGCTAATTGCAATCTCCGGCTATAGTAGCATTAAAGACTTGATAAGTTTCATTTGCATGGTATAGTTATTAGCAAAAACGTAAAAATTGTAAGGATTCAAATTTGCTTACACTTAGGATGCAAGGCATCAAATGGGTCAGGCTGGGCCAAACTTCTGAGTCAATAAACTTAAGGATTGAGCTAAAACAGAAGTGTCTGCCTAGATCATTTTAGGCCAGGCCCAGGACTGACCCAACCTAGACCCCAAGTTTCAACTCATCAATTACATAAATTTTGGTATAATATTAATTTATTATTGTTCATCTCTAGTTTCTCTTTTCATTTGTCTCTCTTCTCGATTTTCTCTCTCTAAATTTGAATTTTCTATAAGATTAGACATGATAAAAACGTAACTACTTCCATTATTCACATGATATCCATTATTATTTTAATTAGATATCAATAAAAAATTCTCTTTATTTATAAAGTTTTGCCTAAATCATTATTTTTCCTCAAATTTAAAATGATTAAGTCTTTGTATGTGTTTAATTCAAAGGCCACGCCTAGGGTTTGCCCATAGGCTTGGGTCATGGTCCAACACTTAATGATGGGCCTTGGTAAAGTTGGTCTTGGGCCTCGGCCAAAAATCTAAAGCCACTATGATTTGATAAAAACCAAGCAAACTTGACCCACGAAGAGCTGTGGTGACGTAAAACATGTGACAACCATTTCTCCATTGTTTGTTATCAGTACTGCCGTGTCAATTATCAATAACAAGCACATGCCTATAACTATATATCCTTCATACAAGAGAAATGAAAACATTGCTAAGATTGCTAAGACAGTATAATGAACTTGAGGCCCAAATGGGTGCCAGAAAGGTCAGTATGAGTTGCCAGAAAAAAAAAACAAAACAAAAACAAAAGCCTGTATGCACACATGCTAACCACCATGCTCTTAAATGTTCACTACAACCACAATAGGCCGATGTTATTTGAAAAATGAAAACATAATTATAATCTGACTAATTTAGATTAGAATTTCATACTTTGTTATCCTTGCACTCAACTTGCTCAGTCCTATCAGCTATACATCCTAACCCAAAATAGGAATGCCACGTAGAATTTGAGCCCAAACTTATAAGAAGTTTTCAATCTCAGATTTTAAATTTCATTGTGGACATTAATCAAAGAAAGCTGGAAAAGACAACAAATAAATGGAGCATACCTGACGAATATTGATAAGATGCTCAAATGCATCTTTAATAGTGTTAGAGAATGCTTCATTCTTGGAAAAGCTTTCTTCCCATATTTTGTCAAGAGAAGCCTTAAATTCCAGAAGGGATGAAACCATATCTTTATCTTTCTCCTCATCCATAACAATTCCCTGCCCGGTTCTTCTGATGTATGAACTCAATGCTTGCCTTAGTGACTCAAGGGCATTGACCCTTAAAAAGAGTGAGTACATTCTCTGAAGGTCTTCAATACGATGCCCATCCATAAGCAACATGAAACCCTGTTAATTACAATAAAAATAGAATTAGAAGTAACAAGAAAAAGATTGCATCAGACAAGAGAGAATTCACCAGAGAAAATTAAAAAAAATGGGCATTAGACAGCACCTTATCAAGTATGGCAGGTATATGACGTTCAAGAAGTTGCTTTTCTGCCGTTGCTATCAAAGGTCTCCTAGTACTTGCATCCAAGTATAGCAAACATCTTTCATGTTCCTCTTGCAATCTTGCCTACAGGTATCCATAAATATCCCAACAGCAAATACACATTGTTAAGAAATGGATGAGATAGTATATGGGGAGAACAACCTTATGGTAGATAAAATTCTGACAGATAATGGGATGATTCATCATTAAGTTATTACTAAAAGGAGCATATAGTAGTGACAATGACTAATGCTAAGAAGATAATATAAGTAGGGGAAATGATGCACCTCCACATGCTTTAAAAAATCCGGAACATCTGATTGCTGCATGAATTTCATGCCTTCAGCAGCATAAAACTCTGATGTACTTTCAAGGAATAGCTTCTCAAAGCTTTCTGCATAAATTCCCAGAGCAGTAAACATCTTCAAAAGATGGTTGAGAAGAGTTCGATCCACAGCTTCACCTAATCTGAAAAAGCCAACTTAAAACCAAAATTGTAAGCAACAAAGCCAGTTCAAGAAGCCCAAGGCCTAAACATTTTTTTTTTTTTTTGTTTTAGATGTAAAGCACAGGGCCTAAATATCACTCATGATGTTCACAAGCAAAATAATAGAAGAATTGTTAAAATAATATTATTTTATCTTCTTTCTTTATTTAGTTACTCTATAGAAGTCTGACATTGGCTCTATCACAAACTAAACAACTGTTATAAATAGTTGTAACACAGGCCTCCCTTTATCAAGGGACTAGAAAAGCATTCTATTACTTTCTTTAATTCTTTACAAGTAAAAATTAATTTGATTCAGTTCAATCCTTTACTTATTAGTCTATTTTCAATTTGGTCCCTCACTAATTTGAATGTTAGCACATTTAGTCCAAAATTAGTCAAGAATGAGGGACTAGATGTGCTAATGTTCAAATTAGTCTAGAACTAAATTGAGAATGGAGTGGACTAATAAATGAGGGATCAAATTGAGAATGAAAGACCAAATTAAAAATGGACTTATAAATAAGGGGCCAAATTCATTATGAAAATAAATAAGGGACCAAATTGAGAATCAATTTGTGAGTGAGGGACCAAAATGGTGTTTTAATCAATTCTTTACAAAGTTTATCCAAAATTCTAGTATGGAGACCGCACTAGATCACTCATTCAATAGATTGAACGTGGACCAAATATATTTTCCAGCTAAACATACAAGCATCTAATGTCTCAGATTTCACTCAGACCATGCTAGGTTCCCAACAAAAAAAACTAACATATGAAGTATAACAAATTACAAAATAGATTTATATGCTTGTATCCACTTGGGAATAGCATGCATTCCAAAGTCAAACACGTAAACTGAGATGCAACGAAAAGAAAAGGGGGTAGGGGCAAGGAAAAATGCAGTCTCATGCCAATAGATACAAAAGATTTGAATTACAAGCAACTGCCTGTGTACTCCAAATCTAATAATTGCAAGGAAAAAGTTTGAAACCTACTCTGATCAATGATCATATGCTCAATTGCATGAACACTGATATAAGAATATTAAACGGTTGTAGTTAAATAATAGAAACATTAAGATGTAACAGCCCAAAATATATAGTTTGCGCTTCATTTACCAAAAGCAGAAGCCCCATTTCTATACAAATTATAGCTTACAGCAGCACTCCAATGCTATAACGATGTACATTATATTTATGGGTTCAGTTCAATATCAGCAATCTGACGACATCTTTCAATAATTTCTTTTATTTAAAGAACCCACTGAGTTGGTATAAAAAGTGCAGCTATGCTAACATCATTGTATATATTGCATTAACATAAAAAACCATGCCATGAAGAACATGTGGGTGCCAGAAACATCAAATGCCCAAATCTCAAGATTGAAAAACCTCTAAACATCACTTGTCCTCAATTTCCAGCAAGAGCTTCAATGGATAACTATTTCTAGTAGTTTTCTTGCATATCAATGAAAAATATTGATTAATGTCGACACTTTAAGTGCTCCACATAAACAACTAAATTTTGAAACACTTTCCAGGGAATTAGCATCACGTCATATACTCCCCAATTTCTTTCAGCAGAACATTTTATGGATGAGGTTGTCAACTTGCCTAATAAGTTTTAGAGTTATAAACTGAATCAGAAAGTTGGGTAAGACAGTATAAAACTCTACACATATCATGTCATATTTAAATCAAGGTAATTTCACAACACTTAAAGCATTCAGATTCCAAAGTAGAATGGCCATTTCTTAATATTATACGAAATAAAATGGAACAGTGCTTTCATAGCATTCCTATATAAATGTATTTTCCATCAAGGGGGTGATGAGTGCAATTACACATCAACTGAAATGATACTACTAATAAATAATTTCATAGAGATCTTAGATTATAATCCAAGAAAACAGCACGACCACAACAGTAGTAGTTAGATGGGCAACAAAAACTGTCAGTTATTAGAAGGAGAAGAATTTTGGGACAAAACAAAAATGATTTCTTCTAGGAAGAGGGATCAAATTATTTTGTCAAAAAGGAAAAAAAAAAAAATTAGTCCATAGAAATAATAATCCCATTCTAGGCCATCCCACATTACCTAATTCTGGCCTGTCAGATGGAACTGGTATTTCAGGTTTTAGAAAAAAGCCGAAAAGAAAAATGACTATCCTGGATTATTTTGCTTACTTATTAGAGGAATGGCCTCTCCCTCAGAATCTTAATTAGAAGGGAATGGTCATCCCTGCAAACCAAAGCAGCCTACTTAATATCTGTCCTCATATTTCAGATTCAGAGAAATATACATATTCCCACTGTAATTCAACCCATCACACTGCACTGCACTCAAAAAAATAAATAAATAAATAAAAGGATATGTATGTGTGTGTGTCTGTCTTATATATATATATACTGACCGTGTGCTCTGTAATAGCTTCGTCTTGGCGAATGCAAATGATTATCATTAATTTTATTACTATTAGAATACGGATTCCATGAATATGCCTTTCATTTAGAACGAACTCAACAAAATGAACGTTGAAAAGCACCAGGAGGCATAAACATAAAGCCCTCAAATAAAACAGAAAGGAAGAAAAATACATATGCATACATACAGATGCAAGTATGTATGCTGGCATGAAACTGAAAAAGAATTAGCTACATATCTACATGGGTCAACCATTCAGACAAAATTAAGATGGCAAACATGGATTTACCTTTCATGCTCAATCATTCGTAGAAGGCCGGTAACAGTTTTGTGCTCTACTTCTGGTGATAGCGAAAGATGTTTGCGGAAAAGTTGCAAGCCCATGTCCCATAATGACCGTACATTTGTTGTTTGTTTGACATATGTCCTATCCAGATACAAAGCTATACCACGTATCATTAACATTTGATCACAAAGGTCTTGCCAACATCTCTCAACAAGAGACAGAAAAACAACCAAATCTGGGCTTTGGCCAACCAAAGACTGTAATGCTGCAGATATGTGGGCTTCACACTCCTTTTCAATCCGTTGATAAAGGTTGCCCCCCATTTTATGCAGGCAAAGATTATTCACAGCCTATTGGACAAATATTGTGAGTTTACTAAGAAACTATAATAAGATAAGGCATGATGATTGTTCACAGTGCTAAATTAATCTTATGAAAACCAAACAGAATAAAAGGAGTATTTTCAAGATTACCTGATAAAGGTTCTCTAAGTCACATGAATCAGGTTGCTTCAAGAATATAGCACAAATGGCAGACTTCAGTTTTGCCCATGTATCCTCCTCAAAATTCAGAGGTAATGTTGGTTTAGCTTTACAGGAAAAACACAAATTATAAAAAAAGAAATATTATAATCACCTTATTGATAAAATCAATATTTAATATTTTTATTATAATCTAATAAAAAACTTGAAACTAAAAATCTACTTAAAAGAATAAGAAAAAGAAAATCACTGCACTTAGTCTATTGCATTTGTTGGTTGCCATGTTTTATTGCTATGTACAACATAAACAAAAGTATGAGATAAACATAAACACGAGATGCAAGCAAGAACTTATGTTCAAGATACAGAATCCAGACAAAAGTGACAAATAGGTATTTCAAAAAATTGATTCAATCGTATAAGTGCTTATTTGCAGCACAACCTAGGGGAAATACATCAGAGGAAGAAGGACAACAGAGATTAATATGGTAGCAGAGAAAAGAATTATTATATCTCAGACGCATCCATCACAAACAATTTGTCTAGACAATATAAAACATATACCAGCAACCAAGAAGTAAAACTTCATATATTATGCCTTAAGGAATGGAATCTAAATCTTTGGCTCCTTGAAGGTAGGCATTGGTAAACTATACCAGAAAGGGGTACTATATAGCATATATAAGAAGCAAAAATAATGGATTCCTTATTTATTCAAAAACATATGGCTGCTTTTGGCTTAGTTTATGTTTCTTGGTGATTATGACTACAATAAAAGAAGAGCCTTGTGAGGCCATTAAAGAATAAATCTTTATGCTTACAAACTCTTAGAGTTTGAATCAAAATGCTTTCTACTAACAGATCAATAACGCAGAATCCATCATGACAAAGCTCCAAGCCAATAAGAATTAAGATAGCACCCATGTCCCATAAGTCCATAACACAGCGCACCAAGTGACCAGGACCAATTCCCATATCCAAGAACTAAAGCAACCATTGAGACAAATTGGAATTTTATCCTTTAAACTACATAAACCATGTTTATTATTCAAGCTCCCTCATCTTAAATAAATAACTGAAACAGGATAGAGTAAATCCATTACAATGATAGAGAAATCCCAAAACCCAACACACAAACGATTTCCAGTAAAAACCCATTATTATTCAATCCATTTCCAAACCCCCAAAACCCTGACTAAGTAAAAGGTTGCCAATTTAATAAAATTAATTTACACCAAATATGGAAATTTGGATTAAAAAAAAATGCTAGCAGTTGCATAAGAACGAAGAAATGGGAATCTTACCTTTGTGTAGCTTGATAGAGAGCTTCTTAGTTTTAGGGGGCTGAGGAGGGGTGGCTTTTTTGCGGGACAAATTGGCGGCCATGACACCGCGCGCATTCGGGAGTGCAGTGGGGTCGTCGGTCTTGAGATCGTCGTCGAGGGCCATGGAGGTAGGGTCGAAAACGACGTCGTCCGAAGGGTTAAGATTAAAGTCCTGGTGAGCGTGATGGTGAAGGCCGTTCTTGGCCTTCTTCATAGGAGGTGAGCGGGTGGCGGCGGCAGCGGCTGCGGCGGAGCTGCTCGAGGTCGTGGCGGCGGCGGCGGCGTTGTTGTCAGTAGTGGAGCGTTTGGTGGGGAGAGACATGAAAGTACTCAAAGGAGCATTGTAAGCGAACCAAGAGAACACGAAGACGAAGGAGAAGAGGAAGATGATGAAGATTGGAGAAGCCTACAGACTAATGAGATCATGGATGGGTGAGATTCATGAGAGACAACTTGTTTTTTTTTTGGGTATCTTTTTTAGTTTCCATTTTGTTTCCTTATTTTATTGCTTCGGTGAAAATAAGATCTTGGAGAAAATAATAAAAGAATTCTCTGTAGTTTGTATGCATTCTTGTAATTTCCCAAATTGATTTTCTTATTTGGGCAGAAAAATTTTTAAACATAATAAACGTGTAATTCAGTTGGAAAATTGACTCTCATGTGAAACGGAAATTAATCTTATGCTCAGTGTAATCTAAAAATATCTATAAACACAATTGAAATAATTTTATTCTTAAATCTAACCATCAAAGGTTAAAAAAAAAAAAAAAAGAACAACGTGGGAAAGTACAAACAATTGTTATGTGTAAAAAAAGTTTAATAAATTTTATGGATTAAGTTACTTTTTTCAATATTTTTAACCCCCAAAAAAATATGCATTTTTCATTAGTCTCCCTTTTTATTCAATGTTTTATATTCATATTATCTTGATAATTTATTTATTTAATATTAGTAGTAATAATTAGATTTTGTGCAACTAAAATTTGCGTCTTTCTTCAGACAACATGTATTTTCGCTCAAACATTTTGTATTTCTTTTTCATCGGAACAGATTTTTGGGTTTAAGATTAATGGGCCTACTATGGAGCCCAAGTAATATTAATAGGTCCAAATGGCGCAACTATTGTAAGAGATGTTTGGTTTTAAAGTGGGCTGGGTTTCTAGGCCCAAAGAAGAGGGCCGGGACCCACTAAATGAATTGTGGGTCAAAGTAAATGAATGGTAAAGAAATGGGCTTGTGTGTTCAGATCATTTCCAAACTTTCCTCCTATATAGTGATTTCTATTTCCTACTAGTAGTCAAGATAAAGAAGACTTCTAAGAAAGCCCAGTTATTGAATAAAAATGAAACATTTCAATCTCAATAAACTTCAGGTGTCAATTTAAAAAGAAATACGTACAAAATGTAGAGAGATATTACTAAAGTGGTTTTACAAATTTAAGTAAATTTATTATTCAAGTGAGTTTCGCACATTTTATTTATTTCTCTTTGAAATGAATACTATTAATTTCAGTCATAAATTTAAAGGATCTATTTTCACTAGCATGTACTCATTTTACAGGGTTCATGTTTATATAGTTTTTCAGCCTTGTGGTTTCGTAAACCTAGTGAACTTGAAATCTATTTTCGCTTAACATTTTGTATTTATCTATTTTTAAAATTAACACTGTCAAATTCAAAGAGAAACGAAAAAAGAAAAAGATCAGAACAGCACGGCGTCCCATTTTGTTCTTGTAGTTTGATATGGTTAGAATCTATTAAATCTATGTTTTAATTGATTTTTTTAGGGTTTGAATAAGTGCTCGAGAGCTATATTGCCTCTCCTTCCCGTGTTTTGAAGAATGGGCAAGGGAAAATTTATTTTTTATATATATAAAACAAATTTTTGTTAATATAAGAGCTCCATTTAATGGATGAAAAATATATTTTGATTAAACAATTAACTCTTTATGCCATGATTTTTATTTTTTATTAATTATAATGTTACATTTAACAACAACTCTCCTTTTAACATGAGTATCTTTATTGTTATATTTAGAATAAAATTTTAGTTTTAATTTTTAACGCTTTTTAGAATAATTATTTTTATTGTTTTTGTCGTAAATTTAGTAAAAAAAAATGAAGTGAAAATTATACTTACTCTATTAAATACATACATCTAGCAATTACAATGCTTAAATATTTTTAGTCAATGGTAAAAAAAAAGTTTATAAATATATATATGCATGCCAATTAATATTAGAGTTTTCTAACACTTTTAGCCAATAATAAAATAAAAAGATTATTAAATATATGCATGTATATCAATTAGTATTGGAAATCCCAAATACGTAATTGTGCAAATGCCTTTAGCCAATGATAAAATAAACAAATTGTTAATATATATATATATATATATGTCAATTAATATTAAAGTTTTGAAGCAATTTTAGTTATAATAAAATAAAAAAATTATTAAATAAATATTAGAATTCCCAAACATTTTTAGTCATAGTAAAATAGAAAGGTTGTTAAATAGATGCATTGGAAAAATAATGCAATACATGTACTTAGAAGAGACATTGGTTAGGCATTGATAGAAACATGACTCATACATATGAACGAGAAATTATAACACAATTCATCTCTTCATGCTCATTGTTCTTGTATAATTATTGATCTTCTTCATACTGTTTATCTCCTCTCTCTCTCTCTCTCTCTCTCCTCTTCGGTCGGTTCAATTGTTGTGACTCCAATGCAATGAGCTTCTCTTCACTGTCCAAGATTATTTTTCTATTAAGATTGCGTTTAATTTTAACATGATGCTAATCACTATACATTAAATAACTTAATTTTTTACCAATATTTATAAATATTATTTATCTAAAATGTATAAACATATATGAAAATATACTTATTTTCTCAAACGATTGTGCAACGCATACACAAACTAATTTGTTGTATGCTTCGCCTATACTTTATATTGGACTTGTAACGATTTAGTGTGTCTCGTTTTTTTTTTTTTTTTTTTTGTCTTTCTAATGAAGTATTTCAATAGACCAAAAAAATTAAATTAAACTTTTAATATCAGACCAGAAAATAAATAACAATAACTCCTAAACTATTCAAATACTAGATTACTTCGTCAATATAAATTTGAGAATCGAGCATGATATGATAACAAATAATATTATTTATTAAAATTCATTTATAATAAAACATTACATATAAATGCTTAATATTGTAATTTCATATTTTGTTTTATAAAAAGTTTGAGTGATTGGCACTCATTATAATTTTTTAAAAATTTATTATCTATTATCTATTATATATAAGTAAAGAAGATTCATTTTTTATATGAGAGTTTCATTAGTTAATGAGAAAGTTTGGTTGGGCAAACCCTTAATTCCTTATATAATGACTTTTCATTTTTATTATACATGTATTAAGAATTATTTGAAATGCATAAATTTTTTGTAATCAACTAAAAGAATAATAAATTCATTAATTGATAAATTAATTACCATATCTTGAATCAGAAATTTTTTGAAATACATAAATTCTTTATAGTTAACAAGAAAAATTATGAATTAATTAATTAATTAATCGCCTCTTAAATTAAAAAAATTTTAAAGCAAGAGAATTCTTTTAAATTAACGAGAAAACTAATGAATTTTTTGTTGTTAACAAGAAAATTATAAAATAATTAATTAATGAATTAATTAACTTTATCTTAAATCATGTATTCTTTGAAATTTGAAATTTTTTTGAAGTAAATACAAAAATTGATGAATTAATTAATCATCTCTTAAATTAAAAATTCTTTAAAGTTTGAATAGTTTTTAAAGTCAATAAAAAAATAGTAATTAACTATCTCTTAAACTTTATAATAAGGGATTATTAATATAACATGACATAGTTTAAAATTAAAGTAAGAAAAAATGATATATAATTAAATAATTTATTCAACAGTTTAGATCGTTTAAAACTAAAAGCAAAATTATATGTGATTCTATCATATTTCAATATTTTAGAGTTCTTAAAAATGAGTAATAGTGAGAGCTAATTCATACATAAAAAAAATCTTTTATTATTGTACCCTATTAATGAACTTAATAATTTTCTTTGAATAATGTGGTCTCTGACTTCAAAGTGTATATATATATATATATATATAAAGAATTGAATTAATATATATATCTATTAATTAATAATACATTACAATGTGATATATAATATTATTTAATATATATTATATGAAAGAATTATCAAAATATATTCTTAAGATTTTGCATATAAAATTATTTAATTGTATATGAAATACAATCAAATTAAATTTATCAACTTTTATTTATATTTATTTTAGTACTTAAATTTTAAATTTTGGACATTGCCTTTTATATATTAAATATTTGAATTTATTTATTTATTTTTAAATTAAAAATAAAAAATAAATGTGTAAAAATTATTTATGTAATAAATTTTACTTAAATGATTAAATGTGTCAAAATGGGCTAAATTAATAAATCCGGCCATCCCAATGTACTTAAAATGGGTTTAAATCTTCAAATTGGCCTAATATGTGAATTAAATATGTTAATTCATGAGAAAAAAAATTTGTGAAGAAAAATAGAAAAATTAAATAATATTAATTCTAATAAGAAATATCTTTAAAATTCAAACAGATACTCAAAATAATTAACCAAATAATTAACTCTAAACTTAAAACATTTAGACAATATACTTTAACAATGAAACCGAAATAATTATTCAAGGGCCAAAAACTTACATATAAATTTTTATATCTTTATTATAATATTAAGTAATTAAAGTATGACAAGTATATATTCTTTTTAATTATATCACAACATGTGTATAATTATTGAAAATATTAATATAATTTTAAATTAAATTATACATTTATTATATTATTATTGATTAACCAAACATGTTAATTTAACAATCTAATAGTAAATATATAAAGAATTATATCTAATTTTAGTCCTTATAATTATATATATATATATATATATATATATATATATATATATATATATACTGTAACTCATTTACGGGGACCCATTGACAACAATTATTGGAGCACTGAAGGACCAAACATCTTGGAAGCTGTAAGCAACAAAAATGCATTCAGATCAGAAAAGTTTAAAAGCAGTTACGACGAAATTCAGGATCCATCATCAATTGTCAACCACACATGTCAAAAGGAAACTAGTCTCTTAAATTATAATATAGATTTTAAAAAAACAAAGAAAATGAAAATTGATAAATTTATTAACTATCTCTTAAATTAAAAATTCTTTAAAGTTTAAATAATTTTTAAAGTCAACGAAAAAATTAAATTAATAATTAACTGTCTCTTAAATTTTATAATAATAAATTATTAATATAACATGACATAGTTTAAAATTAAAATAAGAAAAAATAATATATAATTAAATAATTTATTTAAAAATTTAGATCGTTCAAATTTAAAAGTAGAATCATATATGATTATATCATATTTCAATATTTTAGAGTTCTTAAAAATGAGTAATAGTGAGAACTACTTCATACATAAAAAAAAATCTTTTATTATTGTACCCTATTAATGAACTTAATAATTTTCTTTGAATAATGTGGGCTCTGACTTCAAAGTATATATATATATATATATATATATAAAGAATTGAATTAATAGATATCTATTAATTAATAATACATTACAATGTGATATATAATATTATTTAATGTATATTATATGAAAGAATTATCAAAATATATTCTTAAGATTTTGTATATAAAATTATTTAATTGTATATGAAATACAATCAAATTAAATTTATCAACTTTTATTTATATTTATTTTAGTACTTGAATTTTAAATTTTGGACATTGCCTTTTATATATTAAATATTTGAATTTATTTATTTTTAAATTAAAACTAAAAAATAAATGTGTAAAAACTATTTATGTAATAAAATTTACTTAAATGATTAAATGTGTCAAAATGGGCTAAATTAATAAATCCGGCCATCCCACTGTACTTAAATGGGTTTAAATCTTCAAATTGGCCTAATATGTGAATTAAATATGTTAATTCATGAGAAAAAAAAATTTTGTGAATAAAAATAAAAAAATAAATAATATTAATTCTAATAAGAAATATCTTTAAAATTCAAACAGATACACAAAATAATTAACTCTAAACTTAAAACATTTAGACAATATACTTTAACAATGAAACCGAAATAATTATTCAAGGGTCAAAAACTTACATATAATTTTTTATATCTTTATTATAATATTACGTAATCAAAATATAACAAGTATATAATCTTTTTAATTATATCACAACATGTGTATAATTATTGTAAATATTAATATAATTTTAAATTAAATTATACATTTATTATATTATTATTGATTAACCAAACATGTTAATTGAACAATCTAATAATAAATATATAAAGAATTATATCTAATTTTAGTCCTTATAATTATATATATATATATATATATATATATATACTGTAACTCATTTACGGGGACCCATTGTTAACAATTATTGGAGCACTGAAGGACCAAACATCTTGGAAGCTGTAAGCAACAACAACGCATTCAGATCAGAAAAGGTTCAAAGCAGTTACGACGAAATTTAGGATCCATCATCAATTGTCAACCACACATGTCAAAAGGAAACTAGTCTCTTAAATTATAATATAGATTTTAAAAAAACAAAGAAAATGAAAACTAAATGCTGGTCAACCTGAATCATTATTCACATGCGGCTGACGAGTATTATATAGTTTTCGCTTTATTCTTTCTCAGAAAATATTTTTAACTATTTTTATTAATTATTTCATTAGAATTGCCTTTTATTATGTATAAATGATGACTATAAGCAACGGTTTGTAAATCATTGCAAATTCTAATTTTGTGCAACGTTTTTGTAAAATGTTATCTAAATCTTGTTGATTAAACTACTGTCACGAGCAATGTTTTTTAAATTGTTATATTTTAATTTTATGCAATTATTTTTTTAAAAAAAATACTGTAGTGTCCCATTGTGTTGTTTAGATGCAAGTCGTTGAAAAGTTAGGAGGTCAGAGGATTGGTCGCCAAGCAAACCATCCTTGTTAGAAAATTCAATTAAACTGTACAAACAGATAACTTAAGAGGACTCCAAACTCGAGTCACAGTGAAAGTGATGTTATTAAATTTATAAATACACACATATATATATTTTTTTAAAAATATTATTTTATTGTCTCTAACATTTTATTATATTAAAAATTATTTGCGAATGAGAGAATTAATTTTTTAAAGTTTAAAAATATAAAAAAATTTTTAAAAGAAAACAAATATGAAGCATTAAATTAAGATAAAATAAAAATATAAAAATACAAAAAATCATAATATATATAGACACATGTGTACCTATGTAACTCTTCCATGTTTACAGGTTGAAACTCAAAACTTCCAGAAATAAAACAATTTTTAATGAAAAGAGACGAGTTTTCTTAAAGTTCAGACATCAGCATTGAGGACATCAATGAAAAGTCATAGTGGGAACAAATATGAAAACACCATGTATGATGTATGTTGATTAATTTGGTGTACTTTTCGTCTTCGTTTCATCTTAGAACTTCATTCTATTTTAAAGGCATATATAAATAGAATAAAAATAAATTTATTTTATATAATTCCTTCCTTTTTGTTCCGTTTCATTTTATCTCCAAAACTTTCAAATATAACTCTAGTTTCTAAAATTGCATTCAGTATATATAATCGTTAGCTAGTTATGTATTGATATGACATTAATAATCTCAAAATCACAAACATATATTTGATCAGTAAACATGTATACAATAAATCAAGAGTATTTTTATTATTTAAAAATAGAAGACAATAAATTAAGAGTATTCTACCCATTTGACTATCAAATTCTGTCTTTTGACCTAATAACATTTTAATTAATGACTTTTTTAAGCATAGATTTAAAAGGCACTCAATGGTAGCGTACTTTAAAAAGTTAAAAGAGATTTGTATTTAATTTTGAAATTAAAAAAATTATTTAACGCTAAATTCAAAATAAGTGAAAATATTTTTATTTTTAATTTTTTGTCTGTCATTGCAATTCTTATACACAACATAAACTCTTAGGCCGTAGATCATCCTTTTCGTCAGCTGGAGTCGAAGAGCTTACAGAACTTGGACCATAATGTGATAAATTCATAGTCATTGAATTTAAATTATTTTATTGAGAAAAATATCATTTCAATCTCTTACATTTTGATATTGTCTCAATTTACTCCTTAATATTTGTCTTGTCTCAAAATGATTATTCACCTTTTTTAATATTAAAAAAATTTGTTCTTCTCTCAATTTACTAAGGCTTAATTTGAGGGTTATTTATTGATAGCGGGACCAACTTTTTAAAAGTTGAAAAATATGAAAGATAATTTTGAAACAATGCAAACGTGGAGAACCAAATCGAGACAAATTTAAAATGCGAGGGTCTTTTTCTTATTTTATTTTTTCAAAAAAAATTGAATTTTTGAAAGAGAAAGACATAATGTACGTACTAGACTTTATTTGAGTAGTAGTTCTTATTTGAATCTTACAAATTTTTTTCTATCAAGCCTTACAATTTGTTTAACTTCTATACAAATTGTACTTTTCTCTCCTCAAAATAAATATAATAAAATTTTGAAAAGTTATTGGTATTGGTCAAGAAACTAAATTAGTTAATCTTAGAAGGGATTTTATATTTTTAATTTATTGTGAAAGATCAGATGACTTCAATTATAATTTGAGCTAATCAAAATACTCTTAATGAAAGATCTCTTAAAGTTACATGTCTACTATAGTAAAACTAATATTACTAAAACTAAGTAGTAATATATCTAAACTCAACAAATATATAGTAGAAAAATAAGTTAAATAGTTCTCATTCATAACATTATAATTTTTTTAAAAAAGATAAACATACAATTTTAATTTTTGACTTATTATTAAATTGTCATTTTAATTGGACTTTCGGCTGATTGAAAATTGTTATTTTTTGTTCCTCCACACGACTTATCTAGATTTATATCGAAAACTTACATATGATAACAATCTCAAAATTTGACACTCAAAAGTAACAATTTTTAATTAGTAAATAACTATTTTAAGTAATAAAATAAGTAAGAGGCCAAAATGATAATTTTTTTTTTAAAAAAATGTAACTATTAGTTTGTTTAAATTATAATTTTTCTTACACAAAGTTTTAATTTTGTAAAACTTAATAGTCATATATGCAAAAGTATAATAATTAAGTATCTTGAAGAAACTAATACAATGTATACCTTTCAAAATTTTGAAGTAATTATTAAAAGATAAAGTTATAAGTTAGTTACAACATATATAAAATTATTCAAACTAGATAAAGATATACTAAAAATAAAAAAGTAATATTACTAAAATAATTTAATAAATCTTTCAACACAAGTTATATTTTCATGGATTTGAATTACCTGTGATAATTCAAAAAAATATTGAATTTTTATACTAAAAAAATATTGTCAAAAAATTAATTACCTCTGTTTGATATGCGAATTTAATTAAATTTAAATGATTACTTTTTATTTAAAGGTCCAAATTTTAACAAACATTAAAAAATTTAAACACTTTCTAATAATTTAAGCCATTAAATTTTGATTTAAAGATTCAATTTACATCAAATTTACTTGTATTTATAAATCCCAAAACGAAGAAAATCCATACATTATACTTATAAATCCCTCTGGGTCATACAAAAAGCTCATAGATTTCATGGCACGTGAGTGCAGAATCCACTAAGGGAACTGAAATTTCCTCGGCACGTGACTATGGCGATCAGCAAGACCTTTTCTGCGCTTCAAATCATCATTGCCCGGACTTGACCGTATACCAAGTTTCGTGATAAAACATTGACTTTAGACGCTTTCATTTTCCTCACAGTCTCCTATGACTGCCTTTCTCTCATACCGCAGCTTGTTCATTAATTTCTCTTTTAACTTTCATTACCCCACATGCCTATATATATATAAACACCTCCATCCTCCACATTCCAAATCACCCACAACTCACACCCAAACAAACTTTGCCTTCCAAATTCCTCTCTAGCCAACCCTTTCTTCTCTCTTTGCATTACTATCTGGCTTTTTCATTCAGGTTTTTGATCTGCTATTGATGTCTTGTTATATCAAATCAACCTAGTGCACGTAAGATTTTATCTTCTAGAGTGGTTCTTTGAGGAACATAGAACAACCCAAAGTCAGAAAAGAAGATATTATCTTCTTTCTTTGATACCAAGAGAGTGGTTTTGTGAGAAAATGAAGAACAGTGGAAGGTACAGTGAAGGTGTCAGGATAGTGCACATTGAAACGCAGTACGTGGAAACCGATGTGTTGAACTTCAGAACGGTGGTTCAGAGGCTAACAGGGAAGAACGCAGAGGTCAAAGCAGAAAATGATTATATTGCTGATGCTAATGTTCATGTTCATGGAGGTGTCGTCACTGTGAAACCAGATGAAGGCATCAGTATTAACAGCAACGAACATCATGACGACAATGTTTTGTCTTCCATGAAAGTCATGAACTTGTCCTTCAAAGACTTCGAAAGATTGCTGTCTGAGTTCCCTCTCATGGAGGAGCTGCCATGGTTGTCGTAGCTGGATACTGCATAATTATAGCTCTCTTGTTTTTGGTCAATTTTTTCACCTTTTAAATTTCTCTAATTTTTCGCTTGAAGCAGTATATATAGTGAGAATATACATTACACAATTTCGTTTTTTTTTTCTTTTTTTTTTTTCATTCATTGTTCTGTATGTTACACAAACTATATCCTTTCTTGCTTAAATTTATGTATTTACTGCCAAAATAAAATTAATAAACTAGTTTTGGACAACTAAAGCCCCCAAAATGCTTGTTCATTACAGTATTTTTCTTCCTTGAAGAAGACTTTTTTCTTCTGAGAATTAATCAGCAATTACATTTTGTTTTGTTACACATACATATAGGAGTCAATGAGCTAAATAAAAAAAAAAAATTTATGATTAAAAATTAAATACAAGACCTGAAATCTTGTTTTAATTTTATAAAAACTAACGATGTAACTCATCAAGTTAGGCATATAAACTCTGATAATATAGAAGTTATTTATTAATTATTGTGTGGGCCTAATAAAGAAGGAATAGTAGTTCTCTCGTGCGTCTCGGCAATAGGGACCAATACCCACCACACAATATTTTTCAAGATGTGGTTCATTTGTAGCCTTACAATTGGATAACACCCTCCTTAGTCTATGTTTGAATCACGGAAATTTACATAAAGAATTGAAATACCCTGAAAAAAAAAGTAGAAATTTTAAAATCTTGAAAATTATTCTCAAATTTTCTACATTCATACATATATTTTTTCCGTGAAATGGTATCAATTAATCAAATAAAAGCATATCAAATATTGTAATATAATGTAGTATATGATATTATATGTGTACGCCCGCTTGCAGACACAGACAAATATAAATATGATAATGAAATTTTCTGATGTCTTGGTTCTAAAATTCAGATGGTAATAGATGAAATATATAAAAAAAAAGCACCACACACTGACCATTAAAAATATCAATTAATATTGATATATATATATATAATGAGAATTAATTAATTAATCAATTGTATCTTTTAAATGTAAAAAGAATTATATTAATTTTATTTTAAAAATTCATTAAAAAAAGTTTTAAAAAATTAACAGACATAATAATCCATGTCAAAATTAAACACTAGCGTGTACATATTCAACGTTAATAAAGCTAGAGTCCAATAAATTGTGTATTGCAAAAAAGACAAACTTTGACACTAAAGGGGAGCATGGGCAAGAGCTTTTAGATGAACAGCTATATTATATATTTTCTGGTTTTTAATTATTGAGGATGTAATCAATGTGAGATACTGACTCGTTTGAAATTTGATGCAGCTAATAAAATTAAGGTCCCTTATGAACACTTCACATGACTTGGTTCTATTCAACTAGTAGAGCTGCTATTATTGACTATAGTGCATTAAATTGTTAGCCTTTCCTGAAGACCTTGAAGAAAAATTCTTATAGGTAAGCTGATAAGCAGTACACCAATTCAATTAATGCAAAATAATTATATAGTCATATATACAAAAGATGAGATTCATTAATAGATATACTTAACATGTTTATATGTAAATATTTTCATTCTCTATTCCACTTAATTTAAATTGGAAGGCCATGCTCTTTTATTTCTAAAGGTCTTTTTTTAAAATTTTTTTAGATAGATTTAAAATTTAATTATAAGGAGAAGGAATGTCTTTATGTCAAAAATTTAAATCAAAAGAAATAATTTTTTATAATTTAAAATAGATAAATTTTTATAAATTAAATAACTTTTAATAAGAGCGGTCACCTCACGTCCCCTTAAATTTATCTGTGTGTATGATATATCTTTATTAATTAATTCTTTTATTTTTTTTCGTTTGTATTACTAGGTTGGATTGACTTGTGAATCCGTACACACTTAATTTACACACGAGTTACCAAATCATTGAGTTGAGTTTGCTGATGGTTTGGGTTAACTTTTCTATGTATCTTTTTTTTTTTTTTTGGGGACATTTGTTATTGAAAGAATTTTTAGGTTTCAAAACAATTTTCAAAGTTTCAAACTTTGTGCAAAGAAAAGAATAGAAGGGAAATCTCAACCTGCAATGTACATCACTTCAAATGGTCAATAGATCATATGGGATTACCCGATCACATGGGAATCCGAAACATGATGTAAACTTGACACACATATGGAGGAACCAATATTTAATTCTAAGAAGTTGAAAGTGTTGAGCTCAAATATTTAAATAAATGAAAATAAATTTTTATAATATTAGAGAGTGAATTCTTATATATTAAAGAACTAAATAAAAAATATAATATAAGATTACATATAAAAATTAAATTGTTATAATTTTAAGGGAGTGACTGCCCTCTTACTCCTTTAGATTTATTCTTGTATAAATACAAACACACACATGCACACATGCACCAATAGATATATATAAAAACTTGATACACTTAATTGATACACACATATATAGATATATTGTCTTGTTGATTGTGAATAATACAATATTTAAGATGTCTAAATATATATGCAAGATATATACTTATTGAAGCAATTACGGTATAAAATTCATTAAATACATAAACTGCTTCTTTAAAAAATTATAAAGAGAGTTTAATAGGAGGAAAAGTGAGTCTGCTCTCATTATTACAAGTTCTATTTATGAAATTATCAACAAAATATCAACTTCTATTTAGCAGAGAAAAATTTCATGTAAGCTCTTATGAAGTTACATAAGACCTCTCAAAATTTTTTTTACATGCAATTAATTTTTTATTATGACACTTTTTTCGCTTTTATAAGATCACAGCGTATATGTGGGATCGATCGGCCTCCCCGCTTATAAAATATTTTCGGTAATTTCATCACCTTCATTTGGATGCCTTATCATGAAAGTCATTGTTTTCTGAACATCGTTCTCTTTTTCTTTTAGGTGCCTTTTAGTTTCATTGTGAACTAAAACCATGGACTCTGACACTAATCTCCAAAATGATTCTTGAAAAGATGCATGTCTTTGGGCAAACATATAAACATGCATGTGCTGTGTTAAAAAAACTCACCTTTTATAGTACTGCATGCATATGCATGGCTATAGACCTCCCATACCCTGAACCATATCGTCCTTACTTTTACAACAAATATAAATGTCTTTAACAAAGGCAAGTTCTTTTGCAAAAAACTCTTTGTCATATTTCTCTATCTCTCCCTCAAAGATTCATATCCCATTGGATGCATAAAGGGAAAGAAGTTGCTTTGACCAGCTTACGAAGACTTGTATAAAAGCATGCCCTTTTTTCCCTATTATAATATTCATGACGAACTTGCATATATAGTTCTCTCTTCATTGCACTTAATTTGTTTGTTTTTTTAATAAATTACACGACTTTTTTAGTTTTGTTGAAATTGCGTAAATTTTCTTTTTATTTTTTTTAAATATACAGACATTCTATGAAATAAAAAGTTGCAATACATTATGGTTCAATTTGTTGACCAAAATGACTTTAGGTCAATAGAGGGAATTTTAGTCAGTTTAAATTAAAAAAATATTTTTTAAAATAAAAATTTGTATAATTTTAACTGAACTCAAAGAAGGCGTAAATCACTATAGTTTTTTTTTCCCGTGGCAGGGGAAGGGTGAGAGTTTGCATGAAATAAAAAAAAAAAAATGTGTTGAGAATGTTGGGGCATTAACGATATATTCCTTTAATAACAACCACACAATTCTTAATAAACATATATAAAAATATTATTTTACGACTCAACAATATATCATAATCAATTTTAAAAAATCACTTTAAATATTATTTTTTTATTAATAAACCTAACAATATATGTTTAAGAAAATTATTTAATTTCCATCATTAAAATCAATTAAATGCAAAAGATATAATTATTGCGGATAAAAATTGTAGACATCATGTAGTTATAAAACTTTTGGCAACAATAATAATATTATTAATTATAAATTAAAGTCCAAAAAAAATATTACTGGAATTATTCATTTAAGGATTCCCTGAAAGTAAAATTTTAAACTACATTTATATGGGAAGAAGCAAAATCTCCAACTTGATTAAACTTAAAATTACATAAAATTAGTCTTAAATTTAAAATTTAAGGTTGAAAATACGATCCCTGACTATAATACTGAAAATAATTTACTACTATCAATTTGCAGAAGGGCAAGGTTATGCTGGTGCATGCTTTTTCATGATGAAAAGGAACTTTTCAAAGTTAAAGCCTGGGTTCAGGGTGATGCCATAATTTGCTAAAGTGAAAAATCTCTTACTGCACTTTCACCAAATTAAAGAAAGGATAGAAATTAAAGAAACAAAAGATATAATATCCTATGCTGCAACTTGTTTATGAGAGGTGATTATATTTAACGCATATAGTTTTAAGGAAATTTAACTTTTTTGTTCTATGAAGTATAAAAATAATAGGTAAATTATTCTATTTTCTGTTAATTAAAAAGATGTTCCAATTATACAATTTATTCTTCTATTATGGAATATACACAGGCATCATGTGAAACCAAATGATCATTAAAATATTTTTACTAAAATTATTTATTTCTTCCATTGAAAGCATAACGTATTTAAAAAAATATATAGTTTTGAAATTTTATTTCAGTTCTATTAATTTTGTGCTGAGGATTATGAATCTAAAAATTTTATTAAATTCTTATGTTAAATAATATTTATTTGATATGCATGTTATTGCTGAAATTAAATATTATCTTTCAATTACTAATTGGTTAATCTAAAAAGTTATTTTTTGATTATGTTCCTTGTTTTTAATAATTATTTTTTTACAAAATTTTATAATTTATTAAATTTATGCATAGAAAAGAAACAAGAAATAATATCCTAAGCTGCAACTTGTTTCCGAGGGTAGATTGTAGTTAGCAATAAATTTTAAGTAAATTTTTTTGTTCTATCATGTATAAAAGTTATAAGTAATTTTTTTTTTTTCGTTTAAAAAGTTCAAATTATACAATTATTTCTTCTATTATATAAATATACGCAGGCATCATGTGAAACTGAAAGATATGATTACAATATTTGCATATTCTTTCATTGAAAATATAAGATTATAAAATATAGTTTTTGCACTTTTATTTCAATTCTACTGCTGAAGATCTAAAATCTAATTAACTATAAAATTTTTACTAAATTCTTGCTTATGTTCATTGAAATTCACTTCATAGTCATGTTATTGTTGAACTTGAGCATTATTTTTTAATTGGTTAATATTCCAAAATTATTTTGTTATTATGTTAATTATTTTTTTATCATTATTTATTTATTTATCAAATTTTATAATTTATTTTATTTATTTAACCTATTAGCGCAATTGATATTTTAATTTTCAAAGAGTGAAATATAATTTTTTTCAAACAAAAAGAAAATTGTATAATTTCACTATCTTTATAAAGTAATTATAAAAACATAAAATAACAATCAAAAGGGCATGGCAGATATTTATGAAGGGCATTTAAAATCTACCACATATTGGCTAACCATCCATCCCTTTTGGTTCTAATCTGACTATAGCTGGTAACAACTAGTTAGCCTGTGAGTAATCTCTATGTCCTCCAATATACATGACAATAGCAATTTGATTGTTTTGAAACTTATCCAAACTGATATTTGGGTTATTATCTTACTTTTCACCTTTTTTAGGAACAAAATTGAAAAGCATTACTTTTGACAAAATACTTTTTGTCCCTAATTATATACAAGCAATATTCTGAAATGTTTTTAAAATCTACATATATAAGGATCATTAACGGAATAAATCTATGTATCATTTGGTATTTGAAATATTTAGTCAGAATCTCACATAATTAAATATGAAAAGAGTGCTAAATATTAATAAATAAAATTTTAAGGAAAAACATAAATTAATTTAATGTAAAGTTATGGACAAAAAATAATATATTTAATTTAACCCACAACTTTCTATATGATAAAGCCGGCCTTAACTTGAACCTTAGGTGACTCCAAAGGATAGAAAAAGATTACAACAGTTACGTATGCTTTTTTTAACTATATAGTTATACGATTATTAAAGTACTTATCATCCTTTATGACTTATATATTAATATTGTCTGTTTAATCAATTTAATTTGTCTTTAATTGAGATAGGTAGAAACTGTATAGATTGAAAAGAATTAGTATTATATTGGTTGTTTGTAATGTTAACTGGGAAAATTAAATGAAGTTTAGGTGTTACTATTTAATTTAAATTATTTTATTAAAATTTTTAGTGGCAGTATTTTCATAAATATCGTCTGGCTATGCATTATCATGGAGGTTATAGGAGAATTAATTGTCCAAGAAAAATCGAATCAATAGCTATTATTCAGACAGGGATTTTATTTGTGGACAATTAAAAAGAAGAAAATAGATATGGATTATTGATATTGATTCTAATTACATTAAACTCGGTTAAATATTGAAAACTGAGACTTCCATTTCGTTAATAGATTTCCTATATGCATGCTTGATTAAGCTGGAATAACAACAACAACAACAACAATAATAATAATAATAATAGATTTATTTTTGAAATATTTTTATGTAGTAATTAAAAAATGAATTCTTTTAATTTAGTCCTTCAATTATTTTTTCTCAATAAAATGGTTTTTCATGTTATTAGAGCTAATAAATTAGTTGGCAGGATATGATTAAATAGTAGTTCACATGTATAGGAATCTAGATCTTTTATTGTACGCAGGAGATGCTATAATTTTTTTTAATTTTAAAATGATAGCATGCAATTCAAAATGACTGTGATAATTATTTTTTTAGTTTAAAAATTACAACATTTCATATTATACAATAAGAGATCCAAAGCACATGAATAATTAATTAATTTTGTGCAAATATTATTTTCTTCCAACATTGCATTATTTTGATTGAGTGCTTTTTTGTGCCGGACTAAAAAGAAAATTTAATTTTTTTTACAAGTAAAATGATTTGATGATTTGAATTAATGTAACTAGCCGGGTACCTAATAATTCGTACTTAAATTTAAGTTATCGATCTTAATAATTTTTCAAAGAAAAATCAATAAATCATATTATTTAATAGTTCGTTTTGAAGGAGAACGGCACGTGAGCAAGTCCTAATCATTAACTAGAATGAACTCTTTTTTTTTTTTTTTACCATGTTAGTTAATCTACCAAGTAACTGTAATACAAACTATTCTAATTGAAAAGAGTAATCAGGAAGCTAAAATTTTTTTCTTTTTTGAAAAAAAACTTCATAGTTGAAAGATTAAATTTAGAAAAAAATGAAAAAAATTAATATAATTTAATTAGTAAAAGTCATAGCCACCCAAAGCATAGATCTCATGGCACATGTATATTTGTGGATATACGAACCCAGAAAAATAATAAGAAATATAGTTAGGCCGACATGATAATTGGACAGATTGAATGGTTACACCAATGACTCATAATAATTCAAGTTCATGACTCTTCAACTTTATAACAAGCCTCCGACACACAATGTTCTTTGAGCAATCAAATGAATCTATCCTACGACATTCTGCTGATTCAGATCTAATAATGTATTATGACCCTTGTGCCGGCAAATATACCTTCCAACTTAAAGCCACCAAGTTTTCTATATCATTCCCAAATAACAAATATTTAATTGAAAAAGTATATGTGAATCAATTATATATATATATATATATATATATATATATATATATATATATATATATATATATATATATATATCTTTGTCAACATATGCAGTCCAAATTTCTGAATGTGACTCTATGTTTGTCTGAAACACATTCCAATCTTGCTCTACAAATCCGAGTTACTACTTTGGATCACTATAGTGTATTTAGTTTGATAAGTTTAAAAACTTATTTATACATTTATACGAGAGTTTATTTTATAAATATTATTATTTAATTAGATGTTTGATTTTTAAAAAAAATTAATTGTTTCCAAACCAAGTGAAAAATAATTTGCTTTTATATGAAATAAATTGTATAGAGAGTAAAAATTAATTTTTAAATAAAAAATTTTAAACATAAATCATGAATTCATGATGGTTTAAAATAACGTTTAACTAAAATTAATTTTAAAAATTAAATTAACACAAAATTACATTAGTTCAACACTAATTCAAATATACAATATATGTATTATGAATGCATGGAGTATAACCAGAATGAAAAAATGTTAAGAAATATGCGATAAAATTAATAATTTACAAAATCACTAGGTATTAGACACCCATGAATTACTGGTATATATATCATATGGTTTTTCTAATGGTGAATAATTATTAAAGATAAATTTATAGAAACTTATATTATATAAGTGTATGTGATCATTCTATATATATTTATGTATATATAGCAAACGGGGATTTAACTTAAGAGAGTCTAAATCGAAGTATTTTACGTTAAAAGTTAAAACCATCCTATTTGTGTACAGAAAATATGAAAGGAATTATAAAAAGCAGAAGAACGAGATAAGATCACAAGCTAGTTAGCGTCATAATCACCGTCACTTGGTTCTATTCCTTATCCACTAACCAGAAAGACAATTATGCTTCTTTTGTGCGTTTCTTGTAGCCACATTACGCGACTGATCTTTGATCAATTACACCCCCTCCCCCCCACAACTTGCCAATTGTTAGAAATGGATAATTCGAAAAATGAAGTTAAAAGAATATGTGGCTTGATAGACTTCGAAGTCCCATAAATCTAGAGGTTTTAAAGTCTCTCTCTCTATATTCATATCACATATTAAATTAGAATATTGAAAAAAAGTTAAGTGCTATTGAATAATTTATATTTAAAAAATACTTAGTACTTGACGTGTGTGTGCACATTGAATTAAAAAATCTAACGATTCTAATTTTTAATCTAGTTAATGTTATTTATTTATTAATTTTATTTAAATAAATAAATAAATTATTTATTTCCATTCAAATTTAAATGTTTAAATTTTTTTAATGGTCATAATTTTCCATTTAAAATTTTGAACGAATATAAACTTTTAAAGAATACAACTTTTCATGAAAAATTACATTCATATAAATTCTAGCTATAAATCAAAATATGAGCATATTAAAAAAGTAAAAACCATCACAATCCTCCTCTCCTCTTATACATTCTTTGTTTTTTTTCAAAAGTTTTATTGAGAGATTTTCAAAAATTATTATCGGTAAATCTCTAAATATTTGAAATAATTCTTATGAATTATTTATCATTAAACTTTGTTACAAACATGGTGAGAACAAATATTATCTTAAGAATAGTATAATAAATACACATTTCTGGTCCCTGTTAAATACATATTCGGAGTTATTTTCTATTACACTCAATTTAACACCATTTTGTTTGTCTTCTTCTCTAAAAGTACGTTCATCTCACACACACAAACACATAAGTAATATGATCAATCTAATAAACTAGTTGGTTTTCTTTAAAAAATGATTACAATTATTAAAAATACTTACTTTGCAATTCTATAGTATATAGTTTAGCTACTTCAAAAAAAAAAATATTTATGAGCAATAATAAAAGCACTTTTTTTATTCTATAAGAAAGAAGCAGAGGTTATATATTTTAAATGACAAAAATACCTTCACTTGAAATCGTTAATTAACATAGTTAATCCAAACTGTTATTAATTTGCCTAACCTCTTCAATTCACTCCAATTCTTCGTTTCTCCTTAATTTCTCATATATTTTATGCATTTATTCTAATTTAAGTAGTTTATATATTTATTGTGATTTTACTTATATATTTTTCATAACGTTACAAATTAGAAACTTCATTAAAATTAATCATGATAAATGTTTAAAATCATTTATCTATTCAATGAATATTAGTTGTAAAGTCAAATCTACACATTCTTGAATTAATACTATAATTTATAAGAACTCGTCTATTTAGTCCAATCCTAATTCAAAAAATTTTACCCTCTTGAAATTATGTTCTAGATTCGTTCTTGCTTGCTTGTAATATAATAATTGGTTGTGTAAAATATTATATATAAATTCTAAAATTGGTATATAATTATAAAATCTCATATTCATAAAAAGATTGTTTATACTGCATTAACTAACAACTATTAAGTCATGTATATTGTTAAATATAAATTGCACTATATATTTAGTTTGTAAGTTAAAAAATTTATGTAAGGTGACTCAAATAAAGAAGAGCAAACATTGAAATGAAGAGAATAAAATATCAATATTATATGTTATTTAAAGAAATAGTGAGAAACAAATGCTCCAAAATTGAAGAATATAAAGATTTCAATATTTTGAAGTTTGGCTTAATAAGATGGCTAATAGTCTAAAATAGATATATTTATCATATTTTACAAGTTTCTCTTTGAGGTAGAATCAATCATTCAAGACTTTTAAAGAGCCAACTTCCAAGGTTCCCTTAACTTTACTTTACACTACAAGATCTTAACCACCTTGACAGTCGTTTGGAACTAGAATAAGTATACAATTGGTAACCTTGGATAAAAAATTAATAATATGGAGCATGATCTTCAGCATGTGCAAAGTAACATTCACGATTTGAATCTTGGTAATGATGAACTACAAATTCTTCATGAACTTATATTTCTATATGATTGTGAAGAAATTCTTTAGCTTAAACCGTGAAATAGTCTTGGCTGTTGTAAAGAGGTTGCAACACCAAAATTTTCCATTATATTGTATCAAATAAGAGGAATAATAGACAAATAATTAGAATATAAAATGAGAATGGGGATTGGATTAAGGACCAAAGACAAATTAAAGAGCATATATGGAAATACTTTTGATCTCTTAACAACAAAGAATGCTTTCAAGGTGGTGATCATTGACAAGTCTTAGAACATCTCAAAAAGTTCTAATCCCTACCCTCAGGTAAGAGCGTTGTAGGATCCTTCAAGAACACATCTCCCCAGAAGAGGTTAGAGAGGCTATTTTTAGTTTGAACCCAAATAGTACCATTGATCCCAAGGGAATCAATGCCCAATTGTTTCAGCATTACTGACATATCATTAGTTGGGACATCTTCAACATGCTATCCACAGTCTTCAATAAGGGATTTCTTTTTCATAGCTTCAACAAATCCCCTATCTCCTTTATCCCCAAGACACAAAGCCTATAAAGTGTAAATGACTTTTACCCTATTAGTTTCTGCAATGTAATCTACAAGATTACTTCCAAAATTATAAGCAATAGACTCCAAAGTTTTTTTGGAGACTACATGACTCCTCATCAGAGTGCTTACCTAAAAGGAAGACTGATCATTGACAACATGATTCTTGTATTCGAAATCTTATATTACATCCACCGCAATAAGTAGGTTAAATAGAAAGTTTGTGCATTTAAACTGGATGTCTCCAAAGCGTTTGATAGCATTTCTTGGACATTCTTAAATACAATGGCCATCAAAATGAAGTTTCCTAGTAATTAGATCCAAATTATCATGCAGTGCAACTACAGTCATCTATTAGGTACTCATAAATAGGATCAGATCCATACCCTTTATCCCTGGTAGAGGCATAAGGAAAAGTGACATTTTTTCACTGTATCTTTATATTTTATGCTGTAATATCTTCTCTTGCATGATAGTTCAAGCAGAAAGATAGAAAAAATGGAAAGGTATTAAGATTTGTCAAAGCACAAAGGCCGTTTTACACTTAATGTATGCTAATAACACAATCCTCTTCTTCAAACCAAGTGATAAGGGTTTCAACACTATTAACAAAATCTTGGACAACTTTGGCAAATTGTTAGGACTCATAATTAATAGGCACAAATCCACTCTTATTTTTAGCCCCAATACCCTTAGATTTTTTAAGAAATTCTTGTCTCACTCCATAGGTGTCAAATATGCTGATAAAATTAGAAGTATCTTGGGTTCTAAGTTGACCTTGAGAACTCCAAAAAGCAGTACTTTAAAACCCTAGTCGAGAAACTCGATCAAAGGCTTAATCATGGAAATACACACTTTTATCCCAGATTGGTCGACTAACGCTCTTCAAAGTTGTTCTTAGCTCCAATCTAGTGTATGATCTATCGTACATATACTTGCCCAAGAAATATTGTAACCATATTGACTCTAAACTTGCCAGCTTCTTTTGGGGCTTTAATAACCTCAAGGCACGAATGCACCTCCTCAACTGGAATGCAATTTGTAAACCAGTTTTCCATGGAGGCTTAGGCATAAGAAACATAAATTCTTTCAATCTAGCACTCTTAGCAAAGTAGACTTGGAAGATTGTCCACCCTTGCCAAAATTCCATTTTAGCCAACCCCTTGGTTAAAAAGTACTACATTCCAGATACTAGCCAATTTCTTAATAGGTAAAATTCTTCTTGGATATGGAAATGAATTGAAAAAGCCCAACATCTCATCATCCCCATGCTCAAATGGAGAGTAGACAAAGGCAAATCCATCAGTGTAAAAAACAACTATTGGTGGAAGCCTAAAGATAGAGTCAACACCTTGATTATTATAGTGTCTGATCCTTTAACAGATAACAAGATGTTAATTGGGATCTGGTTAAGCTAAACCTACTATATTCATCTAATCAAGTGAGTGAAATACTAAAAACAATGTTTTCCATCACTAGAATTCCTAATTCATTATTTTCGACTAGGAATAACAACGAATCCTTCACAATTACTAGAGCATCTTTGATTTCTCTCCCTCATTAAACACCATCTTCACTAAATGGAAATGCCTTTGAAAAGTTAAACTTCTCTACAAAGTTATCCACTTTGTTTAGAAACTTTTTAATCATGACTTTCCAATAAGGGAAATACCTAATAAGCATAATCTTCAGGTGCATCAAATGTGCATATTTTGTCATGATACAACCGAATCTATCAATCACCTTTTTCATTCTATGTCCCTTTGCCAGAGCAATTTAGTTTGTCGACCTTTGGCTATAAGGATTGATAGAATTGAAACCTCTGACATCATAAGCTAGCTACAAAAGTGGTTTTTAATGCTTTAAAAGGACTTAATTCAAATGAAACCAATCACCCATTTCATGCTAGCTCCCTTTTTATTATTAGACACAAGGAGTAAGGTCATACATAAAAACCTCCCCCCTTGCTCATTATCAACTCTAGCTAAAATCATATACCTGGTGTTAGCTGCTGCCATGGCTTGAGACAAAAGGATGGATAAAGGTTTAACACCCTCTCAGGCCCTAGGCAAGGAAATAAAGGAATACAACATTGATGTTGGACTCCATTGGATCCTTGTGTTTTACTCGTTAAGAAGACATGAACCAAAATATGTTATTATAGGTTTTACCTTTCTAGGTGATTAACATGCTAGGAGTTGGTTTTGGAAGACTAGCACTAACACAGAGATAAGATATGGATTCAAGATGGCACTTAGAACTATCCTTGCATGGACTATCTCGATTGACATAGGCCCCCACCGCATTCTATCGAGGTTTGTTGTCTTACTTTAACTGCTTCTGATTACATGTTTATAACAAAACCTCAGGCAGTTCCCTAGAATGAGAAATTTGTAGACTGAACATAGTTAGGCTTGGAAATAAGTTCGAACAAACCACTTATGGCCTCATACACTAGGATCAGATCACGACTTGGAAGAAACTATTCAAAAGGAAAATTGCCTACATATCCTCTCATAGATTCTTCATTTTCTAGTTTCTTTCACCTTGTTCCTTTTTTATTTTGGTCTTATTTCATTTTGTATGTACACAACGAAAAAAAAGTGTTTTTCTTTTTATTTTAGTGAAATTCAATTGTTTAGGTTAGCATTAATCAGCTTAAAGTTTTATGACTATCAATATTTGTTTAGACCTAAGAGATAGTGAGATATAGATTTTACCTAAAACTAGTCTTGGCCTTAGTTAATTGGAAATTCTTTGCAAGTGAGTAATCAATTGGTCTTAAGCCAATATTGAATATCGAGGTCCAGAATTCAAACTTCTTGAAGGAAATGAAGGACCAATCGACTGGGATGACTTTTCAAAGTTGTTATTTTTAAATGGTTATCTTTATACCTAAATTAGGGGACTAAAAAGCATCATAAAAAATTGTTGAATGCTATCCATCTTGCTTAAAATTACTTGTTTAACTTATTATTCATATTAATGCTTCATTTGTATGACTTACTTTGTTTTGGAGAGTCATCATATGTACTCCTTGTTTTTTAGAGCGCTTTTCTTTTCAAGGAGTGATGTTCCATAAGGGGAGAGCTCAAGCTTGTTGTGAGCGTTTGGAATTTAGGGGGTTTTTCCCTTAGATTGATTTTGTATCTTTGGAAGTTTAATATAATGTTAAAATACTAAGAAATTACTTGAGGAACGGAAGTACGCTTGTGGAAAAGTTAAACTAGGATATATTATCTAATATATTCTTTCTTCCCTTGTTTTTTTTATTTCAACACTTTCAGATTTTATTGCAATATTTTATCTAGTGCTATGTTTGACTCTAAATTCTAAAACCTTATTTCAAAAAGTTTTCAAAATTTTCTTTAACACCAAATTTACCATTTTTTTGGGTGTCTGCCTAACTTAACAATAGTGGCTCTTAACAATAATGTAGCATCAAAAACACTTTGAAAAATTGTATAATGATTCTTTTATGTGCTTAATGGCTAGTTTTCTTATAGCCTTGTATGAATGACCTACCAAACATGTTTTTAAGAGGAATGAAGGGTTATAATAAGATCTTCAACTTATTCTTATGTCATAGAAGGAGAAACGCTCCTTTTTGAGCCAAAACTTGGCAAAATTTCTATCAAGTTTTCAAATCTTCGTCTTTTATGTATACAATTTGAGAGAGTTTCTTGAAGTAATTTTATTCTTTTACAATCCTTGTAACTTTGTAAGGCAAGCTTTGTGTATCTCTTCGAGAGAACACAAGAATAGGGAAACTTAGAATGATTTTCCCCCAAATGAGAGTTGTGCTTTATTTTAGGGTGAAAAAGAAAAACCATAAGTTGAATTCGAGTTCACAAAGGCTCTCAAGTGTAAGTTCAATTTCTGAATTTAGTGAAAAAATCTTAAAAGGAAGCTTTAGAACTGGATACAGGTTCAGACTAGAGCCAAGTCAGGATAAGGAAAAAGATGGACTGCTTCTCTTCTGTTTTTTTTTTTTTTTTAACGTGTAACAAAAGGCATAAGGCTTAGGAAGATGGGAGTAGGAAAATGAGGGACTTAAATCCTAAGTGCCTCAGGTTCCCTTAAAATTTAAGTCTAAAAGAGATACCGCCTTGATTAAGAGGGTGTTTTGTGAGTGAGTTCAGGTAGTGTGGGGTTGAGTAAGATGGTTTGGGCATCTTAACTACTGATTAAATGTTTAAATGCAAATGGAATAGGTTAATTAGGATCATTTCCAAATCATCCTAACCCTTTACACCCTAATATTCAATCTACCCGTAGGTTGAGTTGTTTGGAATAGTTTAAGTTCTTTATAATTATTCATTTTCAATTTTACTCCTCTCCAGTTGCCATTTTTGTAAAGGAATAATATTAGAAAGACAATATTAAAAATTTTAGACTTTTTATTCTATTTTTTATTTTTATAACCGTAAAATAGTTCAATTACTTTATTTTTCATAATAAATTTTGAAATTATAAAATTTAAAAAACCTGTTTAAATAATTCATTTTTCAATATAATATTATACATTCGTGATTAATTATAATCTCTCCTTCACAAAATTACGCATCTGCCACTAATTAATCAAAACTATTTCCCCTACTTGTTATATGTATTTTTCTAAAATTTGGGAAAACAAGAGTTGGAGAAAGTTCAAAATTAGTCTTTTGACTCTAAAAAACATCATATTATTATTTTGGTATTTTAGAATATTTATAAAAAAAACATATAATCAAACAATTCTTTAAATGTATTTATTTCAAAAATTAAAAATTTCTTCCTAAAAACAAAACAAAAAAAAGTCCTTCACTTTTTGAACTCATTCAATTCCATAAATAGTAATACTATATCATCCAATCAATGAAAAGTTCGACAACATTTACTTTTTTTTATCAAATTTTTAATCATTGAAATACACAGTCCCTCCTATCCCATTTCACCTTTTTTTTTTTTTTTTCAAATTTCCAAAACTCTAGCTTGTTTGAGTATTGAATATTTGTGAGAGAATTAAAACAAGAATGAGAAAATACATGCAAAATTAGAATGATTTTAGAACTATGTAAAATAAAAAAGCAATGAATTAATTATTTAAAAAATAATAATACTATGAATTAAAAGTAACCAAATATTTTAACTTAGATTCTAATAATCAAATCTGACCTAGGTTATAGAAAGAAAGAAAGAAAAAAAATCCCCCACTACTTTTAGCTAAAGAGAATCAAATCAATCTTTTTCAATTAAAATCTAAATTGGAGAGACAATTTAGAAGTTTTGTGCCATTACATTAACATTTAATAGCTTAGATTCACTTATAAGAAATTTTAAATTTGACTGTGCGTAGTTATTATTAAAAATTTTAAACCATTCAATTTTTATCCAAATATTCAAATATCACAAATTGTCTCTCCCGTCCCCATTTGAATTGGAGAGAATTCAGATCCAAGAGAACAAGAAAGGCCGTTCTACTAACTCAATTTAATACTTGTATTAGCGAAGAAATAGCTAGCCACCCATTCACACCTCTGTATGCACTTGTCATGCCACATCCTAAAGCAAGTTATAGCCACATCCATTGTACTATCATTTGTCGGAGTGGTCGTTGCAGGGGGCGATGTTTTCTCCCTCTGTCTCCCCCTCTCTCCTTCCCTCAACTTCACATTTCTGTAGTTCCAAAAGCACTACTCAACTCGCAACGTCGTTGCACCGAATCAAAAAGCCCTCTCCATGTGACCCTGTCATCCTAAGACACTGGTTGTCATAATCAGTCACACTAACACATATACATAGTCTTCATGTATTTTTTAGTATTAAAACTGTTCTCTTTTTTTTTTTTTTCTTTTTAAGGTGATGTACCCTCTTTTGGTTTTTTAGATAGAAGTTTTTTTTTTAAATTTTTTATTATGATGCTTTACAATAAAGTTTTTTATTTAGCCCTCGTATATGAATATTTCTTAACCTAATATATTATAAATAAAATTATTTTTATTGATATTTTTTATATTATTGAAATTATCATATTTGAAAAGGTATTATTAAAAATATTATATTTATGAAAAATTAATTTAAAACACACACACATATATAAAAGTGACTAAATTAAAGAGAAAAATTAAAAATACTTATAGTTATTAGGAAGCACAAAAGATTTGCTGAATAAATAAAAGGCTAAATTGTACAAAACTTTCCAGAACTTTAGGTCTCGTGCAACTTGCCTTGAATTTCAAAACTTAATAACAAAGCTCCTTAAACTTGAGATTTTGTGCATATAATACTTAATATTAGTTATTTAATTATTTTACTGATAAAAATATGATAAATAAGGGAGATCTTTTGAGGATAAACTCAAAGGTCAAAAAAATTATATGCACTTAACCCAAAGTTAAAGGGAATTATTTGCACAAAAAATTAAATTTCAAGGAGGTTCATTTAATACTAATAGGGTATATGTATATATTTAAAAGTTTAAAGAGATTTATTGTCAAGTTTTAAATGCTAGAAAATTATTTGTACGTCACTTAAAATTTAGAAAAGTCTTGTGTAATTTAACCTAAATAAAAACAACAATCTCTTGTCATCTTACTCATTTTAATTTAAGAAACTAAAATTATGACAATTTAAACTACAATTAGTGACGCATACGTTTATTAAATTGGATAGGTAACAATTCAAAATTGATCTGCACATTTATTCAGTTCAAAATTACTCCTAACACTTATAGGAGATGAATTAGACGAAAATTGGAGTTCTAAGTTGGGTAACTCGTGAATTTTCCAAAAGCAAATATCTTCAAAATTGTCAAATCAATGCAAAGATGACAATCATTAAGCCAATCAAGAGTGTTTTCAGTACCGGATCGACCTCCCACGTTTGATTAGACTCTGGCTTCGTCTCTGATTTGATTATTATACCCTCAAATTCAAAAGTGATTTAAAATTTTGGTCAAATTCAATCAATTTTTGTCAAGTCTTGGCCATAACTAGGTTGAACCAAAATAGTCGGCCAAAACATAAATGCGTCCATATATATTTTATTTTAATTTGTAAATTTATATACTTAAGGTGTATATATATATATATATAGTTCTTGAACTTTTATTGCCATAAATTTAGTCTTAATGACATCAATTTGAATTTGATATGATTATTTCCAAAATATTATTTAAAAATAAAATTCGCACTTAATTGATACCTTGTTGACTCTGAAATCACAACTATGAATAATTATTATTGTTATTGTTTAGAAAGAAATTTAGTCAACCCAAAAGGCAAGTCTACAATTAAATCTGACCCATGTCTCTGCGGAAAATAAAATGAACCAATAAAAGCAAATAGATCTTAAAACACTATTACATGCTAAGTACTTGCATTTGAAGACTACGATATGTTATGTTCTTAGTATTTTACATGGATATATGATTCCGTAGTACAAAGAAAGGGTCCATCAACATTATTATTGCTCAAATTTTTCATTATGGGAAGGCATCTCCAAGTCAAAAAGGGTCAATTCCAGCAACCCCATTGTCTTCTTACACAAAAGCATCATGGCTACATGGCTCCTAGGTGCCTCCATAAGAGGTGTAATAAAGAAGCATAAATATATATGACATAAAAATTATATTAATACAGAATCTCTCATCATTAGGGTAAGGTCAACTAACGTATTTTACCTTACCTCAAATTTTGGGATTTTGCAATATTAACTTGCCTCTATGATTAAACCTACCGTAGTGGGGTTTCTCTTTCTTTTGCATGAAGAAAGTGGCTTAAAAGAGTATTTAAGTCGAAAGAAAATACAAAAATTGAAACTTGGGTAAGAAAAAAAGTGCGATTTTAGGAAACTGAAGCCATTTAAAAACCACTCAGAGGGAGGGTAAGAGTGAGAGAGGCTAAGGCAGCAATACTACTGGAGCAAGCCAAAGCCTTAAAAAGAAGCCATAAACAAATTTTCTCGTTACCTTCAACCTCTCCTTCCTCTGCCTCTAAAATATTCAAACAAGACAAGAAAGGAATTCCCCTGCCTACAGTATCTCGCTCTCTTTGCCATTTAAGAACTCTTCAATTTCAGAGTCTCTCACAATGGCAACATTTATCAGAAGAATGGCTATCAGCTATACTTTTCTTGTTCTTTTCCTCTCCTCAGGTATCCTTTTCTGTTCTGATTTTCTCTGTATATTGTGGCTTGTTTTTAGTTTTCGCTCACCAATTTTCTTATTTTGTTATAGAAACTTGATCCCATTAATACCCAGAAACATAAAAAGAAGGAAACAGATATGAACATAACATATATGGAATCATATTGAGTAGTAGTAGCACTAACAGATTTCACTACTGCTTGTTCAATCACTGATATAGGATTCTTACTTGGTGTGGCTTCCTTTGGGATCAACTATGGCCAAGTGGCTGACAACTTGCCACCACCGGAAAAAGTGGTCCAACTCTTGACCTCCATAAAACTCACAAAAGCAAGAATCTACGACACGAATCCTCAGGTCCTGTCTGCTTTTGCCAATTCCAACATTGAGCTCATTGTCACAGTAGAAAACGAAATACTCAATCAGCTAGACGATCCACAACAAGCCCTTCAATGGGTAAGCACCCACATCAAACCCTTCATCCCAGACACAAAAATCACAGGAATCCAAGTAGGAAACGAAGTCTTCACCGATGAAGACACAACCCTCATCCAATACCTCGTACCTGCAGTGGTCAACATTCACAATGCAATTTCTCAGCTTGGCATTAACACAAACATCATGGTTACAACCCCCTGTTCCTTAGCAGTTCTTGATCAATCCTTCCCTCCTTCAAATGGCAGCTTCAAGAGCGAAATCTCCGAAATGATGAACCAATTCTTGAGCTTCTTGTCAAGCACGAAATCCCCATTTTGGATCAACGCGTACCCATTTTTTGCTTACAAGGATGAACCATCTGAAATTCCATTAGAGTATGTTTTATTCAATCCCAGTCCAGGAATGGTGGACCCCAACACCAATCTACACTACGACAACATGCTATACGCTATGGTGGATGCGGTTGTTTTCGCAATTCAGAAAATGGGTTTCGATGGGATTGAAGTGAAAGTATCAGAGACCGGGTGGCCATCCAAGGGGGATTCCAATGAACCCGGAGCGAGCGTTGAGAATGCAGCGAGTTATAACGGGAACTTGTTGAAAAGGCAAATGGCGAACGAAGGGACGCCTCTGAGGCCGAGAATGAGATTGGAGGTGTATCTGTTTGCGTTGTTCAATGAGGATTCGAAGCCTGGACCGACGTCGGAGAGGAATTATGGCCTTTTTCAGCCTGACGAAACTATGGTTTATGATGTAGGCCTCTCTGCTCTTACGTCATCGTCATCTTCAGATCCTTCGGCTTCAATTTCTCTTACCTCCTCTGCCTCCAAGGTAAAACCATAGTTTTATTTGTTTTCACATTTTGTGAACGTTACTTTAGCTATAAGCTGTGTAGCTGAAGTAGTTATAGGATGAAAAGTGAAAGAGAGAGAGAGATTACGGTAATAATTAAATCACATCGTAATCCAAGCTAAATGGCTTCTAATTAAGATTGTGAATTTAATTCAACTGTAATAACAACAAACCAAAGTATATAAGTTCAATTTTTTTAAAACAGTCATAAACATTTTTAGTATAAGATGTATAGAAAAATTAACATCTCGACAATTTTAAATTTTTCATATAAATATCTTATAAATAAGTTTATTACTGTTCAAAAAATTAAATTATATATATTAAACACCATTATTTTTTTTGGGGAAAAATGACAAATAAAAAGAAAAAAAAACTTATATATAACTTAACTTCAAATTTTGAAGTGTATGCTTTTTCTCATGATACCATTGTAAAGAAGGGTCTTTTTTTTTTTTTTATCGGTTAATGTAAAGTAGGGTTTTTATATAATTAACAGATTGATCCGTTTGTTTATACTTCATGACTAGCAATCATATGGGACCCGCAAGACACAGTTTAAAAAAAAAAATGAGGACAAACCGAAATAAAAAAAAAGTTTTTATGGAGAAATGATTATAATCAATAATGAATAGTGAATTGGAGTTTTATATATTAATAAGCTGATTATTTATTTATTTATTTATTTATTCCTTTTTGCCCTTTCTCTCTAAATCAAATATACTCTGAAACAGGCTGCACCAAAGGATTATCAAAGCTTGGTCTCTTGGGTGCTTGTGTTTTTGCTGACTTCAACCCTTGTAGGACACAGGCGAACATAGGTAGATTTCTCTTTTCTCAGGCTAGAAATTCAAATTTTCTGCCATTTGAATAAATTGCATATATTTAATTTTCTGTATTAAATCCATTGTGCAAATAGATTGATTCGCATTTAAAATTTAAAAATAAAAATTAATAATTTTTAAAATTTAAAATCAATAAAGTTTTAAAACTAATTAGATAGTCCATGTTAAATGAATTATATAATTTGACCATGCATAATTACGGTTTTAGATTATGTACATTTAAGAATTTAAATATTCAACGGTTCATATTTTAGTAAATATTAAGCAAATTTTTATAATTTTAAAAAATTTAAACTATTAAACTTTTATCAAATTCATCTATACTTTATATTCTCAAATATAAAAATTTCTTTTCCACATAATTACCTTTCTCAATCAGGAAGAATTTGTTTTGTTATAAACCATAACATTAATTTGACGTTAGAAATAGTCCAGTGATTATGGCTTTTTACGCTGATCCAAGATCTTAATGATTTCAAATACTATGAAATATGTACTAATATTATTAAAATAAACTTGACATTCATATTAAATATGATATAACATTTTTATGTATATCCATGTTTCCTTGTCCTTAAGCATTCCAAACAAGGACCCTACAAAGGTAATTCAAAGCCTTGTAAGACTAAGAAAGAGCCCTATTAATTAGGGGTACCCTGTATGGCAGGAATTAGGTGGAAGAGAGAGAGTAGAAGAAGATGAGCTACACAAGGCAAAGAAAGGAAAGCATTTGGAGAGGAAGTCCAAATTATGGTGAACGTGATGCGCATACATGAGTGGGCTAGAGGACTTTCAGTCGCTTTCTACACCACTTAGTCACATTCCTGCAACGACCATGTGGCGCTGACGTCAGAAATTATTTGACCTTAATTTTAGGTACACAGGGGACACAAAAGGAAAAAAAAAAAAGAAAGCCATCTCATTCTTTTTTCTAGCAACATGATTTCGAACAATAAGTTCTAGCTTCGGTTTTATTGCTTTTAAATGGTATATAGATTATATCAGTTCCTACCTTGCTGTTTTTCTAGAATTTGATTTTTTTAGAAGAAATTATACTTATTTTTTGTCGAAAAATACAAAAATAAAATCACCTAATTTGAGTATTGTCTTTAATCGTGTATTAATAAAAATTGTAGTAGTTTCACATCTTTTTTTAACAAAATAACCTAACAATGCATATATAAAGAATAAATAATATATACATATTTTAAAAACAATTATGTTTGATGGACTCGACTTGGCTTGCTTGTACCTAAAATTATTTGTGTATTTAAAAAATAATAATTTTCTAAATTTAGACATTGTTTTGTTAAAGTTAAATAAATTAGCTCACATAGCTTAGTTTATATTGACAAATTAATTCGAATAATATTTTAGTCTGAATAAAGAAATTATATAATTCTTGTGTCGTTTTTTTTAATTTTTTAAAATAAAAGTGTTGTATTTAATCGTGTATTAATTAAAATTATACTTATTTCATTTTTCTTTTTAACGAAATAACCTATATTAATCTGGCACACTTGAGGTTTTAATTCCAAAATGCTTACGGAAGAAATAATCCCCAGTTATTGAAGACAAATATACTGTTCCTCTTATTACCTAAACTAATCATGTTGTGTTAATAACATTATTTTTGCCATAAAATATTTTTTCTCCAATTGATTTATTTTTACAATTAACCTTTAATTTATTGAGTATATTATATAATTTTTTCTCTATTTTAAAAATATACACAAATTTCTCCTTAGACAAGAAATTATACTATACTTTAATCTAATTTTAATTTTTTATTAAGATACCCTTTATTATTCTAAAAATAATCAATATAGATTTAGGTTAATAAAAAATATTATATTAAAAATAGAAAAAATTGTACAATTTAAACAATTAATTTAATCTAATTTATTGCAATACTTTCTGTCTTTAAACTAGATGTTATGACTTAATATTCAGCAGTAACTTACCCGGTGAGAATATTTACAAAAATTGATAAATAAAATAAATAATATATATAATTATTTTATTTATTAATTCATGAAAGAAATAAAGTTGGTGCTTGTGGAGGAAGTATTGAGGCTAGGCTTGTGTGCCTTATGCCTCATCTCATTGGTCGCTAAAGGACAAAAGGCCCTCTCTTTTGGGACGTGGAATCCATAACTGTTGCTATAAGAGTATATAATAAATAAATATTCCTAAGATTATTATTCCTTCTGCCTTCTCTCAACTTCTCATCTTTAGTATGATGCATTAAAGTTCAATTAAAAAAATTAATATAATGAAACTCTAAAGTTCATTCATAAAAGCTTCAGGCTTTGGTTAGCTTCCTTTTGTTATCCTCAAGCAGACAATAGAGCAGTACTGCTTTATTCCTTGCCCAAAATATGCTTTAATTAAAAAAAATTCCCCAAAATCTCTCTCTCTCTCACATTGTAATCAAGTTGGGTCCATTTTTATACATCTCAACTAATCTAAGATAGATATGAATAGGATTAATAAATTTATAATTTTTTTTTTTTGGAAAAAACTTATTCTGGTTTATGATATTTGTATACTTCTAATTTCTTTTCCCTACATATATTTTATTTATATGTTTTTATTGTCGCCTTTTTCATATTATTTTTATCTTAAAATTAATGTCAAATTAAATAGTTATATATGTGTTTGGTTTAAAATTATATAAACTCCATTTTGGTCAAAAGTGAATTTTGTGATCCATATATTTTTATAATACAAAAACAATTTTTTTTCACATTTGTTCGGCTGAATTAGGGAACAAAAATAATTTTGTAAAATAATTCATAAACAAACCAAATGAAACTATTTATAACAAAGGCTTTTTATTGTGATATGTAAAATAAGTATTTAAACCGTTTAGACTCCAAACTAAATACATAAATACATCGTAGATTGTTGACTTCTATATTTTCAGCCTACCTAACATTGTGAATTCATACTTCTAATTACATACTCAAGAAAGATTAGTAATATATGAAATTTGACATTAATTATTAGAAAAAGGTAGAATAAAATAATAAAAGGTCTTTTATAATTAAAAAAATCCAAAAAGGAAAAAAAATAATATTATGAAGAGAAAAAAATTAAAAAAAACACTTAATCATCAAGGACTAAAAAGAAAATTAAAAAGCAAATAAAATAATAAAAGGTCTTTTATAATTAAAAAAATGAGCATAACTAAAGATCTTATGCTTCTCATTGTAGTATAACTATTACAGAAAATAAGAAAAATTATTGATCCGTCTTAATATATTTAGGTGGCAGGTACCAATATTAATAACACGATTCCTGATCCTAGCTCACAAAATCAATGATAGTGGCTAATACTTTTTGGGGAACAATTAAACTCAGCCTTATCAGAAGGGAACCTGACAGGGATGGTTCTAGGCCTTTGACATCAGCTATAACGTGGTGCACATGAAGGCCTCAGAAAATACCGAAACTGACCCCACTCTCAAGGATTTTTATTAATTAATTGCACTAAAAAACATGAGCAGTTTTCAAAAGAAACCCACCCAAGAATTTTGGGTCAATTTCATGTGCATCTGAACCTTCCCATTTGGAACTTCCTCTGCGGCGGCACCGTCTCTGGCCTCCTGCCTCTTCCATCACTGTCTTATGGGAAGGATCCTATGTATGAGTCCCCATGAATCCGTGATATTATCTCAGATTTTTTCCTGGAATTTTAAATTGTATCAACTTCTAAAATACTATAATATCTGAGGCATGGTAATTAAAAATTTTCATAAAAAATACATTGGGCACTTTATAATAAATTAAAAATAAAAGGATGCAAGATTTTTATGATTTTTTATTCCTACGTAAAATATTATTAGAATTAATTTGTTAATATAAATTATGATATGTGAACCAACTCATTTAACTTTGATAAAGCAACATCTAGACTTAGAATTAATTTGTCAATATATGTTATTATAATTATTTTTAGATTTAGAAAATTATTTTTATTTTAAAATACACAAATAATTTTGGGTACGGGCAAGGCAAACTGAATCCTTCAAACATAATATATATGGTGTAAGAGCTAACTATTAAGTTTAAGGTCACAAGAACTTCTTGTAACATAAAAAGAATTAGACTTGGTTAGGGACTAAATTATCATTTTATTTTTTCACTCAATTTATTACTTGAAATGATTTTTCACTAATTGAAAGTTATTGCTTTTAGTCTTACAATAAGTGAGTTAATTAGGTTTAATTTGAGTGACTAAATATAATAATAATCTTAAAAGTGAAAAACTAAAAGTGATAATTTTCAACTAATATAAAACTATTTTAGATAATAAAATATGTGAGAGATTAAAATAATAATTCAATGATAAGTCGGGACTAAAATAACATCTTTCACCATTTTAAAATGGTATTATATGCATTTTAAGTATTTTAGATTACATTAACATACTTGAACACTATTCAACCTCTTAAACATTTAGAAGTCAAAATACAGACACACTATAGCCTCCCCTACGTGTGAAATGCTCCTCACATAGACACCAAACTGTGGCCTTTTCTCTAGAACCATGCCATCTCACAAGTCACAACACCCTCCATCTGCTATGTTACTAACCCATCAATTCAGAGCAAAATTATACAATGCACTGTCATAACTCATGAGTGATTCTGTCTATTTTCCAGATGTTGGTGATAAGTTTTCCATTATTTGTGCCATGTCTCCCCTGAATTGAAATCATAGCGTAAAGCAGTCTCAACATGGCCTTGCTGAAATGTTAGGGAGCAACATTGAAGAACATGGTCAAGATCATTTATAGCTTGCATTGTCAAGTACCTTTCAGATTTGATTCAACAACTTGATGCATAATGTTGAATCCCCTTTTTCACTTCTTATCTTCAATATATGCAATCTTGCTTCCAGCATCTTAGCTCAAGTACCTAAATCCTAAACCCTAAACCCTAAACCTTCTACTTGACACTTTTGATGAAAACTTATTGTTTTGGTCTTTGATGGATGATAGGACAAAAGGATTTTCATCCAAGTAGTGATCTCAACCGTTGGATTTTAATCCAACAGTCCAAATATTTTTTATACAAAAAGTTAAATATCTTATAACAATAGATTTGGATTGTTAGATAAAAATTCAACGATCAAAATTACTACTTGAAAAAATTTGAGAGATCTCTTGTTATAGGGATCCAATTTATGTTAGAATGGGAGTAGGACCATAAGTAAACCAAATCAATTCCTAGAAAAGGAAAATCAAAGTGTGGAACAGGAAGCACATATTTATTGCATTTTTTAACCAAAAAAGTGATGTAAGAGGGAACATATGGCTCATCTTTGTGTGCTTTTATATATATATAATTATTTTCTTATTAGACTAATCAATGGATCAAACATTTATTGTAGGTTAAGTCTACTTGCACACTATGTATGCATAAATTATTTGTAGATAATTATATATCAATATATCTAAACAAGTTTAATATGTTGAATATGTACGGACTTTAATAAATAGAATGTAATTTGGGTCATTTTTACTTTGATACTATGTAACTTAAAAGTTGATATTCTACTGTATATATTTTGTTTTGTTGGCATAATATTTCTCTTATTTTAGTTTCAATAAATATTAAAGAGAAAATTCCAATTTTAATCCTCCACTTCTAAGTTTAATTTTATTTTGATTTTCCACAAATTGAAAGTTTTAAAATGATTATCTAGTTTTCAAGATAACTCAAAATAGTAGTATACTTTGAATTAGATCCTGAGAAAATAGAGGACTATTTTGGAACTTTTATTTTGTGAATGATTAAAATGAAACTAAGTTTATAAGTAGAGGACCAAAATAGTATTTTTCTCAAATATTAAACAACAACTTTGAAATTTCAACTGATTTCTCCAAATTTCTTAAAAATATATCTTTACACTAAAGGAAAAATATTGGGATCTTGAATTAAATGATCAAACAAGAATTTAGAGAGCTTGAGGCTTTATTGTGAACAAAGAAAATAGAGAAGGTGAAATAAAATTAGGAGAAATTTTAAGAAATCAGGGAATTTTAGGCAAAAAATTGGAGAGTGTGGGAGTGGGTTGGCAAGAGAGGAATTAAGGGTTTTAATATGAAGAAATAAGAAAGAGAAAAGTATCAAATAGGTTCTTGCATTTTTACATTTTGTAACAATTTGGTATCTTATAAATATATTGTGACAAATTAGTTCCTAAAACTCATATATTATGCAGAATTAGTTCCTTATTAATCTAAAAGAAAATATCAGTTTTGTATAAATTTAAATTTATGAAGAATTAATTTATTATAATTAATTTGTAAAAAATCAAAGTATACTAACTTTGTACTTTTTTTTCAAATAAGAAAGTTAAGAAATTGGAGATGCCACGTTGTATGATTGGCAACACTTTGGAAATGGTGGTTGGAATTTGGGGAATGTTTGTTGGGTTCAGTTGAAAAGAAGAAAGGGGTTGGGAATTTTGATACGGAATTAGAGGAAATTTGAGAAAATTGGATAATGAGTTAGGATTTAGGGTTTCAGGATATTGCAAGATTTGCGGAGTAAGAGACTTTGTGGAAGTTAAGAAGTCTGAGATTTTGATATGAAATTGCAACAAATTTGAAAATTTTTAATTGGACTTGGAGAATTCTATTTGATGTCTAATGGAATCAGATTATAAGATAGTATTACGTTGACTGAACAAATCCCAATGAAATGTTAAATTATGAATGTTAATAAACTAAATATGACCTATACCATAGGGTAACAGGATATATTTTACCCTAGATGAAAATAATACAAAATTTATATAAGTTCTGATATAAAATAAAGACTATATATATAAAATTTGGATCCCCCAAGATATCTATCTCAATGAGTATCTTCTATCAATGAGAATGGATCCTCTAAATTATATTTTTTAAAATTTTTTGTATGCAGGGCCTATTTTTTTGTTTTAAAAAATATATATTATTTTGGTCCATCACTTTTATATTTAGTCTTATTTTGGCCATCCACTAATTGAAAATTTTAAAATGGTCCTCATTTTGATCCTCCACAAATTGAAAATCTTAAATGGTCCTTAACTTATTAATATTTGACTCAAAATGATCCTTCTAATTTTTATTTGAAGATGTTAAATCTTGAAAAATATAGGACTATTTTGAGACTTTTAATTTGTGGAAGGCCAAAATAAAATTAAGTTAAAAATGGAGGATCATTTTAAAACTTTTAATTTGTGAATAACCAAAATAAAATAAGATTTAAAAGTAGATGATTATTTTAAGATTTTTAATTTTTGAATGACTAAAATAGAATTGAACTCAAAAGTAAATAACTAAAATAGTACTTTTTTCTATTTTTCTTTTTATCTATCCATCTTTTTCTTTATTTTTCTCTAACTTAAAAAAAATATTTACAAGCAACACTTTAAAAAATAAAAATTCCTCCGTCAACCAGGCACATTTGCTTTTCACGTAGTCGTTAAGTCTCATGACATACGCATACATTATGGAGGAACAAGGGGTACGTTTGGTTGCAGAATGCTTGGGAATGAAAATTAAAATGAGTTTTGATGGAATGAACTTATTATTTATATATCATATTTGGTATAACATTAGAAAAAAATTGGAAATGAGAATGTAGATTTAATAAATAACCATAATATCTTTATAAAAGAAATTGATTAATATTTTTTATACAAAAAAATTTAGCATTATATTAATTATTATTTATAATTTTTTATTTTCACCTTGTTTTTCTTCAAAATCGTCTCTTCCAACACGACATTCTACTTGTCATCCAAATCGAACAAGTTCGTGTTTTCCCGATTGAAAACAATATGGGAGGATGATTGAATAGTAGGAAAGACAAGCTGAGCTTGAAACTCCTAGGCTCCATAGTTTTGTTTTTTCATCTTTGTTCATGACGCAGTCATCCACAGCGAAGTCCCTGGTGGTTCGAATGTCTCAGGCATCTTCCATCGGACTTGACGAAATCTCTCTCTCTCCAGAACGGTGGTCTCTCTCTCATCACTCTTTTCTATCTCTTGCACGTTGATTTTCGTTCAGAACCAGCAACATTGTCTCTTCCTCTCTCTCTCTCTCCACAAAACGACGATTTTTGAACCTCCATCCAGCGATTTCAAGAAGTTGCAACATTCTGAGAGAGAAATTTGAATATTTATTCTAGGGGATGACTACCATTTCTTTAAGGGGAGGAGGTATTCCCTATTCCCATGTACGTGGGAATGGGAAATCCCTAGGGAAGGACATTCCCTAGTTTAAAAATCAACTAAACTTGAAAATGGGAATGAAACTGATTCTCGTTCTCTTTTCCTAGCTTTGATTCCAGCTATCAAATAGACCAAAGGTACTTTGGTAGCAAAAGGACCTTCAAGGTAGTCTAGTTTGAGTTTAAATAGACTGTCGGAATCTTTTGCTTTCCCCTTCCTTAACAAGCTTAGTTATTATAATGGTTAAGTTTAAGAGCACATAAAGCTTAATATAGTACTCCTATTACATTGCCTACACAAATTAATTAAAGTGATGCCACGTCGGTGCAAACAAATTAATTAAATTTTGCATGCACAAATTGTTTAGCTGCATGCACAAGCACATATATGGTATATTTAAGATATGATATCTTACGTAGTTTTTTTTAACCGTATTGCATCGTTTCAATCATTTAAGGAGTAGGATCCTCCGCCGTCATTTTTATCACCGAAATGCTTAAACCGTTTTTTTTTTTCTTATTTAATGCATCACGGGATTGCATATTCAATTATGCATATTTTATTATTTGAAAATATGGGATGCTAATCAACGTGTCAAACATTGTCATCTCGCCTCCTTGATCCGCTTTGATAACTGGAACCGATTCAGTAATATAATATATTATAATAATAATATTTTATTAATTTAATATATTAAATAAAATATTATTATTTTAATATATTTTATTATAGGATCACTTTAATTAGTAGAGTGAATCCTGACTCGTCATCTCGTGGCTCTCTAAACACGTAATTAGAGAATTGTCACATCACTTCAAAATGCAACAAGAAAAAAAAAAAGAAAAAAAAATTTATGTAATTGCCCTTCACCTAGAGATAAAAACGCATGCTTTTTTCTTCTATTTTTTCATGCTCATTCTCGGGTAGTCTTCCTCCCAAATACTTTGAAGCAGTAGTCCCAAATACTCTTCCTCCATTCTTTCTTTCTGAAACTACTCTCAAGTTGTCCAACCCAAAGGTTCCCATATTGGTGCTCCCACATAATGTTCCATTGTTAGTTAATATTTTTGGTTGAATATGAAGTTATATACCTCATAAAATCTTTTTAGTTGGTGGCGCTAGTATCAATTAGAAGATTTTTTTTTTTCCTGCAACAAACTTCAAGTTAGTATGTGCCTTTTAAGGTTTGTCCGTTAACTTTAAATGTTTTCATATTATTCAGTTTTTTTGGCCAAAGGTATTATTCAGTTTAATATTATGCTAACATTTAATTTTTGTTTGATCAATTTTTTTTTAATGTTGATTTTCTTAACATGTATGTGTATGTGGAAATGTAAAAGATTTTGACAATATTTGGTAAAAAAAATTTCAAAATTATAAGGAAAATGGAAGAAATAAATAACAAAATACAAAATGTGGAAAGTATGGAAAAATGTCCAAATGTGAAATTATTAAGAAAGGATAAGAAAATATTTAAAAAATTTGTAAACACAAGATAATGGAAAAAAAAAAAAAGAAATCATAAAAATGAGGGAAAAGAGAATTTAAATGAATTGATAAATTAACGTATAATGAAAAGAATATTTAAAGATATATAAAGTATAAGAAATTAAAAATAATTAGATGTGTGAAAATTACAATTTAAAAGGTATTTAATGAGACATGAGATTATTATGCCAACTTCAAATTTTTGTTTGATTAGTTTTATTTAATGTTGAATTTCATAACATACATGTGCATGTGAAAAAAATAAAACATCATGATAATATGTGGTGAAAAATAAAAAAATTCATAGTTATAAGAAAAATGAAGGAAACAAATTACAAAATAGAAAATGTGGCCTGTATAGAAAAATGTTAAAATGTTAAATTACTAGGAAATGGTAAGAAAGTGTTTAAGAATTTGTAAATACAAGAGAAAGGAAAAATAGAAAAATTTGAGGGGAAAAAAGAATTCACATGAGTTGATAAATTAATGCATAATAAATAGAATATTTAATATAAGAAAGAAAAATAATTAGATGTAGAAAAATTATAAGCAAAATTATATTTAATTGGATGTGAGAATACTATGCCAACTTCAAATTTTGGTTTGATTAGTTTTATTTAATGATGAATTTGATAACATCTATGTGCATGTGGAAATGTAAAAAGTCATGACAATATGAGGTGAGAGATAAAAGAATTCGTAATTAGAAGAAAAATGAAGGAAAAAAATTACAAAATACAAAATGTAGAAACTATGAAAAAGGTTAAAATGTGAAATTATTAGGAAATGATAAGAAAATATTTAAGAATTTGTAAATACAAGAAAATGGACAAAAAATAAAAAATGTGAGGGAAAAAAATTCAAATGAGTTAATAAATTAATACATAATGAATAGAATATTTAATGATTTAGAAAATATAAGCAAGTAAAAATAATTAGATGTGTGAAAAGTGTAAATAAAATTTTATTTAATTATATGTGGAAAGTATGAAATGATAAATTATATGCATTGCCAATGCTAAAAATCAAAATAAATGGACAGGAAGAGAAACTGTGTATATACACAAAAGGGGAAATCTTAGAAACCAAAGAGGGCTATACATTTCCTTGCTATAGGGTGAAATTAATTAGAGTTAATGCCAACATCACATTAAATGAATTAAAAGAGAGGGTTGGCTAGAAGTTACAACTATGGTAAAATGAAGTCGTGTCTGAACTATTATATAGACATCCGTTATCCTTAAATCCAACTCATTATAAATCATGTAAACTAGAGGATGATGATGATATTCAACATATATGGGAAGCAAATGCACGATTTCTATCCCAATTGAATTGCTTAAAGGTGTACGCTTACATCACAATCAATTAACTTGTTCTTAACACATTGAGTCAGCCGATTGATGAGCATCCTCAATTCACATTGTCATCTAGCAACATAGTTCAGAGGGCTATTGTTATGGCCCCACAATATAGCTTGTACATTGTAACATTAAACTCATTTTCTCCTTAACTTGTATATGGTTAACAATGTATGTCGCATGCTCTGTATGACATACAACATCCTAATTCATCCCAACCTACAGTTGGTGATGGTCAAACACTGTCCCTTTAGAAGGTGGAGGACATAATGGATGACATGGAATTGGACGATGACTATGATGTTGTTTTAGAAGACCTTGAGTCAAAGGATGGGAATAGGGTAGACGAGGATGAAAATGATGAAGATGGTTTAGATGTAATCCATGCAAAACCTATTGGTTGGTATAAAGTGACAGCATATGTGTTTTTTTTTCTAAAATCAATATTACGGCCATAAGGGAAACTAAGCAAGATGAATTAGGTGATAATAATAAGATGGTAAATAACCAAGAGCTAAGTGTCAGATTGAGGTACTCTGAAAAGAAGTCATTATGACATGCAATAAAGATATACTCGGTTTGAGCACACCACACTTTGTTTTGTTCATTATTCATCAGCTAGATATGAAGAATATCAACACCCTCATTATGGTGAATGATGCCAATGGAGGGTTAGTGCATGCCATAAAAACAAGGAAAACCATTAGCAGATTACCAAATACAACAGGCTTTTGCACATGTGTATTAACGTCATTGTCTCAAGACCATCGAAAACTAGATGCTATTGTGATATCATTGAACATAATGGCAATGGTGACTGAAAATCTATGAGTGTCCATCTGAGAGGTCATTGAGAGGATATGTGGTATCTTCGGATATACTGTTACATATAAGAAGGCATGCTCAAGGAAGCACTGGGCAATATCCATAGCATTTGGAAATTAGGAAAGATCATATGCCTAACTGCCATGATTGTTGGCTACAATTGCCCATTTCATTTTGGTTCTTATTATGAGTTTGCCCATAAAGAATGCTGACATGCTAGTTCCATATTAAAACTGGTGAATATGTTCCATTATGTATTTTTGACATTTAAACTTTGCATAGATGCATTTAACCATGTGAAGCCAATGGTCTAGATTAATTGCATATTTTTGTATGGAAATGCAAAAGAACCTTGCTGATTGCCACTTCATAAGATAGGGATAGGAAAATGGTTCCACTTGCATTTGCTATTGTGAAGGACAAACAAGGGATTGGTTTGATATTTGATAGACATCCAAGAATTATAGTGGCTTTAATCCTCGAAGTGCTCAGCAACCATTTAATGCCTACTATGTTTTTTGCCTCAGGCACATGGCAAACAACTAGAACATAACATTCAGAACAATGTGGTTAAAGATGTTTATGAACATTGACAAGTTTAGTTTGCTATTTGAAAAATTGTCTAGACATTTATCTCTTAACTGAATTACCTTCAACTTTGCAATATAGGTTACCAATACAAGCGACATGTGGTTAACATAAAGTTAGCTGAACTATGCCAACTTCACTTCAGGATTACGAGTTGGATTGATGATACGTTGAAAAGCTAGTGGAGTCAAGCATATGATATTGACGAATGATAATGGGGTCACATGACCACGAACTTGGCAAAATGTATAAACCATGTCTTCAATGGCGTTCACTTTTTGCTCATAATCAGTTTATGGAAAAAGTTAGCCGATCGCATTAAAAGGGCTTTTGCGTGCACTGTCAAATGATTTGATCAACAAGGATCATTGTTTGAGGTAAAAAAGCTATATGACCCAATGTTCAGGCAATTTGGTAGGCCCTGTAAGGTTAGTCTTATAGATTGGACATGTGATTGTGGAGAATTCCAAGCAAAGCATTACCCTTGCCAGTATGTACTTGTTGTAAGAGCAAAGGTTGTATTGGACCCTATACAATATATGGATTTTGTATTCCAACTTGATACCATGATGAATACATATAGAAGTGAGTTTCTGCCAATCGAGGGTATAGTCTATTGGCCACAAATGGAAGGCTTTAGGCTAGTTATCGATCTTGCAATGATTCATGGTATAGGTCTTCTTTGATCAAAGACGAATATATAATGATGGATTTGAGGGAAGGGCTATTAGACCCATTGAGGTGTAGGCTTTACTAGTAACTTGGGCATAATTAGAGTAATTGCCTAACTCGGCCCATGATCAATCTTGACAAACATATTTATATGCTTGAACAATGTTGCTATGTGTATGCTTCTTTATTGCTTCCATGTATGGTTATGTATTAATGTAATATAAGTGTTTAATGTACATCTGTATGTGACCAATGACATGTATGATTGTTGTTTTCAATGATATGTATTGATATGTGTTCGTTGTACTGTCAGTGTATAATAAATATAATTGTGTCATCAAAGTTTACATGTCTTACATTATATAGGTGCTTTTCGTATATGCTCATATTCAATGCTGTGACATTCTGTAGGGTGCTGCAATGGCTAGTTGTCACTGTATAGTCAATCCTAGGCTAGTGGACGTGTCGCTACTTTAGTTACAATCACACCATGTTTCTTGACTTAGGCAGTTTGGTTTGCACTCATTTTAGCATTAGTTGAGTGATGACAATTAGAAACACACACCTTCCATATGACGCATTAGTTGAGTGTATAATTACATTACATGACATAGCAGTGTAGTTAGAGTTGCCTTACGATGGAATGCTTGTATTCGAATACATCAGCTTTGATTGCCTAGCTATGTGTGAACCTTTACTAAGAATGACTCTACTACCAGGGTGCTTTGATGGATAACGACTGTGCATTACTTGGCTGGTTGGACACTTTGCACATTTGCCAGATGATGCAGACAACGTCGCCATACAACAATTCTTTCATGCATATATTCTACAATTACTTGGTGGCTACTTTATGTTGGATCGGATAGGACATCAAGTCATGTTGATGTATTTACTATTGTTGGAGGATTTCCAAGCTATACCCAATATAATTAGGGATTAGCAGTCTTGACATTCATTAAATTTTTTTAAACACAACTTTAACCATTTGGGTAAAAAAAAAGGTGGCGTAGTATTCGAAGAATTAAATGTTTTGGTTGGAGTAGTACGATTAAAAATAATCTTGCACACATTTATACTTATGACACAAATATTATATAATGTCACAACACAACTTTTTAATATACATATGATATAATATTATTGCACATGTTTATGTAGATACATTCATGAATTTCTCACATATGAAATGTCAACTAGTTTTATTTTTTAAAAAATTATCTTGAGTACTAAACATGATGTGATGTTAGAATCATTAAGGAAGATAGATCTTAACTCATTTAATCTATATTAAGAAAAAGAAAATATTTTAAAAATAAATTATATATTATTTTTAATATATATTGCTTATCATTTTTTGTAATATTTATCATTCATTTGAATAATAAAATTATAATTAAATTTAAGTTACAATTTTATATTCTAATTTTTACATAACCCAAACATAAAATTTAAAATTATGAATCAATTCTAATTTCAATAAAATTGAAATTAGATTTATAATTTTACATTGAAATTTTTATTATTTGTACCAAATAGAGTGTTATCTAATTTTTTATGTGCACTAAATATTTTATAAGTATAAATGATCTATTAACTTACAATTTTATTCCACCATTTACATGACACCAAATAATGCCCAACAATATCCTAAATATTTCACATGTCACATTGTATGGTGAAAAGTTATTTTCTTACTACAAAAAATTAAATTAACATACAACGAGTTATGAACTTGTAAAATATATCTTATGCAACAATTTTTTTTTTTCTAACTTTACATGAATTTTTTCAAGTCAGTCAATATATGAATATGGATTCTCTGGTTGAAAATTGTTTTGTAAAAAGTTGGAGAAAGGTAAAAAAAGAAAAAACAAAAGAGTAACAATCTTTCCAAAATTTGTCAAAAAAAACATAAAGTTAAAAGGATCCATCTTTGCGAATATATGCTCTAAAAAATTTCATACAAGTAATAGGTCTTTCAAAATGGATGATATCTTTTTTTGGTTGTTTATTTTAATTGAAATTTGATCCACGATTCTTTTATATTAAAAAAAATTTTATTATCACTAAATTAAGAGTTTATCGGTCAAAATGAGGGTAATATTGATACAAATTAAACTTTTTAAATTTTTTTAAAGAAAGTAGCGACCAAATGATTGAAAAATTCCTTTAATTTATTTTTTCACTATATTGCGCGCCACCTCGGGTTCTGTATATATGGCCACGAGGTTCAAACTCTCTGACCCAAATCTCTGATTGCAGCTCGAATGCCCTCTCGTCTCCTCTCAGCAATGGCGCTTTCTTCTACATTCCACGAACGACTTGAGTACATGGACCGCACTAGACACCAACGTCTCTATCAGCTTCAGGTTCATTTCAAACCCTAATTATCTCTTTTGCTGCTTGGTTGCCAAGAAAATCCACCGAGACAAACAAAACATAGTTTCTACTAGAGTTTGCATAGATTTGAGTTTTACAGGTGCAATTTTTGGATCCATTTTATTTGCATATTTATTAACTTTGGGGCTTTTGATTTTTAATTAGTCATACAGTTTTTATGTGTGATCTCCAATAAAAAAATGTCACCTGGAAATTTAATACACCTTAGCATTTGTTTTTTACAAGTTATACTTTTATTAGAGAATTTGATGGCAAATATCTAAAGAACTTCATCTAAGTTTAATCGAGGAAGCCGAAAAGCCTAAATTCACAGTTTTTTCTCAGTGGAAACTTCTAATAAAATTGTTTGCAGGCAGAGAAAGAGTTGCAAGCCAGGAAGTCACAGGTTCTTGCTTCAAAGCTTGCAAATATTAGGTCGATGGAACAGAGATGCTTCGTGCTTGATCATAAAATAGCATTGAAGAATTACAAGATTCTGGCTCTCAAATCTGAAATTGAGAACCTTGAGGCGAAATTGGAAACCGGAGCTCAAGAAATGAGGTAATTTCAAGTGCATTGAGGTGTGATTGTATTGTTGAGTATAATTATTTGATTGGAGCTAGATATAATTTAGGTCTTTGCAGAGTGAAGTGGAGGAGCTTGAGGAGTTGGAGAAGGACAAAGATAGCTTTTATGAAACAAAGAGGACAGAAATGAAAGAATTCAAGGAGAATGTGGAGAGATTTGTGGTGGAATGTCAAATGGAAGTTGAGAATTTGAGACATAGAGTAAATGAGGTAATTGGAAATCACTACCTCATGGCAAAAATTAGTGTCAATGTTCATTAAAGTAAGTTGCAAAAAATAATTTGTAATTGTGACTTGGCTAATATGTGCATTTGCATGTTTTGTTTATAATGGGTTAGAGAAAGAGGAAGACATAATGAAATCAATAAAGAAGGACAAGATAATACTCAAGTAAGGCATCAGTTTATAAATGGTCCATTGTAGGATAAGGAAGTTCGTCTTCAACTTTAATTTCCATAGGACAACTCATGCTTTGCACCTAGTAATGCTTCCAAGAACAACATATGGCTTCAGCTTAAATGTTGAGTCATTGACCATTAATTTAAATAAAGCTGGATGTTCATTTTGCTTAGTTTGTTAGAGCTGAAAGTATAAGAGAATATGGATGTTGTTATGCAAAAGTTCAAAGTGTGTTATATGATATAAGATTTCATGTTGCACGTTGTAGACCTCTTAGATCCCTTCATTAAATAAAATTCACTAACCTTTGGCTTGTATAACGATTTAAAAACTAGTTGGTTCCCAACTCAGTAGAGTGTTTCTTTGCTAAATCTGCCTGTCTTCCTCACTCAGGCCATAGGTGACTGCAAATTTATAGATAATCTAATGTTAAGCTATGTAGTTCTGTTAGTCTGTTAGTAAAAGAATAAGTAGTTAGAACAGCAAGGTGATGTAAGTATTGCATCCCTATATAAATAGGAATGGATCTGTAAGCTGAGAATGGTGATGAATTAATTGAGATTCAACTAATCTGTAGTTAATAGTCAAGGTCATGTAATTAATTCCTAGGTTGATACTATTAATTGAGCTGACCTTGGTATGGAAGTTATGTGTGAAGATAAAGCTCATAATTGCCGATACTAAGTAGCAGCCAAAATTCAATAACAATAGAATCTGATCTTCTAGAGGAGATAACAATAAATTGTTTTTCTTGGGATCTAAAGGAGAGATTGAAGCACCAGTACTAATGTTTTCAGCCCTAGAGTGTGACCAATACCATGTATCAGGCAAGACTATAGGAAGCTTCACTACAAGCCTTCCAGACCCAACCTTCTTCGTGAACCCAAGTGCCACCAATTTACAGAACTAGACACCTACAAACCTCAAACAACCCACACAAGCCAAAAACCCCATCAACCGTTAAAAAAAAAAAACACATAGCCAAACCAGCAATCCACTTGACAAAGCTGTATAGCAGCTCATGAAAAGAGAGATGAATGAGAGAAGGAAGAAAGGTCTGTGCTATTGGTGCCTGGAGAAATACACCTATGGCCATAGGTGCAAAAATTCCTAGGTCTTTATGGATTTAGTCCAAGAAGAGGGGGATGAAGGTGCAGAATGATAAGAGGGTGAACAAGAGGGAAGAACTAAGGCTCGAGAAGAAGAACCGGAATATCACTGAATGCTATAAGGGGGAGGGAGTGGATACTCGACAATGAAGGTCCAACTGCTTGATAAGAGACAATTGATCTAGATACTACTTGATACAAGAAGTACTTGTAACTTCTTGGATGCAATTTTTGCAAAGAAATTGAGCTTAAGCTCCAATTTTTAAAGGAGATCAGAGTTATGGTAGCTAATGGAGAGCGGATAGCTATAGCAGCCGAGTTTATGGAACTATATTGGACTATAAGGGAGAAACATTCCAGACAGATTTTCTGATGGAATTGGGGGGTTACGATATGGTACTAGGCATCCAGTGGCTCTCAACATTAGGGAGAATTTCATGGCACCTAAAGAAACATATAATGGTGTTCTTCTTGAATAAAATGAGGGGAAGAAACAGCCTGAAGGGTTATGGAAAGAAGCACTTTACAAGAGAAACAAGTCATGAATAGTGTCTTCAAGCTGTTCCTCAAAAGGTTTATTCTAGCTTTTGTCGGTGACTTATTGTTAGGCTGCTCATGGGAAGAACACTTAAGGCACTTGAGAATCACCTTACAAACACTCAAGGACAACACACTATTCACAAAAGGAAGCAAGTGCACATTCAAGTCCCAACAGCTAGATTATTTAGATCATATTATTTTCAAACATGGAGTAGCAGCAGATTTGAAGAAATTTGAAGCCATGAGATCTTGGCCTACTCCAGACAACATTAACTCCTTGAGAGGATTCCTAGGCCTCGTGGGCTACTATAGGAAATTTGTGCATAACTATGGGATAATCAGCAAAGCATTGACTGGACTACTCAAAAAGAATGGAGGATTCAAATGGTCAGAAGTAGCATGGGCAGCCTTTCAACAATTAAATGGGAATTTCTCTGGTACGTTGGAAGCATACAAACAAGGAGGATGCAACATGGGAGGCTTTACCAGCCCTTCAGGAACAATCCTGAGTTTCCAACCACAGCCAACCAACATGATCATTTAGGACAAGGATTATGTGGTAGGGAGGGAATAATTAGACATGTACAAAGGCTATGTTAGTTAAGTCTGTTAGTAGGCTCCATTAGTTCTGTTAGTCTGTCAATAACAAGAATAAGTAGTTAGAACAGCTAAGTGATGTAAGCATAGCATCCCTATATGTCTATAAATAGGGAATGATTCTGTAAGCTGAGGATGATGATGAACAAAGTGAAATGCAATTGAATTACCTACTTTTAATTGGTGCAAGTCATACCAATGTCAGTGTGTGTGTGCGCGTGCGTGCGTGTGTGTGTATATATATATATATATATGTGTGTGTGTGTGTGTGTGTGTGTCAACTTTCAATAATGCCAAAGTGAATTTTATGTCTGTGTGGAATTGAAGTTACTACTATGGTTCTGTTACCTCAAGCTAAATTGTTTAGTAAGTTGTACAATTCTTTATTCTAATCTCAGACAAAAAGAAAATTTTCTGCTCTATGAATCTATTGTGATGGAAGTTGCTGAACTAAAGAGTGCTATATGTAAGCATTCTATGGATCTTTTTTTTTTCTTGCTTTGTTTTGTTTTTTTTGTTTTTTCTTTTCTTAGCCTTTTGAACAATTAAATTGAGCTATTCAATGAATCTTCAATTCCCAGGATATCATGCGTTGTCAAGAGTATGGCATGCTTTTTGCAGTATTAATTTAGCTGAATTTGGGCTTCCTGTCCTTCAGCTAGCCAAAAAAGTTGGTTTTGTTCCTGAACTGCCCACCCCACTATTCCCTGGATGTCCTACTTTATATATCCTACAAGCAGGCATTGGATTTTGTTTTCTTCTCCATTACTGACTGTGAATTTGGCTTTCATATCATTTAAAGTTTGAAACTGCTAACTGTTATATTTTTAGTCACATTTTAAATGGCAAAGACTGAATCATGGTGGGTATCAACTTTCGTACAAAGCCACTCCAATGCTTGAATTGTGGATTTGTGGTTTTATGCAGGTGGTTGATAAATAAAGCTTAGGGTTGTTTGAGTTTGAGCAATGAACTTCATAGTTATTTTTCAAACCAGACCAAGTCTTCCCTTTTCTATTAAATTTGCATGAGATGAGTAATAATGTGGAACGTGAGTGCGAATATGGTGGTTCTTGGGGTTTTTCTGTTAATGTTAGTTCTCTTGAGCTTAAATGTGATCACCACTGAGAAACTTGATATTTATGTAATGTAGTTAATAGACCAAATTTGGAATCTGAATTAATATTCTGACGTTCCCATGCTTTTGATGTACCTAAGTCAAGAGGCTTAGTGATGCTATTGATTGATTTTTCTGTTATTGATGACTATGTACTACTAATATAATTTAGGTTCCCGCTGAAGAGAAAAAAAAAAAAAGAAACACTCCTATGTCTAAGAAACACTCTTAGATCTATCTCTTACTGTTAGCTTTTGCTAATCAAAGTTTCATGACTCCATCAAGCTTCTCATGTCACCCTCTTCTACTTTTCAGCTGACGTCATCTTTCTTGGAACTTAAGAGGAACAACAGAAATACATGTAATTCCGAGATATCTGCTGCTGAAATGAGAAAGTCAGAACTCCTAGCTGCAAAGGAGAATTTGGTTAGAAAAGTGGCTTCTAATTACCAAATAAAAGCACAGCTCCAAAAGCAGCTTCAAAATATTCTGATGACGCAAACTCAAGAGAGAAGCAAACCGTCTCAGTTTGCTTGACGGATGGGAAGTCAATAAACAAAATTCTGATTAAGGCTTGCAATGACTGTTGTACAGAAAACAGCCTTAATTAGAAATAGATAGTACCAAGGATTTTTTTTGGGCATGTGATAGAGAGGAGGTTTAAACCCAAGATCCCTTGCTAAGCTATCCACAGGGCCACACTTCTTACTACTAGACTCAGCTAGTGGCTTAGATAGTTGTCCATTTGTATACAAGATTTCACGGCAATAAATAACATCTGTCGCAGAATCTTAAACAAATATGGTGGTTCAAAAGTTATTAGCAGTATGCGTACAATTAGGTTAACAGAACTCTTTGATGGCAGAGGGTAATCGAGTATTTTACAATCCTCATGGTTTATAATTGGATTACCATTAGGGACTATTTTTTTCGTTACCATTCCCATTTCCCTCATTGCAATAAAAATTTCATCTCCATCTCCATTTTTATGGAGATATAAACCCCCACGGAAACAGAAATTTTATAGAAAAAGCCAAAGAGAAATTAAATAAAATGTTAAAAAGACTCATGATACCATCAATTATCAACTATACTACAAACTAATAACTTTGTTTCGTATTTCAAAATTATAACCCATCTCATTAATCAATGTAATCCATTAAAATTTGCACCAAAAAATTGGATATTAGATGAATTATCAAAAATTAAAAAAGAACTACAAAATAAAAAATTTTGAAGTATTAATTAAACACTCCAACTTAATGCAATCACAAGAAGAGCAAAAAAAAAAAAAAAAAAGAAAGAGAGGCGCAGGCACTACTATTGTAGTTTTAAAGTATTTGAAAAATATACTATAAAGAATTTTAGGTTTTTTAAGAGGACGACTGAAAAATGATGAGTGAAATTAATTTTTAAGTTAACTTGTTTTTTCATTTAGATTATATTAAATATAAATAATAAGTGAAATAATTTATGAAAATAAAAATTAATTATATAAAATTGTTGGAAAGAATACTCTACAAGACGAGGAGCATAATATCATTCTTTATTTTTAAATTACTTTTGAAGAGATTTTTTTTTTTTCATTTTTATTTTCGTAAAAAAAAAATCTCCTAATACAAATTCCTAAATGGAGTAATTCCCGCAAGAATCCTTAAATTTGGACATTTTGTCATTTCTGTTTATTATACCTTCTACTTATCCATTGGATGTAATAGTCTAGGAATTGTTAGTCAAAACATACAATAAGTTTAACATGAGGTTATCGATTGTTTTAGCTAATAAACCCAATAATTGAAATATACTCATTGACTTGTTAAAATGTAAATTTCACATTTTTTTTGATATAATTTATTTCTTTTCTTTGAATCTCTCTCTACAATTTTTCTCTACAGAGTATACTCTAGCAATACGGAGATAATTCTTGGCAAAATCACTACTGCATAGTATTAACTGAGTGATTCTTGCATATTATGATTGGACAAACAGCTTTAGTGGCTATTTATTAGAAAATTTGATAAAATTATTTTAAGAAAAAATTAATTGGATGAGTATTTAATGAAATTCAAAAGAGAATAAGGTTAAAGCAAGCATATAAAAATATCTCATGGGCCTCATTAAGAATTGTAAGCCCAACATTCTAAAAAACGATACAAACATGGTCGAGTACGTATTTTGGCATTTTCATGATCATCCACTCACAAGTAAAGAATCTGGTCTTTTTCTTCTCTCTCTAGAATCTTCTCTGATCAACCTAGAAACCCTAATAAAGGACTCTTGAAAACCCCAATTTACCCCTAATATTCATTTCATTATTTATTAGTAGCTTCTAGCATTTTCTACCTTCACACTCGAACATCATCAATTCCAGTTATCCAACATTAGTACTCTTCCGACGAGGCTTGCTCAGTTTCCTCGCTTTCCTCTTCTTTACATCGGTAGCGAAAGAAATGGCTGAGGATTTGGCATTGGATTTGGAAGAGCTCCGTCACTTGCAGAGCATCGCTAAGAGGCCCAGAATCGTCTCTCTCATCTCCTCCGAGATTAACAACTTGGAAAAGGTTTTTTTAGATAGAAATTATCATTCAATTTTGATGTTCGCTTGTGTTTCTGATATATATAGAAATCCTTGTCTTAATATTTTTTGTTAGTAACTTGATATTTTCGTCCGGAGACTGTTATTTTCGATTGCGTTTCTGATTTATTTAGGAATCTTTGTCTTAGTCATTTTGGTAATGACCTGATTTTTGCCGGTTGACTGTTGGAGTAATGGTGATTGAGTATTTGTGTAGTGATCGGAACTGATTTTCATTCTTAGAAATGGAAACAACTGAACTACCCATGCATGTATGAAAAAGGAAGATGAAATCCGCCTTCAAACTTTAGTAGTTGCTCATGGGTTCGGAATTTTGGGTGTTAAATTATGATTTACAAATAAAAACTTGGCATGTGATTTTCCAGTTCATATCAAGTTTTGTTGTTGATCAGTTTGCTGTGCTCGCTTATGTCTGAATTCTTTGATACAATCATCCGTTACATTTCGCTCATCTAATCCCACGTTGAGGGTTTCAGTTTACAAAAGATAGATATGTCAAGCCATGAAGGAAACTCACGTTACTTGTCTCTTAATGATTCATTTAGTCCGAGTCTACCTAATAATCTCTTGCAGTCTAGCTGTTGTAAGTCATGCAATATAGCAGCATAGTTTGGGTTCGACAACGAAGTATACTTCCCAGAGTAACATTATCCCTTCACTCTGTTTTATACTAAGGACATAACGTCTTAGATAATTCACTTTGTTGGTAAGATGAGTCAGGATGTTATAGTAGCTCACTAGTAAAGAAGGGTTTTGATTTAGCCAAGAAGTTCTCCGTTTACCATTAGCAAGGTTTCCAACGTCCTAATACATTTCTAGCTATATATTGGCACAATTGTGTTATTTTTTGTATACCTTGAGGCTAGATAACCTGCTGTACTCTGTCAGTACTTCTGGCTGCATTGCGCACTAGAAATAAGATCTTAATAATGCTTTGAAATATTGATGGAGGCCACAACCCTGCTTGATGCTGCTGGTGACTATGAGCTACAAATTGTTTCTTCATTGATCTATCAAAAGCCCATTTCGTGCTTTTTATCCCTACTAAGAAAATAATTTCTGCAATTGGAACTGATGGAACAGAAATGACGGAGCAAAAATACCTACTCAATCTTATTACGACACCACAGTGAGTTCTTAAATAATTTTTTTCTGAGATATACAAGTTATCCACCGAGATTCGTGTGGTATGGCTTTTCTGTCGTTCTATGTACTATGTTATGATAATCGACTTCTCAGTTTTTATGGTTGAAAACCTGACTCTTTGAGGTTGCTTTTGGTGATACTTTACTGTCTTTATGACAATTAGATTGCTTGGGATATGTTTCATGTTGATAATACTTGTTTGTCTGTGGACATGGTGCTATTGTTATTCAGACTATTAGGGCATAATAGTAGAGGGTTTTGGGTTTTACTTCCTGGCTATCTTTTGGCATATAGTGTCTAATGATAAGTTTCTTTGGTATAACTTGCAGTTATTGAAGGCAACATCTTCTGCACAGCCATCACAAATTCCAAATCCAATTTCAACTGGGACCAAGTTGCCATCCACACCCACGTTGAACTATGCAACAATTAGTTCATTCAGTTGGGATCAGGATAACGATAAAGTTAAGGTAAGAACAAATAATTCTTCAATTATTTCACTATTAATATGGCCGCCTATAGGACAATGGTATTAGGAGGAGGCCTTTTCTAGTTCTGGATCTGGCCATGTGACAACATTATATAATACTCATTTTTTCTTTGTGTATTAATGATATTGTCATTTTAGTTGCGTCTCATTGTTTATTTTCAATTAAAAGTCAATCAATGGTTAAAAATGTCCCTGATCATGACAAATAAAGTCTCCAAGATGACTTTAAAACTTATGATTTGACCTAGTAAAATGGTGAGTATTGGAGATTTTAATTGTCGTTTAAAGTGGCAACTATGTATCTAAAATAAAATTTGAGATTCAATTAAGTAATAATGTCATGTGATATCCTCACCTGAGTGGATTCAAATCCCTCTTACCTTAGTTAAGATTAGAACTGTTTCAATTTTGACTGATCATATGCAAATGTTTGGTTTCAAATTCTTCTTGTGTTATATTTTGTCAAAATCTTAGAACTTCCGTTTTCTTATTGACCAAATTTTCTTTTGTTCCTCCTATCTCAGATATATGTATCTCTGGAGGGAGTCCAGGAGAATAAGATCGAGTCTGAGTTCAAACCAATGTCGTTTGATGTCAAATTCCATGATATTCAGGGTAAGAACTACAGATGTGCTATACCAAAATTGCACAAGGAGATAGTACCTGAGAAATGCAAGGTGTTGGTGAAACCTACAAGGGTGATCATCACATTGGTCAAGGCTTCCAAAGGAAATTGGCAAGATCTGCACTTCAAGGAAGACAAGGTAGCAAAATGCTTTGAGTGGGACGATGATTCTTTTCCATTTTTCTTTACTAAGCTTTAAGATATGCTAATTTATTTTATTCAATGCTACAGCTGAAACCTAATTTGGATAAGGAGAAAGACCCAATGGCTGGAATCATGGACTTAATGAAGGTGAGATAATGTTTCTGTTATTGTCTGCACATGATGCTATTTTTCATTTTTATTTGGTTAATGTTACGGAGAGTTCTATCTCTGAGAGGTTTGGTTTTCTCACATTTACTATTCGATGCACTTTGAGATTCTAATAGTACTACTAATTAGAATTTAGACTGAGAATGTCATAGTTGATTATTAGATATGATGATAAGGAAGCCTTTGAGAGGTAGAGCTGTGTATAGGATTACTTGTTATTGTCCATGTGATTGTAAACATTTTAAGAATTTTGAGTTTTTCCGGCCGTTAACTATGGATGTAATGACTACTGCAGAATATGTACGAGGAAGGAGATGAGGAAATGAAGAAAACAATTGCAAAAGCATGGACTGACGCAAGGTCTGGAAAAACAGCTGATCCTCTGAAGGGTTACAACTGAGAGAACATGGGCGTATTCTTCAGTTATTCCTGTTCGTAGAGAGTGGGTTGTTTTCCTTGATTCTACTGAAATTTTAATGAGAAGAGTCATGTTATACCATGGTTATTGAGCTTTAGTATGATGATACTTGTGGAAGCATGTTTAGCAAATCTTTCAAATTAAAAATTTTATTCCCTCGAAGAATGCCCTCAGGTTTACTCCGTTAATTTTTCTTTGCTTTCAGGGGATACTCCAGTTTATTCGTTTATACTAATGTTAGGTGCAAGGTTTTTGGCCATGCGGTATTTATTTGTTTTTGGTTTTTTGTTTTGATAGTGCCGTCACAATTGTTAAGGATATACTTTCTCAGAATAATTTTAATATTTAATTAACTGAACAACCTTATTTAGGAGATTATTCAACCATTCATGGGAAAAATGGACGAAGATTTTGATGTATACAGGATAATAATTGTTTGATTATAATGATTTAGTTTTATCAGATAAACAATGGAACTATTTATAAATAAATAGATAAAAATCATTGCAAGCAAAGTCTCTCAATAATACATATGAATGTTTAAATTCTTATTTGAATTTGGGAAAGATATATTAATATTTAGTCTTTTAAGGCCTAACGTTTAATAAAAGAATGTAAGTCCATATGGCTGTATCCTATATGAAGAAACATAATGATTTGATTTACAGTGCATGAAATCTAACTAACGGTTAAAAATGAAAAGAAATCGTCGAGCTAGACCAAATAGATAATGATTTGCTAACGATAAATTCTTGAATGAAAATGCTGAAAATATATTTGGTAAGACTTTTCTATATAATAATATACTTTTTAATCTTCAAAAATTTATATGGTATAATTATGCAACTCGATTTTTATTTATGTTTATTGTAGTTTATTAGTTAATTTATATTGATTAATGTTCTATAAATAGATCAATGCATTACGAGAACCGTAACCGATGTAAACGAATAAGATTTTCTCTTTCAATTTTCCTCCTGTTCTTGTTGTTAAGTTACAGACTAATTCCAATTTGGAATAACAATGATTTCGGGTATTTTTGAAATCCAATATATAATTATGCACTGAAAAATCGAATTATATAGTAGGAGATTTATTTACTACATATTTATTTGTTAGATTAATTTTTCTACACATTATTTAAATTACTTAATAATCACAAAATTTTAATACTATATATTACATTATATTTTGAAAGATACGTACAGATTTAGATATTTTGGATATTTTTACTTAATATATGATATTTTAATGTTTAAAGGATTTTTTTTTTTAAAAAAAGTATTTTGAACACCGAATAAATTTTGGATGTTAAATATCGAAAAGTTTTATTAAATGTGTACGAGGTTCAATATTATCTAAATTTTGATGGTTTATAACTCTATTGTTATCCCTTGCCCCAATGGCACATGAGCTGAGATTGACAACTATATGCATAGAGTTAAATATGCTATTGTTAACATGTGGATTAGTAACATGTATGAAGGAAAAGATGACCTGAATTTATCCTATTATCGTTAAAATATATAAATATATATACACAAGGGAGAGGGACTAATTGCCCAAGGAATTTGCAATTAACTCCCTTATCTCTAATAAATGACGTATAAGGCTATAACAATTGGAAAAACAAACTAATATTAGGAAACAAAATAATAGTGTGATATCACACGTGGGAAATATGAGAAATATGTGATTTCCAACATTCCCCTTCAAGTTAGGGAATATATGTTAATTATCTCTAGTTTGACTCTAAGTTATTCAAAATGGACTTTGACTAATTTTTTTGTAAGTACATAAGCTACATGATGTTTAGAGGGAGCATGAAAGAGATCAAAGACACTTGACTCCATTTTTTCAATGATGAAATGTGAATCAATTTCCATGTGCTTGATCTTATCATGTTGTATAGGATTTTTTACAATACTTAGGGTGGCCTGATTACAACAAAATATTGTCATAGGACTTTAGTGTCAACCTCTACTTCTGTAAGCAATCGTTACACTCATAGTCCTTCACATACACCTTGGGCTACAACTCGCTATTGTGCTTCAACACTACTTTTAGTTACCCTAGATTGTTTCTTGCTATGCCAAGTTACTAGGTTTCTTTACACATAAGTGCAATAACTTGAGGTGGATCTTCTATCTGTTATGGATCTAGCCCAGTCAACAAAACAATATATCTTGACCATACGATTGCTATTTCTTTTAAAGTAAATGGCTTTTCTTGGACTTATCTCAAATATCTTAAAATTCTGTAGGCTGCTTCCATATGAGCTTCAGTGAGTATACTCATGAATTGACTATTGATACTTACAAGAAAACTGATGTTAGGCCTTGTATGAGTCAAACATATGAGTTTTTTTGGTACTTTTATGTATCCACAAGAGGTTCTTGGATAAATTTAAACTTGTAACCTTCTTCCATTGGTGTATTAGTAGGCTTACACCTTATCATCCCTATTTCACTGAGGAGATTAAGAGTATATTTTCTCTAAGTAATCACTATTCGTTCTTTAGAGGTAGCTACCTCCATTCCCAAGAAGTATTTTAGAGAAACAAGGTCTTTAATTTCAAAATCCTTGGCTAGGGCCTTCTTGAGAATCTCAATTACTTCCATATAGTTGCCTGTAACAATGATATCATCCACATAAACAATGAGTATTGCTATTTTGTCACTATTAACAAATTTAGTAAAAATTATGTGGTTAGCTTGTCCTTGAGAGTATTTTTATCCTTTTACAACGATAGTTTATTTTTTCAAACCATGCCCTCGGTGACTGTTTGAGTTCATAGAGAGCTTTGTTAAGCTTACACACCATGCCTTGGTGTTGTTTTTCAATCCAAGAGGAATGGACATATACACTTCCTCTTCTAGGTCTTTGTTGGGGAATGCATTTTTAACATCAAGTTGATGAAGTGGTCAGTCTAAGTTAGTTGCAAGTGACAGAAGAACTTTTATAAAGTTGAATTTAGCTACGGGAGCAAATGTCTCTCGGTAGTTAACCCTATAGGTTTGACCGAATCCCTTTGCAACAGGTCTTGCTTTGTATTTGCTTATACTACCATAAGAGTTGTATTTGATGTTTAACACCCATTTACACTCAACTATTTCCTTTAGGTATGTTCACTAAATCCCATGTACCATGGTTATATTATGCTAGAGAATCAACAAAGGGTTTGTTCCTCCTTGATTTCATGAAATGTATTGAAATGAAGGAAGGCACATATCAAATTCTTGGCTGATTGAATCAAGACAATAGCTTGAGTATTAGTTTAAAAGTTGATGGTTAGATAAATCCTTTCATCCGAGGCAATACAACTCTTTCTAAAGAACAAAGTCAACCATAGATAAATACCAAGGAATCAAAGCAATTTTCCATATACATAAAATAGAAAAAAAATGATAAATAATAAAAAATAAAAAAAGCAAAAACAAGTAAACAAACAAACAAGCAAGCATACAAAGTTTTCAAAGCATCCAAGGAATTGAGGCAATTAATAGCAACATTTGAATACTTCATAAAAGAAGAACTTAGTGTTCGAAACAAACCTGATTTTCAACATATGCATCAAGCATTACACATGTGTACATACAACTTACATTTCTACCTAAGTCTTGCATAAGTCCAGACACCTTTATATTTCTGCATAAGTCTTGCATAAGTCTAGGCACCTTTATATTGAGCACAAGTCATGCAAAAGTCTAGACATATTTTCACTTTTGTAAAAGTTTGCACAAGTCCAGGAACCTTTACATTTCTACTCACATCTTGTACAAGCCCAGGAACCTTTACTTTTTTATGCAAGTCTTGCATAAGCCTAGGCACCTTTACCTTTTTGTACAAGTCCTGTACACGTTTAAGCACCTTTACTTTTAAGCAAAAGTCTTGCATTGTGTCTAAGCAATTTAATTTTTTGCAAAAGTTATGCATCATGTCCAGAAAATTTACTTTTTTTTTTTTTTTTTAAAGTCTTGCATCATGTCCAGACAATTTACTTTTATGCAAAAGTCTTACATCGTGTCCAGACAATTTACTTCTTTATAACAACCTTGTGTCATGTCCAGACATCTCTACTTGTTGTTTGGGTCAGGAATTGCATCCAAATACCTTTCTATCTCTACAATCATGATTTCTTTTTAGGTTTCCTTTTTCGTTGTTCTGGTTAGCACATACACCATACTCATGGCATTGGAGTTCTCATAGTTCATTCATGATTGACAACGATCTTGTGAGCCATTCCAATAAATGAAGTTCTTATCTTTACTTCTTTCCTTTGTTGAAGATACCCAAAAGTTTTTGGGTTTATTTTCAACTAAGCAAATAAGTAAAGAGGGGCAACTTTACTCACTTCATTTATGAGGTATTCTTAAATTGCTAAATTTTTTCCACATTCTGATTGTTCTGAGGCATTACACACCATGAACATGAAAAAACTGCAGTCATTTTTAATTCATTGGAATTAAGGCAACTTTTAGTTTCGTTTTAATTTATCTTAGATTGGTTGTTTTGTATGCCTTAGCTGGACACATTATGAGTTCATATCTTTATTTGTTCAGTAGGCAAATATTTTCAAAAATTACATTTTCTCCATACTCTCCTCATAACAAATAAAGAGGGGCAACTATAAACATTGTAATTTGTCCAAGCAATGTAAAATACCAATAATTTAGGGAACACTAAACAACTAATTAGGCAATGAAATTCATAAGGAAAATAAGCAAAAAAAAGAGAAAAATTAAAATAATAGTAAAGGGGGAAAAGGTTAATAAAAGTTGAAAATCAATTCATATGAAAATAAAAAAAAACAAACAAAAATAATTAGGGTGAGAACATGTGAAAATATAAAATTTAAAAATGAGATAAAAATAATAAATAAAATTAAAGGGGTCTAATTGAAATTAGGCCTAAAAGATAAAAAAAGAAACAAAATAAAAGATGGGATCCATTGGAAATGGGGCCTAAAGGAATGAAAATGAGAAAGGTCCATTTAAGATGGAGCTTAAAGATCCAAAAGCCCACTCAAATCAAGGATGTTCATTAATCCAAGACCATGACCCTTGACCTATGATCCACCTTAAATCTATCTCCTATATCTGCACGTTGTAATTCTCCCTTTCCTCTTCACTTTACATATTGCACTTCATCATCTTTGCTTATCTAATTTCACTTGCATTTCATTTACATCTTGATTTAATTTTTTAGATTTTCATTTCTCATTAACTCACACTTCACATGTAGCACTCCATTCCTTTTTCTCATCTAATTTCACTTGTATTTTATTTGCATCTTGATTGATTTATTTATTTTTTTCAGATTTTTAACTTCTCAATTTTCTCTCTCAACATACAAGACATGCCTTATTCACTATCTTCTCATCTCATTTAATGTCAATTGCATTTCATTGGCATCTTGGACTCAATTTTCTGATTGTTGTTTCTCTCTTAGCTCATTCTCACGCCACTCTAGCTCTCTTGGATACACACTCCTCACTTGGGATTTTGGTTCTCATCATCTTGGCTTTCAAGGAATCCAAGGTGTTAGAGAGGAAAAGAAGGGAGGAGGAAATCAAGCTAAGGAGAAGGAAGAGAGTTAATGTCATTCTCCACTTATTCCACCTTCATTTAACAAGATTTGTGCTCTAATTTGTATGCTCATTTCTCACGCATATATTATCTTCTTTATTGTCCAATTGCTACATGTTTTCCATCTTTTGATGCTTCGAATTCGCTAGAATAATCTCCAAGTTAGTTTTTATTAAGTGCTGAAAAGTTATGATGTATTTGGGTTTAGTTGCTTAGGTGTTTGATGAAATGGCATTAGGTGGAATTCATTGCACTTCACCTTCCTCTTATTCACATGAATCATGTTATAATTTTGTTGCCAATTGAGGTGCTATTGCTATCCATTTCTCCCCTGAATTTTTTAGCGTAATTTATGCCTCTTGGATGTGTTTTAGGCTTGTTGTAAGGCTTTAAATTGAAGTGTTATTGTTGTCCATTTGTCCCTTGAATTTTTTTGTAGAATAGTTTGAGCCTCTTAGATGTGTTTTAGGCATGTTTTAGTGCTTTTGATTTGAGTAATTTTGCCGCTCATTTATCCCTTGAATTGTACAGCTTGATTTAGGCATCTTGGAGGCATTTTGGGCATGTTTTAGTACTTTTAATTTGAGCAATTTTGCTGCCCATTTATTCTTTAAATTGTATAACATGATTTAGGCATCTTGGAGGTGTTTTGGGCGTGTTTTAATGCTTTTTAATTTCAGTAATTTTCTGTTCAATTATCTCTTGAATTGTGCAGCATGATTTAGGCATCTTGGATGTGTTTTAGGCATGTTGTAATGCTTTAAATTGAGGTGTTATTGCTGTCCATTTTGCCTTTGAATTATTTAGCATAGTTTAAGCCTCTTGGATGTGTTTTAGGTGTATTTTAATGTTTCAATTTGAGGTGTCATTGTTGTCCAATTTTCTTTTGAATTTTATAGCATATTCTAGGCTTCTTGGATGTATTTTAATGTGTTTGAATTGCTTCTAATTTGAATATCTTGGCTGTCCACTTCGGCCGATAATTTTGGTTTAGAATTTATGCCTTTTGAGCATGTCTTATGACTACGACAGAGGTGTATGCTATGGTTCTCGGTTAATTGTACTATATAGTGATGAGAAATTGAGCCATGAAAAGTGTTAAAAGTTTGTTGAATGTCATGGCAAAGTGACCTCTAAGTCAAAAGCAAGGAGTAAGTAGAGATAGGATGTAATTGTTGACAAGATGCTTTGTAAGGTTTATTTCCAATGATTCAGAGAGGCGATCTCATTTATATCATTGTAAATATTGTAAATGATATGGCAAATATACAATTGGACACCAACATATATGCCTTTATTATCATCAAGGTGCCATGTGAGGTCCAACGTTTCTATAGGTATCTTTACTTTGTTGTTGCTATATGAGGTCTAATGCCTTTATATGTAACTTTTCTTCATTGTTACCATATGAAGTCCAACGCCTCCACAAGTATATTTTATAAACCATTTTATTTACCAACATTAGTGGTGTCGTGTGTGGCTAACATTTTCATGAGCACCTAATGAATTCATCAGTGGGGCTATGTGAGATCCTACAACTCCATAGGTATTACTCAATATTGGATGTTGCATTAAAAATAAATTTGGGTTTCCGATGACCATATTAGATTACACATGCTTTTAAAATAATAAAGCTGGGTTTCAAAGACCCATGTCTAATCTACATTTCTCGAAAAATCTCAAATTTAAGTAATCGAATGAAAATAAGATAATCTTTTCTTAATAAAAATCTTTTGGGCAATTTCTCATTTTTTTAACTTTAATTCTTGATATTTTGGAATTCAAATAAAGCAATCTTAAAAACAAACAAAAATATCTTCAGATAAAGTATTGTTTCCAAAGTTCCTTTATTTTAAAAAAATTCATCCTTTTGTAAAATGATAATAAAAAAAACAAAAAATATGTGTTCACTTTTGCACTAATATTATCAAATTAATCAAAATAAATCATGTTTCCAAAAAATTCGAAAAGTAGAGAAAATGAAGAGAGCAAGATAAGTGATATTTTACTGATTTTGTAAATTAAAACACACCAATCAAATTCTAAATCATTTTGTTTAAGAAAATCTATCTGATTCCAATTATTTTGTTCTTTTTGCAAAATTTAAAAAGTACCAATCCCCTGACACTTCTTTCTAGATGAACTATGTGGATTTGATCCATCTCTTAGGGTAAATAGGCCATAAACTATGATCCTAGATGAAGTCTGTCATTTGTAAATATCCATTTTTTGTTTGTGTTAATTTCATTTTATTTTCTCTATTTATTTTTGTGCATGTTTTGATATGGGCAATTAAAATAAATTATATGTTGTATCCCGTTTACTTCACTTAACTAGTTTAGGTAATCATCCTCATTGACGGGTGTTGTGTTCCCTACGCTCAAATTGGCTCCTGAACCCCTCTTTGGTTACATAGACCACCTTTTTGTTTTCATTCAGTTTTCCAAAGTTTTCCCTTTTAGAAATTCTAGTGGTGACTCTAGTAAATTAGTTTTCAAAATTTGTTTTGATAGTCAATTTCAGTTTATTCTCTTCTTCATTTTGTATCTTTCGCTAAGTTTTCAAGTATGACAAGAGAATATACCTAATTGGGCTATATTACCATTTATTGTCAGATTTATGTCATTTTGGGCTATGGTTTGGAAGACAATCAGCTTCTTCAATAGCTCAAGTTGTTATTGGGTGAACTGGGAAGAATTAGATGTTATAGAAGAGTTTGTAACCACATTATAGCTTTTGGATTCTTTCTTAGACCAAGACATTCAATTTTCAAGTTTTCCATGAAGCTTCCAACACCTTTCTTTTGGATGTCCTGCTTTATTACAATGATCTCTCCATCCTTTTCCTTGGTTTTTGCTTTCCCTTTCATGCTGTATTGACCCTTTGTTGATAAGAGTGGTGTTTTCAGTAATGGGGTGGCTTTGAGGCTTATCCACAACCTTTTTCTGGTTTCTTCTTGCTTTTGAAAATACTTCCCTTACTTATGGAATTGGGTTTTTGGCTAGAACATCTCCCTTTACCTTATCAAACTTATCATTGAGATCCATAAGGAATTGATGAATTCGTCTATTTTCCACTATCTTCTTGTAGGTAGCAGCATCTTCAGTACATTTCCATGTAGCATTTTCCAATTTATCAAGTTGTTGCCAATATCAAGCTATCTATTTCATAGGATTTACCAGTAATTTCCCTACTAAAATAGGCCTTTTATGCAGCCTTTCAAATTTCATGGGTTGTCCTATAAAGGAGGAAGTATTCTTCAATTTCAAGGACCATTGAACTAATAAGCCATGTTTTCACAAGGCTATTTTCTGCATGTCGTGCTTGGTATTTAGAGTCACCTGTTTCTGGCTCAATTTCACCGCCATTTAAGTAATCTTCCTTTTCATGACCACAAACAAACATTATAATAAATTGGCTCCAGTGAAGATTATTCAATCCATTTAATTTATGACCTTGAATGATCATGGTTGTAGCATCAAACAAGTTTAGTGATTGCGACGCCATCGACATATTTGGGACATCTATGGGAAGGATTCAATAATGAAGGCTGATAAAACAAGTTCCCTGTGACAAAAGAACAAGCGGAAAGGATAGGAAACAATGATTTGAATGCTAGATAAACAAATTGGTGCTAGAAAAACTACTTATGCACTTCCACACATCAACATATGGGATTGTACGTAGAGGACTTATGTGGCGAATGTGAGTCACACGTAGGGACTTTGGCATCTGGTCGTTTGGTTTAGGCTGAACTCCTAGCTTTACTTCTTTCTATGCCAGCGACGTAAGAAGAATGACCACCTTGATTGTGACCCAGAACGAAACAAAGGCTAACGAAAAAAGAAAAAATGTATCAAAGCCAACCATAAAGGAAAAGATGGACTGAATTCAAACTCTTATTTTAAAATACATGAGTATATATATACAAGGGAGAAGGACTAATTGCCTAAGGAATTTGCATGCAATTAAATCCCTTATTTCTAATAAATGACCTATAACGACCAACTACACTAAATAAGGAAAAACACACTAATCAAGAAACAATTCAAGAAACAAAATAATGGTTTAATATCACACATGTGGGTAATATGAGAAATATGGGATTACTAACAATATATTTATAATGTAAATTTATAAGAGTTCATTAATATTGTTAAATAATCGTTAAACATGACTAAATCTTAAAAATGTCCAAAAAAATTCTTACATAAATATTTATTCTTTAAATGCATGATACTAACTCAAATAATCCATAATACTCAACATATAAAAACTAATAAGTTTATTCATAAATACTCTTCAATATTAATAAATTTTAAAAATTTTAATTTGGAACTAATATCGGTAAAATAATTAGGTTGTGCTTGATAAAAATTGAAATTTTATAAGAAAGTAAAAAATAAAAAATTGAATTTCAAAAGTGACTATATGATTGAAATATATTTTGATTTAGAAACATTTTCATTTTACATGTTTGGTTGACACTAAATATTGAAATTAAATAAAAGGGATGATGATATATAACATGTCATGAATATTGCAGATTTCTTTAAAAGGCAAAAAATGGGTCAATTTATTCATCTTTAATAACTTATAGAGATAAAAAAAGTAATAAAATATAAATATATAAAAAATATTGTTTTTTTTTAAATGTAGAAATCTTTAGTTGAAGTGCACTTTTGTTTGAAACAAAACAAACAAATGTTACATGAAAAACATTGCGACATTATGATTTTTTTAATGAATTTTCTTTTAAATCGGGTATTCAGATCATTTAAATTCTTTTATAGTATTTTAGATATTAAATATAAGTAATAAAAATATTATAAAATAAGTATGTTATCAAAACATCAATGAATTGCGCGGGCTTAATGCTGGTTTATATATAAAATAAGAAATGCCTTTTACAAAATTAATATATAAATTAAAAACTACCCAACATAGAACATAACATTTATAGTAATAAAGATTGCAAATATGTAGTAAAATTTAAAAGATTTTTTGGGTGAGAAGATAAATTAAAAACTACTTAGCATAGATCATAGACAAAATGCATACGATAAAAATTAAAAGATTTTTTTGGTCTAAAGATAAAAACGAGGATATTTCCTTCAGTTTGGCCAGCACACCAGGGTATTCAACCGTTCAAAATCTTTTGGCTTGCGTTAAGGATTCAATTTCAAATTTTAGGCAATCAGAAAATATAAATGACGGTTCCTGACGATCAATTTATAAACGAAAAATCTTAATGGCATTCAATGAATAAATTCAAAATTTTGACCACCGTTAAAAATACTAAATTGGATGGCGCACAAAAATCTAAATCTTTAAATCTCCTATTTTGTTTTCTTTTTAATTGAACAAATATTAAAATTTTTACATTTTTTAGAAGTTGTTTTTCTTTTTATAAATTAATATTAATTGAAGTTAAAAAAAAACATAAACAAGTGGAAAAGAGGAATTGGAGTGCTATGTCATATTGTCCAATGGGAAAATCCAAGAATTACAGTCTTCCTCTTCGTGACCGACCTTTGACTTGCCCTGTGAAAGTCTATAGGCTATGTTTGGATGGAGGGTCAGGGAGGTAGTGGCAAGAGTGGAATGATCAAATTTGAATGAATGCATATTTGTTATGTTTTCATAAGAAGAGAATGGAATGGCAAGGAAAGGCCTCCAAGACCTTCCATTGCCATCCAAAATATTATTTTTATTGTTCCCTCAAATTAGGGATTAAGGATAGAAGGGAGTGACTCACTAATTAAAAATACTATTATACCCTTCCAAATTTTTTTAAATTACAAGTTTATTAAATGTTTGTATCATGAATAACAAATTTAATCTTTATCCCGTTCTTCTATTGAATCATTAATTAAAATCTCAAATTTATTTATTTAAAACAATTTTAAAATAAGTAATTTTTACATATTATAAGTTGTTTATATAAGATATATATATATATTATTTCATAATTATGTTGCATTTTATGAATTGAGAAATTAAAAGAATAAATAGAAAAATGAATCACATTCTTATTTCATGTATTGAACAAAAATAAAATTATTAGTTATATGTTTATGTTATAAAGGGTAATATTAAAAAAAATAATTAATAAGTCATTCCATTCTATTCATTTAATTGTAACTTCCAAACATAAATTTAAGAGTCTTTTCCTTTCCTCGTTAAAACTTTCAAACAACATATCTACTGAAGTTATTTCATTCTATTCTATTCCATTCTATACCATTCCATTAATGACCACTCCCTTTCATCCTCCCTTAAAGACCCCATAGTTCTCTGAATCGTGAACCGAAATTACATCGTGCCATTGGCAGAGTACTTATTCGTTCCTACTTCTCTGCCAGGTAGTTCCACAATAGCTCCGCTTCTAATCCAGAGACGTCTCTGAGAGCGGTTCTAGTTATGCTCTTTCAAAACTGTGCAGTATAAGTATTCATTGCGAATATAATAGAGGCTTCTAATCCAATCATGGTGCGCTCTTGCTCATTTCTTCGGTGTACTGTTAGTTTTATATTGGATGATCAATCTCTTCTTGGTTGGCCTCAAAGTTGTTTCTGTATATTACGCATCAGTTTATGATGTTTCTACCTGGACAATGCCACTGGCACTGGTAAACCAATGGCTCTTCACGGAACAATTTAACTTTGTGGGTTGAAGTGGTATATATATTGAACTTTATCCTGTGTTTATTTGTCACGTTGTAATTTGTTTCTTTGACTAATTTAAATGCAGTGGATGGCGTGGAAGAGACTGTTGGTGTTTGAAAAATGAGAATCTGCCTTTTTCTTTTTTCCTTAGATTGTAGTGTAACATCCCAAAAATCCCCTGATAGAAATTTCTTTAAGGAGTAAATTTGCAAGAAATTAAGCTACAAGGATGAGGTCCTCTTATAAATTTAGGAAAAATATTGGTCTAATTAATGAATTTCAGATTCTTTAGGATATAGAAACTCAGTAAATTGGATTAGGATTAGTAGTCTAAAAATTAAGAAATTGATTTTGATACAATTGATCGAGACCATAGATTAATCTATATAGATAAAATATATAATTTATTTAGAATTTAATATTTTATTATATTTTATAACATTAAAATAGCGTTTAGAAGTATTGCTTCCTAAACATGAATTTAGGAAATCATTAAGTTGTAGTAAGTTGCGGGTGGAACAATGTGAACACCCCATAAGCAAATGCAATTTGGGTGTCAAAAAAATAATAAATCTAAATGGGAAAAACAAATAAAGATCAAAATATGAAAAATGAAAAACATAAAATATATAATAATAATAATAATAATAATATTATTATTATTATTATTATTATTATATTATTATAGGAAAAGGCAAAAAATACATGCGTTTGAACAAAGCAAATGTTAAAGCTTGCAGAGGATGTTGCAGGCTCTGTGCATGACCTCCTTCAGAGTTGTAGATTACACCATTTAGGGAAGCTACATGCGAGCTCTTGCTGTTGCATTAGACTAGAGAGATAGAGACACAAGAGAAGAAGGACTGCTCCAGATCTCTTTTCTACCTTGCCTAGATCTTCTTCTTGAGGGCATTAAACCACGAATTGGTTAAAAAGTATCTTAAAAAAGTAGAATCTATCCCTGCCTTGTTTTAAGATATTATTGAGCACTTGGCAGACTCATAAGTTATGATTGTGAAGCCTGATGCTTGCATTGTGGATTTCTATAATGAGGGTGATCACTCAAACCCTAACAATTGGCCACCTTGGTTTGGAAGGCCTGTTTTTGTACTTTTCCTAACATAATGTGACATGACATTTAGGAGAGTAATTGTCTCGGACCATACTGGGGATTATATAAGTACTTTCAAGCTTTCACTTGTACTTGGGTCCCTTCTGGTGATTCAGGGGAAATCTGCTAATTTTGCTAGACACGCCATTCCTTTTATTTGCAAACAGCGCATACTCGTTACTTTCACCGAGTCCCAACCGAAAAAATCGCTGCCTAATGATGCTCAGCGTCTTGCTTCACTTGCAGCATCTTCTCGTTGGGGTCCACCTTCCAGCAGATCTCCTAATCATATACGTCATCATAATCCAGCTCCAACGACAGGAGTATGGTCAGCCCCACCTATTCGGCCCTAAAATACCACCTCCCAAATGGAACAACCAAGAAGGAAGAGTAGAGGATCGAGAGAGACAAAGAGCAAGGGACCGAGACAGACAAAGAGCAAGAACGCAAAGACATGCAGAACCAAGGGTACGAAACAAACAAAACACAGGCTGAGTAAGAGAGAACCAAAGGAGAGGAATGTGGCCCTCCTTGAAGTTGCTTTGTTCTTCACTGTTATAGCGATAAGAAGTAGAGAACCTTGTAAGAAGAAGAATAAAAGAACTGCAGAACACATTTTATAGTTTAACAAGGAGGCATGTTCACCATTTGTGAAGGAGTATGAGGCCAACAGAACAACCGAGACAGGGCATCAAAAAAAGAAGATGCATCAAATGGTCACAGGCCTCGGTGATAACAATCTTGGCCTTACCGAAAACCAGGATGGATGACGTTAACTCTGGTGAAGGTGAAAGTCCAATATCTGTCCAAGCTTTTCCAGCCACTATTCGGTGGAGCAACATCACGTGCTCCCTTTATGATAAATTCTCCAAGTCTATGAGATTTTAACTTAAAAAGGTGAGCAGAGGACGAAGAAATGAAGAGAGAAAGAAAGAGTGTACGTGGCACCACCGAAGAGAGAGAGAGAAGAGGAGGACCGTTGGAGAGGGAGTCTACCGACAGTGAGGGGCGAGAGGCTGCGAAGAAGAGAGATGAGTTGCATGCACCATATGCTATTCTTTCTCTCCATGTCTAGATCGTGTTTATTGGTTCATGCATGGCATCTTGTTTTTTTTTTTTTTCTTGGTTTGGTCTTTAGTTATTATTCATTGTTACTTCCTTTATTCATTTTCTTTTTGTTATATCTTGTTCCATAAGTAAGGTTTTATGAAGATCATTGTGTGGGAATGTTATTCTCCTCGTGTGTTTGGAGTTGTGTGAGACTTTAATCTCTATAAATCTTGAAAATTATTACCTACTTATTTTAAATAATAATGATACAAAAATAAATACTTTAATATTTTTCATTATTTACAAGATCATCGTGTGAGAATATTGTTTTCCTCGAATGCTTGGGGTCGTGTGAGATTTTGTTCTCCATAAACCCCAAAAATTAGTACATATTTGTTTTAAAAATAATAATAACAATAATAATAATGCCAAAAATAAATATTTTAATTAAATATTTTTTATTATTTACAAAATGATTAATTCAGTGTTTTATAAAATTTAATTAATTAAAAAAATACCATGTGGGAAATTGATCTTAGTAAAAACAAGACTAAAAGAATTCTAATTTCAAAATCCTAAAAAATGTGAAAATAAAATCCTGAGAATTTTCAAATATTTTATTCCATATTTTGAGTTCCCACTTGAGATCGCTCGTCTCCTCAGGCAACCAAAAGTTAATTAGTAGAGACCGCGTGAGACCTTGAGTCTCCTCAGGTTTCAAAAATTAACATTTAAAATATTGAGATGAATTAATTAAAAATAATTAGGTTTATCCTATCTATTATGTAACTAAAAATCCTAAGAATATTTTTCATTTTAGTTTTACTTTAAGTTTCAAATAAATTTAAATTTTAAAAAAATATATGTACGAAAATCATAAATTCAAAAATCATAGAAATATTTTGTCATTATAGTTTAAAGTTGAGAACAAATTCTAATAATATATATATATATATATATATATATATATATATATATAAATTAATTAATTAAAAGTCTTGTTAATCATAATCTCACTTGCAAAAATTAGAAAAATCCAAAAAACCTAAAAAATATATAAATTCAAAAATTCCAAAAAATGGCTTTCCATTATAATTTTGTTCTAATTTCAACAATAAATCTTGATTTTAAAAAATCTAAAAATAAATAAAAACCAAAATCCAAAAAATACATAAATTCAAAAATCTGAAAAATGATTTTATTTTCGTCCTAATTTCAACAATAAATTCTAATTTTAAAAAATCCAAAAATAAATAAATTCAAACATTCAAAAACATTTCTTTCATATAATTTCACTTCCGCTCCAACAATGTAAACTCCCGAAAATCCTAAAATTCTTTCGTATTATCATTTCATTTAGACTTCAAAACAAAGTTTAAAATTCCAAAAATATACAAATTTTTTTTTTTAAAAAAGGGAAAAATGAAGAGATCAAGAGAGTTAGATTAATCAGGTTATTGTAAATTAAAACACACAAATCAAATTCCAATCCTATTTTGTTTATGAAAATCTATTTAATTTGAACTCTCCTGTTTTCATCGCAAAAATTAAAAATCGTCAACCAGCAGACAAACCATTTTGGTCGAACTACGTGGACTTTGATCCCTATCACAGGGTACTAGGCCCTAGGCTTTCATCTTAGGTTAAGTCTACCCTTTGTAAATATCTATCCATTTGCTTCCATTATTATCGTTTTTGTCTTCTCTGTTTAATAGGTATGCATGTCAATAAAGGGTAATTGAGATAAATTTAAGGCCATATTCTATTTCAGTTGACTAGTTTAAGGTAACTGTCCTCACGGACGGGTGTTATGGGGTGCCTAACACCTTCCTCACACTCAAACAGACTCCCGAACCCATCTCTGTTTTCGCAGACCATTTTGCCTTTTTGCTTTTTATTTTAAATTGGTTTCCTAAAGTTTTCCATTAAAAATTTTAATGGCAACTCCAAATAGATTGATTTTCAAGATTCGTTTATGGGAATCAATTTAAACATTTTTTATTCTCCCGCCCAAAGGTATGTTACGACAAACAATGTGAAGATTTAGCTTCATTGCTGGCTAGAGCTCCTAACTGACAACTGGCTACCCCTTTCTAGCTTAGCTAACCCCTTCTTGATTTAGTTTTTTCCTTATTTGAGACAGATGAATAAGTGAAACTTTGATCTGCAGTTCTTGCTTAATCAATTCCTACAATGATTGAACAATCAAAGTACATTTTTGGTGACTCCAAGCTGCTAGTGCACCTTTCTTTGGGTTGCTTTGTTTGGGGTCAAGAATTGGTTCAAAAGTAGAAGGTGGTCTAAAATGAGCTAACGTGAGTTTTTGAATGATGATTTTCCCGTTTTTAAACATCACTAAGATAGGCTTTTCCCTCATCCATTGACCTTGATCAAGAGGGAGAAGTTGATTCATTCAATGGAGCTTTATTTGTTTGATCTAATCTAGTAAGGGGGTGTTAGAAATAAGCTACCAGAGCGATCCAGGACATCAAGCGAAAAGCTCCAATATGTGTATTTAGAGCTACGTAGATGTCATAATCATAGAAGTCGGATCAACATCATAACAACAACATTCTGGAAACTGTTGGACCAGTCAAAATTGGTCTAATGTCTAGGTGTGTATGGCATTACATTAAGAGCACCTTTCAAGTCAGCTGACAATAAAGAAGGTTTTCATCATCTTTTTTCAGCTTTAACCTTCAATTGTGAAGGGATTCAATGTCGATTTTCAATTTGCTTTTCTTTCTCTAGTGAGGTTTGAACTTCACGTGGTTGGAAGGCCTTTATGATTCACATCTTTTTGTCTAGTAAAGAAAGTGAAGGGGAACAAATAGCAAGTTAAAGGATGTTGCAGGACTGCATAATTGATCCATCTGTGCTATTCCCTACTTGAAACAAGTTGGAAAGCCTTCAGAGCCCTATTATATTGCATAAAATGAAAGTTGACTAGTAATCACTCATTTTTCTTATTAGCATGGGATTGGTTGTTAATAATGAAAGACAAAACATCTATTATAAGGCAATCCCTGGGGAATTCCTATTGATTTCCAATGGATAACAATCCATCTTTCTCCTAATCAATTTCGAGGATTCTCGGCATGAGAATGCAAGTGCCAGAATTGAACAAAATGTCAGAGAATGAAAGACAAGAAAGTGCCTCCTCTACTTAAAGGGGGAACTTATTTCATGTTGGTATATTTGTCCTAGTTAGATATTAGCCATGAAATCCATCACTATAACGAATAGATCATAGGTATTCACATCTCAGTCAAATAGAACTATGCATGATTCTCTCATGAATTGCCTTCAACATGGTATGGCATATTGGGTCTGAACCCTGTGAGAAATCTTTCTTTGTAGATATGAGAATTCATTGCTGATCAAAAAAAGATCTTATCCTATGGGCATTAGCAGACATTTTTCATTCTTCACTCGGTTCTTAGTTACATTTCCAAAGTAAATCGGTTACCTTGGGAAATGGACTAAAATTGGCCTCTAGTTTCACCTTTCTAATAGAACAAGAGTACATAATTAGATAGAAGTATATATAATTAGCCCAATTACCTGAAGCATGAATAGAATCACCTTCGTTGTGAGGGCTCTTATGAAAGCGTTTCCTTTTTTTTTTTTTTTTTAAACACAACTGTTTTCTTTCCCCCAATCGATGACTTGCTTGTTCAGTACTGCTAACTATTATAGGAGGATATCCCCCCCTTTGGACTATTAATAGTTTTGATTTTCAAATCTTGTGCAAGTTAGGTTATGGTTGTATTGGTTGCAAGCTGAAGTAGGCACTTTAAATGTGTGTTGACCATGCATTCTTGTGTCATGTAATGTCATATGTATGAAAGAGGTGGTGTGGTGATTTACCTCAATGCTAATGGTTATCCTTAAGGTTCAACAAGTGAATAAAGCTATGGTTGTACTTGGATAGAATTGATGGTTTTCCTTTGATGTCTTCAAGCTGACCATAATATAACAGATAGGCAAAGTAGCCAATAATAGTCTATTCTTGCCTATTAATAGATAGTACGTTGGTTGCTCAAACCATTTGAAATGGAATTGCTATTGTGTTCTTGTTATGGATAGAGTGATAATCTCTACCTCGGTCAAATAAAGTAGAAGGGGAGAACTAGTAGAGGAAGGAAAAAGAGCATAAGATTTACAAGTCTAATGGGGAAGGAATGATTGACATGTTTACAGCCCTTCGAGATTAGAAAATCTAAAGGCACTAGATGGACTAATGACAAGCAAGATAAAGAAAGCAATTAGCCCTATGTATAAAACCTTGCTATGGTAGAGTCTTTCTCTAATGAGAATCATGAAAGTTTTTAGGCAAGACAAGAAAGAAATTCGATATTTGACACTACACCAAGGGATAACAATTGATTACTAGTGACTTGGTGATAAGAACCTATGAGAGAAGGTTCTCGAATTAGGTTCTAATTGAATAGAGTGCTATGCCTATGAAACATTAAGTCATTTGGTTAAATAGAGTAATAACTCTAAGGGCACTTGAAAGGAATGGACAGGTGTATGCATATTTGTGAACATAGACCCCCTGCTTATAGATATGTGATCAATGACTTAAAAGATAGATTCAGAGCAAAAATGTACTTTTTCATTACATTACAAAGAGAGATTAGAGATGAAGATTTTTTTTGGCATAGTTCGGGCACTGAATGGAATAGACAGAGAATATAACAATCCATTGGAAGGTCATACCTCAAGAGCACCAATCTTCCTCAGCAAACATCTATTTGCACAAAGCTAACTTATGGGTAGTGAAATATGAAAAAAAAAAAAAAGAAATATGCTTGGGAGCATGAGACATGTGAATGGGGAGTACGAAGCTGAATAACTGCAAGGGCTTCAAGTAATGATAGTTGAACTAACTAGTTAAACCGTTGAAAACTTGGAGCTTACATTTAAATAAATTGGAAATCTACTTAAATGTAAAGGATCTTAGTTATTTGAAAAATGTAGATTGACGAAGAGGATCATAAAATGCAACATAACAAGGGCAAACTAAGTGCTTGCCTGAAGGAAGAAGCAAATCAATTGAAATAATGACATGGAGGAGAGGTAAAAGAGAGATTTTTGAGCTTACAAAAAGCAGGAAGCAATAACGTCTGAAAAATTGTTGTGCACTAGCTTATAATTTAAGGGGTTGGGGTGCCCCTTTTTAAACTTATATTTAATATAAAGGGCATAATGCTTACTTAGTGCTTGTGCTAAGGATTTATTCACTTACTTGTGGAAGAAGAAGGCCCTTTTTTGTTTAGTATTTTCCTTGTTTTTAGCATGTATCGCATTGCCACATAAGTAATGGATCTGCTGGGTTGGATGAGCAACCTTATCTAGAAAGGAATAAGGAATAAGGAATAATGAAAAGCCATGTCACTTGGGGTTGCTTATTTACATTTTTTAGTAAGACCACTTTACTTTGGTAAGTGAAATTCTATTATATAGGCATGGTTGGTTATAAGACAAAAGCTAGCTTTTAGATGTTCTTTGCCTAAACATATGGAAGAAGCAACCTTTTGGCCTCTGTACCGATAATGGAGTGGCTTGCTACTTTCAATTAGAAAAGGAAAATGGAGCAAGGCAAGGGAGAGAGAAGTTGTCCCCTCTTCTGTGGTAACCTATTGCCGATCATATAGAGTGCTCTGCCTGCCACTGCATATGTAGAAATAGATGGTGTACTTGTGTTGGTTAGATGTTGGTTAAATAGAACTATTTGTGATTTTATGGTGAATCGCCTTCAGCAAGGTATGGAATTTAGGGTTTGAACTTAGAGAGAAATCTTCCTTCATAAAGACATGAATTCGTTGCTAATTTAAAAAGATCTTATCTCATGGGCATTGGTGGATGTTTTTCATTCTATAGTCAGTCTTTAGTAGCATTTCTAAATTCAACCTAATTGGTTACCTTCGAAATCCAAATGTGCTAAAATAAGCCCATAGGTTTGCCTTTCTAATAAAAAAAAAATCATAAAATTAGATATAAGTATAAATAGTTAGCTAGTTTGTTTAAAGCAAGAAGAATATATAATTAGATTGAAGCATTTCCCTTTTTTCCCTTTTTAAAGGTGGTTATTTTCTTTTCCCTCGACTGATAAGTCATTTGTTTAGTACTACTAAATATTGTACAAGGATGTTGCCCCTTTGAGACTACCAGTAGTTTCGATTGTTGAATCTCATGCAAGTTAGGTTGGGGTTATATTGGTTGCAAGTGATATGTAGTCACTTTAGGTGTGTGTTGACCATGCGCTCTTGCGTCATGTGATGTCGTATGTATGATAGAGGTGGTATGGTGATTTACCTCAATGCTAATGGTTATCCCCAAAGTTTAATGAATGAATGAAGCTATGATCATACCTAGATAGAAATGATAGTTTTCCACTAATGTCTCAAAGTTGACCTTAATAGAATAGATAGGCAAAATTGCCAATAGCATTATGTTCTCGCTTATTGATAGATAATAGGTTGCATCCATGCTTAAACCTTTTGAAACCAAATTGCTATTGTATTCTAGTTATGGATATAATGGTATTCTCTACCCTTAAATAAAGCAGAAGGAGAGAATTGGAAGAGAGAAGGATAAGAGCTGATTGTTGGCGATGACTTGGTGAAGGGAATTTGTGGGAGACTATTCTCGAACTGGGTTTCGACCGAATTGTGTACTATGCCCTTGAAACATTATGTCTAAGTTGAAAGGAAAGGACAAGCATAGGCTTAATATTGAATGCATACACACTGCTTATTGATTGAGATCAATGAGTTAAAAGACTTCTTTATTATGTTGCCATGAGATATCAAAGATGGAGATTTTCTAACATAGTAAGTGGATGGAATAGATAGAAAGTGTAACAGCCCACTAGAAGGGCATACATCAGGAGCACCAATCTCCCCCAACTAACTTCTATCTGCACTAAGTTGACCTATGGGTAGTAAAATATGAAAAAAAATGCTCAGGGAATATGAGATACATGAATGGGGAGTATGCAACTGAACAAACGTATAGGCTTCTTGCAGTTATAGCTGAACTAACCAAATATGCTGCCTAAAACCTAGAGCTTTCATTTAAATAGATTGGAAATATATTTAAATGTAAGGGATCCCATCTATCCAAAAAATGTATACTGAAATAGAGGATTACAAAATGCAATACAAGAAGACGTGAACTAAGCACTTGTGCAAAGGAAGATGTAAATTGACCATAATGGAGACTAAAAATGGTGGCGAAAGAAGGATTTTCAAGCCTGCAAAAAATAGCAAGCAATAATAGTTAAAAAGTTATGATGCACTAGCTTCTAATTTAGGGGGTAGGGGTGCCCCTTTCTAAAACTTATATTTAATATAATGAGTGTACTTAGTGCTTGTGCTACAGATTTATTCTTTTACTTACAGAAGAAGAGGGCCTTTTTTTGTTTGGGGTTTTCCATGTTTTTTAGCTGCATAAAATAACCACATACATAATAGATCCATTGGGCTGGATGAGTAACCTTCTTTAGAAAGGAATAAGGAATAGTGAAAAGCCATGTCATTTAGGGTTGCTACTTTTGACTGAAAAGGAAAATGGAGCAAGATGAGGGAGAAAGAAGTATATATAGAGTATGTTCCCTCTTGTACGGTTTTTGAACACAATTTCTATCATTTTACTTGGTCCTTCTCTTTCTTTTGGTATTTCATCCACAAAACAAACCAAGAATTGATAAAATTGTTAACGCCACTACTCTAAAAAAAATGGAGTGGGAAAAAGAGTGGAATTAATGACTTGAAAAAGAGGGCTAGGTCTAGCCAAAGATTGAGTTCTTTTTCTTTTTGATTTGCTAATTGAACCATATTCTATTACAGGTTCACTTAGTGCTTCCATCGAAAGGTTATACCTATTGACTTTAAAGCCATTTACCATCCTCTTTTGTCTATGAATTCTTATTCACATGCATCTCAAGCCTTAGAGGAAGTGCCAAGCAAGGGTTAACATTGTGTAGTGAGGAATAGAGTTGTCAATAGCCTTTAACTAATTGCTAGCCTAAGACAAGAGGCAATAAAGCAAAGCTAGCAAAGGGAGACCAAAAGTAAGAGTTTTTTAAGTGTGTTTTGAAATAAAGGAGACAGGTACATGAAACAAGTGAAATATTGGAATAGGGCAGTGGTTGGGTTTAAGAAAAAATGGAAGGAAAGTGGCTTCAGAATAAAACAACATAGGCAGTCCTTTATGTGTACGACATATATAATTACCTTTCACAACAGTGCCTGACTGGTCCTTTCTCCTATTTAGGAAAAAGAGGTTGACCTTCAGGAACTAGCTATTGTTAGCAAGGACGAGCATGATGCAATCTAGTCTTAATGTATGTCAACTCTTGAAGGAGAGGTAGATAGGACAATCTCATGTGGCTATCGATTAATGTGGTATGGCTAGGGTTGGATGCAAGTGTAAGGTATTGCATTAGCATTCTAATTAGCATTCCTTAGTAGTTGAGGAAGCCTTTCTACATATTTAATGCCTGCGTTGACCTTATTGTTGCGTAAGTTGAGTTGACCGTTCATTGACAAAAGTTCATAGGCTTTTTAAGGAGGGATAACTAAACAATGGTCATAAGTGATGTGACATGATCCTTCAATTCTCTTGCCCTTAATTGAGATTGAGTGCCTATTGCTCAATCACCATTGGTTTACACTACATGGCTAGTTGCTTTAACTTTCACTTTAACTACGACGCTGAGCCCCTCTATTGTAGGACCTTCCATTGCTAGGAAGATAGCATTCCCATTCACTGTTTTGTGGTTGACAACATCCTCTCTTCAAGTAGAACACTTCTACCACCTAAATCTTAATCTTTCTAGGAATGCTACATTCTTTTTATTTTAAGTTGCAAGTGACTTTGGAAGTTCAAATCAATTCAATTAGGAGGGAACAAATGGAGCATATATATTCTTAATGAAGGCTTAAGTGAGGTGGGATAAATAAAGCGGCTATCTGTGGAAAGATCAAAGATTGAAAATCTTGCCATCGTTATGTTTGTCCAAACAATCTTCTTTTTGTATCATGGGTAATTAATCATTCATTAGCAATTTGATTGGGCTATATCATGATGAGAAATGGGCATAAAATCAATATCACTCATAACAAACAAGAGAAAAGTTATTGATGAGATGACAAGGCATACCCAATAGTTTAAATGAGTAGTGCCCCTCTAGATAATTCATTTTTCTTTATTATTTATTTCGTTCCTCTCCTTTTGAAGCCCTTGCATGGTATCATGCCTCAATAATACTCAGTATTGATGATCTATCCTTCTTGATGATAAAATTTTAAATTGTGTTTTCTTTCCTTACTCCACAAGAAAGTTCTTTCATACAACTCTGCAAGCATGTGATTTCATACATTTACGCAAGCATTAAGTAAGTAAACTACCTTCCTATTTTTTATATTATAAGGGGTTCCATTCCTTTAACAAAGAAGTTAGAAAACACTCGGCGAGAGACTAAACCTTTAAAATGAGAATAGTGAATGCCCCAAATGACAGGCACAGTACTTACTGGTGCTATCGTGCCTCAGGGAAAATAACTAGTATGAGAAGTGATAGGGACATGCCAATATGAGTGACGATGGGTGAATACAGAATAGAAAAAGATAGGCTTGAATAGACTTTTCCTCTATTTCAGGTAGATTACTGGTCCCTAGGGGTGGATAAAAGGTACTCAAAATCTAAGAGGGCTATCCTTTTAATCGCCGAGCGCTCACTACAGATCACCTCCATTTGGTCAAGCAATTCAAACAAGAATAACTCGTATGAATTTACACTCATTTGCTATCTCTCTTCTAACTTATGAGCTTTGAAACAATGAAGACATCTCCTTTAACTTAAACTAAATTCAAGATTTGCTAAAGGGTTTGGTTTGAATTAACATGAAGTGATGTCTGAAATCCTTGCTATTGACTTGTTCCTATAGTAGCTTTATGCCAAGAAACCTATTCTTTGACTAAAGTCCAACCAATGGGGTCAAAATAGATCATAGTAGGAAGTGAAGATAGAAAGATACTTTTCTATATGGGTTAGAGAGGCACCTTTCGAAGATATGCAAACTACGGATGAGACAACTTAACTATTACAAGTTGAATGGTAGGCCCTTACCACTATGCTTCCAAGAAAGGAGCTCGTAAAGGTTAGGATGGAGATATTGCTGCGATGTATAATACTTGCCAATAACAGGAAGGGCATCCTAGTAGGTAACATAACAATAATAAGTGCCCTTCCATGGGTGCTTTTCAAGAATTAATGGGTACAAACCTTGAATTTGCTTTAACTATCCTACCTGATCTTGAATAGGCTCACAAGTTTCATTTTATCATAATTTTTGTTATGAATCAGATTTCCCTTCCATCATGGACATGGAAAGACTACTAGTTTGATTTTCTAAAAGAGTGTATTTTTGGACTACCTTAATTGATCACTTGACTACCAAAAATGCCATAGCACTGCTTCAAGGGCTAGAAACGCGATGTAAGCACTAACAACGACCTTGCTTTGGTTCAATTTATTCCTTGCTAATTGACTACTGGAAGCAGATTACATTGGTACTTCATTGTGCTAGCTTACTTGATTGAACTTGGATGGAATGAAGGACTGCGTGGAATAATCTCTTAGGCAATTACTGAAGCTAACTTTAGTAAAGAAAGCTTGTAGTAAGGAATAAATCATTATAAAAAGCCCAAAAACAACATATTTGTGTCTTTCACAAATTGACAATTCTTCTTGTTGAATATGAATAAGAACAAGTTTGATGCAGAAACCGTAGCTATTAAGATGAGGTTTATGTCATGATCCAAAATCATTAGTCAGGATCAGCGCATAGGCTAAACCAACCTAGCTTGGTAAGCCTAAGATAATATAATACAAAGTCCATAGTATATCAATAAAACATATTAAGCACACTTTAAAATATAATTCAAAGAAATTTCTTAGAGGTCGCTTAAAATCTAGCAGCTCTTTTTCAAAATTCAGTGTTTTTGAAACTTGTACAACTAGTTATATTTCAATAATATCACAATGATATTAATAAACCAGTTTAATAATATCTCAAATTATACATTTAGTATAGTATGGGAATAGCCTGCACAAGGCTTACAAGACTTTACAATATTTATAAACCTAAAACGACCTTTTATCTAGTAGCCATAACCTTAGAGTGAGACATACATGATGATTAACCCAAAATGACACACCAAAATGTCTGAGCGACAAGAAAGTCCCAACTTACTTTATCATACACTAATATGTAAAATCTTAAAGAGAGAGGTGTAAGCCTACCACTAACTCAGTAAATGCATAAATTACAAAGTAAGCAGAAGGGGAAACAATAAAGGCATTAGAGTATTTAACAAACATTTATTTAAGTAAAAAATAATAATTTTCGATAAAATAAAATCACCATTTCTAAATCTTATAATCTTGTATAAAGTGGGTATCAAGGAAAGAACCAAGATTATCATACTCATATTCCTTTACTAGATATGTTTCAATATCACATATTTGTATGCCTTCACTAGATACATCTCAATGATATATACTTGTATCCCTCACCAGATACGTCTCAATATCTCATATCTATATCCCTTTACTGAATACGTCTTAATAATTTATGCTCGCATCCCTTCACCAGATATGTCTCATTAATTCATATCCATGTCTCTTTACTGGATACATTTTGATAATTTATTTCAACAATGTGCACCAAGGTCGTTAGCCCCACTAACAACTACATGGTTCTTACATGAATTCTCATCTATCATTTGAATTATAAAATCCATTGGATATAAGTAAATTGTGTTAATATAATACTTAAATAAATAATTTTATTTAAACATATTTATTACCATAAAGTAATTTAAATAAAAATAATCTTGAAGAAAAATAAAATAAAGAGTGGTTAGGAGAGAAGCAATAATAATATAAATGATTAAAATAGAAAATACAATAATGCAACAATCACATAAAATAAAGTTAGATAAAATACCAACATGAAACATGTAAGTAAAGTAAAGGAAGCAATTATAATTGAGAGTTTTACCATAACCTTTCTCCTTTTATATAATATTTCTTCCTTAATTTGTATAATATAACATTTACTTTGCACTTCTCATATACCAAGTATCTTTCATAATAAAAATAAATCATAAAATTTAGTAATATCATTTATCATCATGTTATTTTATATCTGTAAATATTATATCATATATACACAGTTGAAAAGTTCAAAAGAACATAGATTTGTTTCCTTATAAAATGCAGAACATGGAATAAGGAAATTGAAAGTTGGACATGAAAATAAAGACATTCTATAAAATGAAAAGTGCTACTTTACTAATTATATACTCGTCAATGGGGACCAATAGTAAATGTCCCTTATTCCCATAGCACAACCTCAATTGAAAGGATATCCACAAATCTACCTCTCACACAAGTTCAAATATGAATTTCCCACAATATGCTTCTTCCATGATCTTTCTTTCTCTTCATTTCAAATAAGTAAAGTAAAAATCAATTGTGTTATATATAAAAGTTTTCAAGTTACTATGCAAGTTACTATTTGGTACTATGCAAGTTACTATGCAAAATGCTGCCGAAATGTTTTATAAAAAGTTAAAATTATAATTGTCTTTAACAATATTTTTTCTTTTCTTTTAGTCCTTATAAAATTATAATTTCTACCAAAGCATTATTTTCTTCTTTTAGTCTAGTCCTTTTGACTTGCCGACGCTACATTCACATTCTACCAACAATTTTCCAAAAAATTAAACTATAATTTTTTATTTTCATTTTAGTCCCTATTGAATTATAATTTCTACCTAAACATTATTTTCTCATTAAATTTTAGTCCTTAAAATTCTATTTTTTTCTTTAATGTTATTCTTAAAATCATCTTGGGTTTAACTAGCAGACTATACTGTTATTTATACCCTTATAAGCATCATTTATCTCTAACTATGTACATTTTTAAGATAGTTTTTTACAGTTTACCCCCTTAAAGTTGGATCAAGTATGACTAACCTTTGCTCAAAGATCCCTTAGCTTATTCATTACCAGATGTCATTTCAGCTCCATCTTCTTTTAGTTCTTTTGCAACTACTATATTATGACCATCATTAGGCAAAATACCTAAGGAGGCAAATTACCTAAAATGATATGAAATCTAAGTTTGTGTGCAATATAGTCAATGTGATTGGATATAAATTGGAGCTATGCTAGATGATAGGTATTCCCTTTAGACGGGAAAGACAATTGCAAGGGCAATTGCTTGAGACTCCCAACATACTAGGTTTCATTCATGTCGAAAGATATATTGATTCTATAAGTTGGACCAAAACATAGGTCCAACGATTGGCCATTTTGGAATGATCATAGAGAATAACAAATTAATCTAGCATATAAGAAATGCAATTGGATTCCTTGTAGTTGTATGTTCCTTCTAGTTGAAGATAGTCTTAAGATATTAGCCAATAAGATTAGTAATTTGCCTTATGTTATGAGTGGGACACACATCAAGCAAGGATTCACTCTGTCTTCCAAGCCTCCATTAGAATTCCCTTCATAAGTAATGTGTGGCCCACCCCATTCTTTATTAAGTGAACTTGTTAACATTATCATTGCCTTCCTTCATTTAGAAATGTAAAGGTAACAAAGTCATAAGGTCGATATAGATCTTAAGGTAATTGGAAATAAAAGATTATCCACTACTGATTCTAAATCAATATTCTTAGTCATATCTCTTTGTTTGGAGTCAACAACAACAGTTGCTATTATGCAATTGAGCTATTTTACCTTAGCTATGCTATTTGGCCTCATTTTCCTGCCTAATACTTATAGTTCTAGTAAATGCCATTGCTTACAACCTAACACGTTATAGAACCAAAGATTCAAGGATGATACATATAGTAAAGAAGACAAAAAGAGAGAAAAGGAGAGCTCTAACCCTACCTACCTCAGAAATGTCATTGAGTTTGTGATGTAAACATTGGGAATCGTTCTAATATGGAAGGTCTATGAAGGCAAAAAAGCAAGAAATTGGACTAAGAGTTTGAAAATGGAGTTCATTCTTCTAAACCTGTAGGCAAACCACCTATTAAGTTCATATCTCTTCTTAAAGATGCATAGTTTGATTGGCTTTTCTGTTCATGATTGGGTTGGTAATTCTTCCTTGCCAACTGTGAGTGTGATAGAGATGGTAATGCTTCCACTTAACTATAATGATTAACCTGACTAAACAATGAGTCAACTAGTATCACTTTGAAATAGATACTATTATATTAACAGGTATTAGGCGTCCCTACCCCTAATTATAAAAGGTAGGTTTTGGCCCATACTTACTATTACTCCTGGTTGAGAACCTACTCTTATAATAGTATCTGGTGCGTGAAGAGAATCATCTCTTAAGCAAATGGTTGAAGTGTTGAACAATTTAAATGGATGAAATTGGTTGATTTAGCACTTAGCTAACTCCAATCTTATTTAGTCTTATCCTATTTCTAAGTAAACCCCACCTTTATATGCCCTAGGTAGACATGTGAAGGTACACTTATGCTAGTCATGGTCTATGTTTGGCCATGCTAGCAAGGCTAAGGCTAAGGCTGGAAAAAGAGTACATCAAGATTAGTTAAGTAATCACTTATTCGAATGTTAATTCCATTCTCTATATGCCTTATTTATTATTCATGCCTTCTATTACATTGTTGATTCCATCACTTATTCAATTATTGACTCCATTCCCTACAAGCATTATCTAGCACTTTCGAATAATGCAGGGCGAGAGAGAAGTTGAATGCGTATCATAAAAGGACTTATTAGTCTATTTAATAGTTGTATAGTCACTACTAATACTAAGACATGGATGATAGGATTAGTCTTGAAGTCTTTATTTGTCTAAAAAAGGTTTCAGTACAATCAAGGAGTTGTCACTATAATGGCTGCCCATGTACTAGTATCCTTTAGGCATTTTTCTTAATAAGTAGAAGCATAACGTTGTCATAATTGATAGTAAAAGAGCCTTTTTTCGATCTAGATAGTGAGAGCCAAGCATTGTTTAGTTTAGTTAGTCTTACAAATTCTATAGAATTTGAACATGGAGTGAACCCTTTGATTGTTAATTAAAGAGAATTCATTCTTCCTTCTTACGAAAGGATTGATTCATAGTCATTTTCTCTATTTAAACATAACAAATTTCTTCTATTAATGAAGATATTAATGACGAGGCATCTCGGGGATGCTAACTAAGTCCTTGAGACACATATTATTAATGAGTTATTAGGAATCGAGGAGAATGAGAATACCACACTGTTATTTACAAGCTAACCATAGGGAATAAAGTGATATTTGATGTGTTTATATTGGATCTGGACATGCTAACTAAACTTCTACTATTTACAAGGAAATCAATAGATACTTCTAGAGCGCACCTACAGTAGAGAATCATCAAGTCGGATAGTAGGTTAAGTGAAGTTGTAAATGGAAAGAAAATGGACTCATATCATACTCCCCTTCCTTTTTTCATAGCGTAGACATTGAAATTATCAAAGGATCTTCCAAAATTTGCCACCACAATGATTGGTTTGTTGAAAAGGCTTTCTTATCTCTTATAATGCCAAGCAAGAAAGGTTTTCTGCATTCTAATCATGTCCTGAATTTCATTTCCTACTAAAGTAAAGGATGACTTTACCATTACCCAAATATGTAAGGAAGAAAGGGTAGGGCTCACTTAAACTAACCTGATATGACTTCTGTTGTTTCTTGATTAGCAGTCATTCTCTGCAGTGGCATTTCCTTTGTTGGTAGAATAGAATGTAAGTCTTCAATAAATTCGATTGGTGTAAAGCAACTAAGTATATGTAACCTAGGCTCACTATCATTAAGGAATAGACTACAATGCATTGGACATAGGTTTGAAAAGCTTGTTTAGCCTTAGGTAGTGAACATAGCCTAGAAGAGCTTGACTGGCATTAATGACTAGCCTTTTACCACTAGCTAATTAAAAGATAAAAGATGTGCATATCGCTTCTTAAGCTTAGGATATTTTCCTTTGTCTCTCAAAAGTAGCTTTGATTCTTGTTGGTTGAGTTGTTTTTTTAAAAATAGATAGCCTTATAGACTAGCTAAGGGAGGACACATCTTACTAGATAGAAGTTCTTGTTCTATCCTCGTTATATTTCTTCCCCTTGGGTAGTTCTTGTTTGCCCTTTTCCTTTGCCTAACCTTTCAAGGCTCTAGCTTTGTTGTTTAATTAAGCTTACCCACATCTGATCATGCTAGTTTTGTTTGTGAATGGCCATGTCTCTTTCTCCCAAATCGACAGACATTTCTCTAATAAGCTCATTTAGTTATTGTATGAAGAGAAGAAAAGAAGGGATAGGCTTTTTTGTATATGGGAAACTACAATTGGAGGAGGCTGACTAGGAGAATTTAAGTACGAATTGGGTTAGAATCAAACATGATTCAAGCTTATAAGCAAGCTCATGAGATGAGGCTTAAATTAGACCCATCAGTATAGAATGAAGGGGATTGCTTGCCCTACCTGTGGCGAGTCAGGGTCACTTTATCACTTAAGGAAGAAACATTTAGGTACATAACTCAATAAACTTCAACTGCCTCAATGAATGTTGATCTCAAAGTGAAGAAATTTCTTTTTTCCAAGATGAGTGGGGGAACCTGGCTTTATACATCAATTTCATTCCAGACATAAGATTGGCTTTTAAAAGCTTGACTAGAAGAAAGATTGTGTTATAAAAGGATGGATTGATTCTCAAAGCCCACATAAGAATTGAGTATTTCTTAAGTGGGAAGTCAGGTTTACTAGAAAGGTATGATCCATTAGCATTAGAATCTATGTTAGCAATCTAGGTCGATGATGAAGGTTGCTTTTAGCTTACAAGTGATCTAATCAAAAGAATTCTAATAGGATGGGAAGACATCTTAATTAGTCCAATGGTGACATTCAAAATAGCTTCCAATATGTTCTAGTGTTGATGTTAGATTAAGTGGGTTTACAATGGAGAACTAGCTCACGAAGACTTTAGTATTGAACCAAAGTATGTGCTCTTTCAAAGTCCACATAGTTGAACTAATATGTGTTTGTTTTCTCGGGTTTGCTTGAATTTGAGAGCCTTATCTCTTTAATTTTGATACTTTTGGAATAAATCCCTGGAGATTGATAAGATCCTAAAGAAATGAGTTGGAGCCCACTGTGGTCTAGGTTGCACCAAATAATATGGAAGGAAAATTGTGTGCATAGGATAGAAGATAAGTTTCTTTTTATTAGTTTGAGTTCATCTTTTTTGCTTTCAAGTGTGTACACACACTGATAAAAGAGGATAATATCCCTTTTGAAAAATAAAAAGCAACTCACTTGAGTAAGCAATAAAGTGTTATAGGGTACAGGATAAACTTCTACTGAATTAGGTACAATCTCTTTGTGGATCAATCAATCAATAAATGTCATAGAGAAGGAAAAATTTGTGATTCAAGTTGGAGAAATTCGCATAGCATACAAAAAGCAAAGGCGATGGTGACTTTATATCTAAATTGAAAGTTATTAATTAGATCCATTTCATAAGAAATGATCAATAACAGTCGTAGATTATTCCATAAAGCATTGGAGTCATGCCCAAATCCTTTAAAAAGCTTCAATATGATCTTCTCAAAGGTTACCCAGGATACTTAGATTGATTTAAAGCTTTCAAGGGACTAAAGACCTAGAAAGCTATAGGCCAGGTCAAAATAGTTGGGTTGATTCCTTTGCTTAGAACCTTACATAAGAGGTTTCCATCTCATATTGCTCGGCAAGCAATCCTTTTGGTGTCCTATTTTAATTTACTATATCAAAATCAAATTGAATAAGATGTCTCATAGATGGATCTTTATCCTTCTTTTACAGGTTAACCAAAAAAGGTTAATTCCATAGGTATAAGTTTCAAACTTGACTTTTGATTAAATTAGTATAAAAAGATTTGCTTTCATTTTATCTTTCTCCCACCTAAGAAGAATAACATAAAAGAATTTCCATTATTGTTAGAATTTTCAATACCTTAGGTGATCGACTTTATTATATTAGTGGATTGTTGACTTTTATCTTATATCATGATATAAATAAAGTATCAAGGCATATCTATTTCTTCTTAGACTTCCATAAAGTATCTTTCTTTGCTACAACTGATAAAAATCATTTTTTGCATGATGCATATGTAGAAAGCCTATTTTTTTTCATTTATATTAAATATGAATGTATTTGCTCTTTCTTCCCCTTTTTCCTTTCTATGCTGAAGATAGTCATACATATTGATAGACATATTATTAAAGGACTGTACCTTTACTTTCTTATCCTTACTAATTAGAAATGAAGCTTCGCAAGTTAAGTAAAGCACCTAGCATATCTGACTCCCCTTATGCAAAATAGCAGTTTGTCCAATCGTCTTCTAATTTTGACTAACTAAGAGGATTCCTTATATGAAGGAAGAAACTCTCAAAAGTGATCTAAAACCTTCTAACCATTCAAGTCTATGGCCATTGTGAGTTTGACTCCATGTTGACTTGCTTTGTCATGCTTACTGGCTTTGGACTGAATTCTAAAAGAAGGGGACTTACTCTAACGATGCATATCTTTAAGTAAGCAAACCAATATAAGGAAAGACCGCAGCTTGTCTAGGTACTGATAGAGCTCAACTGACATAGTTGAAGAGGGGGACTGAAAGAAGGCTCAACCTATAGGGAGAGCGATGGGTAGAGAAAGATTAAATGAAAATAGTAAGGGAACAATCATATCATGACTAGAACTAACTTAAGGCAAGGGGCTTAGCACATGCCTTAAGGTTTTTTAGAAATCGAGAAGATCACCTGGATACTATTAGAAGGATTCCAACGATTGAAGATTCATCATTGATGTAATACAATAAGCAAATTAACCTTACTAAAAAGAATGAATAATAAGATATGAAAGAAACTTTACTTGCTAAGTGAAGAAAGAAAATCAATTCCATCTTAAGACCCTTTTATCACATCATGGCCAACTAAAACCCTAGCCTTGGAAACAAACATCTTCTCACTTGCCTGAATGAATGAATTTAATATCTTTTCAGATTCAATGTGGAGAGTCCTTACTATCTTAACAATAGTTCTTTTTCATATCCCACTTTGAAGAAACTACACTCGCTCGTTAGGCTATCTGGCTCTCGACCTGCTTCAATCTCTAAACATTATTAATGGGACTATTGCATTCACTATACTTTGTTATGCTACCTTTCATTTCACTACCAAATCGACAACTAACCTTGTTTTTCTAATCTTATAAGTAATAGCTATATATGAAACTTTACCTAAAGAAAATGAAGACCTGTAACTGCTTAGATTCCTAGCTCCCAGCTTTTTAAAAGAAATTTTCATTAGCACATATTTACTTTTGATAAAATCTTAGTGGGATCATAGATATCCTCCCTTCCACCTTCTTGATTACTTCTCATATGGGCAGGTAAAGTCTTAAAGAGTGCTTCTAAGCTAGGGAGATTCTTTTGAGAAGCTAGCTCAAGGCTATCTGGTTGAAAAGGATTATAATACATGTGGGGAAACTCAATTGTAGTGATAAGGAAACAAGTCCTTAATGGGATGGTAACTAAACCAAGAGCAAGTACAAATTGCTTTGATAAAGATTTACCATTTCTTTGTACATCAATCCCTTTCTTTATTGGATGAGAATCACAAATGTTGGTATTCATTGTGAGAGAGCCAGGTAAATGGGATTTTTGGGGATGAGTCATCTTCTATAGGTAGATTTGGTTTACCCCGAAAAGATGTTGGGTGGCATTTTCCTATTCTAATTTTAGTAGCATTTTCTCATAAATAGACTTTCACTAGAACATATAGGGAATATACTCTATGAATAGTTAAAAAACTACTTTTAACTTGTTTGTATAAAGATTGTTCTACTACAACTTATATTTAGGAAATGGAAACATGGAGTTAGTACTTCTGATGGGTCTTTCCCTGACTCAAAGTTGGCTATTCTTTTACTTTGACTTTACCTATGTTGTGTTGTCTACTTAATGATATTGGACTTCATTAATCTCACTTACTTGATGAATCCTTAATGGCTTTATTGAAATAACAATTGCTTTCTTTTTTACATTTAGTGTGAGCGATCAAATACAGAGTGAGGCTTTCTTCAACATTTAGACCGTGAAAGACCTTGCAGGAATAGCCTCACCAGGCTTATGGTTTATCTCCTTTTATGAAGTTAAGTAGAAAGCATATGGATACAAGTGCACTAAAATAATTAAAATAGTAGGTAGGGTTTCCTTATAAAGTAATTCTAACTTTAACACGAATGGTCCCTCATAAGGTAGTGCACTTGTGAATGTAGCTGGATCAGTATAACCCTTCCACGAACTCCCTGACTGCCGTTTACATTGTGAGTGAAGACCAAATGGATGGATGAGACATATGATTGGTTGACTAAAGTAGTTAGATGAAATGAGATAGATGGGATTAGCAAGTAGGCATTTGGCTAAGAATGGCCAACAAAAGAAGGGTTATATGCTTCAAACTAGTGTGATGAACAATCTTTTGAAATTAAGCATAAACCTCTGACATTGGACATGATTGACTTCAAACCAATGTCAATTTGCATCGACCAATTGGACTCTAGAAAGGCAAGCAACATCCTTGTCTCGATGAGATTCTGCATGATTTGGTTAGTGCCTAAACTTATTTAAAAGTCTTTGCTTATATTGAGCATTCCTATCTCACCTCGTGTGCTAGGGAATTATCCAATGGGTGGGTGGAATAAGGCCTGAAACCTGACGTCAATGCCTTTCAACCATTAATGTATAGACCAATAATTGTATAGTCTAATAAGTTAACAGGTACAACATCACTATTAAGGGCATTCATGTGAAAGGAAATGCAAAGAGTTAGACCTTTAGAGGTGAATTTCTTTCTTAGATGTTGTGTGCGGTGCCTTCCTTACCACTCCATGGGGTTACTTTGATCACTTCTAATCCTAGTTCACCAATCCAATTACACATGTATATATATATATACATATATATATATATATATATATATCATAGTCATTGTTTTTTGTCTGGGCTTAAGCTTAGAAGTGAGGCAAAGGTAAGGGTTTTCCTTGTATATGTCCATTATGTCTAGCTTTTTCTTACATGTTAGTCGAAGGTAAGGTACTTGACTTAGATAGACTATTCCTTCAAAGAGCTAAAGGCTAATCAATAATCCCTCACTCAAGGGATTACTACTACCTTTCTGAATAGGAGTTGAGTTCCAACATTGACTATGACTACTAGCTTAAGCTTTGGCAGGGAGAGGTGATATCGAAAAGAAATGAATAGACCCTATATCATTCATTCTTTTTCCCCATCTTCCTTCAAAATTGAGAGAAACGATAGTAAAAGCCTTTTGACTATCTTAGCGATAGAGGGTCAAAGATAAAGGATTTGACTTCTTTAATTACCAAGCTAAAGGTTCATTCATGAATCAGGCCTATAACATATGATCATTTTTAGTCATTTGTATAGAGAAGAATTCTACTTCAGAATCTCAATTTCTATCGGTCAAGTAAAGCTAAAAAGTCTTGCCACCTTGCTTGCTTATGGCTATAGATTATGAGTTTGATTTGTTGCTCTTAGTGGATTTGATGCTTTCAATTCCAATGATGTCAAAATGGGCTCATGAAAAAGAAAAGAAAGAGTTTTAAGAAAAGAAGGCATTGGTAAGCCCCCAAACTAAAGGCATCACTAAGAACTCAAATCAAATCCCATTTGCAAGACACTTACGAAATTATTTCAAGTTGCATTTCTCAGGTTGCTTGTTAATGGTTTACTCCACTCTAAGTTATGATTTATCATTAGGAAGGAAGAGATAGAAATAAAGCTAGGCATGAATGAAAAGAAAAACCTTGTATTTGAAAGAGCTATTTATCTAAAAACTCTATAGGTCAATTAGTCTCTCATAAAAGCAATTACAAAGTTAATCTGGGAGGGCTATTAGGTTAGTAAGATTCTCAGCCTTGGTAAGGGTTGAGTTCATCCCAAGCTAGGTCATTGCATGGTAGGTAACTTGAAGTAAAGGCAGTCTGGGTTGACATTGTTGTTAAGGCTCAATGTTGGAGTGATTTCCAAGTCAATGAAAGAGATGAGACCAAATCTGAAAGTTTTGAAAAGCTAAGCTTTCATACCTGACCTTTTCCATGTCATGTATTATATGATTTGAATCTCACAATTGCAAGATATAGAAACAAAGAAATGGGGAACTGCTCGACTCAGAATATAGAAGGAGATAATTGACAGCTGATTAGTGGAGTTGAAGTGATGTCATAAACTTCCATTTCTGAGGCAAAGGCAACAAGGTTATTAGGAGAATAAGGTTAGTTGGTGACTCAAAATCATCTTTTCTTTCTTTCCCACCATAAATGAATAAGATGAAACCAAAGAAAGGGCATATCAAGATTGAATCACATAAAAGGATTGGTAATGCAACTCTATTTTAAGCAAAGGTACTTGAAGTATAATAGGAATACAAGGCTAAATGGTTCTAACAGCATTGAGCTTATGAAGCTTGGGCCCAGTTATGATTTGATACATATTGAGCACTAAGCTATTATTCTAGTCTAGTATTTTTTTTTCTATAAGTTATGATGCAAACTAACATTTACTTATGAGATTAGTTGAGTTGGCTTGCATTAATTGTGTCCTATAAGATAGAAAATTTTAAGGCTTTAGACTTAAAAAATCCTATCTAGCTTGGCTTCTCTTTTTCTTATGACTTGTGTTGTAGTTATTGTCTTATAGTCGGCCTTGATTGCCTTTGTAGTCTTTTTAATGCTAATGTCTTTTTCCTTTTCATAAATGAGAAGAGCCCTTTTAATCAATAAGAAAAAGATGCACTAATGGGTAACGACTTCAGCACTACCAAGCGCCTATCTTGTCAGCTATTGCTTGTTCCTTATGGTCGAGCGTCTTCAAGCCTAATGGTTTGACCAACTACTATAAGATTTATGTCAATAAAAGGAACCTCTGCTTCTTAAGGTGGCATAGGGAGCTCATCATCATAATCTTTTTTCTTGTGAGTTACTTAAGAGGGCACAATATATTTACTAAAAACATGTATTGTTTTTTCCATGACATGAGAATTCTTATTGAATACTTTTAAAATTTTTTCTTGATGTGGAGTATCCAATGAGGACTACTTCAATCGTTTTAAAGTTAAATTTTCCTAAATTGTCCTTGTTATTATTCAAAATAAACATTCACTTCTAAATGTAGGAAAATAATTTATATTTGGTTTTCTTCCATTTTGAAGCTCATAAGGTGTTTTATTCAAGACAGGTCTTATTATACATCTATTCAAGATGTAGTGGGAAGTATTGATAGCTTCAGCCCATCAGCTTTTAGGTAGGTTATTTCCACAAAGAAGAGCTTTGGCTAAATAATGGAGACTTATATTTTTTTCTTTCAACATCACCATTTTGCTAAGGAGTTCAAGGAGCTAAAAAGTTATGAGTGATCCTTGTATTGACATAGGATTCGTCAAATACTTTATTTTCAAATTGTCTACCATGATTGCTTTTAATTAAAGTGATGTTATGCCCTTTTTCAATTTGGACAATGGCATAATAATTTTTGAAAATTTCAAAATACTCGCGTTTATGAGCTAGAAAGTATATCCATCTATATCTTGAAAAATCATTGACAATTAAAAACTGTAGTATTTACCTCCCATTCCCTAAGTTTTGATGGTACCAAATGAATCCATGTGAATGAGTTGTAAAGGTCTTTCAATGCTTATGTGATCATTTAATTGAAATGCATATCTAACTTGTTTTCCTTGTTGACAAGCATTATAAATGTGATCCTTTTCATATTTAAGTTTTAGTAAGCTAAATACTAGTTTCTTAGAGGACAACATTGATATTAATTGCATGTTTATATGACTTAACCTTTTGTGCTAGAGCCAACAAAGATCTTACAGAGAAGAAAGACATTTATAGGATTATATTTTGTCAATTTGTAAGATATAAACATTTTTATTTCTTCTTCCTTCAATAATAACATAACATTCCTTTGATATCATGCAGGAGGCAGAGTTAAAAGCCATGTGAATTGTTAAGTTACCTCATTTATTTCATTTTCGGCACTTTCCTTACGGTGATTAATTGTCGTAAGACATATATATTTGGTACATTTAGTAGCTACACTCGCTACATCATTAGTGACCAACAAGCATAAGTTTGCTATGTTATTCTTTTCATTACCACTAAAGTCTGTTGCCAGATTGTCATTGCTCCAAGAGGAATTTGCCACCATTGCTTTCCTTTCGTCTTTGTTAAGTGGATAGTTTGCTCTAATGTAGCTAATTGTCTTCCACCTATAACAAGTCCACACATTTATTGCAGCTTCTTTTCTAGTCTAGTTTTCTCTTTGAGTATTATTGTTTTGGTACTTTCTTTTATAAAAGTTGTACATTCTTTTAGTGATATCCTTAAACATTTTTTATGAGGATTTTAGTGCAATCACTCTATTTGAGTTATTCTTGTATACATAACTTCATTTGTTATAAGGTTTCCTTTGAACTCATTAAACTTCATAGTTTTAAGTTTTCTACTTACGATTGTTTTTGTTACTATGGCTTTCCAAGATGATTTGAAACTCCTTAATTTTTTGTGATCAAATCTTCATCTGGATAGTATTTTCCATGAGCAAGAAGGTCATTTACTATTCTCCCAAATCTATTGAACATTTCTCTTATGCTTTCTTTATTAGTCATATAAAAGAGTTCATACTCCGACATTAGTGTGTCTATTTTGGTCTTCCTGACCTGAGATGTTCCTTCATAGGTGATTATTATCTTTTCCCACATTTCTTTGGCTAAGGAACATTTGGAAAGCTTTTTGAATTTATTTGCATTCATAGCATAAAATATGAAATTTTTAGCTTACAATTTACCTTGTATTTTCTTTTCTTAGTGTCGCTCAGTTCCACTATTATTTTATCAACTTTCTTTCCATCATCTTCCTTCGTGAATGTGAATGACCCGTATTGAATCACAACCCAAGCATCAAGATCATTTGATTGAATGAAAATTTCCATCCTAGTTTTCCTACAGCTATACTTTGTTCCATCAAAGTGAGGGGTTTTTTTTTTCTTTTAATGTCCCTCAATAGTTGTTTGATCTACTATTCAGTATGAGATCTATTTCAACTACTTTTTTACTTGAAAAATTTGGAGACTATGCTCTGATACCACTTGTTAGCATAAATATAGCAAGAGTTGGTGAAATGTTATATTAAAGTGTGATTCAAATAATAACTGTAAATTCAAATAATTCTTGTAATGTACATTCCCTGAGGAGGCAACTAGCCATGTGCTTCCTAAGGAGAATGTTTGAATGTGATTAAAACAGATAAAGTAAATAAAATCCAACACATAAGAATTTATAGTGGTTCAGATCACCATTGATCTTAGATATACTCCCTAACCTATGTAGCTAGATATTTCACTAACTAAATCATCCAATAGATACAATGGTAAACCTTATGATATTGCATAAAACTTCAACACAAACATTATAGCAACCTAAAACTTAAGGAAAATTCATAATGACTTTTACAAACACAAGGACGAATAGTGCCTTAGGCCATTCCAAGTGATCTGGTTGATTGATCTAAGATGGGGCTCTATTTGAATCATTAGATACACAATACAAGCCCAATTAGTGAGTTTTTGACATACTCATTATAATATCCTAACATTTTTTTCTTGTTTGTTGGGTCTTTATCCATAATTGAAAAGAAAATTATAAGTTATGGACTAAATTGAAAATTGGTAATAACTTTTTACATAAAACCCTAAATGAAATTCTTGTTAAGACACTAAGAGGCAATTAAGGAGCTACTTAGAAAGCTAATATAGATTATAAAACATTAAGAATTTTTTTTTTGGTAATTAAGAAATTAAAGCAAGGTATTGTCCTAAAGTGTAAAAATTTCTTTAGGTTAGTGTTTGAAAATAAATAGGAAAAGTTAAGGGGAAAAGAACAAATATCATAAATAAGTAATCAATGGCATTGAAATAAGATGAAATTGGTTGAAATGAAATCAAAGTAGGAGCTATATAAGTAGCGACCAGCAAAATCCAAGCAAGAAAAATTGTGATATTGTCATCCTTGATGTTTTGATTGCATTAGGCTTGGTGTCAGCACATTAGCTTGCATGGATGAAGTGGCAAAGTGCATGTTTACTTAAGCTTAGGTAATGGCAAGTGTTAAAATGGAAAGAATGACACCTAAAGTAGATATTAAATGCCATGGACCAATCTTAAGCTATAAATAGATGGGTAGTAAGTCTTGGTCTTTCACGACAATCATGCAATACTCATGGAGTGAGAAAGAGTGAGTGAGAGTGATAAAGTGAAGGAAGAAGGGTTTGGCCAAGAAGAAGAAGCTAGGGAAATTCAAGTAAGGTAGATATTTTGTCCTTTTTTTTCATGTCTAGATGCTTGAGAGTTTAGTAGCATATAAATGCATATTCTTTTTCTTTATTTCATGTCTAGGCCAAGAGCATTGGGCAACCTTTTCAAAAGGAAATTCTAGCTAATCTAAGTCAAACATGCTTCTTACTCCACTATGTATGTGATATATTTGTCATGTATGATTAAGCCATGATGGCAGTACCAAGAGGGTGTAATTTGAGCTTTGAAACCTTGCTTTGGAAGCAAATAAATTGGCATGCATGTGGCAGTATTATGGATCCTATTATGTGTTGATTTCATGCTCCTTTGTGACATTTGCTTACATGTAATATATATATGCATTAATGTGGTAATTATGCTTGTTTAACTATTGAGAATTTGCTTAAAGTCTCATGCTATTATCTCACCATATTCAAGCTGCGAAGATGACATTAATTAACATATTTAGGTTTGCCCTAGAGTATGATTTAAATCTTATGTTTACCATTTCAATCTTCCTTATAAATGGAGGTGGTGGCTGAATTAACCTTAAGGAGGATACACATTGATGAGCAATTTCATGAGTTGGATCTCATGCCAATGATGGCATTTTGCATACTACTAAGGCCACTCAACATTCCCTAGAAGTTGTAAATTAGTTAAAGTGCATGAAAAGTGTATTAAATAAAGGCCATAGTTTAACTTTTGTAATATAGGGTGTGATAGCTGAATGATGAAATTAGGGAACTTAGTTAAAGTGTCGTTGTATGTAAGATAATGTGTGGATGTGTTGTGACTTCTTATGGCCAAAACTAGTATGGAATGTAATGATACTAAACATATATTTAGTAATTGGAATGTTTCAGATCTATTTGATAGAAATTGGTATCATGTGCAAGGAATATTAAGTGATTCTTTGACAAGAAAGATGCATGGAAGGAAATAGAGCATGATAAAAAAATATATAAATGAGACAAGATGGGAAAGATGAATGAAGAGAAAAAGAATCTTGTGTAGATGGAATAATATATAGATATTGATAAATTTGATTGTATGTAGAAATATTGAAACATGAGTGAATAGTAAGTAGGGACTAAAATGAAAATTAAAGTTGAAAAGGGTTCTATACGTTGGATTAGGTTGCAAAAACTTTACTTTTTCCTACCTTTATTCAAAAATTTACTTCATAGGGACTAAATTGAAACGCTAACTCAAATTATGATAAAATTGGTAAAACATAGAATGTCTTCATGCAAGTTACCTAGAATGCATGAAGGAAGTGGATATGTGCACATGGTTTTGTTTTGATAATTACCAAAATGCCTTTATATTGTAATAAAGCTAATGTGGAAATGTATTTTGGGTAACATTGCATTAATAAATTCATATTTTGATATATTGTATACATCTTCAAAGTTTTTGAAATTTGTTTTGTATGAACTAGTTACTTTATGGTATTTAACTCACAAAGGGTTGATAGTTTGTTTAAGTTTCAAGTAAACTAGTAATATATCTAGTTTAAAAATGTTCTTATTTTACATTACATTTTCAAGAGTCATTTGTTATTATTTACAAAGAAAGATTTTACTTTGCAAGGTAAATGTATATCTTTATATATATTAACTTGTATTTGGGTTAATTGGTATAATTTTGTAGTAAAGTTTTTTAAGATTATATGACAATGGTTTTAGAAATGAAGTTTCCAAATAATAGAAATATGAATACTTATTTCAATTATTAAATAATTTGATTGATATAAAATATATTGTAAATTTTAATTGGTAAATGAATAAGTTGGAATTACAAAGTATAATTTTGTAGACATTATTTCTACAAAGTAATTTTGTTCATATTTATTTCCAAGGAAAATTTCCATCTTGCTAAATATCGAGAAATATTATAACAATGTGTTTTCGTTATACATATTAAATATAGAGTTGCTTACATGAAGTATTTTGTTAATTTTGAAATTTTGCATATGTTAAGTTCATTGGAAACCATTTTTTCATGAATAAATGTATTTACATTTTCTTATAAATGTATAGATATATCATGTTTTAATTAAATTGGTTATATCTTCCATATTTTACAAAACATTTGAGATACGTATAATTTTGTTATAAGTAATGAGTTTTAATTATATAAGGTATAAGTTTTGTATTTCAAGTAAATAGACTTTGGTTATATAAGAATATATATGTATATTCCTTTGTATAACCTCTTTGTACTTTAATTACAACAAAGTTTAACACATTAGTTAGAAATTTAATCTTTTTGTATTTTAGTACTTAAGATATCACTTTAAAATTTTTGTTTTCAAGATATCACATTTTTGGTATCAGAGCTTGGTTTCCAAAAAAGCCTAGTTTTTAGGAAGAGCTTGGTTTCCAAAAAAGCCTAGTTTTTAGGAGAAATATCCAGAAGTTATAGAAAAATAGCTAGCTTATATAGAAATGTTTGGTTATAACTTACCTTGAATTATTATAGGAAAAATGTCTTCTAGAAGTCAATCCCAAATTCTATGTGAATTAACTGAACAATTAAGGGTTCAAAATGAATGACTACAAGAACAAGCTAAGGCACTAGCCTTTTGGAGTTAACTTAAATTGATGTATATTAATGAGACCTTTTGTGTTCTTAGAACTCAGTTTCATCATGACAGGTCTAGAGATTTTTCAAGGAACTTTTACTGATCGAATGCTCATAGAATTCAAAAAGCACTCTTGTTCATTGTATGACGCACCAACTCAAATATGTGAGAGAGAGATGTTCAAATCTTTCAGTCCTCAACATGGCAAAGAAAGGATTGAAATGGAAAGAAATATCCATTTGCTTCTATTGTTGGTAGCTTGTTGTATGCTCAAGTGAACGCTTGCACTAATATAACTTGTGCTATACAATGCCTATTATGCACTTGAGTATCCTTTTTTGGATTATTGGATACTTATGTTATACCTAAACGATATTAGGAATCCCATATTCTGTTACGGTGAATTTAAGTCACTTATAATTATTAAGTCCTTAAGAGGGTTTTATGTTGTAAAAGACATCCAATATGTCATTTTGTACTCCATTCTATTCAGATATTGAAACTTAGTTTATGATAATACTAATACTAATTATTTGTTTCCTTATTGAATTCAATGATCTTGTTTAGTTTCATTTTTAAACTTGGCATGGTTTAATTATGACACATATCTATGTATTTATATGAACATTGATTGCTTAGTTTTGTTGATTCATTATTGTCCAAATAATCAATTAATGCTATTCAAGTGGGAGATTGTTGGAATAATTTTGTCAAATTATTTTGTGGATTAGCATTAATCCTATTATTAGAAAAATTTTATGGTTGTTAATTACACTATCAATATTAATTTAAACCAATAATGGATTAGGTTCATATTACTTGTGGGCAATTAGTGGCAGGTTGGATTACCCACTGTTGCGATGCGAAAGTGTACATGCAAGTATACGTATTGTATAGGCATTATAATGATAAGTAGAGTATCGTTCTCACGAGGATTTGACACTAAGATAATTGTTAAATATTAAAATTAGCACCCTAATCTAAATCAAGCCAAAGGTAAATTGCAATGAAGGAAAACTAATATAAAAACATAAAAACAACAAGTGAGCATAACATTCTAAACTAAATTTGGAAGTGAAAGGTTTAGGATTATGATTCCCTTAGCATTTCATAGGATCCAACATACCCTCCTTAACATTGCATTTATTGGTATAATTTGCTCGTTTAGGATCCTTAATTACCTATAAGCATTTTTTGAATTACTTATAGGTATTCCCTTTATACCAGTCCATAATTTCTTATCCAATTGATAAAGAGACTTTATGGAAAATGGGTCCTAATGTGACTATGCAAGGCTGGTAGGTATATTCCTATCCTACGAGTGAATCAATCCATTCAATATTGCAAGTTTTATGAATTCACTAACCAATCCATGGTCAAACCTTAAATTCCCTTTCCCAAGTTCATTTAGGTCACCTAAATCATCTAATGGTTTACACACACTTAGAAGCATTAAGAACAAGATTAAGTAAATAAATCATATCATTAATTACAAGTAAAGAGATTAAAAGAGTCTTACTACATACTAGGGTTCATCATAATCTCAAATCAAAAGTTCAACTTATCAATACAAGATAAATCAACATTAAAAACAAAGTATCATCCAAATGGGCATATAAATACAAAAAGAATCAAGGGATAAAGAGAAAAACTAATTTACTAAGTGAGTATCCTCCAAACCCATGCTTTTCCCTTACTTTTAGAGCTCCTTAAGAGCTTCTCTAGCCTTTTCAACTTCCAAAATGACCTAGAATGGTTGTCCCCTTTTAAAACCCTTGAAATTCTCTTTTAAACCAATAAAAATCAGATTACGAAATGCATTCGTTTTACTTAGTTCTAAAATGTGTTATGAACAGCTTTCAGCTGGTCATTATGATGTTTCATTTTGTCTATAAATTTTCCTTTTAGGTCATGACTAGTTGATGGATGGTCATGGCAACAAAATTAGCAAAAAGACCTCAAATCAATTTTTGCATCTCCTTGGTCTAGGTTTTTGTTGGTCAAGCTTTGAGACAACTTCGACTTATATGTCTTTGTGTTAAAACCTAATAGAAACACATGAATTTGATTATTTACAAATTATTAAATATCTAATAAAAAATTAACACCTAACTACTAAAAAACCATAACTAAACTTAATTGTAACTAGATCTAAAATACTACTTGTATTACATAAACGTGAAACAAAATAATTCTTAACTCCTAAAAACATGACAAAATAATTAAATTATTGAAAGTTAATACTGACAAGCCAATTGGGTAGAGACTCCAACCTACAACCTAATGTTAATAAGTAATTATCTCATTAAATTGTTGATCGAGAGTTAATAGAGAGTGATTGAACTCATTTAATTATTATTTACAAGAGTTGAGTAAGTGGGGTATTAAATGTCATCATAAATATATTTACAAAAAGGTTGCTTTCTTCATTAATTCCCAACCCTCATCTTATCTCCTTTTCTTCCTTTTTCATTGTGCTTTAACTCTTGTTTTAACTTTTCGGCATTTTTTCAACTCAGCGCGCCCAAGTTTCAAAAAGTTTTAGATTCTCTCTGCATTTGAATATCTCTCTTTTTGAATATTGGGTATTGTGAGTTGCTCATCTCTACTATCTTTGTTTGATCTACATCATGATTGGTATTAGACTGTCTCCTGGTTAATTTCATTGTTATATTATCTCCAAATTTTGAATATATTGAAGTATGTTATTCCAGCATACAACCTTAACCCATTGAGAATGAAAGGGAAGGTTTTTGCTTTGCATTACAATGTACCCTTGTACTGCAAATTCTTCAAAACATTGCACTACTTGGAAACAGCTTTTTCTTTATATTTGTCTTGCTTTGTCACTGAAAAGGGGATAGGAGAGATAGATCAATTGCTATGTACGTTAGTTTTTAATGAGAAGAAATCGTTAGCAAGACCAAATGAGAAGAAAAATTCATACGTAAATCCAATTAGGCATTCGTTGCCTAGTTTGGGAACAATGAATTCTTGAATGAAAAGACAAAGGTTAAAATAGTGACTTAGTCTCTTAATTTTATTTATTGTTTTAAAAAATGGTCCCTTAAGTTTTAAATCATCTTATAAAATATCATTTTAAGTAATTCTGTTAAAATATTAATGCCGTTAATTATTATACTAATGTGGCAACAAAATATGTTTTTCTTATAATTTATTTTATGGTGAGTTAGCATTAAATTAACATTTAACTCCAAAAATTTTAAAAAATAGAAAAAGACATACGACAATGCCGAGCTCTCCAAAATTACGGTGCAACATCAAAACTAATAATTCTGCCATGATTCAAGTTTCTGTTCTCCATTTTATTCAAGAATCAATCACAGACTAATTGACAAAAGCATAATAGAACGAGCAATGCACTAATCAACAAGCACTAATATAGTTTATGAATGAAATAAAATATGTTGAATTTAAAGTCTAATTATTTACCATTTTCTAGATTTTTCTCATGGAATTTGATAGAACTCAAAATCTACAAAATTAAAGGATTGCATCACAGGACAATAAATTACTTTTCCTTCCTCAATGACATGGCTTTGTGATCTTTTGATTCATGCGTAGTGATCAAAATTAACTAACATTGAAAAATTAATACTGAAATGTAATATAAAACAAAATAACTTTGAAATCCTTTATCAATTGGTCTATGACTACCACTGGATTTTGAAGAAAGGATAGATAGAAGAGCAAAATTTGAAATCATGGTAGGCTTGAAGTTTTGATATCAAAGTAATGATATTTGAAACTGCGTTATATGACGTTTTTCATTGATTTTTAGTTAATTTTTGGATTAAATGTTAATTTCATGCCAACTCATCACTTAACTTATAAGAAAAAAATGTGATGTCACATTAGTAATAAACTTAACAGTGTTAATCTTTAAACGGAATTCACTTAAAATAATTTTTCATGAGATAATTTGAAAACTTAAGGGGCCACTTTGAAATACTTCAAACTTAAAGGACTATTTTAAACTAAACAATAACAAAGTTAAGGAACCAAATCACTATTTTAACCAAAAATAGAAAATATTTTTGGTATAATTATGTAGATTCAAATATTAAGACTATTTTTTTTACTAAGATATTCTTTATAATTTTCAAAAAAATTATAAGGTATAATTATGTAAATTAATTTTTATTTATGTGTATTGTAGTTTATTGGTCAGTTTATATTGATTAATGTTCAATAAATAAGTCCATGAATGACGAAAAACTGATATAAACAAATAAGATTTTCTCTTTTAATTTTCCGCTTGTTCTTGTTATTATAACCATAGACTAATTCCAGGTTGAAATAATAATGATTTTGAGTATTTGAGATATCACGTAATATTTATCTATCTGTATGAAATAAGTATAAAATACCAGTATCTAATTAACAATATAATTGTACATAGAAAAATTGTATTATATACTAGATATTTTATTTACTATATTTATTTGTCAGATTATTATCTCTATACATTATTTAAAGTACTTAATAATTACAAAAACTTTGAAAATTTAAGCATATATTTTAAAATATATTTTGAAAGATAAGTATTAATAATAGATGTTTTTGGATATGTTTTACTTAATATTTAATATTTTGATGTTTCAAATTTTTATATATTTTGAACACTCAATAAATTTAGGATATTAAGGAAATTACAAGTGACATTAGATTTTTTTTTTAAGGAAATTACTATTACATTGGGTATTCATATCATTTTAATTCTTTTAGAGTATTTTAGATATTAAATAAAAATAACAAAAATAAGTATTTTACTAGAATATCAATGAATTGCACGGATTTAGTGCTAGTTTAATAATAAAATGAGAAATGCATTTTTATAAAAATTAATAAACAAAAACTATGCAGCATAGAGCATAATGTTTATAACAAAAAAAAGACATAATAAATTAAGTAATAAAAATTGCAAATATGTAGTAAATTACTCTTACTTTTACTTTATTGCTAATTACAAATGATAGATCAGAGACAAAATGCATACGGCAAAAATTAAAAGGTTTTTTTTTGTCAGAAAATAAAAACTAGGATATTTCCTTCGATTTCGCCAGCACACCAGAGCATTCAATTGTTCAAAATCATTTGGCCTCAATTAAAGGTTCAATTTCAAATTTTGAAAACGAAAAATCTCAAAGGCATTTAATGAATAAATTCAAAATCTTGACCACCGTTAAAAATACTAAATGAGATTGGTGCACAATAATCTAAATCTCCTTTTTTGTTTTCTTTTTAATTTAACAAATATTGATTTTTTTAACATTTTTCAGTTAAAATCAATTGAAGTTTAAAAAAACATAAAAAAAAAATAGACTTGCCTTGTGAATGTCTTAAAAAACCCCATAGTTTTCTAAATCGTGAACCAAAATTACATGGTGCCGTTGGCATTGTTCTTCTGCCTCACTTTCTTACTTCTCCGCCTGCTAGTTCCACAATAGCACCGCTTCTGATCCAGACACGTCTCTGTGAACGGTTCTAGTTATGCTCTTTCATAACTGTGCAGTATCTTGCTCAATTTTTCGGTACACTGTTGGTTTTGTATTGGATGATCAATCTCTTCCTGGTTAGCCTCAAAGTTGTTTCTGTATATTATGCATCAGTTTATGATGTTTCTTCGTGGACAATGCCACTGGCACTGGTAAACCAATGTCTCTTCACTGAATAATTTAAGTTTTTGGGCTGAAGTTGTCCTTGACAATATTTGTCTTGAACATTATCCTTTGTTTAATCCGTTGGAAAAAAAAAAATTATCCTGTGTTTATTTGTCACGTTGTAATTTGTTTCTTTGACAGGAAGAAATGCAGTGGATGGCGTGGAAGAGACTGATGGTTTTTGAAAAGTGAGAATTCGCCTTTTTCTTCTTCCTTAGGTTGTAGTATGAATAGAATCCATTATTGTGGGTTGAAACAAAAAATTGATGCTCATTGTGTTTCAGCTAACTACTATTATTTTTTTATGTGCATTGTTATGTTTAACTGAAATACATTCATTCACCAAAGATTTATGCTGTTTTTTATTTTAGCAAACTGCTGAAGCAATGTATGCTAAGTCTTGAATTCATTTCATACCTGATACGTCTATGCAAAATGCAGTTTTATTTTAATTATTATTTTTATTATCTCAGTCAAAGAATAATCTTTTGGCAATAAACTATGAATCACTGCATGATGGTTGCTTAATTTATGTTTGAAGCAGGACTAAAACGGTTCACGTATAAACCTGTTTACATTCTTGAGTGCGTTGATCTTCTTCCAACTCAGACAATTATCTACTGTACTTTGTTGATGCACATCTCTTAGTGTTAATTTGTTTGTTATATTGCTACTATTAGTATTTTAAAAGAACGATATCACTTACGGGCTTCCCTCCTCCCCCTTCTATCTTTATGCATGATTCCAAAATGTCTTCCTTTGTATTTTATGCTGCCTTGCATAATAGTTAGCCAATGCCCAAAAGGTCTTATGTTTGTTTCATTGATAATTTTTGGGTGTTATCTAATGAAGACTGCAGATGATTGTTTTACTGTGCTTGCTGTGCGTCAAAGTAATGGTTTCTTTTGTTTTTAGACTTTTAGATAGTTAGTTACCTTTAGTGGGGCTGGGTGTGTAGTTATACATTCTGCTGGCATTTTGGCTTTGCTTTCTGCTGATGTCTTGGGTGCCAAACTGGGTTGCCTCAAAATTGTATCAATATCACTGGTATTATCAGCATGAGTTTTGGTTTTATTTAACATGACCATCTTGTAAATCTTGAGCTATTCATATTGCAATTGAACATGCTAAAAAAATCCAGAAATATTGGTGGCTGTTTATCGACTCACAAGATCGACCACAAGATACCTGAGCCTTTTGGGGCTTTCTGTTACTATTGAGTCCGTCATATATTAGTGTTCTAATTTTATGATAGTGGTCCTTCGTATATTTATTACTTGCTATTTTGAGAAAAGATGCATGATGTTAGACTTTATTTCATTACCAGCACTATATTAAAATAATTATATGGATTTAATCAGATGATCATGTCATGTATTTGCCCCTTACAGAAATAATGGTTTTCCTAAATAAACGCTGCTTGCTTTTTACTCCATTCAAAAATCTATGAATCATATAAAACCTTTGACCTAAGCAGAAAACTATTCATCTTGTACAGTTAGATGCTCAAGTCATGTTTTTGCCCCTTATAGAAATAACAGTTTTCTCGAAGAAATTCTATTAACTGTTTATTCCAGTCATTGCTTAATTGCAAAGAATCTGAGAATCATAGACAAAAAGTGGTTGAAATTTAAAAATTTCAAGGGCTCTTATGTATCTCCTAAATTACCAAATCATAATGCTTTTAGTATGAACTCAATACAAGTTTATTAGCTGGTATAGTGTGATTGGCCTCCATGGAAGAATCCTTTAAATAACAATTTTTTATTTTTAAATCTCGTAATTTCCTTTGTACATGTGAACTGTAATAAACTGTACATATCAGTGAAAATGAGCTAATTTTTTGGGATTCTATTGTTTGTAGTATTAGAATGAAAGGGGATCTAGAACTATCTTGTAAATTATTAAATACTTGTCTTTCTGCATTTCAAATCTTCAAGAGAACTATCGTCATAAATTTGAAAGCTCTTTACTATTGTATTTGTACTCTTTTGGCTGAACTCTGAAATTTTTTGTCAAATATATAAATTATCATTAGTTAAGCCAAGGGAGACTAAAGATAAAAGTTAATGTAGTAAAGTCCCTTTTCTCAATATTTTTGAATCTATAAGTCATACTTTGCCTAAATTATTCTCATGTTTTCTGTTATTACATTATTTTCTAAGTAATCTTTCGCTTCTAAAATCAATATAGTTTCACCTAAAATGGAGACGTGATTGGCATATATTGACCTTAACTGACTAAATTACTAGGAACCATGCTGGATGAATTTTTCCTTGAAACCTATGCCATTCTTTTCCTTTTTGGTCTACTTTTAAAAAAAATTTGATTCATATGATTTGCAACCCAAACGCAAGAGATGTCACCTTTTTAGTGCTCATTGTTTTGTTTTGGCTGGTGCTGGAATTTTAATGTTGACATTGTTTATTTGTTGATTGTGTGCATGTAAGTTTGTGACTTTTAACTTATATGTTCTAGGTAATCTTGTTTAGTAATGTCAATATATGTTCTCATTAATTTGCCATGGCTTGAATTTCATCCCCAATGTAAGTAATGAAGGTCAAGTGTTCTTTCCTGAAAAAATTTCTCATGTTCCACTCTTGCAACTTATTTTGAATGATGTCTTGTTGTTAATTTTTTGAGTTGCTTCAACCATTTTCATTGTTTTTTATTTTGTATTTTTCTGGTGAATTTTCAGTCTTTTGAATTTAGCTTTTCATTTTAAGTTAGGGGGAGAAAAACCTTCATATAAAAACTAGAAAAAAAAGGTAGAAAAAAGCCAATTATAAATACTCTCATACTTAGTGCCAATTAATTTAGATGGTCCTAAGCTTATATTTCGCACTAGATGATTGAGAGAGAGACCATGTGAGTTACTATACTCCTTACCTAAAGGAAAATATAATCTAGTTTTTAGTCTTTAAAGAGAGTATTGAAGCTACATGCAGGTCTACTGTGCCCCCAAGTTTTCATTAACTTTTATACTCAAGGTTATCTTTCTTTTTTATTTCTTTTTGTTCCATTTTGAGTTTTTAGTTGAATGATATGTTATTCATTTCAACCATCTCCATAATTTTAAATTTTGCCCCTTTCCTGTGTGATTTTAAAATTTATAATGCTAAGTGGATTATTTTTGCTTTTTTAGGGTTGCATCGGATTGGTTCTTCCATCTAAGCTCTTTCATAAATGTGAATGATGAAGCAATTCTCCATTGAAGGCAATGTTTGTATTCAAGATGAAAACTTTATTTAGAGGCCAAAGCTCTAAGAAAAAGGTTTGCTTTCCCTTCCTTTTAGTCAAGCACTTCATACCTCTCATAACAATTAAACAAAATAGATGTACTAACCAAACACTATAGGCTTGAGCGCTAGTGTGCCCCTATCTCATTAGACTTTCTTGTTTAGTCGAGGTTTTTTTTTCTTCTAAGGGTTAAGATCAAGGGATAGTCTTGCTTCCTCTTATTTTTGTCGAGTTTGCAAATATGCCTTACTTGATGAATTTACTCTAAAAATTGAATTTCTTTTTAATGTCTATCTAAGATGAAAATAGAACATCTGACTCCATTGTTGTTAAAATCATGATTTAACTTGGTAGAATCGTCGATTTTATGATCCTAGATAGCAATTTCGTGTTAAACTGCAAATAAAATCGAAATCAGTGCTAACTCGGTCAAACTCGCCATTGACTCACATAGACTTGGTAAACTCAACGAGTTTGATTAAGTAAACTGAGTTAGCATATATCACCATTTCTGTAGCCAAAAATAAAAAACACATGAGATGAAAAGCCTAATATTTCTTATAGTTCCAGCCGTGTTGATTGCCCATCTGTGTTGAACTGTTGATAGCCCAAGCTGCCCAATAGATCACCTAATGCCCAAAACCAAAATTTCTTCCAACCCAAAATTTCTTTGATCTGTGATGTATGATCACCTGAAACCTGATGTAGCATCATCTATCCCTAATCTACCTAGTTCTCTCTGATCTCTCGATTGGCTGCATTGTCGTTGTTCTTTACTCCTACTCTCGGTTTGCTGCATTGCCTCTAGTCTCCTTTCTTGCTCTCAATTCAGTGGTTGTGTTCTGCTCCTCTCGGTTTGCTACCTCAGTTCCTACACGGTTTACAGCGTGTCAATGTCTAAATCTACTCCTCTCGGTTTGTGCCTTTGTTCTCTCTAATCTCTCGGTTCGCTGCCTTGCCTCTGTTATCTAACCCTCCACTCGGTTCGCTACTGCTCTTCTTCTCCTTTCAGTTCACTACCTCTGTTCACTCTCAATTCACTACATCTGAAATCTCTTCCTCTCAGTTTGTTGCCTCTATTCTCCTTTCAATGCTCGCAATTTGTCCCAGTTGAGGTTCAGGTAACATTTGTTCAGTCACAATTTTATATATTACAATCTACTTGATTATATTAGAAGAAAGTAGGTAGTAATCTTAAAGTGTAAAACAGGGATAAATGGTCTCAGGGACAAGGATGAACTTAAGTTTGACCTAAAGAGTGTTAGGATATAAAGAGGATTTGGCCAAATTGCTTAAAGTACATAAATAATTGTTTGTATAGTAAATCAAATTTGTAAATTTTCTAGGTTAACAGTTTTAATAGAGATTAAAGGAATCCTGGTTTATTTTCATGGTGAATGTGCCAAAATCTGGTAAAAAAAAATAAAGAGAATTATGGGACTCTTTATGAAGAATGTGTTTCTCTATATTCTGTCACTTGGACTGCATAGAAAGAAACTCATTGTAAGTTGCTGATAGCTTTTAATGGAAAAGAAAGAAAGAAAGTGTAGAGAATAATATGGTTGGTTAGCTGCTATTATTTTGAACAAATTATAAAACTTATTGTGTTAACTATGAATTCATTTCCTACATTTATTCATCTTTATTTTAGTTAGCTTTATGGGATTTCTCTTTAGCTCATATAAACTTATATATTGTTTTGTTGTAATACATCAAAGAAAATATGTCTTCAAATGCAAGTGATCCATCAACCCCTATTAGAAAAAATGTAGTTACTGGAAGGAAGAATTTTCCTAGTAATAAAGCTGATATAGGGTGGAAACATAGGAAGGATGTTAGTGGGGATGGTAAAAAGGTTCAATGTAGTTATTGTGGCAAGGTTTATAGTAAAGGAGTCTATAGGTTCAAACATTATTTAGCTGGCACAAGAATAGATGTTGAACCATGTGTTAGTGTTCCAAATGATGTTAAGGCTCAAATGTTACAACATGTTATTGAAACTAAATGTGCATCATCTAAAAGGAAAACACAATGGGTTGATGTCAGTGAGGAGGCAACTCTAGGCACTTAAGAACATTCAAATTCCCAAGACCTCTTAACTTTATTGTGAGCTCCCAAAAAACATAGCAGTGGCCAAGGTTAGTGTCATTCCCTTTAATTATGTAAAAAATCTTGAGTTTATTAAGATGTGTGAGATTATTTGACATTAAGTTGTCTTAATGAGCATAAAGCGGCATTGATAAATCTATTTAATTCTAAGGAATGGAAAGATAGCAAATTTTCTGCTACTAAATATGGGAAGGAAGTGGCAAGACGTGTTAACAGGTTGTGGAAGAATATTATTACTTGCCTTAAAGTTGTTGCTCCTCTCATTAAAGTTCTTCACTTAATGGATTCATATGAAAAACTAGCAATGGGATTCGTATATGAAGCAATGGAAAGTGCATTGGCAAAAATTAAGATGAACTTTAATAATGTTTTAAGGAGGTAAATACAAACTAGTATACCTTATATTGGTGTCTTTATCTTTAATATATTTTGACTTTATTGTTTGTTGATTATTGCAGCTATGAGCCTGTATTGAACATAATTGATAAAAGGTGGGATGCTTAATTGCATAGGCTTTTACAGACAGCTGTGTACTACCTCAATCCTCCATATTCACTTCAACATTGACTTCAAAGCTGATTATACAGTTAAACAAGGGTTGTATGAATGCGTAGCAAGATTAGTTAAAGATAAAGGAGAAAGAGACAAAATTGAGTTCCAATTGGTCGAATTCTATTTCGCAAAAGGCATGTTTAGTTATGGTTCTACATATACATTAAGTACATTAATCTGTCTCTATTCTCTCTGATCTTTCCAATCTAGCGGCAATATGCAATTTGAAGTTAAAAAATAAGCAAACTACAAGAACTCATATTTATGATTTTGATGATATTCATTCTGATGATGAATTGATAACTGAGGATATGGGAAATGAAGATAATGTAGAGGTAGATAATGAGGTCCTTGAACCCATTCAAGTTAATCTTTTTTCGACGACAATAGAAATTGGTGATTTGGTTGTTCAACTTGATGCTAATATTGGTGGTCCTAGTGTTGATGAACAATTTAACAATATGGATTTCAATGACGACTTCTAGGATGAGGAAGAAGATAATAATAATGGTGAGAATGAGATTGAGATAGGTGGAGGTTATATAGGAGATAATAAAGATTCTGGAAGTGATTATAGTTGTGGGATTGATGATCTTTATTGAATTTATATTGAGAGTTTGTTATGTTAAATGAATTATTATTATGTATTATGTTTTATGGATTATATATTATGGATTATAAACTATGGATTACAGAGTTTATTGAACTTTGTATGTTGATTTGGATTATATATTATGGATTATGGATTATGAACTATGTATGAAATTTTATGTGATTTTGTGATATGATTATGTTCAATAGCTTAAATAACAGGTGTAGGTAAACTCTTACAACATTATGAGTTTACGTTACGAGTTCACCCCCCTTTTCTGAGTCTACCTAAAATCGCGATTTTAACAACATTGTCTAACTTGATGGGAACTTCACTAAAAAAAAATAAACAATAAAGGAAGGGATGATGATTGAGCCTTTCTTGAGTTAGTGAGAAAGCTTGGCTTTAAGCATTTCTTTGGACTTCTAGCAAGCCCTTCTTTGACCAAGTATTTTAAGTCTTTTTTGCCACATCTCATAACCATACGGGTCTCGACCACGTAATCAAAGGCTTTAAAAGGTCTTTGAAGTCAATGCAAGCCTGAATATACTCATTCTTCCTTGTCACTGAGGCAATGTTTGCTAACCAATCAGGATGTTTCTATTATAAAACCACATCCTTTTTTTTTTCTAACCTTTTTATCAATCTTCCTTCATCATAAGTAATGGATGAAAGCATTGTTGGGCTTGCTTGATGAGCTTAGCATTTGGTTGGATATTAAGCTAGTGGACGATGATTTTAAGGTCTAGCCTAACCACCTCAGCCTATCACAAGTAAATATGCCCAACTATTCCTTAAGGAGCTTAGCTTTGTCTAATGATAGGTTGGCACTTAAAAAGATTGGGCAAGGGCAAGGGTCACCTTCTGTTCCCAGGTCATGGTTCTTAAGTAAGGTTTTCTCCTAACTCATGCTTTCTTACCATTCTTTTTTTCACTACCACACATCACGAGTTTGCCTAATCCATGTAGAGATGAACGAGTATAGCAGGACCAAGGTAGCATACTAACTCTCACTATCTGCCAATCGAGCTGTAAGAATGTGAAAACATCCTGGTATCTTGAAAGATTGATTGTAGAACACAATCTGCAAGAGGAAAAACATCATGAAGGCCCAATAGTCCTTTGTAAGACACATAAGGTAAAGGCTAAGGGCTCCTGTCATCAGTTTAATAGCAATCAAAGACCCATTCCAGATTGATGCCATAAATTCTTCATTTTAAAACTTGTTAAATCCTTTTCTTTTTTTTTTTGTTATACCAATAAGGGATATCATTTTTCATATACTATGATTTACCCTTTTTGACATTTTGATGGGACAGAATGAGAACACTAAGATCAATCGAGTAAGATAGTGTAATGGTAGTATGTGTAATTAGTCAGTCAGACGAGGAAGACTAAATTCAATAATCAACATCCAAAATGCATGGGTAAAAATAGAGATCTTTAATTAACAAGAAAGACCATAAGGGGCGCTAGCTCCACGATGTTTTTGAAAAACTATGTGAACAAGGTCAATTGATTTCTTGATTAGAAAAAGCAGAGACAGATGCATTCATTCTTGCATTTTGTGCTTAGATTTGACAATAAGTAGGGCTTATTAAGTGTCATATGTAAAGTAGTCTTGTTATTTCTTTGTCTCCTATGTGTTTTTTGAAAAAACCCCTTCTCTTGTATGAAGTGTGGTTGCATCATCTCTTTTTATCCTTTGCCATGATACATAGCATGGATTTGTTGATTGACAAATCTTAGCTCGTGGTTATGCAGACAAACCAATCTAGAAGTAGAAAAGGAAGGCAATAGAAAATAGGTCCCCATTCCTCCCTCTGTTTGTCTTTTTCTCATCACTTTTCTCATCCATCCTACCCTACATCTCTTACAAATGTAGTTGCAGGTCTCTAAGCATTTATTAATAAAGAGGGTGGGGCACAAAGCATAAACCACTCTTCAATCTTTGGGTAGGTTGGATGGGAACGAGACATAGAGGGCTATCAATGGAGCATTTGAATTGCCACTTTTGGTTATGTCTTCTTCTTGAGGGACTATCTTTTTTTCATATAAACATAGAGTTAAAACTTAGTGGTAAAAGTTACGATAAATTCCAAGTGGACCAATGTGAACCTTTAGCTTCGTTGCTAACCAGAGCTCTTAGCTAACAACCAGTTACCTTTTTTTAGCTCAGCTGACACCTTTTTATTCAGTTTTTCCCTATTTGAGATAGATGAATCAACGAAACTTTAATCCTCAATTCCTACATAGCCAATTCATGGAAGGCCTCTATTAATGTCATAATTGAACAATCAAATTACATTTGCTATGACTACAAGCTACCAATGTGCCTTTTTCTAGGTTGCTACACTCTAAGTTGAGAACTAAGTCAATCTTTAGTAGTATTTCCAAAGTCAACCTAACTCGTTACCATTGGAATCCAAATGTGTTGAAACAGGCCAATAGTTTCGCCTTTCTAATAGAAAAAGAGCATATAATTAGATAGAAGTATGTATAATTAGCTAGATTGTCTAAAGCAAGAAGAATATATAATTAGATGAAAGCATTTCCTTTTTCTTTCTTTTTAAAGGTCATCCTTTTCTTTCCCCTAACTGACGACTTGTATGTTCAATACTGATAACTATTGTAGGAGGATGTCTGTAACACTTGCAAATTTTTGTTCTTAGAAAAAGTAAAAGAATAAATATCCATGGTGTAGATTGTTAATCAAATAAAGAACCTTGGTTTAGTGGTAAGGCATGACAGTTTGAGCTTGGTGGCTCAAGTTCAAGACCCAACGCCCTCCTCCATCAGAATTTTTCTTGTCCTGTCATGTGAGATTACCAAAATGCCCCTCATTTCCTTTCTTCTCCTTCTTGATCATTTTCTTCTGCAAAAACTTCAGCTTCATTTCTCAGCTTCTCCTCCCACCGCCATTGCTTTGCCATTGCCCCAACTTCAAGCCAACATCCCCCATCATCGGCAATGAGCTCCTGACCGCCGTGCCTTGCAATTTCCAGCAACAAATCTCCTTTTCTATCGTTTTCTATTGGCAACTGAGAAGAGAAATTTTTCAGCAATTTTTAGTGATTTTTTGCTTAGTTTTTCAAATTACCCAAGGGCTAAGTTCCCTTGACTGATGATCAAAGTATCCAAGGGCTAAGTACCCTTAACCGATGATAAAGTTTTTCGAAGGCTGGGGATCCTTGACCGATAAATTTATTTTCCAAGGGCTGAGTACCCTTGACTAACTTGTTTTCCATGGAAATGAATCCATGACCGTTATTGTTATATTGCATGTAATTAATGCATGTTTATAGCTTACTATGGTAAGGATTTAAATGTTGATTCACTGAGTACTTATCATTTTAAAAGGTTGGTGCCAACAGGTATAATATTAGACATTTGAGAAGTTATTATGCATTTAATTGCACAGAGCTCTGCATACCTAAAGGTATTGTAATGGTTTTATTACTAGAATGCTACCTGTTTATATTTAATTTAATTTCAGGTAACCTTCCAAAATAGTTTCCTGATCGTGAAGGCTAGAAGAGCCTTACTGGTACTGTAGAGGATTTTATTCCATGTTTTGTTGGGGTTTTATACTTTTTTACTAGTGTAAATTGTCATGGAAATGTTGATGGTAGATGGATTTTCGGTCCTTTCCCTTTAAATTTCAGTCTTGGAAGCATATTTTTGGGCAAGTTAATAAGATTGGTTCTCCTAGGGACTAAACCAAAAATTTTCCAGATTTTTGGGGTTAAACATAGAATTGTAAAATTCTAGAATCTAATGGTTTAAACTAGTATTTTAGGAACACTATTAATGTTTATGAAATGATATCTTATTATTCTTCATGGCTAAGCTTGGTTGAAGGTGAAAGGAAGAGTTAAAGTATGACAACTTGGGATGAATTTGAATAATTAGTAACTCAATAAGGAAGTGAAATTAATTGATGAAAAAATTGAGTAAGTCATGTAGTGGAATCAAGGAATATGAGCTAAGGCTAAGGTATGTTTGTTTTTAACAGTAAATAAGGAAGTTTAACATGAGTTTGGTAATGGAAATGTGATGAACTAAAAGACAAGAACTCTTCTTAATTTGAGTTATGTGTTAAGTTGATGTTATAGGTTAGTATGAGAATTATAGATATTTTGGTTGTTTTTAGTAAGTCTTTTCCATTTATGAACTTGTTAAGAAGCATTGGAATGAGCCTAAATTAATGTGTATTGATGATGATGAATTAAGGAAATTATACTTTTGTGATATAGGGATTATCTGGTGAAATATCTTATATCCAAAAGAAAGGAGGCAAGGTTATTTAGACTACTTCACTCACCAGGTAAGCGGTAGCTCTTCCAACAATATGACATGTTAAATGATGTTGTTTACTATTTACACCATTATATAGTGGAATAGTTTGCTAGACTTGATTAGTCTTGAATTATGAATTGTATACGATGCCATGCAAAAACCATAAAAAGAGGGTTGTATGAAAAGTGAATACTAGATGTGTTAAATAAAGTGAGTTTATGCCTCACTATCGTCTAATTTAAATTACCCAAGGGCTAGGTTTCCTTGACCAATGATAAAAGTATCAAAAGGCTAAGTACCCTTGACCGATGATAAAATTTCTGGAGGGTTGGGGATCCTTGACCGATAAATTTATTTTCTAAGGGCTGAATACCCTAAATCGACTTGATTTCCATGGAAATGAATCCAACAGACCATATGTCTTAACCCTAAACCTTAAATCTTAATTTATGACATAAATGGTTATGTGGGAAGTAGTTATTTAGGGCTGAATAGTTGAGTTAGTGTAACTAATCATTTTTGTTAATAAATTAGTGACGATGGTAAGAAATATAAATAGTAAGAGTTAGTGTATTCAAACAGTGTGTTTCTCTGTTAAAATACAAACATGTTTCTCCATACTAATTGGTATCAAATCCTACAATTACAACCAATTGAAGGTTGATATTTAGGAGCTGTTTAGTTTCCTAACCTAGATTGAGGAGCTTATCCATGAATTGGTTGTGATTGTACCATAAGATTCAAGAAGGGTTCATTAAGGTATCGGATGTCTTGACCCTAAACCCTAAACCTTAATTTCTACGCCCTAAACTATTATATGGCAAGTAGTTAGTTAGTTTTGTGTAGTTAAGTTAGTGTGACAAATCGTTTTGGTTATTAAGATAGTGACAATGGTAAAGGTATAAGTGGTAGTAGTAAGTGTGTTGAAAGGTGTGTAAGAATCATTCATTTTGTCAATAATACAAATGAGTATTCTTGTACCAATTGGTATCAGAGTTTACAATTGGCAAGATGATGAGGGATACTGATTGCTAAGCAACTTTTGGAGTTCAAAGTTGAACTCAGCCGATTGAAGGCTAATATTCTAGAGCTGTAAGTTTTCTAATTTGGATAGAGGAACTAGTTGCGAAACTAGTTAAGTAAGTATCACAAGATTCAAGGAAGGTTTCTCACTAAACTAGTTGTGAAAGTATTGCAAGCAATGGTGGAACCAAGACCTCGAACCAATGCGGGGTAAAAAAAAGTTTATTTTTAAAATTTATTCTATATTTTTCTATTAATATTTTATATTTTAATATAATTTTTTTAAATAAAATTATTTCTTTTAAATTTTTGAATTCAACTAAAGGAAAAAATATTTTTTTGGTCCTTTAATCCTATTTGAATTCTCAATTTTGTTCATTAATTTTATTTAATTCTAATCTTGTCCTTTAACTTTTTCTTAGGTTTCTTATTTGTTCCTTGACTTTATTTGATTCTAATTTTGTCATTTAACTTTACTTTAAGTTTCACTTTTGTTCATTAAATTCATTTGGTTTCAATTGAATTCCTTAACTTTTCTTCATGTATCACTTTCATCCCTTAATATTATTATACTCCAATTTGACCCTTTTTAAAATCTACTTAAATGTTTTATCTTTTCAAACACCACCAAATTAAAAACTTTAAATATTCATGCTTTGAATGAATTAAGAGTTAAAACTACTGAAAAACAATTGGCTAGTAAACCCAGATGAGGAAAAGCTAAGATAAAATTAAATTTAGCTACAAGGCATCAATAAATTTTATTTGTAAAATAATAAGATGTAGAATTGAACCACCAAATAGAAATTACTAGAATTGGCTCATATCAATAGATAAATGAAAAATTTTAAAATGAAAGCAAGCCATGCCAAAATACATGAATAGTTTATGAAAGCTAAATTAGAAGAAAATGAAACTAGAAGATAAAAATGAGACTTGAGGTAGAGTTAAGGGACCTAATTGGTATCAAATGAAATTATGAGATGAAAGTGAAATATAAGGTAAAGTTAATGAGTCCAACAAGAACCAAATTATGTTAAATGATAAAAAAGAAACTTAAGATAAAGTTAACAAACTAAATTGGCACTAAATGAAGTTAAGTGGGGAAAGTAAAATTTGAAATAAAGTTAAAAGATCACAAATATATTTTTGCCTAAACTAAATGAGATTTATTAACAATATCTTGATTTTCCTCTTAAATTTAAAAATAAGTTTAAATTTAAATCAGTAATGTACCATAATTATTTTTTATATTAATATTAACTTCACTACTTAGATACCTTTAAAGACATTTATATCTACTCATGTAATGTATAACAAAAATACATTAAAAATATATATCATCACTTGGCAATACTATTACAGCTCAATAAATAGCTCAAAAGAGTATTTTGATAGAAATAAAAAAGTTTATATGATAAAGCAATACAATTTATAACTGTCAATTTAAAAAAAGTAATATATTTATAATGCAAACATTATTTTATCCATCGGTGTTTCAAAAATTTTTACAACTTTTTTGGGACAATTGTTCAATGTATAATTAAAATAACATATTAATATTTAAACTTGATTATGTTCTACTTCATTATTATAAAACTATTATTTATAAAAATGTATCAAATATTTACACATAAATTATATGTACAATTATATATATAATACATATATAAGTCTAATGAGTTCGAATTAAAATATCAAAAAATAAAAAAAAATAATATGACTCAATCATATAAAATCAATAATTTTAACGGATTCAAAAAAATTAAACTATACAAGTGCATAAAATTATATCTTAATACTATGTAAATAACAAAAAATTTGAGTGTAGGCAAGTGCCCCCATTGACGTATATGTGGATCCACCACTAATTGCAAGATTTAAGGGTTCATGAAAGTATTAGATGTCCTAGCCTTAAACTCTAAATCTTAATCCTATGCCATATATTATTACGTGGCAAGTAGTTAGTATGAGGTAAGTAATCAAATTGGTGTAAATAATCCTTTTTATTGATGAGCCAATGACAACGACAAAGGATATAAGTATGAGTCTGGATGTTGAACAGTGTGCAAGAATCATTTCTCTATTAAAAATACTAACAAGTTCCTTTGTACCAATTGGTCTTAGAGTTTGTGACTAGTAGGATGACGAGGGATACTAGATCGCAAGAGCAACTTCGGGAGTTTGAAGTTGAATTCAACCAATTGAAGGCTGGTATTCAAGAGTTGCATGGTTCTCTAACCAAGATAGAGGAGCTTGTCACTAAACTGGTTGTGAAAGTATCGTAGAATGGTGAATTGGGACAGCAAACGGAAATTGATCGATGGTAGCTAGAATTCCTCGAGTCGAAACATATAATAACTCGATCCCTGGCAATTATGCTTCCCCGTAGAAATTCACTGGAGTAGAATTTCCTTAGTTTGATAGCGGAAACTACAATGAATGGGCGTATAGATGCAAATAGTTTTCCGACATAGACATGATGCCATTTGAGCATCCAGCGAAGCTTATTAATATCCATTAGGACGGTCGAGCACTCCATTGGCATCAGTCAATTTCTTGGGAAGAGGAAATTGAGTAAAGTGAGCTGGATCGAGTACATGGAAAGATTGGACATAGATTTGGCGACATTACCAAAATCGATCCAATGGCTGAATTAAAAAATCTAAAGCAGGAGAACCCTGTAGAAATAATAGAGGTAATTTCTAACATTTTGAACCTACAATTGGCTATTATAGACACCCCCTGCACATTAATAGATTCCTTATGCGAATTTCCAGATGTCATTTTGGTCTCTTGAGAAGAAAAAGGCAAAATATTTACAAGTCTGGATTATTCTTACTAATGGCAGAGGATGAAATTTTTTCTTGTACAGAGAGCCAAGAAAATAAGAAAAGATAATTAGGTGCTTGTCGTTTAGTCAGAGTGAGAGAGATGACAGTGACCCCAAGCACCACTTATAATGAAAAGGAAATGAGAAGTCTAGAAAGATAGGAGAGAGATTAAAAAACACTTACTCGAAACAGAACGAAGAACTGCAAATCCGAAAATGGAAGCAGGGTGGAAGCAAAGTCCAGAACGGGTGCTCGACATGCAAGAGACAGAGCACTCCACTGTTTACAAGTACAATGGGGTCTTAAAGATGTCAGCATTTTTAACCCAAGCAGTTACCAAGAAAGGATGAAAAGAAGAAATGAAATGCCAATGAAGAAGCTGCCTGCTTTCCTAAGCTCAAATGCCTCCAAAGCATATATTGCCTTACCCCATGACTTGTAGGATAGACGCACATAACGAGGCTGGAGGGCACTTTACTCCTAAGTGTTTAAAATTCCTATTTTTCTGCCTTCAAAGACAACATAAATTTTTCTTCCCCAACCTTTACTTAAGATTCCCTCTCCTCACCTTAAGAAGAGGAAGATCTACAATAACTGTATGTTTTTCCAAGCTCATATGCCATAATAACCCTTACTGCCTTATCTAATGAACTTGTAGGAACAATGCACATTATTACCCGGGAAACCATTAACCTGGAGGGCACTTTTGTCCCCAATTGTCGACAACTCTTTTTATGGCCTTTGAAGACAACATAACAGTCTCCTTTCTACTTACCATATGAAGGCAAAGTAAAAGTAGGGTGGCCTCTCATCCCTGCCTCAAATATCTTACCATAATTCAGTAACGTCTTATGAATAGAAACTATCATTATTAGCAATTTAGTGAAATACTAGTATATCCCTGTGTAGTAAATGGAAAACTTTTTTTGGAATTTTAAAAATATTTTTCCAACTCCAAAATTTGAAAATGGAAGAAGGGAAGAAAGCACTAATGCACATCAGAAAATTAGGAAAGCACTTACTTGGAACAGAACCAAGGACAAATCCGAAATTGGAAGAAGGGAAAAGCATAAATGCATATCCGAAAAACAAGAAAGCACTTAATTGGAACGAACGAAGAAGCGAAAATCCGAAAATAGAAGAAGAGGAGAAAGCAAAGACATTGATGTCCATGACAAAGAAAGACGATGGGTTTGAGTTCGATGTCGACGTTCAGATTTCTCCCACACTAGAAAAGCAAAATTCTGTGTGGTTCATAGTGGATGTGCTCTCATTAACTTCAAATCTTCTACACCATCGTGGCACACAAGCATTATAAGAATAGCCTATCAGAGTTTTTTATTGTTCTCCAACTCATTCAGCAACTAGTGGGTAGCTACCAATTCTGCGAGGTTTGCCACTACAAAACAAGCTAAACCTTTAGCTATCGCCAAATAAAGCACACCAACATTCTTATCCTACACCGTAACACAGATATCTTGATCATATTAATGTTAGAAAAGTTGATGTTTATAACTGGATTGTTGACTATGTGATGATTGCATAGCTAGGAAACACATGTCTTCGCAAGCCCTTGGGTAGCATCATTAGCCCAGGATTCTAATTCATAAAAAGATTAGATAACGACCCATTTTGCTTTGTCAGCACGCTAGCCTAAGAGCATCTCCAAAGAGGGTGATTATAACAACATGATAACATTGAGGGCTTGAAAACAAGGCTATTCACCGTTTGAACAACCAAATTTTATAGATTCAGTGGAGAAAGCTACGCCACCTCACCTCTAATTTGACCAATTGACCAATTAAGCAATGCATCTTTCGGGAGATACTTTAACTTTGCCTTGCAAACTCGAATGGAATGTTGCTTCAAACTCAAATGGAATGTGGGCATAAGTCAGAAAAAGCCTGTCAGTCCAAACAATAGCACATATATGAAAACCCAAGTCCTTTCCACAAGACACCTATGGCACTCCTCCTTCAAGAAGACAAAAGCTTTGGCTTCAATGGCGAAACATTTAGTACCTCCATCATCACAAAGATTGATGTACATAAAATGGCCAAAGGTTGTTGATCTCGTGCTATAAAATGGCAAAGTAAGCAACATCAAAAACACAAATTACAAGAACCTTTTTACAGCAAATAGGAGCTACCTTAGGTACAGCTAGCGTAGCCAATTATTAAACCAATACCCATTTCTATATACATGAGTATGTTGACTTCTAATTTTTGCTCCTCCCCCAAAATGATTTAATCCTATATCCAACCCTGCTTGTTAGTAGTGTATAAGTCTCTAAAATTCAGTACAATTATTACATTATGCAAAATAAAATGACTGCTCTGGAGAATTGTAATGGAGTTTTCATACAGACTTAATCATCATGATGTCTTACCAATTTGAGTATAACATTTCTTGCAATTATTAGAGCCTCTTAGTTTTGTTACTAAACCCTAAACCTAATCCCCAGCTGTCCGTACTCACTATTAACACCTTAACTAGTAATAATAAAATAATTTATTGCTATTTCTATCCCAAAAATATTACAGAATTTAGACACCTTTTCCTTCTCACCTTTGTGCATATCCCTGTGAAGCGCATATACTCACGGATATTGAAGGGTGCATGTGTGGAATCTCAACTACAAAAGCTGTAATTTAGAAGGGCTCGCTCAAAGAAATTTGAGTTGTACAATAAGAATGTTGAAACAATGGAAAGAGCTAGCAGTAAAAACCGAGCTCAAAGAAATTTGAGTTGTACAATAAGAATGTTGAAACAATGGAAAGAGCTAGCAATAAAAACCACTAAAGATAGGCAAAGTTGAACAATTTCATTGAAGTATTTGACTACCATAATCAGAATTGAACTTTTCATATTTGTGGGCAAGCAGATGAGCAGATGGCCTTGTGTTCTTTAATGCTGTCTCTATATCTTCAGGTCTGATTGGTCCAACTTTTGGCAACTCTGCATTCCAACCATCACTGTTAGTTTATGATGAGTGAAAATAAATTAGAAGCACTAAATAAGGAAATGAGTTAACACATCCTCCAATGAGTATGAAATGAATCGTATTTGAGAAATCAACATCAAACAGTTGCCCTTAGAGAAGATATACAGGGTAAATGCATATGCTGCCATATCTAATTTTAATCATAATTCTGTTCAGCAAAAACTGCAAAAAATTTCATAAATACCTTGAGCCGATTGTAAGAAATCATCATTGAAGGAAAGGAAGAGTTTTTTTCTGGAGTCAGATCCTCTACATTTCTTTGCAGTAAATTTTATGTGAATTTTGGAAAGAGAAGAAAAAAGAAAGATATGTGAAAAGAAAAGAAACCTCATATACACATTCTCGTGTTACTCTCTCCCTGAATTTCATAAGAAATTTATTAGAAAAAAAAAAGGTACAGGATCCATTTACTTCTCTTTTTGGGAGAACAAAGGAAGACTATTAAATGGTTCCCATCTTTTAACAGCCAGGTTCAAGTGGATCATGAAGTTCGTAAAAAAAATTTGAGATATATGGGACTGTTGTTCTATTTTCGCTTGATTATTTTGGAAAATAGTTTTGTGAAATAATATCTATACAGTTTTAAAAGCGTTTAAAAATTTTGTTTGGATAATTTGCTCTATAAATAGTTTTTTAAGTTATGAAAAAATTACGACATTTGGATAATTTTTTTGAAACAAAATTCTAGGAAAAAAAAATAACACAAATTTGATGTGTGCAAGCAATGTTGTATTGTGTAAATGTGTATACAAGTGCACACAATGTTGTGTTGTTTGTCAGTATACATGTGCATATGATGTCGCATTGATTTTGCATGCAAGTGCATGTGTTTGATGTCATATCATGCGGGTGCCATGTCATGTCATACATGTGTCTACATGTGTGTTTGCGTGTAGAGTTTTATATCCTGTGTATGAGTGTGTGTAGTGTCTACCTATTAGGCTGCATGTGTATATGTGCATGCACATATATTTGAACATGCAATGTCATATTGTATTGTGTTAGTATGCACCAGCGTGCATAGATATGTGCAATGTTGTGTCTTGTATATTTGTATGTATGTACTCAATGTCATGTGTTTGTATGTGCTTGTAACATCATATCATGTGAGTGTATTATTTTTTTTTTTGGAAGTTTGACATGTCATGTAAGTATTTAATGTGTATTTTGTGTGTATCATAGTGTTTTGAGTGCATCTGATGCTTTAATATATTTTAGTGTGTTTACTTTAACATCTAAGAGGTTCAGAAACTCGTTTGCACACTTAGACAGGGATTTGTCTAGCAAATATTGTTATTTGATTTGACATTTATTTTTTTTAAAATTAATTTTGTCCTCCAAATCCTCATTTACACAAAAGTTAAAAATAATTACTTTTACGTTAAATGAATAGTATAGATGACAAAAATTAATTTTCAAATAAAAATTTCCAAATATAGATCACAGTGATACAAAATAAAATTTGACCAAAATCAATTTTGAAAATCAAATTTGACTTAAAATCAATTACGTAATTTATTAATAAACTAAACACTAAGCATGAATTATCAATTATCTTATAAGTACATTGACAACAAATTTTAATTAATATGAATAGAGATCAGTAGTTTTATATTTATCAATATTTCATTAATGACGTATCTAAGAAAAAATTTGCCGCTTTGAAAGAAGTGTTCTCAGAACTGTTTTGAAAGGATGTTATAGTTTCCATTTTTTCTGATTTGAAAACAATTATCTAATATTGTTTTCGAAACATACCTTTTAAAAACGACATTCCAAACATATTTTTCTAATTTCTAAAAGTAAAAAACTGTTTCCAAAGACACATACCAAACAGTATCGATGGTTCTTTTCTCAGATAAATTAAAATTCCAATGAACAAGAGGGTTTATAGATTATTAAGAGTTGACATGTGATTACATAGAACTGTCACTGATCATTGCTAAATTTTAATCAAACATTCCACGAACTTAAATATCAGTGTTTCTAGTATGGAGAAATTTTGGCAAGTAACAGCATTAGAGCTAAATTTTATAGAATACATACCGTCTTCAGGCACCACTTCTTGTCTCTGTTCAAGTTGTGACATTAGGCGTCTCAAGGGCTGCATTGCTGCTTCTTTACACAGTAACCGGATATCTGAGCCTGAATATCCTTCTGTTTGCTCCACCACTAAATCATAGGAGATCTGCTCATCACCAGGATGTTGTGGAAGGAGTTCCTCAAACATTGCTTTTCTTGCTTCTGGTTCTGGAAGCGGTACAAGGATCTTTGATACTTGTTAAGGGACAGCCTTTAGACTAGTATCACCAGAGTTTATAGTAGCAACATTGATTCTCTTTGGCCATCATATAAATATGAATTGAAAGATGGTATACCCCTTTCGTAGAAAATAATCATCAAACTGCTGATTAAAGAGAATGGATAAAAAGGTTGCTAACAAAAATAATCCACCAAGAGTAGAAATGAAACTCAAAATGGAAACTTAATCTTCAGACAACAATTTCCATTATTTTGATTGGGAACAACTCAGTAACCCAGTTTTAATGCCAGTTTCATTAGTGGAAAAGAAAAAATGCTTCAAATTTGAGAGTCTGAAAACATGAGCTCATGGGAAATGCCCTCTAGGTTGCTTCATAATCCATGAACCCGAAATACAAGATTTCATTAATCTCTCTTCCTTGAGACCAATTTCCAAGGCAATAGTTTAAAATGTCACTGTAAGACTAAGCATAATCAATTATATATTGGAAGGATACTCGCTTCTCAAGACGTCGGAGCATGGCTGCATCCAATTCCCATGGAAGATTTGTTGCTGCCAAAACAAAGACAAGTTCATTGGTTCGTGTCAAACCGTCCATCTGCAATCAAACCCTAATGTTTTTGAAACAGCACAACAGAATACATTTGCAACACCTTCATAACTAGATAATGGATATTAAAAAATGCATTGACACAACTTACAGGACCATAATTCCCCAAAACAAAAAAGGAGAAAAATATTTCTGATGATAGGAAACTTAAGTAACTAAATAAATCTAGTCATCCAAATAACTTAAAACAATCTGATAATTATCTCTGGTTTAATCTTCCTTGAGAGTTCACATCATGCATGAGATTGTTAAGGAACTTCAAGAGACACAGCAGTGTGTGCGAAAAACGGGAGAAAAAGACATATTTGGAAGCCTTAAAATTTTCTTGAAGGACATAAATATTATAGCTTATTATTGATGCTTCTTATTTAAGCAAATGAGAACGTGCCATATCCTTTTATCTTCTCTCTTCAAGTTCCTTAACATATTTGATCAGGGCTATTACCCTTACATATTCTGTGGTTAGATGAAATTACATCCTTATCCCTGTGACTTTTTCTTTTTTGTAATAAAACACTAGATGTGCTTTAATCAGTGAGTTAAATATCATAACAGGAAAACTATTATAAGCGTTACTGCATTACCTGACCACAAATAAGAGACACAAACATTAATCGTAAACTATTCAGCAATCATCAAAATAACGGTTTAAATAAGTGGATCTTTTATTCTCAAATTCGCATCATCAACTTCTGAGCTTCATTGCACAATTATTTTTCAGAATATTACCCGGCGGGCAATAACTGAGAAAGTAATTCATGAAAAGTCCTAAAGTGACTGCAAGTCCAACCAATTACTGAATGAAAATATTAGTGAAAGAGACTGTCATTTTAAGGCTTATTCCCTGGAAATTGTTGTATGTACATTGTTCAGATGCATGCGAGTGGCATTTAAATAAAAAAAGGGCAGTGCCATAGCTGGACTAAAAACTCACAAAACAACTTTTATGGCTGCAATTGCATTATTTCTTGGATTGGAACAAATACACGTTTGTGATGAAAGAAATAGTAAGCATTCCCCTACCTGTAAAATTTCTTAATGCTTTCAATAAATAAATACTATATAACTGCTAACTCTCAAAGCTAGTATTATAGCTCCATAAAGTCATTTCAAAAGATAAATAAATCACATGACAGCATTGCACTCAGCATATGATTGATGAAACCATGTTAAAACTCAAAAGAGTTCTCAAATATGAGATCTTAGAAAAGAATCAATTGCCAAGGATATGAGATGGTCATAAGTAACCAGCACTCAGTAAAACGAAAGCCCAGCCATTCCACAATCATTATAACTCCATGATTATAAAAGTATGTTGTATGTAGAAAATAATCATCACCTGTATGAGTAGCTCAGTCTTCAGCCGTCTACTTGCTTCATGCTCACTGCGTGCTTCACCACGTTGACTAATGATTGCATCAATTTCATCAAGAAATATTGTTGCGGGTGCATGGTGCCGAGCAAGCTCAAATAACACCTTCACCAACTTCTCTGAATCACCTGCAATACCAGATAAACTTGATAAATAGACACATTCAAACAATGGTTACTTGTATCATCTCCAACATTTTACTCTCATGCATCAGCAATACATTAAAACCACTTCCGTCCAATTTTAGTTCTGGTTCTAAGTATAATACCTAGATCAAGATATATATATATATATATATATATATATATATATATATAAGATACATAAGCAATCCTTTGAAAAAGAAAAAAAAATAATTGTTTCTGACATGCCTCGCCATTTACTGACAACAGACGATGCTGAAATGTTAAAAAATGTAGTCTTGCACTCTGTTGCAACTGCCTTTGCAAGCATAGTCTGCCACCATTCAAACCAAAACCTTTATTAAGTCATTGATAATACAGAATAGATCTAAATGAAAGCTTAGGTGCATCGTATTATAAAAAACAGTCTTTCCTTCTGAACAATTGTTTTTGCTGCAACCTGTAATTTTCTTCTACACATGACATATTCCCTTACAGTTTTAGCTAGACACTGAGAAGTGAGAAGTAACCATACCAATATTTTTTAAGTATAACACAAACCTTTCCAGTCCCAGGAGGGCCAAACAGAAGAATCCCTTTCCACGGTGTTAATAAACCAGTGAAGTACCTAGGCAAAGAAGAAAGAACACTTAAACTATGAGAAACAAGTTTCACATTTCTACATCTTTAGCAGTTTTTTTTTTTGTTGCACATACTGACGGTTTATTAAATCAATCAGTCTAGCAATTTTACAGACTATATTCTAGTTTCAATGTTCTAATACAGTTATTTCTAGCATGAATGTAGATGAATATTTTAGGCCAATTATGTATTAAATGATGGCACCAACATGGGATACTTGACTGGCATCACAACAGCCTCTTTCAATAAACGTTTGGCATTCTCTAACCCCTTGATATTTTCCCACTTCACATCTGGACTCCCACGAATGATATCCCTGCAAATGGTATGATGTGAGATGTTATAAATACATGCAAATGGAACTTAAAAAATAGAATAATACATGTAAATCTTGGAAAACAGATAACAAATAATATCTCAGTGGAAATCATCTGTGTAATGCAAGAGAAAGAGAGAGAGAGAGAGAGAGAGAAAGAGAAGAGAAAATTTACCTACATAAGCTCTCTCCTAAGGCACGCATTTCAGCAGATTCAACAGGTGGAAGCAATGGCTTTTGCCTGCAAATGTTAAGGATAATTATCGGTAGAGTCAGTGAATTCTAGCTTCGGTATGGTTCCTCAAGGACCTAGAAAGATGACTCCCAGTGGTTACAGACATGATGAAAGATCAAAAGATAGTATTAGCTGTGTGCCTATGTTGAAACATGCATGAGTGCATGATATTGTCTTCTTTTTATTCCTTTTAATTTTGGTGCAAACTCAAGACTTATGAGATATGCTCAAACCTCAGCAAATTTACCAAAAATAAAAATGAAGGAAAACTTCCTTCATCCTATCATCGTCTGAACCTGCTTTGAGCCTTTGAGCATCAAGGACTCTAACCATAGTTGAATTATTTTAGATCTTCACACAATTACAGATGATAACCTATGAATTCATTATATAGATGACACAGAACATTCCAGTTAATTGATCAATGCATATTTTTAATTAAAACAGTAACACCTAAAAATAAACAACAATTCTACAATATAAAAAGAACTAGATTGCTTGACAGATATCTCACTCTTTTCCAAAATTATCACAGCTACTACCATATTATAGCTTTGTGTGGCCAACGTTTAAGAATCAAAGAATGTAATGTTGAATATTTTCTGAAAATTCATACCCCATTCCTATGAGACTCACGACTATGATTTCACATCAGACTTGACGTATAGAGTAGCACATGTAAGGTATGCTAGACTCAGAAGCTTGCCCAAGCAAGATGCATTATTAACGGAAACTTTGAGGGAATACACAATAAGTTATAGTACAGCAGTACTAGTGACCACTAATGGAAATTTGATAGAAATTAGCTCCATATTGTAATTTGTAACACAACTCACAGTTCAAGTTAGCTAAGACTGTTCCTTCTTTTCTTTTTAACTTGAATACATCTTACACGCTTTGAAATAAGTACATGTGCAATTGCATTATTTACACCACAGAAAGAAAGGGATGGGTGAGAAATCATACGGCCTTTCATCCATATGATTTGATGCAAATCCATTTGAGTGAGTCGAATTCTGCCCCTAAAACACAGAAAACTGAGCCTGATCAACAACAAACAGTGAAATTTAAAGATTTAAATGACCAGTTCACCAGAATTGTGTCGTATCACAGCATCAGACACCTATGAAGTACAAACACTGCAAACGAAAGAGCTGTGTCCGTCTCTGACACTATAAACTTTGTCGTCTCGTGGTATCCGTGTTTTCATCCATACTTCCTAGTCAGACAAAGTACCTGGTTTTTAAACTGTTCATAGATAGCCATATCCGACGTGCTTTTGGCATGATTATTCCCATTGGACGTTCCGCCTGACGAACTACCATCATTGACCGTTTTATCTGCATTTTCGCCATCCTCCAACATTTTCTTCCCATTAAAACCCTAAAGATACAAAATAATAAAAATAAAATAAAATAAATATATGGAGAATTGTCGGTACAGTCCAATCTTATAGTTCAAGATTCGCAATGACATAAACTGATCGATACAAAACCAGGAAAACATAAAATAAACTAACACAAGCAAAAGAGTCAAACATGTAAGTCAATGCAAAATGCTCCGAATAAGTCTACATTTGAGAATAAGAAAAACGAACGAATGTCAGTTCAATTGACAAGACCATTTCCATTTGCATGCCGAGAAAATGCGAGGGGACTAATCCCCAATCTACTGTGTGAAGACTCAAGGTTTCGGAACAATGGTCCTACTAGATCGGGAAAATGAAGTGGAAATGTTCCATCCAAGAGGACATCAACTTCAAATCGGGAGCTATACAGAGTGTACTGAGTTTGTATAGGAAATTTTCTCGGGAAACGAACAGTCAAACCTGGAAAGTCCAGAGAGAGCAGGGCCAAAGAAGAAAAGACCAGCGAGAGGGCGTGGAATCGTCGGCCATTTCCTCAGATGAATGAATCGAGAGGGAAAGCGGTCAACGAGCTATGAATCTCACAGGAGCAGTCCAGGTTGTGACACTCCATTAAATATATTCAGGACAGCCAAACACACGAATCAGAATATGCGCACACAATAATCACGTGCCTCTGTGTTTGTCTACAAATATATATATATATATATATATATATATATATTGAAGCTATTCTAAATCAGGTACTACTTGAATAAAAGAAACGAGAATAGTTAATCAGGAAACATTAAAAAACATAATTAAACAAAGAATCCTCTAACAAAACGATATACAAACATAGCATAGAAGTCGTGAACAAATATACAAACATAAGTATAGAAGACACGACCAATAGTCTAATGTTAGTATTTAACTTTCGGTTCAACTAGCATGGACATCAATTCAATTAAATTCTCTTTATTATCATTCAAGTAATCTACGTGTGTTAGCCTTCGCACAGAATTTGCAATAAATAATTAAGTTTAGATGAAAAAAGAAAAATAAGGGATGTAGCTTTATACCCTCTTGTGTTCCATGCAATCATTCTCACCACGTCCACCAACACATTGAACATAAATTTCTTATTTCTTTTTCATAATGTATGTCTAAATCAAATCTCCATCATTAGAACAACATGGGAATAACGTCAAAGCTTGAACACTTTACTCATATAGGTAATTGTAAACATTCAATGAACTTGAAATCAACTCTAACGGAGATAATCATAAAAATTTACACTATAATTAAGACAACTTTTACAAGTTGGGGTTACCTAATTAAAGTTTTTACAAGCAGTCTTTACAACTTCTACAATTTCAGACAAACACTAGGATTCTTTGCAAAGTTTTAAGAGATCCAAACAAAATATAAGAGATGAGAATAAGCTCAATAAGAGAAAAAATATATTTTTGGCCTTTCATTTATTATAAAATTATAATTTTAATATTTTATTTATTAAAATGTTTAAAATTATCTCTTATTTATTAAAAAATGTTATTTAATTTTTTAAAAAAAATTTACTAAATTTAGTCCAATTATAATAAATCATAAATCTAAAAGATTAAATATAATACTTTTTTAAAAAGTGAAAAATTAAATATAATATTTTATAATGAATAAAAAATTATTTTTTATATTTTAATAGATAAAAAATAAAAATAATAATTTTATAATAAATAAAAAATCAATAAATATATTTTATTCATGGCTTAACATCAAACTCAAACTAAACACAATAAATGTGACGTAAATTATTTTTTTTCTTGATCTTTTAAAAGCATCTCTTTCTTCATTAATGGCTTCTTAAATACCAATCATGGAGAGCGAGACATTTTCAGAGTCTTCCTTTCTCTTCCCAAATCATCCGCCAACGGCTACAAAATCTTCTCCATTAAATACTTCATTGAGTGCGCAGCCTCCTGGATAAAGCACCATGAACAAAACACAAGACTACGAATTTGGATAGTATAGAGCTCGTAGAGTATGACACATGAAGCGCGAGGTACCTATGAGATTAAATTCTTCTCTTTCCATCCACTCTTTTTTCTCTTTTTATTAATTTAGAGATATTTTATGCTTTAGAAGATTTAAATCTTAAAATTAAATTTGATTTACATCCTATACAAATTTTCTTATGAAAGCAAATATTTAGACTATAGAGAAAATCTTTTCAAACCCAATACTTGTCTAACAACCATGATCCACCCGAGACACTTTTATCCCATAAGAATCAGAAACTGTATAGCATACGTGTTATATAATTTTTTCTTACTGAAATTAATTTTTTTTTAATTTTTTTCACTGAATTTTTTTTATTTATCCCCTGACATCTATGCTGTGCAGGACCTTTCACCCACATTTCTTAATTTACAGCCTATTCAAACTTTTCTGAAGAACTTTGTCTACAAGCATGATCCATTTTTATGAGTTCTTCGAAGTGGATAAATATCGATTCATGGCCCAAAAGAGTAATAGTGCTAATATTAGCCCATTTAGAAAGTGAATTTTAGATATACAATCTTCTCCCAAATGAATAAATTTGATTTTCAAAATATTTTTCTTATAAAAGCTATTTTTCAAGTGTCACATTATAACCTTTATACAAATTCTCTTTGGGGCTTTTGATTCAAATTTAACGTAATTATTACTTTTTCTTTTTCTTTTTTTCCTAACGAGAGAATTGCAAGAAAACTTCAAGGGAAATTGCATCGCTAATAAAATAGGAGGCGCCAGCCAAAAATTATAAATATCATGCTAATGAAGATGTAAAGTAAAAGTCTACTTGAAATATTCATTTGTTAGTGCTCCAATTAAAAGTCTCTTTGGGATTGCTTTTTTAAATAAAATAAAATAAAATAAAAATTGAGTACTTGAGTGTTTAGTTAAATTCCAAACTTGCTTTTAAGTATAAACAAAAGCAGTTTTCTCGCAGTGGAAAGAAAGCAGTACATTGAAACTAGTTTCTTGAAGCATTGATAGAAAATTATTTTTCAAGACAAAACCAATACTGAAAATTCCTAATAACAAATTTAACCCTTTTCTTTTATCACTAGGTCTGATTTCTTAATGGATATTTATAATTTTTCTATGGTCACTTTTAAATTTTCAGTGAATAATGTAACTTGATATATGATTTATTTCATGTATTATGTATATTATATATTCATTGTGATTTCATTTTTATATTTTAATTAAAAATTAATGTTCAAAGTCATTTATCCATTAAATACAATATTAATTGCAAAGTCAAATTGTATTAGTAAATTCACCTTAAATAACACTTCGTTTAAAAAGGATTGACCAAACATAATAATGTTAATAAAAACGATAACTAATGAACCTTTTTATAATTCTTTTTATAAAATTACACTATAAAAAAAAAGTTTAAAATAAACAAAAATCCACAGAAAATTCAAATGAGCCACGGCTGATTTCATTCTTTCTTTTTCTTTTCCTTTTTGAAATGTGTATCTAACAACAAAACTGGACTTGGAAATGCTGAGTATAAAAAACAAGAGTGGGTAAAGAGGAACATTTGTTCTTTGTACACCTATGAAGAAATAAACCAAAAGGAATGAAAGGATAGATTTGAACACTCATTTACTCAGCAAAGATAGAAATTTGACACGTATGTTACCTAAGCCTGTTATCCTATACCTCTTCATTTGAAAGAAAGTGCGGAAAAAATTGAATGCAGTTTGTTTAGACTTTAATAATGCACCACCCTTTTAGTCATTTGGATCCATCTCTTCATCTTGTTCCCAGATCAGAGTCAGATTGGTTTTGCCACCATTTTTGTCAGATTCAGATTCTTCAACAAAATCATTACTTTCATAATCTGGTGACCCATTGTCTTCCACTATAACCCCTTTTGTATCCAAACCTGCTTGATTAGCATGCTTCATCCATTTGGGGCACTCGTCTTCGTCTCCAAATAGGATGCGACCATCCTTACTTTTGACACGATTAGCAGCCTTAGCAGAAGTTACTCTACAAGAGCATTCTGGAAGTGGGTGTGAAAGAAACATTGCTGGTTTTGACCGGAGAGATTGCATTATGAGGCCTTCTTCACCCAAGCTCTTATTAAGATGTTCTTGCACTAGAACTGTCCAATTGTGTTTGGGATGGTACATATTATCACGGGTCATGTTGAAAAGTTCTGCGAAAACTTTCCTGTGCAAATACCAGATAATATGACACAACAGAAATGTTAATTTAAGGGCATAACGATAGATCACTTCAACAAAGAAATTTCCATTACTAGTTAAAAATAAAAATTAAAAATAAAACCAAGTATCCCTGTCAGGGACAGAGAAGTGGAGCATGATGTGAAGACTGAAGCATGAAGGAGGCGTTACATTTATCATTCCCTTCTTCAAATGCAAAAATGCAAGGAATTTCCAATGTATTTATTGACATAACTTCAAGAAAATGCAAGATGAAAACTTTCAAAAGGAGAGCAGCTATCCCTTTCATGTACAGAGAAGTGGAGCATGATGTGAAGACTGAAGCGTGAAGGAGGCGTTACATTTATCATTCCCTTCTTCAAATGCAAAAATGCAAGGAATTTCCAATGTACTTATTGACATAACTTCAAGAAAATGCAAGATGAAAACTTTCAAAAGGAGAGCAGCTATTTACAGTGAGGTCCTCATATGTATATATACCTATAGAATAAATAGCAAGTAAAGTGCAAAGTGCACATATGTGGACATAAGTATGCATATCACCATGAAACATGATAAATTCCAACTTCCAAGCACAAGTTACCTGTCTGGTCGGTATGTTCTAGAAGAAGCAGTCTCATACAATCGATGTCCCATGACAAGGCTGGAAAAATCTGGCCATCCACTACCATCATTGTTAAATCCCGGAAAGAATGCATCTGCTTCCAAAGAAACAATGTAATCAAGCGCATCCCATATTAACATGTGTGCTTGCATCCTCAGATCCATGGGTGAAGGATCAGGCTCTGTGGGAGTCTCAGTAATCCAAGCATACCAGCCTTCTTTTTCATGTTGGTAAATAGGTCTATCTGGAGGAGGAGGAAGAGGCCGAGGCCGAGGACCAGCTTTCTTCCATTCTTCCTTGAGTTGGTTTGCACTTTTTACAGGAGGTGGTCGGAAAACATTCAGAGGAAGAGGTGTTTCAGGTCCAACCACGTCAGATAAATCTTCCTCACTGCACAAGGAAGTACGATCCACTAAGTTGGCAAACATGGCTCGCAGAGGAATTAAAACTCGTTGACCTCCAAATGTTTCTGAGCCAGCTAGGTAAACAATTGTCTTGGAATGATAGCCCATTACTCGAAGAAGAATGCCAACCTGCAAAAGTAGCAACAAGAACAATAAATTAACAAACTTATAGTGTAATTATAAAATGTCATAAGACAATCTGTTAGCATCTACAAGATTGGAACAGTTGTTTCAACATAGCACAATTACATATACTTCATTTGTGACAATAAAACTGCTTGGAAGGGAAAGTCTCTTCCACAGAAGTTTAATTAAAATGGGCAAGATTGAGGTACATGAATTAGGGAGATAGAAGGAACAGTGTGGTCAAAGGCCCTCACCTCAGCGCCCAAGGCCCTAAGGCGAGGCTTTATTTGAATCTAGCGCCTCTCATGGTGTGAGAAGCACTGGCTTTAGCCAAGCACCTTTTTGGTAGTCCATGCGAGCACCTTTTGGTGCTTTTGTTAACTTAGGCTTATTGGGGTTTTTTTTGTCCTACTTAAGGTTCTGATAGGAACATGAGTAGTATGAGATACCTTAGTCCCACATCAAGTAGTATAAGATGCTTGATATGATACTTAGGGGGTGTAGTTCTGCCCATAGTAATTGAATCGCAATTCAAATTGTGAATTGAAAAGCTTATTTTTAAATCATGAATTGTAAATCGTATTGTAAGATTCAGAGACACATTGAAAAACACTTAAAAATATATAGTATTAAGAATGTATACCATAAAATTATGCTTAAAAAACTTTTAAGTCTCAAAAACCAATCATAATCATATGTCATAACCTAATAAGTAATAACCATCTAAATCTATCTAATATCTCATAAGTCATATCTAAAAATTAATCAAGTTCAAAAACTAATCATCTAGACTAATGTCATCACTATCACTATTAGATTTGTCATCATCCAATATAACAATTCCTTCATCCTCTTCCTCATCAATATCCCCATCATCTCTACTGCTTGTTCAACATTATCTTGTATCAAAATTCCTTTTCCTTTATCATTCTTGTCGGCATTTTCACTATCATTCTTGTTGGCATTTCCTTTGTCATTCTTGTCAGCATTAAGATTTCGTGGACCTAGAATGAGACATATGTAGTTTGATTAATTAATAATATATGCAGTAACTGAATAAATGAAGGATTACAAAAAGAGACTTAAGATTGCAAGTTTAATATACCTCTCTTTCTCTTTTTACTTGGATCTCCTTCCTTGATCTTGAAGCACTCTTGGACATCTATCTAAGAACTCGCTTCAGTTAGGCAAGGCTCCTCTTGTTCAGTAATCCATTCATCATATGATTCAAGATCAGATAAGCAAATAGGATCATGTGTATCTCCTTTTGCCTCCCTTTGCTTTTGCCTAATTTCAAGTTGAAGATTATATTTGACAAATACAAGAGCGTTCAATCTTTGTTGCTCTAAGCGGTTTCTTCTTTGAGTGGACATGATCAAACACAGTCCAATTCCTTTCCCACCCCGTAGCACTACAAGTGAGGCTAAGGATGTGAATGGCAAGTGATTGTAACTCTTTGCATTCTTCTCCAAAACAATTCCACCATAAAACTAGAAAAAAGAAATTATAAATAATACTTAATTAATTACTTAGTCAAATTAATATATAAAACATATTGTAATACTACGTTTAAGTCATCACTAATTACCAGGTTGTTTCTTCTCTCTAGTTGCAACTGCTAAGCTATATCCAAAAAGCCCTTCTACCTTGTCAAATTTCTCAATTTGAGAATCAACTTTCACTCTAGTCTTAATATCAAGACACATCTTCTCTAATGTTTTGTACAATCCAACTTTTACTTCAATATCCGCATTAAAATTTGGATCACAATGGAACCTATATATAATATAATAATGTAAGCTGTAATAATAAATTAAGTATAAAGCAAATAATCATAAAAATTGTTTCTAACAAATATAATTACTTAGGATTTCCAAAATATGCGGCTGCATGAAGGGGCCTATGGAGTTGATAGTCCCAACGCTTGTCTATGATTTCCCAAATTTTCTTATATCTAGTTTCCACATTATTAAAATTCTTTGCTATTTGTTCCTTTGCTCTATCCATAGCCTCGTATATATATCCCATCGCTGGCTTTAAATCACCATCCACAAGTCTAAGAACTTTCGCCATAGGTGAGACACAATTCAAGCTATACTTTATGGATTTCCAAAACTTTGATTAGTTAGAACAATATTTTCCACAAATTTAGCTTCAGTTCTAGCAGCATAGGCACTTGTAGCACATTTTTCTGATGCAAACATAAATTGCAATGCAATTTTTTTATCCAAGATAGACTTCATTCTCAAAATAGATGTGGCAAACCTTGTTATTGCTGACCTTGCCAACTCTTAACCCTTAGAGTAACTTCTGAACAAATTAAGCACCCAAGTGTGCCTATAAATGAAAGTTGTGACATTTTTAGTTTTTCCAATTGTATTGTAGAAAATAGGAACGCCACTAATATCTTCAAGAATTAAATCTATATAATGAACTGCACGAGGGGACCAAAAGATATACTTTCTGTTGTCCATCAATTTGTTTCCAACAGATACAAGGGCTAAAGCACTATCTGTAACTACTTGCACACATTTTCTTCCCCAATTTCGATCACCATCTCATCTAGTAGTTCAAACATTTTTTCAGCATCTTTAATAAAACTACTAGTGTCAAAAGATTTTATAAAAATAGTCCCTTTAAGACTATTAACTAGAAAATTAGTAAGGCACCTACCTTTTCCATCGATCCATCCATCTAATATCAATGTACAACCACTTTTCTTCCATTCAAGTCTATATTTATCTAAATTAACATTGACTTGCTCAACCTCTTTTTTCAAATAAGAAACTCTCACTTCATGATAAGTGGGTGGTTTCAATCCTCTGTCATATTCACTAATAGATCTCACCATTTCAATAAAATAAGGACTCTTTACCAAAGTAAAGGATAATGCATTGGCATATACACGTCTACAAATATCCCTAATTACCGCATCCCGATCCTTCACCATTGCATTTATAGTTTTTTGCTTCATATTAGACTTTAGGAAAGCAAGATCACCAACCCCTTTTCCTTTAGCCACAAAGGCTTCTATTGACCCTTTTTTTTGTGAGTCCTGACCTTGTCCTTGAGCATCTTTATCATTAGTATCAAAGCATTCAACATCATCATCATCCTTTTTCGAATCATCTAACGTTTTCTTCAATAAACTTTTTATCTCTTCTAGCACTTGTTAGCAAGGTGCAACTTCTTTATGTATTCTGGCTAGATGATGTTTAATCCTAAATGCTTGTCCCCACATAGTTTTGGGACAATAGTTACATTTAACACATAACCTAGTCTCAAGAGACTTACAATGATCCCAAGCAATATCATTATTTTCTTTTTTGGAGGCATATCTTTCTTAAAACTTGAACTATAAAAAGGTAAAAGAAAAGAAATAAGAATTAATATGCAAGTTAAGATTGAAATATAAAAAGTAAATAGTAGATATAAAAAATAAGAATTAGAAGAATCAATCCACTTTTAGAACCAGAATAAAAAACAATATGCAAGTTAAGATTGAAATATAAAATTAAATAGCAGATATAAAAAATAGGAATTAGAAGAAGCAATCCACATTCAGAACCAGAATAGAAAATTAATATCCAAGTTAAGATTGAAATATAAAATTAAATTGTAGATATATAAAATAACAATTAGAAAGAAGCAATCCACATTTAGAACCAAAATTAAAATTAATATCCAAGTTAATATTGAAATATGAAAATTAAATAGTTGATAGAAAAAATAAGAATCAAGAGAAGAACTTTTTTACTTCTAAATTAAGACTCAAAATTGACAACAAAATCAGTCAGAAAAAAAATGGATAATAAGAAGGCAGATAGGAAAAATAAAAATTAGAAGAAGAAATAACTGATAAAAGAAATAAAAATTAGATGAAGAAGTTTCTTCCTTCTCTCCATGCCGAAATAATAGAGATGAGAGGCAAATAGCAATTTCTCAATTCTGAAAATTGATACCTCTGACAGCACAGATTAAAAAAATAGGACGGTGATATATATATCTATAGTTGTTAAATTAGGCCAAAGAGTCCAAGTCCAATAAAAATGCTGTTTTTGAAAATTAAAAAAATTGAAATAAAGTTTCCTAAAGGCCCATGGAGTGAAGGGCACGCTTCTTACTCTCTCTATTGTTCACTGTCCATAAAACAACTTCCACCATATAAGTAGAAGACACTGTTTAATGTAGCAAATAAGAAAAAAAAAAAAAAAATCATTTCTCTACTCTTCTTCCTCGCAGACACAGGCAGCCCATGGGTCATCAGACCTGACTTTCAACCCGCGAAACTAGCTGCTCCTGAATCATGTGCATGCCGTGAATCGTTGTTTTGGCACGACTCGCATGATTTAGGTGAGTAAGACGCACGATTCAAGTCACCGCACGATACATGTAATCGATTCGTATTGTTTGAGATCCAAATCAAGACATTTTGTGCATCTTGAATCAAGAATCATGCGATTTCTACTACTATGGTTCTACCCTTTGCAAGCCAATTTTCAAGGGTGGGTTTCTCACACCCTTTTGGGTCCTATCAATTGGTATCAAAGTTTGGAATCAATGTCATGAAGAGGACTACCTATTAAGGGTTCTGACCAACAAAAAAGCCGAGTGAAGTGTCGTAGAGTGCAACCGTCAGAACGTCGGCTCTTCAGAGGTGATGCTATGATAGAGACATAGTATGGAATGCCTAAGGCCCACATTAAATAGTATGGGATGCCTAATAGGGTACTTAAGGGGTGTGGTTCTACCCTTTTGCAAGCTAGTTTTCAAGGGCGGGTTTCCCACACTCCCTTTGGTCCTATCAAGTTCACTTGAGAAGTCCAACCCTAATGTTAAATGCTTGTGAGTTATAACCTAATGATTATTATGCTTGAATGGAAATTTTAATGACCTAAATTAATTCATTTGATGATTATTATGTCTCTTGACTTGATACTATTACATTTCCAACTTTGAATAGTTTATTTATATGTCAAATATTTTTATATAGTTATAGTTATCTTTTTTTTATTATTATTATATAACATATTTTTAACATTTTTCTTATTTTAGTGCCTTACTTCACTTAGGTAAGCACCTTTTTTGCACCTCTCACCTAAAGCATTTTAGAGGTCTGGGGCACCTTTTACCTTTAACTATCTTGAGAAGGAACATATTTCTATTCTCCACAACTTGCAGTAAATAAAATAAATCAATAAAAGCTTGCTCCCAAGCCTTATCTGATCCCCAAATATATCATTATGCAATGGACCAAAAACAGTGACTTCAAATGAATTTTGCAATAACATACATAGGCAATCAAAATTCGCTTGTGTTTAAATTATGCATTTAAAATGTGTGTGTGTGCGTTGTATGCCTCTCTCTCTCTCTCTGTATATATATATATATCTAGAGAGAGAGAGAGAGAGAGAGAATACATTAAGTCTGCAATTTGTAAAAGTTATTTCAATTTTAAAATAATCATAAAATCCCCCTCATCTTAATCCTATCTCCACCTCTTACTCTTCCGCTGATTCTCTCTTTAGTTGACCCATGTGTTGATTTTCCTATCAAACTATGGGAAAGGCAAAGATCCTGCCCTCAGATCCTCAGGTATTTTTCATCCAATTTTTAACAGAAACAATCATGTAATTGTCAAAAGGATGAACTATGTTATTGTTAAAAATCTGTTTCACACATACATCCCAAACAGTTACAGTGTTCTGAGATTGATTGACAATTTCAAAATAATGTGAAAGAGTACACGGTATAAGTGAAATGGTCTTCTGTATTTGTACATTGTCTTAAAATTCACGTGACTATTTATACTAAAATTAGGTTGAAAATAACACAAGATAGTCACGTGTTAACAAAACAAAAACCACGATGGTTGAATAACACATTTTAAACCACAATAAGGTAAATTGTAGTTTACCAAAAAAAACAAAATTACTAGTACCTTTGGGCTTGATCCTCCTTTTAATGTAAGAATTAAGGTTATCTTAGCTTTAGATTATAACAGCCACGATGTAAACATAACTTTATGGTTAAGAGCTAGCGCTATTAAATGACTTCTCTCTCTCGATCTCTATATAGTCAAGTGTTAACAGAACAAAAACCACAATGGTTGAACAACACATTTAAAACCACAATAATATAAATTGTAGTTTACCAAAAATAAAATAAAATTACTAGTACCTTTGGGCTTGATCCTCCTTTTAATGTAAGAATTAAGGTTATCTTGGCTTTGGCTTTAGATTATAACAGCCACAATGTAAACATAACTTTATGGTTAAGAGTTAGCACTATTAAATGACTCTCTCTCTCTCTCTCTCTATAGATTATAACAGCCACGATGTAAACATAACTTTATGGTTAAGAGTTAGCACTATTAAATGACTCTCTCTCTCTCTCTCTCTATAGATTATAACAGCCACGATGTAAACATAACTTTATGGTTAAGAGTTAGCACTATTAAATGACTTTCTCTCTCTCTCTCTCTCTCTCTCTTTAGATTTTAACAGCCACAATGTAAACATAACTTTATGGTTAAGAGTTAGCACTATTAAATGACTCTCTCTTTCTTTCTCTTGGACTCTTCTAAACTACTTCTACTCCACGACTATTATCCATTAAATTGTCAATAATATAATTAAATTCTAATGAAAAAATCATTAAATAGTCCATTGTATCACCCTATCCTATTTGTGGTCCCACAATAATGGCAACCATTAAACATGACAATTCAGCTCCTTGCAGAATTTTGTGCATAAAGCATAAAAATACATATCAGATTCACCAATGTTATCTAAGTCAATAACTATTAAAATGGGACCAGATAAATTTGCAACATGCATTTATGTAAAATGACTTAGACTTGCCTCTTGCGGAAGGTAAAAGAAACCGGGAGGGCATATTTCTTTGTAAATCAAATTACACTCAAATATGCAACAATTTAGATAGTTCAGCAACTCTTATTTATAAGTCATTTTGTGATATATATGAAATGGCCCTCTAGTTACCATTTCTGTTTATTGCTACTGCAGAGTGCAGACAATATTGCAGTACCTATTTCAAGTTAATGCCCTTTCAGATTCATTGCAAAAATATTATGACATTAAACCCAAGCCAACAGTGTCTGGATGTAAACGTTTAGTATGTATTAGGTAGATTGCATATCAGTGCAAAGAGTTGGCACACAAGCTACGTATCTTTCCAGAACTAGTGTATAATAAATCAGGTGCACTTTAGCCACTGTCCAATAGTGCCAGAGTCTATTTCAACCTGAGGATATAAAGTCTACATCATAGCTTCTATATGCATCAAGGTGACCGCCCCTCCAAGGTGCAACAGCAAGAAGAAAGAGAACTTTAAGAAGTAAGAGCAATTATAACTGAAAGTAGCAAATTTAGCATACCTCTTCAGGCATGAGAGGACATAAACCTTTATCTCTTTGCAAGCGCGAGTCAACATTCAATCCCTCTTTAACAATTCTATCTTTTATCATTTGGGCCCTTCGATGTTGTATGAGTTCAGTGTGTAAATCCTACCACAGAGAACCTTAATAAGATAACCAGAAAGCATGGGAAGAGAAACTGAGCATATATGACCAAACTAATGAAATATCATTTTTGTAATGCACTTTGAACTCATGACAAATATATGCATTGTAGGAGTATTAGTATAGAAAGATAGTCCCATCAATTCTAGAACATATGAGAGAGAGAAATAAAAAGCAAACCTGAAAAAGTTCAGCACAACCATGATAGGCCAAGATGTCTCTCAGTAAACCAGGATGGAACGCTAAGAAGGGTTGCCCTGATGCTCTTAACCTTCAAAAGGCAGCACAAATCTCTCATACATCAATGCAATAAACATTTGTGACATATGGCAAACTCATGTTAAAACTCTAATGTCAATATAAACCCTATAATTTTTAATGAAAATATTCTTTTTTTTTTTTTTTTTTTTGGGATCACAAAAATGCAAAGCATTACAACCATATATATACACAACTGAAAAATATTGAATCAGCAATGGGAGTATTCTAGAATCTACATGTGCATGCTAATATAGCAAATGCACATTAATTTGTCAAGTGAAAGGTATGCATACTTGTCAACCATTTTTCTACCAAGCATTTTAATTTCTGGACGAAATTGGAGAGCATGGAAGGCAACCCTGCATCTCAGCCTTTGAATCTCTGACAAGGTTGGCGGGAGAATTGACTGCAAAAGAGGATTTAATTTGATTTCAAGTCAACTCTAGCAACAATGTCAAGGAAACAAATTCAAAGCAAAAGCATAAGGAAGGAAATCCTACCATCTATATAGAGAACACATTCTAATGCAACATTGGAATGGAGGACAAAAGGAAGTGTTGTAGATCATGTCATCCTTATCATGATCCTATTTTAAAATTCACGTGGCATTAGGTGGCATTAGGTAACTCTTGATTAGTTAATTATTTTAGGTGTCATTTTAGACATCTTTTAAACTTTTATTTTGGTTATATTTATAATTTTTTGATGTTTTGTTTCAATTTTGATAGGATAAGGATCATTTTCGTTTCAGTTCTGTCAAAATTAGTTTAAGTATTTTATTTTAATAAAGCCTCTACACTAGTTGCACATGGCCTAGTAGCCTACAACAATGATAACAGGTAAAAAATACGAGGAAAATTATGGTGTGACCATTGCTAAAATAGTGGTCACACCAAGGAGATTTCACGGAAAATTCATGGTAAGCGACCAAATTGGAAGCCAAAATCAAGATATAAGAATCATGAGTTAATTGTAACCAATAAGAAAAGTACTCAGACTGAGATCAATTCTTTTACTAAAGAGCAGTAAGATACAAAAACTACATGAAAACAAGGACCAGAACACTACAAAGAAATTGGGTTCTATTAAGCTTGCTAAAGCAAGAATTGTCTTGGAGAGAACAACTAGCAATGCTAAAAGACTAGCTCCAAGCTAAAATATCCAGCTTGAAGGGTAATGTCAGAGATCACATTATATTTATCATGATCTTATTTTTAAATATAGTTGGCATTAGATAACTCCTCATTACATATATATTTTAGGAATCTCCTAATTTTTTTATTTTGGTTATATTTATCGTTTTTAGACGTTTTGTTTAGGTCTTGATAGGAAAAGGATTATTTTAATTTCAGTTCTGTGAGGATAAAATAAGTTTCAGTGTTATATTTTGATCAGGATAAAAATAGCAATAGGTTACGTCTTTTAGTTGGAGTAGGAATCTACTCTTCCTTTTATCTTCTATATATATACACGGTTTCTATTCAATAAAATAAGTGCAAAGGATCATTAGCCCTGAATTTCTGTAGGCAAGGAAATGTAAAGGTGATGGACAATGCTGAAAAAGTTGTTTCTCTTGGAAAGTAAACAACAGAATCTACAAATAACAATAATTTAAGTACAAATTGAAGATTTCAGAATACTGAAATACCTGCAGACAGCCACCAGTGGAAATAATTAAGCCAATAACCTTTGATTTCTTTAGCTTTGGTAAGATTTCTTCAATGTAAAAGTTTGGAGAAGTTGAACTTTTGGGCCTAAATGTCGGAAATTCATTTCTTCTCCTCCCCTCCTTCAAATTTTCAGTCAGAGTCTTTGCAATGATTATATCATTTTTGAGGTATGCAATGAACTGCTCCTCATTATAGATATAGGAAAAACTTTTGAATTTTGAGCTGTACGAAATTTTTAAAATGAACATAAATATGTTTATAATCTAAGAAGAAGAATGAGATACATATTTAATAACATAAAGCACACATGCACACAAATAACTCCTAAAACCTTCTGGTACAAACCTAATGCCTTTTGAGCGAACACTTTCTTGAATTTCTGGAATGACAAGGGTAGCATTTAAAAGCCTCGATATTGCGACCAGATCACAGATCTGTAGATCAAAGATTTTTCTATTAACTTGCTAACCAAATAACATAAAACATTTTTCTACGCATCTGATGAATCATACCGCAGATCTTATCTGTGCAAATCCGCCAAAAACTTTTGCATAGATGAAACCATTGTTCTGCTCCTTTGGAACTGTGAAGTAGGGGAATAATCACTTCAAAACAAATATATAGAGAATGACCAGGGTAGCATAAATTTTAGTTATAGCATGTACAACAGTTGAGCTTTAAAAATTATCAAAGCTGAAAAACCACCAGATCAAACTACCACAACTTATATTCTTTGACAAACCAGAGAAGCCTCAATTTACAGTTGAGAATATGCCTCAGTTTCTTAATTGACAAGCGAAAAATGCATCAAGTTCATGGCATAGACTGTAGAGTTTCCATAAATATATTTATTAGTTAATAAATAACATTTTTGCAGACAAAATTGAGTATGTGACTTCATTTATTTTATATGCAACTTATATTTGCATGTGGACAAAAAGAAAAAGCATAACAATATGAAAATTTTACCCTTCAACAAATCTATATGACACCAAACTCAACTACAAGTTTATGTTGCACACTTCCATACCTCTCATGTCTCCCTAATTAAGGACTAAGAAACTTGAGCAATAATATTACCAGAATAATTGCTTCTTGGGTTGGCATAAGGCTGCAAAGCTTCCAAAGGCTCTATTGCCCCCCACAGTTTCTTATTCTTTATAACCTATACAATTTCAAGCAACTAATGTTAATATGTGGACAACTACAGTGAAACACAAAACACATGAATATAGTATGCAGTGAATTCATGCATATCCAAACTCACCGGTCTCCCCAGCTTGGAAGCAAAATCTTCAGGAAGACCAGGAATTGATCCATACTGCGCTATGTTAACAGTCCAAAACTTTGCAAATGAAAGATGAATGACAATAGATGCCACGGATAAAGTGACTACAGAAAGAATAACCCATTTTATCTTAGTAACAATTGCCATCTTGGCTCAGTGACTCTACATCACCAATCCAGCACCACTAGAATTTGATTTTAGCCTCACCATCTGCCAAAAAATGTACTTTCATCAAAGAATTATAGAGCTCAATTATAAAATTAGATAAGATAAATACATCAAAAAGAAATATTTCACTATAAGCTTTAATCAGTCCACCAACTTTGCAAAAACCTTTCTTTCATTTTTATTCCATCTTCAAATGTCCAAAGTCCAAATTTTATCAATGACATGCTTACAGAAAGCCAATATGGTTGAACCCAGATTTTGCTCATATAGCATCACATGTCCTATTTGACAGAAATAAATTGTGTGGGGGCAACAAAATGTATGATGTAGCTCTTAATTGATTAAAAGAAATATGACATGGCCCCAAAATCTGATTGTCAAATTGAGCCAGACTACAACAACAATGCCATGTCCTAGGCGGGCAGCCATGGGCTTTTGGCCTGTGTGTCATGTATACCATCAACATCACATACAAGAGAGTAAAGGCAAAAGACAAGTTCTATATGACCTGTAAACTGGGCATAGTTCATGGGTGATAAACATGCTTGATTTATTCATAAAAAATTGAACACCCAAAACCAAAAGTACACGCACATTCTTAAATCTTTCAATCAGGGAAGTGTGTGAAGAAGAAACTTGAAAGAACAACCCATGTTATACAATCTCTGACTTAAAGATGAAATTCAAAGCATCATCGCACGAGCAAAGAGAACCATGTCAAAATCACTATGAAAAAATCACTGAAAATAATTTACAAGACCAAAACCAAACACCGAAAACACTTCAAGTCCAAATTTGAAAATTGCATCTACTTTGTTAAAATAATTAACAAGCAACCACCAATTGGATTAAAATCAGATGAGTTTGATCATATCACTATAGAAACACACCTTCTTATTCTTAGTATAGCAGGATGAATAAATTGTGACTACGAAAATTTGAACTCATTCCAAGAACAAACTGAGAGAACCCAAACCTATTGAACTCATCAAGCAATTCATACATAGACCCACAGAATGCTTAGACAGAACCAAAGCAGAATGTAGTTTCAATATAAACTGCCAATATTATTCACCTATGCAGTTCTGATAGAACAGATTTACTTGTGTATGAAAGAAGAATTTTGGATGCAACTAATTGAGTCAAAGAACGTTCAAAACAAAGCAATATTTCCAAAAACCAAATCATCCTGAATTCCCAAATGCAACTCCACAGTATACTCAAAACCAAGTAGTCAAAACCAAAAAGGGCCAATTAACAAGCAAACTCACACTCACCACATATCAGCATAGGTTGCCATTATTGAATTTAAAAGCTACCTTCATATATGCTCAAACACAGACTACGAAAAATTTACAATCAAAATCATATATGCCCAAAAGGATTCAAGATACCGCTAAGCTGTGAATATGCACACTGCAAACATGGCAGATCCAATTACGAACAGTAAACTCATAACCTACATGATCAATCTATCACAAATTAAACCTATCCACTCCATGGTATTAAACCAAGAGCATGCAAGCAAGTTATCAAATCATAACAGAACCAAAATCCCGAGTTAACCCAGAAACAGCACATTGACGAATCCTATCCATAATCAAAAGCTATCAAAGTCAAGAACAGAACCAAAGTCATTCTCCCCGAAAAAAAAAAAAAACTGAGAGAGACACCACGTAAGAATAGAAGCTCACCAATAAATACAATTGTTCTTCAGGAGCAACCCAACCCATAACAGGGCAAGCCGTACAAAATAATAAACTAGAGTGTGGTGTAAAATCAAGATTTAGGATTTTGTTGTCAGGGAAAGCATAACGGGTGAGATCATTTTCATTACCTGTACTAAGATGATGGTGGCGGGAACAGAAGAATTCCTTCAAGCTTTCGGGTTCTCGCCATTCAGCTTACTCTGCCCTTTTCTGCGTTCTTTTTCCCTTATTCAGCTTATCAGAGTGCGTATGATTTGGATGGTGGCTGTGCTTCTTGGAATCGGAGAGGAAGAGGGATTGTGTGTAGGCGTGAATGGGAGGGGAATCTTGCTTGTCTTCCTCCCCTCCTCTTGGCCGAGAAGAGACTTGAGGGAATTGGGTGAATCTCTCCGAAACTGGGATGTAATGGTGGAGGGAATTTTGGGTTGCAAGGAGGACGAGGCGAGTGACAGATGTGAATCTGAAAAATGGAGGAGACGAAGAAAGCTTGGATTGAATCTGAAGAAATAGAGGCGATGTGAACTTCGAGCTTGAATCTGGAAAATGAAGGAAATGAAAGCATGTGATTTTCATAAAATAAAAATAAAAAACCACTAAAACCTTATTTTTTGGTGATATTTGTTAATGTAATTTTTTAATATAATTGACCTAGGGAGAGATAAGGTACTTTCAAATATCATCTCTCATGTAATTGTCCCATTAATTTGATTTTTCTGACATAAATAATTTTTTATTTAGTCTTTATGTATAAAAACGTTGTCAATAGTTCTTATCAATTTACTCTAAATAAAATGCTTACAATGATTAAAAAAAATTATTACTTCCAAATTTATTTATGAATAATTAAATTAAAAATAATTTATTATTCAAAGAATCAAGTCAAAATATAATTTTACAAAAATAAATAATACTCAATGTGGGAAAAAAAAGTAAAATAGTGTTTAAATCATTTAATTGTGTAGATATTCATATGTCTCAAAGAATGAATCTTTAAGTTCATATTCCATATAATTTCAAATTATTTATGTTGTATTATTATGTAAATTAATTTATATTTAGTCCTTGGGGCATCTAATAAAATTAATTTATATTTATGTACATTATGTTTTCTTTAGCATCATCTTTCAGAGATGAAAGATAAAAGTGAATGACAATGCTTTCATATTTTTCCTCTAAATTTTCCTTTTTATTATCTCTTACACATCATTTAGCATCAAGAATTAGACTTGAAATTAGAGTATGAAATTAGAATTGGACCTAACAATTCAAATTCTTTTGTTTGGTTGATCTTTTAAAATTATATTTCTAATTTCATGCACCAATTTCATATAATTAAAAAATAACTAATAAAAATCATTTTCAATTCTGACCCCTAACCTCAAAAATTACAATTCTAAAACTCAAAATTGAAGTATAATTGTTTTACTTCCAACACAACATGTTTTTCCTTTTATGATTGGGCCACTTTTTCAAGACTCAAAACTCGATTAGGATTTGATTGGGTCATATTAGGATAGATCATATTTCATATTTTAAAATTAAAAAATATAACAAAAAATTTTTAAAAAGAAAATTTAAGAGTTAAAATGAAATTAAAAAAATTAAGATTTAGAATTAAAATTAATATTTAAAAATTAATCATAACTTAAATTTAATTTAAATAAAATAAAAATAATTAAAATAATATAACATATATATATATAATATGAATATACAATGTTTATGCCTTATATGATATGATATAATATATTTCATGTATGCATGTATATGTAAATATATATAATATTTATGCAACACAACTTCAAAAATACTATATAATGTAGATGCATGATACTACACATATACACTAAAGTACATAACATAATATTACACACACAAATACATGTTAACATATAAAATTTCAAAAGATGTAAAATATATATATACTTGATATAATATTGTACAAATGCTTATACAAACACATATGAACATTTTATATATGTTTACAAATTAAAAAAAAAAACAAAATAGTTTACGCATATACGTTTACACAACACAATGGCATTGTATGTATAAATGTGTATCTTTACACATACACTTCACTTGCATGTGAGTGCATAGACACAATATTGCACACGCATAATAACATCATATTGTACATACATACTGTTGTAAGCAAACTGCCACGATACAAATATATATGACTAACAAATAGTAAAAAGTGATAAAAGTATCGTCTTCAAATAATTATAATTAATATTGATATTAATTACTAATGCATATGTAATTACCTAATCCAAGCGATCAAATATTCAATCTAAAAATAAGAAAATTGTGAATAGTCAAACACAAAACTATGAAAATCAAAGCAAAAGGTTTCCCTATGATTATGGATTACCAAAGCATTTCAATTGTGAATCAGTTACTTTCTGAATTTAAACTCATTGAATTACGAAGTAATCTTAGCCCCCAACTTCATTATAAGAATCTATCAATTCCTTATAAATTGTACCACTCTAAATTAATTCCCCATGTTTCTATGAGAACCACTTAGAGAGATGCATTAAATATGAGTAACATAACTCTACAAGTCCGATATGTATATGTTTATCTTGAAGGTAAATTGAGTTAAATTCAAGCAATAATTCAACATCAATTATATGATATTTAGTCCTATGACTAAATTTAGGCTTCTCTCTCAAGAATCCTTAAATGCTTAACATAAACTCTAATTGGTAGCTAATCAACAAGGGAACAAATAAGATTTGAACTGAATAATTTCATATATAATGAAATTCAAGTAACAAAGTTCAACAATCTACATGCCTATGGTCCATAATCCTAGAGATATAAAGGTTTAGCTAAGTAATTTTATGATTATAATCCAATACAACTCTAAAAACATAACCAAGAGAAGAGAAAAAGAAGAGAAAGAGATTAAGAACTCTGAATTTGAAGTTTTAATCGGTTTCCTCTCTTGAAATTCCTCTTGAAATGCGTTCACCAATAAAAGTCAACCTTTAGAGCTCTGAGAATCCTCTCTTCTTGTTTTAAAACAGCTACCCTCTATCAAGAAATCCTAAGAAAATGTTTTATATTGTCCCAAAATGTCAAAAGACCAGGCTACCTTTCATTTACTGCATCTTAGGGCCTTCTCGCTAGCTTTTTAGTTAGTATATGCATTTTGGAGCCTTAGCGCCAAGTCTCTAGATAAAACACTGACATTGGCACCTTGGTGCCAGAATGAGCCTCATAAATCTGCTTCAGTATTTTGGTCATGACTTCATGCTTCAACATTAAATTTTAGCAAACTACCACTTGTTGAAAAGGTCTTGACAAGCTCTATAACTTTATATGAGACAACAATATCCAAATTCTGAGGTTTAAGAGTCTAAAAATCATTTCAAAGTTAAATATTCACTTACGTGTATGTGTATGTGTGTGTGTGTGTGTGTATATATATATATACATGCTAATACTTTTTTATAATACTTATCACTCATACACAATAGATTGAAATTCAATATAGAATTGCAATTTCATGTTTAAATTTTTTATATGACCCAAACATGAATTTCAGCATTGCAAATCAATTCTAATTCTAATAGAATTGGAGTTAAAATTATAATTCTATATTTTAATTCCAATTCCTAGTACAAAACTGAGCCTATTATTTTTTCATTAGTTTTATAACATATTATTAACACGATTTTGCTCTAAGTTCTTAGTTTAAATCAAGTTAGTCATTTCTATCTCATTGGATTAGAGGATCTGTTTATGCATCCTCTGATATTATTCATTGGCAAATTATTTTGGTGTATTGTCATTTCGCTAAAGTTTTCTTATCATCACAATTATGTAAGGATTAAGGAACCTTTTGTTCTTATTTCATATTATCATAGTTTCAAGATTTATTTATATCTATAATAAGATATCAATTTGATATTGGAAAAAGCCTTAAAAATTAAAAGGTTACGCATGATTGGATGGCCAATAATCACACCATTTTTGTTATTTTATAGCTAATAACCTCATTTTTGAATTGATAATGTTCATAGAAGATTGTGTATCATCTTTGAATGATTTTGAGAGAACGATAAGTAGTTATTAAATTTTTTACTATAGGTTATGTGCTTTATGCCACCGAATAATATTGGAAACATTATTTCAAACATGTTTATAAGCAAGTTAATGACTACTTATAATTTATGAGCTAAATAGGTGTTATAGATAATAATGAACCACCATGGATATTAAAGTAACATAAAATTCTTTCATGTCTAGTGGCTAAAACTTACAATATGACTAAAAGTCATATGATAATGCCAAAAGTTATTTTAAAGCCTAGAAAGCTACAAAATGTTAAATGGACATGTTGATTTTTGTAATGTAATTTAATATGACAAGTTATGTATCCCATGAAAATTTTATTTTACATATACTTTCCAGCATATTACTCATGTCATTATTTATTCATGAATAATTGATTTGTAAGAAGTTTTTACAATCATAAAAGAAAATGTCAATCGCAACTTCTTATCTACCTATAATAAATTTTTATATGTAACACTTAAAAAAAAAAAAAAAAGGACATCATAGTTGCATATTTATGACACTCATATTAAGAAAAGGTGTGTGTTATATTACTTATTGATAAGCTATTATATTTCTTATTCAATTTCCAATATCATATATGTTTGAAAGAAGGTGAGCAATATAAAGACGATTTTGTCTCATCAAAATGATGATAACTTTAGTAATTTTACTAATGTAGCATATTATTTATTTCTATTTCATATAATGCATAGTATGGATATGAGAAAAGAAATCAACAACAACGTTTAATATACATATTCCCTACTATGGATAATGTATTATATTATGAGATTATCCATTATTTGTTTTACACCAATTTCCAAAATTAAATTAGTCTATAGGTTTTTGTTTGTAGATTTCATGTAGTGAATATGGATGTAATAAGCAAGGATGAAAGAATTTGTATTTCCTTTGAATTTTTAAGTTAATGATGTCGAATACCATATATCACATCTAGAAATGTTTTGAAGAAAATGTTGATATTTCATGATATTTGACTATTGATGATGACAAACAAGTTGTCATAATTTCCACCCAAAGTGGAATAGTTAGAAACGTTGATGAAATTTCACAAGAATATGAAAAGTTATTACATTATATGGATATAAGCATGAATAACATAATTGTTGTATGTCAAAATTATTGGCATTTGTGAAATACTAGAAAGAATGGAAAGAAAATTATTATAGCAAAATTGAAATTATGATATATGATATTAAAATAGAATGTTTTTAGACTGATGTGTTTTTATTTTTAAATGGTAGGGATGATTTGCCCATATACTAGTTAACTGCTTAACAATAAAAGGGACAACAAAGCTTAGATTCAAACCACGTAGCTCATTGATAGAAAGGTTGAGACTTAATCACTTATACCAACCTTATGCTTAAAAATAAAGAAAGAAATTATAAGTATGGTTAAAATGAATTTTAGTGATCCAATAGTTACTATTCATAAAATGTAATAAAAGAATAATGTTACGAGAAAAATAAAGCTCATAAAAAGCAATTATGTTTATTATGTATTACACAAATATTGTATCAATTCATATTCAAATGAAATCAATTATAAGTTTTATTTCATAAAGATTAACAATGAAAAACATAGATGGTAATATTGAAATGGATATAAACCTTCCCATTAAGAATGATATCATATAAATTTAATAAAATCACATGAGAAAGTCAACTATAAGTTCACAAATGTTTGACATAATCAATTAGGCCATCTTAAGTCAATGATATGAAAAAAATTGAAAATTCATGAGATTTTTTTTCAAAGAACCTGAAGATTTTTTATTTATTGAAGTTTTCTATATTACTTGTTCTTAAAGCAAACTGGCCATTAGGCCATCACCAATCAAAGTTGCAATTATATCTATAGTATATTTCAAATATATTCAATTAATGAATGGGTCCATTTATTCAATATTGATAATTGAACTATTCTAAATAGATGCATCTTGAGAATGGTTACAGCATTGCACTTGCAATTTGAAGTTTACATGATTGCACATGTACACAATTTCTATATTATACCATGAGTAAATTTTCATGACAATATTAGTGAAGTTATATCCCAAATTTGATGAATAAAATATTTAATTGAGATACTTGTTGAGAAGTCTGAATTGCCTATGTTGTCAAACTTTTATAGTTTAATAAAATATTTATTAAATGCCTCCAATTATCATTCAAGAGAACAAAGCTTAATATTTAAAAGTTATATTTGAAAGGTCTCTTTAATAAAATTCATTTTTGGGTTATATGTCAAATATTACTCATTTAAGATATTTTGAATGTGTAATTAATAATCTTATTTCTCCACTATAGTGTACAAAGATGGATCTTCACTTGAGGTTAAAAAATAGAATGAATCTCCAATAGAGATATATTTGTGGCATTATTTGCCTATTACCATTTAGTTATATAATTATCTCAAAATTAAATGGAGAAAATAGGCAATTAAAGAAAAATTATTTTTTTTACCATAAAAGCTACTATTATTATTGATTAGCAAAGAAAATCAAGAGTAACATTCCACATTATGTAGGGAGAGTGACATATTGAGAAAAACTTCTATACTCTTATTCTCCCTTTTCACATGGGTCGTTACCTATTTTGTTCGATGTCTTTTTTTTATATCAAAGCAATCCAATAAGACATTCTCCTACATATGGCTCACTAAGTCGTTTCTAAGCCCAACATTCCTAATTTCAGCTAAAGGAGCATGTGACCTTAAACTTAGTTGATCTTCCTTTCCTACAATCTCGTCATCCTTCCTAACATTACATTCTTTAATACCATATTTAGTATCCTCCATCTGCAAAGCAAACAAAACAAAGAAAGCCTCTCATATTTTAAACTAAGCGTAAATACACCGCATGTTGCCTAAATTTATCTTCTTTCAACACTTCAATGGATTTCAAACATCAATTTATACCCTTACATGCATGAACAACATTCTCCCTTCTACTATTACCTTTGCATCATACTCTAAGAAACAACCAATGAAGTTTTCGAATTGTATCACCATAGTTTTCAACATTAGGCTCGATGGTAGATCATGAAAAACCCATATATTCAAATATATAAGCCGTACCTAATAAGCATCTTCCCTTTTCTTCAACTTATGTATAATCAGTAGATAGTTGTTAAATATCCATAAACCACCATCTAACACTATCCCGATCCACGTCGAAGAAGAACTTAAAGAGATAACAATTGTCTCCTAACTCCCTTATGTGGACTCTTCCCAACGGATGCCATACGTTTGTCAACGTGTTATGTATAGCAGGTAAGTTGATAACATTAATAGTAAAGGATCGTCCAACCAGACTGAAATCTGATTGTTCCTCAATGTTAGCACTTTTACCTAGTAAAATCCCCACCCTTAGGCTCATCTGCCTTTGTGATGATTGACAGGTTAGCTAGATTAGATTCTATGGATTTAAGGTGTTGATATGCCAAAATAGAAAGGAAAAAAGTGAACAGAAAAGAACTTCGTGCTATTTGAGCTGACAAAAGCCTTAGCAAAGCTTATGAAACCGTGTCATCAGGCAGATAAAAGTAACTGAAGTATTTTTCAATCTTCACATACCACAATGGAATATCGTAAATGTTCATGAAGGAACTTAATTAAAAAGTATAACAAATAATATGTCAGACACATTTTTTAACCCTGATGGGGTAATGAAATTGCTTGTTAGCTGCAAATGCTCCAATTATGTTAATTACAAGTTCCATGAAAAACTTTTGAAATGGAGAAGGAGCATAAAATTTAGATGACTAGATCAAGGAGACACGTACTCCTGAAGATGTCTTGACATAACTAAATCTCTCAAGGAAACTCAAGTATTTAAAAGTAATAATGTGGAGAAATCTCAATAAGTTATGTCACTAGAAGAAAATATGTAACTTAGGAAGAAATAGTTGTCAATAACATTATAATATAGTACACAATATTATGAAATTGAGTGAGAATCATAAATTATCAAGAATTATAAATATTAAAATACTTAGCCAAAATTAGAAAAAAAAATGACACAATCATATTGACACATGAAAGTCAATTAGACTGCAATTCAAACACACAAAGATATAAAGCCAGTGAGATACAAAATATTATGCAAAATTGAAATGAGAATGATATTACACAAAGTTTTTGCAAAACCTTATATTTGTTTGATTAAGGAATATATTATCTTGTAATGGATATAATTACTTAGTTTGATATTATATGAGTTATAGATTGTGTTTAACAAATGTAATTACAAGTTATTAATAAAAGTTATTGCATGGTATTGTATAGATGAAAATCTCTAAAAGATTTGAGATGCTTAAAGCATAAAATTCTAATTATTGATACACTTATTCAAGACACTTATGGATACCCGTGGTAAATTTTGTTAGAAATAAAAAAACATAATGATTCTATTTGCCTATAAGTTTTAAAGGAAACTTAAAAATAAGTTATTTATCATTGCTCATTAATAAATGAAATTTTAGAACAATTTTCTAGGGCAATAAATTATTTGAAATGAAGATTTCTAGAAACAAAGTTATGTCTTAACCTAGCAGTTAACTATGAAATTTGTATTTATCAATTAAAAAATGATAAACACATATCCATTAAGTACTCCCAATGATTGTAAGATTGTTTGATATAAATAAATATTCATTTCAATCTCAATAAGATAATGAAGAATTTCTTGACCCTAGAATACCATATCTTCATGCTAATAGGGCTCTAATGTTTCTTGCTAACAATGCACAACTAAATATAATAATTTATTTATGTTTAAGAAAAATTTAATTCCTCTCAAGGACAAAGATATTGGAATGAATTCAAATATATATTTTGATATATATGAAGACTTTTTTATATTGCTTTATCTTGTTCAAAATTTTCACATGTCTACTTACTAGCTATACAAATACATATATAAATATAAACTTGATATACATAATGCCCGATCCCAAATGAGATCATATTGAATTGATTACAATATATGATATTAGCTTAAGTCGATGACCCAATATATTTAGAAGATATATGGTTTTCTTTTAAAAAAAAGTTTATAACAATATTATACGAAGATAATGCAACATGTAGAGCTAAAAAAGGAGAGTACATAAAAGAAAATTAAATAATATATTTCATCAAAATTCTGTTTCACCCAAGACTTTTAGAAGAATGGCGATGTGCAATAGATTCATGCATGTTAAATTTGTTCATTAAGGCATTACCAACAACCACATTTGAGAAGTTGGTCAACAGTATTCAAAAGCTATTATTTAAAGACAGTAAATGATATTGTCATCAGGGGAGTAAGAGACATATACTATTTTTCCTTAACTAAGCTTTTGTTCCACTGGGTTTTCCTAGTAAGGTTTTTTAAGGAGACAGCTTACAATAAGCATTATGAATATTATGTACTCTTTTTCCTTTACTAGGTTTTTATTTCATTGGGTTTTTTCTAATAAGGTTTTAATGAAACACATTATTTATTAATGGACATCTAATGGGGAGTATTATAAATTATTGAATTGTATGGATGTCCATAAACTTCAAAAAGTTACTCATTAAGTTCATGTACTCTATAACCCTTAAATTATTTATTTCGTACCATTATGTAATTTAATTTATATTTATGTACATTAAGCTTTCCTTTATAATGAAAAACTTATAAATTGAGTTATGCACCAAAGATGAAGGATAAAATGTAAATGAGAATGTTTATCCCATTTCTCCTCCAAATCTTCTCTTATATGCTCGATTATATTTTTCATTAGTTTTATAATAAATAGAGATTTTTTAGTTAAATGACAAGGAAAAAAAAAGTAAATTTTGGACTTAAATATGAAGAACTACCTGGAATCCTTTCAGGCTAGCTTATTTGTAAGAAGCAATTTTGAGTGTCATTGATTTTATTTTATTTTTGTTTGTATGTTTCTAAAATAATTTTTAATTATTTATAAAAATAAGTTTGGAAAATGAAACATAAAAAGCAGTCTGGGTAATTTGTTTTAGAAATAGTATTCTTATGTTCCCGTTCCAAGTCTATTTGTTAAAATTATAATAATGTTATCATTAAAAATTATTTTTTCACTATATTTATTGCATATTTTTTATTTTAAAGAGTAAAAAACCAAAACATCAACTTTCGTTATTTAAACCATTGTTTTATTTTTAATTTTTGAAGTGATGAATAAAATTAAAACTACGAACTAAGTTTTCTTTATTACTTAAAACAAACAATAAAATTGCATAACTTAAGTCTTTATTTTTATTCACTTTTACAAAATCATTATTTTATTCTCTCATTTGTTATAATATTCAAAATTATTATTTATTCATTAAAAAATATCATATTTAATCTCTTATATTTAAAGTTTAGAGTTTGTTAGAATGATAAAATTTAATATTTTTTAAAAAATGAGGGATTAAGCTTGATATATTTAATCAGTGAGAAATTATTTTTAAGTGTTACAATGTCTATAAAATTAAAATAATAATTTTGTGATATGTAAAAAATTTTAAAAAATATTTTTCTCAAATGCAAATTGAATGCTGTCAGAATGGACCCTTTATTATTTGAATTGGTTTTTTTTCAGTGGCCTGAAATCCTTTTGTTTTAAAAGCCTTTTACTTTCATGGGCTGTCATATATTCCATATATATGACGCACTCTTGAAAGTTATTTGGGCCAAAGCATGTACCTTTGTTTATGGGCCAAAGTATGTACCATTTTAATATTTGGGCTGCCTTTCTTTGTGTTAAACTTTTGAGTTTCACATTGACATGCTTTAAGAAGAGCTTGGTCAATTGCTTGAAAATTGGCTAGCCTTATATAAAAAATATGTACTTTAATTTGATACTATATAAATTTTTTTTATATTCGTGATATATATATATATATATATATATATATATATATATATATACTTATTATGTTTTAATTGAAGATCAAACAACAAAGATAAAAAGAATTTGATATAAGTTTTTTTTTTTTATAGTTCAGTTGTCAAGGTTCTTTATGTTCATTCAAAAGATTGTGAACATGAATCATATTAAGGACAAATACTATAAAATATAAACTAATAATTAGTGAAAAATAAATAAATTATTGAGTTTGGACATTTAGCAATAAACTATCAACGAAATTAATTTATTTAGCTTACGTTATCAAGAATATTTAGCCTTTGAAAATTTTGAGAAATAAATTTATGTATCACTGCAAATTAAGAAAGGTGGTATATGATATTTATATAGAACATTTGATTGCTTGTTTTTTGCTATCTAATATTTCTAAGAAACAAATCTTGACATGCAAGATTGTTTATGACACTTTATTCACTAGCAATTAATTCACCATTAATTTTCACATAAAGAAGAAAATTTAATTGGTCCATGATTATCTAAAACACACTTAAAGATTGATATTTGACAAATGTGCAGTTGTTTGTCACAAGCAATGATCCAACAATTTATATTAAGATAAGCACAATATTAGACGATTTATATTGAAAATTTAAAAAGTAAAAATAATGATTTTTATAAATTTTATCTAACAACTTTACAAATAATTTATAAAACTATTCCAATGACCGCAATTAAAATAATAGCACATGTTGAAAATTAAAACCATAAGGAATCCATCTTAAGAGCCCATGTCACCAATTTTGGACCATAAGCGAGAAAATCATACTTATAAATGCTATTCATAAGACAGTTTATGTTAATTTAAAGTCATTAGTATATCATTAAATTAATATATTATAAAATTAAGGTACAGTAAACATTTGAATGATAGAATTATTACGCATTTGATTGCGTGTTTATTGCTATCTAATATTTCTAAGAAATCTTCACAAGCAAGATTGTTTATAAAAGTTTTACAAGTGTCAGAAACTTCTAATTCTACAATATAAGATTAATTTTGATGCATATTGGTGTTTTTTTTTTCTTTTTTGGTAGTATGGATTGAGGGAGTCGGAATCTGGTGCTATGTAACAATTCATACGATAAATTTTATAATTTCAAGAATAATTGTATGAATATATATATTTTTTTATCTTTCACTTATCATCAAATTATTATTTTGATCTCTCACTTATTAAAATATTTAAAATAATCTTTCACTTAATAGAAAATATCACATTTGATCTCTCATTTTTTAAAAAATTATCAAATTTAATCTCTTTGATAAATCCTAAACCCTAATTTAATTTTATATTTTTATTTTTAAAAAATAAAGAACTAAATGTGATTTTTTTAATAAGTAAAAATTATTTTAAATATTTTAATAAAAAATAATTTTATAATAAGTAAAGGATAAAAATATTTTTTATTTTATATATATTTTTTTATAATTTAAAAAGCATTACAACATCAATGCCACGGTACATTGAAAACACAGATCTCTTACTGTACAGTTAGAAATGCTGACAGCACACAATTTCTTTTCAGTTTAAAATTTATAACATCCTCTTATAATCAAATCCATTTTTTTTTTTTTTTGCCATAATCCAAATTTGAGTTAAAGAACTTTATGGGAAGCACAAGTACAATTAGGAAGATGCTGCAAATAGAACAGTGAACAGCATGGGACAGAATCAACAAGATGTGAGTTATACCTGGACCATTATCCTTCCTGATGGTTACCTAACAACAATGTGGACCCACACAACAAACATCACATTCAATAATTCACTGTTTCTTGTCAAGGTTTAATTTACCAATTCATTTTTGAATTTTTAAGGTCAAAACATAAAAGAGCTTTTTTGTTAAAATTTGTGTATAATAATAAAATATTCGTTATTATAAATTTTATAATTATTTAACAATTAAAATTTTGAATTTTAAAGCGTTTACAATCTTTGTATCATTACCATGAATTTCATTCACAACTATGAGTAAAAATTGATAATGAGAACGAAAATTTTATTAAAATGGTAAAACTCCTTTGAATTAAGTCTAAGCAAAAATATCTCAGAGTGATAGGAATTTGCATTTTCTATTGTCTAAGAGTTGTGCACCGTTCTATTGCACAATTTATTATATTTAAATTAACTTTTTAAATTTTATAAATTTTTTTTATTTTTAATTTTAAATCATTAGATTTACTCAGTTTCACAAATATTAATTGTTGGAAGTATGCAACTTTTTCCAATCCAAAGAAAAAAAAAATTACATAGTAATAAAGCACTAAAAGTTCCTCAATTGCATTTTTCTCACTCTAGCAAGGATCTAAAATAGATTAGGTGGTTTCTACACCTTAGTTTCTTTGTTAACCTCTTTATATGCATAAATATATAATTCAAATTATTAATGTCGAACTGTTTTTTAGTTTATTCATTGAAATCAAGACTGAATTTCAAATCAAGTCCAAAATCGAAGTAAGTTAAAAATTTTGATAAAATATAACAAATAAAAATCAAAAAGTTTACAAGCAATACTATAAATTCTATAGCTTTTTTATGCATATATCTATATATATAAAAATTAAACTAATTTTCTATTATACAATATACTGCTACAACTATATATAGGAATGGATCCAAGATGGCACGAGAAGCAATAAATTCTTTTGGATTTTTAAAATTTTAATTTTTATATATAATTTTATCTTATATTTTTAATTTAGTTCTTTAATTCATATATTTAGTTTATATCTTTGATCCAAAAATTTTCACCTTTAAAATCAAATCATAAATGCGTACATATAAGTTACGTGTAGTCTTTGTAGGCTAAGCACTTAGGTTTGCTTACAAAAAAGTCAAAGTAAAACCGGCCTAATCATGCAATTATATTGGTTACTTGGTATAAAGCCAGGAATTTGATTTTCTCTCCAGGAAGTGAAAGCCACTTTCAAATGTATCTTCTTGCTTTTTCATTGGTTGCTAAGTTCAATGAACTCTCCATAGAAGCCCCCTCTCAGAGCACACATAGATAGAGATTATATTCTTGAGAAGATTAGGAAACATCTATCATAAATGTCGAGAATTGAGTAAAGATATGAATGTAATTTTGACTTGGTCTTAGGCCCAAAAAATAAAAAAAGAAAATTATGATTTGGTGCGTTATTGTACATTGAAATCCGACTTGGAATATTTGGTTGTTTTTATTAAATTTTATTAGGTTTTATCAAATTTCAAAGAGTCAAATAGTGCTATCCACTGTCTAGTATTACGCAGTGCACTTTGGAATCAAAGAGAGTGACAGAGAAGAAAATCAATTTTTAGTTGATTCTTTTTGGCTTTGATTTGATTCTTTAAAGATAATATCATTCAAATAGTAAAGATTGGCTTTGGAGAAAAATATAATTTTAGTTCCTCATTTTTACCTTCAAGATTAATTTAGTATTTTAAAGATAAAATATATTAAAATAATCGTTAAAAATTAAACCTTACATAAAATAATGGTCCTCCGGAAATTAAAATAGTCAAGAGATACCAAATTAGTTTATTTTCTTATTTTTGAATCAATTTAATTTTTGCTATCTTTAAAGGAATAAATTGATTTTGAGGTAAAAAAATGAAATATCAAAATTATATTTTTCTCTTTTTTTTTTTTTTTTTGCATACAGAGACCAATTTAGTAAACATTTTTATATTTGGAGAACCAATTTATCACTATTTATTTTTTAAAAGATTAAATTAATCTTAATACAAAAAATGAGAGACAAAATTATTTTTTTCTCTAGCGCCTTATCTACAAAAAGACCGAATCTAGGAAGAATAATTTATAGGCCCTAACAATTCTCTTCTCGTGCACCTCTCTCTTTTTTTTCTAATCTCTTAAATTAATATTCTCAATTTACCCCTAAAGAAGATTAGGACTCATCATCACTACAATTGTAAAGATATAAATTTCATTTCGTCTTTGAAAATAAAACCGTCCAATTCTTGAAGCTGAATGGCGAACTCTCTTGCGTAATCTTCAACTCACTTGGCCCAAAAGCTCTTTCCAAATTATAGCTGCTTCCACTACCTGACTAAAAGAAAAACGTTTAATGTGATTTTGCAAGACACTTATTATTAAATTATTCAATTAGATTGTGACATGTAAAAGTCAAGGTAAAAAATGTTCCCATGCATATTACTTTTTTTAAGTAAAAACTTTTTATAGCACTTACATTCCACCTTAGCCAAAAGCCAAAAACGATTCAAATAGAGTAAAATATTTTTTTGGTCTTTTACTTATCACAAAAATATTATTTTAATTTTTCACTTATTAAAATATTTAAAATAATTATATATTTAATTAAAAATATTATACTTGGTCTCATACGTTTAAAAAAAAGTTTGATTTTTTAAATTTAAGATATAGGGTTTGGTTAAAAATCTAAATTTGATAATTTTTTAAAAAGTAAAAAATCAAGTGTAATATTTTTCAACGAGTAAGAAATTATTTTAAAAATTGAGTAAAAGATTAAAATAATAATTTAATAATAAATAAATAACTAAAAATATTTTTTTTTCAATTCTGTTATAAGTATCTAAAATAGTTGTTCTTGAGAATATAACAAAGGTAACGGAAGGTTCTTATTATCAAATTATTCAATTAGATTATGACATGTAAAAGTTACGGTAAAAAATGTTCCCATGCACGTTACTATTTCTAAGTAGAAACTTTTTATAGCAAGTACATTCCATCTTAGCCAAAAGCCAAGAAATGCTATAATTTGATTAGGGTAAAATATTTTTTTTCATTTACTTATTATAAAATTATTATTTTAATCTTTATGGTCTTTCACTTATTGGAAAGTGTCATATTTGGTTCCTAACATTTTTTTTAAAAAAATATCAAATTTATTCTCTTAAATTTAAGATTTAAGATTTAATAAAGAGATTAAATTTAACAATTTTTTAAGAAATCAAATATGACATTTTTTAAATAATAAAAAATTATTTTAAATATTTTAATGAGTGATAAATAAAAAAATAATTTTATAATAAATAAAAAATTAAAAGCATAATTTTATCAATTCGAGTACAAGTATCTAAAATTGTTGTTCTTGAGAATATAACAAAGGCAACGGAAGCTTCTTATCTTGGTGGGGAATGATGTGGGTGAATGAAAGTGACAACATACATGCTATGTTTTGTTGCTCCTTTTCTTTGGTACTTAATTTAGGCATGCGATGACTTTTAAAAATATACTAGAATATATAAATTTGTTTGTCACACCAATTTTTAAGGTTTTTTTTAGATGTTCTCTTAATAAGGATATATAATCAAATATATATGCTTTTGTCTAAAGTCGTTGCACTGTTAATTATAAAAATATTAACTAAATAAATGAATCATTATAAGCATCTCTTGATGTCTAAATATCACAATTTTTTGGGGCTAAGTTTGAGCCCAATTAACATTTGAACTCAAAATTTAGTCATGAAAGACAATTTAAATATCAGAAACCAAAAACTTATTAGTTGAATGTTTTAGTATTAATTAAACCAATTACAATCACCATCAAACAAAAGCACATGCACTTGCTCTCCCCTAACAGAAAAACGACAAAAGTCGTTTCAGGTTTGGGCTCCGACAGGTGGCTCCTCACCAAGCTAGCTGGGTAAAATTGGCTTATAGTGCCCGGTAAAATCACTGTTTAGTGAAAGTTTGTTTAACTTATAACTCAAAATTTGACTAATATATATATATATATATATTTAGTTAGCCTCGCAAAATCTTTTAGAATTTGTTTAAATTGAAATTTTACTTTTCACAACATTATTAAGTGATTAAAGTTGAATAATCTAAAAAATTGAATAAGGGATTAAAATATGATTGTCATTAAAGTATACGGAAGTGAAGTAAATATTCACTATTAAAATTAAATTTCAATTTTTAATTAAAAAATTCAATTTAAGAAAACTGTTTAGCTATACCTAGAGAATTACATAATTAATTTTAAAAAATATAATTTTAGTCTCTTATTTATGATTAAATTATCTTTGATTCCTCATTTATTTTCTTTTTTAATTAAATTGATTCTCCAATATTGTCATTTTTTATTGCTTCATGTAAGTTAACAAAATTTAACTTTAGGCCAAATATATATGACAAGGATTTTAAAAGAAACAAACACAAAATGATATTTTTAATTAATAAAACTATTTAAAAAAATAAAATAATAAGTTAGGAGTTAAATATTATATTTATTAATTAATTTAATTGAATCGACATTTGGATTGATTATGTGGTCGATGAGGGAAACCTAGAGTTGAATGATTAGACCTATAGAATTGGATTGATATATACAATGAAAAGATGAATTAAACGAGACTGTGTCCTATGGGACTAAGTATAAAGAGGAAGACAGCTAGCTAGATAGTTTGGGAAATATAGGATTTGAAGTTAGTGTTCCATCGCATGTGAAACATATTTGACATATTAAGGTCCATTTCTTAATTCAGTTTACACGAGTGTCCTTTCGAGCAGACTTGTGTTTAATTTTGTCTATCACTGTCAAATTTCGTGGACTTCTCTGTCTTAGAAGTTTGGTACTCAACATGTTATGCATATGCTGATATTAAAGTATTATCCAAGAATCTTTTAGTCAATTAAGCCAGATATCATTTTAGTTATCAATTTAAATATTATTTTGATGTTTTATTTATTAATTTATTTTTAATATGATTTTTACTATTTTGTAAATTTAATTACTCATTTATTATTTGATTCTTAATTTAATCTCTAGTTATTTTTATTTTTAATTTAATTCCTATAGTACTTATCAGTCAACTAATTTATTTATCCATGCAATAGGAGAAAGTTAATTTATATTATTACATGATAATGCATTTTAAATTATTAGATTTAATGAGAGAGTATCACATAAAAGTTTTTTTTTTTAATGTATGAAGGAGCTTTTATTATTGTTCTTTTTTAAGAACTTTAAAATATAAAAAATTGATAAAGTTATATTTAACTCTACTTTTAATTTTGAACGATCTAAATTATTAAATAAATCATTCAATCATATATCATTTTTTCCCGTTTTAATTTTGGACCATGCCAAATTATATTTATAGTATTTTATTATAAAGTTTAAGAGACAATTAATTAAGCAATTCATTACTTTTTTGTTAAGTCTAAAAATTGTTTAAATTTCAAAAAATTCCTTATTTAAGTGGCAGTTAATTAGTTCATTAATTTTTTCGTTCACTTCAAAACAAAAAATTCAGATTTAAGAGACAATTAATTAATGCATTCATTTATTACTTTATAATTTTTCTTGTTGAGAATGAAAATTTCATTAATTTTCTCATTCATTTTAAAAAAAATTCTCAAACTTTGAAAGATTCTCGATTTAAGAAATATTTAATTAATTCATTAATTAATTATTTTATAATTTTTCTTATTAACTATAAAGAATTTACGTATTTCAAAAAATTTTCTATACATGTATTAAAAAAGTGAAGAATAATCGCATGAGGAGTTGAAAGTTTGATTAATCAAGCCTTCTCATCAATTGATGGAGCTCCCATATTAAATGAATTCTACTTTACTTACATATAGAATGTCAATTTGGTTTGTTCACTATAAAATTAAAGTTAGTGTATTTAGTTTTTTGTTACTAACTAAATGAGATAGTGCAAATCAAGAATTGCAATTAATGAATGATGAAATTGAGAATAAAAATTAATAAGAGACTAAATTAAAATAATAATCGATAAAAAGTTAATTAAAAATTAATTGATAAATAAGAAATCAAATAATATTTTATTCGAGATTGACTGTTATAATTAAAAGATCTATAGCACTGTAAATAAATATTTAATGCAATCTCAAGTTATAAAAAACTGAATAATATTGGTATATCTTAAAATAATTATTAATTAAAAAATTTAACATCTAACTCAATCAAAACTTCGAAAAAAAAATTGAGAGCGTAATGTTAATGCAAAAAGAAAATTAGGAGCTTAACCCATCCTAATTTCTACATCCTCAATAATTTGGAGCAATTGAAACAATAATTTAGATACCTAAGTCACCACTTCATTCCACTCTGATCACATCCTGTCAATTAAGTCATTGAATAGTTGATTATATGACAGAAGAGTATGCATGCATAAACATTAAATATATAAACATCAAAAGTTATAATCAAAGACATAATTGGTATTTAATTTTAAGATAACCATGGTAATACTTCTTAGCAATATTACAGTCCTGAAATGAATGAACCATTTCAAACAAACGTGGAGATTCTAAATATGCCATAAATGCTAGCATTGAAACTCTACACTTCCAAAATATAAAATCCTACAACCTAAATAATATTTTTATACTTTTGATTGTTATAATTTCACTTAATTTTTTATTTAATTTTTATAATTTGAAATTTTATTAATTTAGTCCCTATCATTATATTATTACTAATCTTTTTGTTATACAAGTGAGTTATTTTTATTTCATTAGTTATTTTTATCTCTTTTATTATCATAATTAATCATAAATATTCAGAGTATTAGGATATACATATAGTTACATTAATACATTTCAACAAAAAAAAAAAAGAACAAAATATCAATGATAAGGACTAAATTAAAACTTTTGCAATTACGGATCTAATGACAAATTCTTAAACTATACAAACCAAATTGAAAGTTTAATGAGACCACAGGCACTAAAATTGTAATTTCCCTTCAATTCTATATTAATTTATCAATCTTTTGACTTTGTTGCTTTCAATTTTGTCTTCTACCTTATAAAAAAAAACTTGGAAGTACTCGGAGCCACAACATTGAGTACCCCAGTACAAAAGATGTGTAGCTAGAGGGGTTTGGGGTTAGTGTCCCCTCCAACGTGAAACAGATATGACACCCGGAAGGACCATTGAAGCACATGATGTCCTTTTGGTAGAGAAGATAGAAAAGAGAGATATTACAGAGAGCTGAAAGCAAAGTAAAGGAAAGGTACATTCATATTCACACATGGAGGCATCACATCGATCATTTCCAATAAATGGATCTCAATTATTCATTTACTTTGGGCAGTGACCCATCGACTCATTACTGCTTGGAAGGGCTGCTTCCTACCACACTAACAGTGGATATATGTACATACATTGCAAGTACCTTATCCAAACACCTGACAGTTAGCCCACTTTTCTTACACTGCAACATAGTTATGTTACATAAAATTCTGGATTCTTTACTGTGCCAACACTTATCCAAACACCAACAGTCTGTCCACTTATCTTGTACTGTACATAGTTATATATAACACACACAAATATAGATTTTTTTATTATGACCTCGGCATAGCAGGTGTGTTGTGCTGTGTATGATAGCATAATACAGTTTTAAATTCATTTTCTTATCAAAATATTAGGACTTTTTGGGACTGTGTTGTGCTATTTAACACAGCACAATGAACGTTGTTATGCCCTAGATAAAATAAGAAATCTAAATTCGTTGCATGAATAGACATGTTGGAAGTCACACAGCTCAAAAATTCTTGTATCCGAAAAATAGATTGGATTCCTTTTGCAAAAACTTGACTTTATACTACAAAAATGTAAATAAAGTATTGTATTTGTCTTAATTTAAAATTATGGGAATAAGATTGAACTAAAGAAGTTTTAAAACTTTTCCAGACCAAAAAAAAAAAAAAAGGAGTTTTAAAATTTTAGAACCAGAAAAAGGGAAAAGAAAAAAGAAAAAAAGAAAGAAAGAAAGGAGGTTGAGATCCATAATTTATTAGGAACAAAGTAAATATTGCATAATGATATATCAAAAGGTTGTTGAATGTCATCCTAGGTTATTTGTTTCTTTATTACAATTTTCACTTTCTTTTCATGTTCTTCCTTCTCTTTCAATTCAGTCCCTAGGTCAATTGAAAGAAAATATTTTTTATCACATTTTTGTTCTCTATTTTGGCTCTCTCTCTCTATCACTCATTTGTTATTTCCAAAACTTTTTTTTATGTAATTCTTTTGTGTGAGATACAAGAGTTTTTTAAAACAATTTCTTGAAATCTTAACTCCAAGAATATATGTAGCTTTACCCATATCTTTCATCTTAAAGTGAGATGACAACTAGGTTTTCACATTGTTGATAAACTTTATATGATTTCTAACTATGAGTATGTCATCAACATATAATGTTATAATCTCATACTTGTCCATAGATCTTTTGGTATATATACAATTGTCTTCACTCATTATAGTGAAACCACTAGAGATAACTATATTGTGAAAACAAATATATCACTGCCTTGAAAATTGTTTAAGGTCATAGATAAACTTCAAAAGTCCACAAAATTTTTCTTTTTGGCCCTCTTTAATGAAACCTTCAGGCTGTTCCATATAAATTTTTTCATTTAATTCTTCATTGAGAAAGACAGTCTTTACATCTATATGATGTAATTTAAGATCTAAACAAGCCATTATAGCTAGAAGTAAGCAAACAGAGGTAAATTGTATAGCAGGAGAAAAAGTCTCCTCATAGTCGATTCCTTCTTGCTGTGTATACCCCTTTACTAGTAATTGAGCCTTAAAATTTTCAATCGTGTCATTGGCTCTTTTCTTGATTTTGAGAACCCACTTGTTCCTAATAGCTTAGCATCTCTATGGAAGATTAACAAGTTCCCAAACATTGTTAACTCTCATATACTCCATTTCATCTTCCATAACTTTAGTCCATTTATTTTTAGAAGGGAATAAGAGAGTCTCTTTCAGATTTCTCAGCTCATCTTCATTTTACAGGAGCATTGTAAAGAGTTCACCACATTTAATCTTATATCATCGTTGATGAGTCTTTTTATGTGAACCACGTCTCAGTTGTGATTCATTGAATCTTGCTTCATTGTTCCTATTTGGATCAATATTGCTCCTATTCGAATCAAGAACGATGATCTGACTCCCACTTGAAATGAGATCCATTTGGTCACTCCCACTTGGAGTAGCTGGCTTAAGAACACTTTCATTTGCATATAATGATGAAGAAGGTTGCTGATGAGAAACTAATTTATCATCTACTATAATCTTCCCACTCAAATAAAGTGGTCCTAGTTTGTTCAGATCCTCTATCTCAAATAAGGATAGGTTTTGACCTACCTCACCCTTATTAAGATATTTATTCTTTAAGAATGTGACATCTCTATATTCGAATTCAATCACACTCCCACTGTCTTACTGACCTATCAACACATAACCTTTTGAGGTTTCTAAGTATATAATAAAGATACTTTTCTTTCCTCTTGGGCCCAATTAACCATATTTGTGAGAGGAATCATGTGTATAGGTAGCACATCCCCAAGGTTTCAAAACATTTAGGTTAGGCTTTCGCTAAATCCATAACTCATATAGAGTGGTTGTAACTGATTTCGTAGGCACATAGTTAAGTTTGTAGGCTGCATACATCAATGCATCACCCTAATAAGTGATTAGCAAATTAGCCTGTGCCATCATGGACCTAACCATCTCAAGGAGGACTCTATTCCTTCTTTCTGCAATATCATTGTGTTATGGAGTACTTGGAATAGTCAACTGATGAACTATTCCTTTCTCATCATATAATTTATTGAATTGAGCTGACAAATATTCTCAGCCTCAATCAGTTCAAAGAGGCTTAATCTTCTTTTCTAATTTATGCTTAACTAAGTTCATATAATTTTTAAAGCAGCTTAATGCTTCTGACTTATGAAAAATAAAGCAGACATAACCAAAATGAGTATAATCAGAAATGAATGTGATGAAGTAATTTGTTCTGTGCCTGGCCCTGACATTCATAGGCTTACTAATGTCAAAATGAATTGATTATAATGGAAAATCGGCTCTAGTTGCTTTATCAAAGGGTTTTCTAGCAGATTTTCTTGCTAGACAAGATTCACAAGTAGACAAGTCTACTCATTTAATGCTGGGAATCAAACACTCTTTTACTAACCATTGCATTCTTTGTTGGCCAATATGACTTAGTCTAGCATGCCATATATTTACATCGTGATCATAATCATACGTAGAGGCAGACATGGAAAAACTAACATTATTATTAATGTAAGATTCATCATCCAAATCCATAGAAATAAAACCTATGGTTACAAAACCAAAACCATAAAAAACTGAGTCATAACTCAATTTAACACAATTGTCATTGAAATACAAATCATAGCCTAGCCTAAGTAAAACAAAAAATGAAATAACATTTCGACAAATTTAAGGTGCATAGAGGACATCATGTAAGATCAGGTTTCAACCACCACACAGGATTAACTTGCATGTTACAATCCCTTTGACAGCAACCTTAGTGTTGTTGCCTACATATATCTAGCATTCTCCAAAAGGAACTCGCCAGAAGTTAACAAAGGCTTCATGGTCCCTCGTTATGTGATCTGTGGCTCCTGAGTTTACAATCCACACAGAACAAGATTCAGTAAGCATAATAAAGCTAGAAACACAAAGTTCACTAGCATAAGTAATATAGGTTACCATTCTAGAATGCTCAGGGCAATCACTCGCATAATGTCTCTTCTTCTGACAATTAAAGCATTTGACTTTTGCCATATTCACCTTTCACTACTTCTTTTTGCCTTGCTAATTAGTCTTTGATTTTTTCTTAGGTTGACTTGGCCCTTTGTTATTTCCTGAGCTCTTTCTCTTTGAATCACATCTTCCATCAGAAGTTGTCATGTGCAATTTAGGTATCGGCTTGGCTGATTCAAGCATTTCTTCATCGAGTTCAAGGTGCCTCTAGACATCTTCTAGAGTTGTGATTCTGTCATTGTGAGTGAGATGCATCTTCATATGCTCCCACGAACTGGGCAAAGAGTGAATGATGACTTGGATTTATTGCTTGTTTGTTAAGACATTTCTAGCATCTTTTAACTCAATGATCATATTTGACATCTATTTCCTCATCGAATGTTTTGAGTGTTTCTTCTATGAGTCAAATTTAATCGTTAGAGAACACAATTTAGATACAAATGTAGTTCCAAATCTCATTCTTAAAGCATTCGAAAGCCCCATAGCACTTTGATGGTCCTTGAACTCTTTTAGGATGTCATCTTCTAGAGTTCTTAACAATGTAATGCGAGCAATGAAGTTCTTTTTCTTCTAAGCGTCATAAGTCTTAAGGTCTTGCCTATGCTAGGCCATGTTACCAACTTCTAGCTCTTACATGACATTATTGAGACCCTTAAGAGCCTCTTGCTCTTTCAGGAGATACTGGACTTTCATACTTTAAATCTCATAATTATCGTCATTTAACTTCAACCCTTTGTTGAGCTTAGCAACAATATTCTTGGAAGCTATAATCATTCTTTACATAAAAAAAAAGACAATCATGAATCATGATCAGATTTTAAAAAAAAATGTAAGATTTAATGATCACCATGCTTACAAATTATGACACTAAGTATCATATAATTAAGTTAATTAATCTATGCATAACCAAGAGTCGAAAGAGCACAAAGTGTCAATCATCATTCTAAGGTTGTATGTAAGGTGTAAATCAATAAAATCAAAACACAACTAAGTGTCTTAGTCTTGCTACAAACAAATTGTAAATCATGATGTTTCAAATGTTAAACAAATTAATATTTGTTAACTAACATGTTAATCTAATTAACATATTAGTAAATATATTATGTTAAACTAGCATATGTTTAACAAATTAATTTATCACAAGTTAAACTAATTAACATAATGATAAATCAATTACGTAATGTTAAACTAATCAACACATTTGAAATATGCAATTAATGCTTTAACAAATAAATTTATTACATGTTAAAAAAAATTAACACATAAATAATTAAATGCATAATGTTAAGCTAATTAACATTATATTTCTAAATTTTCTATAGGAAGAAAATTGACAAAACAATAATGTTAAACTAATTAACATAATGATAAGTAATCACATATTACTTGACTGAAATTTATTGGGATATAAAAATTAATTTTTCACCAAACATTAATTGGTTTTTATTTTGGGGCTAAAATATAAATACACAATTTACATTTTTGAACATGTCTAAATATTCATTAATTAGGGGTTTTATAAATTAGACCTTTAAATATTATTTTGAAATGAGCAACATGCCCAATTAAAAGAATAAGGCTTAACTCTTCTTCCAAAGAAAAAAAAGAAAAAGCCCACAAAGAAAAACTATTCCTCTAAAAATCTAAGGCCCAAAATCCTTTTAAAAAACAAATGGTAAAAAATATAACACTCTTTAAAAGCCCATTTTGTTCCAGAATTTTAAAGGCAAAACAAGTTCTTTAAAATAATAAAAAGCCCAAATTCCTAAACAAGCCCAATAAGTTAAAATAAATAAATTTAGGGCTTCATAAAAAAATTAGGGTTTTAGATTATTTTTTAATATTTTTGAAAAAATTCTCATGACTTATTTTTTTAATAAAAAAAATCAGAAACCCTAATCTCTCTCTTTCTCTCTCTTTCCTCTTCTTCCTCCTCTCTTCCCCCTCTTTTCCCTTTTCTTGTCGTTGCCGTCACATATATTTTTTTTATTATATAGTGTAGAGACTGGTAGGAGAGAAACAAGAGACACAAAAATAGGGGAAGACTTTGTTCACTGCATTACGTAATTAATGCTTTTTCTCTCTTCGATAATTTTCAATGGGTGCCAGCAAGAAGGGTGCTTCGTCAAAGGTACCGGTGATGTGTTCACCAGCGGCTTCTCGTTGAGGGAGCATTGTTGGAGACCACTCGCTAGCAGCTATGAGAGAGGGAAGAGGTTCTAGGTTTTTCTAACAGGGAGTAGTTTTCTGAATTTTTTTTTTAAATTTTGAATCCAATTTAGATCTAAATAGAGTAAGTTAAGATACAATTTTTTGTTTAGAAATTTTGATCTGATGGAGGTTTTCAAATTTAAAAAAACAAAGAAATTAATTAATCAAGCCTCAAATAATAACTTAAATCCTAATAAAATATACAATTGATCAGAAAACTAACCTATGACTCTAATACCAATGAAGGAATTAAATAAAGAATGCATTCATAATTAAATTCAGGTTAGGAGACTTACATATTTCTCCTTAGTTGCGGAAGTTGATCTAACTTTGGTTGAAATCACTAATCGTATGAGATGCCTATAATACATTAGGTGTATCTCAAGTTTCCACAGTCTAAATCTCCTCTCAAATTATGACTGCAAAATACTCGCAAGTATTCTCTCACAGCGTCTTAAGTCTTTATTAAGTATATTTTTAGTATATCCATTCTCTATCGTATAATAATCTAGCTCTTTTATAAAAGCTAGCTAGGTTGAGGGTTTAGTAGTAATTCTTGTAATTACTATTTTATCCTTACTTAATGAGCACTCCTTACGGGTGGATGTTGTATAATATTTTAACAGATTTAAACCCTAGATGTTATACGATATTCTAACACCCTTATTTGTAAGCACATAGGTTTAGGGCAAAGAAATTTTAAGAAATCAAGGCACGAGCGAACTTCCATGCATAACTTTTTATGTAAATTTCTCTTCATCATTTCTAACAAGTGTTAAGGATTGGATGTTAAGTGTAATAAATAATTTATAACTAGCGATCTAATGAATTGGTAAATTGCAAGACTCCAAATTATGGGATTATGTTACCTTATATTATAGAGAACACATGACCATTTTGTTGTTTAATGAAATATTGAAGGAAAAAGTAGGAAAAGAATTGCAGTGTCCTCCCATAATGTGAGTAGATAATGTTGATTATACTTACTTTTCCATTATGCATAATTTCCTTTATATCAAATGAATTTTAATTAATATTCCCGTGCCATGGGGTTATGCTTTCTTAATATGTTGCTTTGTACATATTGAAATATGTTGAATTTCTGGATGATAATAACTTTCTTTGACTATAGAAATTTCTAAATTATTTATATTTTGAGCAATGATTTTTCTATATAAGTAACTATTTATACTTGGAAGTGCTTATAAGGAATTTATTTATACATAAACATGCAGCTCCTAACTATAGATGTTAGACATGGTGCACCACGATTAGATTGGTTTTGCCTAAGGCGATATGACACGAATCTAGATATTTGTAAGTGATGAAACTTGTGATTGTATAAAAATTACAATTCGTTTTGTGTACTTGTGCCTTGATCTTGTATGGTTATTCATTTCTCTAGTTACATTATAGTGTTTGTTTTTTGGCTAGTTCTATTAGAAACTTCTAATTTCTTTTACCTATAAAACATTGTTATAATAATTCTATAAGTTTATTATGATTTTCGTAACCTTGATCAGGGATGTATGGGCATTATATGTTCTCAAGTTATTTATTGTGCTTTCCTTCTGTAATGATACAAATTGATAAATGTTTGGTTTATATAATTCATTGATCAACATTTTAGTTATAGAAAACCTAAGCGGTTATGGCTTGTTCCTTTCTAGCATAGTTATTATTATCCATTAATTGTCACTACTTATCTTTATTTTCTTTATACATTTTAGATAGTAGTGCAGACCTCAGATTCTCATTAATGGCTTAGACATGTGTCAGGAATTATTTTAGCGAGCCTCGCATTGATCTGTAAGGGCAATGATATATTTTGCTGTAAGGATGTACTCTAGACTTGCACCAATGAGTTTACAAGCAGAATCCCTTTTCTTGTAGTGATCTATAGCTTATTTGGTGGTAAATGTTTTGTGAAAGCGACACTCTCACTTTTTGTATTACATGTTAATTAGTGTAAAAATATTGAAAGCTTTAAACTTCAAGGGAGATTTCATAACTCTATGAAGTAGAGTTGTTTTAGTCACATTCATACTAAATGCCTGAGAAGTTTTATTAGTTTTATATTGATTTTAAGTAAATAGTGCTAGTTGAATTATTTTGCCTTTGTTGATCTTAATTTTAATTTATTTTAGTATTGATTCATGTTAATTTGATGATTTACATGCAAAAATTTACTTAATAGAAGTTACTCATGTGGATTTTGTTCTAGGTCAGGCTTTGAAATGAAGAAATGATAATGCTGGCATCAAATACATGAATACCTAACTTTAAGACAACCATTAAGCTCTCAAATGTTGAAATTTGGAGATGAATATTTTACAAAAAGTTGTTGTGCTTGTTAAGATCATTCTTGTGAGTGGTGGTTCACTAAAATCTGATGTTAAAACACAAAGTTATGGCCAAAATATTAAAACTAGTTTTGTAGGCAAAAAGCTGAAGTCTAAGCACCAAAAGCATTAGAGTCCATACAAAATCCAAAGAATTGACGCCTAGATGCTAGAATGTATAGAGAGGCCAAAATTTTGGTGCTTAAGTGGCCAAATGCAATTAATAACAGCTAAGTTTGTCTTTCACATTTCGAAGGCCATTTTAACTCAAATTTCTAGAGTTTTAAAAAGGAAAGAGACTTTTGAAGATAGTAGAATGAAAGTACAACAACATTAGGAGCTAAGAACACCATTTAAAGGGAGCGTTCAAGAGGAGATTGTGAACAAGAAGCCAGGAAACTTTTTATTTGGAGTTTTCTTCATCTTCGCTCTTTCATTTTGGATTTTGGCTATGTTTTTAGAATTGTGTCTGGTTGTTCTCAACATTATGGAAGGCTAAGCTTCATTTTCTCTAGGACTATGGTTTCTAGCATGTAAATTGTTGAGTTTGTAGTGACTTACCTTGATTTTTAAATAGTGGATTTATTTGATTTTCTCTTCATGCAATTTTATTATTTGGCCACCACTTTGGATTATCTAGAGGGTATGGTGGGTGCTTTTAGGAAGAGGCATTTATATTTAGTGTTAATACAAATACTACTTGAATGCTTGATTTCAGATTAGTTTAATTTTGCTCTTGGGATAGAAATATACTTAAGGGACTTATGGAGTTATATTAGCCATGCCTAATGAATCTCTAATTGGGTTTCTCATAGAAATATAAAATGATTCAATTAGGTGAAATAGAAATTATAAGAATTTTTATGATTGCATAAGAGGCTAAGACTAATTCACAATCATTAAAATAAGGTAGGAAGCCATTTGCTTGCAATTGAATAAGCCGAAGACTCATGCTATAGTTTATCTGATTAAAATTTCTGTTTATTGATTTATTTGCATTTTTCCTACTTCTACTTTGCATGATTGATTATTTTAGTTAGGCAACTACATACCCGCTAATAATTAATAATCGTTTATAACTAGAATTCCTTGAGTATGATGCTTTACTTATTATTTACTACTTCTTGACAATGTAAACTTACACTATAATATTTTACTCATCATTTACTAGTTGGCTATGGAAGCTTAAATTAAAATGATCAATTAAACATTTTAACCCTTTGTGCTCTTCGCATCTTCGTATGAGGGGAGTCACACCCTTCCTATATCTTAATTGGCCATTTCTAACAGTTTAGGTAATCAAATTTACATACATTAGGATCCTTAATACCAAAAGAGGTGATAATTAAGTCAAGGTTCTTAGGCAGATGTAGTATTTGATTTTAAAGAGGTGAATTTTACAAATCAAATATACCAAGGGAGGGAAATTCTTAAAATAGCAAGTTCTTATAAATTAAAGAACCAAATTAAAAATATAAAATAAAATTATATATAAAAGTTAAAATTTTAAAAATCCAAAAGGAGCGACTGCATCTTTGTGCCTCTTGGATCCATCCTTGTTCTTAAACTCCTTTATCTTCATTTTAATTACCAAGTAAAGGTGGTATAGAAAATTTTTTAAAGGAAGAATCATATTAACTTAAAATATGAAAATTAAATTAATGAATAACTATTTTTAAAAAATAAAGCCTACTAAAAAGTTATATATTCAAAATTTTCCCATATTTATGCTTCTAATTTAATTATTCAAATAATTATTTTATAAAGAAATTTCTTGGCCATCACAGTCATACTCCTTGGACGTTTAGCTAGGAAAAATCCCTCGTGCTAATAAAAATCATAAATTCCCAAAATGAGGCGAACGAATTTCCTTTTTTCCTACAGAATATTCTTCTTTCAATAGCTGAGCGCAACAAATTTTGCCCTAAAAAAATAGAAACTACTTTTTTCCTTTCTTGTAAAGTGTTTTTTTCAAATAAAATTTCTAAAGTGGGTTTATATCAGACGTAAAACTTAGTGGCGACTGAATCATTAAATCACCACTATTATTCGCATTGACGTTTTAATTATGTTTTCTAATATGAATGAGGCAGGAGAGGGTGGGAAGCACTGTTGCACCATGCTAAGCTATATCTGTTCCCACGCGTAGAACGATTTTATTGATGTGTAATCATGTGCATTAGTTGAATTTTCAACACAAGAATGATATTTTACAAGCCATGACATGTTGAAAAAACTATAGGTAACCCCAATAATAATTGATTTATATCAATTTAATTTTATGAATTAGAGTTTGATCAAAAGTAAGTTTGCATGACTGTTATTTATATTTAAAAAGTAAGTTTTGTTACTTCTACAATCCAATTTTAAAGATAAATTTAATGCCAAACAAAATGAAATTATTCATGAGACAAACCCTTATTTTAATATACAATCCAATTTTTCAACCTCTTAAACATTAAACTAAATAAGCACTTAGCTAAACCCACTAAATATATACTTAATCAATAATTTTCATTTATTTAATATTTACATCAATAATAATCGATTTTATATCAATTTAATTTTATAAATTTGAGTTTAATGAAAATTAAAAAATTGCATGACCCTGATTATATTCAAAATTTTTATTTGAAAAATAAATTTTGTTTTTTCTACACAAATTGAAGTTTGAATAACAAAAAATTCAGAAAAAAATCTAATGTCAAATAAATATACTTAATTAAAACTTGTGCTTAAATTAAACACGTTAAATAGATACTTAATCAATAATTTTCATTTACTTAATATTTGCATCATCATTTTTCATTAGTATAATACACGAATCTTACATAGGTTGTATATCTGAAAAAAAAAAAATTGACCTATTGGGGCACGCAATCATGGATGCATATATATATATATATATATATATATAATCTCTCCTTTCATAGCACACAGGATTGAAATATCACATCAATGATGAATAATGTAGCAATAATATATATATATATATATATATATATATATATATATATATAAAATTGCCAATAAAGGTGGCATAACATTCTATGAGAACCATCACATCATGTATATATATTTATACACAAATTTATATCTAGCTTCAAAGTTGAAACACAAGAATGAACTTTGCGAAGTTTCAAAAGAATCAGAATCAGATTCAATGCATTATGGCGAAGAATGTCAAATGTATGTCTCTCCTTTGTCTCATAAAGCAGGTCACAAAATGGACGATGTGTTTATGTTCTATGCTTCATAACTTAGTAGTAGAATTATATGAATATGGCTATATGCTTTGAATTATCCTTCTCATTATGTCAAAGTATCAATACTATATTTGGTTTTCTCGATTAACCTTAAATTTTAAAGAATCCTAAATAATTTTTCTATACATATTGTTTCACTTCATGCATGTATACATATATAATTTTAAGTTTAATGTGTTGAAATATGAATTTATAATATCTTTTATATAGTCTATCAGTCGAAAATAGAAACTTATAGAAGACAAATGTTTTGAAAAATATAATAATAACGATAAGCAATTATAGTATTATTATTTAGAACGGTGTATTCCAAACATATTAATTTAAAGCCTATATTAAAAATAAGCAAGGACTTCCACCTTAAAAGAATTCCAAACACACACACACACACACAAATATATATATATATATATATATATATATATATATATATATATATATATGAACAAATATTGACAGTACTAATAGTTGGACAAATAACTCTTTTTTCTTTCTTATTACTGGTTTTGTATACATAGGGAATATATATATGTATATATATATATATACGGAAAGAAAACACATTCGCATATTATTCTATAGTATAATGCTTGTATTAATATTTTGTGGAATATTCTATAGTATGCATTCAGATTTTGTCATTTTGATGTGGGAACACGAGGATCTTGTGTATATAGTAAGTTGTCAGATAAAAATCCAATGTCACAGATTGATTAATGATAAAAAATACCACATGTAGTAAATTAATTAATATAACTACATATAATTATTAAAAATTTTAAATTCTTAAAATTTTTATCTAACAATCCATAACGGTCAAAAGAGAAATGAGAAAATCCCTTCTATGTAACTTCCTTATGCCAACTCAACCCTAATCTCTAGTCACATGTTCCATCCTTTGCCTCTTTCTCTTTACGTTCTATCATGTCAGTTCAAAAGTTTAAGTTGGTAATCTCCAACGCATTCTTTATACAAAAGCCTTTATGTTTAAAAATTAAAATATAGACAAAGAATAACTTTAAATATTGTGTTAAAGAAAATTTTGACAAAAAAGCTTAAGCTATATTGAAAGGAGGACTCATAAATATATTTTTATTATTGTCTTTTGCATATAATGACAACTACTTAACTTCATTTTAGTTTTAAAAAACTGAAAATTGTGCAAATTTTCATTGATAGAAAGTAAATATTAATTCTGCAAGATATATTAAATTTTAGGGGTTTGGATAATACTTTCAAAACAAAAGAATTTAATTAAACTTAAAGGGATACCTGTGTAATTTATATATTATATTATTATCAATCTATATTAATGTGCCTCTGATATATATTCATAGAGAGAGAGAGAGAGATGGAGTTTGATAAAATTAATAATGAGTTATTGAACCAGTACATAATGACACAAATCCTTAAGTGATGGGGTCCTAAAAGCTATAATATTATATGTGCAATCATGCATGAACCATAGAGAGTGAGAAAGTGAGGCAATGACGAAATGCTTTTGTGAGACAAATCACGCACACAAAGAATGAACGAGACCTTGACTTAATGGTAATAAATAATGATCAGTGAGTAAGGTGTACTTGGATGGTCAAAGGATTGAACCTCGGTGCCCGCCCTCAGAGTGACTCTTCGGACTCTACACACACGTACCACTCAACTAGGGCTGAATTCGCTGACCTTTTGTAAGATTTGAGATTCGATTTAATTTTATATCAAGTTTTCTTTTAGATTTAAGACTTGATTTAATTTTGACTTGATAAGTGATAAAATAGAGTCTGTTTATCTTAGTAATATATTATTTTTTAATTTTATTTTATAAAAGTAAATTTTTTATTAATAAAAATAATTTAAAAAATTCTTTAAGATTTGGAATAAATGAAAAATAGAATAAAATAAAATTTGAAAAAATTAATATTTTTAATTTTATTATAAATAAATTTTACTATAAACAAAAATAAAAAATAAAAAATAAAAATATAATTAGACTGGGATAGACTAAGTTTTATGTGAAGTTAGGAACTCATTTCAACTAGATAAATTTTTTATTTTGAACTAATTTAACTTAATGTAATCAAAGTAAAACAAGTTAACCAAGTCAACCAGTCAATCACCACCCACTCAACCCAAACTACATTTCTCTCTTTATCTCATTTCTTCTATTTGGAATATGCCCTGTTTTAGATGGATCTTGTTTCACTATAGTTAGGTTAGAATTATGTTGAGTTTGAGCTATTTGATCACTTAGTGTAAAGAATATAAATCATTAGATTCAATAAAAATTACTCAACTTAATTTTAAACAGTTAGATTTGTATATTTCATTTAATGACGTCCATTAGATCGACACATTTATAGAATTTAGCAATTTTTTTTCATAAAGTTTTTTAGTTGCTTTTAATTATTGGATCAATTTTTTAAAATATGACTGGATTTTTATTTCTAGAAATTATTGCTTTTAGTTTCTAAACTTCAAATGTAAATTGTTTAATTTGCTACTGAGTCATTGGATTTGCGTAGTCGCCTGCGCCTCTAGCATTTCATACATGTTTTTGAATTAAACTTCAATTAATATCAAGTTCTTTTAAAAAAATTGTTATAATACAAATTAATAATACTAACAATTTAAATCAAATGTTGCACAGTACACCATTTTATTTAAAAAATGGAATAAGTTTTTTTTTTTTCGATTTCACGCTCCATCAAATTAGATTTGAAATGAATAATAATATGTATTTATGAAATAAGATGTCCGTATTAAAAATTAGTATTATTTTTCTGTTTGTACATTATGATACTTTTTTAAAAAAATAAAATAAATAGAAGTATTGCATTAATTCTAACCATTTTTTTATTAAAATCAAGACCAAAATTTTTGATTAAACGCTCATTTTATGGAGGGATTGTCATTCTCATTGTCATCGGAGGACTCGTTAAATGAGACAATTTCTCTCTCTCTCTCTCTCTCTCTCTCTCTCTCTCTCTCTCTCTCTCTCTCTCTCTCTATATATATATATATATATATAGAAAGAGATCATAACCTTAAGATGGAAACATATTATTATTATTATTTCAAGAAGAAATTAGCACAAAAAATTTAGTATAGTTTTTGTGCTTCAAATATAACAAAACAGGTAAGTTGTCAAGAAGCATAAGTTTTTTTTTTTCTTATGTTTTTATAAAAGTTTATCTTTTATCAATTTTTCATAAAAATTTTTCGTAAGTGAAGAAAAGTACAATTTATCAATTATTATCTTCATTGTCACCATGGAGACTCATTCATACCCAAATACGTTCTTGTTGTCTTGGGAAAAAAACTTATGTGTTTGTCTTATATATATTTATATTAAGTTTTTTCAATTAACTAATGATATGTGTATAATTTTTTAAAATATGAGAGTTAACAATGTTAATAAGAAAGTGTATAAAGTGTAAAAAATTGTATAGATATCATTAATTGATTGAAAAATCTAATATAAGTATATAAGAAACAATATATAAGTTTTCTCTTATTGCCTCCACTATTATTTACGTAAGCACCGTGAAACAATTTATATTATTTGACTTTTTCTTTTTAACTATTAGATATTTAAAAATGATAAAGAGAATTTGTTATTCCTTCTATGAATATTGAACATGATGATAGAAGAAAATAATAGGACAAAAATGTAAGTAAAATACAATCGGGTAAAAAACTTTTTTGAAATAGCTAAAAATATAAGGATTTGATATACCAATATTTTTAGAAATCACTTATGAAAGTTTTATATTTTTCCAAAAATACGCGCTTCAGCCAAATAAAAATAGAGCAATGATTTTATGTTTTCGAATATAATATATTCTTTAATTATGATACAATTAATTACTAAGTATAAAATAATATTATATAAAATTATTACTAAAATTTAATTTTGCATAATGAGCGAGTATAATTATAATAATAAATCTATTAGAATAAATTAAATAATATTTTATATTTAATAATACTTAATACTTCATTACTTTATGACCAAAAAACATAATATTCTCGTAAATATATAATCACCACTCATTAAAATAAACAACACCTCTGTGCATTTGCACAATGAGCATGTTGAAACATCAAACATGATTAAATATTGTTATACAAATCATTTTAGAAATCACTTTAAAAGGTTATAGATTTTGTCCAAAAATACGCACTTCATCCAAATAAAAAAAGAGTAATAATTTTATATTTTTGAAAATAATATGTTTTTTAATTATGATATAATTAATTATTGAATATAAAATAGACTTATTATTTAAATTTAATTTTTTATAATTAATGAGTATAATAATAGTAATAAATATATTAAAATAACTAAAATAATATTTTATATTGAATAATACTTAATAATTAATCACGTTATAACTAAAAAAATATAATTCTTTGAAAACATATGATCATAATAAATTGCACAAGAAGGATGTTGAACGTCAAACAAGACTCTTTTCTTTTTTTTTTTCTTTTTCTTTTTTTATATGATTAATTATCAATAAATTCCTTGAGAAAATTGAAGAGATATATTTGAAAGAGTGTAAAATAAAATCAAAATTCAAGCACACATAGAAAAAGAAAAGCAAATATTTTGAGTTGTGGCAAGCTTTATTTTAGCAAGATGGAGTGCTCTTTATACAATAATATTAATGAGTAATTAACTTTTCCTTAAAGAGATAACCAAGTCAATAAATATAAGATTGACCACAATTGTCCTAGAAAAGAACGTTGATTGCGTAGGGAGGTACTGATGAGCTCGATCTCCCAGAGATTGCTTTTAAAAATTGGGTAATATTTTATTATCATGCAAATTTAAGAAAATTTAGAACTTGAGTTTTAAGGAGCTCCAACTCTTTGTATCCAAGCGTATAATAGAAGAAAAGAAATGCAATTTTTTTTTTTATTTTGGGTTATACAAATAATTTTTTTGATCAATTTATTACATTTTTACATTTCAAGAAATATGTCATTTAATTTAGCTTTTTTCTTACTGAATTGACTTATCTGTCAGCTTAAACTTCTATATTTTACATGGGTTTAATATTATAAGGAAATCAAATGAAAAGGAATTATTTCTTAAAATTTAAAATTTTAGAGACTTAAATTTTAATTTTAAAATTTAAAATTGAAAATTTATTTATAAGTAATCCAAATTTTAAGGAATTTTTGGCATTTTTTATGCATAGAACATATGAAGATCGAGTTTAGTTTTGCACTTGCAAAAGTTTGCAACCCAAGAAATCCCAGCAAAATTTTCCTTATTTGATTTAAATTTTTTATGTTTATTATACTTGCATAAGTATTTTTTATTAGATATACTTATTACATCACTTTTTGGTATTAAAAAGCTGTGGATCTTTTCCATTAATGGATATATATCTTATTTTAGAAAACAAATAATTAAATTATCATTTGGATCTCGCCACTTTAATTAATATTTTAAATTAAATTTTTTAATTTCAAATGTATCAACATAATCTCTTTAAGTATTTTCCTGTTCTAAGAGATGCTTGAACTAGACAACTCTTCCTTTATTATTAAAATATACAAAGATTTCCCATGAAGCTAAAATATGACCCGAATAACTTTAAGAATATTATCTTTTTATTATAAGTATAAATTAATAAAAATTATTTTCAAGTTTTATTTCAATTTTATTTATTTTATGTTGAAAACCACAAATATAATTTACTCTAACTTATGAAATTGAATTTCTATTGGTTAAATACATATTTAATAGTAATTATATCATACAAATATATATATATATATATATATATATATAAATTATATTTAAGGTATTTTGATCAAAATACGTATAAATATATGTTATCTTTTATTGCACGGAAGGTCAGTGTAACACATCTTTTAATTTTAGGAGAAGAAAGTGTAAATTTTCAAATTACATGGAGGACACTCTAACTTAAGCATTAATTTCTAAAGAAAAGAATATGTAATTTATTTTATTTTGTTGCATATCGTCGAGGTTATCAACATAGTCATTATTGAGAAGGTGTAATTTCATCTGAGACGTAACGAGTAAAACACGATTTTGATTTATCATTTATTAATTAATTTTTAATTTGATTTATCATTAATTTTTATTATTAATTTAATTTATCTTTTCTATTTAGTTACAATTAAAGGATTAAATATATTAACTTTAAAATCAATAAAAAATTAAATTAAAAATAAAAATAAAAAATAACCAAATTAATTGATACAAATTGATCAAAATTGTAGTTAACTTGATAATATTTTATCACAATAATTAGAATCATATATTAGTACTTATTATGAACTTGATGATTTAAGGCATTTATAGAGTAGAATAAATGATAAGGGATCATTATAGTACGTTTTAAATTTAACAAATTAATTTAAAATTTTAAATAAAGTTAAGAAACTAAAATACTAATTCAAAATATTGCTTGGTGAGAACAAGATTAAAGTACTAGATTATAGACATCACTTGACGGAAAAATTGATTAAAAAAAAATAAATTAGGGTGCATTTGAAGTATGAGTCGTTTTTATTTTATTTTATTTTATTTGATCATGTTACTTCATCTTTTTTCTTTCCTCACTCTCCACTCCTCAGATTTTGAGGATCATCTATGCTTTTCAAAATATAAAATAAAATAAAATAAATATACATACTACGTTTGCAAGAATTGAAACTCCGATCTTTTAAAATACTAAGTTTGTCTTTTTCTTTGTTAAATTTACGTTGTTAGCTGGAAAACATGCACTAGATCCAAAATATATTGTACATCTTAATATATTAAACGTTTTTATTATAGAGTTCGGTTGAAATTTATGATACACAATACTTTATTATTGTTTTATCACGAAATGAAAAAAAAGGGTTAAAACCGATTAATCAACAAATAATTTAATCTTTAAAGGTAAAATTCTAGTTCTGGTTCTTATAATTTTACTCATTCTTAATATAGCCCTTATATTTCAAAAACTTATAATTAAGTCTTCTAGTTCAAATGATTTTTAATTTAGTCCGTTTGTCAATATTTTAATATATATGTGAGTTAGTTTAATTTTATTGTTTACTTTTATTTCTATTATTAGCATATATTATATATATTTAAAGTAATTGTATATAACTAGTTACATTATAAAAATTTAATAAAATACTAGTAAAATTTTAATTGTACCAACTAAAATAAAATATTTATAAACTATAAAAAATTATTTACAAAATTTTAAATTATAGGGATTAAGTTAAAAATGAACTAGAATTATAAAGATCAAAAGTATAACTTTTTAATTAAGAAGCTCAAGTTCTCACCAAACCCTAAATTAAATCATTTATATAAAAAATAGGGAGTTTAAATTTGTTACAATTCTTTTTAGGAACTACTTATTGTTGGATTGCAAAGTTCTTAAAATGTGAATTGTTAAATCAAAATTTTAGATCGGGTCAAATTTTGAAATTTTTTTACTATTGCTATTTTTTTATACTATTGGTTGGATTCATACATTTTTTAGGAAATCAACACCGAAAAATAGGGGGTTTCGCTAGGAAGATTTAAATAAATACAACATTAATGATAATAAGGTACCAAAAACATACAAGATGATAATAATCTATATGGTACTACATTGAGAGCCATTAAAAGAGAGTGATTATTACATTTAACCATGAGAATGAAACAAAGGAAGACATACATACATACATACATACATACATATATATATATATATATATATATATATATATATATATATATATATATATTTAGTACCTAATTAACCTATTCATTATACCACAAGTGTTCGAGTGGAGTCAACTCTCTCTCTCTCTATATGAGACCTATTTGTGAAGCTTGAACACATATATAATCACAGAAGAAAGAGAAGTCATAGGGGTGATGGTGATGGTGATGGTGAAGAGGGTTTCTGAAAGAGGGCAAGCCTATTATCAGCAAGCCTGGTCTTGTAAGCAGCATTCTTGAACTCGCACCAGGTGAAGTCCTCGTACAAGCTCTCTTCATGTGGCTTGGTCATGAGGGAAGGCAAAGGAGCAATCTTCGCACTCAAAGGTGGTCCTCCGAAGAAGATCATTGACACTCGTGACTTGTTTCTCTCTGCCAGAACCCTGTGCTTTACGCTCCTAAACCTCCCATTTGTCATCACCTGCTTCCACGTCATCACTTCCTCCACATCAGTATATGTTTATCTAATTTTATATTATAAAATAGCGGTATAATGTGAACAGTCTGAATCCTCTAACTTTTTTTTTTGTAAATTTATTTGTAAAGTTGGAGAAAGATGGATAAAAAAAAAAATAGAAAATGAAAAAATCGGTCTCATACACTCTTTCTCATATCTGTATTTATATCCTTTCAAAATTTACAAAAAAAAAAAAATGCAGAGGATTCATTTTGGCAGTGAGAAAGAAACCATGTAAAATATATATATATATATATATATATATATGTGTGTGTGTGTGTGAGAGAGAGAGAGAGAGAGAGATTAGGAGTATGAATTGAGGAAAAAGTATTCAGAAAGATTAAGGGGCTAGGTTTTTTATTTGGTAAGACACTGTTTTAAGATTCCTTAATTATGTGTTCTCAGAATTTTATTTATAGTTTTGGAAATTAAAAAGTATAATCCCGAAATACTCGCGAATAATTTTGAAATTTAAATTTTTTTATAATAAATATCATAGATGTATGATCTTTAACTATAATCATTAGAAAAATCGTTATGAAAGAATGAAAAAAATATAATTATAATTTTAATATATTATGTTCAAAATTAAACAAAATATTCTTTTTGTCCTTGAGAATGACACAAAGAACTAATCGAATTAAAAGTTATTTTATTTAAAAAAATGAGTGTTTTGTTATGAGTTCAAATTGATGTACTAAAATTATAATTAAATATTAATTAAAAAGATATAAATTTTTTCTCAAAAGAATCTCAATGGGTAAATGGTGAGAATATGCAAATGAGTTTAGTTAAAAAAACCTTCAAAGTTGAAAGGTTAAGTAGTTCAACTTTTTTAGTTTTATGTCTTCGTTCAGATATTATTCTTTTTTATTAAAAAAATCCAATAAAAAATAACCCCTAAAAAAGCTGAACTTACAAAATTCAACGGCTTAACATGAAAATATTAGCGTCATTGTCAGATTTTCTTGATCTCAGGACAAATTGAGTTTTTAAGGTGACAGATAAGCAAAAGAAGAGAGAGAGAGAAAAGAGGTCATTTAATAATATTCTCATTCTAAGGAAAAGCCATGGAAAATTAGAGGCAGAATATAAGGAAAACGATTGACTTTTGAGGAACATGCATAAATGTATTCGTCAAAAATTAATTGTTTTTCTAACATAATTCCAAAACACAAAACACGAAAAATAATAGTTTCTTATTAAATCAAATTAAATAAATACTATAACAAGTCAAAAGGTAAGTTTCTCTCCTTCTGAAATATCCTGAAAATTTATACAAAACAATATTTATCACAAAACACACAAATCCAAAAAAAAATAAAAATTAACGACAAGTTTGTTATACGCACTGGATTCACGTACATTCAAAGATTAAATATATTTAATTCGTACGATAATTAGACTCTTTACACTTTTTTCGGTAACCGTTTATAAATTTTTTTAAATAAAAAATTTAAAATATTACCAATTAAATCTTAACTCCTGAACATGAATATATGCAAGAATTTTTTTTACAAAAATTTAAAATATTACTAATTAAATCTTAACTCCTGAACATGAATATATGCAAGAAATTTTTTTTTGTAAAAAAATTCTAAAAATAAATGAAAATAGTTCCATAGCCTCATTTATTCTTTACATCACTTTCTCTTTAAAATTGCAAAAAAAAAAAAAAAACAAAAAATTTTAAAATATCCATTTAATCTCAAATCCTGAACACGAATATATGCCAGAATTTTTGGTAACGACTGACTTGCAAGCAAAATTCTTTTAACAAAAAAGCCATGAAAATTAAATAAAGTAGGAGTAGGTACCTGGAGGGTGTCACCAACATTGATGAAAAAGGAGGTGTGATCAGGTGGGACTGGAACCCAAGTCCCATCTCTGAGACAGATTTGCAGGCCCGACGTGTTGTTAGATCGAAGCACAGAAATCATCTGTGGGTCTGTGTGTTCTCCGAACCCTATTATCACCTTCCCTTCTTCTCTCCTCAGTGCTTCGCTCTCGCATTCCCATGCCGGATAGTGGTTCACCCTGAAGCAGCAGTCGCTTCTCTCGTCCCGGAGCAGCTTGCTCATTGCATTCCTCGGCTCTATCCCCAGCCCCTCCGCCATTAGTTCCAGCACCTCGTAGGACATCTTCCTCACTGCGCTCGTGTATTCCTCCACCGCTCTCCTGCACGTTCAGAAACAGAGCATCATGATGATGAGTTGTTTAAGTGATAACTGTTTGATTTCGTTTTGTGGGATTCAGTGGAAGAGTAATGGTGATGTAATGGGGTTTTCTTCAATTAATTTGGGTGATTTCGACCTGTTTTTGTTTTTGTTTCTCTATCTGAGCGTTATTCAGTGTGTGAATAAGAAGATGAAGAATTAATTTAATCGTGGATAATTGAGCACGTGGTGGATTTGTAATATGTAAATCAGGACCGAGTCACATCTCTGATTTAGAGGAGAGCGAAGAAGACGTGATGTATGCAGAAAATTGTTGCCCAGGGAAGAGAGGAAGAAAACAGGGGACTCTGTTTTTTCTCTCTGGAAATTTTACCGGAAAATTTCTGGGTTTTCCAGGAAAATGGAGAGCGACTTGGGGGAGACGACTTCGGGGTTGGTATTGAGGAGGAGGTACTCGACCCAACCCACATCACCGTTGGGGCCAATTTGCTTGCTGCCATAGCCGAAAGGGTCGGGAGGGCCTGCTCTGTCTTTCTCGGTCTGAGGTTGTCGGAAAAATTTGAGAGCCTGGTTTTCGAGATTGGTCATGAGGTCCAATGGGACGCCATGGTTGACGAGCTTGAAGAAGCCGAAGTCTTGGGAGGCCTTGACTATGAGGGTCTTGGCCTGAGGGTCGGAGAGGTCGATTTCTGGGATTCCAGTGAAGAAGGGATGGGTTGTGCTTGTGGGTGTGGGCTTGCATGCTGGGAGGAGGAAGAACTGGTTTAGTGGGGGGTGGGAGATAACCACCATGGCTGTTGCAGAAACGAACAGACTGAGAGAGAAGAAGAAGAAGAAGATTGTTGTGTGAGAGGGAGAGAGAGAGAAAGAGAGGAATGGAGTTAAATGGGAGAAATGGATGAGAAATGGGAATGCATGGAGCAAGCTGAAGGAGAGGAGGCGTTACCAACTATATAAGGAGGAGCCATCTGGCTCGGATTGTCTCCTTAGCATTTATACTATCGAAAATGAATATTTCTTTATATATATATATATATATATATATATATATATAGTGGAAATATTGTTTAATTTTTATTTAATATTAACTAAATTAAATAATTTTAATAATTCATTAAAATTTAAGCCATTTAATTTTAATTTAATGATCAAAATTTCATTAAATTCATTGGATTTTCAAATGGAAGAATCCATTTTTATATACACACATTTAAACTCTCCACAATCTAGTCTTATGCAGGTTATTTGACTTAACAGTGTAATATAATGATGTGCAATTAATATAACTACAAAAAATTTAAATTTATATAAATTATACTTAAATCTTAAGTTTTTTAATTAATATATAACGAATATATAATTAATTAATAATAATGTAAGAAATATATACTTTAATTTAAAAATTATAATTTTTTTATAATAATTATATGTGTGTCATAATATAATTGAAAAAATTATATAAAATAACAAAAATATAATAAATTACATGTAAAATATATTTATTTCTATCAAGTTGTTTGAGTTTTTTCTTTCTCTTTTCACACATTTCCGAAGGCAACTTCTTTCTCTTTTCATAAATACTGGCAAATAACTTTATTGAACATATAAAAATACTGCTAATAGATTTAAAGTTCATATAATATTATCTATTACAATACCTCCAATTAACGTAGCTGGAGCACCAAACTAGTATAGGGGCGAGACCTTTCATGAGATTTGACAATTTTTTCTAGTCAAGCGAATCAGTTTATATCGATAATTTTTTGTTGAATTTTTGTTATGTTTAATTTAGTTTGCTTGCATTTTAATTGATTGATATTTTTTATTAAATTAGAAATAAGTAATAAGAAAAATAGACAGTTGCTCAATTTATTTTTGAATATTGAAATTCGGATCTAAACGCTTCTCATACATGCACACAAAAATATGCCCTATATTTGAAAAATACTAAAAAATTCAAATTAAAAAAATAAAGTAATGGGCATTAGATAGTAAGTGAAGAGTAACATCCGACCTCATATCTATATATCTTCCAAAAGTGGTAATGAATCCATTTTGTGTGGTATATATTAATACAATTTAAGTAAATTATTCTTCTTTTTTCCTTCTCAAAAATGCTGAAATCTAAAAAATTTCTTCCCTATTTATAAATGTCGCATCTTCTCTTATGACAAAAGATATCATATAATTAACATTTATTTTGACTAAAATACTCTTATATTTATTATTTATATGATATTTAAAATATTAAATATATATTTGACTGCTATAAAATGGACATCTTTGTCAATTAGAAATAAGTTAAATTTATGATCTTCGTTATAAAACAAAAAATATTGAAACTATACATTTTACTAAGTCATATATTTAATAAAAAATTCATATTATTGAGGATATTTTGATTATTTTTATTTTAATAAAGGTTTATATTATTATTATTATTATTATTATTGTTACTATCACTTGTAATATATAGATCCCATTAAGTATTGGTTACCCCAAATGCCTCTGATATGGAGTAATATTATTTTGGAATCTAAATTTAATTTCATAGGTAATTTTTAAGTAAACTAAAACCCCCGGACAATGTAAAAGGCCTCTAAAATGTTGAATTCAAACGTGTTTTACCACTTTAATTTAAAAGGTGAAAATAAATTAATTTAGTCTGTAATTAAGCTAGTCAATTTATTTAACCCACTTGCCTCGAAACTTTAACACAGTAGCAAGTGAGATTTAAGATTTAGGGTTAAATAAAGATTAAACGAGTCAACTTATTAAGTTCAACAAAAAAAAAATATTTGAAAAATGATAAAATAGCATTCATTGCAATAATAAATATCATCCAAAATCCAAGTAATCATATTAAACAATCAAATTCAAACTTTAAACAGTTAGAAATTCATTTAACCTTCAACAATTAAATCAAATATTTATTTAAGTTGGTCAACTCTGATCAAAACAACCAAAATAAGATATAATAAGTAATAAAAAATTTCAAATATTTTTATTAGTCAAATTAGGAAAAATGAAAAAAAAAGAAAAAGATTATGCTCTTCAATGTGAAGTTGGATGAGGATGGAATTGAAAGCAATGGGCATTCCAGTGGGCGTTAGAGCCACAGCAACAATTTGCATAGTGTGCTTCCATATTTGACCGTGTGTGCTCATTTGTCTAATCCATTTTCGGCAAGAAAAGTTTTGAAGTTTGAGGCTCCACATTTGCCAATTTAAGATGGGTGGGGCAACTTTAAGTTAAGCCCTTAAATACACAGATATTTAATATATGATAAAGTAAAATATATATATTCTGACAAAAGAGGGAAAATTTTAAAATTAAAGGGGAAATAGATAAAATTGTCAATTCAAGAAGATCCTTAAGCTTATTTCCACTTATTTGCAGTCAGTGGTTCTGATTCGTGTTGGATCATTACATTCATAAATTAAATTTGAAACTGTCAACTGATCAGTTTGAATTAGGTCGAAAAGATTTGATTTCCTTATTGTTCAAGTTTGAGCAAGATTGATATATTTGATATTAACTCGTTTTATCACATTAGCTCTTGTGAAAATTTTATATTTATGAGGCTTCCATGATCCTTAATATATATATATATATATATATATATATATATATATGTATATATGTATGCATGTATGTATGTATTGACCTCTTCTATATAGTTAAAGTAATTTGTTTAGTGAAGATGATATTTTTAAGTATATTTCATTTTTTTTGAAAGCATGTGTATTATAAAATTTATAAAGAAATGAAAGAACTAATTAGTACATATATCTACTTATAAAAGTTTGAAGTAATTTTTTCATCCTTATAAATGTCATACCAATATCATAAAACTAAAGTATCATTTTGAAATATATATTTATTTCAATTTCTTTTAGAAGGGAAAAATCGGATCTGAATAGTACAATTGGGATTACTATAACTATCTTTAGTTCGAAAGTAAATATCTGCAATTGTAATATTTTACAGTTATTCATCTTACAATATAAGTATTTCTTACTATACTTTCTCATTCTTAGTTTTCCTCTATTCCTTCATTTCGTACTTCAGGTAAAAATGAGACTTTTACATTAATCTGATTATCTAAATTATTAGTGCGGCAATTTAATAATATAAAACTAGGTAATATTTCTGAAAAGAAAATCAATTCTATATATGAATCTTTCGTGTCGAATTTATACAAAAGTCAAAGATTACAATAACTTTCATAAATATGAGAGTCATTTGTACTTTTCAGCAGCATAGGTGGAATCAAAATAATAATGAATTTACTATATTTTTATATATATAGCAGAAAATTTGATTCATAAGCATGAGCAAAGTTGCCATGAGTCTCTATTTATGTATTTATTGATGCTTCTCTCTCCCTCTCTCTTTTTAATTACATATAGTAAGTTTCCATTCATGTAAAAAAAGTACAGATTTTTCTTACTTTTTAGTAGTTAATGATGAAGAATTTGAAGAAAGTTTGAGAGTATGAAAAGGGAAAAGTATAATGAAAGGATTTGTAGCAAAGCTGAATCTTTATGGGTGATTGTGTTTGTGGAAGATTTCATGTGACTATCAAAATGTGAGGTTGCTTTCACAATGACATTGCGCCAACCTTTGTATTAATTAGTGGATTGTTAGGGTTAAGATAAGTTTTCTAATTAAGCTTCAATAAATAATTATTGCAAGCAAATTAAATAATTAAATTGCCCAAGAAAAATAGTAAACCCAATTATTAATCATACACGATACACCACACACATGAATAGATCTAAAATTTAATTATAAGAGGATAAAAGTTTTCAAATCAAACATTTGAATAAAAAGATATAAATTTTTATAATTCAAAATAGATGAATATTTAAAAATTAAAGAATTAAATAAAAAATATATAATAAAATTATAAATAAATGTTAAAATTTTAAAAATTTAAGAGGCGAGACTCATCCATTCTTGCAAACACACATAAAAATTTTATTGATACCAATACGTAAATTAAGACTAGGGAATTAGCTAGGTGAAGAAGAGAAATTTATAGCCTCACAAATTTAGGGTAAAGTGAGCCATCACTTGGGGAACTTGAATTAATTTGGTAATAATTAGAAAAGATGGTAATAATGAGGATGTCATAATCTAAGTTAGGAATGTAAGCATTTGGAAGTAGAAAGAAGGCTTAATCATTTATATGACATCCTAAATGACTAATTGTACAACAATCGAACTTGATGTAGACTTCCTCATTAAGTGTATGTTTACATCACAACCCCATTATTAAACAGTGCGTGCTTGCTCTCTCTCTCTCTCTATATATATATATATATATAACTAATTTTTTTAATTCTTTATTCATTATAAAATTGTTATTTTAATTATTTATTTGTTGAAATATCTAAAAATATTCTCACTCATAATAAAATATTACACTTGATTTCCTAATTTTTAAAAAAGTTCTTCTACTAAATCCTATGCCATAAATTTAACAAACTAAATTTAGTATTTTTTTTAAAAAAAATAAAAGACTAAATGTGATAATTTTTAATAAATGAAAAATTATTTTGTATATTTTAACATGTGAGGGACTACAATGATAATTTTATTTATTATGTTAGTGGGGGCTGAAATTTCCAGCATTAATTGAATACCTCCTTTTCATGGAGGAAATTAGAATGGATGTGAAATGGGAAAAGATAGATATAGAGAAAGAAAAGAAAGAGTCCTCCTTAACACACTCATATTATACTAATTGAGTAATAACCAATGCATCTCTGTATGCAAAACTAAACATCAAGAAAGTAAGAAAAAGACTAGCAAGAGATAATTAAAAATCAAATCTCTCTCTCTCTCTCTCTCTCTCTCTCTCCCTCTCTCTATTTTACCAGCAATTGGAAATTATCAATACGCATTTTTTTTTTTCAGTTTTACAGTTTAATAAGGAGTTTATTTGAAATTGTATTTTGTTTGTTTAGTGTTTGGACAACGTTCAAGTTGGCTATGCATATATATTACAGTAAAGATATTTATGAGCCAGTTCAGCATGGTTAATTAAGAAATATACTCGCATGACCAATTAATATATACAGCTAGAATGGACAAGAACAAATGATGATGATAATAATAATAATAATAATAATAATAATAATAATAATAATTATTATTATTATTTATTTTGGTGTAAAAATAAGAGATAGTCAGGTATATATTCTCCTTTATTTCTTTGCAATCCACGAACAAGAATAATCTTGTTCATACTTGAAATTTTAATTGATTGATGGGAAAATTTAGGTAGAAGCTTGAGAACATAAAACATTCATACTCTATCTATACAAACATATATAATTGTTTAGGGGATGCAATTTTTTTAATTAATTAAATTAATTTAACTGTCTGATAAATTAAAAATAAAATTTCTTTACTTAATCAACAAAATTTTTCACGTACAGAGTATAACATATGCCAGTACTCTAGGATTTCACCGTAAAATGATCCTATACAAAAAAGAGATAGTCTATCGTCCTTTCACATCTCACACAAATTACAAGATCAATTTGCCATAGGATTGTCTTATCAAATATTCTAAACAAAAAAGAAAATTGAAAATGAAAAATTTAGTATTCTTACATGTATAATATAGTGTACAATATCAAAGACAAGAAAAACATATATACGGAATTGAGGGTGAAAAATACTAGACATGAGCCTTCTTCTTGTCCTTGTGAAATCCTTAATATTCTTATTTTATCCATTCTTCAATAAAACGTTAAATTTTCATTTCTGTCAAGATAATTAAGTGTACAATTAGGACAAGTTATCTATATATAATTTACAGCATGACTATATTAATGTTCCTAGTAGCATGGCAGAACTTTCAAGAACTAAACTTTGAATGAATTAATCAAATAAATGTTTGATCAATGAAGACAAATAACTCGAAATCAACGAAGATAATTTGTTGTGATATTCAACAAAAAGAGAGTCAAAGATCTTCAAGGAAATCCATTATCTATGTTATAATTATGCCTTAGCTATAAATTATAAGTGTCTTTGAATGATGACAAATGGGCATTGCCGGTCAGTTTTCTCTCCATTGTTAAAGTCATCATTCTTATAAATTTCCTCATTTTCTTCACCAAGTAAAGCAGTTTCCATCCCCAGTTTCATTGTCATATTTTAGCATGAATATAATATTATATTTGATTATGTTATGTTATTAGATAAAAATTTAATAATTTAAATTTACAAATAAAAATATGACCGGATATGTTCATATTAATTAATAGAACCACATGTAATTTTTTATATAAATTTAGATCATTAAATTTTCATTGACAATCTATCATAATTAAACATGATGAGGGGATCTAGATTAGTTCTATTACTACATGATCCAGATTCCATCAAACATTATGGTATTCTGTTAGCAATATGGGAATTTTTCATTTGGATTTCTGGCTATACTATATATGTTTTATTCAATGGTTTTTTAAAGGGCTTTGTTCGTTATATTTTTCATTGCATTGATAGTTTTGATTCTTTTAATTAAAAATCTTGTTTATGTTCTTAATTGAAATCCTAATAAGATTAAAATATAATATCTTTACAAAATTATTCTCTATTTGTTTCTTTTTAAAAATTTGGCTCTAATTGAAATTTGAATTACGATCTTTAAATTCTGGAAACGATTTATAGTACATTAATTGAGCTCAAATTTATTGGTAGTTAATAATTATATTTGATCCTTAATCTTCCTTAAAACCACAAACGGGGAAACATTATTTATAAATATATTGCACTGAGAAATACTGAGTAAAACATAAGAAAAATTTCTCAATATAATTTAGTTATTTATAGAATTTGTTTTTCAATTTGATTCCTCATAAATTTTTTTATCAATTTAGTCCTTCACAAATAAAATTATTATTCACAATGTCCTTCATATTTTGAAATTAACTTTTTTCGTTGTCAGTACATTGCTTCTGACACACCTTGCATATGGATCTCAAGTTTTATTAGATACATTTGTTAACAAGCTACAGAAAAATATAATTAAACACAATTAATGACAGATATATTCAAATGCAACAAATAAAAACTGAAAGCAACGAAAGGAAAAGGGGGGGGGGGGGGTTTGCAAGCCATTTCTTTAAGCAATGATCAGTTACTTGCCCCTTTAAAAAGGACAAGATAAGCAATATTTGAAACTGATAATTATTTTTTTGGGTGGGTCAAAGAAGACCAAGGTGACCCTCTACATCAGTACACCCTCTAATGGAGCCTAAAATCACATACATGCCTAATGACAAAAGCTTAAAGGAAATGGGAGTCACTTTCTTTCTTCAATTTTCTTTACAACTATTGACAACGATGCTTCTAAGTGCATCGTTGAATTATATTTTGTTTTATTTTGGGATTGGTCAGCATTGTTATTTTGCCCATTGAGATGCAGATTGAGACCTTTCATAGTTTGAACTGAACTATCAAATCCTTAACAATCTGAAGGTTCAATTAACTTGAGAAATACCACATTGATCCACATCTTTTTTTTTTTTTTTTACAATAATTAAAATCTTGATAAATCGATGAGAAAGCTTGCCTCTATAGTGACCTTGGGCACTCATTATTGCCCTGAAAAAAAGTAGACCAGAAAATGGTTAATTAATTCTAGCTAGCTAGCCTACTTATACATATGTCAATGGTTTTGTACTTCAAACATTGTGGAATTGAATGAAAACTTTGAGGAAAACCCCAATTATTCAGACCCTTGCATCAAAAAGAAAAAAAAAAAAAAAACGACTGGCGCGGTACTTGATGCTCTTCGACTCTGTGAAGGGTCAGCTAAAAAGTCTATGGTAATATCTATGAAGTAGAAGAAAAGTTCTATAATTATATAATAATTATTAATATATATAAAGGTGGCAAGGTCATAATGCATCCCCATCTGAAAGACTATATAAGCTACGAAGAAAAGGCTGCAATAATAGCTCTATATGCACTGGCTGATTGTGAAACTGAAGCAGTCTTGTATTTGATTTGAATTTCTTGCTTGGACCTTCTTATTATTTGCTTAATTGGTAGTTGAGCATTCATACGGTAATATTTCTCATGTGTTCTAACCGTTATATTAGAATATTGGGAGAATCATTATCCATATGACCCTATGACACAAAGGTGTTGTAGAAAAAAGGAATCATTATCCATATGACCATATGACCATATGACAAAGGTATATGAGGATAAAAATGGGGAAGAAAGTAAAGAGAAAATAGGAATCTACCTATGGCTCTAGCAAAGCAAGCTTACTAGCTTAGGTTCTATAAGCAG